>JAZHRO010000013.1:124920000-127420000 GCA_037157565.1 Thalassia testudinum
GTCGACGTCTGGAAGACTGTCCAAACGTTTGAAAGGTGAGTTTTCCGTCTTCTTCTTCCTTCTTGTCGACTGACCGTACTGAGGGAGGGAGATGGGTGTGCGCAGGCTCGGTGATTTGCCATCCAACGCGAATTAGACGTCTGGCTGTAGTACCAGACGGCGGGAGTGACCTCCAGACGTCCGGGGTGACCATCGGACGACTGGGAACTAGGCCAGACGTCCCCGCAGGCTTCTGAACGTCTGAGAAACCACGCAGAACAAGGTAATTCTCTGATCCACTTTTTAAGACGTCTGGAAGAAGTTCCAGACGTCTGATTTTGCACAATGTCGTCGTTTTCGACCCGTTGGGGGCCCGTTCGGGTTCCGTTTTCCGCGTTTCTAGTTGCGTTCTTTCCGGAATTAAATCCTCTACCCGTCTACAGTAGCTATACACTATTTTGAGACACTCCTTGTGTTTGATCCTTGTGATAGGACCTCGTTCCGTTGCAGTCTTGGGGGTCGCGGAGGCACGCGGGATTCCCGATCACGCCCCCATTACTCCCGTCGTACCTGGTAGAGTGGCTTTTAAGTATAACCTGTTAAATTGTGGAATCATAAATAGAACCTAGGACATTGCATGAATCCTAGGAATGAAAACAGATTGAATGATAGATCCTAGGTGTTGCATGGATCCTAGGGCTGAAAAACTAGATTGTATGATAGATCCTAGGATACGGCATGAATCCTAGGACGGGAAAACTAGTGGAACAGATGAATACTGCAGTATTGGAAAAATGAAAACGAACAAATAGCTGCTTGTAATCGAATTAACAGCTGCCTGTTGAATAAATAAACGTGTTTGAGAACATGGATTGTGATAACGTGAAACTGGAAGGTGAAACTTAGACGTTCTGAGCTGGAACCCTACGGGGAAGTAGGAGTAGAACTCCTGGAAAGTGAATGGAATAGAATTGGGGAAGTGAGATGGCCCTTGAGTACAGAGTACCAAGGAGAGCGACTGTCCCCCTGTTTAGTGCAGAGAGGAGCTAGCCGCCCCAGGGTCCCGGGGTTAGAACTGGCCACTCTGTACCGACTTGCTGGCCCTCGTGTATGTAATACCGAGGGGAGCTACTAGTGTAGGGAGGTACTAGCTACCCCACGGGCCCCGGGGTTCTGCTAGCCTCCCACACCGACTTATTAGGCCCACTGGGGCAAACCAGGGTAGTCAGGCGAAGGTGCGCGGACTGTGGAGGGGCAAGGCCCCTGTTTGGTTACTGTGGAGGGGTTGGACCCCTGTTACTGAGAGGGCTCTGCCCTGTACTGGTTCCGTGCTGTGCTTTGGGCGCACCCGTTAACGGAAACGACTGACCGCGTGCCAGTGCGAGTTAGCTACCCGTGCGTTCACCGCGCGTGCCGTAGTCACCGTTACGTCTGTTAGTGACCTTGGGGTGGTTGACTGAGAGTAGGATCACCACGGGGGACTCTCCCGGTCAGGAGAGCACCACATGCTACTTCTATTGTTCGGAAAAGACTGCAATCAAGATCGTTCCCACGAGGAACATTCGAGATCAAGTGAAAGATCTGAGAAATAGATAAATCGTGAGATAATTGAAAGACTTAAATAAAGAAAGTAACAGAACTTAACAACTACTGTACACTCTACTGTTTCTTTAGTTTTAGTTGTCACTGTACTCAGCGTTTTGCTGACGTGTTACACTAGTTACCTTTCAGGACCAGGTGTTGAGCAGCCAGGGTCAGCAGCTGCAGAGGATGCTAGGCTGAGTGGGGTCCAGTAGAGTTACCACTGTTTCTTGTACCTCTTTGTTCCGTTATAGTGAGTAGTTCTTGTTTCCGCTGTACTTTTCTTTACCTGGAGTTCATATTTAGTTATGAATGTTGTTCTACTGTTGTGGTGGTATATACTGTAGTAGTTTCTTTCCTTGCTGCTATATTTTCTTACTGTTAGTTATATTCATGTTGAATGTGGTTTATTTTACTGCTCTTTTGGTTACTTCCTCGTTGGACGACTAGGTCTTGGGATTAGTTGAGTCGGTCCGATTCTCGTGTCTCGCAGGGGCTCGGGAACCGGGTCGTTGCAAATTATAACCCTGAATGCATGTGTGGAATGAATGATTAGAACCTAGGATGTGGCATGAATCCTAGGACAAGAAATACTTGAAATGTCTGTATGTGTGATTGAATTGCAGTCTTGAATGAGTAGATAGAAATGTTAACAACTGCCTGTAAATGAACAAAAGCTGCCTGTGAAATATGAATTACCTATGCTAGTTAACAGTTGCATGTGACCTTCTTGTGGTATATGTTAAATGATATGATACGAGCTACATGTGTATAACCTGACAATGGAAATGTGAATGATAGAAATATGAGCTGCATGTGTATAACCTGAGAATGGAATTGTGAATGATAGAAATACAAGCTACATGTGTATAACCTGAGAATGGAAATGTGAATGAGGAAACCTGATATGGAGTGGTATGAGGAATATGAGCATGAACCCTACGGGGAAATTAGGAGTAGAGCTCTTGGAAATAAAGGAATGGATCTGGAAATGTGACGGGAAGTGTGCTGGTCCTTAAGTACGTGGTACCAAGGGGAGCGCATGTTCCCACTTAGTGTAGAGGGGAGCTTGCCGTCCTTCAGGTTGAGACTCGAGGTGGGTTTGGCCACTTTGCACCGACTTCGTGGCTCTTGTGTACACTGTACTGGAGAGAGCTACTAGTGTAGGGAGAGAGCTAGCCACCCTACAGGGCCCGAGGTTCAGCTAGCCACCCTACACCGACTTGTTAGGCCCATTAGGCAAACCAGGGTAGTCAGGTGAGGGTGTACGGACTGTGGAGGGGCGAGACCCCTGTTTGGTTCTTAGGGGCTAGACCCCTGTTGCTAAGAGGGCTAGGCCCTATACTGTTCCGTGTTGTACTTTGGGCGCACCCGTTAGTGGAAACGATTGCCCGCGTGCCAGTGCGGGGTAGCTACCCGTGCGCTTATCATTCATGCCGTAGTCACCATTACGTCTATCCGTGACCCTGGGGTGGTTGACTGGGAGTAGGATCACCACGGGGGGCTCTCCTGGCCAGGAGAGCACCACGTGTGCCTTCTGTTGGTGCTAGAGCACCACGATCATTTATTTTGATGATAACAAAACACGTGTCATTTAACATTTGCACTTTGAGTCCTAGATTTCAGGTCGATCGCAAATGGATACGTGATTAGACGGAGTTCGAGCTCGCATCCAGGACGGATTGGAGGAGCTCGATGGAGAGCAGAGGAGATTCGCAAGGAGCGCTAGATTGAAGAAGGAAGGAGATGAAGAATATGATAGATTTCCTTCTCTTGTACTCATTGTATTTTTCGTTTCTTTTGTTGCTCTTTATTTTTGTTACTTAGATTTCTGTTAAAGAGCCTCAAAGTACCCTAACAGTAGTCCTAGGAACACCTGCACAACCCTAGGATACTTAGGTTTTCTGTAGGAACTTAGAAAACCAATATAGGGTTCAAACATCATTTCCAGACGTCTAATTCTAAAATCAGACGTCTGATAAAGTGTTTTAAGACGTCTGACTGTTGATTCAGATGTCTGATAACTATTAGGCTGGACTTAGTATTCTGTCTGATGAAATCAGACGTCCAGACCTTAGTCCAGACGTCTTAGAAGACGTCTGATGTTTTTGCCAGATGTCCAATTAGTGGATCGTTGGCTGGCTTAGCAAACACTCAAGAATATGACCGTTAGAGCCTTATCAGACGTCCATAGGACTATCCAGACGTCTGATAATTGACCATTTTGCCTCGGCTGACCAAAAATCTCTTCTCAGAGATTTTCTAGCCGTTGCAACGTTTGGAAATCCATTCCCACAGAAAAAGTAGGTTTCTAGACGTCCAGACATAGTGCCAGACGTCCTATATGTCGTCTGATGGACTTGCACTAGAACCCTGTTTAGATCTGATTCAAGTCAGGAAGAGACCCGCCCAAAATCAGACGTCTGACCTTGGAATCAGATGTCTTAAAGTGAACTTCCAGATGTCTGATTCCAGAATTAGACGTCTGATAAGCTTGTCAGAGCAATGATTGTTCCTGATTTCGGGCTGATTCTCTTGGGCTTTGTTCCCAACGGCTATAGAATCCTAAGCCTTCCAAAGCCTTCCTAAGGCCTCTATAAATAGAGGGGAACCTTTGCAACACAAAAACACACCTAGAGAGACCAAGATACACAAGAAACACTTTGTAATACAGTTTCCACTCTCTTGTGTCCTAGCTAGCTCTTGCTCTCCAAGCTCAAGTTCCTTTCTCTTGAGAGCATCAAGCTGTTACGCACCCGCTCTCCCGCCGTTGTTCACGAGAGCGAAGTTGCGCCGTCGCGTGGCTCACGCATCGCGTCATCAACTCGACGCACTCCTTGCAAAGGGGAGTTTCCTAATTCCTATAGAAGCTTAGGTTAAAAATTACTTTGTTGGCTCTATAGGACTTGTTGTTTATTTTATCATTGTTATTTGGTTAGGTATTCGCTTTGCGAATTCCCGTCTCCTTCGCGAGACAAAATCCTTCTCGTGGAGAGAAGGGGTTGAGGTACGCTACCCTCGTTTAAGTAGCGTGGTTGTATTGAGGTTGAATCACCCTCGTTTTAAAGTGATTCGGTTTAGTGGATTTTGATCAACTTGGTTGATCGGAAAATCCTAACTCGAGAGGGTTAGGTGGTGGTTTTCACCCGGTTTGGGTTTCCACCTAAAAATACTTTGTGCCTCTTGTGTGATTATTTATTTTTGAGATTGTTTATTATTTATTTCCGCAATTATTACGTCATCCCTCCTGTTAGGGCCGGAAGTTACATTTGGTATCAGAACAGGTTCTTGCGAGTTCGGAGTAACACCCGGCAAGTAGATCATGGAGGGAAGCATAGCCGCAATCAGAATCTCCGAAGGGCAGTCCACCGTCCGACCATCCTATTTCGACGGGAGGGACTTCGGATATTGGAAGTTGAGGATGATGACGTGGCTCCAAGCCACTGAGTTTGAGATATGGGGATGTTGCGAAACCCCATACGAGATCCCGAAGCGACCCTAAGGAGGCTACTCGCAGCTGCAGATTCGAGAGCTTTCACTCAACGCAAAGGCAATGAATGCCCTGTATTGCGCGTTGAGTCTGAAAGAGTTCGAGAAAATCCAAGAGTGCACTACTGCCCACGAGATATGGAGGAAGTTAGAAGACACTCATGAAGAGACGAGCTCAGAAGAAGATCTCGAAAAGGAGGAAACCGCTTGCGTTGGTTTCATGGCCAGAGGAAGCAATAGCGACAGCGAAAGCGGAAGCGACTCCGACAACGAGGTAAATCTCGATTTACAAGAAGCTTTTAATGAACTATTTGAAGTTAGTAAAGCACTTAAGATAGAAAATAAAAGCATTAAAAAGAATCTTAGTTTTCTTAGAAGTGAAAATGAAAGATTAGAAAATAAACTTAAGGATCTAGAAGCTAGTGCTAAAAATGATAACCTATTATTAGAAAATCATAATCTCATCAATGAAAATAATAAATTGATTGAGGAAAATGTTAGTCTAAAAATAGAAATTTCTGATTTAAAGACTAAGATGAGTATTATAGAAAAAGAAATTGCATGTCTTAGGGAAAACTCTAACAAATTAATCAACAAAGTAGATGATTTATATAGCCCTAAGATTGAGAAAGGATCTCCATCAAGGAGACCCGCTAATCGATCCGGATCCAAGCTCACTTGGATACTAAAGAAAAAATTAGAATCTTGTTTTGTAGGGCTCATGGATAATTACAACACAAAGGACTGGACCTACAAGCTCAAGGCTGGTCAACTCGAGTTGGGAGAACCAAGGAGTAGACCAAGGAGGAGAACAAGAAGACCGACGAGACGGCGAACAAGCAACGGACCCGCCGCACGTCGACCACCAGATTGGAGACCGGCGCCAATGCCCGGGCCTCCAAGCTACGGATGGGAGCCCCATCCGATGTGGCATCCACCACCACCATTTGGGCCATTTTATTGGCCATGGTAGGTGAGGTAAAACCCTTTACCCTATCCTTTTTTCATAAGCATTTAGATAGGGGGAGCAAAAAATTTTATGAGCTAATTGTTAATTTTTAAGGGGGAGATGCAAGGAAGCTAAATTTCCTTTAGTAAGGGGGAGAAAAATAATAGCTATATCATTGTTACAAAAAGGGGGAGGACATTACCTTTGTTAAAATAAATTTATAGAAGAGCATGTTTTAAGGGGGAGTTATAGGAAATGTAAAATCAATTAAACCTTTTTGATAATGTCAAAAAGGGGGAGGATTTTTTGCATTATTATTTATGATTTTGTCATCATCAAAAAGGGGGAGATTGTTGGTGTTAGAGCACCACGATCATTTGTTTTGAAGATAACAAAACACGTGTCATTTAACATTTGCACTTTGAGTCCTAGATTTCAGGTCAATCGCAAATGGATACGTGATTAGTCGGAGTTCGAGCTCGCATCCAGGACGGATTGGAGGAGCTCGATGGAGAGCAGAGGAGATTCGCGAGGAGCGCTAGATTGAAGAAGGAAGGAGATGAAGAATAGGATAGATTTCATTCTATTGTACTCATTGTATTTTTCGTTTCTTTTGTTGCTCTTTATTTTTGTTACTTAGATTTCTGTTAAAGAGCCTCAAAGTACCCTAACAGTAGTCCTAGGAACACCTGCACAACCCTAGGATACTTAGGTTTTCTGTAGAGAACTTAGAAAACCAATATAGGGTTCAAACAGCATTTCCAGACGTCTAATTCCAAAATCAGACGTCTGATAAAGTGTTTTAAGACGTCTGACTGTTGATTCAGACGTCTGATAACTATTAGGCTGGACTTAGTATTCTGTCTGATGAAATCAGATGTCCAGACCTTAGTCCAGACATCTTAGAAGACGTCTGATGTTTTTGCCAGATGTCCAATTAGTGGATCGTTGGCTGGCTTAGCAAACACTCAAGAATATGACCGTTAGAGCCTTATCAGACGTCCATAGGACTGTCCAGACGTCTGATAATTGACCGTTTTGCCTCAGCTGACCCAAAATCTCTTCTCAGAGATTTTCTAGCCGTTACAACGTTTGGAAATCCATTCCCACAGAAAAAGTAGGTTTCCAAACGTCCAGACATAGTGCCAGACGTCCTATATGTCGTCTGATGGACTTGCACTAGAACCCTGTTTAGATCTGATTCAAGTCAGGAAGAGACCCGCCCAAAATCAGACGTCTGACCTTGGAATCAGATGTCTTAAAGTGAACTTCCAGATGTCTGATTCTAGAATTAGACGTCTGATAAGCCTGTCAGAGCAATGATTGTTCCTGATTTCGAGCTGATTCTCTTGGGCTTTGTTCCCAACGGCTATAGAATCCTAAGCCTTCCAAAGCCTTCCTAAGGCCTCTATAAATAGAGGGGAACCTTTGCAACACAAAAACACACCTAGAGAGACCAAGATACACAAGAAACACTTTGTAATACACTTTCCACTCTCTTGTGTCCTAGCTAGCTCTTGCTCACCAAGCTCAAGTTCCTTTCTCTTGAGAGCATCAAGCTGTTACACACCCGCTCTCCCGCCGTTGTTCACGAGAGCGAAGTTGCGCCGTCGCGTGGCTCACGCACCGCGTCATCAACTCGACGCACTCCTTGCAAAGGGGAGTTTCCTAATTCCTATAGAAGCTTAGGTTAAAAATTATTTTGTTGGCTCTATAGGACTTGTTGTTTATTTTATCTTTGTTATTTGGTTAGGTATTCGCTTTGCGAATTCCCGTCTCCTTCGCGAGACAAAATCCTTCTCGTGGAGAGAAGGGGTTGAGGTACGCTACCCTCATTTAAGTAGCGTGGTTGTATTGAGGTTGAATCACCCTCGTTTTAAAGTGATTCGGTTTAGTGGATTTTGATCAACTTGGTTGATCGGAAAATCCTAACTCGAGAGGGTTAGGTGGTGGTTTTCACCCAGTTTGGGTTTCCACCTAAAAATACTTTGTGCCTCTTGTGTGATTGTCTATTTTTGATATTGTTTATTATTTATTTCCGCAATTATTACGTCATCCCTCCTGGTAGGGCCGGGAACTTACACCTTCTACTCTTCGAAAAAGACTGCAATCAAGATCGTTCCCATGAGGAACATTCGAGATCAAGAAAGAGATTTGAAAATATATAAACCAATGGGTGGCAAGGAATAAATTGTAAATTTAAGAAATTGGAATAGCTAGTTACTTGTTACCTTTACTGCTTTAGTTAGTTGGTTGCCACTCTACTCAGCGTTCGCTAACTTTGTGTACTCATAACTCTTTACAGGTGCCCAAGTCTACGGCTGCAGAGGGTGCTAGGCCCAGTAGAGCCCAGTAGCAGTAGCTTCTTTTGTTGTACTTCTTTTGTAGTAGTGAGTTCAAACTCTTGTACTTTATGTTCTGTACCTTTACATTTCTGTACTTTTATGTTCCTGTACCTTGTTACTTTTTACTGTTGTAGTGGTGATAGGTACTGTAGCAGCTTTTACTTCTTTACTGTTGTACTTTTTTACTGTTAGTTGCTTAGCATAGTGAATGTGGTTTACTTTCCTGCTTTTTGGTTATTTCTTGTTGGATGATTGGGTCTTGGGATTAGTCGAGTCGAGCCGGTCTCGGGTCCTGTAGGGATTCAGGAACCGGGTCGTAACAACCAGAGTCTCACCTCAGGTTCCTACATCGACTTCAGACGTCCAGAACCCCTACTTGACCATCTGGACCCAACTCCAGACATCCGACCTCTCCCCCAGTCATCTTGGAGTGCTTTCGGTCATCTGGTAAGCTGTCCAGACATTTGAAACGCGTGGAAGGGTGTGCCCCACACCTTCCTGAAGCTATCCCTGCAAGCGACAGACCATATCTTCTATATTTAACCACGCAAATCGTAGCTGCGATGCATCCTGCATGGCTGTAATCGCAAGAGGAACGTAGCTTCGCGAAATTCTACTTTCAAACATCCGGTGTCGTCACCAGACATCCAACCTGTCGTCTAGACGACACGCCAAACGTCTAATTTTGGGAAAAATCCAGAACCAGACCGACCTCCTGCTCCTTTTGCCGCGCACAGCCGCGACCTCTCCTCCTCGCCTGCAGCTTCGGCTGCAGCAAAGTGTCAGGGATGTCTCCCCCAATGCACTCCCCCTCCCGCATGCGCCGTTCCGGCCTTGCGTCCTCCGGCGAGCTCCCACGAGCTCGCGAGCTCAAGCTCTTCCTCCTCTCTTCACGTCACCTCTCCTCCTCGTCACTCGCTCTAACGCCCTCTCTTGCGCTTGCCCCTTTTGCTGCAGTGGAGAGGAAGAAGGAAGGTGGTGGCGGTCGAGTGGAGAAGAGAGGAAGGGGGGGAAGAGGGTCTTATATAGAGGGTGCAGCTAGGGTTCTGGTAGAGGAGAGAAGAGAGAGAAAAAAAAAGTGCGACTGTCTGCATGCAGCCAGCAAGCAGACGCGAAGTTACATATAAAATTTTCAATTTCCAAACGTCTGGGAATGGGTGCAGACGTTTGACTGACAGTCCAGATGTCTTAAAAGACTCAGAGCAGAACGAGTCTTTACATGAGTAGCCCAAGCCATCGGTTGCAGAGGGTGCTGGACCCAATCGAGCCCAGCAGTAGTTTCTGTTGTTGTTGTACTTCCTTTTGTTAGTGAGTTAGACTGTTATACCGTTGCTATTTCTGTACCTTGTTCTACTTTACTGTTGTGGTGGTGATATGTACTATTAGCAGTTTTTATTTCCTTCACTGCTTGTACTATTTACTGTTAGTTACTTAGCATAGTGAATGTGGTTTACTTTCTTGCTTTTTGGTTATTTCTTATTGGACGATTGGGTCTTGGGATTAGTCAAGTCGAGCCGGTCTCGGATCCTGTAGGGATTTGAGAATCGGGTTGTAACACCCACTTAGATTTATTTTTTGTGTGGAATGATGCATTTATTTATTTTTTTGTATATTGAATGTTTCCTGTTGAATGTGGAGAAGAATAAGGATGGAAATGGAAGAATGGGAAGGGGAAAGGGGAAGAGAAAAAGAGAAGGAGAAGAAAGAAGAAAAGAGAAGGGGAGGGAAATGAAGGGGTGGATAACAGAAATGAAGGGATGGGAAGGAGAAGGGAGAAAGAGAAGGAGAAGGAGGAAGGGAGAAGTGGAGGGAAATGAAGGGGAAGATAAGGGAAATGGTGGAATGGGAAGAGGAAAGGGGAAGAGAAAAAGTTAAGGAGAAGAAAGAAGGGAGAAGGGGAGGGAAATGGAGGGGAGGGGAAAGGGGAAGAGAAAAAAAGAGGGAGAAGAAAGAAGAAGGGAGAAGGGGAGGGAAATGAAGGGGAGGATAACAGAAATGGAGCGATGGGAAGAAGGGAGAAGGAGGAGAAGAAGGAGGAAGGGTGAAGTGGAGGGAAATGAAGGGGAAGATAAGGGAAATGGAGGGGAGGGGAAGGGAAATGGAGGAATGGGAAGGGGAATGGGGCAGAGAAAAAGAGAAGGAGAAGAAAGAAGAAGGGAGAAGGGGAGGGAAATGGAGGGGAAGGGAAGGGGAAAGGGGAAGGGAGATATCATTTCATTTTCAGTTTCATTTATATACGCTTATTTCATTTTTGAAATATCACAATATATAGGGGAAATGTTGTCGAATTATTTTAAAAAATTATCTAATTATTTGTGATGTTTTTACGCAAGTTATTTTCAAGAAGAAGGATAATAGGAATCACAGGGAGGAGGCTCAGGTCTCTTAGCAGCCTGAGACCCCCCGCCAGCAGCCTCAGCCTTAGGCTTACTGCCAGCAGCAGCCCACTCAACCCTAGGCAGCTCGCCAGCAATTTTTGGGGCCTGGAGATGTGGCTCGATATTTCCAAAGTGAGGGGCGGGGAGGTAGGGGGAAGGGGAAGAGTCCAATGCCTCCTCCGACGGATCTACCAACAGAGGATTCTGACTACGAGGAGAATGCGACCACCGATGAGGAGGAGGAGGATAGTACTTCAGTTGATGGGGAGGACGTCGTATTGGATGATCAGCCAGTGCAGACGGCTGACCAAGATCCTTCTCAGCTGGGATGTTCTGCACCACCACCACCCTTCCACAATTTAGGTATGAATTTAAGGTTTGGTAAATGTTACAATTTATTTATTTTTTTGTTATTTAATTTTATGTTATAATTTTGTCTTATAGGTGCACGTAAGGGAAGAGGTCCCACGCGGAGTAGGGATTTAGAGAGAATTTTGCATGGGGTCTGCATTTCAGTGCGGATCACAAAAGTGAGGGAAGCAGTGGACTATTCTCCATTCGTCAGCAGACTGGGTACGCTGACGAAGGCAATCATCCCGCTGTCCTACTTCAATTTGAGGAAGGTGCCAAAGGACCTGAAAATGCAGCTCATTCGAGAGTTAGAGGTAATTGGTAAAAATTAATAACTTATGTATATTGCTTTATATAAGTTTAAATTATGTAACAATTTATGTTCTCTTACTAATGCAGGCCACCTTCAATTGGGGCGATGATTCGAATATCGCCAAATATATCCTTAAGCATGCAGTGAAGATTCATAAAGATTGGAGATTGGAGATCAAGAATAAAGTAAGAGATAAATTTTTAACTGTATTTGATTATTTCCTTTACCATAATTCAAATATTATTTCTAACATTACAATTATATTTTTTAGTATTACAAGAAAAGGAATCATGATGAGGCATTACATAACGCACCTCCTTTGGTACAACCGTACGATTGGAAGGAAGCGTGTAAGCATTGGCATGATCCAGCGACATAGGTAAAAGTATTTCATATGTTATCATTTATTTAACAAATTTCTAAGTTAATAACTTGTACCTTTATTTCAGGAGCAGGCCAAGAAGAATAAGGAAAATAGGGCTAAGGCTTCACTGAAGACCCATGTCTTGGGTAAGAGGAGCATAGGCTCAATGAAATCCATACACTTAAATACCTTTAATTATTATTTTCTTTTAAACCTTACAAAAATTTCTAATTTTGTTAAAATTAACTATTTCAAATTATTGTTGTCCGCCAAGCATCAAGGTGCCCAGCTTGATCGGGTGAGGCCACTCATAGCAAGATGAGTGATGATGGAAATAGAGAGTAGCTTCACGACACATGACAACAGAGACACAAAAGTTAAAAAAGACAATACTTCTATTTGATTTCATAATTACGTAATTAAATGAAATTACTTAACGTAATTCAATATCTTTCAGGATAATATGATCAAGTTAATGCATCCTCCTGAAGATGTCAACTTTGCTACAGTTCAGCAGCCACTAACAGCAGAGGAGGCCTACTGGTCCATCATGCTACCTGAGCATGGTGGGTACGTCTGTAGTGCAGGGAAGAGTGAGACCGTCTTGGGGTGGTATGGGAGAAGGGGAGCATCATCCTCTTCAGTTGAGGTGCACAAGATGAGGAAGGAGATTGCGGCATTACATCGCAAAGACGAGGAGAATGCCCAGTGGATCGATGAGCTGACGACGCTAGTCAGGGACAACGCGATACAAACCAAGCAATCCAACAAGACCATCAACGACCTGCTGGCATTACTTCAGAAGGGTGGTATTGATCACCCATCCCTTCATTAGTATAGAAATCGTCGTGATGACAATGATTTACTTGGTAGCAGTGCTAGAGGATTGGTGCCACAGTATGATTGTATTTTTTATATATATTATTATTTGTAATAAGCTCTGTATACATTATTTCATATATGAAAATTTTATTTTGATTTCGTGTGTTTTAATTAGATGAAAAAATATTTTAAGTTGTGTGATTGATTATATTTTTACTAAATTTGTAGCTCTTTACAAGTTTTCACATAAATTAAACAAATTTAAAAAAAAACACATACTTTCTCGATTGTTTTTAACGGACGACAATATTAGCTTTGTCAACCGTTATTCAAGAAACGTCGAAAATATTAATATTCTCAACCAATTGAAATTGGACGAGAATATTGACATTTCCGACTGTTATATACGAACAGTCGAGAATATTAATATTATCAATCGTCGACAAACGGACGACAATATGAACTTTTCGACCATTATTGATAAGAGGTCAAAAATATGATCTTAGTTGATCGCCTAAATACTGGTCGATGTAAATATTTTCCTCGACCGTTTATTTGTAATGGTTGAGAAAAAGCTTTCTCGACCGTGGAAAACAGATGAGAGAAATAACCAAATGTCGAGTGATTGTCTGCCTTTTTCCCAACAGTAATGTCCGAAAACGGTCGAAAAAATCCAATAGCGACAATACATTCATTGACCCTTGTTCTCGATGGTTATTTGAACATTGTTGATCGTTTTTAATAGTCGGCAATACTCAATATTCTTGTAGTATGTCAAGTTATCCATGTTATATGTATTACTAAAATTAAGAACATTTTGATATTTTATATTAATACTTTACATTCACAATTACATAATCCTTAAAAGATTATGAGAGGTAATTATTTTTATTCTTAAAACTTGTAAAAATGGAGTAATTCGTGCCTAAAAAAATTAAATGTCACGTCATTAACTTTTTATCTAATCTATTGTGACTAATTTTCTATCACAATAGGTTTGAGGATACGAAAAATTTGTCTCCAAAACTTTTAGTAATCCTCATTTGGGGGATGAATTTTTCGTCAATAACCTAAAATCTATCTCCATAGCTTTTAATTTTATCCTCAAAGGCCGTCACTGCAAGTGTATTTTGTTGTAGTGTCTTTTCGAGGGCTAACCTATATAATTTTAATATCTATTTTGAAGGGTTAATATCATAACATTCTAAAGAATGTTAGAAGAATTTATGTTAATATTTTAACCTCCTCACATTCCAACTCTACTCATTAAAAATTGATATTAGTACCTATTTAAATAAATACCACGAGATTATACACCACAATTTAATATCAATTAAATAAATATAAATTATTATTACCACCGCTTTTCAAGAAAATAGATATAAAAGTCAACGTAACACAAATTTTCTGACCCCTAAAAGAAATTAACTCTCAAGCCCATAAGCCCTCTCTTCTGCCCGGTCAAGTACGTCGAGTTTGGTCTTTACTGGCTCTACTTTTAATCAATTTGATTGATTATTAATTTTCTGACCCCTAATGGAAATTAACTCTCAAGCCCATCAAGTCCTCTCTCTTGCCTTGTCAAGTACGTCTAAGTTTGGTCTTCACTGGCTTCGCTTTTAATCAATTTTATTGATTATTAATTATGTTGTGATGATCATTGCTGCAGGAAAAGGAAAAAAAAGAGGACAAACGAACTATATAGTCAACTTCTCGGAAAACCTTTTGCCTTCTCAAAGACAATACCGTTGGTCAGAATGGTTGGAACCTCCGGATAAATACTCGTTGCTTGTAAGAATAACATGTTGGATAAAGTCACCCACTATGAGCACACTGAAGTAGCAACTCACTTCGGGTAGAAAAGGGTCTTCCAGAATTCTCTCATGGCATGTTTGATACGACGAATTAGATTTTGAGAAATTATATATGGAACTAATATTTTGTAGAATAAGTGAAAGGTTACGTTCCATTAGATGTTTAGGTGGAACTTTAGCTACGAAGAAAAATGAAAAGTTGATGTTTCATATTTAGAGGAAGGGGAAAGCGAAATATAATTATTCTGATATCTCCCCAAGATAACTTTACGAGGAAGACCCTGCTTAATTTATTCCCCTAAACAACGGATCTTAGGTACAACAAGCAACCCAGCTGTCAGCTCCCAATTTGAACACGGAACCAATTAATGCAGTTATTGCCCTTGTGGATGAGTTCAAACGGAACAAAATGAGCAGTTAGCAATGCCAGACCACCAGCTACAGATTTCCAAAGTTACCATTAATTATCATAGTCCAAATGAAAAAATTTTAGGACCAATCACTCTTGTACGATTTCAGCATGTCATTTTTCTAGTTTATATGCCTCGGCTGACTTTCTCTTGGAACAGTAATTTTTTCACATGGCAGTTGGCTTTCATTCCTTTTGAGGAATAATCGGAAGCTACTTATCATGACCCGTAGAAAACTTTGGTTATGAAAATCCATATCCCATGCACGTTGGATATCCATGTATAGCTGAAAAGGAAGCAGCTCCATTTTAGTTTATTTACTCTTTTTTTACCACCAAAAGATGTTATTTGCTAAAACTTATTTGAGAAACCATGCATGTTTTTTAAGTAAACAAAAGGCTTAATTAAGACAAAACTAATCACAACGTGCAAATACATCAAAAGACAAAAAACCAACCTCGACTCATGACCTATATTACAAACAAAGATGAATGGGTAAAAGTACAGAGTGTGCGGTTGGGGTGAGTCTATATTATGGTAAAACAAATACAAACATTCAAGTTAGTTGCATGTAAGGGACTCTTAAGACTGGCCAACTTCATAAGCCCACGAGTCCTCGCCGACAACGAGCACGAAGTGTCAAAGTTTGTCTCATGAAGGAGTACAACCTGGAGCAATAATAGAAATAGTAGCAAAGAGGAGCGGACTATATATATTTGTATTCAACAACTTGGTCGGTGCTTCCGTGAATAATTAAGCGCGAAAGAAGAAATTAGAGAATTTAGAAATAAAGCCTTAACATACTTAAGCGTCCCAAAGAAGTTTACATGTAGACAAAGCGATAAGAAAGAGCCATTTAGGTAAACTTGACATTCCACGGCTTCAATGAAACTAGTTAGAGAAACAGGGGCTTGAAGCAGTATCTACAAAATGGATCCTCGAGTCCTAGGAGGAGTTGTTAGAGGAGTAATGGAACAAGTTAAGCTTGTAACCAACCATGAATGAAAGGCATAAGTGCAAATATACACTAAAGGGGGAGTGGGTGAATAGTATATTATAAAATTAAAACATAAGATAAAAACAACCATATGATTCATCACAGCACGCAAAGGATTTTTAGGTGGAAAATTATTGAATAAAAATTACTACCTAAGCCTCCCTAACTTAAGATTTTTTCTATTGGTCAAGCTGAACAAATTTTGCTATGTATCATTTTAATACTGAGGTTGGTGTAGCCTCGATGTATAAAGATCTTCTTTGGTCCCTACCAAAGAGTTTTGATCTTCCCTTTTTGAGAAAGTGATGGAAATCCAATAGACCAGAGAGATGGGAATTCGACAAATCAGATACTAGCTAGTAGAATAACAATAAGGAAAGAAATAAAAAATACAAGATCCTATAAAGACACAAGATGTATCAAATTAAAATTGGCTTATGTAGGTTATGAGGACTTTCCTTCGGACATGGGATGATGTGCAAATCAAGGATTTAGAGATGTATCAAAGAGTCGGAGTGGTGTGCAATGGAGAGCTTGAGCATTTGAGTGTGTTCTCATATTGTGAGAGTATGATTTCCTTAGAATGATGTACAATTGTGTTTGACAATGGGAGTCTTCTAAGGTATTTATAGGCATTATAGCATGGTTGTAGATATATTTAGGATGGCCATATAGTCATTGAAGGTATTTAAGATAAAGTGTCCAACAAGTAGAAATCAAGGAAATCAAAGTGTCGTAGTGAGCAGTCGACCACCAAGTTGGGCAGACGACACCTAAAGAAGACAGTTGTTAGTGCATCTAATTGGGGGTTGACTATCAACCAATAGTAGCATGTTGATGCTTGGTTTTTTATTAACATCTAATATATTCAAACTACTATTGGGTGAAATGGGATTTTTGAGCCTCACTTGTAAGCAGTGTCTAGATCGAGTAAATAATGCCTCCTTCATTAATTGGTAGTCATCTCAAGATTGAGAATAGATATCCCACTAATGAAGGGAGCTTTGGCCCAAGTTCTTGCTTATCCCTAGAATCAAAAATAGGTGCTATAGGGTCATCTGCCAAATTAAAGACATTGACTACCATATGAAAGGTGGTTGACAACCAAGGTTCATGACAACACCTAACTAATAATTGCCAAGGGTGATTGGTAAAGTGTAACTAATGATTAACTACAATTCTATAGGTAATTAATGTTTGTGAATGTTGAGTGATTAACGTTCACTTAGTAGCTAGTGGCCAAACATGGTGGTTAATTGCTAGTGGTAATAAGACGATGCTTAACTTTGGGCATTGTCGTCCATATCAAGCAATTGTCATCGACTGGGCTTATTGTCATTCAATATCCACTATTTTCCTTATCATGTAGTTTGATTGAAAGTCTATGTCTTCTTAAGTGTCTAATGACTAAGTATTTCTTAATTAGGTTTTAAATTTAATTAATACACTTAGGCTCTTTTGAATGAATCCATGAAAAGAAAACAAAAGTATAACACAAGGAAAAAAATACAACACTTTTTTCTTCTTTTTTTACTTTAAAGCTTGAGCTCCATATCTATTACTGATCTATTAACTATTTACTCCCTTTTTGTAAATTATTAAAGTAAAGGTTAGTATCAATAATCTCCCTTTTTTTGATAAATTACAAAATCTAATTAGTTTCTAAGTTACTACACCTTAGTTGTTGCTCCCCATATTGGAAAGATCTCTTTAAATTTTGAAATCAATTTATTTAACCAAGGTTCTTCAAATTGCATGTTTTTGCAAGTAGAAGAAATGAATGCAACAATAGGTTCTAATCAAGTAATCATTCTCCCCCACTTTGTAATTCATCAAAAGATAAACAACTAAGTTTTTTCTTTTCACGAGAGAACTTGTGTTTAACAAAAGAGAATATAGCCAATCACATGATAGCATCATTATAAAACATGATTTAAACAATAGAGTAACTTTGATAGCAGAAATTAAGAAAAGAGGGGTTATTTAATCAAAAACCAATAAGATGGACATTTATACTTATTTCCACCGAAGATTTTATCACAAAAGATTTACATGAAAAGAATGAAGATAATCATGTAAGGAAGCTTGCATAACATTTAAAAAAAAGATAAAAGTTCAACATGACATATGGTTTTTCAAGATGAAATAAAGTATAGAAATAAAAAGGATAACTGGAGTCGTACCCGTGCCTTTATTCCACTAGACTAGAGACCATGGGGATATGACCCCTTACTACAGATCAAACAACAAAAACACAAAAAAACTAGAGAAAACAACCTCAAAAGAACAAAATTGAGTCCTTTCAATAGGTAGTGAACAAAAAAAAAGTCGAGTATTGAATGCGAGTCTACTCTCCTCTTTTCTTTGCTCTCTGCGCTCCCCCTCTTTTCTTTGCTATCTGCGCTCCCCTCTCGGCCTCTTCTATTCCTCCCCTTCTCTCTTAGCATTTTTTCCTCCTGGTTTTGGTGAGCCCTCTCCCCCTCCCCCTAGTGGGGAGCTAAGAGGTTCCTCTCTTGTTAAGATCCATGACATCAAAACACTTTAAGACATCTGGGAGTTGGTCCAGACGTCTGGTTAGATGTCTGGATGCCTTCCCAGACGTTTGGAAATTAATTTTTGCATGCGTACGATTGCGAGTCTGCGAGCGTGCCGCACGTAGACTGAAACCCGCCGCCCTCTTCTTTTTCTCTCCCCTCGCCAACCTGCAGAACCCCCCCCCCCCCCCCGTGACTACAAATACTCTTATCCTCCTCTCCCTCACGCCACCCACATCCATCCGTCTCCTCCTTCCCCAGCGCGAGAGCGAGAGCGAGAGCAAGGGTAGCAGTTGCTGCCGGGTGTAGTGGCGGAGAGGAGAGGTGCAGCGAGAGGGAAGAGGAGAGAGCACACGAATCGTGAGATAGAGAGCTCACCGGAGCAACTCGAGGCCAGCCGACGTGCGCGTGGAGGAGCGTTGTGCTGGGGAGGTTTCCTCGATGCTGCTGCAGCTCGGGCAGTGGGCGGACGAGCGTGGCACGTCCGCGCGCAACGGGAAGAAGACGAAGGAGCTTCTGATTCTGGGATTTTTTCCAGAATTAGACATCTGGACCTACATCTAGACGATGTGAATGACGTCTGGAAGAAGCTCCAAATGGCTGATATGTACGTACTGTGCCTATACCTTCCTTTTGCGGATACGGCCATGTTGGCCGTTCCGCTGAAGCTTTGTCGTGTGCCTTGCTGAGGGAGTTTTGCGTGCGTGTGCAGGTTTCGCTTCGGGAAGGCGCGGGACACGCCCTCCCACGCAGTTCAGGCATCTGGGCGAGTCACCAGAATGCGAAGAGTGTCTCCAAACATCCGGAGAGGTGGTCGGACGTCTGGAGCTGGGTCCAGATGGTTCAGCAGGACCTCTGGATGTTTGAGGAGCAGCGCAGAGTGAGGTATGACTTGGATCCTTTTTAAGACGCCTGGAAGATGTTCCAGACGTCTGATTTGAGTCAGAGTTGTCGTTTTTGACCTGTTTAGGATTCGTTCGAGGTCCGATTTTCGCGTTTAAGATTCCGTTCTTCTCAGAATTAGTTCCTCTACTTGTTTGAAATACTTTTATCCTGTTCTGAGTGGTTCCTTGTGATTGATCCTTGTGTTAGGACTTCATTCTATTGCGGCTTTGGGGTTTGCGGAGGCATGTGGACCTGCCGATTACGCCCCCATTACTCCCGATTTTGCGGGTAGAGTAGCTTCCCTTAGTTAATTACAAATATTAATGCATATCTGAAATAAATGATAGATCCTAGGGTATGGCATGAATCCTAGGACCTGAAAACTAGATTGAATGATAGATCCTAGGGTATGGCATGAATCCTAGGACCTGAAAACTAGATTGAATGATAGATCCTAAGGTGTGGCATGAATCCTAGGAGCAGAAACACTGAAACGAATGTTTTGAATGCCTGAATTGCAGTCTTGGATAAGTAGATAGAATAATGATAATTACCTGTAATTGGATAACAGCTGCCTGTGAAATGTAGAGTACTGTTGCTAGTAACTGTTACATGTAATTTCTGTTGGTTGAAATTAAATACGAGCTGCTTGTATATAAATTGGAAATTAAAAGAAGTTTGAATGTTGGAAACACGTACTATATGCGAATAAACCTGAAAGGATGAAACCTAGTATGGCTTGGCCTGAGAAACATTATCATGAACCCTACGGGGAATTTGGAGTAGAACTCCTGGAAATAAATGGAATGGAACTGGAAAAGTAAATGGGAAAGTGTGTTGTCTCTTGGGTACATAGTACCAAGGGAAGCACAAGTTACCTCTTGGTGCAGAGCGAAGCTAGCCGCCCTAGGGACCCGGGGTTAGGTCTGGCCACTTTGTGCCGACTTTTGACCCTTGCGTACACCGTACCAGGGAGAGCTACTAGTGTAGGGAGGGAGCTAGCCACCCCACGGGGCCCGGGGTTCAGCTTGCCGTCCTACACCGACTTGTTAGGCCCACTGGGCAAACTAGGGTAGTCAGGTGAGGGTGCGCGGACTGTGGAGGGGAAAGACCCCTGTTTGGTTACTGTGGAGGGGCTAGACCCCTGTTCCTGAGAGGGCTCTTCCCTATACTGGTTCCGTGTTGTGCTTTGGGTGCACCCGTTAACGGAAACGACTGACCGCGTGCCAGCGCGGGGTAGCTGCCCGTGCGTTTATCACGCGTGACGTAGTCACCGTTACATCTGTCAGCGACCTTGGGGTGGTTGACTGAGGGTAGGACCACCACGGGGGACTCTCTTGGCCAGGAGAGCACCACATGCTACTTCTACTTTTCGGAAAAGACTGCAATCAAGATCGTTCCCACAAGGAACATTCGAGATCAAGAGAAAGACCTGAGAAATAAACCAAGAAAGAGTAAATAGATAAAGAAAGAAAAAAATTAAAAACAACAGCTACTTGTCCACCTTTACTGTTTTTCTTAGCTAGCTGGTTGTCACTCTACTCAGCGTTTCGCTGATGTATCATATTTGTCACCTTTTTCAGGACCAGGTGTTGAGCAGCCAGAGCCTACGGCTGCGGAGGGTGCTGGGCCTATTAATCCCAGTAGTTGTACTTTTGTTGTACCCATTTTTCTGTAGTAGTGAGTATTCTGTTACACTTTTGTACTCTTTTATTGTAAACTTCATATTTCTATACCTATTTTTAATTCTCTACTGTTGTGGTGGTATGTACTGTAGTAGTTCTTTTATTTACTGCTGTACTTTTGTAACTGTTAGTTACTTACATGGTGAATGTGGTTTATTTTACTGCTTTTTGGTTACTTTCTTACTGGACGACTGGGTCTTGGGATCAGTTGAGTCAGTCCGATTCTCGTGTCTCGTAGGTATTCGAGAATCGGGTCGTAATATCTCCTATGGTGGCTCCTCCTTTCGAGAGTTTGCGGAGGTTAGTTTAGTCTTCAGCTTCCTCTTTTTCATTGGCTTTTTGATTTTTGTTTAGTTTTCTTTTCTTTGATTTGTTTGGTTGTGGTTTGATTCTTTGTCTTCTTTTCTGTGTGCCTTTGTTTTTCGCTTTTGCCTTTAAAGCTGTTACATCCCTCTCCCTTTGCATGCTAATGTAGCAGATCCAGGCCTTGTTGCTTTCTCTCGTTCCTGCGGTTCTCCCCCTTTGGTTCTTTCATGTTTCCTTGTCGGTGTGTGTTTTGTGGTGCTTTGGATCTATCGTATTTCTCCTTGGGTTTTTTTCCACGTTTAGGTTCCTATTCCTTTTCTGATGTAACGAATGTGTGCCCCAGATGTATTTTAAGACGTCTGGGAGGTGGCTCAGACGTCGGACAAGACGTCTGGGATCACAACCAGACGTCTGATAAGACGTCTGGGATAGTTTCAAGACGTCTGGAAATCCGTTATTTTCGACACACGCGAGTCGCCTGCGCGCCTGAGCACGCAGACAGCATATCCCCCTTTTTCTCTCTGCGGCTGCAGGCGGCCTGCCACCTCCTCTCTCCTCTCCGCGCGGCGTTAAAAGGGGCGCGCCTCCCCTCCCGTCTCCACCGTCTCCTTCTTCTTCTCCTTCCTGTGCGCGAGAGCGAGCGGACGCGAGGGCGGCAGCGGCGGCCGCAGTGAGCGCGGAGGTGCGGCGTGCGAGGGCGGAGCTCTGCCGTGAGGGCGAGCTCGCCGGAGCGGCTTGGCCGGCTGGCGGAGGGCGCAGGGGGCGCGGAGCGACGTGGAGAGGGACCTGCTGCGGTCTGAGCAGCAGGAGCGCGAGGTGCGACGCGGGCGGCATCGTTAGCGGAGGCCGAGCAGGGTCCTGATTCTGGAAAAATTTCCAGAATCAGACGTCTGGATTGATAGCCAGACGGCAAGGTCGACGTCTGTAAGATCTTACAGACGTCTGAAAGGTGAGTTTCCGCCTTCTTCTTCCTTCTTGTCGACTGACCGTACTGAGGGAGGGGGTTGGCTGTGCGCAGGTTCGCTGATTCGCCATCCTTTGCGAATCAGACGTCTGGAAGTTGTACCAGACGGCGGGAGTGACCTCCAGACGTCCTGAGGGACCATCGGACGTCTGGGATCTAGGGCAGACGTCCCCGCAGACTTCTGGACGTCTGGGAAACCACGCTGAACAGGTAATTCTCTGATCCACTTTTTAAGACGTCTGGAAGGAGTTCCAGACGTCTGATTTTGCACAGTATCGTCTTTTTCGACCCGTTTAGGGCCCGTTCGGGCTCCGTTTTCCGTGATTCGAGTTGCATTCTTTTCAGAAGTAATTCCTCTACCCGTCTACAGTAGCTATACACTGTTTTGAGACACTCCTTGTGTTTGATCCTTGTGATAGGACCTCGTTCGGTTGCAGTCTTGAGAGTCGCGGAGGCGCGCGGGATTCCCAATCACGCCCCCATTACTCCCGTTGTACCTGGTAGAGTGGCTTAAGTTATTAATAAAATCTGTTAAAGTATGAAACCATAACTAGAATCTAGGACATTGCATGAATCCTAGGAATGAGAAATGTATGGAATGATAGCTCCTAGGTGATGCATGAATCCTAGGGCTGGAAAACTAGTTGTATGCTAGATCTTAGGATGTGGCATGAATCTTAGGATGGAAAAACTAGTGGAATGTATAATACTGCAGTCTTGGAAAAATGGAAAGGTATATAAAGCTACCTGTAATTTGAATTAACAGCTGCCTGTTATGAATAAAGAAACATGTTTGAGATCATGGATTTTGAGAACGTGAATCTGGAAAGTGAAACATATGATGTT
Organism: Thalassia testudinum; assembly: GCA_037157565.1. NCBI lineage: Eukaryota > Viridiplantae > Streptophyta > Magnoliopsida > Alismatales > Hydrocharitaceae > Thalassia > Thalassia testudinum. The sequence goes on from JAZHRO010000013.1 coordinate 124,943,013, forward strand.
CTGAGATAAAGAGCTGGAACCCTACAGGGAATTAGGAGTGGAACTCCTGGAAAGAAAAAGGAATGGAACTGAGATGTAGTTTGTACTGTCTCTTGGGTACGCAGTACCAAGGGAAGTACCTGTACCTGTTTAGTGCAGAGTGGGGCCAGCCGCCCCAGGGACCCGGGGTTAGGATTGGCCGCTCTGTACCGACTTGTTGGCCCTCGTATACGTAGTACCGAGGAGAGCTAGTAGTGTTAGGAGAGTACTAGCTACCCCACGGGCCCCGGGGTTCTGCTAGCCTCCTTCACCGACTTGTTAGGCCCACTAGGGCAAACCAGGGTAGTCAGGCGAGGGTGCGCGGACTGTGGAGGGGCAAGGCCCCGGTTTGGTTACTGTGGAGGGGTTGGACCCCTGTTACTGAGAGGGCTCTGCCCTGGTTCCGTGCTGTGCTTTGGGCGCACCCGTTAACGGAAACGACTGACCGCGTGCCAGTGCGGGCTAGCTACCTGTGCGTTTATCGCGTGTGCCGTAGTCACCGTTACGTCTGTCAGTGACCTTGGGGTGGTTGACTGAGGGTAGGATCACCACGGGGGACTCTCCCGGCCAGGAGAGCACCACGTACTACTTCTACTTTTGGAAAAGACTGCAATCAAGATCGTTCGCACGAGGACATTCGAGATCAAGTAAAGGACCTGAGAAATAAATGAAATAGTGAGAAAAATTGAAAGATGTGAATAAAGGAAGTAATAGAACATAACAGCTACTGTACACTCTACTGTTGCCTTTAGTTAGTTTGCCACTCTACTCAGCGTTTTGCTGACGTGTTACACTCGTTACCTTTTTCAGGACCAGGTGTTGAGCAGCCAGGGTCGGCGGCTGCAGAGGACGCTGGGCCGAGTAGGGTCCAGTAGAGTTACCACAGCCTTTTGTACCTCTTTTGTTTTTGTTCTAGTGAGTAGTTTTTGTTTCCGCTGTACCTTCTTTACCTGCAGTTCTTGTTATATGATAAATGTTGTTTTACTGTTGTGGTGGTACCTACTGTAGTAGTTTCTTTCCTTACTGCTGTACTTTCTTACTGTTAGTTATATTCATGCTGAATGTGGTTTATTTTACTGTCTTTTGGTTACTTCCTCGTTGGACGACTAGGTCTTGGGATTAGTCGAGTCGGTCCGGTTCTCGTGTCTCGTAGGGACTCGGGAATCGGGTCGTTACATCTGATCATTTTTCATTTTTCTGGAGTTGGCCATGTTGACACCTTCGAGTGTTGGGGCTACCTCTTAAGCCTCGCTGGCTGTTGGCGCACCCCCTCCCCTTGCAAAGCCTTCTTTTGCTTCTGTGGTGGTTGGTTCAGGCCCTTCTGGGCCTCCTTCTTAAGTGGAGCTCTCACTCCCGGTGCATAAGCCGATATTTGTTGATGGTGTTCTTGCTACTTCCTTTTCCACTGAAGAGATCTCTGAGCTTACTCATATTTTTTGTTTGTGCTTGTGGTTCGAGCCTGGGGTCCTCAGCCCTCCTCTCAGGTGCTCAGGAACTTCCTTCTTAAGAAGGTCTATCTTTCTAATGATTTCTCACTTTTGGCCTTAGATTCGAGGCATTGGTTGGTTGTTTGTGGCTCATACGAGGATTCCTGCAAAATCTATGCTTTGGAGTCTTTGGTTTTGGAGCGTGTTAGGGTGCAGTTTATTCGATGGTCGTTGAAGTTTCGAATCGATTCCCCTGTCTCATCGCTCCGGTTTGGGTGGGATTTCCCAGTCTTAATCTTCACCTCCTTCACCCAAATGCTTTGTTATCCATTGCTTATCAACTTGGGAACCCAGTTTGTGTTGACCATCGTACGCTACAAGGGATTAGACTGGGTTTCCCTGGGATTTGTGTTGAGATCGATTTACTTTCCCCTCTTCCTGACTCTGGATTTTTAATGGTTTTGAGAAGATCATGCAACACATGGTTAAATTTGGCCATGCTCTTTTGTCCTACTCTTCTTTTATAGGCATTTCTACTCACACTCCTGACAAGAAGTCTAAGGGTCTCCCTAAAAGGAGGGAGTCAGGTCAACCTGTTGTGACTTCTGTTTCTTCCCAATCTCACTTTGGGGAGGAAGGAGGTCCCCCTCCTAGTAGGTGATGTACCATCTGGATCTCTTGTTAATTAGGGTTAATTAATGCGTTGGAGTATAGTCGCAATCCAGACGGATGTCATTTTATTTATATACAAATTTTATTGGTTTTATTGCAAGTCGTTTATTGGGAGGCAGTTATTGATATACATCATTCTTTATTATCCAAAAATCATCTTTTATTCCAAAAATGTTAAGTTTATTTACAAATGAATGAATGAATCAAAGAATGAATTAATCTAAGTCAACTATATACAAGAATGAATTAGCTAATGTTAATGACAATGCCTCAAACATATAAATAGGTACAAAGGCATTAAAAACTAATCTAAACTAATCTAGATTAGTTATGTACATTAATATCTAAGCAATGCCTCAATATAAGCACAAAAAGAATATATATACACAATATTATATGCTATACTAATATATATCTACTACATATACTAACATATATAACTATCTATACTAACACTTCTAAACATCACTAAAGGTGCCTTAAAAACATATATACAACAAGGCAAAACAATATATGTATATACCCTATATATACTGAACTACATATTATACTTATTACATATAACACATACATTTATACATATATACACACGCAACTAACACTTAAACACACACTAAAGACTCAATACTATGCAACACTTAGCTTTAACTCTAACCCTAACACTTAACCTATTTTAGGCTTTACTTAGGCAAAAATTTGTTATTGGCAAACCCAACCCTTTGCGAAATCTACAGCCCACTAGGGGCTAGATCGACCACTACTAAGCTTGGGTCCACAGTTTTTAATTAGGTGTATTTTAGTGCATTCTTTTGGGCCCACTCAGGCCCACAAAATCCAAATACTCACAACCCATCTAGGGCCACGGGCTCTCAAGCCCACCATCATGCACACACACACCCAAACCCATGTTCATATGTGCGCCCAGCGTTGACAACCGAGTGGGTGATCAAAGTAAAACAATTTATATTGGTGCAAGTGCTCATGCACTACCGATGTGAGACTACAGTGTGCACCCAAATTGGGTGTGCAGCCCGTGATTTAAGGACAAGTTCATGTCTCAATTTAGGTGCTAAATTATTAATTATTTTCAAATTAAATTATATGTACATGTAGATGATGTATAGGGTTACTTTTTGGTATAGTTATTTTAACTTAATTAAATATATAATTATATTTAAAAATTCATTAAAGTTAGTGAAAAATACACATTGATTTTGTGTTTAATTCGTTAATTAAAGTATAAATTAATAAATTACTTGTTCAATTGAATTATGAATTAGTTAATATACATTATTAAAATATTATTAAAGATTTTTAATTTATTTTTATTGATTTATTTCTAATTATACACATTTAAATGCATGATTTGTAAATATATACATATATATATACAGTATAAATACTATTCTACAGTATAAATAAATTATAAATATACTGAAATTATTTTAAATTAAACTATACAACTATACAACATAATTTATTTCAATATTTTATTAAATTAATAATTTCAATTATTTTAACTTACCAATGTTGGTGCTAAAGCACCACGATCATTTGTTTTGATGATAACAAAACACGTGTTATTTAACATTTGCAATTTGAGTCCTAGATTTCAGGTCAATTGCAAATGTGGACGTGTTTGGACAGAGTTCGAGCTCGTATCCAGGACGGATTGGAGGAGCTTGACGGAAAACAGAGGAGGTTCGCGTGGAGCGAAAGATTGAAGATGGAAGGAAATGAAGAATAGGATAGATTTCCTTCTTTTGTACTTGTTGTATTTTTTCGTTTCTTTTGTTGCTCTTTATTTCCTTAGATATTTCATGTTAAAGAGCCTCAAAGAACCTTAACAGTAGTCATAGGAACACCGGCACAACCCTAGGATACTTAGGTTTTCTGTAGAATACTTAGAAAATCAATATAGGGTTCAAACAGCACTTCCAGACGTCTAATTCCAAAATCAGACGTCTAATAAAGTATTCTAAGACGTCTAACTGTTGTTTCAGACGTCTGATAACTGTTAGGCTGGACATAGCTAGTTCTGTCTGATGAAATCAGACGTCCAGACCTTAGTCCAGACGTCTTAAAAGACGTCTGATGGACTTGCCAAATGTAACGACCCGGTTCCCGAGTCCCTACGAGACACGAGAACCGGACCGACTCGACTAATCCCAAGACCTAGTCGTCCAACGAGGAAGTAACCAAAAGACAGTAAAATAAACCACATTCAGCATGAATATAACTAACAGTAAGAAAGTACAGCAGTAAGGAAAGAACTACTACAGTAGGTACCACCACAACAGTAGAACAACATTTATCATATAACAAGAACTGCAGGTAAAGAAAGTACAGCGGAAACAAAAACTACTCACTAGAACAGAAACAAAAGAGGTACAAAAGACTGTGGTAAACTCTACTGGACCCTACTCGGCCCAGCGTCCTCTGCAGCCGCCGACCCTGGCTGCTCAACACCTGGTCCTGAAAAAGGTAACGAGTGTAACACGTCAGCAAAACGCTGAGTAGAGTGGCAAACTAACTAAAGGCAACAGTAGAGTGTACAGTAGCTGTTATGTTCTATTACTTCCTTTATTCACATCTTTCAATTTTTCTCACTATTTCATTTATTTCTCAGATCCTTTACTTGATCTCGAATGTCCTCGTGGGAACGATCTTGATTGCAGTCTTTTCCAAAAGTAGAAGTAGCACGTGGTGCTCTCCTGGCCGGGAGAGTCCCCCGTGGTGATCCTACCCTCAGTCAACCACCCCAAGGTCACTGACAGACGTAACGGTGACTACGGCACGCGCGATAAACGCACAGGTAGCTAGCCCGCACTGGCACGCGGGCAGTCGTTTCCGTTAACGGGTGCGCCCAAAGCACAGCACGGAACCAGGGCAGAGCCCTCTCAGTAACAGGGGTCCAACCCCTCCACAGTAACCAAACCGGGGCCTTGCCCCTCCACAGTCCGCGCACCCTCGCCTGACTATCCTGGTTTGCCCTAGTGGGCCTAACAAGTCGGTGAAGGAGGCTAGCCGAACCCCGGGGCCCGTGGGGTAGCTAGTACTCTCCTAACACTACTAGCTCTCCTCGGTACTACGTACACGAGGGCCAACAAGTCGGTACAGAGTGGCCAGTCCTAACCCCCGGGTCCCTGGGGTGGCTAGCTCAGCTCTGCACTAAACAGGGGGACAGTCGCTCTCCTTGGTACTCCGTACTCAAGGGCCAGCTCACTTCCCCAATTCTATTCCATTCGCTTTCCAGGAGTTCCGCTCCTACTTCCCCGTAGGGTTCCAGAACATCTTATGTCTTACTTTCCAGTTTCACGTTCTTACCAACCATGATCCCAATCATGTTTCTTTATTCATAACAGGCAGCTGTGAATTCAATTTATAGGCAGCTTCATATATTCCTTTCCATTTTTCCAAGACTGCATTATTATATATTCCACTAGTTTTTCCATCCTAGGATTCATGCCACATCCTAGGGTCTATCATACAATCTAGTTTTCCGGTCCTAGGGTTCATGCAACACCTAGGAACTATCATTCCATATATTTCTCATTCCTAGGATTCATGCAATGTCCTAGGTTCTAGTTATGGTTCCATACTTTAACAAATTTTGTTAATACTTAAAGCCACTCTACCAGGTACAACGGGAGTAATGGGGGCGTGATCGGGAATCCCGCGTGCCTCCGCGACTCTCAAGACTGCAACTGAACGAGGTCCTATCACAAGGATCAAACACAAGGAGTGTCTCAAAACAGTGTATAGCTACTGTAGACGGGTAGAGGAATTAATTCTGAGAAGAACGCAACTCGAATCGCGGAAAACGGAGCTCGAACGGGCCCTAAACGGGTCGAAAAAGACGATACTGTGCAAAATCAGACGTCTGGAACTTCTTCCAGACGTCTTAGAAAGTGGATCAGAGAATTACCTGTCCAGCGTGGTTTCCCAGACGTCCAGAAGTCTGCGGGGACGTCTGGCCTAGATCCCAGACGTCCGATGGTCACTCAGGACGTCTGGAGGTCACTCCCGCCGTCAGGTACAACTTCTAGACGTCTGATTCGCAAAGGATGGCGAATCAGCGAACCTGCGCACAGCCAACCCCCCTCCCTCAGTACGGGCAGTCGACAAGAAGGAAGAAGGCGGAAAACTCACCTTTCAGACGTCTGTATGATCTTACAGACGTCGACCTTGCCGTCTGGCTATCAACCTAGACATCTGATTCTGGAAATTTTTCCAGAATCAGGACCCTGCTCGGCCTCCGCTTGCGACGCCGCCCGCGTCGCACCTCGCGCTCCTGCTGCTCAGACCGCAGCAGGTCCCTCTCCGCGTCGCTCCGCGCCCCCTGCACCCTCCGCCGGCTAGCCAAGCCGCTCCGGCGAGCTCGCCCTCACGGCAGAGCTCCTCTCTCGCACGCCGCACCTCCTCCGCGCTCACTGCGGCCGCCGCTGCCGCCCTCGCGCTCGCGCTCACGCTCTCGCGCACAGGAAGGAGAAGAAGGAGGAGACGGTGGAGGCGGGAGGGGAGGCGTGGCCCTTTTAAGGCCGCGCGAGGAGGAGAGAGGAGGTGGCAGGCCGCCTGCAGCCACAGAGAGAAAAGGAGGGAATATGCGGTCTGCGCGCTCAGGCGCGCAGGCGACTCGCGTGTGTCGAAAATAACGGATTTCCAGACGTCTGGAAACGATCCCAGACGTCTGTTCAGACGTCTGGATGCGATCCCAGACGTCTGAACCGACGTCTGGGCCTCCTCCCAGATGTCTTAAAAGACGTCTGGGGCACGCGTTCGTTACACCAGACGTCCAGATAGTGGACCGTTGGCTGGCTTAGCAAACAGTCAAGAATATGACCGTTAGAGCCTTATCAGACGTCCTTAGGCCTTTCCAGATGTCTGATAAATGACCGTTTTGCCTCGGCTGACCCAAAATCTCTTCTCAGAGATTTTCTAGCCATTGCAACGTTTGGAAATCAATTCCCACAGTAAAAGTAGGTTTCCAGACGTCCAGACTTAGTGCCAGACGTCCTGTATGTCGTCTGATGGACTTGCACAAAAACCCTGTTTAGATCTGATTCAAGTCAGGGAGAAACCCGCATAGAATTAGACGTCTGACCTTGAAATCAGACGTCTTAAAGTGGCCTTCCAGACGTCTGATGCCAGAGTTAGACGTCTGATAACCCTGTCAAATGTAATCATTGTCCTGATTTCGGCCTGATTCTCTTGGACTTTGTTCCCAACGGCTATGGAAGCTTTTCTAAGCCTTCCAAAGCCTTCCTAAGGCCTCTATAAATAGAGGGGAGCCTTTTCACACCTAGACACACAAGAAACACTTTGTAATACACTAAGATCAAGTATTTCCACTCTCTTGTGTCCAAGAAGCTCTTGCTCTCTAAGCTCAAGTTCTACATCTTGAGAGCATCATTCCCTTCGCGCACCTGCTCTCCCGCCGTTGTCTACGAGAGCGACATTGCGCCGTTGCGTGGCTCACGCACCCGCGTCATCGTCGACGCACTCCTTGCAAAGGGGAGTTTCCTTATTCCTATAGAAGCTAGGTTTATAATTACTTTGTTGGCTCTATAGGACTTGTTGTTTCTTTTATCTTTGTCTTTTGGTTGGGTATTCGCCTTGCGAATTCCCGTCTCCTTCGTGGGACAAAATCCTTCTCGTGGAGAGAAGGGGTTGAGGAACACTACCCTCGTACTTGTAGCGTGATTGTACTGAGGTTGAATCACCTTCGTTTTAAAGTGATTCGGTTAGTGGATTTGATCAACTAGGTTGATCGGAAAATCCTAACTCGAGAGGGTTAGGTGGTGGTTTTCACCCGGTTTGGGTTTCCACCTAAAAATTACTTGTGTACTTGTGCGATTGATTTTTTGTGATATTGCTTTATATATTATTTCCGCAATTATTACGTCATCCCCTCCTGGTAGGGCCAGAAAACCTTCAACCAATACCTACTTAACTTATGAATATAATTATATATAATATATAGATAAATAAATAAATATAAAGGTATGTTACTGTACAACATAATTACCTTAGGTTATATATACAATTATAATTATGATTATAAGTATATACATATTTATTTATAAATACTTAGGAATATGTACATATAATATAAATAAATTAGCATATATTTACAATATTCTAATACATTATGTACAAATCAATATAAATATCTACCAAGTAAATAGAATAAATATATAAGTTATTTACATATGTTATATAGATATAAGTTACTATTTACACTTAACTTAATACACTACAAGAAATTAGACTTTTGCAAGGGGTTCAAAACCATCGGGAAAAGGTATAAAACCCTCGTTAAAGGGTGATGGCAAATCTATCGTTGACATAGATCTTTGCCAATGGCTTTGACATAAATCGTCGGTGTATGTTCAAAATCGTCGTGAAAATGAACCAACAATAAATGTATAAATTAGTCGACAGTTTCATAACCGTCAGTAAATGTTGACTTTTGCAAAGGGTTGTATAACTGTCAGTATAACTTTTGCCGATAGTTTTAAAACTACCAACAAAACTTTTGGCAATAATTTTGAAAATCGTTGGTAAAGATCTTGAGCGTCAATTTTCTTTTTAGCGATGGTTGTATAACCATCGGTATAGATCTTGCAATATAACCAATTTTCTGCCACACAACATATATAACATTTGCATAATAGCCTATGTGCCAATTATCTACATGCAATCCTGTATATAACCTGTATTCCATCACATAACATACATAACATTCACATAATAATAACATTCACAAACAACATTATATTCTAATAAATTGAAATTTAGAATGTATAAAAGTCAAGCATCTAAAAGTATAGAATATATAAAAGTTTTACAACATAGTTTCAAAAAAGTCCAATAAACAAAAAAGAGAAATTGATCTAAGGATCTATGGAGCCATGCAAGGGGACACATCATCATTATCACCATGGCTTCTTGGATTGAAATTAACTCCAAAGTTATAAACATCACTCTTCTGCGTCAGTTGTCGTGGTATGTGGTATCTGTCAATGTTAATGATAAAAGTTAATATTGACACTGCATGAGAATCTCAAATTCCATAACGTAAAGCTAAAATTTCTCTTGACAATAAATGACCTTTGTCTTGATTAAGGTTTGTTTCATTTGCAAATGATTGAAGGACAAAGCATGACTTAATTTAGAATAATGATTATGATGAACAGCCATCTTTACCTTTTCTGTCTCAAAAATTAAAACATCATAAAAAAAGAACTATGTATTGTCTATCCTACATGATATTTGCAGCATAATAAAGAACTATGTATTCATGTGGTGAATTCTTGATAGAAGGGATACCTACAACAAAGATGAAAATAACCCACAAGCAATCTTTATGATGTGAAATAATATTGTCATAACAGAACAATAAGGATGCTACCATCTATTCACGACAAGCTTTGCTTGTAGGGGTTCTAGTGTAATTGGCAAAGTGTGAAAGGATAGTTGTATAGAAATCTCTTTTTGCAAGGTACAAAAAAGCATATGTTCATCTTTGCATGTGGAGATACCATTTGATTTGTAGTACTTTTTTAAACATTATCATTATAAACTTGTATGTGTGCAAAGCCTAATGCAAATGAGCCAGACCATGGCACAAATTAAATTGATGCTTAGTAGGCTATTTAGTTGGTTCGACCAAAGTATTCTCTCCTATCCAATCTCAAACAAATATAGAGTAGTTTCTCCAAATAGAAAGACTTAGTGCAATCAATAAAACTTAGAAAGCCTAGACATGGACAAATGTGCTAAGGGCATGATATGCTGAACATACCTCACTTGAGAACTTGCAGTTGCTCTTATAGGTGTCATGGCTGAAGGCTAAGGTCATTGATGTCTCTCCTCGCAGATCCCCCGACAACTCAAGAGATTAACAGGTGCGACGTCGCAAGGGTCATAGTTTCCGAGTTAGATAGGGTTATAATAGTCCATTAAAACAGTATAATGAGGAAATTTATTTTTAATTAAGGGACTAAAATCTACCGAAAATCCGATAGAGTTTTTCCTATTTTATCGCGTTTTTCCAAAACTTGTACCTGAAAAAGAACCCATACATGCATACCACAAATGAAAAGTGGGTACACCTCACAATAATCACAACCACTTTATCCAACATGTACAGAAAGAAAATTAATCAGTATCAACTATCGCAAACTCCTCTTTCTACATCAAAAACTCATTGTAGCTCAAGAATAAAATGGTGCCCATGACTCATTCAAACACCTATATCCATATCCACAATTTCCATAAGACATAAGTCTAAAAACTTAGGTCTACAATTTTTACCATACCATCATTAAATCATGTTATTTAGGCATCAAGAGGTGATTCACATAGAAAGAGGAGAAAGCTACAATTGGGTTTTTCGACAGTGGCCACATTTGGGTTTTTCGACGATGGAAGTTGCGACTAACTCACATCAAGACAACTAACCTAAACAATTAGAAATGCACATAGTCAAGACTATGGTAGTACAACTACCCTAAACAACATTGATTAGTAGGCAATCACTACACACTTTCTCAAATGTCACTATTCTAATATGGACTTGAGCAGAAAAAAAAAGAGCTATATCGAAAAAAGAGTTTTATTGTCAGTAAGCTATCTAGGAGAAAAAGTTTTATGTTTGATACAACTATTGACAATGTCTGTGTCTTCAGAGGAAAATGAATAAGCTTGAGGATGAGGGTAGCTATAGTAGACAAAATCAAGCAACTCCTCTAGCCCCAGTTTTGCTCAATGACCAAATCTGCAGTCAAGCAAACCTGCAATTGGGTATGGTTGAATTTGGGAAGGCCAACTAATGGAGAAGTTCAATATGTCTCATCCTCTACACTCAGTTATGTCTATCATTTTTTTTCTAGGAAAGTTCAATATGTCTCTTATTCTTGAATATGTTTAAATGCCCAAAAAATTTGCAGTAATGTTCGACCTTAACTCTATTTTCTAAAATCTGTTTACAAGTATGTTGTTTGGATTTTGAATTCAAAACTAAAAGAAAAGGACACATGGATTTTGTCTTTTATTCAATGTCATTATTTTTACAATATGTTGTATACAAGTATGTTGTTCTATACCTTATTGTTGCTGATGCTTTCTTTTTCTTTTTCCTCTTGATTCTAATAATTGATTTATCTAACTCCTAGTAGCTACTTTGTTTTAAAAGCTCACTTGATTTTTGTTATAGATTCAATTCTCTATTTGTTTGAATGCTTGCAGCCATGCGATTCTCCTTTGGATGCAGCATCTCTTATTTGGAACCTCTTTCTTCTGGTAAGGAGCCCATGGGGTGATTCTTAGATGTAGAGACTACCTCCTATAGCATTTATATGTTCCACTTACCGTAGGTGAAAAAGAAAAATGTTGGCACCATTTGCTTACTTTTTACTTGTCAATTTGATGTGCTCTTGTTTTGTTTATCTAGTGTTGACTAAGTGTAATTTGTTTCCTTCACAAAACCACCACCAATGTTGTCAATTATATTAGAATCACAGGGCTACACTGTTCACGATTATGTTAGCATTATCTGTTGACAAATGGGTAAGAATAGGGAAATGCTTTTAGAAGAAGCCATTAACTTGGATAGCAGGTGACTGGTGGACAAAAGCTTCTTTTGGTCATAGTAGATGAGGCATACCATTGATTTCTTCACCTTGAATCCATTTTCCTATATGTTATGGCCACCATAATAATGGAATAGCTAGAGCCACTTATTCATTGTAAATGTGGCCATCAATCATGCTTCACTTCTATGACTTCCAGCCTACTGGGAGAAGGGCTTTGAGAAGCATTTTGCTAATTAATGGATCTGAAGTAGGATATTCAATAAAGGCTATCCAATAAATGCTATAATAGTATGTTGAAATTGAGCCAGAATTTTTTTTGCTAGAAAATCAAGTCTATATTAAAATGTGAACATATATTCGAATATAAATTCTTGACTTATCTAAGAATTTCTTATGGATTCCCAAGAAATTGATGGATGGTGAATAAAATTTGTGACTTGGTGGACAACGAAGAAAGGTTAGATGTGGTTTTGTTCATTACTAATATGGGAAGTCATCTCTAGTTGAACTTATTAAAAATAATACAAACAAATTGGAAAGTTAATTTTATTATTGCATAAGGTTTTGTGTGCTCTATCAATGATGAGATCCGCTTTATTTTCAAATTATGAACATCAAGAGGAAAAAATCTAATGGACAAATTTCAAGTATGTTAGACATGTTGCCATTAGGGTGCTCGACAATACAGTTTTCCATTTCTCTACCATTTCTCCCTTCTGGTTTAAGTATTTTGCTTTGCCAACTTCTCTCTATTACAAGTATCCAATCCCAATTAATATAAGAAAAAGCCAACTTGTTGATTGTTGGGTTCTCTTTACTAGTTTACTAATCTTAGAAACATCATTAGATTTCTTTCAATCATACTTGTCACATTTGCATCTTCATTTATGATTTTTTTTTCTTTTAAATGGAGATTCTAATTTAGTTATTTATTATTATCTAAGTTGTTTGTCTGTAAATCCTTTTGAGAATCCTGCATAAGTGATTATCAAGAAACCACCACTGAGAATGGAAGTTGACTTTCTGGCTTTGATGTGGAGCTGCCTCTCCATGTCCTTGTGATTCCCTCTTGAGCTTTTTACTTTTTTTTGCATTTTAAGTGCATGCCCTTGCTTAAGTTTGGGTGTTTAGTTTTTTTCCTAAGTTTGATATGCCTTTGTTTATATTTTGTGCTCTGAAATATCATTTCTTGATTTTGTCACTTCATAGACATCAGATAAAATTGTGTTGATATTTTACATACATATTTTTGCCACCAATCATGGTTCTCTAGAAGCTTATCTAAAATATTTATCATTCTGCATGTTTATGTCATTTGCAAATGTTATGTGATTGGTAGAATCACTTCTGCAATCAACCTCCCACACATCAATCTACAGCATCTATTGGGGGAGATTGTACAATGTAATCCTTCTTCCTATGTTTTCAAGGCATTGATCTAGGATGGTTAAATGCATCAAGAATTTAGGTTTCTCTCTTTTTGGCAGCAAACAATTTATCCTATGGATTTTTGTTGCTTCCAAATAATAGAAGGAATGGATAACAGGATATGATCAGAATCTTTTGTTTTTGGTTTGGGTTATACTGTAGTCTTTGATAATGTCTTTGATATGATCCAAGATGGCTAAATTGCATGTTCTGGTTTGCCAAGATCCCCATCATACTAGACTATTAATACGGCTATGTGGAATAGGAGTACATTGTGAGTATTAGGAAAAAAATAAGGACACCATAAGATGGAAGAGAACTCAAATGCAAATCAGAAACAAAATTGAAAGATGAGTTGCATGATATTGAAACATACCACCCATCCTAAACCTTGAATAGCAACACCTTCAACATTCATTTTTTTAATTAGTCCTTCTAGAGAGCCAAATTCCTTGTTGATGGCCTTCGTGAGCTCCTTTTGAGGAGGCTCACCACCTTCCTCCTAAAAGAAAAATTGACTCTTCTATTAGGAGCCAAGAATACATAAATTTCCTAATAAAGTGAAACAAATGACAAGGAACCTCTAGAATTGATTAATAATTGGTAGTATATACTTATCTTAATAGGTGCAAGACTCTGCTATAAAATCATGTGATTTACATGGCCTTCAAGATAAAAATTGTGTTAATAAAGAAAAACAAAATTGTGATAATATATAGCTGGAAAGCTCCAAATAAAAGATTAAATGACCTTAGCTAAGTAATGGTAAAATCATAGACGTTAATGTGGAACAGACTTGGTTCCTTGCTAAAGATATGCAACATCAAAGGATTTATGAGATATTCTACACCCTTGCTTTCATATTTATTAAAATGTTATCATTGGGGAAACAATAGTGGTAAGGACTTTGTGAATAGTAAATAGAATAAGCTTTTTTCTTTCTTTGTACACAACAATTACATAAGACATTACAATTAAGTAATATTCCAACAGCAATATCTGTATCATATATCCAAAAACAAGTATAGAGATAAAGAAGTTGTTACTTATGTTTCTACTGGGACTTCCTTCGAACATTTGGTGGTCATGTGAAACCAATAAAATGAAGTAAATCTAGGAGTTGATGACTGGAACTAAATAATCTAGAAACTCTTTGTTACTTAATCTATGTGCATATGTAATATAAGGATAAATTGTAGCAGATTTTGTTTGAATACTTGGTGAGGCATTCTATCGAACACATTGTAAGCATGCGGGAAGAGGGTGGGGGCTTTGCCCCATAACTGTATGTCAGATTCAACAGCGTGAAGGTCTGCACCACCCTCGCCCCCACCACCATGCCCGCGCAACTCCTACTCTTGCTGTACGCTCTCGGTCCTGTCGTCGACACCTTTAGAAAGTGGTGAAGAGTTTGTTTGGTGTTTGTCTGGAAGAGTTGGAGGGGAGGGGGGATGGAGGAACTCAAAGGAGGAGCGGTGGCGGAAGGTGGAAGGAGACAACAGGGAAAGGAGGGAGGAGGAGGGATACCTTGTGGGCAGAGGACGAAGGAGGAGGAAGCGACGACGACGGAGTATGGTTGATGCACTGTAGGAGGGGGAGGAGGGGGAAGGCGTCGATGGCAATGATTTGCCCTTAGGGTTGGCCACGCCCTTCGAGGGGAGTGGTACCTTTTGAGGAGAACTGGTGGATGGAGGAGGAGGATCGACAAAGAAGGACATTCGAGATGCAGGCATGCGAGGGCGGAGGAGTAGTAGTGGTCATACATTACGTGGGATAGTGGAGGTTGCAGAGTGAAGTGAGAGGAAACGACGGTGCGGGAGTCCAGCAGCGACGTGGGAGAGCAGCAGCGGCGATTTTAAACCGACAACAAGACCTATTATTGTGCCTTTTGGCCTAGAGTTCATCCTTTGCTAACGGTTTATTAATAATAACCGTCGATGCTTATAATTTTCGACGATTAATAACATCCGTCGAGAATAATCCGTCACTAAAAGTTAGTTTTCTTGTAGTGATATTATGTTATATACAAGTATATATATTATTTACGTTGATATTTTTGTATGTGTTTTGAGTTTTACATATTTTTATTTTCCTTTTATATTTTATAGAGATAGGGAAGACGGAAGATAGGAGCGAGGAGAATAAGAGTATACTTTTTGTTTTTCTTTTATTTACAAATTAGAGAACATCTAAGTTTCTATTGGTATGTTCTCCTAGCTATAAGACTCGAAACTTAACCTAACTTAACATACACCTAAAATTAAATCTAAGCTAACTCAAGACACATTTATTTTATTTTTTTATGATTATTTTTTTATATTTCTTATATTTACAAGTTTGGGCTAAATGGCTTTAATGAAGGGGTAAACACGAAACCCAAAGCCTTAAAACTCATTCATGAATAACTTCCAGCCATCACATGAGATCAGAATTAACTCAGAAACTAGTTTTAATCATTGAAATGAGTATGGAATTACAACTTGAATAGTTAACAAAACATGTTTACTGACAAAGAAAATTCTAAAGGGTTTACAAGCCTTGCAATTCAAGTTAAAATCAAAGAATGGCACATGAATACTTTCTAGACTTGACCTAACATTAGATTCTCTTGAAAAACCCATTCAAACTCTAAACAACATCAGAACTAATTTGTTTTGACAACTCAAATCTCCATTAGATTATGACAGATACCTGTACTGCATGCTACTATCAAGACAAGAATCAAACTATGTAAAGTCTGATATATGCATTTCAAAGCTATTTCAAATACACCTGAGGATTAAATCTATGCAAATCTATTTCAGAGATCTCATTACCAACTTCAGAACATCCAAAAACCATGATATACATCGGTCAAGATTTCATTCAGAAATTTCATTTACATAGAACAGTTAATGCTGCTAAAAAGTTTCTTAGGATCAAATCATGACTTAGAAAAAAATCATTTGAATGCATTCAAATTATTGCATAGATATAAGAAGTCATTTCAAATCCTCTTTAAAACACTAAGAACTGGATATAACCTACAAAGCTCCTATACAAACTTGGGAATTGAAGATCATGACTTGAAAAATCCTAGATCATGCTTGAGTCAATTAAACCTAAATCTTAATCATCGCATTTCAACTCTAAGATATATAGAACTCAACGAAAATCAATCCCAAGGTCAAAGGGTCGTAGAAACCCTAGTCTAATCCCCACCTTACAGCATAGAAACGTGAAGGTGAGAGATCTAATCAGGCAATGAAAACATTGGGAAACCACTGACAAAGCTTCATTCTAATAGTCTAAACCTCATACAAATCCCAATTAGCATAGTAAAATAAGATTGATAAAAAATCATTGTCGCCCAAGTGGGCTGTTGATATGCGATCGCCTTAGTGACTTGGTCACTTAGAATCCCTGCACACCATTGATTGGTGTTCAGGGGTTCATTGCGATTCTAAATGAATGCTTAGGTCATTGCAAAGGCCTCGATTCAGTGCATCGAATCTCATTGGCCTTTGCTATCAAACAAAGAAGAAAAATAGTGTCAGTGTCAAAAATTGGGTATAAGCTCCTCTGAGAAAGAAAATCAAATTAAAACACCTCAGAGTCATTGCTTTAAATCCAATTAAAACTCTAAAAGCTCTATTTACTCGATTAAAATCAATTGATCCAAATTCAATCTCTAATTAGGCGTGAAAGCCAAATTCAAAAAAATCAAGTGAATTGCAATCAATTCGCAACACAGGGAGGGCTCTTGTGATCTGATGAAGTGAATGGATGAGCCCTCCAATGGATTGGGCACACCATGGGACTTGAAACCTAAGAAGCATCAAACCTTATGATGGCTCTAATGGGTTGAGTGACCTGATGATCAAAACATCAAGGAAAACAATCAGAAGTGATTGTAAAGCGAAGAGGAAGATCGATAGCTAAAATGGATGGGTAAATTACCCTCTCTGATCATGATTGATCAGAGAGGGAGGTTCGAAGGCAATTGAGATCTAAACTAATCCGCTCCTAAGTTACGCAATCAAACCATGAATTTGTGCTCTAAACTATCTAAACTAAGCTAGAAAGCAGTAAATCTAACTAGAAAGCATTTAAATCTATCTATGAAAGATGTAAATCCTATCTAAAAGAGGAAGGGGATGTCCAAGAGCCACCAGCCGTCGGCCAATGGTGAAGAAAAGGGCAAAAGCCTCCAGCAGAAGAAGGTGGTGTCCCAGATCCACTAGCCGTCAGTCGATGGCGAGTGAATGAGGAAGGAAATGGCTACTATCACCAGTCACCAAGGAAGGGGTAATTGGAGCTAGGGGAATGGACGAAGGGATCGACTCCAGGGAAGAGAATCGATAAAGGTCGTTGGGTGAGTGTGGAGCTCCTTTTATAGGTGCGAGGTGGATCAGGTGACCAAGTATGATGGGCCATAGATGTTAGGTATCAATGGTGGATGTAGTGAGCTGAGGTGTGCGGGAACTTTTTGTGATGGATGATGATCGTCAGATGTGATCTGAGTGAGGGCGCGAAGGTGCTTGCACCAACGATCTGAGTTTAATCAAGAACCACTGTTGAATCAATGGTGGAGAGAATGGATGGCTGCTGCTATGCGAGTTCTTCGCATGAATAGTGGAAAGAGGTAAGCTACTACAGGTATGTTGGTGATTTTACATCAAAAGCTCAAGAGGTGAACCGATATAAAAATTTCATAGTAGTACATTAGTGAAAGAAATTAATATAGAACAATCCTTAGCACCTTTCTAATAGGTCTCTAGCTAGTTTTAAGTGAATAAAATGTGAATGCATGAGGACCTAAGTGTAATGCAGTGATTTCAAAGTCCAAATGATGTCCAAATGAAATAAAATTTTTATGGAAACTTAATTGAATATATTAGAATATAATCTCATAGTTGATTTGTGAATTTGTACTCATTTAGTGTTCAATTTGGCATTTGGATCGTTCGTTTACATATTTAATAGATAATCTCTCAAATTGACCTAATTATGCATTTTTAGCACAAATTTGATGTTTTAGGTCTTTTTCCATAATTCCCACACTTAACCCATTTATCATGTTAATAAGCTAGTGTTTAACCTAGTTTCTAGCTTAACTTGGGCATTTTAGCTATGATGAGCTACACCTCATCAGTAGATCGTCGGAAATGCCCATGGCCCCGACACATACTGATATCACGTCCCTCCAGAGGACAAGGGTGTTGTGAGTGTCCCTTCTACTATGGATTGTATTAACTCCTCTTCTATCTCCCTTGGCAGATCTACGTTTGGTCCTCTGGAGGGGACAAAGAAGAGGTGACTCCGTATTCACCGATGACGTCATCCTCAAGGCATACAGTCAGCATCAGCCAAAGGGAAGAAGGCCATGGATCAATCCGATCCAGGTCCTTCCTCACCTGCTCAGGTATATCCCTCTACCAAAGTGGTGACTAATCATCCTGATAAGGACCTTATGGCTCGTGAGATTTTGTCGTATAAGCCCTTGGATTTTCGTTCGATTTCAATGGCTTTCTCTATTGTGTCGAACCAAAATTTTGGCTTTGATTTTCCTAAGAAATCTTCTAGATCTAAAAATGAATAGGCTTCGTATATCCCAGGGAATTTGGTCAATGTCCCTAAGCATTCACAAATGGAAGCCTTACCTATTAATTTTGAAGATAATGATGCAACCTCCTTTTCAGGTTCACAGATTCCATATAATCCATACAAAGGGGCTTGAAATTTTGGATACGATAAATCGGATTTACATAACTCTGAACTTGATAAAATGCTGGTTGATAGCCTCAAGACTATCGGATTGGAATGGGGAATTTACCTCCCTCTTCCCTCACCATCTCCTGAGGTAGACCCTTCATCCATTGTGGAGATTCGGGATGAAGGAGACCTCTCATTTGAGTAATAATGCGGATTTTGCTCGTATCAAATATGATGACAAAACTCTAGGTTCTTCCATGCTCTTTGATCTTGCTACCCATCTCCATCAGGTCACGACACACATGACACACTCTCCCCTAAGGGCAAGAGGAGTATGTGGGGGTCTTTCCTCAAATGGGTTGGGTATGGTCATCAGAAGTCGATCTAGGTCCCTTTCCTTTTCTTAACCTTATGAAGTGCCTTTTTTGGAACTGCAAGGGTATTCTTAATGTCCCTATTCTCAATAGTCTTCACACTTTGATTAAAGATTTCCATCTACAAATTATTTTCCTTATTGAACATTTTGTTGATGTTTCCACTATGACTTTGATTGCTAATGAGATTTCCTTTGATCATTCTTTGGTGGATCCCATCTAACCAAATATTTGGTGTCTTTGGAAGGACCTTGTTTCTATTTATCTCTCAAACTCGATGCCTCAAGCCTTATCTATGGGTTGCTCCTATAATGGGATGAACTTAGATATTTCTACTACATATGCATCTTACAATGTAGATGCTAGACGCGAATTGTGGAGCCATTTGACAAATGTCATGTCCACTAGCTCTTGCCTGCGTGTGATTAGTGGTGATTTTAACTGTATACTTTGAGATGTGGATAAGAATGGTGGCCTTCCTTTTAGAGATTCTTAGTCCTCTACCTTCCTCTCTTTTGTCAATAACTTGGCCCTCATTGAACTCCCAATGGTTGGTAACCAACTTTCTTGGTGTAATGGCCATCATGACAGCTCTCGTATATATCAAAAACTTGATCATATATTTCTCAACTCTAAAGGCATGACTTTTGGTCCAAAAACTGACGTGCGCTTGTGCGTGTGTGTTAAGAAGTGTCGTTATAGTCGCACTTGCAATGCTGGTTTTAAAGTAAAGAAACGGAGGTGAGTCCGAGTGTCGGTCTCAGGGAGGCGTGAAAATCGGATTTTGCTTATCACTTGTTGTCACGGAAAGCGCGAAGTTTTGCTTGCGAAAGGTGTGGCTTGAAAAGCGAGAAAGAGATAGAGAGAGAGAGGGAGAGATTAGGGTTAGAGTTGTTTCTTGCTTGATCATGCAACTTAAATAGGAATTAAAATAAACAACTGAACGGAAAGTACTTCATTAATCATGTAGCTTTAGTTCATAGCTTACAACATTAAATACATGCTCAAACAAAAGTAAAGGAAAGCTTAAAAGAAAGGAAGAGAGAGAGAGAGGGGGGAGAGCGGCGAGGCAGCCACGTCAGTGGAGGAGGCTCCATCGGTGGCTCGTCGTCTCCGACGATTACAAGAGGGCCTAAAGCTAGCTAAGAGAGGGATGGAGTAGTTGCAAGGGAAGTGAATGCCTTGAATGAGTGGTTGGAGGGGGTTTAAATAGGGTTAAGGGCTTTCTAAAAGAAATAGGGTCTTTAGCGATGTCCGGGACGTCGCTAAAACCATTCCAAAAGCGTCGGTGAAGCCCTCCAGCCCGCCGGTAAACCGTCTGCGGCGTTCTTCTTCGTGCTCGATCCGCGGCTGCTGCGTGAGAGCCGTCCGATCTCTGAGATCTTCCCTTGGATGCGCTCGGATCGTGCCTCGGGCGCGCGTGTGCACGGGCGTCGTTACCCGACACGCGCGCGCGCATGGGCGCTCGCGATCTGAGGGCACACCACGTGGCATGATCTCGGCTGCCCGCTGCTGATCAGGCGGCCCAATTTCGCCGCGCGCTTCCTTCGTCTTCAATTTTACGCATCACGTTGCTCGAACCTGTGTCGCGTGCGGGCGTGCGCTCTAACCGCTGTGCCACTCCCGCGCTTTGTCGCGGCGACTGCGAGCGGGCGCGCGATTCTCGGTCGTCCGATCGAAGATCGACGGTCGAGATTTGATCTCAGCTGAAGGGAAGTGGCGTGCGGTGGAGCGAGGGTGACGTGGCGCAACGAGGGCCTTTGATCACCAGATCAACGGTCAGAACTTCTTAGGCCCATTGTAGGAGCTCCGGATGTTGGATTTGGCCGATCTTGAGTCCGTTGGACTCTGTTAGTCATTCTAAATCCATTCGTGCGGTCTGATTGCTCATCTGTGGCCTGCTTTGACATGTGCTTACACAAATGGTCATTAATACAGTTTTATAAGCAATCTTGGTACATAATGCATGCAATGCTCCCATTCTACTTATGTTGTGCCTTTTATTCTTAAGATGGGCCCTATTTAACAGAATTATCACCCCCTTGTGCAGTGTTATCATACCCCCATGCTTACTCCTTGCTAGTCTCTAGCAAGGTTTATTCCAGCCTTTATTCTTTTCAGAATTTAAGAAGTAATTGCTTAGACACTTCGTCACCTGTCAATAGGAGAAAATATACCAAGATCTTAATCTACAACGACTAAGCAGCGCCTGGGTGTCTGCCAAAATACGAATCACTCGAATCCTTACTTTAATGTACATAACTATACATATGTATATGTATATATATATATATATTTTAGAATTTTTTTCAGAATTCAGTGTGGGTTGGTAACTTTTTACGGCTACCCAACCCACCCAAAACTCGATCAAAACCCTAAGTGCTAAGCATCTTGGTGTGAAGATTGTGATAGACTCACTTAACGGTAATTCAGATAGACTTCGGGTTTCTACACCCCTAGGTAACCGGAAGAGGAAATATATTTGCCTGAAGGTGTATTTGTTCGATTGGTAGCTTTCTCCCTACGTTTGTTTTAATGGGGGTCAACACAAGGATTTTTCCAGTGTATATCTCCCCGGCTTGTACTACTTCCTCGCTTCTTCCTTAAGTGTTTTGGTTCTTTTTGTGCAGTTATTGAGCTGGGCTCTAGACAACCGACCAATGGGTTGTTACCCATGATCACTTGCCAGCCATATTCGTGCGGTGAAGTGTGATTTATTTTATTTTCTTCTCCCTTTTTTTCTTTCGTAGGTGGCTTCCCTGATCTCAAATGTACCTAGAGGCAATAAAGAAGAAATGGTCTCGTGGCTGGGTTCTGGACAACCTGCCAATGGGTTGTTACCCACGACAACTTGCCAGCCATACCACCCTAGAGAGTTCATTAGCTACCTAATTTCTGTCAAAATCTCTGAGAAGTGAGTCTGTGCAAAAATGTGTGCAGATGCTTAGACTCAAAGTTTTTCTGGCTTAGAGGATGAGTTGATAAGTCGTATACTTATCACCTTATTTAGTAGGTAGATTAGAATAGCTTAAGGTTGCAAGGATTCGAAGCTAAATCCATATTTTAACAGACACTAGGGCTGATTAAGCCTGAAGGCCTGAAAAGTCTAAGTGTTTAAGTTCTTTTTGTATTATTTTCCATTATTGACAAGTTTCTAATGCCTAATTTTCTTCCTAAATTAAATTTTTTTTAAAATTTTCTTTTTATTTTTATTCAGACTGATTAAATAAGATCAGGATTATGCAATTTACCACCCCCCCATGCTTAAGTTGGATAATGTCCTCATTAGTAAGTACATGGATGCATAAGGGTTCAAAAAGATAGTACCTGAGTGATGTAAAATACCGGATCAGTCTGAATCCTCTGGGTTGCCTCCTAGGAAGCGTTGAGTTTAACGCCTCCAGTTGGGCGGTGCACAAACAGGAATGGCTTGGCTCAAGGAGGTATGTACAAAATCAACCAGAACCAAAATCAGAAGTCCACAGATGCGAACAAGGTTGTGGTGGAGTCCCGTTCCTAAGGGACGGGAATTTTGTATCATGCATGCCCGTGTCAGATCCTCTGTTAGTCTGCGGGCATGCAAAAAAGTTGATGTGGACGAACGCACCCTAAATACGACATGCCAGACACTAAAGATGTAGGTTTTATACTCAGCTTGTATCCCCATAAAATTGTAATCTATCAAAAGTGTATCAATTCCAGTGCATTTGGGTTGCAAGATCTTTATTCTGGTAGGGCAGGTAACAAAGTCAAGAGTTTCATAATGAGCCCTACAATCAAGCATGAGGCCTCTCTCCAAAGACGAATCCATCTCTTTCGCAACTATGGTTTCATTGCTCATTCCCTCCAAGCCCTCGATCTTAAGAATATTTTCTTCAACCTCCTTTGTATCAGATTCACTGTTTGGGGTTGCATTAGAGGTAGGGTCAATTTCATCCTCTAGATCATATTCTTTCTCTCGGCCCTCCTCCAAATTTGTGATGGGGATTCCAACCAATTCATAATCGATTTCTTTGAAATTGTAACTCCATTCCCCATCTCCGATGTTGGCTACTGTTCCCACTGGATTGCTTCTCTTGGGCCGATTAGATTTGGATTCCGAGGCATCTCCCCTCACATTCTCAGTTTCCTCCTGATGTTTGTCCTCAATGCTCCCCAAATTGTGTTCCGAGGAATCCTTACTGTCCTTATCCACTGAGCTATCCAACTCCTGAAGGGTATCAATGGTGGACTGAACCAAATTAAGGTGACTGGGTGTAGTCCAATTGATCATGGTAGGTCCTTGCTTTATGAATTCCATGAATGGCATTGTGTGCAACAGCTTTCTCTGGCCTTCTTCCCTTAATTGTTGGAATAAATCCAACATGGCCTGTTGCCCTTTAACCAATTCTTGATTTTGTCTGTGTAGTTCTAACTGGAGGTTATCAAGAATTGACATGGTGTCATTTGGTGTCCTTTGGATTTCCTCCTTGAAATCCAGGTTAAGAGAGTATGGTTGAGGTTGTGGATCAGAATCCATACTGGTGTTTAGGTTCTTGGGTGGGTCCTCTATTCTATCATGTTCAGGGTCTAGTTCTTCAAGAGGAACCATTCTCTGTTTGGTCCTACTCCAGAATAGTTGAGGTTCTAAGTTCTCCTCCCAGTCAGATTCTTCATCAGGGGACCAAATCAAAGGTTGATGATCCTTGGCTTGCCTAGATTTCTGATCATTTTCTGATTTCCATTTGTCTAGAACTCCTTCCAATCCAAAGGTCAAGTAGGAAAGGTTGTTGAATTCAGATGACCTTTCTTGGTTATTACCCTGAGAAGGGTAGGGTTCTTGGTGTTCTCCTAAAGTGTAGGTCCTATCACAGTAGAGCGGGTAGGACCTAAATGAGGAGGCATCGTGAGGAGAATCGAGATATGGAGCCCCACGATTTGAATCGTACCCTTGGGTGGATATGTTGGGTGTATTCGAATAAGAGGTTGGTACGATTTGGTCATAATTAGGACAGTTGGGCCAAGAGGGATATTCAAGGTTGTATCCCCAACTTGGTGGTTGGTTAGCCTAAGTAGGCTGTGGATATGGTCTACTTGGGTTAGCATACAAATCTTGTTGGGGGTAGTTTGGGTAAGATGGATAGGCATTGAAATCCATGGTTTGAAAGAAAAAGAGGGATGCGGGAAGAACATATGAGAGAGAGTTGTGTACTCAACCAAGCAAACAAGCCTAGTCCTTATGGTGTATTCCTTAGGAGACCTAGAAATCTCACAAAGGTTGATTAAGTCCGTAAGCACTGGACTCCCCTTCCCAAGGCTAATCTAGCTAGGTTGATTACGAGGGGATTGCAGGGAAGGTTCTTCCTTTGGCTTGCGCCTCCGATTCCGTAGACCCCACAACCGCGGTCATTTGACACTGCCCCGCAGCCTAGTCACCAGATTCTACCAAGGGAATGAAAGCCAAATGCCCAGCAAACAAAATCTCACCTTTCGAGACTTAACTCAGTCCTGCCTAGGGCACGTCTACTCAGTTTTAAAAGGGCTAAGATAGTGCTTGTGCTAGGATTATGTGATGAGGCATTGATTGGGGTGGTGCTTCTTAATTTTCCACTTTCATTGTGTGTGCCTCTATCAAAAACATGGTTTTCAAGCAAGGATTTTTAAGATGTGGTGTCTTTTAATGTTTCATCCTTACTTTAGTGCTTTTTAGGGTTGACGTGTCTTAATGTTTTTAGACAAGTTTCAGTGGGCACGTCAAGTTCTGCACATAATTCGGTGAAAGTAGATTTGCTTTTATTCTGTAGAGGCTCTAAAACCCTAATGTACTCATCCTAATGATCATGCAGCTTCTATTAAATGAGTCGATTTTAGGATTGAGTGGTGCGGCCCAGGTCAACTCACAGTGGCTTCGCAAACACCACTCAAAAAAAAAAAAAGAACACTCCAAGAATTTATTCAGAATGTTAGAGTGTACATTTTTTGTGGGGTGATGTGTTAAGGATGTGGGTCAAGCAATCCTACACCACGCCTATTTTTTTCAATTTTTACAATTTTTTTTAGTTTTTTCATGCAAGCAAACAATCATGAGTGAAGAATTACTCACTATCGGTCTTTGTTGTGCCTACTCCCTTGTTACCGTCATGGGATGCATTGCTTCGCCATCCAAGAGTCGAATTCCTGCAACCATCAAGTAAAAAGGAAACAAGGCATTAGACGATGTGAGAATGGATGTGGAATGGAGGTGACAAAACAAATCCGTTGCCTTCCCGGCAAAGGCGCCAAAAACTGACATGCGCTTGTGCGTGTGTGTTAAGAAGTGTCGTTATAGTCGCACTTGCAACGTCGATTTTAAAGTAAAGAAACGGAGGTGAGTCCGAGTGTCGGTCTCAGAGAGGCATGAAAATCGGATTTTGCTTATCACTTGTTGTCACGGAAAGCGCGGAGTTTTGCTTGCGAAAGGTGCGGTTTGAAAAGCGAGAGAGAGATAGAGAGAGAGAGGGAGAGATTAGGGTTAGAGTTGTTTCTTGCTTGATCATGCAACTTAAACAGGAATTAAAATAAACAACTGAACGGAAAGTACTTCATTAATTATGCAACTTTAGTTCATAGCTTACAACATTAAATACATGCTCAAACAAAAGTAAAGGAAAGCTTAAGAAAAAGGAAGAGAGAGAGAGGGGGGAGAGCGGCGAGGTAGCAACGGCGGTGGAGGAGGCTTCGTCGGCGGCTTGTCGTCTCCAGCAATTACAAGAGCGCCTAAGCTAGCTAAGAGAGGGGTAGAGTAGTTGCAAGGGAAGTGAATGCCTTGAATGAGTGGTTGGAGGGGGTTTAAATAGGGTTAAGGGCTTTCTAAAAGAAGAAGGGGCTTTAGCGATGTCCGGGACGTCGCTAAAACCATTCCAAAAGCGTTGGTGAAGCCCTCCAGCCCGCCAGTCAACCGCCCGCACCGTTCTTCTTCGCGCTCGATCTACGGCCGCTGCGTGAGAGCCGTTCGATCTTTGAGATCTTCCCTTGGATGCGCTTGGATCGTGCCTCTGGTGAGCGTGTGCGCGGGCGTCGTTGCCCAATGTGCGCGCACGCGTGGGTGCTCGCGATCTGCAGGCGCGCCGCGTGGCACGATCTCGGTCGTCCGCTGCTGATCTGGCAGCCCAATTTTGCCACGCGCTTCCTTTGTCTTCAATTTTACGCACCGCGAGGCTCGAACCCACGTCGCGTTCGTGCGGGCGTGCACGCTAACCGTTGCGCCACACCTGCGCTTTGTCGCAGCGACTGCAGGCGGGCGCACGGTTCTCGACCGTTAGATCGACGATCGACGGCCGAGATTTCATCTCAGCTAAAGGAAGAGTGGCGTGAGGTGGAGCGAGGGTGATGTGGCACAACGAGGGCCGTTGATCACCAGATCAACGGTCAGAACTTCTTGGGCCCATTGTAGGAGCTTCGGATGTTGGATTTGGCCGATCTTGAGTCTGTTGGACTCTGTTCGTCATTCTGAATCCATCCGTGCAGTCTGATTGCTCATCTGAGGCCTGCTTTGACATGTGCTTACACAAATGGCCATTAATACAGTTTTATAAGCAATCTTGGTACATGATGCATGCAATGCTCCCATTCTACTTATGTTGTGCCTTTTATTCTTAAGATGGGCCCTATTTAACAGAATTATCACCCCCTTGTACAGTGTTATCAGTCCCTTTAGCAAATATCTTTGCAGCTATAATTTAGATCATGGTCCTATGCTATTGAAACTAATCCCTTCTATTACTCCTCTTCCCAAGCAGTTCCATTTTCAAAATAAGTGGTTCAGTGATAAGGGCTTCCATGACTTAGTTAAATCTATTTGGACCCTTTCCCCAACCGACCCTACGTCTGACCCGATTTCTAGATTCTACTCCAAGCTTACCAATCTTAAAAAGGAACTTAAAACTTGGAATAGATTGACTTTTGGGGGTATTAACTTGGTGGTAAAGAACCTAGAGGTTCATCATGAGGAACTTGACTCTAAGCTTGTTGTTTGTTGGGATGACAAAATTTCTGCTGAGCTCAACAATAGACAAATCCAATTAGATGATGCCCTTGCTAAATTCAATGACTTAATAATGCAGAAAGCGAAAATTAAATGGTTAAAAAATGGGGAAGGCTGTAACAAATTCTTTTTCACATCTATCAAAGGAGGTTTGCTAAGAAAACTCATTCTTCAATTTCCTCCACTATAGGTGGAGGATCTTAGCAAACTGAGGCCTTGACAGTGGTTACCTACTTTAGAAAGCTTTTCTCCTCATCTGATCCAGATTTTGATGATAACTTCCTCAATGTTGTTCCCTCGTTGTTATCTTCGGAGGATTGTCAATGTCACTTACTTCCTCTAGGAAAGCTGAAGTCTTTGAGATCCTATCTCAAATGCCCTCAAATAAAACTCCGATCCATGATGGCGTCAATGCTAAATTTTTTTATTAATCTTAGGGATACAGTCAAATATGACCCGATCTTGGCCAATGCACACTTCTTCATTTCCCAAAAGGCTTCAAGATCCTTTAACAACATATTCATCTTCTTGATCCCAAAGAAATTAGATATCCTTGATCTATCCTATTATAGATCGATTAGTCTCTGTAATGTTGCCTATAAAATGGCCTCTGGTGTTTTGTGTAAAAGATTGGTTGACCCTATGCCAAGAATAATTTCTCCTAATCAAGTTGGATTTATTAAAGGTAGGTCGATCTTTGATCATATTGCTACAACTTTTGAACCTACTCAACGATTGGACAAAACGGTTTTTGGTTCGAATGTCATCTTTCAATTGGATCTTGAAAAGGCGTATGACCAGGTTGAATGGAAGATCCTTTTTAAAATTCTTAGCTACTTTGGTTTCTCCGACCAATGCATTAACCTTATTAGGGCCTTTGTTCAACATAACGGATCCTCAATCCTTATTGATGGAAGCTCCACGGCCTTCTTCCCAATCTCTCGTGGGCTTCACCAAGGAGAATCCCTGTCTCCTTTTCTTTTTGATATCTTCATGGAGCCCTTTATATGTGGACTCAAACGCCAGCTCCACTTTGGGAAAATTCTCCCCTTTACTGTTAAACGCAATGTCACCACACCAATGCTCTTTTATATGCTGATGACATCATCCGTTTTACTAATTGGAACCTTAATTTCTCAACCTTTTAGATTATATCAAATCTTTTGTAGTTGCCTTTGGTCAAAAGGTCAGCCTCTCTAAAAGCAGCTGTTATGTTGGGAAAAACCTTCCTCTTGGTATATTTCTCTTCTTTCCATTATCGACCACCAAATTGGCTCTTTCCCCTTCACTTATTTAGGCTGCCCCATCTTTATGGGTCGATCTAAGATTTCTTACTTCTCTACTATCATTGACAAAATCCGATCCAAATTAAGTGGTTGGAAGGCGAACCTCCACTCCTCGGCTGCTAGACTGATGCTGATTAAACATGTGCTTACGTTAACCTTGGTGCATATCCTAGCCGTGTTGGAGGTCCCTAAAATAATCTTTCATAAATTGGAATCCATTTTCGCTAACTTCTTTTGGAACTCCTCTACTTCTAACCACCATCACCATTGGATTGTCTGGCAAAAGATTGCCATGCCTCACGAATTTAGTGGTCTTGGTGTTCGTAGCCTCAATCTTTTTGTCAAAGCTTTCAGGATGAAAATGAGAGTAGGAGGATATCCTGCGGATCGCAATGTATACTAGAGTGGAGGGGTGAATAGTATCGCCTTAAAAAATATATACACAGATCAAAAATAAATCACAAGAGATTTAAGCACAAAGTACACCTGATTTATACTGGAAACCCAAACCGAGTGGAAACCACTACCTAAGCCTCCCAGGTTAGGATTTTTCCAACTAGAACAAGCTAGTCAATCCACTAATCGTACCACTTGAATGAGGGTGGCACAACCTCTTACAACCACTTCTCTTTTTATCCTGAAGAGAAGCAAAAACAACCATAGATATTCCCAAAAATCTTGAGATCTGTAAATCAAAGCAACAAGATAGGATAACAGAAATAACTTCTATAGAACCTCAATAAAAGATCAAATCGAATTTTTCGCAAAGGTTTGAGGTATCGTGCTTTTGAAGAACATGAAGAACGGGGTGCAGAGGACTTTGGAATAAGCACGAGAAGCTCTATTTTTTGAAAGGTATTTCTCTTGAAAGTTGTGTGTAGATGGGTTGCGTACATCCTCTATCTATATTAAAAGTTTTGCCTAAATAGAAAGTTAAATTGGTTGATCAATTAAGGTTAATTGGTCGATCAAAAGACAACTTGGTTGATCAATTAAGGTGGTTGGTCGATCACTAATGATCGGTTAATTTACTTGGTTGGTCAATCAAAAGGATATTTATCAACCTCCTAAAATGAGCTAATTTGATCGGTTAATGAAGTTGGTTGGTTGATCAAAGTATTTTGGTCGATCAAATAACTAATTTGGTCGATCAATATCCCTAAAAACTTGGTTTTGAAAAGATACACGAAAATCCATTTTTGAGTTTTATTTGAGGTTCATTACAATAATGTCCTAGACTCAAATAAAGATACAAAGACACACATCAACAAGTACTTGCACTTGGCTTGAAAGACGCTTTAATCCGAGATAGTCATGAATTGTTAGTCTAGCAATAAGCATAATTTTGGTGCATCAAAATAGAGGTGCTTACATTCTCCCCCTTTTTGATGACAACAAAATTATAATTATGAAATTGAAAATAGTTTTGCATAATATCTCCCCCTTTTTGTTTTAGTAAAAAGTAAAACATGCTACTATTGATTTTACATTTAACTCCCCCTTAAACATGTAATTTAAGCATCAGAAATATCATGTAGTATAAGAGAGCTAAAGAGGAATATAGAACTGAAGGAGATAATCTTCATGCATTTTCATAATGAAAAGAGTCCAGATAAGTAGTGTATAAAAATATAACTGTTCTGAAAAAAATTAAGTTATACATGCCAACAACAAGAACTAAGTAAAGATAATATAATCATCTAATGATGCCATGAAGGCATCCATTGTGATATGAAGATCAGTGTCCAACTCGAGGTCCAGCGAATCTGATCTTTCAGAAGATGTAGGTTGACTAAGACAAAGGCGACGCTGAGGTGACAACCTGGGTGTCGGTTGCCTAGATGTCCTGCGCGGTGGTGTAACCTGCTGATCTAATGGTGCTGCTACTAAAGTAGTAGGTGGAGGAGGAGGTACTGCAGAGAATGGAGGCATGGTAGTAGATCGGCGAGGTCGAGGAGGTCGGTGAAGCTGCTGCTGAATGTCATGAACAGACTCTCCTAGTCTGTCCAAGAACTAACTCTGAGCATTCAGGTAGTCTGATACCTGATGCCCATGGTGTATCATCATCAAATTTGTCTCCCTCTGCCGATGAATCATCGATGAGATACCATTTGTCACATCCTGAATACTCACAAAGTCCCTGCCTGAGAGCTGTCGATCCAAGAGGCTCCAATCCTAGTCATAGAAGGATGGAGACAGTTGCACTAGAGGAGGACATGTCATTGTAAAGTGCTCATAAGGTGGGAAAGGAGGAGGAATTGCTAATGGTTCTTGCTGCTGCAGCTGCTTTCTCACCACGAGCTCCCTGTGCTTGCTCCATCTTTGTATAAGTGAGCTTATCAAAGAGGGAGACTTTAGTGATGAATTGTTTATGGTTTATATCCATGGGAACACTGAAGTGTAGGAAGATAAGGGAGAGAAGTGTCCCAAACTGGAAGAAGTTGGTGGGAGGCTAGCTCATGAGATACAGAATCAAGTCATTCTAGTTGAACCGCTTGTTCTTAAGGAATGCGTAAAGAGTGATGAGCATAATACCAGGGCAGTTTTCAAATGACGTAGATTTAGACATAAAATCCCATAGAAAAACTTGATCAAGAAATCATGGAAGATGACAAAAATAAGGTGACTTGGCCGGATGACCCAAGTCAAAATGAGAGGGAGTGAGTAGGGTCTCCCTAATGGTATCCGTCTGTGTCTGCTGGTGGAGCTCAAGAAACGTGGGACCAACAGACGGACAACCAAGAATCTTAGAAAGAACATTCGCATTGACTAGAACCTCTATGCCATAGAAATTCAAGGTTAACTCGATGTTGAAACCCTCACCTATATTTTTTAGATTAGCATAGAATAGGTGACAGGCAAGGGGTCAACACTGGGTATGCGACTGTTTGTGGAACCTGCGTAAATGTTCTGCTCAAAAAGACGTAATATCTAGTGGTAAGCAAATATTTCACAGATGCTAGGGAATATAGACTCAAAGTAAAGTCAACGGGTCTACCAATATGCGGTGAAAATTTTACAAATAAAGAAAAGCAGTCACGTGCAACCTCAGTGATGAAGAAATGATCAAAGTTGTCATCACGATGAGACGAGGAGGTACGTGCACGTTTGGGAGCCAATCATAAATCGCAAAAACACGTTGGTTGATCAAAAACAACCTGACTGAAGTATTGAAAAATCATCTTTTGGTCGATCAACCAAGGTATTTTGGTGGACCAAAAGCGTATCAGACCGAAAAAAATAGGTGTTTGACCAGATGATAAGCTCACATATACTTCAAGATTTTGCAATAAAACACATAAACAAGCAACAATATGAAAGTAGTAAGCCAAAGCACATTATAAACGCAAGAAAAATCCAAGGAAATGGATGTATTCAAGGTTTAGAATGTATCGAGATTGAACCAACAATGGTCGATCAAGTGAGAGAGTGAAGATGTGGATGGAGGATGTGCAAGGAGGTTGTACGGAGGGGTGAGGTCATCTTTGAAGGAGCACGCACGTGCGAGGACACACGCATGAAGGTACTGCATGCAAGATGGTCGGTGGCATCGTCATTGGTCTATCACACTGCTGGTGGAGTGGAGTTGAGTTTGGTGGAGTGGGGACCATATACGTGGGGTGGGGTAAAAAATAGGATTTGGGTTAAAAATTAGGTGTTTTATAGAGAACGTGATTAGTAAAATTGGTATGTACCCTTAAGGCAACTAATCACGTAGATTAAACATGGTAAAAAGTGATTGCGAACACAAAACGAGGAAAAAGATCGCAATCTCGAAAAGAGAATCCACCTAGTTTAAGTCGATCAAAATGAAAAGTGATTGATCAATTGGATTAATTGGTCGATCAGAGGTTGAAAGAATGGAGGGAAGATTCTCGCCCAATCGGATTGGTCGATCAAACATTTTGATTGATCGATTAAAAGTCAAAATTTTGGGGGGAGATTTCCTGCCAAAGATTTTGGTCGATCAAATAGTCCATTTTGATCGATCGGAGGGTTTTGGTCGATCAAATTGTAAAATTGATCGATCAAACAGTGAAAAATGTGTTCATCAGGCAAATTAATTAAGCTCTTTTAATCTTGATAAACCTAGTGAATGACAAATTTGATTAAACCTCTCTTTTGGTAATGGTTTTGTGAATATATCAGCTAGTTGATTTTCTGTATTAACAAATTCTAGATTGATATCTCCTTTTAAGACATAATATCTAAGAAAATGATGTCTAGCATCTATATGTTTAATCCTAGAATGTTCTACTGGATTCCTAGATAGGTTGATTACACTAGTGTTGTCACATAGTATTTTATTGTTCTTGTAGGATAGGCCAAAATCTTGTAAGGTTTGCTTCATCCACAATAGTTGTGAATAAGCTAGACATGCAGCTATGTATTCTGCTTCTATTGTGGAGAGTGAAATAGTATTTTATTTTCTAGAGAACCAAGAGACTAGGGAATTTCTGAGAAATTGACGAGTTTCACTAGTACTTTTTCTATCTGTAAAGCTACCCACATAATCAGCATCACAAAAGAAATATAATTCCAATGTGTCTGACTTCGGATAGAAAAATCCTAGGTCTTGTGTGTTGTTCAAGTATCTAAGTATTCTTTTAACAGCATTTAAGTGTATTTCTTTAGGGTTTACTTGAAAGTGAGCACATAAACAGGTACAAAATAAAATATTAGGTCTACTAGTAGTCAAGTATAATAATGATCCTATCATACTTCTATATAATTTCTGATCTACAGACTTATTTCATTGGTTATTAATTAAGTAGAGGCTGTCATTGGAGTGTCTTTATCCTTTACTTTGTCCATCGAGAATTTCTTCCAGATCTCCATTGTATATTTGGTTTGAGATATAAAGATTCCAGAGGATAGCTGATCAATTTGAAGTCCAAGAAAGAATCGAAGTTCTCCCATCATGCTCATCTCAAACTGATCCTGCATTACCTTTGCAAATTCTTGGCATAACAAATCATTAGTAGCACTGAAAACAATGTCATCAACATATATTTGTATTATTAGGAGATTATCTTTCTTTCTTTTAGTAAATAAAGTTGGATCTATATTACTAATTTTAAATTCATTTTCAATTAGGTAGGATTTTAATCTGTCGTACCAAGCTTGTGGAGCTTGTTTAAGTTCATATAAAGCTTTATTCAGTTTATAAACATAGTCTAGATATTTAGCATCTTCAAAACCTAGAAGTTGTTTAACATAAACTTCCTCCTTGATGAATTCATTTAGGAAGACACTTTTGACGTCCATTTGAAAAAGTTTGAATTTCATATGGGCGGCAAAGTCTAGCAGCATCCTAATGATTCTAGGAGAGCTACAGGAGTATATGTTTCATTAAAACCAATTCCTTCTTGATTATACCCTTGGGCCACAAGTCTAGCTTTATTTCTAACTACATCTCCTGATTCATTAAGTTTGTTTCTAAAGACCCACTTAGTCCCTATAATGGTTTGAGAGTCAGTCTTTGGAACAAGTTCCCATACATTATTTCTTTTGAATTGATTCAATTCATCTTCCATTGCAATGATTCAGTGACTATCAGAAAAGGCTTCCTTGACATTTTTGGGTTCTATATGTGAAACAAATGCAGTGAAAGCTAGACTATTAAAGGAAGATCTAGTTTGAACTCCCTTAGACAATTCACCTATCACCAATTCTTTCGGTTGATCTTTTACATAGGAAATATCTCTAAGAAGTTCATCAGAAACATTTTCTTCTGGAATGTTTGATGGGTCATCTACTAGTTCATCCTCATCATTGATTACTTTAGATTGAGCTAAGGTTTCATCAAATGATACAAGCATAATTTCTTCAACAACCGAATTCTTCTTGTTAAAAATTCTATAGGCTTTACTTCTGGTTGAGTACCCTAAGAATATTCCTTCGAACTTTTGGCATCAAACTTATCAAGATTGTCCATAGTATCGAGTATAAAACATCAACAACCAAATATCTTGAAGTAGGAGATTCTAGGTGTCCTTCCATGATAGAGTTCAAAAGGTGTTTTGTTTAGGATAGGTCTAATCAGTGATCTATTTTGGATATAGCAAGCAGTGTTTACAGCCTCTACCCAAACATATCGAGGTAGCTTTGACTCGCATAGCATTGTGCCGGTACACTCCTGCAAGGTTCTATTTTTCCTTTCTTCTACACCATTCTGCGGTGCAGCTCTAGGGAATGCAAATTCATGTTTTATCCCATATTGATCACAGAAATTGGTAAATGATTCATTCTCAAATTCTCCGCCGTGATCACTCTTAATCCTAATTACTTCAGACCCTTTTTCATTTTGTAGTCTTCTAACTAATTTGCTAAAAGCATCAAAGGTTAAGTCTTTACTTTTTAAGAAAGATACCCAAGTAAATTTTGAAAAGTCGTCAATTATGACTAAACAATATCTGCACCTGCTTAGGCTTTCGAATTTGGTTAGTTCGAATAAGTCTAAGTGAAGTAGCTCCAAAGGTTGTGAAGTGCTAACCATTCTTTTTGGTTTAAAAGGATTTTTGGTTTGCTTACCAACTTGACAAGAATCGCAAACTTTGCTTTTCTTTAAGTTGAACTTTGGCAGACCATTGATGATCTCATGTTTCACAAGTCTACTGATGTTTCCCATTTGAACATGACCTAGTCGTTTATGCCAAAGTGTTGCTTCTTCGTCAGATACAACCAGACATTCAAGACTGTCGCATCTGTC
Organism: Thalassia testudinum; assembly: GCA_037157565.1. Classification (NCBI taxonomy): domain Eukaryota; kingdom Viridiplantae; phylum Streptophyta; class Magnoliopsida; order Alismatales; family Hydrocharitaceae; genus Thalassia; species Thalassia testudinum. The sequence goes on from JAZHRO010000013.1 coordinate 124,978,225, forward strand.
GAAGTTTATAATATAAATGTCTTTATGTCTATTTCCTTTAAGAATAATTTGTTTTGTTTGTTTATTATGAATTTTAAAACCTTTTGATGTGAAAGTAATTTTATAACCTTTATCACATTTTGACTTACACTTAGTAGATTATGTTTTAAGCCGCTAACTAAGTGCACATTATCAAAGGAGGTGGAAGAATTACCAATTTGCATAATACCAATAATACGACCCTTGTGGTTGTTCCCAAATGTGACCGTACCACCTTCCTGACGGTTGAGCTGTAGGAATAGGTCTTCCTTGCCGGTCATGTGCTTGGAACAACCACTGTCCATTATCCATCTTCTTTCTTCTATTTCCTGTCATTAGTTTGTGTTTGTGAGGCTTTGTTTGATAAAGTGGCTTCAGTGTTCCATTTGTTTGTTGGAAAGTCCACTTCTTATAATCTACAGAACCTACAAAACAAGATCGTAATATACTTTTTGGTACCCATTTTTGTTTGGGTCCACGGTGGTTAGCTTGTGTTGCCTGTTTTGGCAGGCTACCTTTCCCTTTGCTAAAATTAGATGCTTCATGATCATTTTTAGGTATATAACCTAACCCAAATTCTATGGTGCTTTGGGTTTGTGTTCCTAACAATTTATGTAGGTTTCTACTTCCATTTGTGAACTTATCTAGATCATTTAATAGAATAGCAGAGTTTTCTTTTAGTTTGTCTATATCTACCTTTAAGTTGTTTATCTGTGATTTTAATGCAGTGATCTCAATAGATAACTCTTTGTTTTGATTATCAAGTGCATCTTTTTGTGGTTTTTCTTCACCTAATGCTTTTTCTAGGTTTTTATTTTCTAGTTTTAATGATTTTGCTATATCATGCATCTCAAAGAAGGCTTATAATAATTCATCATAAGTAAAGGAGGTTACCTCATCTTTTAGAGCCATATGACGGAGAAGAGCTTCTTCTCCCGAGGCTTCTTCTTCCTCTGAACTTAAGTCTGACTCATCCCAAGTTGCTGTGAAAGCTTTCTTCTTTCCATCTTTTCTGATGGGCTTCTTCTTCTTATCTGACTCCATTTTGAGACGCGGACAGTCCTTCTTGATGTGTCCCTTTCTCTTGCAATTGTAATAGGTGATTGCATTGTTCTTGATTTCTTCTTTCTTCTTCCTCCAGCTCTTCTTATCTTCGAGGAACTTCCTGAATTTTCTGGAGAAGAGGGCTATGTCTTCATCTTCTTCTCCGCTTGAAGTGTCTTCGGATTCCTAAATAGCTTCAAGAGCTATAGCCTTCTTCTTGGATCCTTCTCCTTCTTGATCCCTCATGTGTTGGAGTTGAACCTCATACACCAGTAGACTTCCAATAATATCATCCAATTTCAGGTTGGATAGATCTTTTGACTCTTTTTTTTTTTTGAACTAAATAGGAACGCTATCGAGTCACCGATAGCAATCAGGGAGAGCTTTTATTGATAAAAATTACATGAGTGAACCCCATTGATGTATGAGATTCCAGCAATTGTTTACAATATTATCCACATTCACTAGTCTCTCTTGAAACAAACTCTCATTTCTAGCTCTCCACTCCGGCCATAATACTGCCACCATGGGCAAATATGGCTTATTCACCCTCAAGAAGGAATTCCAAAGACTCTCCCACGTGAGAATAGTTTCCCTACACACCTTCCTCCAAACACAATATGTAATCATGCAGGTGGAAAAAATATGAAAACTGGAATCATTATGCATCCCACACAAATGGCAGAAGTGAGCGGGGGTGCCCATTCTCCTACGCCTCAAATCTCCTATTATCAGGCCATCACTTCTGCATAACCACAAAAAAATTTGTACCTTCAATGGTACCTTCAATTTCCATAGCTTCTTCCCAACCTCATCAACCTCAGCCATTTTGGACGAAGTGATAAGCTTATCATAGGCAGCCGCTGAGGAGAAAGCTCCCTCCCATTTGTATGTGTCACACTCCTCAGGTGTGGGTTTGAAAGCAACAAGTTCCTGCATAAGACGTTCATTTTATGTCTGTGTTCTTATTCCATGACCATTCCCCACCTCATTGTTCAAAGTCCAATTCTCAGAGACAGTGTCCCAGTAGTCATATACCAAAGTATTTTTATCAGTAGCAGCGAAAAATGCAAGAGGATGCCTGCTTTTTATCACCCCATCAGGCAGCCATTTTTCCAACCAAAATTTGAAGCTTTTGCCATCTCCCAGGACAAACTTGAATAGATTCCAATTATCTGCCAAATCACGCACCATAGATGACTAGAAAGGAGATGGTTTATGAGGATTTAAGCGGTTCTTCTCATCATTGGCCACCCCATAGCTATCCTGGATGATCTCTGTTCACATTTTTTTCTCCTTGGAGCAGTTGAACGGCCCATTTCAATAACAGGGCGTCATTAAATTCTTTGAGTGACCTGATTCCCATGCCACCATACTTCTTTGGCGAACAAATTGAGTCCCACTTTACAGGTTGGAGGAAGGCACCTTGATGGGAAGCCCCTTTCCAGAAGAACCTCTTGCGCATCACATCAAATTTTTTCCAAATTGATTTTGGGGCTCTAAGAACGGAGAAGAAAAAGACTGGAATGGATGTGATGACTGAGTTTAATAAAAGATACCTCCCTCCTTTCGACAAGTAGCAACTACTCCAGCCCTCTAGTTTCGTAGCCACCTTTTCATAGAGAAAGGACCAATCTGTTTTCCACAATTTTGTGCACTTCAGAGGTAAACCCAAGTACTTGACTGGCAGAGATATCACAGGCGTGCCCAGGATGGTGGAGATGTCATTTTGGTCTATACCATTCATACCAAAGCAAACCAAGGAGGACTTACTTCCATTAAGTTTTAAACCAGAAATCTCACCAAAAATTTTGACCATATAATATAGCACTTGTGCTTCCCTCTTCCCACCTTCCACAAAAAACACAGTGTCATCCGCATATGTTAGTCATCGAGTATCCCATTATCAACCCACCAGCTGCCAGTTTGCACTCATATCTTGCCGATGCATCCACTGCAAGATTGAAGATCAAGGGGGCTAGTGGGCAGCCTTGTCTTACCCCACACTGAGGCTGAATCCAGGCTCGACATGGTTTCCCATTTATCAGGGGGGAGTAGGAAGCAGTCGTGATGCATCTCTTCACCCATTGTATGAAAATGGGGGGAAATTTTCTCCTTTTAAGAATTTCCCAAAGGTACGGCTAGGAAATTGAATCATAGGCTTTAGTGAAATCAACTTTCCATAGCAAAGCCTTGGATTTTCTCCTATGCCATCCCATCACCATTTCTTGCGCCATGATGAAAGATTCCTGCAAAGATCTCCCAGGTAGAAAAGCAGATTGGACAGGCATAATCAGATCTTGTAATACATCACGAATTCTATTGGGTAGAATCTTGCTGATGATAAGATAGATGGAATTCGACAAAGCAATGGGTCTATAATCTAAAAAATTCTCCGCACCCAACTTCTTTGGTAGCAAAAAAAAATAAGACTTATTTAGTCTTTCAAAACCAAAGTTGCCCATTTCAAACTCATGTATGACTTCCATCACATCCTTCTTAAGAACGTGCCACATTTCTCTGTAAAAGAAGACCTTAACCCCATCTGGTCCTGGAGCTCCCTCATTATTCAAGTCTTTGATTGCTTTCACTGTTTCTTGTTCGGTAATAGGAGCAACTAACATGGCCATCTGATCATTACTGACACTTGGAAAGTCAGTCGACGCCATCCTCCATGAACCTCTTGGTGCAGCCTTGGCTAACTCTTTAAAATACCGGCTAGCTACACATCTGATTTCACTAGTAGATGTAATGGTTCTCTCACCCATTTTAATAGATGAGATGAGATTAAACCTCCTCCTAGAACTGGCAGCAAGATGAAAGAATTTCGTATTGGCATCACCTTCCTTGAGCCACAGTTGTCTAGATCTCTCACGCCAGTCCATTTCTTTCTTCAAGTCCTCCTCCCTAATGACCTGCTGCATGTACTATCTTTGCTCATGCTCTTGGGTACTCAGAACCTGCCTGCACTACTTCAAATGCAGTCTTTGGATCTCTGCCAATGCCTCAACCCTCTTCTGCTCTTTGATGGCTGCCATTGACTGTCCATATTCCTTCAGCATAGAGCGCATGTCTGCCAACTTTGATGCTAGCTGCTATGTGGTCGAGCCATTCACTGCCTTATTCTGCCACCAGCTGGGCAACATATCAGCAAAACCCTCCTCCCTGAACCAAGACTTCTTAAGTTTGAAGTATGATCCAACATCAACATTCACCCCACTGTCCCACACAATTGGTGTGTGGTCAGAAAATGGCCTGTCAAGGCTCATAGCAGACGATAGTTGGAATCTCTCCAAAAGGCTTGGGTTGCCAAAGGATCTGTCCAGCCTTGATGCCAGTCCACTGCCATTTCTCCAAGTGAACTCCACCCCACTGATAGGTTATTCAATGATACCTAATCTCTGCACAGCCAATTGGAATCCAGCCATTGCACTATCAGATCTACCCCCAGGTCTGTCACCACTTGAAAGAGGACAGTTGAAATCAACACCAACAAGCCACGATACCTCCTGGACTCTTTGATGCACTGTTGATAGGTCCTCCCAAAGTTTTATCCGTTCAGCAGCTACACAGGGTCCATAGATGCAGGAAATGAACCAATCCAGATCACCTTGAAGGTTCTGACATCTACAAGTAAGTACATGTCTATCACAAAGGACTTCAGTCACTTTAAGGCAAGATTTTTTCCACCATATGGCTATCCCACCAGATCTACCAGCTGCAGCATTCCCCACACAGTGTGCTCTCCCAGACTGTCTTAGTGAGTCCCAGATAGGGCCACTTTCCTCCTCCAAGTGTGTCTCTTGAATGAGAGCACAATCAATTTCCCATTCCACAAGATATCTGATTACAGACGCCCTTCTCACCTTGTTGCGCAACCCATGCACATTCCACGTTAGAACTCTCATCCCTTGCATGGCTGATCCCCTTGAGCCAGATTATCCACATACTCAACCATGATCGACTTTGCAATAGTTTCCTCCACTATAGGAATCAAGTTCTCCTTCCTTCGCCATCTGAGCATGTAAGGAGAGCTCCCAAGCCCCCTCTTCTGGTTTGTCCCTTTCCCAAACTTTAGTTCATCAGGAACAGAGAATTGCACTTGATTCACCTCCTTAAGGGCACTTCTACCATTGCTGACTATAATTTCCATACCCGACTTTACCTCCTCACATCTAAAGGAATTGCCTGAGTCCCTCTCTGAGACATTAGCATCAGCCATAGAGCCCCTGCCTTTGACCACAGGGGTTTGGTTACCACACCCCTTGGCAGTATCATCATCCATAGTTATCAGGTCCCTCTTTGATGTTTCCTTGTGACAGTCCTTGCTCTTCTTTGATTCAAGGGCCTCATCGGAGGACTTACGACCCACCAATTCAACCTGTTGTGCCTCCTCAGATCTAACAACAGACGTCTTAACAGGACCCTGCTCTGGTAACACAAAATCCTGCCCAACCATTGATAAACGAATGAGCCACGAGGAGCCCCCACACCTGAGAATGATTCTGTTTGGCAGTGAACCACTTCTAAAGACTTCAGCCTCAAATTGAAGTGAACGGGCATCACCTTCCCCAAATGCGATTTCAGTGTCTTCACAGACGGATGCAAAGCCTGCAACCATCTTGGCAACCACCCCTCTAGATCTCAAGTGCAGAGGTAACCCTTTGATCTCAAGAATCACCCTCCTAGTTCCCATTCTTTGAGGGGAACGTATGGGAAGTGCCCCATAAAGGGGGGAGACCAGCCTCCACAGCACAATGATGTTCTTGAAAGAACCCAATCGAAAGTGTAGCCTTTCCACATCTATCATCCCCAGACCAAACACAAGAAAGTGAGTCTGGGATAGCACTGCCACCTTCCAGCCCGATGACACAAGGGTAAGGGAACTCACTAGTTGTTGAAACCTCTCAATAGAGGGATTGCCAGTCATGACCTCACCGATTAGCGCACTCCTCAACATGATCTCCGCAGAGACAATATCCTCAGAGAATGGAATCTCCACATCAATCGTGTGACTACCTAGCACCGGCGGTGGGGGTAGTTGGGGTTCCTTCATCACCTCCTGATCTGGGCATGGAGGGATCTTCTTTGTATGAGGTGGCTTCATCTTTGGGCACGAGTCACACTTGTGACCTTCACCCCCACATGCTAAACAGACGAGGGGATTTCTACACACCACGGCCATGTGACCTCTTCTTCTGCATCTATAACACAGAACCTCTCCAATGGATCTCCTCTACCCCCTCTTGGAATGAATTTGGATGCCCTACCTTCATACAACTGCCATCCCCTCTCCCTCCTCTAATTTCTCGATCTCCAAGTCTTCCACTCGCCCTGATCCCCAGCCGTAGTCGCTCCCTCATTGTCTCCTCCTATCGCCTGATGCCACACACCTTCTCTCCCTCTCTCCCTCATTTTTCAGAATTTTTTCAAGTGGGCGGTCAATCTTTTGACTCTTGAATGGCGATAGTCTTGGTTTCCCAGTCACTAGTGAGTGAGCAAAGGATTTTTCTGACAAGGGCTTCGTTCTTGATGTCTTGATCAAGATTCCACAAAGAGTTTATGATGTCCATAGATCTTGTGAACATCTCCTTTATCGACTCCCCTTTCTTCATCCTGAAAGTAGTTTTGTGTTAGTAGATTTACCCTTGTTTCTTTGACCTTTGAAGCTCCTTCGTGGGTAACTTCGAGAATGCTCCATATCTCGTGTGCGATTTTACATGCAGAGACTATTAAATTCTGCTTTGGAGAGACCGTAGAATATGGCGTTCATGGCTTTCATGTTGCATGTAGCCATCTTCTTTTGGTCTGGAGTGATTGCAACGTCGTCCTTGATCTCTGGGTGTGTGTATTTCAAGACGATGACATCCCATACCTCATAGTCCATTGACTCCAGGAAGATCTGCATCCTGGTCTTCCAATAGCCAAAGTTTGTTCCATCAAATAGAGGAGGTCCAACCATCGACTGACCCTCAGCATACGTGTCAACATTCGACTTTAACATCTCTTAGACAACGTAGGCTCTGAAACCAAATGAGAGTAGGAGGATATCCTGCGGATCGCAATGTATACTAGAGGGGAGGGGTGAATAGTATCGCCTTAAAAAATATATACACAAATAAAAAATAAATCACAAGAGATTTAAGCAAAAAGTACACCTGATTTATAGTGGAAACCCAAACTGAGTGAAAACCACTACCTAAGCCTCCCAGCTTAGGATTTTTCCAACTAGACCAAGCTAGTCAATCCACTAACCGTACCACTTGAACGAGGGTGGCACAACCTCTTACAACCACTTCTCTTTTTATCCTAATGAGAAGCAAAACCAACCATAGATCTTCACAAAAATCTTGAGATCCGTAAATCAAAGCAACGAGATAGAATAACAGAAATAACTTCTATGGAACCTCAATAAAAGATCAAATCGAATTTTTCGCAGAGGTTTGAGGCATCGTGCTTTTGAAGAACATGAAGAACGAGGTGTAGAGGACTTTGGAATAAGCAGGAGAAGCTTTATTTTTTGAAAGGTATTTCTCTTGAAAGTTGTGTGTAGATGGGTTGCGTATGTCCTCTATTTATACTAAAAGTTTTGCCTGAATAGGAAGTTAAATTGGTCGATCAAAAGGCAATTTGGTCCATCAATTAAGGTGGTTGGTCGATCACTAATTGATTGGCTAATTTACTTGGTTGGTCAATCAAAAGGATATTTATCAACCTCCTAAAATGGGCTAATTTGATCAGTTAATGAAGTTGGTTGGTTGGTTAAAGTATTTTGGTCGATCAAATAACTAATTTGGTCGATCAATATCCCTAAAAACTTTGTTTTGAAAAGATACGCGAAAATCCATTTTTGTGTTTTATTTGAGGTTCCTTACAATAATGTCCTAGACTCAAATAAAGATACAAAGACACACATCAACAACTATCTGCACTTAGCTTGAAAGATGCTTTAATCTGAGATAGTCCTGAAATGTTAGTCTAGCAATAAGCATAATTTTGGTGCATCAAAGTAGAGGTGCTTACAGAAAAGGGCTTGGAATGTTCTTTTTGGAGACCCCATCTATGCCAAGTTAATTTGTGCATTGGAAGGTGCACAACATTCTGATGGTCCTTCCATGCCCTCCAAATTCCAGGTACCTTACAAGGCTTACTTGGAGATGAAGCCTTTCATCCATTGGGAGATTCATGACGGTAATATGGATTTTTGGTTTGACTTATGGCTGGGAAATTCTCTTCTTAAGGAACTTTTTCCTCAGGACTTGTAGCCACTTCCTATTCCTATTAAGGATGTGCTTTGGAATCCCTCTGACTTGCCACACTGGCCCCTTATTCCTATCTCCGTTCATCGAATGATAGAAGGGTCAAATCTTCACAACTCCAAGGATGTCCCTGTTTGTTCCCTGGAGACTTTTGGGAATTTCTCTATTTCCTCTACTTATTCTCTCAATTTTTTTGCCTATAAGGAAAATCACATGCTAAAAAATGCGTGGCACCTTAAGCTTTCCATCTTCATATCTTTGTGTACTTGTAGTATTTTGCAAAGCAAACTGCCGACTGATGAAAACATGGCCAAATTAGGAATTTAGCTGGTGTCTAAATGATCTTGTTGCAGTTCCTAACTGTTAAGATCCGTTCTATTAAAGCCCTCTAAGACGTCTGGGATTTAAGTCAGACGTTTGGCCAGACATCTGGACATCCTCCCAGATGTTTAGAAATCAAATTTTTCGTGTACGTCCTCGCGTCTGCGCGCGTGTTGCGCGCAGACAGTATGCGACCTAGCTTCTTCTCTTTCTCTCTCCCCTCGTCGATGCAAAACCCTAATCCTACCCCTTATATAAACCCCCTCCTCTCCCTTACACCACCCCCCACTTCCAGCCACCTTCTCCTTCCTCCAACGAGAGTGAGAGCAGTGAGTGCAGCCGAGCGAAGCGGCGGAGAGGAGGAGCAGCGTCAGAAGGAGAGGAGAGGAGGCTTGTGAGCTTGCGTGGGAGGTCGCCGGAGAGCTGACGGCCGATCGACGCGTGCGCGAGGCGGAGAGGTGTGTCCGGGAGGTCCTCCCCGACACTGCTGCAGTCAAAGCAGCAGGCGAGCGAGCGCGGCGCGGCCACGCGCGGCTCGAGAAGGAGAAGGAGGGGTTCTGGTTCTGGGATTTTCCCAGAATCAAACACCTGGACCAGCGTCCATGCGACATAGATGACGTCTGGAAGAAGCTCCAGACGACTGAGAGGTAAGCTCTGCGACGCACACCTTCTTTGCGAAGAAGACCATGCAGGTCGTTCCGCCGAGGCACAGTTTCGTGCCATTTTGAGGAGATTTTGTGTCGTTGCGTGAAGGATTCGCTTCGAGAAGGCATGGGACATGCCCTCCCACGCAGTTCATACGTTTGGGTGAGGCACCAGATGGCAGAAAGCGTCTCCAGACGTCTGGCGAGGGGGTCGGACGTCTGGAACTTGGTCCAGACGGTTCAGCAGAGTCCCTGGACGTTTGAGGAGTGCAGAGTCGAGGTATGGTTCTGAACTTTTTTAAGACGTCTGGAAGGTGTTCCAGACGTCTGATATGAATCAGGATTGCTATTTTGACCCGCTTAGGGTCCGTTTGAGGTCCGATTTTCGCAATTAAGATTCCGTTCTTCTTCGTATAAGTTCATCTACTTGTTGGAATACTTTTATCATATTCTGAGTGGTCACTTGTGGTTGATCCTTGTGATAGGACCTCGTTCCGTTGCGGGTTTGGGGTTTGCAGAGGCACGTGGACCTGCCGATCAAGCCCCCATTACTCCTGGGATTACTGGTAGAGTAGCTTCCCCTAGATTAATTACAAACATGAATGCATATCTAGAATGAATGTTAGATCCTAGGGTATGGCATGAATCCTAGGACTAGAAATACTAGAATAGTTGTATGGAATGTATGAATTGCAGTCTTGGATGAGTAAATAGAATAATAACAATTGCCTGTAAATGTATAACAGCTGCCTGTGAAATGTAAAGTACTGCTGTTAGCAACTGTTGCATGTAAATTCCTATTGTTTACACTTAAATATGAGCTGCATGTATATGAATTGGAAATGGAAGATTGAATGTTGGAAACACGAGCTACCTGCGAATAAACTTGGAATGTGAATAGTAAAGTTACATGCTACATGTGTAGAACCTGAGAAATGGAAATAGAAATGATGAAACCTAGTATGGCTTGGCCTGAGAAACACAAGCATGAACCCTACGAAGAATTAGGAGTAGAGCTCCTGGAAATAAATGGAATGGAACTGGAAATGTGAATGGGGAAGTAAGATGGCCCTTGAGTACGGAGTACCAAGGAGAGCGATTGTCCCCCTGCTTAGTGTAGAGCGGAGCTAAGCCACCTTAGGGTTGGGACCCGGGGTTAGGATTAGCCACTTTGTACCGACTTTTTGGCCTTCTCGTACACAGTATCGAGGAGAGCTACTAGTGTAGGGAGAGAGCTAGCTACCCCACCCCATGGGGCCCGGGGTTCAGCTAGCCGCCTTACATCGACTTGTTAGGCCCACTGGGCAAACCAAGGTAGTCAGGCGAGGGTGCACGGACTATGGAGGGGCGAGACCCCTGTTTGGTTCTTAGGGGCTAGACCCCTGCTACTGAGAGGGCTATGCCCTATACTGGTTCCGTGCTGTGCTTGGGCTCACCCGTTAATGGAAATGATTGACTGCGTGCCAGTGTGGGGTAGCTACCTACGCGTTTATCGCGCGTGCCGTAGTCACCGTTACGTCTGTCAGTGACCTTGGGGTGGTTGACTGAGTGTAGGACCACCACGGGGGCTCTCCCGACTAGGAGAGCACCACGTGCTACTTCTACTCTTCGAAAAAGACTGCATTCAAGATCGTTCCTACGAGGAACATTCGAGATCAAGAAAGAGATTTGATAAATAAGCCAAGTGATGAAAGAAAGAATAATTAGTTAAAGAAAGAAAGAAATTGAAAACAACAGCTACCTGTCCACCTTTACTGTTTTAGTTAGTTGGTTGCCACTCTACTCAGCGTTCGCTGATGTTTTGTACTCATAACCTTTTTCAGGTCCAGGTGTAGAGCAGCCAGAGCATACGGCTGCAGAGGGTGCTGGGCCCAGTAGAGCCTAGTAGTTGTACCTTTTTGTTGTACTCCATTTCCGTTGTAGTGAGTAATTTTTTTACACTTCTGTACTCTTTTATTATAAACCTTGTATTCCTGTACCTATTTAAATTTTCTACTGTTGTGGTGGTGTGTACTGTAGTAGTTTACTTCTTTACTACTGTACTTTTGTTACTGTTAGTTGCTTGCATGGTGAATGTGATTTATTTTACTGCTTTTTGGTTACTTGCTCGTTGGATGACTGGGTCTTGGGATCAGTCGAGTCGATCCGGTCTCGTGTCCTGTAGGAATTCAGGAACTGGGTCGTAACAAGATGGTATCAGAGCAAGGTCGTCCCGAGAAGTGAACCAACTAGTTGGAAAATAACCAATTCACATGCTCATAACTAGAGTAACCACCACAATGTACCTTTTGACATTTGTTTTGAGGTTCTTTCGTTGAATGTCGGCTAGAATTGACGTCTTTTCTGTTCTGTGTTCGCGTCTCCTTGCAGGAGATGACTCGCCGAGGGGGCAGCGAGGCGGGCCGCGGATGCGGTTGAGGATGAGGATGAGGTCGGAGGGGCGGGCACGTGGAGCCCGACGCCTCGGTGGACCAGCCACTATTTCTGGGCATTCAGGCCCAGGACCTCGCCTAGTTGATACGGGAGATTGTATGAGAGGAGCTTCACCCGCCTCCACGAGCACCTCTCCCTGGGGCTGCGGAGGGGGAGTCCTCTATGGGACCACGAGACAGACACATCGCTGGACGTGAGGGAGGGGGTAGCCCTCCACCGCCCCCACCTTCCTCCGACACTTTCGAGCATGAGCCCTCCTTACCTGGAGGTGTACCAGTTTCTCCACTTTGGCGCCATTACGAGCTTTTCGGACAGTTCTGGAAGCTGAAGCCCCCTTCCTTCATGGGGGATGAGGACCCGATCATGGCGGAGGACTGGCTCGAGCAAATCGAGAAGGTGTTTGACACCCTTCGCCCCCCTGTGGAGTGCTGCGTGGCCTTTGCCATGTACCAGCTGGAGAGCGCGGCACATAGGTGGTGGAGGGCAATCAGAGGTCAGGAGAGGGCTGAGCCGACTTGGGACCAGTTTGTCACCCTCTTCTGCGAGCAGTACTTCCCCTAGAAGTGGCAGGACCAGAGGAGGCGGGAGTTCCACACTCTCCGCCAGGGGACGATGACCATGAGCGCGTATCACACGCGTTTTCTGGAGCTGTCTCGTTTCATCGCGACAGCTGTGGCTACCGAGGAGGAGTGCCTTTGGAGGTTCACCGAGGGGCTCCGGCCTGCTATTCGAGGGTATGTCAAACCCCTGAAGCTGCCTACGTTCTCGAGGGTGGTGGAGGCAACCATGACATATGAGGAGACCAACTCGTCCGCACGTGACACTGACAGCGGACGGAAGAGGCCCTACCAGCCAAACTACTCACAGGGCCGACGAGAGAGGAGGCACGTGGCACTCGCAGGAGAGTCGTCATGCTTTACGGGGCCGTCAATGGCCTTCGGGGGCCCCCGACAGGGGCCAACTGCGAGCACCGAACCCTCGCCCAGCCGTCAGCAGGGACTTACTGAGGGCGGGAGTTGAGTTCCCCTTTGCTACCAGTGTGGCCAACCGGGCCACATCAGGAGGGACTGCCCGTCTAGGGCTGGAGGTCAGCAGATGCTCCCCTCGCCGAGCACTGGAGGACGAGCAGGAGGCCGCGGTTCCCAGGCGCGTGGGGGAGGACAGTAGTCGCGGGGAGGGTACCGGCCAGCGGCTACCCGTCCGATGCAGAGTGTGGCTGCTTCGTCCGTACCTAGGGTTGAGGCGCGTATTAACGCCCTGACACACAGAGACGCCAGAGCTTCAGGTTCAGTGGTGGCAGGTATGGTTACAGTTTCTGGCAGACTAGTTTACACACTTTTTGATTCCGGCGCCGCGCACTCGTTTGTCGCTACCAGTTTTGTTGTTAGTTTGGGGCAGGACTGTGTGTTGTTAGAGGATCCATTTGTCATCAGGGGTCCAGGTGGTCAGCTGTTTGTAGTTGAGGAGGTTTACACAGGTTGTGAGGTCAGTGTTGGGGGACACAGCCTCCCCGCTGATCTGATTGTGATACAGATGGAGGACTTTGGCGTGATTCTGAGGATGGACTGGTTGTCTGCTTACCACGCCTTGGTGGACTATTTTGAGAGGAAGATCGTCTTCTTCATATCGGAGTTGCCTTCTTTTGAGTTTTACCGACAACCAGTGGACGGAGGCTTCAGGTGCATTTCTGCACTTCGGGCAGCGAGACTTTTGGGCCAGGGGTGTGAGGGCTTCCTGGCTTGTGTGGTGGTGGAGCCCAGCCCTGTTGCAAACTTTCAGAGTATCCCGGTAGTCAAAGAGTACCCCGACGTGTTCCCAGATGAGTTGCCAGGACTACCGCCCGAGCGTGAGATCGAGTTTGAGATCTCACTGGTACCGGGGACCAGCCCCATTTCTACAGCACCTTACAGGATGGCACCACTTGAGCTGTGAGAGCTCAAGTCCCAGTTGCAGGACCTCCTGGAGAAGGGCTTTGTGAGGCCCAGTGCGTCTCCGTGGGGAGCCCCGGAATTATTTGTGAAGAAGAAGGATGGTACCCTACGCCTTTGTGTGGACTACAGACAGCTAAATAGGGTTGCCATCAAGAACAGGTATCCGCTGCCGAGGATTGGTGACTTGTTTGACCAGTTGCAAGGTGCCACGGTATTCTCCAAGGTAGACTTGAGGTCTGGTTACCACCAGTTGAGGATTAAGGAAACAAACATCTCCAAGATAGCTTTCCGCACCTGGTACAGACACTACGAGTTTTTTGTCATGCCGTTTGGGTTAACCAACGCCCCCGCTGCCTTCATGGATTTGATGAACCAGGTGTTCAGACCGTATCTGGATCAGTTCGTGGTGGTATTTATTGATGATGTGCTCATCTACTCTCGGGATCAGGCGCAGCACGGACAGCACTTGCGAATGGTTTTGGACACACTGAGACGACGTAGGTTGTACGCCAAATACAGCAAGTGTGAGTTCTGGTTGAGGGAGGTGACCTTATTGGGTCATGTGATCTCCGGGGATGGCTTGGCTGTGGACTCAGCCAAGGTTGAGGTAGTGCTCAGGTGGGAGAGACCGCGTACAGTGATAGAGATCCGTAGTTTCTTGAGACTGGCAGGCTACTACAGGCGGTTTATCAAGGGTTTCTCGCAGATTGCACACCCTATGACAGTTGACCCGGAAGGACGTGCCCTTTTCTTGGACAGACACCTGTGAGGAGTATTTTCAGGAGCTGAAGGAGAGGCTGACTTCGACTCCCGTGCTTACCATCCCAGACAGCAGTGGCGGGTTTGTTGTGTACACGAACGTCTCTTTGCAGGGGTTAGGTGGTGTGCTCATGCAGTGGGGTCACGTTGTCGCTTACGCTTCGCGGTAACTGAAGCCCTATGAGCATAGCTACCCTACCCACGACCTGGAGCTGGCAGCTGTCGTCTTCGCGCTGAAGACTTGGAGGCACTACCTGTACGGTGAGACTTTTGAGATTTTCACAGATCATAAGAGCCTCAGGTACTTGTTTGATCAGAAGGAGCTCAACATGAGATGGAGACGTTGGTTAGAGCTCCTGAAGGACTATGACTGCAGCATTTCCTACCATCCGGGGAAAGCCAACGTGGTGGCTGACCCTTTGAGCCAGAAGGCGCTCGCCCACTTGGCCAGTTTACAGGCCTAGAGTTGGAGACTCATGGAGGAGGTGGGCAGTTGACGACCCCTAGAGCTACCGGGACACTGTAGGGTAGTGATTGTGACACGACAGACGAGGCCAGAGCTGATAGACCGCATCATCACAGGACAGATGGCAGACCCATACTTGTAGTCGTTGCATGACAGAGTACTGTCAGGGGACCTGAGAGACTTCTCCTTTATAGACGAGGTGCTGCGCATGAGGGGACGCTTGTGTGTTCCTAGGGACGAGGAGCTGTTGAGAGAGCTCCTAACTGAGGCGCACAGTTCCAGGTTCACCATGCATCCCTGGAACACAAAGATGTATCATGATTTAAGATGTGACTTTTGGTGGAGGGGAATGAAGCGGGATGTAGGTGAATTCGTGCAGCAGTGTTTAGTGTGCCAGCAGGTGAAGGCTGAGCATCAGAGGCTTACAGGGCCGTTGCAGCCACTTCCAGTGCTAGAGTGGAAGTGGGAGAGCATCACCATGGACTTAGTGGTGGGCTTGCCCGTTGCCCAGCGAGGACACGACACAGTCTAGGTAATTGTAGACAGATTGACGAAGACGGCACATTTTTTGCCGATCAGAGTCACTTTGGGACCGGCACAGTTGGCAGAGAGGTATATCCGCAACATGGTACGTCTGCACGTAGTTCTGTGGGAGATTGTATCCGATCAGGATACCCGCTTTACATCCCAGTTTTGGGCCGAGTTTCAGCAGGCCTTGGGGACACGATTGAGGTTCAGTACAGCATACTGTTCGGGCCCGGATAGGTTGTGTTAATATGGTGATTTTATCGTTGAAATGAGTATAGTGGTTAACCTAAATTGAGCCTAACCATCTCTTTAAAAAAAATTTTACCTGGCATATTTGATTTTATCTTGGTCACTTTTAGGCCAAGGGTCGAACTCAGGGAAGTGGGATTAGAAGTGAATGAGTTTCTACGCCTTTCCTACAATGAATCTCTTCCGTTCGCTTATTATGTTTTTGGTGTTTTTCTATTTAAGATTTTTTTCTGATAATTTTTGTCCTTGAGGTGCACCCTCAAAATTAGGTTCTTGGCTTTGAGCCAAATTAGGGTTCAAAACTGGTCTTGCTATTCGCAAGACTGAGTACCTGCAAGTCAAGGATTATCTTTCTCTTTTGTATATTTTTTTTATCTTTTTACTGGCAGGAAAGAGAAACAGAAATAAAGTAAATATAGTATATATATATATGTATATATTATATATGTATAAAGGGATGGGGGTGGAGGTGGAGATGGCGTGTAACCCGATGTCGAGTCGGTCGCCGTCTAGGAAGATGCAACCAACAGGATGAAGTGCTGCGTGGAGTGTAGGATGGATGATGGAAGATGTGTGCGAAAATACTTCCTGTACGCGTGTATCGGGGAATATCAGCAACTGGTGCAGATATTCCCACGATACAACATTTGGTAGGTGATATGAAAATATATATATATGTATGTATATATGTAAATATATATATATATATGGTTATAATTATATAAGTGTATATGTAGCTATATATGTGTATATATATATATGTATATATATATAGATATGTAAATATATGTATAGATAGATGTATATATATGTGTATATATATATATTTATAATTAGATATATATGTATGTATATATAACTATATATATATATATGTACATGTATCTATATAGTAATATATGTATATAGTTATATATATGTATATAAGTATATATATATGTATATATATATATATATACACATACATATATACATATATCTATAATTATAAATACATATACATATACATATGTATATAAATATATGTATATATATCAATATATATATGTATATGTATATATATATATATATATAAGTATATAATAGTGTACAAGTGAGTGGGTGTGTGTGCGAGAGTGTGTGTGCGTGTGTGTATGTGTCTGCTGAGGGAGTGAGAGAGTGCTGTGAGACAGAGAGAGAGAGAGGGTGTTTGCTGGAGTGAAGAAACGACGAGTTAAGCCGTCTGATGCTTCAGCCGTCATTTGATGGTGCGCACAGGAGCGTGCACGCGCACGTGCAAGCACGTGCAAGCGCTTGCGTGCACTGGAGGGAGCGGGAGTGGGAGGAACCGCAGTGCACTGCGCTGTGCGGTGAGGCAGGTGCGCGCGCAAAGAAGCGGGCGAAGACGCGAGCGCTGAAGCGGGCGGGAGTACGCGAGAGCGGGCGTTGGAGCGTACGCGGGGAGAGATGCGGGCGCGGGCGTGCGTGGGCGGGCAGCAGACGGTCGCGGCACGCCGGGTGACCAGATAACTGAGAAACTTACTGGTCACCGCACTGTAGCCACAGTGTTCCTCTGAAACGCTTGAACAGTGGCTACAGTGCGTGCTCGGCTCACGCGACCGGGTGTTGGCGGTGTTGTGTGTGCGAAAGCCGCTGCGCGAGTTGCCGCGTGCGTAGAAGGTCTGCGCCGGCTGGGCTGTGGGCAGAACTTCGCGATAGGGCACGCGGTGGCCGGCGCCTTGCTGCTGCTGCTGCGGAGCTTGAGCTTCAAGGCTTGAAGCTCCTGTGGCAATGGCGGGTTTGGCTTGGAACGATGAAGCAGGGAAGAGAACCACCACGCCCACCGGCTCTTTGATGAGCTGGGCAGTGGTGGGACTCACAGTGGTGGTTGTGCACCACTGTGAGTTGCTCCTGCCAGCAGCGTGGCTCTTCAAGGAGAAGAGAGGCTGCGTATGGAGGGGAGAGGGGAGGAGACTGCCTGGAGGAAGATGCTGTGTGTTCTTTTGTGTGTGGACCAGGCTCTCCCTGCAAAGAAGCAAGCCATGCCCTTTTAAAGAGGAAGAAGGCTTGCACAGCCATGCCCTGGCTGTGCATGGCTGTGCAGGGAGTGGCTGTGCAGGGCAAGCCTCTGCAGGGAATGACGCGAGGAGGAAGTTACCATGCCTTGCGGCCGCGGAGAAGAAATTCAAAATCAAATAGAAATAAAAAATAAAGATGGAAATTTTGCGAGGCAACACTTGAAGAATTTTTCAATTACAAGGCCATTTTATTCACTCTCCTCCCCTCTAAAATAAATGTAGGGAGAGGGCTACTAGTGTAGGGAGAGAGCTAGCCACCCCACCCCACGGGGCCCTGGGTTTAGCTAGCTGCCTTACACCCACTTGTTAGGCCCACTAGGCAAACCAGGGTAGTCAGGCGAGGGTGCGCGGACTGTGGAGGGGCGAGACCCCTGTTTGGTTCTTAGGGGCTAGACCCTTGCTACTGAGAGGGCTATGCCCTATTCTGGTTCAATGCTGTGCTTGGGCGCACCCGTTAATGGAAACGACTGACCGCGTGCCAGTGCGGGGTAGCTACCCGCGCATTTATCATGCATGCCGTAGTCACCGTTACGTCTGTCAATGACCTTGGGGTGGTTGACTGAGTGTAGGACAACCACGGGGGACTCTCCCGGCCAGGAGAGCACCACGTGCTACTTCTACTCTTCGGAAAAGACTGCATTGAAGATCATTCCTACGAGGAACATTTGATATCAAGAAAGAGACCTGATAAATAAACCAAGTGATGAAAGAAAGAATAATTAGATAAAGAAAGAAAGAAATTGAAAACAATAGCTACCTGTCCACCTTTACTATTTTAGTTAGCTAGTTGCCATTCTACTCAGCGTTCGCTGACGTTTTGTACTCATAACCTTTTTCAGGTCCATGTGTACAGCAGCCAGAGCATACAGCTGCAGAGGGTGCTGGGCCCAGTAGAGCCCAGTGTTGTACATTTTTGTTGTACTCCATTTCCGTTGTAGTGAGTAATTTTTTTACACTTCTGTACTCTTTTATTGTAAACCTTATATTCCTGTACCTGTTTAAATTTTCTACTGTTGTAGTGGTGTGTACTGTCGTGGTTTACTTCTTTACTGCTGTACTTTTGTTACTGTTAGTTGCTTACATGGTGAATGTGGTTTATTTTACTGCTTTTTGGTTACTTGCTCGTTGGACGACTGGGTCTTGGGATCAGTTGAGTCGGTCCGGTCTCGTGTCCTGTAGGGATTCGAGAACTAGGTCGTTACACTAACCAAGGGTTGAGATGAACTCCCACTTATTTTCTCAAAGCCAACTTGTACAATCTATCTCCTCTTGGGTCTTTGGGGCAAATTTCATTCAACCTATTGATCCTGAGAATATTTTCTCCATTATGACCTATACTTTGCAATCTTCTTGGGAGAAACATATTAGGGGGTTTAATTTCTTTCATTTGGTATAACGTTTGGTGGATTAGAAACAAAATCAAACATGACTCCTTTCAAATGAACCATATTAAATATTTTCTTAACAACAACTACCAGAATTTCCAAATGGTCTCCTGGCTTCAATCCTAGCAACCCTCTAAAATGGCTTTGAGCTGGGTTCGTTCGATCACCAACCTCAAAATTAATATCGCTTCTACATATGACCATACTTCCTCCTTTTTGTGTTGGGTGATTCGTGATGAGAATAGTAATTTCCATTATGTTGCTTCGGCTAAGGTGAATTGCACTCCCCTCTTTGTTGCACACATCAGATACATTAAGCATGCATTATCCTCTTCTCTCGTCACTGAAGTTATGCAAGTCGAGATGGATTCTAGTTTGCCCTTCCATTGGTGGCACAGGAAGTTTTAGGTGGCCTGATGATTGCGTAGCAATCATAGGACTTAAATGACCTAAATTAAGTTAGAACTTAGCATAATTGTAGTGTAATCCATGCATAAACAACATACATTGCATCTTTCCTATTTTATTTAGATTTGCATAAAATAATGTTATAATATACTAATTAGTGCATTATTTGGATTATAGGTAATAAGAAGCTCATGAGATGGCCTGAAGCTAGATCTGAAGCAGGGAAGAAGCTAGAGTTGCAGCAAAGCTGGAGCAGAAGCCCTGGAATAAAGAAGAAGAAATAATGTAAGGAAAGATATGCTACTTTACCAAGTAGAATTTTAATGTAGAGCTAAATTATGAAGAACATAGGACTTTTCTTAGCCTTAGGATAGCCCTAGAGACCCTCCTACCTACCCACCCTTAGATTAGGTCACTTCAGCCTAGGATACCTCAAAACCATCATTCCAGCCCATATCTGGACCTCTTGGTAGGTTGCTGGACATCTAGAACCCTTAGACACAAATCGCAGACCTAGAACCTAATTCTGCTAGAAAATTAGACGTCCAGACAAAGTATCAGACATCCGATTTCTGCAGAATGTCAAGACAGAACCTAAACTCCTCCCGAACTTAACTTTGGACGTCTAAACCAGAGTTCTGGACTTCTGATGTAGAAGTATAAGTCGTCTAATTGTAAAATCAGATGTCTGGAACCCTTCTCCAATCCCTGTTTCTGAAATCAAGCTTGGATCTTATTTCCTAAGCCCCTAAACCCAATTCTACACCCTAGGGAACCTAAATTAAGGTGTCATAAGCCTAGTACACCACCCTAAGACCATTCTAAGGACCTAATTAGGTTCTCACTAAGCCCAATTGACTTGGATAAATTTAATCACACTTCACTTAGTCAATTGGACTCATAGAGTCCAATCGAGCTCAGATCTCAACAACACAAGTCCAATTGGACTTAGTGAGAGTCCAATTGACTCAAGCCTAACCTAATTGGGTATCTTCTCTCCCAATTAGACCTACATTCACTCAACTAAACTTGTGATAAGTTTAATTTCACATTCACTTTAGTATTAGGGTTTATAACCCTAATTATAGGAGCCTGTCTAAACCGAACCACCTAGACCTATAAGACTCGACCTAAACCACCTAGCCACACACACATTGCCACCAACTCTAGAATTCTCTAGAGTCTTCCAAAGGAGGAGCCACTTTGGGTTGCTAAAAATAGCAACCAAACCGGTCCATTCTTAGATCCACAATTTGTGGATCTAAGAAGACCCACTCAAGACCTAGTGGAAGGCCACCTAAGCGTCTCTCTAGAGTCTTCTATAGTTCTCTAGAGAGACCACTTGAAGGCCACCCAAGAGTCTATAAAAAGACCCTCTTGGACGGCCATGCACTCAATCTTGGACTCTCCATTGGTGGCTTCTTCCTCCATCTCCATCTCCACAAGCGGCCTCCACCTCCAAGCACTAGTGGACTTCCAAGAAAAACTCTCCACCACCTCTCAAGAGGCTGACCTACCCACCACTGGCCTCCCCTCTTTCTCCCTCCTACCACCTCAAGCTCCACAGGCCATTGGAGACCACCTCTAATGCCCTAAATTCTCATAGATAAGTTGTTCTTCGTAGTTTAAATTCTGCATTAAATTCCTACTTAGTAGTGTATCCATCCTCTACCTAAATGAAGCATGCATAATCTCCCGTAGATACACACATGCACCCATTTTCTGCTAGCTAGAGTCTTCACTTTAATCATTCCTATACAAGCTTTCATTGAAAGATGATTGTAATGACAATATTTGTGAATGAATGAAATCATCATTTTATCTATCTCTATTATGATCATGAGTTTCCTGATTTAACTCCTTATTACATTGCAACCAAAAATGTTTGTCCTAGAAGATATAGAAGATTTGACGATTAACAAATATTCTGTGGGTCACCATCGTGTAGTTAAGATAGTGCACACAGACAAGCATACTTTCACATTCATATTATTCCTAACTCACGCACATGTCTTACGAGTTAACAATGCAACTGACGAATCCTATATTCGTATTTTAAACACCGAACTCCAATTTTAAAGCAAGTAGTAAAAAGATCAAAATCAATTTTGCCTTTCTATGCACCTCCCTGAGATTGACCGGGACTCACCATCTCGTAATTAAAATATTTTGTTGAGCCTTATTTCACAACTATACTACGACGCTTCTCCTATCCAATCTGCGATTTACGATCACAACACCTGAAAGACTAAGTAAGATTTTACTTGGATCCAAGCACTCTCAATAGATTCAGATGTTCTCCTATGTGCATCCAGTAGCAAACATTGTGGCTTTTAGGTTTGTTGATTTAGGCAATGACGACTGGCACATTTATTGTTCCATTTCAGAGCTTGATTAGCCCATATTTGTAGCCTATTTAAAAATGTGAATGCTTAGACATTAAGATATCTTTAACATTTAGTTAGCATGCATTAGGATGTAAATAAATTAATTTATATTTTAGCTTGATTTCATAATTCATGCATTATCTAAATGCATTTAGAATTGACTTAGGATAGCATGCATTTACTAGTTAACCAATTAGGTGCATTACATGCATTGTTTTGGTTTAACATAGAAGTTAAGGGTTTGTACATAAATTAATTTTAATATATATTTAAATAAGTTATTTTCCTAAATTAATTTTACAATCATGTAGCCCTATGTTAGGGCTTTACACCCATATAATTTAATTTAAACTCAGATCTTAATTTGGCCCCCAAATTGAGGGCCAAATCTTCCAAATTAGAACACCATAGTGCGCATGCACACGTTCAATTCCTCCGCACTTTAGTCCCACATCAGACGTGTACGTGCTGCTTATGTTGTATAAAACAAATTCCACACATTGTCGAAGCAATCGTCACATGCGCTGGGTGCAAAATCACTATATTACCCATGCCTTTATCTGATTCGATCATATGAGCATATATTTGGAATAGTGCGGGCCAGGGGCCTGTGCACTATGCTGGGCCTACTGTTGGCCTATTATGGGCCTAAATATTAAATGAATGAAAATGCACCCTAAATAAACTATGGGCCATCTTAATAGTGGTCTGGTCCCACCCTCTTGGGCGCTGTGTGTCCCACGAAAGGCTGGCTTGCCCACTAAAAAAACCAACTTTTGGTTTTAGATGAACAATAGCTTGAGCTAAGTGCTGAGAGTGAAGTGAGCTTAAAAATGCTAAGTCTTGAAGGAGAGGAGCGTGAGCAACTAAGTGTTAGAAAAATTTCTAAGTGTTAGAGGCGTGTGTGTGTTGAGAGATGCTGTGTGTGCTGTGGTGTGTTATGTATATATGTATAGTATGTATAATATATATGTATAGTATATGTGTACTATATGTAAATATATAATAAATAAAATATATGCATATAATGTATACGTAGAGTACTGTTTGAGCCTTATGTTGTATATATAGTTTTGTTGTTTAAGGCTTTAGTGACAGTTGTATCCGACACTGTGGATTGCATATATGTTAGTATAGATAGTTCTTTTTGCCTTATAATTTGTACATATGTTTTATAAGGCTTTAGCGACACATATATATGTCACTTTATATATGGTATATGTTACTAAAGATATTAGTGTAAATATAATTTAGTAAAGCACATATTAGTAGCTATGTTTGTACCTATACCTAGGTATTGTCTAGTTGTACATAACTATCATAGTATAGTATTAATTAGGTTTTAATGCTTGATTGGTTGTAAATATGTTTAAGGCATTGTAGTTAGCATTAATTGATTCTTTTGTACATAATTAATCCATTCATTCATTAATTGATTCATTAATTCATGTTGTAAATAAAATTGACATTTTTGGAATAAAAGAACATTTTTGGAATATAGAGAGTGATGTATATCAATATCTACCTCAAAGTAAATGACCTGGAATAAACCAGTAAAAATTATGTAAATAAATAAATGACGCAACATCTGTTTGCATTATGACGATTATACTTTGACAACAACGATATTTAAATCACCATTTTTTGGCAACACAGTTTGTCTTCGATCAATTTTTAGCGTATTGCTGGGGAGGCTACTCTCTATAGCCAAAATTTTTCTTTTATTCTTCATTTGTATATATTTTTGATTTCTTTGATGTAATCATTCATTCATTCATATTTTTTGCTAGATATACATTATTTTATTCAATTTATTCTTTGATTTGTTTTTGTGTAGAATTGTCTTACTAATCATTTGGTATTTTTGCAGCACTAGAGGTGTAAGAGTAGTGTCTTCTTCTAGGTGGTTTCTTCCTAGTGGATCTGCTGCACTTCAGACCCAACTTCTAGGACGAGGTTTTCCTGCAGGAGCTACAGATTTTCCAATTTTAAGTAGAGTAGTATAGTGGTAGTTTACACTTAGGTATATACTTAGCATTATAATTGTTAGGTGTAAGTTGTGAGAGCCTACTCTCACACATTTGTGTAATAACTTGGACTCTAGACTATTTCTATTCTCTCCACTCATCTTTCAACTTGATTTTCTTCGTATCGATTTCTTTTATGATTTGATTTTGCTTGTTGCATCAAAAATCCAAAAAAATTATAAAATCAAAAAACCTAAAAATACTCCATCTCTTATCTAGCAGCAGCATGATATAGGCATCCATACTTAAGTTGCATTCTTCTTGCTAGATTTCAATTCAGTCAAATTGCATCAATTGAAGAATTGCTGGAGTCAAGTACGCATTTCTATCCTTCCTTAGCTCTTGCTATATCTTGCATTTGACTTAATCTAAAAAGGCCATCACTTGTTTGAAATGAAGTAAAGAGTGAGACCAGTTGCATAGAATACATTTCTTAAATATCAAATCAAATTCAAAAGGAGACAAAATTACTTGTTTAAAACCTTGTTTGAGCTTTTCACTACGTTTTGTTGCTTGATTATCGTGTACACACTACACGATCACTTAAGTACACAAATACACAGGTTTCTATCTTATCTCCTTAAGCAACCATAGGGTCTGGATTTGCACGTTGGTCTTTTCCATATTCCAAGTGGATTTTAGAGGTCTGCACCTCACTAGGTCTTGTTTAGAATGCGTACAATTGTACTGAAACATCTGTTTGTGTACTACTATTTTCTTGTAGCTGACCCCAGGCAAAATTCAGATTTTCTCGCTTGACTTGATTTTATTGGTCATGATTGTTGTGAGATTGAGTGAGATTGTTTTCCTTCTTGTGAGTTGTGATTGATTTTAAAATTCATTTTTCAAAAACCAACTCATGGATGGTAGGAGATCCCAAAACCCCGAGCTTGTACCTCCTTTAGGTGCTGATGCCCATGCTTCTACTTCCACTTCTTTGACTTCCACATCAAACCCTATACCTCCTAGGCCTTAAACTCCCATTCACCACTCTGTTCATCTAAAGGATGATCACAATTCTGCATACTTTAAGGATTCTGAAGAACTTCCTCCACATCTTTTTGCACATCCTCCACCACCTCCACTTCATAGGTTCCAGCCTCCTCCCTACCCAAACTTTCCTAACCAACCACAACCAGAGAGAGGTCCACAACCTAACTTACAACACCTGTTTGACACACAACTTCAGATGAATACTGATGAGGTGTGGCTCATCATAACTAAAATGTCCAAGTTAAGCTAGAAACTAGGTTAAACACTATCAAACTAACACAAACAAAGGGTTAAGTGTGAGAATTAACAGAAAAGACCTAAAACACCAAATCTATGTTAAAAATGCATAATTAGGTCATTTATTGAGATATTCTATTAATAAATAGAAAATGATGATCCAATTGTAAATTGAACACACAATTGAGCTCAAAACTTCAAATCAAAAGTGAAATTAACTTCTAACATGTTCAATCAAGCTTCAATAAAAACTTGATAACATTTAGACATCAATAGGACCTTGCATTTAGAGATTCACATTTAGGTCCTTCATTCATAACATTTCATTCATTATAAAACCTCGAAGGACCCAATTTTAGGATGCAAGGAACTTTTTGTAAGGCTCTAGGGACAACTTTGTAATTAGTTTATACCACATATCGGCCTTGCAGCAGATTTCACACCGTTTCACTTGAGGGGATTTTATGCAAAAACACCAATAAAAGCCTAGGAGAGCAATGCACCTTGCGTGCACTGTTCACACAAAGAACACACCAAATCCCAGCCGTTCACTCCTTGATTCCCTCTGATCTGTGGCTCAAACACAATCGAAGCTTTGCACAAATTTGCGCAAAGCCTTACCACCATCTCCAAATCTTATCTAACGGTCCTTCTTTGGATTGACTGTTCGCGCCTTCTTCTCCTCTCATCTCCATCGCCCAAGCCCTTGGCGATTGATTTCAACCGCGAGGTGACTTGATCCACTAATCACTCTACTTAAGCTCCTTCCTGAGCTCATGTACAAAGGATCGCTTCATCCTCCTTGAGTGATCCCTTCGTCTACCCCTCTAGCAGCTCCCTCCTTCGGTGGTTTGTGACATAGACTACTTTCTCCCTCATTTCATCATCTTCAGCTACTGGCTGCTGGCCATGAGAGTCACCTTCATCCGTGGGAGGACTCCTTCCCTTTCGTCCTCCTTAGCCGCCGGCTTTGTATCCAGGAGAGTTCCCTTCCTCTGATTAGTTAGGTTTTCAATGCTTTCTTAGTATAGTTTTACTGCTTTCTAGTTAATTGTAGTGTTAGATTAACTTAGGAGTATGGTAATTTAGATCTGATTCGCGTCTCTCTAATCAATTCAGATTAAAGAGATTTTCATGTTCATCATCGTCATTAATCTCCCCTTACATTCCATTTGATCGCTTTCTAATTCCCTCGATTTGAATTTCACTGATCACCCATACATTAAGGTCTAATTTCAGACCTGAGAACCTTGGTTCTCATATCTGAAATTAGCACCAAAAATCAC
Source organism: Thalassia testudinum (assembly GCA_037157565.1). Lineage (NCBI taxonomy): Eukaryota > Viridiplantae > Streptophyta > Magnoliopsida > Alismatales > Hydrocharitaceae > Thalassia > Thalassia testudinum. The sequence goes on from JAZHRO010000013.1 coordinate 125,004,657, forward strand.
TTTGGGGGGTCTCCCATCCATTTCGCAATTCCACAAAGACCCCCCGATCTTGTTCTATCAACTCAAATTGCTTGATCTTGTTTAAATTGGTTTTTAGTGTTCAATTTAGTGATTTGGAATTCATTTGGGATTTTTATCGGATTTAATCGAGCTTTTTGAAATTTAATGGGTTTGATCTTGATGTATGCAAGGATTCCAATGTGTTTGAGCATTGTTTTGATTTGTGGATGAGCATATATCTAATCTAAGCCCTTTGTTGGAGAGTTCTATCAAGGAGAACCAGTTCACTCTGATTTGAGATGGAACAAGGACTCAACGGGTCTTGATCAATCCGCTAAATCACCTTAAACACCCATCAATGGTGTTAAAGGATATTGAGTGGAGAAATCACCAAAAGACCCAAAGCAAAAGCCCAATTGGGGTGACATTTTATCCTCCATATATCCACTTTCATGATTTTATATTGGAGGTTATTATTGGGATTTTAAAGGATTTTTGAAAGAAGATTTGAAATGGTTTCAAAGGGTTTGCAATCTTATTTTTATGAACATTGATTTCAGTTCTTTTCTGATTTCAAGGAGTCTTTGAATGAGAATTACTATCTAATTTGGACGTTAAAGATCCAAGATCAGACTCTACCAAGTCTGATATTGGATGTTTTTATACTGAATTTGTTGACCAAATTAGCTGCATGACATATTTGGCTGCAATAGTAGCCCTTTGAATTTTAAGACGTCTAGATGAAGGCATAAGAGCTACTAATGGCAACAGCTGATTGATCAAGTAGCAGCTATGGCTGCTATTGCTGCTGTGGCTTCTTCTACTGCTACATCTGTAGTAGTACTAATGAGTAATCTGATTTCATTGGGCAGTAGCTAGGAATTGGAATTCTAAGTGGCTGACATGTTTTACTTGTTGTATACACTTTGTACAAGCATTCGTGTACATGAAATCATCTTTAGATTGCATTTGAATGACTTAATTTCAGTTCTAAATCTCTTCTGTCAACTATATATGTGTTCAACTGTCCAAACATTGAAAATTAATGAAAAATGAAATGAAAATCATGTTCAACTACTTTCACATCTTTCATATAATTTGTTGAACCATTCTGAATGCCTACACTGGCATTCTATACCTCACAACCCTCTTTTAGGCCTTAGGTGTTTAAGTCTAAACCCCTTTTAGGCCTTGAATGTGTTAGTTTTGTAAATAAATAAAAAATATTATAAAATTACAAAAAAATAAAATAAACATTTAACGAGTAAGAATAAGTATATATTTGTAAGTGTATGCAAAGTTTGAAGGTCATCTCAACCTCCGACTTGGTAGAACATACCAACCGACGGTTCAGTATACCTTAAAACTTAATAAAAGAACTCAAGCTTAAAAAAATCCCAAAAACATTCTATTCTTCTCATCTCTCTCTTTCTCTCTCACCCCCTACCTCTATCAAACTTATAAAAACCATAAAAATTAGAAAAATGCAAAAAAGACCTAAAAACACTATGTATACTATGTAAATCATGTATATATAAGCAATATACTAAGCAAAATATATGTACATGGTGTAGAATGTATATAAACTGTATATATAACTTATTTATGTATTATATATTATAAATTAAGTTTTTAGAGTAAATTATTATGTATATAACTTTACTAAATAAATATCTATTAATTTAATTAACTTATATGTACTATAAGCTATATAAATTTATAAACCCCAATAAATAAACTTATTTATCAGTAATATTCTACATACGTATTTATATACTTATTATGTACATTTTAATACCTGCAAACTAATTTAATTATATTTATACAGTAAATAATTAATTTATTAAATTATGAAGTAGTTTACTAACTTAAAAATAAAATAAATTAGTAAATTAAGTTATTATTGAAATAATTTATACTTTATATTTGTATTATGTTATTTTAAGTAATTTAAACTAATTTAAATTTATTTATACTGTATTATATAATTTATACCTAATTTATATGTAAAATACTCTAAAACTGATATTTAAATGTATATAAATTAAAATGAAACATGAAAAATTCAATAAAAATATGTATTAAATAATTTAAAATGTATACTAATGTTGTATTAAGTCAATTTGGCCATTAATTATGTAATTTATACTTTATTTAAGAAATAAAATAAAAAATCAATGTGTATAACTTGTAAACTTTAGCTAATTTATTTATATAGTAAAATTAATTATTTTTATAAATAAAATATATAATTATATAGAAATATATAAAGGCTTTACAACCATATAATTTAATTCAAAATTGAAACTCAATTGGGCCCTCAAATCGAGGGCCAAATCTTAATGAATCAGCCACTGGTGCACTGGATTGCAACATCGAGTGAGGGCACTTTTGCATCACATCGTAAGTGAACGGGAGCTCTCAGTGCCATAAATTGATTTTGTGATGAGGGCTACCCAGTCGTTAGGCGCTGGGCGCCCCGATTACACATTGCTTCTTTCCCCTTACATCTGAGCATATGAAACGAATGGGTGCGGTGCATGGCTGGGAGATGTACACTATGCATGGGTTTGGTTAGGCCCAGCAACGAGCCGTAAACTGGTTAAAAATGCACCTAATGAGATCAGGGTGGCTCTTAGTAGAAGTCTGGTCCCACCCATTAGGGTGTGCATATCCCTCGAAAAGGCCGCCCGCAAATTAACCAAGCTAAGAGAAGAAGAGCTGAATTAGGCTAAGTGTTAGCCCTGTGTGCCTGTGCCTTGGTTGTGCTGTGTTGAGTGTGAGTTAATTGTGTATGCATGCATTGTGTGTGTGTATGCGTCTGTGTATATATATATATATTGTAATGACCCGATTCTCGAGTCCCTACGAGACACGAGAACCGGACCGACTCGACTAATCCCAAGACCTAGTTGTCCAACGAGGAAGTAACCAAAAGAGTAGTAAAATAAATCACATTCAACATGAAATATAACTAGCAGTAACAAAATACAGCAGTAAGAAAAAGAACTACTACAGCATGTACCACCACAACAGTAGAACAACATTTATAATATAACAAGCACTACGAGCAAAGAAAGTACAGAGAGTAACAAGAACTACTCACTACAGTGGAACAAAAAGGCACAAAAGAACAGTGGTAACTCTACTGCACCCTACTCGGCCCAGCGTCCTCTGTAGCCGCTGACCCTGGCTGCTCAACACCTGGTCCTGAAAAGTAACGAGTGTAACACGTCAGCGAAATGCTGAGTATAGTGGCAGCTAAACTAAAGAAGCAGTAAAGTGTACAGTAGCTGTTTTGTTTTCTTTCTTCCTTTATTTACGTCTTTCTATTGTTTCACAATTTATCTATTTCCCAGATACTTCACTTGATCTCGAATGTTCCTCGTGGGAATGATCTTGATTGCAGTCTTTTTCGAACAGTAGAAGTAGCACGTGGTGCTCTCCTGGCCGGGAGAGTCCCCCGTGGTGATCCTACTCTCAGTCAACCACCCCAAGGTCAGGGACAGATGTAACGGTGACTACGGCACGCGCGATAAACACACAGGTAGCTAACCTGTACTGGCACGCGGTCAGTTATTTCTGTTAACGGGTGCACCCAAAGCACAGCACGGAACCAGTACAGGGCAGAGCCCTCTCAGTAACAGGGGTCCAACCCCTCCACAGTAACCAAACAGGGGCCTTGCCCCTCCACAGTCCGCGCACCCTCGCCTCACTACCCTGGTTTGCCCAGTGCGCCTAACAAGTCGGTGTAGGAGGCTAGCAGAACCCCGGGGCCCGTGGGGTAGCTAGTGCTCTCCCTACACAAGTAGCTCTCCTCAGTAGTACGTACACGAGGGCCAGAAAGTCGGTATAAAGTGGCCAGACCTAACCCTGGGTCCCTGGGGCGGCTGGCTCCGCTTTGCACTAAGCAGGTAACAGGTACTTCCCTTGGTACTACGTACCCAAGAGACAGCACACTACCACGTCTTTCTTTCTCAGTTCCATTCCTTTCTCTTTCCAGGAGTTCTACTCCTAATTCCCCGTAGGGTTCCAGCTCTTTTAACTCAGAACATCTAGGTTTCACCTTCCAATTTCACGTTCTTACAATCCATGTTCTCAATTACGTTTATTTATTCATAACAGGCAGCTGTTAAATCAAATTACAGTCAGCTATTTATTCCTTTCCACTTTTCCAAGACTGCAGTATTCATATATTCCACTAGTTTTCCCATCCTAGGATTCATGCCATACCCTAGGATCTATCATACAATCTGGTTTTCCAGCCCTAGGATTCATGCAACACCCTAGGATCTATCATTCAATCTAGTTTCTCATTCCTAGGATTCATGTAATGTCCTAGGTTCTATTTATAGTTCCATAGTTTAACAGATTATGCTAATAAACTTAAAAGCCACTCTACCAGTTACAATAGGAGTACTGGGGGCGTGGTCGGGAATCCCGCGTGCCTCCGCAACCCCCGAGACTGCAATGGAACGGGGTCCTATCACAAGGATCAAACACAAGGAGTTTCTCAAAATAGTATCTAATCACTGTAGATGGGTAGAGGATTTAATTCCGAAAAGAACGCAACTCGAAAAGCGGAAAACGGACTCCGAACTGGCCCTAAATGGGTTGAAAATGACGAAACAGTGCAAAATCAGACGTCTGGAACTTCTTCCAGACGTCTTAAAAATGGGGATCAGATGGTACCTTGTCTTGCGTAGTCTCTCAGACGTCCAGAAGCCTGCGGGGGCGTCTGGCCTAGTTCCCAGACGTCCGATGGTCACCCCGGACGTCTGGAAGTCCCTCCAGTCGTCTGGCACCGCTGCCAGACGTCTGATTCGCGTTGGATGCAAATCTCAGAACCTGCACGTACCCACTCATCGTTCTCAGTACGGACGGTCGCAGAAAAGGAAGAAGATAAAAAATAACTTACTTGCCAGACGTCTTAACCGTCGTCTGGTTGGATGACCAGACATCTGATTCTGGAAAAGCTTCCAGAACCAGAGCGCTACTCGCCCTCCACCCACGACGCACGGCCGCGCCTCGTCCGCCTGCTGCTCGAGCTGCAGTAGACCTCCCGCGTCACTCCGTGCCCGCTGCGCCCCCGCCGGCCGGCTCTAGCAGCCCCGGCAAGCTCACCCTCATGGCCGAGCGCCACGTCCCTCGCGCAGCACCTCCTCCCGCACTCACTGCGGCTTCCGCCGCCGCCGTTCGCTCGCGCTCGCACTCGCTGGAAGAAGAAGAAGAAGGAGGAGCAGAGGTGATGAGAGTGAGGGAGAGGGCGAGGCTTTTTAAAGCCGCGCGGGGAGAGGAATAGAGAGAGAGAACGCAGACTGCGGTCGTAGGAGAAGAGAGGGAAAAAGAGAGAGGAAGGCGGTTGCGGGTCTGCACGCGCCTACGCGCAGACGCAGTCCAGCGTGCCACCGAAAATAGATCCCAGATGTCTGGAAGGGGTTCCAGACGTCTGGCCAGACGTCTGGGCCACCTCCCAGACGTCTTAAAAAAAATGTCTTGGAGTGCGTTCGTAACAATATAACAAACTCAAAGGAAGTTTCGTCCCCGAAACTTGCGCTGACTAGGGTGCAGGAAAAATGTCATAATAACCATAACAAACTCAAAGAGGATCGAAGTCGGTCCGAAAAGACGTACCCGCGAAGAGTTTCGGGTACCGCTCTCGCATTGCCGCCTCAGGCTCCCAGGTAGCTTCCTCGTACCGCTGGCTCCTCCACAAAACCTTCACCAGGGGTACTTGCTTTCGTCTCAGATTACAGACAGCTTGGTCAAGAATTTGCACTGGCCGCTTGGGGTAGGTCTGGTCGTCGCCCACCTCGACGCCCTCGTGACTCAGTACGTGACTGGGATCGGCTACGTACTTCCTGAGGTTGGACACGTGGAACTCGTCGTGCACACTAGAAAGCTGGGGAGGGAGGGCAAGCCTGTAAGCAACGGGTCCAACCTGCTCCAGGACCTCAAAGGGCCCCACAAACCTCGGCACGAGCTTCCCTCTCACCCCAAACCGCTGCAGGCCCTTCATGGGCGAAACACGACGGAAGACGTGGTCCCCAACCTCAAACTGCACCTCTCTGCGTCTCCGATCCACGTAGCTCTTCTGTCTGCTCCTGACAGTGCGGAGTCGCCTGTGGATCTGCTCGACTACCTCCTGACTCTGCCGGAACAACCTGGGGCCAACCTCCCACTTGGTCCCCACCTCAACCCAACTCAAGGGTGCCGTACACCTCCATCCGTACAGAGCCTCATAGGGAGCCATGCCGATGCTCGAGTGATAGCTGTTGTTGTATGCAAACTCCGCCAGGGGCAGGTGCTCCTCCCAAGAGCCCCTCCAGTCCAGTACACAGGCACGCAAAAGGTCCTCAAGTGTCTGTATCGTGCGCTCAGACTGTCCGTCCGTCTGGAGGTGATAAGCTGTACTAAACCTCAACCGCGTCCCCAGGGCCTGCTGAAACTCAGCCCAAAACTGGGACGTAAAGCGGGTATCCCGGTCGGATACGATCTCCCGTGGAACTCCGTGTAGTCGTACCACTTCGCGGATATACCTCTCTGCCAACTGTGCTGGTCCCAAAGTGACTCGGATCGGCAAGAATCGTGCCATCTTCGTCAGTCTATCCACAATTACCCAGACTGCATCGTGTCCTCGCTGAGTAACAGGTAAACCCACCACAAGTCCATGGTGATGCTCTCCCACTTCCACTCTGGCACTGGAAGCGGTTGTAGCGGCCCTGCAGGCCTCTGATGCTCGGCTTTCACCTGCTGACACACTAAGCACTGCTGCACGAATTCACCCACATCCCGCTTCATCCCCCTCCACCAAAACTCACGTCTCAAGTCGTGGTACATCTTCGTGTTTCTGGGATGTATGGTGAATCTGGAACCGTGTGCCTCAGTCAGGAGCTCTCTCAACAGCTCCTCGTCTCTGGGAACGCACAACCGTCCCCTCAGGCGCAGCACCTGGTCTGTGAAAGAGAAGTCCCCTGGGTCTCCCAACAGTACTCTGTCGCGCAAGGACTGCAAGTACGGATCGGCCATTTGTCCTGTGATGATGCGGTCTATCAGCTCTGGCCTAGTCTGTCATGTCACCGTCACTGCCCCACAGTACCCCCGTAACTCTAAGGGTCGCCAACTGCGCACCTCCTCCAAAAGGCTCCAATTCTGTAACTGTAAACTGGCCAAGTGTGCAGGCGCCTTACGGCTCAAGGCGTCAGCCACCACATTAGCCTTTCTCGGGTGGTAGGAGATGCTGCAGTAGTAGTCCTTCAGGAGCTCCAACCAACGTCTCTGTCTCATGTTGAGCTCCTTCTGATCAAAAAGGTATCTGAGGCTCTTGTGATATGTGAAAATCTCGAAGGTCTCACCGTACAAGTAGTGCCTCCAGGTCTTCAACGCGAAGACGACAGCTGCCAACTCCAGGTCGTGGGTAGGGTAGGTATGCTCATGGGGCTTCAGTTGCCACGAAGCGTAAGCGACAACGTGACCCCTCTGCATGAGCACACCTCCTAACCCCTGCAAGGAGGCGCCCGTGTACACAACGAACCCGCCACTATTGTCAGGGATGGTGAGCATGGGAGCCGAAGTCAACCTCTCCTTCAGCTCCTGAAAACACGCCTCACAGGCGTCTGTCCAAGTGAAGGGCACGTCCTTCCAAGTCAGCTGTGTCATAGGACGCGCGATCTGTGAAAAACCTCTGATGAATCGTCTGTAGTAGCCTGCCAGTCCCAGGAAACTGCGAATCTCAGTGACTGAACGCGGTCTCTCGCACCTGAGCACTGCCTCAACCTTGGCTAGGTCCACCGCCAAGCCGTCTCCAGAGATCACATGACCTAAGAAGGTCACCTCCCTCAACTAGAACTCGCACTTGCTGTCCGTGCTGCGTCCGATCTCGAGAATAGATGAGTACATCATCAATGAATACCACCATGAACTGGTCCAAGTATGGTCTAAACACCCGATTCATCAGGTCCATGAAAGCAGCGGGGGCATTGGTCAGCCCAAACGGCATGACCAAAAACTCGTAGTATCCGTACCGGGTGCGAAAAGCTGTCTTGGAGACGTCGGTCTCCCTGATCCTCAACTGGTGGTATCCAGACCTCAAGTCGATCTTGGAGAACACCGTGGCATGCCGCAACTGGTCAAACAAGTCTTCGATCCTCGGCAGCGGATATTTGTTCTTGATGGTGACCCTATTCAGCTGTCGATAGTCCACACAAAGGCGTAGGGTACCATCCTTCTTTTTCACAAACAGTACCGGGGCTCCCCAGGGAGACGCACTGGGCCTCACGAAACCCTTCTCCAAAAGGTCCTGCAACTGAGACTTGAGCTCTCGTAGCTCAAGCGGTGCCATCCTGTATGGCACGGTGGAGATGGGGCTAGTCCCTGGTACTAGTGAGATCTCAAACTCGATCTCACGCTCGGGCGATATCCTGGTAACTCATCTGGAAACACGTCAGGGTACTCTCTGACCACCGGGATGCTCTGGAAGTTTGCCACAGGGCTGGGCTCTGCCACCACACAAGCTAGGAAGCCCTCACACCCCTGGCTCAAAAGTCTCGCCGCCCTAAGTGTCGAAATGCACCTGAAACCTCCGTCCACTGGCTGTCCGTGAAACTCAAAAGAAGGCAACTCCGGAATGGAGAAGACGATCTTCCTCTCAAAACAGTCCACCAAGGCGTGGTAAGCGGACAACCAATCCATCCCCAGAATCACTCCAAAGTCCTCCATCTGTATCATAATCAGGTCAGCTGGCAGGCTATGTCCCCCGACGCTGACCTCGCAATCCGTGTACACCTCCTCAGCTACAAACAGCTGACCACTCGGACCTCTGATTACGAACGGATTCTCTAACAGTGTATAATCCAGGTCCAAACTAACTGCGAAACTGGCTGCGACAAACGAGTGCGTAGCGTCAAAATCGAAAAGCGTGTAAACGAGTCTGCCGGAAACTGAAACCATACCTGCTACCACCGATCCCGAAGTTCTGGCATCCCTGTGTGTTAGGGCGTTGATACGCCCCTCAGCTCTAGGTGCGGACGAAGCAGCCACACTCTGCGTCGGACGGGTAGGTGCTGGCCGGTACCCTCCTCGCGACTGCTGTCCTCCTCCTCGCGCCAGGGAACAGCGGCCTCCTGCGTGCCCTCCAGTGCTCTGCGCGGGGAGTATCTGCTGACCTCCTGCCCTAGACGGGCAGTCCCTCCTGATGTGGCCCGGCTGGCCACACTGGTAACAGAGGGGAACCCGACTCCCGCCCTCAGTGGGTCCCTACTGTCGGCTAGACGGGGGTCCGGTGCTGGCGACTGGCCCCTGTCGAGGGCCCCCAAAGGCCACTGATGGCCCTGCAGAACGTGACGGCTCTCCTGCGGACGCCACGTGTCTCCTCTCTCGCCGGCCCTGTGAAAAGTCTGGCTGAAAGGGCCTCTTCCGCCTGCTGTCAGTGTCTCGCGCGGACGGGTTGGTCTCCTCGCAGGTCATGGCTGCCTCCACGACCCTAGAAAATGTAGGCAGCTTCAGGGGTTTGACATACCCCCGAATCGCAGGCCGGAGCCCCTCGGTGAACCTCCAAAGGCGCTCCTCCTCAGTAGCTATCGCTGTCGCTGCAAAGCGGGACAGCTCCAGGAAACGCGTGCGGTACGCGCTCACAGTCATCGTCCCTTGGCGGAGAGTGTGGAACTCCCACCTCCTCTGGTCCTGCCACGTCTGGGGAAAGTACTGCTCGCAGAAGAGGGCGACGAACCGATCCCAGGTCGGCTCGTCCCTCTCCTGTCCCCTGACCGCCCTCCACCACCTGTGTGCCGCACTCTCCAGCTGGTACGTGGCGAAGGCCATGCGGCACTCCACCGGGGGGCGAAGGGTGTCGAAAATCTTCTCCAGCTACTCGAGCCAGTCCTCTGCCTCGGTCGAGTCGTCATCCCCCTTGAAGGAGGGGGGCATCAGCTTCCGAAACTGCCCGAAGAGCTCAGAGTGGCGCTGTAGTGGGGATGCTGGTGCACCTCCAGGCAAAGGTGCCTCGTGCACAGAAGTGTCAGAGGAAGGTGGGGGCGGCGGCGGCCCATCCCCTCCCCCGTGTCCAGCACCGCGTCCGTCGGGTGGTCCCACAGAGGACTCCCCCTCCGCAGCCCCATGGTGAGGCGCTCGGGGCGGTGGGTGGAGCTCCTCTCGCACAATATCCCGTATCAGCTGGGCGAGGTCCTGGGCCTGGATGCCCGGGAGTAGTGGCTGGTCCACTGAGGCGTCGGCAATGGCACGCCCACCTCACCGAGCTCGTCCTCGGCCGCGCCCGCGGCCCGCCTCACCAGTCCCGCGACGAGGCATCTCCTGCAAGGAGATGCGAAACAAAATGGGACCCGTCACTATGGAACGATACATAACGGAAACGTCTAAGAGCTCATGTCAAAAGATATGTTGTGGTGGCTACTCTAGTTATAGCCATCTGAATTGGTTATTTTCCAGTCAGTTGATTCACTTCTCGGGACGACCTTGCTCTGATACCATCTTGTAACGACCCGATTCCTGAGTCCCTACGAGACACGAGAACCGGATTGGCTCGACTAATCCCAAGACCTAGTCGTCCAACGAGGAAGTAACCAAAAGAGCAGCAAAATAAACCACATTCAACATGAAATATAACTAGCAGTAACAAAATACAGCAGTAAGAAAAAGAACTACTACAGCATGTACCACCACAACAGTAGAACAACATTTATAATATAACAAGAACTACGAGCAAAGAAAGTACAGAGAGTAATAAGAACTACTCACTACAGTGGAACAAAAAGGCACAAAAGAACAGTGGTAACTCTACTGCACCCTACTCGGCCCAGCGTCCTCTGCAGCCGCTGACCCAGGTTGCTCAACACCTGGTCCTGAAAAGTAACGACTGTAACACGTCAGCGAAACGCTGAGTAGAGTGGCAGCTAAACTAAAGAAGCAGTAAAGTGTACAGTAGCTGTTTTGTTTTCTTTCTTCCTTTATTTACGTCTTTCTATTGTTTCACAATTTATCTATTTCTCAGATCCTTCACTTGATCTCGAATGTTCCTCGTGGGAACGATCTTGATTGCAGTCTTTTTCGAACAGTAGAAGTAGCATGTGGTGCTCTTCTGGCCGGGAGAGTCCCCCATGGTGATCCTACTCTCAGTCAACCACCCCAAGGTCACGGACAGACGTAACGGTGACTACGGCACGCGCGATAAACGCACAGGTAGCTAACCCGTTCTGGCACGCGGTCAATCGTTTCCGTTAACGGGTGCGCCTAAAGTACAGCACGGAACCAGTACCGGGCAGAGCCCTCTCAGTAACAGGGGTCCAACCACTCCACAGTAACCAAACAGGGGCCTTGCCCCTCCACAGTCCGCGCACCCTCGCCTGACTACCTTGGTTTTCCCAATGGGCCTAACAAGTCGGTGTAGGAGGCTAGCAGAACCCCGGGGCCCGTGGGTTAGCTAGTGCTCTCCCTACACTAGTAGCTCTCCTCGGTACTACGTACACGAGGGCCAGCAAGTCGGTACAAAGTGGCCAGACCTAACCCCGGGTCCCTGGGGCGGCTGGCTCCGCTCTGCACTAAGCAGGTAACAGGTACTTCCCTTGGTACTACGTACCCAAGAGACAGCACACTACCACGTCTTTCTTTCTCAGTTCCATTCCTTTCTCTTTCCAGGAGTTCTACTCCTAATTCCCCGTAGGGTTCCAGCTCTTTTAACTCAGAACATCTAGGTTTCACCTTCCAGTTTCACGTTTTTACAATCCATGTTCTCAATCACGTTTATTTATTCATAACAGGCAGCTGTTAAATCAAATTATAGGCAGCTATTTATTCCTTTCCACTTTTCCAAGACTGCAGTATTCATATATTCCACTAGTTTTCCCATCCTAGGATTCATGCCATACCCTAGGATCTATCATATAATCTGGTTTTCCAGCCCTAGGATTCATGCAACACCCTAGGATCTATCATTCAATCTAGTTTCTCATTCCTAGGATTCATGCAATGTCCTAGGTTCTATTTATGGTTCCATAGTTTAACAGATTATGCTAATAAACTTAAAAGCCACTCTACCAGTTACAACAGGAGTACTGGGGGAGTGGTCGGGAATCCCGCGTGCCTCCGCAACCCCCGAGACTGTAATGGAACGGGGTCCTATCACAAGGATCAAACACAAGGAGTTTCTCAAAACAGTATCTAATCACTGTAGACGGGTAGAGAATTTAATTCCGAAAAGAACGCAACTCGAAACGCGGAAAACGGACTCCGAACGGGCCCTAAATGGGTTGAAAATGACGAAACCGTGCAAAATCAGATGTCTGGAACTTCTTCCAGACGTCTTAAAAATGGGGATCAGATGGTACCTTGTCCTGCGTAGTCTCTCAGATGTCCAGAAGCCTGCGGGGGTGTCTGGCCTAGTTCCCAGACGTCCGATGGTCACCCCGGACGTCTGGAAGTCCGTCCAGTCGTTTGGCACCGCTGCTAGACGTCTGATTCGCGTTGGATGCGAATCTCAGAACTTGCACGTACCCACTCATCGTTCTCAGTACGGACGGTCGCAGAAAAGGAAGAAGATGAAAAATAACTTACTTGCCAGACGTCTAGATAGTCCTCCAGACGTCTTAACCGTCGTCTGGTTGGATGACCAGATGTCTGATTATGGAAAAGCTTCTAGAACCAGAGCGCTACTCCCTTGGAAATTTCCTCCTCATCTGAAGTCACTTTTTCTGAGTCAAGCCATCCATTTGAACCAGTTGGCTTATAAGTTCTTCCCCAATCCATTATGTGCTGAACTTTTTCTAGGGTTACTTCCTGGTTCATGTCCTTAGATTGTCCATTTTATTGAACTCCCTTAGAATTCAAAAGTTCTTGAATTTCAGGGTGGATGTATTGAGGATTATTTATATTATCACCTAATTCATCATAAGTTACCCCCAGGAGTTTCTCAATCTCACTAATGTCCTGTTCGATTTGATTTTCCATGGGAGATGGTAGATCAGAATTATCCTCAAGTACATCCCCTTCTTTCCCTTTATGCTGGTCTTGAGCCCTGGCAGGATTCGGATCATCTTTAGTGTGAATTGCCAAAACTTGTTCAATTGTTCCTACAACCTCGATGGAACCACAATTCACCTTATTCTTTTGGGAAGTTCTAAAGATATTGAGTTGACAATTTTTCCTTCCAGAGGTGATGTGCATAATCCCCATCTCAGAGTTGATTAGAGCCTTGGTAGTGGCCAGAAAAGGTCTCCCTAAGATTATCGTGGTGTGGTTCAGGTTTTTTGATGCCTCCATATCTAGAACAAGGAAGTCCACAGGATACTCAAAATCCCTCACTTTTATAATCACATTCTGCAGAAGGCCCTTCGAAATTTTGGTTGGCATATCAGCGAGCTGAAGGGTCACTTCAGTGTGTTGCAAGGGGCCTAAATTCAACTCTTCATATAATTCTGTGGAGATTAAGTTGATGGAGGCACCAAGGTCTAGTAAGGCTCGATCTAGGATGAATCCATCTATTTCACATGAAATTAAGGGGTCCCTGGATCATTCTTTTTAGGAGGGAGCTTATTTAGGATGATGGCACTGGCTTGTTCAGAATTCACTTCCCTTTTTGATGATTTACCCTAGCGTTTCAGTGTGCATATTTCTTTTAAAAATTTTGCACATGCCTAGATGTTCTCAATTGCCTCAAGGAGTGGTATATTTACCTGGACTTGCTTTAGAATCTCAGGCCACTCCTTGGATTGATCAATTTTATTTTCCCTGGGTTTGATCAAGGCTTTAAGAAAAGGTTCTTGAGAAAAATCATGAGTATTCAAATCCTGAGTCTTGTTTTCTAGATTAGTTTGGTCTCCCAGGTCAGATTCGGGCTCCTCAAGATCTTAGAAGGATTTTGATGTAGAAGGATCTTGGATTTGTTTCCCACTTCTCAAAGTGATAGCACAGGCATGTGCATTAGGGTTAGAAGGGTAAGGTGGGTTTTGCAAAATGGGTTAAGCTTGATTAAGGTCAGCAAAACCAGGTGGGTGTTGAATAGCAGGTTGAACCAAATGTGCCTGTTGCTCTCTTGTGTTGTGCTGGTTAACCCTATTGAAATTTCTTGGGTTTGGGATGGGTTGGGATGGCAACATCCCGTGTTGTCTAGCATCTTCTAGTTGGTCCAGTCGCCCCATCAATTCTATCCTCAACTGATTCATTTCTTCCTTATGTCTCAGATTCATCTCTCTCATTTTTTTGAGGACCAGGCTCAGATCATTGGGCTGGTTTTCCTGAGTAGGTTATGACCGGTACGTGCGTGGTTGTGTGTACTTACTAGGTTTCCCATAAGTGTTTGGTTTATCAAGTTAGGACCCTGGGCGGGTTTCTGACTTGACCAAGTAAAGTTAGGATGGTTGCGCCATCCAGGGTTGTAAGTGTTTGAATAAGACTCATTTCTAGTGTAACCCTGGAGTGCATTCACATCCTCATGATAAGTAGGCATCAGACTACCTAGTTCAGAATTTGAGGGTATCAAGGTCCCTCCTTGGTACCTAGAAAGAGTTGGGTCCAAGTACAGTTGCCTCATAGGCGGAACCATGGTTAGGTCATTAATGTTGTGCACAGATTCCTGACCAAGTTGGTTGGGGAATTGGTTGTGGGCTAATATAGGCACTCCTTGGGGAGACATAGGATTTAATCTGGATTGTGTACCTAAGGAATTCCCTCCCTTTAGAAGGTTATCTAGCTTCTTATCCAAATTCTCCACGTTCTTTCCCACGAGTTCCACCTTACCCAAATTATCCAAATCCTCGGCTGAAGGCGGGTACTGATGTTAAGGTCAGAAATACATTGTCCTATCCATTCCCTACTTGGTGCCGAGAATAGGCACATCCACCAAATGAATCACCTAAGATCCTCTTGGTCATCCCCAAAAATCCCAAATAATGCCTCATGAATAAAAGTATGTATGTTGTGTCGCATTGTTGTGTAATGTCATGTTGGTAATGGCATTGTGCTAGTAGATATATATCTTGATAAAAAGAAGAAAAAAAGCATACAAAAGAGGTATTTGCTTGAAAAAAAAAGTGTTATGTTAAGAAGTTTGAGTTATGTAAGTCATAATATTTTGAGGCAAAAACACCTACCATCCCCACGAACCACCAAATACAGCCTAAACCTATTTTTCTATATTTTTGATCGCCTGAATACAGGATGAGGAGTCTGACTTAGTCGTAGGGTTATTAGAACTTAATTAAAGTGTAATGCCATGTAAGACCACTAAATACAGTTGCAAATTTGGTAAGATGTGAGCTCAGGAAGAGAAAAAAGAAAAAGAAAGAGAGAGAGAGAGAGAAAGAGAAAGAGAGAGAAGAAAAAGTACAAAAGATTTTAAGAGAGCACAGTTTTCTAGCCCTTCTCTAAGTTAAGTTATTCAATAGTCTAATAATCAAGATTCTGAAATACTAGTCACTATATAGCACCAGAAGAGAGTGAGCCATCAAATACAAATCCAATTAACTTAGACATCTTCTACCTAAGCTAAAAGCCAGGGTTAAAATCTGAGAATAGTTCATATCCCCAAGAGAAGAGGTTTGCCTATCCCAACAGGATTTTACTAGGGGTCAAGTATAAGCTTTAAATGCATATCGACTCTTCGCTTGGATCCATTGCATAAGCTACAATATTACATATTCATGGTTATTTGGATTCTAAATTTTTGGATGAAACAAAAAGAAATAAACCTTTAGTTAAATTCTTGATAAAATGCATTTAGTCTTACACATGCCAGGGACTAGCAAGATTTAGGCATGGGGGTATGATTGTACAGCAATCATAGGCCCTAATTCGCCTAAATTAAGGTAGAACCTAGCTTAACATGGGAATTCTACATGCATACACACGTACTTTGCTTCTTAGATGATTTATATGTTTTATACATAATAATGTGCTATTTGAGAGGTATTAATAATTGCAGGTAATCTAGGGCTGCAGATGACCTATCCAACCTTATGGATCTATTTTGACTGACGACGGGAGTCCAACACTTCCAAGAGCACATCAATCAGACTCGCGTAGCACCCTAGCGAGTCCATAGAAGAAGCAGGAGCCAAGGGGCAAATTGAAGAATATCCAAACCTCATATGACAAATCCAACCACACATATGGATCTGGATCGATGTTCGCAGTCCAACAATGAAGAAATCAACTAAATAGGAGGCCTACATCATCAGATACAAGGAGAACAAGATGGACGACAATGATGGCACCATGTGGTGCCATCGCAGCCGCCCCTCACTACACCCCAATCTGGAAAGGAGAGCCGTGAGCCATTGGATCATCATCCAACGGCCGCGATGCAGCCACGTCGTCCAGCTCTAGCCGCCTCATCAAGCACAGTCGAGATCTCAGCCATTGGATTCCAATCCAACGACCGAGGGCGGCTGCATGCTATTTAGAAAGCGCAACAATCCGTACGTGTAGCGTAGATGAGAGGGTGCTTAATCGACAGCGAGTGATGCGTGATCGAAGTGCGATTAGGAAACAGGCACTTGCAGATGAAATTCCACTGTCGAATCTTCATCGGGCGAATCTGCAGTGAACGCGTGGTAGGCGCGGAAGCATCAGATGCAGACGTGCGCGATGACGCGCATCTTAAGGATTCAGCGGGCACTGCGTAGGCTTTTTAAGCCATTCGATCGAGAGATCGGACGGGTGAGGAGCGTTAGACTTAAGGCGTGTTTGAGTGTTGAGCAGCTAGCAGTGGGCGCGCAGGCAAGTGGGAGCCATCAGATCTTGATCCAAGGGCGCACAGGCTACTGTTTGCACCTCAAAACACGCCTATAAGGACGCCTTCTTATGCTATTTTCTAGCATTAACTATGTATATTATAATCCTATAGTCGCATCTGTAAAAATACTTGCATTCATGCATTTAATTAAGAGGAGGGAAGATTGAAATAAATGACTTCATAATTCACTTTTTTCCTCGAGTGCATATTTGCAAAAATTCCCTTCTCTATTTTTATTTCCTCTTGATTTCTATTTTTTTCTCCCGCTGCTGCAACTTCTTCTCCGCTGCCTCTCCCTGCCGTCCTTCCCGCTGTTGCAACTTCCCGCGCCCTCTCCCTGCCCAAGCCATTCCCTGCGGCTGGCATTCCTCCCATTCCCCGCATGCTGCATGACCATGCTCTCTTCTTCTATAAGAAGCCACGGGTTCTTCTTCTTCAGGTGGCTGGCTGCAGCAAGAAAGAAACACCACCAGCAGGCCGCCACCTTCCTCTCCTCCCTCTCCCCTCCATACGTCGGTCCTCCTCCGAGGAGAAACCCGGCGGGCAGGAGCTCACTGTGGTGCACACCACCACAGTGAGACCATCACCGCCCAGCTCTTCAAAGAGCCGGTGGGCGTGGTGGCTCTCTGTTTTCATTTGTTTTCCGTTCTCGCACTTCTAGCCATTGCTGCCGCTTCAAGGTCTGAAGCTTGAAGCAGCAGCAGCAGCAGCTAAGCGAAGCAGCAGCAGCAGCAGCTAAGCGGAAGCAGCAGCAGCAGCAGCTGAGCTTGAAGCAGCAGCAGCAGCAGCTAAGCGGCGGCAGCAGCAGCAGCAGCGGCAGCGGCCCCCGCAGCTTCCGCGAGCGTCTGCAAGCGCCCCAGCCACTCCGCGCGTGCCTGCAGACCTTCCCCGCTTCCGTTAGTACGCTCTGTCGCGAGCCTCCGCGCTCGCAGCAGGTCGACGCAGACTCCTCATCTCCTCTGCGCGAGTACGCCCCCGTGCGCCCGCGACCTCCAGACGTCGGCCGCCATCTGCAGATGACGTATCGGGCCTCCTGCAGAGCGTCTGCATTCTCTCCCTCTGCCGATCTCTCTCTCTCTCTCTCTTTCTCTTTTTTTCACTTACAGCAACACACACACACCCATTCACCGACACACACACTCACACACTAATAGTAACTTATATACATACATATATATATATATATATACATATACATATATCTATATATATATACTTATATATACATAGTATATCTATATAGTTATGTATACATACATATAGTATAATATATATATACATATACATATATAATATATATATATATATATATATATATATATATATATACACATACTCATATACATATATATATATATACATATCTATATACTTATACATATACACATATATATATACATATATATCTAGATACATATATACCTATATACATATATATATATATATATCTATATAGTATTATATATATATACTTATATACATATATACATAGCTATATACATATATACATACATATATATATATATATATACACCTATATATATATATATATCTATATATATCTATACATATATACTTATACATTTATATACATACATATGTACATATATTTTCACGTTATTTATTATACGCTGTATCGCGGGGATATCTGCACTAGTTGCTGATATTCCCTGATACACGCGTACAAAAAAAGCGTGGTCCCATACATCATCCATCCTCCATCCACACTCCACGCGGCACCTAGTCGTGTTGGTTGCGTCTCTCTAGACGTCGGCTGACTCGACATAGTGCTACACTCCATCGTCACCTCCACCCCCACCCCTTTATATATATACTACATATTAATATATATCTATAGCTACTATATTTACTTTCTATCTGATAGCTTCCTTAGTAAAAAGATAAAAAAAAAGGTATAAAAGTGAAAAGATAATCTTTGATTTGCAGGGACCCCGTCTTGCAAGTAGCAAGACGTGTTTTGAAACTCTGTTTTGGCTAAAAGCCAAGGACACAATTTTGAGGGTGTGCCTCAAGAACAAGGATTACCAGAAAAAAAAAAACCTAAATAAGAAAAATACCAAAAACAGAATAAACGAACGGAAGAGACGCGTTTTAAGGAAAACGTAGAAACTCGACTTGAACCCCACTTCCCTGAGTTCGACCCTGGGCTTAAAAGTGACAAGATAAAATCAATTAGGCCAGGTTAAAAATTTTGTAAAGAGATGGTTAGGTCTGAATTAGGTTAACCACTATACACATTTCAACGATAAAAATATCATATTGATAACCTATCCAGGCCGACCATCAGCTACCACATGCCAGCATCATATCAAACCGAGGATAAAAGAAGGATTTAGAAGGCTTAATCAGGGTCGTTGATCCCTTGATAATGGATCTGATTAATCTGAAGCCTTTGCACAGATTTAAGGGCCCAAATACCCTAAATGCCCTTTACTAAAGCTATAAAAAGAGGCCTAAGGGCCCCCTTTGAAATGCATTCTTTATAATTTCTTCTTCTTCCTCCTACACCTTTTCTCTCTCTTCTTCTTCTTCCCGTCTTCTCTACATCCGTGTTTGTACCTCCATCTGAAGCATCCGTTGGGCTACCCCAAAGGATCATTGCTACTCTTCCGAACCTCTCCAAAAGGCCACCACGAACCACCCATGGTGCCCTCATTCTGTTACATAAGTAGTTTACGTTTATGTTAGAATTTGTTTAGATAGATGTATGCAATTCATGTTCAAATTCTTTGATTGATATATATACTGTGTCTGTGCCATTTAGTATTTATATTTAGAACAACGTCTGAAATCAAAAGTGCTTTCTACCTCCCTATGATCAACCAGGACTCACCAAGTTCCGTTAATTTATTTGCTCGAGACATATTTCGCGCTATACTATAATGTGGTAATTTTCAACGCAATCTACGCCACGAACAATGTTGCATCAACAAAATTCTTCAGATTATTACTCAACCCACAATAGAAAATATGGGCCAAGTGCCACTTCGGAATCCCATGATAAGGGCGTTTCCTAGCTAAAGAATTGAACCTCTCCCAAGCCTCATGTAGTTGTTCCCCAGGGTTCTGCATAAATGTTGTTATGGCACATCTAAGGGCATTAGTTTTTCCTACAGGGAAGAATTTCTTTAGGAATGTGCTTCTCAAGTCTTCCCAAGTTAAGATTAGTCTACCAATTGTCCTCAGCCAATGTACAGCTCTATCTTTCAAGGAGAATGGGAACATCTTCATCATCAAGGTACCTTCATTCATGTTCCTTGGGCCAGAGGTTCTTCCTATGTGTAGGAGCTCTTCAAGGTGGTGGAAGGGATCATCTGACTCATGGCCATGAAAGTGGGGAATCAAGTTAATGATTTGAGGTTTGAGTTCAAAATCTTCCCCATCCTGAGTGTAACGACCCGATTCCCGAATCCCTACGAGACACGAGAATCGGACCGACTCGACTAATCCCAAGACCCAGTCGTCCAACGAGAAAGTAACCAAAAGAGCAGTAAAATAAACCACATTCAACATGTATATAACTAGGAATAACAAAATACAGCAGGAGGGAAAAGAAATACTATAGTATACACCACCACAACAGTAGAGAAATAAACATATACATAAACATGGAGCTTACAATAAAGAGAGTACAGGGAGTAACAGAAAACTACTCACTACAGCGGAAAGAAAAGTATAGAAGGTACTACAGGTAACCCTACGAGGCTCTACTAGGCCCAGTGCCCTCCGCAGCCGCTGACTTTGGCTGCTTAACACCTTGTCCTGAAAAGGTAACAAGGGTGACACGTCAGCGAAACGCTGAGTAGAGTGGCAACTAAAAGCTAGAAGAAGCAGTAGAGTGGATAGTAGCTGTTATATTTTTACTTTCTTCCTTTATACTTTTCCATTTATTCACTATTGATTTGTTTCTCAGATTGATCTTGAATGTTCCTCGTGGGAACGATCTTGATTGCAGTCTTTTCCGAAAAGTAGAAGTAACACGTGGTGCTCTCCGCTCTGCACTAAACAGGGGGACAGTCGCTCTCCTTGGTACTTCGTATTCAAGGGCCATCTCACTTCCCCAATTTTGTTCCGTTCCCTTTTCAGGAGTTCTACTCCTAATTCCCCGTAGGGTTCATGCTCTTTTAACTCAGCCAATTTAGGTTTCACCGTTCCAGCTTTATATTCATATAACCCATGTTCTCAACCATATTTATTCATTCATAACAGGCAACTGTTAACCAATTTACAGGCAGTTATCATTTCCTTTCCACTTTTCCAAGACTGCAATGTTTATATATTCAACTAGTTTTCCAGTCCTAGGATTCATGTCGTACCCTAGGATCTATCATTCAATCTAGTTTTCCAGTCCTAGGATTCATGCAATACCCTAGGATCTATCATTCAATCTAATTTCTCAGTCCTAGGGTTCATGTAATGCCCTAGACTCTATTAATTGTTTCATAATTGTACAAATTTTGTTAAGTAAATTAAAGGGCCACTCTACCCGCAAAATCAAGAGTACTGGGGGTGTGGTCGGCAATCCCGCGCGCCTCCGCAATCCCCAGAGCCGCAATGGAACGGGGTCCTAACACAAGGATCAACACAAGGAGTTTCTCAGAAGAGTATACAATTACTGTAAATAGGTAGATGAAATAAACCTGGAACGAATGCAACTTGAAACATGGAAAACGGACTCCAAACGAACCCTAAACGAGTCAAAAACGACGAATTTGCCCAAAATCAGACGTCTGGAACCTCTTCCAGACCTCTTAAAAGGTCGATCATGTCATACCTCGGTCTGCACAGTCCTTCAGACATCCAGAAGCTTGCTGGATCATCTGGTGTTGGTTTCCAGACATCCGATTGTCACCCCGGACATTTGGAGGTCCTCTCCGTCGTCTGGTACTGTGGCCAAACGTCTGATCCGTGTGGGTTGGCAAGCCCTCGCGCCCTCCCAAACAGAACCTGCGTGCACGCACACCCGCTCTCATCACGAAGAGGCACAGAAGAATGCGGCGGACGACTGCATGGCCGTACACGCATAAAAAGAAGGTAGGAAAATATTGTACTTGTCAGACGTCTGGACCTTCCTCCAGACGTCTTCTGCGTCGTCTGGACGTAAGTCCAGACGTTTGATTCTGGGAAATTTTCCCAGAATCAGGACGTTGTTCGTTCTCCGCCTGCGACGCACGGCCTCGCCACGCCGCGTCCGCCTGCTGCCCGAGCTGCAGCAGCTCCTCCACGACACCCCACGCCCGCTGCCCCCCTCGCCGACCAGCTCTAGCTGCCCCGGCAAGCTCGCACATTCGCGGTCGAGATTTCTTCTTTCTCTCGCAACACTCCTTCCCACACTCCCGCTGCAATTGCTACTGCCGCACTCGCTCACTCGCTCGCTCGTGCTCTCGCTGGCAGGGAGAAGGAGAAGAGAAGGCGGTGGAGTGAGGGTGAGGGAGAGGGGAAGTGTTTTATAAGGTAGCCGCGGGGAGAGAGAGAGAGAGGGAAAAGCGGTACCTGCAGGGAGAGAAAGCAAAGACGAAGGCGGCGGGTTCAGTCTACACGCGCAGGCGCGCAGACTCGAACCCGTACGCCGAAAAAATTTATTACCAGACGTCTGGGAAGGGTTCCAGATGTTTCGCCAGATGTCTGGGCCACTTCCCAGACGTCTTAAACTACGTCTGATGCCCACTTTCGTAACAATATAACAAACTCAAAGGATGTTTCGTCCCCGAAACTTGCGCTAACTAGGGTACGAGAAAGAACAATATATACATAACAAACTCAAAGAGGACCGAAGCCAGTTCAAAAGGACGTACCTGCGGAAAGCTCCGGGTACCACTCTCGCATTGCCGCCTCAGGTTCCCAGGTAGCCTCCTCGTACCGCTGGCTTCTCCACAAAACCTTCACCAGGGGTACTTGCTTTCATCTCAGACTGCGGACGGCTTTGTCAAGAATCAGCACTGCCCACTCACGGTAGGTCAAGTCGTCGCTCACCTCGATGCTCTCGTGACTCAGGACGTGACTGGGATCGGCGACATACTTCCGGAGGTTGGACACGTGGAACACGTTGTGCACACCAGAAAGCTGAGGAGGGAGGGCAAGCCTATAAGCAACGGGTCCAACCCGCTCCAGGACCTCAAAGGGCCCCACAAACCTCGGCGCGAGCTTCCCTCTCACCCCAAACTGTTGCAGGCCCTTCATGGGCGAAACACGAAGGAAGACGTGGTCTCCAACCTCGAACTGCACCTCTCTGCGTTTCCGATCCGCGTAGCTCTTCTACCTGCTCTTGACAGTGCGGAGTCGCCTGTGAATCTGCTTGACTACCTCCTGACTCTACCGGATTAGCCTGGGGCCAACCTCCCACTTGGTCCCCACCTTAACCCAACTCAAGGGTGCCGTACATCTCCGTCCGTACAGGGCCTCATAGGGAGCCATACCGATTCTCGAGTGATAACTGTTGTTATATGCAAACTCCGCCAGGGGCAAGTGCTCCTCCCAAGAGCCCCTCCAGTCCAGTACACAGGCACGCAAAAGGTCTTCAAGTGTCTGTATCGTGGGCTCAGATTGTCCGTCCGTCTGGGGGTGGTAAGCTGTACTGAAACTCAACCGTGTCCCCAGGGCCTGATGAAACTCAGCCCAAAATTGGGAAGTAAAGGGGTATCCTGGTTGGATACAATCTCCCGCGAAACTCCGTGTAGACGTACCACGTCGCGGATATACCTCTCTGCCAACTGTGCTGGTCCCAAGGTGACTCGGATCGGCAAGAAACGCGCCGTCTTCGTCAATCTATCAATGATTACCCATACTACATCGTGTCCTCGCTGGGTAACAGGAAAGCCCACCACTAAGTCCATGGTGATGCTCTCCCACTTTCACTTTGGCACTGGAAGTGGCTGTAGCGGCCCTGCAGGCCTTTGATGCTCGGCTTTCACCTGCTGGCACACTAAACACTACTGTACGAATTCACCCACATCCCGCTTCATCCCCCTCCACCAAAACTCGCATCTCAAGTCATGGTACATCTTCATGTTTCCGGGATGTATGGTGAATCTGGAACCGCGTGCCTCAGTCAGGAGCTCTCTCAACAGCTCCTCGTCTCTGGGAACGCACAAACGTCCCCTTAGGCGCAGCACTTGGTCTGTGAAAGAGAAGTCCCTTGGGTCTCCTGACAGTACTCTATTGCGCAAAGACTGCAAGTACGGGTCAGCCATCTGTCTTGTGATGATGCGATCTATCAGCTCTGGCCTCGTCTGTCGTGTCACAGTTACTGCCCCACAATGCCCCTGTAGCTCTAAGGGTCGCCAACTGCCCATCTCCTCCAAAAGGCTCCAGCTCTGCACCTGTAAACTGGCCAAATGTGTGGGCACCTTTCGGCTCAAGGCGTCAGCCACCACGTTGGCCTTTCCTGGGTGGTAGGAAATGCTGCAGTCGTAGTCCTTCAGGAGCTCCAACCAACGTCTCTGTCTCATGTTGAGCTCTTTCTGATCAAAAAGGTATCTGAGGCTCTTGTGATCTGTGAAAATCTCGAAGGTCTCACCGTACAAGTAGTGCCTCCAGATCTTCAGCACGAAGACAACAGTTGCCAGCTCCAGGTCGTGGGTAGGGTAGCTATGCTCATGGGCTTCAGTTGCTGCGAAGCGTAAGCGACAACGTGACCCCTCTACATGAGCACACTCCCTAACCCCTACAAGGAGGCGTCCGTGCACACAACGAACCCGCCACTACTGTCAGGGATGGTGAGCACGGGAGCCAAAGTCAGCCTCTCCTTCAGCTCCTGAAAACACACCTCACAGGCGTCTATCCAAGTGAAGGGCATGTCCTTCCGGGTCAACTGTGTCATAGGACGTGCAATCTGTGAAAAGCCCCTGATAAACCGTCTGTAGTAGCCTGCCAGTCCCAGGAAACTGCGAATCTCAGTAATCGTACGTGGTCTCTCCCACCTGAGCACTGCCTCGACCTTGGCTGGGTCCACCGCCAAGGAATCTCCAGAGATCACATGACCTAAGAAGGTCACCTCCCTCAACCAGAACTCGCACTTGCTGTATTTGGCGTACAGCCTACGTCATCTCAGTGTGTCCAGAACCATCCGCAAGTGCTACCCGTGCTGTCTAATCTGGAGAATAGATGAGCACATCATCAATGAATACCACCACAAACTGGTCCAAGTACGGTCTAAACACCCGGTTCATCAAGTTCATGAAGGCAACGGAGGCATTGGTCAGCCCAAACGGCATGACTAGAAACTCGTAGTGTCCGTACCGGGTGTGGAAAGCTATCTTAGAGACGTCTGCCTCCTTGATCCTCAACTGGTGGTATCCAGACCTCAAGTCAATCTTGGAGAATACCGTGGCACCTCGTAGCTGGTCAAACAAGTCATCGATCCTCGACAACGGATATTTGTTCTTGATGGTGACCCTATTCAGCTATCGGTAGTCCACACAAAGGCATAGGGTACCATCCTTCTTCTTCACAAACAGTACCGGGGCTCCCCAGGGAGACACACTGGGCCTCACAAAGCCCTTCTCCAATAGATCCTGCAACTGAGACTTGAGCTCTCGCAGCTAAAGTGGTGCCATCCTGTATGGTGCAGTGGAGATGGGGCTGGTCCCTGGTACTAGTGAGATCTTAAACTTGATCTCACGCTCGAGTGGTAGTCCTGGCAACTCGTCTAGGAATACGTCGGGGTACTCTCTGACCACCGGGATACTCTGGAAGTCTGCCACAGGGCTGGGCTCTGCCACCACACAAGCTAGGAAGCCCTCACACCCCTGGCTCAAAAGTCTCGCCGCCCGAAGTGCCGAAATGCACCTAAAGCCTCCGTCCACTGGTTGTCCGTGAAACTCGAAAGAAGGCAACTCCGGCATGGAGAAGACGATCTTCCTCTCAAAACAGTCCATCCCCAGAATTACGCCAAAGTCCTCCATCTGTATCATAATCAGGTCAGCGGGAAGGCTATGTCCCCCAATACTGACCTCACAACCCGTGTACACCTCCTCAGCTACAAACAGCTGACCACTCGGGCCTCTGATCATGAACTGATCCTCTAACAGCATATAATCCTGGCCCAAACTGACTGCGAAACTGGCTGCAACAAACGAGTGCATAGCGTCGAAATCGAAAAGCATGTAAACGAGTCTGCCAGAAACTGAAACCATACCTGCCACCATTGATCCCGAAGCTCTGGCATCCCTGTGTGTCAGGGCGTTGATACGCTCCTCAGCCCTAGGTGCGGACGAAGCAGCCACACTCTGCGTCGGATGGGTAGCTGCTGGCCAATACCCTCCTAGTGACTGCTGTCCTCCTCCTCGCGCCCGGAAACCGCAGCCTCCTGCTCGCCCTCCAATGCTCGACGCGGGAGGCATCTGCTGACCTCCTGCCCTAGACGGACAGTCCCTCCTGATGTGGCCCAGCTGGCCACACTGGTAACAGAGGGGAACCCGACTCCCGCCCTCAGTGGGTCCCTGCTGTCGGCTGAGCGGGGGTCCGGTGCTGGCAACTAGCCCCTGTCGAGGGCCCCCAAAGGCCACTGATGGCCTTACAAAATGTGACGGCTCTCCTGCGGACGCCACGTGTCTCCTCTCTCACTAGCCCTGTGAAAAGTCTGGCTGGTAGGGCCTCTTCCGCCCGCTGTCAGTATCTCGCGCAGACGGGTTGGTTTCCTCGTAGGTTATAGCTGCCTCCACCACCCTCGAGAACGTAGGCAGCTTCAGGGGTTTGACATACCCCCGAATCGCAGGCCGGAGCCCCTCAGTGAACCTCCAAAGGCGCTCCTCCTCAGTGGCTACTGCTGTCGCTGCGAAGCGAGACAGCTCTAGAAAACGCATGTGGTACGCGCTCACGGTCATCGTCCCCTAGCGGAGAGTGTGGAACTCCCACCTCCTTTGGTCCTGCCACGTCTGGGGAAAGTATTGCTCGCAGAAGAGGGTGACGAATCGGTCCCAGGATGGCTCGTCCCTCTCCTGTCCCCTGACCTCACTCTCCAGCTGGTACGTCGCAAAGGCCATGCAGCACTCCATCGGGGGGTGAAGGGTGTCGAAAACCTTCTCGATCTGCTCGAGCCAGTCCTCCGCCTCGGTTAGGTCCTCATCCCCCTTGAAGGAGGGGGGCTTCAGCTTCCGGAACTACCCGAAAAGCTCGAAGTGGCGTTGCAGTAGGGATGCTGGTGCACCTCCAGGTAAGGAAACCTCGTGCACAGAAGCGTCGGAGGAAGGTGGGGGCGGTGGCGGCCCATCCCCTCCCCCGCGTCCAGCACCGCGTCCGTCACGTGGTCCCACAGAGGACTCCCCCTCCGCAGCCCCAAGGAGAGGCACTCGGGGCGGTGGGTGAAGCTCCTCTCGCACTATATCCCATATCAGCTGGGCAGGGTCCTGGGCCTGAATGGCCAGGAGCAGTGGCTGGTCCACTGAGACGTCGGCCGCAACACGCCCACCTCGCCGACCTCGTCCTCGGCCGCGCCCGCGGCATGCCTCACTAGTCCCGCGACGAGGCATCTCCTGCAAGGAGACGCGAAACAGAACGGAAAACACGTCAACATGGAATGATATCTAATGAAAAAGTCCAAGAGCTCATATCAAAAGAACGTTGTGGTGGCTACTCTAGTTACAGACACGTGAATTGGTTATTTTCTAGTCAGTTGATTCACTTCTCTGTATGACCTTGCTCTGATACCATCTTGTAACGACCCAATTCCCGAATCCCTATGAGACACGAGAATCGGACCGACTCGACTAATCCCAAGACCCAGTCATCCAACGAGAAAGTAACCAAAAGAGCAGTAAAATAAACCACATTCAACATGTATATAACTAGCAGAAACAAAATACAGCAGTAGGGAAAAAAAATACTACAGTATACATCACTACAACAGTAGAGAAATAAACATATACATAAACATGGAGCTTACAATAAAGAGAGTACAGGGAGTAACAGAAAACTACTCACTACAATGGAAAGAAAAGTATAGAAGGTACTACAGGTAACCCTACGGGGCTCTACTAGGCCCAGCGCCCTCCGCAGCCGCTGACTCTGGCTGCTCAACACCTGGTCCTAAAAAGGTAACAAGGGTGACACGTCAGCGAAACGCTGAGTAGAGTGGCAACTAAAAGCTAGAAGAAGCAGTAGAGTGGACAGTAGCTGTTATATTTTTACTTTCTTCCTTTATACTTTTCCATTTATTCACTATTGATTTGTTTCTCAGATCCTTCTCTTCATCTTCAATGTTTCTCGTGGGAACGATCTTGATTGCAGTCTTTTCCAAAAAGTAGAAGTAACATGTGGTGCTCTCCTGGCCGGGAGAGTCCCCCGTGGTGGTCCTACCCTCAGTCAACCACCCCAAGGTCGCTGACAGACGTAACGGTGACTATGGCACGTGTGATAAACGCAAGGGTAGCTACCCCGCACTGGCACGCGGTCAGTCGTTTCCGTTAACGGGTGTGCCCAAAGCACAGCACGGAACCAGTATAGGGCAGAGCCCTCTCAGTAACAGGGGTCCAGACCCTCCACAGTAACCAAACAGGGGTCTTGCCCCTCCACAGTCCGCGCACCCTCGCCTGACTACCCTAGTTTGCCCAGTGGGCCTAACAAGTCAGTGTAGGAGGGCTAGCAGAACCCCGGGGCCCGTGGGGTAGCTAGTTCTCTCCCTACACTAGTAGCTCTCCTCGGTACTGTGTACACGAGGGCCCAAAGTCGGTACAAAGTGGCCAGACCTAACCCCGGGTCCCTGGGGTGGCTAGCTCCGCTCTGTACTAGATAAGGGGACAGTCGCTCTCCTTGGTACTTCGTACTCAAGGGCCATCTCACTTCCCCAATTCTATTCTGTTCCCTTTCCAGGAGTTCTACTCCTAATTCCCCGTAGGGTTCATGCTCTTTTAACTCAGCCAATTTAGGTTTCACCGTTCCAGCTTTATATTCATATAACCCATGTTCTCAACCGTATTTATTCATTCATAACAGGCAACTGTTAATCAATTTACAGGTAGTTATCATTTCCTTTCCACTTTTCCAAGACTGCAATATTTATATATTCAACTAGTTTTCAAGTCCTAGGATTCATGCCGTACCACAGGATCTATCATTCAATCTAGTTTTCCAGTCCTAAGATTCATGCAATACCCTAGGATCTATCATTCAATCTAATTTCTCAGTCCTAAGGTTCATGCAATGCCTTAGACTCCATTAATTGTTTCATAATTGTACAAATTTTGTTAAGTAAATTAAAGGGCCACTCTACCCGCAAAATCGGGAGTACTGGGGGCATGGTCGGCAATCCCGCGCGCCTCTGCAACCTCCAGAGCCGCAACGGAACAGGGTCCTAACACAAGGATCAACACAAGGAGTTTCTCAGAATAGTATACAATTACTGTAAACAGGTAGATGAAATAAATCTGGAACGAACGCAACTTGAAACGTGGAAAACAGACTCCAAACGGACCCTAAACGGGTCAAAAATGACAAATCTACCGAAAATCAGACGTTTGGAACCTCTTCTAGACGTCTTAAAAGGTCGATCATGTCATACCTCGGTCTGCGCAGTCCTTCAGACATCCAAAAGCCCACTGGATCATCTGGTGTTGGTTTCCAAACGTCCGATTGTCACCCCGGACGTCTGGAGGTCCTCTCCGTCGTCTGGTACTATGGCTAGACGTCTGATCCGTGTGGGTTGGCAAGCCCTCACGCCCTCCCGAACAGAACCTATGCACGCACACACCCGCTCTCATCACGAAGAGACACAGAAGAATGTGGCGGACGGCTGCATGACCGTACACGCGTAAAAAGAAGAAGGTAGGAAAATATTGTACCTGTCAGACGCTGGACCTTCCTCCAGACGTCTGATTCTAGGAAATGTTCCCAGAATCAGGATGCTGTTCGTTCTCCGCTCGCGACGCACGGCCGCGCCGCACCGCGTCGGCCTGCTGCCCGAGCTGCAGCAGCTCCTCTACGACACCCCACGGCTGCTGCCCCCCCCCCCCGCCGGCAGGCTCTAGCTGCCCCGGCAAGCTCGCACCTTCGCGGTCGAGCTTTCTTCTTCCTCTCGCAACACTCCTCCTTCCCACACGCCCGCTACAGCCGCTGCTGCCGCACTCGCTCACTCGCTCGCTCGCGCTCTCGCTGGCAGGGAGAAGGAGAAGAGAAGGCGGTGGAGTAAGGGTTAGGGAGAGGGGAAGTGTTTTATAAAGCAGCTGTGGGGAGAGAGAGAGAGGGAAAAGCGACCCCTGCAGGGAGAGAAAGCGAAGATGAAGGTGGCGGTTCCAGTCTGCGCGCACAGGCGCGCAGACGCGAACCCGTACGCCAAGAAAATTTATTACCAGATGTCTGGGAAGGGTTCCAGATGTCTGGGCCACAA
Source organism: Thalassia testudinum (assembly GCA_037157565.1). Taxonomy (NCBI): domain Eukaryota; kingdom Viridiplantae; phylum Streptophyta; class Magnoliopsida; order Alismatales; family Hydrocharitaceae; genus Thalassia; species Thalassia testudinum. The sequence continues at coordinate 125,034,740 of JAZHRO010000013.1, forward strand.
TCCAGACGTCTTAAACTACGTCTGATGCCCACGTTTGTAACACTGAGGTACCCTAACAAAGGGTTCAGCTTAGGCATTAGGAGGGTTACAAAAGTCATGGAGGGGTCGATCTACACTTCCGTTTTGGAGTCAAGTGATGGCCTGCACCATGACTTCCATCTGTCGGTCATGATGCTGGCCCTGCTTAGTGATCTGCCTTTATAAGAGAGTCATAGGATATACATTTTGTTCATCGATCTCTTCTTCCTCGTAATGATTAGCCATTGCAGATGGTTTAGATTCAGATCTTGGATAAATAGGCCTTCTCCTAGGATTTCTTTCTAATGGTGGTAGCAAATTAGGATTTTGAGATCTTCTACCTTGCATACACTGGAAGAATGTCTATAGATGAGAAGGAGAAGGCAGATGAGAGAAAACCCTGCCCGCTCAATGCAAGAAATTATACTGGTCCTTAGAGTGTCAACCCTAATTAGACCTAATCCTGGCTCTCCAAAACACAACTAGGTTAGATAACCCTTGAATTACCTGGCTAGCCAGAAAGGGTGGGACCCCTTAGGACACCCCGCACAGCTGGAAACCACTAAAGTTAATGCGATTACCGCACCGATCTTTCTTGTCACCAATGGGTCCAAGTAGACAAGGCCTTAACCTTAGCCCAATCTAGTTTCAAGTCCCCAAGTCTATTAGCCCTGCCTAGGGCACATCTGCTCAGTTTTAAGCTTGGGTTTGATGTACTTTTGGAATATGATGGGCATTACGGGGGTGTTTGCCCTTAAACATTGATTTTGAAATGTGTAGTGCGCAGGCAAAAAGGGTTCACAAGCAATTTTTCTTGATGAAGTGAATTTTAAGATTCGAATGCTTGCATTAATGAGTTTTAGGGTTCACTTGAATTAATATTTTCAATCAAGGTTTTGATGAGACACACAAGAGTTTTGCAAATCTCAATTTTTTTGATAGATTTCCTTTAAATATGAAAATGCAAGTGTGCTCTATCCTTAATGTGGAACCCTAAGCACAGATAATTATAGATGATTCTTTTAAGTTCAAAATCAAATGAGTGGTATGACCCAAGATATGCAATAAATTTGCCTTATTGCACCACAAACTAGGTACTCAAAATATTTTTCAAGAATTTTTAATGCACGTTTCCTATTCTTTTCAGATTTAAAGTGTACAAGGGGTTTTGTAGTCTATTTTGACCCCCAGTTGGTGACTGGATAATCCGTGAAATCAAACATGCAAGAAATAATTTTTTCAAAATTTTCCAAAATTCTTGATTATCTCAGAAATTTAGTGCCACACATTTCAAGTCAATCGAAGTTGTATAAAAATTCCTATAATATTTTGAACTCTGAAAAGTCAGGAATAATAACTGTATTGATAATAGATCAGTGGGAAAATTTTTACAATTTTTTTATAACTTTGATTTGTGTGAAATTTGGATATGTTGTTCCTGCCTTTGAAATATACGTCTAGTAAAAATTTGAGAATTTTTGGACATACGGATCTCTGGGATTTGAATTTTTAAGATAAAACTTTATTTCAATCTGAAAATCAAGAGAGAAATTTTTTTTATATGAAAACAAATTCTAACTAATCATAGGGTTCAAGAAAATCCTAAATCTAACTAATCTAAACTATAGGTAATTACTTAAGGTTCAAACCCGTAATTCCCATTGTCATGTTTTGTTCTGATTTCCTTGCTTTGTTGCACACACGAAATCAACAAAAATAGCAAGTTAGAAATCTCAAATTGGCACCAAAGAAAGCTTAAAAAATTTTCGTTGCCTCCCCACCAATGGCGCCAACATGTCCGGCACATTATTCGCATTTTAAGAGATTATTTAGTTGAGTATAGCGCGAAAACACGTTGACAAATAAATTTATAAAACTCCGGTGAGTACCGAGTTATTTGTAGGGAGGCAATCTCGATTTTTACAGAAGCTTTTCAAGAAAACTTACTCTAAACAGATATTTATATATGTATATATGTATACGAATCAAATATCATCCATTCAGAAGATCAGAATCTTATTGGAATTAAACAGAGTTTTCACAATAAAGAATGTTACTAGAATTAAATAGAGAGATAGAGAAAGATAAAGTGGCAGAGAGATGATGCCACTTGTAGGAAGCCTGTGCGAGGTGCAACAGCACCTCAGAACCAGAGCGTCGGGATGAAGGTCGGAGCAGAGTTGCAGAGGGATGGAGAGTTGCAGAGAAGGTGGAAGATATCTGGAGTTCATGGAAGAGAGATGCTTCAACTGGGGGGGCTTTGGCCTTCTTTTATAGCTTTTATGGAGGGCAAAAAGAGTATTTAACCCCTTTATCTCATGCAATAACTCTTGTTTTATCAGATATGTTGATCGGGAGATCAACGGATCAGATCTAGCCTCAAAACACCTTCAAATTCACCTCCATCGCGCTGATTTAATCTCTAGATGACACGTGGCACCCGCTGCGCCCTTGTCTCAAGATCGCACGACCTCGCTTCCTCCTTGCACGCCCGCTGCAACGAATCTCTCTGCACGCGCACTCGCAAGGCTCTTTTCAGTGCCTAATCCTCAGATCGGACGGCTTGAGCACGCTCGCCTCATCTTCCTGATCTCGCAAAATGCGTGGGTTCACGCGTCTAACCACGACACACTCTGATCGTGCCACATGGTTGCGTCTGCGTGCGCCGATCGCCATCCAACGGCGCGATCGCGCCCGCGCGAGCATTCCTTCAATTTCACGCAACGCCGCTTAAACAAGCGTCACGTGCTTCCGTGCGAGCACGTGAGCCAACGTGCTGTGCGAAAGTTGTGTTATAGTTCCTTGTTTGTTTTTATTTGTACTTATCCTGCTAGACGGTTGACATGGCATGCTCGTGATAGTTGGATGAAGATCCTACGGCTCACAGCATGCGAGGTGGCATTCCAAGATGCGATGGTGGTGAGGGAGCGGCTGTGATGTCACCATGTGGCACCATCATGAATGTCCATCTTCTTCTCCTTGTATCTGGTGATGTAGATCTCCGATCGAGTTGATTTTTGCGTCATTGGACTGCGATCATCAATCATGATTCATCCGTAAGATTAGATTCTTCATCTCAGGCTCGGATATTTGTCATTTGGCTTTATGATCTTCGTTCTTTTATGGACTGCACAAGATGCCCTGGTTGTCTGATCGAGATGATTTCAGAAGCGCTAGACTCTCGTCGTCGTTCTGATCAGATCTGTCCAGTCTGATCTGACATCCGTGGCTTCGAATCATCTGCGATTAGAATTGAGACGATTTTAGGTCATAAAATGACGATACTATCTATATGACTAATAAACTAGCTATTGTGCAAATTACGATGACTATGAATGCATTATTCCTAAGTTATGCTAGAATCTAGCTTAATTCAAGTGATTTTAGTTGCATGATTGCTGTGCAATCACAGCCCTATGCCTAAATCTTGCTAGTCCCGAGCAAATTCATGACTAAATGCAAAGTGGTCCTACATGAGTAATTTTTATCAAAAGGTTGACTAGAGGTGTATGTCTTTTGTTTTCATCCGAAGCTTTAGCATTCTGATAATCGTGATTGTGTTTTGTTCAAGCCTATGCAATGGATCCAAGTGAAAGCCAATCCTCATCTAAAGATCATACTTGAGCCTTAGTAAAAATCTATTGGGATGGGCAAACTTCTTCTCTCGGGGTTATAAATTAACCTCCATATTCTGCCCCAGCTTTTGGCTTAGGTAGAAGATTTCTGAGTCAACTAGATTTGTATTTGGTGGCTCACACTCATCTGGTGCCACATGTAGACTAGTACTTTAGAATCTAGATTATGAAATAATTCAACTCAGAGAGAGGTGAGAAATTATGCTCTCTTTAGTTCCTTTGTACTCATTCTCTCTTTTTCTTTTTCTTTCTCTTTCTTTTTCTTTTCTTTTCTTTCTTTTTGAGCTTACAATCTTGCCAAATTTATCAGTATATTTGGTGGTCTCTCCTGGCATTAACACTTTGATTAAGTTCTGATAACTCTAAGACTAAGTCATAATTCCTCAACTCGTATTCAAGCGGCCAGAAATACACAAAAGTAGGTCAAGGCTGTATTTGGTGGATCGTGAGGGTGGTAGGTGTTGTTGCCTCGTTACACTTGATATAAATTCTAACTCATAAACTCTTTCTTTTCTGCTCTTTTCTAAATTTTTTTCTATGTATATATATATATACTTTTTATTTTTCTTCTTTTTTTTTCTTTTTTTTTGCATCTAAATATCTACTAACGCAATGCAGCATACGAACTTTTATTTACGAGGATTCGAGATTATAGGTGTTCAAGATGATATCGGGTAGCTTATTTAATGGAAGTGCCTATTCTTAGCACCGAGAAGGGAATGATATGACAATGTATTTCTAACCTTGACATTAATACCCTCCTTCAGTCGAGGATTCTGTAAATGACGATCGTGACCATCCACCCCAATCCTAGTTTTATCAGAACCCGCACTCTTCGTATTTGCCTTATTTGGTGGCTCTCAAGAGATTCGCACTAAGAACTTGTATGTAGAAACCGAGAGCGAAAACTATGCCTAACTCCGAGTATCATTATCTCATTATCCAAAATTTAAGATTTCTCATACTAGCCTTAGAGCACCAGGAGACTTTCTACTCTCACCTCACACTTGTTTGGTGGATCTGTTAGAAAATAGTTTGCCTGACTCCCTAATTACTATCCAAGGGTTTAGGAGAAGAATCATTGCTTCTTCTTAACAATCTAAAGATGTTTATCGGTCTTCACAGAGGATCCATTTCAAATTCTACGTGTTAGTGTGAAATTATACTGGATTCTAAACTCAGGAATCAACTTAAGTATAAATCCCTAATAAAACCTTAATAAAAATTCTCCATGCCTAATGCATTTATTTATTTATTTATTATTTTTATTTTTTTATTATTATTTTCAGACATAAAGATAAGACATGCAATGTCCACCCCACATGCCGATTCATTTCAATGTTCTCATTCAAATGTATGCATGAAAATCAAAATATAATAACCAAGGGGAGTGGATATCACCTGATTATGCTTGTTAATCCAGGTCAGCATGAATACAGAGGATACAGAGCCACCTGTACAGAGTACTGAGTTGCCTCCCAGCCAACGCTAAGTTTAACATCATTTGCCGAACTAAACCCAAAAATATGTAGTTCAATACTGTGGGTTAAGAGAAGAAGTAATAACTGTTGCAGGGGAATTTAAGATTTGTAGAAAGATATCATCATTTGGTCCCAGAATCAGTGATCCACAAATGCGGACCAGCTAATGATGCAACCCTATTCCAAAGAGTCTTTCTGATTTGGAATATGAAATAGGGTCGGTTGGATGAGGTTCAAATTGCAGAGCCTGTCTGTCAATCCAGTTCCAAAGATCAAGAAGAGGTGGTATAGGGTCTGGATCGAGATCATGATTGAGATTTAGATCTGGTTCTGAATCAGAATCATAAGGATCCTCAAATAGGTAGTTGATATAAAAAATCATGAGTTCTCCAAGCTCTGGGTCATATGAGGGCAAAGGTAGAGTTGTGTGGAATTCATCAAATTCTTCATCAGAAATTTCCTCCTCATCTGAAGTCACTTCTTCTGAGTCAAGCCATCCATTTGAACCAGTTGGCTTATAAGTTCTTCCCCAATCCATTATGTGTTGAACTTCTTCTAGGGTTACTTCCTGGTTCATGTCCTTAGATTGTCCATTTTCTTGAACTCCCTTAGAATTCAAAAGTTCTTGAATTTCAGGGTGGATGTATTGAGGATTCTTTATATTATCACCTAATTCATCATAAGTTACCCCCAGGAGTTTCTCAATCTCACTAATGTCCTGTTCGATTTGATTTTCCATGGGAGATGGTAGATCAGAATTATCCTCAAGTACATCCCCTTCTTTCCCTTTATGCTCGTCTTGAGCCTTGGCAGGATTCGGATCATCTTTAGTGTGAATTGCCAAAACTTGTTCAATTGTTCCTACAACCTCGATGGAACCACAATTCACCTTATTCTTTTGGGAAGTTCTAAAGATATTGAGTTGACAATTTTTCCTTCCAGTGGTGATGTGCATAATCCCCATCTCAGAGTTGATTAGAGCCTTGGTAGTTGCCAAAAAAGGTCTCCCTAAGATTATCAGGGTGTGGTTCAGGTTTTTTGATGCCTCCATATCTAAAACAAGGAATTCCACAGGATACTCAAAATCCCTCACTTTTATAATCACATTCTACAGAAGGCCCTTCGAAATTTTGGTTGACCTATCAGCAAGCTGAAGGGTCACTTCAGTGTGTTGCAAGGGGCCTAAATTCAACTCTTCATATAATTCTGTGGGGATTAAGTTGATGGAGGCACCAAGGTCCTGTTGAGCGAGAATCTACGCTAACGTGTTTGGTTTTGGAAAACCCGTCGTTGTAGGATTCGTGTTCAACAAATAAAATTTATACCGAAATAAGAATTCCGGGTCGAACTCAGGGAGGCTACGTTGATCTATATTCGCAATTATGTTTTTTTAGGATTTTTGATAAACAAGGCGAAATAATTACAATGGAGCTATCAAATTGAGAGAGAGAGAGAGAAAGAGAACATGCATTCAATATTTCAATTGTTTATACAAGCAAACGAAATTAAAGTTACACTAGAAAGCGGGAAATCAATTACATTATAAAGCAGGAAAATTCTACACTAGAAAAGCTGTAAATAAGAATGGGAGAGAGAAGTTATCCTCCTCGACGGTCGCTTGGAGGACGAGCCGGACGGGACGACGCCTGGACGAAGGAGAACGAGGCGGGATGAAGGAGGACGAAGCAGAAGAACGGGAACGAAGCAGCACGCCGTCGTCGTCGCGGGATCCACTTCCGAAGGGGGACGAAAATTTGGACTTTATCTCGCGAGAAGCATCCCGGGTGTGGGACAAGCTTCTCTTGAGCTTTGGAGAGGTAGAGAGGAGAAGGAAGGGATGAAAATTTCGTATGGAGGGGGTCTCCTTTTATAGTTGCAAGGAGTGGGGGCAAAATGGACATTACATCTTCAAAATAATAAATAAGGGGTCTTTAGTGACGGATAAAACCGTCGCTAAAGCCCCGCCGTCGCCGTCGCCGCCGCACCCACGCGCGCCCGCTCGGCTGGCCTGCGCGCGTAACGCAGACGCACGTCCGCGTCGTCTCAGCCGTCCGATCGCGAGATCGGACGGCTTAGATCGCGTCCACGCCCGCTGCGTAGCGCGCCGCCCGCGTGCGATCGCGCGCCCACCAGAGCGTCCAATTGCGCGTCGGCGCTATCGGGCGCGCGCGGCCATTGGATCTTCATCCGACGCTCGTGCGCGCCCGCTCGCCCGCGCCTTCGACCCCCCTCTCCGCGGCTCGAACCCGCGACCTCCGCTTCGCCCGCAGCTGCGTCGCCGCTGTGCTACGCGGGCAAAATGGTCGCGCGGACGTTTTTAAACGCGCGCGACTGCAGCTGTTGGATCGAGATCCAACGGCGGAGAGGAGACGTTGCGCGGTCTTCACAGGACTCCTGCGGCCGATTGGGCGGCTGGGATGGCGCCACGTGGCGCCATCTTGGCCGTCCATCTTCTGGAAGTTGTAGATGGTGCCACGGATGTCGGATTGACTCGATTTTTGTGTCGTTCGGCTGCGATCGTCGATCCGAATTCATCCGTGTGGTCGGATTTTCCATCTGAAGTGCGGATTTACACCATCCTGGCCCTTGATCTTCTAGGGTTCCCCGGTCTCTATCTGATGCTACGGATGCCTGATTAGGGCGATCTTGGAGTCGTTGAACTCCAATCGTCGCCCTGATCATATCCATACGGTTGGATCTTTGATCCGAGGCCCCGATAAAATATTTGCCCTGTCCAAGCACATAAAAGGAGACAATTAACCTCCATTTTATTCAAGCTACTCTAAATGCAAGATGATGCATGTAATGAAATATTTATATCATGAAATGCAATCCTATGCTTAAGAACATGCATAAATAGACATTTTAAGTAGTGTAAATGTGTTTACATCAGGTCCAGTAAGGCTCGATCTAGGATGAATCCATCTATTTCACATGAAATTAAGGGGTCCCTGGATCATTCTTTTTAGGAGGGAGCTTATTTAGGATGATGGCACTGGCTTGTTCAGAAATCACTTCCCTTTTTGATGATTTGGCCTAGCGTTTCAGTGTGCATATTTCTTTTAAAAATTTTGCACATGCCTAGATGTTCTCAATAGCCTCAAGGAGTGGTATATTTACCTGGACTTGCTTTAGAATCTCAGGCCACTCCTTGGATTGATCAATTTTCTTTTCCCTGGGTTTGATCAAGGCTTTAAGAAAAGGTTCTTGAGAAAAATCATGAGTATTCAAATCCTGAGTCTTGTTTTCTAGATTAGTTTGGTCTCCCAGGTCAGATTCGGGCCCCTCAAGATCTTAGAAGGATTTTGACATAGAAGGATCTTGGATATGTTTCCCACTTCTCAAAGTGATAGCACAGGCATGTGCATTAGGGTTAGAAGGGTAAGGTGGGTTTTGCAAAATGGGTTAAGCTTGATTAAGGTTAGCAAAACCAGGTGGGTGTTGGATAGCAGGTTGAACCAAATGTGCCTATTGCTCTCTTGTGTTGTGCTGGTTAACCCTATTGAAATTTCTTGGGTTTGGGATGGGTTGGGATGGCAACATCCCATGTTGTCTAGCATCTACTAGTTGGTCCAGTCGCCCCATCAATTCTATCCTCAATTGATCCATTTTTTCCTTATGTCTCAGATTCACCTCTCTCATTTTTTTGAGGACCAGGCTCAGATCATTGGGCTGGTTTTCCTGAGTAGGTTATGACCGGTACGTGTGTGGTTGTGTGTACTTACTAGGTTGCCCATAAGTGTTTGGTTTAGTCAAGTTAGGACCCTGGGCGGGTTTCTGACTTGACTAAGTAAAGTTAGGATGGTTGCGCCATCCAGGGTTGTAAGTGTTTGAATAAGACTCATTTCTAGTGTAACCCTGGAGTGCATTCACATCCTCAAGATAACTAGGCATCAAGCTGCCTAGTTCAGAATTTGAGGGCATCAAGGTCCCTCCTTGGTACCTAGAAAGAGTTGGGTCCAAGTACAGTTGCCTCATAGGTGAAACCATGGTTAGGTCATTAATGTTGTGCACAGATTCCTGACCTAGTTGGTTGGGGAATTGGTTGTGGGCTAATATAGGCACTCCTTGGGTAGACATAAGATTTAATCTGGATTGTGTACCTAAGGAATTCCCTCCCTTTAGAAGGTTATCCAGCTTCTTATCCAAATTCTCCACATTCTTTCCCACGAGTTCCACCTTATCTAATCATTGTGCAATTAGATCTAAATCAGCCAAGTTTGAATTATTGTTAACATCATAAACTCCTCTCCTTGGTTGATTAGCTTTGTTAAAGGTGGACATTGGGGCATTATTGAGGGAATTTTCACTCATATTCTCGAACAATTGAAAGGCTCGCTCAGCATCTCGACTCAAGAAAATGCCCCCACATGCCTGATTGCACAACAATCATAGGCCCTAATTCGCCAGAATTAAGGTAGAACCGAGCTTAACATGGGCATTTTGCATCCATACACATCATACTTTGCATCTTAGATGATTTATATGTTTTGTGCATAATAATGTGTTATTTGAGAGGTATTAATAATTGCTGGTAATCTAGGGTTGCAAATGATCGATCCAACATTATGGATCTATTTGGAATGACGACAGGAGTCCAACACTTCCAAGAGCACATCAATCAGACTCCCATAGCACCCTAGGGAGTTCGCAGAAGAAGCAGGAGCCAAGGGGCAAATTGAAGAATATACGAACCTCAGATGACAAATCTAACCGCACAAATGAATCCAAATTGATGTTCGCGGTCCAACGGTGCAGAAATCAACTAAATCGGAGGCCTACATCATCAGATACAAGGAGAAGAAGATGGACGGCCACGATGGCACCACGTGGAGCCATTGCAGCCGCCCCTCACCTCACCCTAATCTGGAAAGGAGAGCCATGGGCCATTGGATCATCATCCAATGGCCGCGATGCAACCACGTCGTTTGCCTTTAGCCCCCTCATCACGCACAAGCGAGATCTCGACCGTTGGATTCCCATCCAACGGCCGAGGGTGGCTGCATGCTATTTGGAAAGCGTGACAATCTGCGCACGTAGTGTAGCAGAGAGGATGCTTAACCGATAGCGGGTGACGTGTGATCGAAGAGCAAATAGGAGACGGGCGTCCACAGATGAAATTCCACTGTCGGATCTTCATCGGGTGGATCTACAGCGAACGCGTGGCGAGTGCAGAAGCGTCGGATGCAGACACGCGTTTTAAGGATTCAATGGGTGCTGCACAGGCTTTTCAAGCCATTCAATCGAGAGATCGAATGGCTGAGGAGCATTAGGACTTAAGGCACTTTTGATCGTTGAGCGACGGGCAACAGGTGAATCAACGGGCGTGCGGGCGAAGCAACGCGATCTATGCCACGAACAAATTGGTGCCGTTGCCAGGGAGGGACAGAGACTTTTGATTTTATCTCTAATACGGTATTTTTGTGTGCAGGAACAACGACACAAAGTGGCAAACGAGGAAAAGCGGGTGCTGCGAAAATCAGGTGCACAAATTCTTATTAGAAATTCGGCCAGAAAGTAAGTGTCATCTTTAAAATTTAATAGCTATGCTTTTAATGCTCCAAAAATCCTGAAATTTGGACTGGAACTAGATCATCAAATTATATTTCTAGCACCACCTTTCCTAGAAGGAAATTCCTTCTGTGGAATTTTTAAAAATTCATGGAGTACATACTGGTTAGATTGCTTGAAAATAGAACTTTTTTGAAGTTTAGAAATCAATTCTGACTAACATACAAATTAGATTAATTCAAAACTTGTGGGGTGTGAAAGATAATCAAATTATCTTTCAATATGATAATTTTACAAAATTTTTGGAGTATATTTGATATTTTTTCCAATAGAAAAACCAAAATAGGGTCTAAATTCCACCACGCGGAGAACAACTACGGGACTTCTATGATCCGGCGGCAACAATCATAGCACCTCAGGTCCGGATTCTCGTAGATAGAGATGGATTCAAGTTAAATCCGAATATCATAAGTCTGATTCAGACTCATTTTCATGGAAACTCGAATGAGAATCCCTTCCAGCACATTGAAGATCTGAGTCGGATTGCAGAGTTAGTTCGACCTAGGAATATAGATATTGGAATTGTTCTCATGAAGCTTTTTCCCTTTTCTCTCAAGGATAAAGTTTCTTATTGGTTCAAGACCATCGGGAGGCCAATTGGATCCTGGGAGGAATTACATCGCGAATTCCTCCAAAAGTTCTTCCCGATCTATCGAACAAATGCTATGAGCCGTGTGATCACTACCTTCGCCCAAGACCTTGGAGAGAAGCTGCAAGATGCTTGGGACAAATTCCACAATCTTCTCAGGAAGTGCCCACACCATGGTGTACCCAAATGGCACATCGCTCAAGTCTTTTACCATGGGTTGGATGACACTCATCGGTACTTGGCCGATGCATCTAGTGGTGGGAATTTCCTCGTGAAGGATGAGAACAACGCATTTGAACTGTTCAAGTCCTTAGCAGAGAACTCGATGAATGCCACCTCAATGAACCAATTCTAGTGACTTGGACAGCAACAAGTTAATGTCCACGAAGCTCAAGCCGAGTCTGCCCGAGCTGACATGGACATTATCACCAAAATGCTAGACAAGGTGGATCTGCTTAATAAGAAGCTCGATGAATTAATGCGAGCAAGATCTGGATCTTTTGGCAGCACTACTCCATCTTACTTCTCTCAAGTGTCTCGATCCCCCTCTACTCGTACATATCTGTTCACTCGAGATGTTTTCTCTCCATCTCCGCGGGATCCTGCATACCAGGAACACGTGAACAATGTGGATTTGGCACCGTACAATCAGGGTTACACACCACATGACGATGCAAGTGCGTATTCTTTCGATGAATTTTCATCTGAGATGTCTTCAGCCTACGAAGATGTCAATGCTATTCAGGGTTACGGGTGTAACAACCCGTATTCTGAAATGTATAACCCTGGTTGGTGCCAACATCCCAATTTCTCACGGTCTGGTAACCCACAGAGACTGAGTCAAGCTCCAAACTACCAGACCAGACAATACGGGAATGCACAGAACACGTATCCTAGGCAACAACAATTCTCATCTCAGCAGCAACAGACACGCTCTATCTATCAACCGCTGCACCATGCTGCCAACTAGCCTCCAAATCAGGCCGACCCTTTGGAGTCTCTAAAGGAGGAATTGTAGGCATCAATTCGAAAATCTACTCATGACAACCTGCAAATAATGAAGGCAATGGTTGACGAAATACAGAGCATACAGAACATGCAAAACCAGATGATGCAGGAGCATAGGTCACAGGGAGCTTTGCCCTCCCAACCTGTCCCAAATCCAAGATATGTTCAGAATTAGGGCACTACGCCTAGATTCCAAGCACCACAGGGGCAAGCACATGCTGTTATGTAAGCACCTCCCACACCACCTGGTTATGGGCTCAGTCAGCCACCTCTGTTGCCAAACCCTGTGTATCCAGACCAACCTCCTCCTCTGCCCCTTCATGGACAGCACGCCGATGCAAAAGCTGTCACTTAAGGAATGGAAAGACTACATAGGATCCACTACCTAGGCAAGTGGGTAATGATTTTTCCTATGCTCTATAGCAAGCTGGCTCACAACCCTCTTCCTCTTTTAAGCCATCTTCATTAGATAAAGGAAAGAAGCCCCTAGACCCTGAAATTCCCATTCCTTTTCCTGCGGCTCTAACATGAGATTTAATATGGAAAAAGGACACGCGGAATTTCAAGGACCTAAAATCTATGTTCAAGGAAGTTCACATTCAGGTCCCTCTCCTCGAAGCAATAGATTACATCCCTACTATTGTTAGGTTCTTCAAGAACTACTATACTCCAAAGTGACAATAGAGAATCGAACAACAAGTGATATTATCTAAGGAAGCCAGTGCGGTTATTTTAGCTGACTTACCACCTAAACAGAAGGACCCAGGCACACCACTGATTTCCTGCTTTTTGTAGGATTCCCCTTTTGATAGGGCCCTTCTTGATTTGGGGTCGTCCATCAACCTAACTCCCATTGTAATATTTGATCGATTTTGATTTGGGGAGTTAAAGCCCACCTTAGTTACCATATAGTTGACTGACTGATCGGTAAAAACGCCGAGGGGGGTGGTTGAACATGTGATCGTGAAAGTCCAAGGATTCTGCTTTCTAGCGGACATTTTTTCTCTTGATATGGAGGTTCCTCCTAATCTCAGTGATGCACCGATTATTTTAGGTTGCCCATTTTTGGCAACCGCCCGCGTAAACATCGACTGTGAATCAGGATGCATGGAGATTGCCCTATGGAACGAAGAGCTTAGACTGAACATTTTCAGGGAATCAAAGAACTTTGATTGCGATTTAATCGAGGAGGATAGTGAAGATGAAGATTTAGCTTTCTGTGGGAACATTGGGCTCCTCTGCAGTGATCCAATGGCACATTCATCTTCACTATCAGGGGTCTTAGATCGCAATCCACACAGGACTGAGACTAATGACATACACATTTCGTCCCATGGATCTAGTTGTCATGGTGTTCATCTGCTCCTAACACACCTGATCCTAACTATCTTGTCCTATCCAGCATTGATATCTTGAGACAGGATTACATGACAACTGTAGACGGATTCTTCATTAGTTAGGATCACCAAATTTCCGTTGTTGCTTCCTCTCCTCCCCTGCGTAAACCCTCTCCCCACCCTCCACTACTAGAGTTACAGCCCTTACCTGATTCTCTCAAGTACGTGTTTCTGGGAGAAAGTGAGACGTATCCTATGATTATAATGTTCACTTGACTCTGGATCAGGAACACCAGTTGATCTTCATTCTGCAAGCACATAGGGCTACTATCGAGTGGGGCATTACTGATCTCCACGGGATTCACCCCTCATATTGCACTCACCATATCTACACTAATGAAGGGGTGAGACCATCGAGACAACCTCAAAGATGCCTAAATCCAAATATGTTGGAGGTTGTCAAGAAGGAGATCATTAAATGGCTGGACGCTGACATTATCTATCCAATTTTCGACAGCCAGTGGGTGAGTCCCATTCAGATAGCGCCTAAAAAGGCGGGACTCACCGTAATAAAAAATGAATTGGGCGAATCCATCTTGACCCACACCACGACTTCTCGGCGAGTTTGCAATGATTATAGGAAGCTAAACTTGGCCACCAAAAAGGATCATTTTCTTTGACCCTTTATTGATCAGATTTTAGAACGGCTGGCCGGGCATAGCTTCTTCTGCTTTCTGGATGGATACTATGGGTACAATCAAGTAGCAATCAACCTGGAAGATCAAGACAAGATAAATTTTACGTGTCCCTTTGGAACATTTGCTTTTAAGCGGATGCCTTTTGGCTTCTGCAATGCACCAGCTACTTTTAAGAGATGCATGATGGCCATCTTTTCAAACACGATCGAGGACTGCGTAGAAGTGTTCATCGACAACTTCTTCGTGTTTGGAGATGATTTCTCGTCTTGTCTTGATAACCTCACAAAGATCCTGAGGAGATGTATAGAGGTTAACCTAGTACTTTCATGGGAGAAAAGCCATTTTATGGTGAGGGATGGCATCGTACTAGGTCATAGGATCTCCTCTAATGGACTTGAGGTCGATCGAGCTAAGTCTGAAATCATTTCGCAATTACCTCCGCTTAGCTCGGTTAGGCAAATCAGATCATTCTTAGGGCATGTCGAATTTTATCGAAGATTCATTCGAGATTTCTCGAAAATTGCTCATCCATTAACGAATCTTCTGGTAACTGATTGCGTAGCAATCATAGGTCTTAATTGACCCAAATTAGGCCAGGACTTAGCATAAGTTAGGATAATTCATGCATGCATAAGCATTATTTGCATCTTTACTACTTTCTTTTAGCTATGCATAAAATAATGCTATGATGTACTGATTAGGTGCATTATGTCAATTACAGGTAATAAGCTGATCAAAAGGTAGATCTGAAGTTGGATCTGAAACTGGAATAACTGGTGTTGCAACAGAGCTAGAGCGGAAGACCTAGATTAGATGTAATAGATAATAATGTAAGGGAGTTAAGGTATGCTATTCTATTAAGTAGGAATAAAGCAGTAAAATATGAAGAACTTAGGACCATCCTAGCCCTAGGACAGCCTAGAAGCTTCCCCAAGCCTTAGCCACCCTTAGATTAGGTATCGCACCCTAGGAAACCATAAAACCCTAATTCCAACCTCTATCTGGACATCCAGATAAGTTATTGGATGTCCAGAACCCTTAGCCAACTCCCACACACCGTAAACCCACTTCTACAGTGTTATTGGACGTCCAGACACTTAGTCAGATGTCCAATTTATGCAGAATAGCCAAGACAGAACCTAGAATCCCTTCTGACTCTAATTGGACGTTTAGAAAATAAGTCTGGACTTTTGATTTTTCACTATAAGACGTCTGACACTTTTATTGGATGTCTGGAACTGCTCTCCAATTCCTGTTTTGAGATTCAAGCCTTGATCTTGGATCTCTAGGTCTCTAAACCCAATTCCAACCCCATAGGAACCTAAATTAAGGTGCCCTAACCCTAGTACATCACCTCTACACCTCCCTAAGGACCTAATTAGGTCCTCACTAAACCTAATTGACTTGAATCTTAGTCAATTCCATCAGCCTATTCAATTGGACTCATTGAGTCCAATTAAGCCCTGTTCTCAGCACACAATATCCAATTGGATTCAATGAGAATCCAATTGACCTAGGCCTGACTTAATTGAGTTGTTTTACTCTCAATTAAGTTTTCACACACCAATTAAACTTGTATTAAGTTTAATTGCACTTTACTTTAGTGAATTAGGGTTTACAACCCTAATTTGAGACCTACCTTGACCTAAACCCACTAGAACCTAACCTAATCAACCTAGCCACCTAAGTTTCAACCCACACACACCATCCACATGAAAATACCTAGCCTAGAGTTCTCTAGAACTCTCTACCATGTGTTGTTGCCTTGGTTGCTAAAATTAGCAACCAAGAGCCATTCAATTTTTTGATCCACATTTGGTGGATCTAAAAACCAACATCCATCCTCTCTCTCTCACTCTCCCACGAGCTCCCACCATAGGCCTCTTTACAGAATTCCATAATTCTCTAGAGAGCTTCCCTTAGGTCTATAAAAAGTCCTAAGGGGTGGCCATTTACACCCATCCATCTCTTGGCTTTATTCACTTCCATTTAGGTTAGCTACATTCCACCGCCATGAGTTGTCTCACCATGGCCACCACCATCTCCACGCCAGGATGCTGGATCACCTCTCCAACCTCTCTCCAAGGGCCAGCCTAAGCACCATTGGGTGCCCCTCCTCTCAACCAACTCAAAGGTCATTGGAGCCCACCTCCGAATGCCCTTATTTCTGCTAGATTAGTAGCTTAGTTCTTCATAGTTTACATGCTTTATTTACTTCTTAGTAGTGTAGCTCTTTATTCTCCCCCAATGATGCATGCATAATCCCCCCTTATATTCGTGTATGAGATCGTTTTCTGCTAGCTAGATTTGTATTTTCTAAGCATTCCTCTATAAGCTTTCCACGAGCTTAATGCTGTAGCCACCATCATGAATTGAATGAATGAAAATCTTTTTTCTATATATATATATCTATGTCTGAAAATCACCATGAGCTTATTGTAATATATTTTGTGTGGTTGAAGTTGCCTGCTTTTAATTATTATCTTTTGGCAACTAGTATGTCGTACATCAATACGTAAATCACCATAAATCGACATGAGATTTTAAGCAAGTAGAGCAAAAGAGATCGATTTCAAATCTACATTTCCATAAACGTCTCCCAGAGACGAACGACCAGGACTCAAGTCTTGCTATCTTTACAAATCATTGTTGACGAGTGTTTTCGTGTGCTATACTACGATGAGATTTCTGTTTTCAAAACATGCGCGAAAACAGGTTTGTCAGTAACCAACATGCCCTTTGATTTCGACTCCTCGTGTCTCAATGCTTTCGAGACCTTGCGAAGCACTGTTTCAAGTGCACCTATTCTCCAACCTCCCGACTGGTCTCTCGACTTCGAGATGATGTGTGACTCCTCCAACTTTGTTGTCGGAACCATTCTTGGCCAGCAATAAGAGCACCATCCATTTGTTATATACTACGCTAGCAAAATGCTAAACGAGGCTCAGCATAACTATGCAGTCACTGAGAAAGAATTGCTAGTTGTGGTATTCGAGTTGGAGAAATTCAAGTCATACTTAGTCGAGTCCAAAGTTATCATCTACACTGACCATTCTGCCCACCGACATTTGTTGTCAAAGAAGGACGCCAAACCCTGCCTTATCAGATGGATCCTTCTTTTGCTGGAATTTGATGTCAAGATCAGCGACAAAGCCAAAGCCCATAATGTTGTGGCGGATAACTTGTCTCGACTAGACCCAGACTACATTCCATACTCCCTGTCGATATCAGACTGATTTCGGGATGAGTCTTTTCTATCTATCAACTCTATTGAGTTTCCTTGATACGCTAATATAGCAAACTATCTCATCGCAGGTAGGCTACCTGTGGGATTATCCAGGGATCAAAAAACTCAAATTATATCAGAGGCTAAATTCTATTTTTGGGACAACCCACTGCTCTTTCGCATTGGGGCTGACCAAATCTTCCGTAGATGTGTCCCTGATTTGGAAATCTCTAGTGTGCTATCCTTCTGCCATAGCGATGCTTGTGGGGGTCATTTTTCAGGTCGAAAGGCCGCTGCAAAGATTTTGCAGTCGGGATTTTTCTAGCCAACCATTTTCAGAGATATACACGAGTTTGCCAAGTGCTGTAAGTGATGCCAGGCAGCCAGTTCTATGACCCGGAGAGACATGATGCCTCTCCAATCCATTCTTGTTGTAGAAGTATTCGACGTCTGGGGCATCGACTTTATGGGCCCCTTCCCAAACTCGCATGGCTTTGAGTACATACTCCTCTCAGTAGACTATGTCTCAAAGTGGGTAGAAGCTACCCTGGCAAGACATGTTGATCATAAGACTATTATATCCTTCATCCGGGAATTCATTTTTGCGAGATTCGGAGTTCCCTACGCCTTGATAAGTGATGGGGGAAGTCACTTCATCCATGCCCATTTCAGATCATTATTGAAGAAACATGGGGTGCAGCATCGCATTGCTACCCCGTATCACCCACAGACCAATTGGCAAGCTAAAGTATCAAACCGTCAAATCAACCTTATCCTTCAAAAGATGGTTAAACCTGATAGGAAGGATTGGTCCGATCAGTTGATTGATGCACTATGGGCATAGCGGACTGCGTACAAGGCCTCGCTCAGAATGTCGCCATACCGCATGGTGTATGGAAAGGCCTGTCACATTCCTATGGAGCTTGAGCACAGTGCCTTTTGGGCAGTGCAGAAGTGTAATTTTAACCTTGAGGCCGAAGACTATGAAAGGAAGCTCCATCTCAATGAGTTAGAGGAGATTAGGCAAGAAGCATATGAGAATGCAAAAATATACCAAGACAAGACAAAAGCTTTCCATGATCGACACATCCGAAGGAAGGAGTTTGCACCTAACCAGCAGGTTTGGCTATTTGACTCCCAACTCAAATTCTTTGCGGGAAAGCTCAAGTTCAAGTGGATTGGACCTTTTCTAGTGGTCCACCAGTATCCTAACGGGGCAGTCCAAATTAAATACCCAAAATCTGGGCACATTTTTAGGGTTAATGGCCAGCACCTCAAACCATTCTTTGCCCAAGAACCTCCTCCTACTAACGAAATGATACATCTTCTTGAGGACGTGTGACTGATGAGTTGCCTAGCTGGAGGCATTAAACTCAGCATGTATACATATATACATACCATATATACATAGCATATTTCATTTCCACGTATTGTTTCGCATATTGTTTTGCATATTGTGTATGGATTGCAGTGATGGTGTGAGCTGAACGATAACTCAAAAGCAGTTTCAGGTGATTTCTATCCACATACACCCTACCTTATTTTTTTTTTATTCATGCATGAGGACATGCAAACACTTAGGCATGGGAGGGTAGTCCATAAAACTGAAAATTTTCTGCCAACAACTAGGGGATCAAAATTGTTTTATTAAGAAGTTTTATTAAAAATCTATTCTTTAGTAGATTCCTAAGCTTAGAATCCAGTATAACCTCACATCTGCATGTAGAATTTGCAATGGATCCATTGTGAAAACCGATAAACATCTCTAGTCTGTCGAGAAGAAGCATTGCTTCTTCTCCTGAACCCTTGGACAACAATCAGGGAGTCAGGTGAACCATCTCCTAGTAGATCCACCAAAACATGTGTGAGATGAGAGTAGAGAGTCTACTGGTGCTCTAAGGCTAGTGTAAGGAATCTTTAATTTTTAATAATTGAATAATACTTAGAGATGGGCATAGTTTTCGCTCTCAGTTCTTGCGTACTAATTTTGTGAGAAATTCCATACGAGAGCCACCAAATAAGGTAAAAACACAGAGAGTGGGTTCTGATAAAACTAGGACTGAGGTGGATGGTCACGACCGTCCTCTACGAAATCCTTGGCTGAAGGAGGGTACTGATGTTAAGGTCAAAAATATATCGTCCTATCCATTCCCTACTCGGTGCCGAGAATAGGCACATCCACCAAATGAATCACCTAAGATCCTCTTGGTCATCCCCAAAAATCCCAAATAATGCCTCATGAATAAAAGTATGTATGTTGTGTCGCATTGTTGTGTTATGTCATGTTGGTAATGGCATTGTGCTAGTAGATATATGTCTTGATAAAAAGAAGAAAAAAAGCATACAAAAGAGGTATTTGCTTGAAAAAAAAAGTGTTATGTTAAGAAGTTTGAGTTATGTAAGTCAAAATATTTTGAGGCAAAAACACCTACCATCCCCACGAACCACCAAATACAGCCTAAACCTATTTTTCTATATTTTTGATCGCCTGAATACAGGATGAGGAGTCTGACTTAGTCGTAGGGTTATTAGAACTTAATTAAAGTGTAATGCCATGTAAGACCACCAAATACAGTTGCAAATTTGGTAAGATGTGAGTTCAGGAAGAGAAAGAAAAAGAGAGAAAAGAAAAAGTACAAAAGATTTTAAGAGAGCATAGTTTTCTAGCCCTTCTCTAAGTTAAGTTATTCAATAATCTTCTAATCTAGATTCTGAAATACTAGTCACTATGTAGCACCAGAAGAGAGTGAGCCATCAAATACAAATCCAGTTAATTTAGACATCTTCTACCTAAGCCAAAAGCCGAGGTTAAAATCTGAGAATAGTTCATATCCCCAAGAGAAGAGGTTTGCCTATCCCAGTAGGATTTTACTAGGGGTCAAGTATAAGCTTTAAATGCATATCGACTCTTCGCTTGGATCCATTGCATAAGCTACAACATTACATATTCATGGTTATTTGGATTCTAAATTTTTGGATGAAACAAAAAGAAATAAACCTTTAGTTAAATTCTTGATAAAATGCATTTAGTCTTGCACTTGCTAGGGACTAGCAAGATTTAGGCATGGGGGTATGATTGTACAACAATCATAGGCCCTAATTCGCCTAAATTAAGGTAGAACCTAGCTTAACATGGGAATTCTCCATGCATACACACGTACTTTGCTTCTTAGATGATTTATATGTTTTATACATAATAATGTGCTATTTGAGAGGTATTAATAATTGCAGGTAATCTAGGGCTGCAGATGACCGATCCAACCTTATGGATCTATTTGGAATGACGACGGGAGTCCAACACTTACGAGAGCACATCAATCAGACTCGCATAGCACCCTAGCGAGTCCATAGAAGAAGCAGGAGCCAAGGGGCAAATTGAAGAATATCCAAACCTCATATGACAAATCCAACCACACATATGGATTCAGATCGATGTTCGCAGTCCAACAATGAAGAAATCAACTAAATAGGAGGCCTACATCATCAGATACAAGGAGAAGAAGATGGACGGCAATGATGGCACCATGTGGTGCCATCGCAGCCGCCCCTCACTGCACCCCAATCTTGAAAGGAGAGCCATGAGCTGTTGGATCGTCATCCAACGGTCGCGAAGCAGCCACGTCGTCCACCTCAAGCCGCCTCATCAAGCACAGGCGAGATCTCAACCGTTGGATTCCAATCCAACGACCGAGGGTGGCTGCATGCTATTTGGAAAGCACAACAATCCGTACGTGTAGCGTAGCTAAGAGGGTGCTTAATCGACAGTGAGTGATGCGCGATCGAAGTGCGATTAGGAAACGGGCACCTGCAGATGAAATTCCACCGTCGAATCTTCATCGGGCGGATCTACAGCGAACGCGTGGTAAGCGTGGAAGCATCAAATGCAGACGTGCACGGTGACGCGCATCTTAAGGATTCAGCGGGCACTGCGTAGGCTTTTTAAGCCATTCGATTGAGAGATCGGACGGGTGAGGAGCGTTAGACTTAAGGCGTGTTTGAGTGTTGAGCGGCTAGCAGCGGGCGTGCTGGCGAGCAGGAGCCATCAGATCTTGATCTGAGGGTGCACAGGCTACCACATGCCAGCATCATATCAAACCGAGGATAAAAGAAGGATTTAGAAGGCTTAATCAGGGTCGTTGATCCCTTGATAACGGATCTGATTAATCTGAAGCCTTTGCACAGATTTAAGGGCCCAAATACCCTAAATGCCCTTCACTAAAGCTATAAAAAGAGGCCTAAGGGCCCCCTTTGAAATGCATTCTTTATAATTTCTTCTTCTTCCTCCTTCTACACCTTTTCTCTCTCTTCTTCTTCTTCCCATCTTCTCTACATCCGTCTCTGTACCTCCATCTGAAGCATTCGTTGGGCTACCCCGAAGGATCATTGCTGCTCTTCCGAACCTCTCCAAAAGGCCACCACGAAGCACCCATGGTGCCCTCGTTCAGTTACATAAGTAGTTTACGTTTATGTCAGAATTTGTTTAGTTAGATGTATGCAATTCATGTTCAAATTCTTTGATTGATATATATACTATGTCCATGCCATTTAGTATTTATATTTAGAACAACATCTGAAATCAAAAGTACTTTCTGCCTCCCTGTGATCGACCAGGACTCACCAAGTTCCGTTAATTTATTTGCTCGAGACGTATTTCGCACTATACTACAATGTGGTAATTTTCAACGCAATCTACGCCACGAACAATGTTGCATCAACAAAATTCTTCAGATTATTACTCAACCCACAATAGAAAATATGGGCCAAGTGCCACTTCGGAATCCCATGATAAGGGCGTTTCCTAGCTAAAGAATTGAACCTCTCCCAAGCCTCATGTAGTTGTTCCCCAGGGTTCTGCATAAATGTTGTTATGGCACATCTAAGGGCATTAGTTTTTCCTACGGGGAAGAATTTCTTTAGGAATGTGCTTCTCAAGTCTTCCCAAGTTAAGATTAGTCTACCAATTGTCCTCAGCCAATGTACAGCTCTATCTTTCAAGGAGAATGGGAACATCTTCATCATCAAGGTACCTTCATTCATGTTCCTTGGGCCAGAGGTTCTTCCTATGTGTAGGAGCTCTTCAAGGTGGTGGAAGGGATCATCTGACTCATGGCCATGAAAGTGGGGAATCAAGTAATGATTTGAGGTTTGAGTTCAAAATCTTCCCCATCCTGAGGTACCCTAACAAAGGGTTCAGCTTAGGCATTAGGAGGGTTATAAAAGTCATGGAGGGGTCGGTCTACCCTTCCATTTTGGAGTCGAGTGATGGCCTACACCATGACTTCCATCTGTCGGTCATGATGCTGGCCTTGCTTAGTGATCTGCCTTTATAAGAGAGTCATAGGATCCACATTTTGTTCATCGATCTCTTCTTCCTTGTAATGACTAGCCATTACAGAGGGTTTAGATTCAGATCCTAGATAAATAGGTCTTCTCCTAGGATTTCTATCTAATGGTGGTAGCAAATTAGGATTTTGAGATCTTCTACATTGCATACACTAGCAGAATGTCTATAGATGAGAAGGAGAAGGCAGATGAGAGAAAACCCTGCCCGCTCAATGCAAGCAATTAAATTGGTCCTTAGAGTGTCAACCCTAATTAGACCTGATCCTGGCTCTCCAAAACACGACTAGGTTAGATCAACCCTTGAATTACCTTGCTAGCTAGAAAGGGTGGGACCCCTTAGGACACCCCGCACAGTGGGAAACCACTAAAGGTTAATGTGATTACCGCACCGATCTTTCTTGTCACCAATGGGTCCAAGTAGACAAGGCCTTAACCTTAGCCCAATCTAGTTTCAAGTCCCCAAGTCTATTAGTCCTGCCTAGGGCACATCTGCTCAGTTTTAAGCTTGGGTTTGATGTACTTTTGGAATATGATGGGCGTTACGGGGGTGTTTGCCCTTAAACATTGATTTTGAAATGTGTAGTGCGCAGGCAAAAAGGGTTCACAAGCAATTTTTCTTGATGAAGTGAATTTTAAGATTCGAATGCTTGCGTTAATGAGTTTTAGGGTTCACTTGAGTTAATATTTTCAATCAAGGTTTTGATGAGACACACAAGAGTTTTGCAAATCTCAATTTTTTTGATAGATTTCCTTTAAATATGAAAATGCAAGTGTGCTCTATCCTTAATGTGGAACCCTAAGCACAGATAATTATAGATGATTCTTTTAAGTTCAAAATCATATGAGTGGTATGACCCAAGAAATGAAATAAATTTGTCTTATTGCACCACTAACTAGGTACTCATAAAATATTTTTCAAGAATTTTTAATGCACGTTTCCTATTCTTTTCAGATTTAAAGTGTACAAGGGGTTTTGTAGTCTATTTTGACCCCCAGTTAGTGACTGGATAATCCGTGAAATCAAACATGCAAGAAATAATTTTTTCAAAATTTTTCAAAATTCTTGATTATCTCAGAAATTCAGTGCCACACATTTCAAGTCAATCGAAGTTGTATAAAAATTCCTATAATATTTTGAACTCCGAAAAGTCAGGAACAATAACTGTATTGATAACAGATCAGTGGGAAAATTTTTACAATTTTTTTATAACTTTGATTTGTGTGAAATTGGGATATGTTGTTCCTGCCTTTGAAATATAGTCTAGTAAAAATTTGAGAATTTTTGGACATACGGATCTCTGGGATTTGAATTTTTAAGATAAAACTTTATTTCAATCCGAAAATCAAGAGAGAAATTTTTTTTATATGAAAACAAATTCCAACTAATCATAGGGTTCAAGAAAATCCTAAATCTAACTAATCTAAACTATAAGTAATTACCTGAGGTTCAAACCCGCAATTCCCATTGTCATGTTTTGTTCTAATTTCCTTGCTTTGCTGCACACACGAAATCAACGAAAATAGCAAGTTAAAAATCTCAAATTGGCACCAAGAAAGCTTAAAAAATTTTCGTTGCCTCCCCACCAACGGCGCCAACTTGTCCGACGCGTTATTCGCATTTTAAGAGATTATTTAGTTGTAGTATAGCGCGAAAACACGTCGACAAATAAATTTATAAAACTCCGGTGAGTACCGAGTTATTTGTAGGGAGGCAATCTTGATTTTTACAGAAGCTTTTCAAGAAAAATTACTCTAAACAGATATTTATATATGTATATATGTATACGAATCAAATATCATCCATTTGGAAGATCAGAATCTTATTGCAATTAAACAAAGTTTTCACAATAAAGAATGTTACTAGAATTAAATAGAGAGAGAGAAAGATAAAGTGGCAGAGAGACGATGCCGCTTGTAGGAAGCCTGTGCGAGGTGCAACAACACCTCAAAACCAGAGCGTCGGGATGAAGGTTGGAGCAGAGTTGCAGAGGGATGGAGAGTTGCAGAGAAGGTGGAAGATATCTGGAGTTCATGGAAGAGAGATGCTTCAACTGGGGGGCTTTGGCCTTCTTTTATAGCTTTTATGGAGGGCAAAAAGAGTATTTAACCCCTTTATCTCATGCAATAACTCTTGTTTGATCAGATCCATTGATCGGGAGATCAACGGATCAGATCTAGCCTTAAAACACCTTTAAATTCACCTCCATCGCACTGATTTAATCTCTAGATGACACGTGGCACCCGCTGCGCCCTTGTCTCAAGATCGCACGGCCCCGCTTCCTCCTTGCACGCCCGCTGCAACGAATCTCTCTCTGCACGCGCACTCGCAAGGCTCTTTTCAGCACCTAATCCTCAGATTGGACGGCTTGAGCACGCTCGCCTCGACTTCCTGATCTCGCAAAATGCGTGGGTTCACGCGTCTGACCACGACACACTCTGATCGTGCCACATGGTTGCGTCTGCGTGCGCCGATCGCCATCCAACGGCGCGATCGCACCCGCACGAGCATTCCTTCAATTTCACGCAACGTCGCTTCAACAAGCGTCACATGCTTCCGTGCGAGCACGTGAGCCAACGCGCTGTGCGAAAGTTGTGTTATAGTTCCTTGTTTGTTTTTATTTGTACTTATCCTGCTAGACGGTTGACATGGCGTGCTCATGATAGTTGGATGAAGATCCTACGGCTCACAGCATGCGAGGTGGCATTCCAAGATGCGATGGTGGTGAGGGAGCGGCTGTGATGTCACCATGTGGCACCATCATGAATGTCCATCTTCTTCTCCTTGTATCTGGTGATGTAGATCTCCGATCGAGTTGATTTTTGCGTCGTTGGACTGCGATCATCAATCATGATTCATCCGTAAGATTAGATTCTTCATCTCAGGCTCGGATATTTGTCATTTGGCTTTATGATCTTCGTTCTTTTATGGACTGCACAAGATGCCCTGGTTGTCTGATCGAGATGATTTCAGAAGCGCTAGACTCCCGTCGTCATTCTGATCAGATCTGTCCAGTCTGATCTGACATCCGTGGCTTCGAATCATCTGCGATTAGAATTGAGACGATTTTAGGTCATAAAATGACGATACTATCTATATGACTAATAAACTAGCTATTGTGCAAGTTACGATGCCTATGAATGCATTATTCCTAAGGTATGCTAGAATCTAGCTTAATTCAAGTGATTTTAGTTGCATGATTGCTGTGCAATCACAGCCCTATGCCTAAATCTTGCTAGTCCCGAGCAAATTCATGACTAAATGCAAAGTGGTCCTACATGAGTAATTTTTATCAAAAGGTTGACTAGAGGTGTATGTCTTTTGTTTTCATCCGAAGCTTTAGCATTCCGATAATCATGATTGTGTTTTGTTGAAGCCTATGCAACGGATCCAAGTGAAAGCCAATCCTCATCTAAAGATCATACTTGACCCTGAGTAAAAATCTATCGGGATTGGCAAACTTCTTCTCTCGGTGTTATAAATTAACCTCTATATTCAGCCCCAGCTTTTGGCTTAGGTAGAAGATTTCTGTGTCAACTAAATTTGTATTTGGTGGCTCACACTCATCTGGTGCCACATGTAGACTAGTACTTTAGAATCTAGATTATGAAATAATTCAACTCAGAGAGAGGTGAGAAATTATGCTCTCTTTAGTTCCTTTGTACTCATTCTCTCTCTTTCTTTCTCTTTCTCTTTCTTTTTCTTTTCTTTTCTTTCTTTTTGAGCTTACAATCTTACCAAATTTATCGGTATATTTGGTGGTCTCTCCTGGCATTAACACTTTGATTAAGTTCTAATAACTCTAAGACTAAGTCAGAATTCCTCAACCCATATTCAAGCGGCCAGAGATACACAAAAGT
This sequence comes from Thalassia testudinum, assembly GCA_037157565.1. NCBI lineage: Eukaryota > Viridiplantae > Streptophyta > Magnoliopsida > Alismatales > Hydrocharitaceae > Thalassia > Thalassia testudinum. Next base: position 125,061,504 of record JAZHRO010000013.1, read on the forward strand.
AGGTCAAGGCTGTATTTGGTGGATTGTGAGGGTGGTAGGTGTTGTTGCCTCATTACACTTGATATAAATTCTAACTCATAAACTCTTTTTTTTTCTACTCTTTTCTTTTTCTAAATTTTTTCTTATGCATATATATATACTTTTTATTTTTCATCTTTTTTTTTCTTTTTTTTCGCATCCAAATATCTACTAACGCAATGCAGCATACGAACTTTTATTTACGAGGATTCGAGATTATGGGTGTTCAAGAGGATATCGGGTGGCTTATTTAATGGAAGTGTCTATTCTTGGCACCGAGAAGGGAATGATATGACAATGTATTTCTGACCTTGACATTAATACCCTCCTTCAGTCGAGGATTCTGTAAATGACGATCGTGACCGTCCACCTCAATCCTAGTTTTATCAGAACCCGCACTCTGCGTATTTGCCTTATTTGGTGGCTCTCAAGAGATTCGCACTAGGAACTTGTATGTAGAAATCGAGAGAGAAAACTATGCCTAACTCCGAGTATCATTATCTCATTATCCAAAGTTTAAGATTCCTCATACTAGCCTTAGAGCACCAGGAGACTTTCTACTCTCACCTCACACTTGTTTGGTGGATCTATTAGAAAATAGTTTGCCTGACTCCTTAATTACTATCCAAGGGTTTAGGAGAAGAATCATGGCTTCTTCTTGACAAACTAAAGATGTTTATCGGTCTTCACAGAGGATCCATTTCAAATTCTACGTGTTAGTGTGAAATTATACTGGATTCTAAACTCAGGAATCAACTTAAGAATAAATCCCTAATAAAACCTTAATAACAATTCTCCATGCCTAATGCATTTATTTATTTTTTATTTATTTATTATTATTTTCAGACATAAAGATAAGACATGCAATGCCCACCCCACATGCCGATTCATTTCAATGTCCTCATTGAAACGTATGCATGAAAATCAAAATATAATAACCAAGGGGAGTGGATATCACCTGACTATGCTTGTTAATCCAGGTCAGCATGAATACAGACGATACAGAGCTAACTGTACAGAGTACTGAGTTACCTCCCAGCCAACGCTAAGTTTAACGTCATTTGCCGGACTAAACCCAAAAATATATAGTCCAATACTGTGGGTTAAGAGAAGAAGTATTAACTGTTGCAGGGGAATTTAAGATTAGTAGAAAGATATAATCATTTGGTCCCAGAATCAGTGATCCACAAATGCGGACCAGCTGATGATGCAGCCCTATTCCAAAGAGTCTTTCCGATTTGGAATATGAAATAGGGGCGGTTGGATGAGGTTCAAATTACAGAGCCTGTCTGTCAATCCAGTTCCAAAGATCAAGAAGAGGTGGTATAGGGTCTGGATCGAGATCATGATTGAGATTTAGATCTGGTTCTGAATCAGAATCATAAGGATCCTCAAATAGGTAGTTGATATCAAAAATCATGAGTTCTCCAAGCTCTGGGTCATATGAGGGCAAAGGTAGAGTTGTGTGGAATTCATCAAATTCTTCATCAGAAATTTCCTCCTCATCTAAAGTCACTTCTTCTGAGTCAAGCCATCCATTTGAACCAGTTGGCTTATAAGTTCTTCCCCAATCCATTATGTGTTGAACTTCTTCTGGGGTTACTTCCTGGTTCATGTCCTTAGATTGTCCATTTTCTTGAACTCCCTTAGAATTCAAAAGTTCTTGAATTTCAGGGTGGATGTATTGAGGATTCTTTATATTATCATCTAATTCATCATAAGTTACCCCCAGGAGTTTCTCAATCTCACTAATGTCCTATTCGATTTGATTTTCCATGGGAGATGGTAGATCAGAATTATCCTCAAGTACATCCCCTTCTTTCCCTTTATGCTGGTCTTGAGCCTTGGTAGGATTCGGATCATCTTTAGTGTGAATTGCCAAAACTTGTTCAGTTGTTCCTACAACCTTGATGGAACCACAATTCACCTTATTCTTTTGGGAAGTTCTAAAGATATTGAGTTGACAACTTTTCCTTCCAGAGGTGATGTGCATAATCCCCGTCTCACAGTTGATTAGAGCCTTGGTAGTGGCCAAAAAAGGTCTCCCTAAGATTATCAGGGTGTGGTTCAGATTTTCTGATGCCTCCATATCTAGAACAAGGAAGTCCACAGTGTACTCAAAATCCCTCACTTTTATAATCACATTCTGTAGAAGGCCCTTCGAAATTTTGGTTGACCTATCAGCGAGCTAAAGGGTCACTTCAGTGTGTTGCAAGGGGCCTAAATTCAACTCTTCATATAATTCTGTGGGGATTAAGTTGATGGAGGCACCAAGGTTCAGTAAGGCTCGATCTAGGATGAATCCATCTATTTCACAAGAAATTAAGGGGTCCCTGGATCTTTCTTTTTAGGAGGGAGCTTATTTAGGATGATGGCACTAGCTTGTTCAGAGATCACTACCCTTTTTGATGATTTGGCCTGGAGTTTCGGTGTGCATATTTATTTTAAAAATTTTGCACAGGCCTGGATGTTCTCAATAGCCTCAAGGAGTGGTATATTTACCTGGACTTACTTTAGAATCTCAAGTGACTCCTTGGATTGATCAATTTTCTTTTCCTTGGGTTTGATCAAGGCTTTAGGAAAAGGTGCTTGAGATAATGTGAAATGAATGCTATTGTATGCTGTAAACCCTAAATGCACATGCATGCTAAATGCAACAATATAATGCAATGCAGTTGACAAAACCTTAGGAACTAGATGTGATTGGTTGCTAAGGATGATGATAAACTAGTGTTTATCAGGAGGATCTGCTCAAGCTCTTTGACTAAGTCCATATAAACATCCCCTTGTTGGATGTAATTTGCCACATTCCACTTTACACTAAGTTTCTAAAAGTCCTATGCGTACCTAAGCATAAGGCTAGAATTCAGAACAAGTTACTTCCATTTGAAAGTGCACTAGAGGGAGGTGATTAGTGCTAAAGGCGGTAAACAAATCACTAATTGCAAATAATGCAAATTTAAGATAAACTCAAACAAACCACAATGAACACAAGGATTTATAATGGAAACCCAACCCTGAGAAAAGCCACTACCTAGATCTCCCAATCTAGGATTTTGCCCCAAGTCCAACTCAGAATATTAACTGGTACTTATGGCATACCAAACCCTTTTTCAATCTGACTTGATATTCCAATCAAGAGCAAACCCCTCTTTCTCAAGAGGAAAGGAACCCACGACCCAGGTCCTCAGATTACAAGTAGATTGAGGAATAAAATAAAATTAAAATATAATTTAGCTCTTATGGATAGCCCCAATAAGATATGCAATCAATTGTATAAACTAGCTATCTAAGAGACTAAAGTGAACTCCCTTAGTGAATGTATGAAGGTGATGCTGCTGGGAGTTGAGGTGGTTGAGCTCCAAGGAATGTGGTCTTCAAGGACAAGAGCTTATATCACCTCCACTGAACACCAAGTGTTGGCTTTAGCTGAATGTGGACTTGAATGCACTTTAGGGTGTGTTTTGGGGTGTTCTATATCTTTTATGTATTCCTAAAGAGTGGGAAACCATCTCATATATATGGAGAGGTGAATATACTAGTTTAGGTGTGCATAGGGCCCCTCTTTAACGACTAAAAATTTTCCCAATTGGATTTGCCAACGACTAACAAATATGTTCTAAAAGTGATTTATCTAACGTTAGGTAAAAGTGATCTAACGTTAGGTACTCAATTAGGTGCGAAGTTCTCTATCTCCTGAAGTCACTCAATTTAGCCCAAAGTAGCTTACCTAACTTTAGATAACCTCTATCTAATATTAGGTCAACTACCTAATGTTAGGTGTAAAGTTCAGTGCAAAGTTCGTTATTTCCTAGAGCTTCCAAATGACACCAGACTACTATCTAACGTTTGGTCTCACATACCTAATGTTAGATGGCCTGTAAAAGGCCCTCTAACTCTCCAAACCGATATCTAGGGTTCCCACTAAGTGTTAGAGTCATACAATAACACTTATAGACTTAGTTAGACATATTTTGACCTATTTAGGCTGTGTGTGGTGTTCTTGTGAGAAATACATATGAACCTCCTATGTTTATGCTAATATGAGATCTGATTAGGGCTCTCCTTACATTCTAAAGAATATAAAATTGCAACTCAATTCCTAAAATACAAGGAGACCTAAACTTGAAGAGCATGATCTCCTCCTTTTTCTTGGCTTCGAATTTCGTCAGGAGAGCTTAAACGTGAAAATCAATCTTGCAATATCTATGCATAAGATCCAATTTTAATCTCAATTACTTGAGATGTTTTTCATCATCAAAACCATCATTAAAGGCTAATGTGGTGCCTAATTGCCTTTGCACCAACACCAACATCTCCAATAGCGTCCCTACTATGAAGAAAGACACAAGCACCCCTCTTCTCTCCTGTATGATAGGAAACACCACATTCAATAGAGCCTTACTTGACCTAGGTGCTTCCATCAATCTTACCCCAACCTCCGTACTGACACATTTCAAGGTTGGCAATCTGAAGCCAACCAACGTGTCCCTGCAATTATCTGATTGATCAGTTAAGAAACCTCAGGGAGTGTTGGAAGATGTTATAGTAAGGGTCAAGGACTTTTACTTTCCTGTGGACTTTATTGTCCTTGACATGGAAGTACCTGAGGACATCCAAAACACACCTATCATACTAGGGAGACCTTTCTTGGCGACAACCAAGGCAAGCATAGACTGTGAGGAGGGCCTTTTAGAACTGAAATTTGGAGATCAAAAGATGAAAATTGATATTTTTAAGGTACAGAAGGGACCATCTTGTAGTTTAATTGAAGAGATCTGTTCTTGGGATTCATTGGACATGTTGGTTGAGGATATAGTACTGATTGATTCTAACTTTAGAACCTCAATTCCCTTCTACATTTGATTTGATTCTTCCTGAGACACCAGCCTTAGAGACTGAGGACTTACCTCCAATCCCTTTAGTGTCTCTAGGATCTTCTGAGATCTCTACACTTGCTCCTTCATCTGATCTTGTTCCCGTTGAGCTTAAACCTCTTTCTGACTCTTTGAAATATATCTTCTTAGGATTAGATCAGACTTATCCCGTGCTTGTCAATTCCCACTTATCGCTTGATCAAGAATCATGACTCTTATCTATCTTGAGAGCACATACATAGGCTATAGGATGGAGCTTATCTGACTTGACTAGCATCAGTCCTTCCTACTCCACACATAGAATATTGACTGAAGAAAGATCTAGACCTACCCGACACCACAGTGTAGACTGAACCCAACACTTCAAGAGGGGGTAAAGAATGAGATGATTAACAAGTTCTGTTCAAGTTGTGCCTAAGAAGGCCGAACTTACCGTCATAACCACTGAGTTTGAAGAAGTCATCCCTACAAGGATTGTTAGTTCATGGCAATGGGAACACCATCATGAGCCCTAACCAGCTCATTTTGACCCAATGAAGAGAATAAATGCTCCTACTTAACCAACTGGAGGTCATAATTTACTGAATAACCTTTCTGAGAGAAAAGCAAGAAACAAGGGGTAAAACTGCAACTTTACCATTGCAGTATAACAACGGGTTTTCTCAAGGGCTAAACACAAGTCAAAAGGTCTTAACAAGATAAAAAAGTGAGTTGGATTTGACAAAAAAGGGTTTGTGTGTACGCTATGAATTAAATGACTTCTTGAAACCCTAAAACATACCCACTTGATCAACCAAGGTTCTAGTCAGGATAAAATTCACCTAAACCATCTAAAAATCATAGAAAAATATTCTCTAGGGTTTAGAACCTTTAAGTTGGCCATTGGAACCCAGCTTGACCTAGAATGGGTTCTCAGACAGATATTTGCCCTAAATTAGGTTTTTGCATAAATTACCTAGTCAAACATGGTCAAACCCAAAATCCCACTTCACCATTGGATTCTTTAGGTCCAAATTAGGTTTGTACCAAAATTTGGACCTAAGGGGAACTCATCTTGACCCACTTTGCAAATAGGTCCAGCCTGATTACATTTGTACCCCTATCTTTCAAAAACCCTTGCAAAAGCCCCCCTATCTTCTTCATCGTTCTCACAATTAGGCCCCTCCACCATTATACCAAAGGAATCCTACTCCGACGAGCTTTAGAAGGTGGTTTCTTCCTGATTTCTCAGAGAATCTCCTTAAAAATTGGAAGGGAGATTCTCTGAGAAAATCCCTCCAATGTGAACCCAGTTTGATGCCCTACTTGTTACCCAATCTCTCATGCGAACGCATGAGAGATTTGGGTCTCTTTTGAAGTTGCCATCTCCAGTGAGCATACCTTGCTTGAAGCTTGGCTTCCAAGCATAAATCCCCCTCCACAAATCTATTTAAGGAGCCCCAGATCCAATTGACTCCTCTAAGCTTGTAATCGACCGGAAACCCCCTCAAATTCTTCTCTCCTCCTCTGGCTGATTCTCTCATCAAGCTTCAACGATCTTCCCTAATCTCCCTCATCGCCTGACCACAATACCAGTGTCAGGTTCTTCCTCCTTGCTTTCATCTGCGTCGCGCAGCACCCGCCGACGCCCTTGTCTCCCCTTCATCCTCATCGACCATCCCTCTCTGAGCGCCTTCGTCTCCGACGTCGGCAGTACACGCGCGATGCCATCTCCATCTCCCCTTCATCTCTTCACCTCCCAGATAAGTCCCCTTCACCCTCTACATTCTTCTTCCCTCATTATTTCCCTAAATCGACTACTCCCTCACTCCACCACCATCATCTCCTTTACCTCCGGCCACCAACTCTGGCAAGACCGCTCCACCACCATAGACCATCCCACCCCTCGCCGACAAGTCCATCAGCATCCCCTCACTCCACTCAACATTTCCCCTCACTCATACCACCACTCCACACACAAATGCACCCCCAAACACACCCACACATACGCACACAGTGTGCCCTAGGCACTCTCGTACAAGCATCCTCACAACACGCCAACCACCACAGCACACTCGCCGTGCCTCGGTGAAGCTTCCTAAGTGATCTGACGTGGCCGCGAGACCGTCGTGGTGATTTCAGGTACAAGTGTCCTCTACCATTGGCGCAGAGCTTAAAGCAAGCTTGAAGCGAGCTCTAGGCCTTGCCAGCTCCAGGTCTCTATTCCAGGTTGCGTGGAATACCCTTGCGCATGACTCCAGGCTATCAATTAGAGTCAAAGGCCATAGCAACTACTGCAATTGGAGGCCTTGTCCCTAATGCAGGCGCATGCGAAGAAAGGTGGACAGATAGTCCCACCTCGAATCCGATAAAGCACCTGCACCAGAATAAATTGAAAAAGTGTTCTTACCTTATCGCCTCCAAATCACAAGGTGAGGTCCCTCTCACCCAACCGACCTAGCCTCATCCACGCTCACGCCCCGTGGACCTGGCCTTGACTTGACCCGACTGCACTCCTCGCCCACCACCGCATGCCGGTGGGCCTGGTCTCGGGTACGTACCCGACCCAATTATCCAAAAGTGTGTGGCTCTGGGAGAGCGGAACCGAAGAGAGAAAAGAGAGGAGAGTGGCGTAGGTGGGGGGTAGGTTTTGCTACAGGATGAAGAGGAGGAGAAGCGAAGCTGAAGGAGAAGCTAAGGAGCTAAAGAAGCTAAGAAAGGCAGAAAGGCAAAGGAAGAGAGAAGGCAGCCAGCAAAGAAAGAAAAAGAAAGGAGAAGAAGTAGAAGAAGGAAGAAAGAAGAAGAGAAGGCAGAAGTCAGAGAAAGAGAAGAAAAGCCGAAGAAGAAGAAGGGAGGAGAAGACAGAGAAAGCTAAGAAAAGAAAGACAGAAAGAAAAGAAAGCTCACCAAGGTAGAATAAGAAGAAGAAAAGAAATCAGAGAAAGAAGAAATAAGGAGCACAGTTTAAGACATCTAATTTACAAATCAGATGTCCCATTTTTAATTCATATTCATATACATTGAGTTCTTGAGTATTTTGTGATCTACATTGCCAATTACTCCTATATTTTTGCACTGTGATATTGATATTATTGCATATTCTTTTAAATTCTGAATTGTGATCATGATTTCTAAACACCAATTTGCTCCCTGTGTTCGACCTCGGACTTCAAATTCGAGTAATAAGATTGTATTTGTTTTGAACGCTTTTTTCGGCTATGTTACAATGCGATACTTCTAAAACCTGATTCAGCGATCATAAACATTTTGACACCATTGCCGGGGAGTAACGGGCGATTTAGAAATCTTGATTACAATTTCTGATTTGGTATTAACTTGCTATATCTCTTTGTTGTGGCTATTTCAGGGAGAAGATTCAAAAAAAAGGCAGCCGCACATCAAACATGCTCGGGGTAGGTAATTTTTGATTACTCTCTCTCTCTCTCTCTTAAGCCCCTCATTTTGAAAACGAAAAAAGATAAAATCAATTAGGGCAACTTTCTTTACATTCGTAGCTAATTCATCAAGTTGCCTGATTTGATTTCAACAACAAAACTGATTTGTGCACCAATTTAAGGTAACTAGGGCTACCACATTCTTGATTGAGCCCTAGATACCACATTTGACAAACTAAATTGGACCAAGCTTAGAGCCAAATTAAGGATTTCAATTTAGGGTTTTAGAGACACACCTTAAGAAGCAAGAATCAATTCTCCAAAAAGATATGTGCCTAAGCCTTGGTTGAAGTGATTTATTCAAGAAAACCCTAAAATTCAGGCTCTTAATCTCACTTGAATCATAAAAGAAGGGACCTAAAAGTTCTCAAATGACAAATAGGTGAAGTTGACCCACCTTGTTGCGTCAACCAACCTTAAAATTAGGTCACTTTTTACACTCAATACATCTAAAGTTCAAGTGGAAATCTTAAGCACCCTTGCTCTTAATTAAAACTGGTAGACTTAAGAGATCAAGTCCCCATTCTGGTCTACCTGGAACATCAGTGACAAGAGAGGTCAGATGGGGGAAACCCTGTAACTCGTGGGGGTGCTCTACCGTGTAGGGGTCTTTGTGGGACTCTCCCTCTCTAGCTGCCCAGGTATTTCTCAGGTGGACGGCTTTCTGACTAAGGGGTATCATCCGCCCCAAACCTCTATAGTCATCCAAACCGTTTTAGGTGCCTTGATTGGGTCCATCACATTCTACTCTCATCCAGACCATCAGTGCATGTTCGGTAGGAGGTCCTTAAGACCATCCTTGAGGCCTTCTTTAGTCATCCACTCTCGTCAAGGCCAGGTCTCGACTTTCGTGTTTGTGCAGCAACCCCATCGCATAAACATCTCCTCTAATTCATCTGAACCCAATTCTCCTTCTTTCATCATCATGGCACAACCCGTAGAAGAAGCGAATAACCTTGAGAACCAACTTCAGCGCCTTAATGATTTATTGCAAGCCTTTGTAAACCCACCACAGCGTCTTATGTTGCGAGATCACTATAATCCCGCTGCAGTGGCAATCGAACCTCGAGTCCAAATCCCGGCTAAAGGTCTTGATTCTGAACTCAAGCCCAACATGATTCATGCTATTCCAAAGTTTCATGGGCTTAATTCCGAGGATCCCTTCCAACACATCAAACAACTCAAGCATCTGGCCCAGACCTTCGGGTCAAATGTCCAAAATCGGGATATTCTTCTCATGAAGATGTTCTCCTTCTCTCTCATGGACAAAGCAGCTCACTGGTATCAGACTCAAATGCATCCAATCAACACATGGGTTGAACTACAATCTGAGTTTCTGAAAAAGTTCTTCCCAGTTTGTTGGACGAATGCCTTACGACACCAAATCACACACTTCAAACAGCAGCCTGGAGAACCACTTCATGAAGCATGGGACAGTTTCCTGGATCTCATGCGAAAGTGCCCCCATCACGGAGTTCCTAAATGGGAACAAGTCCAGTCTTTTTACCAGGGACTCCGTGAAGATATCCGCTTTTTCGTCAAAGCAACTTGCGAAGGAAATATCATGGGTCAACATAAAGACATTGTGTGTGAGATTCTCAAGAATATGTGCGATAACTCCATCAATTATGACTCCATGGGCCTATTCAACCAGAAGAATGCTCGCGCATCGACGAATCCAAGGGGAGCACATGAGATGCAGGGCCTGTCCACATCCATCGACTTGGAATTAATGGCCAGTCATTTGGACAAGGTCTTTATCATTGAGAAGAAGGTGGATGAGCTAATTCAACATCTGCAACGAGCCACCTCTGCGCAAAGCCCGTTCGCACAGCTACTCTCTGGGAGGGAAGCTATGCATAACATCTATCACTAATCTTCTCAGGGGATAGACCCATATCCACCCTCTTCTGACTCTAGGACTGGAGGAAACTCCGATCTTGCCTACTCTAGTTGGGAGAACTCTGAACCCTCATACTCTGATTTCTCTGAGGCTCCTCAGACCTGCGAGGACCTCAACGCCATCCAGAATGACCCATTCTCTAACACCTATAACCCTAGATGGCAGAATCATCCCATTTTTCTATGGGCGAGAAATAATCAAAATCAAAGACCACCATATCAACCCCGTCCACAAGCTCCTCGTCCATTTCAACCGCCTCAGCCTTGGCCCAACCCCACCTATCAATCTGGGCCAACTCAGATAGATCAAATGACTCTTATCCTTCAGACTTTGGCTGACATTCAAAAGATGAATGCAGCTATGAAAAAATAGCACAAAGATGAGATCACAAAGGTTCGCAATCAACTAGCCCAGCTGGCAAATTCCTGCCAACCTGGCACACTCCCTTCGCAACCTCTGCCAAATCCAAATAACGTGACGAACCAAAGGTGCGTTATGAACCCAAATCTGGGCCAAGCACACATGATTTATTAGGCCCCTTCTATTCCATCACCTGACGGGATGGAAGCTTCGACATCCTATTCGGGATTTCAGCGGCAGCCGCCTATTTTACTGGCACCAAACTAGAACTAGGCAGGACTAAATTCAGTAACAACCTGTAGTGGCAAAGCAATGCAAGACCCACCTTACCCAAGCCACTTTAAGCCTGGTAGTGCTAACCCAAGCCCGAGGATAGTTATCCAGGACACCCCTGTCCCAGATCAAGAACCTGAACCTATTCTAAAGGAACCATCCAAGGTTCCATTTCCCGAGGCCTTGACCAAGGGAAAGAGGACAACCAAACTCGTGGCACCTGAGGAGGATCTAGTCAAGCTCTTTGAACAGGTCCAGATAAACATTCCCTTGATGGATGCGATCCGCCACGTATCGGCTTATGCACGATTTCTGAAAGACGTGTGTACACCTAAGCATAAGCCGCGAACCAAAAGTGGGAGCCCAATCGTATTGTCAGAGCAAGCCAGCTCTATAATTTTGAGCAAACTCCCACCTAAGGCAAAAGACCCAGGTGCTCCCCTGATTTCCTATACAATTGGTGATACCCAATTTGATAGATTTTATTGGATCTAGGAGACTCCATAAACCCAATACCTACATCCCTACTTGACCATCTTGAGGAATCTGAGCTAAAACCTACAGAGGTGACATTACAGTTGGCTGATCGATCTATTAAGTCACCTAAAGGAGCTCTTGAGGATGTCATTGTTAGGGTTCAGGATTTCTATTTCTCGGTAGACTTCATAGTTTTGGATATGGATGCTCCAGAAAATCTGAGGGATACACCAATTATACTAGGGAGACCCTTTCTAGCCACTGCTAGGGCCAACAAAAATTATGAGGAGGGCCAAATTGAACTGAAATTTGGAAACCAAACACTAAAGATTGACATCTTTAAGGCCCAACAAGGGATTAATTGCGGTGTTATAGAACAAATATGTGATATCAAGGTTGTGGTTAACGATCCATATATTGAGGAAAACCTGACTACTTCTGATCAACCACAAGAGGATCAAAATCGCAATTAGAGGAGTCCGAACTTGACTTAGACACACCCATAACTCCTTCCCTTGCTACTGACACACACCCTAAACCACCAGCTGCGTCTAACAATCCTGTTTTGGAACTCAAGCCTCTTCCCGATCATCTGAAGTACGTCTTTGTGTGATTATCAACTCCAGACTCACACCTGATCAAGAATCCCGTCTCATTATTATTCTCCAGCAACATCGAAGAGCCATTGGATGGACCCTCAATGATTTGACTGGCATCAGCCCCTCTTACTGTACAAACCATATCTATACTAAAGAGGGCACACGACCTTCCCGTGAAATGCAAAGACATCTGAACCCTAATCTGCAGGAGGTCATGAAAAAGGAGATCAAGCGGTTAGATTCCGGGATCATCTACCCGATCTCCGACAATCGGTGGGTGAGTCCAATCCAGGTTGTGCCTAAGAAGGCAGGACTCACTGTAATCACGACTAAAACCAGAGAAATCCTACCGACCCGTGTGGCGAATTCGTGGAGAGCCTACATTGATTACAGAAGACTCAATACCTCCACAAAGAAAGATCATTTCCCACTACCATTTATTGATCAAATCCTCAAGAAACTAGCAGGAAATAGGTTCTTCTGCTTTTTGGATGGGTACTCTGGTTATAACCAGGTGGCAATCCATCCTGAGGACCAAGAAAAGACCACTTTCACCTGCCCCTTCGGGACGTACGCATTCCGAAGGATGCCGTTCGGTCTCTGCAATGCACCTGCTACTTTTTAGCGGTGCATGCTTGCCATATTCTCAGATATGGTAGGTGGTTATCTAGAAGTCTTCATGTATGAATTTTTAGTATTTGGCGAATCATTTGACGATTGCCTCCTACACTTAGTCCAGATCCTCAAGCAGTGCATTGACATGAATCTAGTTCTTTCCTGGGAAAAGAGCTATTTCATGGTGCCTGAAGGAATTGTCCTGGGACATCTCATATCAGAAAAGGGCATCCAAGTCGATCGAGCCAAGGTGAATATAATTTCCAAACTACCTATGCCTAGCTCGATCAAGGACATCCAATCTTTTCTAGGGCACGTCAGTTTTTACCGTCGATTCATTCCTGATTTCTCAAAGATCGCTTGCCCCTTGACCACTCTACTATCTAAGGATGTTCCTTTCGTAATCTCCAAGGAATGCACTCAAGCATTTGAAATCCTCCATGATCGAGTTACCTAAGCTCCAATCCTACAGTCCCCTGATTGGTCTCAACCCTTCGAGATCATGTGCGATGCATTTGATTTCGCTGTAGGAGTGGTACTTGGGCAGAAAATTGATGGGAAACCCGTGGTCATCTACTACACTAGCAAGACACTTGACGAGGCTCAGCGTAACTACACAGTTACTGAGAAAGAGCTGCTAGCCATAGTATTTGCCCTGGAAAAGTTCAGATCATATCTTCTGGGCTCCCGTGTTATCATTTACTCTGATCACACAGCTGTAAGGCATCTCCTTGCAAAGAAGGACGTGAAACCTCGATTAATCCGCTGGATCTTGCTGTTACAAGAGTTTGACCTCGAGATTCACGGCAAAGCGAGAAAACAAAACGTGGTAGCTGATCACTTGTCTCGCCTTCCTTCTGATATTATCGACCCTTCCAGACCCATTACAGAACATTTTCCTGATGAGCACCTCCTGACTATCAGTACAGGGCTTCCTTGGTTTGCTGATCTAGTAAACTACCTGGCATCACATCAGATCCCGTCCAATTGGCCGAAAGCCAAGAAGGGCAAATTACTTTCCGATGTCAAGTATTACTTCTAGGAAGACCCGTATCTTTTCTGCATCGGTGTTGATCAAATCATTTGACGATGTGTCGCGGGAGTAGAAATCCAGGACATCTTGTCCTTCTGCCATGACCAGACATACGGTGGACACTTCTCAGGTCATAAAACAGTAGCAAAAGTCCTCCAGTGCGACTTCTATTGGCCCACAATTTTCAAAGACACATACAATCACTGTAGGGCATGCACTCGTTGGCATACCTTAGGCAACATGAGCAATCATGATATGATGCCCTTACAGTCGATTCTCGTATGCGAAATCTTCGACATATGGGGGATTGATTTTATGGGACCCTTTCCTATTTCGAACAGCTCGGAGTACATTCTACTCATTTTTTACTACCTGTCCAAATGGATTGAAGCCATTCTTACCCGACCCAAAGATCATATGGTGGTTATCAAATTCATTCATCAGAACATCTTTTCACAGTTCAAGATTCCACGTGCGATAATCTCTGATGTAGGGACCCATTTCACTAATGCTCAGTTCAGGTCACTAATGATCAAATACGGGGTATCACACCGAATTTCTACTCCTTACCACCCCCAAACTAATGGTCTAGCTGAGCTATCAAATCGGGAGATCAAGAAAATCCTCCAAGTTATTGTTCGACTCGACAGCAAAGACTAGTCATCCTGACTTCCGGAAGCTTTGTGGGCCTATAGGACCACCCACAAAATCCAATTAGGTATGTCTCCCTTCAGATTGGTGTATGCAAAGGCATGTCACCTCCCTGTCGAATTGGTTCACAAGGCCTATTGGGCAGTATGAACTTGCAACCTAGATCTTTCTAAGGTAAGAGCCCACAAACAGCTTCAAATGAGCGAGATCGATGAATTACGCCACGACGCGTATGAGAACTCACGAATTTACAAAGAGTGGGTTAAGACCTTTCACGACAAGCACATATCCAGAAAGATCTTTCACCTTGGTCAAAAAGTCCTACTCTTTGATGCCAAACTTAGGCTATTCCCAGGAAAACTCATATCAAAATGGATCGGACCTTACCTCATCCGACGAATCTTTGAAAATGGAGCCATCGAGATCATTCCACTCAGCCACGATTCAGAACCTTTCGTCGTGAACAGTCAGAGACTTAAACCGTTCATTGACCTTACCAATACAAATTTGGCTGATACATCCTTTACCCTCCATTCTCCCTTAGCTCATTACACCCAGCCGATGGCATAAAACTCAGCGCTTAACAGAAGGCAACCCGTCATTTTTGAAAAACTCGAAACCTTTGTTGACATTCCTATGCTGAATTCATATTGCACTTTAGGTCTCATCCAATAGAACAGCCAACCCCACCTTAGGTACCCGTACCCGAGTTTTGAAATTGTCCTCAACAGTCACCTCGACCCGTTCGCCCACCCAGAACCTATTCTAATGAATGATCTAAGCTGAACTCGAACCCACCTAATTTACAATGAGGACATTACAAATCATAGGCATGAGGGGGTATGAAAGTGCAAAACGTAGTGAAAATCATCTCACAAGAAAAGGTTTCATAAAAAAAAATCACATATCCCAAAAATACCAAAAAAATGAAAAATTCTTGAAAAAGAACAAAAGAATTCTAAGGGGAGAGAAAATTTTGAGGCCATAAAAATCTTGAGAAAAAGGGGAAAAATGAAAAATGTCAAAAAGGAGCACAAGTTGAAAAGAAAAAGAAAAGAGATAGTCATTAGTAAGAAATTAAGGAATTAACTGAGTTCTAGACCATATCAAGAAAAAGAAAATGAAAAAAAAAGTGCTAATGAAAGACAGAAGAGATTAGTAGGAATGTTGATCTTAGGCCTCTTGGGCTAGACTCCTAGGCTTAAAAATTCAAGTATCTGCTACGATCTGGATAGTCCTCAAGAGGTTGGGGAAAATGCAAAGCTTAAGTATTAGGTCTAAGGCTTAGGGAGTATTTGGCATGGTTAACTGACCTCTGATTTGCAGGACTTGGTAACCTAAGCACCCCAATCCACACACAGCTTGGTTCAGTGCGCATAAGTATCAAAATCATGCAAATGCGTCTAAATTGTTCTGAAAGGTCGCCTAGATTAGGAGCGGCCGATCAACACAAGTTGATTTGGACGAGTTCCCAGCGCAGAGAGGTGGGAAATTTCCCTCGAAGATGCGCAATAACATATCGTCCCCTCAGTGCTTGTCTCCTATGATATTTACATATCCTACCGAGGGCATGTAAGCACCCTGCACTGGTTCAGATGCCATGGGCGTTCAGATGCCATGGGTGGCATTATCCTGAAATGTTGATTGCCAGGGTCTGGATTTAGCTACAGAACTCCATGGGTGAGATTATCTTGAAATCTCGAAAGCCAGGGTTCTGGGGGTTGCCATGGGCAGTGCTATCACAAAGCATTGACTGCCAAGGACCCTTCGAGGATTTATGATGAGGACTAGGAATCCGATACAAACCATGTTGTGAAGCCAATCCGAAGCTACAAATAAAAGGAAAAGAGAGAGAAAACTCTCCAAACAAAGAAAATTCCTCTGTCTCTCTCTCTTACAAAAATGCACTGCAACCTAAACCAAGGCAAAAATATATTACAAGCACGGGTGCTTTAACCGCGGAGTCCAACGATCCTTAGGATAGTTCATGTGGGCCTTAAAAACCTTCGCAACAGACTGAGGCTAGAGATGATCAGGTCCGGATCTTGGTTGGTACTTAAGTACCTCCAGGCCTACTATTGGCATTCTAACCTAATCTACAAAAAAAAGCACACATCACGATTTTGAACATCAAGGAATGCATGGTCTAGAATCAAAGTTAAAACCTTAAAATTTTGCTAAGGGACTAGCAAAAGCTAGGCATGGGGGTATGATGGGAACACCATCATGAGCCCTAACCAGCTCATTTTGACCCAATGAAGAGAA
Organism: Thalassia testudinum; assembly: GCA_037157565.1. Classification (NCBI taxonomy): domain Eukaryota; kingdom Viridiplantae; phylum Streptophyta; class Magnoliopsida; order Alismatales; family Hydrocharitaceae; genus Thalassia; species Thalassia testudinum. Next base: position 125,078,009 of record JAZHRO010000013.1, read on the forward strand.
TAAATGCTCATACTTAACCAACTGGAGGTCATAATTCACTGAATAACCTTTCTGAGAGAAAAGCAACAAACAAGGGGTAAAACTACAATTTTACCATTACAGTACAACAATAGGTTTTCTCAAGGGCTAAACACAGGTCAAAAGGTCTTAACAAGATAAAATGTGGGTTGGATTTGACAGAAAAGGGTTTGTATGTACCCTGCGAATTAAATGACTTCTTGAAACCCTAAAACATACCCACTTGATTAACTAAGGTTCTGGTCAAGATGAAATTCACCTAAATCCTCTAAAAATCATAGAAAAATATTCTCTAGGGTTTGGAACCTTTAAGTTGGCCATTGGAACCCAGCTTGACCTAGAATGGGGTCTCAGACAGATATTTGCCCAACATTTGATTTTTGCATAAATTGCCCAGTCAAACATGGTCAAACCCAAAATCCAACTTCACCATTAGATTCCTTAGGTCGAAATTAGGTTTTACCAAAATTTGGAAATAAGGGGAACTCATCTTGACCCACTTTGCAAATAGGTCCAGCCTAATTACATTTGTACCCCTGTCTTTCAAAAACCTTTGGAAAAGCACCCTAGCTTCTTCATCATTCTTACAATTAGGTCCCTCCGCCATTATAGCGGAGGAATCCTACTCTGGTGAGCTTTAGAAGGTGGTTTCTCCCTGATTTCTTAGAGAATCCCCTTTAAAATTGGAAGGGAGATTCTTTGAGAAAATCCCTCAAATGTGAACCCAGTTTGATGCCCTACTTGTTACCCAATCTCTCATGCGAACGCATGAGAGATTTCTGTCTACTTTGAAGTTGCCATCTCCGACGAGCATACCTTGCTTGGAAGCTTGGCTTCCAAGCACAAATCCCCCTCTAGAGATCTATTTAAGGAGCCCCAGATCCAACCGACTCCTCTAAGCTTGTAATCGACTGGGAACCCCTCAAATTCTTCTCTCCTCCTCTGGCCGATTTGCTCATCAAGCTCCAGTGATCTCCCCTGATCTCCCTCGTCGCCTGACCACAAAACCAGTGGCAGGTTCTTCCTCCTCTCTTTCATTCGCGTCGCGCAACACTCGCCGATGCCCTTGTCTCCCCTTCTTCCTCGCCAACCGTCCCTCTTTCAGCGCCTTCGTCTTCGGCGTCAACAATACACGCCCGACGCCATCTCCGTCTCCTCTTCGTCTCTTCACCTCGCAGATAAGTCCCCTTCACCCTCTACATTCTTCTTCCCTCTTTATTTCCCTAAATCGACTGTCGCGCTCCACCACCATCATCTCCTTCACCTCCAGGCACCAACTCCGGCGAGACTGCTCCACCACCACAAACCATCCCACCCCTTGCCGACAAGTCCATCTGTATCCCCTCACCCCACTCAATATTTCCCCTCACTCATACCACCACTCCACTCACCCAAATGCACCCTCGAACACACCCACAAATACGCACACAGTGTGCCCTAGGCACACTCGCACAAGCATCCCCAAGACACACCAACCATCGCAGCACACTCGTCGTGCCTCGGAGAAGCTTCCTGAGTAATCTAACATGGACGCGAGGCCGTCTGGTGATTTCAGGTACAGGTGTCCTCCGCCAATGGCGTAGAGGTTGAAGCAAGCTTGAAGCAAGCTCCAGGCCTAGACAGCTCCAGGCTCATGTCTACCACCGAGAGATACTCAAATCTCTCATGCGTTCGCATGAGAGATTGGGTTGAAATCAGAGCTCAAGATTGGGTTCACATGATCGGGAATTCCTCAGAGAATCTCCCTTTCAAATTTGAGAGGGATTCTCTGAGGAATCACGGAGATATCCCCCTTGAATCCACGCCGGAGTAGGATTCCTCCACTGTAATGGTGGAGGGTCTAAAAGTAATTGGGTTGGACTGTTTTGCAAAGTAGGTCAAAGTGAACTCCCCTTAGGTCTAAATTTTGGTATAAACCTAATTTTAACCTAAGGAATCCAATGGTGAAGTTGGATTTTAGGTTTGACCACGTTTGATTGGGCATTTTACACAAAAACCTAATTTAGGGAAAACATTTGACTAGGACCCCTATTTAAGTCAAAATAGGTTCTAAAGGCTAAATTGAAGGTTCTAAACCCTAGTGGATATTTTTCCATGAATTTTAGAGGGTTTATGTGAATTTTATCTCGACCATAACCTTGTTAAATTAAGTGAATCTATTTTAGGGTTACAAGAAGTCATTTAATTCCCATTTTTCACATTAACCCTTTTCTGTTTGAACCAACCCACTTTTTATCATATTAAGATCATTTGACATATGTTTAGCCTCTAAGAAATCCCGTTGTTGTATTGCAATGGTAAAATTACAGTTTTACCCTTTATTTCTTACTTTTTTCTCAGACTGGTTATTCCTTGAGTTAGGCCCTTCATTTGGTCAAATAAGAGCTTTTGTTCTCTTTTCTAGTTTAAAATGAGCTAGTTAGGGCTCATGATGGTGTTCTCATCATACCCCTATGTCTAGCTTTTGCTAGTCCCTTAGCAAAATTTTATGGTTTTAACTTTTGTTCTAGACCATGAGTTTCTTTCACAATTAATGATGAGTGCTTTTTCATTTTCTTTTCTATTAGGTTAGAACGCCAATAGTAGTCTTAGAGGTACTCGAGTACCAACCAAGATCCGGACCTGACCAACTTTAGCCTCGATCCTCCGCGAAGGTTTTTAAGGCCTGCAGGAACTATCCTAAGGCTCGTTGGACTCCGTGGTTAAAGCACCCATGCTTGAGACATATTTTAGCCTCGATTCAGTTTGTAGTGCGTTTTTTGTAAGAGAGAGACAGAGGATTTATTAGTTTGGAGAGTTTTCTCTCTCTTTTCTTTTTATTTCTAGCTTCGGATTGGCTTCTCAACACGGTCTGTATCGAATTCTTGTCCCTATCATCAATCCTCAAAGGTCCCTGGCAATTGATGCTTCATGATAGCACCACCCATGAGAACCCCTAGAACCCTGGCTTTCGAGATTTCAAGATAATCCTGCCCATGGTGTTCTGTAGCTAAATCCAAACCCTGGCAATCAACATTTCGTGATAATACCGCCCATGGCATCTGAACCAGCAAGGTGCTTACATGCCCCCAGTAGGATATGTAAATATCCTAGGAGACAAGCACCGAGGAGACAATATGTTGTTACTCATCTTCGAGGGAAATTTCACGCCTCTCCACGCCGGGAACTTGTCCAAATCAACTTGTGTTGATCGGTCGCTCCTAATCTAGGAAACTTTTTTCAGAACATTAAAATGCTTTTGCGAGATTTTGATAGTTATGCACACTGAACCAGACTGTGTGTGCATTGGGGTGCTTAGATTACCGAGTCTCGCAAACCAAAGGTCAGTTAACGAGGCCAAATACTCCCTAAGCCTTAGACCTAATACTTAAGCTTTGCATTTTCCCTAACCTTTTGAAGATTATCCAGATCTTAGCGGATACTTCAATTTTTAAGCCTAAGAGTCTAGCCCAAAAAGCCTAAGATCAGCGTTCCTACTAATCTCTTTTTGTGTCTCATTATCACTTTTCTTTATTTTTCTTTTTCTTGATGTGATCTAGACTTTGGTTAATCCCTTAATCTCTTACTATTGACTATCTCTTTTTTCTTTTTCTTTTCATTTTGTGCTCCCTTTTTGACATTTTGCTCTTTTCCTCATGTTTATATGGCCTCAAAGTTTTCTTCCGTCCTCCAAATTTTTTGTTCTTTTTCAAAAAATTTTATTTTTTTGGTATTTTTGGCATATGTGAATTTTTTGTGAGAATCCTTCTGACTTTTCTTGATTTCTGTATGTTTGCACTTTACCACCCCCCATGCCTAAGTTTTGCAATGTCCTCATTGTAAACGGAGGGTGTGAAATAGTGTTGGGTTCAGGGACTTAGAACAAGATTTATCGGGTGGGCGGCTAGGTCGGGAATGACTGTTGCGGACGATTTCAAACTCTGGCACGTGTACTAGAGGTGGGATCAACTATTCTAAGGCTGAACTCAGGGTGCAATAAACGTGAAGTACAAATGGATAATCAGACGGATGTCGGATTTTTAGAATGATGGGTTGCCTCCCGTTAAGAGCTAAATTCAACGCCTTCAGCCGAGAGGGAAATGGGATGGAGAGGGAGTAGTCAAATCAGTAGAGTTTTGTAGAACAAGCACCTTGATCAAAAGCCTGGTTGGTCGAACCAGGTGCTTGTTTAGATCAATAGGCTGATGATGCAGCCCAAACCCAATCAATCTGGTGGGTTGATAAATGTAGATCAAGAGATACGGAACCCACCATATGCTATGGATCTCGGACGGATGTGGAAGTGTAAATTCGGGGTTTGGCAGAGTCAGATCAGCCTGGTCAGAGTAGGGATCCGTAAAATAATCAGTGGATGATGCAGAAACCCTACAGGGGTGATCAGAGAATGATGGAGCATGGTCTTCAGTCTGATTAATGTCCGAAACCCGGAATAGATGTGGAGTTGAATCTTCTGCAATCCACTTAGTAAGAGGGGAATCAGAATAGAAATTGAGGTCGGTTGCTGGTTGGGGTTGAAAACGGGTTTGGATAGGTTCTGTATATGCAGAGGAGGTGGCTTCAATAAAAATTGTGTATGAGGGCTCTTCTAGAAAGGAGTTACAGGTGGCTTCATTTAAAGAGTCCTCCTAGTAGCTCTCAAATTCAAAAGTGAATGCCTGAAGAGTGTCTATAGGATAAGGGAAATCTGAGTCGAGAAAAAATTCAAACTCTGGGTTGCAGTTACCCTCGGCATTTTCTGGTTTTGATTTCTGAGGATCGAAAAGAAAAGATTCCATCTCATTGAAACCTGACTTTAAATCGATGATTTCAGGATCAGGGACCTCAGAGTCGGAGTCGAAGAATAAATCATGTGAGCTGAGGTCGTAGATTGGCTTGTTGTATTCATGAAATAGAGGTTCTCCGAAATCATGGTAAGATTCGCAATCGTCGGAGATATTGTGAAAACCCGTTCTGAATGAGATTCGAGATCAGGGGTTCCACCACAAAATAAATCACATGATGTAGACTCAGCAACCTAACTAGGGTCTATCCTATATGTAAATTCTGAGCTTAAAAAGGTATCCTTATTTGGTCTAGGCTCAAGTTCTAGGCTTGTAGGAAAGACCCAATCAAAACCCCACTCATCCAACTTCTCGATTTCTGTATCGTAAATTAGCGTGACTTCCAAAAAATCGATCTGAATCTCTGAGGATGCTGGAGAGGGATATTCATCAAATAAAGGCCTGGAATCATACTCTTCATTGAAACTTTGATCATCATCATATGGGGCCTCGTAATCTTCCCAATAAATTTCAGATCCAGGTTCTAGGCTGACGATGTGGGTTGAATCACTAGAATCTAGGTCAGAGTTACCGTCGAGGGTCACCTTATCAGAATAAGGGGCGGGATTTACACCCTCGAGAGGTTCAATTCTAATCTCATTATTGCAGGAGTCTCGAGATTGTATGTTTGGTGACCTAGGGTCTAGGGTTGGCTCAACATTGTGTTCTCCTGTAATTGGAACTTCCTAACCTATTTCAAGATCAGACATGTTGTACTCCATCTGGGTTGGGAATCCACAACAACTTTGTGCCTCAAACCCGGGATTTGGGAAATTGGATTGATCCTCAATACTATTCCAAGATGGTTCATTATCTGTTTGGGGTGTGTATGGGTATTTCTGATCGATAACTTGTTTCAATAATCTCATCATCTCTTCCCATTTTTCAAGATCATCTTGGTGTTGTTCCCATAGTGCAGTATTTGTCATACATTGAAGGTATTCAAAGTTATGCAATTTTTCTATCTCAATGTATCCTATTATGAGAATGTCTCGGGTTGATCCTTTTGTGGCTTCTATCAGTAACACTTGGGCACAGTTTATGATAAAAGTTGTTGCTGGTACACTAACCTGAATGTCTTCTACTGGTGTTGAGGTTTTGTCTTCAATTTCATAAAATTCAAGGGCATCCTCAATCATCCTAGCTCTCATGGATCTTTGTGATTCAGGTTTCTTGAATGGTAATCCTAAGTAACCAGGCTACAAATTTGGATTAGATGGTGGAATCAAGATGCAGAATTAAAATTCAGATCTTAGACTGAAGTGTTCTGAATAGAGACTCCTACTGAAAATCTATGTGTGTGCTCTAAAGAGAAGAGATGGGGGACTGGATGTGTTTTTGACCCAATCAAGGCACCCAAAGATGTTTGGATGACTATGGAGGTTTAGGGCGAATGATACCCTTGGATCGAAAAGTCATCCACTTGAGAATTACCTAGGCAGCTAGAGAGGAAGAGTCCTGCAAAGACCCCTACATGGTAGAGCATCCCCACGGGTTACAGGGTTTCCCCCACCCGACCTCTCTTGTCACTGAGATTCCAGGTAGACCAGAATGGGGACCTTGACCTCTTAAGTCTACCACTTTTATTTAAGATCAAAGGTGCTTAGGGTTCCACTTGAACTTTAGATGTTTTGGCTTTGTGATCCAATTTGGAGGTTGGTTGGCCTACAATGTAGTCCACCTGACCTGCCCTAAAGATGGCAGAATGATTCTAGGTCAAGACCTAGAAATCACCCTGATTTGACTTCCAGGTTATTAGGTCCAAGGTTTTTAAGGTTCAAGTGATTTTAGAGCTTGATTTTAGGATTTGTCTTGATTAAATCCTTTCAATCAAGGGTTTGGGTAGCACACAGATGGGAGTGGGTTTGTTTCCTTTTATGCAAGCACGTGTGAACTAGCACCCCAAAACCCTACTGTAGAAACCCTAATTTGGTTATATTTCCAATCCTCTTCGATTTCCACAGAAGTTCTCTTTAGACTTCAAACAAGAAGTGTGTAGTCCGCGGAGGTTTAGAAATTAAGCGTGATCCCTAATAGGCACAGGAATTTTTGGGTAGGATCTCAAGAATTGCTTCAACTTCAATAGGATGTGAAAAATATTTTGCAAATCAGGAAACTAGCCTTTTAAATGATAACTACTATAAAAGAAGGCAAGTGATTCCTAATTTCATTGCTTCTTTTTTGTCTTCCTAGGATTAGGAGATGGATTAGGGAAGAAGAGAGAATTTACCTGCCCTAGAGTGGTTGATTTGCGCAGGATATCTCCTTGTGGAATACCTCGCAAAAATCACAATAAAACAAATAGGGCAAGCTAGTGCTTAAATATAATCAAAATATTGCAGAGACTAGTGATGAATTGCACGTTGCTCCCCGGCAACAGTGCCAAAATGTTTGTCGAAGAGAAATCGGGTTTAAAATAAATGCATCGTAGTATAGTTGAAATCGCTTTGAAAACAAATAAATTTTATTACTCGAAGTTTAAGTCAGAGGTCGAACACAGGGAGCAAATGGAATTCATGCACTAATCTCAATAATAGAGGCAATTTGAATACTTAAAACTACTCAAAATATAATTCAGAATGTCAAGCATGAGTTTATGAATAATAAAATGTAGCTAGAAAACATATAAAAGAGAAATTGGGAAGAATTGGACGTCTGATTATAGAATCAGACGTCTTAAAAGTGTTTGATTTTTCTTTCTTCTTTTGCTTCTTTCTTTGGCTTCTTTCTTCTTCTGTTCTTTCCTGCCTTAGCTTTCTCTTCTTTCTTTTTCCTCTTTCCTTAGCTTCTCTGCAACTCCTCAGCTCTTCTTCTTCTTCTGTGCGGCTTCACCTGTGGCTTCCTCCTTTCTTTCTTCTTTATCTTCTTCTCTATGCTCTGGCCTTCAGCTCTTCTTCTTCCTTCTTTCAGCTTTGCCTTCTCTTCAGCCGTGCCTTCTCCTTAGCTTCTTCTACAGCTTCTTCTCCTTCACTTCCCCCTTCCTTAGCTTCTCCTTCAGCTTCCTCTTTCTTCTTCCTTTCCTTGCAAGAGAAAAACCTACCCCTACCCACCCCCACGAACTCTCTCTCTTTTCTCTCTTAGGATCACTCTCCTATAGCCATCTTGGGTAAACGAGTCGGGTTAGCGCACCCAGGACCAGGCCCACTGGCGTGGGTGGTGGGCAAGGAGTGCACGGGTAATCGGGTCAGAGCCAGATCCGCAGGGACGTGGGTCGCAGACGAGGCTTTCATGGGATGAGTGGGACCTCACCCTGTGTCAGGAGGCGATAAGTCCCTGACACTTTTGCATCTTATACCACATCGCTCGCTCGAAAGTTTCCGAGGTGGGACTAAATGTCCCACCTGCTTCTCGTGTACGCCTGCAGGGGTCGTGCTCAATTGCTGAAGCTGCAGAGCCCTCCAAAGCCAATCACTTGGCTGAAGGTATGCGTGAGACGAATCCACGTCGCCTGGGACCTGGAGCCTGGAGCGAGGCTGCCTGGTGCAAGCTTCGTTCCTGCTTCAATGGCAACGAACGTCAGAACCTACATTCATGCAACACGGCCTTGTGGCCTCATCAAAACTTGCAGGAAGCTTCGCCGTGGCACGGCAAAGATGTCTCGGTGGTTGGCATGGCACGGGGCGACCTGGGCATGCGTGCCTAGGTCACCCTATGGCAGTGGAGTTGGATTTGTTCGGGGGGAATGTGTGGAGTATGTGGTGGCCAATGGAAAGGGGGAAAATGATCAATGGAATGTGGCGGAGCTTCTGAGGCGGCTGACGAGGTGGGTGGTTGCGTGGAGTGGTGGATGCACCTCGCCAGTGGGCCACCGAAGGTGGAGAAGATGGTGGTGGTCTATGAGCGTCGAGGGGTATGTCGGGAAATAAAGAAGGGGAAACAGGAAAAGGAGAGAAGGGAGAAATACCTGACCTAATTTAAAGATGAAAGGATAAAGGATGGCAATCGATTCGTGTCTGTCACCACCGGAGACGAAGATCCCAATTGGAGGGGGACGGCGATGATGAAGAGGTGGCAGGCGCGTGCGCAGGTGTGGCGCGATGCAGACGACGGAGGTAAAAGCAACTCTGCCACTGGTATTGTGGCAAAGCGACGAGAGGAGGAGATATCAATCACCGAAGCTCGCTGGGAGTTTGGCTAGAGGAGAAGAGAGGAAATTGGGGGTTATCTTCAGCCAAACCAAGCTGGGGATGAATGGGAGGATCTGGGGTCCCATTTATAGTCTCAAGCAGAGGGCCTTGTGCTTGGAAGGCAAGCTTCCAAGCACGGCAACCTCGCCAAACTTGGAAGGTCAAGAGATACCCAAATCTCTCATGCGTTTGCATGAGAGATTGGGTTGAAATCAGAGCTCGAGATTGGGTTCACATGATCGGGAATTCCTCAGAGAATCTCCCTTTCAAATTTAAGAGGGATTCTCTGAGGAATCACGGAGATATCCCCCTTGAATCCTCGTCGGAGTAGGATTCCTTTGCTGTAATGGTGGAGGGACCTAATTGCAAAGAACGACGAGGAAGATAGGGGGTGTCTGCAAGGGTTTTCAAAAGCTAAGGGTCTAAAAGTAATTGGGTTGGACTGTTTTGCAAAGTAGGTCAAGGTGAACTCTCCTTAGGTCCAATTTTGGTATAAACCTAATTTAGACCTAAGGAATCCAATGGTGAAGTTGGATTTTAGGTTTGACCATGTTTGGCTAGGCATTTTACACAAAAATCCAATTTAGGGTAAACATTTGACTAGGACCCTATTTAGGTCAAAATAGGTTCTAAAGGCCAAATTGAAGGTTCTAAACCCTAGAGGATATTTTTCCATAAATTTTAGAGGGTTTAGGTGAATTTTATCTCGACCAGAACCTTGTTAAATTAAGTGGGTCTATTTTAGGGTTATAAGAAGTCATTTAATTCCCTGATTTCACATTAACCTTTTTCTGTTTGAACCAACCCACTTTTTATCTTATTAAGACCATTTTACCTATGTTTAGCCCTTGAGAAATCTCGTTGTTGTACTACAATGGTAAAATTACAGTTTTACCCTTTGTTTCTTACTTTTCTCTCAGACTGGTTATTCCTTGAGTTAGGCCCTTCATTTGGTCATGTAGGCACTTTTGTTCTCTTTTCTAGGTTAAAATGAGCTAGTTAAGGCTCATGATGGTGTTCCCATCACATATATTTTCACAACCAAGTTTCTAGGGATATTAATCGACCAAATTAATTATTTGATCAACCAAAATACTTTAATCGACCAACCAACTTCATTAACTGATCAAATCAGCCATTTTAGAAAGTTGATAAATATCCTTTTGATCGACTAGCCAAGTAAATTGACCGATCAATTAGTGATCGACCAACCACCTTAACTGATCAAAAAAATTGCCTTTTGATTGACCAATTAACCTTAATTGATCAACCAATTTAACTTCCCATTCAGGCAAAACTTTTAGTATAAATAGAGGTCGTACACATCCCATCTACACACAACTTTTAAAAAGAAATACCTTTCAAAAAGTAGAGCTTCTCGTGCTTATTCCAAAGGCCTCCGCGCCCCGTTCTTCACACTCTTCAAAAGCACGACACCTCGAACCTCTACAAAAAATTTGGTTTGATCTTTTATTGAGGTTCCATAGAAGTTATTTCTGTTATTCTATCTTGTTGCTTTAATTTACAGATCCCAAGATTGTTGGGAAGATCGGTGATTGTTGTTTTTGCTTCTCTTCAGGATAAAAAGAGAAGTGGTTTGTAAGAGGTTGTGCCACCCTCGTTCAAGTGATACGTTAGTGGATTGACTAGGATTGTCTAGTCGAAAAAATTCTAAGTTGGGAGGTTTAGGTAGTGGTTTTCACCTTGTTTGGATTTCCACTATAAATCATGTGTACTCTGTGCTTGAATCTCTTGTGATTTATTTTTTATCTGTGTATATATATATATATATTTTTAAGGCGATATTATTCACCCCTCCCCTCTAGTATACGTTACGATCCACAGGATATCCTCTTACTCTCAGGGAATAGATTTTTCTACTTTTTGGATGGCTACTCAGGCTACAATCGGCAGCAATTCATCCCAATGACCAGGAAAAAACTACCTTCACCTGCCCATACGGAACCTTTGCTTTCCGTAGGATGCCATTTGGATTGTGCAATGCACTTGCTACATTTTAGTGGTGTATGTTTGCAATCTTTCCTGATTTAGTGGGTGATTGTTTAGAATTCTTCATGGATAACTTCTCGGTCTTCAGGAGCACATTCGATGCATGTTTAGACCACTTGACCAAGGACTTGCAAAGATGCATGAATGTGAATCTGGTACTATCCTGGGAGAAATCATACTTTATGGTACTAGAAGGACTTGTCTTAGGTCACCTTATTTCTAAGAGAGGAATTGACGTTGACCGTGCGAAGGTAAAATTGATTTTTGACCTACAATTACCTTTGTCAGTTAAGCAAATCCGATCTTTTCTCAGGCATGTTGGTTTTTATCACCGTTTTATAGCAGACTTCTCAAAAATTACCCAACCTCTCACCAATCTCCTCTCTAAAGATGTAGACTTCTAGATCTCTGATGACTATATTCATGAATATACAACATTTCATGATCTGGTTACCAAGCACCAAACTGCAACCCCCGGATTGGTCTCACCCTTTTGAGATCATGTGTGATGCCTCTAATTATGCAGTAGGCACTATCCTTGGTCAAAAATTGGATGGGAAACCTACAGTCATCTATTATGCTAGCAAGACCTTTGATGAAGCTCAGAGGAATTACACAGTCACTAAAAAGGAATTGCTAACAATAGTATTTGCACTGGAAAAATTCAGACCTTATCTTCTAAGTTCCCACATTATAGTCTAGTTTGACCACACAGTAGTATGACATCTTCTCACCAAGAAGGACGCGAAATCTCATTTGATTAAACGGATCCTGCTGTTGCAGGAATTTGATTTAAAGATTCATGACAAGGCTGGGAAGAAAAATGTAGTTATCTCGCCTTCCTTCTGAAGCGATCTCTCCTTTACTTCCAATTACTGACCACTTCCCTAACAAGTAATTGCTGGTCATTCATTCTAACCTTCCCTGGTATGCTGACATTGTCAACTACCTAGCTTCTAGAATTGTTCCCTCTGATTGGGTCCGACATCAAAAAGATAGACTTAGATCCAAAGCCAAGCACTATTATTGGGAAGAACCTCTATCATTCAAGCACTGTAAAGACCAGATTCTTAGGAAGAGTGTCCCTAATAAGGAGATAGAGAGCATTCTATCGTTCTTCCATGACTAGGCAGGTGGTGGTCATTTCTTTAGCAAAAAGACTGCTATAAAAATTTTGAAGAGCAGTTTTACCTGGCCCACGATCTTCAAGATGCACATGAGTATTGGCCGTCGAGACATGATGTCCTAAATCCAATCATGCTGTGCAAAATCTTTGACATATGGGGTAGTGACTTTATGGGACCTTTTCCAAATTCTCATGGCTTCGAGTATATATTTTTAGCAGTTGATTATATTTCCAAATGGATTGAAGCCATCCCCTCGAGAACTAATGACCATAGAGTTGTCACACAATTTATCCAAGACTTTATATTCTTTAGATTTGGGGTACCAAAAGTCATCATAAGTGATGGAGGGTCTCACTTTAGGAACACACATTTCCAATCCCTACTTCAAAAGTATGGGGTGACACATAGGATTGCTACAACTTATCACCCTCAAACCAATGCACTTTCTGAATTGTCCAACAGGGAGATCAAAAAGATTTTACAGACTACCATCAGACATGATAGAAAGGATTGGTCTTCCCGCCTTTCTGATGCATTGTGGGCGTAAAGGATAGCTCACAAAACCATATTATGCATGTCTCCTTTTAGACTTTTGTACGAGAAACCCTATCATCTTCCCGTAGAACTTGAGCACAAATTCTATTGGGCCATCAGAAATTGTAATTTGGACTTAGAGAAGGCTAGTGATCATAGAAGACTTCAAACTTCTGAACTTGATGAGTTAAGGAATGAATCTTTTGAAAGCTTGAGGATTTATGAGGAAAAATTAAAGGCCTTCCATGACCATCACATACATAGGAAGTCATTACACCCTAGTCAAAAAGTCTTTCGGTTTGACTCAAGACTAAAACTCTTCCTAGGGAAACTCATATCCAAATGGACTGGACCTTTCAACATCCTGAGAGTTTTTGACAATGGAGTTGTCGAGATCACTGAGATTAACAAATCTGAACCTTTCATCGTGAATGGACAAAGATTAAAACCTTTCATTGAGCCGCATGATCTCAGACTTATCAATTCTATCATTTCACTCCAATATCTTGAACTTACTCTTGACACATCTTTTGGGTTTACTCCTAGCTAAAGGTGTTAAACTTAGCAACCTATCTTTTGTATATAGCTATTTTTAACTTTCTTATTTCCATTTCTTTCTTAGGTGTCTATCCTTGCATTTTTAGCATGCATTCATAGTCACATATGTCATGCATTTCACTACTTAGCTCGATTTTCCACTCTAATCTTGTATTAGAGATTTTTATCTCCTCATTCTAACTACCTTCCGTCACTTAATCTAAGTAGTGAAAAGCAGAGCATGCATTTGCATCCACCATATTTATACAATGAGAACATTGCATCATTTAAGCATGGGAGGTGTAAGTGGTGAAATTATTTTCTAAAATGCAATTATAGACACATTTGTAGCGTATATAATATAATATTATTAAAAATACCTTAAAAAATTGAAAAAATTACAAAGTCAAGAATACAAAAAAATGTTAAAAATAAAAATTCCAAAAATATAAGGGACCGACAATACCTATTGTTGAGGGAGAACTCTGCAGAATTGCTAAGGAGAGAGAAGCATTGAAAAGAAGTATAAGTGTTTGATTATGATCTTCTAGCTGAAAACAAAAATAGAATAAGTGTTTATGGACATTCAACCTTTATTGGTTAGACTTTCTGGGCCACTGTAGCTTAATTCACTCAAGCTTTGGCTTAATAACTTTAATCTTTAACAAGATGGACTAGGATCTCTCCTAACTCAGGACGTATTCTTGTACCTGAGTCACAATATAGGATTCACTTATTTGCTTTGGTTTAGGAGTCTAAGTAACTTTGGTTTACACTACACAGTGTCGGGAAAGACCTTGTGAACTTAAAAGTCAACCCTAGTATTCATTAGGGAAGGTGGAGTCCTTACCTGTGCATGTAGGTAAACTCTTTGTCCTAGTCTTTAGTCTTGTGTTTAGGAGATGCTCTTTCCACCAAAGTACTCACCCATCAAATAAGTGTGCTCTACCAAATAAAGTTTTCGAAGGCATACTGACATTTATTTTCAAAAAAAAAAAAAAAGTCAAAAAGAATTTTCAGAAAAAGACATTCTTTTGAATAAGCCAAGTATGTTCTCCAAAGTCCTATAAATACTTTCCACCAAAACTATTTTCCAAGGTGCATTACAAATACCCTATTTCCACCAAATATTCTTTGAGCCACAACACAATAAGAGTTGGGTTTGAGTCTTCCTCATTTTTTAGAGTCAATCCGAAGACATGAGCTAAAGCTAGGACCAACCTGGACTTAAAAAGATGTGAAACCTTGGGATTGAGTTTTGAAGTTCACCTGGTGCGTCCTGACCTTTCACTAAGCATAACCATAACCTCTTAGCTTCTGAGTCTTGTAAAACCCTCTTGAGTCTTGGAAATCGCACTTAAGGTTTAAATATCAAGAGTCCTTATTGGTCGAGAGATGGTCAATATCATATCAGTCTTAAGTTCTAGTTAGTCTTCCTAGGTAATTGGTTCTCACAATGTCCAAACATAAACACGGCAGGTTTAGAAGAAAAATTTCAACTTAAAGTTCATCTCTAAACACTTTACAAATTAAAAAGAGTATATAGATATCTCATCACACTTACCTAGCCGGTACTTAATTGCTTTGCACTTGAATGAGTTGTTTACTAAGGGACTAGCAAAACCTAAACATGGAGGTATGATGAGGCGTGGTTCATTATAGCTAAAATGCCTAAGTTAAGCTAGAAACTAGGTTAAATACTACATAATTAACATAAGAAATAAGTTAAGTGTGATGATCAAGGAAAATGGCCTAAAACATCCAATTCATGTTAAAAATGTATAATTAGGTTATTAAATGAGATATTCTATTACTAAATGCAAAATGATGATCCAGTTGCCAATTGAACACATATTTGGGCTCAAAAGTTTAAACTAAAAGTGAAATCATGTTCTAAATTTTTAATTAATCTTTAATAAAAACTTCATTGCATTTGGACATCATTAAGATCCTGCATTAATGACTTTACCTAGAGGTCCTTATTTCATTTACATCTATTCACATTTAAACACCTAAGGACCTGTTTGAAAAACTGTAGGGACCCATTGTAAGCCTTTTAGACCGCTCCGCATTGATCTTCTTCACTTATGGGCCTCTTCTGCAATTGTTCTACCATTTCACCCACTTGAACCTGTGTGCAAAAAGCCCAATACTACCTGATACTATTCACGTCATGGATCTACTGTTCATCAACAAAGAACACGACCCATCTGGGTCATCGTTCCTTTGATCCTATGATCTGACGGTTGATCTTTATCTATTCCTTATGCGCCCTCACACATAGCCACACCTACCCCCTCAGATCTGATCCAATGGTCAGATTTCATCCATTTCCTTCCTGCACATCTCTTCTTCATCCCACCGTACGCCCTAATCTTAACTAATCTCACCTTGCGATGCCTAGAATCACTCGCAAGCCAACTTAAGAAGCTCTGACACCCTCGTGCGTGAGCCATTAGGCCCTATCCTACTTCCTTGAGATGATCCTTTCTTCCCCTCCAGTTCATCTCCTCACTTTGTCTCTACTCCATTGTTGTGGCAGTGGAGCTCACTTCCTTCGATTCCCCTCACCGCTAAGGATCGCATAACTCCTCAGGGCGACCCAGAACTCCACTTAGCAAGTTTTCCTTTCGCTGGAGCTCCTCCCCCATTCCTCGTCGAGTCACCAACTGTTACGACCCGATTCCCGAATCCCTACAAGACACGAGAATTGGACCGACTCGACTGATCCCAAGACCCAATAGTCAAATAAGTAACCAAAAGAGCAGTAAAATAAACCACATTCATCATGCATGTATCTAACAGTAACCAAAGTACAGCAGTAAAGAAAAGAACTACTACAGTACACACCACCACAACAGTAGAGAATTAAATAGGTACATAAACATGATGCTTACAATAAAAGAGTACAATTGTAATAGAAAATACTCACTACAACAGAAGAAATGGTACAGTAGGTACAACACAAGTAAAACTACTGAGCTCTACTAGGCCCAGCACCCTCTGCAGCCGCAGGCTCTGGCTGCTCAACACCTGGTCCTGAAAAGGTGACAAAGGTGACACGTCAGCGAAATGCTGAGTAGAGTAGCAACCAACTAGCTAAGAGAAACAGTAAGGTAAACAAGTAGCTGTTTTAATTTCTTTCTTTATTTCTATTTACTCATTCTTGAATTATTCCTCAGATCTTTCTCTTGATCTCGAATGTTCCTCGTGGGAACGATCTTGATTGCAGTCTTTTCCGAAAAGTAGAAGTAGCACGTGGTGCTCTCCTGGCTGGGAGAGCCCCCGTGGTAGTCCTACCCTCAGTCAACCACCCCAAGGTCACTAACAGGCATAACGGTGACTACGGCACGCGCGATAAACGCACCGGTAGCTACCTCGCACTGGCATGCGGTCAGTCGTTTCCGTTAACGGGTGCTCCCCAAAGCACAGCACGGAACCAGTATAGGGTAGAGCCCTCTCAGTAACAGGGGCCCAGCCTCTCCACAGTAACCAAACAGGAGCCTTGCCCATCAGTCCGCGCACCCTCGCCTAACTACCTTGGTTTGCCCAGTGGGCCTAACAAGTCGGTGTAGGACGACTAGCAGAACCCAGGGGCCGGTGGGGTGGCTAGCACTCTCCCTACACTAGTAGCTCTCCCCGGTACTGTGTATGCGAGGGCCAAAAGTCAGTACAAAGTGGTCAGACCTAACCCCGGGTCCCTGGGGCGGCTAGCTCCGCTCTGCACTAAATAAGGGGGAAAGTCGCTCTCCTTGGGACTCCGTACTCAAGGGCCAGCTCACTTCCCCAATTCTATTCCATTTACCTTTCAGGAGCTCTACTCCTAATTCCCCGTTGGGTTCATGCTCATATTTCTCTAGCCAAGCCATTTTATGTTTCATCGTTTCAGTTTTTATTCCTATATAGCCCATGTTTCCAATACTTAATATACATTCATATACAAGCAGTTGTTATCCAATTACAGGCAATTAACATTGTTCTATCTACGTTTCCAAGACTGCAATTCATGTATTCATGACATTCGTTTCAGTTTTTCTGTTCCTAGGATTCATGCCACACCCTAGGATCTATCATTCAATCTAGTTTTCCAGTCCTAGGATTCATGCCATACCCTAGGATCTATCATTCAATCTAGTTTTCAATTCATAGGATTCCTGCCATATCCTAGAATCTATTATTTATCTCACAAGTGCATTAATGTTGATATATAATCAAGGGAAGCCACTCTACCTGCAAAATCGGGAGTACTGGGGGCGTGATCGGCAGGTCCGCGTGCCTTTGCAACCCCTAGATTCGCAACAGAATGAGGTCCTATCACAAGGATCAAACACAAGGAACTACTCAGAATAGGATACAAGTACTTTAAACAAGTAGAGGAACAATTTTTGAAAAGAACGGAATTTCAAACGCGGAAATCGAACTTCGAACGAACCCTAAATAGGTCAAAAATGACAATACTGCCCCAAATCAGATGTTTGGAACACCTTCCAGACGTCTTAAACGATGGTTTAGATCATACCTTGCTTCTGTGCTATTCTTCAGACGTCCAGCATCCCGCTGAACCGTCTAGACTTAGTTCCAGACGTCTGACTGTCACTCTGGACGTCTGGAGATGCTCTCCGCCATCTGGTGACTTGCCCAGACATCCGATCTGTGTGGGAGGGCATGCCCTTGCGCCTTCCCAAACGAACCCTGCACGTGCACATAATTGACCTCAACATGACAAAGAGGCAGAACCTTCGACGAAATGGCCTGCATGGCCGCATCCGCAGAAAGGAAGAAGTTGAGGAAAATAGTACCTTTCAAATGTCTGGATCTCACTCCAGACGTCTCCCACCCCGTATGGACGTAGGCCCAGACGTCTGATTCTGGGAAAATTTCCCAGAATCAGGACCTCCTCGCCCTCTGCCGTCTGCGCACGGCCGTGCCGTGCCGCGCTCGCCTGTTGCCTGAGCTGCAGCAACACTGAGGCAACTTCCCCAGCACCGCACTCCCGCTGCATGCCCGTTGGCCAGCCCTGGCTGCTCCGGTGAGCTCGCCCTCTCTTCCTCACGCTGCACCTCCTCCTCCTCGCGTGCACCCAGCAGCAGCTGCTGCCCTCGCTCTCTCACTCTCACACTGTCACTAGAAGAAGAAGGAGGAGACGGTGGGGGAAATGGGCAAGGGAGAGGGAAGGGTATTTGAAGGCGTGGCGGGGTAGGAAAAGGGGGGTCTGCAGGACGGTGAGGGAGGAGAGAGAAGAAAAGAGGGCGACGGTTTCAGTCTGCGTGCGCATGCGGCAGACTCGAAATCGTACGCCGAAAAAATTTAATTCCAGATGTCTGGGAAGGCATCCAGACATCTTAAAAGACGTTTGATGTCGTGGGTCTTAACACCAGCTACAATTTCCCGTGGGTCCCATTCATCCACTTAGATTAGGTTTTCTTGATTTCTAGAGTAGTTATAGTGATAGTTAGTGCACTATAGATCAGTAGGAGTAGATTAGATGGTGAATTCAGTGATGGATTTGTTTAGATTAGGAGTAGTGTAGTTTAGAATCAATCTCTTTCTCTCTGATCAATTCAAATTAGAGAGATATTTTTCCACCTTTGTTTCGACACATTAATCTCCCTCTACGTATCATAATTCGCATTCATTATTCTCCTCGCATTTTAATCATTGTTCACCCCTTCATCAAGGGCTAATTCAGATCTGGAAGTATTGGGTTCTAGATCTGAATTAGTGCCTAAAACTCATCTAGGGGGTTTCCCATTCACTCCAACTATGCACAAAGACCCCTCGATCTGGATTCAATTATATCGGATTTTCTCAATTTATTTGTATTTGTATTTTAAGCCTAATCTCAAGATTTGGAGTCAATTTAAGTTGTAATGTATTTAATCGAGCGATTCGAGTTTCTATTTCCTTAATTGGGTGTATTGCGAGGATTCATACGTGTTTTAATTCGGATTTGATTTTTTTTTATGAGCATATGCCCAAGTTGAACCTTGTTTTGGATAGTTTTGTCAAGAATAATCAGTGGTACTAATTTGAGACTAAATGAGGACCCAAGTGATTCTGAGAAGATCACTAGATCACCTTAAACACCAATCAATGGTGTTCAAGAAGATTAGATGATCATCGGTAATCAATCCAAAGTGAAAGCCCAAAACAAGCAAAATGGTTTCTGAGTTTAAAAATGATTTTAATCTGATCTGCAAAAGTTTATTGAGGTTTGGGATGTTTAATGAATATTTGAGAAGGTTTTCAAATTGATTTGAACACCTAAGTTAATCCATATCCTTTATGTTGTCTATAACATAAGGGAATGGATTAATTAAGGTTTCTTATATTTTCTTTAGATCTCAGATTTGATTTGTAATATTTTTTAGAATTTCTGGCGAATATTTGAGAGAGTTGAGATTCGAACTAAATGTTTTGATTAGCTCTAATAGGAGTTGAACAAGTAGGTGTGTTCTATGTGTAATTGTTTGAGTTGATTTCTTAGTGAGATTGAATTTCTGACTTCAAGTGGATTTATAAGGAGATACTATTCTTGGTTTTATGGCCTTTAGATCTGATTTTCTTTTTTAGATCTAAGGAGTTCTTCTGGAACATTAGATCAAGCCTTAGAACCTATTCCAACAGCAACAGCAGTAGTAACTACTGATTCACTGAGCAACAGTTCTGGAATAGGAATTTAAAAAGGAGTGTGAGCTAGGTTTAATGAGTAAAATGAGCTAATGTTGTAGTATACTAATAGAACATCATATACAAGCTTTCATGTATGATTCCTTGATTCAAATTTGATCATATCAGCATGTAACTGATGTTTAAATATCACTGTCAATAGCATGTAAGTGTATAATCTGTCCTAAGTGAAATTTGAATGAAAATTGATTTGAAAATCTTGTTTAAATGATTACAAACCTTCCTTGTGCTATGCTGAAAGTGTGTGAGTGTTTAAACCTAACGTTTAGCATTTGAAACACTTTTGGAGACCTTAGGTTCTTAGTGACAAACTCCACTTAGGCCTCTTTTGTGCTAAATTGAAATAATAGAAAATTTTTTTTAAAATTATAAAAAAGTAAAATAAAGGCGTCTTGAGTAGGATTAGATATATCTTTAGGTGTATGCAAAGTTACAAAGTATTCTAAACCCTCTCGCTAGTAAAACATACTAGTAAATGGTTCAATATACTTTTAAACTAAATAAAAGAAATCACATCAAAACACCAAAAGAGCTCTTCTCTCTCTCATCTCATTCTTTCTCTCTTATCTCCTACCCCTATTATATATATAAATACCATAAAAACTTGAAAATACCCAAAAATACACAAAAATACAATGTATATACTATTTATACTTGTAAATATAATTTAATTCTAAGATATATGTAGATATTGTAAAATATGTAAATAATGTACATAAATAAGTTATAATTATGTTCTATATATTTAATTAAGTATTTATAATGATTTACTGTATATATAACTTTATTGTATAATTATATATTAATTTATATTAAATTAAATGTATATAATCCTAAGTAATTATAAATACCTGTGTACGTACCCATAATCATATTTAATACTGCATATATGTATTTAAATAATTAATATATACTATATTATACCTATATATTAATTTATTTATGTATTTATTGTAGTTAATTAAGTTATTAAGTTAATTAGGTAAGTTATTAACTTAAAATAAAATAAATTAGCAAATTAAGTTATTATTGAACTAATCTATACTATACACGTATATATATTAATTTTAAATATTTTTAACCTATTTATACTATATTTGTATTATATTACAGTATTTATAACTTAAATATGTATATAACTATTTAAAATGTGTATTTAAATGTAAATAAATTAAAATAAAAATGTATAATAAATACCTTATTATATAAATTAACGATGTATAAATTCAATTTCATGATTAAATTAATAATTTATACATTAATTAAAAAATTAAACCTTAAATTGGCATGTATAATTTCCTAACTTTAACTAATTTTAATATATATTTAAATAACTTATTTTCCTAAATTAATTTTACAATCATGCAGCCTTATGTTAGGGCTTTACAACCATATAATTTAATTTAAAATCAAATCTTAATTCGACCCCTAAACTGAGGGCCAAATCTTTCAAATCAAAACGCTATAGTACGCATGCGCGTGCTCAATTCTTCTGCACTTTAGTCCCACATCGGATATGTGCGCGCTGCTTATGAGGTATAAAATGAATTCCACAAATTGCTAAAGCAGTCGTCACATGCATCGAGTGCACCCTCACCATATTACCCATGCCTCTCTCTAATCCGAGCATATGAGCATATATTTGGAACAATGCGGGTCGGGGGCCTGTGCACTGTGCTAGGCCTACTGTGGGCCTATTATGGGCCTAAAATTAAACGAATGAAAAAGCACCCTAAATGAACTATGGGTCGACTTAGTAGTGGTCTGGTCCCACCCTCTTAGGTGCTGTGTCTCCCACGAAAGGTTGACCCGCCCACTAAAAAAGGTAATTTTTGGTTCTAGATGAACAATAGCTCGAGTTAAGTGCCGAGAGTGAGGTGAGCTTAAAACTTCTAAGTGTTGAAGGAGACGCTAAGTGTTAGAGGCGTGTGTGTGTTGAGAGATGCTGTGTATGCTGTGATGTGTGTTATGTATATATGTATAGTATGTATAATATATATGTATAGTATATGTGTAATATATGTAAATATATAATAAATAAAATATATGCATATAATGTCTACGTATATATATGTAATATATATATATATATGTAAATAGAATAGTAGAGTACTATTTGAGCCTTATGTTGTATATATAGTTTTGTTGTTTAAGGCTTTAGTGACTGTTGTATCCATTATTGTGGATAGCATATATGTTAGTATAGATAGTTCTTTTTGCCTTATAGTTTGTACATATGTTTTATAAGGCTGTAACGACATATATATGTTACTGTATATATAGTATATGTTACTAAAGATATTAGTGTATGTTAATATAACTTAGTATAACACATATTAGTAGCTATGTTTGTACCTATACCTAGGTATTGTCTAGTTGTACATAACTAACATTGTGTAGTATTAATTAGTTTTTCATGCCTGATTGGTTGTGAATATGTTTGAGACATTGTAGTTAGCATGAATTGATTCTTTTGTACATAATTAACTCATTCATTTATCAATTGATTCATTAATTCATGTTGTAAATAAAATTGAAATTTTTTAAATAAAAGAACATTTTTGGAACATAAAGAGTAATTTATATCAATAACTGCCTCCCAGTAAATGACCTAGAATAAACCAGTAAAAATTATGTAAATAAATAAAATGACACGATATCTGTTTGCATTATGACAACTATACTACGTCAACAACTACATTTAAAACACCTTTTTTATTGCAACACGATTGTCGACGACCACTATACAAATGCCATATGTTGTGCTCTAATATATTCCAGGCTATGTCTTTTGACTACTTTTTTTTATGTTTTGATACTAAATGTACTAAGCCACGAGTCGTGGTTCTTTCTTTTGTACTGACAGGTATTAGCCTAGTCACCCTATCCTTTTTATAGCCTCCAGAGAGTGGGGGATGAATAACAAATACTCCCACTTTCGTTAAAAAAAAACCCAAAAGAACAAAATAAACTTCAAAAGCCTCCAAACAATAGTAATAGCTTTTCATTTTGATCCTTCAAGTAGCAAGATCCTCCTAATCCTTATTTCTTCTTTGTTCTCGATCATTCTTAAAGTTGGCTAGTCATCTTAATTCCAATTTCTTTAACTACTTAATACATGTTGTTGCGAAACTGATTTAAATTATAATTGAGCTCATCGATGTAGTTGGGTAGAAGTTGTATTCCATCTACCATAGTTTGATTAATCGAGACATTCATTAGCCATTTCACATTGAGTGTTGAAACAAACAGGTTCTTAGGGAAGAGGCAAAGGGATATTCAAAGGATTGGGAGGAGCTAGAGGCTGTTTTTGAGTCTCAGGTTGTGCTTGCTCAATGGCTATGACTTTTTCTTCCAATTCCTATCCAAGTGACCACAACAACTTGGCTTGAAGTTCACCTTCAATAAAGGTCTTTCCAAGATCATTAAGGTTGTTCATTATAAGAGTAAACCTTGTGCATATATCCTTTGGCTTTTCATCCTCCATAAAAAATGCTTCAAACTCCTACATCAAAAAGTTAATTTTCAAATATTTAACTTTGCTAGTATCTTCGTGTGTTACCTAAAGTGTTTTTCATATTTCATAGGTTGTGTTGCATTGAAAAATGTGATTGAACTCTTCAGGACTCAAGGCACAATATATATAGAGCATTCATGGCTTTGGCACTAAGAGTAAGGTTGATCTTCAATGTAATCAATTTCAGGTCTCTCTCTAGAATGTCATATGGAAATTGGCATTGGTCCCATATTGCAAGGTTATAAACCTACAACCATGTGATCATACAAGGCTTTAAAAAATAATAATTTATACACCAAAGTATTACAGACTCAAAATTGATAGCCTCTCATTGCGCCCTCTTCTAGTAATCTTCTCACCATCGATCGTTGTTAGAACTCTAAGTATCATGAAAAACTACCTTGATACAAAATGAAAATGTGCACTAAAGGAACAATGAATGGTTGTGTTAAAAAAAAGAAAATAAAGACAAGCACAAGATTCACCGCAATGCATAAAAGATTTTTAGGTAAAATATCCTTTGGGTGAGAACCACCACGTATGTTTCCCAGACTAATGATTTCCCTGATCAGTTAAGTCAATCAAATTTCAATATTTAAATTGCTTAAAAACTAAGTATGGTGTAACCTCAATGCACACAACTCCTCTTGGATCCTTACTGAAGAGCTTTTCTCCCCTTTTTGAGGAAAAGATAGGGATTCATCAATTCAAATACCCAGTATACCAATAAAAAGGAAAGAAATAAAAATATAATATCCTATAGAGGTGCAAGATAAATCAAATTAAAATTAGCTTTAATAGGTTATGAGGACTTCCATTTAGATGTGGAATAAGGTTTAAATTAGGGATATTTTAGCGCTCTTGAAAAATCAAAGGATCTACAATAGAGAGCTTAAGCACTTGAGTTTTTTCTTAATGTGAGAGTGTAATTACCTTAGAATGATGTACAATTGTTGTGTATGGCAATGAGAGTCTTTTAGGATATTTATAGGCATCATAGGAAGGTTTAGGAAGGTCATGTAGTTGTTGGAGGTATTTAGGATAAAGTGTCCAATAGATAGAAATCAAGGAAACCAAAGAATTATAATGAGTGGTCAACCACCAAGTTGGGTGGATGGTGATTGAAGAAGATAGTGGCCAACATCTCTAAATAGGGGTTGACTACTAACCAATAGTAATGTGTCAACTTTTGGTTTTGGCTAATGTTCAATGCATTCAAACCATTATTGGGTGAAATGGAATTTTTTAGCCTGATCAGTGGTCTGCACCCAGACTAGGCATACAACCCCTCCTTCATCTTGATCATCTTAAAATTGAGAGTAGACGACCCACTAGTGAAGTGATTTTTGGTTTAAGTTCCTATTTGTCCCTGTAATCAAAAATAGGTGTTCTAGTGTCTTCTATTAGGTTGAGGGCGTCAGCTACAATGTGAGTGGTTGTTGACTACAAGGTTGGATTATGACCCATAATTGACTAACAATGATTAGTCAAGTAATGATGAACTACAGTTCCAAGGCTAATTAGTGTTTGTAAACTTTGAGGATTAATGTTCACTTAATGGTTGATGCCCAGTCATAGTGGTTGACTGCTATTGATAAATAAGGACGCCTAGCCTTAGGTGGCATCTTCCATGTGAAGTAATAGTTGTTGAGGAAGCATCGTAGTTGTCTAATATCTACTATTTGTCCTATTTTATAATTTAATTCCAAGTCTAAGTCTTCATAATTGTGTAATAGCTAAGTGTGTCTTAATTAGTTTTCAACTTAATATGCTTGGGTTTTTTTACATGAATATAAGACAAGAAAACAAATGTTCAACACAAGGAAATTAGTAGAAGTATTTTTTTCTTTTTTCTTTAAGGCTTAAACTCAGCAATAATTGCTTGAACTTCAGAGTTAACTTCAATTTTTGCTTGGCCTCCCATATTGTTTGCTTTCCAAGCTTTGAATTTTGGCCACAAAACACTGCAAATATACTTGATATAAGCAACATGTATCTAATCTTATCCTATTACTCATTTATTCCCCTTTTGTAAATCATCAAAATTAAGGCTAGAGACAACAATAAAGTGTGGGCTTGATGGTACTATTTCAAGCCTTGTGATCAAAAATACATCAATAACCATTAAGAGTAGCATGCCAAGCACTAAGGGAGGGTGAAGAGTGAAGAGAGAATCTCTGATAAAGGAATAGGGAATTCAACCCTACCACAAATCCAATGTCACAAAAAGAGATAATTCACTTATACAAAAATGATGGCGAAGGGTCTTTACCTAGGGATTAGTAGGACAACAAAAGCATTTAGGGATTAAAATAACTCTCCTCCTCTAGATCAAAATCATCAGTAGGGAGCCTGCCGAGAAGGAATTTCAAAAGGAAGGAAATGTAGCCACTAAGAAGATTCAAACTTCAAACTAGGGAGCCCAAAATCAAGGAGGAGGCAAGTGAACAAAATGTTTTATAAGCAGAGGCCACTATGAAAGCTCCTTGGGAAGTCAACTCTCATTTAGGTTGATCTAGAGAGTTAGTGAGCCTTTATAGAGAATACTTTTCTTAAAGTTTAATCTCAATAGATAGAAAGCTTTTTCCTTAAATGAGCAAGCGTAATATATACATAATAGAAATTAACTACAAATATTTGTTGCTACCCTTGATTTTGATGATAACAAAATCCATATATTTGCAATTTAATGTATTGACGTTTTAGGAAAGATGTCTTAAATAAGAATTCAGGATCAAACTTGCACAAATAAAAGTACAAGAAGTCTTCCTTGATCCAAATGACTCAATGAAAACAACGATAGCATCTCAGGAAAAGAAGATATATTGATACTTAAGAAAGTCAAAGTGAAAGTTTAAGAGTCATTGTAATCATGGTGTCATTTGTAAGTCTTTAAAGTGTTGTAATTTTCATTTTATGGAATGTAAATGAACCTCAAATTCTTTCAAACACCTAAAGATTAACTTCTTGACCTTAGTTAGAAGTCATACCTAATTGTGATCTATAATTGATCTTTGATTTGTTGTTGATTCATTCTTGATCTGACATTCATCAACCAAATAGAACCCTACTTTTTAATTCATGGCATTTGATTGATCAACATAACTTTGCAACTGAAGGTTTTGATTAACCAACGTGCGTTGAATTTTTCTGCCTAAATTTGTTGTATATCTTTGATCGATCATCATGTTTTTCTGATCAATCAAGAGACCAATTTGATCAATCAATCCTTAGCCTTGATCGACCATACTACGTAAGATTAAAACTTCAATCCAACACATCCATGATGAACCAACACACATTTTTGATTGACCAAAAATATATTTGATCGATCAAACATACCTTAATCAACTAAGTTGTGTAAGATCCTAAACCCATTTTCAAGGACCTATTGATTGGTCATTGATCGATTATTGATAATCGACGAACTTCAAATTTTAAATCGTCTTGGCTATTATGACCATTATTTTCACTAATTACCTTCCAATTTTGATTAGCACTAATCTCTCTCTAGATAAAGAGCCATTTACATTCAAAATATAATACACTTCTTTATTCTCCAACACAAAAAAATCAAAAGTGCTCTCTTGGAGAACATTCTTGGTCCTCACACCTACAACATTCATCATCTTGTGACCTTCCACTCTTGTGCTCTACAATTGCAATCATCCGTATTCTTTGTGAGTACTCTAAAAGCGATTTGCCTAATCCTATTACTTTTTCATATTAATCTTAAGGTTCAATATGATTACTTGTGTACTTTTTTTTCTGTTCTTTTATATTATTTGTGAAGGTGTGTTGAGTTTCCTTTCTCTACCTCTCAAGGGGAGATAAAAGTGCTCTAGTTTAGGCATCCAGAGTTGTTATATTGTGCAGTTAAGCTACTTACAGGTTAAGTAGCTTAGTATAGTGGATTGATCAATGGAGACCGATTATGAAAATCCTAAGCTGGAAGGTTTTGGTAATGATTTTTACCCATAATGGTTTTCCACTATAAATAACTGCACATATTTGTGATTTGATTGTTGATTGGTCATTGATGTGTGAATGGTCTATAGCTTTATTTCATGCTTAAATTTTTTAAATACAACATGTGCTACATTAATCTTCCTCCCTCTAGTGTAGCTTGTGATCTATAGGTTTCTTCAATATTTACTTAAAAAATAGGTGCATTCACCTTACAAAGAAAAATAGGGAATAAAAAACTCACTTTAATGATCCATGTTGGATAGTTGGTCATCTACCCAACTGATGAGGATAGAAATACCAATCTGCTAAATTAGGGCGAAAAGTTGTGTACTTAAAAAACTTTCTTTGTTCCTTGAACTACCACAATATCACAATGTTAGATTAATTTACTAATTCACTTCATCTTCAAAAACCTAAATAAACTAGATTAGTCATCTTACATTATGTTTCTTTTTAGTTTCTTCTCTTTTTTTCATTGATAAAGGTAATGACATATTTTGCATTAATTCTACCTACATAACTGCATGAGCAACATGCCAAGTATCAATTTAACCGACATATTACTCCAACTCAAACCAAGATAATTGCCTTTGTTCTCACTTAGGCACTCCTTTCACCGTAAAGTGATTTCTCCCATTGAGTCCTTTCTTTTCTTCTTCCATTTTTGTCCATCCTGATTCTCTTCCTTCCACTCTTACCACTTTACCTTCCCTTCTTACTTTCAATATTTAACAAATCCACTCCATATCTACCCTCACCTTTCCTTTTCCACTCTATATCTTACTCCTATTTAGGACTGAACACACATTAGACACTATCAACATTTTGCCTTCTCATAAATGGATGTGTACAAAGAAGAAATAATAAGAATAGTGTAGTTAGGTGCTTCGAATTTGAGATGTGGCTCTGTCTATCTAGTTTTCAATTTCCAACAAGGATGCTTAAGGAGCATGACTCATGGAGGAGGACCTTGTATATAAGCATATATATGGATGAATGTGGAGGTCAAGCAAGGTGCTTTCCAACAATCTTTGAAGTCTACATAGAAAGTTCCCTCCACCTTTGTAGAGGCAACGGAGAATGAGAGGATGTTGAAGTTCAGCTCTATTCAAGAACCCTTGGGATAGAAGAAAGGGTTCCATGGCTTTTTGAGAATGATATGATCCTTACAAAGTGGGATAAACAAGGAACTCAACCTAAGAATCATAGCCTCTACTCCTTTATGATTTGGGCAAGGATTTCAAATCTCCCTATTGAGTTCAGGTGCGTGGATCCCATCAAGCCACTTGTTGAAAGGTTAGAAGGTAAGCCATTGGAAGTTGATATTGGGAGAGAGATTTTAGGGAGGTCTATTTGAGTTAGAATGAAGGTCAAGGTTTATCATATGTTGTTTAAGGAGATGGTGTATATGATGGATGATGGAAACAACTATTTTTTCCAGTGTAATACGAAAAGCTACCATGATATTGCAGGTTCTACGGTCGAGTCATTCATGAGTATGTTAAATGTCCTAAAAAGGAATTGTCGGTGGATGGTGTACAATCTATTGGGAAGAAGGAGTTGAAGAATTGAAAGTATGGATATATGCACGTCATATCTTTCAACCTGCCAAGCTCGATAGTTGATGTAATGTTAGAGGAGACACAAGGTTACATCATGGATGAAAGAAATGATGCAGGGAGGCCTGCAGATGGACAAAATGGTGGTGCGAGTAATCTTAGAGGGAATTCAAAAGATCTGGTTGGATCTAGATCGCATTCAGAGGGTAGCCTATAGTGTAATTTGGGGAGAATAAGGCCAAATGATCCACATCTAAGGAGAATAGCCAGGTTGGTTGTCAAGTCAAATATTAGGGTGGGGCCCTAACATGTAAGAGATGTCTAGATGGCAAAATCTTCTGCAACTAGAGGGCAAGGGAAATCTAAGGGCTAGTTTACTTAGGGGGTTAGGAAAGTGGTGTTAAGAAATGTGAAACTGGTGTTAACCTTCAATTGTGTTAACTTACAGAGTGGTCTT
Source organism: Thalassia testudinum (assembly GCA_037157565.1). Lineage (NCBI taxonomy): Eukaryota > Viridiplantae > Streptophyta > Magnoliopsida > Alismatales > Hydrocharitaceae > Thalassia > Thalassia testudinum. The sequence continues at coordinate 125,107,374 of JAZHRO010000013.1, forward strand.
AGCATTAATTTATGTTTACTTAAAGTGGTGTTAAGTTGTGGTGTTAACCCTTGTTGCGTGTTAACTAGATTCAATCGTGTTTTAAAAACGTACGTTGCAGTATAGGTGATCTAACCGAATTAACATTTGAATTTTTTTTATGCTCGAATTAACAGAAAAATCCGAGGTCGTCTCTAAGAGCAATCTAATGCATGACTGTCACTATTTTTTCCAAGTGATTTTAGTGAACTTACGAATAAATTTAAGAAAATAAAACAAGTTCACTATTGCACTCAAATTTTAGTAATCAGAGAATATGTATGGAGTGCAAATAAATATTTTTGAAAAGCTCTATAAAAATTAATAACCAGTGATAATTAAATATTCATCAATTTAGGCATAAATGAGCTTCTAACGAAAATGTTTAACAAGTTATTGCAGTCAAAATTACTCAAAACAAACTTTAAATCAAGAATAAACATTATTTTCCAGTTTTGTCCTTGCATTGCTTCACTTTGGTCCCTGCAACTCTTAATTAGGTCCTTAGGAACCCTTTCAAATGGATCCTTTTCTCTCGAAAAGGTCCCTAGATCTTTTTCTTCTTTTCTTCTTCTCCCCAACCGGCGGCCCTCGTCGGAGCCCTACCAGCCTTTGTCACTGATCATTGGATGGGGTCGACTAAAGAGGGGAAATGGTCATGGAGAGGTCGCCAACTTGGTGGAGGTGATGGATCGACAATCGGAGGAGCAGCGACGACAGAGCGATCCATCGAAGTTGGGGACGAAGACACGGCTCCGGTGAAGTCCTGCAGGAAAAATAAGAGGTAGTTTGACCTCATGTCAAATGCAAAAGCTTTGGGATGAAGACCCAAAGCAAAGCCCTAAGTTTATTTGGTGTTCTGTTGTGTGTGGAGGTGTGGCAATGAAGCTTCAAAAGATTCTTATGGTGGGTGCATGATGGCAGCTAAAAAATGCTCAAACAACGGAATTAAAGTGCCCTAAAGCTAAAGATAACCTAGGCGAATAATTACCCTAAACTAATTGGATGAAAGGGTGAGAGATTACCCGAGTCAACACGGCGGCTCCAACAAAGAATAGAGGAGGAAATTGAAGCCGAGGAAGGGGTGGATCAGTCGTGTCTGGTGGTAGGGAGTATGGTGAAGAAGGTTGGAGTAGAACCATGCCCTTGTTTGGTCACAAGGGCCGATGATGAAGGAGGTCGAGGAGAGCTTCAAGGTCCGACAATGGCGACGCACAGAGGAAGGTGAGGAGAGGGCTTGGGCTCGTGGATTCTAGACGAGGGAACTCGCAATTGGACCACAGGTCTTTATAGACCTAAGCTAGAGCTTTAAAGGGCTAGTGGTTGCAATAAAAGCTCAGAGAAGTTCGCAACTGCCAGGCCAGTTTTGATCGAGAAGAGAGCCGTAGAGGCAGTGGTTGACAATGAAACAACCGCCAGCAGGTGCGGGATGCCAAGAGGAACAATTCCTCTTCAAGCTATGAGGGCAGCCGTGGACTTGGTTGGCCGCGAATCGTGCCTGAATCTCGAAGAGGAGCTCAATCAAAAGTCGAGGGATAGCACGAGGAGGAAGACGACCCAGCTACCACAATGCAAGATAAAAAGGGTCTAGAAGTAATGGTTTTGGACTGTATTGAAATTATTTTGAAAGTTGAGGACTAGAATGCAAAGGAGGTGCAGATGGGGTCCAAATCGATCCAACTTTTTCTGGTAGCTTAATTAGAACATAGGGAATATAATTGTAACATCAATTTTGTATTTTTATATTATTTACATGGTCAATTTACAAATTGACCCAAATTATATTAAATTCATGTCTATGATTCTATTTTAGGTCAAAATAGGTTTCGATTATCAAATTGACCATTGGAAGCCTTATAAAATATTTTTAATTGATTTTTAGAAGGTTTAGATTACATTTATTTCCATCATATCTATTTTAATTGAAGTGGGGTTGACATTAGGATTTTTTTATTAGAATTAAACATTTAATTTGAGTGTAAATCTTGAATTATTCAATACCAACCCACTTTTACAATATTTAAGCTCAATTAACCTTTAATTAACCATAAGCTTTCCTTCCGGCTATGCTGCACTTATAACTGTTTGTGAAAATTATAGAATTAACCCTTATTTTTATCAATTCCTCTCTCCTAGGCCCTGATTGACTTATACCCTTTTGATGTGTTAATTAAGTGAATTTAGCTTTAGAACTTAGCCAAATTATGTTAGATATAGCAGATGATGGAGATGCCATCATAGTGTTTACTTGGTAGTGGTGTTAGAGAGAGGGGTGGTGATCAATGTCAAAGAGAGAAGGTTGCATGCAACTTTAACATAGGTTTGGCTAATGCTAGTGGTAACCAATATTAGGAAAATTAGTGTTAAGAGGGAAAAACTGGTGTTAAGGAGGGTTAAGTGGTGAAGTAAACAGGGGTTAACCCTCCTTTTGAGGTTTTAACAACCCAAGTAAACTAGGCCTAAGGGGCTATTCTTGTTCCACTTCTTCCTTAAAAAAGAGCTGGGCTTTGGATGAAGAAGAGGAGTTCATATTGCAGTTGTGATCATTTGTGAAAGGTTCCCTACAACTGATCCTCATTGGCTACAAAAGGGGCCATGAGTCTATTATTTTGCAATGGCCAGTGGATGAGTAGCCATGCATAATTTGACTAGGACCTCCTCAAAGACGAAGATGGACCATGTACCCCAAAATTTTTCTTTAGAAAATTTCCTTGGTCTAATTTCTTTTTTGTTCCATCCACCGGATTATTAAGGGTCTCACCTTATTATGGAATAATAAGATAGACCATGATATATTAGAGTCTAATAAGAACTACATTCATGTGGTAATAAATACCAATAGCACCTAGTCCTAGCACATTTTGGAAATCTATGGAGGCCTTCATAGGGAGCATAGGAATGCTTTTTGGAGACATTGTCATTAGTAGAAAGTTGATGTGCATTGGAGATTTTAATTACTCAATTCATAACAATGAAAAATATGAGGGTACGTAGCTATTTGAGAAGTTCTCAATCTAGATCTTTCTATGAACCCATACATGCTGCCAAACTTAGTAACCTTGGTTGCTCTAGCCCTGCTTATACTTGGAGAAATAGAAGGAAAGACAAGGGAAAACTAATGCTGGAAAGATGAGATAGGGCCCTAGCTTACTTTAATTGGTTTCAATGATATCTGATGAATTAGATTTTCGACAAGAGAAGTCATGGTTTTGAAAACCCGGTCGTCGTAGTTGCAAAAATCCGCTTATCAGATAATATTTATAACCAAAACTTAGGTGAGTCCTGGGTCAAATACGCGGAGGTGAACGTTTGATTTAAAAGAATCCGCATTTGCTTTATTTGTTTTTGGTATTTTGTGGTTTTCTAATTTTTTTGGTGTTTTTATGTAGCAAGAAATTAGCTTAGAGAAATATCTAATCTATTCTACTCTACTTGCAGATAATAAGAAAAAGAGAGAGAGAAATAACTATATATCAAATCTCAACAAATGTTCACTACAGAATTACTGCGGGAAATAAAACTATGCTATAAAAGTAGTAAAAGAGAGAGAGGTGAGATAAGTCCTCGACGGCTGCTTAGAGGACAAGCCGCTTAGACGGCACCTCGGATGAAGGTGGTGAGGAGCTGGAGGAAGGAGAACGGAGTCGGACGAAGGAGGATAGGGCAAGGTGATGTCACAGTGGTGATCCACTTCTAGAACGGGGGTGAGAAGACAGCCATAGGCACTCCAAGAAAGGGGGTGAGAAGCTGAGCTAAAAATTATTTTTGGACTCTAATAGAGCATCCCAGGATTGGGACAAGCTCTAAAGAGCCTTGGAGATGGGTAGGAAATAAAGCAAGGAAGAGATGATGAAGAAGGAGGGGGTCATGGGCTATTTATAGGTGGAGAAATGGGGTTATGGAGAATGATTTGGCATCCACTACAGTAAATGCCGCATTGAGGACATGGCAACGCACACACTCTACTGGCTCTACACGTACATAACTGAAGGCAAAGCTCCACCATCAGATGTGCATCAGAGGACTGGGAGCGCTTGATGCTAAGCTTCACACAGCACACACAGAGTGCGTATGATTGCATGATATCACGCCTGCGACAATACGCAGCAACATCCCCGTCGTTGATTGTGTGCTTGCTGATGTGCTTGATCGCACCTTCGCTGACGCAGCTCTATCCTCTTCGTCAATCCTTCATCGAACCTCATTGAATGATTGTGCCTACGTTGTGGAGGGGTGTAGATTGAGTCTCAGACCTGCACCCCCTCCTTAGGAACCAAGGGCATTACCAATGTGCTACAATGGCCTTTGTGTCCAAGAGACAATCATCCAATGGTAGTGGCGTGTTGGTTTGTGGTCGTTGGATCTTGATCCAACGGCCCAAGCTTGATGGCGCAGGTGAGAACTCTTAAGGGAGACATGGCACTCTTGATCCAATGGCCCAAATTGCACGATGGGCGTGCTTCAGAGGTTGACCGGGTGTTTAGGGCAACTTTGGGCAACTCTAATGGTGCCACGTGACACCATCTGAGCCATCCATCTTCAAATATTTGTAGGGGATGCTATGGATGTCCAATCAGGTTGATCTTCAAGCTGTTGGACTACTATCATCAACCCAAACCCATCCATGTGGTCAAATTTGTCGTTTGAGGCTCCAAATCGCATCCCCTTGCCCCTTGGCCTATGTTGTTCCTCGAACTACATATGATGCTACGGAGGTCCAATCAGGGTGATTTCGGAGGAGTTGGATTTCAATTGTTGCCCTGATTAGATCCTTATGGTTGGATCTTCAATTTGAGGTCCCAAAATGTGTCGCCTTCTCCCCTATCCATTGAAAGAGGCTAATTAACATAATATTTACATAATCTAGTCTAAATGCGATACAATGCAAGTTATGCAGTATTTATAATGCTAAATGCATCTAGATAGCTTAGGAACCCAAATAAATAGTCATTTTACTCTATATAAATATGTATTCATCAATATCCAAATCCAAGTATTTCTTATCTTCCTCTTATTTGTAGTGATCAAAATCTAATTTTGGTGAAATTCAATAGAAGATTTAAAAAAGATTACCATCGTTGGAGATTCGAGGCCATTTGGATGAAGCATTATAACATTCATAAGGCCATTTCACAATTCAAGGAGAAGAATAAGGATGACAATATCATTAAAAAATGCGCTAACCTTTGTGGTGAATTAACCAATTGAAGTAAGAAAACCTTTTCGAAGTGGAGGGAAAAAATACATCAAATTGAGGAGCTATTAATTATGCAATCCCAAGAACCTCGTTCAAAACAGATGGAAAAGATAACATCCTTACAATGTGCCTGTGATTACTATTCTAAACTTGGAGAGAAGTCTTGGCTACAACAGGCCAAGTGTAAATGGATCAAAGGAGATAGAATACAACCTATCTCCATGTGTTGACCTCCTAAAGGAAGAGAATAAATAGAATTACATGTATTAAAAAAAGTAATATTGACCTAATAGTGAAGGAGAAAGAAGTTACAAAAGCTTTTGCTAATTACTACAAAGGCATATTTAATGCTAGTAATGATAATACCTAAACTCCTAATGTATTTTGTAAAGAGGATCATCTCTTAGAAAAAAGAAGTGAAGATGTTAAAGGAAACTCCACATGAATAGGAGGTTAAGGATGCCTTATTCACTATGAAGCCTTTAAAATCTTCAAGTCTTGATGGACTACCTCCTTTTCTATATACATATTCTTGGAATAGTGTTAAGCAACCTGTGTGAATTTATGTAGAAGGTGTTTAGACATTCAGTAATGCCTTGTTCAATAAATCATAAGTTCATCACACTTATTCCTAAGAAGCAAGTCTTCTTGGAAATGAAGGATTATATGTCTATCAGTTTGTCAAATACTGCTTACAAAATGTAACAACCCAATTCCCGAGTCCCTACGAGACACGAGAACCGGACCGACTCGACTAATCCCAAGACCTAGTCGTCCAACGAGGAAGTAACCAAAAGAGCAGTAAAATAAACCACATTCAGCATGAATATAACTAACAGTAAGAAAATACATCAGTAAGGAAAGAAACCACTACAGTATATACCACCACAATAGTAGAACAACATTCATAACATAATATGAACTGCAGGTAAAGAAAAGTACAGCGGTAACAAGAACTACTCACTACAGTGGAACAAAAAGAGGTACAAGAGAATAGTGGTAACTCTACTGGATCCTACTCGGGCCAGCGTCCTCTACAGCCGCTGACCCTGGCTGCTCAACACCTGGTCCTGAAAGGTAACGAGTGTAACACGTCAGCAAAACACTGAGTAGAGTGGTGAGAAACGTCTGGTTTCACCGGGTTTGAGGGTTTTGTTATAACGTTGTAGTAAAGCCGGTTATTACCAACATTTCAAATATAAATTTTTTTTTTACTCGGAAAATGAAAGAGTTCCCGAGGTCGAACTCAGGGAGCAAGTCGTATTCTAGAGATATACATGTTTCTTTTACAAAATAAAGAGAAAGGGAAAGAATTTGTTGTGATGTTCTTCTTTCTTTCTCTTTCTTCAGATCTCCTTCTTCTTCTTCCTTGGTTTCTGCTATGGTGATAATCTTCTTCTGCAATGGTGATGCTCTTCTTCTTCCTGCTGTTCCTGCGTTGGTGATGTTTTTCTTTCTTCAGAGCTCCTTGTTCTTCTTCTTTGGTTTTCTGCCTTGACCTCTCTTCTTCTTCTTCTGCAATCGTGGTGCTTCTGCCTTCGGCTACTAAGTCTCCCTTCCTTCTTCTTCAGCCTGCCTTCTGTGTTGCTCTGGCTGCTGACTTTCCGTCGTCTGGCCCGGTGCTTCGACGACTTAACTGAGCATTTGCTACAGTGCAGCTCCTTCTTCTTCGCCTGCACTTCTTCTTCCGCGGGTCTTCTTCTTCTTCTTTGGCCTGCACACTTCAGAGTTTTTCGTCAAGAGGCAAAAACTACTCTACCCTCCCCCCCCCGCGTCTCTCTCTCTCTGAAACCACTCTTGGGACAGCTCTCCCAGAGCTACCGGGTAATCGGGTTCGGGTCAGGCCCGGGTCCAGGCCCACCGGCGTGCGGTGGTGGGCGAGGAGTGCAGGTCGGTCTAATCGGGTCGGGCCAGGTCCGCGGAGCGTGGTCACGGACGAGGCCGGGTCGGGTGAGAGGGACCTCACCCCGTGGTCAGGAGGCAGACAGCATAAGGCACTTTTTGCCTTTATGCGTCCGCGCGCCTCCGAGAAGTTCCGAGGTGGGACTAAATGTCCCACCCCAATTGAGCGCGCGTCGCGGATGGAGCAGTGGGCGATCGTGGCTTCCCGCGCGGCCTTCGCTCCATCTGTGAACCAGGGACGTTTCGCGGAGAGTCCCTGCGCAACCTGGGAGTCAAACCTGGGCGAAGGCGTGCCTGCACCTGCAGGTGAAGCAGCTCTGCCTGCGCAGTAATGGCGACGGCGGGCGAGTCACCTGGTCACAGAAGAACGGCCTCTCGGCCAAATCAGACAGGCGGGGGACCTTCGCCGTGGCACGGCGAAGGTGGTCAGGGGGTCTGCAGGGGGCGTGATGGAGCCAACAGGTCGTCCTAGGTCAAACTGTGAGCGAAGAAGTGGGTGTGTTCGGTGGATCTGCAGAGGGTGTTTGGTGGGAAGTGGAGGGGCGGAAGAGGATCAGGGTGAGGAGGCGGAGGTTCTGCGGTGGTCGGCGAGCCGTGTGGGTCGCTGAGGTGATGGGAGCGGCTCGTCGGAGGGTGGTCGGAGGCGAAGAGGGTGAGGGTGAACAGGGTCGGTAGAGGGCTTAATTGACTAAATTGAAAGCGGGGAAAGAAAGATGAGGAGAAGGGGAGTAACTCTAGCTTACTTGCAGGGACGAAGGGGGAGGAACAGGGCGACAGTCGTATCGACTGTCGCCGGAGAAGACGATGCTCAGGGAGAGGGGCGGCGGCGAGCAGAGAGCCGGAGAGGCGCCAGCTGGGTGCGGCGTGGCGTGGGAAGAGCAGGGGAGGAAGTCTCTGCTGCTGGTATTGCGGCAGAGCGAAGAGGTGGAGGGGGAGGAAGCCGCCGGAGCTGGTGAGCGTCTGCCGGAGAAAGAAGAGAAGGAAGTTGGGGATTTCTCCGTCAGATCCAAGCTGCCCTGGTCGGTGGAGCAGCGGGGGGTATTTATAGGGATGAAACAGGGAGGAAGGCGGAGGGAGACGACGTGTCTCCCTCACCGGAGAATGGTCGGAGACGAACCCATACCGTCCGTGCGTTCGCACGGCCGGTATGGTGGGCTACAATGACCAAGGGGGTGCCCCTGCGACGGCTGACGACGCAGGGCACCCCCGGTTTACTTGCCAGGTCCCCTACCTCACCCTGCGCGGCGCCATGCTCCGCGCAAGGTCGCCGGAGCATGGTGCTGGCAGGGTTTTGCAGGAGGGACCTGATTGCAAGGAACGAAGGAGAGTTAGGGGCCAAAATGCGAGGGTTCAAAAGTTGAGGGCCAAAGAGTAAATATATGAGGACCAAAGTGTAAAGTCGGTCAAGGAGGTTTCTTCTTAGGCTCAAGTTTTTATACATGACTAATTAGGACCTAAGGAATCTGATGGTGAATTTTATTTTCATCTTAAACCTTGTTCGACCGGTCAATTTGCGCAAAAACCCAAATTAAGTTATTAATTGGGCATGGTTCTCAATGTAGGTCAAAATGGGTTCTAAAGGCCAAATTGAAGGTTCTAAACCCTAGAGATTATTTTTCTATGAATTTTAGAGGGTTTATTCCATTTTTACTTTGCCTCGAACCTTGTGAATTGAAGTGGGTTGTTTTAGGGTTACAGATTTAGTCTCTTGGAATTGCTGTAGCCCTTGCTAGATCATTTCATCCCACTTTTATTCTTATTAAGCTGTTTTGACCTATGTTTGGGCCCTGAATTACCCTGTATGCAGATTATACTGGTAAAATTGCACTTTTACCCCTTATGACTTGTTTTCTTCTCAAACTCAGAATTCTCTGAGTTACGCCTTTCCTTGAGATATGTAGGAGCTTTTATCCTTTGTATTGGGTCAAAATGAGCTAGTTATGGCTCATGATGAGGTTCTCATCATACCCCCATGCCTAGCTTTTGCTAGTCCCTTAGCAAAAAACTTAAGGTTTCAACCCTTGTTCTAGACCATGAAGTTTTCAATAGTTTTAGATAAGTGCCTTCATAGATTAGGTTAGAATGCTGATCATAGGCCTAAAAGGTACTCTAGTACCAATCAAGATCCAAATCTGTCTAGCCTTAGCCTCAGTCTTTTAGCAAAGGTTTTTAAGGCCCACAAGAACTAACCTAAGGTTTATTGGACTTCGTGGTTAAAGCACCCGTGCTTAAAATGATTTTAGCCCTGGCTCGGTTCGCAGTGCGTTTTGTAAGAGAGAGATAGAAAGTTTTTCTGTTTGGAGAGTTTTCTCTCTCTTTTTCTTTTTAGTTCTAGCCTAGGATTGGCTTTTCAACACGGTTTGTATCAGATTCCTTGCTCCCATCATCAATCCTCAAGGGTTCCTAGCGATCGATGCTTCGAGATAGCACCGCCCATGGCAACCCCCGGAACCCTGGCTATTGAGATTTCGAGATAATCCCATCCATGGTATTCCGTGGCCGAATCCAGACCCTGGCAATTGACACTTCGAGATAATGCCATCCATGGAATCTGAACCAGTAGAGTGCTTACATGCCCCCAGTAGGATATGTAAATATCCTAAGAGACAAGCACCGAGGAGATGATATTTTGTTACGCATCTTCGAGGGGATTTCCCGCCTCTTCGCGCTGGGAACTCGTCCAAATCAACTTGTGTTGATCGGCCGCTCCTATTCTAGGTGTTCTTTTCAGATTTTTGCGACGCTTCTGCGTGATTCTGATTTTTACGCTTACTGAACCAGGCTGTGTGTGAGATTAGGGTGCTTAGGTTACTGAGTCCCGTAAACCAAAAATTAGTTAACGAGGCCGAATACTCCCTAAGCCTTAGACCTAATACTTCAGCTTTTCATTTTCCTCAACCTCTTGAGGAGTGTCCAGATCTTAATGGGTACTAAGAGTCTATTCAAGAATGCCTAAGGTTTGCATTCTTACTAATCTCATTATGCACTTTTCAGTTATTTCCTTGAATGAGGTCTAGAACTTAGGTTAATTCCTTAGTTCCTTACTAATGACTGTCACTTTTTCTCATAATTTTGTGCTCCTTTTTTCATTTTGTTTCTTTTCTCCTTCTTCTTCACAAAATTTCCTTCTCCTCTTTTCCTCTTATTCTTTTTCGAAAAATTTTTAATTTTTATGGTGTTTTTGGCATATGTGAATTTTTTGTTTGAAACCTTTTCTTACAAGTTTTGCACTTTCATACCCCCCCCATGCCTAAGATTTGCAATGTCCTCATTGTAACCTAGGGGTTTGTATTTAACTTAGTTCATACATTAGGACAGATGTTTTGATGAGTGAATGGGTCGGGGTGACTGTTGCGGACGATTTCTAATCTCAGATGCAAGCACCTGAGGTGGAGTTGGCTGTCCTAAAGTGTGAGCTTTAAGTGCAAAAAGGTGTCAGAAGAAGTTTCAGGTTTTCAAAGAGAATGACGGGCTGCCTCCCGTTGAGCGCTAAATTTGATGCCTTCAGCCAAGCGGGAAATGCGATGGAGAGGGGATGGTCAAATCAGCAGAGTTTTGTAAGACAAGCACCTTGATTAAGAGCCTGGTTGGTCCAACCAGGTGCTTGTTCAGATCAACAGGCTGATGATGCAGCCCAAACCCAATCAATCTGGTGGGTTGATAGATGTGGATAAAAAGGTGTGGAACCCACCAAATACTACGAAGCTCAGATGAATGTGGAAGTGAAAATGCAGGGTTTGGCTGAGTCGAATCAGCCTGGTCAGAGTAGGGACCCGTAGGATAATCAGTGGTTGATGCAGGAACCCTACAGGGGTGATCAGAGAATGATAGAGCATGGCATGTAGTCTGATCAATGTTCGAACCCCGATGTGGAAATGCAATCGGCTTGGTGAGAGGTGAATCTGAATAGAAATTGAGTCCGGTTGCGGGTCGGGGTTGGGAAGAGGTTTTGATTAGTTCTGTGTGTGCAGACGAGGTGGCAACTGTGTATGAGGGCTCTTCTAGAAACGGATGATAGGTGGTTTCCTGTAGAGAGTCCTCTGGGTAACTATCAAATGCCGGAAGAGTGTCTGTAGGATGAAAGAAATCGGATTCGAGAAAAAATTTGGATTCTGGGTTACAATCACTCTTGGCATTTTCTGTTTTTGGTTCCTGAGGATCGAAAAGGAATGATTCTGTGTTATCAGTGATCTCGGGAATCAGGACCTCAGAGTCAGAGTCATGTGAACTGAGGTCGTGGATAGGCCTGGTGTGTTCAGGAAGGGGAATCTCTCCGCAATTATAGTCAGATCTGAAATTGTCGGAGAGTTGGCGAAAATGATCATGAATTCCACCACAGCACAAATCATCAGATGTGGAATCAGCAGCCTGACTGGGTTCTAGCCTATATGTTACTTCTGGGCTCAAAAAGATGTTCTGTTCAAGCTCTAAGCTGGTAGGATAGATCCCATTAAAACCTTGCTCATCCAACTCCTCAGTTTCTGTATCATAAATTGGCATGTTTTCTGAAAAATCAATCAGATTTCCTGAGGGTGTTGGAAAAGGACATTCATCAAATAAAGGCCCGGAATCATATTCTGTAAAAATTTGATCTTTCTCATAAGGGGCCTCATAATCTTCCCAATAAGTTTCAGATCTAGGTTCTAGGCTTAGGATGTGGGTAGAATTATTAGAACCTAAGTCTGAATAACCTTCGAGGGTTACCTTATCAAAACAAGGGGCGGAATTTATACCCTCCAGAGGTTCAATTCTAATCTTGTTATTGCAGGAGTCTTGGAGTTCTAAGCTTGGTGATTTACGGCCTAAGGTTGGCTCAGCATTGTGTTCTCCTGCAACTTCCCAACCTATTTTAATGCTATCTTCTATTTGGGTTGGAATTTTACAACCACTTTGTGCCTCAATCCCGAGATCTGGGAAACTGAATTGTTCCTTAATACTGTTCCAAGATGGTTCATCCTCTGTTTCTGGTTTATACGGGTATTTCTGGTTGATAATTTGTTCTACTGATTTCATCATTTCTACCCGTTTTATAAGGGCATCTTGGTGTTGTTCCCAAAGTACAGGATTTGTTAAGCATTGAAGGTATTCAGATTGGTGTAATTTTTCCATCTCAATGTATCCTGTCATGAGCATGTCTCAGGTTGATCCTTTTGAAATTCCAGTCAATAGAATTTGGGCACAGTTTATGATGAAGGATGTGGTTGTTGGGACATCAACCTGAATATCTCCTATTGGTGTTGAGGTTTTTTCTTCTTTTTCATAGAATTTTATGGCATCCTCGATCATTTTATCTTTCATAGATCTCCGATATTCAGGTTTCTTGAATGGTAGTCTTGCTAGGTAATTAGGCTGCATAATTGGATCAGGTGGTGGAATAGAATCAAAGTTTGAATCAAGATGGAAGAAGGGGATTTTGTTCAGAATCAGAGGAAAGAGGGGCTATGTGAATGATTTCTGCAAAAACAAAGGAGCCGAGGCTTAGCCTCGGGGAGAGTGAATTTCTATAGGAGGTTTCAAGGACCTCCTGAAAAATACTGAAGGGCTGGATGAGATAAGCAGGTGCTGGACCCAATCAAGACACCCAAAAATTGTTGGGTGACTATAGAGGTTCGGGGCAGATGGACCCCTTGATCAGAAAGATCGTCCACCTGAGAATTACCTGGGCAGCCAGAGAGGGAGAGTCCCGCGAAGACCCCTACACGGTAGAGCGTCCCCACGGGTTACAGGGTTTCCCCCACCCGACCTCTCTTGTCACTGCGGTTCCAGGTAGACCAGAATGGGGATCTTGACCTCTTAAGTCTACCAATTTTAAGATCAGGGTGCTTAAGGTTTTCACTTGAACTTTAGTCTTTTAAGTGCAAAGAGTGACCTAATTTAAGGTTGGTTGACCCAAGGGGTCAACTTTACCTCTTGTTTTCTTTGAGAGCTTTTAGGTCCTGTCTTTTAGGGTTCAAGTGTTTAGAGAGCCAATTGTTTTAGATTTTCTCTGAATAGGTATTTTCAGACAAGGGCTTGGGCACACTTCATTTGGTTTTCTCAATTCTTGCTTAAGGAGTGTGTCTCTAAATCCCTAGTGTTGGATCCTAGGTTGGCTCTACTTGGTCCAGTTAATTCTTTGTTGGGTAATTAGGGCTCAAGCAAGAATGTGTTAGCCCTTAAATACCCTTAATAGTGTGCAGAAATAATGAGTTGAAAACATGCAACTTTTATGGTTACTAAATATGGAAGACAGGTTAGCCCTATATTGCTTGTTCTGTTCTTTTCTTCCTCTTTAGAGTTTAGGGGTTAATAGTGAGAGGAAAATTTTACCTGTCTTCGGAGTGGTTGTCGTGTGGTTGCTTGTCTTCTTGAGTTCCTGTAGCTGCACAAAAGAGAGGAGATTATCAGAAATTAAAAAGAATACAGGAATGTTTACCTCTAGAATAGCCGTTGCTCCCCGGCAACGGCGCCAAAATGAGAAACGTCTGGTTTCACCGGGTTTGAGGGTTTTGTTATAACGTTGTAGTAAAGCCGGTTATTACCAACATTTCAAATATAAATTTTTTTTTTACTCGGAAAATGAAAGAGTTCCCGAGGTCGAACTCAGGGAGCAAGTCGTATTCTAGAGATATACATGTTTCTTTTACAAAATAAAGAGAAAGGGAAAGAATTTGTTGTGATGTTCTTCTTTCTTTCTCTTTCTTCAGATCTCCTTCTTCTTCTTCCTTGGTTTCTGCTATGGTGATAATCTTCTTCTGCAATGGTGATGCTCTTCTTCTTCCTGCTGTTCCTGCGTTGGTGATGTTTTTCTTTCTTCAGAGCTCCTTGTTCTTCTTCTTTGGTTTTCTGCCTTGACCTCTCTTCTTCTTCTTCTGCAATCGTGGTGCTTCTGCCTTCGGCTACTAAGTCTCCCTTCCTTCTTCTTCAGCCTGCCTTCTGTGTTGCTCTGGCTGCTGACTTTCCGTCGTCTGGCCCGGTGCTTCGACGACTTAACTGAGCATTTGCTACAGTGCAGCTCCTTCTTCTTCGCCTGCACTTCTTCTTCCGCGGGTCTTCTTCTTCTTCTTTGGCCTGCACACTTCAGAGTTTTTCGTCAAGAGGCAAAAACTACTCTACCCTCCCCCCCCCGCGTCTCTCTCTCTCTGAAACCACTCTTGGGACAGCTCTCCCAGAGCTACCGGGTAATCGGGTTCGGGTCAGGCCCGGGTCCAGGCCCACCGGCGTGCGGTGGTGGGCGAGGAGTGCAGGTCGGTCTAATCGGGTCGGGCCAGGTCCGCGGAGCGTGGTCACGGACGAGGCCGGGTCGGGTGAGAGGGACCTCACCCCGTGGTCAGGAGGCAGACAGCATAAGGCACTTTTTGCCTTTATGCGTCCGCGCGCCTCCGAGAAGTTCCGAGGTGGGACTAAATGTCCCACCCCAATTGAGCGCGCGTCGCGGATGGAGCAGTGGGCGATCGTGGCTTCCCGCGCGGCCTTCGCTCCATCTGTGAACCAGGGACGTTTCGCGGAGAGTCCCTGCGCAACCTGGGAGTCAAACCTGGGCGAAGGCGTGCCTGCACCTGCAGGTGAAGCAGCTCTGCCTGCGCAGTAATGGCGACGGCGGGCGAGTCACCTGGTCACAGAAGAACGGCCTCTCGGCCAAATCAGACAGGCGGGGGACCTTCGCCGTGGCACGGCGAAGGTGGTCAGGGGGTCTGCAGGGGGCGTGATGGAGCCAACAGGTCGTCCTAGGTCAAACTGTGAGCGAAGAAGTGGGTGTGTTCGGTGGATCTGCAGAGGGTGTTTGGTGGGAAGTGGAGGGGCGGAAGAGGATCAGGGTGAGGAGGCGGAGGTTCTGCGGTGGTCGGCGAGCCGTGTGGGTCGCTGAGGTGATGGGAGCGGCTCGCCGGAGGGTGGTCGGAGGCGAAGAGGGTGAGGGTGAACAGGGTCGGTAGAGGGCTTAATTGACTAAATTGAAAGCGGGGAAAGAAAGATGAGGAGAAGGGGAGTAACTCTAGCTTACTTGCAGGGACGAAGGGGGAGGAACAGGGCGACAGTCGTATCGACTGTCGCCGGAGAAGACGATGCTCAGGGAGAGGGGCGGCGGCGAGCAGAGAGCCGGAGAGGCGCCAGCTGGGTGCGGCGTGGCGTGGGAAGAGCAGGGGAGGAAGTCTCTGCTGCTGGTATTGCGGCAGAGCGAAGAGGTGGAGGGGGAGGAAGCCGCCGGAGCTGGTGAGCGTCTGCCGGAGAAAGAAGAGAAGGAAGTTGGGGATTTCTCCGTCAGATCCAAGCTGCCCTGGTCGGTGGAGCAGCGGGGGGTATTTATAGGGATGAAACAGGGAGGAAGGCGGAGGGAGACGACGTGTCTCCCTCACCGGAGAATGGTCGGAGACGAACCCATACCGTCCGTGCGTTCGCACGGCCGGTATGGTGGGCTACAATGACCAAGGGGGTGCCCCTGCGACGGCTGACGACGCAGGGCACCCCCGGTTTACTTGCCAGGTCCCCTACCTCACCCTGCGCGGCGCCATGCTCCGCGCAAGGTCGCCGGAGCATGGTGCTGGCAGGGTTTTGCAGGAGGGACCTGATTGCAAGGAACGAAGGAGAGTTAGGGGCCAAAATGCGAGGGTTCAAAAGTTGAGGGCCAAAGAGTAAATATATGAGGACCAAAGTGTAAAGTCGGTCAAGGAGGTTTCTTCTTAGGCTCAAGTTTTTATACATGACTAATTAGGACCTAAGGAATCTGATGGTGAATTTTATTTTCATCTTAAACCTTGTTCGACCGGTCAATTTGCGCAAAAACCCAAATTAAGTTATTAATTGGGCATGGTTCTCAATGTAGGTCAAAATGGGTTCTAAAGGCCAAATTGAAGGTTCTAAACCCTAGAGATTATTTTTCTATGAATTTTAGAGGGTTTATTCTATTTTTACTTTGCCTCGAACCTTGTGAATTGAAGTGGGTTGTTTTAGGGTTACAGATTTAGTCTCTTGGAATTGCTGTAGCCCTTGCTAGATCATTTCATCCCACTTTTATTCTTATTAAGCTGTTTTGACCTATGTTTGGGCCCTGAATTACCCTGTATGCAGATTATACTGGTAAAATTGCACTTTTACCCCTTATGACTTATTTTCTTCTCAAACTCAGAATTCTCTGAGTTACGCCTTTCCTTGAGATATGTAGGAGCTTTTATCCTTTGTATTGGGTCAAAATGAGCTAGTTATGGCTCATGATGAGGTTCTCATCAAGTGGCAACTAAAACTAAAGAAACAGTAGAGTGTACAGTAGCTGTTATGTTCTGTTACTTTCTTTATTTATGTCTTTCAATTGTCTCACGATTTCATTTATTTCTTAGATCCTTTACTTGATCTCGAATGTTCCTCGTGGGAATGATCTTGATTGCAGTCTTTTCCAAAAAGTAGAAGTAGCACATGGTGCTCTCCTGGCTAGGAGAGTCCCCCGTGGTGACCCTACTCTCAGTCAACCACCCCAAGGTCACGGACAGGCGTAACGGTGACTACGGCACGCACGATAAACGCACAGGTAGCTAACCCGTATTGGCACGCGGTCAGTCGTTTCCGTTAACGGGTGTGCCCAAAGCACAGTACGGAACCGGTACAGGGCAGATCCCTCTCAGTAACAGGGGGTCCAACCCCTCCACAGTAACCAAACAGGGGCCTTGCCCCTCCACAGTCCGTGCACCCTCGCCTGACTACCCTGGTTTGCCCCAGTGGGCCTAACAAGTCGGTGTAGGAGGCTAGTAGAACCCTGGGGCCCGTGGGGTAGCTAGTACCTCCCTACACTAGTAGCTCTCCTCGGAACTACGTACACGAGGGCCAGCAAGTCGGTACAAAGTGGCCAGTCCTAACCCTGGGTCCCTGGGGCGGCTGGCTCCGCTCTACACTAAATAGGTACAGGTACTTCCCTTGGTACTACGTACCCAAGAGACAGCACACTACCACGTCTTTCTTTCTCAGTTCCATTCCTTTCTCTTTCCAGGAGTTCCACTCCTAATTCCCCGTAGGGTTCCAGCTCTTTTAACTCAGAACATCTAGGTTTCACTTTCCAGTTTCACATTCTTACAATCCATGTTCTCAGTCACGTTTATTTATTCATAACAGGCAGCTGTTAATTCGATTTACAGGCAGCTATTTGTTCCTTTCCATTTTTCCAAGACTGCAGTATTCATATATTCCACTAATTTTCCCCGTCCTAGGATTCATGCCATATCCTAGGATCTATCATACAATCTAGTTTTCCAGCCCTAAGATTCATGCAACACCTAGGATCTATCATTCAATCTATTTCTCATTCCTAGGATTCATGCAATGTCCTAGGTTCTATTTATGGTTCCATAATTTAACAGATTATACTAATAAACTTAAAAGCCACTCTACCGGTTACAACAGGCATACTGGGGGCGTGGTCGGGAATCCCACGTGCCTCCACAACCCCCGAGACTGCAACGGAATGGGGTCCTATCACAAGGATCAAACACAAGGAGTTTCTCAAAACAGTATACAACTACTGTAGATGGGTAGAGGATTTAATTCCGAAAAGCACGCAACTCGAAACGCGGAAAACGGACTTCGAACGGGCCCTAAACAGGTCGAAAACGACGAAACAGTACAAAATCAGACGTCTGGAACTTCTTCCAGACGTCTTAAAAATGGGGATCAGATGGTACCTTGTCCTGCGTGGTCTCTCAAATGTCCAGAAGCCTGCGGGGGCGTCTGGCCTAGTTCCCAGACGTCCGATGGTCACCCCAGACGTCTGGAAGTCATTCCCGTCGTCTGGCACTGCAGCCAGACGTCTGATTCGCGTTGGATGGCGAATCCAGAACCTGCGCTACCCATTTCTCTCTCAGTACGGACGACCGAAGAAAAGGAAGAAGGACGAAAAATAACTCACCTTTCAGACGTCTGGACAGTCCTCCAGACGTCCTCCCCGTCGTCTGGTTGGAAGCCCAGACGTCTGATTCTGGAAAAATTTCCAGAATCAAGGCGTGACTCGCCCTCCGCTCGCGACGCACGGCCACGCCGCGTCTCGTCCACCTGCTGCTCGAGCTGCAGCAGGCCTCCCGCGTCACCCCGCGTCTGCTGCTCCCCTCGCCGGCCGGCCCTAGCAGCCCCGGCAAGCTCGCCCTCACGGCCGAGCGCCTCCTCCCTCGCGCAACACCTCCTCCCACTCTCACCGCGGCTGTCGTTGCCGCCGCTCACTCGCGCTCGTACTCGCGCACCGGCTGGAAGGAGAAGAGGAAGGGGGCAGAGGTGATGAGACTGAGAGAGAGCGCGTGGCATTTTAAAGCCGCGCGGGGAGGAGAGAGAGAGCGAAACAGAGGGCGCAGCCTGCGGCCGCAGGAGAGAGGGGAAAAAGGCACCCGCAGGTCTGCGCGAGCAGGCACACAGACGTAACCGCGCGTGCCGCCGAAACCGAATCCCAGACGTCTGGAAGGGGTTCCAGATGTCTGGTACGACGTCTGGGCCACATACCAGATGTCCTAAAAGACGACTGAAGCCGCGCGTTCGTAACAATATAACAAACTCAAAGGAAGTTTCGTCCCTGAAACTTGCGCTAACTAGGGTGCGGGAAAAATGTCATAGTAACCATAACAAACTCAAAGAGGACCGAAGCTGGTCCGAAAAGGCGTACCTGTGAAGAGCTCCGGGTACCGCTCCCTCATTGCTGCTTCAGGCTCCCAGGTAGCCTCCTCATACCGCTGGCTCCTCCACAAAACCTTTACCAGGGGTACTTGCTTTTGTCTCAAACTGCGGACGGCTCGGTCTAGAATCTGCACTGGCCGCTCGGGGTAGGTCAGGTCGTCGCCCACCTCGACGCTCTCGTGACTCAGTACATGACTGGGATCGGCTACGTACTTCCTGAGGTTGGACACGTGGAACACGTCGTGCACACCAGAAAGCTGCGGGGGGAGGGCAAGTCTATAAGCAACGGGTCCAACCCGCTCCAGGACCTCAAAGGGCCCCACGAACCTCGACGCGAGCTTCCCTCTCACCCCAAACCGCTATAGGCCCTTCATGGGCGAAACACGAAGGAAGACGTGGTCCCCAACCTCAAACTGCACCTCTCTGCGTCTCCGATCCGCGTAGCTCTTCTGTCTGCTCCTGACAGTGCGGAGTCGCCTGTGGATCTACTTGACTGCCTCCTAACTCTGCCGGATCAACCTGGGGCCAACCTCCCACTTGGTCCCCACCTCAACCCAACTCAAGGGTGCCGTACACCTCCGTCCGTACAGAGCCTCGTAGGGAGCCATGCCGATGCTCGAGTGATAACTGTTGTATGCAAACTCCGCTAGGGGCAGGTGCTCCCAAGAGCCCCTCCAGTCCAGTACACAGGCACGCAAAAGGTCCTCAAGTGTCTGTATCGTGCACTCAGACTGTCCGTCCGTCTGGGGGTGGTAAGCTATACTAAACCTCAACCGCGTCCCCAGGGCCTGCTGAAACTCAGCCAAAAACTGGGACGTAAAGCGGGTATCCCGGTCGGATACGATCTCCCACGGAACTCCGTGTAGTCGTACCACGTCACGGATATACCTCTCTGCCAACTGTGCTGGTCCCAAAGTAACTCGGATCGGCAAGAATCGTGCCGTCTTCGTCAGTCTATCCACAATTACCCAGACTGCGTCGTGTCCTCGCTGGGTAACAGGTAAGCCCACCACCAAGTCCATGGTGATGCTCTCCCACTTCCACTCTGGAACTGGAAGCGGCTGTAGCGGCCCTGTAGGCCTCTGATGCTCGGCTTTCACCTGCTGGCACACTAAGCACTGTTGCACGAATTCACCCACATCCCGCTTCATCCCCCTCCACCAAAACTCGCGTCTCAAGTCGTGGTACATCTTGGTGTTTCCGGGATGTATGGTGAATCTGGAACCGTGTGCCTCAGTCAGGAGCTCTCTCAACAGCTCCTCATCTCTGGGGACGCACAACCGTCCCCTCAGGCGCAGCACCTGGTCTGTGAAAGAGAAGTCCCCTGGGTCTCCCGACAGTACTCTGTCGCGCAAGGACTGCAAGTACGGATCGGCCATCTGTCCTGTGATGATGCGGTCTATCAGCTCTGGCCTAGTCTGCCGTGTCACAGTCACTACCCCACAGTACCCCCGTAACTCTAGAGGTCGCCAACTGCCCACCTCCTCCAAAAGGCTCCAACTCTGTAACTGTAAACTGGCCAAGTGCGCGAGCGCCTTACGGCTCAAGGCGTCAGCCACCACATTGGCCTTTCCCGGGTGGTAGGAGATGCTGTAGTCGTAGTCCTTCAGGAGCTCCAACCATCGTCTCTGTCTCATGTTGAGCTCCTTCTGATCAAAAGGTATCTGAGGCTCTTGTGATCTATGAAAATTTCGAAGGTCTCACCGTACAAGTAGTGCCTCCAGGTCTTCAGCGCGAAGACTACAGCTGCCAACTATAGGTCGTGGATAGGGTAGGTATGCTCATGGGGCTTCAGTTGCCGCGAAGCGTAAGAGACAACGTGACCCCTCTGCATGAGCACACCTCCTAACCCCTACAAGGAGGCGTCCGTGTACACAACGAACCCGCCACTACTGTCAGGGATGGTGAGCACGGGAGCCGAGGTCAACCTCTCCTTCAGCTCCAGAAAACACACCTCACAGGCGTCTGTCCAAGCGAAGGGCACGTCCTTCCGGGTCAACTGTGTCATAGGACGCGCAATCTGTGAAAAACCTCTGATGAATCATCTGTAGTAGCCTGCCAGTCCCAGAAAATTGCGAATCTCAATGACTGAACGCGGTCTCTCCCACCTGAGTACTGCCTCGACCTTGGCTGGGTCCACCGCCAAGCCGTCTCCAGAGATCACATGACCTAAGAAGGTCACCTCCCTCAACCAGAACTCGCACTTGCTATATTTGGCGTACAGCCTACGTCGTCTCAATGTGTCCAGAACCATCCACAAGTGTTGTCCGTGCTACGTCCGATCTCGAGAATAGATGAGTACATCATCTATGAAAACCACCACGAACTGGTCCAAGTAAGGTCTAAACACCCGGTTCATCAGATCCATGAAAGCAGCGGGGGCATTGGTTAGCCCAAACGGCATGACCAAAAACTCGTAGTGTCCGCACCGGGTGCGGAAAGCTGTCTTGGAGACGTCGGTCTCCCTGATCCTCAACTGGTGGTATCCAGACCTCAAGTCGATCTTGGAGAACACCGTGGCACCTCGCAACTAGTCAAACAAGTCGTTGATCCTCGGCAGCGGATATCTGTTCTTGATGGTGACCCTATTCAGCTGTCGGTAGTCCACACAAAGGCGTAAGGTCCCATCCATCTTCTTCACAAACAGTACCGGGGCTCCCCAGGGAGACGCACTGGGCCTCACGAAACCTTTCTCCAAAATGTCCTGCAACTGGGACTTGAGCTCTTGCAGCTCAAGCGGTGCCATCCTGTATGGCACGGTGGAGATGGAGCTGGTCCCTGGTACTAGTGAGATCTCAAACTCGATCTCACGCTCGGGCGGTAGTCCGGGTAACTCGTCTGGAAACACGTCAGGGTACTCTATGACCATCGAGATGCTCTGAAAGTCTGCCACAGGGCTGGGCTTTGCCACCACACAAGCTAGGAAGCCCTCACACCCCTGGCTCAAAAGTCTCGCCGCCCGAAGTGCCGAGATGCACCTGAAACCTCCGTCTACTAGCTGTCCGTGAAACTCAAAAGAAGGCAACTCCAGAATGGAGAAGATGATCTTCCTCTCAAAACAGTCCACCAAGGCGTGGTAAGTGGACAGCCAATCCATCCCCAGAATCACTCCAAAGTCCTCCATCTGTATCATAATCAGGTCAGCTGGAAGGCTATGTCCCCCGACGCTGACCTCGCAATCCATGTACACCTCTTCAGCTACAAACAGCTAACCACTCGAACCTCTGATTACGAACGGATTCTCTAACAGTGTATAATCCTGGTCCAAACTAACTGCGAAACTGGCTGCGACAAACGAGTGCGTAGCGTCGGAATCGAAAAGCGTGTAAACGAGTCTGCCGAAAACTGAAACCATACCTGCTACCACCGATCCCGAAGCTATGGCGTCCTTGTGTGTCAGGGCATTGATACACCCCTCAGCTCTAGGTGTGGACGAAGCAGCCACACTCTGCGTCAGACGGGTAGGTGCTGGCCGGTACCCTCCTCGCGACTGTTGTCCTCCTCCTCGCGCCTGGGAACCGCGGCCTCCTACGCGCCCTCTAGTGCTCTGCGTGGGAAGTATCTGCTGACCTCCTGCCCTAGACGGGCAGTCCCTCCTGATGTGGCCCGGCTGGCCACACTGGTAACAGAGGGGAACCTGACTCCCGCCCTCAGTGGGTCCCTGCTGTCGGCTGGGAGGGGGTCCGGTGCTGGCGACTGGCCCCTGTCGAGGGCCCCCAAAGGCCACTGATTTTCCTGCAAAACGTGACGGCTCTCCTGCGGACGCCACGTGTCTCCTTTGAGTTCTCCTAACACGCCTAGTGTGACGGCGGAAATCTCGTTCCACCACCAACTCCCCTGTCATACGCTCGGAAGGGGGAAGAGGGGGTGGCGATGTGGGTGGAAGCTGAAATTCTTCTCGAACCACCTCTCGAATTAGTTGGACGAGGTCCAGAGACGGTATGCTCAGGAGAAGAGGAGTGGTAGTATGTACTCCAAGCTCAACACATCTGTCCCTTGGGCCCCGACCTCGGCCGCGCCCGCGGCCCACCCTCCTAGTTCCACGACAAGGCATCTCCTACAATGGAGACACAAGGCAAAACGAAACACGTCAATAAGGAACGATACCTAACGAAAACGTCTAAGAGTTCATGTCAAAAGGTATGTTGTGGTGGTTACTCTAGCTATAGACATGTGAATTGGTTATTTTCCAGTCAGTTGATTCACTTCTCGGGACGACCTTGCTCTGATACCATCTTGTAACGACCCGATTCCCGAGTCCCTACGAGACACGAGAACCGGACCGACTCGACTAATCCCAAGACCTAGTCGTCCAACGAGGAAGTAACCAAAAGAGCAGTAAAATAAATCACATTCAGCATGAATATAACTAACAGTAAGAAAATACAGCAGTAAGGAAAGAAACCACTATAGTATATACCACCACAACAGTAGAACAACATTTATAACATAATATGAATTGCAGGTAAAGAAAAGTACAGCGGTAACAAGAACTACTCACTACAGTGGAACAAAAAGAGGTATAAGAGAACAGTGGTAACTCTACTGGACCCTACTCGGCCCAGCGTCCTCTGCAGCCGCCGACCCTGGCTGCTCAACACCTGGTCTTGAAAGGTAACGAGTGTAACACGTCAGCAAAACGCTGAGTAGAGTGGCAACTAAAACTAAAGAAACAGTAGAGTGTACAGTAGCTGTTATGTTCTGTTACTTTCTTTATTTATGTCTTTCAATTGTCTCACGATTTCATTTATTTCTTAGATCCTTTACTTGATCTCGAATGTTCCTCGTGGGAACGATCTTGATTGCAGTCTTTTCCAAAAAGTAGAAGTAGCACGTGGTGCTCTCCTGGCCGGGAGAGTCCCCCATGGTGATCCTACTCTCAGTGAACCACCCCAAGGTCACGGACAGGAGTAACGGTGACTACAGCACGCGTGATAAACACACAGGTAGCTAACCCGCACTGGCACGCGGTCAGTCGTTTCCGTTAACGGGTGCGCCCAAAGCACAGCATGGAACCAATACAAGGCAGAGCCCTCTCAGTAACAGGGGGTCCAACCCCTCCACAGTAACCAAACAGGGGCCTTGCCCCTCCACAGTCCGCGCACCCTCGCCTGACTACCCTAGTTTTCCCCAGTGGGCCTAACAAGTCGGTGTAGGAGGCTAGCGGAACCCCGGGGCCCGTGGGGTAGCTAGTACCTCCCTACACTAGTAGCTCTCCTCGGTACTACGTACACGAGGGCCAGCACGTCGGTACAAAGTAGCCAGTCCTAACCCCGGGTCCCTGGGGCGGCTGGCTCCGCTCTGCAATAAACAGGTACAGGTACTTCCCTTGGTACTACGTACCCAAGAGACAGAACACTACCACGTCTTTCTTTCTCAGTTCCATTCCTTTCTCTTTCCAGGAGTTCCACTCCTAATTCCCCGTAGGGTTCCAGCTCTTTTAACTCAGAACATCTAGGTTTCACTTTCCAGTTTCACGTTCTTACATTCCATGTTCTCAATCACGTTTATTTATTCATAACAGGCAGCTGTTAATTCGATTTACAGGCAGCTATTTGTTCCTTTCCATTTTTCCAAGACTGCAGTATTCATATATTCCACTAGTTTTCCCCGTCCTAGGATTCATGCCATATCCTAGGATCTATCATACAATCTAGTTTTCCAGCCCTAGGATTCATGCAATGTCCTAGGTTCTATTTATGGTTCCATAATTTAACAGATTATACTAATAAACTTAAAAGCCACTCTACCGGTTACAACAGGCGTACTGGGGGCGTGGTCGGGAATCCCGCGTGCCTCCGCAACCCCCGAGACTGCAACGGAACGGGGTCCTACCACAAGGATCAAACACAAGGAGTTTCTCAAAACAGTATACAACTACTGTAGACAAGTAGAGGATTTAATTCCGAAAATCACGCAACTCGAAACTCGAAAAACGGACTCCGAACGGGCCCTAAACGAGTCGAAAATGACGAAACAGTGCAAAATCAGACGTCTGGAACTTCTTCTAGACGTCTTAAAAATGGGGATCAGATGGTACCTTGTCCTGCGTGGTCTCTCAGACATCCAGAAGCCTGCGGGGGCGTTTGGCCTAGTTCCCAGACGTCCGATGATCACCCCGGATGTCTGGAAGTCGTTCCTGTCGTCTGGCACTGCAGCCAGACGTCTGATTCGCGTTGGATGGCGAATCCAGAACCTGCGCGTACCCATTTCTCTCTCTCAGTACGGACGGCCGAAGAAAAGGAAGAAGGATGAAAAATAACTCACCTTTCAGACGTCTAGACAGTCCTCCAGACGTCCTCCCCGTCGTCTGGTTGGAAGCCCAGACGTCTGATTCTAGAAAAATTTCCAGAATCAGGGCGCGACTCGCCCTCCGCTCGCGACGCACGGCCGCGCCGCGTCTCGTCCGCCTGCTGCTCGAGCTGCAGCAGGCCTCCCATGTCACCCCGCGTCTGCTGCTCCCCCCGCCGGCCGGCCCTAGCAGCCCCGGCAAGCTCGCCCTCACGGCCGAGCGCCTCCTCCCTCGTGCAGCACCTCCTCCCACGCTCACCGCTGCTGTCGCTGCCGCCGCTCACTCGCCCTCGCACTCGCGCACCGGCTAGAAGGAGAAGAGGAAGGGGGCGGAGGTGATGAGAGTGAGGGAGAGGGCCTGGCGTTTTAAAGCCGCGCGGGGAGGAGAGAGAGAGCAGAATAGAGGGTGCAGCCTGCTGCCGCAGGAGAGAGGGGAAAAAGGCACCCACAGGTCTGCGCGCGCAAGCGCGCAGACGTAACCGCGCGTGCCGCCGAAACCGAATCTCAGACGTCTGGAAGGGGTTCCAGACGTCTGGTACGACGTCTGGGCCACATCCCAGACGTCTTAAAAGACGTCTGAAGCCGCGCGTTCGTAACACAAAATTATCACTACAATTCTGGCTGATAGACTCGAGCCTTTATTTCACAAATTTATAAGTAAAAATTAGGTGGCCTTTGTTAAAAGAAGATGTAGAATAGACAATATAATCATCACAAGAGAAATTTTTCATACTGTCAAATCAAGGAAATCTAGAGAAAACAACATGTTGATCAAGGTTGATATGGAGAAAGCATTCAATAGAATGAACTGGGACTTCATTATTAGTTAGCTTAGATATTTGGGCTTTCATGATAGAACTACTTAATTGATTCAGAGTTGTCTACTGGAGTTTCCTATTCCCTATTAATCAATAGGTCTCCTATGGGGAAATTCTTGCCCAGTAATGGCTTTAAACATGGGTGCTTTCTCTAGTCGTTTCTATTGATTATTGGCTCTAAGTTCCTAGATAGAATTATACAATAAAATATTGAGGTTATTTTATTTCAAGGGCGTAAACTAAATAAAGATTGTTAGCCTATTTCAATTCTAACCTCTACGAATGATATATTAATAATACTATGTGAAAGCTACCTTATATAATTTAGTTCCTTTAACGGTTTGCCAAGACTATCTTAAGGATGAAAGCCAATTTCAATAAATCTACTATTTTATTTAATAAGCATTTCTCAACTTGATCTTTCTAGTAAAATAATGGAGACATTAGGTGTCAATACTTAATTCAATTTTGATCTTTACGTGGGAACTCAAATTGCAAAAAGGAACTATGCGAAAACTATTGAGCATCAACTTATTACTAAGATTCAATCTAGACCTTAGTCATGGAAAGCTAGTACTCTATCACAAGTTGGAAAAGTAGTCTTAATCAATGCCACCATTTGCTCTATTTGTACCTATGTTATGTCCTCATTCTTGCTATTGAAGGCATCCTTGGATAAGATAGGCAAATTTATTAGGGATTTTTCATAGGGAGATGGTGTGCATACTATTAGCTAGAAAAAGATTACTACTTTAAAGCATTTAGGAGGTTTAGGCTTTCATTCAATGACAATAAATAATCTTGCTTTTATTATGAAGCTTGCCTTGACACTTGCAACAAGTGATGACTCTTCTTTATTCTATGCTCCATGATCTATACTTTTCCAAGGAATCCATCTAGTAGTCCATATAGCCTCCTCTTATTCTACCTTTTGGAAGGATATAATAAGAGTGGGACACCTCGTTTATGATATTAGTATAAGAGGGGGGTGAATTGTGTAAAAAAATAAAATAGATTAATCGCACAAAGAATAACACCAGATTTAGAGCAGAATCTCTTGCAGGAAAAAATCTCTACCTAGATCTCTAATCTAGGATTTTGCCCCTAAAAACCCATAGGAAATCATTATCAAAAAGTAAATACAAAGCCCTCTCTTGGACAACCCCCAAGGAGATTTTTGTCCTTCTCTACAAGAGAGAACGGATAACCTACAGCCCAAGCATCCACAAACAAACAAATTAAAATAAAAAAATAAACAAATACAACAATAAGATTAAGGTTTAGTATACTCCCTTTACAAACCTAATTAGGAGAGAAGGTTGTTAATACGGTATAGTTGAGGTTTAAAACATGCGTCGTAGTATAGTCAACAAAAGCGAAATCAACACTTAAAATTATATGCTTGAAGTTAGAAATTGAGGTCGTTCACTGAGAACAAATTAAATGAGTGAAAGCCACTTTCGAAAATTTCAAGCTTAGGAACTAGATGCAAATAATTCAACCTTTAAATGCAAGCACACTAGTTCACAAAGTATAAAAGGTCAACAAGCATTCAAATACCTAAGTAGTTCACATTAAAAAGTTTTGTCCCTTAATACTTAAGAAGATTTTTTTTCTTTTGAAATAGTGCAAAACCCAACCCTGTAAACCTGGCCCAACACCCTATATGGGTCACCCCTCTGCAGGCCTTTCTCTATCTCTCTCTTAATATGTGTATGATATGGGCTTATATATACCCTATGGGGAGCCTCCCTATTAAGGGTTGAACAACTAATGTGCGTGACTCCTTAAATGGCCCTAGAACTCCTTGCAATCCTACGATGTGGGACTAAACTCGCAGCTTTAATTGTAAAGAATTTGATTCAAAGCCTCCTATTCTTCTTTCACTCTTTCTTCCTCAATGCACACACTTGTTCCCTCATTCTCGCTAAGTTTCTTCTCTTCTTTTTTTTTTCTTTTTTGATTTCAAAAAGAGCCCAATGGTAGCCCAATAAGAACCTCACTCTCACACCATAATGGGCCTGTGTGTGTGCGTGTATGTGAGAGCCAACCCCATGTTTCTGGCCGATGTGGTTGGTAGTGCGAAAATTTAAGTATCGCCTCACAAGCTTTGTTCCCACCTATGTGGGACTAAAGATCGTGCAGGATTAAAAAAAATAATTGCACTGGTTAAACGTTGATGATTGAAGAGCATTCACTATTATTTCATGCTTAATTAGAATTAATCAGAGGTTAACGAGCATGATTAAGTAATAATTAATCAGAAATCCATAATATTTGAACAAGAAATTGCAATAAAACCCTTAACGAATTAATGATCACAAATGTATCCCTAATGGTTCTAGAAATATTATACTAGGACCCTTAAAATTAAATTAAGGCTTGCGATGGAGTCCCTGATTCTAAAGCCCCTCAGGCTTTGTCTTCCACGCCGAGGGCTCATTGGAGGGAGGTCAGGGAAGATGATTTGGCCGTTGGATGAAGCAGGCGAAAGGCGGACGGTGATCGCTAGAAGATTGCTAATGTGGTGATGACATTTGATTAAGGGTGGATGCGGCAGATATCGAGGGCAGAGTCGGATAAGATGATGGAGATGAAAGAGGTTGAGGAGCTTGTAAAAGGGTTGGAGAACGTTTCAGAGCCAAGTAATTGACTCAGGCGTTTCACCGCAGCATAAGGGAGCTTCTTGCGAAGCTTTGAAAGTTCTTGAAGGCCAGAGATGGGCTACCATGGTTGGAGAAGATGGCGTTCAACCTGAGATTCGTCACACATAGCACGACTCTTTTGAGCCAAGTTAAATGGCTAGACACCTTCGCCAGACCTTAGTGAAGTAAAGGTGGTGGTGGATTGGCATAAGGTGGCCTGAAATGACCTATCAGACTTGAAGAAGATGGTGAAGGGAGGCGGAGTCTAGCAGGATGCTTTCATGAGAAAACCCCTCAATTTCTTAAGGGCTTTTATTGACGAGAACAAGGCAAAGGTGAGGCAGTGGTTGATGATCAGTGGGCTCACATGGAAACTAGTAGAGGGATTCGCTGGAGCTCTCACCAGTCGTAGAGGAGGGGAGGAGGATGATGAAATGGGGTCGGATTCCTAAATTTAACTAATCTAAACTACTCTCCAGAGGAAGAGGGAGAGGAAGCATTACCTAGGAGTGAACGAGAGGGTTGGAGAACATCTGACAGTGGCTGGTCAGACATGAAGCCGACAAAGGGTCAAAGGAAGAAGACTAGCAGCGAGGAAGGGGTCTAGGAGACCCTGCTGTGGCTGGCGAGGGTCGGACGAAGGCGAGGAAGACGATGGCACAGGTCTTGTACTTGGAGCATGCACGGAGGAAGAGGTTAGAGGGGCTGGTGGGGATGATGGTCGAGGTAGAGAAGAATGGCAAGAAACTTGACAAAACTTTGACAAAAGGAGTCGGTGAAGCACAGCGGTGCTTTATAGCGCATTCCCCTCACTAAATGAGGCAAAATTGAGACCTTGAAAAGGTCAAATTAGAAGCATGATTTCACAAAAAAATTGGCCGTGAATCAAGGGATCCAAAGAAGGAATTAGCAACAGGAAATCATGTCAATGCACGTGGATTTGGACGAGGATCTTCACCAAATTTGGTGAGATATCGTCAAGGGAATTAAGGGAATGCGATCCCTGAAGATGCATCTGCAAGAGCTTGAAGATGTTCTTTGCGAAATGCAAGAGGTTGAAGATGGCTAACGTCATCATGACTTCAACCAGGGACCTTAATGAACGAAAATTGGACTAAAATGAAAGGGATTCCATATTTCAGGACCAATATGCAAAGTCGATCACAATAAGGTCCAATTGAGTCCAAGTTTTTGGGGTAATCTAATTAGGACACAAGAAATCTAATGGTGACTTCAATTTTGGATTTTAAGGAAGTTTGATTGGTCAATTTGCATTTTAACCAAAATATGTTTTAATTATTATCCTTGGCCTTTATTTTAGGTCAAACTGGATTCTTTTTATAAAATTGATTATTCTAAATCTTACGGAATATTTTCAATGATTTTTAGAATATTTATTTTAATTAGAACCCCCTGAATTAAAGTGAGGTTGAAATTATGATTTTTATTTGAGAATTGCCTTTTAATCTTACCAAAAACCTTGAATTAATCAAGACAGGCCTATTTATTAGGAATTTGAGCTCAGTTGACCTTCAATTGAGTGTAGGTTTACCCTTTAATTAATATAAATTTGTATTGTCCTATTAAAGTAATAAAATTAACCCATTTTGCATTAATTCCTCTTACTTTGGCCAAGATTGAATTATACCCTTTCAATACATTAGTTAAGTAAATTTAGCCTTCGAAATTAGTCAATTTGAGTTAGATAAAGATGATAATGGTGTTACCATCAAAGGCATGAAGGGAGTGTTCTCAAGAAAGTAGTAAGGAGCTTAATGAGCACTTAGAGCACAAAAAAGCAATTTACAGAGAATTTAGAGCTTTAGGCTTAAGAATTGTTTATACTTGTGTGTTGGCTCAAGAGACCTTAGGTAGATATTTATAGTGTTTAGGGTCAAGATCAAGCTAATAGAAGCGTTGAAAATTGAAATAGATAATAATTATTTGAGATAAAATGGCTAAAATCATAAGGAGGCAACATTGCAAAAATAGACGTCTAAACACAAAATTGGATGCTTAAAAAGATATAAGTAGATGTCTAAAAAATCAATTGGCATTTGCCAAAATGACAGTAGATGAGCAAAGTTACTGGAGTCAAAAGAAGGGATCCAAGGATGTCTTAACACAAATTCAAATGTTTGAAAATGGAAATTTAGATGTTTGAACAAACATTTAGTGGTTTGCTCAGCCAAGTCTAGTAAATGAAGTCGCTTCTGTCAAGCCAACAAAATGGGTCTAGCAACATTTGAAATTAGGCATAGACATTTGAGAAGAGGAATTTAGACATTTGAACAAAAACTTAGACGTCACCTTTTTTAAGATTTAGACATTGATCAAATTGAGTGTTATTAAGACAATCTTATATGAATGTTGGTAATTAAGAGGTGAACATTGGCATTTAATCAAGTGAACTTTGGAGTCAATTAATCAAGACTTTGACATTTGAGAGAGAATATATATAGACATCTAAAAAATTATTCAATTTATAACCTTAATGAACAAACTTAGGCTAGTAAAATATAAGATCAATTGAAGAATAAGATATTAGTTTTGTGACTTAACCAAAAAAGTAGACACCTAATATTTTAGTTTAGATGTTTGAAAAGTTCAGAACTTCAAACCTGAGGAATAATCTAAAGTGGAGAAGATTTAGGAAGGTTTCTAGAATGTTTCTGATGGTTGTCTCCTAGGCTATTTTATATTCCAAACACAAATAAATTATCAAACTTTTGAACAAAACTTCTTTTGAGCACATCTTTGAATGAAGTTGCTTGCTTCTTCAATCATCCCTTCCTCTTTGATAGTCCAACATCACATGCTAGGATCAAAAATATATATACGAATATAAAAGATCATTTATTTGTTGTTATCAAAAAAATAAAGCTAGGCCATTAATAGGTTATAAAGGCTTGCATACGTTGCAGAACATTGGTGATGGGTCTTGCACTAATATTTAAATTGATAATTAGGTTTCGTAGTGGTCCTCTCCTATCCTCTCAATAAATAATAATTCTTGTTTGCCATCTTTGAACTTATCATTCGTGGGCAAAGATTATGGAATTGTGATCTTATTAATGCTATTATGAGTTCAAATTTAACTAAGAAAATTAAAATATCCATATTCTCATCGGTGCAACCAATGATCTGGGCTCCTAACAAAAGAGTCACCTTCACGATAAAATCTATCATTTTTTTAATCTAATGAAGGTCACATTTTAAACTTGCAATGGCCTAAGTCTAAGCCTGAGTCGAATTGAAAAAAATTATCTTAGGAAACTTACTAGATATGGGTCCCATAAACTCAAACAACCATTCAAAATGCTTGAGCACAAGTTATTAAGTTGTAGTTCTCAATCCTCTTATATCCTACCACTAACTTTCATAAGTTTAATATGTGAGACTATTTTTGAGAGTGTTACAATCTTCCCTACACTAAATACTAATGTCATCTTCAAGGTTTAATCAATCAATCAATATACATGTAATAGTAGTGGCGACTCCACCTCATGACATACTATTTGGTCGTCCCAAGGGTAACCCTTTCCTCCTACTATAGAGAGTTTGGCTCTGATACCATTTGTAACAATCAAGACCTAAATACAAGTCCAATTGAGAAAATTTCTCCTTAACAACTTGTTAGGTGTAGACCTCATAAACCCAAACAATTACCTAAAATGATTAAGTCTAAGTTAGTGGGATATAAAAGATTGCAAATTACTACCTATCAACTTGAGATTAAACATTTTAGGTTATTGTTTAGATGTATAGGACCTACACTCAACAAATTATCAAAATTATTTTTTCTCAATTGTAATTGGATCTAAGTCCAAATTGTTAAAACTATAGAGATGACGTGATGATCGACATCAAATTCTTATTTAAAATAAAGTTACCACAAGAATTACTACTTTTATATGGATGCTTATATTAAATGTGCTCCCTAGGGTATCAAGATAAAAACTATTATTCCAAATGTTGATAGTAAGTGCTCTTTTTGCTCATGTAATGGTGAAGATAAAGATCATCTCTTCGTGACCTATCACTCGGACAAGGCACTCTAGTTTATTGTTAGAATAAGAACTGACCATATACAAGGTCCTCTAATTGCGATTATTAATTCTTTAATAGATGTAGATGTAAGAACTTAGCATTTTATACTTAGTTTCCTATATTTCATATGGAAGGCCAGGTGTAAGCTGTAGTTTGAAGGTAGGAAAACTCATTTGCAAGATATTATCTCGTATGGTTAGGTACAAATAACATAAAAGTCATGTGCGATGCTCTCCAAGTGAGTACCTAATGGTAATGCCATCATTCTTCATAACTAACTTAATTTAGTCGGAATCAAGAGATAAATGATCACCTAAAGACCATAATTCCCCTCTGACCTGATTTGAGAAAAAGACAGAAAAGTAAGGTTAATTATGCTATTTTAATGGCACATCACAATTGCAGATTAACTACGGGGTTACTTAGTGGTTAATTAAAGGTCAATTGAGCACAAAAGTCTAAAAAGTGGGTCCACACTGACTGAATCAAGGTTTCATGCATTTCGAGGACAAAAATAGGATTAAAAACCCCAATTATCAACCTTACTTAAATTGGAAAGGTTTTGATTAGGATAATCAATCTAAACCTCCTAAAATTCATTAAAAAATATTCTAAGAGGTTTGATACCTTTAGTTTGACCATCTGAACCCATTTTGACCTAGAACATAATTTCATATAGGAATTTGCTCTGATTTGGGCTTCTGTACAATTTTCCCAGTCAAACATGGTTAAAACTCAAGTCCAAGTTCACCATTATATTCCTTGGGTCCAAATTAGGTTAACACTAAAATTTGGGCCCAATCAAAGTCTATCTTGACCTAGTTTGCATTTTAACCCCTAAAAACTCTATTTCTCACATTCAGACCGTCTTTATCATCGTCTTCACAATTAGGTCCCCGCCTCCTGCAACTCCTAATTGCACGGTCAACCAACCTTTGACCATGAGTATCTCCCTCATTTTAAGTCCAAATCCCTCCAAATTTGGAGGAATTGTTCATTAAGGGATTCTCTACGATTTGGACTTGATCTCCTACCCAGATTGGAGCTTGAGAAGCACTCCACCTACCGTGGGAATTGCAAATAGGAAAACCCCCTGTTTCTTACTTTAGAGCTCTAGAGTTCTTCCTAATTAAGCTCCAAGCACCCTCTATTTAAGCTCAAGGAACTTCCCACATATTTCCCATCTAGGTTTCAGTCCAAAACAAGTCTTCTCCCTCTCCTCCGATCATCTCCGACCACAGCTCCGACAACCTCCTCGTCTGTCCTCTTATGGCTTCTCAACCACCAAATTGAGACCTTCTTCTTCTTCCTTGCCTTCGTCCTCTTATGGCGTCCTTCCCCTCTCCTCATCGCCACAGCTGGTAAGCCATGTCGTCATGGTTCCTACCTCCTTCAAAAACATAGTTAGGTTCTTCCTCTTCCTCTCTCTCTCTAGTATAGGTCTAGGTCCTTAGAATCTCAATTCAACCGCCGATTCACCTATCTCCCACCTCATCTTCTCCGCCTTCGGCCGGGCCTCTGGCAAGGCGCATGGCCGCTACCGACCACCAAACAACTCTCCACCACCTTCATAAGATCCATCTCATCCCAGAGATCAAAAGCCCCAAGTTTATTGGAGCTTTTGACCTTTAGAGCTCACCACTAGACAACCCACCCTTCCACCGTCTTTTTCGATGTCGTCCGGCCACGTCCGGCCTCCATCCAACAAACGAACACCACCACCTAACTCCACACACTCCAACGACGATTATGAATGTATTAATTGGGGCAATTAGCCCATATTTTGATTTTAGGTTTTCACCAGACATCACTCCGCCGCTGCAACCTTCTCCATCGTCTTCCACCATGCCCTGACCATCTCCACCCCTACTTCAACTCTTAAGGGCTGCGGACCAACTTTAGAAGGCTTCTTGGGCCTTGGATTAGAGAAGAGCAACAACAATAGCCTCAATTCAAAGGACCAAGTTCAGCTGCACACGTGGGAAGGGAACACTTTAGTGCCACATCGTGCTCTGTTATTTTTGAAATGCGTACATAATGCATTTGTCTTGATGGCTATTCACCTCAGACACCGGGGGTGAGGTCACCTCACTCTCAGCCTCACACCTCGCCCACCATCGCACGCCGGCTGACCTAGTCCCCGATTCGGATCCGATTACCTGTTACTGTACACCCATATACCTGATTCTAAGAGAGAGAAAGGAAGGGAAATTCTGAAGAGGGAGGGGGAGGTTTTTCCCTCAAGGTGCGTGCAAGTGTAACTCTATACTTAGCGAATTTCAAAGGCTCTATGCTTGGTGACTTAAGGCTTCTGGTCCCTATGCTCTACATCTTATTGTGACCTTGATTTGAGTTACTATGGACTTATTGAGATATTATCTAACATGGATAAGTGGTTGTGGGCTACTGTTACAACATTTGATTACAAGTACTATGGATATTTATGCTTAATTGTGGATTTATTCATTGAATATGTTTGTTGTGAATTATTGTGCTCATTATTTATGATACTTGACTAGTGTTTGAATTCTATATTTGCTTCTTGCGAATAATCTCGGAATGATTTTTCGAGTACTTATAGATTTAAATGTTGTCAATTCGATTTTCGTCCCTATACTATGACATGATGTACTCCTACTAACTACGACGATCTTCGAATGTTCAATAGTACCATAACAGATCCTCGCAAGGGGCTTCACTTTAGATTTTCTCAAAACTATATGCTAGGAGTTTACACGTATTTTTTATTTAAGGGATTTTGAGATCCATACCCCTACAATCTTTTACAATTACATCAATATCTCCATAAACCTCATTTTTACTTTTATAACCCCATAAAGTTATTAACCATTTCATGTTATGCCCTTAGATTAATCAACATTAAGAACGTCGTTAGCTCAGATGAAATATTCCATTAACTCTAATGACATTAGCTGAAAAAATTACATCTATGCCCCCAAATGGCCACATGGGTTGGAAAATTAAATGTCCAAAATGCCCCCATGTGACTATTGGGTTTGTTATAAATTCCTGGGAAAGTACATTTTTCACCATAGAAGTTTTCGTTGGAGCCAAGGTAAGGTAAATATTGCTTAGTTATTTACTCATGTTTTGTACATCTATTTAGATAGGAAATTACATATATGCCTTAAAAATTCTTGAAATTTGCATCTATATTACAAATATAGCAAAAAGAATGTATAAGTGTGTTTTTACACATTCATAGGCTTAGTGACTAAATTTTTTGCTCATTCATATAGAATCCATGGATGCTCTTTCTCATGGCTTTAGCCAGCCACGAGCTTGAGAATCACATGTCTTCTATCATTGTAACATCCCCACAATGGTTAGAACATTAAGAAAGTCTTCGAGCAAGGGACACAAGTTCTACACTTGTCATAAAGTGCAAATTAATTAATTGGGTGGACAATTCACCTTATGATGAAAGACCAGACTTACGAGATTTCAATTTAAGTCAGTTGCTTAAGGAAATTAAAATCATCAAACAAGATGTCATGGAAGTAAAGAAAGAGTTGAAGAAGCTTGTTTTGTACTTTAAAATTGTGTTCTTGTGTTTGGTTGTTAACTTAGTAGTTTGAATGATAATGTACTAGCTTACCTGATGAAGTTTCAATGAAGGGATTGTTATTCTTGTCCATGTCTTTTTCTTCTCTATGTCTTCCTATTCTCCATGGTTTCTTCTCCATGTGATCTGCCTAGGAAATATGCAAGTTCCTATGTAATGGGTAAAAGTCAAATTAGGTTAGAAATAAGGGAAAATGAGTAAATGGGATGAATGTACCTATAATGTCATGAACTCACAAATTGAGCTATAAATCACAATGAAATTTGATCTATAAAAAGTTACTACTAAGCAAATCATATGAGTTAAAACACATCATATGAGAGATAAAACACTAAATAGAGTTCTATACAAAGCCCTTGTTAAGCCACCAATCATAATGTTTAAATTACTAAGATAGGGTGTAAATACTATCGCAATTGTTAAGCTCCTTAAGATAATCTTTGAAGGAGCCATAAAAACTAAGTATCCTATCCAACTATAATATGAGTTTTTTCATATACAAAAATCGACAGGAATAAGGGTAATCATCCCCTCTCAAAAAAATGGTAAAGGGACAACTAAAAGTGTTGTCCATGAAACAAAATCCTGTCCAACTAAAATCATGTACCTTGCATGAAAGATTACATATTAATTCAGAAATGCAATTGAAAAGAATGAATGATGGAAAACCACAAGAGAATGAGGACTCACATCATGCTAATAACACTGAAAGTCAACAAAAATGATGGCAAACCACATGAGAAGCCAAACTGCAGATGCTAATCCAATAGAAATCAAGAAAAAAATGATGCCAAACCACATGCAAGAAACCTACCAACTGAGAAAAATCCCAATATTCACTGAACATCCTCAAAAAAATGAAGAGAAGGGGAAAGTGAAGTTGAGCAAACATGTGAATATCACCTTATTTGATCTGAACAACTACCCTATCAGTAAATAATGGGGGAGTTGGAGTCTTTTAGGTCTATCCCTTCTCTTCTTTAGGGCTTCCCCTTCCACTGCACTAGAATTGGCAATTGATGCATTACACCTTCCTCTCTTCCTTTTGACAGTAGTGAATGCCACACCACTACATCCCAAAAAATTCATGAGTTTGAAGATTAATTAAGTTTATAAACAAAATGAAATAAATTTCATTATGTAACTGCCATGCCTCCTATTAGCAAGGCTTGATACACAATTGGATTGTTGGCCCTAAGATTAGGCTTGAGATGAGCTTAGTTATCCTTGTGAAGAGTTGAGTAGGGCCTCGCAAGTGTTCTTATGGTGCCCAACATCACCACATCTTGTAAATTTGTGCTTAGGCTTTCTCCTTGGCTCATCCCTTGGCCTAGTTCTATTTCTTTTGGGTCTTCCTGGTGGCCTCTTACATCTTGGTGCAATCACTACATACTCCAATTCCACTTGCTACCAAGCATCTTTGTGTGGAAGTGATGCAACGTCTTTAGCATTAGCCTCTTTGAACTTTTTAACCTTTAATAATTAGATACCTAGTTCTTCCAGTTTAGAGACCTGACACTTACAATGACAACAGCTGCATGTGTGCATGGGAGGCCCTAAAGTTGCCATTTTCTGCAGTTAAACCTTCTTTCATGCAAATCCAACACAAATCTTCCACTACTAGCCTCCACCTCAACCCTCCTATCATCAGATCTGCAAACAATAAAAGCATGGCAATTTGATTTGACACTCTAATGTAATCCATTTTATTTAGAAGAATTCCTTTCCATTTTCCTACTTCTGGTCTTCCTTCATCCATCATTATCATGATCTTTTGCCTTACTTAGTCTGCCAAGTCACATACTGCTAACTTTCTAGCTGGTTCCACCCAAGCATTAAAGGATTCAGGCTGGTTGTTGGTGATGTGGTGACAATTTTCTTGTGTAGAAAATGAATGCCTACTTCACTTCTGCTTAACCTTGGCCAACTATTTAACGAGGCGAAATCAGGTTTAAAATTGATGCATCATAGTATAGTTGAAATCGCTCGAAAACAAATAGATTTTATTACTCAAAGTTTTAAGTCCGAGGTCGAACACAGGGAGAAAATTGCGGTTTAAAAATCAAGAGCACAACTTTGAGAAATTGAATATAATATACAATGAAAGCTAGAGTTGTAATGAAAAAATGTAAGTACAGAAGAATAAAGAAGTCAATGTATAAAGACAAGCACAAAAATGGACGTCTGATTTGTGAATCAGACGTCTTAAACTTATGGTGCTACAGTGCTTTTATTGCTTCTCTTTTTCTTTTCTCTGATTTCTGTCTCTGGCTGCTTCTTATCTTTCTTCTTCTTTCTTTTCTTCTGCTCTCGTGCCTGTGCCTTAGCTTCTTTTCCTTTGCCTTTGCCTTCTTCTCTTTCTTCTTCTTCTTTCTCTGGCGACTCCTCTTTCTTCTTCCTTCAGTTCCTTCTCCTTTCTACCCTCAGCTTCTTCCTCTTCAGTCCTTGCCTTCTCCTTCTTCTCCTTTCCTGCGAAAGCAAAACCTACCCCTACCCGCGCCTGCGAACTCTCTTCCTCTTTCTCTCTTACACTCGCTCTTCCAGAGCCGCTTTCTCGGGTAATCGGGTCGGGTACGCGCCCGGGACCAGGCCCACCAGTGTGCGATGGTGGGCGAGGAGTGCAGGTCGGGTATACTGGTCAAGCTAGGTCCACGGTGAGGGGTGAGTGGGACCTCACCCCATGGTTAGGAGGTGATAAGCCTAATTCACTTTTTCCTCTTATTCCGCTGCAACGCTTCCAGAATTTTCGACGTGGGACTATCTTCCCACCTCCCTTCACATGCATCTGCAGCAGACAACGACACTTGATTGCAGCTGCTACTGAGTCCTTAGAAAGCAATTGCCTGAATGGAGCTATGCACGAGGAGAGTCTGCCCAACTTGAGGCCGTGCACCTGGAGCGGGGAGACCTGGAGGAAGCTTACAAGCTAGCAGCTTGCATGCGTCAATGGCGGCGGGCCTCCAAACCTGTCAACATGAAAATGGCCTCGCGGCCTTGTCAGAAAGCTCAAGGAGCTTCGCCGAGACATGGCAAACGTAGTGCGGGGATCGGCGTCGCGTGGGGCTGCCGGAGTGTGCGTGCCTAGGGCACCCTGTGTGCGTGAGAGTGGGTGTGTTCGAGGGGTGTTTTGGGGGCGTGGCGCAATGAGCGAAGTGAGGGTTTAGGATCAGTGAGGTGATGCAGTGCTTATGAGGTGGTTGGCGAGGTGGATGGAGGTGCAGAGCGGCAGGGACGCCTCGCCGGAGGTCTGGCCGGAGATGAAGAAGGTGAGGGTGATTGTGTGCATCGAGGGGAATTTTCAAGAAATAAAGAGGGGAAAAATGATTAGAAAGGAGAGAGGACTTAGTTGGACATAGAGAGATGAAGAGGGAGGCAGAGATGGTGGCCGGCTCATATTGTCGTCGCCGGAGATGAAACACTCAGTGGGGGGGAGGACGGCGACGATGAAGGGGCTGTAGGGGCCTCGGTGGGTGTGGCGCGATGCGGACAAACAGGAGGAAGAGAACCTTACCACTGGTATTGTGGCTGGGCGACGAGGGAAAGAGAGGGAGGTTGCCGTTGCTTGCTGAGCCACTGGCTGGAGGGGGAAGAAACAAAATTGAGGGATTCTCAGGCCAATTTCAAGAGTGGAAGATGCGGAGGGATTTGGGTATGCTTTTATAGGCCTTGGAGGAAGGATTTGTGCTTGGACGGTAAGTTCGTCGGAGATGGATGGTTGAAGGAGACCCAAATCTCTCATGCATTCGCATGAGAGATTGGGTACCAAAAAGAGCCTCGAATTGTGTTCATACTAGAGGAGATTTCTCAGAGAATCTCCCTTTCAATTTTGAAGGGGATTCTCTGAGAAATCAGAGAGATCTTGCCCTCAAAATCTCACCGGAGTAGGATTCCCTCCGCTATAATGGTGGAGGGACCTAATTGCAAAGAACAAAGACAAAGATAGGGAGGTTTCTATAGAGGTTTTCAAAAGATAGGGGTAGAAAAGTAACAGGTTAGACCTATTTGCAAAGTAGGTCAAGATGAATTCCCCTTAGGTCCAAATTTTGGTACAAACCTAATTTGGACCTAAGTAATCTAATGGTGAAGTTGGATTTTGGGTTTTACTACGTTTGACTAGGCAATTTACGCAAAAACCTAATTTAGGGTAAATATTTGTCTGAGGCACCAATTTAGGTCAAAATAGGTTCTAAGGACCAAATTGAAGGTTCTAAACCCTAGAGAATATTTTTTCATGATTTTTAGAGGGTTTAGGTAAATTTTATCCTGACTAGAACCTTGTTAAATCAAGTGGGTCTATTTTAGGGTTACAAGAAGTCATTTAATTCCTAAAATTCACATGAACCTTTTAAGTTTGAACCAACCCACTTTTTATCTTGTTAAGACCATTTGACTTGTGTTTAGCCCATGAGAAAATCCATTGTTGTACTACAATGGTAAAATTGCTATTTTACCCCTTATTTCTTGCTTTTCTCTCAGAATTTTTATTCATTGAGTTATGACCTCTAGTTGGTTATGTAGAAGCTTTTGTTATCTTTTCTGGGTCAAAATGAGCTAGTTAGGGTTCATGATGGTGTTCCCATCATACCCCCATGCTTACCCTTTGCTAGTCCCTTAGCAAAATTTTAAGGTTTTAACTTCTGTTCTAGACCATGAGTTCCTTAGTGTTCAGAGATTATGATGAGTGCTTTTTTTCTTTTTGATTAGGTTAGAATGCTGATAGTAGGCCTAAAGGTACTCAAGTACCAACCAAGATCCGGACCTGACCAGCACTAGCCTCATTTCGCCGCAAAGGTTTTAAAGGCCCATAGGAACTATCCTAAGGTTCGTTGGACTCCACGGTTAAAGCACCCATGCTTGTAACATATTTTAGCCTCGGTTCAGTTTGCAGTGCATTTTTTTTGTAAGAGAGAGATAGAGGATTTACTTTGTTTGGAGAGTTTTCTCTCGCTTTTCTTTTTATTTCTAAATTCGTATTGACTTCTCAACACAATCTGTATCAGATTCCTCGTCCCCATCATCAATCCTTGAAGGGTCCCTGGCAATCGATGCTTCGTGATAGCACTACCCATGGCAACCCCCAGAACCTTGGCTTTCCAGATTTCGAGATAATCCCACCCATGGCATTCTGTAGCTAAATCCAGACCCTGGCAATCGACATTTCGTGATAATGCTGCCCATGGCATCTGAACCAACACAGGATGCTTACGTGCCCCCAGTAAGATATGTAAATATCCTAGGAGACAAGCACCAAGGAGACGATATGTTATTGCGCATCTTCGAGGAAAATTTTCCACCTCTCCGCTCCGGGAACTCGTCCAAATCAACTTGTGTTGATCGGCCGCTCCTAAGCTAGGCGACTTTTTTAGAACACTTGAACGCTTTTACGTGATTTTGATAATTATGCGCACTGAACCAGACTATGTGTGAATTGGGGTGCTTAGGTTACCTAATCCCGCAAACCAGAGGTCAATTAACGAGGCCAAATACTCCTTAAGCCTTAGACCTAATACTTAAGCTTCGCATTTTCCCCAACCTCTTGAGGACTATCTAGATCTTAGCGAATACTTGAATTTTTAAGCCTAAGAGTCTAGCCCAAGAGGCCTAAGATCAGCGTTCCTACTAATCTCTTTTGTGTCTCATTAGCACATTTTTCCTTTCATTTTCTTTTTCTTGATATGGTCTAGAACTTAGTTAATCCCTTAACTCCTTACTAATGATTATCTCTTTTTTCTTTTCATTTTGTGCTCCTTTTTTTTGGCATTTTTCACTTTTCCCCTTTTTCTCCTCATGATTTGTATGGCCTCAAAAATTTTTCTCTCCCCTTAGAATTTTTTTGTTCTTTTCCAAAGTTTTTTTATTATTTTGGCATTTTTGTGATATGTGATTTTTTTGCTGAAACCTTTTCTTGTGAGATGAGTTTTCATGGCATTTTACACTTTCATACCCCCCATGCCTACGATTTCCAATGTCTCAATTGTAAATTTGGTGGGTTCGAGTTCAGCTTAGATCATTCATTAGAACAGGTTTTGGGTGGGTGAACGGGTTGAGGTGACTGTTGCAAATGATTTCAAAACTCGGGTACAGGTACCTGAGGTGGGGTTGGCAGTTCTAATGGATGAACCCTAAAGTGCAATATGAATTCAGCGTAGGAATGTCAAGAAAGGTTTCAGGTTTTTCAAAAATGACGGGTTGCCTTCCGTTAAGCACTGAGTTTTACGCCATTTGTTGGGCGTAATGAGCTCAGGGAGAACGAAAGGTAAAGGATATCTCAGCCAAATTTGTATCGGTCAAGTCAATGAACGGTTTGAGTCTCTGACCATTCACGACGAAAGGT
Source organism: Thalassia testudinum (assembly GCA_037157565.1). Taxonomy (NCBI): domain Eukaryota; kingdom Viridiplantae; phylum Streptophyta; class Magnoliopsida; order Alismatales; family Hydrocharitaceae; genus Thalassia; species Thalassia testudinum. The sequence goes on from JAZHRO010000013.1 coordinate 125,149,834, forward strand.
TCTGAATTGTGGCTGAGTGGACAGATGTCAATGGCTCCATTTCCAAAGATTCGTCAGACGAGATAGGGTCCGATCCATTTTGATCATAGTTTTCCTTGGAACAGTTTAAACTTGGCATCAAAGAGTAGGACTTTTTGACCAGGGTGGAAGATCTTTCTAGATATGTGCTTGTTGTGAAAGGCCTTAACCCGCTCTTTGTAAATTCGCGAGTTCTCATACACGTCGTGGTGTAATTCGTCGATCTCGCTCATTTGAAGCTTTCTGTGGGTTCCTACCTTAGAAAGATCTAGGTTGCAGTTCCATACTGCCCAATAAGCTTTGTGCTCCAATTCTACGGGGAGGTGACATGCCTTCCCATACACCAATCTGAAGGGAGACACACCTAATTGGGTTTTGTGGGCGATCCTATAAGCCCACAAAGCTTCCAGAAGTTGAGATGACCAGTCTTTTCTGTCAGGTCGAATAGTAATCTGGAGGATTTTCTTGATCTCCCGATTTGATAGCTTAGCTAGACCATTAGTTTGGGGGTGGTATGGAGTAGAGATTCGATGCGACACCCCGTATTTGGTCATCAGTGACCTGAACTGAGCGTTAGTGAAATGGGTCCCTCCATCAGAGATTATAGCACGTGGAATCCCGAACCGTGAAAAGATGTTTTGATGAATGAATTTGATAACCACTTTATGATCATTGGTTCGGGTCGGAATGGCTTCGATCCATTTGGACACGTAGTCAGCGAGTAGAATGTACTCGAAGCCATCCGAAATAGGGAAGGGTCCCATAAATCAATCCCCGACTCGTCGAAGATTTCGCATTCAAGAATCGGCTGCAAGGGCATCATATCACGATGGCTCATGTTGCCTAAGGTCTGGTAACGAGTGCATGCCCTACAGTGATTGTATGCATCTTTAAAAATCTTGGGCCAATAGAAGCCGCACTGGAGAAATTTCACTGCGATTTTATGACCTGAAAAATGTCCACCGCATGCCTAGTCATGGCAGAAAGACAATGTCTTGAATTTCCGCTTCTGCACACATCATCGAATGATCTGATCAGCACTAATGCGGAAAAGATATGGGTCTTCCCAGAAGTAATACTTGGCATCGAAAAGCAATTTGTCCTTTTTGGCCTTCAGCCAATCGAACAGGATCTGATGTGATACTAAGTAGTTTACTATATCAGCAAACCATGGAAGTCCTGTATTGATAGTCAGGAGGTGCTCATCAGGAAAATATTCCGTGATGGGTCTGGAAGGGTCGATGATCTCAGAAGGAAGGCTGGACAAGTGATCAGCTACCACTTTCTGTTTTCCCGCTTTGTCGCGAATCTCGAGGTTAAACTCTTGCAACAGCAAGATCCAACTGATTAATCTAGGTTTCGCGTCCTTCTTCGCAAGGAGATGCCTTACAGCTGTGTGATCTGAAAAAATGATAACGCGGGAACCCAGGTGATAAGATCTGAATTTTTCCAGGGCAAATACTACGGCTAGCAGCTCTTTCTCAATAATTATGTAGTTACGCTGAGCCTCGTCAAGTGTCTTGATAGCATAGTAGATGACCATAGGTTTCCCGTCAATTTTCTGCCCAAGTACTACTCCTACAGCGAAATCAGATGCATCGCATATGATCTCAAAGGGTTGAGACCAATCAGGGGACTGCAGGATCGGGGCTTGGGTAATGATGGGAACAGCATCATGTGCCCTAACTAGCTCATTTTGACCTAAAAAAGAGAACAAAAGCTCCTACATAACCAAATGGAGGTCCTAACTCAAGGAATAACCCTTCTGAAAGAAAAGTAAGAAATAAGGGGTAAAACTGTAATTTTACCATTGCAATGCAATAACAGGATTTCTCATGGGCTAAACATAGGTCAAATAGTCTTAACAAGAAAAAAAGTAGGTTGGTTCAAACAGAAAAGTGTTCATGTGAATTCTAGGAATTAAATGACTTCATGTAACCCTAAAATAGACCCACTTAATTTAACAAGGTTTTGGTCAGGATAAAATTCATCTAAACCCTCTAAAAATTATGTAAAAATATCCTCTAGGATTTATAACCTTCAATTTGGCCCTTAGAACCTATTTTGACCTAAATAGGGGTCCCAGTCAATTATTTACCCTAAATTGGGTTTTTGTGTAAATTATCCAGTCAAACATCGTCAAACCTAAAATCCAATTTCACCATTGGATTCCTTATATCCAAATTAGGTTTGTACCAAAATTTGGACCTAAGGGGAATTCACCTTGACTTACTTTGCAAACTAGTCCATCCCAATTACATTTCTACCCTAACTTTTGAAAACTCCTGCAGACACCCCCTAGCTTCGTCATCATTCTTTACAATTAGGTCCCTCCACCATTACAACGGAGGGAATCCTACTCCGACGAGGATTCAAGGGAAAGAACTCCCTGATTCCTTAGAGAATTCCTTTCAAATTTGAAAGGGACATTCTTTGAGAAATCTCCCCTCATGTGAACCTAATTTGGAGCTCTAATTTTCACACAATCTCTCATGCGAATACATGAGAGATTTGAATCTTTTTGACCTTCCATCTCCAGTGACATGCCCGTGCTTGGAAGCTTGGCTTCCAAGCACATGACCTCCTACCAGGGCTTATAAAAGCCTCCCCAGATCACTCCGCACCTCCTCAGCTTGGATTTAGGCCGGTCTACCCTACCTTCTTCTCTCCTCACCAGCTGCAATTTCTCCACAAGTTCCAGTGGCTCCATCCTCTCTATCTCGTCGCCCAACCACAATAGCAGTGGTTGGGTCGCCTTCCTCTTGTTCTTCCATGTCAGCCATACCCCCCTGACGTCGCCTCTGCCCCTGTCGTCGTCGCCGCCTCACCTACGAAGAGCTTCGTCTCCGACGATGGCAAACACGAGCCGCCACCATCCCTACCCCCCTTCGTCCTTAAATTAGGTCAGATAATTCCTCTCTCCATCCTCTTCTTGTTTCCCCCTCTTTATTTCTTAAAATCCGCCTCGACGTTCGCGAACCACCACCATCTTCTCCACCTCCGACCAGACCACCGGCAAGGTGTTCCCGCCGCTCCACGCCTCCATCCACCTTGCCAACCACCCTACGACCCCAGCAACACCTCACTGACCATTTCTCCCTACTCCAATCTCTCTGCCACACACCCAAAACACCCCTCGAACACACCCACCTTCATAGCCATAGGGTGCCCTAGGCCTACCATCACAACCACCCACATGCCACGCCGACCCCCGCAACATGTTCTCCGTGTCTCGGCGAAGCTTCCTGAGCCTTCTAATAAGGCTACAAGGCCGTTTACATGATTGCAAGTATAGGAGCTCCGCCGTCATTGAAGTAGGCACGAAGCTTGCTTGCAAGCGTGTTCCAGGATGCTTCGCTCCAGGCTCCAGGTCCCAAGCTATGCAGAATCATCTCGTGCATAGCCTCAGCTAAGTAATTGGCTTTGGAGGCCACAGCAGCAGCCGCAATTGAATGCCTTCGACTACGGGTGCACGCAGCAGGAAGGTGGGACACTTAGTCCTACCTCAGAAGATAGTGAACGGGTGCTGTGATATAAAGTGAAAAACTATCAGGGGCTTATCTCCTCCTAACCACGAGGTGAGGTCCCTCTCACCTGACCGACTGGCCTCGTCTGCGACCACTCCTCGCAAACCTGGTCTTGACCCGACCCAATTAGCACACCTCGCCCACCACCGCACGCCGATGGGCCTGGTCCCGGGCGCGTATCCGACTCGATAACCTGATAAGCGTGGCTCTGGGAGAGCGAGCCTAAGAGAGAAAGGGGAGGAGAGTTCGCACGATAGGGGGTAGGTTTTGCTCTGCAGGCTAAGAAGAAGAGGAAGGCGTAGGCTAAGGGCTGAAGCAGAAGAGAAGGAACTAAAGGAAAGAAAAAAGAGTCGCAGAAGCTAAGGTAGAGGAGGTCAGAGAAAGAAGGAAGGAAGAAAGAAGAAGGAAAGAAGAACAAAGAAGAAAGGAAGAAGAAAGAAGCTGAGGCTCGCAAGGCTAAGACCAGAGAAGAAGAAAGAAGGAAGAAAAAAGCCAAGGTAGGAAGGAACAGAAAAAGGAAGGAAGAAGAAGATGACAAAGAAGGAAGAAAGTCAGAAGAAAAGACAAAGGAAAGAATCAAAGCCAAAGAAGACAGAGAAAGAAAGGAAGGAGAAGACAGAGAAGAAAGAAAAAGAAGCATAAGGTAGAAGAAGAAAGAAAAATCAGAGGAAAATACTGTAGCACATCACTTTTAAGATGTCTGATTTTATAATCAGACATCCAATTTTTCATCAGCTCTCCATTATTTTTAGCTACAATTCTTTTTATACTCCATATACTCATGCTTTACATTCTTAATTAGAGTTTGAGTAGTCTTATGTGTTCAACTTACATTTATTATTGAGATTAGTGCGTGAATTCCATTTGCTCCATGTGTTCGACCTCGGACTTAAACTTCGAGTAATAAAATCTATTTGTTTTCAAAGCGATTTCAACTATATTACAACGCTTTATTTTAAAACCTAATTTTTCCTTGTCAACATTTTGGTGCCATTACCGAGGAGCAACGTGCAATTCATCACTAGTCTCTACATTATTTTGATTATATTTGAGCACTAACTTTCCCTATTTGTCTTATTGTGATTTTGCGAGGTATTTCATGAGGAGATCTCCCACGCAAAGCAACCACTCCAGGGCAGGTAACTTCTCTATTCTTCCCTAATCCATCTCTTAATCTTAGGAGGACAAAAAGGAAGCAATCAATTAGGAATCAACAGCCTTATTCTTTTTAGTAATTATCATTTTAAAGGCAAAGTTTCCTAATCTGCGATTTTTTTTAAAAATCTTATTGTAGTTGAAGTAATTTTTAGAAATCCTACCCCAAAATTCTGTGCCTACTAGGAACTACACTTAAATTCTAATCTTTTTGGACTACACACTTCTTGTTTGAAGTCCAAAGAGAACTTCTGTGATACTCAAAAAGGACTTGAAAGTAGAGCCAAATTAGGGTTTCTACATTAAGGGTTTTGGAGTGCTTGTTCACACGTGCCTACATAAAAGAAAACAAACCCGTCTACATCTGTGTGCTACCCAAGCCCTTGATTAGAAAGGATCTAATCAAGACAAACCCTAAAATCAGGCTCTAAAATCACTTGAACCTTAAAAACCTTGGACCTAATAACCTGGGAGTCAAATCAAGGTGATTTCTAGGTCTTGACCTAAAATCATTCTGCCATCTTTAGGGCAGGTCAGGTGAAGTTGTACTACATTGTAGGCCAACCAACCTCCAAATTAAGTCACAAGTCAAAACAACTGCTAATTCAAGTGAAATCAAAGGCATCAACTAGGACATAAAACTGATAGACTTAAGAGGTCAAGGTCCCCATTCTGGTCTACCTGGAATCTCAGTGACAAGAGAGGTCAGGTGGGGGAAACCCTGTAACCCATGGGGACGCTCTACCATGTAGGGGTCTTTGTGGGACTCTCCCTCTCTGGCTACCCAGGTAATTCTCAAGTGGACGAATTTCCGATCTAGGGGTATCATCCACCCTAAACCTCCATAGTCATCCAAACATCTTTTGGGTGCCTTGATTGGGTCAAAAACACATCCAGTCCCTCATCCCTTCTAGTTAGAGCACACACATAGATTTTCTTTTGGGAGTCTCTATTCAGATCTAATCACTTCATTCTAAGACTTGAACTATGATTCTACATCTTGATTCCACCACCTGATTCAAATATGCAGCCTGGTTACTTAGGATTACCATTCAAGAAACCTGAATCACAAAGAACCATGAGAGATAGGATGATTGAGGATGCCCTTGAATTTTATGAAATTGAATACAAAACCTCAAAACCAGTAGAAGACATTCAGGTTAACATACCAACAATAACAACCTTCATCATAAGCTATGCCCAATTTCTATTAACAGAAGCTACAAAAGGATCAACCCGAGACATTCTCATAACAGGATACATTGAGATAGAAAAGTTACATAACTTTGAATACCTTCAATGCATGACAAATTCTGTACTATGGGAACAACACCAAGATGATCTTGAAAAATGGGAAGAGATGATGAGATTATTGAAACAAGTTATCGATCAGAAATACCCGTACATCCCCAAACAACTCATGAAACATCTTGGAATAGTATCGAGGACCAATCTGATTTCCCAAATCCTAGGTTCGAGGCACAAGGTTGTTGTGGATTCCCAACCTAGATGGAAAATAACATGCCTGATCTTGAATTAGGGTGGGACATCCCAATTGTAGGAAAACACGATTTTCAGCCAGCCCTGGAAAACCAAATCCCGGGTCATCAAGCATAGAACTCCGAGACTCCTGCAATGATGAGATTAGACCAGAACCTCTCGAGGGTGTAAATCCCACCCCTTATTCTGATAAGGTGACCCTCGAAGGTAATTCTGACCTAGATTCTAGTGATTCAACCCACATCCTCAGCCTAAAATCTGGATCTGAAACTTATTGGAAAGATTACCAGGCCCCGTATGACGAAGATCAAAGTTTCAATGAAGAGTATGATTCCGAGCCTTTATTTGATGAATATCCCTCTCCAACATCCTCAAAGATACAAATCGATTTCTTGGAAGTCACGCCAATCTACGATACAGAAATCGAGGAGTTGGAAGAGTGGGGTTCTGATTAGGTCTTTCCTACAAGCCTAAAACCTAAGCCCAGGCCCTATAAGGACATTGTTTTAAGCTTAGAATCTACATATAAGGTAGACCCCAGTCAGGCTGCTAAGTCTACATCGTATGATTTATTCTGCGGTGGAACCTCTGATATCGAATCTCATTCAGAACTTGATTTTTGCAATATCTCCGATGATTTCGAATCTTACCATGATTTCGGAGAACCTCCGTTTCCTAACTTCGACGAGCCAATCTACGACCTCAGCTCACATGATTCATTCTCCAACTCCAACTTTGAGGTCCTAAATCCTGAGATCACTTATTTAAATTCAAGTTCCAATGAGATGGAATCATTTCTTTTCGATCCTCAAGAATCAAAACCAAAAAATGCTGAGAGTGTCTACAGCCCAGAGTTCGAATCTGTTCTTGACTCAGATTTCCCCCATCCTATAAACACTCTTCAAGCATTCACTTTTGAATTTGATAGCTACTATGAGAACTCTCTAAGCGAAACCACCTATAACTCCTTTCTAGAAGAGCCCTCATACACAATTCTTATTGAAGCCACCTCTTCTGCTTATACAAAACCCACCCAAACCCGTTTTCAATCCCGATCCGCAACCGGACTCAATTCCTATTCTGATTCCGCTCTTACTGAGCCAATTGCAGATGATTTGCCTCCACATCTATATCGGGTTTCCAAAATTGATCAGACAACAGACCATGCTCCATCATCCTCTGATCACCCCTGTAGGGTTTCCACATCATCCACTGATTACTTTACAGGTCCCTGTTGAGTAGTCGTAAAGTGCATTTTTGCTAGGAAAACATCGTAGTATAGTGTGTAATATGATCAAACAAAGATATTTAATAAAAGATAACGAGACTTGAGTCCACATCATCCACTGATTACTTTACAGGTCCCTATTGAGTAGTCGTAAAGCGTATTTTTGTTAGGAAAACATCATAGTATAGTGTGTAATACGATCAAACAAAGATATTTAATAAAAGATAACGAGACTTGAGTCCCGATCGTTCGTCTCTAGAAGGCATTTGTTTTCTTTTTAATTCGATCTTTTACCGCTCTACTCTGTTTAAAATTGCACACCGGTTTCCAATCTTCTGATTAAGATTTCACCACTTCTATTATGAACCCTGATTACGTGCGCATGTGTTAAATAGATCACAAAGGTGAAAGTGTGAGTTTCTTTACACACGATTCTAGTGAGGTGGTGACTGTTTACAGAAAATGCATCTATAGTTAGATTTTCTATATTTCCAGAAACGACATGCTTGTTGCAAAATATCAGAAATTAAAAATAGGCAACATTAATCACACACAAGATATTGCAATGAGCTCATGTTGATTCTCCACACATAGACATATATATATAGAAGATATATTTTTCATTCATTCATTTGGAGAGTGTTTGCAACATGAACTTGTAGAGGAAAGCTTGTACATGAATGCTTAAAAATGTAGATCTAGCTATCAGAAAACGATTGCATACAAGAATCTACAGGGGGATTTTGCATGCATCATTGGGGGAGAATAAGGAGTACACTACTAAGCAGTAAATAAAAGCAGTAAATGTAGAGAGCTAGCTACTAATCTATCAGAAGTGAGGGCATTCGGAGGTGGGCTCCGATGGCCTTAGAGTGGTGGAGAGGAGAATGAGGGGCGGCTAATGGAGCTTAGGCCTACCCTTGGAGAGAGGTTGGAGGAGTGATCCAGCATCCTGGCATGGTGTCCTTCATGGTGGTGCTAAGCTCGTGGAGATGGAGTGGAGATGGTGGTGGCTAGCCTAAGTGGAGGTGGATGGAGCCAAGAATGTATGGCCAAAAGTGGATGGTGAAAATGGCCACCCCTTAGGTCTTTTTATAGACCTAAGGGATTCTCTCTAGAGAAGTGTGAAAATCTCTAGAGAAAGCACAAGAGTGGCCGGCCAAGAGAGGATAGAAGTGGTTCTTAGATCCACAATTTGTGGATCTAAGAATTGAATGCCTCTTGGTTGCTAAATTTGGCAACCAAGAGTTGGTGCCACTTCAAGAGGGTTCTAGAGAACTCTAGAGAAGTGTGGGTGAGTGAATGGGCATGTGTGTGTGTATGGTCGTGCCCTAGGTGTCTAAGAGGTCTAGGTTAGGTCCTAAGGGGTTTGGGTAGGTGTATACCATGAATTAGGGTTGCATACCTTAATTGCTAAGGGGAAATTGCAATTAAACTTAACCAAAGTTTAATTGAATGAGTGTAAACCTAATTAAGAGTGAAATAATTCAATTAGATTGGGTTTAGGTCAATTGGACTCTCACTAAGTCCAATTGAACTTGTGTGGGTTGAGATTTGAGCTCAATTAGACTCAATGAGTCCAATTGACTTAGGTGATGGTGATTGACTTTGATCTAAGTCAATTGGGTTTGGTGAGGACCTAATTAAGTCCTTAGGTAGGTCTAGAGATGATGTAATAGGGTTAAGACACCTTAATTTAGATTCCTATGGGGTTGGGATTAGGTCTAGGGAGCTAGAGATCCAAAATCAAGGCTTGAATCTCAAAACAGGGACTGGAAACTAGTCCCAGACATCCAAAAACAAAATCAAACGACTTATACTCAAAAATCAGAAGTTCAGACTTCAGTTTTGGATGTCCAGTCTGAGTCAGGGGGAATTTTAGGTTATGTTTTGGGTATTCTGCAGAAATTGGACATCTGACAAAATGTCTAGACATCCAATAACACTGCAGAAGTGGGTTTGAGGTGTGCGGGAGGTGGCTAAGGGTCCTGGACGTCCTATAACTTATCTGGACGTTCAGATAAGGGTTGGAACTAGGGTTTTAGGGCTTCCTAGGGTGTTGTGACCTAATCTAAGGGTAGCTAAGGCTTGGGGGAAGTCTCTAGACTATCCTAGGGCTAAGATAGACCTAAGCTCTTCACATTTTATTACTTTATTTCTACTTAATAGAATAGCAAACCTTAACTCCCTTACATCATTATTCCTACATCTAAGCTAAGTCTTCTACTCCAGCTTTGCTGCAACACCCGTTATTCCTAATCCAACTTCAGATCCTGCTCCAGATCAGCTTATTGCCTGCAATCGACATAATGCACTTAATCAACACATTATAACATTATTTTATGCATAGCTAAAGTAAAGCAGTAAAAATGCAGATAATGTTTATGAATGCATGAATTACCCTAACTTATGCTAAGTTCTAGCCTAATTTAGGTCAATTAAGACCTATGATTGCTGCGCAATCAGTCCCTGCTCTGACCAGGCTAATTCGACTCAGCCAAACCCTGAATTCACACTTCCACATCATTCCGAGCTCCATAGTATATGGTGGTCTCCACATATCTTGATCTACACTTATCAAACCACCAGATTGATTGGGTTTGGGCTGCATCATCAGCCTGTTGATCTGAACAAGCACCTGGTTGGACCAACCAGGCTCTTGATCAAGGTGCTTGTTCTATAAAACTTAGCTGATTAAACCACTCCCTCTCCATACCATTTCAGGCTCGGTTAAAGGAGTTGAATTTAGCGCTTAACGGGAGGCAACCCATCATTCCAAAAACCTGAAATTCGTCTAATTATCCATTTGTACTTCACGTCTATTGCACCCTGAGTTTGATTTTCTTAGAACAGTCGATCCCACCTTTGGTACATGTGCCAGAGCTTGAAATTGTCTGCATCAGTCATTCCCGACCCATTCGCCCACTCGATAAATCCTGTTCTAAGTCCCTGAACCCAACACTATTTCACACCTTCCATTTACAATGAGGACATTGCAAAACTTAGGCATGGGGGGGTGGTAAAGTGCAAACATACAGAAATCAATCTCGTATGCCAAAAATACCAAAAAAAAAAGAAAGTGGTGAAAAAGAACAAAAAATTTTGGGGAGAGAAGAAAATTTTGAGGTCAAACAAAACTTGGAGGAAAAGTGAAAAATAACAAAAAAGGAGCACAAAATGAAAAGAAAAAAGAGATAGTCATTAGTAAGAAATTAAGGGATTAACCGAAGTTCTAGACCATATCAAAAAAAAAAGAAAAATGAAGGAGAAAAGTGCTAATGCGACACAAAAGTCATTAGTAGGAACGTTTATCTTAGGCCTCTTGGGCTAAACTCTTAGGCTTAAAATTTCAAGTATCCGCTAAGATCTGAATAGTCCTCAAGAGGTTGGGGAAATGCAAAGCTTAAGTATTAGATCTAAGGCTTAAGGAGTATTCGGCATCATTAACTGACCTTTGGTTTGCGGAACTCGGTAACCTAAGCACCCCAATCCACACACGGTCTGGTTCAGTGCACATACTATCAAAATCACGCAAAAAGTGTTTAAATGTTCTGAAAAAGTCATCTAGATTAGGAGCGGCCGATCAACACAAGTTGATTTGGATGAGTTCCCAATGCGGAGAGGCAGGAAATTTCCCTCGAAGATGCGTAATAACATATCGTCTCCTCGGTGCTTGTCTCCTAAGATATTTACATATCCTACCGGGGGCACGTAAGCACCATGTGCTGGTTCAGATGCCATGGGAGGCATTATCATGAAATGTCGATTGCCAGGGTCTGGATTTAGCTACAGAATGCCATGGGCAGGATTATCTCGAAATCTCGAAAGCCAGGGTTCTGGGGGTTACCATGGGCGGTGCTATCATAAAGCATCGATTGCCAGGGACCTTTCGAGGATTGATGATGGGGACAAGGAATCCGATACAGACTGTGTTGAGAAGCCAATCCGAAGCTAGAAATAAAAAGAAAAGAGAGAGAAAACTCTCCAAACAAATAAATCCTTTGTCTCTCTCTTACAAAAAATGCACTGCAAACTGAACCAACGTTAAAATACGTTGTAAGCATGGAGTCCAACGAACCTTAGGATAGTACCTACAGGCCTTAAAAAACCTTCGCGGAGGATCGAGGCTAGAGCTGGTCAGGTCCGGATCTTGGTTGGTACTTGAGTACCTCTAGGCCTATTGTCGACATTCTAACCTAATCAAAAGGAAAAGAAAAAACACTCATCATAATTTGTGAACATTAAGGAATTCATGGTCTAGAACAGAAGTTAAAACCTTAAGATTTTGCTAAGGGACTAGCAAAAGCTAGGCATGGGGGTATGATGGAAACACTATCATGAGCCCTAACTAGCTCATTTTGACCCAGAAAAGAGAACAAAAGCTCCTACATAACCAAATGGAGGTCTTAACTCAAAGAATAACCCTTCTGAAAGAAAAGCAAGAAACAATGGGTAAAATTATAATTTTACCATTATAGTTCAACAACGGGATTTCTCATGGGATAAACACAGGTCAAATAGTCTTAACAAGAAAAAAAGTGGGTTGGTTCAAATAGAAAAGGGTTCATGTGAATTCTAGGAATTAAATGACTTCTTATAACCCTAAAATAGACCCAATTAATTTAACAAGGTTCTAGTCAGGATAAAATTCACCTAAACCCTCTAAAAATCATGGAAAAATATCCTCTAGGGTTTAGAACCTTCAATTTGGCCCTTAGAACCTATTTTGACCTAAATAGGGTCCCAATCAAATGTTTGCCCTAAATTGGATTTTTGTGTAAATTACCCAATCAAATATGGTAAAACCTAAAATCCAACGTCACCATTGGATTCCTTATATCCAAATTAGGTTTCTACCAAAATTTGGACTTAAGGGAAATTCACCTTGACCTACTTTATAAACTAGTCCAACCCAATTACATTTCTACCCCTAACTTTTGAAAACTCCTGCAGACACCCCCTAGCTTCCTCGTCGTTCTTTACAATTAGGTCCCTCCACCATTACAGCGGAAGGAATCCTACTTCGGCGGGGGGATTCAAGGGAAAGAACTCCCTGATTCCTCAGAGAATCCCTTTCAAATTTGAAAGGGAGATTCTCTGAGAAATCTCCTCTCATGTGAACCTAATTTGGAGCTCTAATTTCCACCCAATCTCTTTTTGACCTTCCATCTCAGACGACATGCCCGCGCTTGGAAGCTTGGCTTCCAAGCACAAGACCTCCTGCCAGGTCTTATAAAAGCCTCCCCAGATCGCTCCGCACCTCCTCAAATTGGATTTGGGCCAGTCTACCCAACCTTCTTCTCCCCTCACCAGCCACAATTTCTCCACAAGCTCCGGTGGCTCCATCCTCTCTATCTCATCGCCCAACCAGAATACCAGTGGTTAGGTCGCCTACTTCTTGTTCTTCCGCGTCAACCATACCCCCCTGACGTCGCCTCTGCCCCTGTCGTCACCGCCGCCTCACCTACGAAGAGCTTCATCTCCGACGACGAAAAACACAAGCCGTTCGCCATCCCTGCCCCCCTTCGTCCTTAAATTAGGTCAGATAATTCCTCTTCCTCCTTTTCCTGTTTCCCCCTCTTTATTTCTTAAAATCTGCCTCGACGTTCACAAACCACCACCATCTTCACCTTCGACTAGACCACCGGCGAGGTGCTCCCACCGCTCCACGCCTCCATCCACCTCGCCAACCACCCTACGACCTCCGCAACACCTCACTGACCATTTCCCCCTACTCCAATCTCTCCGCCACACACCCAAAACACCCCCCGAACACACCCACCTTCACAGCCACAGGGTGCCTTAGGTCAGCCATCACAACCACCCACACGCCGCGCCGATCCCCGCAACACGTTCTCCGTGTCTCAGCGAAGCTTCCTGAGCCTTCTAACGAGGCCGCAAGGCCGTTTGCATGATTGTAGGTACAGGAGCTCCGCTGCCATTGAAGCAAGCATGAAGCTTGCTTGCAAGCGTCTTCCAGGATGTTCGCTCCAGGCTCTAGGTCCCAAGGTACGCGGAATCATCTCGCGCATAGCCTCAGCCAAGTAATTGGCTCTGGAGGCCACAGCAGCAGCTGCAATTGAACGCCTTCAACTACGGGTGCGCACAGTAGGAAGGTGGGACATTTAGTCCCACATCAAAAGATAGTGAACGGGTGCTGTGATATAAAGTGAAAAAGTGCCAGGGACTTATCTCCTCCTGACCACGGGGTGAGGTCCCTCTCACCCGACCGACTGGCCTCGTCCGCGACCACACCCCGTGGACCTAGTCTTGACCCAACCCGATTAGCACACCTCGCCCACCACCGCACACCGGTGGGCCTGGTCCCGGGCACGTATCCGACCCGATAACCCGATAAGCATGGCTCTGGGAGAGCGAGCCTAAGAGAGAAAGGGGAGGAGAGTTCGCACGGGTAGCAGGTAGGTTTTTCTCTACAGGCTAAGAAGAAAAGAAGAGAAGTTGAGGAAGAGGAAGGTGTAGGCTAAGGGCTGAAGCAGAAGAGAAGGAACTAAAGGAAAGAAAAAGAGCCGCAAAAGCGAAGACAGGGGAGGTTAGAGAAAGAAGGAAGGAAGAAAGAAGAAGGAAAGAAGAATAAAGAAGAAAGGAAGAAGAAAGAAGCTGAGGCTCGCAAGGCTAAGACCAGAGAAGAAGAAAGAAGGAAGAAAAAAGCCAAGGCAGGAAGGAATAGAAGAAGGAAGGAAGAAGAAGACAAAGATGGAAGAAAGTCAGAAGAAAAGGCAAAGGAAAGAATCAAAGCCAAAGAAGAAGGAAGAAGCCAACAACAGAGAAAGAAAGAAGGAGAAGCCAGAGAAGAAAGAAGAAGAAGTAGAAGGCAGAAGAAGGAAAAATCAGAGGAAAATACTATAGCACATCACTTTTAAGACGCTTGATTTTATAATTAGACGTCAATTTTTCATCAACTCTCTATTATTTTTAGCTACAGTTCTTTTTATGCTCCATATACTCATGCTTTATATTCTTAATTAGATTTTGAGTAGTCTTATGTGTTCAACTTGCATTTATTATTAAGATTAGTGCGTGAATTCCATTTTCTCCCTGTGTTCGACCTCGGACTTAAACTTCGAGTAATAAAATCTATTTGTTTTCGAAGCAATTTCAACTATATTACAATGCTTTATTTTAAAACCCAATTTCACCTTGTCAACAGGTAACTCGATCACGGAGGATTTCAAATGCTTGAGTGCATTCCTTGGAGAATTTGAAAGGAACAACCTTAAAAAGCAGAGTGGTTAGGGGGCACGCGATCTTCGAGAAATCAGGAATGAATCGACGGTAAAAACTGGCGTGCCCCAGAAAAGATCGGATGTCCTTGATCGAAATAGGCATAGGGAGTTTGGAAATTAAGTTCACCTTGGCTCGATCGACTTGGATGCCTTTTTCTGAAATGAGATGTCCCAGGACAATTCCTTCAAGCACCATGAAATGGCTCTTTTCCCAGGAAAGAACCAGATTCACGTCAATGCACCGCCTGAGGATTTGGACCAAGTGCAGGAGGCAATTGTCAAATGATTCTCCGAATACTGAAAAGTCATCCATGAAGACTTACAGATAATCACCTACCATATCAAGAATATGGCAAGCATGCACAGCTGAAAAGTAGCAGGTGCATTGCAGAGACCGAACGACATCCTTCGGAACGCGTATGTCCCAAAGGGGCAGGTGAAAGTGGTCTTTTCTTGATCCTCAGGATGGATTGCCACATGGTTATAACCGAAGTACCCGTCCAAAAAGCAAAAGAACCTATTTCCTGCTAGTTTCTCGAGGATCTGATCAATAAACGGTAGTGGGAAATGATCCTTCTTCGTGGAGGAATTGAGTCTTCTGTAATCAATGCAGACTCTCCATGAGTCCGCCACACGGGTCGGTATGATTTCTCCAGTTTCAGTCATGATCACGATGAGTCTGCCTTCTTCGGCACAACCTGGATTGGACTCACCCACCGACTGTCGGAGATTGGGTAGATGATCCCTACATCTAACCACTTGATGATCTCCTTTTTCATGACCTCCTGCAGATTAGGATTCAAACATCTTTGCATTTCATGAGAAGGTCGTGTGCCCTCTTCGGTGTAGATACGGTGTGCAGTAAAAGGGGCTGATACCAGGCAAATCATCAAGAATCCATCCAATGACTCTACGATGTTGCTGGAGAACAGTAACCAGATGGGATTCCTGGTCAGGTGTGAGTCTGGAGTTGATAATCATAGGAAACGTCTGATTGGAACCCAAAAAGATGTACTTCAGATGGTCGGGAAGAGGCTTGAGTTACAGAACGGGGTTATCAGCAGCAGCGGGCGGTTTAGGATGTGTGTTAAGAGCAAGGGGAGGAGTTATGGGTGTATCTAAGTCAGATTCAGACTCCTCTGATTGCGAGTTTTGATCCTCTTGTGGTTGATCGAAAGTAATCAGGTTGTCCTCAATATACGGTTCATCAATCACAGTCTTGATATCACATATCTATTCTATAACACAACAATTAATCCCTTGTTGGGCCTTAAATATGTCAATCTTCAGTGTTTGGTTCTCGAATTTCAGTTCAATTTGGCCCTCCTCATAATTTATATTGGCCCTAGCAGTGGCCAAAAGGGTCTCCCTAGTATAATTGGTGTATCCCTTGGGTTTTCTAGAGTATCCATATCTAAGACTACAAAATCCACCGGGAAATAGAAATCCCGTACCCTAACGATGACATCCTCGAGTATTCCTTTAGGTGACTTAATAGATCGGTCAGCCAACTGCAAAGTCACCTTTGTCGGTTTAAGCTTAGATTCTTCAAGGTGGTCAAGGAGGGATGTAGGTATTAGGTTTATGGAGGCTCCTAAATCTAATAGAGCTCTGTCAAATTGGGTATCACCAATGGTATAGGAAATCAGGGGAGTACCTGGGTCTTTTGCCTTAGGTGGGAGTTTACTAAATTACAGAGCTGGCTTGCTCTAACAGTACGATCAAACTCCCACTTTTGGTTCGCGACTTACACTTGGGTGTACACACGTCCTTCAAAAATTATGCATAAGCCGATACATGACGGATTGCATCCATCAAGGGGATGTTTATATGGACCTGTTCAAAGAGCTTGACCAGATCCTCCTCAGGAGCCACGAGTTTGTTTGTCCTCTTTCCCTTAGTCAAGGCCTCGGAAAATGGAACCTTGGTTGGTTCCTCTAGAATAGGTCCAAGTTCTTGATATGGGACAAGGGTGTCCTGGATAGCTATCCTAGGGCTTGGGTTACTACCAGGCTGAAAGTGGCTTGGATAAGGTGGGTCTTGTGTTGCTTTGCCACTACGGGTTGTTACAGAATTCAGTCCTACCTAGTTTTAGTTCAGGGTTGGTAAAATAGGTGGATGCTGCTGAACTCCCGCATATGATGTCGAAGCTTCCATCCTGTCAGGTGTTGGAACAGTAGGGGCCTGATAAATCATGTGGGCTTGGCCCGGATTTGGGTTCATAACGCGCCTTTAGTTCGGCACGTTATTTGGATTCTACAAAGGTTGCAAAGGGAGTGTGCCAGGTTGGTGTCAATTCGCCATCTGGGCGAGTTAATTACGAACCTTTGTGATCTCATCCTTGTGCTATTTTTCCATAGCCGCATTCATCTTCTGAATGTCAGCCAGAGTCTGAAGGATAAGAGTCATTTGATCTATTTGGGTTGGCCTAGATTGATAGGTGGGTTTGGGCCGAAGTTGAGGCGGTTGATATGGATGAGGAGCTTGTGGATGAGGCTGATATGGTGGTCTTTGATTTTGATTATTTCCCGCCCACAGGAAGTTGTGATGATTCCGCCATCCAAGGTTATAGGTATTAGAAAATGGGCCATTCTAGATGGCGTTGAGGTCCTTGCAGGTCTGAGGAACCTCAGGAAAGTCAGAGTACGAGAGTTCAGAGTTCCCCCAACTAGAGTAGATTTGATCGGAGCTTCCTCTAATCCTTGAGTCAGACGGGGATAGATATGGGTCCATCCCCTGAGAAGATTGGTGATAGATGTTATGCACAGCTTCCCTCCCAAGAGGTGGTTGTGCAAATGGGTTTGGCACAGAGGTGGCTCACTGCAGATGTTGAGTCAGCTCGTCCACCTTCTTCTCGATGATAGAGACCTTGTCCAACCGACTGGCCATCAGTTCCAAGTCAACGAATGCGAACAGGCCCTACATCTCGTGTGCTCCCCTCGGATTCGTCGATGCCCAGGCATTCATTTGGTCGAATAAGCCCATGGAGTCATTATTGATGGAGTTCCCACACATATTCTCAAGAATCTCCCACATAGTGTCTTCATGTTAACCCATGATATTTCCTCCGCAGGTTGCATTGACGAATAAGCGGATGTCTTCACGGAGTCCCTGGTAAAAAGACTGGACTTGTTCCCATTTAGGAACTCCGTGATGGGGGCACTTTCGCATGAGATCCAGGAAATGGTCCCATGCTTCATGAAGAGGCTCTCCAGATTGCTAGGTAAAGTGTGTGATCTGGTGTCTTAAGGCATTCGCCGGACTAACTGGGAAGAACTTTTTCAAGAATTCGGATTGCAGTTCAACCCATGTGTTGATTGGATGCATCTGAGTCTGATACCAGTGAGCTACCTTGTCCATGAGAGAGAAGGAAAACATCTTCATAAGAAGAATAACCCAATTTTGGTCATCTGACCCGAAGGTCTGGGCCAGATGTTTGAGTTGTTTGATGTGCTAGAAGGGATCCTCGGAATTAAGCCCATGAAACTTTGGAATAGCATGAATCATGATGGGCTTGAGTTCAGAATCAGGACCTCCAGCCGGGATTTCGACTCGAGGTTCGATCGCCACCACAGCAGGATTGTAGTGATCTCGCATCATAGGACGCTATGGCGGGTTTACAAAGGCTTGAAATAGATCATTCAGGCACTGGAGTTGGTTTTCAAGATTATTATCTTCTTCTACTGGTTGTGCCATGATGATGGAAGGAGAATTGGGTTCTGATGAATCAGAGGAGATGTCTATGTGGTGGGGTTGTTGCACAAACACGAACGTCGAGGCCTGCCTCGGCGAGAGTGAATCACTAAAGGAGGTCTTAAGGATGGTCTTAAGGACCTCCTACCAAGCATGCACTAAAGGTTTGGATGAGAGTAGAATGTGTTGGACCCAATTAAGACACCCAAAAATTTGGATGACTATAGAGGTTCGGGGTGGATGATACCCCTTAGTCAGAAAGCCGTCCACCTGAGAAATACCTGGGCAGCCAGAGAGGGACAGTTCCGCAAAGACCCCTACATGGTAGAGCATCCCCATGAGTTACAGGGTTTCCCCCACCCGACCTCTCTTGTCACTGAGATTCTAGGTAGACCAAAATGGGGACTTTGACCTCTTAAGTCTACCACTTTTATTCAAGAGCAAAGGTGCTTAGGATTCCACTTGAACTTTAGATTTATTGAGTGCAAAAGTGACCTAATTTCAAGGTTGGTTGACCCAACAAGAGGTCAACTTCACCTATTTGTCCTTTGAGAAGCTTTAGGTCCTTTCTTTTAGGATTCAAGTGAAATTAAGAGCTTGAATTTTAGGGTTTCTCTTGAATAAGTCTTTTCAACCAAGGCTTAGGCACACCTCTTTTTGGATAGTTGATTCTTACTTAGAAAGATGTGCCTCTAAAAACCCTAAATTGGAATCCTTAAGTTGGCTCTAATTTTGGTCCAATTTAGTTGCCAAAAATATGGTATCTAGGGCTCAATCAAGAAGGTGGTAGCCCTAGTTACCTTAAATGGATGCACAAATCAATATTTCTTGTTGAAATCAAATCAAGCAACTTTGGTGAATTAGCTAAAGATGGAAAGCAGGTAGCCCTAATTGATTTTATCTCATTTTTCCTTTTTAGAATGAGGGGCTTAAGAGAAAGGACTAATCAGAGATTACCTGCCCCGGGTGTGTTTGTTGTGCGGCTGTCTTCCTTTGAATCTTCTCCCCTGAAACAATCACAACAAAAGAGATATATCAAGTTTGTACCAAATCAGAAATTATGATCAAGATTTCTAAATCACCCGTTGCTCCTCAGCAACGGTGCCAAAATGTTTAACGGCGAAATCAAGTTTAAAATCGATGCGTCGTAGTATAGTTGAAATCACTCGAAAACAACTAGATTTTATTACTCGAAGTTTTAAGTCCGAGGTCGAACATAAGGAGAAAATTGGGGTTTAAAAATCAAGAGCACAACTTTGAGAAATTGAATATAATATGCAATGAAAACTAGAGTTGTAATGAAAAAATGCAAGCACAGAAGAATAAAGAAGTCAATGTATGAAGACAAGCACAAAAAATGGACGTCTGATTTGTGAATAGACGTCTTAAACTTATGGTGCTACAGTGCTTTTATTGCTTCTCTTTTTCTTTTCTCTGATCCCTGTCTCTGGCTGCTTCTTTCTTTCTTTGTTCTTTTCTTCTACTCTCATGCCTGTGCCTTAGCTTCTTTTCCTTTGCCTTTGGCTTCTTCTCTTTCTTCTACCTTCAGTTCCTTCTCCTTTCTACCTTTAGCTTCTTCCTCTTCAATCCTTGCCTTCTCCTTCTTCTCCTTTCCTATGAAAGCAAAACCTACCCCTACCCGCGCCTGCAATCTCTCTTCCTCTTTCTCTCTTACGCTAGCTCTTCCAGAGCCTCTTTCTTGGGTAATCGGGTCGGGTACGCGCCCAGGACCAGGCCCACCGACGTGCGGTGGAGGGCGAGGAGTGCAGGTCGAGTATACGAGTCAAGCCAGGTCGACGGGGATCGAGTCACGGACAAGGCGGTGAGAGGGTGAGTGGGACCTCACCCCGTGGTCAAAAGGCGATAAGCCTGATTCACTTTGTCCTCTTATTCCGCTGTGGCGCTTCCAGAATTTTCGAGGTAGGACTATCTTCCCACCTCCCTTCGCATGCATCCACAGCAAGCAACGACTCTTGATTACAGTTGCTACTGAGTCCTTCGAAACCAATTTCCTTCCTAAAGCTATGCGCGAGGAGAGTCCGTGCAACCTGAGGCCGTGCATATGGAGTGAGGAGACACTTACAAGCTAGTAGCTTGGGTGCGTTAATGGCGGCGAGCCTCTAAACCTATCAACACGAAAATGGCCTCGCGACCTCGTCAGAAAGCTCAGGGAGCTTCACCGAGACACGGCGAACGTAGTACGGGGATCAACGTGGCATGGGGCTACCAGAGTGTGCATGCCTAGGGCACCCTGTGTGCGTGAGAGTGGGTGTGCTCGAGGGGTGTTTTGGGGGCGTGGCGCAATGAGCGAAGGGAGGGTTTAGGATCAGTGAGGTGATGCGATGCTTATGAGGTGGTTGGCGAGGTGGATGGAGGTGCAGAGCGGCAGGGACGCCTCACCGGAGGTCTGGCCGGAGATGAAGAAGGTGAGGGTGATTGTGTGCGTCGAGGGGAATTTTCAAGAAATAAAGAGGGGGAAAATGATTAGAAAGGAGAGAGGACTTAGTTGGACATAGAGAGATGAAGAGGGAGGCAGAGATGGTGGCCGGCTCGTATTGTCGTCGCCGGAGATGAAACACTCAGTGGGGGGAAGGACGGTGACGATGAAGGGGTTGTAGGGGCCTTGACGGGTGCGGCACGATGCGGACAAACAGGAGGAAGAGAACCCTGCCACTGGTATTGTGGCTGGGCGACAAGGGAAAGAGAGGGAGGTTTCCGTTGCTAGCTGAGCCACTGGCTAGAGGGGGACGAGACGAAATTGAGGGATTCTCAGGCCAATTTCAAGCGTGGAAGATGTGGAGGGATTTGGGTATGCTTTTATAGGCCCTGGAGGAAGGATTTGTGCTTGGAAGACAAGCTTCCAAGCGTGGTAAGTTTGTCAGAGATGGAAGGTTGAAGGAGACCCGAATCTCTCATGCATTCACATGAGAGATTGGGTACCAAAAAGAGGCTCCAATTGTGTTCATACTAGAGGAGATTTCTCAGAGAATCTCCCTTTCAATTTTGAAGGGGATTCTCTGAGAAATCAGAGAGATCTTCCCCACAAAACCTCGCCAGAGTAAGATTCCCTCCACTATAATGGTAGAGGGACCTAATTGCAAAGAATGAAGACAAAGATAGGGGGATTTCTGCAGAGGTTTTCAAAAGATAGGGATAAAAAAGTAATTGGGTTGGACCTATTTGCAAAGTAGGTCAAGCTGAATTCCCCTTAGGTCCAAATTTTGATATAAACCTAATTTATACCTAAAAAATCCAATGGTGAAGTTGGATTTTGGGTTTTACCATGTTTGACTGGGCAATTTACTCAAAAACCTAATTTAGGGCAAATATTTGTCTAAAATCCCAATTTAGGTCAAAATAGGTTTTAAGGGCCAAATTGAAGGTTCTAAACCCTAGAGAATATTTTTACATGATTTTTAGAGGATTTAGGTGAATTTAATCCTAACCATAACCTTGTTGAATCAAGTGCGCCTATTTTAAGGTTACAAGAAGTCATTTAATTCCTAGAATTCACATGAACCCTTTTATGTTTGAACCAACCCACTTTTTATCTTGTTAAGACCATTTTACCTGTGTTTAGCCCATGAGAAAATCCATTGTTGTACTGCAATGGTAAAATTATAGTTTTACCCCTTGTTTCTTGCTTTTCTCTCAGAATGGTTATTCATTAAGTTAAGACCTCTAGTTGGTTATGTAGGAGCTTTTGTTCTCTTTTCTATGTCAAAATGAGCTAGTTAGGGTCCATCATGGTGTTCCCATCACCAACCATTCATATGCCTCTATTTTTGTTTCTTCACCTCATTCATCCAATGCACATATTAAGAAGCATCAAAGACCCTTGTTGCATTCCAAACTAGCTTCTCCAAGTCATAACCAGGGAAATATTTCCTAAAATTCTTATAAACATGCCTCATACAGACCTTATGTTCTACATTTGGGAACTGATGATAACGTCATCATCAGCCATATCTAGCTTTTATTACCCATAATCAACAAATAAATACTCCTACATAACCGCCAAAGGATCATAATTCACAAAACATCCATTCTGAGAGATAAATAGGAAACCAGGGTTAAAATTGCAATCTTACCATCATATCATGAATGCAGAACAACTATGGATTTTCTCAAGGTTTACTAAAGGTCAAATATGCATTAAAGTCTAACAAGGGGGTCCATGTAGAAAGAAATGGGTTTTTACATGTTACGAGAATTAAATGACATATGAAACCCTAAAAACAAACCTAATCAATTCACTAAGGGTCTGTTCAGGATAAAATTCACCCTAAATCCTCTAAAAATTATAGAAAAATATTCTCTAGGGTTTGTCATCCTTGATTTGACCATCAGAGCCTATTTTGACCCAAAATAGAGTCTCAGACAGACAGTTGCACTAATTAATGTTTCTGCATAATTTACCCAGCCAAACTTGGTCAAAACCTAAATCTGACTTCTCCATCAGATTCCTTGGGTCCAAATTAAGTTTTTACCAAAATTTAGACCCAATCAAAGATCATCTTGACCAAGTTTGCATTTTGATCCAGTCTGACTCTTTTCTCTCACACACATGCCCCTAACTTTCAAATTAATTGCAATCAGGTCCCTAACTTTATCATCATTCTTTGCAAAAAAGGTCCTCACACCATTTTTGAAAAGTCAAACCTTCACCGTCGAGTTTCGAGCGAGAATTTCTTTCTCAATTCTCGACCAAACCTTACTAAATTTGAACCGAAGGTTCCTTGTGAAATTGCTTTCCACATGAGCCCATACACGAATCCTAAATCACCCCTAAATCCTCATGCAAACCTTTTGAAGGTTCGCATGTCTGACTTGCGAGAAATTTGGGGAGTTTCAAGCTTGGAAACCCCTCCCCATGGCCTATAAATAGACCTACGATACAAACCTCACCTCTTTAGTTAGGTTTAAGGCCAAAAATCTTCCTCTTTCTCCAACTCCAACCTAAGCTTTGGAGGTTCCCTTCTCTGTCTTCCTACGAATGACCAACGGTCAAATTGGCCTATCCTTCTTACTCCTCGTCTTCCTTCACCTCTCGCTGACCAAAGCGAAGGTCCTCAGACCCTTTCCTCACTGCCGTCTCCCTCACGGAGGGTTTGTCTTCCCCACATCCAGTAATCACACCGGCATGGGAATCTCCCTCATTTCGTCCATAATTTTAGGACCCCACGATCCCTCTTCCCCTCTACTTCCTTTCTCTCTCTTTAAACTCCAATTTTGACTGCCGTTCACACTCTCTCCCATCCTCTTCTCGCACTCCAACGCGAGCTCTGATGAGCCCGCGCCACCACCACAGACCACCATCCGCACCGCTACATCTCCCAAAAGCTCCGCCATCACTTCACGACCAAAACCCCTCGCTTATCTCGCCATTCCATCCACCCAAACACGCCACCGAACACCACCTCCTCACGCCTTTGCTAACCTCCACCGCCACCACATACCTCAATTCGCCATGAAACCACCACGACCATCCTCGCCATCCTCAGGCGATCATCTTGCGCTATTTTAACTTGGCCACAAGGCCATATTCATGTTTTCAAGGTTCCCGCCGTCGCTCGACCACCGTCCTAGGTTTCACTCCCATGCTATGCAGAGTAGTCCCAGGACCCTTCCCAGGTCCTTGATTAGGGATGCCAACGTCTGCAACTGCCTCAATTGGAGGCATCTTCACAACAGCTGCGTAAGGAGAAGCCCTATGGGATTTAGTCCCACATCAAGCTTAGAAGAGCGCTTGAGAGTGCTTAAGTTTTTGTGTTTAGGTTTTATCGCCTTGACACCGAGGGTACGTAATCGAAGCACGATTGCGATTCGTATAAAAAATTATCATTGTTATAGTATATGTTATAAATACAAACCGTTATCGCGTCAATTTTATTTAATTATATAACTTTTACTACTTTATTCCAAGTCGTTCACTAGGAGGTAGTTATTGATATACATCACTCTCTAAGTTCAATATTATTCTTTAATTTCAAAAAGATCAATTTTATGTACAATCATAAATGAATGAATTAATGAAGGAAAGAATTAAACTAAGTGATGTACAAAAGAATGTATTGAAATGCTTTCAAATACATATACAAACAAGCATCAAATACCATAAATATATACTATATACTATCTATTTATAACTTATAATACTAATACTTACATATATATACAATAATAATTAATAATATATACTATACAAACTTAACTTAATATATTAACATATACAGTAACATATATAATATGTACAGCGATATATATAAATGTCACTAAACCCCAGAAAAACTATGTACAGAATCTAAGATAAAAACTAGAGTCTATAGTAACATTTATTCTATCTACAGTGACGAATAATTCTGTCAGTAAAGCTATACTGTTATTTATATATACATATATAGCTCAAACATTAACTATACTACGTATACTTTTAATATACATATACTTGTTATTTACAGTATACTTATATATATATATACACATCTTCTTCATTCTTCTGCTTTCTCATTCTCTCCTTTTAATCCCCTTATTAGGCTTTACTCAGTTCAAAAATTAGGCTTTTTAGTTGACAGGTGGCCTTTTCGAGGGATACACAGCACCCTCTTGGATCTCTACTAAGAGCCACCCTAATTCGTTAATTAGGCCTCTTAAGCGTGTTTTATGCTCATTAATGGGCTCATTTAAGCCCTCGCACAGTGCATGGCTCCCAGCAACACACCGCACACCTTTCTCATTCCACAAATCAATGCCAATATATGCTCGAAGGGATAAGGGGATCGATTTTCGGGCGCCTGGCACCCGTGACGACTGATAGGCTATAGAAGAAAAAAAATATAAGTGGCGCTAGGTGCTTGTGCGCCTACGATGTGGCACTATATGTGCCGCATCTTAGCGCTAGAATTCCAGTGCGACTATGCTGAATTGCAATGTTTGGCCCTCGATTTGAGGGCCCAATTTTAAATTAAAATATATAGTTGGAAAGCCCTTATATAAGGCTATATAATTATATGATTTATTTACAAAAATAATTATATTTACTATATAAATAAATCAGCTAAAGTTCATACATAATACATCTTGATTTCGAGGTTTATTTCTTAATTAACGTATAAATTAGTTATTTAATGGTCTAATTGACCTAGTATTAATATATATATTAAAGTATTTAATAAATATTTTTATTTCATTTTACAACATTTATTTTGATTTTATTTACACTTAAATACCTATTTTCAGGTTGTGTTGTATATAAATTAGGTTTAAATATTATAATACATTATAAATATAATTAAATTAGATTAATTTATTTAAAATACATTAATACAAATGTACAGTATAAGTTAGTTCAGTTATAACTTAAATTACTAATTTGTTTTAATTTAATCTAACTTAGCTAGTAACTTAATAAATTAATTATTTATTCTATATACATAATTAGATTATGGTACAGGATTCATTATGTACATAACATACATATAAATGCGTATGTACGATATCATTCATAAATATGTTTATTTATGGGGTTTTATTAATTTACTTAGAGTATAGTACATATAAGTTAGTATAATTAATAAATAATTGTAACGAGCGCGTGCCCCAGACGCCTTTTAAGACATCTGGGAGGTGGCCCAGACGTCTGTAAAGACGTCTGGGATCACATCCAGACGTCTGACCAGACGTCCGGGATAGTTTACAGACGTCTGGCGAACAGTTATGCTCTCACGGGATATTCGTCTGCGCGCCTGTGCGCGCAGACCTGCGATCCTGCCTCTTTCTCTGCGGCTGCAGGCGACTGCGACCGCCTTCTCTCTCCTCTCCGCGCGGCGTTAAAAGGGGGGCGCGCCTCCCCTCCCGTCTCCACCATCTTCCTCCTTCTTCTCCTGCCTGTGCGCGAGAGCGAGCGGACGCGAGGGCGCAGCGGCAGCGGCAGCCGCAGTAGGTGGGGAGGAGCTGCGGCGTGCGAGGGCGGGGCTCTGCCGTGAGGGCGAGCTCGCCGGGAGCGGCTTGGCCGGCCGGCGGAGGGCGCAGGGGGGGGCGCAGAGCGTCGCGGAGAGGGACCTGCTGCGGGCGGAGCAGCATACGCGCGGGGTGCGACGCGGGCGGCGTCGCGAGCGGAGGCCGAGCAGGGCTCTGATTCTGGAAAAATTTCCAGAATCAGACGTCTGGATTGATATCCAGACGGCA
Organism: Thalassia testudinum; assembly: GCA_037157565.1. NCBI lineage: Eukaryota > Viridiplantae > Streptophyta > Magnoliopsida > Alismatales > Hydrocharitaceae > Thalassia > Thalassia testudinum. The sequence continues at coordinate 125,176,386 of JAZHRO010000013.1, forward strand.
AGGTCGACGTCTGTGAGATCATACAGACGTCTGAAAGGTGAGTTCCGCTTTCTTCTCCTTTTTGTCGACTGACCGTACTGAGGGAGGGGGGTTGGCTGTGCGTAGGTTTCTGATTCGTCATCCTTTGCGAATCAGACGTCTGGAAGTTGTACCAGACGGCGGGAGTGACCTCCAGACGTCCGAAGTGACCATCGGACGTCTGGGATCTAGGAAAGACGTCCCTGCAGACTTCTGGACGTCTGGGAAACCACGCTGAGCAGGTAATTCTCTGATCCACCGTTTAAGACGTCTGGAGGGAGTTCCAGACGTCTGATTTTGCACAGTATCGTCTTTCTCGACCCGTTTAGGGCCCGTTTGGGCTCCATTTTCCGTGATTCGAGTTGCGTTCGTTTCAGAATTAATTCCTCTACCCGCCTACAGTAGCTATACACTGTTTTGAGACACTCCTTGTGTTTGATCCTTGTGATAGGACCTCGTTCGGTTGCAGTCTTGAGAGTCGCGGAGGCGCGCGGGATTCCCGATCACGCCCCCATTACTCCCGTTGTACCTGGTAGAGTGGTTTTAAGTATTAATAAAATCTGTTAAAGTATGGAACCATAACTAGAACCTAGGGCTTGCATGAATCCTAGGAATGAGAAATATATGGAATGATAGCTCCTAGGTGTTGCATGAATCCTAGGGCCGGAAAACTAGATTGTATGATAGATCCTAGGATATGGCATGAATCCTAGGATGGAAAAAACTAGTGGAATGTATATTACTGCAGTCTTGGAAAAATGGAAAGGAATATATAAAGCTGCCTGTAAATTTAATTAACAGCTGCCTGTTATGAATAAAGAAACATGTTTGAGATCATGGAATTTGAGCACGTGAATCTGGAAAGTGAAACATATGATGTTCTGAAATAAAGAGCTGGAACCCTACGGGGAGTTAGGAGTGGAACTCCTGGAAAGAAAAAGGAATGGAACTGAGATGTAGTTTGTACTGTCTCTTGGGTACGCAGTACCAAGGGAAGTACCTGTACCTGTTTAGTGCAGAGTGGGGCCAGCCGCCCCAGGGACCCGGGGTTAGGATTGGCCGCTCTGTACCGACTTGTTGGCCCTCGTGTACGTAGTACCGAGGAGAGCTAGTAGTGTTAGGAGGGTCCTAGCTACCCCACGGGCCCCGGGGTTCTGCTAGCCTCCTTCACCGACTTGTTAGGCCCACTAGGGCAAACCAGGGTAGTCAGGCGAGGGTGCGCGGACTGTGGAGGGGCAAGGCCCCGGTTTGGTTACTGTGGAGGGGTTGGACCCCTGTTACTGAGAGGGCTCTGCCCTGGTTCCGTGCTGTGCTTTGGGCGCACCCGTTAACGGAAACGACTGACCGCATGCCAGTGCGGGCTAGCTACTTGTGCGTTTATCGCGCGTGCCGTAGTCACCGTTACGTCTGTCAGTGACCTTGGGGTGGTTGACTGAGGGTAGGATCACCACGGGGGACTCTCCCGGCCAGGAGAGCACCACGTGCTACTTCTACTTTTGGAAAAGACTGCAATCAAGATCGTCCCACGAGGACATTCGAGATCAAGTAAAGGATCTGAGAAGTAAATGAAATAGTGAGAAAAATTGAAAGATGTAAATAAAGGAAGTAATAGAACATAACAGCTACTGTACACTCTACTGTTGCCTTTAGTTAGTTTGCCACTCTACTCAGCGTTTTGCTGACGTGTTACACTCGTTACCTTTTTCAGGACCAGGTGTTGAGCAGCCAGGGTCGGCGGCTGCAGGGGACGCTGGGCCGAGTAGGGTCCAGTAGAGTTACCACAGCTTTGTACCCCTTTTTGTTTCTGTTCTAGTGAGTAGTTTCTGTTTCCGCTGTACCTTCTTTACCTGCAGTTTTGTTATATGATAAATGTTGTTTTACTGTTGTGGTGGTGCCTACTGTAGTAGTTTCTTTCCTTACTGCTGTACTTTCTTACTGTTAGTTATATTCATGCTGAATGTGGTTTATTTTACTGTCTTTTGGTTACTTCCTCGTTGGACGACTGGGTCTTGGGATTAGTCGAGTCGGTCCGGTTCTCGTGTCTCGTAGGGACTCGGGAATCGGGTCGTTACAATAATCATATAAATAAGTTATATATATAACTTAAGTTATTTTAAATATTTGAGTTACATTATATAGTATATACATGAGTTATATGTACATATTGTACATCTATTGTACAATATATACATTTATAACTTAGTATAAAGCTTATATTTACATGTATAAACATAGTATATAAGGTATTTTTGGGTATTTTTAGAGTACTTTTTATGAGTTTTATATGCTTTATAGAGGTAGGGGATGAGAGAGAAAGAGATAGATGAGAAGAATAGACTATTTTTTGTGTTTTTATGTTAAGGTCATTTATGTAGCTCCAAGGTAGACTAAACCATCAACTGGTATGTTCTACCAAGTCGGGGGTTCAGAATACCATGAAACTTGGTATATAATAAAAAATATACCTAATCTTCATTAATACAGGTTTATTTTATTTTTTGTATTTTTTATAGTATTTTTATTTATTTACAAAGTTAGTTCATTCTAGGCCTAAAAAGGGTTTTCAATGAGAACCTTAAGCCTAGAAATAAGCTCTAAGGGCTGGATAGGCAGTGAATTGCCTCAGTTATGCTCAACATATGATATGGAAAAAGTGCAAGCGATTAAGCATGAGATTCAACTTGGATTTCCATTAATTTTGATTTTGGACAGTTGAAATACATGAGTGCTGACAAGAGAGTTTAATTAATGAGATTACAAGCCATTCAAATGACATTTAAAGATTATTTCAGCTACACAAAAGTTTGTACAAATACAATACACATTATAGTACATGTCAGCCAATTAAAGAACTTAAATCCTATATCTACTGCCCATCTAATTCAGCCTACTATCCAATTCAAGCATCAGTTGCAGCAAAAGCAAAGCGGCAGTAACAGCAACTGCAGGTGCAACAGTTGCTTCAGAAATCTCAACAGCTCACGTCCAAAGCACTGCCCAGACATCTTAAAGTTATTCTCAAAGGCTGCAGTGAATCTAAACACCAATCCAGCAAATCTAAATGAGGAGTTCAGTTAGAGAAATACATTCCCAGCAACTCTGAAATGGGGATTTCAGTAGCTACTAAATTGACCAAATCTAATCCCTCATCTTAGTCATAGACAACAAAGATAATGGAATTAGATTGGAATTTAACCCAACAAAAATGTTGCTGCTATGCAGCATTTTAATGCGTGAAGTTTGGGATTCAAAACTCACATTGAACACTCCCGAAAATCTAATGAGGCCTTGAATTATAATCTAAAAATCACTTTAAAACATTGAATCCTCACTCAAGAAAACTTTAAACCTTGATCCCCAATTCAAATCAGAGAGAACACTAATTTGATCTCTCCCTTATGCTATAGACAGCATGAAGGAATGGTTCACATCAGTCCATTAAACTACTAACTTAAATCCCAAATGTTCAAAACCTTAAGGGATATTAAGAACCCCTTAGGTAAAAATCAGATTCTCAAAAGCAGTAGAAAAATTTTGGGTAGAGCCTCAAATCAACAAAGTTTATTTCCTAGGCTCTACCATACATTCAAAACCATAAAACTCACACTCATGACAAATCTGATCATGGCTCATCTAAGGAAAATTTGTCATTAGCATCATCTCATATTCATGGCCATGTACAGATTCACTCGAGAATATATCGATTCACATGATCAAAAATCCTTGAAAACCCAAATGATTCAAAATCTCGTGATCTTGCATTGAAATCCAAATCAAAAATTGATCAAGCAAATGAATTCCATTTTAAATCAGATCAAGGGTCTTTGTGAACAAATGAAAGTGAGTGAAGAGACCCCTAGGTGAATTTGAGCGCAAATCCTCATCTCAAAGCTTTAAAGCAATAGGATGGGGATTTAACTCCAAATGAATGGGTGGATTGTGGATTAAAACACGAGGAAATCAGAAAGCAAAATGAAAATGTGTAGGAGGAGAAAACAATGATCAGTGAATGGGGGAATTCGTCTCCTCTGATCTGAAGTGATCAGAGGAGGTGAAAATGTGGAATCTATGTTAACTCTACACCTAAGCTATACTACAATCATGCACAGATCAGAACTAATCTACATCTAATTTCTACTGCTAAACTACTCTAATTAACACTACAGCTAATCTAGAAAGTAGCAAATCCTACTCTAATCAGATGAATGGGACCTTTGGATCCAAAGCCGGCGGCTAAAGAGGAAGAATGGGGGGAATCTCCAGCGAAGGAAAAACTCTCTAGTGAAGCTTCAGGGTCGTCCTCGGACGTACGTCATCCCTAGCAGCGAGGAGGAAATGGTGGTGAAAAACCACACCACTGTCACTGATGTGGCGAGTGAAAAGGTTAAGGGAGCTGGAGGGGAGGAAGGGATAGGCCTCAAGGAAGTAGGAGAGGAGGTCGATGGCACGCATGCGATTAGGGGAGGTGTTTAAGTAGAGCTTGGCAATGATTCCCCTCACTGTCAGGGTGAAATTAGGCGCTTAGGTCATCCACGGTCAGGATTCAAGGAAAGGAGCACGCGCAAATTTAAACCAAAAATGGGTCGTAGGGTAGGATCTAGGTGAGGTGGTGACAGCATGTGCCGATCCGCACGAAACTTCGAATCAAATCGAGCCACAGATCAAGAGGTAAGGAAGACCGACAGCCAGGATGGCCCATGTTCTTCACGTGCTACAGTGCACGCGCGAGCTGCAGGTGCGCTGGTTCTTTTGGTGAATTTGCAGGTAAAGCCCCTCAACGAAGGGGTAGAGAAATTACACAAAAGCCCATAAGTGGTAAAAAGCTATAACAGAACGGTCCTTCAGGGCTTGCAAAAAGGTCCTTGCAGCCTACAAATAGGTCCTTGGAGGTTTTCTAGTGAATGAAATGTAATGCACTAAGGACCTAAATGTGAATCTTCAAATGCAAGGTCCTAATGATGTCCAAATACAATCAAGTTTTTGTGGAAGCTTAATTAAACATTTAGGAAGTTAATTACACTTTTGATTTGAACTTTTAAGTTCATATGTGTGTTCAATTTGCACTTGGATCATCATTTAATCTTATTTAGAAGAATATCTCATTTAATGACCTAATTATGCATTTGTAACACAAAATTGATGTTTATGTATTTTCTCTATTACCCATACTTAACCATTTTTATGTGTTAATTTGATAGTGTTTAACCTAGTTTCTACCTTAACTTAGGCGATTTAGCTATGATGAGTGGCAACTCATCAGTGAGGTCCCCACTCACCCTCACGACTCGAACCCGACTACGCTCCTCACTCCTCAGCTACTACCCACGTCGGTAGCCGTGGACCTAGGTGCGCACATGCTCGATAACTCGATAAGCTAGGATCTTGAGAGAGAGAAAGCAGGAAAGAGAGAGAGAGAGCATAGGGAAGGGGGGTTTTTGCTCTCTGAAGAAGTTCCCCTATACGACACTTGGTCGCTGGAGGGAATTGTTTCCCTTGTGCTGCGAAGGGAAGAAAAAGAGGAAGAGGGCATGTGCGTGCTGAAAGAAGAAGGAAAGGAAGAAGAAGAAAGAGAGAGAGAGGCTTTAAGGCTCTGTTAAGTCGAGAACACTGTGACATTATTTGAATTACTATTGAATAATTTAAGTATTATAGTTTACAATTAAATTCTGATTGAATAATTGCATACATACTTAATTAAGAGGTTTAGTGGTGATCTAAATCACCATTGTTTTTTATTCTCCTGTTTTTGTTCCATGCAATCTCTAGATACATTGAATAAATAATGTGACAGGTTATTATTCATTGAATATCTATTTTTAATACTCAATTAATTGTGCTCATTGACTCTAATTAAAGATTAGTGCGTGAATCCCTACCTGCTCTTTGTGTTCGACCTCGAACTTCAATTCGAGTTATAAATTTTATTTGTTGAAGTGCAAATTAGGAGACTTTACTACAACAAGACACTTTAATCTCCTGAAAAGCCATGTCAATAGGAACTCCTCATGGATGGTTGTCTCTAGCCCCTTTTGGTCATCTGATACAATTGTCAGTCCCTCACCTATCTCAAAACCTATTGCTTCCTTAAGGTACTTGAGAAAGTAGCTCCATGACCCATATGATTCATTCTCCACAATTGCAAAAGCTATAGGGAATTGTCTATTGTGTCCATCCAATGTTGCAGCAGCTAAAAGAGTCCCAAGACACTTTCCCTTGAAATAAATCTAAACCAACAAAAGGTTTGCATCCCCTTGTGAAACCCTCCCTACATGCATAGAAGTTAACGAAGACCCTAAAAAATGTACCATTAGGCTCTGTCATGTAATGTATAACACTGTCAACATTCTAAGTCTTTAATTCATAGATGAGAGTTGGTGATCTCTCATATGGTTTTTCAACACTCCAAAAATTTTTACTAGAGCCACATTTTCCCCTTGTAAATCCTCATGCATGGAAATTTCAAGTTGAATTCATTGAACATCCTCTCACTAATCTCCATGACAAGTGACCCTAGTTTCTCCCTTAGCCCATTATAGATATGTTTTGAAATCCATTCCTAACTAGCCATTGCACTACTAATAACAGATTTGCAATTATGTGGTCCCTAAAGAGTTTTGACCTCAATCATCCCACTATTGGGATGGTTAGATGCATGAATCCTCCATTTGCATTCCTTTGATGCACACTTTGTAGTGACCACTTCAATGTCCATTTAAGACCCAATCACCTCCACTTCAAGCCCCATATTACTGGCCACTTGAGTAAGCCCCTCATCTTCTAAATCCCCTTCCTCTCCTCACACTTCAACATCCATTTAAGACCTAATCATCTCCACTTCAAGCCCCATATTACTAGTCACCTGAGTAAGCTCCTTAGCCCTTAATTCCCCTCCATCTACTCATGTTTTAGTACCCACTTCAGACCCAATCACCTCCATTTTAGGTCCCATATTATTGGCCACCTAAGTAAGCCCCTCATACCCTAATTCCCTTCCGCCTACTCCCATTTCAATATCCATATCAAACCCAATCGTCTCCACTTACAACAACCCCCCTCTACCCAATTCCCCTCCATCTGATCCCTCTTCATACACCACCTCTACATCTCTATTTGCTCCCTTTTCAGACACCACCTCTACATGTATATCCCCTTCAACTACAACTACATTAGTCCCCACCTAAACCTCCACTTTCACTTCATTTGCTCCAGCTTGAGACCTCGCTTCATCAAACACCTTAGCCGGCCTATCTTCCTTCCCACCATTCCTTATGTTCTCTCCCACAGTCTTAACCCATTCCTCATCAACCACAACCACTACTAGTGGGTTTACAACCCCATCTATTGAGATTGTTGATGGTCCAATCCCATACCCAACACTAGGCACTAAATTCATGTTGCCTTATTTTTCATCAAACTCCTAAGATGATCTTTTTTAGGAATATACTAAATAGATTCTATTGCAATGACATTTACAACTAACTCTAGATCACAACCATCTGAATTCTCATTAAACATCACCATCATATCCTTCTTATTATAGCAATCAACATACCTACTCGCCCTTGAGTGGGTGTCTAGTGTCCTTATACTTTAGTAAAAGCATGCCAAGGTTCCAATCAACCAGCTTCGAAATGTCCTCTATCAAGTCAAACCAACACACAAGGTCTAGATCCATTCCTATGCCCTTTAATGTACTTCTTACCCTTCCCACCTTGAGTCTAATCGAAGTCTCCTCCCCACCTAATGTGTACCATGAGGATACCATGCTCCTGATTAAACCAACCCATCATGCCTACATGAAAACAAGTTCAAATGTCATCATCCAAACATTCATGGACAAAATCAAATGAGGAAGATGACCTTTCTCACCTTGCTAGTGTTGTGCAAACCTCCTTTCTCCTCATTGCTCGTCTTCTACCTCCTCCAAATGGAGTTGAATCTCCACACCAACCTAGGGCTTCAATTAGAAATGTGTGCTCTCCACTGGGGCTTCAATTAGGCTCCTTTTACACCTTCAATTTGGGTGGTCAAGACATTAGGGCTCTACATCGAGCTCTATGCCTCGATTAAGGGAGTTTGGGGCTTGATTAGGGAGGTTTTGGTGGTTGTTAAGGCTTGATTAAGGAAGAGATTTAGTGGTGATTAGGGTTTCAATCTCCAAATGGAAGATTGATTAGGGTTTGATGAGATGGAGAAAGGGGGCATTGATGGAAGAGAGGAGAGAGATTAATTCGGTTGTAATGAATGAGGAGTTAATGTTATGGGATAAAAGGGGTTAACGAGGGTGGAAGGAAGAATGTTAATTTCTTGTCACTATCAGACCTCCATACACGCAAACACCCCCATCTATCTGATAAGGGTCATGCTATGAGCGCCTAACCCTTACCATCCCCACTAACCCTAGTTAACCCCACTTACCACCAAAAAGATAACGAAGGAGCATTTATGATGAACAACACAACTTTATGTGGGTAAAAAAGTTAGAATGATGCTTATGAGGGTAAAAATGTAATTATAAAATATTTCAAGGACATGGATGTAAAATCCCTTTATTTAAATGAAGTTATTTTTAATGATTTCTCAAGTGGTGCATCTTTCTGTTGAAATGTTGGAGAAGGTATATGCTTGACTTTTGTAATGCAATTCTAGGCCTATGATGGTATCACCATCATTTGTTATATCTAACCTAATTTGTCTAAGTTCTAAAGCTAAATTCACCTAATTAATGAATCAAAAGGGTATAACTCAATCAGGGTCGAGGAGAGAGGGATTGGTAAAAAAAAGGGTTAATTCTATAATTTTCACGAATAGTTATAAATGCAGAATAGCCGAAGGGAAAGCTTACAGTTAATTAAAGGTTAATTGAGTTCAAATGTCATAAAAGTGGGCTGGTATTAAGTAATTCAGGATTTACATTCAAATTGAATGTTTAATTTTAATCAAAAATCCTAACATTAACCCCACTTTAACTAAAACAGATTCAATGAAAATAAATGTAATCTAAACCTTCTAAAAATCAATTTAAAATATTTTATAAGGTTTAGAACTATCAATTTGATAATCGGATCCTGTTTTAACCTAAAACAAAATCGTAGAGGGGAATTTGATATAATTTGGGTAAAATTATAAATTGACTATACAAACAACATCAAAATACAAAATTAAGGTTACCATTAGATTTCCTATATTCTAATTAAGTTATTATAAAAAGTTGGACTGATTTTGACCTCATTTGCACTTACTTCACATTTTAGTCCTCAACTTTCAAAATCGTTTCAATATGGTCCAAAACCATTACTTTTAGAACCTTTCCCTCTTTTATTTTGGTCCCGACCATTTTCCTCCTCACCGAGTCCATTGACCGCCATTTTCGCCGAACTTCAAGCTCAGATTGCTACCTCCTTGAGCCACAACAGCCTCCGACACCTGAAGAGGACTCATGCCTCGAGTTGTTCTGCAACCTCCAGTGGTGGTCCCACTGCCAGAGACCACGTCAGCTGCCCACAATTGTCGGTCAAAGCTGGCACAGTTGTTGTGAGCTCTTCTCTTAACCTCCGGCCATCGCTTTCTCCAAAATGACTCTATAAAGCTTCACGAGGTCTTTCTAAAGGGGGTCATCCAAAAATAGCACCCTTTCCTCCTCTCTTTTTTCTTCTTTGGGTGACACCATTAATGGACCTTGGAGCTTCTTCCTTCCTGTCGATCCATTGCCCCTCACCACCAACTGAGGAGACAACCGCCTTCCCTCTCTTCCTCTAGATAATTTTAGGCTTTCTCTTCGCAGGTTTCGACCATCATTTCTCCCCCATCGCCACCTTCTTCTCTACGATTGGCGTCGGCCAACTCCGACGAACCCTCCCTCGCTGCTCCTCACCTCCTCACACGCCCTCAACCATCGTCGAAGCTTCGCTACGAGGAGAGGAACAAAATCCCTCATTCTATTGAGAGGTTCGACGCACCCAACCTTTCACCGGACTCCCCTCACCGCCGTCGTCTTCATTGAGTTCACCAGCCCTCCTCCGACCTTATTGTAACGAATCGGTGCCTCCATCACCTCCAGCAGGTCCAACCGAAGCTCGCTAGACCCTTTGTTCGAAGTTTCAATGCCTCTCGCACCAAACCACCATTACCGGCGGCACCCATCTTCCCCGACATAGCTACGCTTCCTCCACCCTCCTCGTGTGATCAAGCTTCACGTGAAGCTCCGCAAGGCCACGCTGAACACTCCACGATACTTAGCAAGAAGTTTCGTGCACTCGTAAGCCTTGTCGACTTCCACCGGAGCATGCCAACCTCCATGCTAGTTCCTGCTGGAGAAAAGAAGAGAAGGACCCATCCGTAAGAAAAAGTAAAGTTGGTAGGGACCAATTTGCAAATTTATAGGGACTAGAAAGGAAGCAGTCAGGGACCTAATCATAAGGTTTACTAAGGGCCTAATTGTAATTCTCAGGGATTGGCTTGAAGTTATAATTTTGAGAAGATTGAACATTTATTTTAAGTAGTGGTTGTCTGATTTTTGCATGGAAATCTTATATCTCGAGCATTAATAACTTGATACTTTATTTGTGCTTAATCACATTATTTATTAAGTATTCTCAATAAAGGATCAATTAAGATGAAAATGTATGTAATTGTTGAATTAAGATGAGACAACCAAATTAGATATTTTGAACTAGATTTTATACATAAGAAAATATCTAATTTATTGTATCTAGTTCTACTTGAACTAAATAGTGGTGATCGTGTATTTTCTTGTCTTCAGAGATGATCTTAGATTTTTCTAATTAATTTAATTATTAAAAATTTTAAATATTAGATTCACTTTAATTAACTATATTATAATATATATTTTTTGAAAAACGATCGGAGTGAGCCAAACAGCCTACTCACCAAAACAAGTGGAGGCAAAGCTGTTATAGTCCTATGATGGTTGTTACATGGATGAATCGGAAGGATAACACTATTAATTCTTCTATCATATTTTTATTGATACTTTCACGATTGTTATGGGAGTTTATTGTAATATAAAAACTTTGTACGGTACTCCTTAGATATTATAAAGTTTGTAGTAGCCTAATAAGTTCCTTTGGAGACACTGAATGTAAGTATATTCCTGAGAACTTCATATTTCCTACCCACATGCTAGCGTAGAGGTATGGGCTATATCATATTTTTGGCCTATACGCAGATCCTAACCAGGCGTCGACTATGAACAGAGGAATGTGTCCTTTCTTTCTTTTGGTTTAGGATTAACGATGTTATCTTTATCTACGAGAAAAAAAAAAGATATTACACCAAAGGATACTTTAGTCTTATTTCTCATCTAAATATATGGTGTGTAGTTTTTGCCCCTCCATCCACACTCATCCCTTGATAGCTATACTATTATGAAAAATGAACTGATAATGAATGCATATGCTTACATCCTAAATAGCATTGCTAAAGGATTCTATATTTAGTTCTTGCTGTAAAAGTTGAGGTGAAGTGACCCTCTCCAAGGGTTATTTGGGTTTTTCCTAAACTTTGGGGGACTTAATACAATTTTAAATCCTCCCAAATCTTGTGTTGTGGACTTCGTGTGTGAGAAAAGCTTCCGTGGGGGACCTAACCCACAATTTCCCCACCTAAAACCCTATCCAATCCCAACAAAAACCCTATGCAACCCCACTTCGTTTCCCCCGCACATAACCCCTTCGGTGACGTGCCCTAACCAAACCCCCTTCATTTTCCACCTCCAGCGTGAGAGAGGGAAAGGGAGAGCTCGCGAGTGGGAGAGGAGCTCATGAGGGGAGGAGAGCAAGCAACGCATGGGCACAAGGGCCAGGCTGCGGCTGTAGGCAGCGCGGCGACGCATGGGTGCGAGTGCGTAGCGGAGGCTGCAGGCTGCACAGCGGTAGCGCGCGCGGCTGAGCGATGTTGCAGGGTGCTGCTGCGCAAGTGTGAAATTGCGACACCTCACCATAGAGCCAGTGGGGTAGGGCTGAAATTCGACGAGGTCGGGATCTTGCTACGCAAGGTTGAGGTCGCGTTGCAGGTAGCCTTGCGTGGGAAGGGAGCAGGTCTGCTGCTCAAGAACGGAGATGATACCCTTTTCAGACGTTTGGGTGGGGTGACAGACGTCTAGAGTGGGTCCAGGACTACCAGAGCATTCCTGGGACGTCTGAAGAGAAGAGCTGGGGCTTCACGTTGTTTAAGACGTCTGGGGAGTGTCCCAGATGTCTAATTTAAGCGTCAGTTGCTCCCTGAGACCAGCGGGTGGTCGGTTCAGTCCGCTTGAACCAACCAAGCCCTAGGGAGGGTTCCTAGGCCAGTTTAAGGCCCAAACAGGGTCAAAATCACGCAACCAATGTATCATTGGAAAGCTCTCAAATTTTCCTACTTTTTAGAGTCATTCTTATACTATTTTGAATTAGTTTTGTTTACTGAAATGTTGGTCAACGTATTGGATGTCCCTTTTGACCATTAATTTGGTGTAGTATCCAAGTCCGTGGCACGTACAGGATCCGCAGAAGCATCGAGATCCACCGCTTGTGCCCCCATACCTCCCGTACCCCTAGGTAGAGTGATCTTGTCCCAATGTGTTTAGTTTTGTTTTGAATGCATGTTACAAGTAGCTAAATAATGCATTATAATGTTTCTGCAAATGCGTTAGTGAATAAAATCGATAACTGCTTGTCTTAGAGATACACACATGCATGCCCTAACTCTTAATTTATGAGCTTTATACTTGTTATATATGTCAAGCATGAGTAATATTTGTTGTAAGAAAACGATAACTCTAATGATTGAGATAAATGCTTCTAGTGTAATGCATCTAATTGTCTATTTTCCATGGTTGGAATCTAAATATAAGTGGGGATGCATGTTAACTCATGGGTATGTGTTGAAGCGACAGGTTACTACCCTATCGAATTTGGTTTTGAAAACCTGTCGTTATAATTTGAAAAGCGAAGAACTCGGATTCAACAAATACAATTTATATCGAAATAGAAATCTCAAGTCAAACATAGGGAGGCTACATCGATCTAAATTCGTAATTATATTTTTTGTATTTTTGTTAAAAAGTGAAGTAATTACAATGAAATGAAGCACTATAAACAATCAGAATAAGAAAGAGAGAGGGAGTGAAAACATTCACTCGATACTTCAAAATGTTTATACAATTAAGTAAGCAAGAAATTACACTAGAAAGCAGAAAAACTATTACAACTAGAAAGCAGGAAAATTCTACTTCAGAAAGCAGGAAAAAGGAATGGGAGAGAAGTTATCCTCCTCGACAATCGCTTGGAGGACGAGCCAAACGGGACGACGCCTGGAAGACGAAGAACGGAGCGGGAAGGAGGTCGCAAGAAGAATGAGAACGAGGCAGCACGTCGTCGTCGCGGGATCCGCTTCCGAAATAGGGGCAAAAAATTGACTTTATCTCTTGAGGAGCATCCCGGGTGTGGGACAAGCTTCTCTTGAGCTTTGGAGAGGGAGAGAAGAGAAGGAAGGGATGAGAAATTCGTATGGAGGGGGTCTCCTTTTATAGTTGCAAGGAGTGAGGGCATTTTGGTCATTACATGTTGAAAATCATTAATTCAGGACCTTTAGTGATGGATAAATCCGTCACTAAAGGCCTGAATGTGGCCTTCGTGGGCGATGCACGCGCACCCGCTCGCCTCCCCGCGCCTCAACGTGCGTTCATGTCCATCAGATCTTGGCTGTTCGAATGTGAGATCAAATGGCTGAGAGCGCTCCTCGCCGCGCCTCATCCGCGCGCCATGCGTGTGAGATCCCGCGTCACGCGGGGCGTCAGATGGCACGTGTACGCTATCGAGTGCGCGCGGCCACTGGATCTTCATAGTGCGATCGATCACGCCGGCGCGTCCTCTCCAATTTGAGGTGTGCGAAGGCTCGATCCTGCATGTAACGACCCGGTTCCCGAGTCCCTACGAGACACGAGAACCGGACCGACTCGACTAATCCTAAGACCTAGTCGTCCAACGAGAAAGTAACCAAAAGAGCAGTAAAATAAACCACATTCAGCATGAATATAACTAACAGTAAGGAAGTACAGCAGTAAGGAAAGAAACTACTACAGTAGATACCACCACAACAGTAGAACAACATTTATCATATAACAAGAACTGCAGGTAAAGAAAGTACAGCGGAAACAAGAACTACTCACTATAACAGAAACAAAAGAGGTACAAAAGACTGTGGTAAACTCTACTGGACCCTACTCGGCCCAGCGTCCTCTGCAGCCGCTGGCCCTGGCTGCTCAACACCTAGTCCTGAAAAAGGTAACGAGTGTAACACGTCAGCAAAACGCTGAGTAGAGTGGCAAACTAACTAAAGACAACAGTAGAGTGTACAGTAGCTGTTATGTTCTATTACTTCCTTTATTCACATCTTTCAATTTTCTCACTATTTCATTTATTTCTCAGATCCTTTACTTGATCTCGAATGTCCTCGTGGGAACGATCTTGATTGCAGTCTTTTCCAAAAGTAGAAGTAGCACGTGGTGCTCTCCTGGTCGGGAGAGTCCCCCGTGGTGATCCTACCCTCAGTCAACCACCCCAAGGTCACTGACAGACGTAACGGTGACTACGGCACGCGAGATAAACGCATAGGTAGCTAGCCCGCACTAGCACGCGGTCAGTCGTTTCCGTTAACGGGTGCGCCCAAAGCACAGCACGGAACCAGGGTAGAGCCCTCTCAGTAACAGGGGTCCAACCCCTCCACAGTAACCAAACCGGGGCCTTGCCCCTCCACAGTCCGCGCACCCTCGCCTGACTACCCTGGTTTGCCCTAATGGGCCTAACAAGTCGGTGAAGGAGGCTAGCAGAACCCCGGGGCCCGTGGGGTAGCTAGTACTCTCCTAACACTAGTAGCTCTCCTCGGTACTACGTACACGAGGGCCAGCAAGTCGGTACAGAGCGGCCAATCCTAACCCCGGGTCCCTGGGGTGGCTGTCCCCACTCTGCACTAAACAGGTACAGGTACTTCCCTTGGTACTGCGTACCCAAGAGACAGTACAAACTACATCTCAGTTCCATTCCTTTTTCTTTCCAGGAGTTCCACTCCTAATTCCCCGTAGGGTTCCAGCTCTTTATCTCAGAACATCATATGTTTCACTTTCCAGTTTCACGTTCTCATAATCCATGATCTCAATCATGTTTCTTTATTCATAACAGGCAGCTGTTAATTCAATTTACAGGCAACTTTATATTCCTTTCCATTTTTCCAAGACTGCAGTATTATACATTCCACTAGTTTTTCCATCCTAAGATTCATGCCACATCCTAGGATCTAGCATACAACTAGTTTTCCAGCCCTAGGATTCATGCATCACCTAGGAGCTATCATTCCATACATTTCTCATTCCTAGGATTCATGCAATGTCCTAGATTCTAGTTATGGTTCCATACTTTAACAGATTTTAAAAATAAACTTAAGCCACTCTACCAGGTACAACGGGAGTAATGGGGGCGTAATCGGGAATCCCGCGTGCCTCCGCGACTCCCAAGACCGCAACTGAACAAGGTCCTATCACAAGGATCAAACACAAGGAGTGTCTCAAAACAGTGTATAGCTACTGTAGACGGATAGAGGAATTAATTCTGAAAAGAACGCAACTCGAATCGCGAAAAACGGAGCCTGAACGGGCCCTAAACGGGTCGAAAAAGACGATACTGTGCAATATCAGACGTCTTGAACTTCTTCCAGACGTCTTAAAAAGTGGATCAGAGAATTACCTGTTCAGCGTGGTTTCCCAGACGTCCAGAAGTCTGCGGGGACGTCTCTCCTATCTCCCAAACGTCCGATGGTCACCCAGGACGTCTGGAGGTCACTCCCGCCGTCTGGTACAACTTCCAGACGTCTGATTCGCAAAGGATGGCGAATCAGCGAGCCTGCGCACAGCCAACTCCATCCCTTAATACGGTCAGTCGACAGGAAGGAAGAAGAAAGCAGAATACTCACCTTTCAGACGTCTGTAGGAGCTACCAGACGTCTTACTCGCCATCTGCCTATCAATCCAGACGTCTGATTCTAGAAATTTTTCCAGAATCAGGGCGCTGCTCGGCCTCCTCTCGCGACGCCGCCCGCGTCGCACCTCGCGTGTCTGCTGCTTAGACCGCAGCAGGTCCCTCTCCGCGTCGCTCCGTGCCCCCTGCGCCCTCCGCCGGCCGGCCAAGCCGCTCCGGCGAGCTCGCCCTCACGGCAGAGCTCCGCTCTCGCACGCCGCACCTCCTCCGCGCTCACTGCGGCCGCAGCTGCCGCCCTCACACTCGCGCTCACGCTCACTGGATGAAGGAGAAGAAGGAGGAGACAGTGGAGACGGGAGGGGAGGCGTGGCCCTTTTAAGGCCGCGCGAGGAGGAGGGAGAGAGAGCGCGGCAGGTCTGCAGCCGTAGAGAGAGAGGGAAAAAGAGAGAGAGAGAGAGGGGAATCGCGGGTCTGCGCGCACAGGCGCGCAGACGAATCTCCCGTGCGAAAATAACTATTCTCCAGACGTCTGGAAACGATCCCAGACGTCTGGTCAGACGTCTGGATGTGATCCTAGACGTCTGGTCCGACGTCTGGGACACCTCCCAGACGTCTTAAAAGACGTCTGGGGCACGCGTTCGTTACACTGCGCCTCCTCACCGCGTTAAAGCCCTCGACCAATGCACTACGGGCGTGTTTGTGTCGAGCGCTTAACTCAAGTGCGTGCGCCTTGCAGCCGTTGGATCTTGATCCAATGGCAAAGAAGCGCTGGCGCGAAGTGCTTTAGTAAGTGCATGCGGCCGATTGAGCGATCAAGATGGCGCCACGTGGCACCATCTTGGTTGTCCATCTTTTGGGTGATGTAGATGATGCCACGGGTATCGGATTGAGGCGATTTTTGCGCCGTTAGGCTGCGATCGTTAATCCGAGCCTATCCGTGTGGTTGGATTTGTCGTCTGAAGTGCGGATTAACATCATCTTGGCCCTTGATCTTCTAGGATTCCTCGATCTCTATCTAATGCTATGGATATCCAATTATGGCGATCTTGGAGTCGTTGAACTCCAATCGTCGCCCTGATTATATCCGTACGGTTGGATCTTCGATCTGAGGTCCTGATAAAAAGTTGCCTTGTCCTTAACCATAAAAAAAGACAATTAACCTCCATTTTATTCAGACTAATCTAAATGCAAGATGATGCATGTTATACAATATTTATAGTATGTAATGCAATTATATGCTTAAGAACATACATAAATAGACATTTTATGTAATATAAACATGTCTACATCACATCCCCATGCCTATCTTTTGTTAGTCCCTAGCAAAAACTACATGTTATTTATAAAAGAATTAGGTTGGATTACTTGAGCATAAGTTATTTTCAATATTAAGAAAATTTTTACTTAGGATCTGACCTATCAAAGACACAACAGCGCCCAGGTATCTGTCAAAATGCAGACCGCCTCAAGCCATTGCCTTATCCAAAGAAAATTTTCTTTTTCTCTTTTTCTTTTTTTCTAATTTTTTTTAGATTTTTGAGTTTAGGGTTAAAGAGTGGCTTTCTACGGCCATTCAACTCACCCAAGATTTGATAAGAACCCTAAGTTCTAAGCATCTTATTTTGAATGTGATAGACTCATTGATTGGCAATTAGAACGGACTTCGGGTTTCCATGCTTCTAGGTGACCTTAAAAAGGTAGTTCTACCTAAAGGTGTATTTTTATGACCAGTAGCTTTCTCCCTACTTTTATTTTTATGGGGTCAACACAAGGGTGAATCCAGTGTATATCTCCCCAGTTTATTCCACTTTTTCGCTTCTTCCTAAGTGTTTTGGGAATTTTAAGTGCATTTCTTGAGCTGGGTTCTGGATAACCAGTCGATGAGCTGTTACCACCGACAACTTGCCAGCCATACTCGTGTGATGAAGTGTGGCTTATTTCTTTTATTTTCTTCTTTTTTTCTTTTCTCCTTTCCTTTTTTTTCTTTTTTTTTTACCTTTTTTAGTAGGTGGCTTCCCTAATCTAAGATTTACCTAAAGGCAGCAAGAAGAGAATGGTCCAGTAACTGGGCTCTGGACAACCTACCTTTGGGCTGTTACCCACGATAACTTGCCATCCATATCACCCTAGAAGGTTCATTAGCTACCCAATTTCCGTTAAAACCGCTGATCAACAAGTCAGTGAAAAGAAAGTGTGTAGATGCTTTAGACTTAAAGCTTCCTCAAATCAGAGGGTGGGTTGATAAGTCGTGTACTTATCACCCAAACTTATTTAATCAAATTACAATAGAATTAAGATGGCGAGGACTCAAAAAATAAATCCACATTTTAGTGGATACACGGGCTGATTAAGTCCAAAGACCTGAAGGGTCTTTGTGTTCAGATCCTAATGTAATATTTCCTAAGATTGAAAAGTCCTAATGTCCAAGTATTCCTTTCTAATTCAATTTTTTTTTTATGTATATATAAGAAGAGAAATATAATTTACAAGAATTTCACAAAGCTGACAAAATGATTCAAAAATTAATCCACCCCCCCATGCCTAGCTGATGCAATGTCCTCATTGAGAAAAAGAGATATGAAAGAAAGGGTAGAGTATGAAAGATTTCACCTGAATATGAAGCTCAGGTCAGTTTTGTGTCATATGTACAACTACTGAGTTTAATGCCATCAGCTAGGCAAAGTTCAACCAAAGAAATCACAATATGGCTAGAGCAACCGTGTTTGATACGGGTTCTGGAAGAGTACGGTCAATAACAAGGTTCAGACGTCGACCGTTGACTTTAAATGTGTTACCCGTCTTTGGGTCAAAGATCTGAACGACTCCATTTGGAAAAATATGATCGATAATGAATGGGTCATTCCATTTTGATCTAAGTTTGCCGGGAAAGAGCTTAAGTTGAGAATCGAATAACCAGACCTTCTGATTCAGCTCAAAGCTCTTTCGGGAAATCAATTGATCATGTAGAGCTTTGGTCCGAGCCTTGTAGATATTGGCATTCACATATGCATCATTTCTAAGCTCTTCCAACTCAGATAGTTGGAGTTTCCTGGTCTTCCCAGCTAAACTCAGATCTAAATTACATTGCTTGATTGCCTAGAATGTCCTATGTTCAATCTCTACGGGTAAATGACACGCCTTTCCATACGCTAAATGAAACGGAGACATGCCGATGGGCATTTTATATGCCGTATGGTAGGCCCAAAGAGCGTCCTCAAGCTTTTGAGTCCAGTCCTTGCAATCAGGCCTAACCATTTTCTGCAGAATATTCTTGATCTCCCGATTGGAGATCTCGACCTGTTCATTCATCTTGGGATGGTAAGGTGTGGAGATTTGGTGATTAACCCCGTATTTAGCCAGCAAATTATGGAACTGAACATTAGTAAAATGAGTGCCACCATCACTGATGATGGCCCTTGGAATCCCGAACTTGCTAAAGATGTTTTTCTTGACAAAATCGATGACCACCTTGTGGTCATTGGTTCGGGTGGGAATCGCCTCAATCCATTTGGACACGTAATCAATAGCGATAAGAATGTACTGATGTCCAACTGAAGGGAGAAAGGGTCCCATGAAATCGATGCCCCAAACATCGAAGATTTCAACAGGAAGAATTGGGTTTAGGGGCATCATATCTCTCTTAGTTATGCTCCCAAGTGCCTGACATCAGGAACATGACCTTGAGAAATCCTAGGCATCCTTGAATAAAGACAGCCAATAGAAGCTAGATTGAAAAATCTTTGCAGCCGTCTTTTTCCCAGAGAAATGCCCAACACACGCAGATGCATGGCAGAACTTGAGTATACTGTTGAATTCGTTCTCTGGAACACATTAGTGAATAATCTGATCAGAGCTGATGAGATACAATTCAGGGTCCTCCCAGAAGTAGTATTTGGCCTCAGATTTGAGTCTATCCTATTGTTGCTTGGTACAATCCTGGGGGATTTAACCAACGGCCAAATAATTAACAATGTTAGCAAACCACGTGGTTTGGACACCTGAAACTGTAAGGATGGTTTCGTCCAGAAAAGTATCAGCAATCGGGACATCCGAACAAGAAGAATCACTTAGAAGTCTTCACAAATGATCCGCCACCACATTTTGTACCCCGGATTTATCCTTGATTTCAAGAAATCAAATTCTTGAAGTAGAAGAATCCAACAAATAAGCCGGAGTTTGGCATCCTTTTTAACCAAGAGATGTCTCAAGGTGGAGTGGTCGGTATAAATGATGGCATGAGACCCTAAAAGATAAGCCCTGAATTTTTCTAAAGCAAATACTACGGCTAGTAATTCCTTTTCAGTAACATTGTAATTCCCCTGGGCTTCATCCAGAGTCTTACTAGCGTAGTAGATGACAGAGGGCTTCCTGTCAACTTTCTTACCCAAAACAACCCCGACCGCATAATCAGAAGTGTCGGTCATGATCTCAAAAGGGGCAGTCCAAACTGGTGGTTGCAACATCGGAGCACAAGTGACTTCCGTTTTCAGGAAATCAAATGCCTTACAACATGATTCGTCGAAAACAAACAGCGTTTCTTTGGTGAGAAGATTGCTTAGAGGACGAGCAACCTTCGAGAAATCCTTGATGAATCTTCTGTAGAATCCCACATGACCAAGAAATGATCGAATTTGTTTAACAGATGTAAGAGGTGGAAGTTTAACGATAGCATCAACCTTAGCTTTATCCACTTCAATTCCCCGTTCAGAGATTACATGACCCGAGACGATGCCTTCTTGTGTCATGAAATGACTCTTTTCCCAGCTAAGGACCAATCGTGTTTTGATGCATCATTTAAGAATCATTTCTAGATTAGCTAGAGAAGAGTCAAACGATTCTCCAAAAATAGAGAAATCATCCATGAAGACTTCCATAAACTCTCCCATCATGTCAAAGAATATGGCTAGCATACACCTTTGAAAAGTCACAGGTGCATTGCATAAACTGAAAGGCATCCTACGGAAAGCAAAAGTTCCATAGGGATAGGTGAAAGTAGTTTTTTCCTGTTCCTCGAGGTGGATAAGAACTTGGTTGTATCCCGAGTAGCCATCAAGAAAACAGAAGTACTTCTGCTCGGCTAATCTTTCCAAGATTTGATCAATGAAAGACAGAGGGAAATGATCTTTTTTCGTGGCCGTGTTCAGCTTCCTGTAATCAATACAAACCCTCCAAGAGGAAGCTAAACAAGTTGTGACAGATTCTCCTCTCTCATTAGTCACAACGGTAATCTTGGCTTTCTTGGGAGCAATCTGCACCGGACTTACCCAAGGACTATCAGAGATCAGATAAATAATTCCTACATTGAGCCACTTAATAATTTCATTTTGACCACTTCTCGCATATTTGGATTTAATCTCCTCTGCATCTGGCAAGAAGGGCGGGATCCATCTTCCAAGAATATTCTATGATTACAGTAAGATGTCTCGATCCCCCTAAGGTCATGAATGATCCAACCAATTGCCTCCTTGTGTTCCTTCAGGACCTTGATCAATTTAATCTCCTACTCCTTTGTTAATTTAGCAATGATAATCACAGGGAGCGTCTTCTGTGGTCCTAAAAATTGATATTCAAATTCTCAGGCAATGGTTTCAGTTTAAGCTGGGGCGGGCTGATGATTGAAGGTAAGGAAGATGTTGATGACTCATTAAGAGGAAGAGGTTGAGAGTGAACAAAATCAATAACCTCTTTAGAAGATGGCAGGTCTGCCATAGAGGGTTGCGGGTCCAATTCATCATCAAAGGAGGAATTTTCAATTGCTGAAACCATCAAACAAGTTTTAATGTTCACATTATCCTCCTTAAGTTCCTCAATAAATCCAAAATCCTCAAATTTATTAATCACCTTAAAAATATCAAATTTCATTTGTTGATCCCCAAAGGCGATTTCCATGCTACCGCTTTCACAGTTAATGTTGGCCTTAGCGGTAGCCAGGAACGGATGCCCCAGAATGATGGGCGTGTTCCTCAGATTTTCCGACACATCCATGTCAAGGATAAGGAAATCTACAGGAAAATAGAAATCCTTGACCTTAACTATAACATCTTCAATAACGCCTCGCGGATTTGTGACCGAACGATCCGCTAACTGCAGCATTACTAAAGTCGACTGAAGTTCACCTAATCCAAACTTCTGGTAAAGAGAAGTCGGAATTAGGTTGATGGATGCACCCAAATCCAGAAGTGCTCTATTAAAAGTGTAATCTCCGATGACACAAGAAATCAACGGAGCACCTGGATCTCTCTTTTTCTGAGGGAGCTGGTGCAGGATAACAGAAGTAGCCTGCTCGGAGAGTGCCACCTTCCTCGGAACATATTCTCTCGACTTATGCTTTTGTGTACATAAATCCTTTAAAAATCTCACGTAAGCCGGTATATGCTTGTTAGCGTCGAGAAGCGGGATATTAATCTCAACATTCTCAAAAATATTCAGAAGCTCCTCATTGCTATCAGCAGACTTCTTCTTCTTTGATTTGATCAAGGCTTCAGGAAAAGGAACATGAGTCAGATCTTTGGAATCAGGTTCCTGAGCCTTGATTTCTTCTCCATAATTCTCCTTTCTCTCCTCAAGTTCTTCAGGATTAGATAAATCAAAACAGTGTGGTTGTGGATCGTGAGTTTGTTTACCACTCCTCAAGGTAACAGAATTTGCGGATGCATAAGAGTTTGGGTCTTAGGGAGGGTTAGGAAAGATTGGAGGGGCTTGATTAGCCAAGAATTGTTGATGTGCAGAAGAAGAAGAGGAACGACCCTGCTCAACCACCTGAGCATGTGCATGTGGGTCCCTCTGATTTCCGTACCCATGGGCTTGGTTGCCTGGATTCAGGATATTTCGCGGGTTGGGTACAGGTTGGGATGGTAGAGATCCAGGTTGACGAGAGTTAGTTATGAGCCCGGTTTGCAAGTTGTCCAGCGAGGTTTTCATTTGCTGCATGAGCTAGAGCATGGATCATTGCATCTCTACCATTTGTTGATTCAAATCAGCCTGCCCTACTGGTTGATGGGCATTCCAAGCTGGCTGATTGACCTGATTTAGGGGCAACTGAGTATACACATGACCCTGACCCATTGGTCATTGCGGAGCATAGTTGCTGGGTCGGAATTGGGTCTGTTGCCCCAGGTTTTTCCAGGAAAAGTTAGGGTGGTTTCTCCAACCCGGATTATAAGCATTAAAGTAGGGGTTGGATCTAATGTTCTCCTGTACAGCATAGACATCCTCATAGGGTGAGGATGGAGAAAAAGAAAGGAAAGGATCAGAAAAATTGGGATCAGAGGCCCCAATTTGAAACCCATGGGGTTCCAAATAATGCTAACTCACAGGTTAAGCCACATCGAGTTGATTCACGAACTCCCGTCCAGAAGGAGCTCGCAACGAATGGAATCCCGAATTCTGGGATTGAGTGGATCTAGAGTTGTTCATTGAATTTCCAGCCATCCACTCTTCCATTCTCTTAGCAACCAAGTCCACCTTATCAAGTTTGTTACAAATCAATTCCATATCAAATGAATGGGAGTCATGGACTTCATTAACATTTGATATAGGCTGCTGGGACCAGTTAAAAGTATCCATAGAGGCATGACTGATTGAATTCTTACTCATTTCCTTAAACAAATTGTGTGCACTATCTGCGTCTTTGTTGAGGAAATTGCCTCCGCAAGAAGCGTCCACGTGATTTTTAAGTTGCTCAGTCAACCAGTGGTAGAAGATCTGCACGAGTTGCCATTCGACACCTCGTGGTGTGGACACCTCCGCAATAGGTCCTGGAATCGCTCCCAAGCCACATGAAACTACTCCAGCGGCCGCTGGGTAAAGGTAGTGATTGCCCGTCTCAAAGCGTTGGTACGTCCGACAGGGAAGAATTTCTTCAGAAAGGCCGATTTCAACTCATTCCAAGTTGTAATTAGTCTTCATATAGTCTTGTACTAATGAGCGGCTTTATCCCTAAGAGAGTAGGAGAAGAGCCTCATGATCATTTACTCCTCATTCACGTTTCGTGCCTTGATGGTCTGGACCAAAGTGGTCAAGTCCTCCAAGTACTGAAACGGGTCTTCGGAGCCAAGCCCATGGTAATATTTGATCAGGCTTAACACTTAGGGCTTGATTTCTATGTCTCCAGCCGGAATCTAGACACCAGGACGTTCCCCGTAATTTGAAGGATCATAAAAATTCTTTAAGGGCTAAGCACCCTACATTCTTTGGAACCATTCCTGCATTCTCTGCATTTGTTCCAACTGCCTTCGGAATTCCTCCTGTGGATCCCGAGGCAGAGGAGGCTATTGATCAGCCATGGGATCAATTTAACCAAAATCCAATTTACGCCTCTTAGAATACTCTAGTTGTCCTTTCAATTGGGGATTCAATGTCCATCTTCCCAGCATAAACTAGGAAAAGGTTGGAAGGACTGGGGATAAGGACCCTGCAGCACAACAAAACAAGCCTATCCTTAAGTGGGGTAGCCTAAAGATCTACAGACTCCCAAAACCCGCCTTAAGATTATAAATGATTTACTCTACTTGTGTCTGCTCAATCTAACCAGTTAAAAGGAGGGACTGGGGAGAAGGTTCTTCCTTCGACTTGCACCTCCAGTTCCTAGTGTGCCCCCCAACCGCGGTCATTTGATGCTACCCCCTAGCTAGACATCAGATTAATCAGTACAAGTAGGTTAATCATAAGCAATCTCAGTCTAGGCCCCGAAGAGTGAGTCAGTCCTTAAGGCCAACATCTACTCAATTTTATTGAGGCCTGGGATTGTAATGCTTATGGAATGTGATGGGCCCTTAAAATGGGTTGTGCCCTTAATGATTGATTGAGTATTGTGTAAGTGCGTGCACAACCAGGGTTTTCAAGCAAGATTATTTATGATGCGTAGATTTTAATGTTCAAATCTTGCTTAAGTAGCTTTTAGGGTTTAGAATTAGGTTATTTCAATCAAGTTTGAGGCAAACCAGGTTTTCAAGCACGCGTAAAGATTGCTTTCCTTTAAAATCAAAAATAAAGTGGAGTGCCTGCTATGAACCTAGATTGAAAACCCTAAGAAGAAGCTACTTGATGAGTTGATTTTAGGTTGAGTGGTGCGGCACACAAAAATGGTTAACCTAGAGTGATTTCTACTCTTTTATGTGTTGATTTGTGTGTACCGATTCCACAAATCAGAACTCGGTTGAGTAGAAGCAAATCAAGTAGGTTAAGTGCCTTGAATGTGGGTGTATGTTGTGTGTCTGTTGAAAATTACCCCACAAAATTATCTTTTTATTTATTTTTATATAAGCGAGGGTGAAATGAGTGTGAATAGAAATCCAAACAATCAAATTAATCCTAGGATTTATGCAAACACCTAGGTTAATTGGAATTTAAATTTAATGTGACAAATGAAATCTATGGAGGGGGAAAAATGGAGAGCACTTACAGTTGCCTTCAACTGCACTTTACTCCGATCTACTCTTGACGATTCCCTGATGGAGATCTCTACAAAATAATAGACACAAGAGAAAGCAAGTTATAAGACAATCAAGTGCATGAAATGTGAAAAGAAGATCAGAAATCGTTGCCTCCCCGACAACGGTGCCAAAATGTTGAAGCGACGGGTTACTAAGCTATCGAATTTGGTTTTGAGAACATGTTGTAGTTTGAAAAGCAAAGAACTCGGGTTCAACAAATACAATTTATACCGAAATAGAAATCCTGGGTCGAACTCAGGGAGGCTACGTCGATCTAAATTTGCAATTATATTTTTTTGTGTTTTTGTTAAAAAGTAGAGTAATTACAATAAAATGAAGCACTATAAATAATCAGAATAACAGAGAGAGAGAGAGAGGGAGAGAAAACATTCACTTGATACTTCAAAATGTTTATACAATTAAGCAAGAAATTACACTAAAAAGTAGAAAAACTATTACAACTAAAGCAGGAAAATTCTGCTCTAGAAGGTAGGAAAAAGGAATGGGAGAGAGAAGTTATCCTCCTCGATGATCGCTTGGAGGATGAGCCAGACGGGACAACACCTGGAAAATGAAGAATGGAGCGGGAAGGAGGTCAATGCAGGAAGAACAAGGCAGCACATCGTCGTCGTCGCGGGATTCGCTTCCGAAATAGGGGCGAAAAATTGACTTTATCTCTTGAGGAGCATCCCGGGTGTGAGACAAGCTTCTCTTGAGCTTTGGAGAGGGAGAGAAGAGAAGGAAGGGATGAGAAATTTGTATGGAGGGGGTCTCCTTTTATAGTTGCAAAAAGTGAGGACATTTTGGTCATTACATGTTGAAAATCATTAATTCAGGACCTTTAGTGACGAATAAATCCGTCACTAAAGGCCTGAAAGTGGCCTTCGTGGGCGGCGCGCGTGCACCTGCTCGCCTCCCCGCGCCTCAACGTGCATTCACGTCCATCAGATCTTGGTCGTTCGATTGTGAGATCGAATGGCTGAGAGCGCTCCTCACTGCGTCTCATCCGCGCACCTTGCGTGTAAGATCCCGCGTCACGCGGGGCGTTAGATGGCACGTGGATGCTATCGAGTGCGCACAGCCGCTGGATCTTCATCGTGAGGTCGATCGCGCCTGCGTGCTTACTCCAATTTGAGGCGTGCGAGGGCTTGATCTCGCGCCTCCTCGCCGCGTTAAGTCACTCGATCAATGCGCTACGGGGTGCGTTTGTGTCAAGTGCTTAACTCAAGTGCGAGCGCCTCGCAGCCCTTGGATCTTGATCCAACGGCGGAGAAGTGCTGGTGCGAAGTGCTTCAATGGGTGCGTACGGCCAGTTGAGCGGCCGAGATGGTGCCACAGGCGCCATCTTGGCCGTCCATAAAAAGTTGCTCTGTCCCTGACCATAAAAAGAGACAATTAACCTCTATTTTATTCAGACTAATTTAAATGCAAGATAATGCATGTTATGTAATATTTATAGTATGTAATGCAATTCTATGGTTAAGAACATGTATAAATAGACATTTTATGTAATATAAACATGTTTACATCAGTATGTAAATCGAAATTAAAGGAATTATAAATCAATCTCGTGGAGAAGTAAAAGAATAAATTATTTGCTATGGTACGAACTTGGATAATGATGCAATAACTTGTCTACAGTGTGGTATGACTGTTGCTTGGACTCTAGTTTGGGGGCGAGCTGACCCTCCTGTACATACGTACCGAGGAGAGCAATTCACCCCACGTGTAGGGAGAGAGCTAGCCTTTCCTCGGGTTGGGACCCAAGATGGGAATGGCCTCCCTACACCGACGCTTGTTTGGCCCACAAGGCCAACCAAGATAGTCGGGCGAGGGTACGTAGACTGGTGAGGAGCGCAACCCCAGTTCTGTTTTGCATCGTACGACTTAGAGCATACCCGCTAGCGGAAATGATTGACCGCGTGCCAGTGCGAGATAGCTTCCCGTGCATTTATCGCGCATGTCGTAGTCACTGCCACGTCGCAACCATGACCCCGGGTAGTAGATCGGGTGTAGGACAAACGCAGGGTGTTCTCTCGGCTAGGAGAGTACCACGTGCACGTCCTGCATCGCATGGAAAACTGCAGCAAGATCGTTCCATTAGGGAACAGATGAACCAAGAGATACCGAGACCCTTTGTTAGAATATTCAAAACAGTAAATCGAACAAAATATGAACTGGTGTGAAATATTTACATCTACCTAAAATGTTTACTGTTTTTACTTTCAAGTACATTAGTTAATTTTGCACTTGCCACTCTACTCAGCTTTTGCTGATAGTTGTCACATATGTTCAGGTCAGGAAGGCGAGTAGCCAGTATCAGCAGTTGCAGAGGGTGTTGGACCTAGTCAAACCTAGACTT
The DNA here is from genome assembly GCA_037157565.1 of Thalassia testudinum. Taxonomy (NCBI): domain Eukaryota; kingdom Viridiplantae; phylum Streptophyta; class Magnoliopsida; order Alismatales; family Hydrocharitaceae; genus Thalassia; species Thalassia testudinum. The sequence goes on from JAZHRO010000013.1 coordinate 125,204,171, forward strand.
AGTTTGGTTCAGTTTTCCATTGTAGTTGGTATTATAGTTCTACTATTGTGAGTACACTTATTTTGAACTATTCGTTATGTTTCTGTTCTTCGCCTAGGTTGTGATGGTTGTGTAGAAAGTTTACTATCCTCTTGAAATATTATTTACGGTCTTTTCCTCAATTTTTCTACTTTTATTTAAATTCTAGCTTTGTTACATGTGTAAATTGCTTATCTTGGTGATATTATTTTTTATTGGACGACTGGATCTTAAATTAATCGAGACATCCCAACCTCGAGATTCACGTGAAACTGAATTTGAGTTGTAACATGAGGTGCCCTTCAAAGAAATGAAATCTCATCGATGATATCTTTATATATTATATTGGTGATATTTAAAAGTAAATATCATCGACAATTAATATTTAATTTATAACTAAATATATATAGCAACATTGGATTGAGGGGGAGGCATATGAAGTTTTGCATGAACTTTTAAGTTAATGTATATTTTTACTTTTTTTAAAATATTTTCGTCCTCTTTTGTGTTGTTTCTTTTCTATGTTCTAAATACTCCTTCCGTTGTATTAAACGATCAGAGGACATAGTTTTTAAAAGTATTTCAATTTGATTCTTCTTACATGGTATCCAGCATAGAATAAAAAAAAGCAAACAACGCTAATGATATGTTTAGTTTGCGTTATTAATAGGAGATACAGATTTTATATCTTTAAACAACGAATCCGGCTCACTTGCTTTTGTGCAGAACGTCTTAGAAAAGTTTTTTTTATGTTTCTATATTTAACTCCTAAGTTCTATTTCTATATGTCTGTCGCAATTACGCGTTGGATGCGTTCCTGAGACATCGCTTCCTTCATTCACGGGCTATTTAACTCTCAAAAAATCAAAACGAGAGAGACACTCTTGGTTTATTTGGTGTGCGGGTTAAGTTAGTAAAATAGGTAGAGAATTAGAAAAAAAAAATGATGGAATAAATAGATTTTAATGTTTAGGTGGTTAAGTAGGTTAATTTTATTTCACATGGAAGTGGATTAACTTTATATCATATTAATTTTTTTTAACTCAACGTAAGTAACAGGTAAGTTAAGTGACAAACAAACTTAAGTTAATCCACTTAACCAGTATGCTAAACATGAGCTTTTGAAAGAGTTAAAAAAGAGACTTCTATAGATGTTGCGCTTGTTATCTTGCTCATAATTGTATGCATGAGTGTCAAATATAAAAAATATGATATTTTTTTCCTACGTGATATATCATAGGTTGTGTAATTTTTTTTGTCAAAAAGTAAAGAAATATATATTGTAACGTGTTTCGTAATACATGGATAAAAGTGATATTTTTAATAGGTATATTGTAATTTTTCATTGATAGAATTCATTTTTCACCAATGAAATATCACTTTACAAGTGAAATCGCATCCAATAGGTGAAAAATCATATTCCAAGTTGAAAATTTATTTTCCACAGGTGAAAAAAATATATACCGATGTATTTTCATTTTCAACTGATATGTTTTAATTTTCAACCAGTTGAAAATTATTTCCAACCAATGTATTTTTAATATACTTAATTTTCAACTGGTTGATTTTACTTTTCAATTGATAGAAAGTGAGTTTCCAACTAGTGTGTTTTAGTATGTTTGATTTTCAACCGATTGATTTTCTTTTCAATCGGATTTTCAACCAGTTGATTTCCTCTTAAAAAGTGAAAAGTGATTTCACCTATGAGTTTAGGATTTAAGGTTAAGGTGTAAGGTTTAAAATTTAGATTCATGAAACTTGATTCTTCACCTATACAATATGATTTTTCACTTTAGGATTTGAAATTTAAGATTTAGGATATACTAAATCTTAAACCTTAAATTTTAAGATAAAAAATTAATTTTTTAAATAAAAAATTAATTTACATAAGTTAAAAATTACTAGAAGTTGATGAAAATCAATTCAAACAAACAATTTAAATCACTTAAAGTTAAACAAAAATTACTTAATTGGATAAAAATATACATTACAAAATATATTACAGCAAGTATTTTCCTATCCACGTTCTATTTCTTTTTAATAAGAAAGAGTTGATACTACGTACTGTTTCGTGTACAGGTAGAATTTCCCATTTTATTAACACGCGTAACTTCCCAAAATGACACATATGGTTCTTCTGCCGGAAGGAAAGAAAGCGGGAGCGGGGGGTATGGATTTGCTGTCTTGGCTTCGCGTGAGAGAAATTTTTATGTGGGCTCCTATTTAAGTACACCAACAAGAAAAAGGCCACCGGCACAAGCTGTACAATGTGATGAGTTTTACAAGGCAAATATATGAGATTGATAAAAAAGAAAAAAATTTAATTCAAAATTAGAGGTCATGTCATGTATTTTTTTAATAAAAAATTTAATATAAATATTGATATGTGAGGGGATGTATCAAGATTTTAAAAAAATATCACCACTTTAAATTAAAAATACGTAAGTGTAAAATCAAAAAAATACTGATACAAAACATCAAAATTAATTTTAAAATAATTTTATATCAATATAAAATCTCTAAAATCACTTTTAAATTTATTTTTTACATGTATAAAATTATTTTATATAAATGCAAAATCATAAAAATTATCTTTAAAAGTATTTTTCACCACTATCATTGATATAAAATTATTTTATGCAAATACATTTTTATTGAAAATCAAAAAACATGAATATACCATCGTATGCATTAGCTCACAAAGGATAACTTTTTAAAGTGAGTCGAGGTCTATAGGTAATATAACTTTACTTTTTTTCATTTTTTATATTAAATACTAACCATACAATAAGGAATGTATTTATACATTGTAAAATACATAAAAGTCTATAAAACTATTTTGAGAATTTCAGTGGTTCTCCCTCCGTCGGCCCCAAGTTTCCAACTCAGCATGAAAAGTTATGATATATTTCCATCCAATCTTCCCAAATTTCACAGACGGCAAATTTGTCCTTCAAGGCCCAAGTAGAGTAATAATTCGGTACTTTTAGCGAGGTACATTCTCGTAGATATGCATTACTTGATTTTTTTACACAATCTTTCAATATACAAAAAGGCCTGCTTTGGTTACTTAACATGTACATTACTTGTGCACTATTTTTTTATTTATTTATTTTTTCATTCGGTGGGTCTCTCTCTTTCTTTTCTTTGCAGCTGTCTTTGGTTTTTTTTTTTATTTTTTCCCTATTATCTACCACATATATTTGATTTGAATTTCATCCTCTTTATTTTATACTCTTCTATCAGAAATCGACATTAAATACATTTCTATGAGATTATAAAATAATATATATATATAATAAAATATAAATATAATTTAAGATATCGATTGAAAATTAAAAAATAATTATAATATATTTTACAATATGTGTTGTATTTTGATTGTTAATCTTTATTTTATTTTTTTTAGTATAAATTTTAACATTCATTAGCTATGAGGAAATAAGAAATTAAAATATATTACTTGAAGAATTTTTAATTAATATATTTTACTGTTTTCACATAAAAAAGTTAAAATATATCCATTGATATCGGTGAAAATCAAAGTATATGAAAAATTAAAATATATAAATTTTTTTATTTTACTTGCTACAGAAAAATAATATTTTTTTTTTTTTTTTTAACTTTCATTTGCTACGTTACGGAAAGAAACGTGACATTATTTTATTTTTCATTTGCCGCTGACTTCCGTGTCCCGCAAGTGGGTTAAAAATTAGTTAATGTTATTCATTAGGTACATCGATGCATTGGTCCTTTAAAATTTCATTTACAAAAGTGTCATTGGTCAGTTTTTTTAACGAAGAGAAAAAAAAATTCCTACCTATAGTCAATCGAGGATTCATTTCATTCAATAAGTAAGAAGGAAAAGTAGGAAATAAAAATAAGAAAGAGAGCAATAAAGATAAAAAGGTAGAAACCAAAAAAAGATGACGATGCTTCTAAACAACAAAATTTTGAAAGATAGAACGAAGGAGATCCAAGTAAAATGGAGGGAGTGAGAGAGTTAGAAGATGGAATTGTACCTAACCTCCTAAGAAGCACGAATTTGGAGCTACATATCAATCTTGAAGTTGAAGGAATCTATATTTCTCAACCCATATGATGGCTCTTGAAAAAACAAGATGCCGAGTTAACGATTCCTGCAAATGCCTCTTGCCCTCCCTTCACCAAAGAAAAGAACCCTAGCAAATATTTAGTTACACGTCGCCATCATACCCTGAGCCTCCTCTACCTTTCGAGCTTACGTAGATATTCGTAATTTTATTGTCAAGAAACTTGTATGCTATGGTTGCGAAGGACTTTTCTGTGTTGTAATTAATTTGTATTTATCGGAATCCTTATAAATTAAAGGATATATTTTCATTTCCCATGATCCTCTTTTTATCTTAACACTTGCCAGTTGCGTGTTTTTTCATTAGTGTGATTATGCGAGCAAAATTTAGATTTGTCACCCTTTTGGACCTCTTCTCAGCTTGTTTTGGACTTCTCTTTTGTCATTTGGGACTATTATCCGTTGACCCTCTTTTCTTTTTTTTTCTCAGGTTACATTGAAAGTTATAATGGATTAGAATGATTTGAAATTTTTCCAACCAATGAAAGGTAGATTGGATTAGATTTAAGAGTCAAACAACCTAATCTGCAACTTGATACAATCCCATGTGTCTGTATTAGTATTTATCTTTTTCAAAAAGTATTATAGCTAGGGTGAAAAATAAAAGAAAATTGAATTAAATAATTACCTCTCCCTCTCTCGCATCAGTTTTTCCCTTAAATCAAAAATTTTGCTTCTCCTAATTCCTCTTCCTCCTAACCTGACTTTCTCCCTCCTTTGATCAAACAAAATAACACCCTACATTCTTCTTAGGCCCCATCACCTCCACCACCATTGTCTCCTCACCTTACCTCTTTGCAAGGTACTCTCCTTCGGCACCACGTCACCCTCCTCCTCCCGTACCCAAACTCCTACTTCGTTTCCCAGCATCCTGCCTCTCCACTCTACCCATCCCCTAAGTCTCTACCACGCTTCCCCCAGAATCTTGTCACTTTTTCTCGTTACTTTTAAATTATATATTTATTTTTTATTTAAATGTTTTTAATTTTTTTATTTTATTTTCCTCGTTATAAGACAAAATTTACTTACCAATTTAAAATTTTTAATTATTAAATAAAATAATATATATCAAATACATAACAAATAAACATAAATTTTAACTAATCAATGACGCACCTAACGCAACCCATATGCACCCCTATTTTCTATGATTCACTCCCCGAGAATTTAAGCCTTTACGAGCCCTCTTTCACGAATCAGAGCTGGTCCATCTATGAAATTTACGCTCAACTTGCGACCCTTTTTCTTGCCTCTGAGAGTATACGTGTTTGAATTTGGAGCAAACCAAAGGTAGTCCACTCTACGTTACAAACAAAATAGATTGCACTCCGTTACCACGTGTTACCTACCTTACCTTGTCCATAAAATTTCATTATGAATCAATTCTGACGATTATGTATCTTGATCGTGACTTCATCTAGAATATTGTTCTATACAATGACCCCATGCATGACGTATGCCTTCAACTCCCATCTTTCAACGACTCTAAGAAAGCAACCTGAAATGGCGGATCCAACCCTAGAAATGGCACGTACGATGCTTCTAAGTTTGGACAATGATTGGGTCCTACTGATGTCAAATATATATATATATATATATATATATATATATATATATAGGCACATGTTTGTTATGGTTTGACGTTGCTTGAGGCAAAAGGGCTCGAATTTGAGTCTTGCAAGTCTTGACGACCTGAAGGAAAAGTCTTCCTTGCGTTTGCGTGAATCAATACTTTGCTTGGTGCAAATTTTGGTCCCACAGGAATGGGTTCCTTCGAAGAGTGGTCTTTTTCGTTTCGGTGGCTTTTTGTTCTTTCTCGTTGAAGATGGTTTTCACGGGTTAAAGTTTGAGATCGGAGACTATTACAACTTAAATTGGAGGTTTTTTAGCTTCAAATTTGGACATTGAATTTCAGAATATGGGAAAAGTGAGTGAGTTTAATTTTCCAGCAGAGAAAAGTGCGTGAGACCATGTTTTGTAAAGATTTTTACTTACATTTCTATGTAAACAGTTATATTTTTATTAATCTTATGGCCCTAAGTACTTCATGCTTGCATAAAACACCCCTATAGAATCGAGATCCTGAAAGAATTTTTATTTTTATGTAAAAGATGCTAAAAATAAATAATTTTCTCATCCATATTTAATACTCAAACTTAGCATTACTTACTTACGATAGCGTCAAGTAACAATTTATCACAATCTACGGTACTTACTACTGGCGGGGGAGCCAGAAAATTTACTTAAGTGGAGTGAAACTTTCAAGACACAAATTATATTCATATAAAGGGATTAACGAAATTCAGAACATTGTGAAAGCTACATATACATGAGGATAAATTGATAGGTAATTCAAGTTGAATATTACTAAATAAAAATTGCAATCAATCTAATGTTGTCTAAGCAAATTCACTTTGGAACAAAAGTGCTGCATAAGCCATTATTTCTTTAAAATCAATTTCATGTAGATACTTTTCCCCTCTTGGGATAATACCTGCAGTTAATATATCTTTTATTTGCCTTTCAAAAATTATTTGCATAAACAATAATAATAAATTAAATTGGTCAAAAAATGAGCAAAAGTTGAATTTTCATGTAAAGAATTTAACAGCACTCGGGACTAAGGATTACATGCCAAATGAACAAATAGTGAGACATACCAATCTATATATTAGATTGAAGAAGGATAAGTACAATTTTCACTTTATTGAACCTCTCGAAACTCTATTAGCTATGTTCCTTTATTTTTGAAAGGATAATATATTAGCTACTTTACATGTAAATTATTTTTTTTTTTTTTACTTGGAAGAGCCATAAGAAGTTTTCAAAGGCTTTCTATTTTTGTTGGCGGTGGAAAGGGGGTTTCTAGCCCTGCGTGCCCCTTTTGCTCGATCCTGGCTTACAATGTTTTGACCTAAAGGAAGACACTCTCCTGATCATTAATTTTCTAGTTTTTATCCTTTTAAATACATGGTAAGATCTCAATTAATACTAACTTCAGTATGAATTAACTCATGTGCACTTGATTTCCATGTTCATGCCGATAGAGGGGCATAATGTACAAACAAGTAACTGTTCAAGGATCTCTATGAAAATATGATGAAAATTCGGCCATATATGAAATATCAAATACTTTTGGGCTAAGATTTTTAGCGGCCCGGATTTAAAATTCAATCAAACAACCCTTTTGGGAACTATAATAATGCATGGGCTCTCAACTTGAAACAGAACCTTGTGGACAATCGACCAGTTCAAGACTTCAAGAATTGATATAAATTTGGGCCCTTTTACGGCAATAAACCATAGAAAAAAAATCTTAATTGGACCGTGACAGGTTCTAGATAATATGGGCCTGTTAGGCTTTTCCATGGTGGGCGTTGTCGTGGCATATCCAGGTTGGGTTTGGTTTTACGTAAATTCCAGGCCATTCGCATTACTAAATGTATATCCATGTCTTGCCCATTTACTCGTTAGGTGATTAAATACAAATGCATATCCAAATCCATTTACCTATCATTGGGTAACCTTATAACTATTAGGGCTACCATCAAGGATTTCAAAGTGTCAAGTTTGCTTTAGCTTTGCATATATCAATTCTTGTACCCAGCTATAAATCCTAAACCAATATCCCTACTTCTATGCATCAGCTATTTAACCTTAAAATGCTATGAGAAAGGATATGGTTTTTACACAAAAATATCCATAACTATGTTTAACATAAAAAAAATTGGTAACCCATTCTTAACATCAAAACTTCAAATGGCTAAGATGTTTAATTAAAATGTTTACCAATGTTTAGCAGATGATAGATGAATAAAAGATCACACTCATCACTTCATTTATAAGTGTGTTCACAAGTGCAATCATACATGCATACAAACATGCATGAATACATACATATAAAGTAAAATGGGACCACTTCTCGGGTATAAACAATTAACTATCTCCCAATGCTTTTAACTTCACTTACGGATAATGCATTGTCATGAAACTTTGGGAATACGAGGATTCGGACATAGATAAGAAACTCGTAAAATTTCAACTTAATTGCCTAATATCCCTTCATAAACGATGTCGAGTTTTCATGAATGTTTCCATTTACTCAAAGGGGAGGTAATCTGTAAGGTTATCCCGCAATGTGACTAGACTTGCTTAGAAGGGAGGTTAGAAGGTAGAAGGTGGGGGATAAGATAGAAAGGAAGCATTAAAAGAGATGTATGGCCATCTTTTTACAAATGTTGTTTTCCTTGTTATATTTTTGTAGGAACGAGAGTTATAAAATCCAATTGCTCCCTCTCCCTTGCATCTCCAAATGGAATCCGAACCTGCTTCTCCATTATCGTGAAAGCTTGGGCGTGGAAGACGTCGGCCACCAATAGTTCCTATGTCACCTCGAGCACCTTTGAATCTCATGAATTGCCACCATGAATAAAGCATTGCGTGCACAAATTAGCTTTTTTTAGGGTGATCGTTTTACAAATGGGGGAAAGCCCTCCTCCCCACACCAAGAGAATGCTAAGATAACTCCTCCAATTAAGTTGTTTTTAGTGGATATCTATGATTCCATAGTAGATGCCCAGTATATTTTCCTAAAAAAGAGGAAATTTTTGACATTTTTTTAGGGTAGTTCACGATAAATATGGTTGTTAGATCAATCACTTTGCGTAATACTCCACCCATCACTAGAGACTTGCCAATGTCATTGAATGGGTGATGTAAGGTTTAAGTTAAGGACACAGGTACCAAAATGTAAAAATTGACGTATTTTACAATGCGTTGACATGGCACATCGATATAAAATCACCATCAATCATTCTATATCGATGTAAAATCATCTAAAATCACTTTGCACCAGTACAAAATCACTTCATGACCATTTTACACTAGTGCAAAATCACCCAGAATCACTTTACACCAATGCAAATCAATGTATCGCATCAGCACGTTACAAAACGCATTGCATAATGCATTTTTATATATTTTGGCTTAAACTAAATACTAAATGAGTTGATCGCTATCATCCTGCGACCAAATGAAATCATTTAGACGTACCTCAATCCAATTGACTAGGCAAGTCTAGGATGTTCAATGGGTCCTAGTCAAGTAGCTAGGTTCACCTGTCTCAATTTGTTATTAGAGACTTAAGTCATCTTCAAATATGAGTCAAGTTCTTTACTGAAGAATCGACCAATGCCACCACACAAGGATAGGCTTATATTATAACTTCTTGATTCATAAGTTGCCTGGTGAAGGATCCTTTGTCAAAAATTTTTACATAAATGTCATTAAAAACTTTTAAATTTATTTAAATGATATAAAATAATTTATAATTGAACAAATATTACAAAAAAATTTTACTTACATAAATGTCGATTGACCTATCAATTCAACATTTCATCTTCTTTGGCATAGGGATGGACACAAAAATCAACATTTATTTGAATAAAGTGATTTTGTTTTATGATATTTCTATAAATATGGATTTTCTTACGAGTAAATTTAAACTTTTTTTTTATCGTATTTATGTAAAAAAAAATTCTTAAAAAAACAAATATGCTCCGATTATACTCGGAGATATTTTGGCTTTCGGCAGCATAGGCTTATATTATTAAGAGAAGTTGTCGGATTAATGTTGCATCACATCACCGACATTTTGACCGAGTGGACATCATCCGTCGTCACCGAAGAGGATTTCTCCACTCGCACCACATGTATTTTATCCACCATCGTTGCCACTGCTCCTTTCCATCAGAGTTCACAAGCTCTTTCTTCGATTCAACTCTAACCGGCCACTACCAAAGATAAATATCCATGTAAAGGTAAGGAATACCTTACTAACTGTGACATGCAACCCATCCATTAAAGTAGCCCAACGAATATGCTACTCCCAGCAACAAATCCGTCGACATGATCCAACAATCTTACCTTGATCTCTAGAAAAATAAAATAAAAAATTAACACATTATTGTTTCCTTTCTTCTCATTTTCGAACAACTAACATAATTAGGGATATAAATATGTTAAATTTGATTAAATTCATATCCATAATTATTTACAAAATTCACACCAATACCTCATTCATTTATCCATCAAATACAAAAATTCAAATTCATATCTATATCTATGTACACATCAGATACTCATTTATAAATTTATATTACAATCAAATCATACACAGATTAGAGTTAAAAAATATATATATATGTTATGTTTCATTAATTATTTATTTTTAACAAGTTCAAAATATAGGAGTTCGAGATATTTCAATTTTATTAATCTCCACCGAAATTATTACAAAAAGAACTCCTTAAGGGAAATACATCAAAAATAAAAAAATAAAAATATACAAAAAAAGGCAAAATATACGCACATTTCAAACAAAAAGATTATTATCTTCAAAATAAATATTTAATGGAAAGTTTAGAAGTACTCATAGCCTTCAAAGTCACAGAGGGAATCATGGGAGAGATTAGTGTTTGGGAAATAAGGTATTTAGGTAAGACTTATATATCTCGAGTAAACGAAGATGTTATTCAGGTACTCAGGTTGGATAATCAAGTATAGATCTATACTCATGTCCATACCCAAATCGATCGATTGAATTTTTTGGATAAGATCCATACTCAAACCCAATCAGGTTCGAGTCAAGTTTTAGCCATTCTTTTTTTGACGAATTGTGTCGAATTTATAAAAATTTACATCCCTAAATATGTCCTTTTCTTTAACTTAAAATCATTTATACGTACCAAATTAATGAGATTGAAACGACCCACCACCCCTTTTTGCCATTTAAGACGTCTAAGATGTTCACCAGACGTCTGGAAATGCTTTTAACGCGCAACGTACAAGCGCCATACTTCCTCCCTCACCGTGCCTCACCGCGCCTTCTCCTGCGACGCCACTCCGCGCCCATGCTCGCCTCTCCGTCCCCCTCACCTCCTCTCCCGTTATATACCTCTCCCCCCTCCTCTTCATGGCCACCCCATAGCCAAGAGTGAGTGAGAGTAGAGCACCCGAGCGAGAGGAAGCGCGAGAGCGGAGGGCGCAGCGCCATTCTGCTGCAGCACCTGCAGGCAAGGGGAGCCAGAGAAGTTCCGCGGAAGTCATTTTTCCGTGGAATCAGACGACCGAAAAGACACCCAGACGTCTCACCGGACGTCCGAAGGTAGGGCAAGACGTCTGGTAGAGATCTACTTTCCGTACTTTTTCTCTCTGATAAGTCCTGACAGCGTACGTATGTGTCAGAGGGCGGGAGTGTAGCAGAGGCAATTTCAGACGTTCGGGAGCCCCCCAGAGTCTGACAAAGTCCTTGGACGTCGGCATTGAGTTCCAAACATCTGATAGCAAAACACCAAGAGAGGTATCCTTGAGAACTATTTTAAGATGTCTGTAGCCTTTCCCAAACGTTTGATTTCCGCCTGATAGCATGTTTTGGGGCCATGTAAGGCCCTATTATTATCGCTTTTTCGCAAACAAACCGTCTCCGTTTTCCATACGAGTTTCTCTGTATAATGATACCTTGTTTACATCCTTCTGAACCTTTTGACCCATCAATTCGTGTTTAGGTCTCTAGTCCGTCAGGTGTACGGGACCTGTGGAGACGTCGAGAGCCACTGTACGAGCCCCCATTCCACCCGGTTACCCAGGTAGAGTGGTTACAACCTTAAATCTCTAATTTAATACATGCGAGTAAGTAATCCTAGGACTTGAGATGAACCCTAGGAAGGAATAAACGTATATTCGAGAATAAATTCTTGAACCCTAGGTCTTGGCATGAACACTAGGGTTAGAAGAAACTGCATGTGATTGATTGAGTAATCAAGAGCTGCCTGTTTTTAGCTAAAATGGACCCCTACTGCATGTGAATAATTGTGTAATCGAAAATTGCATGTTTTTAGCTAAAATGGACCCCTACTGTAATTAAATGAAAATTGAACTGTTGTCCCGAACATTCCAACCCGGATGTGATAAAGAAATTCCTGTACTAACCCCACGGGGAATGTAAACATGAACACCGTACCTCGAAGAACCAGATGGTTCTGGGAATTTGCTGCCTATGGACAGCTATTAAGGGAGGTAAGCTGACCTTTGTGTACTTGGTACCGAAGAGAGCAACTATCCCTTATAGTGTAGAGGAGAGCTTGCCGCCCTTGGGTCGGGACACAGGGTGGGTTTGGCCACTCTACGATGACTCTTACTGGCCCTCGTGTACGTGGTACCGAGGTGAGCTACTTAGTGTAGGGGGGAGCTATCCGCCCCAAGGGGCCTGGGGCTAGGTATGGCCACCCTACACCGACTCTTGTCAGTCGTTGGGAAAACCGGGGTAGTCGGACAAGGGTACGCGGAATGAGGAGGGGCAAGACCCCTATTCTGTTCTGAGAGGGCAAGGCCCTACACTGTTCCGCACTGTACGTTGAGGGGTACCCGCTAGCGGAAATGACTGACCGCGTGCCAGTACAGGGTAGCTACCCACGCGCTTATCACATGTGCCGTAGTCACCACTACGTCACAACCGTGACCTCGAGGTAGTAGACCGAGTATAGGACTACCACGGTGGGACTCCCCCGGCCAGGAGAGTGCCACGTGGGCATCCTATATCATGGGAAGCTGCAAGCAAAGTTGTTCCTATAGGGAACCAGATGATTAATTAACAAATCCTAATTAAAGATCTCTACGCACCCACATGTATAATATAAAATGGAAAACTTTATGTTAATGCATGTTACTTCTTAGCTACCACTCTACTTAGCTTTAGTTGACTCCATTCAAATATATTTTATACAGGTCAGGGATTTGAGCAGCCCGAGCCACTGGCTGCTGAGGACGCTAGGCCTAGTCAAGCCTAGCTTTAGTTCTACTGCCTGCTAGTGAGTTTTATAGTTTGTATTCTGTTACATGTACTCTTTGATGTGATGGCTGTAATATCATTGTTCTCTTTCCACCTGTTGAAACTTTCTTTTTGCTTAGTTACTGTATTTGTGTGATTGTGGTTTGTTGAATGTTACTTGATTATTTCTTGTTGGACGACTAGATCTTGGGATAAACCGAAGCGAGCTAGTCTCAGATCCTATATGGATTTGGGACCGGGTTGTGATAGAGATAGAGTAATAGTTCCATCAACAAAAGCAAGATGGTCATGTGCAGTATGAATAAGAGTTAGAATATTGATGTACACACACACCTTAGTTGAGTCAGAATGAACTTTTCCAACGTGTTTATTATGAATGTAGAAAGGACATAAGTTGTTACCTCTACTAATGATGTCCTTCGAAGACGTTGCTTTTCCTTTAAATTTGAGCTACTTCTAGCATCTTGAATTTGTTTGTAAATGGCTAAAACTAATGAGTTGGGAGTTTGTTTCCTCAACAATATCATTCAATATGATATTGTTTATAAATTAAAAGTCACATATGAACTGATTTTGAGTCTGAAGTTTGATTTTGAATTAGGTATAGATTTGTATTAAAAGGGGGTGAATAGTATTAAAGAGAATGTAATGAATAAATAAAAATAAGAATCAATTACACAATATCATTCACCACAATGAGATAAAGATATTTATATGAAAATTTAACTTGGAAAGAAACCACCACTTAAGTCTCCCGACATAGAATTTTCCAATGAACTGAGTCGACCAAATTCACTAACGTATCACTTTAAACCGAGAGTAACACAACCTTAATACAAAGTATATTACTTTATACGAGGGTATTGTACCTCAGTCACTTTTCTCCATGAAAAATATTTCATCTCCAATGGAGACGAGAAGTTGCAACATGAATACTCAAACAAAACTACAGGTACAAAAGACTATAGAAATTAAAAATAAAGATTAAAATTAGCTCTTATAGGTGAAGATGGTGGCCCTAAAGTGGAAGCAAAATGGCATGAATGCACAACGATTCAATGCTCTCCGATGTGATGTAGGTTGCTTGGAGAGCAGCTTGCAATCTCTCAATCTTAATCACTCAAGAGGTGTGTCATGGAACATAGTAGCACTCAAAAGGGTTTCACACTTGTATTTCTCTTCTAATTTGTATGCGTCTATGTTATCTATGGGCTTGGGAGTGTCCTTGCCATTTATAGAAGTGTTTGGAACACTCTAGATAGACTTAGGGACTTAAAATAGCCATCAATGAACTTAGTTAGGTGAAAGGCAACATTCGGAAATCATAACGCAAAGCAGATCTGACAGACGGTAGTAATCAGTCGGCACCTAATTGACTCTCTTGAACAGCGTCAGTCATCTAAGAGATAAGATAAGTTGGAGCCTTCAAGAGATCTAATGGCTGACTCTAGGATTCTTTGATCAAACAACTAGTGGTCGACACACACTATATAAGCAAGTCAACTGACGGTCAGCTGGTTATACTAGGTTTCTAAGCTCTGATTCCCTAGAACAGGCAACAAGTCGACACCTGCTACAATATCAACCAGCACCCTACTATGGGGTAGGTCGACTGACTATCGACTCGTGATAGGCTCGAATAGGTTGTGTTAATATGGTGAAATTAGCGTTGAAGTGAGTATAGTGGTTAACCTAAATCGAGCCTAACCATCTTTTTACAAAATTTTTAACCTGGCCTACTTGATTTTATTTTGGTCACTTTTAGGCCCAGGGTCGAACTCAAGGAGGCGAGGATTAAAGGTGAATAAGTTTCTACGCCTTTTCTACAACGAATCTCTTCCGTGCGTTTATTATGTTTTTGGTTTTTTTTCTATTTAAGATTTTTTTGTTGACAATTTTTTCTTTGAGATACACCCTCAAAATCAGGTCCTTGGCTTTGAGCCAATGTAGGGTTCCAAAAACTAGTCTTACTATTCGCAAGACCGAGTACCTGCAAGACAAGGATTATCTTTTCTCTTTTACTCTTTTTTTTTTATCTTTTTAATAGCAAGAAACACAAGAGAAATAGAAACTAGATAGGTTGCTTGTAAAGAAATAAATATAGTCTATATATATATATACAGATATATATATATTATATATAGGGGTGGGGGTGGAGGTGGAAATGGCGTGTAACACTGTGTCGAGTTGGTCCACGTCTAGTAAGATGCAACCAACAGGACGAAGTGTCACGTGGAGTGTAAGATGGATGTGTGGGAGTGTGTGCGGAGACGTTTTCTTTACACGGGTATCGGGGAATATCAGCAACTGGTGTAGATATTCCCGCAATATAATGCGTGATGGAGTGACTAGTGTGTATGGATGAAGATAGGTGATATGTATGTAAGTATATATATATAGATGTATATATATAAATATGCATATGTGTATATGTATATATAGATAGAGTTGTAACTATATAGGTGTATATGTAGATATATATATATATATATAGATATGTAAATATATATATATAGGTATATATATATATATATATATATATTTATAACTAGATATATATGTATATATATTTAACTATATAGATATAGATATATATATATATATATATGTATGTATTTACATCTATACATATATATGTATATATGTATAAATATCTATATGTATATATGTATATATATATATATATATATAAGTATGTATAGGTGTGTACAAGTGGGTGCGAGTGTACAAGTGTGTGTGTGTGTACGAGTGTGGTGTGTGTATGAGTGAGGAGCGGGCAGGTTAAGGCGTCTGATGGGGCTGCTGGAGTCGTATGATGCGTGGGCACACGCAGGCACGCGTAGGCGCAGGCGCGCTGAAGGGACTACGCGCACGCGCTGGAGGGAGCAAGCATGAGGGAGAGTGCAACGCAGCGCGCTGTGTAGCGCAGCGCACCGCGCTGCGGGTGAGAGTGGACGCGGATGAAGACGCGGGTGCGAGCGCTGGCGCTGGAGCGGGTGCGGGTGTAGACGCAGGTGCGAGCACTGGAGCGAGCGCAAGCGCTGATGCGGCGACTGGCTAGAGGCGGTAGCGGTGCAGAGAGAGAGCGTGCGGTGATCGGATAAGTGAGAAACTCTCCTGCCACCGCACTGTAGCTACAGTGTTACGCAAAAATGCATGAACAGTAGCTACAGTGCCGCGTGGCTTCGTCAACCAGTTACGGCAGGTTTTGCGTGCACGGGTACGCTGGAAGGCACTTGCGCGCGTGGAAGGAGCTTGCGCCAGCTGCTGGCGTGCACGCGGGGTCTTGCACGCTAGCTGGAGGCTGCTGCGCTACTGCTGGAGCTCCGGAGCTTGGAGCTTCGGCAATGGCGGGAAGGTGCTGAGCGATGGAATCGGAGAGTGAAACCACCACACCCACCTGCTCTTGGATGTGCTGGGTGGTGGTGGAACCCATAGTGGTGGTCGTGGGACCACTGTGAGCCTGCTCCTGCTCGCAATGTATCTCTTCAGTGGAAGAGGTACTACGTATGGAGGGGAGAGGGGAGGAAGATGGCTTGGAGGAAGGGTCTGCAGGTGTTCTTTGCACCAGGCTTCTCTCGCAAGGAAGCAGGGAGGGCTTTTCAAAGGAGGAGGCATGCACGGTCATGCCCTGGGTGTGCATGACCAGCCATGCAGCTGGCAGGGCATGCGTTGGCAGAGAATGGCACGAAGAAGAGCAAGCCATGCCCTGAGCTGCGCGGAGAAGTTCAAAGAAAAATAAAAAATGAAGATGGTGAAATTGCGAGGCAGCACTTGAAGAAGATGTTATTTACATGGCCAATTATTCACTTTCCTCCCCTCTCAAATAAATGCATGCATGTGTCAATTTTTACAAATGCAACTATGGCTACCTAATATGCAATGGCAATGCTAGGATATAACATAAGATGGCATTTTTATTGGTGTATTTTTGCTATGCAATCATAACCCCATTCCTATCTTTTGCTAGTCCCTAGCAAAACATTTCGTATTGTATTTAGAAATGATCTTAAGCTGAAGATCTTATTTCTGAGGCGACATGGGTGTGTTTATTTGTTGGATATTGTGAGAACCAATTGCAAAGAAGACTACCAATACTTTAAGTCTTATGTGACATAGACCATCTCTCGACTAACCTGGACTCTTGATATTTAAACCTTAAGTATGATTTCCAGGACTTAGGAGGTTTTTGACGTACTCAAGAGCTCAAGAGATTATGGCTTGTGCATAGTGAAGGATCAAGACTGACCAGATGAACAGTAAGACTCAAGCCCAGGGTTTCACAAATCTTTAAGTTCTGGTTGGTCCCAGTTTCAGCTCGTGTCTTAGGATTGACCCTTAAAATGATGACGGAAAACTCAACCCTCATTTTTTTCTTTTGTGGCTCAAAGAATATATGGTAGACACAGGGTATTTGTAACTTTGCCCTGAAACATTTTTGAGGGAGACGAATTTACAGATATTTGCTAGATATACTGACTTATTTGCGTAATTTTTTTTTTTGAAACACGTGTCAGTATATCTCTTGCAACTTTATTTGGAGGAGCACACTTTTCTTTTGGTGGGAGAGTTCCTTTTTGGTGGAAAGAGTTTCTCCTAGACACAAGACTAAAGCCTGGGATAAAAAGTCTACCTACGCGCACAGGTAAGGACTCCACCTTCCCTAATGAACACTAGGGTTGGATCTTATGTTCACCTGATCTTTCTTGATATGTATACTGTGAACCAAGATTACTTAGGCTCTCGAGTAGAGGCAAACCAACGGATCCTGTACTGTTGTCTCAAGTACAAGAATACATCCTTAGTTAGGAGAGATTTCGATCTATCTTGTCAATGCTCAAGTGAATTAAGCCGAGCCTGAGCGAATCAGGCTTCTGTGGCCTTGAAAGTCTTCAAAACAATGGTTGAATATCCATAAACACTTATTGTATTTTTGTTTCAGCCTTCAGATCATTACTAAACACCCACTTTTTTTTTTATGCTATGTACATATTCATAGATAGATGGAAGCTGCATGATACCATATAATACCCAGATCCTATGGATGCCTATTTTCCCCCCCATGCCAAACGATGCTATGTCCTTGATGAGAACCTCATCATGAGCCATAACTAGCTCATTTTGACCCAATACAAAGGATAAAAGCTCCTACATAACTCAAGGAAAGGCTTAACTCAGAGAATTCTGAGTTTAAGGAGAAAACAAGTCATAAGGGGTAAAAATGCAATTTTACCAGTATAATCTGCATACAGGGTAATTCAGGGTCCAAACATAGGTCAAAGCAACTTAATAAGAATAAAAGTGGGATGAAATGATTTAGCAAGGGCTACAGCAATTCCAAGGAACTAAATGATAATCTGTAACCCTAAAACAAACCCACTTCAATTCACGAGGTTCAAGGCAAAGAAAAAATGGAATAAACCCTCTAAAATTCATAGAAAAATAATCTCTAGGGTTTAGAACCTTCAATTTGACCTTAGGAACCCATCTTGACCTACATTGAGAACCATACCCAATTAATAACTTAATTTGGGTTTTTGCGTAAATTGACCAGTCAAACAAGGTTTAATCTAGAAATAAAATTCACCATCAGATTCCTTAGGTCCTAATTAGTCATGTATAAAAACTTGAGCCTAAGAAGAAACCTTCTTGACCAACTTTACACTTTGGTCCTCATATATTTACTTTTTGACTCTCAACTTTTGAACCCTCGCATTTTGGCCCCTAACTCTCCTTCGTTCTTTGCGTTCAGGTCCCCCTGCAAAACCTGCCAGCACCATGCTCCGGCGACCTTGCGCGGAGCATGGCGCCGCGCAGGGTGAGGGGGAGAGCCTGCCAAGTAAACCGGGGGTGCCCTGCGTCGTCAGCCGTCGCAGGGACACCCCCCTGGTCGCTGTAACCCACCATACCGGCCATGCGAACGCACGGACGGTATGGGTTTCCATCTCCGGCGTCCTCCGGCGAGGGAGACACGTCGTCTCCCTCCGCCTTCCTCCCTGATTCGGTCCCTATAAATACCCCCGTCGCTCCACCGTTCTTCCCAGCTCGGATCTGACGGAGAAAACCCCCAACTTTCCTCTCTTCTCACTCCGACAGACGCCCACCAGCTCCGGCGGTTCTTCCTCCTCCTCCTCTTCGCTCTGCCGCAATACCAGCAGCAGTGACTTCTTCCCCTGCTCTTCCCGCGCCACGCTGCACCCAGCTGGCGCCTCTCCGGCCCTCTGCTCGCCGCCGCCCCTTCCCCCGGGCATCTTCTTCTCCGGCGACAGTCGATACGACTGTCGCCCGCTCCGGCCCCTCCTCCTCCTGCTAAGTAGGTAGAACTCCTCATCTTCCTCCCCTCTTCCTTTTCCTCACTTTAAACATCTACTGTCGCCCTCGATTCCGACCCCTCACCCTCACCTTCTCCGCCTCCGGCCATCCTCCGGTGAGCCGCTCCCATCACTCCAGCAACCCACACGGCTCGCCGACCACCGCAGAACCTCCGCCTCCTCACCCTGATCAACCCCCGCCCTTCCACTTCCCCCACATCACCCTCTGCAACCCCACCGAACAAACCCATCTTCCGACCCACAGTCCGACCTAGGGCATCCCTTGCACGCCGCCCCACGCCTCGCCACCACCCACACGAGCTTCGCCGCACTCTGGCGAAGCTCCCGGCACCTTCTGATTAGGCCGAGAGGCCGTTTTGCTGTGAACAGGTCACCCGTCCTCCGCCGCCATTGCCGTGCATAAGGAGCTGCTTCCGCCTGCAGCTGCAGGCGCGCCATGCCCAAATTCGACTCCCAGGCCGTGCGAGGCATTTCGACAAAGCGTCAGGCTGCAGCTGAAGCGAAGCCCTCGCGCGAAGGCCTCGCGTAACGCCGCGATTACCAGCTGTTTCCTCCGCGCATGCGGCAACTCGGGGTGGGACATTTAGTCCCACCTCGGAAAACTCTGAAGAGGCGCAGCGGTATAAAGTGAAAAAGTGCTGGAGGCTTATTGCCTCAGCACACGGGGTGAGGTCCCCTTCACCCGCTCAGCTACTCGGTCTCGTCCGCGCTCACGCCCCGCGGACCTGGCCCGACCCGACTTAGACTGACCTGCACTCCTCGCCCACCATGCACGCCGGTGGGCCTGGACCCGGGCGCGAACCGTACCCGGCAACCCGGCAGCTCTGGGAGAGCTTTCCCAAGAGTGGCTTCTGTGAGAGAGAGACGCGGGGGGAGGGTAGAGATAGGTTTTGCCCCTCTCTGATCAAGCTGTGTAAGTGTGCAGGCACAGGTGAAGAAGAACCGCGGAAGAAGACGAAGGCTGAAGGAAGGAGGATCACCGAGCGGCACTGTAGCAGCGGCGGTTTAAGTCGTCTGATTGGAAAATCAGACGACGTCCTGAAGGCAAAGAAGGAGAAGGAAGGCGAGGCAGAGGAGAACGCAGAGAGGCCAAGACAAGAACTGAAAGAAGAAGAAGAACACGAGAAGAAGAAGGTCTGAAGAAAGGAAAAGAAAGGAAAGAAAGAAGAAGAAGAAGAACAGGACCGCTCTGCAAAAGAAAGGAAAGAAAGAAAGAAGAAGAAGAACAGGACCGCTCTGCAGAAGAACAAAAAGAAGAGAGCAGAAGATCTGAGAAGGAAGAAGAGAAGAAGAAAAGCCAACAAATTCTTTCTCTCTCTCTTTCTTTATTTTTGTAAAAGAAACTTGTACCCCTAGAATACAACTTGCTCCCTGAGTTCGACCTCGGGAACTCTTTATTTCCGAGTAACAAATTGTATTAAACTGGTAATCACCTCCCTCTATACTATACTACGACGAAATAATAAAACTATAGAGGAAGGTCGCCCCACCAGTTTTTGGCGCCGTTGCCGGGGAGCAACGGCTATTCTAGAGGTAAACATTCCTGTTTCTTTTTAATTTCTGATAATCTCCCCTCTTTTGTGCAGCTACAGGAAATCAATAAGACAAGCAACCGCACGACAACCACTCCGAGGACAGGTAAATTTTTCCTCTCGCTATTAACCCCTAAACTCTAAAGAGGAAGAAAAGAAAAGAACAAGCAATATAGGACTAACCTGTCTTCCATACTTAGTAACCATAAAGAGTTGCATGTTTTCAACTCATTAGTCCTGCACACTATTAAGGGTATTTAAGGGCTAACACATTCTTGCTTGAGCCCTAATTACCCAACAAAGAACTAACTGGACCAAGTAGAGCCAACATAAGATTCAACATTAGGGTTTTAGAGACACACTACTTAAATCAAGAATGGAGAAAATCCAAAAGAAGTGTGCCTAAACCATTGATTGAAAATACCTATTCAAAAGAAAACCTAAAACAATTGGCTCTCTAAACACTTGAACCCTAAAAGACAAGACCTAAAAGCTCTCAAAGAAAACAAGAGGTAAAGTTGACCCCTTGGGTCAACCAACCTTAAATTAGGTCACTCTTTGCACTTAAAAGACTAAAGTTCAAGTGAAACCTTAAGCACCCTGATCTTAAAATTGGTAGACTTAAGAGGTCAAGATCCCCATTCTGGTCTACCTGGAACCGCAGTGACAAGAGAGGTCGGGTGGGGGAAACCCTGTAACCCGTGGGGACGCTCTACCGTGTAGGGGTCTTTGCGGGACTCTCCCTCTCTGGCTGCCCAGGTAATTCTCAGGTGGACGATCTTTCTGATCAAGGGGTCCATCTGCCCCGAACCTCTATAGTCACCTAACATTTTTTTTGGGTGTCTTGAGTGGGTCCAGCACCTGCTTATCTCATCCAGTCCTTCAGTATTTTTCAGGAGGTCCTTGAAACCTCCTATAGAAATTCACTCTCCCCGAGGCTAAGCCTCGACTCCTTTGTTTTTGCAGAAATCATTCACATAGACCCTCTTTCCTCTGATTCTGAACAAAATCCCCTTCTTCCATCTTGATTCAAACTTTGATTCTATATCTTGATTCCACCACCTGATCCAATTATGCAACCTAATTACCTAGCAAGACTACCATTCAAAAAACCTGAATATCTGAGATCCATGAAAGATAAGATGATTGAGGATGCCCTTGAAATCTATGAAATCAAACCCTCAACACCAGTAGAAAACATTCAGGTTGATGTCCCAACAACCACAGCTTTCATCATAAACTGTGCCCAAATTCTATTGACTGAAATTTCAAAAGGATCAACCCGAGATATGCTCATGACAGGATACATTGAGATAGAAAAATTACACCAATCTGAATACCTTCAATGTTTGACAAATCCTGTACTTTGGGAACAACACCAAGATGCCCTTATAAAACGGGTAGAAATGATGAAATCAGTAGAACAAATTATCAACCAGAAATACCCATATATACCAGAAATAGAGGATGAACCATCTTGGAACAATATTAAGGAACAATCCAGTTTCCCAGATCTCGGGACTGGGGCACAAAGAGGTTGTGAAATCCCAACCCAAATAGAAGACAATGTTGAATTAGGTTGGGATATTGCAGGAGAACACAATGATGAGCCAAACTTAGACCATGAATTGCCAAGCCTAGAATTTCAAAACTCCTGCAATAATGAGATCAGAACTGAACCTTTTGAGGGTATAAATTCCGCCCCTTATTTTGATAAGGTGGCCCTCGAAGGTTATTCGGACTTAGGTTCTAATAATTCTACCCACATCCTAAGCCTAGAACCTAGATCTGAAACTTATTGGGAAGATTATGAGGCCCCTTTTGAGAAAGATCAAATTTTTGCAGAATATGATTCTGGGCCTCTATTTGATGAATATCCCTCTCCAACATCTTCAGAAAATCTGATCGATTTTCCAGAAAACATGCCAATTTATGATACAGAGACTGAGGAGTTGGACGAGTTGGATTGGGTCTATCCTACCAGCTTGGAGCTTGAGCCTAGACAGAATACCTTTTCGAGCCCAGAATTGACATATAGGCTAGACCCCAATCAGGCTGCTGATTCCACATCTGATGATTTTTGCTGTGGTGGAATTCATGATCATAAATCTCATTTTCGCCAACTCTCCGACAATTTCAGATCTGACTATAATTGCGGAGAGATTCCCCTTCCTGAACACGCCAGACCTATCTACGACCTCAGTTCTCATGACTCTGACTCCGACTCTGAGGTCCTGATTCCCGAGATCACTGATAACACAGAATCATTCCTTTTCGATCCTCAGGAACCAAAAACAGAAAATGCCAAGAGTGATTACAACCAAGAATCCAAATTTTTTCTCGAATCCGATTCCTTTCATCCTACAGACACTCTTCCGGCATTTGATAGTTACCCAGAGGACTCTCTACAGAAAACCACCTATCATCTGTTTCTAGAAGAGCCCTCGTACACAATGGCCACCTCGTCCGCACACACAGAACGGATCAAAACCTCTCCCAAACCCCGACCAGCAACCGGACTCAATTTCTATTCAGATTCACCTCTCACCGAGCCGATTGCATTTCCACATCGGGTTTCGAACATTGATCAGACTACATACCATGCTCTATCATTCTCTGATCACCCCTGTAGGGTTCCTGCATCAACCACTGATTATTCTACGAGTCCCTACTTTGACCAGGCTGATTCGACTCAGCCAAACCCTGCGTTTACACTTCCACATTTATCTGAGCTTCATAGTATATGGTGGGATCCACACCTTTTTATCCACATCTATCAACCCACCAGATTGATTGGGTTTGGGCTGCATCATCAGCCTGTTGATCTGAACAAGCACCTGATTGGACCAACCAGGCTCTTAATCAAGGTGCTTGTCTTACAAAACTCCGCTGATTTGACCATCCCCTCTCCATCTCATTTCCCGCTTGGCTGAAGGCATCAAATTTAGCGCTCAACGGGAGGCAGCCCGTCATTCTCTTTGAAAACCTGAAACTTGTTCTGACAGCTTTTTGCACTTGAAGTTCACACTTTAGGACAGCCGACTCCACCTCAGGTGCTTGCATCTGAGATTAGAAATCGTCCGCAACAGTCACCCCGACCCATTCACTCATCAAAACAGCTATCCTAATGTATGAACTTAGTTGAATAAAAACCCCTAGGTTACAATGAGGACATTGCAAATCTTAGGCATGGGGGGGTATGAAAGTGCAAAAACTTGTAAGAAAAGGTTTCAAACAAAAAATTCACATATGCCAAAAACACCATAAAAATTAAAAAAAATTTTCGAAAAAGAATAAGAGGAAAAGAGGAGAAGGAAATTTTGTGAAGGAGAAGGAGAAAAGAAACAAAATGAAAAAGGAGCACAAAATTATGAGAAAAGGTGATAGTCATTAGTAAGGAACTAAGGAATTAACCTAAGTTCTAGACCTCATTCAAGAAAATAACTGAAAAGTGCATAATGAGATTAGTAAGAACGCAAACCTTAGGCATTCTTGAATAGACTCTTAGTACCCATTAAGATCTGGACACTCCTCAAGAGGTTGAGGAAAATGAAAAGCTGAAGTATTAGGTCTAAGGCTTAGGGAGTATTTGGCCTCGTTAACTAATTTTTGGTTTACGGGACTCAATAACCTAAGCACCCTAACCTCACACACAGCCTGGTTCAGTAAGCGTAAAAATCAAAATCACGCAGAAGCGTCGCAAAATTCTGAAAAGAACACCTAGAATAGGAGCGGCCGATCAACACAAGTTGATTTGGACGAGTTCCCAGCGCGGAGAGGCGGGAAATCCCCTCGAAGATGCGTAACAAAATATCATCTCCTCGGTGCCTGTCTCTTAGGATATTTACATATCCTACTGGGGGCATGTAAGCACTCTGCTGATTCAGATTCCATGGATGGCATTATCTCGAAGTGTCAATTGCCAGGGTCTGGATTCGGCCACGGAACACCATGGATGGGATTATCTCGAAATCTCAATAGCCAGGGTTCCGGGGGTTGCCATGGGCGGTGCTATCTCAAGGCATCGATTGCCAGGAACCCTTAAGGATTGATGATGGGAGCAAGGAATCTGATACAGACCGTGTTGAAAAGCCAATCCTAGGCTAGAACTAAAAAGAAAAAGAGAGAG
Organism: Thalassia testudinum; assembly: GCA_037157565.1. NCBI lineage: Eukaryota > Viridiplantae > Streptophyta > Magnoliopsida > Alismatales > Hydrocharitaceae > Thalassia > Thalassia testudinum. The sequence goes on from JAZHRO010000013.1 coordinate 125,229,141, forward strand.
AAAACTCTCCAAACAGAATAACTTTCTATCTCTCTCTTACAAAACGCACTGCGAACTGAGCCAGGGCTAAAATCATTTCAAGCACGGGTGCTTTAACCACAAAGTCCAATAAACCTTAGGTTAGTTCTTGTGGGCCTTAAAAACCTTTGCTAAAGACTGAGGCTAAGGCTAGACATATTTGGATCTTGATTGGTACTAGAGTACCTTTTAGGCCTATGGTCAGCATTCTAACCTAATCTATGCTCAAATAAAAAAGCACTTATCTAAAGCTATTAAAAACTTCATGGTCTAGAACAAGGGTTGAAACCTTAAGTTTTTGCTAAGGGACTAGCAAAAGCTAGGCATGGGGGTATGATGAGAACCTCATCATGAGCCATAACTAGCTCATTTTGACCCAATACAAAGGATAAAAGCTCCTACATAACTCAAGGAAAGGCTTAACTCAGAGAATTCTGAGTTTAAGGAGAAAACAAGTCATAAGGGGTAAAAATGCAATTTTACCAGTATAATCTGCATACAGGGTAATTCAGGGTCCAAACATAGGTCAAAGCAACTTAATAAGAATAAAAGTGGGATGAAATGATTTAGCAAGGGCTACAGCAATTCCAAGGAACTAAATGATAATCTGTAACCCTAAAACAAACCCACTTCAATTCACGAGGTTCAAGGCAAAGCAAAAATGGAATAAACCCTCTAAAATTCATAGAAAAATAATCTCTAGGGTTTAGAACCTTCAATTTGACCTTAGGAACCCATCTTGACCTACATTGAGAACCATACCCAATTAATAACTTAATTTGGGTTTTTGCGTAAATTGACCAGTCAAACAAGGTTTAATCTAGAAATAAAATTCACCATCAGATTCCTTAGGTCCTAATTAGTCATGTATAAAAACTTGAGCCTAAGAAGAAACCTTCTTGACCAACTTTACACTTTGGTCCTCATATATTTACTTTTTGGCCCTCAACTTTTGAACCCTCGCATTTTGGCCCCTAACTCTCCTTCGTTCTTTGCGTTCAGGTCCCCCCTGCAAAACCTACCAGCACCATGCTCCGGCGACCTTGCGCGGAGCATGGCGCCGCGCAGGGTGAGGGGGAGAGCCTGCCAAGTAAACCGGGGGTGCCCTGCGTCGTCAGCCGTCGCAGGGACACCCCCCTGGTCGCTGTAACCCACCATACCGGCCGTGCGAACGCACAGACGGTATGGGTTTCCATCTCCGGCGTCCTCCGGCGAGGGAGACACATCGTCTCCCTCCGCCTTCCTCCCTGATTCGGTCCCTATAAATACCCCCGTCGCTCCACCGTTCTTCCCAGCTCGGATCTGACGGAGAAAACCCCCAACTTTCCTCTCTTCTCACTCCGACAGACGCCCACCAGCTCCGGCGGTTCTTCCTCCTCCTCCTCTTCGCTCTGCCGCAATACCAGCAGCAGAGACTTCTTCCCCTGCTCTTCCCGCGCCACGCCGCACCCAGCTGGCGCCTCTCCGGCCCTCTGCTCGCCGCCGCCCCTTCCCCTGGGCATCTTCTTCTCCGGCGACAGTCGATACGACTGTCGCCCGCTCCGGCCCCTCCTCCTCCTGCTAAGTAGGTAGAACTCCTCCTCTTCCTCCCCTCTTCCTTTTCCTCACTTTAAACATCTACTGTCGCCCTCGATTCCGACCCCTCACCTTCTCCGCCTCCGGCCATCCTCCGGCGAGCCGCTCCCATCACTCCAGCAACCCACACGGCTCGCCGACCACCGCAGAACCTCCGCCTCCTCACCCTGATCAACCCCCGCCCTTCCACTTCCCCCACATCACCCTCTGCAACCCCACCGAACAAACCCATCTTCCGACCCACAGTCCGACCTAGGGCAGCCCTTGCACGCCGCCCCATGCCTCGCCACCACCCACACGAGCTTCGCCGCACTCTGGCGAAGCTCCCGGCACCTTCTGATTAGGCCGAGAGGCCGTTTTGCTGTGAACAGGTCACCCGTCCTCCGCCGCCATTGCCGTGCAGAAGGAGCTGCTTCCGCCTGCAGCTGCAGGCGCGCCATGCCCAAATTCGACTCCCAGGCCGTGCGAGGCATTTCGACAAAGCGTCAGGCTGCAGCTGAAGCGAAGCCCTCGCGCGAAGGCCTCGCGTAACGCCGCGATTACCAGCTGTTTCCTCCGCGCATGCGGCAACTCGGGGTGGGACATTTAGTCCCACCTCGGAAAACTCTGAAGAGGCGCAGCGGTATAAAGTGAAAAAGTGCTGGAGGCTTATTGCCTCAGCACACGGGGTGAGGTCCCCTTCACCCGCTCAGCTACTCGGTCTCGTCCGCGCTCACGCCCCGCGGACCTGGCCTGACCCGACTTAGACTGACCTGCACTCCTCGCCCACCACGCACGCCGGTGGGCCTGGACCCGGGCGCGACCCGTACCCGGCAACCCGGCAGCTCTGGGAGAGCTTTCCCAAGAGTGTCTTCTGTGAGAGAGAGACGCGGGGGGAGGGTAGAGATAGGTTTTGCCCCTCTCTGATCAAGCTGTGTAAGTGTGCAGGCACAGGTGAAGAAGAACCGCGGAAGAAGACGAAGGCTGAAGGAAGGAGGATCACCGAGCGGCACTGTAGCAGCGGCAGTTTAAGTCGTCTGATTGGAAAATCAGACGACGTCCTGAAGGCAAAGAAGGAGAAGGAAGGCGAGGCAGAGGAGAACGCAGAGAGGCCAAGACAAGAACTGAAAGAAGAAGAAGAACACGAGAAGAAGAAGGTCTGAAGAAAGGAAAAGAAAGGAAAGAAAGAAGAAGAAGAAGAACAGGACCGCTCTGCAAAAGAAAGGAAAGAAAGAAAGAAGAAGAAGAACAGGACCGCTCTGCAGAAGAACAAAAAGAAGAGAGCAGAAGATCTGAGAAGGAAGAAGAGAAGAAGAAAAGCCAACAAATTCTTTCTCTCTCTCTTTCTTTATTTTTGTAAAAGAAACTTGTACCCCTAGAATACAACTTGCTCCCTGAGTTCGACCTCGGGAACTCTTTATTTCCGAGTAACAAATTGTATTAAACTGGTAATCACCTCCCTCTATACTATACTACGACGAAATAATAAAACTATAGAGGAAGGTCGCCCCACCAGTCCTCATATGCATGCAGGGTAGGGTAGAGGAAGGTCCAAAAATCGGGTAGCGAGAGCTGAGGTGCAGGGTATATAGCAGCGTGGTAGGGTGGGTGGATGGTGGGTGGCGAAGTGAAAAGGTGCGAAGTGAAGTGTACGTGACAGTGGAGGAGTGTTGTTGGGGTCCCTCCCAACGAGCACTGAATTTAACGTCCCCAGCTGGACTCAGAATGAGGCACGACATTAGTTACCCTCCAGCAGGGCAACAGTTTCTCCAACGGAGGCAGATTTATGAGTAAGATAAGGTTTTAAACACTGCCCATTGTCCGTAAATTTATGCCCAGATTTGGGATCTTCAATTTCAAAGGCCCCGTTGGGAAATGGTCTCGAGACCAGGAAAAGACCAGTCCATTTGGACTTCAATTTTCCTGGAAAGAATTTGAGCTAGGCATTGTAAATCCAAACTTGCTGAGATGGCTCAAATTCCTTCCGCCGAATATGGCTGTCGTGAAAAGCCTTAGTGCGTTGCTTGAAGGTTAAGGCAGAATCATAGGCTTCAAGATGGAGCTCTTCCAGCTCTTGGAGTTGGAGTTTCCTTTCTCGACCACACAGGTCTAGGTTGAGGTTACATTGGCGAACCGCCCAATAAGTGTTGTGCTCCAGCTCCACGGGCAAATGACAAGGCTTCCTGTAAACGATTCTATAAGGAGACATACCAAAGGAAGCCTTGAAGGCGGTCCGATACGCCCAAAGTGCGTCAATCCGCTTGTTGGACCAATTCTTACGGTCAGGCCGAACTGTTTTCTGGAGAATTTGCTTGATTTGCCGGTTCGACACGTCAGCCTGGCCATTTGTCTGAGGGTGATATGGAGATGTGATACGATGGTTGACTCCATATTTCCTCAGAAGTGCCCGAAAAGAAGCATGGGTAAAATGGCTTCCTCCATCCGAGATAATGGCTCGAGGGATTCCAGAGCACGCAAAAATGTGGTCTTTGACAAATTGAGTGGATATGACATGGTCAGCATGGCATGTGGGAATAGCCTCGATCCATTTTGAAACATAATCAACAGCAACGAGGATGTATTTGAAGCCGTTGGAAGGAAGAAAGGGACCCATGAAATCAATTCCCCAAATGTCAAAGATTTCCGCAACTAGGATGGGTTGCAAGGACATCATGTCACGACGTGACATTGACCCTAACGACTGGCACCTAGTGCAATGTTTGGCATAATTGTGTGCATCCTAGTGAAGGGAGGGCCAAAAGAACCCTCACTGCAACACCTTGGCTGCAGTTTTCTTCCCAGAGAAATGGCCTCCGTAGGCCTGATCGTGGTAGAAGGATAGCACACTAGGGAATTCGTTGTTAGGAATACAGCGACAAATGATCTGATCAGCACCTATTCGAAAAAGAAGTGGATTATCCCAGAAATAATACTTTGCTTCTGCAATGAGACGCTGGCGCTGGTTTTTAGGCCAGCCACGTGGAAGGGAACCAGAAGCAAGGTAATTGGCAATGTCAGCATACCAAGGTCCACTTGCCACATTAATTGCCAATAGGTGCTCATCAGGAAAAATTTCATTAATCAACAGGGTAAGTCCAATGTGGTTAGGGTCTAGTCTAGAGAGATGATCAGCCACAACATTCTGGGCTCTAGCCTCATCGCAGATCTCAATGTCAAATTCTTGGAGCAGAAGGATCCAATGAATCAGTCTAGGCTTGGCATCCTTCTTGTGCATGAGATGGCGAATGGCTGCGTGGTCAGTGAAAAAAATAATATGTGAGCCCAGAAGATAAGAGCGAAATTTCTCCAGCCCAAAGACGACCGCCAGTAGTTCTTTTTCAGTGGTAGTATAATTACGCTGGGCCTCGTCCAACGTCTTACTAGTGTAGCACACCACGAAAGGGTGTCTATTGCTTCTTTGTCCCAGGATGGCTCCAACTGCAAGGTCGAAAGCATCACACATGAGTTCAAAGTTGAGGGACCAATCAGGTGGCTGGAGAACAGGGGCCTTGGTGACAGCATCACGCAGCTGCATGAATGCTCGTATGCAGTCAGGGCCCATATCAAAGGGTACGTTGGTCGATAGGAGATGAGTTAAAGGTCGAGAAATCTTGGAGAAGTCTTTGATGAATCTCCTATAGAAATCGATATGTCCCAGGAAGGAGCAGATTTGTTTAATAGAGCCAAGCACAGGTAAATCAGCAATTACATCAAGCTTAGCTCTGTCAACCTCGATACCCCTATCGGAGATGATATGCCCGAGAACAATTCCCTCGTGTACCATAAAATGACTTTTTTCCCAAGAAAGCATGAGGTTCACATCAATACATCTCCTAAGGATACGGGTCAGGTTGGCAAGACAGTCATCATAAGAGGGTCCAAAGATCAAAAAGTCATCCATGAAAACCTTGAGAAAGTCACCCACCATGTCATGGAATATCGCCAGCATACATCTCTGGAAAGTTGCTGGCGCGTTACAAAGTCCGAACGGCATCCTCCTAAATGCAAAGGTGCCGAAGGGGCAAGTAAAGGTGGTTTTCTCTTAGTCCCGAGGGTCAATTGCCACCTGGTTATATCAAGAGATCCATCTAGGAAACAGAAAAATTTATTTCCCGCTAACCGCTCCAGGATTTGGTCAATGAAAGGTAGCGGAAAGTGATCTTTCTTAGTTGCAGCATTCAGTTTCTTATAATCTACACACACTCTCCAAGATGTAGGAGTGCATGTAGGGATGGATTCACCCCTGTCATTGACATGGATGGTGAGTCCCACCTTTTTGGGCACGACGTGAATCGAACTCACCCAGGGGCTATCGCTGATCGGGTAGATTATATTTGCATCCAACCACTTAATAATTTCCTTTTTAACGACCTCCCGCATGTTAGGGTTGAGACGTCGCTGCATCTCGCAGGAAGGTCGAGCCTCCTCCTCCGTATATATACGGTGAGTGCAGTAGGAGGGGCTAATGCCAGTTAAGTCTGATAAAGACCATCCAATGGATGCCTTGTGTTCCATAAGGACCTTTGTTAGTTTGCACTTTTGCTCCCTGGTCAATTATGAACTGATGATTACGGGGAGCGTTTCATTCGGTCCCAAGAAAACATACTTAAGCATATCAGGCAGCTCTTTCAGCTCGGGAGTGGATGGTGAGAGATCTGGCATTTCTTGGGATGAGAGTGTCCCAAGCGGATCAAAAGAAAACAAGTCAGGAGAAAGAAGTTGGCCCTCAGTTTGGCCAAGAAGAGGGGCATCTTAGATAGATGGATCCAAAAAGGGATAGCCACAGTGAGTAGTGTTTGGGCTCAAGGTCCCAGTGTGGAGCTGCAATTCCGCCTAATTTGGCAGGAAAGAAAGGGCAATCTTGTCTTCAAGAGTGTGGACCAGCGGTGAGTAGCCTGAATATGACTCAGACCACGAGGTATGGGAAGCGGAGAAAACCTCGTCAAAAGTCTGGTCAGGAAAAGGTACGGGAAAAGGGAGGGATGGGGGAACATCACAATATGTGTTGATCAGGCAATAGTCTGTGTTTAAAGGCAATCCACAGCAGTCATAATAGGTCCCAATAAGTCTGATACATGCGCTGACGGCCATGTCCTCGTCAGGCGTGTCATCCTCGATGTAATCGCAATCAAAGTTCTTGGCTTCCTTGAAGATGTTCAACTTGAGCTTCTCGGATCCAACATCAATCTCAATACAGCCTGACTCGCAGTCGGTATGGGCGCGGGCTGTGGCCAAGAAAGGTCGACCAAGGATGATCGAACAATCAGAAAGTGAGCTAGGAACTTCCATATCTAAAACAAGAAAGTCAACAAGAAAATAGAGATTGTTGACCCTAACCACCACATCTTCCACCACACTCTTTGGTATTTTGACAGAACGATTTGCCAACTGTAGCGTGACAGGGGTGGGTTTCAGATTTCCCAAGGAAAATTTTTCGAGCATGATGGTTGGTATAAGATTGATGGAAGATCCTAGATCAAGCAGGGCACGGTTAAAATTGCAGCCTTGGATGCTACAGGAAATAAGCGGTGTGCCCGGATCTTTCTGCTTCAGTGGTAGATTTGATAGTATAGCACAACTCGCATGAGGCGAGAGAACCACCGAATTCTTAGTTTTCTTTGACCGTCACCAGGGTGTAGTGTAGTCTTTGAAAAATCGGGTGACAGTAGGTATGTGGTCGATAGCCTCTAACAGGTGTACCTTGATTTCAACATCCCTGAATAAATTACACAGGTTATCAAAGGCCTGCGTATCCTTTTTCTTGCCTTTTGGCTCCCTCAGTAGAGCCTCAGGGAATGGGACCGATTCTGGCACTAATTTGGGTGTATCGTCCTCTCATGAATGCGGTGCGCATCCCGAATGAGAGGGTGATGAAGAAGATGGGCCAGGATCAGGTCGAGGTGGATCGACGGTTTGCTTACCGCTCCTCGTAGTAATCTCATTGGACGATGCAGGTCTAGTGGGATCATAAGGCGGAGGAGGGTTCACAATAGGGACATAAGAGTGAGGTGCTGCAGTGGGATTAACCTGAAATCCCGGTGGAATGCTCGGAGCCTGAAGAATCTGATGAACCTGCCCCTGAGAAGGTCGTACCTGTGGTTGAGGACCACGGGGTACGAAATTTCGGGGGTTGGGAACAGGTTGGGCTGGAAGAGTGCCCTGAGATCGAGTCGCCATGCGTAGTTGACTGCTCTCAGCATTCTGCTGCGCCAATTAGTGCTAAAGAGAGGTCATGTTCTCTTCATGGCGCTTCAACATTTCCATCATCATTCACATCGGTTTATCAAGAGGACTTGATGCGTGTTCTATTTGCAGTATGCAAGGACCTGATGGCGGATTCGCCACAAGATTAGACTGGGCCCTTGGGATGACGGGTGCGGACGGTCGCATTGGCCACCCGCGGGGTTTTGGCACTACGGGTTGCTGGACCATGCGAAGTTCGGATGATTTCACCACCCTGAGTTATAAGTGCCAGAGAACGGGTTGTTCCCCAGGGTGCAAGCATCTTCTAAGCCAGAAGATGAGTTCGCATGTATGTATGCATCCAAGCACACGAAGGCTTGGTCCTCCGTGTCAAAATACTGGCTTGCAGAAGCCAGATCCACATGACTTACTGAATCACTCGGCGCGACGCTCGGTAAGGAAGATCTCACAGGGTTTCTGGAGATAAGCCTGGTGTTGGAAGAATTGGGATTGTGACGAAGTTGTGAGATGGGGGTGTTTGCCATAGAACGAGCGGGATTGGCCAGAAGCTCGTCCAGCTTCTTGTGCATGATGGAGACTTCATCCAATTTTTGTACGATAAGGTTAAGATCAGTGGATGAATGGGAAGGTCCCGTGTCAACTTCGTGAACATTACGGGGCAGGCTGGTACGATTATAGGCGATAATGGAGGCATTATTCATTGAGTTTTCACTCATGTTTTCAAATAATTCGAATGCTCCATTCTCGTCTTTATTCATGAAATTCCCTCCGCAGGAAGCATCAGCAATTTGCTTCAAAGTCTCATTTAGCCCATAATAGAAAATCTGGGCTATATGCCACTTAGGCAGACCGTGGTGCGGACACTTCTGAAGGAGGTCATTATACCTCTCCCAAGCCTCATGAAACTGTTCTCCGTTTTGTTGCGTAAAGGAAGTTATAGCACGGTGAAGCGCATTGGTTCGCCTAAGAAATGCTGTTCGCATCTCTTCCCAAGAATGGATGGTTCTCCCAAGGGTGCGTAACCATTGCGACGCTTTATCCCGCAACGAAAACGGGAACATTTTCATGAGGACAATAAGTAACCCGATGTTTCTTGGTTTAACTATTTCAGCCAATCAGGTTAGGTCTTCCAAATGGAGAAAAGGATCTTCACTTGCAAGACCATGGAAGTGAAAGTTAATCAGGCCAATTACATTTGGTTTCAGTTCAAAATCGTTCCCGCCATGGGGACCCGAATTTGTCCTATGGTCTCTGTAGTAGCGGGATTCTGATAGGAGCTAAGAGACCTAGGCTCCTCCCGTTCGGGAGGGTTCTGCATTTCCTCCAAGGTTTCCCTAATGGCTTCAATTTTTTCATTATACATTTCCATTTGGGCCTGGAGGCAGGTTATGGGATCCATGGCTCCACCACCTGGTGGGTTTTGAGGGTGATTTCCTCCCTCGGGATTTGGGGATGGGCGTGCAGCCATGTTTGTGGAGGAGGATGACGATTCGGCTCCTTTTCTAAAAGTATCAGACAATTCAAACAATTTAGGATTTTGTGACATCCCAAATATGCACTACCGCAAGAAGAATTCGGGGGGATAAGAAGAGAAAAGGGGATGAGAGAAAAGACGTCACAAAGGTACACTTGATGACAAATCAAGGCAATCAAAGTCCTAACCTCTACAGTGTGCCCTTAGACCTAAAGATCTAAGTTACCTACTATCACGACCTACGGAACCAAATGCGAGCACCGCAGAACCACCAGGCCAGATTGAAAGGCCGTTTGCCCCAGTCTTAGACACCAGATAGCACGCCGGAACCCTCACCAGCATGTAGGCACTACACGCAGGTAGTTAGACCTCCAATCCTTAATAAGGGTCAAGTTGCTACCAGTTTTAATTAGAGGCTTAGGATCAAGTGCTTCTGGAATGTGAAGGGCGTTGTTTATGGGTAATGTCCAAGTGCGTTATTTTTAGAAAGTGTGTAAACCAAGCATGAAATGGGGAAATCTCCCCGAATTGAAGTTTTAGTTGGTGAATGATTTTTAGAATTTCTGCCTTAAGTAGTATGGATTTTAAGATTTCACTTAATTACCAATTCAACCAATCTTTGGGTTTTGAGAAAATACAAGTTCTTCTAAGCCCAACAAACCCTTCTTCAATGTGAGTTGGTTAATGCATGCTAAAATGCAATGGGCTTCCCTAAGTGGAAATTTCTATATGTGGATGCACGAGTCAATTTTTAGGTTAGTGTGAAAGGGAGCCAAAGCACTTCAATTCAAGTGCTCCCAATCACCAGAATGATGTTCCACAAACAAGGCTCAACCACAAGATAATGTAAAGAAAATCAAAGTGTTGGGGTTGAAGTATTCGGGATCAAATCTTAGGCATGTGAAAGGTCGTGGTGGGGTTGGAATCAACTCAATTCCAAGTCTCCCCACCAAAAATGTGATCCTGAATTATGGATAAATGAGGCAAGGAGGGATGGCAATCAATCTATTTATTTTTGCCTCAAAGAATACTTTACACCGCGAAAGATTCAAGAATCAAGATTCTTAGATCTTCGCTATGCGAAGTTTGGCGGGAAATCCCAGAGTGGTGGGAGTGATGGCAAACAATCAAGTAAGTGATTTTTAATCCACTTGCCCCCAGAGATCCCAAGAAGTTTTTTTTTTTTTATGGTGACAAGTTGCTAAGAGTAAGGCCTACCTTTTCAGTAATGTGGGCGAAGCTCCAGTGCGACGCCGGCAACTTCACGCTCTCGTTCTCACCTTGGATCTGCCCACGTCTCCGACTTCCTCTACTTGCCTCCTCCTTGCAACTGGTTCATCTGCACACCAACAAACAGAAACACCCATGAAGAGAAGGGTGTGAGAAAATCAAAGAAATGGAGTAGAAACTTACCTCAATGCGTACCTCCCCGGCAACGGTGCCAGAAAAAGGGTATGATAGGCTCGGATAGGTTGTGTTAATATGGCGAAATTAGCGTTGAAGTGAGAATAGTGGTTAACCTAAATCGAGCCTAACCATCTTTTTACAAAATTTTTAACCTAGCCTACTTGATTTTATCTTGGTCACTTTTAGACCCAGGGTCGAACTCAGGGAGGCTGGGATTAAAGGTGAATAAGTTTCTACGCCTTTCCTACAACGAATCTCTTCCGTGCGTTTATTATGTTTTTGGTTTTTTTTCTATTTAATATTTTTTTGCTGACAATTTTATCCTTGAGGTACTCCCTTAAAATCAGGTCCTTGGCTTTGAGCCAAATTGTTCTTGGCTTTGAGCCAAATTGTTCTTGGCTTTGAGCCAATGTAGGGTTCCAAAAACTGATCTTGCTATTTGCAAGACCAAGTACCTACAAGACAAGGATTATCTTTTCTCTTTTACTCTTTTTTTTTTATCTTTTTAATAGCAGGAAACACAAGAGAAATAGAAACTAGATAGGTTGCTTGTAAAGAAATAAATATAGTCTATATATATATACAGATATATATATATATATTATATATATAGGGGTGGGGGTGGGGGTGGAGGTGGAAATGGCATGTAGCATTGTGTCGAGTTGGTCCACGTCTAGTAAGACACAACCAACAGGACGAAGTGCCATGTGGAGTGTAGGATGGATGTGTGGGAGTGTGTGAGGAGACATTTTCTTTACGCGGGTATCGGGGAATATCAACAACTGGTGCAGATATTCCCGCGATATAACCCGTGATGGAGTGACTAGTGCGTATGGATGAAGATAGGTGATATGTATGTAAGTATATATATATAGATGTATATATATAAATATATATGTGTGTATATGTATGTATATATATTTAACTATATAGATATAGATATATATATATAGTAATATATGTATATATGTATATAGATGTATTAGTATTAGTATCTATGTATATAGATATATATATATGTATGTATGTATGTATTTATATCTATAGATATACATGTATATATGTATAAATATCTATATGTATATATATATATAAGTATATATATATATGTATATATACTTATATATAATTGTATAGGTAATAATATGTATATATATAAGTATGTATAGGTGTGTACAAGTGGGTGTGAGTGTACAAGTGTGTGTGTGTGTGGTGTGTGTATGAGTGAGGAGCGGGCAGGTTAAGGTGTCTGATGGGGCTGCTGGCGTCTTCTGATGCGCGGGCACGTGCAGGCATGCTGAAGAGACTACGCGCGCGTGCTGGAGGGAGTAGGCATGAGGGAGAGTGCAACGCAGCACGCTGCGGGCGAGAGTGGATGCGGACGAAGATGTAGGCGCTGGAGCAGGTGTAGACGCGGGCGCGAGCACTAGAGCGGGCGCGGGCGCTGACGCGGCGACTAGCTGGAGGGGGTAGCAGCGCGGAGAGAGAGCACGCGGTGATCGGATAAGTGAGAAACTCTCCGGTCACCGCACTGTAGCTACAGTGTCGCACAGAAACGCGTGAACAGTAGCTACAATGTCGCGTGGCTTCGTCAACTGGTTGCGGCCGGTTCTGCGTGCGCGGGCGCGCTGGAAGGCGCCTGCGTGCGTGGAAGGAACTTGCACCGGCTGCTAGTGTGCGCGCGGGGGCTTGCGTGCCAGCTGGAGGCTGCTGCTGGAGCTCCGGAGCTTGGAGATTCGGCAATGGCAAAAAGGTGCTGAGCAATGGAATCAGAGAGTGAAACCACCACGCCCACCTGCTCTTGGATGAGCTGGGCGGTGGTGGAACTCACAGTGGTGGTCATGGGACCACTGTGAGCCTACTCCTGCTCGCAGTGTATCTCTTCAGTGGAAGAGGTACTGCGTATGGAGGGGAGAGGTTAGGAAGATGGCGTGGAGGAAGGGTCTGCAGGTGTTCTCTGCACCAGGCTCCTCCCGCAAGGAAGTGGGGAGGGCTTTTTAAAGGAGAAGGAGGCATGCACGACCATGCCCTGGGTGTGCATGACCAGCCATGCAACTGGCAGGGCATGCGTTGGAAGAGAATGGCGCGAAGAAGAGCAAGTCATGCCCTGAGCCCCGCGGAGAAGAAGTTCAAAGCAAAATAAAAAATGAAGATGGTGAAATTGCGAGGCAGCACTTGAAGAATATGTTATTTACATGGCCAATTATTCACTTTCCTCCCCTCTCAAATAAATGCATGCATGTGTCAATTTTTACAAATGCAACTATGGCTACCTAATATGCAATGGCAATGCTAGGAAATAACACAAGATGGCATTTTTATTGGTGTATTTTTGCTGTGCAATCAACTCCCTAGTGAAGGGTTTTGGGAAATTATGCCAATTGAATAGAGAATTAAATAGGTGCAATTTCTAAGGATTCTACCGATTGTATAACCAATGTCTAGGCAATTGGTTAGCGGCTAGTCAGTGACCTATTAAGGATGGTCGGCGAACTGGCTCACTAGTCAACTAGCTGCTACATAGCCAGTCGACATATAGGATTTCTAATCAGCACCCTAGAGCTGTGTTTTGATGTTTAGGGTGTTTTAAAGCTTAGGCTTGGTTCTCTAGATACCTGAGGTGTCGGACTCGAATAGGTTGTTAATATGATGATTTTATCGTTGAAGTGTGTATAGTGGTTAACCTAAATTAGACCTAACCATCTCTTTACAAATTTTTTTTTTTTAACCTGGCCCACTTGATTTTATCTTGGTCATTTTTAGGCCCAGGGTCGAACTCAGGGAAGTGGGGTTACAAATCGAGTTTCTACGCCTTTCCTACAACGAGTCTCTTCCGTTCGTTTATTGTGTTTTTAGTGTTTTTCTATTTAAATTTTTTTCTGGTAATCTTTGTCCTTGAGGCACACCCTCAAAATTAAGTTTTTGACTTTGAGCCAAAACAGGGTTCCAAAACTGGTCTTGCTATTCGCAAGACGGATTACCTGCAAGTCAAAGGTTATCTTTTCTCTTTTATATATTTTTTTCTATCTTTTTATGGGCATGCAAGAGAAATAGAAGTAAAGTAACTATGGTATATATATATGACTATACTATATATGTATAAAGGGGTGTGGGTAGAGGCGACGGTGGAGTGTAGCACGGTGTCGAGTCGGTCGTCGTCTAGAAAGACGCAACCAACAAGACGAAGTGCCACATATAAGGTGTAGGATGGATGGTGGAAGATGAATGCGAACACGCTTTTTGTACGCGTGTATCGGGGAATATCAGCAACTGGTGTAGATATTCCCATGATACCATGTATGGTAAATAATGTGAAAATATATATATATATATATGTATGTAAATATATATATATATAAGTATATGTATATATGTATGTAGCTATATATGTATATATGTATATGTATATATATATAGGTATTTAAAGATATATATATATATAAGTATATGTATAGATAGATATATGTATAGATCTATATATATATGTATGTATGTATGTATATGTATGTATATGTATGTATATGTATATAGTAATATATGTATATATAGATATATGTAGCTAGATATATATATGTATATATAGTTATATAGATATATATATATATATGTATATATATTTATATATGTATATATGTATAAATATATGTATATATATGTATGTATGAGTATATGTGTATATATATATATATATATATATATATATATAAGTATATAGATGTATATGTGTGTGTGTGTGTGTGTGTATTTATATATATATATATATATATATATATATATATATATGTATGTATGTATGTATGTATGTATGTATGTATATATATGTATATAAATATATGTATATATATATCAATATATATATGTATACGTATATATATATATATGTATATAATAGTGTATAGGTGTGTGTGTGTGTGTGGAAGTGTGAGTGTATGTGTGTGTGAGCATCGGCAAAGAGTGTTGTGAGAGAGAGTGAGAGAGATAGGGTAGCTGCTGTGAAGAAGAGGTGAGATAAGTCGTCCGCGACTTCAGAGCGTTGTCTGGAGGCTTCCACATGCACGCGGGCAAGTGCGTATGCGCGTAGAGAAAAGTGCGTTGGAGGGAGTGGCTGCACCAGAGGAGGTCGTAGCGCACCGCACTGCGCGAAGGGTCAGGTGCGGGTTGGCAGACGCGGGCACTAGGAGCGGGCGTTCGCAGACGCCGTGACGGGGCTGGAGCGGGCGCAGGACTGCATGCGTGCGCGAGCGATGGGCGGTAGCGGCGCGTCGAGTGACCGGTAAAGTGAGAAGCTCACCGGTCACCCCACTATAGCCACAATGTCGCGCAGACTGGCGTGAACAGTGGCTACAGTGGCCGAGTGAGCCCCGCGACTGGGAGCTGCAGGTGGTGTGAGTGCAGCCGGCTCGTGGCTGGTGCGCGCGGGTTGGCGCGTGAGGAAGAAAGTCTGCGCCAGCCAGTTGCAGACGCAGCGAAGCTAACGATAGAGCGCGCGGAGAGGGAGTTGGCGTGCGCAGGGGAAGGCGAGGGCGACGCGGGTGCTGCTGGGGTGTGCTGGGGTGCTTGGCCGGCCGCTGTAGTGACGGCTACGGGCGGAAGAGAGAGCACGACAGGGCAAAGAAGTGGGAGGCGGTGGTGCTTGCAGGCACACACGGAGGGCAAGGGTGGCCTGCAGGCGTGCGCGGAATGGGCTGGTGGCTTGCGCTGCATGCTGCTGCTGCCACCTTGCCGCTGCTGCTGGAGCTTTGAGCTTCAAGCTTGAAGCTTGCAGCAATGGCTGAAGGTCTTCAAGCGGTGAACCAAGAAAAGAGCCACCACGCCCACCGGCTCTTTGAAGAGCTGGGCGGTGGTGGTCTCACTGTGGTGGTGTGCACCACAGTGAGAGCTCCTGCCCTCTGGGTGTCTCCTCTGAAGAGGAGGGCCGACGTATGGAGGGAGAGGGAGGAGATGGTGGCCTGGAAGGAGCTACGTTGGTTTTTTTTTTTTGAAGTGGACGAGGCTGTTCATGAAGGAGAAGTCGTGGTCTTTTTATAGAAGAAGAAAGCCATGCACAACCATGCCCTAGCTGTGCATGGCTTGCGCATGGAGTGGCAGGGAGAGGGCTGCTGCGGCTGGCAGGGAGAGGGCTGCTGCAGGGAAGCATGGCGCGAGGAGAAGAAGAAGATGCATGCAACCGCGAGAAAGATTTTAAAAATCAAGTGAAATAAAAAATAAAAAGATGGTGAATTAGCAGAGGTGCACTTGAGGAAAAATGTTAATTGCAAGACCTTATTTATTCTCCTCTCCTCTCAATTAAATGCATGCATGCATGTATTTTTACAAATGCGATTATGGAACCCTAATATGCATAGGTAATGCTAGGAAATAGCACAAGAAGGCACTATTGCAGGTGTATTTTTGCGGTGCAATCATACCCCCATGCCTATCTTTTGCTAGTCCCTAGAAAAACATTTTTTGTAGTATTTAGAAATGATCTTTAAGCTGAGGATTTTCTTCTGAGGCGACATAGGTGTGTTTATTGTTGGATATTGTGAGAACCAATTGTAGAGAAGACTACCAGTACTTTAAGTCTCACATGACAAAGATCATCTCTCGACTAACCGGGACTCTTGATATTTAAACCTTAAGTACGATTTCCAGGACCTAGGAGGTTTTTGCCATGCTCTAGAGCTCAAGAGATTATGGCTTCTGCTTAGTGAAGGATCAAGACTGACCAGATGAATATTAAGACTCAAGCCCATGGTTTCACGAATCTTTAAGTACAGGTTGGTCCCAGTTTCAGCTTGTGTTTTCAGATTGACCCTTAAGAAGATGACGGAAAACTCAACTCCCATTTTCTGACATTTGTGGCTCACAGGAAAAACATGGTATTTGCAACTTGCCTTGAAGAACTTTTTAGGGTAGAGACTTTACAGACGTTTGCGAGATATACTGACTTATTTGCATCATTTTTTTTTTTTTAGAAACACGTGTCAGTACATCTCTTACAACATTTTTTGGAGGAGCACACTTTTCTTTTTGGTGGGAGAGTTTCTTTTTTTTTGGTGGAAAGAGTCTCTCCTAAACACAAGACTAAAACCTAGGATAAGAAGTCTACCTGCGCGCATAGGTAAGGACTCCACCTTCCCTAATGAACACTAGGGTTGGATCTTATGTTCACTTGGTCTTTCCTGATATGTGTAGTGTGAACCAAGTTTACTTAAGCTCTCAAGTAAAAGCAAACCAACGGATCCTGTACTGGTGTCTCAGGTATAAGAATACATCCTTAGTTAGGAGAGATTCCGATCTATTTTGTCAATGCTCAAGTGACTTAAGCCGAGCTTGAGCGAATCAAGCTTCTGTGGCCTATAAAGTCTTCAAAACAGAGGTTGAATATCCATAAACACTTATTGTATTTTTGTTTCAGCCTTTAGATCATTACTAAACACCATTATATATATATATACATATATATATATATGTAGAAATTATATGATACCCTAAAATACCCAGATCCTAAGGATGCCTATCCACCCCCCATGCCAAATGATGCTATGTCCTCATATGCATGCAGGGAAGGGTAGAGAAAGGACGAAAGATCAGGTAACGAGAGGTGAAGTGCAGGGTATACAGCAGGGTGGTAGGGTTGGTGGATGGTGGGTGGTGAAGTGAAAAGTGAAGTGATCGTGACAGTGAAGTGAAAAGTGATGGAGGATGGTGAGTGTTGTTGGGGTGCCTCCCAACGAGCGCTGAATTTAACGTCCCCAGCTGGACTCAGAATGAGGCAAAGAATTAGTTACCCTCCAGCAGGGCAACGGTTTCTCCAACAGGGGTAGGTTCATGAGTCAGATAGGGTTTCAAACGCTGCCCGTTGGCCATAAATTTACACCCAGATTTGGGATCTTCGATCTCGACAGCCCCGTTGGGGAATGGTCTTGAGACTAGGAAAGGACCAGTCCATTTGGACTTCAATTTCCCAGGAAAGAATTTAAGTCGGGCATTATAGAGCCAAACTTGCTGAGATGGCTCAAATTCTTTCCACCGAATACGGCTATCGTGAAAAGCCTTAGTGCGTTGTTTGATGGTTAAAGCAGAATCATAGGCTTCACGACGGAGCTCTTCCAGCTTTTGGAGTTAAAGTTTCCTTTCTCGACCACACAGGTCTGGGTCGAGGTTACATTGGCGAATCACCCAATAAGTGCGGTGCTCCAACTCCACAGGCAAATGACAAGGCTTCCCGTAAACGATTCTATACGGAGACATACCAAGGGGAGCCTTGAAGGCGGTCCGATACGCCCAAAGTGCGTCAATCAGCTTGTTGAACCAATCCTTACGGTCAGGCCAAACCGTTTTCTGGAGAATTTGCTTGATTTGTAGGTTCGACACCTCTGCCTGGCCGTTCGTCTGAGGATGATACAGGGATGCGATACGATGGTGGACTCCGTATTTCCTCAGAAGTGCCCGAAAAGAAGCATGGGTAAAGTAGCTACCTCCATCCGAGATAATGGCTCGAGGGATCCCAAAGTGCACAAAGATGTGGTCTTTGACAAAGCGAGTGGATATAATATGGTTAGCACGGTGCGTAGGAATAGCCTCGATCCATTTCGAAACATAGTCAACCGCGACGAGGATGAATTCGAAGCCGTTGGAAGGAGGAAAGGGACCCATGAAATCAATTCCCCACATGTCGAAGATTTCTGTAGCTAGGATGGGTTGTAAGGGCATCATGTCACTACGTGACATTGACCCTAATGATTGGCACCTAGTGCAATGCTTGGCATAATTGTGTGCATCCTGGTGAAGGGAGGGCCAAAACAAACCGTACTGCAACACCTTGGCTATAGTTTTCCTCCCAGAGAAATGGCCTCTGTAGGCCTGATCGTGGCAGAAGGATAGCACACTGGGGAACTCGCTGTCAGGAATACAGCGACAGATGGTTTGGTCAGCACCTATCAGAAAAAGAAGTGGATTATCCCAGAAATAATACTTTGCTTCTGCCATGAGACGCTCGCGCTGGTTTTTAGGCCAGCCACGTGGAAGGGATCCAGAAGCAAGGTAATTGGCAATGTCGGCATACCACGGTCCACTTGCCACATTTCTTGCCAATAGGTGCTCATCAGGAAAATTTTCATTGATCGGCAGAGTAAGTCTAATATGGTCAGGGTCCAGTCTGGAAAGGTGATCAGCTACAACATTCTGGGATCCAGCCTTATCGCGGATCTCAATGTCAAATTCCTAGAGCAGAAGGATCCAACGAATCAGTCTAGGCTTGGCATCCTTCTTGTGCATGAGATGGCGAATGGCGGCGTGATCAGTGAAAACAATAACGTGAGAGCCCAGAAGGTAAGAGCGGAATTTCTCCAGCCCAAAGACGATCGCCAGTAGTTCTTTTTCAGTGGTAGTATAATTACGCTGGGCCTCGTCCAACGTCTTACTGGTGGAGTACACCACAAAGGGGTGTCTATCGCGTCTTTGTCCCAGGATGGTTCTGACTGCAAGGTCGGAAGCGTCACACATGATTTCAAAGTCGAGAGACCAATCAGGCGGCTAGAGAACAGGGGCCTTGGTGGCAGCATTACGCAGCTGCGTGAATGCTTATATGCAGTCGGGGCCCATATCGAAGGGTACGTCGGTTGATAGGAGATGAGTTAAGGGTCGAGAAATTTTGGAGAAGTCTTTGATGAATCTCTTATAAAAACCGACGTGTCCTAGGAAGGAGCGGATTTGTTTGACAGAGCCAGGCACAGGTAAATCAGCAATGACATCAAGCTTAGCTCTGTCAACCTCGATACTCCTATCGAAGATGATATGTCCAAGAACAATTCCCTCGTGCACCATAAAATGACTTTTTTCCCAGGAAAGTACGAGGTTTGCATCAATACATCTCCTAAGGATACGAGTCAGGTTGGCAAGACATTCGTCGAAACATGGTCCAAAGACTAAAAAGTCATCCATGAAGACCTCGAGAAAGTCACCCACCATGTCATGGAATAACGCCAGCATACATCTTTGGAAAGTCGCTAGCGTGTTGCAAAGTCCGAACGGCATCCTTCTAAATGCGAAGGTGCCGAAGGGGCAGGTAAAAGTGGTTTTCTCTTGGTCTCGGGGGTCAATTGCCACCTGGTTATATCCTGAGAATCCATCCAGGAAACAGAAATTTTTATTTTCCGCTAACCGCTCCAGGATTTGGTCAATGAATGGTAGCAGAAAGTGATCTTTCTTGGTTGCAGCATTGAGTTTCCTATAATCTACACACACTCTCCAAGATGTAGGAGTGCGTGTAGGGATGGATTCGCCCCTGTCATTGACACGGATGGTGAGTCCTGCCTTTTTGGGCACAACGTGTATCGGACTCACCCAGGGCTATCACTGATCGGGTAGATTATACCCGCATCCAGCCACTTAATGATTTCTTTCTTAACGACCTCCCGCATGTTAGGGTTGAGACGTCGCTGCATCTCGCGGGAAGGTCGAGCCTCCTCCTCCATATATATACGGTGAGTGCAGTAGGAGGGGCTAATGCCAGATAAGTCTGATAAGGACCATCCAATAGCTGCCTTGTGTTTTGTGAGGACCTTAGTTAGTTTGCATTCTTGCTCCCTGGTCAATTTTTAACTGATGATTACAGGGAGCGTTTCATTTGGTCCCAGGAAAACATACTTAAGTGTATTAGGTAGCTCTTTCAGCTTGGGAGTGGATGGTGAAAGGTCTGGCATTTCTTGGGATGAGAGTGTCCCAGGCGGGTTGGAGAACAAGTCAGGAGGAAGAAATTGGCCCTCAGATTGGCCAAGAAGAGGGGCTTCTTGGATAGATGGATCCAAAAAGGTATAGCCCCAGTGAGAAGTATATGGGCTTAAGGTCCCAGTGTGGAGATGCAACTCCGCCTGATTTGGTGGGAAAGAAAGGGCAATCCGATCTTCAGGAGTGTGGAACGGCGGTGAGTAGCCCAGATATGACTCAGACCACGAGGTATGGGAAGCGGAGGAAACCTTGTCAGAAGTCTGGTCAAGAGAAGGTACGGGATAAGGGAGGGATGGGGGAACGTCACAATATGTGTTGGTCAGGCAGTCATCAGTGTTTATAGGTAATCCGCAGTAGTCCGAATAGGTCTCAATTAGTCCGATACATGCGCTGACGGCAATGTCCTCGTCAGACGTGTCATCCTCGATGCAATCGCAATCAAAGTTCTCGGCTGCCTTGAAGATGTTAAGCTTGAGCTTTTCAGATCCAACAGCAATCTCCATACAGCCGGACTCGCAGTTGATATGGGCGTAGGCTGTGGCCAAGAAAGGTCGACCAAGGATGATCGGACAATCAAAAAGTGAGCTAGGAACTTCCATATCTAAAACAAGAAAGTCAACAGGAAAACAGAGACTGTTGACCTTAACCACCACGTCTTCCACCACACCCTTCGGGATTTTGACAGAACGATCTGCCAACTGTAACATGACAGGGGTGGGTTTCAGATTTCCCAAGGAAAATTTTTCGAGCATGATGGTCGGTATAAGATTTATGGAAGATCCTAGATCAAGCAGGGCACGGTTAAAATTGCAGCCTTGGATGCTACAGGAAATAAGCGGTGTGACCGAATCTTTCTGCTTCGGTGGTAGGTTTGACAGTATAGCACAACTCGCATGAGGCAAGAGAACCACCAGATTCTTGGTTTTCTTTGACTGTCGCCTGGGTGTTGTGTAGTCTTTGAAAAATCAGGCGACAATAGGTATGTGGTCGATAGCCTCGAGCAGGGGTACCTTGATTTCTACATCCCTGAACAAATTACGCAGGTTATCAAAGGTCTGCGTATCTTTCTTTTTTCCTTTTGGCTCCCTCAGTAAAGCCTCAGGGAATGGAACTGATTCTAGCACCAATTTGAGTGTATCGTCCTCTCACGAATGCGGTGCGCATCCCGAATGAGAGGGCGACGAAGAAGACGGGCCAGGATCAAGTCGAGGCGGATCGACGGTTTGCTTACCACTCCTAGTAGTGATAGCATTGGACGATGCGGGTCCAGTGGGATCATACGGTAGAGGAGGGTTCGCAATAGGGACATAAGAGTGTGGTGCTACAGCGGGATTAGCCTGAAATCCCGATGGAATGCTCGTAGCTTGCAGAATTTGATTAACCTGCCCCTGAGAAGGTCGCACCTATGGTTGAGGACCACAGGGTACGAAGTTTCGCTGGTTTGGAATAGGTTTGGCAGGAAGAATGCCCTGAGATCGAGTCGCCATGCATAGTTGACTGATCTCAGCATTCTACTGCACTAATTGGTGCTGAAGAGAGGTCATGTTCTCTTCAGGCGCTTTGACATTTCCATCATCATTCGCATCAATTTGTCGAGAGGATTTGATGCGTGTTCTGCTTGCGGTACGCAAGGGCCTGATGGCGGATTCGCCATAGGATTAGACTGGGTCCTTGGGATAACGGGTGCGGACTGTCGCATTGGTCCACCCACAGTGTTTTGGCACTGCGGGTTGTTGGACCATGCGAAATTCGGATGATTTCGCCACCCTGGGTTATAAGTGGCAGAGAACGGGTTGTTCCCTAGGGCACAAGCGTCTTCTACGCCAGAAGACGTGTCCGCGTGTAAATATGCGTCCGAGCACACGGATGCTTGGTCCTCTGTGTCAAAATATTGGCTCGCAAAAGCCAAATCCACATGACTTACCGAGTCGCTCGACGCGACACTCGGTAAGGAAGGTCTTACGGGGTTTCTCGGGATAAGCCTGGTGTTGGTAGAATTTGGATTGTGATGAAGTGGTGAAGTGGGGGTGTTTACCATAAAACGGGCGAGGTTGGCCAGAAGCTCGTCCAGCTTCTTATGCACGACGGAGACTTCATCCAGTTTTTGTGCTATAAGGCTAAGATCAGTGGATGAATGGGAGAGTCCCGTGTTAACTTCGTGGACATTTCGGGGCTGGCTGGTATGATTAAAGGCGACAATGGAAACATTGTTCATTGAGTTTTCACTCATATTTTCAAACAATTCAAATGCTCCATTCTCGTCTTTATTCATAAAGTTCCCTCCGCAGGAAGCGTCTGTAATCTGCTTCAAAGTCTCATTTAGCCCATAGTAGAAAATATGAGCTATATGCCACTTTGGCAGACCATGGTGCGGACACTTCCTGAGGAGGTCATTATACCTCTCCCATGCCTTATGAAATTGTTCGCCGTTTTGTTGCGTAAGTGAAGTGATAGCACGGCGAAGTGCATTGGTTCGCCCGATTGGGAAGAACTTCTTGAGAAATGCTGTTCGCATCTCTTCCCAAGAGTGGATGGTTCTCCCAAGGGTGCGTAACCACTACGACGCTTTATCCCGCAATGAAAACGGGAACATTTTCATGAGGACTATAGGTAACCCGACATTTCTTGGTTTAACCGTTTCAGCCAGTCGAGTTAGGTCTTCGAAGTGGAGAAAAGGATCTTCACTTGCAAGACCATGGAAGTGAAAATTTATTAGGCCAATAATGTTAGGTTTCAATTCAAAGTCGTCCCTGCCCATGGGGACCTAAATTTGTCCTATGGTCTCTGTAGCAGCGGGATTCTGATAGGAGCTAAGAGACCTAGGCTCCTCCCGTTCGGGAGGGTTCTGCATTTCCTCCAATGTTTCCCGAATGGCTTCAATTTGTTCATTATACATTTCCATTTGGGCTTGGAGGCAGGTTATGGGATCTAAGGCTCCACCACCTGGTGGGTTCTGAGGGCGGTTTCCTCCCTCAGGATTTGGGGGTGGGCGTGCTGCATGTTTGTGGAGGAGGACGATTTGGCTTCCTTTCTAGATTTGTTAGGCAATTCAATCAGTTCAGGGTTTTGTGACCTCCTCCCAAACATGTACTACCGCAGGAAGAATTGGGGAGATGAGAAGGGAAAAGAGATGAGAGAAATGACGCCGCAAAGGTACACTTGATGACAAATCAATTCAATCAAATTCCTAACCTCTACAGTGTGCCCTTAGAACTAAAGATCTAAGTTACCTACTATCACGAGCTACGAAATCAAATACGAACACTGCGGAACCACCGGGCCAGATTAAAAGGCCGTTTGCCCCAGTCTTAGACACCCGATAGCATGCGGGAACCCTCACCAGCACGTAGACGCTACACGTAGGTAGTTAGACCTCCAATCCTCAAGAAGGGTCAAGTTACTACCAATTTTAGTTAGAGACTTAGGGTCAAGTGCTTTTGGAATGTGAAGGGCGTTGTTTATGGGTAATGCCCAAGTGATTGATTTTTCAAGTGTGTAAAACAAGCATGCAACAGGGAAATCTCCCCGAATTGAAGTTTTTATTGGTGAATGATTTTTAGAGTTCAGCCTTAAGTAGTATGGATTTTAGGATTTCGCTGAAATATCAATTCAACCAATCTCCGGGTTTTGTGAGAATACAAATTTTTTTTCTAAGCCCAACAAACCCTTCTTCAATATCAGTTAGTTAATGCATGCTAAAATGCAATGGGCTACCCTAAATGGAGATTTCTATGTGTGGATGCACGAATCAGTTTTAAATTAGTGTGAAAGGGAGCCAAAGCACTTCAATTCAAGTGCTCCCAATCAACAGAATGATTTCCACACATGAGGCTCCAACCAAAAGATAAAGAAAATCAAATAGTTGGGGTTGAAGTATTCGGGATCGAATCTTAGGCAAGTTGAAAAGTCGTGGTAGGGTTAGAATCGACTCAATTCCAAGTCTCCCCACCAAAAATGTGATCCCGAGTTGTAGATAAGTGAGGCAAAAGAGGGGTGCAATCAATCTTTTTGTATTTGCCTCAAAGAATACTTTGCACGGCGAAAAATTCAAGAATCAAGATTCTTGGATTTTTGCTATGTGAAGTAAGGTGGGAAATCGCGGGGCGGTGGGAGTAAAGACAATCAATCAAACAAGTGAATTTTAGTCCACTTGCCCCAAGAGATCCCAAGAAGTTTTTCTAGTTTTTAGTTTTTAGTTTTTTTTTTTATTAGGGTGACAAATTAACCTAAGTTGCTAAGAAAAGAACCTACTTGTGCAGGAACATGTGCGAAGCTTCAGTGCAGTGTCGGCGTCTTCACACTTGTTACCGCCCTTGGATCTGCCCACGTCTCCGACTTCGTCTGCCTATCTTCTCCTTGCAACAGGTTTACCTGCACACCAAAAACAAAAACACCAGTGAAGAGAAGGGTGTGAGAAGAGAAAAATTACAGGAATGGAGTAAAAACTTACTTGAAGGCGCACTTCCCCGGCAACGGCGCCAGAAAAGGTGAGGTGTCGGACCCGAATAGGTTGTTAATATTATGATTTTATCATTGAAGTGTGTATAGTGGTTAACCTAAATCGGACCTAACCATCTCTTTACAATTTTTTTTTTTAACCTAGCCTACTTGATTTTATCTTGGTCACTTTTAGGCCCAGGGTCGAACTCAGGGAAGTGGGGTTACAAGTCGAGTTTCTATGCCTTTCCTACAACGAGTCTCTTCCGTTCGTTTATTGTGTTTTTGGTATTTTTCTATTTAAATTTTTTTCTGGTAATCTTTGTCCTTGAGGCACACCCTCAAAATTAAGTTCTTGGCTTTGAGCCAAAATAGGATTCCAAAACTGGTCTTGCTATTCGCAAGACGGATTACCTGCAAGTCAAAGATTATCTTTTCTCTTTTATATATTTTTTTCTATCTTTTTATGGGCATACAAGAGAAATAGAAGTAAAGTAACTATGGTATCTATATATATATATATGACTATACTATATATGTATAAAAGGGTGGGGGTAGAGGCGACGATGGAGTGTAGCACGGTGTCGAGTCGGTCGTATGGTAAATAATGTGAAAATATATATATATATTTATAAGTATATGTATATATGTATGTAGCTATATATGTATATATGTATATGTATATATATATAGGTATGTAAATATATATATATAAGTATATGTATAGATAGATATATGTATAGATCTATATATATATATATGTATGTATATATTTATATGTATATGTATGTATATGATACTATATAGATGTATATATGTGTATGTATATGTATATAGTAATATATGTATATGTTGCTAGATATATATATGTATATATATGTATATATACTTATATATATATGTGTGTGTGTGTGTGTGTGTGTGTGTGTATGTATATATATGTATGTATGAGTATATGTGTATATATATATATATATATATATATATATATATATATATATATATATATATATATATATATATATATAAGTATATAGATGTATATATGTATATATATATATGTATGTATGTATATAGACTAATACATAGTTATATAAGTACTACGATATGTATAGATATATGTAAGTATATATGTGTATATGTATGTGTATATATATATATATATATGTATGTATATATATAAGTATACTAATACTTAGTTATATAAATACTACTATATATATAGATATAAGTATATATATATATATATGTATGTATGTATGTATGTATATATCAATATATATATGTATACGTATATATATATATATGTATATAATAGTGTATAGGTGTGTGTGTGTGAGCGTCGGTAAAGAGAGTGTTGTGAGAGAGAGTGAGAGAGAGAGAGAGAGCGGGAGAGAGAGGGCAGCTGCTATGAAGAAGAGGCAGGATAAGTCGTCCGCGACTTCAGAGCACCGTCTAGAGGCTTCCACGCACGTGCGCGCAGGCGCGTATGTGCGCAAAGAAGAGTGCGCTAGAGGGAGTGGCCGCACGTAGAGCAAGCCGTAGCATACCACGCTGCGCGAAGGGTCAGGTGCGGGTTGGCAGACGCGGGCGCTGGGAGCGAGCATTCGCAGACGCTGTGGCAGGCACTGGAGCTGGCGCGGGACTACACGCGTGCCCGGGCGATGGGCGGTAGCTGCGCGCCGGGTGACCGGTAAAGTGAGAAGCTCACCAGTCACCCCACTGTAGCCACAATGTCACGCAGACTGGCGTGAACAATGGCTACAGTGGCCAGGAGAGCCGCACGACCGGGAGCTGCAGGTGGTGTGAGTGCGGCCAGCTCGTGGCTAGTGCGCGCGGGCTGGCGCGCGAGGAAGAAGGTCTGCGCCGGCCGGTTGCAGGCGTGGAGAAGCTCACGACAGAGCACGTGGAGAGGGAGTTGGTGTGCGCGGGGGAAGGCGAGGGCGACGCGGGTGCTGCTGGGGTGCGCTGGGTGCTTAGCCGGCCGCTGCAGTGACGCGCGGTGGCCGGCTGCAGGCAAAAGAGAGAGCGCGACAGGGCGGAGAAGCGAGAGGCGGTGGCGCCTGCAGGCGCGCGCGGAGGGCGAGGGCGGCCTGCAGGCGTGCGCGGAATGGGCTGGTGGCTTACGTGCGTGCTGCTGCCGCCGCCTTGCCGCTGCTACTGGAGCTTTGAGCTTCAAGCTTGAAGCTTGCGGCAATGGCTGAAGGTCTTCAAGCAGTGAACCAAGAAAAGAGCCACCACGCCCACCGGCTCTTTGAAGAGCTGGGCGGTGGTGGTCTCACTGTGGTGGTGTGCACCACAGTGAGGGCTCCTGCCCGCCGAATGTCTCCTCTAAAGAGGAGGGCCGACGAATGGAGGGAGAGGGAGGAGAAGGTGGCCTGGAAGGAGCTGCGTTGGTTTTTTTTTTTAAAGTGGACCAGGCTGCTGATGAAGGAGAAGTCGTGGTCTTTTTATAGAAGAAGAAAGCCATGCACAGCCATGCCCTGGCTGTGCATGACTTGCGCATGGAGTGGCAAGGAGAGGGCTGTTGCAGGGAAGCATGGCGTGAGGAGAAGAAGAAGATGCATGCAGCCGCGGGAAAGATTTCAAAAATCAAGTGAAATAAAAAATAAAAAGATGGTGAATTAGCAGAGATGCACTTAAGGAAAAATGTTAATTGCAAGGCCACTTATTTATTCTCCTCTCCTCTCAATTAAATGCATGCATGCATGTATTTTTACAAATGCGATTATGGAACCCTAATATGCATAGGTAATGCTAGGAAATAGCACAAGAAGGCACTATTGCAGGTGTATTTTTACGGTGCAATCAATACCCTAATGACTCACTAATTGTATTAACTCTATTTTAGGCTCTTTAACAAATATCTAAGAAAATAAAAAGAGCAGCAAAAAAATTACGTTGAATAAAAAAATAGAAACTATCCTACTCTTCATTCTTCAAGCTTTATAACTCCAAAGCTCCATGATCCTTGACAAAGCTTTCCTCATCCTCGATGCTTTTGTCCTTACCATCAAGCTCCTCCAATCCTCCATGGATCTTGAGCTTAAGCTTCTTCCAAAACCTTTAACTAATTGTATTAACCTAAAATCTATGAACTCAAATGCAATTATTAAATATTAATTATTTTATTATCATCAAAATCAAGGACTAAGGTGCACCTGCACCAACAATCTCCCCCTTTTTCGATAATGAAAAAATCATAAACAATAGAGCTTGAAATTCTCCTCTTTTTGACATTATCAAAAAGCTTTTTTTTTTAATTAATCTCAAACTCTCCCTAAATACATGCTCTTCTAAAATTAATTAACTCCCCCTCTTTGACATTATAAAAGAAATAGGCTCCCCCTAAAGACATTCATTTCTATACCAATTTAAAATTTTAAATCAACTATGAATAAGGGTAATCTCCTCCTTTCTAATGAAATTACAACACATAAAATATTCTAAAATTTTCCCCTATCTTGATACTAATTCAAAAGAATAACTCATCAAAATCAAGAGGTTTACCTCCATTAGTATGCGTTCCAACCTCTATATCCATTTGATTCACTGAGAACCTTGATTCTCCCTTGACGAAGTCCATGGAGATAGTTCCTCAGGTCTATTTGAAATCCTACAAAACAAGATTGAACCAAATGTCTAGGTACTCACATTTTCTTGGGTCCTCTGTGGTTAGCCTTTCTCGACCAAGTTGGGGTCCACTTAAATTCCAATCATTTGACTTTTGTGTGAAAAATCTTTTCTTAGTGTAGGTGTGTCGATTTTCATATTTTTTAGAACTTTAGTCTTCTCTTTTTTTATTCTAGCTAATTCACTCAACTTATCTGAATTTCCCTTGAGGCAAGAGAGGTTATTTTTAATTACACTAATCTTGCTTTGTAAAACTAAAATTTCATATTTCAACAAGCTATTTCCTTCAAGCAGTTGTTATTTTCTAAACCTAGACTTTGATCTTCCAAAATAAGATCATCTTTTTCGAATTTGACAAAAAAACGTTAAGTTTTTAACAATTTTTTTCTACTTTTAATGACGTACTAAGATCATACAATTCCTCTGAAGTGTCTTGAAGTTCTTCTATTGAAAAAGAATTTACCTCGTCTTTGTTGTCTCCATTGTCTTGTTCTTTGTCACTTTCATCCGCAATGGCTACGAAATTGAAGCAAACGATTTCATTCTTTAGTTCCTTCATTTCTTCTTCTTCCTCTTCCAAACTCAAGTCGTCCCACGTGGCTTGAAAAGCCTTCTTCTTGTGCTTATTTTCCTTCTTCCTCTCCTTCAAGTGAGGGCATTTCGATTGAAGATGTCCCTTCTTGTTGTAATGATAGCAACAAATCGAGTTTTCTTCTTTTTTCTTCTCCTTTGATTCCTTGTTCTTAAGGAACTTGCAAAACCTTTTAGTAAGAAATCAAAGTTTCTTGTCATCGAAACCTACCTCACTATCTGATGAGAGGCAAAAAATGCCCTCAAACCCGAAACCCTATGATAGGCCCAAAAAGAAAGATCTAACTCGGAGAAGCTTGGATACAGGTGGGCTTAGAGACCCAACTCGCCTACATCCAAGGAAAACCTCCTGCGCAAACGGATCTAGCAATCCAACCCACCTACTCACAAGAAGGTCGGGCACAGCCAGACCCAGAGGACCATATCTATTAGAGGGGATGACGAAAGTACAGTAGACCTGTGCCCTTAATGAATGCTAACAATGGCAGCATACGTACAATTGTCGGGCGGTGATCTACCTAGAAGATCTTGCTGGGAGCCCGATCCTAGCACTATAAATAGCTGGGAAGGCCCTCAAGGCCTCCCCCAAAAGCAATTCGAGAGAAATCGAAAGATTGTATGTTTGTAATCTTGCCAAATTTCTAATGCATAGTTGGGAGCTCCATCCTTCCCTTAGACGTACATCCCTTGCAGTGGAATTGGATAACCACTTCCTGTGCCATTGTGAGATTGCTTAGATCCCATGATCAAACCATCCACCCACAGAGGAGTTTCGATCGTTACTTGAGTCGGATACTCAGTATCTCGAGGTGTCGATCACTATCAGAAGTGACTTTGAATGCAAGGCTCTTCTTCTTTGGCTCTAGTGTATCCTTCTTCTTCTTTTGCACCATCTTGTTTTCATATGCCATCAGATTTCCTAAGAGGTCATCCATGTTAAGCTCCTCAATTTGATGAGCTTCCTCAATGGCCGTGACTTTCTATTCACATTCCATGCTGAGGGGATAAAGATGCTTCGATTGTATTTCTCCTCTTATGAAAGTCTTTCCCAAAGACTTTGAGTTGTTCACAATGGGTGTTAACATTGTATACATCTCACTTAATTTTTCATTATCTTTCAGCAAAAGACTGAAATTCTTAAGAAAGCAAATTTATTTTATAAGACTTTACCTTAGACGTACTTTCATGAGTTACCTCGAGTGTTGTCCATATCCCGTATGCGATTGTGCATTTTGAGGTACAATTGAATTCGTCGAGACTCATTACGTAGTAGAGGGTATTCATCGCCTTGGCGTTCAACAAAAGTTGCCACGCTGGCTCCTATGAATAGCCTCCCGTGGGCTTCTCCGAGATGGGGAATTCATTCTCGCATTTCTCCCATATCATAAAGTCATTCGCCTGCAACCACATCTTCATTCGTAATTTCCAATAAGCAAAATTTTTACCTTCAAAGTAGGGTGCCTAGATGGTGGACTGCCCCTTGCTTTGTCTCATCACAAAGATTCTCTCACTCATGATCAAATCCTCATTGGTTTGTTACACTGAATGTGAGATCATGCTCTGACACCAACTGTAAGTTTACACTAGGAGGAAATGAATAATGCGAAAAAAAAATATAATGTACAAATAAAAATAAGAATCAAACACACAAAAGCATTCACTACAATGAGACAATGATATTTAGGTGGAAACCCAACCCAAGAAAAAAATCACTACCTAAGTCTCTCGACTTAGGATTTCCCGATCGACCAAATTGATCAAATCCAATAACTTATCAATTTAAACCGAGGGTGATACAAACTCAATACAAACCACACTACTTTGTACGGGGGTAGTGTACCTCAACCACTCTTCTTCACGAAGAGTATCTTGTCTCCAATGGAGATAAAAATTTGCAACACAAATACCCAAACAAAACTACAACTACAAAGACTTATAGAGCCCAAAATAAAAATTACACTTAGTTCCTATAGGTGAAGATGACTTCCTTGAAGTGGAAGTGAAATAGCATGAATGCACTACTATTTGGTGCTCTCTAACATGATGCAAGTTGCTTAAAGAGCAACTTGCATTCTCTCAATCTTAATCTCACTTAAGGGATGTGTGATGGGAAGTAGTACCACTCAAAAGGGTTGCACACTTGCATTTCTCTTCTAATATGTGTGCCTATATTATCTATAGGCTTAAGAGTGTCCTTGCAATTGATAGAGGTGTTTAGAACACTCTAGATAGGCCTAGGGACTTAAAATGGCTGTTGGTAAACTTAATTAGGTGAAAGGCAATGTTCAGAAATCCAAACACAAAGCAAATCTGATAGATAGAGTAATCAGTCGATGCCTGGTCAACTCGCTTGAACAACGTCGGTCGACCAAGAGATAAGATAAGTCGGGTCCTTAAAGAGATCTAATGGGCTAACTCCAGGCTTCCTTGATTAGACAATTGTTGGTCAATGCTCGCTACAGTATCAGTCGATGCCCTACTATGGAATAGGTCAACTGATAGTCGACTCCCTAGTAAAGGGTATTGGGAAACTAAGCCAATTGAATAGGGAATTAAATGAGTGTAATTTCCAAGGATTCTAGCCATTGTACACTCAACATCCAGCCAACAGGTTAGCAGCCAATTTACGCCCTACTATGGTGCCTGTCGGCAGGCTATCTTGCCAATTGATTGGCTACATGGCGAGTCAACGTGTAGGATTTCCAGTCGACTCCATAGAGCTGTGTTTTGTTGTTTTAAGTGTTTTAAGGCTTGGGTTTGGTTCTCTAGGTACCGTAATGTCTCACTAAGGGTATTAACTCTATTTTAGGCTCTTTAACAAATATCTACGAAATTAAAAAGAGCAACAACAAAAGTTCATTGAATACAACAAATAGAAACTATCCTATTCTTCATTCTTCAAGCTTTATAACTCCAAAGCTATATGCTCCTTGACAAAGCTTCTTTCTCATGCTCCTTGATGCTTTTGTCCTTACCATCAAGTTCCTCCAATCTTCCATGGATCTTGAGTTTGAGCTTCTTCCAAAACCTTTAACTAATTGCATTAACCTGAAATCTGAGGATTCAAATACAATTCTTGAATATTAATTATTTTGTTATCATCAAAATCAAGGAGTAATGTACACTTGCACTACCACCAAGATGCTCTAATCAGGTTGCAATTTTGAAACAAATGATCCACATATTAGATCTCCTGATGGCTGAAGCAACAGCAAGTGTCAATACCATAGATTTTTCTTATGAGTTCTCTAGCAAGTAGGATGTTTTTGGTTGCTTTACATAAAAATATCTTAATACTTAAAGGGGAATGTTGGATTTCCATATTAATTTCAACAATCTTTTGGTTTTTTTTGCTTGAAATGTAAAGAAGGGCTTAACTTGTTAACCCCCTAATTTTTTTGAGAAGATAAATATGATTGGCATGGGATTTGATCCCATGACCTCTTAAATACCAATGGAGTATTTTACCACTAATCCAACCCCTTGGTGGCTTAACCCCCCGATTTCATTAAAGAAAAAAGGGACTATACACTAGTTATTACGAAGGAAAGCATGACATTGTAGGACACCATCATTGGACACCCTTTCCCCTTTATAAACCATCCCATTCCACTTTTACCAGACGCATCAAAGAAGAATGAAAGCTCTCCTAATGGTATCGCCAAAATCTAAGGTCCCATGTAAGGAAGATCAGAAATCTGAAAGGTTGGCAACGGCAATAAACCAGTCACCAATACTCAACCAAAACAGAGGTCACATAGGAGCACATGATGAAAAGATGGTTCACATCTTCGGTGTCCTCGCTACATAGAGGACAAGTCAAATAGGCATTTTAAGCCCAATGACTTTTGTAAGAACTATTAACCACATGTCCCCTTCTTAAAAGCCGCAAGAAAAACTTAATTTTAAGGGGGATCCTACACTTCTTAATTTTCCAGCAATCTAACACCAAGCAACAACTTTTTGATATTCTCATCTTAGGGACTCTTTCAATATCATGTAGGATTGATTCTTAAGTAGATTTAATAGTATAGCTCTCCTTATTATATTTCCAAATGACTTCATCCTCAACATCATCATCTAATGGAATTTGAGTTTCAAACTTGCTTGTGCCACTTCTGGGGTAAAAAGTTGTTGGATGAGATTGTGATTTTGGTTCTCTCTCCATTATTTAAAGCTCATCCACCATCCTTTTTATAATGTCTTTGTTTGTCTCGAAATTGATTAGTCCATTCAAAGTGTGGATCTAGTGATGATTCCATGTATAAATAGTTTGACCATTCTTAATCTTCCAATAATAGCCCTTTTTGAGGATCTATCTAATTTTGCATAAATCTTTCCAAAAAGGGAGTGATAAGGTTTGCATTTGGCTTTTAGAAAATTAGTTTCCTTAGGTATTTAGGCTACCAGGTTTCCATTGTCATGCAATATGTGCCATCTGCAATTCACAAATAGGGCCATGTTATTGGCATATGAATTTCTGATGCCTAAATCACCTTCATGTTTAAATAGTATCTTCCAAGAAATTATTTGTATCAACCTTTTGTCCTTTGAATTTCTCCACCAACAATAATTCATTATCTTGTCTAGTTTATTAGCCTAACACTTTGGGAATAAAGTGGAAGACATCAAATACACTAGAATGGTGGACAAAGTGACCTTCAATAGCACCTGCCTACCAACTTTTGATAGTAGGCTTTTCTTCTAAGCTCTAAGATATTTTTTAAACTTAGCATTAATTTTATCATAGGTCATGCTTATTGAGATATGTTTGGAAGATTAGGGATCCTAGGTAGTTTTCTTACTCAAAATTGTCTCTATTGCTAGTGATATTCCTTGTAAGTTCTTTAGTGGACTCATCACTGCATTTATTGACAAAAATAGTTGATTTATTATAATTAACTTTTTGTCTGAAGAGGTAGTAATATAAGTCAAAGGATTAGTTAATGATGCAAGCTTCTTCTCCACATGCTTGATATGTGATGACAGTATCCTTAGCACATTCAAGTATTGATAACAGGGGGGATTGCCTTGTTACTCTTATCCCGTTAAACCTATCCTAATGTTTTATGCTACAACTCAAACCTCCCATTCTAGTAAAATCCTAGGTCGATTTCTCATTATTCTATTAAAATCTTGGTCATCTAATGCATAACCATCAAACATATGATATTGCACAGCAAGAAATGTCATACATAAAGCATAAAGAAGAAGAAAGAAACTGGAACTAAAGTAAATGTCTAGATAGTAAAGGTTCATAACAATCATCCATAGCCGTCAATGAAAATAAAAGAGTACTGCTTCCAAGAAAACAATAATAATGACAAAAACAAGAGTGAAATCTAGCTAAGAGGGTATGTCCTACAGATTAGCTACGATGCAAAACTTGGACAAGCATTGTCTCCTCTCTCAACCACAGAACTTGGCTGCCGCTCATCGAAACATGAGTATGGAGTTGAAATAAAAAAGTCAACAAAAGTTAAATAAAGTAGAAAAATGGTGCCAAATAAACACTAATAGAGAGTAAAGAAACAAGGAAGGGTACTTTTCGTTGGGAACGAATGGTTCATCCCGTGGTGTCGCAAAAGCGTGAAATCTTGGTCGTTTAAAATTTTTGATTTGATAAATTGGTCGATGCCTGGAAAATCAAATAATAGGAATCTAAGAAATAACCTAAACCAGAACCACATGGGAAGAACTAACTTCTTCCCATTTCGGGATCCTCACAAGTATTCAAAAAATACCTCTTGGATAGAGTAGCACAGCACCCCATGTGTCGTGGCTCCTACTATAAGTCTGGGATTAGCGAGATTCCCTTCTTCTCGATAAGATAATGAGGCCCTTCATGCTAAAAACACTCAATCACTTGTACGTGTGATGGGAACACCATCATAAGCCCCAACTAGCCTATTTTTGTCTTAAAAAGATAATAAAAACTCCTACATAACCATTAGAGGGTCCTAAATGCTTGATGTTCTATTTTGAGAAGAAAAGATGAAATCAGGGTTATTTCTGCAATTTTAACATGTCACAACTACAGAATAACCACGGGGTATCCCAAGGGATAATTCAAGGTCAAATGGTCATAAATGTCTAAAAAGAGGGTTCATGCAGAAAGAAACGGGTTTTTCACGAGTTTCAAGAATTAATGGACATCTGAAACCCTAAAAAAAATCTGCTTAATTAACTGAGGTTCTAGTAAAGATAAAATTCACCTAAACCTTCTAAAAATCATAGAAAAATATTCTATAAGGTTTGACACCTTTGATTTGACCATTGGAACCTATTTTGAGCTAAAATAAAGTCTCAGACAAATAGTTGCCCTAATTTGGGTTTATGCATAAATTACCCTATCAAACTTGTTCAAAACCAAAATCCGACTTCACCATCAGATTCCTTGGATCTAAATTAGGTTTGTACCAAAATTTAGGCCCAATCAGAGATCACCTTGACCTAGTTTGCATTTCAGTCCAAACAAACTCTTTTTATCACATAATGGCCCTTAACTTTTTGAATTATTTACAAATAGGCCCCTAGGTTTTTCATCGTCTTCACATTTTGATCCCTGCACCATTAATGGAAACTCAAAACCTCCACCGTGAGATTCAAGCGAGAATTTCTCACTCGATTCTCAATCAATCACTCCCAAATTTGAAAGGGAGATTCATTGAGGAATTTCCTTCCAAATGAGACCATTCATGAATCCTAAAATCCTCTAGAAGTCTCATGCAAACGGTTTGAACACATGGGTATCAAACGTTCGTAAAAATCTTGGGGTTCGCAAGCTTGTTTCCAAGTTTGGAACTCCATCCTAAGGCCCAAAAATGGACCTACATTGTGTTCCTCACCTCCTTAGCAAAGTTTGGGGCCAAAAACCTCTTCCTAACCCTACCTCCAGGCTCATTTCGACCAAGCTCCAGTGGTCCTCCATCCCCTTCATCCTACAGGCAGCCAACGGCCAAATTGGCTTGCCCATCCTCTTCCTTGTCTTCCTCCGCACCTCGCTAGTCAAAGCGAGGGCCATCCTCTCCCTTTCTTCACCGTCATCCCCCTCACGGAGACTTCATCTTCCACGGTGCCAGTTTGCCAACGTCGATGTCAATCCTACCTCTTTCGTCCCTTAAAGTAGGTAGTTAGGTCCCTTTAGTTCCTTAGGTTAGTTTTCATATCCAAAAACCTAAAAAGAATCCCTCGACCGAACGTGCACCATCGGCTTCCTCACCTCCGACCACCTCTCCGACGAGTCTACCCCAAATCCACAATCCACCAATCAACTCACCAACACATCCTACACCTTCTTCTCATCCACCCGAACCAAAACCCTCTCCTATTTAGGGTTATTCACCCCTCCAAACGCCTGTCGACCAACCCACCTTCGCACGCCATTCTTCGTCATCACCTGACCTCCACAACGCTTCTCGCCCCACGCCACAACCACCACCGCATTCGTCATGCCCTGGCGACCCTTATGAACTATTTTAACGTGGCCGAGAGGCCGTGTTCATGATTTTCAGGGTTCGCCGCCACTCCACCGTTTGCGCCATTACCGCCACCACATTCTTCGAGTTTGAGGGCACACTTGCTCCAGGTGACATCTCCAGGTAGCACGGAAATTCCCCTCAAAGAGGTTTGAACACATGGGTATCAAACGTGCACAAAAAGCTCAGAGTTTGCAAGTTTGTTTCCAAGCTTGGAACTCCATCCTAAGGCCTATAAATGGACCTACATTTTGTTCCTCACCTCCTTAGCAAGGTTTGGGTCCAAACACCTATTTCTAACCCTACCTCCAGCCCCTCTTCGACCAAGCTCTAGCGGTCCTCCATCCCCTTCATCCTACAGGGAGCCAACAGCCAAATTGGCCTGCCATCCTCTTCCTTGTCTTCCTCTGCACCTCGCCAGTCAAAGCGAGGGCCATCCTCTCCCTTTCTTCACTACCATCCCCCTCATGGAGACTTCATCTTCCACGGTGCCGATCTGCCAACGCCGGTGTCAATCCTACCCCTTTCGTCCCTTAAAGTAGGTAGTTAGGTCCCTTTAGTTCCTTAGGTTAGTTTTCCTATCCAAAAACCTAAAAAGAATCCCTCAACTGAATGCACACCATTGACGAGTCGATTATTTGCTTTAAAGTCGTTTGCAGTTTTATGTGGTGGAAAAATCAACTAATCAATATTTAAAAAGAAATAACCACTCGCAGAAGAGCGGGTCGTATCCACAGGGAGGCAATGATGTATTTAAATTCGCACCAATTAAAAACGTTGGTTCGTAGCTAGTTTGGACAAGAATCAAGCCAAAATTGCCTTCAGATTAAGGTTGAATCAAGAAATCATGCTTAAATAGCAATTTCGAGTAACTAGAGGATATTTGTCGCAATGCAGAATCAATAAAATATTATTAAAACTTGACAATGGCAGAAAATGTAATTTTTAATGGCCATGTTACTGTAGCAAAACAGGGGATTTTTTCCCCTTTGCCGTGCGCGACGAGGAGTGGATGGCCGGACGCGGGAAGCTTGGAGGAAGTTCCTTGGACCGAGGGCTTCGAAGCGGTGGTGGCAGCGTGTCGCGCGGCGGTCGGAGTCGGCCAGACGGAGCTCTGGCGGAGGTGGCTGCAGCCGGTGCTGCAGCTACTGTTGGCGGTGATGATTGCTGGGCGCTGGCTGGAGGCATGGGAGCGCGCGCGGCCTGTTGGCGGTGAGGTGCGTGCGGGACTGCTGGCGGGGGGGGCGCTGCAGGCGTGGGAGGCACTGCAGGCGTGGGAGGGGTGCTGCAGGCACGTGAGGGTGAGCAGGCGTGAGCGGTGAGGAGTGGGTGAAGTACTACAGGCATGGGTGCACGCTGCAGCCGGTGCTGCAGCTGGCTGGAAGCGTAGGCACGCCCGCGGCTAAGGTTGCAGGCGTGGGTGCGCGCGGGACTGCTGGCCTGAGGGGCGCTGCAGGCACGGGAGGGTGAGCGGGCGTGAGCGGTGAGGCGTTGCAGGCTGTGCACGCCTTGCGTGCGGCTGGAGGCGATGCGCGTGGGCTGGAGTGGATGCAGGATTGAGCGGGTGAGGTTGCGGTTCAGGTGCTGGAGGTGAAGTGGGCGGACGGTGGTTGCTACTGCAGTGTGGGGGTGGCTTCAGACGTCCGGGAAATTTCCCGGACGTCTTAAGTGACTGAGAAGGTGATTGCACAGAGGCTGCGTCGGTGGTTGTTGGTGACGACGGCTAGGGAGATGCACGCTAAGGTGCTCACGCTGATGCGGATGAGTTCCGGATGGCGGTGTGGCCTGTCACACCACACGCCCACGGTGGTGGAGACTCGTCGCCACGGTTGAGGCCGGCGGTATGGAATGAAAGAGAGAAGATCTCTCTGCACAGTGGTGGGTCGTTGGTGGAGGCCTCCCCAGCTCGGCTGGCTCCCTCCTCCTTTTGTAGCCACTTGCATAGATTTGAACGAAGAGGCGGGAGCAGATCCACATTCTCCGCTCGTCCTTGAATGCAGGCTTCATTGCGGCAGCTGGTGGCGTTGGAGCGACAGCCGAAGGAAATGCAGCCATTCCTGCAAGAAGAAGAATAAAGAAAATAATGTTAAAATATTATGGTTATTTATATACAGACCCTCAACTTTTATGTTAACGAAAATAATGTACCTAATTGGTTAACTAATTAAATGAATGCCATTCTAAGCTAATTCTAAATGCACTTAAAATATGAATGCAATGCATGGATTATGTAATTAAATTAAAAATATGAATTAATCTATTTACATCCTAATTTATCCTAAATAAATGTTAGAATTAACCTAATGTCTAGGCACTTAAATACTTAAATAGCCCACAACTATGGGCTAATCAAATACCCCCATGCCTAATTTTTGCTAGTCCCTAGCAAAATTAAGCAAAACCTAGCACTCTAAGTAGACTAGTCAACTCACTTAGTCTTCCTTCAGAAGCATATTAAGTTCAGACTCTAGACCCAAGGTTCCTAAGTAGTTGCTAAGTTACAGACTAGGTCGGCTAAAGACGAGTTGCAGGCACAAGTTTCCCTGATTTCTGACTCTACCCTAAAGTTTATTGATCCCTGAGATTAAAGCATCCGTGCCTGTGCATTGGTCTGAGTTATTTGAATTAAAGGAAATTATATATATATATATATATATATATATATATTTGTTTGTTTGATTCTTCTAAGTCTAACCTCAGATCAGCTATCAACACGGTCTGTGTCGGATTCATTGTCCCCATTACCATACCTAGAAGGGTGCTTGGCTTTCGATGCTTCGAGATAGCACTGCCCATAACGACCCTAAGAACTCCTGGCAATCGACACTTCGAGATAGTATCGCCCATGGATTTCTTAAGCAAATTCAGGCCTATGGCAATCGACACTTCGAGATAGGGCCGCCAATGGTACCTGAATCGCACAATGCGCTTACATGCCCCCAGTAGGATGGATATCCTAAGAGACAAGCGCCAAGGAGGTAATATGTTATCATCGCATCCTTAAGGTGAGTATATACTCCACCTCTCCTACGGTGGGAACTCTTCCAATCAAAATGTGTTTTCAAGCCTCTCCTAAGTCAAAACTAAGAGAACCAAATCTCTTTTCAGAAAGACAGAAATTAAGTTAATTACCATACCATGTGTGTGAAATTTGGATGCTTGGGTTACAAGGACCCGTAAACCAAAAGGTAGAATAAGACTCCAGGTACTACCCCACCTTTTCACTCAAACCCTAGCTTCCCTTCCTCAACCTCTTGAGGAATGGTCCGCAACTTAACTCCTACTTAAGTTTTTAAGTCCACAAAGGACCCTAAAGGTCTAAAGGTAGCAGCTCATTTAGCCTCTAAAGTTTGACCCTAGAATTAATTGTCTACCTTAGAGTTCTGATTTGCTTAAGAATGCAGAACTTAGCCAGTTAAGCTCAAAACTTTTTTTTTTTGTCATTTTCTCTTTTTTTTTTTCTATATGCATGCTATAAACAAAATACCTCAGGTCCTCTCCCCCATGCCTGGTTCAAACAATGTCCTCATTGAAAACAAAAATAGCTAAAGGAAGATATTACCTGAGGCAGAGAATGGTAGGAGCTAAGGCTCCTCAAGAGTGACTTCGTCAACCAGATGGCCATCTAAAGTTATGTACAGTTTTAATCATTGACCGTTGACAATAAAGGGAGTTGCTGAAGATGAAGGATTTTTGATCTCCACAGCTCCATGCGGAAATACTTTGGTGATTATGTAAGGCCCATCCCAACGAGATTTTAATTTCCCAGGAAAAAGCTTAAGTCTGGAATTGAAAAGCCAGACTTGTTGGTTGGGCTCAAAGGTCTTTCGAAGAATAAACTTATCATGCAAGACCTTAGTTCTTTCTTTATAAGCTTGAGAGGTGTCATAAACATCATTCCTCAGCTCCTCAAGCTCACTTAATTCTAGAAGTCGTGCCTTACCTGCCTTTTCTAAATCCATGTTAACACTTCGAATAGCCCAAAGTGCTTTATGTTCCAACTCAACAGGTAAATGGCATGCTTTTCCATACACAATCCTAAAGGGAGAAGTACCCAGAGGGATCTTATAGGCCGTTCTATAAGCCCACAAAGCATCATCGAGCTTTTAGGACCAGTCTTTCCTATCAGGTCTAACGGTCTTTTCCAAAATATTTTTTATCTCCCTATTTGATACTTCAACCTGGCCACTTGTCTGAGGGTGGTAAGGGGTAGCAACCTTGTGAGTCACTCCCAAACTCTTGATTAACCGATTGAAGTGGTGGTTTCGGAAATGAGGTCCCCCATCACTTATAATAGTCTTGGGGCAGCCGAAACGGGATATGATATTGGCCTTCACAAATTTTCAAAACCACAGAGTGGTCATTTGTGCGAGTAGGAATGGCCTCTATCCATTTAGAGACATAATCAACTGCCACCAAGATATATTCAAAAACCATGGGACGACGGGAAGGGACCCATAAAGTCAATTCCCCACACATCAAAAATTTCAACAGATTGAATAGGATGTTGAGGCATTTCATTCTTCTTCCTAATCGTTCCAGTCCGTTGACATCTAATACAGGCCTTAACAAAATTATGAGAATCCTTAAATAAGGAAGGGCACCAAAAACTGGACTGGAGAACCTTAAAAGCAGTTTTCTTAGCACCAAAGTGTCCTCCACAATGAAGTTCATGGCAAAAACTCAGCACAGTTTGTTGTTCCTCTTCAGGCACACAATGTCTCAATACTTGGTCTTGTCCAATTCTAAATAATTCTGGCTCTTCCCAATGAAAATATCTTGCTTGAGAAATGAATCTCTTTCTTTTCTGCTCATCCCAAGAGCCAGGAGTTTGTCCAATGACCAAGTAATTTACAGTGTCTGCATACCAAGGTAAAGTTAGTGTTACCGCCATCAGAGTTTCATCGGGAAATGTCTTGCAAATGTCTCCAGAAAGAGAGTCATTAAGAGGAAAGCGAGACAGGTGGTCAGCCACAACATTTTCTACTCCTTTCTTTTCACATATTTCTAAGTCAAATTCTTGAAGGAGTAGGATCCACCTAATCAGACGTGGCTTAGAATCTTTCTTAGTAATGAGATGTTTCACTGCTGCATGATCAGTAAAAATAACCACCTTAGACCCAAGTAGATAAGACCTAAACTTCTCCAAAGCAAAATCTACAGCAAGTAATTTTTTTTCAGTGACGGTGTAGTTTTGCTGAGGTTCGGTTAAAGTCTTGCTTGTATAATGCAGCACATGAGGTCTTCCCTCAACCCTTTGTCCAAGGACAGCTCCCACTACATAATCCGAAGTATCACACATAAGCTCAAATGGGAGTGTCCAATCAGGAGCTTGGAGAATAGGCGTAGAGATCAAAGCCTCCTTTAGAGTTTGAAAGGCCTCGACACACTTTGAATCAAAACTGAAGGAAGATTCCTTCACCAACAAGTCACAAAGTGGCCTAGAAATCTTACTAAAATTTTTAATAAAGCGCCTATAAAAGCCAGCATGGCCCAGAAAGGATCTAACCTGTTTGACATTCGTAGGCAATGGAAGTTTGGAAATAGAATCAATCTTGGCTTTATCTACTTCCAAACCTTGCTCGGATACAACATGCCTAAGTACAATTCC
Organism: Thalassia testudinum; assembly: GCA_037157565.1. Classification (NCBI taxonomy): domain Eukaryota; kingdom Viridiplantae; phylum Streptophyta; class Magnoliopsida; order Alismatales; family Hydrocharitaceae; genus Thalassia; species Thalassia testudinum. The sequence goes on from JAZHRO010000013.1 coordinate 125,271,262, forward strand.
TTTCTGTACCATGAAGTGACTTTTCTCCCAGCTGAAGACTAAACCAGTCTCCTTACATCGTTTCAACACATTCTCTAGGTGTAGGAGACACTGGTCGAAAGATGAGCCATAAATAGAGAAGTCATCCATAAATACTTCGACACACTCGTCAATCATGTCCGAAAAGATAGACATCATACACCGCTGGAAAGTTGCAGGGGCATTACATAATCCAAACGACATACACCTGAATGCAAAAGTACCGTAAAGACTCGTGAATGTCATCTTTTCCTAGTCATCAGGAAAGACTGCCACCTGATTGTACCCAGAATATCCATCGAGAAAGCAATAATACTTATTCCCTGCCAATTTTTCGAGAATTTGATCAATAAAAGGAAAAGGAAAGTGATCCTTCTGGGTAGCGATGTTCAGCTTGCGGTAATCAATACAGACCCTCCATCCAATTGAGGGTCTAGTGACAACTTGTTCACCTTGGTCGTTGAGTTCCACAGTAAAGCCTACCTTCTTTGGCACCACATGAATGGGACTGACCCATTTACTGTCAATAATGGGATATATGATCCCGGCGTCCAACCACTTCAAGATTTCCTTTTTTACAACCTCCCTCATATTAGGGTTCAAACGTCTCTGCATGTCCCTAAAAGGCTTGATGGAATCATCAGTATAAATGTGGTGCATGCAGAGTGTAGAGTCTATACCCTTAATGTCAGCAATGCTCCAAGCAATAGCTTCCTTGTGCCTAAACAGGAATTCAATCAAGGCTCCCTCCTGTGCCTCAGATAGCACAGCTGAAATGATAACGGGGAGCGTATCATTGGCACCTAGGAAAACATACTTGAGAGTGTCAGGGAGGGGTTTCAACTCAAGGTTGGGGGCTTGTATGGTTGAGGGTTTCATAATAGATGTCCCCATCTCAGGTAGCAAATCTACCTTCGGTGGAAATGATGGGGGAAGAGACTCAGCAGAAACTCCTAGCAATTCCTCTAGTTCTAGTATATCCCCTTCACATTCCTCCAAGAGATGGGAATGCTCATTTAGTATGACATGCTGAAGGGGGTCATCACATAACATTGCAGGAGTTGCCTCTTCAATCAGGTCATCTATCACCTCAACTTGAGAACAATCCTCAAGTCCGGCTTGTTTGTAAGCATCAAACACATTAAGCCGGATTTTCCTGTTCCCAAAGCCCATTTTCAATGCCCCACTATTGCAATTAATTGAAGCATGCGAAGTTACAAGGAAGGGGCAGCCCAAAATGATGGAAGGTTTGGTTGGCTTGTTTGTAGGGTCAGTGTCCAAAACTAAGAAGTCAACGGGAAAGAAGAAATCCTCCACTCTTATGAGGACATCTTCCAAAATTCCCCATGGTGTCTTAAGTGATCGATCAGCAACTTGAAGGATTACAGGGCAAGGCTTCAGATTGCCTCCCCCAAGTTGTTCATATACGTAGCTCGGAAGGATGTTCACCCCCACACCCCGATCAAGTAGAGCCTCATCAATTTGTAAGTCACCAATAACTACAGAGATGTATGGGGCTCCTAGGTCCTTAAGTTTCGGGGGTGTGCCATGTTGAACAATTGAGCTAACAGAATTAGGCAGGACAACTTTTGATTGGAACTGTTTTCTAGATTGTCGCTTTTTCATGCACAGGTCCTTTAAGAAGCGGGCATAAGACGGAATCTGCCTGATAGCTTCGAGCAAAGGCAGGTTAATCTGCACTTGCTTGAAAGTTTCCATAATCTCATCCATCTTGTCTTTGGCTCCAGATGAGCCAGCAGAAGTCTGCCCAGAGGTGGATAAGTGCTCTGGAAAAGGCACTCTCGATCTCTGGGTGGAAGGGCTGTCATGTCGAGTAAGGGGTGGAACGGGGGCAACTTCTTCCGGTGAGGTGATTTCAAGCGGAGAAGATTTGGGCAAGTCTTCTCCGGTGGGGGTGAAAGTTGGGGTGGATGGTTTTTTAGGGGGTGAGACTATAGGTGATGAGTCCATTAAAATGGACTAATATTAAGCCTAAGTATATTTAATCGTATAGTTTAGGTGTATTAATAATGGCAATTAAGTTATAGAATATTTGTACGCCTTATAATTTGGGTCATAACATTCTATAACTTAATGATTTTATTGTTTCTATGTGCAAGTAATAAAATGCACAAAGAGCAAGGGTGGGGGATAAATTTCCCCAAACAGCCGCAACTCTTTCCCCCCTCCCCCGTCGGACATTGGGGTAATCTTCTCTTCCGCCGCCTTTCTCAACAACTGTGACCGGGGATTTGGGAAAATCCCTGAACTCACGCACAAGGGAGGAGTTAAAGAGAGGAGGCGAGGAGAGAGGAAGATCATCTTTCCCCCCTTGCGGGGAACTGCTGAACCGTGGAAAGGGCGAACCCTGTGACCCACCGCGTGCACTGTGCGCCAAGCATCCATCCTCCAGCGCCCAATGCTGCAGGCGTTCACGCCACATCTGCCTGCAACCGTTCAGAACCAACGCCCTCTCCGCAAACGCGTGCCCCCCCTTTCCGCACGCCTACCTTTCAGCCACCGCCCGCCTTCACCCCACAGCTGCACAGCCACCTGCGCCAACAGGCGCCCGCACGTCCTTCAGCCTGCACCGCGCCCGCACGCCCTTCAGCCTGCACCGCGCCCGCACGCCTCCCGGCAACCAACATCTCCAACTCTCCCTGCAATCCGCGCCACCCACAGACGCCGCACCAAGCCTGCAGCCACCTCAGGCGCTACTCCCGCACAGCGCCTGCCTTCAGCCCTGCAGGCGCCCTTCTCCAGCGCCCGCACGCACTCGCTGCCACCAGGTCCGCGCCTCATTTGCCTCACGTCCACATCCTCCTTGCGCGCCCCCACTGCAAGCGCACCTCCATCGCCCCAGCAGTACCTTCTCCCGCCTACAGAAGCTCCCACAGCAGGTGCTCGTCGACATGCGCCTCACTGCCAAGCATGTGCCCTGCTGCAGGCGCTCATGCTCTCCCTGCCCGCGCACCAGCGCGCACGCGTGCACGCTCGCACAGCTGCAGCAGCACCTCCGCCTTCTTGCTCCACAGACCGGAGCTTCGGCCACCGCCTCCGGCCGCCTCCGTCGCCGCCACTGCCACCATCGGAAAGCTCTCGACCTCGCCATCCTCTTGAGCCTCATATCGACCCCCGCGGTTCTCTCTCTCTCGAGGAGGAGGAGGAGAGAGGAGGAAAGCTCTATTTTTATCTTAATTAGAAATTACATTCAATGCCATTGCCACCAATTTTATTATTATTATTATTATTATTATTATATTGTGGCAGAATTGCATTCAAACACTCATAGTTCTTCCTAATTGCATGGTATTGATATTAACTAGTTTAAAGGTTGATTTTGGGCTTAGCTTAAGTACTAATTGCTTTTAGTACACATCACGTGAAAAATGCATGAATTCATCTTAAATTTATTGAGGATTTCTGTGAGGGAAAACTGCACCTACACCCTTAACTTTTTAGGTTATTGCAAATCTACTTTCCTTCACATTTTAAGTCCGATTTGAAAAGGGATTTCGCACTATCCGAAATAACATTAAATAATTAAGTATTGATTGCATCATTGCCTCCCTATGGACACGACCTGCTCTTCTGCGAGTGGTTATTTTCATTATTTTTTATTAGTCGATTTTTTCACCACTTAAATACTATAACGCTAAGCGACAAGTCGATCGTCAAAATTGGCACCGTTGCTGGGGAGGCAACAAACGCAATAGATTTACTTTATTATTTTTTAATCTTTTGAGTTGTGAAATTATCTAATCATTTTTATTATTGTGCAAGGAACCTGACACGGCGACGAGGCGCAGCAAAGCGACGACTTTGAACGTGAACAACGTGCATGGCGGAGACGATCTTTTTGGTGGACCTTGATGCCACCTGGAGGACGACAACAGGAACACGTGGGCCTTGATCCCACGCATTTAGGCTTACGGAGAAGCCTATTTCTTATTTAGGCAGTAGGTCTTAGTTAGATTTAGTTAGATAGACATTAGAATTTAAATTACTGTCTTTTGGGCCCTTGTTGGGTATTTTTGGGAATGTGTTCCCATTTATTTAGATTATAGGATTATTTGAACTATTTTAAACCGCATTTCAGTTAGTTAGTTAGATTAGGTCTGTTTGTTATTATTAATTAATTAAAAAAAAATCGAATTACCTGCTAGAAGCTGCATATCTACAGGACGATCATGCATATGCATTGGACCTAAATCTAAGACCACAAAAGTGCGTGAATCAAATTAATTTAGTGGTCACTTTAAACAAATTGGGACTATTAAGAGGTTGGACTTTAAAATCTGTGACTGAAAATTGTGTGCAAAAGGATCCTATTTGCGGAATTTCAAAAAATCAAAACACGATCGTATGCCTGTACACTTGAGACACTGTGCACCTCACATAAGGTCACTAGATAAATTTCTACCTCTCCTCTTTTGCACCACAAGGGAAGTTAGTCAGAAATCAACAAGCTTATCCACCAAGTTACTTCGATTCCTCGTGTGTGGGCTCGATTCGAGACTTCCATCCCTTGCGAGTAGGTTATAGGCACCAGCGAAGGTTGGCCTAGGAAGCGTAATTTTTGCAAAACTTGTTTGGCCACCAACTAAACATATAACTCTAAGACCTACAATCTACAAAAAATAGATCATGTTGAATTTGCGTTTGCTTTGACATTAGAACTCTCTAGGAAGTTTTCTGCTGAATTTTGCTAAATCCTAAGAGAGTTAAAATTGTTTTGCTTAAAGAATTACTCTTACTCCTATCACTCAGATTATCAGAGTCAATACTTCCCATCTTTTAATCAAGACCCCATGCTCCGACCGTATCCATCCTTTGATGGGTACATTGATAATTCATGGGATCATTCTCATTCTTACCCTGGGAGTACTGGCTTGATAACTCCCAGTTTTGAGCAGAGCCTAGGAGCGGGATTTTCCAATCCTGAAATCCCTACTTCCATGCAAACACCCAACCCTCCCACCCTTCATGATTTTCTGTATCGAGGTTGGACCGATACCCCTAGGCAACTAGAGCCTGAAATTGACTATCCTCCCCAACCTGATAATAGCCTCTCATCTTTTATGATAGAAATGCAAAAACAGCAAAAGGAAATAATGGAATCAATGGGAAAGATGTTGAGGAATAGTCAACACATAAATAAAGAAATAAGACAACTTAGTTACACGCTTCCCAATAATCCTGATCCCTACCCATACGATCATGATCATGAAAATAATTCTGAGGAACCTAATGACAATAGGGATCCAATTTTATGTAGCTATCACTTAGACTCTCCCAATGAGACACGGCCACTAGAGGACAACGAACATAGTGATTATCCACCTGAACTATATTGGAGTCAAAAGCAAGGGAAGATGGTACCTCTTGAGGACCTTGACCCCAATGACAGTATTGCCCTTACCCCTACCAACCCGGGTCAAGGTTATATTGTTCGTATCACTTCCCCTCTTGATTATTTGGTGGAATCCCATTCTACTCTTAGTGAGCCTACTCCTGACCCTCCACTTAGGGAATCAACACCTACCCTTCAATATTCTGAGGATTCAAATGCACCTAATGAAGGTGACCCTAAGGGAATAGAGGATGATCAATCTGGTCTCAGGGATATGACGAGTCTAATTCTGAAGATGAGGATACCCTAATAAAGGAACCTGAACTGAAAATCTGGAGTGATTCATAGGAGAATTATTTATCATTTGAGGATTTACCTCCAAAGGGTAGAAATAATATGATTAAATCCAGATTCCTCCTTTCTTTTAGGAGTCATCCTCCATCAAAACAGGAGTTGATATTAGAGGAGGACGAACAAAATAATGAGAAGTCTATGGGAGACTCTCGGAGACAAAACACATCAATTAAGGATTTATACCCCGAGAAGAATGACGAATTCAATGATATTAGCTTCCTCCAAAATATTAAGACTGATCCTCCTTTAGAAATAATTGAGAATACTGATCCAACTCCTAATGAATCACATATACACCCCGACAAATATTTCAGTGAACCAAACAAACCTGGGGATGAGCTGAATAATAATGATTCTTACATTTTGACCCTGCCATCAAAAAGTTATAATTTGGAGTCTACCCTTGATTCAAATATGACTCTGATCATTAATGCTAGGCAAGATAACTTGAAGTTGTCTACTACTGTTAGGGAGTGTACACAATCTGAATCATTGTTGGAATTGGACCTAACATCAACTAAGCCTTTATTGGACTTAACCATTACCTTCCAACACTACAGACAACCCTTATACTCCCTAACCGATTCTTGGCTCAGATCTCTACTCATGTACATTCTTTCTGGAGAATATATCAGGCCAGTACATCCTAGGGTAGAATGGCGAGTATGGATTGATGCTTGTAATTTTACTCTCGCCATTCAAGGGTTTGAACTAAGTATGTGTATATCTTTTAAAACCCGTCCTGCTTTGGAGGATCCTTGTTATCCTCCATTTATTCCGTTTCGGGAGGTCTCTTTTCATATTCCGTCTCTTATTCCTAGACCTCCCCAGGTAGCCAACGAGATTCTCTGTTTTCATTTCTTCTGGCAAGCATTTGGAATTACATTACATCATCAGCTCGCCAACATCCGTGGTTACCTGTTTTCTAGGCCTGCACTGTTACGAATATTCTTAGGACTTAACCTTTTCTGTTTGGAACCTGATTTAAAGGTTCCTTATAAGTCTGGCTACTGATAGAAAATGCAGCTCTTGTTGGGAGGCAACCCAGCAAACTGTGTCAGGTGATTTCTTTCCTTTCTCCTCCTGTTTTAATTTTACAATGGGGACATTGTAGGATTTAGGCATGGGGGAGTGCATTTGCATTTTAGGTGCATTCATGCATTTAGGTTAGCATATAAAAAAAAAATTCTCTTTTCTTGAGCTGATTGGGTTAGTCCCTAGCAGAATACCTTTGTCATTGGAGGTTTTTCTTCTTGAATTATTTCTTAAGTTTAGAATCCAGTACATTTATTTCACATGCACGTAGACTTGGTAATGGATCCTTGAGGAAAACCAATGAGCATTTGTAGTCTACTGAACCCTTGGACAGTTCATAGAGAGTCAGGCATACTATCTTCTAGTAAATCCACCTCATATTTGTGAGAAGAAGTAGAGAGATTACTGGTGTGCTAAGTCTAGTGCAAGGACTCTTAAGTTCTGGATAATTAGATGATGATACTTCAGAGTTAGGCGTAGTTTTCACTCTCTGTTCCTGGGTGCGTACTTTGAGTGAATTCCTGAGAGTCACCAAATAAGGTAGATACACAAAGATTGAGTCTTAATAAAGCTATAACTATGGTGGATGGTTACGACCGTCCTTCATAGAGTCCTCAGTTGAAGGAAGGTAATAGTGTCAAAGGTCAAAAATACGTCAGTCCTATCCATTCTTTCCCGATGTCGAGAATAGGCACTTCCACCAAATAAGCCACACAACTTCCTCTTGACCGTCATCATCCCTAATAATGCCTCATAAATAAAAGTCTGTATCGTGTTGTGCTGATTGAAAAAGAAACAAAAACAAGAAGAAATAAAATAAAAAAAAAAGAGAGAGAAAAGAAGAAGAAAAAGAAGAAATAGAAAGAAGAAAAAGAAAAAAATAGTTATATTACAAAAAAAAAGGGGTCCAAGTGTATGATGTAACACTGTTTCTGAGGCAGCAAACACCTATCGCGTTCCACCAAATATGACCCATACCTACCTTCTAGTATTTCTGATCGCCTGAATACTGGTTGAGGACTCTAACTTAGTTGTAGAGTTATTAGGACTTTAATTGAAGTGTAGATGCCATGCGAGGCCACCAAATAGTGAGTATAGTTTCTAAATCTGGCAAGATTTGTGATCTCAGAAAGAAGAAGAGGGAGTGCCCAGGAACATCAAGAGAGTACAGTTGTATAGCCTCTCTTTGAGTTGACTTATCTAATAGTCTAGAGATCTAGAGTCTGTAGTACTAGACTATATGTAGCACCAGTTGACTGTGTGCCACCAAATACAAATCCATTCAACTTGATATCTCCTACCTAAGCCAAACGCTGGGGTCAAATTACAGATTATCGTCTGCTTTATCCCCGAGGGAAGTAGTTGCCTATCTCAACAGAAATTTTTGCCAAGGGTGATGTATGAACTCCCAATGCGAATCGACTCTTTCACTTGGATCTGTTACCTAGGTTATCAGCACTTCACATTTGTCTAGATTTCTAAAGTTTTGAAATAAGAAAAGAAGAAGTCTTCTGATTACTTCTATTATTCATTTTTGCTAGGGACTAACAAATCTTAGGCATGGGGGTATTTGATGAGTCCATTAAAATAGACTAATATTAAGCCTAAGTATATTTAATCGTATAGTTTGGGTGTATTAATAATGGCAATTAAGTTATAGAATATTTGTACGCCTTATCATCTGAGTTATAACATTCTATAACTTAATGATTTTATTATTTTTATGTGCAAGTAATAAAATGCACAAAGAGCAAGGGTGGGGGGATAAATTTCCCCAAACAGCCGCAACTCTTTCCCCCCTTTCCCCGCCGGACATTAGGGTAATCTTCTCCTCCGCCACCTTTCTCAACAACTGTGACCGGGAATTTGGGAAAATCCCTGAACTCACGTGCAAGGGAGGAGTTAAAGAGAGGAGGCGAGGAGAGAGGAAGATCAACTTTCTCCCCTTGCGGGGAACTGCTTCACTGTGGAAAGGGCGAACCTTGTGACCCACCGCACGCACTGCGCACCAAGCATCCATCCTCCAATGCCCCCTGCTGCAGGCGTTCACGCCACATCTACCTGCAACCGTTCAGAACCAGCGCCCTCTCCGCAGACGCGCACCCCCCCTTTCCGCGCGCCTACCTTCCAGCCACCGCCCGCCTTCACCCCACAGCCGCACAGCCACCCGCGCCTGCAGGCGCCCGCACGCCCTTCAGCCTGCATCGTGCCCGCACGCCTCCCCGCAACCAACATCTCCAGCTCTCCCTGCAGCCCGCGCCACCTGCACCCGCAGACGCCGCACCAAGCCTGCAGCCATCTCAGGCACTACTCCCGCATAGTGCCTGCCTTCAACCCTGCAGGCGTCCTTCTCCAGCGCCCGCACGCGCTCGTTGCCACCAGGTCCACACCTCATTTGCCTCACGTCCACATCCTCCTTGCGCACCCCCACTGCAGGCGCACCTCCATCGCCCCAGCAGTACCTTCTCCCGCCTACAGAAGCTCCCACAGCAGGGGCTCGTCGGCACGTGCCTCACTACCAACCACGCGCCCTGCTGCAGGCGCTCATGCTCTCCCTGCCCGCGCACCAGCACACACGCGTGCACGCTCGCACAGCTACAGCAGCACCTTCGCCTTCTTGCTCCACAGGCCGGAGCTCCGGCCACCACCTCCGGCCGCCTCCGTTGCCGCCACTGCCACCGTCGGAAAGCTCTCGACCTCGCCATCTTCTTAAGCCTCATATCGACCCCCGCAATTCTCTCTCTCTCGCGAGGAGGAGAGAGGAGGAAAGCTCTGTTTTTATCTTAATTAGAAATTACATTCAATGCCATTGCCACCAATTTTATTTTTTTTTATTATTATTATATTATGGCAGAATTGCATTCAAACACTCATAGTTCTTCCTAATTGCATGGTATTGATATTAACTAGTTTAAAGGTTGATTTTGGGCTTAGCTTAAGTACTAATTGTTTTTAGGTTATTGCAATCACGTGAAAATTGCATGAATTCATCTTAAATTTATTGAGGATTTCTGTGGGGGAAAACTGCACGTACACCCTTAACTTTTTAGGTTATTGCAAATCTACTTTCCTTCACATTTTAAGTCCAATTTGAAAAGGGATTTCGCACTATCTGAAATAACATTAAATAATTAAGTATTGATTGCATCATTGCCTCCCTGTGGACACGACCCGCTCTTCTACGAGTGGTTATTTTCATTATTTTTTATTAATCGATTTTTCCACCACTTAAATACTATAACGCTAAGCGAAAAGTTGACCGTCAATAGGAGCATCGGGTTTGGAAATTTCTTTCCCACTCCTCAGAATAGTCACCGCCTGAGCATGCTCCCTAAAGACAATCCCTTTTCCTTTAGGATTTTCCTCAGTAGCACTGGGGAGCTTCCCAGTCTCCCTCTGTCTAACGGCCTCAACAAGGTGTCCAATTTGTGATTTCATCTCATGTATAGCCTTGTCATGAGATTGGATGATGGCACTTTGACTTTCTTGCATAGTTTTCAACATTGCCTTCAATTCATCCATCTCAGAGGTTTTAGGTTGGGCAAAGGTCTGAGGTTGGTTCATTTGATGGTTTTGAAAGGATTGTGATTTGTAATTCCCTGAATTTGAGACATTTCCTTGTCTCCATGAAAAGTTTGGGTGGTTCCTCCATCCCTCATTATAAGTGTTGGAGAAAGGTCATTACGAGGTCTTGGACGAAACCCTTGAGCGGCATTCAAATACGCTTGTACAAGCTCAGGGAGTTGGGAGGCCAAGTGGCAATCCACAGTGGCATGTGTATTGCCTTGACAAATTAAGCATTCGGAAGCCTGGGATGTGGAGGTGTTAGGTACGAATGAACTCGGGTTCGATATAAGCCTTTCCATGTTTTGATTCAATAATTGAATTTGATAGGCTAAATTCTGGGTGTCCCTTGCCTCATTCGCCTCCAACTTTCTTTGCATGAGAGTGGGCTTTCTATCCATGTAGGCAAAATTCAAGTGAATAGAATTTTCACTCAAAGTATCAAATAAGTTCCAAGCTTCATCCTCAGTCTTAGATAGAAAGGTTCCTGCACAGGCACCATCCACAGTTTGCCTATGTGAATCATTAAGTCCGGTGTAGAACCTTTCAACCAGTTGCCATTTAGGCACCTGGTGATATGGGCAAAGTCTTAGCAAATCGTTAAAGAGCTCCCATGCATCATGGAATGCTTCCCCATCCTTTTGAACAAAACTCATAATTTCCCTCCTAAAGTTATTTGTTTTGCTCATAGGGAAGTACTTCAAAAACTCCTTCTTCAGGGCATCCCAAGTATTTATATTATCAAGGGTGTGATACCAATACTTGGCTTTGTCCTTTAGGGAGAAGGGAAAGAGGGTCCACATTTGAGCGTCATCAGTAACGCCCTGTAGCTTCACCGTGGAACAGACCTCGGTGAATTCCTCAATATGCCTGTAAGGGTCTTCCCTAGTAGTACCATAAAAGGAGGGTAGCAAGGATATGGTACTACTGTTGATCTCATACGGATTGTCCCCTCCAGGTCTACGTAGTGTTGGGCCAGCTTGATTGGTTGGGATGAAATATTCCTTAAGGCTCCTTTGACCGGCCATTTCTACCCTTGGAAGGTCTCTTCTTAGGATTCTTTCAGGTTCAGGATCAAATACAAGTTGTCTCCTAAGAGAACGCCTACCAAGCATGCACTACAAACACAATTCAAAAGGACTTGTTTGGTCTTTACAAATTTAGGCTTTTGACTTTAGTTCAAATTGTAGGTGGCAAAATAAGTTGCCCAATCAATTACGCACCTATTGTCAACCTTCGAAAGGCCTAAAAAGACCTAGTTGGAGCTTAGGTATTCTTCCCTAAATCTCAAATGGTCAAGTAAATCCAAAGATGGAAGATCGAGGGATGCAAGTAGGCCAAAGCCTTCCTTTGAAGCTGTGCTTTCGCGGTGCTTCTCAACTACCCCCAAAAATCCGTGACAGGGTATCCCCCTCTTTGGATTGATAAAACCATTGATCTCAAGTTCCAAACACTTCATAATCCAACAGTAGGAGGGCTCTTGTCCTAGTCGTTTCAAGACTTAGGAGTGTCTAAATGAGTGCTGTGGTGCAACAGATATAAGTGTGCATTCACCGTAAAAGGATTTTGAATTTTAAATCGCACACCACGTTTTACAATCAAGTCCGTTTTACAATCAAGTCCTTGATTTTTAGATGTCCCTCCTTTAATTAGTCCTTTTCTCGAATATATGTGACCACTTGTTAGATCGCTTCAAGACAAACTTTGTGGTCTTTGAATTAAATCCAAATGCAATGCGTGATCAAGAATAGAATGCAAAGTAAGAGAATGAGTACCTTGCTTCCAGCAATCAACAATGCAAGAATGCACGCAATGCAGAGAAGTAAATCTAGAGGCTGCTCATACAGACCTAAATGGTTCGTCCTAGGGCAGGCAACTTCTAGCAGGCAGCTCATTTTTTTTTTTTAACTACTTATGCACAAGCAAATAAAAGTAATCAATAAACTAAAAACCTAAATCTAAATAAAAGGGAACAGGCTCCCAAAAATTACCCAACACGAGCCCAAAACAAAATTGGGGAACAAACCCCTCAAAATATATCCCAAAACAAGGGTTTCAAACCAAATGCAATGAAAAATTAAATCTAAAGTCTTAATTCTATCAAACTAGAGACTAAATGTACAATGATGTCCGTCGCGTCCTCATCCTTCTCCTCCTTTCCAAAATTGCTCGTCCAATTCTCCTCTGGCGACGTCAAGGGTCACCTCTCACAGTGGCTGATTCTTGCACAAATTTTCTCGCACAGAAAAGAAAATAATAAATGGTCAAATCACTGTGCAATTGAAAAATAATCAAAATAAAATCAGGTGAAATTATTGCATCTGTTGCTTCCCAGGCAACGGTGCCATTTGACGAGTCGATTGTTCTCTTTAAAGTCGTTTGCAGTTTTATGTGTGGAAAAATCGACTAATTAATATTTAAAAAGAAATAACCACTCGCAGAAGAGTGGGTTGTATCCACAGGGAGGCAATGACGTATTTAAATTCGGACCAATTAAAAACGTTGGTTCGTAGTTAGTTTGGACAAGAATCAAGCCAAAATTGCCTTCAAATTAAGGTTGAATCAAGAAATCATGCTGAAATAGCAATTCTGAGTAACTAGAGGATATTTGTCGCAATGCAGAATCAATAAAATATTATTAAAACTTGACAATGGTAGAAAATGTAATTTTTAATGGCCATGTTACTGTAGCAAAACAGGGGATTATTTCCCCTTTGCCGTACGCTATGAGGAGTGGACGGCCGGACGGAGCTCCGGCGGAGGTGGCTGCAGCCGGTGCTATAGCTGCTGTTGGCGGTGATGATTGCTGGGCGCTGGCTGGAGGCGTGGGAGCGGGCGCGGCCTGTTGGTGGTGAGGTGCGTGCGGGACTGCTGGCGGGGGGGCGCTACAGGCGTGGGAGGCGCTGCAGGCATGGGAGGGGTGCTGCAAGCACGAAAGGGTGAGCGGGCGTGATCGGTGAGGCGTAGGTGAAGTACTGTAGGCATGGGTGCGCGCTGCAGCCAGTGCTGCAGCTGGCTGGAAGCGTAGGCGCACACGCGGCTGAGGTTGCAGGCGTGGGTGTGCGCGGGACTGCTGGTGGGAGGGGAGCTGCAGGCACGGGAGGGTGAGCGGGCGTGAGCGGTGAGGCGTTGCAGGCTGTGCATGCCTTGCGTGCGGCTGGAGGCAATGCGCGTGGGCTAGAGTGGATGCAGGATTGAGTGGGTGAGGTTGCGGTTCAGGTGCTGGAGGTGAAGTAGGCGGACGGTGGTTGCTACTGGAGTGGGGGGGGTGGCTTCAGACGTCCGGGAAATTTCCCGGACGTCTTAAGTGACTGAGAAGGTGATTGCACAGAGGCTGCGGCGGTGGTTGTTGGTGACGACGGCTAGGGAGATGCACGCTAAGGAGCTCACGGTGATGCAGACGAGTTCCGGATGGCGGTGTGGCCTGTCACACCACACGCCCACGGTGGTGGAGACTCGTCGCCACGGTTGAGGCCGGCGATATGGAATGAAAGAGAGAAGATCTCTCTGCACAGTGGTGGGTCGTTGGTGGAGGCCTCCCCAGCTCGGCTGGCTCCCTCCTCCTTTTGTAGCCACTTGCATAGATTTGAACGAAGAGGCAGGAGCAGATCCACATTCTCCGCTCGTCCTTGAATGCAGGCTTCATTGCGGCAGCTGGTGGCGTTGGAGCGACAGCCGAAGGAAATGCAGCCATTCCTGCAAGAAGAAGAATAAAGAAAATAATGTTAAAATATTATGGTTATTTATATACAGACCCTCAACTTTTATGTTAACGAAAACAATGTACCTAATTGGTTAACTAATTAGATGAATGCCATTCTAAGCTAATTCTAAATGCACTTAAAATATGAATGCAATGCATGGATTATGTAATTAAATTAAAAATATGAATTAATCTATTTATATCCTAATTTATCCTAAATAAATGTTAGAATTAACCTAATGTCTAGGCACTTAAATACTTAAATAGCCCACAACTATGGGCTAATCAACCATCATCTCCCTCACCTTCGGCCACCACTTTGGCGAGTCTACCCCACCTCCACAATCCACCAATCAACTCGCCAACAGGTCCTACACCTTCGCCTCATCCACCCGAACCAAAACCCTCTCCTATTTAAGGCTATTCACCCCTTCAAACGCCCATCGACCAACCCACCTTTGCATGCCATTTTCCGTCATCGCCAGACCTCCACAATGCTTCTCGCCCCATACCACAACCACCACCGCATTCACCGTGCCACAACGACCCTTATGAACTATTTTAATGTGGCCAAGAGGTCGTGTTTGTGATTTTCAGGGTTCGCCGCCACTCCGCCGTTGTCGCCATTACCGCCACCACGTTCTTCAAGTTTGAGGGCACGCTTACTCCAGGTGACATCTCCAGGTAGCACAGAAGGCTCTTAGGCACACGCCCAGGTGGTCAATTGAAGACCACACCACCTGCTGCTACTCCAATTGAGGACGCCTTCACTGCTGCTGCAGACGCGAAAAGGAGGGACGTTTAGTCCCACATTGGATGGAGATAAGCCAATGCATACTCATATATTGAATTTCTGCCATCAGCTTAGCACCTCAAGACCACTGGGGGTGAGGTCCCCATACACCTCACCTTCACATGCCCGACCCTACTGCCTACACCTATCACTCCTCGCTCGTCACCACCCCCGATGAGCTTGGACCCAGGTACATGATCTGAATACCCGATAAGCCTGGTTTGAGAGAAAGAGAAGGAAGGAAGGAAGGAAAGAAAGAGAGAATGGGGGAAAGGAGGGTTTTTCTCTTCAAAGCTCTCAACACTTTGCCCTTGAGAAGGGCTTGCTCCCCTTATGCATAAGAGAGAAAGAGGAAGAGGTTGAAGAAGAAAAGAAGAACTGAAGGCTTTGTGATGGAAAGAAGAGAAGAAGGAGAAGGTTGTCATGCCTGAGAAGAAGAAAGAATGAAGGCAGAAGAGGAAGGAGAGAGAAAGAAGAAGAAGCCAAAGAGAAGAATAGAAGAAGAGTACTGTAGCAGAGAACATTTAAGTCGTCTGACTTGAATATCAAACGTCTGAAGTACTGTTCAATTATTTAACATGATTAAGTAATTAGTAAACATGTGCTTAGGCTAATAATTGGTGATCTAAATCGCATTATTTTGTTCTAGGTATCCTTTTGTCTCTAGATACATTTACCTTCATTGGATACTTAATGTGACATTAATATTCATCGAATATCTTTATAGTGCTTCATTTATTGTGCTCATTTAGATTGATATTAGCATGTGAATTCCTATTTACTCCCTGTGTTCGACATCGGACTTTCTTAACGATCTTTTGAGTTATAAATTGTATTTGTTGACAAGCAATTTAGACTATACTTCAACGCAACGATTTTAAAACATCAATTTTGTGCATTATCATTTTGGCGTCGTTGCCAAAGAACAACGTGTAATTCACCGCTATTCTTTGTTTTAATTTATTATATTTGAGCACTAAATTACCCTGTTTGATTTCTTGTGATTTTGCGAGGTACTTCACAAGGTGATCTTCCACGTAAAACAGCCACTCCCAGGGTAGGTAATCTCTCTTCTTCCCTAATATCCTAATCCTTGGGAAGATTAAAAAGGAAACAAATCAATTTGGAATCACCTGCCTTATTTTCATAGTAATCATCATTTAAGAGGCAAGTTTTCTTGATTTACGAGAAATTTTCACATCTGATTGAAGCATGAGACGATTCTGATTAGATATTCCCCATTCCTGGTTTCCTATACCTATTAGGGACTACGCTTAATTTCTAAATCACTTAGGGCTAACACATTCTTGCTTGAAGCCCAAGGTAAATATTTTGAGATCAAATTGGACTTGGAATAGAGCCAATTAGGGTTTTCAACATTAGGGTTTGAAGTGTTAGTACACAGTTTTCTGCATAAAGACAATAAACCCTCCCACATTTTTCTGCTACCCAAGTCCTTGTTTGAAAATATCTAATTAAGAAGAACCCTAAAAATCATGCTCTAATTTCACTTGAACCCTAAAAATCTTGGACCTAATAACCTGAGAGTCAATTCAGGGTAATTTCTGGGTCTTGACCTAGATTTCATTCTGTCATCTTTAAGGTAGGTCAAGTGAAGTTGACCTACATTGTAGGCCAATCAACCTCCAAATTAGGTCACAAGTCAAATCAACTCCTAATCAAGTGAAATCCAAGGCACAAATTAGGAATAAAATTGGTAGACTTAAGGTCTTAAGTCCATACATTCCGGTCTACTTGGAACCGTAGTGACAAGGAAGGTCGGGTGGGGGAAACCCTGTAACCCGTGAGGACACTCTACCATGTAGGGATCTTTGCAGGGCTCTCCCTTCCTAGCTGCCTAGGTATTTCTCGGGTGTGCGGATTTCTAATTCAGAGGTATCATCCACCTCAAAACTACCTTAGTCATCCAAAAATCTTTGGGTGCCTTGATTGGGTCCAAATAACATCCAGTCCCTTATCCCTTCTATAGAGTACATACACAGGAAGGTCCTTAGGTTTTTAACCTAAGAGGCCTCATTAGATCTTCTTGGAAATTTCTTTCAAATCTAATCAATTCCAATCTAAACCTAAGTTTGATTCTACATCTTGATTCCACCATCTGATTTGAAAGTGCAACCTGGCAATCTAGGAAGACTGTTTAGGAAACCTGAGTCCCAATGAGCACGAAAGAAAAGATGATTGAGAATGCTTATAAACACCACGAGGAATATTGTAAAAGGGACATTCAGGATAAATTCAAGAAAACAATAGACCACATTTTGAACCGTATAGAAATGATATGGATACAACTAAACCACGATTCAACCCGAGATGATCTCTTAGCAGAACACATTGAATTAGTGAATTTACTCAACAACGATTGTCTGCAATATTAGTCAAATCCCTTAGTCCCAGAAGAACTCTAGAATTTTTTAGAAAAACGGGGAGAATTGTTGAATAGGTTATATAGATCCATTGATCAAAAATACCAATCAGAAGTTAAGATGACATCTTGGAGTAATTCCAGTGATCTATGTAATTTCCCAAATCCCGAATTTGATGGTCATAGTTGTTATGGACCCCCAACCCAAATGAATTCAGATTCAAATTGCATAGCAATTGACATTTCTGATCATGATGAGGGTACGGAGGATCCAATTGAAATGACCCGTCACCTTTTGGTAGCTTAAGACGTCTGGAGTATTTACCAGACGTCTGGAGAGAGAGCCAGACATCTGAAAGTACCTTTCTTTTCCACACGTACCGTATGCACGCCACGCCTTTCCCCTCACCGCCTCTCCCCTCCCTGCAATGCCCACTGCGCACCACCCCCTCGCCCATGCCCTTCCCCTCACTTCCTCTCCCTTTATAAGCCCCCTCCTCCCCCTCTTCGTCTCACACCATCGCAGCTAAGCCAGCGAAGGAGAGAGTGAGCTGAGAGTAAATCGTGGGTTTGAGCGTGAGAGCGAAGGGTGTCGTGCTGCTTTGCTGCAGTTTCTTCGACGAGGGAAGCCTAAAGCAGTTCCGCAGAAGTCATTTCTCGCAGAATTAGACGTCCGAAATGACCTCCAGATGTCAGGGCGGACGACCAAAGGTGGGATGAGACGTCTGGTAGAGATTTATTTTTCCCATAATTTCTCTGCCAAGTCCTGAGAATGCACGCGCATGTGTCAGAGGTTTGGAGGCACGTCGGCGAGAGGACCAAGGCAGTTTCGGACATCCGAGAGCATCTCCAGACGTCTAATGGAATCCTCGGACATTGGCACTGCATTCCAGACGTCCGATAGACGCACCCCGAGAGAGGTATACCTGCGAGATAGTTTATAACGTCTGGGACCTCTCCTAGACGTTTGATTTCTGTCAGACCTTGTGTTTTTAGGCTATACAAGGCCCAAACGATGTCGATTTTCCGTAAACGAAACGTCTTTGTTTCCCATACGTTTTTCTTCATGTAATAGTACCTTGTCTGTAGCATTTTGAACCCTTTTTAAATTGTTAATTTATGTCTTAGGTCTCCAATCCGTCAAGTGTACGGGACTTGTGGAGACGTCGGGAGCTACTGTACGAGCCCCCATTCTACCTGGTTATCCTGGTAGAGTGGTTCTAACTATATATCTCCAAGTTAATAAAATGCATGCAATTAGTTAAAACCTAGGATGTGAGATGAATCCTAGGAAGAAATAAACATATGCTCTAGAATACATCTACTCAATTGAACCCTAGGTTGTGATATGAACACTAGGGCTAGAGAAAAATGCATGTGAATAATTGAGTAAATCATGAGCTATCTGTATTATCTGTAATGGGCCACATTATGAACAAACCTGTACTATGATTGAGCTGCCTGTTCTGTATATATCAAGCCGGATATAGAGAAATTCATATACAAACCCTACAGGGAATGTAGAACGAAACAAGAATACCGTAGCACGGAGAACCGGATGGTTCTGGAATTGCCGCCCACGGGCAGCCGTTAAGGGAAGTGAGCTGACCTTCGTGTATGTAATACCGAAGAGAGCAACTATCCCTTGTAATGTAGAGGGGAGCTTGCCTCCTTGGGTTAAGACCCAGAGTGAGTTTAGCCATTTTACGTCGACTCCTATTGGCCCTCACGTACGTGGTACCACGGTGAGCTACTTAGTGTAGGGGGAGCTAGCCGCCCCAGGAGGCTCGAGGTTAGGCAGGGCCACCCTACACCGACTCTTGTTAGCTCGTTGGACAAACCGGGATAGTCAGATGAGGGTACGTGGACAGTGGAGGGGCGAGACCCCTGTTCTATTCTGAGATGGCAAGGCCCTGTGCTGTTCCGTACTGTACATTTGGGTGTACCGGCTAGCAGAAACGACTGACCATGTGCCAGTGCGGGATAGCTACCCGCGCGCTTATTACTTGTGTCGTAGTCACCGCTACGTCACGACCATGACATCAAGGTGGTAGACTGGGTGTAGGACTACCACGGAGGGACTCTCCCAGCCAAGGGAGTGCCACGTGTGCATCCTACATCACAGGAAAACTGCAAGCAAGATCGTTCGTTTAAGGAACAAGAAGATTAAGTAATGTAATGGATCTTGATTAGAGATCTCTACACAGCAAATCGTTATAAGATAATTAGAATCAGAAGGTAATATGTTAAGCTACTTGTTAAGTGCATTTTATGTTTTAGCCACCACTCTACTCAGCGTTAACTGACTCCAGATGTGTAACCTTGTACAGGTCAAGGATTTGAGCAGCCCAAGTCACCGGTTGCTGAGGATGCTGGACCTAGTCAAGCCCAGTTGTAGTTTCTACTGCTAGTGAGTTTCTGTAGTTACACTTTCCAGTACTTTCTCGCTATATTTTCCATCATTTATGTACTAGTTTTTGGTTGTGATGGTTGTATTTCTGTTCTTGAAGGCATGTAATATTTTAGTATTATTGTTCTGTTTCTCCTTTATTGCCAATTTCTTTTTGCTTAGTTACATTACTTGTGTGGTTGTGGATTGATGCATGTTATTGGTTATTTCTCGTTGGACGACTGGGTCCTGGGATTAATCAAGGCGAGCCAGTCTTGGGTCCTGTAGGGATCTAGGATCGGGTTGTGATAAGATGGTATCAAAGCAAGGTCGTCCCGAGAAATGAACCAAATAGTTCGAAAATCACCACACTTGTACATGTAGCTAGGATAGCCATCACAACATTTTATCTTGATTGTCATTTCCGAGTCTTACGTCCCCTCTGTAATCAAACAGTCACCGACAATCCCGTTTCTTTTTCGATCTCCATATAGGAGATGCCTCGCCAGGGAACTCTTGAGGCGGGTCACGGACGTGGTTGTGGCTGAGGGCGTGGTCGTAGGGGAGGGTGAGCGATGGTCGAGGATGGGGTTGCTCCACCTCTCCTTCCGGGCATTCAGGCCCCTGACCTCGCCCAGCTGATCTGGGATCTCATATGGGAGGAGCTCCATCAGCCTCCTCTTCCTGGGGATGAGGAGGAGTCCGCCGTGGGGCAGGCGAGCTGCCACAGCGCTGGACGAGCTGGAGGGGGAGGGGGTGATCCTCCACTGCCCCCACCTCTTTCAAACACTTCGGGGCACGAGTCTTCCTTGCCTGAAGGTGCACCCATTCCCCCGTTGTGGCTGCACCACGAGATCTTCAGCCAGTTTAGGAAGCTGAACCCCCCTTCCTTCAAAGGGGAGGAGAGCCTGTCTGAGGCAGAGGATTGGCTGGAGCAGATGGAGAAGATCTTTGACACCCTCTGTCCTCCTGTGGAGTGTCGCATGGCCTTCGCCACGTATCAGCTGGAGAGTGCAGTTCGCAGGTGGTGGAGGGCGATCAGAGGACAGGAGGAGGGAGAGCTGGCATGGGACCAGTTTGTGGTGCTCTTCTGTGAGCAATACTTCCCTTAGACTTGGCAGGATCAGAGGAGGCGGAAGTTTCACACTCTCCGCCAAAGGTCGATGACGGTTAGTGTGTACCGTACGTGTTTCCTGGAGCTGTCGTGCTTCGCCCCGACAACCACGTCTACCGAGGAGGAGCGCCTGTGGAGGTTCACCAAGGACCTCTAACCTGCCATTCGAGGGTATGTAAAGCCCCTGAAGCTACCTACCTTCTCCCGCGTAGTCAAGGCTGCCATGACCTACGAGGAGACCAACCCGTCCATGCGAGACACCGATGGAGGATGGAAGAGGCCCTACCCGCAGGAGCACTCACAGGATCGTCGGGAGAGGAGGCACTAGGCACCAATAGAGGAGCTATCTCGTTCTGTGGGTCCACCAGGGACCTTTGGGAGTCCCCGACAGGGACCAACCGACTACAGCAAACCCCCCGCCCAGTTACCAACAGGGACAGCAGATAGAGGGAGGAGGTCGCATGCCCCTCTGCTATCAGTGTGGCCAGCCGGGCCACATACAAAGGAATTGTCCATCTATAACTGGAGCACAGCCGACGCTCCCAGCACCAAGCACTGGAGGCCGATCTAGCGGCCGCGGTTACCATGCCCGAGGAGGAGGACAGCAGTCACAAGGAGGGTACTGGCCCACTGCCTCCCGCCCGACCCAGAGCACGGCTGCTTCCTCTGCACCAAGGGCTGAGGGGCGTGTTAACGCCATGACTCACAGAGATGCTAGAGCTTCAGGCTCCGTAGTGGCAGGTATGGTTACTGTTTCCGGTAGGCTCATTTACATGCTTTTCAATTCCGGTGCCACACATTCATTTGTTTCTACGGATTTTGCTGTCAGCATGGGGTTGAGCAGTTTACTTTTAGAGTAGCCCTTCCTGATTAGAGGACCAAGTGGGCAGGTGTTTGTTGCCGAGGAGGCTTTCACTGACAGTGAGGTCACAATAGGGGGACATAATCTTCCGATAGACCTAATCATGATCCCGATGGAGGATTTTGGTGTGATCTTCGGGATGGACTGGTTAGCCGCATATCATGCCCTTATAGACTGCTTCAGGAAAAAGATTGTTTTCTCCATCCCATGGTTGCCTCCCTTCGAGTTCCACGGCCAGCCAGTAAATGGAGGATTCAGATTCATCTCCGCGCTTCAAGCAGTGAAGCTACTGGGCCAAGGGTGCGAGGGCTTCCTTGCTTGCGTCCTAGCAGAGCCCGGCCCCGTGGTCAGTTTACAAACTATTCCGGTGGTCCGAGAGTACTCCGACGTCTTTCCAGAGGATCTACTAGGACTGCCACCTGAGCAGGAGATCAAGTTTGAGATCTCACTGATACCAGGGACCGGCCCCATTTCTACTGCACCGTACCAGATGGCCCCGCTTGAGCTACGAGAGCTCAAGTCACAACTACAGGACCTACTAGAGAAGGTGTTACGACCCAGTTCCTGAATCCCTACAGGACACGAGACCGGACCGACTCGACTGATCCCAAGACCCAGTCGTCCAACAAGTAATCAAAAAGTAGGAAAGTAAACCACATTCACTATGCTAAGCAACTAACAATAACAAAAGTACAGCAGTAAAGAAGTAAAAACTACTACAGTACACACCACCACAACAGTAGAAAAGTAACCAGGTACAAGAATATAAAGTACAGAATGTAAGAGTACAAAGGTGCAAGAGACTACTCATTACAACAGAAAAGAGTACAACAAGAAGCTACAACTACTGGGCTCTACTGGTCCCAGCACCCTCTGCAGCCATAGGCTCTGGCTGCTCAACACTTGGACATGAAAAGGGGTTATGAGTACAAAACGTCAGCGAACGCTGAGTAGAGTGGCAACCAACTAACTAAAGCAGTAAAGGTGGACAGGTAGCTGTTGTTTTTCAATTACTTTCTTTAACTAATTATTCTTTTTCACCACTTGGCTTATTTATTAGGTCTCTTTCTTGATCTCGAATGTTCCTCGTGGGAACGATCTTGATTGCAGTCTTTTCCGAGTAGAAGGCGCACGTGGTGCTCTCCTAGCAAAGAGAGTCCCCCGTGGTGATCCTACACCCATTCAACCTCCCCAAGGTCACGGACAGACGTAACGATGACTACGGCACACGCGATAAGCGCACGGGTACTTACCCCGCACTGGCACACGGTCAGTCATTTTCATTAGTGGGCGCACCCAAAGCACAGCACGGAACCAGTATAGGGCCTAGCCCTCTCAGTAATAGGGGTCTAGCCCCTAAGAACCAAATAGGTGTCTCGCCCCTCCACAGTCCGCGCACCCTCGCCTGACTACCCTGGTTTGACCAGTGGGCCTAACAAGTCGGTGTAGGGTAACTAGCTGAACCCCGGGCCCCATGGGGCGGCTAGCTCTCTCCCTACAGTAGTAGCTATCCTTGGTACTGTATACGCGAGAGCCAAGAAGTCGGTACAGAGTGGCCAATCCTAACCCTAGGTCCCAACCCAAGGGCAGCTAGCTCCGCTCTACACTAAACAGGGGGGACAGTTGCTCTCCTTAGTACTCCGTACTCAAGGGCCAGCTCACTTCCCCACTCACATTTTCAGTTCCATTCCATTCATTTCCAGGAGCTCTACTCCTAATTCCCCGTAGGGTTCATGCTCATACTCCTCATGCCATTCCATACTAGGTTTCATCAGTTCTATTTCCATTCTCAGGTTATACACATGCAACTTGTAATTCCATCGTTCACATTTCCATATTTAGGTTATTCACAGGTAGCTCGCGTTTCCAACATTCACCTTTTCATTTCCAAATTATATACATGCAGCTCATATTATATCATTTCACGTGTGAGACAGGAAAGTTATATACAACAGTTAACTAGCACAAGTACTACATATTTCGCAGGCAACTGTTATTCATTTACAGGCAATTGTTATCATTCTATATACTCATTCAAGACTGCAATCCATTCATTCAATACAGACATTCCAGTATTTCTAGTCCTAGGATTCATGCCATACCCTAGGTTCTAATCATTCATTCCACACATGCATTTAGGTTTGTATTTAAAGTAGGGGAAGCCACTCTACCAGTAAACCCAGGAGTAGTGGGGGCTTGAACGGCAAGCTCACATGCCTCAGCAAGCCCCAAACCTGAAACGGAACAAGGTCCTATCACAAGGGAATATTAAGAACAATATAGAAAGTCTTCTAACAAGTAGAGGAAATCATACGGAAAACATCGGAATCTTATTTGCAGAAAATGGACCTCAAACGGACCCTAAACAGGTCAAAAATAGTGTTCTGACTCAAATCAGATGTCTGGAACAACTTCCAGATGTCTTAAAAGTGTCCAGTGCCATACCTCAAGCCCTACGCCAATCCTCAGATGTCCAGGAACTCCTCTGGACCGTCTGGACCTAGTTCCAGACGTCTGACCACCTCTCCGGATGTCTGGAAGAGCTTCCTGTTGTCTGGTAGGTCGCCCAGACGTTTGAAATGAGTGGGAGGGCGTGTCCCACGCCTTCCCGAAGCTAATCCTGCATGTAGATATCCGATCTTCTCAAAACAGGCATGCAAAAGGTGTATCGGCGGAGCAGTCTGCAAGGCCGTATCGGCAAAGGGACGTACCTTCGCGAGACTTCCTCCTCAAACATCTGGAACCTCCTCCAAACGTCAGCTACATCATCTAGACATCGCTCCAGACGTTTGATTATGGGAAAAACCCAAAACCAGGGCCTGCTTTCTCCCTCTCGTGCCATGCGTGGCCGCGCCGAGTCCTCTCGACTGGAGCTTACGACAGTAGTGTCGGGGAGGACCTCCCCGATGCACTCCTCCGTCTCGCGTGCATGCCGCTCTGATCGTACGCTCATCGGTGAGCTCCCACGCGAGCTCGCAAGCTCAACTCCTCCTCTCCTTCTCATGCTGCTCCTCCTCTCCTTCTCACGCCACTCCTGCGCTCTCTCTTGCTCTGCCGCTCTCGCTGGAGGGAAGAAGGAAGGTGGCTGGGAAGTGGGGGAAACGAAGGTGGAGGGGTTTATATAAGGTGGGTGTTTAGGGTTTTGCTGGGGCAGAAGAGGGAGAAGGAGGGAAAAGACGAGGGTACTATCTGCATGCAGGCGCGAGTTCGTACCCAAGATTTTTGATTTTCAGACGTCTGGGAATGAGTCCAAACGTCTTAAAAGGCTTAAATAGCACAACTCTTAATAGAAGGGCTTTGTGAGGCCAAGTGCCTCCCCGTGGGGAGCCCCCATTCTATTTGTGAGGAAGGACGATACTCTTCGGCTGTGCATCGACTATAAATAACTAAACTAGATCACTATCAAGAATAAGTACCCGTTGCTGCACATAGATGACCTCTTCGACCAGCTGAGAGATGCCACGGTATTCTCCAAGATAGATCTGAGGTCAGGCTACCATCAACTGAGGATTAGGGAGACCAACGTCTTCAAGACAGCCTTTCGT
Organism: Thalassia testudinum; assembly: GCA_037157565.1. NCBI lineage: Eukaryota > Viridiplantae > Streptophyta > Magnoliopsida > Alismatales > Hydrocharitaceae > Thalassia > Thalassia testudinum. The sequence continues at coordinate 125,296,375 of JAZHRO010000013.1, forward strand.
ACGCGATATGGTCACTACGGGTTCTTGGTCATGCCGTTTGGGCTGACCAACGCCCCTGCCACTTTCATGGATATAATGAACCGCGTCTTCCTACCGTATCTGGATCAGTTCATAGTGGTTTTCATTGACGACGTGCTCATTTACTCTCGAGATCAGACACAGCATGAGCAGCATCTCCACATGGTCTTGGATACCTTGCAACGGCACAGGTTGTACGCCAAGTACAGCAAGTGCGAGTTCTGGTTGAGACAGGTCACCTTCTTAGGCCATGTGATCTCAAAGGATGGATTGGCTATGGATCCAGCCAAAGTAGAGGTAGTACTCGGGTGGGAGAGACCGCGTATGGTGACAGAGATTCGTAGTTTCCTGGGACTAGCTGGTTACTACAGACGGTTTATCCGAGGATTCTCACATATTGCACGTCCTCTGACTCAGTTGACCCGAAAAGACGTACCCTTCGCTTTCAGGAGCTAAAGGGGAGGCTGACCTCAGCTCCTGTACTCACCATCCCTGACAGTGGTGGCCAATGTGGTGGGGTTGGGGGGTGTGCTCATGCAACAGAGTCATGTTGCCGCCTATGTTTCGTGACAACTGAAGCCCCATGAGCATAACTACCCCACCCATGACTCGGAGTTGGCGGCAGTTGTCCTCGCACTAAAGACCAAGAGTCACTACTTGTACGGAGAGACGTTCGAGATTTTCACTAACCATAAGAGCCTCAGATATCTGTTTAACCAGAAGGATCCAACATGAGGCAGACGTTGGTTGGAGCTCCTGAAGGACTACTATTGCAGCATCTCCTACCACCCAGGGAAGGCCAATGTGGTGGCTGACGCCTTGAGCCAGAACGCGCCCGCCCACTTGGCTTGCTTACGAGCACAGAGTTGGAGACTCTTTGAGGAGTTGAGCAGCTGGCGATCCCAGGAGTCATAGGGGTACTGTGGGACAGTGACAGTGGCGAAGCGGACACGACCAGAGCTGATGGATCGCATCGTGATTGGACAGATGACGGACCCATATCTCCAGACACAGCAAGATCGAGTATTGGTAGGGAGCCCAGGAGAGTTCTCGTTCACTGACAGAGTCCTGCTTATGAGGGGATGCTTGTGCGTTCCTAGAGACGAGGAGCTATTGAGGGAGCTCCTGACTGAGGCACATGGATCCAAATTTACCATACATCCTGGGAACACGAAGATGTATCACGACTTACGACGTGATTTCTGGTGGAGGGGCATGAAGCGGGATGTTGGTCTTTTCATTCAGCAGTGTCTGATATGATAGCTGGTGAAGGCCAAGCACCAGAGGCCTGCGGGGCCGTTGTAGCCACTCCTTGTGCCAGAATGGATGTAGGAGAGTGTCACTATGGACCTGGTAGTGGGGTTACCTATGACATAGCGACGACACGATGCAGTCTGGGTAATTGTAGATAGATTGATAAAGACGGCACGATTTCTGCCAATCCGAGTCACTTTTGGACAAGCACAGTTGGAGAAGAGATACATTAGAGACGTGGTGCACCTTCACAGGGTCCCCCGCGAGATTATTTCAAAAAGAGACACTTGTTTCACTTCCCAGTTCTGGGTGGAGTTTCAGTGGGCTTTGGGGACTCGTCTGAGTTTCAATACAGCTTATCACCCCTAAACAGACGGACAGTCGGAGCTCACCATTCAGACCATTGAGGACCTTCTACGCACCTGCGTACTAGACTGGAGGGGCTCCTGGGAGGAGCATTTGCCCCTGGTAGAGTTTGCATTCAACAACAGTTATCACTCGAGCATCAGCATGGCACCATATGCGGCTCTGTACGAGAGGAAGTGTACAGCTCCCTTGAGTTGGGTTGAGGTGGGGACCAAGTGGGAGGTTGGTCCCCCGCGGATACGCCAGAGTTAGAAGGTAATCAAGCAAATCCGTCGATGACTTCGTACTGTCAGGAGCAAACAGAAGAGCTACGCTGATTTGAAGCGTAGAGAGGTACAGTTAGAGGTTGGGGATCACGTCTTCTTCCGTGTTTCGCCCATGAAGGGTTTGCAGTGGTTTGGGGTGAGAGGGAAGCTTGCACCGAGATTTATGGGACCTTTCAAGGTCTTGGAGCGGGTAGGACCTGTCGCTTATAAGCTTACCCTCCCTCCCTAGCTCTCTGGAGTGCACGACGTATTTCACGTTTCCAACCACAGGAGATACATCGCCGACCCCAGCCATGTCCTTAGCCACGAGAGCATCAAGGTGGGGGACGACCTGACCTATCCCAAGAAGCTGGTACAGATACTAGACAAAGTCGTCTGGAATCTAAGATGGAAGGAGGTACCCCTGGTAAAAGTCCTATGTAGAAGCCAGCGGTACGAGGAGGCGACTTAGGAGCCTAAGGCGGTAATGCGAGAGAAGTACTCGGAGCTTTTCGAGGGTATGTCATTTCGGACCTACTTCGATCCTATTTAAGTTTGTTATACGCTGCTACGTTATTTTCTGCACCCTAGTTAGCTCAAGTTTCGAGGACGAAACTTCCTTTAAGTTTGTTATGTTGAAATGACCCGTCACCTTTTGGTCGCTTAAGACGTCTGGAGTGTTCACCAGACGTCTGTCCAGACGTCTGGAGAGAGAGCCAGACGTCTGAAAGTACCTTTCTTTTTCGCATGTACCGTACTCACGCCACGCCTTTCCCCTCACCGCCTCTCCCCTCCCTACGATGCCCACTCCACACCACTCCCTCGCCCATGCCCTTCCCCTCACCTCCTCTCCCTTTATAAGCCCCCCTCCGCCCCCTCTTCGTCTCACACCATCGCAACTAAGCCAGAGAGGGAGAGAGCGAGCGGAGAGCAAATCATGGGACTGAGCACGAGAGCGGAGGGCACTGTGCTGCTCTACTGCAGTTTCCTCAGCGAGGGAAGCCCAGAGCGGTTCCGCAGAAGTCATTTTTCGCGGAATCAGATGTTCAGAGTGACCTCCAGACGTCGAGGCGGACAATCGAAGGTGGGATGAGACGTCTGGTAGAGATTTATTTTTCCCGTAATTTCTCTGCCAATTCATGGCAATGCACGCACATGTGTCAGAGGTTGGGAGGTGCGTCGGCGAGAGGACCAAGGCAGTTTTGGATGTTCGAGAGCATCTCCAGATGTCTGACGGAACCCTCGGACGTCGACATTGTGTTCCAGACGTCCGATAGAGGCACCCCGAGAGAGGTATGCCTGCAAGTTAGTTTAAGACGTCTGGGACCTCACCCAGACGTCTGATTTCTGTCAAACATTGTGTTTTTAGGCCGTACAAGGCCCAAATGATGTCGATTTTCCATAAACGAAACGTCTTTGTTTCTCATACGTTTTTCTCCATGTAATGGTACCTTGTCTATAGCATTTTGAACCCTTTTTAAACTGTCAATCCATGTCTTAGGTCTCCAATCCGTCGAGTGTATAGGACCTGTAGAAACATCAGGAGCTGTTGTACGAGTCCCCATTCCACCCGCTTATCTTGGTAGAGTGGTTCTAACTATAAATCTCCAAGTTAATAAAATGCATGCAATTAGTTAAAACCTAGGATGTGAGATGAATCCTAGGAAGAAATAAACATATGCTCTAGAATACATCTACTCAATTGAACCCTAGGTTGTGATATGAACACTAGGGCTAGAGAAAAATGCATGTGAATAATTGAGTAAATCATGAGCTATCTGTATTATCTGTAATGGACCACATTATGAACAAACCTGTACTATGATTGAGCTGCCTGTTCTGTATATATCAAGCCGGATATAGAGAAATTCATATACAAACCCTACAGGGAATGTAGAACGAAACAAGAATACCATAGCACGGAGAACCGGATGGTTCTGGAATTGCCGCCCACGGGCAGCCGTTAAGGGAAGTGAGCTGACCTTGGTGTATGTAATACCGAAGAGAGCAACTATCCCTTGTAGTGTAGAGGGTGAAAGGTCGACTTTTCGCTTAGCGTTATAGTATTTAAGTGGTGGAAAAATCGACTAATCAAAAATAATGAAAATAACCACTCGCAGAAGAGCGGGTCGTGTCCACAGGGAGGCAATGATGCAATCAATACTTAATTATTTAATGTTATTTCGGATAGTGCGAAATTCCTTTTCAAATTGGACTTAAAATGTGAACGAAAGTAGATTTGCAATAACCTAAAAAGTTAAGGGTGTAAGTGCAGTTTTCCCTCACAGAAATCCTCAATAAATTTAGGATGAATTAGTGCAATTTTCATGTGATGTGTATTAAAGACAATTAGTACTTAAATTAAGGCCAAAATCAATCTTTAAACTAGCCAATATTAATACCATGCAATTAGAAAGAACTGTGAGTGCTTGAATGCAATTTTGCCATAATATAATAATAATAAAAAAAATAATATCGGTGGCAATGGCATTGAATGTAATTTTTAATTCTAACAAAAACAAAGCATTTTCTCTCTCTCTTCCTCGCGAGAGAGAGAGAGCACCGGCGGGGCAGTTGCGAGGCTCAGGACGACGGCGAGGACGGGGGCTCTCCGATGGTGGCAGCGGCGGCAGCGAAGGTGGCCGGAGCTGGCCGATGGCGGTGGCTGGAGCTCTGGCCTGTGGAGCAAGAAGGCGGCTGCTGCTACGTCTGTTCGAGCGGGCTTGCGCATGCGCTGGTGCGCGGTTGCCTACCGTTGCGGTCGCAGATGGGCGGTGGAGCACGCTGCTGGAGGTGGCTGCAATTGGTGAGCACCTGAAGACAGGAAGCGGCCTGCAGTGGCTGGAGGTGGCTCGCGCGGGCGGAGAGGGAGTGAGCGCCTGCAGCAGAGGTGGAGTGCGCTGGATGGTGCGCTGCAGACAGAGAGCGTGTGAGCGCCTTCTATAGGGAGGAGTGGCGCGCGATTGAGAGCACCTGCGGGCGCGGCTACGAAGGCGGGATGGCACTCTGCAGGGAGCTGGAGCGGCAGGAGGAAGGCGCGCGGGCAGGGGTAGCGTGATGGCGCTCTGCAGGGAGGTGCGCCTGCAGTGGACGCGTGGTTGGGAGCACCTGCAGGCGCGGCTGGAGGTGGAGCGGTGTGTGTGTGCTGTGTGGTAGAGGAGTGATGGCGCTTTGCAGGAAGGTGGGGGCGGTGTGTGGCGCATGTGCGCACGGTGGACTGGAGAACTGCCTGCAGCTGGTGAAGGCGCGCGGTAGGGAGTGACGCTCGGTGCTACTGCTTGAGGTAGAGAAGGAGCGGCACAGTGCTCGCCCTCTCCACAGTGGAGAAGAGAGAGCCATTCCTCGCAGGGGGAAGATGATCCCCGTTCTTCTCTCCACCTCTTCTCTTTAACTCCTCTCTCTCCCCGCGTGCGCCAATCCCGGGATTTCCAAATCCCCTTTCTGTTTTCAACCGGCGGGCGTTGGAGAAGAGTTACACTGGCCGTAGGAAAGGGAAAAGGCCCGCCGATTGTTGGGGAAAATTGCTCCCCAACCCTTATTCTTCCTGAATATTATTCTTGCAAATAAAAAGAACATAATCATTACACACTAAGTCATAGAATGTTATAAAATTAAATCCTGATGCATACAATTATTCTATAACTTAGTGTAGTTATTAACAAACCTAAATTGTTAAGAAAGAATTACTTAGGCTTACTATTAGTCCTTTAAAATGGACTCATCAGAGGGGAGCTTAAGGCCCTTAGGTTGAGGCCCAGGGTGAGTTTGGTCACTCTACGTCAACTCCTGTTGGGCCTCGTATATGTGGTACCAAGGTGAGCTACTTAATGTAGGGGGGAGCTACACTAAGGTGGGATGAGACGTCTGGTAGAGATTTATTTTTCCTGTAATTTCTCTGCCAAGTCCTAACAATGCACGCGCATGTGTCAGATGTTGGGAGGCGCATCGGCGAGAGAACCAAGGCAGTTTCAGATGTCTGAGAACATCTCCAGACGTCTTACGAAATCCTCGGACGTTGGCACTGCGTTCCAGACGTCTGATAGAGGCACCCCGAGAGAGGTATGCCTGCGAGTTAGTTTAAGACGTCTAATTTCTGTTAGACCTCGTGTTTTTAGGCCGTACAAGGCCCAAATGATGTCGGTTTTCCGTAAACGAAACGTCTTTGTTTCCCATACATTTTTCTCCATGTAATGGTACCTTGTCTGTAGCATTTTGAACCCTTTTTAAATGTTAATCCATGTCTTAGGTCTCCAATCCGTCGAGTGTACGGGACCTGTGGAGACGTCGGGAGTTACTGTACGAGCCCCCATTCCACCTGGTTATCCTAGTAGAGTGGTTCTAACTATAAATCTCCAAGTTAATAAAATGCATGCAATTAGTTGAAACGTAGGATGTGAGATGAATCCTAGGAAGAAATAAACATATGCTCTAAAATACATCTACTCAATTGAACCCTAGGTTGTGATATAAACAGTAGAGCTAGAGAAAAATGCATGTGAATAATTAAGTAAATCATGAGCTGTCTGTATTATTTGGAATGGACCACATTATGAAGAAACCTATACTATGATTGAGCTGCCTATTTTGTATATATCAAGCCGGATATAGAGAAATTCATGTACAAACCCTATGAGGAATGTAGAAAGAAACAAGAATACCGTAGCATAGAGAACCGGATGGTTCTGGAATTGCCACCCACGGGCGGCTGTTAAGGGAAGTGAGCTGACTTTGTGTACGTAGTACCGAAGAGAGCAACTATCCCATGTAGTGTAGAGGGGAGCTTGCCGCCCTTAGGTTGAGGCCTGGGGTGAGTTTATCCACTCTACGTCGACTCCTGTTAGCTCTCGTGTACGTGGTACCGAGGTGAGCTACTTTGTGAAGGGGGGGAGCTAGCTGCCCCAGGGGGCCTGGTGTAAAGATCTGTTCTATTTTAAGCCTTTTAGGACACCTAAACTATCAGTCAGACGTCTGGACCTCTTCCCAGACGTTTGGAAATTGAAAATTCTGTATACAAAGTTGGTTCTGCATGCAACCAGCACACCGACTACTTTTCCTTCTCTCTCTTCTTCTTTTCCTTCCCCCTCACCGAACCATAACCCTTTGCCTATAAGAGCCCTCTCCCCCTTCCTCTCCTCTCCACTCCACCACCACCACCTTCCTTCCTGTCCACTGCCGTGAGAGAGACAAGCAAGAGAGATGGACCAAGAGCGAGGAGGAGCGACAAGAAAGGAGGAGGAGGAGGTTGAGCTCGCGAGCTCGGAGAGGCTCGCCGGAGTGCGCACGGCCATCGCGAAGCATGCGGAAGGAGGAGTGCGTCAGGGAGCCGTTCCAGACTTCCTGCAGCAACCGGAGCTGCAGACGAGAGGGAGGAGTCGCGATGGAGCACGCCAAGAGGAGTGGGAGCTCATTTTGATACTGGAGTTTTTCCAGTATCAGACGTCCAGAGTGCCTTCCAGACAATGAGCTAGACATCTGGTGACGACACCGGACGTCTGAAAGCAGGTACTCGTGCAGGTACGTCTTTCCTGCGGCTGTGGCCATGCAGGCCGCACCGCAGAGTTATTTTGTTGGGCTAAAAAGAGGACTGCTTCTCTGTCGTGGGCAGGAGCAGCTTTGGGCAGGCGCACAGCACGCCCTCCCACGTGTTTCGGACATCTTGACAGCTTACCAGATGACCGGAGGCATTCCCAAATGACTGAAGGATAGGTCGAACGTCTGGAGCTGAGTCCAGATGGTCAAGTAGGAGTCCTAGACGTCTGAGGTCGACGCAGGGACTTGAGGTGAGACTCTGGTGACTTTTAAGACGTCTGGCCTTTGTTCCAGACATCTAATTTGGTTCTATAGTTCTATTTTTTACCATTTAGGGTCCGATCAGGGTCTGTTTCACGCAAACGAGATATCTGTGATTTCCTTGTGAGTTCCTCTACATGTTAGAAATCCTTATATACTGTTCTGAACATTCTGTTGTAATATGTTCCTTGATATAGGACTTCGACCTGTCGCGTGTCCGGGGCTTGCAGAGGCACGTGAGTCTGCCATTCGAGCCCCAGTACTCCTGGATTATCTGGTAGAGTGGTTTCCCCCTATTCTACTTATAAAATATGAATGCATCTATGAAATTTAGATAACTAGAACCTTAGGATGTGACATGAATCTTAGGATGAGAAATAGTTGCACTGTTTGTATGCGTGTTTGAGATTGCAGTCATAAATGAATGAGCTGAATTGTAAACAACTGCCTGCTAATGAATACAAGCTGCCTATTAGATTATGAAATGCCCAAGATAACTAAACAGTTACCTATGATATCACTTGTTGTATATGTTAATTTGTGGAAATACGAGCTGCATGTGTATAATATGAGAATGGAAATTATGAATGATGAAACCTGGTATGGAATATTATGGTGAATATGAGCATGAACCCTATGAGAAGTTAGGAGTAGAGCTCCTGTGGATAAATGGAAAGATCTGAAAATGTGAGTGGGAAGTGTGCTAGCCCTTGAGTACGTAGTACCAAGGAGAGCGATTGTCCCCTGTTTAGTGTAGAGCGGAGCTAGCCGCCCTTAGGTTGAGACCCGGGGATAGGATTGGACACTCTACGTCGACTTCTGTTGGCCCTTGCGTACACTGTACCGGGGAGAGCTACTAGTTTAAGGAAGGAGCTAGCCACCCCACGGGGCCCAGGGTTCAGCTAGCCACCCTACACTGACTTGTTAGGCCTGCTGGGCAAAACGAGGTAGTCAAACAAGGGTGCGCGGACTGTGGAGGGGAGAGACCCCTATTACTGAGAGGGCTAGGCCTTATACTATTTCGTGTTGTACTTTGAGTGTACCCGCTAGCGGAAATGACTGACCGCGTGCCAGTGCGGGGTAGCTACCCGTGCGCTTATCACCCGTGTCATGAATGCATGAACCCTAGGACAAGAAATAGTTGCACTGTTTGTATGCATGTTTGAGATTGCAGTCATAAATGAATGAGCTGAATTGTAAACAACTGCCTGTTAATGAATACGAGCTGCCTGTTAGAATATGAAATGCCTGAGATAACTAAACAGTTACTTATGATATCACTTGTTGTATATGTTAATTTGTGGAAATACAAGCTGCATGTGTATAATATGAGAATGGAAATTATGAATGATGAAACCTGGTATGGAATATTATGGTGAATATGAGCATGAACCCTACAAGGAGTTAGGAGTAGAGCTCCTGTGGATAAATGGAAAGATCTAGAAATGTGAGTGGGAAGTGTGCTGGCCCTTGAGTACGTGGTACCAAGGAGAGCAACTGTCCCCTGTTTAGTGTAGAGTAGAGCTAGCAGCCCTTGGGTTGGGACCCGGGGTTAGGATTGGCCACTCTACACCAACTTTTGTTGGCCCTCGCGTACACTATACCGGGGAGAGCTACTAGTGTAGGGAGGGAGCTAGCCACCCCACGGGGCCCGAGGTTCAGCTAGCCACCCTACATCGACTTGTTAGACCCGCTGGGCAAACCAGGGTAGTCAGACAAGGGTGCACAAACTGTGGAGGGGAGAGACCCCTATTTGGTTCTGAGGGGCGAGACCCTTGTTACTGAGAGGACTAGGCCTTATACTATTCCGTGTTGTACTTTGGGCATACCTGCTGATGGGAACCTCATCATGAGCCATAACTAGCTCATTTTGACCTAATACAAAGGATAAAAGCTCCTACATAACTCAAGGAAAGGCTTAACTCAGAGAGATTTTGAGTTCGCAAAGAAAACAGAAACTAAGGGGTAAAAATGCAATTTCACCAATCCAATCTGAAAATAGGGTAACTCAGGGTCCAAACATAGGTCAAATAAACCTAATAAGAGGAAAAGTGGGATGAGATGATTCAATAAGGGCTACAGCAACTCCAAGGAATTAAATGACATCCTGTAACCCTAAAAACAAACCCACTTAAAAACACGAGGTTCGAGGCAGAGAAAAAAATCAACTAAACCCTTTAAAATTCATAGAAAAATAATCTCTAGGGTTTAGAACCTTCAATTTGGCCTTAGGAACTCATTTTGACCTACATTGAGAACCATACCCAATTAACAACTTAATTTAGGTTTTTGCGTAAATTGACCGGTCAAACAAGGTTTAATCGGGAAATAAAATTCACCATCATAATCCTTAGGCCCCAATTAGTCATGTATAAAAACTTGAGCCTAAGAGGAAACCTTTTTTACCAACTTTACACTTTGGTCCTCATTTATTTACTTTTTGGCCCTCAACTTTTGAACCCTCACATTTATGCCCCTAACTCTCCTTCGTTCTTTGCATTCAGGTCCCTCCTGCCAAAACCTGACCAGCACCATGCTCCGGCGACCTTGCGCGGAGCATGGCGCCGCGCAGGGTAAGGGGGAGGGTCTGGCAAGTAAACCGGGGGTGCCCTGCGTCGTCAGCCGTCGCAGGAACACCCCCCTGGTCGCTGCAACCCACCATACCGGCCGTGCGAACGCACGGACGGTATGGGTCTCCATCTCCGGCGTCCTCCGGCGAGGGAGACACGTCGTCTCCCTCCGCCCTCCTCTCTGATTCTACCCTATAAGTACCCCCCGTCGCTCCACCGTTCAAGGGAGCTCGGTCCTGACGGAGAAAGACCCCCACTTCCTCTCTTCCCACTCCGACAGGAAGCCCTCCAGCTCCGGCGGCCTCCCCTCTTCCTCCTCGTCTCTCTGCCGCACTACCAGCTGCAGGGTTGCCCTCCCTCGCTCTTCCCGCGCCACGCCGCACCCAGCTGGCGCCTCTCCGCCTCATCACACTTAGCACCCCCCACCCCTCCACTGCCACTCCACACCTCCGTAACGCTCCCCCAAACAAACCCATTTCTCCGGTTGCAGTCTGACCTAGGGCTGCCGCCAGACACCGCCTTGCGGCTTGCCGCACAGCTCAACACCTTCGCCGTGCCACGGCGAAGGTTCCCCAGTAGTTTGATCAGGCCGAGAGGCCATATTCGTGTCCGACAGGTTCTGAGGCTCGATCGCCATTGACGCCACATTGAAGCAGCTTCTCCCGCGCTCCAGGCTTGAGCACTCCAGGTTTCCAGCTGCTGCGGATTACGGAGACTCCTACGAAGGCAGCCAGCCAGCAACTGACGAAAATCGAAGCTGCAGCTGCAGAAGCAAGGCCGCGGTCCTCCAGTAGGCGCACGCGAGGAGAGGCCTCAGTTTAGTCCCACATCGGTAAGCCTCGCAACTCTTTCACCGTTTAAATTGTTTTTGTGAATAAGCCTTATCGCCTCAGCACACGGGGTGAGGTCCCCTTCACCCTCCTGATTACCCGGCCTCGTCCGCGCTCACGCCCCGCAGACCTGGCTCCAACCCGATTAGCCCGACCTGCACTCCTCGCCCACCACCGCACGCCGGTGGGCCTGGACCTGGGCGCGACCCGCGTACCCGATTTACCCGGTTGCTCTGGGAGAGCTTTCCTAAGAGCGAATTCTGAGAGAGAGTGACGTGGAGGGGGGGGGTAGAGTAGGTTTTGCCCACTGATGTAAACTTTGAAGTGTGCAGGCACAGGTAAACAAAGAAGAAGAACCGTGGAAGAAGAGAAGAAGAAGAAGGCCGACGAAGACTGAAAGAAGGTGGAGCACTGTAGCAGCGGCGATTTAAGTCGTCTGATTGGAAAATCAGACGACGCCCTGCAGTAAAAGGACTGCAGAGAAAGAAGGAGAACGAAGAAGCCGTGCCGCTAAGCAAGGGACCGCAAGAAGAAAAGCTTTACAGCTGAGGCAGAAAGAAGAAAGAAGAAAGGAGAAGCTGAAGAAAGGCAGAACTGAAAGAAAAGAAGATGAGGAGCTCTGAAGAAGAGAAGAAATAAGAAGAACAGAAGGCAGAAGAAGTAGACCACCAGGAGATAAACAAAGAAGAAAAACCAAAAGCCAAAGAGAAGAGAAAACAAAGAGGAAGAAAGAAGAAACCAAATTTTTATATCTCCCTCTCTCTCTCTCTCTTTATTTTTGTAATATTTTTTGTAGTAAGAATTTGTATCTCTAGAATACAACTTGCTCCCTGAGTTCGACCTCGGGAACTCTTTTATTTCCGAGTAACAAATTGTATTAAACTGGTAATCACTTCTCTATACTATACTACGACGAAATAATAGAACTATAGAGGAAGGTCGTCACCAGTTTTTGGCGCCGTTGCCGAGGAGCAACGGCTATTCTAAAGATAATCAAATTCCTGTTTTTACATTGCTAACAATCTCTCCTTTGTTGTGCAGGAAAATACAAGAAAATCGAGAAGACAAGCAACCGCACGACAACCACTCCAAGGACAGGTAAAATTCTATCCTCTCAATCCCTAAACTCTAAAGAGGAAGAAAAGAAAAGAACAAGCAATATAAGTCTAACATGTCTTCTATACTCAGTAAACCATCAAAAGTTGCATGTTTTCAACCCATTATTACTGCACACTATTAAGGGTATTTAAGGGCTAACACATTCTTGCTTGAGCCCTAATTACCCAACAAAGAGCTAACTGGACCAAGTAGAGCCAACCTAGGATCCAACACTAGGGATTTAGAGACACACTCCTTAAGCAAGAATTGAGAAAACCAAATGAAGTGTGCCCAAGCCCTTGTCTGAAAATACCTATTCAAAGGAAAACCCAAAATAATTGGCTCTCTAAACACTTGAACCCTAAAAGACAAGACCCAAAAACTCTAAAAGGAAACAAGAGGTAAAGTTGCCCCCTTGGGTCAACCAACCTTAAATTAGGTCACTCTTTGCACTCAAAGAACTAAAGTTCAAGTGTAACTTTAAGCACCCTAATCTTAACCTAAAATTGGTAGACTTAAGAGGTCAAGATCCCCATTCTGGTCTACCTGGAACCGCAGTGACAAGAGAGGTCGGGTGGGGGAAACCCTGTAACCCGTGGGGACGCTCTACCGTGTAGGGGTCTTTGCGGGACTCTCCCTCTCTGGCTGCCCAGGTAATTCTCAGGTGGACGATCTTTCTGATCAAGGGGTCCATCTGCCCCGCACCTCTATAGTCACCCAACACATTTTTGGGTGTCTTGATTGGGTCCAGCACCTTCTAAACTCATCTCTTCCAACAGTGCATGTACGGTAGGAGGTCCTTAAGACCACCCTTAAGACCTCCTTTAGAAATTCACTCTCGTCAAGGCCAAGCCTCGACGCCCGTGTTTGTGCAGCAACCCCCTCACATTATTCTCTCTTCTGATTCAGAACCAAGTTCTTCTTCTTCCCCCATCATGGCTCAGCCAGTTGAGGAAGAAAATAATCTGGAGCACCAGCTCCAGCGACTCAATGACCTCTTCCAAAACTTCATGCACCCACCACAGCGTCCTATGATGCGGGACCACTACAATCCTGCTGCGGTGGCTATTGAGCCTCGAGTCAGAATCCCGACTGGAGGACCTGATTCCGAATTGAAACCCAACATGATTCATGCTATACCTAAATTCCATGGGCTTAATTCCGAAGATCCCTTCCAGCACATCAAACAACTAAAGCATCTGGCCCAAACTTTTGGGTCAGATGCGCAAAATCGGGATATTCTTCTCATGAAGATGTTCTCCTTTTCTCTTATGGACAAGGCCGCCCATTGGTATCAAACTCAGACCCGGTCGATCAACACTTGGGAAGAACTTCAATCCGAGTTTTTGAAGAAGTTTTTTCCCGTTGGTCGGACCAACGCCTTGCGCCATCAGATTACGCACTTCACTCAACAATCAGGAGAACCTCTCCATGAGGCATGGGATCGTTTCTAGGATCTCATGAGAAAGTGCCCCCATCACGGAGTTCCTAAATGGGAACAAGTCCAGTCTTTTTACCAGGGACTCCGTGAGGACATCCGTCTTTTCGTCAATGCAACCTGCGGAGGAAATATCATGGGTCAGCATGAAGACACCGTGTGGGAGATTCTCGAAAACATGTGCGAGAACTCCATCAACAATGACTCCATGGGATTATTCGACAGGACGAATACCCGCGCATCGACGAATCTTAGGGGAGCACATGAGACGCAGGGCCTGTCCGCATCAGTCGACCTGGAATTAATGGCCAGTCGATTGGACAAGGTCTCAATTATCGAAAAGAAGGTGGATAAGCTGACTCAGCATTTGCAGTGAGCCACCTCTGCGCATAACCCTTTCGCACAGCCTCCTTCCACAAGGGAAACTGTGCAAAACATTCTCCACCGATCTTCCCCTAGGATGGATCCATATCCATCCCCATCTGATTCTCGGATCGGAGGATCACCCGATCCTATCTATACCAGCCCGGAAAATTCCATTCCCCCTTTCCCTGATTCTCTAGAGGTTCCTCAGACCTGCGAGGACCTCAACGCCATCCAGAACGACCCATTCTCCAACACCTACAACCCTGGATGGCGAAACCATCCCAATTTTCAGTGGGCAGGAAATTCCCAAATCCAAAGACCACCTTTTCAGTCCCGCCCACAGCCCTCTCGTCATTACCAGCCGCCTCAGCCTCGGCCCAACCCTACTTATCCATCAGGGCCAAATCAGGATCAAATGTCCCTAATCCTTCAGACTCTAGCTGACATTCAAAGAACGAATGCGGCTATTCAAAAACAACATAAGGACGAACTTACAGAGGTTAGGACTCAATTGGCCCAGTTGGCAAATTCTCGCCAGCCAGGCACACTCCCTTCCCAACCCCTTCCTAACCCAAATAACGTGCCGACCCAGAAGCGCGTTATGAACCCAAACCCGGGCCATGCCCATATGATTTATCAGGCCCCCTCTGTTCCTTCACTTGACGGGATAGAGGCCTCCACTTCTTTTGCAGGTTACCAGCAGCAAGCTATCTTACCCAATCCCAACCAAAACCAGGCAGGACTTAATTCCGTAACAACCCGTAGTGGTAAGGAAACCCAAGACCCACCTCATTCGAACCACTCCAAGTCGGGTATTGATCCCAAGCCTAGGATAGTAATCCAGGACGTCCCCACCCCTGTCCCAGATCCACAACCTGGACCTATCCTAGAAGAACCACCTAAGGTCCCGTTTCCCGAGGCCTTGACCAAGGGAAAGAAGACTACCAAACCCGTGGCCCCTGAGGAGGACTGGTCAAGCTCTTTGAACAGGTCCACATAAACATCCCCTTGATGGATGCAATCCGCCACGTACCAGCTTACGCACGATTTCTAAAGAATATATGTACACCCCAGCGTAAGCCGCGAACCAAGGGAGGGAGCCCAATTGTTCTGTCAGAGCAAGCCAGCTCTGTAATCCTCAGTAGACTCCCACCCAAGGCAAAAGATCCTGGTACTCCCCTGATTTCCTGCAAGATAGGTGGTACCCAATTTGATAGAGCATTGCTAGACTTGGGTGCATCCATAAACCTGATACCCACATCCTTACTTGACCATCTAGAAGAATCTGAGCTAAAACCAACCGAGGTGACATTACAATTAGCAGATCGATCTGTAAAGTCACCAAAAGGGATTCTCGAGGATGTTATCGTAAGAGTGCAAGATTTCTATTTCCCAGTGGACTTTATAGTCTTAGATATGGACGCACCTAAGAACCCTAGGGATACACCAATCATTCTAGGGAGACCTTTCTTGGCTACTGCTAGAGCCAACATCAGCTGTGAGGAGGGCCAAATAGAGCTTAAGTTTGGAGATCAAACACTGAAAATTGATATATTTAAGGCCCAACAAGGAATTAATTGCGGTGTCATCGAACAAATTTGTGACGTCAGGACTTTAGTTGATGAATCACACTTCCAGAATGACTCGATTATGCCTCATCAACCACAGAAGGATCTTGACCCGCAAACAGAGGAGTCGAATCCAGACATACACAACCCAGTAACTCCCACCCTTGAACCTCACATCTACATTGAACCACCCGCTGCTGCTAAAAACCCTGTCCTCGAGTTAAAGCCTCTTCCTGCTCACTTGAAATACATCTTTTTGGGTTCCGATCAGACCCTTCCTGTGATTATCAATTCCAACCTCAATCCCGAACAAGAATCCCGTCTGGTTACTGTTCTCCAGCAACATCGCAGAGCCATCAGGTGGACTCTCGATGATTTGACTGGAATAAGTCCCTCCTATTGTACTCATCATATCTATTCAGAAGAGGGCACACGACCTTCTCGTGAAATGCAGAGACGCTTAAACCCCAATCTGCAGGAGGTCGTGAAAAGGGAGATCATCAAGTGGTTAGATACCGGAATTATCTACCCGATCTCCGATAGTCGTTGGGTGAGCCCAATTCAGGTCGTGCCCAAGAAGGCAGGACTCACCACTATAACGACTGAGACCGGAGAAATCATTCCTACCCGACTAGCCAACTCGTGGAGAGTCTGTATAGATTACCGCCGACTCAATTCCTCCACGAAGAAGGATCATTTCCCACTACCCTTCATTGATCAAATTCTCGAAAAACTTGCGGGAAATAGGTTCTTCTGCTTTCTTGACGGGTACTCCGGTTATAACCAGGTGGCAATCCATCCTGAGGACCAAGAAAAGACCACGTTCACCTGCCCCTTCGGAACATACGCTTTCCGAAGGATGCCTTTCGGTCTTTGCAATGCACCCGCTACTTTTCAGCGATGCATGCTTGCCATATTCTCAGATATGGTAGGTGATTATCTGGAAGTCTTCATGGATGACTTTTCAGTTTTCGGAGCATCATTCGACGATTGCCTCCAACACTTGGTCCAGATACTCAGGCGGTGCATCGATGTGAATTTGGTTCTTTCCTGGGAAAAGAGCCATTTCATGGTGCCTGAGGGAATTGTCCTGGGACACTCAATTTCGGAAAAAGGCATCCAGGTGGACCGAGCTAAGGTTGATCTGATTTCTCACCTTCCTATGCCTAGCTCGATCAGGGACATCCGTTCCTTTTTAGGGCACGTCGGTTTTTACTGCCGTTTCATTCCAGATTTCTCGAAAATCGCACGCCCCTTGACTTCTCTTCTCTCCAAGGATGTACCTTTCGAAATTTCCAAGGAATGCACTCAAGCATTTGAGATCCTGCGTGACCGAGTCACCCAAGCCCCGATCCTACAGTCCCCTGATTGGTCTCAACCCTTTGAGATCATGTGCGATGCATCCGACTTCGCTGTAGGAGCGATTTTGGGGTAGAAAGCTGACGGGAAACCCGTGGTCATCTACTACGCTAGCAAGACACTTGACGAGGCTCAGCGTAACTATACGGTTATGGAGAAAGAGCTGCTAGCCGTAGTATTTGCCCTTGAAAAATTCCGATCGTATCTTCTGGGTTCCCATGTCATCATCTACTCGGATCACACAGCTGTGAGGCATCTCCTTGCAAAGAAGGACGCGAAACCTTGATTAATCCGATGGATCTTGCTGTTGCAAGAATTCGATCTTGAGATACGCGACAAGGCGGGAAGGCAGAATGTGGTAGCCGACCATCTGTCCCGTCTTCCTTCTGAGATCATTAGCCCTTCCGGACCCATCACTGAGCATTTTCCCGATGAGCACCTGCTGACTATCGGTACTAGCCTTCCATGGTTTGCTAATGTAGTAAATTACTTGGCATCTCATCAGATCCCATCCGATTGGCCGAAGGCCAAGAAGGACAAATTACGCTCCGATGCCAAGTATTACATTTGGGAAGACCCGTACCTCTTCCGCATAGGTGCTGATCAGATCATTCGGAGATGTGTCCCGGAAGAGGAAATCAGTAATATCCTATCCTTCTGCCATGACCAGGCATGCGGTGGCCATTTCTCAGGCCATAAAACCGCATCCAAAGTCCTCCAGTGTGGCTTCTACTGGCCTACACTATTCAAGGACGCATACAGCCACTGTAAGGCATGCAGTCGTTGCCAGACTTTGGGCAACATGAACCGTCGCGACATGATGCCTTTACAGCCGATTCTCGTATGCGAAATCTTCAATATCTGGGGGATTGATTTTATGGGCCCCTTTCCTGTTTCGGATGGTTTCGAGTACATCCTGCTTGCGGTGGACACGTGTCCAAATGGATCGAAGCCATACCGACCCGAACTTGTGATCACAAGATTGTTCTTAAGTTCATACATCAAAACATTTTCTCAAGGTTCGAGATTCCCCGTGCTATTATCTCTGATGGGGGGACCCATTTTACAAATGCTCAGTTTAGGTCACTTATGGCCAAATTTGGGGTGTCTCATCGAATCTCTACTTCTTACCACCCCCAAACAAATGGTCTAGCTGAGCTATCAAATCGGGAGATCAAGAAAATCCTGCAAGTCACTGTTCGGCCTGACAGGAAGGACTGGTCGTCCCGACTTCCGGAAGCATTGTGGGCCTATAGGACCGCCCACAAGACCCAATTGGGCATGTCTCCCTTTAGACTGGTGTACGGAAAGGCATGCCACCTTCCCGTAGAACTGGAGCATAAAGCCTATTGGGCAGTACGGAACTGTAATCTAGATCTTTCCAAGGCTGGGACCCACAGAAAACTCCAAATCAGCGAGATCGATGAATTACGCCTAGACGCGTATGAGAACTCGCAAATCTACAAGGAGCGGGTTAAAGCCTTCCACAACAAACACATCTCGAGAAAGATCTTTCATCCTGGTCAAAAGGTCCTACTCTTTGATGCCCAACTCAAACTTTTCCCGGGAAAGCTGAGGTCCAAGTGGGTCGGACCATATTTGGTCCGACAGGTTTTTGGAAATGGAGCAATCGAAATCAGTCCACTCAGCCACGATTCTGAACCTTTCATCGTGAACGGTCAGAGACTCAAGCCGTTCATTGATGTAACTTCTACTGATTTGGCTGAAGCATCTTATATCCTCCATTCCCCTTGAGCTTATTGCGCCCAGCCGATGGCGTAAAACTCAGCGCTTAACGGGAGGCAACCCGTCATTTTCCTAAAAATCCAAAACTTTTTCTGACACCTTTTTGCACTTAAGGTTCACCCTTGTAGACAGCCGACCCCACCTCAGATGCTTGCATCTGGGATTAGAAATCGTCCGCAAAAATTCAACCCGACCCATTCACTCATCCAAATTTCTGTCTTAAGGAATAAACTAAGTTAAATAAAAACCCCTTAGGTTACAATGAGGACATTGCAAATCTTAGGCATGGGGGGGTATGAAAGTGCAAAACTTGTAAGAAAAGGTTTCAAACAAAAAATTCACATATGCCAAAAACACCATAAAAATTAAAAATTTTTGAAAAAGAATAAGAGGAAAAGAGGAGAAGGAAATTTTGTGAAGGAGAAGGAGAAAAGAAACAAAATGAAAAAGGAGCACAAAATTATGAGAAAAGGTGATAGTCATTAGTAAGGAACTAAGGAATTAACCTAAGTTCTAGACCTCATTCAAGAAAATAACTGAA
Organism: Thalassia testudinum; assembly: GCA_037157565.1. NCBI lineage: Eukaryota > Viridiplantae > Streptophyta > Magnoliopsida > Alismatales > Hydrocharitaceae > Thalassia > Thalassia testudinum. The sequence goes on from JAZHRO010000013.1 coordinate 125,315,564, forward strand.
AAGTGCATAATGAGATTAGTAAGAACGCAAACCTTAGGCATTCTTGAATAGACTCTTAGTACCCATTAAGATCCAGACAATCCTCAAGAGGTTGAGGAAAATGAAAAGCTTAAGTGCTAGGTCCAAGGCTTAAGGAGTATTTGGCCTCGTTAACTAATTTTTGGTTTACGAGACTTAGTAACCTAAGCACCCTAACCTCACACACAGCCTGGTTCAGTAAGCGTAAAAATCAAAATCACGCAGAAGCGTCGCAAAATTCTGAAAAGTACACCTAGAGTAGGAGCGGCCGACCAACACAAGTTGATTTGGACGAGTTCCCAGCGCGGAGAGGCGGGAAATCCCCTCGAAGATGCATAACAAAATATCATCTCCTCGGTGCTTGTCTCTTAGGATATTCACATATCCTACTGGGGGCATGTAAGCACTCTGCTGATTCAGATTCCATGGATGGCATTATCTCGAAGTGTCAATTGCCAGGGTCTGGATTCAGCCACGGAACACCATGGATGGGATTATCTCGAAATCTCAATAGCCAGGGTTCCGGGGGTTGCCATGGGCGGTGCTATCTCGAAGCATCGATCACCAGGAACCCTTGAGGATTGATGATGGGAGCAATGAATCTGATACAGACCGTGTTGAAAAGCCAATCCTAAGCTAGAAGTAAAAAGAAAAAGAGAGAGAACTCTCCAAATATAAAAATTTTCTATCTCTCTCTCTTACAAAATGCACTGCAAACTGAGCCAGGGCTAAAATCATTTCAAGCACGGGTGCTTTAACCACAAAGTCCAATAAACCTTAGGTTAGTTCTTGTGGGCCTTAAAAACCTTTGCTAAGGACTGAGGCCAAGGCTAGACAGATTTGGATCTTGATTGGTACTAGGGTACCTTTTAGGCCTATGGTCAGCATTCTAACCTAATCTAAGCTCAAATGAAAAAGCACTTATCTGAAGCTATTAAGAACTTCATGGTCTAGAACAAGGGTTGAAACCTTAAGTTTTTGCTAAGGGACTAGCAAAAGCTAGGCATGGGGGTATGATGAGAACCTCATCATGAGCCATAACTAGCTCATTTTGACCTAATACAAAGGATAAAAGCTCCTACATAACTCAAGGAAAGGCTTAACTCAGAGAGATTCTGAGTTCGCAAAGAAAACAGAAACTAAGGGGTAAAAATGTAATTTCACCAATCCAATCTGAAAACAGGGTAACTCAGGATCCAAACATAGGTCAAATAAACCTAATAAGAGGAAAAGTGGGATGAGATGATTCAATAAGGGCTACAGCAACTCCAAGGAATTAAATGACATCCTATAACCCTAAAAATAAATCCACTTAAAAACACGAGGTTCGAGGCAGAGAAAAAAATCAACTAAACCCTCTAAAATTCATAGAAAAATAATCTCTAGGGTTTAGAACCTTCAATTTGGCCTTAGGAACTCATTTTGACCTACATTGAGAACCATGCCCAATTAACAACTTAATTTGGGTTTTTGCGTAAATTGACTGGTCAAACAAGGTTTAATCTGGAAATAAAATTCACCATCATAATCCTTAGGCCCCAATTAGTCATGTATAAAAACTTGAGCCTAAGAGGAAACCTTCTTGACCAACTTTACACTTTGGTCCTCATTTATTTACTTTTTGGCCCTCAACTTTTGAACCCTCACATTTATGCCCCTAACTCTCCTTCGTTCTTTTCATTCAGGTCCCTCCTGCCAAAACCTGACCAGCACCATGCTCCGGCGACCTTGCGCGGAGCATGGCGCCGCGCAGGGTAAGGGGGAGGGTCTGGCAAGTAAACCGGGGGTGCCCTGCGTCGTCAGCCGTCGCAGGAACACCCCCCTGGTCGCTGCAACCCACCATACCGGCCGTGCGAACGCACGGACGGTATGGGTCTCCATCTCCGGCGTCCTCCGGCGAGGGAGACACGTCGTCTCCCTCCGCCCTCCTCTCTGATTCTACCCTATAAGTACCCCCCGTCACTCCACCGTTCAAGGGAGCTTGGTCCTGACGGAGAAAGACCCCCACTTCCTCTCTTCCCACTCCGACAGGAAGCCCTCCAGCTCCGGCGGCCTCCCCTCTTCCTCCTCGTCTCTCTGCCGCACTACCAGCTGCAGGGTTGCCCTCCCTCGCTCTTCCCGCGCCACACCGCACCCAGCTGGCGCCTCTCCGGCCCTCTCCTCGCCGCCGCCCCTTCCCCCGGGCATCTTCTTCTCCGGCGACAGTCGATACGACTGCCGCCTTGCTCCAGCCCCTTTCGTCTCCGTAGCTAGGTCAGAACTTCTCCCCATCTCCCCCTCTTTCTTTTCCTCACTGTCTTTTATTTGATTAAACCCTCGACCGCTCCTGTCCACCGTCACCCCCTTCGTCTCCGGCCAAACTCCGGCGAGATGCCCCCATCGCTCCACAGCCTCACACGCCTCGCCGACCCTCACCGAACCTCCGCCTCATCACACTGAGCACCCCCCACCCCTCCACTGCCACTCCACACCTCCGTAACGCTCCCCCAAACAAACCCATTTCTCCGGTTGCAGTCCGACCTAGGGCTGCCGCCAGACACCGCCTTGCGGCTTGCCGCACAGCTCAACACCTTCGCCGTGCCATGGCGAAGGTTCCCCAGTAGTTTGATCAGGCCGAGAGGCCATATTCGTGTCCGACAGGTTTTGAGGCTCGACCGCCATTGACGCCACATTGAAGCAGCTTCTCCCGCGCTCCAGGCTTGAGGACTCCAGGTTTCCAGCTGCTGCGGATTACGGAGACTCCTGTGAAGGCAGCCAGCCAGCAACCGACGAAAATCGAAGCTGCAGCTGCAGAAGCAAGGCCGCGGTCCTCCAGCAGGCGTACGCGAGGAGAGGCCTCAGTTTAGTCCCACATCGGTAAGCCTCGCAACTCTTTCACCGTTTAAATTATTTTTGTGAATAAGCCTTATCGCCTCAGCACACGGGGTGAGGTCCCCTTCACCCGCCCGATTACCCGGCCTCGTCCGCGCTCACGCCCCGCGGACCTGGCTCCGACCTGATTAGCCCGACTTGCACTCCTCGCCCACCATCGCACGCCGGTGGGCCTGGACCCGGGCGCGACCCGCGTACCCGATTTAACCGGTTGCTCTGGGAGAGCTTTCCTAAGAGAGAATTCTGAGAGAGAGTGACGCGGAGGGGGGGGGTAGAGTAGGTTTTACCCACTGATGTAAACTTTGAAGTGTGCAGGCACAGGTAAATAAAGAAGAAGAACCGTGGAAGAAGAGAAGAAGAAGAAGGCCGACGAAGACTGAAAGAAGGTGGAGCACTGTAGCAGCGGCGATTTAAGTCGTCTGATTGGAAAATCAGACGACGCCCTGCAGTAAAAGGACTGCAGAGAAAGAAGGAGAACAAAGAAGCCGTGCCGCTGAGCAAGGGACCGCAAGAAGAAAAGCTTTACAGCTGAGGCAGAAAGAAGAAAGAAGAAAGGAGAAGCTGAAGAAAGGCAGAACTGAAAGAAAAGAAGATGAGGAGCTCTGAAGAAGAGAAGAAATAAGAAGAACAGAAGGCAGAAGAAGAAGACCACCAGGAGATAAACAAAGAAGAAAAACCAAAAGCCAAAGAGAAGAGAAAACAAAGAGGAAGAAAGAAGAAACCAAATTTTTATCTCTCCCTCTCTCTCTCTCTTTATTTTTGTAATATTTTTTGTAGTAAGAATTTGTATCTCTAGAATACAACTTGCTCCCTGAGTTCGACCTCGGGAACTCTTTTATTTCCGAGTAACAAATTGTATTAAACTGGTAATCACTTCTCTATACTATACTACGACGAAATAATAGAACTATAGAGGAAGGTCGTCACCACCTGCTAGCGGAAATGACTGACCGCGTGCCAGTGCGGGGTAGCTACCCGTGCGCTTATCACGCGTGTCATAGTCATCGCTACGTCTGTCAATGACCTCGAGGTGGTTGACTGGGTGTAGGATTATCACGGGGGACTCTCCCAGCCAGGAGAGCACCACGTGTGCCTTCTACTCTTCGGAAAAGACTGCAATCAAGATCGTTCCCACGAGGAACATGCGAGATCAAGAAATAAATATGAAAGTAAACCAACGGATGAAAAGGAATCACTTGTAAAATAAAATAATTGGAAAAGATAAAATTTACCTGTTAGCTTTTACTGCTTTAGATAGTTTGGTTACCACTCTACTCAGCGTTTGCTGACTCCGTTTTTACATAACTCTTTGCAGGTCCAGGAGTTGAGCAGCCCGAGTTACCGGCTGCAGAGGGTGCTGGGCCCAATCAAGCCCAGCAGTAGTTTCCTATTGTTGTTGTACTCTCTTTTCTACTTGTGAGTTTTAGACTGTTGTTACCGTTTCTGTTATTGTACCTTGTTCTACTTTCTTGTTGTTGTGGTGGTATGTACTGTTTAGCAGTTTTCACTTCCTTTACTGCTTGTACTCTTTTACTGTTAGTTACCTTGCATAGTGAATATGATTTATTTTCCTACTTTGTGGTTATTTCTTTTTGGACGACTAGGTCTTGGGATTAGTCGAGTTGGGCTAGTCTCGGGTCCTGTAGGGATTCGGGAACCAGGTCGTAACAAGATGGTATCAGAGCAAGGTCATCCCGAGAAATGAACCAACTAGCTTGAGAATAACCAATTCATGTGCATGTAACTAGAGTAACCACCACGAGCACCTCTCCCTGAGGAGATGGAGGGGGAGTCCTCTGTGGGACTCAGAGACCGTCGCAGCGCTGGACGAGCAGGAGGGGGAGGGGGTGGTCCTCTGCCACCCCCACCGCACTCTGACACTTCTGAGCACGAGCCCTCCCTGCCTGGAGGTGTGCCCGTTCCCCCACTGTAGCTGCACTACGAGCTTTTCTGACAGTTCCGGAAGCTAAAGCCCCCCTCCTTCAAGGGGGATGAGGACCCGTCTAAGGCAAAGGATTGGCTGGAGCAGATTAAGAAGGTGTTTGACACCCTTCACCCCCTGCAGAGTGCCGCGTGGCCTTTGCCACGTACCTGCTGGAGAGTGCAACGCACAAGCGGTGGAGGGCAGTCAGAGGTCAAGAGAGGGGAGAGCCAATGTGTGACCAGTTCGTGACCCTCTTCTGTGAGCAGTACTTCCCACAGACTTGGCAAGACCAGAGGAGGCTAGAGTTCCACACTCTCCGCCAGGGGACGATGACTGTTAGCGCGTACCGCACGCGCTTCCTGGAGCTATCACGCTTTGCTGCGACAGCTGTAGCTACAGAGGAGGAGCACCTGTGGAGGTTCACTGAGGGGCTCCAGCCAGCTATTCGGGGGTATGTCAAGCCCCAGAAGCTGCCTACTTTCTCGAGAGTGGTAGAGGCAGCCATGACGTACGAGGAGACCAACCCGGCCACGCAAGACACCGACAGTGGACGGAAGAGGCCCTACCAGCCAGAGTACTCTCAGGGCCGACGAGAGAAGAGGCACGCGGCACCCGCGGGAGAGCCATCTCATTTTACAAGGCCGTCAGTGGCCTTTGGGGACCCCCAATAGGGGCCAACTGTCAGCACTGGACCCTCGCCTAGCCGTCAACAGGGACCTATTAAGGGAGGGAGTCAAGTTCCTCTCTACTACCAATGTGGTCAGCCGGGCCACATCAGGAGGGACTGCCCGTCTAGGGCTGGTGCGCAGCAAATGCTCCCTGCACCAAGTGCTGCAGGCCGAGCAGGTGGTCGTAGTTCCTAGGCGCGAGGGGGAGGACAGTAGTCATGGGGAGGATACCGACCAACGGCTACTCGCCCGACTCAGAGTGTGGTTGCTTCTTCTGCACCGAGAGCTGAGGGGTGTACCAATGCCCTGACACACAAAGACGTCAGGGCATCTGGTTCAGTGGTGGCAGGTATGGTTACGTTTCTGGAAGATTAGTTTACGTGCCTTTCGATTCAAGTGCCACACTCTCTTTTGTCGCTGCGAGTTTTGCTGTCAGTTTGGGATAGGACTATGTGTTGTTAGAGGATCCGTTTGTGATCAGAGGCCCAGGTGGCCAACTGTTTGTAGCTGAGGAGGTATACACAGACTGTGAGGTCAGTATTGAGGGACACAGCCTCTCCGCTGACTTGATTGTGATACCGATGGAGAATTTTGGCATGATTTTGGGGATGGATTGGTTGTCTACTTACCATGCCTTGGTGGACTGTTTCGGGAGGAAGATCGTCTTTTCCATACCGGAGATGCCTTCCTTTGAGTTCCATGGATAGCCGATAGACAGAGGTTTCAAGTGCATATCTGCGCTTCGGGCAGCGAGACTTTTGAGCTGGGGGTGTGAGGGCTTTCTAGCCTATGTGGTGGCGGAGTCCAGCCCCGTGATAGACTTTCAGAGTATTTCGGTGGTTAGTAAGTACCCCGACGTGTTTCCAGAGGAGCTGCCAGGACTACTGCCTGAGGGTGAGATAGAGTTTGAAATATCACTGGTACCGGGGACCAACCCCATTTCTACTGCACCGTACCGGATGGCACCACTTGAGCTACGAGAGCTCAAGTCACAGCTACAAGACCTATTGGAGAAGGGCTTTGTGAGGCCTAGTGCGTCCCTGTGGGGAGCCCCTGTGTTATTTGTGAAGAAGAAGGATGGTACCCTGCACCTTTGTGTTGACTATAGACAGTTGAAAGGGTCACCATCAAGAACAAGTATCCGCTGCCGAGGATTGATGATCTGTTTGACCAGTTGCGAGGTGTCACAGTATTCTCCAAGATAGATCTGAGATCAGGATACCACCAGTTGAGGATCAAGGAGACCGACGTCTCCAAGATAGCTATCCGCACCCGGTACGGACACTAAGAGTTTTTGGTCATGCCGTTTGGGCTGACCAACTCCCCCGCTGCCTTTATGGATTTGATGAACCGGGTTTTCAGACCGTATTTGGATCAGTTTGTGGTGGTATTTATTGATGATGTGCTCATTTACTCGCGGGATCAGGCACAGCACAGATAGCACTTGCAGATGATTCTGGACACTTTAAGACGATGCAGGCTGTATGCCAAATATAGCAAGTGCGAGTTTTGGTTGAGGCTGGTGACTTTCTTGGGCCATGTGATCTCAAGGGATGGTTTGGCTGTGGATCCAACCAAGGTTGAGGCCGTACTCCGGTGGGAGAGGCCACGTACAGCGACAGAGATACACAACTTCTTGGGACTAGCAAGGTACTACCAGCGGTTGATCAGGGGATTCTCGCAGATTGCGCATCCTATGACTCAGTTGACCCGGAAGGACGTACCCTTTACTTGGACAGACGCTTGTGAGGCATGTTTTCAAGAGTTGAAGGAAAGGCTGACTTCAGCTCCGGTGCTTACCATCCCAGATAGCAGTGGCAGTTTTGTGGTCTACACGGACGCTTCGTTGCAGGGGTTAGGGGGTGTGCTCATGCAGCGGGGTCACGATGTCGCTTACACTTTGTGGAAACTGAAGCCCCATGAGCATAGCTACCCTACCCATAACTTAGAGCTGACAGCTGTCTTCTTCACGCTGAAGACATGGAGGCACTACCTTTACGATGAGACCTTTGAGATTTTCACAGATCATAAGAGCCTCAAGTACTTGTTTGATCAGAAGGAGCTTAACATGAGACAGAGACATTGGTTAGAGCTCCTGAAGGACTATGACTGCAGCATCTCCTACCATCCAGAAAAGGCCAATGTGGTGGTTGACGCCTTGAGCCGGAAGGCGCCCGCCCACTTGGCCAGTTTACAGGCACAAAGTTGGAGACTTATGGAGGAGTTGGGCAGTTGGCGACCCCGAGAGTCACAGGGGCATTGTGGGGCAGTGACAGTGACGCGACAGATGAGACCAGAGCTGATAGACCGCATCATCACAGGACAGATGACAGATCCGTACCTACAGTCGTTGCGAGACAGAGTGCTGTCAGGGGACCTAGGAGACTTCTCTTTTACAGATGAGGTGCTGCGTATGAGGGGACATTTATGCGTTCTCAAGGATGAGGAGTTGTTGAGAGAGCTTTTGACAGAGGCGCACGGGTCCAGGTTCACCATACATCCCAGGAACACAAAGATGTATCATGATCTGAGATGTGACTTTTGGTGAAGAGGGATGAAGCGGGATGTAGGCGAGTTCGTGAAGCAGTGTTTGGTGTGCCAGTAGGTGAAGGCCGAGAATCAGAGGCCTGTAGGGCCATTGCAGCCACTTCCTGTGCCAGAGTGGAAGTGGGAGAGCATCACCATGGACTTGGTGGTGGGCTTACCCGTTACCCAACGAGGACATGACGCAGTCTGGGTGATTGTGGACAGGTTGACAAAGACGGCACATTTCCAGCCGATCCGAGTCACTTTGGGACCAACACAGTTGGCAGAGAGGTACATTCGTGATGTAGTACATCTGCATGGAGTTCCGCGTGAGATTGTATCCGATCGGGATACCCATTTTAGTTCCCAGTTTTGGGCTGAGTTTCAATAGGCTTTGGGGACACAGTTGAGGTTCAGTACTGCGTACCACCCTCAGACGGACGGACAGTCAGAACGCACTATACAGACACTTGAGGACCTTTTGCATGCCTGTGTACTAGACTGGAGGAGCTCTTGGGAGGAGCACTTACCCCTGGCAGAGTTTGCATATAATAATAGCTATCACTCGAGCATCGGCATGGCACCTTATGAGGCTCTGTACGAACAGAGGTGTACTGTGCCCTTGAGTTGGGTTGAGGTGGGGACCAAGTGGGAGGTTGGCCCCAGGCTGATCCGGCGGAGTCAGGAGGTGATAGAGCAAATTCACAGACGACTCCTCACTGTCAGGAGCAGGCAGAAGAGTTATACTGACCGGAAATGCAGAGAGGTGCAATTCGAGGTTGGGGACCACGTCTTCCTTCACATTTCACCCATGAAGGGCCTGTAGCATTTTGGGGTGAAAGGGAAGCTTGCGCCAAGGTTTGTGGGGCCCTTTGAGGTCCTGGAGCGGTTAGGACCCGTTGCTTACAGGCTTGCCCTTCCTCCCCAGATTTCTGGTGTACACAACGTGTTCCACGTGTCCAACCTCAGGAAGTACGTTGTCGAGCCCAGTCACGTTATGAGCCACGAGAGTGTCGAGGTGGGTGACGACCTGACCTACCCCTAGCGACCAGTGCAGATACTAGATAGAGCCGTCCGAAGTTTGAGACGGAAGCAGGTACCTCTGGTGAAGGTCTTGTGGAGGAGCCAGAGGTATGAGAAGGCTACCTGGGAGTCTGAGGCGGCGATGCGAGAGCAGTACCTGGAGCTTTTTGAGGGTACGTCTTTTCGGACCGGCTTTGGTCCTCTTTAAGTTTGTTATGCGTATTTTGTTCTTTTTCCGCACCCTAGCTAGCTAAAGTTTCAGGGACGAAACTTCCTTTAACTTTGTTATGATGTTAAGACCCGTGCTGTTTAAGCCTTTTAAGACGTCTAGACTTTAGGTCAGACGTCTAGTAAGACGTCTGGACTAAGGGTCAGACGTCTAGTAAGACGTCTGGAAATTGAAAATTCGGTACGCGAAGTTGGTTCTGCACGCAGCGAGCGTGTCGACTACTTTTCCTTCTCTCTCTTCTTCTTTTCCTTCCCCCCTCACCGAACCCTAACCCTTTGCCTATAAGAGCCCTCTCCCCCTTCCTCTCCTCTCCACTCCACCACCACCACCTTCCTTCCTCTCCACTGCCGTGAGAGAGACAAGCGAGAGAGAGGGCGAGAGAGAGGGAGCAAGAGTGAGGAGGAGTGGAGTGAAGAGAGGAGGAGGAGGTTGAGCTCGCATGCTCGGAGAGGCTCTCCGAAGTACGCATGGCTGCCGCAATGCGTGCGGGAGGAGTACATCGGGGAGCCGTTCCCGACTTCCTGCAGCAGCCGGAGTTGCAGACGAAAGGGAGGAGCCGCGACGGAGCGTGGCGAGAGGAGTGGGAGCTCGTTTTGATAGTAGAGTTTTTCCAGTATCAGACATCCGGAGTGCCTTCCAAACGATGGGCTGGACGTCTGGTGACGACACGGGACGTCTGAAAGCAAGTACTCACGCAGGTACGTCTTTCCCGTGGCTGTGGCTATGCAGGCTGCATCGCAAAGTCATTTTGTTGGGCTAAAAAGAGGACTACTGCTCTGTCCTGCGTAGGAGCAACTTTAGGAAGGCACGCGGCACTCCCTCCCACACGTTTCAGACGTCTAGACAGCTTACCAGATGACCAGAGGCATTCCCAGACGACTGGAGGATAGGTCAGACGTCTGGAGCTGAGTCCAGATGGTCAAGTAGGAGTCCTAGACGTCTGAGGTCGATGCAGGGACTTGAGGTGAGACTCTGGTGACTTTTAAGACATCTGGACTTTGTTCCAGACGTCTGATTTGGTTCTACAGTTCTATTTTTTACCTTTTAGGGTCCGATCAGGGTCCGTTTTACGCAAACGAGATATCTGTGGTTTCCTTGTAAGTTCTTCTACATGTTAGAAATCCTTATATACTGTTCTGAATGTTATGTTGTGATTTGTTCCTTGATTTAGGACTTCGACCTGTCGTGTGTCCAGGGCTTGTAGAGGCATGTGAGTCTACCGTTCGAGCTCCTAGTACTCTCGGATTGTATGGTAGAGCAGTTTCCCCCTGTTCTACTTGTAAAGTATGAATGCATCTATGAAATTTAGATAACTAGAACCCTAGGATGTGGCATGAATCCTAGGACGAGAAATAGTTGCACTGTTTGTATGCATGTTTGAGATTGCAGTCATAAATGAATGAGCTGAATTGTAAACAACTGCCTGTTAATGAATACGAGCTACCTGTTAGAATATGAAATGCCTGAGATAACTAAACAGTTACTTATGACATCACTTGTTGTATATGTTAATTTGTGGAAATACAAGCTGCATGTGTATAATATGAGAATGGAAATTATGAATGATGAAACCTGGTATGGAATATTATGGTGAATATGAGCATGAACCCTACAAGGAGTTAGGAGTAGAGCTCCTGTGGATAAATGGAAAGATCTAGAAATGTGAGTGGGAAGTGTGCTGGCCCTTGAGTACGCGGTACCAAGGAGAACAACTGTCCCCTGTTTAGTGTAGAGCGGAGCTAGCAGCCCTTGGGTTGGGACCCGGGGTTAGGATTGGCCACTCTACACCAACTTCTGTTGGCCCTCGCGTACACTATACCGGGGAGAGCTACTAGTGTAGGGAGGGACCTAGCCACCCCACGGGGCCCGAGGTTCAGCTAGCCACCCTACACCGACTTATTAGACCCGTTGGGCAAACCAGGGTAGTCAGACAAGGGTGCACAAACTGTGGAGGGGAGAGACCCCTATTTGGTTCTGAGGGGCGAGACCCTTGTTACTGAGTGGGATAGGCCTTATACTATTCCGTGTTGTACTTTGGGCATACCTGCTAGCGGAAATGACTGACCGCGTGCCAGTGCGGGGTAACTACCCGTGCGCTTATCACGCGTGTCGTAGTCACCGCTACGTCTGTCAGTGACCTCGGGGTGGTTGACTGGGTGTAGGATTATCACGGGGGACTCTCCCAGCCAGGAGAGCACCACGTGTGCCTTCTACTCTTCGGAAAAGACTGCAATCAAGATCGTTCCCACGAGGAACATGCGAGATCAAGAAATAAATCTGAAAGTAAACCAATGGATGAAAAGGAATCACTTGTAAAATAAAATAATTGGAAAAGATAAAATTTACCTGTTAGCTTTTACTGCTTTAGATAGTTTGGTTACCACTCTACTCAGCATTTGCTGACTCCATTTTTACATAACTCTTTACAGGTCCAGGAGTTGAGCAGCCCGAGTTACCGGCTGCAGAGGGTGCTGGGCCCAGTCAAGCCCAACAGTAGTTTCCTGTTGTTGTTGTACTCTCTTTTCTACTTGTGAGTTTTAGACTGTTGTTACCGTTTCTGTTATTGTACCTTGTTCTACTTTCCTGTTGTTGTGGTGGTATGTACTGTTTAGCAGCTTTTACTTCCTTTACTGCTTGTACTCTTTTACTGTTAGTTACCTTGCATAGTGAATGTGGTTTATTTTCCTGCTTTGTGGTTATTTCTTGTTGGACGACTGGGTCTTGGGATTAGTTCAGTCGGGCCGATCTCGGGTCCTGTAGGGATTTGGGAACCCGGTCGTAACACCCAAGGTTAATCATGGCTACCCTACACCAACTCTTGTTAGCCCATTCAGTAAATCGAGATAGTCAGATGAGGGTACGTGGACTGTGGAGGGGCGAGGCCCCTATTCTGTTCTGAGAGGGCGAGGCCCTGTGCTGTTCCATACTGTACGTTTGGGCATACCCGCTAACGGAAACGACTGATCGCGTGCCAGTGCAGAATAGCTACCCACGTGCTTATTACTTGTGTCATAGTCGCTACTACATCACGACCATGACCTCGAGGTAGTAGACCAAGTGTAGGATTACCACGGAGGGACTCTCCCAGCCAGGGGAGTGCCACGTATGCATCCTACATCATGGGAAAACTGCAAGCAAGATCGTTCCTTTTGGGAACAAGAAGATTAAGTAATGTAATGGATCCTGATTAAAGATCTCTACACAGCAAACTGTTATAAGATAATTGGAATCAAAAAGTAATATGTTAAGCTACTTTTTAAGTGCATTTTATGTTTTAGCCACCACTCTACTCAGCGTTAGCTGACTCCAGATGTGTAACCTTGTACAAGTCAAGGATTTGAGCAGCCCAAGTCACCGGCTACTGAAAACGTTGGGCCTAGTCGAGCCCAGTTGTAGTTTCTACTACTAGTGAGTTTCTGTAGTTACACTTTCCAGTACTTTCCCGCTGTATTCTCTATTATCTATGTACTAGTTTTTGGTTGTGATGGTTGTATTTCTGTTCTTGAAGGCATGTCATATTTTAGTATTGTTGTTCTGTTTCTCCTTTGTTGCCAATTTCTTTTTGCTTAGTTACATTACTTGTGTGGTTGTGGATTGATGCATTTTATTTGGTTATTTCTCATTGGATGACTGGGTCTTGGGATTAGTCGAGGCGAGCCGATCTCAAGTGCTATAGGGATCTGGGATCAGGTCGTGACACCAATTGCATGTGTTCTTAATTCTGAACTGGCCGTAGAAAATCAAGAAGCTAGTCCATCGAGCTTAGATCTCCTCGACACCTGTGATGATGAGCTTAAAATAGAACTTCTAGAGAATGTAAATCTCGAGCCTTATCCTGTTAAGGTGATTCCCGAGAATGATTCCGACATCCCTATAGAGCCTAGCCTAGATACTAGTGATTCAATCCTTACCCTTAACCTAGGATCTGGATTCGAGCCTATTTGGGAAAATCATGAGGCCCAAAATGATGAAAGTCAGATTTTGAATTTGAATTACGATTCTGGGCTTGTATTTGATGAATGCACCTCTCCAACCTCCTCAGAGACACTAATTGATTTTTTTAGAAGTCATGCCGATTTATGATATAGAAACCGAAGAGTTGGAAGAGTTGGAAATCGATTTGGTCTACCCTAGGTGCCAAGAACCTGAGCCTATGCCTAATGAAAATAATTTTTTAAGCTCGGAATATGAAATGAGGTTAGATCCAAGGCAAGTTTTTGCTTCTACACCTCTTGATCCTTTATGTGGTGGAACCTCTGATCTGGAATCAAATTCAGAACATGACCTTCGCAAGTTCTCCGATGATTTCGAATCATATTCTGATTTCGAAGAACCTTTGTTTCCTGATGACTATGAACCAATCTACGACCTCAGCATCCATGACCCATTTTTCGCTCTGACTCTGAGGTCCCTGATCCTGAGATCACTGATTAGAAATCAAGTTCCATTGAGATGGAATCATTCCTGTTTAATCTTCAGGAATCAGAAACAAGTGCCGAAAGTGTCTGCAATCCTGAGTTTGAATCTTTTCTTGACTCAGCTTTTCATGATCCTATAAGCACTCTTCAGGCATTTACTTTTAATTTTGATGGCCATTATGAGGACTCTCTAGATGAACCTACTTTTTAATCCTTTCTAGAGAAGACCTCAAAACACATATTTCTCAAGGAAACCACCTCTTCTACAGCGCATACAGTACCTTCTCAAATCAGATCCCAACCCAGACCTGCAACCGGAATCAACTTCTACTCTGATTCTCCTATCAATGATTCGGTCGCATATGATTCTCCATCTTTTGATCAGGTTTCGGACTTTGATCAAACTACTAATCACGTCCCATCTTTCTCTGATCACTTTCATAGGGTTCCTACATCCTCCACAAATTAGTTCTCTTTTGAGGATCCCTACTCTGACCAGGCTGATTGGAATCAGCCAAACCCTAAATTTTAACTTCCATATCTTTCTAAGCTTCAAAACATCTGGTGGGCACCACATCTACTAATTCCAATCCATCAACCCACCAAATTGATTGGGTTTAGGTTGCATCATCAGCCTATTGATCTGAACAAGCACCTGGTTGGACCAACCATGCTATTGATCAAGGTGCTGGCTCGACAAAATTTATCTGATTTGACCACACCTCCATGATCATCTTTTGGTCGGTTGAAGGCATTGAATTTAGCGCTTAATAGAAGGCAACCCATCATTCTAAAAACCTGAGACTCTTCTAATCATATTTTGAGTGTCACGTCTACTGTACTCTACGTTCAATGTTAGAACAGCCGACTCCACCTTTGTTACTCGTACCAGAGCTTGAAATCGTCTACAACAGTCATCCGGACCCATTCACCAACCCATTGACCTTGTTCTAATCCCATGAACTAAGCTGATTCCATACCCTCTGGTTTACAATGATGACTGTTCGTACGCTTTTGTGCGGGTTTCAAAAAGAATATCACGTTGTAGTATAATCGACAAAATGTTCAAACAAATATAGAGAATTTTATTACTCGAAAAACTAGAGTCTCCGAGGTCGAACACAGGGAGCAATCTCAGTACTTTCAAAACCAAAGAACACAACTTTTAAATGAAAGTAATTGATTAAAAGAGAGAGTTATATAAAAAGAATTTCTAAAAGAAAACAGAATTGGACGTCTGATTTCTATATTAGACGTCTTAAATGTAATCTTCTTTCTCTCTTCTGCCTTCTTCTTCTTTGTCTTCTCTGCTTTTTTTCTTGCGAAGGCTTCTTCTTCCTGCCTTTGTTCCTCTCTTCTCTTCCTTTTCTTTTTGGGCTTTTCTGCAATCCTTCCTTCTCTCAGATCTCTGCCTTACTCAGCTTCCTTTCTTCAGAGTTCCTTCTTCTTCTGCTCCTATTCCTTCTTTATGCTTTCCTTCAAAGTTTTCTCCTTCCTTGTCTTCTCTGCGAGGGCTTCTCCTTCTTTCTCTGCTACACTCTGCAGTGGCTAAGTGTTCGCTTCTTCCTCTGCTCCTTCTTTCCTGCGCAAACCACAGCCAATGCAAAACCTACCCCCATCCCTCTACCCAAACGTCTCTCTCTTTCTCTGCAATTCGCTCAAGGACGCTCTCCCAGAGCCACACGGGTAATCGGGTCGGATTCGCACCCGGGACCAGGCACACCTGTAGGTGGGTGATGCGCGAGGAGTGCGTAGGTTTGGGTCGGGTCGAATCCCGCCAGATCCGCGAGGTGAAACCGCGGACAAGGCAGGCGTGGGTCAAGTGAGGGACCTCACCCCTGTGCTTTCGGAGGCGGTAAGCATAAAACAAAAATAATTTAAACCATACCTGCGCGTTGCGTTTCCACGATGTGGGACTATCTGATCTGTCCCAATTTCACGCACGCCCGCAGAGCTCTCTTCGTGCTATGGCCAAGGCTGGGAGCTTCGCAGCGCGACTTGCTGGCCCCGAGGGCTTCGCAACACTCATGTGAACCTACTGCGCCTGGAACCTGGGAGATCTGACACCTGGAGCTGCTGCGAAGCTGCTTGCTGCTACAACCGTCAATGGCGGCAGGAGCTGCAACCTGTCATACACAAGCACGACCTATTGGCCCAATCAGACTAACTGGGCACCTTCGCCGTGGCACGGCGAAGATGGTGCACGGTGCTGCAGGCCGCAGGATGGCCTAGGCGTGCGTGCCTAGGTCAACCTATGGCCGGAAGTGTGGGGTTGTTCGGGGGACTGTGGTGAAGGTGTAGAAGGATGATGGATGGGCGAAAGTTGTTCCTGGTGGTGAGGCGGAGCTTATGAGAGGGTTGGCGAGCTGTGTGGAGGGGCGAAGTGGTGGGAGCGACTCACCGGAGGTTGGTCGGAGGCGAGGAAGGTGGAGGTGGTCAGGCACTGTCGGGGGGGCAATTAACTAAAATAATAGGGGGAAAAGAGAGAAAGGAAGATGGAGAAGGTATCTAGAGTGGTTTGGAAGGAAGGGAGGCAGCGGAGTGGACGGCGCATAACTGCCGTCGTCGGGGAAGAAGCACCCTGAGGGAGGGAGCGGCGACAAAGACGAGGTCAAGGGCACGCGCGCCTGGTACTGCACGACGCGGGAGGAAGAGGCGGAGTTGACTCTACTACTGGTATGGCAGCAGAGCGACGAGAAGGAGGCGAGGAGGTCGCCGGAGCTTGCGGGTCTCTTGGCCGAAGATGGGAGAGAGGGAAATTTGGGGAAATCTCCGTCAAAATCAAGCTAAGGGTCTGCGGCCGGGTCTGGGGAGCCTTTTATAGGTGTTGGCCGAACCTTCCAGCGCATGGAGATCGCGTAATCAATCTCTGCCGGCTCGCCGAAGATGGAAAGAGGGTGGATACCCAAATCTCTCGTACGTTCGCACGAGAGATTGGGTTCACACCAGAGATTGTAATTGGCTTTAGAAGGAAGGGAATTCCTTAGAGAATCTCCCTTCCATTTCTGAGAGGGAATCTCTGAGGGATTAGAGAGGAATCCCTCTCTAAACCTCGTTGGAGATCGGTTCTGCCCTAACAATGGCGGCAGGACCTGATTGCAAAGGTGGCGAGGAACTTAGGGGGCTCTCTGCAAAGATATTCAAAAGATAGGGACCAAATTGTGATTTAGGTGTACTAAATTGCAAAGTAGGTCAAGATGACCTCCCCTTAGGTCCAAATTTTGATATAAACCTAATTTGGACCTAGGGAATCCAATGGAGAAGTTGGATTTTAGGTTTGACCTTGTTTGACTGGACATTTTGCGTAAAAAACCAAATTAGGTTAGTTGAAGAGCTAGGACCCTAATCTAGGTCAAACTGGGTTCCAAAGGCCAAATTGAGTGTTCTAAACCCTAGAGGATATTTTTCCATGATTTTTAGAGGGTTTAATTGATTTTTATCCTGATTGAAACCTTGTTAATTTAAATGGATCTGTTTTAGGGTTACCAAATGTCATTTAATTCCTAGATTGCACATAAACCCATTTCTGATTGACTCAACCCACTTTTTATCTCATTTAACCCATTTGACCTATGTTTTGCCTCTGAGAAATCTCGTTTATGTACTGAAATGGTAAAATTGCAGTTTTACCCTTTATTTCATGTTTTCTTCTCAAAGCACTTATTCCTTTAGTTAAGCCTTCTTCTAGGTTATGTAGGAGCTTTTATCTTCTTTATTGGGTCAAAATGAGCTAGTTATGGCTCATGATGAGGTTCTCATCAATGACATTGCAAAACCTAGGCATAGGGGGCTGTTAAAGTGCAAACACATAAAAATTCAAGTTTCTGAAGGGTTCTCACAAAAAAAATTACTCATTCAAAAAAAAACCAAAAGAATAAAAATTGAAAAAGAACAAAGAATGGGGAAAGAGGAGAAAATTTTGAGAGATTAATTGCATATCATTTTTTAGGAGGAAATGAGGAGGTGATTTAAATGTCAAAAAGGAGCTACAATTTGAAATATAAAAGGGATAGTCATTAGTAAATGATTATGGAATCTACTTAAGTTATAGACCAAATCAAAAGAAAAAAATTAAGTTCTGAAATAACAGAGAGACATAGATATTAGTATGAGTGCTGATCTTAGGCCTCTTGAGCTTGTTTTAGGCTTAAACATTCATGTATCCGTTAAGATCTGGATAATCCTTAAGAGGTTGAGGAAAATGCGAAACTTACGTATTAGGTCTAAGGCTCAGGGATTATTTGGCCTCATTAACTGACCTCTGGTTTGCGAGACTCGGTAACCTAAGCACCCTAAATCCACACACAATTTGGTTCAGTACGCTCAATAATCAAAATCACGTAAAAGCGTTTATTTTGTTCTAAAAAAGCTACTTAGATTAGGAGTGGCTTATCAATATAAGTTGATTTGGATGAGTTTCCGATGTGGAGAGGTGGGAAATTCCCCTCCAAGATGTGCAATAACATACTGTCTCCTCGGTGCTTGTCTCCTAGGATATCTAAATATCCTACCGGGGGCATGTAAGCACCTTGTGTCGATTCAGGTGCCATGGGCAGGATTATCCCGAAATGTCAATCGCCAGAGCCTGAATTTAGCTATAGAATGCCATGGGCAGTGCTATCTCAAAGTGTCGAAAGCCAGGGTTCTGGGGGTTTCCATGGGCGGTGCTATCTTAAAGTATTGAAAGCCATGGACCCTGCAAGGATTGATGGTGAGAGCTAGGAATCCAACACAGATCGTGTTTTTGAGTCAATCCGAAGCTAGAAATAAAGAAAAGAAAAAGAGAGAGAAAACTCTCCAAAAATGCAAAAATTCTTCTATCTTTCTCTCTTACAAAAATGCATTACAAACTAAACCTGGACTAACCATCTTACAAGCATAGGTGCTTTAACCGCTGGGTCCAAAGAACCTTAGGATAGTTCCTGCGAGCCTTAGAAACCTTCGTGGCAAACTGAGGAGAAAGCTAGTCAGGTCTGGATCTGGGCTGGTACTTGAGTACCCCTATGCCTATTGTTGGTATTAAGATCTGATTCTTAGAGATGCGATTTAGTAGGGCATCCTGACGATTACATTCGACCTAGATAACTGGTTTGATCCATAAGGTTTTGCCAAGGGACTAGCAAAAGCTAGGAATGGGGGTATGATGAGAACACCATCATAAGCCCTAACTAGCCTATTTTGGTCTTAAAAAGATGATAAAAGCTCCTACATAACCATCAAATGGTCCTAAATGCTTGATGTTCTATTTTGAGAAGAAAAGATGAACACAGGGTTATTTTTGCAATTTTAACAACATGTCACCACTACAGAATAATCATGAGGTATCCCAAGGGCTAATTGAAGGTCAAATGGTCATAAGTGTCTAAAAAGAGGGTCCATGAAGAAAGAAAAGGGTTTTTCACGAGTTTCAAGAATTAATGGACATCTAAAATCCTAAAAATAAACCTGCTTAATTAACTGAAGTTCTAGTCAGGATAAAATTCACCTAAACCTTCTAAAAATCATATAAAAATATTCTATAAGGTTTAGTACCTTTGATTTGACCATCAGAACCTATTTTGACCTAAAACAGAGTCTCAGACAAACAGTTACCTTAATTTAGGTTTTCTCATAAATTACATAGTCAAACTTGATCAAAACCAAAATTTGACTTCACCATTAGATTCCTTGGGTCCAAATTAGGTTTGTACCAAAATTTAGGCCCAATCAGAGATCACCTTGACCCAGTTTGCATTTCAATCCAAACAAACTCTTTTTATCACACAATGACCATTAACTTTTTGAATTCTTTACAAATAGGCCCCTAGTTTTTCCATATTCTTCACATTTTGGTCCCTACACCATTAATGGAAACTCAAAACCTCCACCGTGAGATTCGAGCGAGGATTTCTTACTCGATTCTCAATCAATGACTCCCAAATTTGAAAGAAAGATTCATTGAGGAATTCCCTTCCAAATGAGACCATTCATGAATCCTAAAATCCTCTAGAAGTCTCATGCAAATGATTTGAACACATGGGTATCAAACGTTCGTAAAAAGCTTGGAGTTCGCAAGCTTGTTTCCAAGCTTGGAACTCCATCCTAAGGCCTATAAATGGGCCTACATTGTGTTCCTCACCTCCTTAGCAAGGTTTGGGGCTAAAAACCTCTTCCTAACCCTACCTCTGGCCCCTCTCCGACCAAGCTCCGGTGGTCCTCCATCCCCTGCATCTTACAGGCAGCCAATGACCAAATTGTCCTGCCCATCCTCTTCCTCGTCTTCCTCCGTGCCTCGCCAGTAATAGCGAGGCCATCCTCTCCCTTTCTTTACTGCCGTCCCCCTCACGAAGACTTCATCTTCCACAACGTCAGTTTGTCAACGCCAGTGTCAATTCTACCCCTTTCGTCCCTTAAAGTAGGTAGTTAGGTCCCTTTAGTTCTTTAGGTTAGTTTTCATATCCAAAAACCTAAAAAGAATCCCTCGACCGAACGCACACCATCGTCTCCCTCACCTTCAGCCACCACTTCTGTGAGTCCGCCCCACCTCCACAATCCACCAATCAACTCGCCAACACGTCCTACACCTCTGCCTCATCCACCCGAACCAAAACCCTCTCCTATTTAGGGCTATTCGCCCCTCCAAACCCCCGTCGACCAACGCACCTTCACACGCCATTCTCCATCATCGCCAGACCTCCACAACACTTATCGCCCCACTCCACGACCACCATCGCATTCGCCGTGCCCCGGTGACCCTTATGAACTATTTTTACGTGGCCAAGAGGACGTGTTCGTGATTTTCAAGGTTTTCCGCCGCTCCGTCGTCATCGCCATTACCGCCACAACGTTCTTCGAGTTCAAGGGCACGCTTGCTCCAGGTGACATCTCCAGGTAGCACGGAAGGCTCCCAGGCACATGCCCAGGTGGTCAATTGAAGACCACACCACCTTCTGCTGCTCCAATTGAGGACGCCTTCACTACTGCTGTAGACGCAAAAAGAAGGAGGGACGTTTAGTCCCACATCGATGGGAGATAAGCCAACACGCACACATATATTCAATTTCTACCATCAGCTTAGCGCCTCAAGACCACTAGGGGTGAGGTCCCCATACACCTCACCTACACATGCCCTACCCAACTGCATACACCTATCACTCCTTGCTCGTCACCACCCCCGATGAGCCTGACCCAGGTACGCGATCTGAATACCTGATAAGCCTAGTTTAAGAGAAAGAGAAGGAAGGAAAGAAAGAAAGAGAGAGCAGGGGAAAGGGGGGTTTTGCTCTTCAGAGCTCTCAACACTTATCCGTTGAGAAGGGTTTGCTCCCCTTATGCATAAGAGAGAAAGAGGAAGAGGCTGAAGAAGAAAAGAAGAACTGAAGGCTTTGTGATGGAAAGAAGAGAAGAAGGAGAAGGTTGCCGTGCCTGAGAAGAAAAAAGAGAGAAGGCAGAAGAGTAAGGAGAGAGAAAGAAGAAGAAGCCAAAGAGAAGAACAAAAGAAGAGTACTGTAGCAAAGAATATTTAAGTCGTCTGACTTAAATATCAGACGTCTGAAGTACTGTTCAATTATTTACCTTGATTGGATAATTGACAGACATGTGCTTAGGCTAATAATTGGTGATCTAAATCACCATTATTTTATTCTAGGTATATTTTTGTCTCTAGATACATTGATCTTCATTGAATACTTGATGTGACAGATTAATATTCATTGAATATCTTTATAGTGCTTCATTTATTGTGCTCATTTAGATTGAGATCAGCATGTGAATTTCTATTTACTCCCTGTGTTTGACCTCAGACTTTCATAATGATCTTTCAAGTTATAAATTGTATTTGTTGACAAGCGATTTCGACTATACTGCAACGCAATGATTTTAAAACATTGATTTTGCACGTTAACAATGTGTCGCGAACACATCGCAAATCTTGAGGCGACTTTTGCCTTGCTCCTCTAAAAATTGGTCCATGTAGGATTCCAAATCCATAGCCAAAAGGTATTAGACATCCTGAATCCTTACTGGACATTCGGAAGTCCTTCAAAACTTCTCTTTAAGGGCCTAGACATTCAAAAGATGAAGATTTTGGGCATCCTCTTGAAGTTCTAGATGCCCATCCTCTCTTCAGAACTTCTCTTGAAGATGCTGGTCATCCAGAACAAAGACGAGGGAAGAAGTGTAGCAGCAGCGACCGTGCTTCTTCTTCTTTCTCTCTTTCTCAGTGGACAAGATGATTACACACAAATTATGATTAATTAGGGTTTCTCTCTGTGCTTTTGGGAGATATATATAAGGAATCCTTGTATGTCCAATATGATGGGAACCATTAATTAGATCAAATCCAATGGTTAGGATCAAATCCTAATTGAAATTTCCATGATTGGCTCTTAACTAATTTAGCCAATTTAGATTTAGTACTTAAATACATTTAATTTCTATCCAAATCCATTTAGAACAAGACCAAACATATTTGGTCCAATTAAATACCAAAAAAATACTATTTAACTACTAAAATAAATATAATTAAAAATCCATCAAAATCATTATTGATTATATCACACCAATAATGAAGAGTTTAGAATTTAAGATTTATGGCACTACGCCTCCCTTAGGTATTCCAAATACCCATGAGTCCTTCACAGTAGAAGATATATGTATCCCTAAGGATTAATTCCTAAATTCAATGTCCTTCCTACCCTAGGTCACGTATATACATGTTCTCCTTGTATCATTGAGATGAGAGCAAAGACCAATTCCTTTGCAAAAGGATTGTCTTCTTCTCTTTCATATATGGGTTTGATTAGGACCTGTTTGACCATACATCGAACTTCTTACATCCCACTATACGCAAAGTAAGCTTGTGCCTTTCGATCCACTATGTACACTTACAATAGCAGATCTGTGTGATCCCTTTAAGAGATCATGTATTTCTTATGTTCTTATATACACATCAACTTCCTAATTTCAATGCCAAGGTGGGTGCATCAGCCATCAATCCACCAAATGTGTATATTCAAGCATAGAGACACACATCTATCTCAAGTCAAAAGATATGCCTTCTCTGTGACAATGATAAGAGAAGGACTTCCACATCTCCATCCCATCAAGTCAACCCCTTGACTTAACCTGCATGACAGCCCCGAATTTCCATTCCTATGCAAAGGACTTCATTAAGGGCATTTGTTAGGTAACAATCTCTTGATAACATTCCAATCTTTTCCCAGATTAAAGACAATTGTTGGATATCATGATAGTTCTTGATAACTTACCAAAATCCTCGATCCAAACCTGATGGGAACACTAACATGAGCCATAATTATCTCAATTTAGTCATTATCAAGGAATAAATGCTCCTTCATAACTGCTAGAGAGCCATAATTCACTGCAAATCCTTTCTGATGGAAAGACAAGAAAATAAGGTTAAAACTGTAATCTTGAATGCAGTACAACCATAGGTTTTGTCAGGGGTTAATTAAGGGTCAAATGGTCCTAAAAGGCTAACAAGTGGGTTAGAACAGATATAAAAGGGTTTTCGTGTGTTTTGAGAATTAAATGACTTCTGAAATCCTAAAAACAAACCCGCTTAATTAACTGAGGTTCTGATTATGATAAAATTCACCTAAACCCTCAAAAATTCATAGAATAATATTCTGTAGGGTTTGGCACCCTCAATTTAACCATCAAAACTAGTCTTTACCCAAAATAGAGTCTTAGACTGACTTTTGCCCTAATTTGAATTTTTGCATAAATTACCCAGTCAAATGAGGTCAAAACCTAAATATAACTTCACCATTGGATTCCTTATGACCAAATTAGATTTGTATCAAAATTTGGATCCAATCTGAGATCATCTTCATCAAGTTTACATTTTGATCCAGTCAGACTCTTTCTATCTCATTCAAATCCTTAACTTTTGAATTCTCTTACAAATAGCCCTCCAACTTCTTTATTTTCTTCATAGAAAGGTCCCTCCACCATTATCGCAGAGGAATCCTACTCCAACGACCTTCAACTAAGGATTTCTCCCTAATTGATTGGCGAATCCCTTCCAAAATTGAAAGGGAGACTCCTGAGAGATTTCCCTACAATTTGAACTGCATCTTGGGCTCCAATTCTCGCCCAAATCCTAATGCAAACTCTTGGAAGAAGTGGTTTTCCTACTCCGATGAACCTTCCAAGGTTGAAAGCTTGGATTCCAAGCTTCAACCGCCCTCTACTACCTATATAAAGAACTATCAAACCTCGCCGAGTCTCTCAAGCTTGAATTCCAACCGAAAACCCTCCTCTTCCTCTCTCCTCTTCGGATGCGAAGCTCCACAAGCTCCGGCGACCCCTCCTGACCTCCTTCTTCATCCGTTCACAAAACTAGTGGCTGGATTCTCTTTTTCTCTCTCATCCGCTCTTGGCCGTACTAGCAGGTGCCCTTCTACCTCCATCATCGCCACCGTTCCCATCATCGAAGCACCTTCATCCCTAGCTCCAGCCTACCAACGCCGATGCTGCCCTCCATCATTCGTCCATTTAGATTAGGTTAGATTAAGTCTCTTAGCTCTTAGGTTTAGTTTTATACCCAAAAAACTCAAAAATAGCCCTCAATGCCGCTGCTCACCTCCATCTTCTCCGCGTCCGACAACCACTCCAGTCAGGCGTTTCCACCACTACACAACTTCATCCGCCTTGCCGACACACCCACAAGCACCGCCGTCCCTCAGCGAACAAAACCTCTCTATCTATTCCACCCACTAAAACCCTTCGCCGACCTACCCACCTTTTCCCGACTATCTTTGTCACCATCCGGCCACTTCACGCACTCTCACGCCACGCTGCACCCACCACCACGTTTGTCGTCCCATGGCGATCCTGCTGAACCATCTGACGCAGCCGTAAGGCCCTTTTTCTTGAGTTTCAGGTACCAGGTCGAGCCTGCCATTGACGCTATGCTTCAAGCAAGCTTGGAGCTTGCTACAACACCCACTTGCTCCAAGTGCTCAACCCAGGCTGTGCAGAATCACCTAAGGCACTGTCCCGCGAGGTCAATTGGAGGCTTTAACCTCGTGAGCTGCAGCAATTGAAGGAAGGAGCCCTGCAGCTGTACGCGAAGAGGAAGAGTGGGACTTTAGTCCCACATCGGTTGCTGAAAAGCATCCGCAGTGCAATAAGAGGAAAAAGTGTCAGCGTCTTATCGCCTCCTAACACACGAGGGTGAGGTCCTCCTTACCCACTCACCTCGCCCATGACACCACCACGCAAGCCTGGCTCCAACCTGTTAACCCGACTATGCCCGTGCACTCCTCAACTATGACCCACGCTCGCAGCCCTGGACCCGGGTGCGCTCTAGGTTCGATACCCGATAACCTGGTACTGTGCATGGCCTTATGAAGGCGGAATAAAGGAGGAAACCCAAGGAGAGAAGGAGAGAGGAGAGTGCGTGAGGTAGGGGAGGGTTTTGCTCTAGAGAAGTTAGCTAACACTTAATCAAAATCTGATGACCCTTTCCCCTGTGCTTAAAGAAGAGAAGTCAAGGCAAAAGAAGAAGAGGCACACAGAAGAACTGAAGGGAGAACATGGCCGTTGAAGAAGAGAAGGAGAAGGAAATGGAGAGAATAGAGAAAGAAGAAGAAACAAAAGGCACTGTAGCAGTTGAACATTTAAGGAGTCTGATCTCCAAAGGAGACGTCTAATTACTGTAGTATTCAAGCTACTGTGCGGATATTTGATTGATTTGGTTCTGATTATTGTGGCATTATTGATTACCTTAGTATACATATAACTATACTAAATAATTGGTGATCTAAATCACCATTATTTTGTTATAGATCTCTTTTTATCATGCTAAATTCTTGTTATACTCATGTTCTACATTGATTATCATTTTTGAGTAATTTATTTGGCTTAAATTTTGTGCTCAATTACATTTTGTTGAAAATTTATGTGTGAATTCCTATTTGCTCCCTGTGTTCGACCTTAGACTACAAATTCGAGTATAAATTTTATTTGTTTTTCGCAAGATTTCAATTATGCTGCAACGCAACAATTTAAAACCTGATCTCGAGCAAACAACAAAACCATTTGGATCTTTGATACCTGTCATCTGTATAACCAATATGGCTACAGTACATTCTCTCGCTGCTTTAAGAGGATCATGGTATCAACATCTAACTACCTCTTTACGTTTGGTCATTGCATGATCATCTGTCCTTTCAGTCTCCTCTTTGGTGAAGTTTGTCCAACAGGATCCTTAAGCAAAAATTTCCTGACGAAAGTCCTTATATCTAGATATTCAAAAATCACTCGATTAGGAGGACTGAGGGGTAGTCCACCTAATTATGGGTCAATAGGAGATTCGAAGGATTAAATAGGGGCATGCAATCTCCCCTAATTAGGCAGATTGGGATGCTCACCTTTGAGTTTGAGAGAAGTGTTTTGGGCTGAACCAGTCCTTGTGGACCTCTTTGTTGTTTACATTAGTTGAAAAAATTTGAAAATTTTGGAAAAATTACAAGGTCAAAAACACAAAAAAAAATAAAAATATAATAAGGGACCTGACTATACCTATTATTGAGGGAGAACTCTAAAACTGAAACTGAGGAGAGAGAAAAGCATTGAAAAGATTTATAAGTGTTTAAGTATGATCTTCTAGCTGAAAACAAAAATAGAATAAGTGTTTATGGACATTCAGCCTTTGCTAGTTAGACTTTCCAGGCCATTATAGCTTGATCCGCTCCAGCTTTGACTTGCTTTGACAATATAGACTAGAATCTCTCCTAACTTAGGACGTATTCTTTTACCTGAGTCACCAGTATAGGATTCACTAGTTTGCTTTGACTTAGGAGTCTAAGTAACCTTGGTTTACACTACATAGTGTCAGGAAAGATCTTATGAACTTGAAATTCAACCCTAGTGTTCATTAGATAAGGTGGACTCCTTACTTGTGCATGCAGGAAGACTCTTTGTCCTAGCCTTTGGTCTTGTGTTTAGGAGAAGCTCTTTCCACCAAAAAACTCAGCCACCAAATAAGTGTGCTCTACCAAATAAAGTTGTTGGAGGCATACTGACATTTATTTGTGAAAAGAAAAATAGTCAAAAAGAATTTTCAGAAAAAGACATTCTTTAGAATAAGTCAAGTATGTTCTCCAAGTCCTGTAAATAGTTTTCCACCAAAAATATTTTCAGGGTGCAATACAAATACCCTGTTTCCACCAAATATTCTTTGAGCCAAAATGCAAATAAGAGTTGGGTTTGAGTCTTCCTCGTTTTTTAGAGTCGATCCAAAGACATGAGCTGAAGCTAGGACCAACCTAGACATAAAAAGAAGTGAAACCCCGGGATTGAGTTTTGCAGTTCACCTCGTTAGTCCTGACCTATCACTAAGCACAGCCATAACCACTTAGCTTCTGAGTTTTGTAAAACCTTCTAAGTCCTGGAAATCACACTTAAGGTTTAAATATTAAGAGTCCTAGTTGGTCAAGAGATGGTCTAGGTCATATCAGTCTTAAGTTCTGGTCAGTCTTCCTAAGCGATAGGTTCTCACAATGTCCAGACATAAACACAGTTGGTTTATCGAAGAAAATCTTTCATCTTAAAGATCATCTTTAAACACTTAACAATTTGAGAAAAGGAAAATAAATATCTCATCACACTTACCTTGCTGATACTTAAATGCTTTTCACTTTAATGAGTTGTTTGCTAAGGGATTAGCAAAACCTAAGCATGGGGGTATGATGAGGTGTGACTCATCATAGCTAAATGCCTAAGTATAGCTAAAAACTAGGCTAAACACTATACAATTACCACAAGAAAATGGGTTAAGTGTGTGAATTAACAGAAATGACCTAAAACATCCTATTTGTGTTAAAAGCGTAAAATTAGGTCATAAAATGAGATATTCTATTCATTAAAATAAATTGATGATCCATTTGCAAATTGAACACACATTTGGGTTCAAAACTTCAAATCAAAGGTGAAATCAACTTCTTGAATGTTCAATTGTGCTTCAATAAAAAATTGGTTGCATTTAGACATCACGAGGACCTTGCAATTAAAGCTTTACATATAGGTCCTCAGGTCATAACATTCTATTTACATTTAACTTCTCAAGGACCATTTTGAAAGCTGCCAGGGGTCTCTTTGCAATTCACAAGGACCGCGCTGCAACACTTTTCTATCACTTAAGAGCCTCGGTGTAATTTCCATACCATTTTGCTTTAAGGGCTCAAGAGTAACTTTTCCAACACAATTGAAGCTGCGAGTGCACTATAGACCTCATGAACTCAGCAAATCACGATCGTCGCTTCCATAACCTCTTGATCCAATGGCCGATCTCTAATCGAACCTTCGCGCGGCTTCGTGTGTGTAATCACCATTCCCTCCAGATCTCATCCAACGGCTGATATTTGGATTTGAGCTTCGCATGCTCCTTTCTCTCCATCTCCACCGCCCATAACCTAAGAGCCTAATCTCACCCTCGCAATGATGTGATCCACTGGAACAGCTACTTAAGCTCCTCCTTGAGCTCACGCGCAGTCTATCAGCTCCCTACCTACACCTCTTGAGCTGAGCATTCGTCCACTCTGGTTCTCCTCCTCATAGTCCCTATTTTACTGCCTTGGTGGTGGAACACCACATTTCTCTCCAACTCTCCTCGTCACTAAGGACAGTGTAGCACCTGAGGGTGACCCAAAATCCCTCTAGTGAATTTTCACTCCACCGGAGCTCCTCCCTTTCTTCTTCCTCTCCATCCACCGGGCGGAGATCCAAAGGTCCCATTTTTCTGTTAGATTAGGATTTTAATCACTTTCTAGATTAGTGCAGTATCTGTTAGTGTAGTTTAGATTAGCTTAGGAGTAGATAGATTAGATCTGATCCGACCTCTCTAATCAATTCAGATCAGAGAGGAGTTTTTCGCATTCTCACATCGAATCACTGATCTCCCCCCGCATATCATAATCTATATTCTCTGATATTCCTGCATTTTAATCACTGTTCACCCCTTCATTAAGGCCTAATTCAAATCTGGGAATTTTGATTTCTAGATCTGAATTAGCACCTCAAATTCACAGGGGGTCTCCCACTCATTCCATAAACTCATAAAGACCCCCCGATCTAGTTTTATTGACTGGAATTGCTCGATTTCTTTTACATTTGCTTTTAATGCCCAATCTCATGATTTGGAGTTCATTTGGTTTTCATTGAATTCAATCTAGCTATTTGAGGTTTTTAATCACTAAATTAGGTGTAATGCAATGAATCAAAGGTTTTGGATTTGGTTTTTAATTTGTGGATGAGCATGCACTTAATCTAAGCTTTGTTTTGGGTAGTTTGATCAAGGATAATCAGTGATACTGATTTGAGGTTAAACGAGAACCCAATGAATTCTAAGATGATCACTAGATCACCTTGATCACCAATCAATGGTGTTCAAGATGATCAGATGATCAAATTAGTAATGAATTCAAAGTAAATGCCCCAATCAGGGCAACATTGTATTCTCATTTTAGAGATTCTTCTTAATTTGAAAGTCAAGGTTTAATTGAGATATTTGAATTATCTATGTTGGATTTTGAG
Source organism: Thalassia testudinum (assembly GCA_037157565.1). Taxonomy (NCBI): domain Eukaryota; kingdom Viridiplantae; phylum Streptophyta; class Magnoliopsida; order Alismatales; family Hydrocharitaceae; genus Thalassia; species Thalassia testudinum. Next base: position 125,344,784 of record JAZHRO010000013.1, read on the forward strand.
TCTAATGGGAAGAGGATTCACTATTAATCCAATTTCTCTTTTATTGTCTATGATAAAGAGAATGGATTGGATTGAGATGTTTTCAAACTTCATAACTCTGAGATGGATTTTCAGTCCTCGATGAAAAAGAGTTACACTGATTTTGATGGGTTTTTAATTGAATTTAAGGATGAAAACATTTTTTATTGTATCTGGAGATTTTAGGTCTAATTTTTCACATCCTAAGTCTCTCTTATTCAGCATAGCAGCATTGGCTACTAGTGACTGTTGCAACAACCACTAGCTGCTGGTTTTATAGTAGCAACTGCTACTGAAGTGATGTGATTATGGTTTTAAGCCGTCTGATGAACTCAAGTGTTGCATCTGATCAGCCATTTTAGAGCAACAAGTACAGCAGCAATTGCTATTGAGGATTTTTTAGCATTTTGCTATTGTTACGAGAAGCTATTTCAGCCATTGTTTGGATGATATTTGGGTTGTCTCTTGACTTGAATTTTAGGATATTAAGAAGTTGACCTTGTGTACCACTGTAGAATGGCGTGTACAAGCATTCATGTACCAAGATTTAATTTTAATTCTTTCCAAAATGCTTGTAATTTCTTAACTGTCCAAATGGTAATTTTAGTGAAATTAAAGTAGAAGTGAATGTTTTAATGTTTATAACTATTGCATGATGATGTATGGACAATTTTGAGTGTTGATACTCTCATTCCAACCATTAAGAGTTGAATCAAGCCCTTAGGTTCTAAGGTTAAAATCCTTTAAGGCCTAGACATGTGTTAGATTGTAATATAAATAAAAATCATAAAAAAATCACAAAAAAATAAAACAAAGGTGTCTTGAGTAGGATTAGATATTTTTTTAGGTGTATATCAAGTTTCAAGGTAATTTGAATCTTCGACTTGGTAGAACATACTAGCCAACGATTCAATCTACCTTAGAACCTAATAAAAAAATAAAAATCAAAAGCACCAAAAGCAACTCTATGTCTCTCATCTCACTCTTTCTCTCTCATCCCCTACCTCCCCTATATCTATAAAAACCCTAAAAATCAAAAAAAACCCCAAAAACACCCAAAAATACCCTATATATTATGTATATACTTATATATATAAATTAAAGCTAAGCTAAGTGTATAAATTGTATAATATGCAGATAATGTGTCTAAATAACTTATATATGTATTCTATATATTAAATTAAGTATTTAGAATAATTTATTGCATATATAATCTTATTGTATTATTATTTATTAATTTATATAACTTAAATGTATAATAATCTAAGTAATTATATAAACCTATCTATATGTAAATAATTAAGTCTAATACTGTATATACATATTTAAACATGTATTATATACTCTACAGTACCTGTAATTTAATTTAATTATTTATTTACAGTAAATAATTAAGTTATTAAGTTAACTAAGTATATTATTAACTTAAAATAAAATAAATTAGTAATTTAATGTAATACTAAAGTAAGTTATAATGTATATTTGTATAATAATATATTAAATATTTTTAATGTATTTATATTGTATTTATACTATATTATAGTATTTATAGATCATTTATGTGTAAAACTAACTAAAACATATATTTAAATATATATAAATTAAAATAAAGTTTCTAAAATATAATAAAAATGTATAATAGATAATTTATTATGTATATTAACACTATATAAAGTCAATTTTGTAATTAAATCACTAATTTATACTTTAATTAGCAAATTAAATTCTAATTTAATGTGTATAATCAGCCAAATTCAACTAATTTAATTATATATCTAAATAATTTATTTCCCTAAATTAACTATACCATTGTATAGCATAATATAAGGAATTTTTTGAAATATAATTTATTTTAAAATTGGACCTAATTTGGACCCTCAAATCGAGGGCCAAATTCTCTAATTTCATACAATCGTGCATGCTGCTGGGCGCCAATTTGGCGCTGAGTGTTCGATGCAATATATCTCGAATTCATGTTGTAGGCATTTCGGTTGTTAGGTGTAGGTCACCAAACATGAGCATACAGGTCATTCATCTCGGTGCACATGCCGTGTGCACCTATGGGTATGCATGGGAGCATGCGTATGCCCATGACCACGTAGGTGTGTGTGGGCATGTGAGCCAGGTCTGCGTCGAAATAATACACTAAATACACCTAGATAAAAACTAAGGCTGGCCGAAGTAGAGGTCTGGCCCCACCCCTGCAGAGGTGCTGTGTACCCCTCAAAATGGTCGGCCCACCCACTTATAACCCAATTTTTGCGTTAATGTATTGTAGCTGTGTGTTTGTGAAGAGAGAACGTTGAAAATGCGGAGCTTTCAGAGGCTGTGTGTGTTCTATGTGTGTGTTATGTGTATGTGTATATACATGTATAAAGTATAATGTATATATGTATATAAATAATGTAAATAGATATGTATATAGTGTGCATATATATATAAGTAGTATATGCATAAATAGTATAACATGTTTGAGCTCTTATATGTAAATAAATAAACTAGAGCTTTAGCGACAGACACATCTGTCACTATATAGATGTATATACGTTAGCATAGATAATTATTTTTATCTTAGGTTATGTAGATATGTTACTAAGGCTTTTGCGATGCTTATATATGTTATTGTATGTATAATATATGTTACTATAGATATTAGTATTTTAATATAATTTAGTATAATTAATATAATTAGTTATTTTTGTATGTATACTTGGTATTACTTATAGTAGTTGTATATAACTAACATAGAGTAATTATATATAGTTTTTTATGTTTGTTTGTGCACATATATTTTCAGGCATTGTAATGCATATTAACTGATTCTCCTGTAAATAATTAACCCATTCATTTATTATTTGATTTATTCATTCATTTTGTAAATAAAATCAATAATTTTATAATAAAAGAACATTTTTGGATTTAGAGAGTGATGTATACCAATAACTGCCTCCCAGTGAATGACCTAGAAACAAACCAGTAAAAATTGTAAATAAATAAAATTAACCCGACATCGGTTTGCATTTCGTGACATGTATACTATAATAATGACATTTAAACGTAGTTTTTATTGCGAATCAAAAGTCGACGATCATATTTTTGACACTAATAGTGCTTTCTTATGACTGTTGATGTCATGTCCATCATATTTTTGGCATCGTTGCCAGGAAGGCAACTCTCTATATGCCAAAAATCTTCTTTTGTTCTTTTATTTGTACATACTTTTGTTTTTCTTTGTAAATAATCATTCTTTCATTCACATTCTTTGATTGTATATATATTCTTTTATTTATTATATTCTTTGATTTGTTTTGTATATAATTGTCTTACTGATCATTTGTTGTTTTTGCAACACTTGAGGAGGAGTAGGAGTAGTGTCTTCTTTCAGGCAGAGTCTTCTTCCTGGATGATTCGCTGCACTTCAGACTCGACTTCCTGGAGGAGTTTTTGTTCTAGATGAAGCTGCATTTCCTGCTTTATTAGATTAGCTTAGTGGTAGTTTAGATCTAGGTATATACTTAGGATTACTTTGTGTTAAGCATAAGTTGTGAGAGCCTGTTCTCACACACTAGTTGTATAACTTGGACTCTTTAGACTCTATATCTCTCTATTCATCTCTCATCGACACAGTTTTTCCGTAAGCGGGTTTTCTATATCTATATCTTTTTTATTTGTTTTTGTTTGTTGCATTCAAAAATCCAAAAAAATTGTAAATTCAAAAATACAAAAATATATCTTATCCCTTATCTAGCAACAGCATATTCTAGGCATCCATACTTAGGTTGCATTTTTCCTGCTAGAGTTCAATTCAGTCAAAATGCATCAACTGTAGAATTGCTGGAGTTAGGTAAGCATTTCTATCCTTAGCTCCTGCCATCCTTTGCATTTGACTTAAAACTAAAAAGATAATATGTTGCTTGAAAAGAATTAAAAAAGCAAGACGAGCTGCACAGAAAACATCTTCTAAATACTTGAATCAAATTCAAAAGGAGACATCAAAACTATTTGAAACCCTTTCTGAGTTTTCATCGACATTCCGATGATTAACTATCGTGTACACACTACACGATCACTTAAGATCACAAATACACAGGTTTCTATCTCATCTCCACAAGCAACCATAGGGTTTGGATTCTCACACCAATCTTATCCAGATTCCGGGTGGACTTTAGAGGTCTGCACCTTGCTAGGTTTTCTATAAGACTTGTACAATTGTACTAAAACATTTGTTTGCGTACTACTGTCTTTATGTAGCAAGCCCTAAGGAACAATTCAGATTTCTCACTTGATTGCTTGATTAGTCTTTGTTTGATTTGAGATTGATTAGGATTTCTGATTTTGAGATTGATTGAGAGATTTTACTTTTCTGTTGAGTTGTGACTGATTTCGAAAACTCGTTTTCAAAAAATCGACTCAATGGAAGGTAGGAGATCCCAAAACTCCAAATTAGTACTTCCCTTGGGTGCTAATGCCCAAGCTTCCACTTTCACACCAATGCCTTCCACATTCAATCCTATACCTCCTAGGCCTCAAACTCCCATTCACCACTTTGTTCATCCGGAGGATGACAATGATTCCACACAATTCGAGGATTTTGAAGAACTTCCTCCACATCTCTCTACACATCCTCCACCACCACCACCTCATAGGTTCGAACCTCCTCCATATCCTAATTTTCCTAACCAACCACCAATGAAGAGAGGTTCTATGCCTAGTCTACAACACCTGTTTGAGACATAACTGCAAATGAACACTCTTACCCAACAAGTGCAACAGCTTACACAAGCTATTAATCTTTTAGCGAATCCTCAACCTCAACCTAGAGTTGCTCAGGCACCTCAACCTCGTAGACCTCAACTACGGGATTACTATAATCCTGCAATTTCACCTCCCATGCCTGTACGCTATCCTACTGGGGGTCGTGCTATTGAATTGAAGCTGAACCTAATATCACTTATGCCTCACTTCCATGGTCTTGCTTCTGAGGGCCCTTTTCAACATTTAGAGGGGCTGAAAAATCCTACTCAAACCTTGGGTCTGCAAGGTCATGATTAGCACACACTATTGATGAAAATGTTTTCCTTCTCACTTAAGGACAAGGCAGCCTTTTGGTTTAGAACTCTTGCACGAACTACACCAATAGAAACCTAGGCTTCTTTGGACCATGAGTTCCTAAAAAAGTATTTTCTTGTAGGCCGCACAAACCCTTGAGGCGTGTCATCACCACCTTCACCCAAAATTCAGGAGAACAGATGCACGAGGCTTGGGAGAGATTCCATGAGCTTCTTAGAAAATGTCCCCATCATGGTGTCCCACACTGGAAACAGGTCCAAACCTTCTATCATGGGCTCCATGATGACACAAGGAATTTTGTAGATGCCACTTGTGGAGGAAATTTCTTGTGTCGAGACGAGGACTCAGCTTTTGAGCTCTTCGAAAGCATGGCAAAAAATTCTATTAATAATGCTTCGATGAGTGTTTTTAATAGAAAGTTCTCTCATTCCCATTCACACACAAGGGTACATGAAGCCCAATCCATCACAAGAGACTTAGAAATTGTGGCTAGTCAGCTAGATAAGGTGAGCTTAATAGGAAAGAAAGTAGATAAAGTATGGAAATTCCTATCTAAACATTCATCTTCTTCTCAGTCACCTACACCTCACACTTCTTCTCAGTTTCCAATAGGGAGGGAAACTGTGAACAATCTATCAATGACACAATATGCACTACTGGATTATTCATTTCTATATCCTTCACCGGTTGGAGGAAGCTTTGTTCCTCCTTACACTGACTTCCCTGCACCTTCTGGAGCTTCGAAGGAGCTCCACGCCATTCACAATAATCCTTTTTCACAAACCTACAACCCTGGATGGCAGAATCATCTAAATTTCTCATAGTCGGGAAATTCACAGAGATCTACTTTTCAACAACCTTTTGCACCACCACTTCACAACCTGATCCAAGCACCACCTCCACAACAACACGAGTATCCACCGCGTGCCTACCAGCAACCCCAACCTAGGCCCACCCAATACTCTCAACCTAGGCCTACACGAGATGATCAGTTGGGGTCAATCATGAAAGCTCTTACTAACATGCAATATTGCTATGCAGTAGAGACAGGACGTGGCTTTAGCTGAGATGAAAGCCCAGCTATCACACTTGACGGAATCCCATCAAACACATTCACTCCCACCTCAAGCACAACCCAACCCTAGGAACATACCTGCCCAGAGGTATGTTCAACCTAGACCTTCAGTGCAAGGTCAAGCACATGCCATTACACCACCCTTGCACGAACCTGAATTCTACATTGATCCAAATTCTTCCTATCCTCAACCTTAACCACCTCTTCTACCTAATTCTGAATTACTGACTATGTCTAGGGCTGAATTGAATGCCATTACCACTAGGAGTAGTAGAAGCACTGTAGATCCACCATTTCTTACTTCTACATCTTTTTCTGGACCTTTTACTTCCCCTCCTCCATCTGATTTACGTCTTCCTGATTCTTCTCAACCTAGGAATGACCCTCCCATTACAACTTCTATACCATTTCCAGAGGCTTTAAAGAAGGGAAAAGGAAAGAAAAAATAGTCTTGTGTGGCTCCTGAGGAGGATCTGCTCAAGATCTTTGAGCAAGTCCACATAAACATCCCCTTATTGGATGAAATTCACCACATTCCTCTTTACGCTAAGTTTCTGAAAGACCTATGTACACCTAAGCGTAAAGCTAGGATTCAGAAAGGGACTAGTCCAATCATTCTTTCAGAACAAGTGAGTGTCATTATATCCAGTAGCCTCCCTACTAAAATGAAAGACCCAAGCACCCCTCTTCTTTCATGAATGATAGGAAACACTACATTTAACATAAACTTACTTGATCTAGGTGCTTCCATCAATCTTATCCCAACCTCCCTACTGACACATTTTGAGGTTGGCAATCTGAAGCCAACTGAGGTGTCCTTGCAATTAGCTAATAGATCAATTAAGACACCTTAGGGAGTGTTGGAAGATGTTATAGTGCGGGTCAAGGACTTCTATTTTCCTGTAGACTTTATTGTCCTTGACATGGAAGTACCTAAGGACATCCAGAACACTCCTATCATTTTAGGAAGACCTTTCTTGGCTATAGACAAGGCAAACATCAATTATGAGGAGGGCCTTATAGAGTTAAAATTTGGATATCAGAAATTGAAAGTTGATATCTTTCAGGCCCAAAGGGGACCATCTTGTAGTTTAATTAAGGAAATTCCTTCCTTGGATTCATTGGATAAGTTGGTCGAGGATACATTGATTGATTCACTTAATTTAGAGCCTCAATACCCTTTGGCCTCTGAGTTGACTCTTCTTGAGATATCACCTTTAGAAATTGAGGACTTACCTCCTATTCCTTTAATGTCTCTAGGATCTTCTGAGATCTCCACACCTGCTCCTTCACTAGATCCTGTACTTGTTGAACTCAAACCTCTTCTTGAATCTTTAAAATATGTCTTCTTAGGACCGGATCAGACCTATCCTGTAATTGTCAACTCCCACTTATTGTCTGATTAAGAATCACTACTCTTATCTATCCTGAGAGCACATAGACAGGCTATAGGATGGAGCTTATCAGACCTGACTGGCATTAGTCCTTACTGCACACATATGATTTTCACTAAAAAAGGATCTAGACCCACTAGACAGCCACAGGATAGACTGAACCCAACACTTCAGGAGGTGGTTAAGAGTGAAATGATCAAGTGGTTAGATAATGGAATTATTTTCCCCATATCTGATAGTCAATGGGTAAGTTCTGTTCAAGTTGTGCCTAAGAAGGCCAAACTTACCATTATAACCACTGAATCTAGAGAAGTCATCCCTACACGGATTGCTAGTTCGTGGCGAGTATGTATTGACTATCGCAAACTCAACCAAGCCACGAAGAAAGATCATTTCCCATTGTCTTTCATTGATCAGATATTGGAAAGATTAGCAGGGAATCAATTTTTATGCTTTTTGTATAGCTACTCAGGTTACAATCAGGTGGCAATTCACCCCGATGACCAAGAGAAAATGACTTTCACCTGCCCCTACGAAACCTTTGCACTCCGTAGGATGCCATTTGAATTATGCAACACACCTGCTACATTTTAGCGACGTGTGTTTGCAATCTTTTTCAACTTAGTAGGTGATTGCTTAGAAGTCTTTATGGATGACTTCTTGGTCTTCTAGAGCACATTTAATGCATGTCTAGACCACCTGAATAAGGTCCTACAAAGATGCATCAATGTGAATTTGGTACTTTCCTAGGAGAAATCACATTTCATGGTACCATAAGGACTAGTTTTAGGTCACCTTATATCTGAGAGAGGAATAGAGGTTGACCGTGTGAAGGTAAAATTGATTTCTGACCTACCATTACCTTTGTCGGTTAAGTAGATTAGATCTTTTCTCAGCATATTGGTTTTTATCGCCACTTTATAGCGGATTTCTCGAAAATAGCCCAACCTCTCACCAATCTCCTCTCTAAGGATGTAGACTTTCAAATATCTAATGATTGTGTTCGTGCCTATACAACACTTCATGATTTGGTTACCAAGGCACCAAAACTGCAACCCCTGGATTGGTCTCACCCTTTTGAGATCATATGTGATGCCTCTGATTATGCAGTAGGAGCTGTCCTTGGTCAAAAACTAAATAGGAAACCTACAGTCATTTATTACGCTAGCAAGACCTTAGATGAAGCTCAAAGGAATTACACTGTCACTAAAGAGGAATTTCTAACAGTAGTATTTGCACTAGAAAAATTTAGACCTTATCTTTTAGGTTCCTACATTATAGTCTACACTGACCATACTGCAATTCGACATCTTCTCGCCAAGAAAGATGCAAAATCTCGTCTAATTAGATGGATCCTGCTATTGCAGGAGTTTGATTTAGAGATTCGTGACAAGGTTGGGGAGCAGAATGTGGTAGCTAACCACTAATCCCACCTTCCTTCTGAAGCAATATCTCCTTCACTTCCCATCACTAACAACTTCCCAGAAAAGCAATTGCTGGTCATTCATTCTGATCTTTCCTCGTATGCTGACATTATCAACTACGTGGCTTCCGGAATCGTTCCCTCTGATTGGGTCTGACACCAAAAAGATAGACTTAGATCCGAGGCCAAGCACTATTACTGGGAAGAACCATGGCTATTTAAGCACTGTAAAGACCAGATCCTTAGGAAGTGTATCCCCGATAAGGAGATAGAGAGCATTCTGTCGTTTCGCCATGACCAGACTTGTGGTGGTCATTTCTCTGGCAAAAAGACCGCTGCAAAAATTTTGCAGAGCGGTTTTTATTGGCCCACGATCTTCAAAGACACACACGAATATAGTAGGGCATGTCTATGTTGTCAGTCTCTCGATAGTATTGGCTGCTGAGACATGGTGCCCTTGAATATGATCTTAGTGTGCGAAGTCTTTGACATATAGGGCATTGACTTCATGGGACCTTTTCCAAATTCTCATGGCTTTGTGTACATCTTGTTAGTGATTGATTATGTTTCTAAATGGATTGAAGCCATACTCTTGAGGACTAACAATCATAGAGTTGTGACACAATTTGTTCAAGACTATATCTTCTCTAGATTTGGGGTACCAAAAGCCATCATTAGTGATGGAGGGTCTCATTTTAGAAACACACACTTTCAGTCCCTACTTCAGAAGTATGGGGTGACACATAGGATTGCTACACCTTATCACCCTCAAACCAATGAACTTGCTAAATTGTCCAACCGGAAGAACAAGAAGATTTTACAGACTACCATCCTACCTGATAGAAAGGAATGGTCTTCCCCCCTTTTTGATGCATTGTGGGCATACAGGACAGCTCACAAAACCCATTAGGCATGTGTCCTTTTAGACTTGTGTATGAGAAACCCTATAATCTTCCTATAGAACTTGAGCACAAAGCCTATTGGGCCATCAAAAAGTGTAACATGGACTTAGAGAAGGCCGGTGATCACAGAAGACTATAAATTTTCGAGCTAGATGAATTAAGGAATGAATTTTATGAAAGCTTGAGGATCTATAAGGATAAATTAAAGGCCTTCCATGACCATCACATCCATAGGAAAACCTTTCACCCTGGTCAAAAAGTCCTATTTGACTCTAGACTTAAACTTTTCCTAGGGAAACTTAGATCCAAGTGGACCGGACCTTTTAAAATCTTGAGAATCTTTGACAGTGGAGCTGTTGAGATCACTAAGATTAACAAATCTAAACCTTTCACTATCAATGGACAAAGACTAAAACCCTTCATTGAGCCGCATTATCTCAAACTTGTCAATTCCATCGTTTCGCTCCAATACTTTGAAATACCATCTGGGTTTGCACCTAGCTAAAGGCATTAAACTTAGCAACCTATCCTTTGTATATAGCTATTTTCCATTTTCTTTCATTAGGTGTCTACCCTTGCATTTTTAGCATACATTCATAGTGACATATGTCATGCATTTTACTTCTTAGCCCGACTTTCCACTCTAATCCTGTATCAAACTTGAAATCATCCGCATAGAGATTTTTATCTCCTCATTCCAACTTCCTTTCGTCACCCAGTCTAAGATAGTGAAAAGCAAAGCATGCATTTGCATCCACCCTATTCATACAATGAGGACATTGCATCATTTAAGTATGGGGGGGATGGGGGTAAATAGTGAAATCATTTTCTAAAATGCAATCATAGGCACACCTGTAGTATATATAGTATAATATTATCAAAAGTACCAAAAAAATTGAAAATTTTTGAAAATTTTGAAAAAAATTACAAAGTCAAAAACATAAAAATACAATAAGGGGCCTGACTATACCTATTATTAAGGGAGAACTCCAAAACTGAAACTAAGGAGAGAGAAAAGCATTGAAAAGATTTATAAGTGTTTAATTATGATCTTTTAGCTAAAAGCAAAAAATAGAATAAGTGTTTATGGACATTCAACATTTGCTGGTTAGACTTTCCGGGCCACTGTAGCTTGATTTGCTCAATCTTTCACTTAATACACTTTAAGCTTTGACAAGATAGACCAGAATCTCTCCTAACTTAGGACGTATTCTTGTACCTGAGTTACCAGTACAGGATTCACTGGTTTTCTTTGGCTTCGGTGTCTAAGTAACCTTGGTTTACACAACACAGTGTCGAGAAAGATCTTGTGAACTTGAAATTCAACCCTAGTGTTCATTAGGGAAGGTGAAGTCCTTACTTGTGCATGCAGGTAAACACTTTGTCCTAGCCTTCAGTCTCGTGAAGAATCTCTCTCCACCAAAGAACTCACCCATCAAATAAGTATGCTCTACAGAATAAAGTTGTCGGAGCTATACTGACATTTATTTGTGAAAAAAAAGTCAAAAAGAATTTTCAGAAAAAGACATTCTTTAGAATAAGTCAAGTAAGTTCTCCAAGTCAGCAAATGTGTAGAACACATTTGGGTTCAAAACTTCAAATCAAAAGTGAAATCAACTTCTTGAATGTTTAATTGTGCTTCAATAAAAAATTGGTTGCATTTAGACATCACTAGGACCTTGCAATTAAAGCTTTACATATAGGTCCTCAGGTCATAACATTCTATTTACATTTAACTTCTCAAGGACCATTCTGAAAGCTGCTAGGGGTCTCTTTGCAATTCACAAGCACCATGCTACAACACTTTTCTATCACTTATGGGCTTCGATGTAACTTCTCCAACATAGCTGAAGCTGCGAGTGCACTATAGACCTCATGAACTCAGCAAATCACGGTCGTTGCTTCCATGATCACTTGATCTAATGGCTAATTGAACCTTCGCATGATTTCACGCGTGTAATCACCATTCTCTCGAGATCTCATCCAACGAGTGATATTTGGATTTGAACTTCATCGCTCCTTTCGCTCCATCTCTACCGCCCATAACCAAAGAGCCTAATCTCACCCTTGCGGTGATGTGATCCACTGGCACAGCTACTTAAGCTCATCCTTGAGCTCGCGCGTAGGCTATCAGCACCCTACCTACACCTCTTGAGTTGAGCATTCGTCCACTCCGGTTCTCCTCCTCATAGTCCCTGTTTCACTACCTTAGCAGTGGAACACCACATTTCTCTCCGACTCTCCTCATCGCTAACAACAGCATAGCACCGAAGGGCGACCCAGAATCCCTCTAGTGGATTTTTACTTCGTCGAAGCTCCTCCCTCTCTTCTTCCTCTCCATCCACCGGGCGGAAATCCAAAGGTCCCATTCTTCTGTTAGATTAGGATTTTAATCACTTTCTATATTAGTGTAGTATCTGTTAGTGTAGTTTAGATTAGCTTAGGAGTAGATAGATTAGATCTGATCCGACCTCTCTAATCAATTTAGATCAGAGAGGAGTTTTTCGCATTCTCACATCGAATCACTGATCTCCCCCCACATATCATAATCTATATTCTTTGATATTCCTGCATTTTAATCACTGTTCACCCCTTCATTAAGGCCTAATTCAGATCTGGGAATTTTGATTTCTAGATCTGAATTAGCGCCTGAAATCCACATGGGGGGTCTTCCACTCATTCCATAAACTCACAAAGACCCCCTGATCTGGCTTTATTGCCTCGAATTGATCGATTTCTTTTAGATTTGCTTTCAATGCCCAATCTCATGATTTGGAGTTCATTTGGTTTTCATTGGATTCAATCAAGCTACTTGAGGTTTTTAATCACTAAATTAGGTGTAATGCAATGAATCAAAGGTTTTGGATTTGATTTTTAATTTGTGGATGATCATGCACTTAATTTAAGCTTTATTTTGGGTAGTTTAATCAAGGATAATTAGTGATACTGATTTGAGATCAAATGCAGACCCAAAAAATTCTGAGATGATCACTAGATCACCTTGATCACCAATCAATGGTGTTCAAGATGATTAGATGATTAGATTAGTAATGAAATCAAAGTAAATGCCCAAATCAGGGCAACATTGTATTCTCCTTTCAGAAATTCTTCTTAATCTGAAAGTCAAGGTTTAACTGAGATATTTGAATTATCTATGTTGGATTTTGAATCTAACGGGAAGAGGATTCACTATTAATCCAATTTCTCTTTTATTGTCTATGATAAAGAGAATGGATTGGATTGAGATGTTTTCAAACTTCATAACTCTGAGATGGATTTTCAGACCTTGATGAAAAAGAGTTACATTGATTTTGATGGGTTTTTAATTGAATTTAAGGATGAAAACATTTTTTATTATATCTATAGATTTTAGGTCTGATTTTTCACATCCTAAGTCTCTCTTGTTCAGCACAGCAGCATTGGCTGCTAGTAACTATTGCAGCAGCCACCAGCTATTGGATTTATAACAGCAGCAACTACTGAAGTGTGTGATCATGGTTTTAAGTCGTCTGATGAACTCAAGTGTTGCATCTGATCAGCTATTTTAAAACAGCAAATACAGCAACAGTTGCTACTGAGGATTTTTTAGGATTTGGCGTTGTTATGAGCAACTATTTCAACCATTTTTTGGCTGATATTTGGGTTGTCACTTGACTTTAATTTTAGGATATTGAGAAGCTGACCTTGTGTACCATTATAGAATGGCGTGTACAAGCATTCATGTACCTGGATTTGATTTTAATTCTTTCCAAAATGCTTGTAATTTCTGTTTTAAACTTGTTGTCAGCTCATTTGAAATTGATTAATTGTCCAAATGGTGATTTTAGTGACATTAGAGTAGAAGTGCATGTTTTAATGTTTATAACTATTACATGATGATGTATGGATAGTTTTGAGTATTGATACTCTCATTCCAACCATTAAGAGTTGAATCAAGCCCTTTGGTTCTAAGGTTAAAATCCTTTAAGGCCTAGACATGTGTAAGATTGTAATATAAATAAAAATCATAACAAATTCACAAAAAAATAAAATAAAGGTGTATTGAGTAGGATTAGATATTTTTTTAGGTGTATATCAAGTTTCAAGGTAATTTGAACCTCCAACTTGGTAGAACATACCAGCCAACGATTCAATCTACCTTAGAACCTAATAAAGAACCAAAAATCAAAAGCACTAAAAACAACTCTATCTCTCTCATCCCCTACCTCCCCTATACCTATAAAAACCCTAAAAATCAGAAAAACACCAAAAACACCCAAAAATACCCTATATACTATGTATATACTTGTATATATAAATTAAAGCTAAGCTAAGTGTATAAATTATATAATATGTAGATAATGTATATAAATAACTTACATGTGTATTCTATATATTAAATTAAGTATTTAGAATAATTTATTGTATATAGAATCTTATTGTATTATTATTTATTAATTTATATAACTTAAATGTATAATAATCTAAGTAATTATATAAACCTATCTATATGTAAATAATTAAGTCTAATACTGTAAATACATATTTAAACATGTATTATATACTCTACAGTACCTGTAATTTAATTTAATTATTTATTTACAGTAAATAATTAAGTTATTAAGTTAACTAAGTATATTATTCGCTTAAAATAAAATAAATTAGCAATTTAATGTAATACTAAAGTAAGTTATAATGTATATTTGTATAATAATATATTAAATATTTTGAATGTATTTATACTATATTTATACTATATTATAGTATTTATAGATCATTTATATGTAAAACTAACTAAAACATATATTTAAATCTATATAAATTAAAATAAAGTTTACAAAATATAATAAAAATGTATAATAAATAATTTATTATGTATATTAACAATGTATAAAGTCACTTTTGTAATTAAATCACTAATTTATACGTTAATTAGCAAATTAAATTCTAATTTAATGTGTATAATCAGCCAACTTCAACTAATTTAATTATATATCTAAATAATTTATTTCCCTAAATTAACTATACCATTGTATATTCCTATATAAGGGTTTTTCATAAATATAATTTATTTTAAAATTGGACTTAATTTGGACCCTCAAATCGAGGGCCAAATCCTCTGATTTTGCATAATCGCGCATGCAGTCAGGCACCAATTTGGCACTGATTTAAAGTGCCACATCGGTGGCTATTGAGTGTGTAGTGTGGTATATCTCGAATTCATGTTGTAGGTGTTTCGGTCGTCAGGTGTAGGGCACCAAACATGAGCATACAAGTCTTTGGTCTTGGTGCGTGTGCCATGTGTGCCTGCGGGCATGCGTGGGTGCGTGCGTGTGCACGTGACCACGCAAGTGTGTGCGAGCATGTTAGCTGGGTCTGGGCCAAAATAATGCACTAAAATACACCTAGATAAAAACTAGGGTTGGCCGAAGTAAAGGTCTGATCCCACCCCTGCATGGGTGCTATGTATCCCTCGAAATAGTCGGCTCGCCCAATTATAACCCAATTTTTAGGTTAGTTTACTGTAGCTGTATGTGTGTATTGTGTGCATGTGTTATGTTTATGTGTATATATATGTATAAAATATAATGTATATATGTATATAAACAATGTAAATAGATATGTATATAGTGTGCATATATATACAAGTAGTATAGCATGTTTAAGCTCTTATATGTACATAAATAAACTTGAGCTTTAGCGACAGACACATCTGTCACTATATAGATGTGTATACGTTAGCATAAATAATTTTTTTTATCTTAGGTTATGTAGATATGTTACGAAGGCTTTAGCGACACTTAGATATGTTACTGTATAGATAATACATGTTACTATAGATATTAGTATGTTAATATAATTTAGTATAGTAAATATAATTAGTTATTTTTGTACCTATACTTAGGTATTACTTATAGTAGTTGTTATAACTAACATAAAGTAATTATATATAGTTTTTTATGCTTGTTTGTGTCAATATGTTTTCAGGCATTGTGATATATATTAAATGATTCTTTTGTAAATAATTAACCCATTCATTCATTATTTGATTCATTTATTCATTTTGTAAATAAAATCAACATTTTGGAATAAAAGAACATTTTTAAACTTAGAGAGTGATGTATATCAATAACTGCCTCTTAGGGAACTACCTGAAAAGAAATAAGTAAAAATTGTAAATAAATAAAATTAACGCAACATCGGTTTGCATTTTATGACATCTATACTACAACAACAACATTTAGATACCATTTTTATTGCGAATCAAAAGTCGATGATCATATTTTTGGTGCTAAAATGCTTTCATATGATTGTTGACGTCTTGTCCATCAACTAACAAAGCCTAAAGGAGGAAACTATATTGATGAACAAAAGAAAAGTCTCTCTTTAAGCTCCAAGGCTATGAAAGCACTCTATCATGCATTAAGCTTTGACGAGTTTAATCAAGTGTCTCAATGCACCTTACCACATGACATTTAGAGAACACTCATGATCACTGACGAGGAAACAAATAAGGTAAAAAGTTCCAATGTTGTTTTACTAACACAAGAATTTAAGAAGTTTGAAATGTAGGAATGCAAAAGTATTACAGATATCTACATTTGTTTCACCTACATTATAAACAATCTCAAGGCACTGGGGAAAACCTTCATCAAAGGAGAAGTGGCAGGTAAGATTTCGATATCTCTAGCATCTTCTTTTGAATCTAAAGTGGTAGTAATTGAAGAAGCAAATGAAGTGGAGAAAATAGACATGGACAACCTTCTTGGCAACCTTATGGCTTATTACAGTAAAATGAGACAAAAGAAGAAATGGAAGAACTAAAGAAGAAAGCAATGGAAGAACCAAAGAAAAAGCAATTGGCCCTTAAAGTCAATTTTGATTCTAATGAGTGTAATAAAGATGATGGCTTGAGAGGGAATAATCCCCTTTCCTTGGGATCTCGAGGCTTATTTGTAGACTTGAGAGACTCTAGAAACTCCCAAAAAATCTTTGAAATTCATAACAAAGGGATAAAGGGGTTGTTTTCAGGTCAAAATAACTCTTAATCCTATTGAAACTTTGATTTTTGATCTTTTATCTTATATACATATCACTACCTAGCCCAAATAGGCTTATTTCTTGATTTTTTGGACTCAAATGCTTGAATGGGCCCAGAAAAGTTATTCTCTTTGATCTTGGCCTACCTATGGATCTTTTGTCGCCTTGCCTATCCTATAAAAATATAGCAAATATCATCATTCACAAAATATAAAGAAATGTCTAAAAATACTATATTTACAAAATAAATATTAAAAAAATAACCAATAGTTAGACATGTAATTTATAGAAATTAATGATTTCATTACAAGCCATTAGGTCGAGCCCCAAAATGCGACTAGCTTGACCAGTTGTAAAAAAGTTTTGCTCAAACGAGAAAAGGATATGACAACGAGTGAATCTATCTTGGAGACTCAAAAATTTAGTATTGAAGTATTGGAAGTCAATTTTCTAACATGAGGGGATAGTTTTGAAAAACGAGAAAAACCTGCTAAGGTGGATTCATCACAAAGTAGCAGTCAAAGGGATCATCTTTAGGGGGGTTGCATAAAGAGGTGATTTTCCTTTGACTGTAATGCCCTAAATTTGAGTCTCGAGTTGTTTCGGAATGGTTCGAGTCACTTCCAACCCATAGGCTCTCTTTTGGTTTGATACAAGTACAAACACCTCATAAAACGTGAAGAAACACATGCTTTTAGTCAACCATTAGTCAAACCTCATCAGAAGGGTACCATGTATGTCATCATTGGATTTCTCTCGTCGCAAGCTTTTCAAAGACGCTTGTTTCGGTGAATCTGAGGTATGTAACTCAAGTTATGTCCCAAATAAGTCGATAAGGACCTAACTATAAGGTGAACCAAACCTAAGGGTAATTGATCGCGTGGTTTCACTCAACTCAGTAATTAAGTTAATTTCACTTAATTAAGAGTAGAAGTCACTTAGGTTAACTAGAAGTTGTATCGATTGTATAGTGTAGGGTCGAATTAACCTAACATTTTAGAAATTTCTACTGGTTGAGTCCAGGTCGTTCACTGGGAGGTATAATAATTTTTTCCAAATTCACCAATTTTCTTTTATTTCTCTATAAGTTTAGGAGGTATAACTAAGTTGATTTTTAAAACATGAATTTTGCCAAAATATTTAAACTATAAAGAACATACAAAATTCCATATGCAAAACATATTTACTCAAAATGTTGTACTTTATTAACAAGTAAACATGTTAGTTTTTTTTCAATTCAATTTCATTCCAAAGAAATTAAGGCAATTAAAAGTTATTCTATTAAAACATGCCTTTTTACAATTAAGAACAAAAAGTAATGATGCAAGAAAAATAATATTTTTCATTCATTTTCTTCAGCCTCTCTCTTCTTTCTTTCTTTTATTTTCTTCTCTCTCTCGAGCTCTTTCTTACCTTTCTTCTCTTGTTCCTGCCTTCTTCTCTTCCTGTCTCTTATTCTCTTTCCCTTAGTCTTCTCCTGCCTTCTTCTCTTCCCTTAGTCTTCTCTTTTTGTTCCTTAGTCTCTTTTCCTTAGTGCCTGTGCTCCTTTGTTCCTTAGCCTTTAGCTTCAACACTTAGCATTTTAACAACCATCAGCTTCTCTTTTCCTTAAGTCCTTCAGCTGAACTGGGTTTTTTTACTTTTTTAACCAAAATTTATTTATTTGCAGCGAGGTCCTTTCAGGGATATACAGCACCCTGAGACCAGGGTGGGACCAAACCCTATTCGGTCCTCACCTAATCTCAATTAGGTTTGTTTTCGATTTATTTCTTATCGGTTCACAGTCTCGAGCCATTTCAGCTCAACCCGGCCTCCCAGGCCTCTCGCCCTCCTAGGGCACACATTCGCCCATGCCCCCAAGGGCGTACACCCGTAGGCACACAAGCCCGCACACACACACACAAGCTCAAATCAGATCAGATCGGTAACCGGTGCGCCGAGTGCTGACGACTGAAGAGGCCATGCAACGAATTAGTTTTATCCCTAGGCACACGCTCGTGAACTAGCGATGTGGGACTAACCTACCCCTTCCAAACCCAACTTCAAATGATCATAACTTTCTCCCCAAAGCTCCAAATCGAGTGATTTCAAGTTTGTTAGAAAGCTCTAAGATAGATCTATACAATTGCAGGGTCAATTTAAGGTTTTAAAGATGTTTTCCTCTTCAATTTGAAAGATGAAATCAGGGGTTCCTATGGGTTATTACTAGCCTGGAAGTGAAATTAAATCTACAGAGTCCTCAGATGGACTTATCTCTCTTATGTAAAGGTCTATACAAGTTATATAAGTAATTCTGCTTCTGTTAGAGTAGGTTTTAAGCTCTTAAGACCTTCAGGACCAGCAGAGAAGCTCTTCACTTCTCTGAAAGCTTCAGAGTTCATATTTCAGACTTCATTATGTGCAACAGACACTTAAGAATGCTTCTAATCAATTTAAACTAATTCTAAGGGTTATAACAGATTAATCTGGGCAGGATTTAAGTTTAAATTTCAACAAAATGTCACTGCTGTTGGTTTGGGTTCAAAAGTAACCCAAATTGACAAGAACTAAATTCTCAAACATTTATTCACCTGAGCTCACTTAATTCTCTCTAAAACCATCAAACAAGATCCCAAAAATAGTTTAATCTCCTCAATATCTCAATTCGAGCTTAGAACTCCATTATCAGATTCAGTTTGACTGTGGAAGCACAAAAAGTTGACTTTCTGTTCAAAGCTTTTCCACAGGAAATCAAAACCTCAATTAGAGTCTCCTCAACATCCAGAACTTATTCAAATCTTCAGGAAGGTGTACTGACCTTGATTCCTAGGGTTTCAGGCTCGCCGCCTGAACTTGAAAAGGTGTGTGTTCGACAGAGCAAATGGAAGGTTGTTACAGCATTCCAAGAGTTTAAACAGCTTTAGTGCATTGCACTGAAGCTTCTGAGTTCCTTCAATGCTTTTCAGATCTCTCCTAACAGACTTCTCCAACTCTGCTGGAGTTGGGGAAGATGAAGTCAAATCTATAGCTCCAGTGGTTAAATCCTCAAATAAACATTCTTAAAACAATCAGTGATCCATTTAATATCATTCTGGAGCTTCTCAACAGATTCTAGAGGCTGAAACACAATTTGGCTCGCCGGAGCTCGCCGGAGCTCCAGTGAGTCTAGAGAATGTGAAAAGTATGCACAGATTAATAAAACTTACCATCTTTGATTCAAAAAGGATCCTGAGGTTGCAAGGAACATCAGTATCACATTTAATTCTTCATTTGTTTCTTTAAATGTAAGATTTGTCAGTGAAATCGTTTCTTTAAAAATTTGATTTGAGATAAGCTCAGTACTTGTTTAAACACTCGATTGAGAGGTTAAAACAAGTCAACAGATGTTTATATTCATAAATATATATTTAATTTAAGATTTGAACTGTCCCTAAGCCACCGTGGACAGCGAGCTCAGAAGCTTAATTAAGATTTGAGCGTTTAACTTATATGTGGTATTAATATGTATTATAGTGTCGATTAGGGTTCATAAGTGGTGAATAGATGATGAAGAACCCAATGGAGGTGAAATTAACTCGATTACAGTCACCATGGACAGTGATAGTAGTCGGTGAAGGTGAAATATGAATTAGGCGATTAGGTGATTCAATTAGCAATTAAATGATTTAGAAGTGATTATGGAAGTTAAAGGAAGGTGTACAGTGAGTTAAAAAGATAAGATTGAAGCTCAGACGAGCTCAAGGAACCCGTCGGAGTCGGAGAAGATGAAACTAAAATCTGACATTAACTCTAATCTAACTACCTAAACTAACTAACTAAACTAGCCTACTCCTACTCCTAATCTACTGTTACCTGGACGAAGGGGTCAATAGGGTTCCGCCGAAGGTTCATAGCGGATGACAAAATCAGAGGGTGGAAGAAAGATCTCCGGCGGGCAGATTTGAGGTGGAGCGGAGGATTCCTTGGGTCGGCGCCTGTGTCAGAGACGTGGAAGACCACGGCGAATCTCCTCGGCTGATTAAGATGGACGGAGGAAGTCGGAAATTGGAATGGAAAGTCGCCGGAGTTTTGGACAAATAGCCTACTGGGTCGGCTGTAGTGTTAGAAGTGGGAAGGGAGCCAACTTGGATAAAATCAGAGGTGTGAGGGGGTATTTATAGCAATTGGCGGCGAAGAGAGTGGCGGGGTCTAGCCGAAGAAGGAGCTTGAGAAGCTTAACCTCCGTCGTCATCTCCAACGACGGTGAGGTTATCTCCCACTGAAAAATAGGATTCCCGGTTAATCCAGACCGGTGGATGAAGTGGAGGTGGTGAACGCAAGCTGCAAGAGCTTGGACAAAGAAGGATGATGTCGGCAGGGCGATAATTGCGCGGTGGGGTGACTCTCTGCCACCAACCGTTCATTCGGCTAAAGAAGAAGAAGAAGAAGACAAAGAGGACTTAAATGAAATAAAACTTAAGGACCTGTGTGAGAAATAAGTACCCGATTGTAATGAATAGTAAGGACTAAAATGTAAACTCAGGTTTTGAAGGTTTATTTTAACTTAGATTTTTTTCAAATTTTTATATATGTTAGTAAATAAGGTAAATATTATGTTTACACCTTGAATTTACATTTTGACCTTTTTAGATTAATTTATTAGATTAAGTAAAATCACTTAAGTTATTATATACTTAGGTTTACATTAAGTTTAAGTTACTTATCTTATTAATTAAGAGAATGATTAATAGGATTTCGAGTCCAATTATTATCTAAATTATTAATAATGTCAATTGAATGATAAAATGTCATTTTTAACTTATTTTAAGGTCCTTTACTAAATATCCCTTATTCTATAATTAACCCTTATATGTTCATAACCTTAGCTAATTAACTAGGAAGACTAGTTAATTAGGGGTAATTAGAGATCATAATGAGTGTCTCATCATACCCCCAAGGCAAAGTTTTGCTAGTCCCTAGCAAAATTAACTAAGACTATGATGATTTAAAGCACTTGGGTTTAAATTATTATAAATAGTAATTATGTAGAGGAAAGCTTAAGTCAGAAATTTTTAAGTAAGAATATAAATGATTAATGTATAGAGCATATGTGAAAATTTTCTTATTTAGACTTATACTTATAACATTTTCAAAATATACTTAAAATAATTTGTAAACAAGAATTTTACCCTAAATTAGAATTCTTCAAAAATCTCTTAATCTTTGTAACTATTCTTAACTCAAATTAGAATACAAAGTGTTTTAAGAAAAATAAAACTTAAGAATTGAGAATTAAATTTTAACTCAAAAACTCAATAGATTTAAGTCAATCCCTTGTTTATGATATTTGACTTTTATCAATATAAGTTTAAGCAAATTAACCAGATACTCATTATTAATCAAACTTAGAGTAGTAAAACTCTAATTTACTAACCTACAGCACTAAAGATTAACTTCTAGACCTAGGATTCTGTCAATTCTTCTCCTTTAGGTCTCAACTTAAAATCTTCAAAATCCAATTTCTTAGGCTTCACTGTCCAATACCAAGGTTCAGTAGCTATGATTTTAAAATATTTGTGCTTAGTGAAGAGAATTGTCCTAAAAACATCTAAAGTTGCAAAAATCCAAATCTTAAGACATCACTTTCCAATCCCAATTATTCCAATTCAAGCCTTTGGCTTGGCCTTACTCAGGTTTGGTTGCTTTCTCCTCACCAGTTTCTATCCCGAGGTCAACACTTTTTGTGTATATCTCCTCGGTGGACCACTGGGTCTCTTATTCCTAATATTTTTTTCTCCATATTTTTTTTTCTTTTTTTCTATAGGTTAGAACACCCATTTGTAGTGAGGTGTTCTTTTTATTTGATGGAAGGAAGGGCAGCATCCATTTGTATTGAGATGCTTTTATTTATTATGGTAAAACTGCATAAGCACCCATTTTTAACAAGGCACTTAACTGCAGGGTGTTTTATTTACTTTTTTTTTCTTTCTTTTCCCCCTTCTCATTTTTCTTACTACCATTATTCTCCAAATCCTTTTTATAGGTGAGTGGCACATCCTTCACTCTTTCAAGAACCGCCTCGCGGAAATCCTTGGACTAAAGAGGATTTAGAATTGATCTCTTAACCTCTATTTTTCGCGGTCTCAGATGTCAACAAGACAATTTTATGTGAGTGAATTTAGATGTTTAGGTTACTTAGCTCTCAAACCAGAGCTTGGACAACAAAGCCCTTTACTCTTAGGTTCTTTAAATTCTTAGTTTCCTCCTATAGGATCCATCAAGACAAAATTTACCAAGTCTAGTTATTTATCTCTAGCTTGTAAGTTTTGTAAACTAAAATTCTACCAACTCTCTATTTAATTAACTCTGAATATCTGGCATTTTACTTAACTTTATAATAAAAGCAAATTTTCAAAAAGCAAAAGGATTACTTAATCTAATTGATTAAAAAGTTATAATTCAATTCAAAACTTAAGTTTAAAATCTTAACACACTTAATTTCTTAATTCAAAGTAAGAATAGAAAAATAAATCCTTAAAAGATTTAAAAGAATCCTAATTCAAATAAAATCTTGTTTTAAAAATTTTAAACACAAAAGTGTGTTTTTACAAAATGTTTAAAGTAAAAATCTAATTAAGAATTGAATGCTCTTAAATACTCTAAATATATTTTATATACATTTTAAACTTCTGACCTAAAAGAAAATTAAGCTCTTAATTATAATATATATATACATTATTCTTCTTCTTTATTAAAAAAATATACCCTTCTTATTATTTTTATGAATTTTCTTTTTCAAATTTTTGTATTTATATATTTTTATTTTTATGTATATAAGATTTTTCCAATTTTTATGATTTTTTTTATAAATTTTCAAAATTTTATGAAATTTTTTATTTTTTTAAAAAATTTTTATCATTTTTAGAATTTTTATTTTTTAAATTTCATAGGGTAAGATTGTGGGACAAAGGTCCCTCCTTGGGTTGGTGAAGGAGTAGATAGAAAACCCAAGGAAGATGGATCTCTAGAATCCAGATTATTCACAAATTCCCTCCCTGCAGAAATTTACGAAACAAGTAAATGCGCGGGATTCGTAGCAAGTAGAGGCATAAGAGTCTTCATGGTATTTCTAAACTCGTCGAGATGCTTTGCTACAATATCGACTTTGTCCAGTTTTTCTATAATAATCTCTAAATCCTTTGAACTGGATGGATTACCGATCTCGTGAATGCCCTTATGCGGATTTTGATGATTCGTATTCGCTCCCTGCAAAAATTGCGACATTGATGTATTGTTGATCAAGTTTTCTGCCATCCCTTCAAATAATTCTGAAGCGGATTCTGTGTTGCGATTTAGAAAATTCCCTTCACAAGAGGCATCGACTAGATTGCGAATGCCCTCTTGTAAACCATAATATAAGATATGCATGAGTTGCCAACGAGGGATGTCATGATATGGGCATTTCCTTTGCATTTCATGAAAACGTTCCCACGCTTCATGAATTGGTTCTTCTTGATTTTGATTGAAAGTAGTAATAGCTCGCCTTAAAGCATTGGTTCGACCAATAGGAAAGAATTTCTTCAAAAATGCGGATTCAAGTTCAACCCAAGTTGATATTGGTCTTGCTATAGTTCTATACCAATAAGTTGCTTTATCTTTAAGGCTAAAAGAGAACATCTTCATTAGTAGGATTTCCCTATTTTGATTTCGAGGACCAAGAGTTTGGGATAAATTTTTAAGATCTATATGTTGAAATGGATCCTCAGATGCAAATCCGTGAAAGTGGGGGATTAAACCTATAATATTTGGCTTTAATTCTGGATCATTTTCCCCAATAGGAATCCTAACATTAGGCT
Source organism: Thalassia testudinum (assembly GCA_037157565.1). Lineage (NCBI taxonomy): Eukaryota > Viridiplantae > Streptophyta > Magnoliopsida > Alismatales > Hydrocharitaceae > Thalassia > Thalassia testudinum. The sequence goes on from JAZHRO010000013.1 coordinate 125,369,500, forward strand.
CTAATTGTGCATTGGATGGGTTATAATAATCTCTAAGTAAAGGCCTTGGATGATTGATCGGTAAATTAGGATTTTCAAAACCCGCCTCAGGTCGAGGTGAAGAACGGGTTTGAAGAGTCTGTAAATTATTTAAGGCTGCTGTTAATAAATTTATTTTTCTAGTTTGCTCTAACATCCTAAGGTTCTGGTTCAGGAGCGCCTCATGAACATCAAAAGGCAGCATCTCCCCCTGACCAAAAGAAGAAGGGATCTCGGGATTAAGATTCTACATTGGATCCATAGAAGTAGATGGATCAGACGGGAAAACCATTGGTTTCTTATCTGCAACCGGCCTAGGATCACCTGTCAACGGTGGTGCAAGAGGCGCATGCAAGGATTGCCTCCCGTCCATAAACGAAAAATAATGTGCAAAGGCACACACACACCACCGATAAGAAAACAGCGACACAAAAAACCCACAAAACACCACAAAAGATGGGGGTTTTGCTCTTCTTTCAAAGGAAAGAAGAAATTCCTAAGATACACAAAATAATTTGACGTAAACAAATAGAGTAACAGTATCAAAATACGCGTCCTAATTCGTGACTACGCAGGTGCGTACCCTAAAGCTCAAAGGTCTAGGATCGAGACTGCTCACTACTGGCTCCCCGGGGCTCTAGTAGTGAGACAGACTTGTTGATATTCAGCCAAAGCCCTAAGAGTTGCAAAGAGGAGAGATAGAAAAATAGACTCGTGTGACTCTAGTGATCGTGTTGTGTGCGCGATAACATGCAACAGACGATAGCGATATAAAAACCCACATGCATTCTGCAAACAGATTTAAGTCACCAATTTTACTTCCTCTTTTTAGTTAGTCTTTTTCAAAAATATATCAATTAAACTACAATGGCCGCTTTTTATATCTTTTCAAACAAAAATATATGGTCTTTTAATTCTCAAAGGACAGAGATCTATGCGGGTTTTCTCGTGTTTTCCCACTGATGTGAGAAAAATAATTTAAAAATTCCCGAGTCAGATCGTATTAATACTAACAGATAATATGCACTCCTAAGAGTGTATGCCTATGTATATGCTGCTACTAGTCAGAAAAGATGTATTTTTGTTTTTTTTTTTTAAATGCAACAATACAAAAGATTAAGAAATACTTACAAAAATAAAAATAGTAACACTGATTCCCGCCTTCTCCTAAGATTACTCGCAGAGGTAAACCTGAAAAGAAGACAAAAAATAAAAACAAAACAAAAACAAAAATAAAACAAAACACGCTAATTAGAACAAAAGTTAGTAAAAACAAAAATATTTACAAAATACCTCCTAATTAAACAATTAATCCTTTTAAATTTTAGTGAATCAAAATATTACCTCCCCGGCAACGGTGCCATTAAAATTTTTTGGGTTTTTTAACCCATAAATCCTAAACCTAATGTTGGGTCTATAAAAAGGCCTCTTGGAAGATGGAGTCATCATTACCCTCCAAATGCCACCAAAATTGAAGAGAAGGAAAGAGAGAAAATAAGGAAAGAGGCTCACTTTGGAAAGTTAGGGACCTGTGCATAATAGCAAGACCTCCGAGCTTCCCCACCACAATTTTCGCAAGGTCAACGGTAACAACAATCACGTGCCATCTAAGCTAGCAGGGGGGCATGGATTTGTGCCATGTGTCACACGTTGGGGATGCAAGACATGCACGCTCGCGATCATTGTGTGAGAAGAGGAGTGAGTGCGGCCATCAAATTGTGATGCATGTCACAGCGTGCGGCGTGGGTCGGGTGGAAGCGGGTGCAATCTGCATGCGAGCGCACGGGCGAATTGCATGTCGACGCGTGGAAAGGGTGGGTTAACGTGCAATTCAAGCAAACCAATCGATCTATGTAATTCAGGGACCCCTTTACATTGATCTAAGCAGTTCGAGGCTTTCCCGACCTCAAAATTCGATAAATAAGGTAATGTTGGAATCGTATCAACACGTTCTATGCATTGGTATCCTTTATTCTAATTTTTTATTACTATTTCTAATGTGAAAAATCAGAAACGTGTCCAAGGTGGTTCCAACCCTTTTCTTGACATGTTTGGTCTAGAAAAATCCCCCAATGCATTCACTGAGTACGAGGAGGATGTAACACGTGTTCCTAGACCCTTTGCACATGGTTTGAAGTCACCATGACCCTCTGGTTACCTTAAGTAGAGTAGTCTACTCTTCTTTTGTTTTTTGTTTCATTTCCAGGTAATTATGGACTTGTTTATCGTAGTTCATTGCGTATCTCGTGTTTGTTAGTGTGAGTTTCTCTCTTTGTTGAGTTTGGAACCCTGTAAGAGTATGGTTTCTATTTGGGTACTTTAACATGAACTAAATTGATATTTCATGATTATTGAATGCTAAGATGTTAAAACGTGACCTTATTATTGCATGTACAGAATGAACTCCGCTTTTCATGAAATAAGTCCCGTTGTGTTCGTTAGTTGGTAAATTACTTGAGACTGCTGTCATAAATTAGAAACTAAATGTAAACAGTTAATTAAGGGAATGATGTGATTAGTTCATAAATATTTGAATCAATTATCTAGAATAATGTATTGAGTAATTTTGGTTGGATTTAGTGATTCAGTTATCTGGAATTAATTATTAAATCAATACAACAGTTTCTGTCGAGATGTAGAGGTTAGATAACTGGTTTTAACCCCGCTACTTGTCAGATTTGGCTGTAGATTTGGTCTTTTAGATGGGTTCTAGGCTGGTTTAGGGAGTTGTCGGCCTCCCTACGACTCTCTAGTTTGGCTTAGGAGCCAACTAAGATAGCGGGATGTGTGGCTTGAGGGTTTGAGTTGTTCTCTTTTGGTCGGTGGCTGGGTCATTGGCTGTCTGTGGTTCAACATGTATAGCGCTTGCCCGTGTTCACGCCATACAGTGTAGTCACCACCCCTTTCTGCAATGACCCCAGGGTGACGGATAGAGGTGACTTGCAGTTATAAGCTACCTTCTTGGACAAGAAGATGGCTTATACTGATCTTGCACCTAAGGAAGTCACACAAGATTGCCTCGTGCCCCGATGTGTTGATTAACAAGTGAAAGAGTGATCTTCATTTTCGTTGGAAACTTTAACATAAAATGTCACGTCGTTGTATTTCGTTGCATGGTAGAAAATCGCTTTTCAAAAATATTTATTACTCAAAATCTAACCACGAAAATAGTTGGGTCGTCTCCACAAAGAGGAATCAGCCTATAAAAAAATTATTAATGATGCATCAAGTATTCGGAAATATCAACGGATGTGCATGCTAACTAGTGCTCTCATTTCTGACACAAACTCTCGATCTAAACAATTAATCAATAATTTAAGTGTGCACGTGCAAAATCACCACAATATAATGTCATGTAAAATAGTGATCTTGATACTAGTAAACACTGTAAATACTAATTTCTAAAGGATAGCATGTTCACCATAATCCATGCATTATATCATTCATGAGAGATATTCATCTGCAAGCAATTTTGATTAAGTAGAAGAATGCCTATGCAAATTCACCTCAATAATTTAATTCATTAAATAAGGGAATAGTGTACCCCACAATGGTAGAGATCGTAAATACTAATTGTAGGAAAAATAGAGGATTTCTCCTCTCTCTTCCTCGCGCGTGAAGGAGTGTCGACGGGCTGCTGACATGCGAGGGAGGTTTACGAAGACAAGGTCGATCCAATGGAGGTCGCGGTGTCGACAGAGACGGCCGGAGGTGGCCAGCCGGTAGAGGAGAAGCTCGCTGGCGGCAGGTCTCCAACGCACGTGCTTGAGCTATCGACGATGGCTCTGGTGGCGTGGGTCGTCGACGGAGGTCAAGGCCAGCACTTTGGTGATGTCAGCAGTGAGGGACATGGCCAGCTGTGGAGGCTATGAACGACGGTGGCCAGCAGGACTTTGGGTTCCTTTGTTGAGTTGCAGGTGGCCGATTGGGAAGGAAGACGAGGATGAAGAAGAAGATGAGGAGAAGGTGGCGGTGGTGTTGGTGCTGTGGATGGTTTGCTGTTGTGAGGGGCGTATGGTATTGATGGCATTGGTGGTCGGCGGCGAGGGGATGACGACGGCTATTGAGGTGGTGGTGCAGGTGGGAGAGCAGTGGTGGAATGAGGTTGAAAATGGAGAAGATGAATATTGGACGAAGAAGCTGGCTGATGGAGTGGGTTTATGGGCACGCATACGCTGTCATCGTGCATGCGACGACGGTGAGGGCGATGTTGAGGATGCAGGGAACACGGTGCTCACTAAAGTTCACGATATACGCCTATTGCATGGTGGAGGAGGAAGAAGTCCCCACTAGGGGGAGAGGATGATATCTCCTCCTTAGGATGGCCCACTCTCCTTTTAAAATCTTTTTGTTTGTTTTCTGCGGCCGAATTCTCCAACCACTCGCAAAGATTGCGAGTGGTTGGAAGAGGAGGATAAGTTTTGTCCATTAATCATCAGACATCCAATAAAAATATCAAACGTCTTAAGAATTGTAGACTTCAGGGGGCCTACAATGGTAGTTTCCAGATGTTTGATCTGAGTTCCAGACATCTTACATAAGCAAAATGGACGTCTAACCCTTGCACCTCGCCTGCATTCAACAAATAGACCATATCATATGTTACTAAATGTAATATTAACGCGTAAAATTATATGCAGACTTAGGTGAATTGCCATTTAACTCCTACTTAACAATTAAGATCAACTAATTAAAGAGTACTTAGGCCAAATAATGGTCCACAAAAGTGAACTTATCAACGGGTGTTTGACTGTAATAAGTTGGGCTTGACACATAAAATGAACCAAATAATGTGGTGATTAATTAATGGATTAATAGATAATATAGTATTCATTTTCTCTTACTCTCTTTGTTTCTTTTGCGCCTAGTTGTTGTTGTTTCTATTATACTTAGTTTTTACTGACCTATTCTGAGAGTTCCATACTCGAGTGTACTAGGTAGCTAGCATGGTGATTACCGTTGGTGCATCTCTTTGGCCTATGAACTTTCTTCTGTGGTAACCCCTCTAGTTAGTACTTCGTTATTTCATTAAATTATTGCTTTATGGTTGCTTGGCTATTGTTATGCTGGGTGACTACAATCCTATGTTTAGATAGAAAGTTCGTACTCAACAACTCGAGTCTCATCGGGTCTATCAAATTGGTGGGACCTGGATCGTCACATTGATGCTTAGGAGTCATAATGAACATAGATTGGTTAATCAAAATGCAGATTGGTCGACTAAATGCCACAAAAAACTGAGGCACTCGTGTGTGAGAGTAACAAATCTAGAAAGCAATGAGAGCACATGGAGAAGATCACTGTTTGTTTTTTGGAGCTATAGAGTTTGATTGTAAGAGAGAGTTTTTTGTATATCTAAAATCAAAATGAGATCAAGAATATTTAAAGAGAAACACTGGGAGCTATTCTTGGAAGCTACTAAATCAAATCCAAGAAGTAATTACAAGATAGGATTTAATCTTGCTTTAATTTGGTTGATCAAACTAATCATTGGTTGATCAAAATCATTATTCATTAATTGAACATTTTTACAAATCTAATAAATCTCTAAAAACTTTGATCAATCATTCGATGGTTTGGTTGATCAAAATTACTATTCATTGATCGATCAACTTTTAGCGATGATTGATCAGTATACGTGAAGTCATTAAGTTCGCATCATACGCATATTGGTCAATCAAATTCTTTTTTAATTGCTCAACAATGCTAATTGATCAATCAAATCCTTTTAATGGTCGATCAGAAATAATGAGAGAAGAATACATGAAAGTATACGAGGTAGCCGATAAAAAAAAAGGTTGATAAAAAACAAATCAAAATTTTCATCATAAAATATTTAGTTTTTAGTCTATCAAATTATAGTATTGGTCGATTAACTTGTGTAGGAAAAGGAAAAGAGGGTTCTAGCAAATTAATCAATCATCATCATGTTTTGATTGATTAACCAATATTTTGGTTGATCAATTCTAAAAAGTGATTAATCAATTTGCATATAAAATGAAGAAGACTTAAGCTTTACACAGATTGGTTGGTTGATAAGTCCACTTTAGTGGACTATTATTTGACCTAAATACTCTTTAATTATCTGTTCATAGTTTCTAATTGATTAGGAGTTATATGATAATTCATCTAGTCTGCATATAACTTTGGGCGTCAATTTTACATTTAATAACATATGATATAATAACATATTCTATATGGTTGGATGCAGGCGAGGTATAAGAATCAAACGTTCATTCTACGTCTATAAGAAGTCTGGAGATAAGGATGGACATCTAGGAACTACCAGCACAAGCTCCTTGATTTTACACTTTTTAAGACGTCTGGTGATAAGTTTAGACGTCTGATAAAGACAAACTAGTGTTCATCTGCCATTCTAACCACTTGCAATCTTCGTGAGTGGTTAGAGAACTTTGCGGCCGAAGGAAAATAGATGAAGACCTTTTTAAAAAGGAGGTCGGCCATCTGCAGAGAACCTTCATCTGTTCCCCTTACGGAGATCTTCTCCCTCGCGACCATCGTGCAGCAGGCATGCACCATGATCTGAAGCAAGCTCCATCTTCACCGCAAGCTCCACCGCAAGGGCTGTGTGGTGACAGCACACAGCCACCACGACATCCGCGCCTATCATCTACCACCTTCTTCATCACGACCAAAACCAACCCAACACCACAGTCTCCATCCACCCTCTCCTCTTCTTTGTTTCCTCTTCCTCTTCTTCTTCTTCTCCATCAACAGCCAATAAAGAGGAACTCAAACTTCCGTCGGTCACCTCTCCACGTAACCATGACCACAGGACTAGAAGCTTCGCGCCTTAAACGCCAACGACCTCGCCTCGACCCCACGAGGGCAGCCACGCCCTCAGAATCGCCCACGATAGCTCGTGTGCGCTGGCGAGCTGCCACCACCGCAGCTGGCCTTCCTCATCATCGGTGGCATCTCCGACCACCGCACGTCGCCGTTCCACCACCGGAGCGTTCCTCTCCACTGTCCCAACTCCTCTAACGAGTCTAGCCAGCAGCATGCCCTCCTCCGTGCGCAAGGCCAAAGGGGAGCACATCCCTTGTTTTGCTACAGGAGAGCCCCCATTAAGTTAAATGAAGATGGTTGAGGGGAAGGAATTTTTGGATTTAATATTTTATATTATGTAGCATTTGCATGTGTGCTCCTTCTAATTCTTTATATTTCAAGTGAATGCTTATTTAAGTCATCTTTAACCTCATTTGATGCTACAACTTATCACCAAAGTGATTTTTACATCATTTTTGCCTCGTACAACATAGTCGAATAATATACTAGAAACATTGGTGAATTTATTAGTTTATGCCTCCCTGTGGATACGACCCGCTCTCCTATGAATGGTTTATTTTAATTATTGACGATTGATTTTTCACCGCTCAATTTTTACTTCGATAACTTATTTTCTTAAGCAAAAATCGATCATTCAAATGGCGCTGTTGCTGGGGAGGCAACAGACACAATAGGTTCACCTAGTTTATTTCTGACAATTCTCTATTATTCTGTGAGAGGTACATTCGTGAGAAGGAGGAGCACGTAGCGAAGACAATATGGTTGGTGGACCTTGACACCACCTAGAGGACAGCAATAGTAGTCTGTGGGCCTTGATCCCATGCACCTGAAGACGCACGGAGAAACGTCTATGAGGATTCTACCTCTTAGATTTCTGATCAAACATTTTAGAGTAGACTCTTAGGATTTAGTTTAATTATATGTTTTCTCGCCCTTGTAATTTGGGGCTAGTTTTTGGGGGAGTGTCCCCGATTCTTTAGATTCTAGGATTTATTCTTAGTTAGTTAGTTCTTTTGATTACACATTTATTTTAAAAAAAAAAAATTGAACTACCTACTAGAAGCTACATATCTATAGGGTGACCATCTAGGATTGAATGAGCAACATCTAGTTTATATTTCTGCATTGCATACATCTTGCATTGAAGAGAGCTAGAGTAAGGTACATCTTTTCTTGAGCATCAATTACTTGTCATGCATCTGCATTGGACTTAAATCTAAGACCACTAAAAGTGTTTGAATCTAATTAAGTCAGTGGTCACTTTAAGAAATTGGGATTGCTAAGAGGTTGGACCTTAAAATCAGTGACTTTAATTACGTGCGAAAGGACTTGATTGTGGGATTTTAAAACACAAAACGCGTACGTATGTTGCACACCTGAGACACTGTGCACATTACACATAAGGTCACTAGATAAATTTCTACCTTTCCTCTTTACACCACAAGGGAAGTTAGTCAGAAATTAACAAGCTTATCCACCAAGTTACTTCAGTTCTTCATGCATGGGCTAGATTCAAGACTTCCATCCCTTGCAAGTAGGTTGTAGGCACCAACGAAGGTCGACCTAGAAAGCATAACTCTTGCGAAACTTGTTTGGCCACCAATTGAACACTTAATTCTAAGACCTAGAATCTACTAAAAACAGATCCCATTGTATTTGCATTTGTTTTGATAGTGGTAGAACTCTCTAGGAAGTTTCTACTTTTATTCTGATTTCTTCTTAGTCCTAAGAGAGTTAAATCTATTTGGCTTAAAGAAATGAATCATCCTTACTCCTATCATTTAGATTATCAGAGTCAATACTTCCCATCTTTTAATCAGGATCCCATGCCCGAGCAAATCCATCCTTTGATAGGTACTGTTAAGACCCGTGCTGTTAAGCCTTTTTAAGACATCCGGACATTAGGTCAGATGTCTGGTAAGACATCTGGACTGAGGGTCAGACGTCTTGTAAGACGTCTGGACTCATTCCCAGACGTCTGAAAATCAAATTTTTCGAGTACGAGCGCGCAGACAGTACATGTCTCTCGTTTTCTTCTTCTTCTGTCTCCTTCTACCTGATGAAAACCCTAAACCCATACCCTTATATAAGCCCCTCCGCTCCCTCATTCCACCCCACTTCCTAGCAACTTCCTCCTTTCTCCAGCGAGAACAGCAGAGCGAGAGCGGCGTGAGAGGAGATGAGGAGCAGCGTGAGATGGAGAGGAGAGTAAGCTTGCGAGCTCGCGTGGGAGATCGCCAATGAGCTTACAGCCTAAGCAGCGCATGCGCAAGGCGGAGGAGTGCGTCGGGGAGGTTCTCCCCGACACTGCTGTAGCTGGAGCAGCGAGCAAGAGGGTAAGGCGCAACCACGTGCGGCGCGAGAAGGCGGAAGCAGGTTCTAGTTCTGGGATTTTCCCAGAATCAGACGTCTGGAGTGACCGCCAGATGACGGTGCGGACGTCTAAGGGTGGTGCCGGACATCTGAGGAGGCTTCACAAAGATACGTCTCCTTTGCAAATACGGCCATGCAGGCCGCCCGCTGATCCACTGTTTCATGTCGATTTGAGAAGATTTGGTTGATTTGCGCAGGAGTTGCTTCCCCACGCCCTCCCACGCACTTTGGACGTCTAGGCAAGGCACCAGACGACAGGAAGCGTTTCTAGACGTCCAGAGAGGTGGTCGGACGTCTGGAACTGGGTCCAGATGGTCCAGTAGAGTTCCTGGATGTCTAAGGAGTGGCGTAGGATTGAGGTATGGCATTGGACACTTTTAAGACGTCTGGAAGTTGTTCCAGACGTCTGATTTAAGTCAGGAACAGTGTTTTTGACCCGTTTAGGATCAGTTTAGGGTCCGATTTCTGCAATTAAGATACCGATGTTTCCCGTATGATTTCCCCTACTTGTTGGAATACTTTTTATACTATTTTGAGTATTCTCTTGTGATTGATCTTTGTGATAGGACCTCGTTCCGTTGTGGGTTCGGGGCTTGCTGAGGCACGTGGACCTGCCGTTCAAGCTCCCACTACTCCTGGGTTTGCTGGTAGAGTGGCTTCCCCTTAATTTAATTACAACCTAATTGCATGTGTGGAATGAATGATTAGAACCTAGGATATGGCATGAATCCTAGGACTAGAAATACTGGAATGTCTGTATTGAATGAATGAATTGCAGTCTTGAATGAGTAGATAGAATGATAACAACTGCCTGTAAATGAATAACAGTTGCCTGCGAAATATGTAGTATTTGTGCTAGTTAACTGTTGCATGTAACTTTCCTGTCGCACAAGTGAAATGACATAATATGAGCTGCATGTATATAAATTGGAAATGTAAAGATGAATGTTGTAAACATGAGCTACCTGTGAATAACCTAAATGTGGAAATGTAAATGATAGAATTACAATCTGCATGTGTATAACCTGAGAATGGAAATAAAAATGATGAAACCTGGTGTGGAATGGCACGAGGAATATGAGCATGAACCCTACGGGGAATTAGGAGATGAGCTCCTGGAAATAAATGGGATGGATCTGGGAATGTGTTGGGAAGTGTGCTGGCCCTTGAGTATATGGTACCAAGGAGAGCGCATGTCACCTCTTAGTGTAGAGGGGAGCTTGCCGCCTTCGGGTTGAGACCTGGGGTGGGTTTGGCCACTTTGCACTGACTCTGTGGCCCTCGTGTACACTGTACCAGGGAGAGCTACTAGTGTAGGGAGAGAGCTAGCCACCCCACGAGGCCCGGGGTTCAGCTAGCCTCCCTAAACCGACTTGTTAGGCCCACTGGGCAAACCAGGGTAGTCAGGCGAGGGTGCGCGGACTGTGGAGGGGCGAGACCCTTGTTTGTTTCTTAGGGGCTAGACCCCTGTTACTGAGAGGGCTATGCCTTATACTGGTTCTATGCTGTGCTTTGGGTGCACCCGCTAACGGAAACGACTGACCGCGTGCCAGTACAGGGTAGCTACCCGTGCGCTTATCGCGCGTGTCGTAGTCACCGTTACGTCTGTCTGTGACCTTGGGGTGGTTGACTGGGTGTAGGACCACCACGGGGGACTCTCCCGGCCAGGAGAGCACCACGTGTGACTTCTACTCTTCGGAAAAGACTGCAATCAAGATCGTTCCCATGAGGAACATTCGAGATCAAGAAAGAGACCTGATAAATAAACCAAGTGGTGAAAGAAAGAATAATTAGTTAAAGAAAGAAAGAAATTGAAAAACAACAGCTACCTGTCCACCTTTACTGCTTTAGTAGTTGGTTGCCACTCTACTCAGCGTTCGCTAACATTTTGTACTCATAACCCTTTTCAGGTCCAGGTGTTGAGCAGGTAAAGCCTACGGCTGCAGAGGGTGCTGGGCCTAGTAGAGCCCAGTAGGTGTAGCTCTTTTTATACTCGTTTGTAGTTGTGAGTAGTTTCTTGTACTGTTATATTCAGTACTCTTTTGTTCTGCACATTATATTCCTGTACCCGTTTACTTTTCTACTACTGTGGTGGAGTGTACCGTAGTAGCTTTATTTCTTTACTGTTGTACTTTTGTTACTGTTTGTTACTTTCTTGTTGGACGATAATGATGATGCTTGAGCAATCGCAGCTCGTCTTTGGGCGTGTTTTTATGCTTATTACAGTAATGTCGTTATAGTATAAGATGAGACAGCTACGGTTGTCATTACCATACAAATTTTTTACTCGGAAATAGTTTTCCCGAGGTCGAACTCAGGGAGCTACTGGAATTCTAGAAGTACAAAGTTCCTCTATTGAATTACAAAAATAAGAGAGAGAGAGGAAGAGAGAGAGAGATATTTTTGTCCTGTCTTCTTCTCTTCTTTCTCTTTTCTTCCTTTGCCTCTCTCTTTCTTTCTGGCGGCCAAGTCTTCTTCTTTCTTTTTCTTCCTGGCTGCTTGTCTTCTTCTTCTGCTTGTCTTCTATTTCTTTTCTTCTTCAATTCTTCTTCTTTTTCTCGTCTGTCTTCTGCTCTTCAGCTACAAAGTCTTCTCTTTCTTCCTTCTCTTTTCTTTCTCTTTTCTTCAGCTGCGGAGCCTTCTTCTTTCCTTCTTCTTCTTCTTCTTCTCTGCTTTATCTCCTTTGAAGGTTCATCCGTCGTCTGATACAGCCGTCAGACGACTTAAACTGCGGTCTGCTACAATGATTCTCCTCTTTTCCTTCCTTCGCTGCTTCTTGTTCTTTGGCGAGCCTTCTTCTTCTTCTGCTTCTTCTCTTCTCCTTCCTGCGGCTAAGTGCAGAACCCTTCTCCTTCAGCACTCCTATCCTGCACACAAGGGGGAAGCAAAACCTATTCCCTCCCTCTACCCGCACGTATCTCTCTCTCTACGAGCCGGTCACAGGAAGCTCTCCCAGAGCCGCGGGTTAACGAGTAGGGTTGCGTACCGGGACCAGGCGCACTGGCGTGATTTGGTGCGCGAGGTGTGCGTGGGTAGTGTCGGGTCGGATCCACCGGGTCCGCGTGGTGAAACCGCGGACGAGCCGTGTGATGGGGCGCGGGACCTCACCCCAGGTGTATCGAAGGCGATAAGGTAAAAACACAAAATCAATTTAAATGGGTGCGGCGCTTCGAGAACTTACGATGTGGGACTAAACTTCTGCTTCTTCTCGCGCGTGCCCGCAGGAAGATCGCGACCTCACTTTATCAGCTGCATCCTTGTTTCCCCTCGTGTGCCAGCTGCCTACCTTCACCTGAGTCTCCCCAATTCGCATCAGCTGGAGACCTGACGCTCTGAAGCCTGGAGCTCGCTTGGAAGCTCCTTGAGTCGTCGCCAATGGCGGCCGGGGCAGCAGATCTGTCCAGCACAAAAAGGGCCTCTCGGCCTAATCAGACCACAGGGGAACCTTTGCCGTGGCACGACGAAGGTAGTGCGAGGTGCAGCAGGCCGCGGGACGGCCTAGGCGTGAGTGCCTAGGTCGTCCTGTGGTCGGAAAAGTGGGTTTGATCGGGGGTGAGTTGTGGAGGTGTAGAGTGGCAGTGGAGGGGTGGAGGGTGTTTAGTATGATGAGGCAGAGCTTTTGGGACAGTTGGCGAGTCGTATGGGGTTGTGGGAAGATGAGGGCAACTCGCCGGAGAGTGGCCGGAGGTGGGGAAGGTGAGGGTGGTCAAGCGTGGTCGTAGGGAAATCAAGCAAAATAGATTGGGGAAAAGAAAGAGGGGAAGAAGGGGAGTGACTGTAACCTTCCTACAGGGACGAGGGGGGGGGGGGGGGTGGAGCCGCCGGCTCGTACCTACCATAGCTGGAGAAGAAGAACCCAGGGGGAGAGAGCGGCGGCGAGGAAGTGGGCAGGGAGGCGCGCGCTTGGTACGGCGGGACGCGAGAAGATTGGGCGAAGCTGGCTCTGCTGCTGGTATTGCAGTAGAGCGATGAGAAGGAGGAGGAGTGGCCGCCGGAGCTGGTGGGTTTCCTGTCGGAGTGGGGAGAGAGGAAGGGTTGGGGGTTTCTCCGTCAAGACCAGGCTAGGAGAACCGGCTGGCGATGCTGGCCTTTATAAAGGCGGTGGCGGAGGATCGGACGTAGGGAGGCGACGTGCGTCCCTCGCTGGAGTATGGTCGGACACAAGACCCATACCTTTCACGCATTCGCACAGAAGGCGTGGGCGTCGTCAAGTGGCATGGCCGAGTCCCTGCGATAACAGACGTCGTAGGGAACTTCGCGTTTACTTTGCAGGACGCCTCCCTCACCCTGTGCGGCGCTATGCTCCGCGCAAAGTCGCCGGAGCATGGTGCTGCGCAGAGACTTGCAGGAGGGACTAAAATGCAAAGAAAAATGAGGAAATTAGGGGCCAAAATGCAAGCATTTCGAAAGTTGAGGGTCAAAAAGTAAATGATGAGGACCAAATTGCAAAGTCGATCAAAGAGGTCTCTTCTTAGGCTCAAGTTTTTATGCATGACTAAATTGGACCTAAGGATTTTAATGGTGAATTTTGTTTCTAGGTCAGACCATGTTTGATCGGCCAATTTACGTAAAAACCCAAATTAAATCATTAATTGGGCATGGTTCTCAATGTAGGTCAAAATGGGTTTCTAAGGCCAAATTGAAGGTTCTAAACCCTAGAGATTATTTTTCTATGAATTTTAGAGGGTTTAGTTAATTTTTTCCTTCCTCGAACCACGTGAATTGAAGTGGATTTATTTTAGGGTTACAGAATGTCATTTAATTCCTTGGAGTTGCTGTAGCCCTTGTTGGATCAAATCATCCCACTTTCCTTCTTATTTGGTTTGTTTGACCTGTGTTTGGATCCTGAGTTACCCTGTTTGCAGAATGTGTTGGTGAAATTGCATTTTTACCCCTTATAACTTGTTTTCTTTTTGAACTCAGAATTCTCTGAGTTAAGCCTTTCTTTGAGTTATGTAGGAGCTTTTTCTTGCATATCTGGGTTAGATTGTGCCAGTTAGGGTTCATGATGAGGTTCTCATCAGACGACTAGGTCTTGGGATCAATCGAGTCGGTCCGATCTCGTGTCCTGTAGGGATTTGGGAACTGGGTCATAACATGATGGTATCAGAGCAAGGTCGTCCCAAGAAGTGAACCAACTAGCTTGAGAATAACCAATTCACGTGCTTGTAACTAGATTAACCACCACAACGTACCTTTTGACATCTATTCTGAGGTTCTCTTGCTGAATGTCGTTAGATTTGACGTCTTCCTATTCTGTGTTCGCGTCTCCTTACAGGAGATGCCTCGACGTGGGGCCATTGAGGCGGGCTACGGACGCGGTCGTGGACGGGGTCGGAGGGGCAGACGTGTTGAGCCCGACATTTCGGTGGACTAGCCACTACTTTCGAGCCTTCAGGCCCAGGACCTCGCCAACCTGATACGGGAGATCGTGCGAGAGGATCTCTACTCACCTCCACGGGCGCCTCTCCCTGGGTTCATAGAGGGGGAGTCCTCTGTGGGATAGCGAGACAAACACAGCGCTGGACGTGGGGGAGGGGGTGGCCCTCCACCGCCCCCACCATCCTCTGACACTTCCGAGCACGAGCCCTCCTTGCCTAGAGGCGTACCAGTTTCCCCACTTCAGTGCCACTACGAGCTTTTCAGACAGTTCCGGAAGCTGAAGCCCCCCTCCTTCAAGGGGGATGAGGACTCGACCGAGGTGGAGGACTGGCTCGAGCAGATCGAGAAGGTGTTTGACACCTTTCGCCCCCCTGCGGAGTGCCGCGTGGCCTTTTCCACGTACCAATTGGAGAGCGCAGCACATAGGTGGTGGAGGGTGGTCAGAGGTCAGGAGAGGGCCGAGCTGACTTGGGACCAGTTTGTCACCCTCTTCTGTGAGCAATACTTTCCCCAGACGTGGTAGGATCAAAGGAGGCAGGAGTTCCACACTCTCTGCTAGGGGAC
Organism: Thalassia testudinum; assembly: GCA_037157565.1. NCBI lineage: Eukaryota > Viridiplantae > Streptophyta > Magnoliopsida > Alismatales > Hydrocharitaceae > Thalassia > Thalassia testudinum. The sequence goes on from JAZHRO010000013.1 coordinate 125,384,647, forward strand.
GATGACCGTGAACGCATATCGAACGCGTTTTCTGGAGCTGTTTCGTTTCGCCGCAACAACTGTAGCTACTAAGGAGGAGCGCCTGTGGAGGTTCACCGAGGGGCTCCGGCCTACTATTCGGGGGTATGTCAAATCCTTGAAGCTGCCTACGTTCTCGAGGGTGGTGGAGGTAGCTATGACATATGAGGAGACCAAACTAGCCGCACGTGACACTGACAGCGGACGGAAGAGGCCGTACTAGCCAGACTACTCACAGGGTCGGTGAGAGAAGAGGCACGTGGCGCCCGCAAGAGAGCCATCACGCTTTGCAAGGCTGTCAGTGGCCTTTAGGGGCCCCCAACAGGGGCCAGTCGCCAGCACTGAACCCCCGCCCAGCCGTCAGCAGGAACCTACCGAGGGTAGGAGTCGAGTTCCCCTTTGCTACCAATGTGGCCAGCCGAGCCACATCAGAAGGGACTGCCCGTCTAGGGCTGGAGTTCAATAGATGCTCCCCACACCGAGCGTTGGAGGACGAGCAGAAGGCCGCAATTCCCAGGAATGTTGGGGAGGACAACAGTCACAAGGAGGGTATCGGCCAGCAGCTATCCGTCCGACGCAGAGTGTGGCTGCTTCTTCCGCACCCAGAGTTGAGGGGCGTATCAACGTCCTGACACAGAGACTCCAGAGCTTCAGGTTCAGTGGTGGCAGGTATGGTTACAGTTTCCAACATACCAGTTTACACACTTTTTGATTCCAGCGCCACGCACTCGTTCGTTGCTGCTAGTTTTGCTGCCAGTTTGGGGCAGGACGGTGTATTGTTAGAGGATCCGTTTGTGATCAGAGGTCCGAGTGGTCAGCTGTTTATACCTGAGGAGGTTTACACAGGCTGTGAGGTCAGTGTTGGGGGACACAGCCTCCCCGCTGATCTGATTGTGATACCGATGAAGGACTTTGGTGTGATTCTGGGGATGGACTGGATGTCCGCTTACCATGCTTTGGTGGACTGTTTTGAGAGGAAGATTGTCCTCTCCTTACCGGAGTTGCCTTCTTTTGAGTTTCACGGACAGCCGATGGACGGAGGCTTCAGGTGCATTTCTGCACTTCGAGTGGTGAGACTTTTGGGCCAGGGGTGTGAGGGCTTCCTGGCTTATGTAGTGGCAGAGCCTAGCCCCATGGCAGACTTTCAGAGTATTTCGGTGGTCAGAGAGTACCCCGACGTTTTTCCGGAGGAGCTACCTAGACTACCGCCTGAGCGTGAGATCGAGTTTGAGATCTCACTGGTACCGGGGACCAGCCCCATTTCTACAGCACCTTACAGGATGGCACCACTTGAGCTGCGAGAGCGGGACCTTCTGGAGAAGGGTTTTGTGAGGACCAGTGCATCTCCTTGGGGAGCCCCGGTATTGTTTGTGAAGAAGAAGGATGGTACCCTATGCCTTTGTGTGGACCATTGACAACTGAATAAGGTCATCATCAAGAACAGGTATCCACTGCCGATGATTAATGATTTGTTTGATCAGTTGTGAGGTGCCACGGTTTTCTCCAAGATAGACTTGAGGTCTGGCTACCACCAGTTGAGGATCAAGGAGACCGATGTCTCCAAGACAGCTTTCCGCTCCCGATACGAACACAAGTTTTTGGTCATGCCGTTTGGGCTGACCAATGCCCCCACTGCTTTCATGGATTTGATGAACCGGGTGTTCAGACCACACCTGGATCAGTTTATGGTGGTATTTATCGATGATGTGCTCATCTACTCTCGGGATCAGGCACAGCACGGACAGCACTTAAGGATGGTTTTAGATACATTGAGATGACGTAGATTGTACGCCAAATACAGCAAGTGCGAGTTCTAGTTGAGGGAGGTGACCTTTCTAGGTCATGTGATATCAGGGGATGGCTTGGCTATGGATCCAGCCAAGGTTGAGGCAGTGCTCAGGTGGGAGAGACCACGTATAGTGACAGAGATCCACAGTTTCTTGGGACTGGCAGGCTACTACCGGCAGTTTATCAGGGGTTTCTCACAGACTGCACATCCTATGACACAGTTGACCTGGAAGGACGTGCCCTTTTCTTGGACAAACACTTGTGAGGCGTGTTTTCAGGAGCTGAAGGAGAGGCTGACTTTGGCTCCCGTGCTTACCATTCCGGATAGTAGTAGCGGGTTCGTTGTGTACACGGACACCTCTTTGCAGGGGTTAGGGGGTGTACTCATGCAGCAGGGTCACGTTGTCGCTTACTCTTCGCGGCAACTGAAGCCCCATGAGCATAGCTACCCTACCCACGACCTAGAGCTGGCAGCTGTCGTCTTCGCGCTGAAGACTTGGAGACACTACCTGTACAGTGAGACCTTTGAGATATTCATGGATCATAAGAGCTCAGGTACTTGTTTGATCAGAAGGAGCTCAACATGAGACAGAGACGTTGGTTAGAGCTCCTAAAGGACTATGACTGTAGCATTTCCTACCATCTGGGGAAGGCCAATGTGGTGGCTGACGCGTTGAGCTGGAAGGCGTCTGCCCACTTGGCCAGTTTACAGGCACAGAGTTGGAGACTAATGGATGAGATGGGCAGTTAGTGACCACTAGAGTTACTGGGGCCTGTGGGGCAGTGACTATGACACAACAGACAAGGCCAGAGTTGATATACTGCATCATCACAGGACAGATGGCAGACCCATACCTGCAATCATTGCATGATAGAGTATTGTCAAGGGACCCTGGAGAATTCTCCTTTACCAACGAGGTGCTGTGCATGAGGGGACGTTTGTGCGTTCCTAGGGACGAGGAGCTGTTGAGAGAGCTCCTGACTGAGGCACATGGTTCCAAGTTCACCATACATCCCGGTAACACAAAGATGTATCATGATCTGAGACGCGACTTTTGGTGGAGGGGAATGAAGCGGGATGTAGGTGAATTCGTACAGCAGTGTTTGTTGTGCCAGCAAGTGAAGGCCGAGCATCAGAGGCTTGCAGGGCCGTTGCAGCCACTTCCAATGCCAAAGTGGAAGTGGGAGAGCATCACCATGGACTTGGTGGTGGGCTTGCCCGTTACCCATCGAGGATACAACGCAGTCTGGGTGATTGTAGATAGATTGACAAAGACGGCACGTTTCTTGCCGATCTGAGTCACCTTGAGACCAGCACAGTTAGCAGAGAGGTATATTCGCGACGTGGTACATCTGCACGGAGTTCTGCATGAGATTGTATCCGACCGGGATACCCGCTTTACGTCTCAGTTTTGGACTGAGTTTTAGCAGGCTTTGGGGACACGGTTGAGGTTCAGTACAGCATACCACCCCCAGACGGACGAACAGCCGGAGCGCACGATAAAGACACTTGAGGACCTTTTTCGTGCCTGTGTACTGGACTGGAGGGGCTCTTGGGAGGAGCACTTGCCCCTGGAGGAGTTTGCATATAATAACAGCTGTCACTCAAGCATTGGCATGGCACCCTACGAGGCTTTGTACGGATAGAGGTGTACTGCACCCTTAAGTTGGGTTGAGGTGGGAACCAAGTGGGAGGCTGGCCCTAAGATAATCCGGCAGAGTCAGGAGGTGATTGAGCAGATTTACAGGAGACACCACACTGTCAGGAGCAGATAGAAAAGCTATGCCGATCGGAAGCGTAGAGAGGTGTAGTTTGAGGTTGGGGATCACGTCTTCCTTCATGTTTCGCCCATGAAGGGCCTGCAGCATTTTGGGGTGAAAGGGAAGCTCACGCCGAGGTTTGTGGGGCCCTTTGAGGTCCTGGAGCGGGTTGGACCCGTTGCTTACAAGCTTGCCCTTCCTCCCCAGCTTTCTGGTGTGCACGACGTGTTCTAAGTGTCCAACCTCAGGAAGTACGTCGCCGATCCTAGTCACGTTCTAAGCCACGAGAGTGTCGAGGTGGGTGACTGATGAGAGTCTCATCATGAGCCATAACTAGCTCATTTTGACCCAATAAAGAAGATAAAAGCTCCTACATAACCTAGAAGAAGGCTTAACTGAAGGAACAAGTGCTCTAAGAAGAAAACATAAAATAAAGGTTAAAACTGTAATTTTACCATTGCAGTACATAAACAGGATTTCTCAGAGGCAAAACATAGGTCAAATGGTCTAAATGAGATAAAAAGTGGGTTGAGTCAATCAGAAATGGGTTCATGTGCAATCTAGGAATTAAATGACATTTGGTAACCCTAAAACAGACCCACTTAAATTAACAAGGTTTCGGTCAGGATAAAAATCAAGTAAACCCTCTAAAAATCATGGAAAAATATCCTCTAGGGTTCAGAACACTCAATTTGGCCTTTGGAACCCAACTTGACCTAGATTAGGGTCCTAGCACATTAATTGACCTAATTTGGGTTTTTACGCAAAATGTCTAGTAGAACGAGGTCAAAACTAAAATCCAACTTCACCATTGGATTTCTTAGGTTAAAATTAGGTTTGTACCAAAATTTGGACCTAAGGGGAGGTCATCTTGACCTACTTTGCAATTTAGTACACCCAAATCATAATTTGGTCCCTATCTTTTGAATATCTTTGCAAAGAGCCCCCTAAGTTCTTCGTTGCCTTTGCAAACCGGTCCTGCCGCCATTGTTAGGGCAGAACCAAGCTCCGGCGAGGTTTAGAGAGGGATTACTCTCTAATACCTCAGAGATTCTCTCCCAGAAATGGAAGGGAGATTCTTTGAGGAATTCCCTTCCATTTAAGGCCAATCACAACCTCTGGTGTGAACCCAATCTCTCATGCGAACACACAAGGGATTTGGGTATCTTAACCTCTTTCCTACTCCGGCGAGCAATCAGAGGCAATGGCGTGCCCCCCACGGCCTGAACGACTGGCCCAGTGCCTATATAAGAACCCACACCTCCGGCCGCTCATCTTCAGCTTGATTTAGCCGAGTTTCCACCTCCAATTCATCTCCTCCTGCCCGGCCAAAGTTCCCAGCAAGCTCCGGCGAGCCCCCCTCCCCTCCCTCTTCGCTATGCCACAAAACGAGTGGCAGAGTTATCTTCTTGACTCTCCTCCGCGTCGCGCAGTACCCGCGCACGCCGCCTCAGCCCTGTTGTCGCCGCCGTTCTCCCCCACTGGGCAGCGTCTTCTCCGACGACAGCAGGTATAGCTGTAAGCCTCCATCCTCCTTCGTCCCTACAATTAGGTTAGAACTATTCGCCGTAGTCCCCTCTCTCTTTTCCCCCTGTTATCTCATCTAATCAACCCTCGACCGACGCCGACCACCCTCATCTTCCACATCACCAACCGACCTCCGGTGAGCCGCTCCCACCATTCCGCCCCTCCACACGGCTCGCCGACCATCTCGTAAGCTCCGCCTCACCACCAGGAAAACATTCCACCCCTCCACGGCCACTCCGCACATCCACAGTAGCCCCCCGAACAACCCCACACATCCGGCCACAGGTTGACCTAGGCACGCACGCCTAGGCTGATCTGCGGCCTGCAGCACCGTCCACCGCCTTCGCTGTGCCACGGCGAAGGTGTCCAACTAGTCTGATTGGGCCAATAGGCCGTGTTTGTGTCTAACAGTGTCGACGCTCCTGCCGCCATGGACAACATTTGAAGAAGCTCCAATGCAGCTCCAGGCGCCAGGGCTCCTAGGCTGCAGGCGCAGCAGGTTCACGCGAGTGTTGCGAAGTGCTTCGAGTCCAGCCAGGGGCGCTGAGAAGCCAGCAGCTGTGGGGATGGCACGCGAATCTGCAGGCGTGCGCGAAATCAGGGCAGAACCTTTAGCCCCACATCGTGGAGAGACGAGGCGCCGCTGCGCCATAAATTGAATTTGTGTTTTATTCTTAATGCCTCAGAAAGCACAGGGGTGAGGTCCCTCACTTGCCCTCACGCCCGCCTCGTCCGCGGTTTCATCTCGCGGATCTGGCGGGATCCGACCCGACCCAAACCCACGCACTCCTCGCGCATCACCACCTGCAAGTGCGCCTGGTCCCGAGTGCAAATCTGACCCGATTACTCGTGTGGCTCTGGGAGAGCGTGGTTGAGTGAATTGCTGAGAGAGAGACGCGCGGGTAGAGGGAAAGGGATAGGTTTTGCTCTTTGTAGGCACAGGCTAAACATTGAGGAAGAAAGACTTAGCCGAGAGAAAGAAGAAGGAAGGCAAGGCAGAAAAGAGAACAAAGGAGGAGGAGGAAAGAAGCCTCCGCAGGAGAAGAAACAAAGGCAGGAAGAAGAAGCCTTCGCAAGAAAAGAAGCAAAGCAGAAAGAGAGAAGAGAGAAGAAGAGAAGCCAAGACAGGAGACGAAGAAGAAAAAGAGTCTGCAAAAGAAGAAAGAAAGAAAGATCAGAAGAAGAAGAATAGTCAAGAGGAAACGGGAAAACAATTTTAAGACGTCTGATCCCAAGATCAGACGTCCAATTTGACTCTTTTGTCTGAATTATTTTGATACCTTTGAATTCCAGTTTTGAGTAAATTAGAGTGTTCAATTACATTTTGATTAGTAGTAAATTCCATTTGCTCCCTGTGTTCGACCTCGGATACTCCAATTTTTGAGTAATAAAATTCTCTATTTGTTTGAACGCTTTGTCGGCTATACTACAACGTCATATTCTCTTTAAAACCCGCACAAAAGCGTGAGAACAGTGACGACCTGACCTACCCAGAACGGCCAGTGCAGATTCTAGACAGAGCCGTCCGGAGCTTGAGACGGAAGCAGGTACCCCTAGTGAAGGTCTTGTGGAGGAGCTAGAGGTAACGAGGAGGCTACCTGGGAGCCTGAGGCAGCGATGCGAGAGCAATACCCGGAGCTCTTTGAGGGTACGTCTTTTCAAACCGGCTTCGGTCCTCTTTGAGTTTGTTATGCATATGTTGTTTTCTTTCCGCACCCTTGCTAACTCAAGTTTCGGGGATGAAACTTCCTTTGAGTTTGTTATGATGTTAAGACTCGTGCTGTTAAGCCTTTTTAAGACGTCCGGACTTTAGATCAGACGTCTGGTAAGACGTATGGACTGAGGATCAAACATCTTGTAAGACATCTGGACTCATTCCTAGATGTCTGAAAATTGAATTTTTTGTGTACGAGCTCGCGTCTGTGCGCATGCTGCATGTAGACAGTACACGTCCCTCGTTTTCTTCTTCTCTCTCCTTCCACCCGACAAAAACCCTAAACCCACACCCTTATATAAGCCCCTCCTCTCCCTCATTCCACACCCACTTCCCAGCAACTTCCTCCTTTCTCCAGTAAGAACAGCAGAGCGAGAGCGGCGTAAGAGGAGAGGAGGAGCAGCGTGAGAAGGAGAGGAGAGCAAGCTTGCGAGCTCACGTAGGAGCTCGCCGATGAACTCACAGCAAAAGCAGCGAGTGCGCAAGGCGTAGGAGTGCGTCGGGGAGGTCCTCCCCGACACTGCTGCAGTCGGAGCAGCAAGCGAGAGGGCACGGCGTGGCCACGCGCGGCGCGAAAAGGCGAAATCAGGTTCTGGTTCTGGGATTTTCCCATAATCAGACGTCTGGAGTGATCGCCAGACGACGATGCGGACGTCTGGAGGTGGTGCCAAACGTCTGAGGAGGAGGCTTCGTGAAGGTATGTCTCCTTTGCGAATACGGCCATGCAGGCCACTCCGCCGATTCACTGTTTCATGCCGATTTAAGAAGATTTGGTTGATTTGTGTAGGAGTTGCTTCGGGAAGGCATGGAACACACCCTCCCACGCACTTCGAACATCTGGGCGAGGCACCAGACGACAGGAAGCTTTTCTAAATGTCCAGAGAGGTGGTCGGACGTCTGGAACTGGGTCCAGACGGTCCAGTAAAGTTCCTGGACGTTTAAGGAGTGGCGCAGGACCTGAGATATGGCACTGGACACTGTTAAGACGTCTGGAAGTTGTTCCAGACGTCTGATTTGAGTTAGGAACACTGTTTTTGACCCGTTTAGGGTCCGTTTGGGGTCTGATTTCCGCAATTAAGATACCGATGCTTCCCGTATGATTTCTTCTACTTGTTGGAATACTTTTTATACTATTCTGAGTATTCTCTTGTGATTGATCCTTATGATAGGACCTCGTTCCGTTGTGGGTTCGGGGCTTTCTGAAGCACGTGAACCTGCCGTTCAAGCCCCCACTACTCCTGGGTTTGCTGGTAGAGTGGCTTCCCCTTAATTTAATTACAACCTAATTGCATGTGTGGAATGAATGATTAGAACCTAGAATATGGCATGAATCCTAGGACTAGAAATACTGGAATGTCTGTATTGAATGAATGAATTGCAGTCTTGAATGAGTAGATAGAATGATAACAACTGCCTGTAAATGATTAACAGTTGCCTACGAAATATGTAGTATTTGTGCTAGTTAACTGTTGCATGTAACTTTCCTGTCGCACAAGTGAAATGACATAATATGAGCTGCATGTATATAATTTGGAAATGGAAAGATGAATGTTGTAAACATGAGCTACCTGTGAATAACCTGAATGTGGAAATGTAAACGATGGAATTACAATCTGCATGTGTATAACCTGAGAATGGAATTAGAAATGATGAAACCTGTTATGGAATGGCACGAGGAATATGAGCATGAACCCTATGGGGAATTAGGAGATGAGCTCCTGGAAATAAATGGGATGGATCTGGGAATGTGTTGGGAAGTGTGCTGGCCCTTGAGTACATGGTACCAAGGGGAGCGCATGTTATCTCTTAGTGTAGAGGGGAGCTTACCGCCTTCGGGTTGAGACCTAGGGTGGGTTTGGCCACTTTGCACCGACTCTGTGGCCCTCGTGTACACTGTATCGGGGAGAGCTACTAGTGTAGGGAGAGAGCTAGCGACCTCACGGGACCCAGGGTTCAGCTAGCCTCCCTACACCGACTTGTTAGGCCCACTGGGAAAACCAGGGTAGTCAGGTGAGGGTGTGCAGATTGTGGAGGGGCGAGACCCCTATTTGGTTCTTAGGGGCTAGACCCTTGTTACTGAGAGGGCTATACCCTATACTGGTTCTATGCTGTGCTTTGGGTGCACTAGCTAACGGAAACGACTAACCGCATGCCAATGCGAGGTAGCTACACATGCGCTTATCGCGCGTGCCGTAGTCACCGTTACGTCTATCCGTGACCTTGGGGTGGTTGACTGGGTGTAGGACCACCATGGGGGACTCTCCCGGCCAGGAGAGCACCACGTGCAACTTCTACTCCTCGAAAAAGACTGCAATCAAGATCGTTCCCATAAGGAACATTCGAGATCAAGAAAGAAACCTGATAAATAAACCAAGTGGTGAAAGAAAGAAAGAAATTGAAAAACAACAGCTACCTGTCCACCTTTACTGCTTTAGTAGTTGGTTGCCACTCTACTCAGTGTTCGCTAACATTTTGTACTCATAACCCTTTTCAGGTCCAGGTGTTGAGCAGGTAAAGCCTACGGCTGTAGAGGGTGCTGGCTCAGTAGAGCCCAGTAGGTGTAGCTCTTTTTGTACTCGTTTGTAGTAGTGAGTAGTTTCTTATACCTTTATATTCAGTACTCTTTTGTTCTGCACATTATATTCCTGTACCCGTTTACTTTTCTACTGCTATGGTGGTGTGTACCGTAGTAGCTTTATTTCTTTACTGCTGTACTTTTGTTACTATTAGTTTCTTAGCATAGTGAATGTGGTTTACTTTCCTGCTTTTTGATTACTTTCTCGTTGGATGACTGGGTCTTGGGATCAGTCGAGTCGGTCCGGTCTCGTGTCCTATAGGGATTCGGGAACCGGGTCGTAACAGGTACAATGATAATTCATGGGATCAATCATATTCCTATCCTGAGAGTACTGGCCCGATAACTCCCACTTTTGAGCAGAGCCTAGGAGCAAAATTTTCCAATTTGCAAACACCCAACCTTCCCACCCTTCATGATTTTTCTCATCAAGGTTGGATCGATACCCCTCGGCAACCAGAGCTTGAGACTGACTATCCTTCCCAATCTGATAGTAGGCTCTCCGCTTTTATGATAGAAATTCAAAACCAATAAAAAGAAATGATGGAGTCTATGGGAGAGATGTTGAGGAATATTCAACAATTAAATGAGCAAAGTCATCAGCTACTCTCTTACTATTGATTCTGATCCCTACCCGTACAATCGTGATCATCAAAAAGATTCTGAGGAAACAACAAATAATAGGGATCCCGTTTTGAGTAGCTATCACTTTGACTCTCCCTATGAGACACAACCACTAGAGGAGAACTATCTTAATGATTATCCACCCGAGCTATATTGGAGTCAAAAGAAAAGGAAGATGGTACCACTTGAGGACCTTGACCCCGCTGACAGTATTTTCTTACCCCCGATAAACCAGGTCAAGGTCATATTGTTCATGCCACTTCCCCTACTAATCATGTGGTGGAACCCCATTCTACCCTTAGTGAGACTAATCCCGATCCTCCACTTAGGAAACCAACACCAACCATTCACCATTCTGAAGATTAACATGTGCCCAATGAAGGTGACCCTAGGGGAATGGAGGATGAATTGGATCAATTTTGGTCTCAAGGATACAAAGAATCTATTTTAGAGGAGCATGATAGCCCAATAGAGGGGATTATGTGTTATTTGAGGACTTACCCCCTGAGGATATTAATGATTTGGCGAAATCTGAATTCCTTCCTACTTTTGATTTTGAAAATCATCCTCCGCAAAATTAGGAAGATATAGAGTTGAGGTTGGAGGAGGACGAACACAAGATTGAGAAGCCTAAGAGAGACCGTCAGGGATAATATGTATCAATTGAGGATTTATGCCCTAAGCAAAACAACGAATTGAGTGATATAGGCTTTCTGCATAACATTGAGAATGAACGTCCTCCTAAAGATATTAAGGACAATGAAGTAGCACACAAAGCCCCTGGAAAGGACGTAATTGACGAGAAAGAACCTGGGGATGGACTTGATGATAACTATGATTTTGCTACTTCCCAGGAAACCCAACTGTCGTCAAAGCATGTTGATCATGAGTCTACTAATGATAATGAGATAATGAATTATGTACATGACTCATCTATTATAGAGAAGCAGTTGGAGGTCCATGAAATAATGAAGTTATGTAAGGATGTGGAAGAAGAATTCTTATTGGGAATGGAACCTAAACAAACTAAGCCCTCTTTGGACTTAATAATTACCACCCAATCACTCAAGCAACCTGTAGATTCCTTACCTAATCCTCAACTCAGGTCTTTGGTCACATACATTCTTTCTGGGGAGAATATCAGGCCAGTACATCCTCGGGTGGAATGACGAGTTTGGATTGATGCTTGTACTTTTACTCTCGCCATTCAAGGGTTTGACATACTTATGATTATATCTTTTAACCCTCCCTGCTTTAGAGGACCCTTGTTATCCTCTACTACTGTTTTGGGAGGTCCCTTTTCATGTTCCTTTTGTTATCCCTAGACCTCCCTAGGTAGCCTACGAGGTTCTCTGTTTTCATGTCTTCCGGTAAGCATTTGGAATCATACTGCATCATTAGCTCACCAACATTCGTGGCTACCTGTTTTCTAGGCCCACGCTGTTACACATATTTTTAGGGCCTATCTCTTTCTATTTGGAACCAGACTTACAGGTTCCCTATAAGTCGGGTTGCCGACAGAAAATGCAGCACTTGTTGGGAGGTAACCCAACATCCAGAATAAGGCCTTCATTAGGTGATTTCCTTCCTTTCTCCCCTTGTTTAATTTTACAATGAGGACATTGTAGGATTTAGGCATGGGGGTGCATTTTGCATTTTTTTAGGCAATATTCATGCATTTAGGTTAGGTGCATTAAAAAAAATTATTTTGTTTTCTTGAGCTGAATTGGTTAGCCTTAGCAAAATATCTTTATTAAGGAGGTGTCTTTGAAGATTTTCTTCTTAGATTATTTCTAAGTTTAGAATCCAGTATAGTTACTTCACTTGCATGTAGATTGGGTAATGGATCTTTGTAGAAAATTGGTAAGCATTTTTAGTCTGCTGAATCCTTGGACAATTTGAAGGGAGTCAGGCATACTATCTTCTATTAGATCCACGTAATATTTGTGAGAAGAAAGTAGAGAGACTACTAGTGCGCTAAGTCTAGTGCAAGAATTCTTAAGTTCTGGATAATTAGATGATGGTACCTCAGAGCTAGGCATAGTTTTTTGCCTTCTGCTTCTACGTGTGAATATTGTGTGAATTCTTAAGAGTCACTAAATAAGACAGATACACAGAGATTGAGTTCTAATAAAACTATGACTATAGTGAATGGTTATGACCATCCTTCATAGGTCCTCAGCTGAAGGAGCGTAATAGTGTCAAAGGTCAGAAATATACTTGTCCTATCCATTCCTTCCTGGTGCCAAGAATAGGCACTTCCACTAAATAAGCCACACAATATCTTCTTGATCATCATTTTCCCTAATAATGCCTCATGAATAAAAGTTGTGTCATTTTGTGTTAGAGTTATAAAAAAAAAAAAGAAGAAAATATATATATGAAAAAAAGGAAGAGAAAAAAAAAGAGTTCAAGTTTATAGTTTTATCTTTGAGTCATTTTTCATCATGTGTCGATTTTTTTTCGAGGCAACAAAAACACCCATTGCAATCCACCAAATATGACCCATACCTACTTTTCAGTATTTCTGATAGCCCGAATACTGGCTGAAGACTTCTAACTTAGTTGTAGGGTTATTAGGACTTTAGTTGAAGTGTGGATGCCATGTGAGACCACCAAACATTAAGTACATTTACAAAATCTGGTAATTAAGATATGTGATCTCAGAAAAGAAAGAAGAAAAAGAAAAAGAAAAGAGAGAGTGGATGAGCATAAGGGAACGTAAAAAGAGCACAGTTTTTAGCTTCTCTCTAGGTTGACTCATTTGATAGTCTAGAGATTTAGAGTCTACAGTACTAGACTACATGTAGCACCAGATGAGTATAAGCCACCAAATATAAATCCATTCAACTCAGTATCTCCTATCTAAGCCAAAAAGTCAGGGTCAAATTATAGATCATTTTCTACTTTATCCCCGAACGAAGTAGTTGCCTATCCCGGTAGAATGTTATCAAGGGTTAAGTACGAACTTTAAATGTAAGTTGGCTTTTCACTTGGATCCGTTACCTAGGCTACTATCACTTCACATTTGTCTGGATCTCTGAATTTTTGTATAAGAAAAGAAGAAATCTTTTGATTACTTCCATTGTTTTTTACTTTTTGCTAGGGACTAGTAAAACTTAGGCATGAAGGCATTTGATAAGTCCACTTTAGTGGACCATTATTTGGCCTAAATACTCTTTAATTATTTGTTCGTAGTTTCTAATTGATTAGGAATTATATGGTAATTCATCTTAGTCTGCATATAACTTTGGGCGTCAATTTTACATTTAATAACGTATGATATAACAACATATTCTATATGGTTGGATGCAGGCTATGTATAAGAATCAAACGTTCATTCTGCGTCTATAAGATATCTGGAGATAAGGATGGACATCTGGGAACTACCAGCACAAGTGTTAGGTCGCTTCGATAGTATTTAAAAAACACGCATCGTAGTATAGTTGATTAAAGCGAGATGAACACTTAAAATTTATAAAGTCGAAATAAAAGTATTCCGAGGTCATCTCAGGGAGCAAGCTGATGCGCCACTTATCACTAACAGATTTATTTACAAGTTTTACACACAAGAGTTTGATTTAAAGGATTTATATTAGATAAAATGATAATCAAACTCAAAAAATGAAAATTAAAGTAAGGGGCAAAGATATGAACTCTTTAAATTTTCCTTAATCTCCTCATGCGAAAAATTCTTTATTGTTTAATAATATAATTCAATCAAGTGTGAAAGCAATTAAGAACTAAATACTCAGTTATCAAGAATGTTTGAGTAGGTAATTGCAGTAAAAACTTATTTAGAATCAAGATGAGAGTCAATCAACAAAAATTGCAAATTCGTCCCTGAAGTATCACGTTTGTGTCCCTACGAAATTACACTTTAGTCCCTACAGAATGTTTTCTCTTTCAATTCTACCCTCGCCCTTCTTCTTCTTCGTGCGTGGAGGCGTGCAACAGGTGAGGTGCTCGGCGAGGTCGGAGATGGTCTTCAGGCCATGTAGCGATGGTGCAAAGCTTCGTAGAAGTTTCACAAAGCTTCCCGTGGAGCTTGCGAGCATGAGGAGGGTCGGTGGACGTGCATGGAGATCGGTGACGGTGGCGGTGGCCGGTGTTGGCGGGTTGGTCTGAAAGACGTTGGAGCTTCAAGCCGAAGGGGCAGGAAGCTTTGTCCGGACCTACTGGAGGTGTTGGCGGTGGCTATTTGGCAAGAGGAAGGCAATGGAGGTTGAACGGCGTCGAGCAAGCGTGCGGCCGACGTGGGTCTTTGGCGGAGAGTCGAGGGCATGGAACCCCTCAATAAGTTGAGGGGTTTTGTTCATTGTGGTCCCGTGAAGGTGGTCAGAGGGTCGGCGGACGGCAAGGATGTGTGGAAGCATGGTTGAAGGTCGCCGGAGCAACCGCCGGACTCACGCCATGCATAAGGAAGATGAAGGAGAGGAGGAGGGTGCGATGGCTAAATCCTAGATCTAAAGGGGCGAAACTACCCTATAGGGAGAGGAGAAGATAAGAGGATACCTGAGAGGAGGGAAGGTCGGGATGGAGGCCGGCGTGCCCGCCGAAGTTGGAGGAGAAGAACTCCAGCAAAGGAGTTTGGAGCGACAACGGAGATAGAAACCGCCTCCTTTGGCATGGAGGACGGCGAGAGAAAGAGGAAGAGGGTCACAGCCTTGGTTAGCAGGGAGACGTGGCGAGGAATATGGACGGAGAACCTCCAAGGTGCGTGAAAGAGAGATATAACCGGGTTTTATTGTTATAGCGTTGTAGTATAGCCAGTTATTGCCATCATTTCAAATATATAATTTTTTTACTCGGAAAATAAAAGAGTTCCCGAGGTCGAACTCAGGGAGCAAGTTGTATTCTAGGGGTACAAGTTTCTTTTACAAAAATAAAGAAAGAGAGAGAGAAAGAATTTGTTGTCTTTTCTTCTTTTCTCTTTGCTTCTCCTCGTCTCAGATCTTCTGTTATCTTCTTCTTCTTTATCTGCAGTGGTGATGTTCTTCTTCTTTCTTTCCGCTGTTCCTGCTCTTCCTTTTTCTTCTGCAGAGCGGTCCTGTTCTTCTTCTTTTCCTTTCTTTCTTCTTTTCCTTTCTTCAGATCTTCTTCTTTCTTCTTTTCCTATCAGGACGTCGTCTCTCCTTCTTTCTTCTTTTCCCTTCAGGACGTCGTCTGATTTTCCAATCAGACGACTTAAACCGCTTGTTGCTACAGTGTCTCCCTCAGCTTCCTTCTTCTTCCGCGGTCCTTCTTCTTCACCTGTGCCTGCACACTTCAGAGTTTACGTCAGAGGGCAAAACCTACTCTACCTTCCCCGCCCCGCATCTCTCTCTCACAGAATCCGCTCATAGGATAGCTCTCCCAGAGCTGCCGGGTAGTCGGGTACGGGTCGCGCCCGGGTCCAGGCCCACCGGCGTGCGTGGTGGGCGAGGAGTGCAGGTCAGTCTAAGTCGGGTCGGGTCGGGTCAGGTCCGCGGGGCGTGAGCGCGGACGAGACCGGGTAACCGGGCGGGTGAAGGGGACCTCACCCCGTGTGCTGAGGCAGTAAGCCTCCAGCACTTTTGCGCCTTATACCGCTGCGCCTCTTCAGACTTTTCCGAGGTGGGACTAAATGTCCCACCCTAATTGAGCGCCCGCAGCGGAGAAAGCAGCGGGCGATCACGGCTTCACGCGAGGCCTTCGCCCCAGCTGCGAGCCTGATGCTTTGTCGAAATGCCTCGCAAGGCCTGGGAGTCGAATCTGGGCGTGGCGCGCCTGCAGCTGCAGGCGGAAGCAGCTCCTTCTGCACGGCAATGGCGGCGGAGGTCGGGTGGCCTGTTCACAGCAAAACGGCCTCTCGGCCTAATCAAAAGGTGCCGGGAGCTTCGCCAGAGTGCGGCGAAGCTCGTGTGGGTGGTGGCGAGGCGTGGGGCGACGTGCAAGGGCTGCCCTAGGTCGGACTGTGGGTCGGAGGATGGGTTTGTTCGGTGGGGTTGCAGAGGGTGATGTGGGGGAAGTGGAAGGGCGGGGGTTGATCAGGGTGAGGAGGCGGAGGTTCTGCAGCGGTCGACGAGCCGTGTGGGTTGCTGGGGTGATGGGAGCGGCTCGCCGGAGGATGGCCGGAGACGAAGGGGGTGACGGTGGACAGGAGCGGTCGAGGGTTTAATCAAATAAAAGACAGTGAGGAAAAGAAAGAGGGGGAGATGGGGAGGAGTTCTGACCTAGCTACGGAGACGAAAGGGGGAGCAGCAGGGCGACAGTCGTATCGACTGTCGCCGGAGAAGAAGATGCCCAGGGGAAGGGGCGGCGGCGAGCAGAGAGCCGGAGAGGCGCCAGCTGGGTGCGGCGTGGCGCGGGAAGAGCAGGGGAAGAAGTCTCTGCTGCTGGTATTGCGGCAGAGCGAAGAGGAGGAGGAGGAGGAACCGCCGGAGCTGGTGGGCGTCTGCCGGAGTGAGAGGAGAGGAAAGTTGGGGGTTTTCTCCGTCAGATCCGAGCTGGGAAGAATGGTGGAGCGACGGGGGTATTTATAGGGACCGAATCAGGGAGGAAGGAGGAGGGAGACGACGTGTCTCCCTCGCCGGAGGACGTCGGAGATGGAAACCCATACCGTCCGTGCGTTCGCACGGCCGGTATGGTGGGTTACAGCGACCAGGGGGGTGTCCCTGCGACGGCTGACGACGCAGGGCACCCCCGGTTTACTTGCCAGGCTCTCCCCCTCACCCTGCGCGGCGCCATGCTCCGCGCAAGGTCGCCGGAGCATGGTGCTGGCAGGTTTTGCAGGGGGGACCTGAACGCAAAGAACAAAGGAGAGTTAGGGGCCAAAATGCGAGGGTTCAAAAGTTGAGGGCCAAAAAGTAAATATATGAGGACCAAAGTGTAAAGTTCGTCAAGGAGGTTTCTTCTTAGGCTCAAGTTTTTATACATGACTAATTAGGACCTAAGGAATCTGATGGTGAATTTCATTTCTATATTAAACCTTGTTTGACCGGTCAATTTATGCGAAAACCCAAATTAAGTTATTAATTGGGCATGGTTCTCAATGTAGGTCAAAATGGGTTCTGAAGGCCAAATTGAAGGTTCTAAACCCTAGATATTATTTTTCTATGAATTTTAGAGGGTTTATTCTATTTTTACTTTGCCTCGAACCTCGTGAATTGAAGTGGGTTGTTTTAGGGTTACAGATTATCATTTAGTTTCTTGGAATTGCTGTAGCCCTTGCTAGATCATCTCATCCCACTTTTATTCTTATTAAGTTGCTTTGACCTATGTTTGGGCCCTGAATTACCTTGTATGCAGATTATACTGGTAAAATTGCATTTTTACCCCTTATGACTTGTTTTCTCCTTAAACTCAGAATTCTCTGAGTTAAGCCTTTCCTTGAGTTATGTAGGAGCTTTTATCCTTTGTATTAGGTCAAAATGAGCTAGTTATGGCTCATGATGAGGTTCTCATCATACCCCCATGCCTAGCTTTTGCTAGTCCCTTAGCAAAAACTTAAGGTTTCAACCCTTGTTCTAGACCATGAAGTTTTTAATAGTTTTAGATAAGTGCCTTTTTTATTTGAGCATAGATTAGGTTAGAATGCTGACCATAGGCCTAAAAGGTACTCTAGTACCAATCAAGATCCAAATCTGTCTAGCCTTAGCCTCAGTCTTTAGCAAAGGTTTTTAAGGTCCACAAGAACTAACCTAAGGTTTATTGGACTTTGTGGTTAAAGCACCCGTGCTTGAAATGATTTTAGCCCTGGCTCAGTTCGCAGTGCGTTTTGTAAGAGAGAGATAGAAAGTTTTTCTGTTTGGAGAGTTTTCTCTCTCTTTTTCTTTTTAGTTCTAGCCTAGGATTGGCTTTTCAACACGGTCTGTATCAGATTCCTTGCTCCCATCATCAATCCTCAAGGGTTCCTGGCGATCGATGCTTCGAGATAGCACCGCCCATGGCAACCCCCGGAACCCTGGCTATTGAGATTTCGAGATAATCCCATCCATGGTGTTCCGTGGCCGAATCCAGACCCTGGCAATTGACACTTCGAGATAATGCCATCCATGGAATCTGAACCAGCAGAGTGCTTACATGCCCCCAGTAGGATATGTAAATATCCTAAGAGACAAGCACCGAGGAGATGATATTTTGTTACGCATCTTCGAGGGGATTTCCCGCCTCTCCGCGCTGGGAACTCGTCCAAATCAACTTGTGTTGATCGGCCGCTAATATTCTAGGTGTTCTTTTCAGAATTTTGCGACGATTCTGCGTGATTCTGATTTTTACGCTTACTGAACCAGGCTGTGTGTGAGGTTAGGGTGCTTAGGTTACTGAGTCCCGTAAACCAAAAATTAGTTAACGAGGCCAAATACTCCCTAAGCCTTAGACCTAATACTTCAGCTTTTCATTTTCCCTCAACCTCTTGAGGAGTGTCCAGATCTTAATGGGTACTAAGAGTCTATTCAAGAATGCCTAAGGTTTGCATTCTTACTAATCTCATTGTGCACTTTTCAGTTATTTTCTTGAATGAGGTCTAGAACTTAGGTTAATTCCTTAGTTCCTTACTAATGACTATCACCTTTTCTCATAATTTTGTGCTCCTTTTTCATTTTGTTTCTTTTCTCCTTCACAAAATTTCCTTCTCCTTTTATTCTTTTCGAAAAAATTTTTAATTTTTATGGTGTTTTTGGCATATGTGAATTTTTTTGTTTGAAACCTTTTCTTACAAGTTTTGTACTTTCATACCCCCCCCATGCCTAAGATTTGCAATGTCCTCATTGTAACCTAGGGGGGTTTTTATTTAACTTAGTTCATTCCTTAAGACAGAAATTTGGATGAGTGAATGGGTCGGGGTGACTGTTGCGGACGATTTCTAATCTCAGATGCACGCACCTGAGGTGGAGTCGACTGTCTTAAAGTGTGAACTTCAAGTGCAAAAAGGTGTCAGAACAAGTTTCAGGTTTTCAAAGAGAATGACGGGCTGCCTCCCGTTAAGCGCTGAGTTTTACGCCATCGGCTGGGCGCAATAAGCTCAAGGGGAAAGGAGGATATAAGATGCTTCAGCCAAATCAGTAGAAGTTACATCAATGAACGGCTTGAGTCTCTGACCATTCACGATGAAAGGTTCAGAATTGTGGCTGAGTGGACTGATTTCGATTGCTCCATTTCCAAAAACCTGTCGGACCAAATATGGTCCGACCCACTTGGATCTCAGTTTTCCTGGGAAGAGTTTTAGTCGGGCATCAAAGAGTAGGACCTTTTGACCAGGATGAAAGATCTTTCTCCAGATGTGTTTGTCGTGGAAGGCTTTAACCCGCTCCTTGTAGATTTGCGAGTTCTCGTACGCGTCTAGGCGTAATTCATCGATCTCGCTGATTTGGAGTTTTCTGTGGGTCCCAGCCTTGGAAAGATCTAGATTACAGTTCCGTACCGCCCAATAGGCTTTATGCTCCAGTTCTACGGGAAGGTGGCATGCCTTTCCGTACACCAGTCTAAAGGGAGACATGCCCAATTGGGTCTTGTGGGCGGTCCTATAGGCCCACAATGCTTCCGAAAGTCGGGATGACCAGTCCTTCCTGTCAGGTCGAACAGTGACTTGCAGGATTTTCTTGATCTCCCGATTAGACAGCTCAGCTAGACCATTAGTTTGGGGGTGGTAAGGAGTAGAGATTCGGTGAGACACCCCGTATTTGGTCATCAGTGACCTAAACTGAGCATTTGTGAAATGGGGTCCCCCCATCAGAGATTATTGCACGAGGAATCTCGAACCTTGAGAAAATGTGTTGATGAATGAATTTGAGAACGATTTTGTGATCACAGGTTCGGGTCGGTATGGCTTCGATCCATTTGGACACGTAGTCCACAGCCAACAGAATGTATTCGAAACCATCCGAAACAGGAAAGGGGCCCATAAAATCAATCCCCCAAACATCAAAGATTTCGCATACTAGAATCGGTTGCATAGGCATCATGTCGCGATGGCTCATGTTGCCCAAAGTCTGGCAACGACTGCATGCCTTGCAGTGATTGTATGCGTCTTTGAACAGTGTGGGCCAGTAAAAGCCGCACTGGAGGACTTTTGATGCGGTTTTATGCCCGGCGAAATGGCCACCGCATGCCTGGTCATGGCAGAAAGAGAGGATATTGTTGAATTCCCCTTCCGGGACACATCTCCGGATGATCTGATCGGCACCTATGCGGAAGAGGTACGGGTCTTCCCAAATGTAATACTTGGCATCGGAGCGTAATTTGTCTTTCTTGGCCTTCGGCCAATCGGACGGGATCTGATGAGATGCCAAGTAATTTACTACATTAGCAAACCATGGAAGGCTAGTACCAATAGTCAGCAGGTGCTCATCGGGAAAATGCTCAGTAATGGGTCCGGAAGGGTCAATTATTTCAGAAGGAAGACGGGACAAGTGATCAGCTACCACATTCTGCTTTCCCGCTTTGTCGCGAATCTCAAGGTCAAATTCTTGCAACAGCAAGATCCATCGGATTAATCGAGGTTTCGCGTCCTTCTTTGCAAGGAGATGCCTCACAGCTGTGTGATCCGAGTATATGATGACACGGGAACCCAGAAGGTACGATCTGAACTTTTCTAGGGCAAATACTACAGCTAGCAGCTCTTTCTCAGTAACCGTATAGTTACGCTGAGCCTCATCGAGTGTTTTGCTGGCGTAGTAAATGGCCACAGGTTCCTGTCAATTTTCTGCCCCAAAACCGCTCCTACAGCGAAGTCGGATGCATCGCACATGATCTCAAAGGGTTGAGACCAATCAGGGGACTGTAGGATCGGGGCTTGGGTGACTCGGTCACGCAGGATTTCAAATGCTTGAGTGCATTCCTTGGAAATTTCGAAAGGAACATCCTTGGAGAGAAGAGTGGTCAGGGGGCGCGCGATTTTTGAAAAATCAGGGATAAATCGTCGATAAAAACCGACATGCCCTAAAAAGGAACGGATGTCCCTGATCGAGCTAGGCATAGGAAGGTGAGAAATCAGATTAACCTTAGCTCGATCCACTTGGATACCTTTCTCCGAAATTGAGTGTCCCAGGACAATTCCCTTAGGCACCATGAAATGGCTCTTTTCCCAGGAAAGAACCAAATTCACATCGATGCACCGCCTGAGTATCTGGACCAAGTGTTGGAGGCAATCGTCGAATGATGCTCCGAAAACTGAAAAGTCATCCATGAAGACTTCCAGATAATCACCTACCATATCTGAGAATATGGCAAGCATGCATCGCTGAAAAGTAGCGGGTGCATTGCAAAGACCGAAAGGCATCCTTCGGAAAGCGTATGTTCCGAAGGGGCAGGTGAACGTGGTCTTTTCTTGGTCCTCAGGATGGATTGCCACCTGGTTATAACCGGAGTACCCGTCAAGAAAGCAGAAGAACCTATTTCCCGCAAGTTTTTCGAGAATTTGATCAATGAAGGGTAGTGGGAAATGATCCTTCTTCGTGGAGGAATTAGTCGGCGGTAATCTATACAGACTCTCCACGAGTTGGCTAATCGGGTAGGAATGATTTCTCCGGTCTCAGTCGTTATAGTGGTGAGTCCTGCCTTCTTGGGCACGACCTGAATTGGGCTCACCCAACGACTATCGGAGATCGGGTAGATGATCCCGGCATCTAACCACTTGATGATCTCCTTTTTCACGACCTCCTGCAGATTGGGGTTTTAAGCGTCTCTGCATTTCACGAGAAGGTCGTGTGCCCTCTTCTGAATAGATATGATGAGTACAATAAGAGGGACTTATTCCAGTCAAATCATCGAGAGTCCATCCGATGGCCCTGCGATGTTGCTGGAGGACAACAATCAGACGGGATTCCTGTTCAGGACTGAGGTTGGAATTGATAATCACAGGAAGGGTCTGATTAGAACCCAAAAAGACGTATTTCAAGTGAGCAGGAAGGGGTTTCAGTTCGAGGATGGGGTTTTCAGCAGCAGCGGGTGGTTCAGTATAGATGTGAGGTTCAAGGGTGGGAGTTACTGGGTTGTTCATATCTGGATTCGACTCCTCTGTTTGCGGGTCAAGATCCTTCTGTGGTTGATGAGGCATAATCGAGTCATTCTGGAGGTGTGATTCATCAACCAAAGTCTTGATGTCACAAATTTGTTCGATGACGCCGCAATTAATTCCTTGTTGGGCCTTAAATATATCAATTTTCAGTGTTTGATCTCCAAACTTAAGCTCTATTTGGCCCTCCTCACAGCTGATGTTGGCTCTAGCAGTAGCCAAGAAAGGTCTCCCTAGAATGATTGGTGTATCCCTAGGGTTCTCAGGTGCATCCATATCTAAGACTATAAAGTCCACTGGAAAAATAGAAATCCCGCACTCTTACGATAACATCCTCGAGAATCCCTTTTGGTGACTTTATAGATCGATCTGCTAATTGTAATGTCACTCGGTTGGTTTTAGCTCAGATTCTTCTAGATGGTCAAGTAAGGATGTGGGTATCAGGTTTATGGATGCACCCAAGTCTAACAATGCTCTATCAAATTGGGTACCACCTATCTTACAGGAAATCAGGGGAGTCCCAGGATCTTTTGCCTTGGGTGGGAGTCTACTAAGGATTACAGAGCTGGCTTGCTCTGACAGAATAATTGGGCTCCCTCCCTTGGTTCGCGGCTTACGCTGGGGTGTACATATATTCTTTAGAAATCGTGCGTAAGCTGGTACGTGGCGGATTGCATCCATCAAGGGGATGTTTATGTGAACCTGCTCAAAGAGCTTGACCAGGTCCTCCTCAGGGGCCATGGGTTTGGTGGTCTTCTTTCCCTTGGTCAGGGCCTCGGGAAACGGGATCTTGGTCGGTTCTTCTAGGATAGGTCCAGGTTGTGGATCCGGAACAGCGGTATCTTGGATAACTATCCTAGGGTCATGGTTATCAGGCTTGGAGTGGTTTGGATAATGCGGGTCTTGAGTTGTTTTACCACTACGTGTTGTTACAGAATTTAATCCGGCCTGATTTTGGTTTGGGTTTTGTAAGAGGGGTGGCTGCTGCTGAAATCCCGCATAAGAAGTTGAAGCCTCCATCTCATCTGGAGATGGAGCAGTAGGGGCCTGATAAATCCATTGTGCGTGGCCTAAATTTGGATTCATAACGCGCTTCTGGGTTGGCACGTTATTTGGGTTAGGAAGGGGTTGGGAAGGGAGTGTGCCTGGCTGGCGAGAATTTGCCAACTGGGCCAGTTGAGTTTTAACTTCTGTAAGTTCGTCCTTGTGCTGTTTTTGAATAGCCGCATTCGTTTTTTGAATGTCAGCCAGAGTCTGAAGGATTTGATCCTGATTTGGCCCTGATGGATAAGTAGGGTTGGGCCAAGGCTGAGGCGGCTGGTAATGACGAGAGGGCTGTGGGCGGGACTGAAAAGGTGGTCTTTGGGTTTGGGAATTTCCCGCCCACTGAAAATTGGGATGGTTTCGCCATCCAGGATTGTAAGTGTTGGAGAATGGGTCGTTCTGATGGCGTTGAGGTCCTCGCAGGTCTGAGGAACCTCCTGAGAATCAGGGAAAGGGGGAATGGAGTTCCCCCGGCTGGTGTAGAAAGGATCGGATGATCCTCCGATCCAAGAATCAGATGGGGATGGATATGGATCCATCCCAGGGGAAGATCGGTTTAGGATGTTTTGCACAGTCTCCTGTGTGGAAGGAGGTTGTGCAAAGGAGTTACGCGCGGAGGTGGCTTGCTGCAAGTGCTGAGTCAGCTCATCCACCTTCTTTTCAATGATTGAGACCTTGTCCAATCGACTGGCCATTAATTCCAGGTCGACTGATGCGGACAGGCCCTGCGTCTCATGTGCTCCCTTAAGATTCGTCGCTGCGCGGGTATTCGTCCTGTCGAATAATCCCATGGAGTCATTGTTGATGGAGTTCTCGCACATGTTTTCAAGAATCTCCCATACGGTGTCTTCATGTTGACCCATGATGTTTCCTCCGCAAGTTGCATTGACAAAAAGGCGGATGTCCTCACGGAGTCCCATGTCCTCACGGAGTCCCTGGTAAAAAGATTGGACTTGTTCCCATTTAGGAACTCCGTGATGGGGGCACTTTCTCATGAGATCCTGAAAACGATCCCATGCCTCATGGAGAGGTTCTCCTGATTGTTGAGTGAAGTGTGTAATCTGATGGCGCAAGGCGTTGGTCCGACCAACAGGAAAAAACTTTTTCAAAAACTTGGATTGAAGTTCTTCCCAAGTGTTGATCGGCCGGGTCTGAGTTTGATACCAATGGGCGGCCTTGTCCATAAGAGAAAAGGAGAACATCTTCATGAGAAGAATATCCCGATTTTGCGCATCTGATCCAAAAGTGTGGGCCAGATGCTTTAGCTGTTTGATGTGCTGGAAGGGATCTTCAGAATTAAGCCCATGGAATTTAGGTATAGCATGAATCATGTTGGGCTTTAATTCGGAATCAGGTCCTCCAGTCGGGATTCTGACTCGAGGCTCAATGGCCACCGCAGCAGGATTGTAGTGGTCCCGCATCATAGGACGCTGTGGTGGGTGCACGAAGTTTTGGAAGAGGTCATTGAGTCGCTGGAGCTGGTGTTCCAGATTATTTTCTTCCTCAACTGGCTGAGCCATGATGGGGGAAGAAGAAGAACTTGGTTCTGAATCAGAAGAGAGAATAATGTGAGGGTGTTGCTGCACAAACACGGGCGTCGAGGCTTGGCCTTGACGAGAGCGAATTTCTAAAGGAGGTCTTAAGGGTGGTCTTAGGGACCTCCTTCCGTACATGCACTGTTGGAAGAGGTAAGTTTAGAAGGTGCTGGACCCAATCAAGACACCCAAAAATGTGTTGGGTGACTATAGAGGTGCGGGGCAGATGGACCCCTTGATCAGAAAGATCGTCCACCTGAGAATTACCTGGGCAGCCAGAGAGGGAGAGTCCTGCGAAGACCCCTACACGGTAGAGCGTCCCCACGGGTTACAGGGTTTCCCCCACCCGACCTCTCTTGTCACTGCGGTTCCAGGTAGACCAGAATGGGGATCTTGACCTCTTAAGTCTACCAATTTTAAGATCAGGGTGCTTAAGGTTTCACTTGAACTTTAGTCTTTTAAGTGCAAAGAGTGACCTAATTTAAGGTTGGTTGACCCAAGGGGTCAACTTTACCTCTTGTTTTCTTTGAGAGCTTTTAGGTCTTGTCTTTTAGGGTTCAAGTGTTTAGAGAGCCAATTGTTTTAGGTTTTCTTTTGAATAGGTATTTTCAATCAATGGTTTAGGCACACTTCTTTTGGATTTTTCTCCATTCTTGATTTAAGTAGTGTGTCTCTAAAACCCTAATGTTGAATCTTATGTTGGCTCTACTTGGTCCAGTTAGTTTTTTGTTGGGTAATTAGGGCTCAAGCAAGAATGTGTTAGCCCTTAAATACCCTTAACAGTGTGCAGGACTAATGAGTTGAAAACATGCAACTCTTTATGGTTACTAAGTATGGAAGACAGGTTAGCCCTATATTGCTTGTTCTTTTCTTTTCTTCCTCTTTAGAGTTTAGGGGTTAATAGCGAGAGGAAAAATTTACCTGTCCTCGGAGTGGTTGTCGTGCAGTTGCTTGTCTTCTTGATTTCCTGTAGTTTTCTGCAAAAAAGAGAGGAGATTATCAGAAATTAAAAAGAAACAGGAATGTTTACCTCTAGAATAGCCGTTGCTCCCCGGCAACGGCGCCAAAATGAGAGAGAGATATAACCGAGTTTTATTGTTATAGCGTTGTAGTATAGCCAGTTATTGCCATCATTTCAAATATATAAATTTTTTACTCGGAAAATAAAAGAGTTCCCGAGGTCGAACTCAGGGAGCAAGTTGTATTCTAGGGGTACAAGTTTCTTTTACAAAAATAAAGAAAGAGAGAGAGAAAGAATTTGTTGTCTTTTCTTCTTTTCTCTTTGCTTCTCCTCGTCTCAGATCTTCTGTTATCTTCTTCTTCTTTATCTGCAGTGGTGATGTTCTTCTTCCTTTCTTTCCGCTGTTCCTGCTCTTCCTTTTTCTTCTGCAGAGCGGTCCTGTTCTTCTTCTTTTCCTTTCTTTCTTCTTTTCCTTTCTTCAGATCTTCTTCTTTCTTCTTTTCCTGTCAGGACGTCGTCTCTCCTTCTTTCTTCTTTTCCCTTCAGGACGTCGTCTGATTTTCCAATCAGACGACTTAAACCGCTTGTTGCTACAGTGTCTCCCTCAGCTTCCTTCTTCTTCCGCGGTCCTTCTTCATCTGTGCCTGCACACTTCAGAGTTTACGTCAGAGGGCAAAACCTACTCTACCCTCCCCGCCCCGCGTCTCTCTCTCACAGAATCCGCTCATAGGATAGCTCTCCCAGAGCTGCCGGGTAGTCGGGTACGGGTCGCGCCCGGGTCCAGGCCCACCGGCGTGCGTGGTGGGCGAGGAGTGCAGGTCAGTCTAAGTCGGGTCGGGTCAGGTCCGCGGGGCGTGAGCGCGGACGAGACCGGGTAACCGGGCGGGTGAAGGGGACCTCACCCCCGTGTGCTGAGGCAATAAGCCTCCAGCACTTTTGCGCCTTATACCGCTGCGCCTCTTCAGACTTTTCCGAGGTGGGACTAAATGTCCCACCCTAATTGAGCGCCCGCAGCGGAGAAAGCAGCGGGCGATCACGGCTTCACGCGAGGCCTTCGCCCCAGCTGCGAGCCTGATGCTTTGTCGAAATGCCTCGCAAGGCCTGGGAGTCGAATCTGGGCGTGGCGCACCTGCAGCTGCAGGCGGAAGCAGCTCCTTCTGCACGGCAATGGCGGCGGAGGTCGGGAGGCCTGTTCACAGCAAAACGGCCTCTCGGCCTAATCAGAAGGTGCCGGGTGCTTCGCCAGAGTGCGGCGAAGCTCGTGTGGGTGGTGGCGAGGTGTGGGGCGGCGTGCAAGGGCTGCCCTAGGTCGGACTGTGGGTCGGAGGATGGGTTTTGTTCGGTGGGGTTGCAGAGGGTGATGTGGGGGAAGTGGAAGGGCGGGGGTTGATCAGGGTGAGGAGGCGGAGGTTCTGCGGTGGTCGGCGAGCCGTGTGGGTTGCTGGGGTGAAGGGAGCAGCTCGCCGGAGGATGGCCGGAGACGAAGGGGGTGACGGTGGACAGGAGCGGTCGAGGGTTTAATCAAATAAAAGACAGTGAGGAAAAGAAAGAGGGGGAGATGGGGAGGAGTTCTGACCTAGCTACGGAGACGAAAGGGGGAGCAGCAGGGGCGACAGTCGTATCGACTGTCGCCGGAGAAGAAGATGCCCAGGGGAAGGGGCGGCGGCGAGCAGAGAGCCGGAGAGGCGCCAGCTGGGTGCGGCGTGGCGCGGGAAGAGCAAGGGAAGAAGTCTCTGCTGCTGGTATTGCAGCAGAGCGAAGAGGAGGAGGAGGAGGAACCGCCGGAGCTGGTGGGCGTCTGCCGGAGTGAGAGGAGAGGAAAGTTGGGGGTTTTCTCCTTCAGATCCGAGCTGGGAAGAACGGTGGAGCGACGGGGGTATTTATAGGGACCGAATCAGGGAGGAAGGCGGAGGGAGACGACGTGTCTCCCTCGCCGGAGGACGCCGGAGATGGAAACCCATACCGTCCGTGCGTTCGCACGGCCGGTATGGTGGGTTACAGCGACCAGGGGGGTGTCCCTGCGACGGCTGACGACGCAGGGCACCCCCGGTTTACTTGCCAGGCTCTCCCCCTCACCCTGCGCGGTGCCATGCTCCGCGCAAGGTCGCCGGAGCATGGTGCTGGCAGGTTTTGCAGGGGGGACCTGAAACGCAAAGAACGAAGGAGAGTTAGGGGCCAAAATGCGAGGGTTCAAAAGTTGAGGGCCAAAAAGTAAATATATGAGGACCAAAGTGTAAAGTTGGTCAAGGAGGTTTCTTCTTAGGCTCAAGTTTTTATACATGACTAATTAGGACCTAAGGAATCTGATGGTGAATTTCATTTCTATATTAAACCTTGTTTGACAGGTCAATTTATGCGAAAACCCAAATTAAGTTATTAATTGGGCATGGTTCTCAATGTAGGTCAAAATGGGTTCTGAAGGCCAAATTGAAGGTTCTAAACCCTAGATATTATTTTTCTATGAATTTTAGAGGGTTTATTCTATTTTTACTTTGCCTCGAACCTCGTGAATTGAAGTGGGTTGTTTTAGGGTTACAGATTATCATTTAGTTTCTTGGAATTGCTGTAGCCCTTGCTAGATCATCTCATCCCACTTTTATTCTTATTAAGTTGCTTTGACCTATGTTTGGGCCCTGAATTACCCTGTATGCAGATTATACTTGTAAAATTGCATTTTTACCCCTTATGACTTGTTTTCTCCTTAAACTCAGAATTCTCTGAGTTAAGCCTTTCCTTGAGTTATGTAGGAGCTTTTATCCTTTGTATTAGGTCAAAATGAGCTAGTTATGGCTTGAGGTTCTCATCAGTGCGTGATAATGGCATGACAAGAGGAGAGGAAAGGGTGGTCTTCACACCAAAATTTTGCACGAATCCATTCTCAAGGGCATGGCCTTGCTTTAAAGGATCTCGGCCGCGGTGAAGGAGGTGAGATTGCAGCCCAATCAAGGCCAAGATGACATGGCAAAAACATGCTCCAATGATAACTTCAGCCGAGGATCACGGCTTCCTTAGTTGGCAAAATGAGCTGGAAAAAGCGTGAGAATATGGAGGAATGATAGGTGTATCATCCTACCAATTTTGGCGAGATTCCGCTACGTGAATCGATTGCAATCCATGGTAGAAGTCGCAGCCAGAGAGAAGATGTCGCTGTTGTTGGCAAGGACCAAAAGGTGAAGAAGATGAAGAAATTAGCGGGTCGTATGCAAGAAAATGGGTTTTTAAGGGCCAAACTACAAACTTGGCCAAGATGAAGTCGGAATGAGCTAAAATTTTTATGGTAACCTAATTTGGATATGAGAAAATTAATGGTGACTTCAATTTTAGGCTTTGATGATGTTTTCATGATCAATTTACATTTAGACCCAAAATATATCAAAAACCCGCCTAGGTCCCTATTTGAGGTCAAAAAGGGTTGCGATTGTAAAATTGATTAATCCAAACCTTATGGAATTCTTTTCAATGATTTTTAGAAGATATGGATTACATTTATGTTTGTTCAAACGTTGCTAATTTAAGTGGGGTTGAAATTAGGTTTTTTTATTTGAGATTTAGCCTTCAATCTAAATAGAAACCCTTAATCAGTTAATGCAAGCCTACTTATTCAGAATTTGAGCTCATATGACCTTCAATTTAGTGTAGTTTACCCTTTAGTTAATCTGCATTTATATTAATTTGTTAAAACAGCAGCATTAACTGATTTCAATGTCATTCCTCCCAAGTCTTCATGTCATTAAGTTATACCCTTTTGTTTGTTAATAAAGTGAATTTAACCTTAGAACATAGTCAAATTGGACTAGTTATGAAGGATGATGGTGTTGTCATCAACAAGCTCCTTGATTTTACACTTTTTAAGACATCTAGTGATAAGTTCAGATGTTTGATAAAGACTGACCAGTGTTCATCTATCGTTCCAACCACTCGCAATCTTCACAAGTGGTTAAAGAACTTTGCAGCCGAAGGAAAATAGACGATGACCTTTTTAAAAAGGAGGCCAGCCATCTGCAGAGAACCTTCATCTGTTCCCTTTGCGGGGATCTTCTCCCTCGTCACCACCGTGCAGCAGGCATGCACCGTGAAACCCAGCGTACACCATGGACATGGCATGCACCGTAATCTAAAGCAGGCTCCATCTTCACCACAAGCTCCATCGCGAGGGCCGTGTGGTGACAGCACACGGCCACCACAACATCCTCACCTATCATCTACCACCTTCACCACTGCCAAAACCAACCCAACACCACAGTCTCCACCCACCCTCTCCTCTTTGTTTCCTCTTCCTCTTCTTCTTCTTCTCCATTAACGGCCAACAAAGAGGAACCCAAACTTCCGCTGGTCACCTCTCCACGCAGCCACGACCATGGGCCTCAAAGCTTCGCACCTTTGATGCCAATGACCTCACCTCGACCCCGCAAGGGCAGCCACGCCCTTAGAACCGCCCACAACAGCTCGCGTGCGTTGGCGAGTTGCCACCACCGCGGCCGGCCTTCCTCTTCGCCGGCAGCATCTACGACCACCGCACACTGCCGTTCCACCACCGGAGCATTCCTCTCCGCCGTCCCAACTCCTCTGACAAGTCTCGTCGGTAGCCACACCCTCCCCCATGCGCATGACCAAGGGGGAGCACATCCCCAGTTTTGCTACAGGAGAGCCCCCATTAAGTTAATTGAAGATGATTGAGGGGAAGGAATTTTTTGATTTAATATCTTATATTATGTAGCATTTGCATGTGTGCTCCTTTGATTCTTTATATTTCATGTGAATGCTTATTTAAGTCATCTTGAACCTCATTTGATGTTACAACTTATCACCAAATTGATTTTTACATCATTTTTGCCTCGTATTACATAGTCAAATAATATACTAGAAACATTGCTGAATTTATTAGTTTACATCTTCATGTAGATACGACCTACTTTTTTTATGAGTGATTTATTTTAATTATTGATGATTATTTTTTATCACTTAATTTCTACTCCAACTACTTATTTTCTTAAGTAAATATCGATCATTCATAGTCACTCAACGTTTTTACCGATCAATAAAGTTAAATGTCAAAAATAAAAAATATTTACATCCATTTTTTATTTGAGATTCGTTACTGGAGTCCAAGAATAAAAAATACCAGACTTAAATGGCATAGGACCAAAAACTATCGCATGGCTACACGTGTCTTCGTAAAGTCTATCTTCAAACTTTTGTCTTCTGATCTTCTTGATAGATCTTTTGACTCTCTTGATAAGTCTTTAATATATTCACATCACTCCAATTCATTTTTAAATCCTTATATTTCTAAAATGTCATTTCTAACAACCGGTATAGATGGGATAATTTTGTACCATTAAAATCAACGACAGTAAAAGTCTCCTCCTTTTGACGATGATAAAATTATCAAATAAAATATGTATAAAGGGCAATTGTTTATTGGACGGTGCACGTGGGAGCACGAGGGCATGCGTGAGGAGGGAGAGGAGAGATTGGTGGAGGCCTTGGTGGGAACTTTGGTATGATTTTGAACGTGAATGAGGTGGAAATCGGAAGAGGAGGGATCAAAGAGAAAGAGGAAAAGAGTTAAAAAGAAAGGGAAATAAATGATTTGTCTTGATTGATGTTATGACCAAATGGTACTTTAATTGAAGAATGTTTGCAATGACTTAAATATTGCTACTGATTTGGAGGACAACGATGAAAAAGATTTATTTGAGAAAGATAACACATTTTTTAAATTGAAAATAAGTCAAGTAAAGGATATATATTTATTATTTAAAAAATTATCTTTTAGAGCACATATTTTGTCAAGATTGCATTTTTTATCATGTAGTTATTTCTTTTAAAATATAAAGTCTCAATTTTCTTGTATGGCATATTTTAAGTAAGTTTCACTCAAGGGTTGATCAAGACACACGTTTTCTTATTTTTGGGTTATGTCGGACTGATTTGTATCTGACAAGTGTAGATGGGTATTTCTTGATGCGCTTAATTCCAATAAGGGTCTAGAATTCGGAGTTCAAGTCATTACAAAATATGTTTCTTGTGATCGCCTACCAAGGTCCGAAAGTTGAGGGATTGTCCTTTTCCATTATGTACAATAACATTAATGCAATTGTTAGTTGTGACATGGCATGCCATTTATTTAATTTAAATGGTGAAGTTGAACACACCCCTATTCTGGCACCTATGTTCACTTTTACAACTTTGTGGGCCTCTTTATTCACTTTGTGGCCATCCTTCCATGAGGACCACCATCTCCAGTAGCACCCAAAGTGGGTCTATGGGTCAACATTTTGGATTTGGTAATTAGTAATTGAGGATTCCACTAGACTATTTTTCCTACAAATCATCTTATTTGAACATGTTACGATTCATATGCCTTTAAGGGTTCATCAAACCCCTATCATGCACTTGAAAAAGTTAAGCCCCCATCCTTGACCCTGTTCCCTCTTACACAAATGAAGAGGGCATCCATTGATAGCACTTTAAGTGATGGAAAGCAACATAAGGGATCTTCATCTTGGGTAGCCAGTTTTGAACTAATTGTGAGACCAATGTATTGCTGAAGAGAATTGTTGACTATCACACAACAAAGCCAAATGTACCTAGTTCACAACGTTGGTAAAGGAATGACTTCCAATGGCCTCACTGAGGCGTTCGACCACAACTCGTATAAAAAAAATCGTTACTGTTGTAGTATAAGTCACAAATACAAACCGTTATCACGTTAATTTTATTTAATTACATAAAATTTTTTTTTACTGGTTTATTCCAGGTCATTCATTGGGAGGCAGTTATTGATATACATCACTCTCTAAGTCTAATATTACTCTTTAATTCCAAAAAGATCAATTTTATATACAATCAAGCATGGATGAATTACTGAATTAATAATGAATGAAATGATAGGTTAATTTTGTACAAAAGCATCTATTAAAATGCTTGCAAAAACCTAATTAGAAACAAGCATCAAATACTACATAAATATACTCTATACTATCTATTCATAAGTCATATTACTAATACTTACATAAATATACCATAATAACTAATAATACATACTATACTTACTTAACTTAATATACTAACATATATAGTAACATATATAGGAGCTACAACGACAGATGTAAACGTCGATAAACCCCAGAAAAACTATATACAGATTCTAAAGTAGAAACTAGGGTCTATAGCAACACTTATTTCACCTATAATGACGGTTTATTTTGTCAGTAAAGATATGAAGTTATATATATACATATATATAGCTCAAACACTACTATACTTACTTATACATACTTATTATTTACGATATACATATATATATACACACACACTATACATTATACGTATACTTCTTTGTTCTTTTCTTCTCTGTGTGTTCTCTTCTAAACTTATGTATGACACGTAGTTTCTTTCTCAACTTACTCTCTCTTCTATGTTTTGCTCTGTGTGTTCTTTCTACGGCTAACACTTAGTCGCATTTTTCTCATTCACTCTCTCGCATTGTCTTTCTTTCTTCTGTTTTCTTCTTCCTTAATGAGTCATTAGGGCCTTCACTTAGAGAAAATTGATTTTTAATTGGCGGGAAGCACCATTTGAGGGATACATAGCACCCGAGGACTGGGTGGGACCAAACCTCTACTAGGCGCCGCCCTAATTTCTTAATTAGGCCGATTAATCACGTTTTAAGCTCAGATTTAGGCTTAATCAACCCTAGCACAGTAACCGACCCTCAGCCCACACATAGCTCATAATATGCTCAGAATGCTCAGATCATAGATTTGCTCGTTTCGGGCGCCTAGCACCTGTGACAACTGGCCTTTGCATAAGACAAAATAGTAATATAGCGCTACAAGCGCTTCAGCATATCCGATGTGGTGCTATCTGGCACCAGTTCTATGTTGGCTTTCCAGCATGCTTGTGCTGATTTCGCAATTTTGGCCCTCAATTCGAGGGTCATAATTTATTATAAAATAAAAGTAAATTATATGATAATGAAGTATTTACATAGTATTTTACAATTGTTCAGTTAATTTAGAATTTTAATTATATTTACTATATAAATTAATTCAGTAAAGTATACAGTTTATACATAGCTAATTTTAGGTTTTATTCCTTAATTATGTATAAATCAGTTAATATATGGTCTAATTGACCTTATACAAAGTTAGTATACATATTAAAGTATTTTATAAAGATTTTTATTGTATTTTACAAATTTTATTTCTATTTTATTTACATTTAAATAGCAGATTTTGGACTGTTTTACGTATAAATAAAGCTTAAATAGTATAATACAATATAAATATACTTAAATTAGCTTAAATCACTTAAAATATATTAGTCTAAGTATACAGTATAAGTTAACTTAGTTTTAACTTAAATTACTAATTTATTTTAATTTAATTTAATAACTTAACTAGTAACTTAATAAATTAATTATTTATTCTATATATATAATTAAATTATGGAACAAGCTTTACTATGTTTATTATATGCATATAAATACGTATACACAGTATTATAACTTAATATGGTTATTTATAGTGTTTACTAATTTATATAGCCTATTAGTAAATATAAATTAGTTTACTTAATAAATAGTTATATAAATAATATATATACAGTATAGTTTAACCTAAATACTTAATTTACATACTACAATATATACATAAGTTATTTATATTATATATATGTATAATTTACTCTATAGATAAATAAGCTTCCTATATACCTTATATTTACAATTATATACATACCATACAAAGGATTTTTAGGTATTTTGGAGTTTTTTTTAATTTTTTATGGATTTTATATCTTTTATGGAGGTAGGAGATGAGATGGAAAGAAATAGAAGAGGAATAGAAAATGTTTTTGGTGTTTTTATGAATTGGTTCCTTCTATTAAATTCCATGGTATACAGAATCGTCGGCTAGTATGTTCTACCAAGCCGAGGATTCAGAACACCATGAAACTTGGTATGCACTTAGGAAAATACCTTATCTTCACTCAGACAGGTTTTTTTTATTTTTTATATAATTATTGTTTAATTACAAAGTTCACTCATTCTAAGCCTTTAAAGGGTTTTCTAGGGTGTCCTAAGGGCATAGAATGGGACCTAAAGTGATTAACAGCAGTGGACTGCCTCTAACAGGCTTAGTATAATATATGGAAAGAATTCAAGCATTTTAGCATGCCAATCAAAGTAGATTTCAATTAATTATAATATGAGGACAATTAGGCATTAACAACTAGCTAACAAAGAATTAACAACAAGAGTACAAGCCTTTAATTGAGGTTCAACATGCATTGAAAATACATGAAAGCTTGTATATAATTTAAACACAACATTAAGCACAATTCAGCTAGCCACAGAACTTAAACTAAGCCTACAGTCCTTGGATCTTCAAAATACAAACTCTACTGCAGAAACAACAGAAATCAAGTAACAGGAACAGCATCTGCTGGAAGAACAGTTGCAACAATCTGCTGGAAATTCAGCGACACAAACAGCAGCACATGCTATTGAACACAAGCCCTGCGGCAGACCAAATTATTCTTCGGACGACTTAACTGCTACAGCAGTTAATCCATCTTTCAGAGAACCAGATCTACATCAGGGAAGAAACAGAACCTAAATCCAACTAAGTAATTCCTAATTCAGTCACTTATATCCCAGATCACATTCAAGAGAACCTTATCAAGGATATAAAAGAACTAGTTAAGGGGATACTTAACTGGATTTGGTGGAAATGTAGCTGCAACTGCAACAATTTGCTATGATTCTGGGATTTACGAACACAAAACAGAAATCACTTAAAGACTAAATTT
The DNA here is from genome assembly GCA_037157565.1 of Thalassia testudinum. Taxonomy (NCBI): domain Eukaryota; kingdom Viridiplantae; phylum Streptophyta; class Magnoliopsida; order Alismatales; family Hydrocharitaceae; genus Thalassia; species Thalassia testudinum. The sequence continues at coordinate 125,419,987 of JAZHRO010000013.1, forward strand.
GACAAGGGTTTAGATTCACATAAAGAACCACTCGGAAATACAAATCAAGATCCCTTGTCAGTAACATTTCATTAAATCAAATCAAAAGAAGAGCTAATCTAACTCTTTCAATGCTATAGACAGCATGTAGAAAGAGTTAAATTAGTCAATTTAATACACAAACTCAAATCCCAAAACTCTGAAACCTTAAGGTACTGAGAACTCCTTAGGTTAAGAATTAGAACTTGCACTTTACAAACAACACATGAACACAAGGTAGAGCCTTAAATCACCAAAGTGATTTTCCTTAACTCTATCATGCATTCAAGGCATTGAAATTCTCGAAAATATCAGATCAAATTATGGCTCATCTGAGGTGAATTCTGACTTCAGGATCATCTCAGATTCCCAGCCAAACAGTGAATTACATCAAAAGTGTCTCAGTTTGCTCGATCAAATCATTCACAGCCCAAATGACTAAAAATCCTTGCAATTTGAAATCCAAGAAAATCCGGCAAACTGATTCTATTTAAAACTCAAATCAGGGGATTTTGTGACAAAAGTGGGATGAATGAGAAGCCCCTAATGTGGTTCTTGACGCTAATTTCAGATTTGACGTTGGACACCATTCAGATCTAAAATTAGATTTAATGAATGGGTGAATTACGAGATAAACATCGAGGGAATCAGAAATGATATGAAAAACATGTAGAGGGAGAAAATCATGAGCAATGACTGTGTGAAACCATCCCCTCTGATCTGAAACGATCAGAGGAGGTGAGGGGGGGGATCTAATCTAAATCTACATCTAATGCTAAACTAACACACACAGCAGATCAACACTACTTCTACCTCTAATTCTATTGCTAATCTACCTAATTACTACTATAGCTAAACTACAAAGCATGAAAACTACTCTAACAGGAAGATTGGGACTTGCAGGTCCTTAGCCAGCGGCTAAGGAGGAAGAATGGAGGGGGAGGAAGGGACTCCAGCGGAGGGAAAAGCCTTCTAATGAAGCTTCTGGGTCGTCCTCAGGCATACGTCATCCTTAGCGACGAGGAGAGTCAGAGAGAAGTCAGAGAATTCACAGCCGATGGCTGTGAAATTTGGGGATTGGTGGGGAGGGGTGGCTGGAGTGGAAGAACGATCGCTAAGAATGTAGGAGGGAGCAATCCTTTTCGCACGTGACCATGGAGGTGTTTAAGTAGCCAGCAAAGTGGATCTAGGCACCGCATGAGTGAAATTACTCGATAAGGGCACCGACGGCGAGGATGAGAGGAGAGAGCGCGCGGGTTGTCAAGTCAAAATCTGACCGTAGGATGAGATCTGGGGGTAGTGGTGAGCACGTGCCGATTAGTGTGAAATTTCGAATCAAATCGAGCCATAGATTAAGAGGCAAGGGAAGATTGACGGTCAAAAAGGTGAGTGTTCTTCGCGTGAATAGTGCTAGGGAGGGAAGCAGCAAGCGCTGAAATGTTTTGGTGAAATTGTAGGGGTGCCCTTCAGTGAAGGGGTATGAAAACTGCACAAGAGCCCATAAGTCATAGAAAATTGTTACGGAGTGGTCCTTAAGGGCTTACAGAAAGGTCCTTGTAGGTTACAAATAGGTCCTAGGAAATTTTCTAATGAAGGAAATGTAATGCATAAAGAACCTAAATGTAAATATTTGATATCAAGGCCTTAATGATGTCCAAATGCTTTCAACTTTTTACATAAGCTTAATTGAACATTTAAGAAGTTAATTATACTTTTGATTTGAACTTTTAAACTTGTTTGTGTTCAATTTACACTTGGATCACCATTTGACCTTTTTCTCAAGGATATTTCATTTTATGACCTAATTATGCAATTTTAACACAGAATTAATGTTTTAGGTCTTTTTCTTTGATTCTCACACTTGACCATTTTATGTGTTAATTTGACATTGTTTAACCTAGTTTCTAGCTTAACTTTAGCTTTTTAGCTATGATGAGATGCAACTCATCACTCACCAATGACCTTGTAACACTTGAAGACTTCTTTACTTCTGAAGCATAAAGGAGAAGCTAGTAGCATGATTGAGGAAACATATTAGAACTAACTACGACATCTAAATGGTCATGGGATGTTTATTTGTTCTTTGACATAGTTTGTCCTAGTAGTATCTTAGTTTGCCTTACTAGTAGATTCCTTATGTGGTTGGTACCATATCATATAGTAGGTTGTAGGCTTGAAGTATTTATGTCATTGTCATGGAAGGGAACTTAATATGCTAGAACTTAATAACTACTTGTGTTTGCATCCTCATTTGGCTATTTGTCACATTTTCTATTATGATAATAGTTTATGTTTGCAAGCAAAGGATGAGGGAATCCGTATGCTTTTCACCATATGTTCATGTGTGCAAGTTGTAATGGTACTTTGGTTTAGGGGAATGATGAAAGTTCCTATGGAATCATATAGGGCTTCATCAACAAATGCCCAGGTTATTATGATCATTTGTCACTATTTGGATGGTTGGAATTAGAGCAAGCATATCTACAACTTACAAACTACTGCAATACATACCACATATTCCAAGTAATATATTATATATTTATCTTCACTTGGTAAATATAAATTCTACCAATAATCACAATTTAAACCATAAGCATATGCCAATATTCATAGTATTATTTTGTTCAGAATTGCAAACATGCTTCCAGCCATCGTTTTTGTTATTTGCATTATGTTTGATATGGTTATTCTAGTATCTAGTTCATATGGCCATCAAGTAAGCAACCTGTTTCATCCATGCATGTAACTGCAAAAATTTTACTTAAATGGTCATTGTTTTCCATTAATGCCAGTGACAGATTTTCCTTATAAATTTGATACTTATCTCTATCCAAGTGGCCAATGCTCATTTTTTGACCCATTACAAATGTCTATCACATATGAGTTGTTTCGTATACAGCAGTCACTCCTGTAAATTTCTTCTTTATTCTCATCCCATCACTGCTTTGGTGTGGGATTGTTGACCATTAATTTACAATGTTTTATCTTACCATAATTATCAATGTTTGTAGTTAAACACCCTTCATCACATTTAGATGGAATATTGGCATTATTTAAACGAAACCCAATTCTACTAATGTGATGAGCTAATTCATTGTTACATTTCAAAGTTCACTATTTGCTCAAGTGTAGGTCTCATGGCATAAGTACAAGTTGCGGATGGGTATGTATAAACTCACTTTTAGACCTTATATTTTAAGTACATGCATCTATGGCTATAATTTGTAATATACATAGATAACTCCAAGTCATGGGTGTAACCGATGGATTCAGATTACCATCTATACTCTGCCTCCTGCTAGTGATATGCTTTAGAGGATCAAGAATATGTTAGGCTTGCCACATATCCTGCATTTGATGTATAACAATCTTGTAATCAAACAGTTCCAAGTTTTTGTTGTACTACCTGGTCAGACCTCCTAAGTGATCGGAAGGTCCGACTCAACAATTTAAACAATCACACTGAGACTAGAGGGTTGATAACCTAGTTCCACCACGAAAGGGTGTACGTCTATGGGAAGGGTGATGCTTCCAAATGTGCACTAGTAAGGAACAAAAATACAATCTCTCTTTTTTCTCTCGATTTGCCTGAGAGAGGGCCTCGAGGGCCTCTTTTCGCTATTTATAGTGCTAAGATCAATCCTTTTGCAAGATCTTCTGACTGGATACACCCATTGCCAAGGTATGTATGTTGTTAGGTGATAACTCTACATTTTGTGGCGATAATTCTATCAATCGGGGTTTATCTTAAGGGTAACATGCACAAATAACACATCATAAATGGGCATGGGAGCATTACATGCATTGCACATTGAGATTGCTTATAAATCAATGTTAATGGTCATTTGTACAAGTTCATGTCAAAATAGGCCTCAGATGAGCGATCGGACCGCACAGATGGATTCAGAACGACGAACGAAGTCCAACGAACTCAAAATCGACCAAATCCGACATTCGGAGCTCCCGCAACTAGCCCAAGAAGTTCTGGTCGTTGATCATCAGATCAACGGCCCACAAGCAGCCACATCACCCTTCCCCGCGCAACACGCCCCAGCCTCATCACGCAAAGCATTTTAAGCCGTCTGATCGGCTGAGAAGCCACCAGCTCACCCGCACGCACTCCTTACTGTGCGCCTTCGATCAGATCCTGACCGTTGGATTTTCATCCAACGGTCGACCCGCCCTGCACCTGACCTTGTCACCGCGACAAACCGAGGCGTGCAGCATAGCGATCCATGCCTCGCCCTCGCGCTGAGGGGCGAGGGTTCGACCCGCCCCTCGCCTCACTCTTCAACCCTGCACATGCCGCGGCTAAATAAAGCTGCCCGATCAGCAGCGAACGACGCAGATGGAAGCCACGCAGTACAACAGATGCACACAGATGCACCTGGGCAGGATGAGGCGCGATCCTCAGCGTGCGCGCCCACGCAACTCTCAACTGTCCGATCTTCTATCGGATGGCTCAAAACACGATCACGAGGATCGTGGGAGAAGAAGCACGAGCGCCTACGACAGACTGGCAAGCGGAAGGGCTTCACCGACGTTTCCGACATGGGTTTAGCGACATCCTGGACGTCGCTGAAGCCTCTACTTAATTTAGAAACCCCTTCTTCCTATATAAACCCCCTCCAACTACCCATGTAAAGGCATTGAATACACTTGTAACTCTTCTACCCCACTCCTAGATTCCCTTAGCACACTTTGTACTCGCCGGAGTTGACGAGCTGCTGACGGAACCCTCCTCCACCACCGTGGCTGCCTCGCCTTCTCCTCTCTCTCTCTCTCTCTCCCTTTACTCTAGCTTTACTTTACTTTTGTTTAAGCATTTAGCTATTGTTGTATCTTTAAAATTCAAGTTGCATGTTAAATGATGTTGTTTCTTATATAGTTATTGCCTCTCTTTTTACCGAGTTTTTCTTATCTTGATTTGCATGAATGCTGTGATCAAAAGACTTTGACCCTACTCTCTCTCTCTTTCTTTCTCTCTTACTCTCCTTTCTCTCCCGTGATTTCTCGTGCGCAAGCAAAACCCTCTATTTCCGTGACAACTAAGTGACAGAAAAAGTCGATTTCATGCCTCCCTGTGTTCGACACTCGGACTCACATCCGTTTCTACATTTAAAACCGACGTTGCGAATGTGAGCTTCAACGACCTATTTAGACAAACGCGTCTGTCTTACATCAGTTTTTGGTGCCGTTGCCAGGGAGGCAACGAATTTATTTGTCGCTTTCATTTTGCATCCATACTCACATCATCTAACTCATTTTCTCCCTCTACTTGATCAGTTACAGGAACTCGATGCCTGGGCGGCGAAGGAGCGTGACTCGTGACGATGGAGATGGAGTGAACGCAGCAAAGACCAATTGTGAGTATCGCTCTACCGATGGTTGTTTTCTTGCCTAGAAAAAATCTAAAAAAAATTAAAATCAAAGAAGAAAATTAGCATGGTGAATGATTGCTTAATTCACATTCTAAACTCATCACCCAACAAAAAAAATTGCACTCTAACATTCTTAAAGACATAATCTCTTTGGAGTGTTCTTTTTCTTTTTGAGTGATGTTTACGAAGCCACCGTGACCTGACTTGGGCCGCATCACTCACCTTAAAATCGACTCACCTAATAGATTGCATGAATAGTAGGGTGAGAACATTAGGGTTGTTTCCTAAGGCCTCCTCACTCTAAAGGAAATTCACTCTCACCCGTTGTGTGTAAGACTTAGTGTGCCTACTTGAAACTTGTTTGAAAACACTAAGGCACTTCAACCCTAAAAGACATTAAAGTAAGGACAAACGTTAAAAGACACTACATCTTAAATCCTTACTTGAAAACCATGTCTTGTTAGGTGCACACACATTTGAATCGAATAACTAAGAGGCACCACCCTAATCAACGCTCATCACATGTCTTGAACACAAGCACTGACCTAAGCCCTCATTAAAATAGAGTAGACGTGCCCTAGGCAGGACTGGTTTAAGTCTTGAAAGGCGTGATTTTGGTTGTTAGGCACTTGGCCTTCATTCCCTTTGTAAAATTTGGTGACTAGGCTGTGGAGAAGTGCCAAACGACCGTGGTTGTGGGGTCTACGAAACCGGCGGCGCAAGCTAAAGGAAGAACCTTCCCCACAATCCCCTCATGATCAACCTGGCCAGATTAGCCTTGGGAACGACGGTTACATGCCTACAATCTTGATCGTTCCTTTTTAGATTTCTAGGTCCCCTAAGGAATACACTATAAGGACTAGTCTTGTCTGCTTATTTGAGCACACACGCTTCTCGCATCTATTTCTCTCCACATCCCTCCCCATTCTTCTCTAGTGTATGCACGGGAGACGATCACTTCATCCCGAGCTATTTGTTTTGGGACAGGAAACCCAGGGGAGACTTGATCCTGCTAGAGATATGGCCGAACCTAGAGTAGACGAGGTTGAGGACCAACCTCCACCAGATACGATGGCCATCATCTAGGCTCAGATTAATGCAAACCACCAGCTTCAGCAGCAGCAGATCCACACTATCATGCAAGCCATACACCAGTTGCAGAACCCGCAGGGGCAATCACCACTTGATCCACCACAATTCCAGAACTAACCTAGGCCCCTCCATGACTTTTACAATCCGTCTACTATTCGGATCGAACCACATCTTAGGGTCTCCAAAGGGGGAGATGATTTTGAGCTAAAACCTAATGTTCTGAGCCTGGTTCAAAGCCTCTTCCATGGGAGCTCAAATGAGGACCCCTTCCAACACCTAGAGGACCTTGACCGGATCGCCCAGACTGTCAAGCCCAGGAACATCAGCTTAGACATTGTTTTGATTAAGACGTTCCCCTTCTCACTGAGAGACAAAGCATCTCACTGGCTTAGAACTTTAGGAAGACCTATCTCCACCTGGAAAGAATTGAGGCTTGCATTCTTAAAGAAATTCTTTCCTATAGGAAAGACCAATGCCCTCAGAAGAGTCATTACCACCTTTACACTCCAGGGCGGGGAACAATTCCATGAGGCGTGGGAGAGATTTAACGAATTGTTGAGGAAATGCCCACACCATGAAGTTCCAAGGTGGCAAGTGACCCAAATCTTCTACCACAGTCTGGACAGCGACCTTCAGAACTTTGTCGATGCCTCATGGGGAGGAAACTTTCTGAACAAAGACGAGGAAAAAGCGTTTGAGCTTTTTGAGTCTATGAGCGAAAATTCACTCAACAATGCCTCCATGACCCAGTTCAGTCGATCCAGTCAACCCCATGGTGGGATATATGAGGTACAAGCAAATTCTGAAATGGTTGACATGGATATCATTGCCAAGAAGTTGGATCGAGTGGAATTGGTGGATAAGAAGATAGATGAACTATTGAACCAGACCAGGAACCCGCTACAGACTCTCTCCCTAGCAAAGGGAGCTCACAATGTCGACCTAGTTCAGCCACTAAGCCAGATGCACCTAGAACAACCCATGGCCATGTTCCAGGGAGGGACCTTTGCTCTCTCAACCCCTAATTATTCTCTTCCCTCCCCCTCGGCACCTTCTATCTTTGAAGATGTCCAGACTATCCAAGGTTATTCCAAACCTAACCCCTTCTCCAACACCTACAACACCGGATGACGTAATCACCCAAACTTCGCTTGGACGAACAAGAAACCAAATCAATTTCAGAACCAGCCTAGGCCAAACCATCAGCCAAACCCGACTTCCTATCAGCAAGGTCCATCTGTTAGACCCCCCATAATCAGAATAGGGCAGCCCCTCCCCTACAAAACCAAATGGACACCTTGATGAAAATGATGGTTGACATGAACCAGAAACACCAGGAGGAAATGGCATTAGTGAATAGACAATTGAGCCAGCTGTTGGATTGTAAACAACAGGGATTCCTTCCTTCTCAGCCTTAGCCGAACCCACGAAACGTGATTAACAAAGGCCCCAATTCGCAAAGGTTCCAAGGCAATCCCAGGTAGGCCCACATGGTCCAGCCTGCCCCATAAACACCCCTTGGGTTTGGTGCTTCTTCTTCTTCTTCTTCTCAAGGATCAACCCATGGTCCTAATGCCTCTACAAATGCGGTGACCTTGAGAAGCGACACTAAAACTCGAGATCCCAAGTGGCCAACCCCTCCCGTGACCTTACTCCCTGAGATACCCCACTCTGAAGACGAGCAGGAAACACCCAAGGACCTAGAGACTGACCCAGTTCAAATCCAGACACCGTACCCCGAGGCCTTGTAGAAGATGAAGAGAAAGAAAGCGATTGTGGAAAATGAGGAGCTTTTAGAAATTTTCAAGCAGGTTTAAATTAATATCCCGCTCCTTGAGGCATTCAAGCACATTCTGGCTTATGCTAAGTTCCTAAAGGACGCCTATACGCCGAAGCATAAGCCACTACCGCAAGCACCTAGGAAGGTTGTGCTCTCAGAGCAAGCAAGTTCCGTGATATAGAGCAACCTTCTGCTCAAACGAACAGACCCAGAAACACCCCTGATATCTTGTAATATCTGGGACATAACATTTGATAGAGCGCTCCTGGACTTGGGTGCTTCAATTGATCTGATCCCAACAATCATGTATCACCAATTCGGATTCAGAGAATTGACACCCACACTTGTGACCATCCAATTGGCTGATCGATCTGTGAAGACCCCGAAGGGTGTTGTCAAGGACGTAATTGTTCGGGTTAAGGACTTCTACTTCCCAGTTAACTTCTTGGTGCTCAACATGGAAGTCCCCGAACAGCTACAAAACACACCCATCATCCTGGGCTGACCTTTCTTAGCTACAACTAAGGTGAACATTGATTGTGATACAGGATGTATGGAAATCGTCTTCGGAGACAGGAAGATGCAGTTGGATATCTTCAGGGCGACTAAGTCTTTTGATTACGACTGGATTGAGGACCATGATCCCGTGAAACCTCTGGTTGAGAAATGCCTCACCCTTAGTTCTGTATCAGACCATCAGACCCAACCCTGTGACAATTGTTCTGGCACATCCTCGTCTGTGCACATTGACCTCTGTAGAGCAGGTTACCATCAGCAACCACCGTTCGAGGAGATTGATGCTGACTGATAAGTCCACTTTTGTGGACTATTATTTAGCCTAAGTACTATTTAATTATTTGTTCTTAGTTGTTAATTAATTAGGAGTTATAGGGCAATTCACCTTGGCCTGCATTTAATTTTATGCTTCAATTTTACATTTAATAACAAATGTTATGATAACATAATTTATGTGATGAATGTAGGCTGGGTACAAGAATTAGGCGCTCATTTTTACTTCTATAAGACATCTTGGACTTGGATTGGACGTCTGGAACTACTATCAAGAATTCACTCCATTACATTTTTTTAAGGCGCCTGATGCTCTAGTTAGATGTCTGAAGAGGAAACCGCTGTGCTTATCTGCTGTTCCAACCAGTCGCAAGTGTCGCGAGTAGTTGGAGATACTTGCAGTCGAAGGAAAAGGATGAGATTTTTGTTTAAAAAGAAGCTGCGTTCACCGAGGAAGGGCTTTATCATCCGCCTTCCCCCTGGCAGGGAACTATCCTCCATCTCCACCACCGTGAAGGAGGCGTGCACCGTGGTCTCTGCGCACCAACTTCCACCATCCTGTCCACCACATGCATGCACCCTTGCAGCGCCCGCAGACGCCGCACCAAGCACCCGCAGGCACCGTACCCATCAGCCTGTCCACTGCGGTGTGCCCTTGCAACCTCGTCAGCTCCCGTAGACGCTGCACCCATAAGCCGTGCACTGCCACAACGTAGGCGCCGCGCCCTTGTAGCCATGCGTAGCACTCAACCACACAGCGCGCACAGTGCAAGCACGCAACCTCGCAGCGCACATAGCCGCCACGCGCAATGCACCTCACACCCTTACCCGACATCTCACTATTCATCTTCTTCCTTGAAGGAACCCATTGCCGGCCATCCACCTCAAAGTGCAACCACCTACACGCGCCACAAAGCTTCGCTCCAACAACACCATAGACTTCACCTTGCCCTCACAAGGCCGCCCACGCCCACGGCAGACCTTCCTGCCGTCCATACAAGCATGCGCGCAAGCCGCCGCCGACAGCATCTAAAGCTCCAACCAGCCACCGCCGGCCACCTCCGTCGATGCCACGACCACCAACGTGAAGCCCACATCCCGGCCGATCTACTCCGAGCACCGTGCCTTCTCCTTCACGTGTGCACGAGGGGAACAAAATCCCCAGTTTTGCTACAATAACACCTTAATTAGTATTTACGTTAAATGCCATTGCGGATGTTGCTATTCATTTATTTAAGGCATTACATTATTGAGGTGAATTTGCATAGCCCTCCTTCTACTTCATCTAAATTATTTGCATATGCATATCTCACATGAATGATATAATGCATGTCATAGATATTATGGTAAACAAGTTATATTCTAGAAATTAGTATTTACAATGTTTACCAGTATCAAGATCATTATTTTACATGATATTATATAGTGGTGATTTTGCATATGCACACCTATATTCTTGATTAATTATTTGAAGCAAGAAATCATGTTGAAAACATGTGAACCAATTAGTATGCATACACATTGAGATTCCCGAATAAACGAAGCACAATGCACTAGTTTAAATAGGCTAATTCATCCCTGTAGAGATGACCTAACTATTTATGGTTAGATTCTGAAAATTAAAATGTTTAGAAAAGCAATTTTCGACCACGCGATTAAATACAACGACACATCATTTTATGTTAAAGTTTTCAACGAAAACGAAGATCGCTCTTTCACTGATCAACTCTCGCCCTTCCCCTACCCATCGAGTGTTGTTCCACCCACACCTGAGCTGAAGCCGCTACCCAAAAATCTAAAGTACGTCTTCCTTGGACCTGACCAGACCTTCTCGATGATTATCAATGCCCATCTAACCAAGGATCAGGAACTCAGGTTGACTGCGACCCTATTAGAACATCGGGCAGCCATTGGATGGACCATCTCAGATTTGCGAGAAATTAGCCCCACCTATTGCACCCATAAAATCTATCTGGAAGATGGGGCTCGACCTTCCCGTCAGATGCAGAGACGATTAAACTCGAATATGTGGGAGATCGTTAAAAAGGAAATCATCAAGTGGCTTGAAGCTGACATCATCTACCCAATCTCCGATAGCCCCTGGGTGAGCCCCACTCAAGTAGTCCCCAAGAAAGTCGAGCTCACTGTTGTCACCAATGAGCGTGGTGAATCCATCCCCACCCGCACCACCACTGCATGGCGGATGTGCATTGATTATAGGAAGCTCAACGAGGCAACCAAGAAAGATCATTTTCCTCTGCCATTCTTTGACCAGATTCTTGAACGATTGGCAGGGCAGAAATATTTTTGCTTCCTGGATGGATACTTAAGATACAACCAAGTCGCGATTGCTCCCGAAGATCAAGAGAAGACCACATTCACTTGCCCATATGGCACATTCACGTTCCGTCGTATGCCATTCGAGTTATGCAACGCACCCGCTACCTTTCACCGTTGCATGCTAGCCATCTTTTCAGAGATGGTGGGTGAATACCTCAAGGTCTTTATGGATAATTTCTCAGTGTTTGGGAACTCATTCGACCATTGTCCGATCAACTTAGAGAAAATCCTGAAGCGATGTATCGAGGTTAACTTGGTTTTGAGCTGGGAAAAAAGTCATTTCATGGTTCAATAAGGGATTGTCCTCAGGCACATCGTATCGCATAGGGGCACTGAGGTGGATCAAGCTAAGGTTGATTTGATTTCCAAACTTCTGCCACCTAGCTACGTTCGGCAAATCTAATCTTTCCTAGGAAACATTGGTTTCTATCGAAGGTTCATTAAAGACTTCTCCAAACTCTCTAAACCCTTGACCAACCTGCTGGCCAACGACGCCCTATTTCACATGACACCTGATTGCATCCAGGCTTACACCACCCTCAGGGAATCAGTCTCCACCGCACCTGTGTTACAACCCCTAGACTGGTCCCACGATTTTGAAATTGTGTGATGCATCAGACTTTGCCATCGGTGTAGTCCTGGGACAAAAACAAGAAAAGAAAACCGTGGTGATCTACTACACTAGCAAGACGTTGAATGAGGCCCAACGAAACTATATAGTCACAGAGAAAGAGCTGCTCGCCGTAGTTTTTGGACTCGAAAAGTTGTGATCTTACCTCCTAAGATCCCACGTGACCATTTACACGGACCACTCGGCCATGTAGCATTTGTTGGCCAAAAAGGACGCTAAACCTAGGCTCATCAGATGGATCCTGCTCTTGCAGAAATTTGACCTGGAAATTCGTGACAAAGCCGGATCCAAGAATGTCGTGGCCAATCACCTGTCCAGACTCCACCCGGACCACATTGGGCCCTCCTTGCCCTTGCCTAATACCTTTCCTGGTGAACTTCTGGCTGTCCAAGAAAGGAAACTACCCTGGTATGCCAACTTTGTCAACTATCTGGTAGTAGGACAGACCCTACACAGCTGGTCCAGACAGCAACGGGATAAGTTCTTGGCTGAAGCCAAGCATTATTTTTAGGATGATCCCATGCTGTTTCTCCTCTATGCCGACTAGATTATCAGGAGGTGTATTCCGGAGGAAGAAGTTCAAAGCGTGCTATCCTTTTGTCATGACCAAGCATGTGGTGGCCACTTTTCGAGGAAGAAGACGGCTGCAAAGGTTTTGCAGTCCGGATTTTACTGGCCTTCCTTATTCAAGGACGCACAAAGCTTTGCAAAGACTTACTCTCGCTGCCAGACTTTAGGGACCATGACCAGAAAAGACATGATGCCCCTCCAACCCATTTTGATTGTTGAGATCTTCAACGTTTAAGGCATCGATTTCATGGGCCCCTTCCCACCATCCAACGACTTTGAGTACATCTTAGTCTCAGTAGACTATGTCTCAAAATGGATTGAAGCCGTCACCACTCGCAGATGTGACCATAAGGCTATCATGGATTTTGTTAAGCAAAACATCTTTTCTCGGTATGGAATATCGAAGGCCATGATCAGTGATGGTGGAAGTCACCTTATCCATGCCCAGTTCCGTGCCCTATTTAGAAAATACGGGGTTACTTACCGCATTGCCACCCCGTATCATCAGCAAACCAATGGGCAAACTGAGGTCTCCAATAGGCAGATTAAGAACATTCTGTAAAAGACTGTGAGACCTGACAGGAAGGATTGCTTCACACGACTAGATGATGTCCTGTGGGCATACAGGACCGCTTTTAAGACCCGATAGGCATGTCGCCATATCACCTGGTCTTTGGAAAAGCTTACCACCTTCTGGTCGAATTAGAACATTGGGCTTACTGGGCTATTAAGTAGTGCAATGTGGACTCTCGGTTAGCCGGTGCATAGAGGACCCTCCAACTCTCTGAGCTCGAGGAAATTCGTCGGGACTCATCTGAGAACAGTTGACTTTACAAGGAAAAGATGAAAGCCGTCCACGATCAACTCATCCATAGAAAGACCTTCGAGCCTAACCAGCAAGTCTGGCTTTTTGATGCCCAACTTGAACTTTTTCCTGGGAAGCTCAGATCCAAGTGGACGGGACCATATCGGGTGGTCAAACCTTTTTTCAATGGGACGGTTGAAATTGCAGATCCGAACACTGAGCACACCTTCATGGTAAACAATCGGAGATTAAAGCATTACCTTGCCCAGGTTCCCCCAAAGGAGGTTGTCACCCTCATCGAGGGTTGACACGAAGCATCGGCCAGCTGGAGGCATTAAACTCAGCGCTTCCTAGGAGGCAACCTAGAAGATTCAGACTGATTAGGTACACGGCATCACTTAAGTGACTTCGTTCTGAATCCCCTTTGCATTCATTTATTTGTCAATGAGGACATTATCCAACTTAAGCATGGGAGGGTGATAATTTGCATGTTCTCAGTTCATTTTATTAGTTTGAATTTAAAAAAAAAACTGATGATGAATTTGGGAAGCAAAACTTAAGCATTAGGAACTTGTCAACAGTAGGAAATAATACGAAAAGAACTTGAACACTTACACTTGTCAGGCCTTCAGGCTCAATCAGCCCTGGTTCCGTTAAAATATGAATTTAGCCTCGAATCCTCACAACCTTAATTTACTATAATTCGCCAATAAAGTAGGGTAATAAGTATACGACTTATCAACCCACCCTTTGACTCGAAGGGACTTTTAGTCTAAGCATCTGCAAACATTTTCGCACTGACTCACTTCTTGGAGATTCTAACAGAAATTGGGTAGCTAATGAACCTTCTAGGGTGGTATGGCTGGCAAGTTGCCGTGGGTAACAACCCATTGGCCGGTTATCCAGAGCCCAGCCACAGGACGACTTTCTTTTTATTGCCTCTAGGTAAATCTGAGATCAAGGAAGCCACCTACTAAACAACAAAAGAAAAAGAAAAGAGAAAAAAGAAAAAAATGGGAGAAATAGAAAAAAAATAGAAAAAGAAAAAATAAATAAGCCACACTTCACCTCACGAGTATGGTTGGCAAGTGGTCGTGGGTAACAACCCATTGGTCGATTGTCCAGAACCCAGCTCACTAAATGCACAAAAAGTTCAAAACACCTAAGGAAGAAGTGGGGAAGTAGAGCAATCCGGTGAGATATACACTGGAAACACCCTTGTGTTGACCCCAAATAAAATAAAAGTAGGGAGAAAGCTACCAATCAGACAGATACACCTTCACGCACGCACTTCCTTTTCCGGTCACCTAGGGGTGTAGAAACCCGAAGTCTGTTCTAATTACCATTGAGTCTATCACAATATTCACACCAAGATGCTTAGCACTAAGAGTCTTTTCCGAGTTTTGGGTGGGTTGGGTAGCCGTAAAAAGTTACCAACACACTCTCAACTCCAAAAATCCAAAAAATGAGAAGAGATGAAAAAGAAAAAAATATATATGTATGCCTTAAAGCAAGGATTCGGGTGATTCATATTTTAGTAGACACCCGGGCATTGTTTAGTCTCTATAAATCAAGCTCTTAGTATATTTCCTCCCGTTGACAAGTAACAAAATATCTAAGTAGTCAATTCCTGAATTCTGACTAAGAATAATGGCTGGGATGAACCTTGCTAGGGACTAGCAAGGAATGAGCATGGAGGTATGATAACTCTACATTTTGTGGTGATAATTCTATCAATTGGGGTTTATCTTAAGGGTAACATGCAAAAATAACACATCATAAATGGGCATGGGAGAATTACATGCATTGCACATTGAGATTGCTTATAGATCAATGTTAATGGTCATTTGTACAAGTTCATGTCAAAATAGGCCTTAAATGAGCGATCGGACCGCACGGATGGATTGAGAACAACGAATGGAGTCCAACGGACTCAAAATCGATCAAATCCGACATCCAAAGCTCCTGTAACTAGCCCAAGAAGTTCTGGCCATTGATCATCAGATCAACGACCCACAAGCAGCCACGTCACCATTCCCCACGCAATGTGCCCCTGCCTTATTGCGCGAAGCATTTTAAGCTGTCTGATCATCAGAAGCCACCAGCTCGCCCGCACACACTTCTCACCGCGTGCCTTCGATCAGATCCTGACCGTTGGATTTTCATCCAACGGTCAACCCGCCCCGCGCCCGACCTCATCGCCGCGACAAATCGAGGCGTGCAGCATGGTGGTCCACGCCTAGCCCTCACGCTGAGAGGTGAGGGTTTAACCAGCCTCGCGCCTCACTCTTCGATCCTGCACGCGCCGCGACTAAATCAAGCCACCCAATCAGCAGCAAACGACGCAAATGGAAGCCACACGGCGCAACGGATGCGCACAGATGCACTTGGGCGGGATGAGGCGTGATCCTCAGCGCACGCGCCCACGCAACTCTCAACCATTCGATCTTCGGTCGGACGACTCACAACGCGATCACGCAGATTGTGGGAGAAGCACATGCACCTACGATGGACCGGCGGGAGGAGGGTCTTCACCGACGTTTTTGGCATGGGTTCAGCGACATCCTGGATGTCGCTGAAGCCCCTAATTAATTTAGAAACCCTTTCTTCCTATATAAACCACCTCCAACTACCCATGTAAAGACATTGAATACACTTGCAACTCTTCTACCCCACTCTTAGCTTCCCTTAGCACACTTTGTACTGTCGGAGTTGATGAGCCACCGATGGAGCCCTCCACCGCCGTCGCCGCCTCGCCTTCTCCTCTCTCTCTCTCGATCTCCCTTTACTCTAGCTTTACTTTACTTTTGTTTAAGCATTTAGCTATTGTTGTATCTATAAAACTCAAGTTGCATGTTAAATGATGTTGTTTCTTATATAGCTATTGCCTCTCTTTTTATTAGGTTTTTCTTATCTTGATTTGCATGAATGCTATGATCAAAAGACTCTAACCCTACTCTCTCTCTCTCTTTCTTTCTCTCTTACTCTCTTTTCCCTCTCGAGATTTCTCATGCACAAGCAAAACCCGCCATTTCCGTGACAACTAAGTGACAAAAAAAGCCAATTTCACGATTCCCTGTGTTCGACACTTGGACTCACATCCGTTTCTACATTTAAAACCGACGTTGCGAACGCGAGCTACAACGACCTATTTAGACAAACGCGTCCAGCTCACGTCATCAGGTTATTAATTGCGACAGCCATGCCATCGTTTATTGACGGCATGGCCGCGTTGACCTTTTCCGCCATCTTCTTGTTACTGGTTGGCGCCGGATCCTTAGACGAGTCGGGTCCCTCGGACCCACCCGTATCCGAGCCTTTCCTAGTGTAGGCGGGTCGGATCTCCCGGACCTACCTATATTCGGGCCTTTCCGGGTGTAGGCGGGTCGGATCCCCATACCCATCTATATCCAAGTCTTTCTGGGTTGAACCCCTCTTGTTGGGCATTTCACGGAGTTTTGAGTACGAGGGCACCTTTTGTCCCTCACCATATGCCCCTTACCCTCTAGTTAGTGGATGCTTGCTAAGAGAGTAACTGTAGTGGTAAAAATTCCGCAATAGTTAATGCCCGCAAATGATGTCCCAGCTGTTTATTTAAGCAAGGAAGCATTTGTTATGGAGCAAGATTTGCAATTTTGAACAGCTAAGGCAGTTTCGATGTCACAATCTTTGGAGGGGCGACTCTTGACTAGAAAGATGGCTTTGCTAGTGAGGGGGTCGTGGACACCCATTTTCTCTATCGACCTTAATAGGCGACGGAAGGCGCGTTCACCTGTCAAGTTGCATGTCCTTAAGAGGTGGCTTCAGGCGTGTTCTCCTAGTTTGCCGCCGGCCCTAAGAGGCGGCTGAAAGCGTATTTGCCTATATTGCTGTTGACCCTAAGAGGCAGGTTGAGGAGCGTCCGCCTGTTGTATTTCTAACCTTAGGAGGCGGCATGAGGCACTTCCACCTGTTCTATTGCCTCGAGTAATGGCCACTTATTGCAAGATTTAAATTATCTTTTTGTTTGACAAGGCTGGCATTAATTGCTATCATGATTAGGCGTTAAGGCCAAAAATACCATGCTTAGCAGGGATGGGACCGACATTATTGTTGTGCGAGATACACACTTGCAAGCATTAAATGTCGGTAATAATTATCGAGGTATCCCTGCCTTAAAGGGGGTATTTTTTGAAACTCTTGTCGATACGGCGGGATTTTATTTTTTGAAACTCACACCCCGCAAGGGGGTAACCGCCAGGTACGGGTTTATAAATAGGGGGTGTGGGGCATAGTTAATGCCCCACTTGTCCCTTAGCAACTGTTCTCTATTGCTAGTGTGGAGCCTTCCTTCTCAGGTGAAGCACGAGGAGGTGTTCTCTCGGAGCTTCTTTTCCCAGCGAGTGTCGAGACGCCATTCATGATGTCAGAACTCGCGAGCAAGGGTAAGTCCTCATCTTCGTCCGGCATCTTGCTTAAGATGAGGGAGCTTTATACCTTTGCTTCTGAATTTCGTAGTCATTTCGCCATTAGGGCATTTTTGAGTGAGTATGGACTCGATGGAGTTCCATTCCACCCCCACGGGTCGCAAACCCACCTATATTCGGACAGGTCTAAGGACTCGTTCATTATTTGTAAATATACCATTGAATATGGCCTTCGAATTCCCTTGAACCACTTCTTGTGTTCGTTACTTGTTTACTACTGCCTAGCCCCCTCTCAACGTAGCTTGAATTGTTGGACGTTGTTGAACGCTTTCACCACCATTTGTTTTCATTTGTGGATTGCCCCCCACCTGGGTTTGTTCCACTTGCTTTTTGGACTTATGCCGCTTAAGGTTAAGAAGGGGAAACCCCCGTTTGGTACCTATACATTGTACAGCCGGCACACCAAATATCGTATAGTTAACCTGCCCGATAGTTTGAAGGGGCAAGACCGCCATTTTTTCTTTGTCCTTGTAAAAGGTCATGGCATCCCATATACTTAGCAAGGTCTGTTTGATAAGGACCTACCACCTAGGCCTAAGCAGCTTGATCCGGCTACTCAGGTGGATGTCGATAGGATTGTTGAATTAGGGCCAATCGCCTACTCGGAGCTCAAGCAGGAAGATGTTTAGGCAACTTTGTGGTGGGTTGCAGATTCCTATCCTATGCCATGTAAGTAGGGAGGAGGTGGTAGCTTTAGCACACGTACCCCCCTTGCTTTGTTACTTAATGGCTTGATAATTCTGTTGTTTGTTTGCAACTTTTGGCCGGTTTGCTCGACCGGACACTCCCAAGAGTCGAGGTAGCGGTTCCTCTTAGCACCAGTCGCATCAAGGGGAGGAGAGGCCCGTGGAGCGGAGTAAGGGAAGCCAGTCCTCTAGCTCCAAGGAGCCCAAGAGGAAGGAGGCGAGGGGAGTGAGGAGAATGTGGAGACCCCTCTTAAGCACCCAAAGAGGGGTCCAGGGAATATTCAGCTGCCGTCATCCGCTCATGAGAGTTCGAGCAAGGCTGAAGTGGGGGATGCCCCAATGGATTCGCCTGCCCCCTCAGGCCCTCCTGGATGATAAACACTAGTTTATCACCATTCTTATGCACTAAAACAAACCTAGCTCTTAGGATTTTACTTCGCAAACGGGTTTTTGGGCTGCATTTAGGCATTAACTAGGTTAAGCATGCATTGCATTTTCTTTTGCTCTTTTAATGTGTTTTTGTGAGTGTTAGGGATGAAAAGATATACATATCCCTAAAACCCTAGCACTCAAGAAGGCAAATGGTGAACGAGGAGCTCAGACGAGCTGGAACTCAGCTTGATCCAGCTCACCACAGTTGGAACCTAGCTCACTTGAACTAGGGTTAGCTCATCCCAGCTCCATTTAGCTAATCTCAGCTGAATGGCAACTCAAGAGAGTTCATCTTAGCTCACCCTAGCTCAAGTCAGCTCAGATCCAACTCAGCTTAGTTGAGTCTAGCTCATTTTAGCTCCCACTAATCCACAGGGAACTCTAGCTAGCTCAGCTAAGTTGACTGGAGTTCACCCCAGCTCAGATCCAGCTACATCCAGCTCCACTCAACTCCAGCCAGCTGAAGAAGAACTCATCCTAGCTCAGGAAGCTCAAGTCCATCTCCCGAGGACCCAGCTTAGCCCAAGCTAATTGAGCTAAGCTACCTTAGCTGTCTCAACCAGCTCAATCCTCCCCGGGAGCACCAGACCCAGCTCACCTCGGCTCCATTCAACAGAAGCCAGCTCACTTTAGCTTAGCTTAGTAGCTAGCAAAGAACTAGCAAGCTAAGCCAGCTAGAGTAGCCCCATGTTGACCTCTTCAGCAGCTGCCAGCTCCACGTCAGCTCCGGACTCTTCAGAACCAGCTCCTCCCTCCAAACCCTAGCTCCAACACCTCCTCCTCTACTCCACCATTAGCTAACATAGCTTAGCTTAGCTTAGCTTAGCTTAGCTATGCTCCAGCTTCCTTGGCTTGTACCACCCAAAAACCCTACCTAACAACTCCACCTACTAGCTCCACCTAAGCTCCACCTACTTGGTGCCAACCTAGCCTACCCACCACCTCCAAAAGACACCTAAAAGTGGCGCCAAAACCACCCTAACTACACCCTTGTTGGCGCCACTTTTCCCTCCAAAAATCCCCTTCATCTCCACCACACATCTCCCCTTAAACCCATCTCCACCCTCCACATAATCCCACCTTCTAGAAACCTCAAAGTTGGTGCCAACCCATGGCACCTCTCCATGGTTGGCATCACTTTTAGGTGCCTCTTGACCAACCCTAACTACCCCCCTTACACCCCTTAGGTGGCTCCAACAACCCTTAACCCTAGGATCATCTAACCACCTCCATCCTCCCATCTTAGCCCTCCATTTCAAGAGGCACCTTAACCCCTCATCCTACCCTATAAAAAGACCACTACCCACCACCATTCAAACCATACTTGGATAGAAAATTCACTCTCATATTCTACCTAGAGCCCACGCCCAAGAGAGAAGAAGAAGAAGATTAAGGGGATATTCTGTCCCTTTGGGCCTTCCCCTCTTCCCTTCTCTCTTGAGCCACGGCAGCCAAAGGAGAAGCCAGGCAAGGAAGATCTTTGGAGGAGATCTTGAAGGTGGTCCACACCACCTTGGAGGAGCTTTTGAGGGTGGTGCATGCCTACCCCTTGGAGGAGAGCATTGAAGGTGGTAGCATCCACCTTGGAGGAGCTCTCAAGGAAGGAGAAGAAGGAGGCCCTCTTTTCAAGCCAAGGAGCAGCTAGGCTTGGAGCAAGAAGACTCCCTTCTTCACCAATTTTTGCAAGAGTATTTGTGTTTCTTTTATTGCATTTAGATTTTTTCATTTCTAGTAGAAGCATTCCTCTACTTGTCTTGGAAAAGAAAACAAATTCTAGTTAATCAAATTGCTTTCTTTTTACTTTCTATTGCAATTGTTTTTTTTTTTTCTAGCACTTGTTTCACCTCTTCTTCCTAATTACTCTAGGCCTCCACTTGCCTAGAGTGAGCTTAGGAAGAGGATATATCTATCGCTTAAGTTTTAGTTAAGTAATTATAGGTGTTAGTACTTTCCGTCACAATTCGCATTTTGCCCCCGTCTTTTTAAAACAAAAAAAAATTACATATTTAAAATACCAAAAAGAAAGTTGAGATCTATTTTGTAAGCAAGAGAATTAATTTTGCAAACATTTTGCCTCCTTGGACAACCCTAGATACCCCACTATCTAGGTTTATAAATTTAAAAGTTCATCGATTTTGCACATTACAACGATGTATTTTACAAACCATGTAAAATCCGTATCACTTTTTGACGCCGTTGCCGGGGAGGCACAGCTTTGCATTAGTCAATTTTCTCTTGCTTGAAGTGGATCTCATCTCCTTCTCTTTATTTCTTTCGTGTGTGCAGGAATTACAGCGGGAAAGCGGGAATTTGGAAGCGAAAGTGAAAGTGCAAAACTTGTAAGAAAATGTTTCAAACAAAAAATTCACATATGCCAAAAACACCATAAAAATTAAAAATTTTCGAAAAAGAATAAGAGGAAAAGAGGAGAAGGAAATTTTGTGAAGGAGGAGAAAAGAAACAAAATGAAAAAGGAACACAAAATAATGAGAAAAGGTGATAGTCATGAGTAAGGAACTAAGGAATTAACCTAAGTTCTAAACCTCATTCAAAAAAATAACTGAAAAGTGCATAATGAGATTAGTAAGAACGCAAACCTTAGGCATTCTTGAATAGACTCTTAGTACCCATTAAGATCCAGACAATCCTCAAGAGGTTGAGGAAAATGAAAAGCTTAAGTACTAGGTCCAAGGCTTAGGGAGTATTTGGCCTCGTTAACTAATTTTTGATTTACGGGACTTAGTAACCTAAGCACCCTAACCTCACACACAGCCTGGTTTAGTAAGCGTAAAAATCAAAATCACGCAGAAGCGTCGCAAAATTCTGAAAAGTACACCTAGAGTAGGAGCAGCCGACCAACACAAGTTGATTTGGACGAGTCCCAGCGCAGAGAGGCGGGAAATCCCCTCGAAGATGCGTAACAAAATATCATCTCCTCGGTGCTTGTCTCTAAGGATATTTACATATCCTACTGGGGGCATGTAAGCACTCTGCTGGTTCAGATTCCATGGATGGCATTATCTCGAAGTGTCAATTGCCAAGGTCTGGATTTGGCCACAGAACACCATGGATGGGATTATCTCGAAATCTCAATAGCCAGGGTTCCGAGGGTTGCCATGGGCGGTGCTATCTCGAAGCATCGATTGCCAGGAACCCTTGAGGATTGATGATGGGAGCAAGGAATCTGATACAGATCGTGTTGAAAAGCCAATCCTAGGCTAGAACTAAAAAGAAAAAGAGAGAGAAAACTCTCCAAACAAAAAAAACTTTCTATCTCTCTCTTATAAAACGCACTGCGAACTGAGCCAGGGCTAAAATCATTTCAAGCACGGGTGCTTTAACCACAAAGTCCAATAAACCTTAGGTTAGTTCTTGTGGGCCTTAAAAACCTTTGCGAAGGACTAAGACTGAGGCTAGACAGATTTGGATCTTGATTGGTACTAGGGTACCTTTTAGGCCTATGGTCAGCATTCTAACCTAATCTAAGCTCAAATGAAAAAGCACTTATCTGAAGCTATTTAGAACTTCATGGTCTAGAAGAAGGGTTGAAACCTTAAATTTTTGCTAAGGGACTAGCAAAAGCTAGGCATGGGGGTATGATGAGAACCTCATCATGAGCCATAACTAGCTCATTTTGACCTAATACAAAGGATAAAAGCTCCTACATAACTCAAGGAAAGGCTTAACTCAGAGAGATTCTGAGTTTGCAAAGAAAATAGAAACTAAGGGGTAAAAATGCAATTTCACCAATCTAATCTGAAAATATGGTAACTCAGGGTCCAAACATAGGTCAAAGAAACCTAATAAGAGGAAAAGTGGGATGAGATGATTCAATAAGGGCTGCAACAACTCCAAGGAATTAAATGACATCCTGTAACCCTAAAAACAAACCCACTTAAAAACACGAGGTTCGAGGCAGAGAAAAAAATCAACTAAACCCTCTAAAATTCATAGAAAAATAATCTCTAGGGTTTAGAACCTTCAATTTGGCCTTAGGAACCCATTTTGACCTACATTGAGAACCATGCCCAATTAACAACTTAATTTGGGTTTTTGCGTAAATTGATCGGTCAAATAAGGTTTAATATGGAAATAAAATTCACCATCATAATCCTTAGGCCCCAATTAGTCATGTATAAAAACTTGAGCCTAAAAGGAAACCTTCTTGACCAACTTTACACTTTGGTCCTCATTTATTTACTTTTTGGCCCTCAACTTTTGAACCCTCACATTTCTGCCCCTAACTCTCCTTCGTTCTTTGCATTCAGGTCCCTCCTGCCAAAACCTGACCAGCACCATGCTCCGGCGACCTTGCGCGGAGCATGGCGCCGCGCAGGGTAAGGGGGAGGGTCTGGCAAGTAAACCGGGGGTGCCCTGCGTCGTCAGCCGTCGCAGGAACACCCCCCTGGTCGCTGCAACCCACCATACCGGCCGTGCGAACGCATGGACGGTATGGGTCTCCATCTCCGACGTCCTTCGACGAGGGAGACACGTCGTCTCCCTCTGCCCCCCTCTCTGATTCTACCCTATAAGTACCCCCCGTCGCTCCACCGTTCAAGGGAGCTCGGTCCTGACAGAAAAAGACCCCCACTTCCTCTCTTCCCACTCCGACAGGAAGCCTTCCAGCTCCGATGGCCTCTCCTCTTCCTCCTCGTCGCTCTGCCGCACTACCAGCTGCAGGGTTGTCCTCCCTCGCTCTTCCCGCGCCGCGCCGCACCCAGCGCGCGCCTCTCCGGCCCTCTCCTCGCCGCCGCCCCTTCCCCTGGGCATCTTCTTCTCCGACGACAGTCGATACGACTGTCGCCCTGCTGCTCCCCTTCGTCCCTGCAAGTAAGTTAGAACTACTTCCCTTCCTCTCCTCTTTCTTTTCCCGGTTTCAATTTGTTCAATTAAGCCCTCGACCGACCCTGACCATCGTCACCCCCTTCATCTCCGGCCACCCTCCGGCGAGACGCCCCCATCGCTCCACAGCCTCACACGCCTCGCCGACCCTCACCGAACCTCCGCCTCATCACACTGAGCACCCCCCACCCCTCCACTGCCACTCCACACCTCTGTAACGCTCCCCCAAACAAACCCATTTCTCCGGTTGCAGTCCGACCTAGGGCTACCGCCAGACACCGCCTTGCGGCTTGCCGCACAGCTCAACACCTTCGCCGTGCCACGGCGAAGGTTCCCCAGTAGTTTGATCAGGCCGCGAGGCCATATTCGTGTCCGACAGGTTCTGAGGCTCGACCGCCATTGACGCCACATTGAAGCAGCTTCTCCCGCGCTCCAGGCTTGAGGATTCCAGGTTTCCAGCTGCTGCGGATTACGGAGACTCCTGCGAAGGCAGCCAGCCAGCAACCGACGAAAATCGAAGCTGCAGCTGCAAAAGCAAGGCCGCGGTCTTCCAGCAGGCGCACGCGAGGAGAGGCCGCAGTTTAGTCCCACATCGGTAAGCCTCGCAACTCTTTCACCGTTTAAATTGTTTTTGTGAATAAGCCTTATCGCCTCAGCACACGGGGTGAGGTCCCCTTCACCTGCCCGATTACCCGGCCTCGTCCGCGCTCACGCCCCGCGAACCTGGCTCCGACCCGGTTAGCCCGACCTACACTCCTCGCCCACCACCGCACGCCGGTGGGCCTGGACCCGGGCACGACCCGCGTACCCGATTTACCAGATTGCTTGGTGACGACCTTCCTCTATAGTTCTATTATTTCGTCGTAGTATAGTATAGAGAAGTGATTACCAGTTTAATACAATTTGTTACTCGGAAATAAAAGAGTTCCCGAGGTCGAACTCAGGGAGCAAACTGTATTCTAGAGATACAAATTCTTATTACAAAAATATTACAAAAATAAAGAGAGAGAGGGAGAGATAAAAATTTGGTTTCTTCTTTCTTCCTCTTTGTTTTCTCTTCTCTTTGGCTTTTGGTTTTTCTTCTTTGTTTATCTCCTGGTGGTCTTCTTCTTCTGCCTTCTGTTCTTCTTATTTCTTCTCTTCTTCAGAGCTCCTCATCTTCTTTTCTTTCAGTTCTGCCTTTCTTCAGCTTCTCCTTTCTTCTTTCTTCTTTCTGCCTCAGCTGTAAAGCTTTTCTTCTTGCGGTCCCTTGCTCAGCGGCACGGCTTCTTCGTTCTCCTTCTTTCTCTGCAGTCCTTTTACTGCAGGGCGTCGTCTGATTTTCCAATCAGACGACTTAAATCGCCGCTGCTACAGTGCTCCACCTTCTTTCAGTCTTCGTCGGCCGCCTTCTTCTTCTCTTCTTCCACGGTTCTTCTTCTTTGTTTACCTGTGCCTGCACACTTCAAAGTTTACGTCAGTGGGCAAAACCTACTCTACCCCCCCCACCCCCCCCGCGTCACTCTCTCTTCAGAATTCGCTCTTAGGAAAGCTCTCCCAGAGCAATCTGGTAAATCGGGTACGCGGGTCGCGCCCGGGTCCAGGCCCACCGGCGTGCGGTGGTGGGCGAGGAGTGCAGGTCGGGCTAACCGGGTCGGAGCCAGGTCCGC
The DNA here is from genome assembly GCA_037157565.1 of Thalassia testudinum. NCBI lineage: Eukaryota > Viridiplantae > Streptophyta > Magnoliopsida > Alismatales > Hydrocharitaceae > Thalassia > Thalassia testudinum. The sequence continues at coordinate 125,445,468 of JAZHRO010000013.1, forward strand.
GGGGCGTGAGCGCAGACGAGGCCGGGTAATCGGGCGGGTGAAGGGGACCTCACCCCGTGTGCTGAGGTGATAAGGCTTATTCACAAAAACAATTTAAGCGGTGAAAGAGTTGCGAGGCTTACCGATGTGGGACTAAACTGAGGCCTCTCCTCGCGTGTGCCTGTTGGAAGACCGTGGCCTTGCTTCTGCAGCTGCAGCTTCGATTTTCGTCGGTTGCTGGCTGGCTGCCTTCGCAGGAGTCTCCGTAATCCGCAGCAGCTGGAAACCTGGAATCCTCAAGCCTGGAGCGCGGGAGAAGCTACTTCAATGTGGCGTCAATGGCGGTCGAGCCTCAGAACCTGTCGGACACGAATATGGCCTCGCGGCCTGATCAAACTACTGGGGAACCTTCGCCGTGGCACGGCGAAGGTGTTGAGCTGTGCGGCAAGCCGCAAGGCGGTGTCTGGCGGCAGCCCTAGGTCGGACTGCAACCGGAGAAATGGGTTTGTTTGGGGGAGCGTTACGGAGGTGTGGAGTGGCAGTGGAGGGGTGGGGGGTGCTCAGTGTGATGAGGCGGAGGTTCGGTGAGGGTCGGCGAGGCGTGTGAGGCTGTGGAGCGATGGGGGCGTCTCGCCGGAGGGTGGCCGGAGACGAAGGGGGTGACGATGGTCAGGGTCGGTCGAGGGCTTAATTGAACAAATTGAAACCGGGAAAAGAAAGAGGAGAGGAAGGGAAGTAGTTCTAACTTACTTGCAGGGACGAAGGGGGAGCAGCAGGGCGACAGTCGTATCGACTGTCGCCGGAGAAGAAGATGCCCAGGGAAAGGGGCGGCGGCGAGGAGAGGGCCGGAGAGGCGCGCGTTGGGTGCGGCGCGGCGCGGGAAGAGCGAGGGAGGACAACCCTGCAGCTGGTAGTGCGGCAGAGCGACGAGGAGGAAGAGGAGAGGCCGCCGGAGCTGGAAGGCTTCCTGTCGGAGTGGGAAGAGAGGAAGTGGGGGTCTTTTTCCGTCAGGACCGAGCTCCCTTGAACGGTGGAGCGACGGGGGGTACTTATAGGGTAGAATCAGAGAGGAGGGCGGAGGGAGACGACGTGTCTCCCTCGCCGGAGGACGTCGGAGATGGAGACCCATACCGTCCATGCGTTCGCACGGCCGGTATGGTGGGTTGCAGCGACCAGGGGGTGTTCCTGCGACGGCTGACGACGCAGGGCACCCCCGGTTTACTTGCCAGACCCTCCCCCTTACCCTGCGCGGCGCCATACTCCGCGCAAGGTCGCCGGAGCATGGTGCTGGTCAGGTTTTGGCAGGAGGGACCTGAATGCAAAGAACGAAGGAGAGTTAGGGGCAGAAATGTGAGGGTTCAAAAGTTGAGGGCCAAAAAGTAAATAAATGAGGACCAAAGTGTAAAGTTGGTCAAGAAGGTTTCCTTTTAGGCTCAAGTTTTTATACATGACTAATTGGGGCCTAAGGATTATGATGGTGAATTTTATTTCCATATTAAACCTTATTTGACCGATCAATTTACGTAAAAACCCAAATTAAGTTGTTAATTGGGCATGGTTCTCAATGTAGGTCAAAATGGGTTCCTAAGGCCAAATTGAAGGTTCTAAACCCTAGAGATTATTTTTCTATGAATTTTAGAGGGTTTATTTGATTTTTTCTCTGCCTCGAACCTCATGTTTTTAAGTGGGTTTGTTTTTAGGGTTACAGGATGTCATTTAATTCCTTGGAGTTGCTGTAGCCCTTATTGAATCATCTCATCCCACTTTTCCTCTTATTAGGTTTCTTTGACCTATTTTTGGACCCTGAGTTACCCTGTTTTCAGATTGGATTGGTGAAATTGCATTTTTACCCCTTAGTTTATGTTTTCTTTGCGAACTCAGAATCTCTCTGAGTTAAGCCTTTCCTTGAGTTATGTAGGAGCTTTTATCCTTTGTATTAGGTCAAAATGAGCTAGTTATGGCTCATGATGAGGTTCTCATCAGAAAGCTTAAAGTTCCTTTTCTTCCCGTGGATTTCAGGTTGGTTCCCCATTTCTTGTCACATTTAACCTAAAAAACTACCAAAATACACTAAACTTGGCTTTCAAGACCCTAAATAACTTAATTAAGTGGAGTGGTGCATTTTGAAATCCATTGTTTGCTTGAATGTTTCTTTAACACCACTCCATTGCAATTATTGGTGTTCTATTTTTCGGGTCTAGATTTCTGTCTCTACTTGAAAAATCGATTCCTAACACCACAAGCCTTCTAAAATCATAAAATTTCATACAGTGATTTCAAATTGAGTTAGAAACATCTGTTCCAATTTTCAGATCAATTGTCTTTGTATTTAATTTTTAAAAATTCGTGGACTACAGAGGGGTCACACCCTCTAATCTTCCTATTTTGCTACTATCCGCAAATTTTTAGAATTTTTATACTCATCCAATTTTTGTGGAATTTTGCTTTATGGAATTCTTGTGAAATTTTACACATCATATAAAATCACTAAAATTTTCTGAGGTCAGTGATAATACTGAAAAAGTCCAAAATACCCATGGGTTTCATTTCTGGACTTTGATACCAGTACAATTAAAAATTCAAAAAAATTATCAAACAAATTCCTAAAATCTTACAAAAATCTTTTCTAGAATCATTGTTTGATTTCACATAAGGTAGTGGTGTTGGTTGCATTGTTTGGACCACTACCTATTCAAGAAGTCTAAAAATAGTTCATTGGTAGTCATTTTCTGTATTGGGGTTCAACTCCAATTAAGGTTTCCTTCTTGCTTTTTTTTAGTCCCACAATTTAAAGGAAATATACAATCACCCATACAACTTGTTTTTTCTTTGATTGTGGAGTTTCAAACTTGTTCTAAAATTACAAAAAATTACATATTTAAAATACCAAAAAGAAAGTTGAGATCTATTTTGTAAGCAAGAGAATTAATTTTGCAAACATTTGGCCTCCTTGGACAACCCTAGATACCCCACTATCTAGGTTTATAAATTTAAAAGTTGATCGATTTTGCGCATTACAACGACGTATTTTACAAACCGCGTAAAATCCGTATCACTGGACCACCAAAGGGGTGTTTCGTTCTCGACTCTCCACCTGTCTCTATAGCTAAGAAGGCTCAGTCGAACAAAACGAGTGGGTCCAATGCCCTGTCTGAGCTAATCAATGCCTTTTCTCGGTTGGAACAGGAGGTGGCCGTGATCGGGGGCTTCCTTAGCGGGAGCATTTTTGTGCAGTCGCACTATAAGAGGAGCTCAACGAGGGTAAGGGTGTCGGTGGACCCTTCGAGCAGAGGGGGGCCTGGGATGATAGGGTGGACGGTCGAATCCACTAAGGGGCCCATTTTGGAAGCCACCAATGACGGGACTATACTGGTTGGGTAGTCCCCATCTCGGTAGGTACTTTTAGGGGGCCAAGTGGTTTAAGCGAGGTGCTTATCGTGGAGAGGCAGCTTATCCAGCACTTAGAGGATGCCATATCCTGGGCCACTTCCTGGTCAGGAGGCATGCACCTCAACCACGTGTTCTACTACTGCCTTCAAGCGGTAAGCCTTGTCTCATCTTGTCCCCTACTTATCCTTTTGGAAGGATTTTTTTTTCTTATGTCTGCCCATGGTTCTGAGCAGGTGGAGCTTCTGGGGACAACTTTTGTTCCCTGTGGCAGTGCACCTATTGGTGCCACTAGGCCTGGCAGGTCCTCTGGGGTGGTTGAGATGACCACGAAGTGGGCCTTGATGGCCAGGGCGGAGCAACATGACTTTGGTCGCCGTGTAGAGAAGGCATCTACTGCCCGAGAGAAGGCAGAGAAGAAAGCGAAGCACACCCTTCGCAAGCTGTAGTCATGGTAGTAGATGGCCTTCCAAGTCTCCTAGCTGGAGGGGGAGCTGAGGAAGGCCCGGTAGGCTTTGAGGCGATTGCCACCTAGGGTGAGAGGCTAGAGGAAAGCCTTATTAGGGCCCACAAGACCAAAGTCGTGGCTCTGCAAGGCTTATCCAAGCACCTAGAGATTTCCTACACCAACATCCTTTCTCTGAAGGAGGAGGTGCAGGTGCTAAGGGTTGAGCTCTCTTCGATGGTGGAGGGCTATGAAGCGGCCCTTGAGGAAGAGCGCGTTTGCCAGAGCGTGGCTATTGACAAACTTGCCAAGGTGTCGACAAGTGAGGAGGCACTGAAAGTCGACCTTGGCAAGGCTTAACAACTTGTGGAGGACTGAGGCAAGGCGGTACTCGAGTTGGAGAAGGCTGGCCAGCCAGAGCTCGATCCTAACATGGTGATGGGGTCCTTTGCTACTGACCCTTCCATGGAAGAGAACCGAGAGGCCTTATCAAGGGAGGTGGGGAAGCACACCTTGGCGGAAGTGCAGGCTTTGGTGGAAGGCAACCGCACCTCTGTGGAGGAGTTGTGTGGCTAGTCTATGGGCCAATTCTTGTCCAAGTACCCAAGGCTCCTATAGAATCGCCTGAGGGGAAGATGGAGCCGGACCCGGAGCCCTCGAGCTAGCCGGGAAGCCTTGCCTTTGAGGAGGAGGCGCTCAAGTCGAGTTCGTTAAAGGCTGCGGGATTGCCAGTCCGTCCGAGCGGCTCTCCTTGTGCTGCCTTGTCACCGCCCAAAATGCCTAGGGTGGACTTCTTCAAAGAGTGGGACTGAAGGCACTTAGTCTTTGGAGTGGTCCTGTTATCTTTCTTCTTTTTTTTTAAAGATGTAACAGTCAACACTCTTTTGAATGAAAGAAAATTTCTATCTTTATTACTTGTCTGTGTTTATACATGGTACAAACGTAAGTTGCTTGCATGCCAAATGTGGGAGATGCTTTTGCTGCCTAGGATCTATAACTCGTAGAAGTCTCCCGAACTGTCTTTGAGAATCTTGTAAGTCCCTTCCCAGTGTGCGTCTAATTTCCTGCCTGATTGACTTGGCATGGAGACTTTGCACTTGCGCAAGACTAAGTCTCCTTAGGAGAATGTTCGCTTGCGAACCCACCTATTATAGGCGGCAACAGTCGCTTCTTTATGTTTGAGCGATGCCTTTGATGCCTTATCTCTTAGCTCATGCACAAGGTATAAGGATAAGCGAACTTGGTCATCATTGGTGGCGAGGTCATTGAGTGGTGTCCTGTAGGTGGGGAGGATTGTTTCAATAGGCAACCAAGCTTCCATGCCGAATACCAGGCTGAATGGTGTGTGGCCCGTGAAAGTCCTCTAGCAAGTTCTATAGCCCCAGAGCACATCCGACAGCTCGTCTGTCCATCTCCCTTTGGCTAAATCTAACTGGCATTTTAGCATTGAGATGATGGTGTAGTTGGTTATTTTCTCTTATCTGTTTGCCTGGGGATGTCTCACAGACGTAAAGCATAGGTGGATATCCCAGCTGGTGCAAAATTCCTCGAATTTTTTGCAAGCGAGCTAGGTTCCATTGTCTGTGACAATGTACTAGGGTATCCCATATCGGATGTAGGAGATAACTCTATCAGTTGTCGAGCTGGCCATGGCCTTAGCTTCGACCCATTTGGAGAAGTAATCAACAGCCACCAGTATGAACCGCTTCTGAGCTGGGGCTGGTTGGAAAGGGCCAATGAAGTACATGCCTCATTTTGCAAAGGGGATAGGTGACATCACAGGCACTAACTTTCCAGGCAACAAGTGGTGCAAGGTAGCGGACTGCTGTCAGTTGTCATACTTGTTCATGAAGTCCTTGTAGTGTTGTTTCATTTGGGGCCAGAAGTAGCCTGCCTAGAATAGCGAGGCCAGAAGTGCCTTGACCCTTTGTGATTCCCGCACATGCCTCCGTGGGCTTCTCGAAGGGCCTCAGTTGCTTCCTCTTTTGTTAGGTAGCACAACAGGGGGGTGGAATACCCCTGCTTGTACAGTTTCCCCTCTATCAAGGTGTACCTTGAGGCTTTCAGGCAGAAGGCCTTGGGCCATGGTTCCCTTGGGGGTAGCTCGCGCGATAGGTAATGGTAAGCATCATCCAAGAGATGTACTGCTCTATCGCGAACATCTTGGGAGCAAGTGCATTTAGCTCCTTTAGGGTCTGGAGGCAGATATCTTCCTCTTGTCCTAGAGGGATGGCAGCAGCGAGTCTGGCCAATGCATCTGCCAGGGAGTTATTTGCTCTAGGCACCCGCCTGATCGAGATGGTCTTAAAGTCCACCAACTTCTCTCTAACCTTGTCGACATACAAGATCATGTTCAGATCTCGAGCTTCGTATTGGCCATTTATTTGGTTGGCAACCAGTTGGGAGTTTGTGTAGATCTCTAGTAAGGTAACTCCTATGGACTTAGCCACCCGGATGTCTGCAACATGGCCTTGTACTCCACTTGGTTATTAGATGCAAGGAAGTCCAATTTGATGGCATATTTATGAGTAACGTCATCTGGGGCATTCAAGGCAATTCCGACCCTAGACCCAGCTGTCATAGACGAGCCCTCAATATACAGCTGCTAAGGGAGCGTGAGGGAGGCATCAGGATCCATGAATTCTGTTATAAAATTCTCCAGGACATGTCCTTTGATGGCTCTCCTTGGCTGGTACTTGACGTCAAATTTTGCCAACTCCATAGCCTATTTGATCTGTCGTGTAGACCCCATGGGCTTTTGTAGCATTCGCCATAGGGGGTAGTCTGACAAGACCATTATAGTGTGGGCTTGGAAGTATGGGAGTAGCTTCCTGGCTGTAGTGACCAAAGCTTGCCCTAATTTCTCGACGACCGTATACTTAGCTTCTGCACCTTAGTAGGTTTTGTTGACGAAGTATACAGGTCACTGTGTTCCTTCCCGCTCATCGACTAGAATGGCGCTGACGGTGGACATGGACGCTGCTAGGTACAATGAGAGGACCTCCCCGAGCTGTGAAGCCGCTAAAATGGGGGGACTTCGGAGTGCAGCTTTGACTTCCTCTAAGCCTTCTGGTAATGAGGATTCTAGTAGGCAGCAATATAGCCTTTCCCCTTTTTTATGCACTAGAAGAAGGGGAGGCATTTGTCAGAAGATTGAGACAAGAATCGACCTAACGAGACGATCTTGCCGACTGATGACTACATCCCTTTCAAGGTGCTTGGTGGTTGTAGGTCTATAATTGCCTGGATCTTGTTCGGGTTGGCTTCTATCCCCCAGTTGGAGACCAAGAACCCTAGAAACTTACCGGCTGAGGCCCTAAAGGTACACTTGTCGAGGTTCAGCAGGAGGCAGGTGTTTCTTACAATCTGAAACACCTTTGCCAAATATTCTAAGTGCTAAGGGAAATTAGATCCCTTTACAAGAATATCATCTATGTACACCTCAAATGATTTTCTTATTATTTTTAAGAAAACCATATTTACAAGACACTGGTAAGTTGCTCCAGCATTTTTCAAGCCAAAGGGCATGACTCTATACTGAAACAGACCCTTATCGGTGATGAAGGAGGTGTGAGGCCTGTTTGCTGGAGTAAGGTTGATCTGGTGGTACCCACTCTAGGTGTCCAGGAAGGACATGTGGGATTGTCCTCTACAGGAGCCCACTAGGGTTCCCACCCTTGGTAGGGGAAACTCATCCTTTGAGCAGGCTTCATTGAGGTTGGTGAGGTCTACGCACATGCACCATTTGCCATTAGCTTTCTTCACCATTACCTCGTTCGAGAGCCATACCGGGTACAGGGATTCTTCGATGAATCTAGCTTCCAAGAGCTTTTGGATTTCGGCTTTAGCCGCTTGCCATTGTTCGGCTAACTTATGCTAGCACGCCTGCTTAACCACGCGAGTGTCCATCTGGATGTTCACATGGTGCTAAATCAGGGATGGGTCTACTCCGACAGGTTGTTGGCGGACCAAGCAAAAATGTCTACATTGGCCCGGAGCAGAAGTAGCAACTCCTGTACATCGGAGGGATCAAGGTTCGCTGCGACTTGGACAAGCTTGGTAGTGTCGTCAGGATACATCTATATAGCCATGGATGAAGAGCCTGGCTGTAGTCTCAAAGTAGCTAGCGAATCAGCTGGAATTATCTCTTGCTGGATTGCTTGAACTTGGTTTCGTTTCTTCCCCCATTTCTATGGCCTGGGGGGCTTCGGCTCCATGGATCGCTCTAACTCGATCCTTAGGAGCTCACGCCTGGCCGTTTGATTCCCGTGTATTATTCCTACTCCGTGTGGAGATTGGAAAAGCACAAGTTGAAAGTATGAAGAGGGGATTAGGTGGAAGTCATGGGTAGTTGGGCAGCCGAGGATGCCATCGAATGCCACTGTCAATCCAACCACTATAAACATGGTCATTCAGTTAAGGTGCCTATCCTCGTCGCAGACGAACAAGGGGAGGATGATCTCGCCTTTTGGCATCACCTTGTGGTTGCCAAAACCTATAATCGGGTGAGTTGACGGGGAGAGGTGCTCTTCTGTGAAACCTAACCAAAGTAGTGTTCTGGAGAAGTGGATGTCAACGACACTGTCATCATCCACGAGGAGACGAGGTTGTTGTTGTCCCGCTAATAGGAGTGTCACCAACAGCGAGTCGGTGTGCTCTGCTAGATTTGGCAGAGAACAAAATAGTCTGGAGGCTGCCTGCCTGACGAGGCCTCTCTCGCTCCACTGAAGAGTGGGGAACGTGTTACGGGTCACCTGCCTGAAGGGTTGAGTTGTTAATCCGGGGTAGCATTGACCCTGAAAATCACTTTAACCTTTGCGCTTGCGGAGGGCGGGAGGTAAGTGTTTTGGGGTAACCCGGGTATAGCTGCCAGGACCCGACGATGGTACTCAGCTGGGGAGAGAAGGGGGGACACCACCTACTCGAGGCGGGGAACCACAACGTTGTCAGGCTTGCGGCCCTCAATGAGGACCATGTTGATTCCACAGAACTGTTGAAGCTTTTCCTTGTGCTAGTTTTTTGGGCCCTCCATGGGCCCTTTGCCCTTATCCTGTCCCTCACTTCGCCTGACGAGGTGGGCCAGATTTCCATGTCAGATCAATGACTCAATTTGGTCTCATAGGTTCCGACAATCCTCAATGGCATGCCCTTGGGCCTTGTGGTATTTGCAGTAGGGCTCGAAGTCGGCCTTCTTTTTCATCGACTTGGGTAGGGGTAGTAGGTCTTTGTCCGTAGACCATACTTCTGCCAACACGTCCACTTGGTTTATGACAAGGGGAGTGTATTCTTCAAAGTAATCTCGCCTAAGCTGGTGGGGTCCACTGTGTAGACCCTTAGTTGGCCGATCATTCCTTCACTCTGGGAAGCTAGCTTTGCGCTTGTCAAAGCAGCTACCTCTACGGCGGGGGTAGTAGCTTTGCGCTAGCGAAATCTCCCAAGTCCCACTTCTCCTCGACTGGGCTGGCATTGTCTCCATTTCCCTTTGCCAGCCGGATGTGGGAGTGGAAAGAGTCATCCTACTCCGCAAACCTCGTAACTCTGTCCTAGAGCTTCAGCATATCTCTGGATGGGAAATTGTCGATGTCATACCGAAATCTCTGAGTCAGGAGACCTAACTTGAAGTATTGGATGGTAATGGCATCGTAAGGCTGCTTACACTTGAAATACTGGGCCTTGAATCGATCCAGGTAGGATTAGAATGATTCGCTCTTTAGTTGTCGGATCTCCGACAGCCTTTCAGGGTTGTCTCTAGCCCTCTACTATTTGACAAAATATTAGCAAAACTTGTCCGCCAATTCTTGAAAGCATGTGATCTGTCCGACCGGCAGTTTTATGTCGGACAGGTAGGATGGGAATACTCAGTAGAGTACTCCGTTAAGGCAGCCATATACCAGCATCATCTGACGGTAACTCCCAACAAATCTATTAGGGTCCATTGTTCCATCATATTGGGCCATGACAGGATACTTAAATTTCTTCGATAAGGGGATCGTCATTACCTCTTCAATGAAAGGGTAGGTGGTGGTGTAAGCTCGGGGGCGAATGCCCCGCATTGCCCTAGTGACCTAGCGGACGATCTCAAGGATCGAGCCTCTGTTGTTGGTCGCCAGGGGTTGAGCCCTCGAGTGCTCTTCCGACAAAGGCGGGCGGGGAACTTTAGGCGGATTAGGAGGAGCTTCCCCTTTCTGACTACTAAGCTTTCGTTTTAACTTTTCGAGCTGTTTGCGCAAATGGACATTCTTGTCCTCCACTCTACGACACCACCTTTATTGCTAGTCTTCGAGGATTGGCTGGCGGGGCTCTTTCGGAGGGATTTTTTTGAACTCTCGAATCTGTTTGATCTCCAGGAGTTTCTCAATGATTAAAAGCTCTTCAAATCTAAGAGTTGCTAGCATAGCCTAATACTGTTCCTCCCTTGCCTGTATTTCCAGGAGAGGGTCTTGCTCAAGGTCCTCTGATAGTCGGCCGGGGGCTCCCTGCTTCTCCTTGCTTGGCCCGAGTGGCAGAGGGTGTTTCTTGGACATTGACACACTGGATTCAGCTTGGGCCGGTGCTTTCTTGGAGCCGACGCGGGAAGAGTTATGAGTCGTAGGGGCCATTGGAGGGACTCGAGAGCTGGAAAATGATATCAATTGATAATCTTTTCCCACAGATGACGCCAATTGATTGGAGGGTCCAATTCAACAATTTAAGCAATCACATTGAGACAGAAGGGTTGATAACCCAATTCCACCACAAAAGGGTGTACGTCTGGGGGGAGGGTGATGCTCCCAAATATACACTAGCAAGGAACAAGAATACAATCTCTCTTTTCTCTTGATTTGCTTGAGAGAGGGCCTCGAGGGCCCCTCTTCGCTATTTATAGTGCTGGGATCAATCCTTTTGCAAGATTTTCTGACTGGATACACCTGTTGCAAGGGTATGTATATTGTTAGGTTATTAGTTGCGGTGGCCATGCCATCATTTATTGATGGCATGGTCGCGTTGGATTTTTTCCGCCGTCTTCTTGTTATTGGTTGGCGTCGAATTCTTAGGTGGGTTGGATCCCCTCAACCTGCTCGTATCCAAGCTTTTTCGGGCATCGGCTGGTTGGATCTTCGGATCCGCCTGTATCCAAGTCTTTCAAGGTCAGATCCCTCTTGTTGGGTTTTTTGCAAAATTTTGAGTTTGAGGATACCTTTTACCCCTTATCACTACCTATACTAGGGTCACTTGCATGCTAATAGAAGAGGTTGTACACTTGCTAACTTAGGTTGTCTAATGATGAAGTCATTGCAATAATCCAACAAAGAAATATATATATTTGGATTATTTCATACTTAGTAATTGATTGCCTTGTTGGTGAGTTTACCATATTAGTTCAAACATCAAATTGGTACCAATACATCAGTGTAATGAAAATTTCAATGTAATTCTCCCTTTTTCCCCAAGATATACTCAACTTTTGATTGGGACTAGCAGAAGCTCCAATGCTAAAGAATATTATTTTCATTACACAATAGATGACGAAATGTGCAAAAGTGACTTATTCATTGATATAGTACGTTGCCTCACTACAAGCATCATGTGATGCATTTTGTGATGTAAGGTGGTGTGAATGTGATTCTCACATGATATTTAAGTTAAAGAAATAAAAGAATGTAAGATTTGTTACCTGATAGGTCTCACAACATTAAAAAAAATTACCACATCACTTTAAATTAAAATACACAGGTAATAAATAACTTTGCATCTGTGATAAATTGTTACGGGTGATTTTACATCGGTGCAAAATTATTCCAAAGATGATCTTATGATTTTGTACTGGTGCAAAGTGGTTTTGCACCTATGCAAAATGATTTTAACCTATAGGTTTTGGATTTAGGATTAAGGTTTAGCTTTGTGTAAAGTGGTTTTACCTATGGGAAATGATTTTTTATCTTAGGTTTTAAGTAAAAAATCACTTTTCATAAGTGAAAAAATACTTGGAATTTAATTTTACACCGGTATAAAGTGATTCCGAAGGTGATTTGAGTTGTTTACATCTATACAAAAGGGGTTTATTGACTTCAACAGTGGTAAACCCTACTACATGTAAGTACTTTCTTTGCAAAAAAAAAAAAGATATATCAAATAGGAACTACAATCACAACTCTCTACATCAATTTTTATGTCATTTTTTACATTTTTAAACCAACGTCCATTCGAAAACAAAGGGTGCTAGTTATTCCTTGTAACTAGCTATAAGGAGGATTACAATTATATTCTACAAATAATAATAAAAATAAGCTAACCAAAGAGGGGCGATTTCGTCCCACTCACCTATTTCAACAGCAAATTAATGGCTCCACAAAATTAGAAATTGACTCCGATAATTTTCTGACTAGACTCCTCTTTCACTCAATGAAATGACCTGTTGCCTTTTTAGTCGGATAAGACATCTAGAGTTTCAGTCAAACGTCTGGACACGTGCCCGGACGTCTAAAAGTGAGATTTGCGTACGTCTGTTTTCCGCTCTGCATGCGGGCGACGCGCAGAGGCCTCTCTGTCCCCGCACCCTCACCCCCTTAAACCTTAAACCTATCCTATTTAAACCCTTCCTCCTCACCACCCTCACCCCCTCACCACCAGCCACCACCACCTCCAGCATTCCTCATTGTGCAGCAGTGGCGAGGGAGAGTGAGAGTGACGAGAGGGAGGGCGAGCGAGAGAGGATGGGAGGGAGAGAGGAAGAGAGGGAAGGAAGAGAGCGTGAAGGTCGGAGGACCTTCGGGAGCTTGGCGGAGCTCGCACAGCCAGTGGCAGGGGTACGTGCAGGGAGGAAGGGCATGAGGAGGCGGTCTTCCGGCCCTTTTACAGCTGCTGAAGTTGCTGCGGCGTGCTGCGGGCGACGTTGCGAGGAGAAGAGTTACTCGGAGGAGGTTCTAGTACTTGAGGTTTTCCAGTATCAGACGTTTGGAGTATCGTCCAGACGGCTGGCAAGGCACCAGGACGTCTGGAGCTAAAGTCGGACGTCTGAAAGCACAATATCGCGCGAGGTACGTATCTTCCTGTGCTACTTTCCGCCATGTAGCTTGTAGCGCAGGAGATGTAGGGTTGATTTTTTGCCTACGTTCTTTGTACACAAGTGAAGGCTTTGGGAAGGCGCGCGGTGCACTTTGGACGTCTAACCGCATTGCCAGACGTCCGACGACCCTTCCAGACGATTGGAAGGAGGGTGAGATGTCTGGAGCTGCCCCCAGATGGTCCTGAAGGGATTCAGACGTTTGAGCACACCGCAAGAAACACAAGGTGAGATCTGACGTCTTTTAAAACGTTTGGGACTAGTCCCAAACGTCTGATTTTGGTTAGTAACCACGTTTTTGGCCTGTTTAAGGTTCAAACGGAATCGGATTTCCGCAAACGAAGTACAGTTGCTTTCCACTCGAGTTCCTCTACGTGTTTGTGTTGAGTACCTACTATTTTGAGCTCATCTAATGTACATTGGTCACTGGTATAGGTTACCAGCTGGTGGCATATTCGAGGCTCGCGGAGACAACGAGATCTACAACACAGACCCCCATTCCTCCCGTGATACCCGGTAGAGTGGTTTAATTCAGTTGTTAATATTTAAATAAGAATATACTTGTTTGAAATAATCGGATCGAACTCTAGGATGTGGAATGAACCCTAGGGTAGAAATGTATGAGCCTGTTTTGAGCTGTATTATTTACTTGATGCATGTTTAACATAAATTGCTAGCAAATTGTATTAGTGTAATTACAAGATGCATGTTAGAATACGAGTTGCCTGTATGTGAATGAATTATGAGATGCCTATTAAATTATGAGTTGCCTGTATATAATAAGAAAGTGAACTATGAAACCACAAGTTGCATGTTTTTGATTGAGAACTGAATTGTGAAAACACGAGCTGCCTGTGTATGGATGAGGAACGAGTTTTGAAACATGAGATCTGAATGTGGATAAATGAGATGAATAATGAGCATGAACCCTACGGGGAATTAGGAGTAGAACTCTTGTGTATGAAAGGAATCAGGAATGCAGACGGGAAGTGGTTTGGCCCTTGTGTACGTAGTACCATGGAGCACAGTGGTTCTTTTAGTGTAGAGCGGAGCTAGCCTCCCCTGAGTTGAGACCCGGGGTTAGGATTGGCCATTCTACACCAACTCTTGTAGGCCCTCGCGTACGTGGTACCGAGGTGTGCTACTAGTGTAGGGAGGGAGCTAGCCACCCCACGGGACCCAGGGTTAAGCTAGCCACACTACACCGGCTTTGTTAGGCCTGTTGGGTAAATTGGGGTAGTCGGATGAGGGTACATAGACTTTAGAGAGGCGAAACCCCTGTTCTGAGAGGGCAATGTCCTATACTGTTTCGTGCTGTACTTTGGGCATACCCGTTAGCGGAAACGACTGATCGCATGTTAATGCGGGGTAGCTACCCGTGCGCTTATCACGCATGTCGTAGTCACTGCTACGTCTCGATAGTGACCTCGGGGTGGTTGACTGGGTATAGGACTACCACAGGGGACTCTCCCGGCCAGGAGAGCACCGCGTGTATCTTTTACTCCACGGAAAAGACTGCAATCAAGATCGATCCCACGAGGAACATGCAAGATCAAGAAATACTTGGATACTTTGAGAAATATGGGAACCAGAAATACATAAATGAAATTAATAGAAATGAGAATAAAACCTGCTTATTGTTTTACTTACTTGCACATAAATAATGTAAACACCACTCTACTCAGCGTTTGCTGACTCTGTCTTTCCGTAACCCTATTTAGGACTAAGAGTTGAGCAGCCTGAATTTCTAGTTGTAGAGGAAGCTGGGCCCAGTCGTAGTTGTTTTTCTTTCCAACTCTTTAGTTCTTACTGTAGTTGTGAGTACTGGGCCCTTGAGCTACTGTTTCTCTTACTTTCTATTTTCTTTCCGCTGTGGTTGTTGTGGTGGCATGTACAATTTTGAGACAGTTGTTCTACTTTTGTTTACTGCTTCATTCTTCCCTTCTACTTAGTTATATTGTATGTGTGAATGTGGTTTATTTTCCTGCTTTTGATTATTTCTTGTTGGACGACTAGGTCTTGGGATTAGTCGAGGCGAGCCGATCTCGGGTCCTGTAGGGATCCGGGAACCGGGTTGTAACAAGATGATATCAGAGCAAGGTCGTCCTGGAAAATGAACCAAATTGTTTGGAAGTAACCACTCATATGCATGTAACTAAGATAGCCATCACAACGCTTAATTTTGATCTCCGCTTTCGATTCATATTTCTTCATGTAATCGGGTGATCTTGATAGTCCTTGTTCTTTCACTTTCATCTCCTTGTAGGAGATGCCTCGTTGTAGGCACAGGGGCAGATGTGTCGGGCTTGGGACCAATGCTGTCTCGCCTCTCTTCTTGAGTGTCCAAGCCCAAGACCTTGTCCAGTTAATTCGAGAGGTAGTACGAGAGGAATTTTAGTTTTCGTCGGCTCCCCCGCTCCTTGTCACCTTTGAGGGTGTGGAAGGGGAGCCTCCTGCAGCAGAGCAAAGTCACTCTAGCATTTAGTGAGTCAGAGGAGATCAGAGGGGGCCCTACCAGTTGAGGCGCTCACAGGGCTATCGGGAGAGGAGGCACACAGCGCCCACAGGAGAGCCGTCTTGTTTTACAGGACCACCAGTGGCCTTTGGGGGCCCCAAACAGGGGCCAGCCGCCAACATCGGACCCCTGCCCAACCGCCAGCAGGAACCTACTACGGGAGGTCGTGTACCTCTCTGTTACCAGTGTGGCCAGCCGGGCCACCTAAGGAGGGACTGGCCATCTAGGGCTAGAGCATAGCAGATGCTCCCTGCACCGAGCGCTAGAGGCCGAGCTGGTAGTCATGATCATCAGGCGCGTGCTGGAGGACCGCAGTCACGAGGAGGGTATTGGCCAGCTACTGCTTGCCCGACCCAGAATGTACCCGCTTCGTCTGCACCGAGAGCTGAGGGACATACTAACGCCCTCACACACAGAGACGTCAGGGCTTCGAGTTCTGTGGTGGCAGGTATGGTTACCATTTCTGGCAGATTAGTGTACGTACTTTTTGTTTCCGGTGCCACCCACTCTTTCGTCTCTACGAGTTTTACCATTGGTCGGAGGTAGGGCAGTATACCGTTAGAGGATCTGTTTGTGATCAGAGGCCCAGGTGGCTAGTTGTTGTAATAGAGGAGGTCTACACGGAGTGCAAGGTCAGTATAGGGGGACACAGCCTCCCCGCTGACCTGATTGTGATTCAGATGGAGGACTTTGACGGATCCTAGGGATGGACTGGCTACTCGCCTATCACACCCTGGTAGACTGTTTAGGGAGGAAGATCATCTTTTCCATACCAGAGTTGCCTTCCTTTGAGTTTCACAGACAGCCAGTGGACGGAGGTTTCAAATGCATCTCCGCGCTTTGGGCAGCCCGGCTTTTGAGCCAGGGGTGTGAGGGCTTCTTGGCCTATGTAGTGGTAGGGCCTAACCCCATAACTGACTTTCAGAGTATCTTGGTGGTTTGCAAGTACCCCAACATTTTTCCAGAGGAGCTACCAGGACTATCGCCTGAGTGTGAGATCGAGTTTGAGATTTCACTGGTACTGGGGCAAGCCCCATTTCTACTGCACTGTACCAGATGGCACCGCTTGAGCTACGAGAGCTCAAGTCACAGCTACAGGACCTGTTGGAGAAGGGCTTTGTGAGGCCCAATGCATCCTCGTGGGGAGCCCCTGTATTTTTTGTGAAGAAGAATGATGGTACCTTGCGACTTTATGTCGACTACCGATAGCTGAATAGGGTCACTGTCAAGAACAAGTATCTGCTGCTAAGGATTGACGACCTCTTCGACCAGTTGCGAGACGCCACAGTGTTCTCCAAGATAGATCTGATGTCAGGTTACCACCAGTTGAGGATCAGGGAGACCGACGTCCCTAAGACAACTTTCCATACTCGGTGCGGGTATTATGAGTTCTTGGTCATGCCGTTTGGGCTGACTAATGCCCCTACTTCATTTATGGATTTGATGAACCGTGTTTTCAGGTCGTACTTAGACCCATTTATGGTGGTGACCTTCGAGGGCATATGGGTCTACTCTCGGGATCAGAGTGGCGCAGCGGAAGCGTAATGGGCTCATAACCCATAGGTTACTTTCGTAGGCCACGTGATTTCAGGAGATGAATTGGCTGTGGACCTAGCCAAAGTAGCGGTCGTACTCAGTGGAAGAGGTCATGCACAGTGATAGAGATACGCAGCTTTTTCGGATTGACAAGATACTACCGGCAGTTTATCAGAGGATTCTCTCAGATCGCGTGTCCAATAACCCAACTAACCCGGAAGGATGTGCCCTTTGCCTAGATAGACAAGTGCAAGGGGTGTTTTCAGGAGTTGAAGGAGAGACTGACCTCAGCTCCTGTACTTACCATCCCAGACAGCAGTGGCAGTTTCGTGGTTTACACCGATGCTTCGTTGCAGGGGTTAGGGGGTGTACTCATGCAGCGGGGTCATGTTGTCACTTTCGCTTCACGGCAACTGAAGCCCCATGAGCATAGCTACCCTACCCATGACTTAGAGTTGGCAGCAGTTGCCTTCGCACTGAAGACATGGAGGCACTACCTTTACGGTGAGACTTTTGAAATCTTCACAGATCATAAGAGCCTCAGGTACTTGTTTGATCAGAAGGAGTTTAACATGAAACAGAGACATTGGTTAGAGCTCCTGAAGGACTATGACTGCAGCATCTCCTACCACCTAGGGAAGGTCAATGTGGTGGCTGACGCCTTAAGCTAGAAGGCGCCCGCCCACTTGGTCAGTTTACAGGCACAGAGTTGGAGACTCATGGAGGAGTTGGGCAGTTAGCGACCCCAGGAGTCATGGGGGTACTGTGGGGTAGTCATAGTGATGCGACAAACATGACCAGAGTTGATAGACTGCATCATTGTAGGGCAGATGGCCGATCCGTACGTACAGACGCTGCGAGATAGGATGTTGATGGGGGACCCAGGAGACTTTCCTTCTCAGACGAGATCCTGCATATGAGGGAACTGTTCCTAGAGACGAGGAGTTGTTGAGAGAGCTTCTGACAGAGGCGCACGGGTCTAGGTTCACCATACATCCCGGGAACACAAAGATGTACAATGACTTGCGACGCGACTTCTAGTGGAGAGGGATGAAGCGGGATGTTGGTGAGTTTGTTTAGCAGTGTTTAGTATGCTAGCAGGTGAAGGCCGAGCACCATAGGCTTGTAGGGCCATTGCAGCCACTTCCTGTGCCAGAGTGAAAGTGGGAGAGCATCACCATGGACTTGGTGGTGGGTTTACTAGTTACCCAGCGGGGACACGAAGCAGTCTGGGTGATAGTAGACAGGTTGACGAAGACAACGCGTTTCCTGCTGATCCGAGTCACTTTTGGGCCAGCATAGCTAGCAGAGAGATATATCAGAGATGTGGTGCACTTTCACGGAGTCCCACGTGAGATCGTATCTGACAGGGATACTTGTTTTACTTCCCAGTTCTCGACTAAGTTTCAGCAGGCCTTGGGGACATGTTTGAGATTTAGTACTGCCTACCACCCCCAGATCGATGGGCAGTCAGAGCGCACGATACAGACACTTGAGGACTTTTTGCGCGCCTGTGTACTAGACTGGAGAGGCTCATAGGGGAGCATTTACCCCTAGCTGAATTTTCATATAATAACAGTTACCACTCGAGCATCAACATGACACCTTACAAGGCTCTGTACGGACGAAGGTGTACTGCACCCTTGAGTTGGGTCGAGATGGGGACCAAGTGGGAGGTTGGTCCCAGGCTGATCTGGCAGAGTCAAGAGGTGATAGAGCAGATTCACAGACGACTCCGCACTTCAGGAGCAGGCAGAAGAGCTACACTGACTGGAAATGCAGAGAGGTGCAATTCGAGGTTGGGGATCATGTCTTTCTCCGTGTTTCTCCCATGAAGGGTCTATAGAGTTTTGGGGTGAAATGGGAAGCTTGCGACGAGGTTTGTGGGGCCCTTTGAGGTCCTGGAGCGGGTAGGACTCGTTGCTTACCGGCTTGCCCATCCTCCCTAGCTTTCTAGAGTGCACGACGTGTTCCACGTGTCCAACCTCAGAAAGTACGTCGCCGATCCCAGTCATGTTCTGAGCCACGAGAGCATCAAGGTGGGTGACGACCTGACCTATCCCGAGAGGCCAGTACAGATACTAGATAGAGTCGTCCGAAGTCTGAGACGGAAGCAAGTACCATTGGTGAAGGTTTTATGGAGAAGCCAGTGGTACGAGGAGGCGACTTGGGAGCTGGAGGCGGCGATACGAGAGCGATACCCAGAGCTTCTTGGGGGTACGTCTTTTCGGACCTACTTTGGCCCTCTTTAAGTTTGTTATGCATTTTTTCGTTCCTTTTCCACACCCTAGCTAGCTAAAGTTTCGAGGAAGAAACTTCCTTTAAGTTCGTTATGATGAAATGACTTGTTGCCTTTTTAGTCGGATAAGATGTCTAGAGTTTTAGTTAGACGTCTATCTAGACGTCTAGACACGTGCCCGGATGTCTGAAAGTGAGATTTGAGTACGTCCCTTTTTCGCTCTGCACGCGGGCGGCGAGCAGAGGTCTCTTTCTCCCCGCACCCTCACCCCCTTAAACCTTAAACCTATCCTATTTAAACCCTTCCTCCTCACCCCCCTCATCACTAGCCACCACCACCTCCAGCATTCCTCATTATGCGGTAGTGGCGAGGGAGAGCGAGAGTGACAAGAGGAAGGGCGAGCGAGAGAGGACGGGAGGGAGAAAGGAGGAGAGAGGAAGAGAGTGTGAAGGTCGGAGGACCTTCAAGAGCTCGGCAGAGCTTAAATGGCCGGCGGCGGGCACGTGCGCGGGGAGGAAGGGCTCGGGGAGGTGGTCTCCCGGCCCTTTTGTAGCTACTAAAGCTGCTGTGGCACGCTACGGGCGGCGTTGCGAGGAGAAGAGCTACGCGAAGGAGGTTCTGGTACTGGAAGTTTTCCAATATCAGACGTCTGGAGTATCATCCAGACGACTGGCAAGGCACCAGGACATCCGAAGCTGAAGCCTGACGTCTGAAAGCATAATATCGCGCGAGGTACGTATCTTCTTGCGCTACTTTTCGCCATGCAACTTGTAGCGCAAGAGATGTCATGCTAATTTTGTGCCCGCGTTCTTCGTACGAAGGTGAAGGCTTTGGGAAGGCGCGCGGTGCGCTTTCCCAAGTACTTTTGGGCGTCTGACCGCATCGCCAGTCGTTCAACGACCCTTCTAGACGATTGGAAGGAGGGTGAGACGTCTAGAGCTGCCCCTAGACGGTCCGGAGGGATCTAGACGTCTGAGCATACCGCAGGAAACACAAGGTGAGATTTGACGTCTTTTAAGACGTCTGGGAGTAGTTCCAGACGTTTGATTTTGGTTAGTAACCATGTTTTTGGCTTGTTTAAAGCCCAAACAGAATCGGATTTTCGCAAACGAAGTACCGCTGTTTTCCACTCGAGTTCCTCTACGTGTTCGTGTTGAGTACCTATTATTTTGAGCTCATCTAATGTACATTAGTCGCTAGTACAGGTTACTAGTCGGTGGCGTGTTCAGGACCTGCGGAGACGACGAGATCTACGGCACAGGCCCCCATTCCTCCCGTGATACCCGGTAGAGTGGTTTAATTCAGTTGTTAATATTTAAATAAGAATGTACTTGTTTGAAATAATCGGATCAAACTCTAGGATGTGGAATGAACCCTATGGTAGAAATGTATGAGCCTGTTTTGAGCTGTACTATTTACTTGATGCATGTTTAACATAAATTGCTAGCAAATGGTATTAGTGTAATTACGAGATGCATGTTAGAATACGAGTTGCCTGTATGTGAATGAATTATGAGATGCCTGTTAAATTATGAGTTGCTTGTATGTAATGAGAAAGTGAACTATGAAACCACAAGTTGTATATTTATGATTGAGAACTGAATTGTGAAAACACGAACTGCCTGTGTATGGATGAGGAACGAGTTTTGAAACATGAGATCTGAATGTGGATAAATGAGATGAATAATGAGCATGAACCCTACGAGGAATTTGGAGTAGAACTCTTATGTATGAAAGGAATCGGGAATGCAAACGGGAAGTGGTTTGGCCCTTGTGTACGTAGTACCAAGGAGCACAGTGGTTCTTTTAGTGTAGAACGGAGCTAGCCTCCCTTCGGTTGAGACCCGGGGTTAGGATTGGCCACTCTACACCGACTCTTGTAGGCCCTCGCGTACGTGGTACCGAGGTGTGCTACTAATGTAGGGAGGGAGCTAGCCACCTCACGGGACCCGGGGTTAAGCTAGTCACACTACATCGACTTTGTTAGGCCCGCTGGGTAAATTGGGGTAGTCGGATGAGGGTACATAGACTTTAGAGAGGCGAAACCCCTGTTCTGAGAGGACAATGTCCTATACTATTTCGTGCTGTACTTTGGGCGTACCCGTTAGTGGAAACGACTGATCGCATGTTAATGCGGGGTAGCTACCCGTGCGCTTATCACGCATGTCGTAGTCACTGCTACGTCTCGATAGTGACCTCAGGGTGGTTGACTGGGTATAGGACTACCACAGGGGACTCTCCCGGCCAGGAGAGCACCACGTGTATCTTTTACTCCACGGAAAAGACTGCAATCAAGATCGATCCCACGAGGAACATGCAAGATCAAGAAATACTTTGATACTTTGAGAAATAAAGGAACCAGAAATACATAAATGAAATAAATAGAAATAAGAATAAAACCTGCTTGTTGTTTTACTTACTTGCACATAAATAATGTAAACACCACTCTACTCAGTGTTCGTTGACTCTGTCTTTTCGTAACCTTGTTCAGGACTAGGAGTTGAGCAGCCCAAGTTTTTAGCTGCAGAGGGAGCTGGGCCCAGCCATAGTAGTTTTTCTTTCCAACTCTTTAGTTCTTGTTGTAGTTGTGAGTACTGGATCCTTGAGCTATTATTTCTGTTACTTTCTGTTTTCTTTCCGTTGTGGTTGTTGTGGTGGCATGTATTATTTTGAGACAGTTGTTCTACTTTTGTTTACTACTTCGTTCTTCCTTTCTATTTAGTTATATTGTATGTGCGAATGTATTTTATTTTCCTACTTTTGATTATTTCTTATTGGACGACTAAATCTTGGGATTAGTCAAAATAAACCGACAAAATCCAAGAATTAAGTCGTAACACTCAAACAGAAGAAGTCGTTTTGCAATATACTTTTCTTTAATTTTTGTTACAATCCTTTTCTTGTCATTGCTACCATCTATATCGCAACCATAATCCATCCATTACTTCTTTTGAAAGTCCAATCACATCTCTTAAATACTTAAGGGCTCGTTTAGGGAGTTTTTCTCATCACTAGGGGTGTTTATGAGGATTTTTTTTATTATTTAACATAATTTTTATGTAATTACGTTTGATTGTATTAATCAAATCATAATAATTATTATTTCATTTTTATTATTAAATAAATATTAACTAAATTCTTAATCTCATTTTTAATATTAAATAAATATCTATTACATTATCTATATTTATTTTTAATATTAAATAAATATCCACTATATCATTCACTCCTACTTTTAATATTAAATAAATAAAAAATACTAAAGGAAAGTCCTTTTCCCAACCTAGCAGCGTCTGCCACAGTTGATGAACTTCACACACTTATTTTTGTCAACATCTACCAATCAAACGGAGGAGGATGCATGTTTGTAAAAAAACATGCGATACGTCGTGTCTTAACTAATATTTAAACAAATACTCATTAGCTTATTTATTCTTATTTTTAATATTAAATAAATATTCATCGCATCTTACCCTTTTACTTTTAATATTAAATAAATACTACAACTATCATATTCTTATGTCAATAATTTTACCCTATCACTTAACTCTACATCTATTTCATCGTCTAAATAAATACCTATCTTTATTTATTCCATACTTAATCCATCCCATAGCATTTTATCCACCATTCAAACATGCCCTAAACGATGAAGAAGCGAGATGGTGGGAGGGAGTTGTCAATTAGGATCAGAGGAAACAATTTGTCCCCTCAGGAGTGCCTTCATCGGCAATCCGCCGCGCCACCCCAACTCGTGCCGACGACGAAGATACACTCACACGTCTCCCCGCCTCCCGCATGCCGACTACGGTGGGCGTCTCGTGGGTCCCCCACCCCCGGCCCACATCCCAGCCGTCCATCCAGATCTCACCCAAAGAATTCCCTATTTTTATTCCCCACCCTTTTAAATTATAACCCTGATTAAGTAAAAAAAAAGCCAAAAAAAAAAAGAGCCCCACCCTCAGGGAGAGAGAGAGAGAGAGAGGGAGAGAGAGAGAGAGAGGAGCATCAAAGGAAGGTCCGTCAGAGGAGTCGGGCCGTTGTTGGTAGAGGAGGGAAGAGGCGGAAGCGGAAGGCAGGCGCGGAGATCTCAACCCCTCTCTCTTCCCGATCATGGTAACGCGCCCCGCCCCCTCACACCTCCTCCGTTAGGTTTTCTTGTTCCCCCCTCGCGTTCGCTTTCGCCAATGCCGCCCGCCACCACGAATCGAGAGGGCCGTGCTCGTTTCTAGGGTTTCTTTTGGTTGGATTCGTCAATGGATGCTTGCGGTGGCGGCATTTTGTCGGGGACTGATGCCGCAGATGCGGGATCGCCTGGTGGAATGGGGGATTTGGTTAGGGTTTGGGCGGGGGCGTTTATTGTAGCTGTCTGCGCGGCATTGGCATGAGTTAGTTTGAAGATTCCTTTTATTTTTTTTCCCCTCTCTTGATTGCCTCTGTTGTCGTGGCTATGTAGGTTGTGTCTGTTTGTTGCTTGTTAAGGGAGCGTGTTGGTATGGCTGGTTTGCTTGCGCGGATTTTATGGGAGTTCCTGAAGTGGAGTAGCTTAATGTTTGCTGCTTAAAATATTGTGTTTGTGCAGTGTGGGAAATGAGGTGCTCGCATGTGTTCGTGTTCGTACGTGTTGTTTGAAATGGTGCTTGGAGTTGGAGGTACATGATTTATGCAGTGTTAGTTCACTGTTTGATTCTGAAAGGTAACGAGGCATCAGTAACGATCATTATTGCCCTTTCATAAAGAATAATGGTCATTATTGCTTATCACTATTTAGAGAATAGCCATTTGTTGCTTTCAATTTTGTTGATGCTCCAAACTTGGAGGAAGAACCGTAGAAGTTTTATGAGATGGTATGACGCTGTTTGATTATTAGTGGATGATTTATGAATGGGCATCGATTTTGAGAACTGTTGCTTGTCACGATTGAAGAATGGTCACTTTATGTTGTTTGTGCAAGTTTGGTTGCTCAATATGAGTGATTGATGGTGTGGGTTTGTTGTAGGGGCTCCTGAGCAGTTGTCTCAAGTGGCAGGGATGGTAGCAGATGGGAGTTCGTGAGAATCTTGCAAAGGAGAATAGCTTCATTGGTTGTACTTCTTGATTATGTGAATGATTTGAATTTAAAAAAGTGTCATGTACGGTTGTACCTTTGCACTATTCTTGCAATTTAATATAGGAGCTGAAGGTTCTGTTGGGGTGAATGGCATGGCTTTGACATGGTTTGGCTACTCTCCGAGTCCTAGGAGACCGTTCAGGAGCTCAGACCAGTCCCAGGTTTGAAATGGGAAAGACAAAGTATGGGTGTCAAGGACATCTTTTCAAGTTACTCTTGGAAAGGGTATTTCATAATTAAGGTAGATGGTAATAGGCGTAGAGGAAGGGTAAAGCAATCCTTGGTGGTTTATTGTTGGCTCCTTCGCTTGACTATCATCTTGTAGTTTTTACAAGTTTGTAACAACTAGATAAGTAACTATATTTAAGTCACACTCATGCTAACTGCTAGCAACCAAGTCATGGAAAATAACTTCTCAAAAAAAAAAAAAAATCTTGCATCTGAGTTCCTTGGCCACATAACAAGTGGCTAACTTAAATGCTCAAACAAATGGGAATTGAAGTTTATGTAATGCTTCCTATGCCTTTTAATTAAGAATGAATAGAGCTTCGTAGAGTATAAAGACATTTAGATTAGTTTTGTTTCCTAAGCTTGTTAAATTGTGGTCATTTTTTCCCTCTTGAAAAGCAAACTATAAATTTCCTGTCCTTGTAGGTTCAATGAAGCTATAGTGTGTGAAAGTCAGTGAGGTCCATAAGAAGTCATGATTGGATCACAATAAGGTATAATGGAATAGGAAGGACTAATTTTTGGGGTTTCCACTTAAAAGTTTGGGGGATTTTAACTCATAATGGAGTACCCTTATTTGCTTGAGGGGACAATTCATTCCTAGGTCAAACTAGTGATGCCCCACAAAAGCTGACTAATTCTGGATATGGTATAATGGATATGCTTGAAATCCTTCTTACCTAGCCCTCCTGTTGTCTACCTTGCCAATTAAATTAAGGGTCTGTTTAATTAGAGGAATTAGAAAAATGGTGTTAAGAGAGGATTTTTTTTTTTCTTTGAAGAGGGAGTTAAGAGAGGAATTGATGCCTTTTGTCGGGTGGGGAGAAGGAATTGGAAGAGGGCTTTAGGTGAGGGACATGTGACATGTCACATCAAGGAATTAGAAGAGGAAGAATAGAAGAAAATCCGGAATTAACTGATTCCACCTTGGTTGTGGAACTGATTTGTTCCTGAATCAAGAGTGAAAGTAAATTAATTCTGGAATTTGCTGCCCCAAACAAGGAACTAAGCCCCCTATTTCCATTAAAAAAAACTAACTCCCTAGTCCAATTAACAGATTAAAACTACTCCAATTAAAAAGCTACCTGAAGAGACCTTTGTCTTCAGACAAACGTAAAAGAGGTTGAAGGTATGTATGCCATATTTATTTTCAAGATGGGGAAGGCTGATCCTACTCAAGATTGTTCTTTCTGTCTGTTTAGATTTTTTTGGGATTTTAAGAAAGTGGAGAAGAGGATAGATGTCACCGGGAGTGGGTTCTCATGGAAGAATAACCAAGGGCCAATCAGGATACTTCTTTACTAGCTTTTTGAGGAAGTTTGTGGATCTTTTTTGCATTGAAGGTTGGGAATCAGGCAACTAAGAATTGTGAATGATGCTCTGTCATTGAAGAGAGTAGTGAGGTTTATGGGCAATGAGTATGACCTTCGTAGTAAGGTCTTTTCTTGCTAAGGGATTTATGTTGGAAAACTTGGGGAATGATTAGGAGGGGGTTCTATTTAAGCCATGAAGTCTCTATGCCACAATCCTTTTAAGGGCTGGTCCATACAGTGTCCTTTCTATGCAAGATAGCATGGAACTAAAAGTTTTGGACCCAGGATTAAAGTTCTGAAAGTGTCCTTGATGGGATGTTCTGATTTTTTTCGCTGTTTTCATACTTGGAAGCCATGCTAAGAGATTGTTGGGGGTGGGGAGATCGTTTATCTGTGGCAGGAGTGGGGGTGTATTCCATCTTTTTTTCTGGTTTAACGAATAAGAGATCAGAGGTCTACTGAGTCTGTGCATTTTGATTGGCGATTTACTTCTGGCTGATTCACAGAAGCATTGGCAGGGGTAGGATGCAGGGAGTTGCCGTGTCTATGAGGCCTATGTGCATTTGAGGAACCCTTCAAAGAATGATTATGATGGTACTTTGTTTCTGCAGGATTTATGTTTGATCTAGTTAGCTAAAGCACCTCTAGAGTTTTGGATTTTTGTTTTTCTCTTCTGAAGCTGTTGTTTGGTTACTAGAGTATAAAACAAAATGGATTTGGTGATTGTTTCTTTTTGCTCATTTTGTGGAGATGGTGTTGAAACCAAAAGTTCTTTGTTGTTTAAGTGTATTTTCTCATCAGGAGTGTGTTCAGCAGTAGGATATGATTGATTGCTTTGTTCTACTGAAATGGTGTCCTGGACAAGCTTCAGAAATTGTCAACAATGGGTCTATGGATGTACAGTTCCAGAAGGGAAAGAGTGGGCCCTATTGAGGTCTCAAGGGCTATTTGGCTGTAAAGGCATTGCATTGTTTCTAGGGGGCTCAATTTTACATTGAAAATGTAGTGAAAACACCATTTTTCTAGTTGGAACCTGGAGAGAGTTTTCTATAAGGTTTTTCACTTTGTCTAAGATGTATTTTTGTTGATTTTAGTGTATTTATGAATCTTAGAATGGCTATTGATCTTGACTACCTATCCTTTTCCCCTTTCAGAAAAAGTTGTATTGAAGATGCCTAAAAATGTACAACCATCTTGCTAGTGCCCTCTTTTATCAGCTTCTTTCCTGTCTCACTAAAAAGGGAATGAGGTTTTCCTAATATGGCCTCAATATCTCTTGGTACTCAAACCAAGGATGTTGTACTCTAAGAAGGTATCATTTTGCAAATACTGTCTAGATGCATAACTCTTGTCATATGTTGCATTTATTGAACTAAGTGAACTTTGAAATTTATATCATGATAATACTGCCTAGATGCAGAACTCATGTCATGTGTTGTAATTATTGAGCAAAGTCAATTTTGAAATATAATTTAGATGTAGGTATAAAGCTTGGGTTTTGCAAGTCGTCCATCGATGGTGCTCTTAATCCTCTCTTTTGTTTGAATTTTCAGTTTTCAATTTTATAGATTGACGCTTTAATTTGAATTTTGGGATAGGCTTTTGAACCTATTGCATTCCTCATGAAGATGTTAAACATTGCAATCAGGATGTCACACATAGACTTAGGAGTCCTTCACATGACAGATTGTCTTAATTGCTCTTTAATGACTTCCCAAGACTTCCATACTTGACCAAAACATTGGCTTAGTAACAATTTTTTTTGCAATATTTTGGGACCTTCGTTCTTCGTTCTTATGTTTCAAGAGATTCCACCGCCCATCTCTCTCTAAATATTGAAGTTCCATCAGGCTCCGGTAGAATGGCACAATTGGGAGAACATCTTTTGCATTTGCGAGTCTTCAAAACACGGAATTCTGATGGTAAAGACTCCTCTCAGGCTGGTGGGCTGCATCAGGGAGGACCACGAAATAAACAAACATGCATGTGCATGCCACAATAGAAGTACAAGGAGGGAAGAGGAGGAACTAGAATGAAGATCATGGCATTTTTGTCTAGTATTTTTTTTTTCCTGGGAAATGAATTTTGGCCTATAAATATTTACAATTAACTTTGCTAGTAGGGAGGGGGTGCATTGCCCGACTATGAAAACCTAAGTGAGTCATTTGACTTCAATTAAAATCACGTGGGTGCTGTGAAGGCAAGTGGAAACATCGGAGGCATTGTCTTCAGCAACTCTTGAATCACTGGAAGTTAGTCAAGATAAAGTAGGGCATGAATATGGGCTGTAGATAGGTTGAATAAATTGGCAATCTGTTACATTGTGTTGGATTTTTATGGATTTGATTGGAAAATTGACATTACATTAGAAAATGGATTAGATTAGATTGCAGTCCCAGTCTGGTCACTACAATATGTAACTCCTGAATGCAAAGTCTATGCTTTTCTTTTCTTTTTTTTTTGAAGGGAAAAAGGATGTTTACCGGAGTTCAGTAAACATCTGCTATGTTACCTCAAGAGGTGAGATACAAAAAAAAAACCAGAACGTTACTTACAGAGCATTAGACCAAGATTTGAAAAAAGAGAGAGCCCCTCTCTTAACATTCTTGAAATACATGCTTTCACCTTTGAAGACCTTTACTCCTCGCTGCAACCAAATTGACCATAGCGCCGCAGCATCTCTCAAACGAGTGGAGAGCTCCACCAAGATCCCCGTTCAGAAGGACTCCCAGAAACCTTGAACGTCACCCATCTGAAGAACTAGCAGATCAAACCTGGCAAAAATCTCCTTGACAAAACCACATCTCAGCAAAAGGTGCCCCATGTCTTCCTCCTCCACTTTGCACAAGGCACAAGAGCTATCCTCTAGTTGCACCCAACTCCGAATCCTTCCTCTCGTGACCAAACTCCCTCTCTGAGCCAACTACAAAATAATTCTTACATTAGAGGGATCTTAATTTTCCGAATAAAAGAGGTGGCCACTGACAAGTCGATTTTCGCTTTCGAATAATGCGATTAAGATGATCAGTTGTTTTAGTAACAAAATGGTGGAAAACCGTTTAACAAAATAATTACAATAAAAATTACCACTCATAGAAAAGCGGGTCGTGTCCACAGGGAGGCAATGATGCAATAAAATCTCGATTATTTCGTATTCTTTCTATCAAGTGTGAAATCCATAATTAAATCTGACATGAAATGCGATGGAAAGAAGATGCACAATAACTCAAAAATATAAGGGTATACATGTAATTTTTCCTCACTGAAATATTCAATAAATATGTGATGATTTTATGTAATTTCCAATTGACATGTATTAAAGAAAATTGGTGCACATTTTAATCTGAAAACCAATGTTAAACATGTGAATATCAATAACTACGCAATTATCAGAAAGTATGAGTATGCAGTCACAATTTCACCATAATAAAATAATCATAAATTAAACATTGAATGTAATTTTTAATTAACTTAAAAATAGGGGATTTCACCTCTCTCCTCCATGGGAGAGAGGTTCAATCGAGGAGATATTCCTACAGGAGGTTCGCTGAAGCGAGGCCGTCACGGTGGTGGCAATGGTGCGTCGTGAGTTGGCCGGAGCCGGCCTGCCGGAGGAGAGGAGTGGCGGCAGTAGAGAAGCTGTAGTCGGCCGCGCTTGTTGGTGAAGGCGCACGTGGGTGCTGCAGGGCACGCAGAGGCGCGGAGGCGTGGGTGCTGGGTGCTGGTTGCTCTGCAGAGCGCGTAGGCACGCACGGGTGTGGTGGAGCCGGCTGTGGGTGCTGGATAGGCACTGAAGAGCGCTGTAGGGAGCGGTGCAGCACCTACGTTGAAGGAAGGTTGGCCTGCAGCGCCTCCAGAGGGCACGCAAGGCGCTGGAGGGTGAAGGCGACGTTGCGGGCACCGGCAGTAGCGGTGGAGAGCGCTGAAGGGCACGCCTACAGCGGTGATAGTGCTAGAGGGTGTGCGCCTGTAGCGGTGTAGCGCCTGTAGTGGTGATAGCGCTAGAGGGTGCGTGGTGAGGGCAGGCGGCTGGGTGTGAAGGGCGTGGGTGCGCATGCGGTTGCGGTTGGTGGTTGCGTGCCTGCGGTGAGAGCTTGCAGTAGAGAAGGCGCGGTGCCTGCGGGTGCCTGATTGGAGGTGCAAGCACTGGCGGTGTGCGCCTGCAGGCGGTGATGGTGCTGGAGCGGGTGCACGCCTGCAGCGGACGGTTGCGTGGTGGGCAGTAGGGCATTGGAGGGTTTTGGCTGTGCCTGCGCCTGCAGAGGGCGCGGGTGCGCGGTGAGGGCAGGCGGAGTGCAGGCTGGTAGGGTGTTTGCAGTGGAGGTTGTGCGGTGCACAGTGCAAGCACGGTTGCACGGTTCCTTCCCTCAATCCCCTCTGCCTGTCCTCTATATTTCTTCTCTTCCGCCTCCCAAGGGATTTTCAAAATCCTTTTTCTAATTTTGGCCGGTGACGGTTTGCATTTGTTGAGGGATGTGTTGAGGGTGGCAGGAGGATGAGGAAGAGATGGAGCCGGTTGTTTGAAAGGGGAATTTACCCTCCCGTCCGTATTCTTTCCTAATATTATTCCTGCAACATAAAAACATAAAATCCCTGGATAACTACCCTTTCCTTTTTCAAAAAAACATAAAAATATAAAATCATTACATATTAAGTTATAGAATGCTATAAAATAGATGTAAACTTAAATAATGATGCATGCAAACATTCTATAACTTAATGTAGTTATTAACAAACCTAAAAGGTAAGATTAAAGTTAACTTAGGCGTAATAATAGTCAATTAAAATGGACTCATCAAATACCCCCATGCCTAAGATTTGCTAGTCCCTAGCAAAAATGAAAAATAATAGAAGTAATTAGAAGATTTCTTCTTTTCTTATTTCAAAACTTTAGAGATCCAGACAAATGTGAAGTGATGATAGCTTAGGTAACAATCCATGTGAAAAGTCTATTCGCATTGTGAGTTCGTACTTTACCCTTGGTAAATATTTCTGTCGGGATAGGCAACTACTTCCCTCAGGGATAAAGCAGAAGATAATTTGTAATTTAACCATGGCTTTTGGCTTAGGTAGGAGATATCGAGTAGAATTGATTTGTATTTGGTGGCACACACTCATCTGGCGTTACATGTAGTCTAGTACTACAGATTTTAGATTTCCAGACTATTAGACAAGTTAACTCGGAGAAAGGCTAAACAACTGTGCTTTCTTGATGTTCTTGGACGCTCACTCTTTTCTTTCTGAGATCACAAAATCTCGCCAGATAATTGTACTCACTGTTTGGTGACTTTACATGGCATCCACACTTCAATTAAAGTTCTAATAACTCTACAACTAAATTAGAGTCCTCAACCAATATTCAGGTGATCAGAAATACTGAAAGGTAGGTATGGGTCATATTTGGTGGAACGTGATAGGTGTTCTGTTGCCTCAGAAACAATGTTACATTATAAACTTGAACTTTTCTTTTTTTTTTGTAATATAATTGTTTCTTTTTTTTTTGTTTCTTCGTTTTCTTTTCTTCTCTTTTTTTATAAATCAACATAATACGACACAGACTTTTATTTATGAGACATTATTAGGGATAATGATGGTCAATATGATATTGTGTGGCTTATTTGGTGGAAGTGCCTATTCTTGGCACCGGGAAGGAATGGATAGGATATGCGTATTTCTGACCTTTGACACTATTACCCTCCTTCAGTCGATAACTCTATGAAGGATGGTCGTAATCATCCACTATAGTTATAGCTTTATTAAGACTCAATCTCTGTGTATTTGCCTTATTTGGTGACTCTCTAGAATTCACAAAAAGTACGCACACAGGAACAGAGAGCAAAAACTACGCTTAACTTTGAAGTATCATCATCTAATTGTCCAAAACTTAAGAGTTTTTGCACTAGATTTATTGCGTCAGTAATTTCTTTACTTCTCACAAATATGAGGTGGATCTACTAGAAGATAGTATGCCTAACTCCCTATGAACTGTCAAAGGGTTTAGTAGACTATAAATGCTTATTGGTTTTCTTCAAGGATCTATTACCAAGTCTAT
This sequence comes from Thalassia testudinum, assembly GCA_037157565.1. Classification (NCBI taxonomy): domain Eukaryota; kingdom Viridiplantae; phylum Streptophyta; class Magnoliopsida; order Alismatales; family Hydrocharitaceae; genus Thalassia; species Thalassia testudinum. The sequence continues at coordinate 125,477,315 of JAZHRO010000013.1, forward strand.
GTGCACATGAAATAAATGTACTGGATTATAAACTTAAGAAATAATTTTAAGAAAAACCTTCAATGACAAAGGTATCCTGCTAGGGACTAACCCATTCAGACTGATAATGTCCTCATTGGAAAAAAATGCAGACATAGAAGAATATTACTTGAGGAGAGTGGGAGGAGCTAAGGTTCCTCAAGTTGAAGTGCGTCCAGAACCTGGCCATCTGAAAGAGTAATATACGGTTTAAGTCGCTGACCATTTACCTTAAAGCTCGCACCTGAAATAGGGTTTCGAATTTCTACAACTCAATGAGGGAAAGTATTGATAACAACCTATGGCCCATCCCAGCGGGATTTGAGCTTTCCAGGAAATAATTTAAGTCTAGAATTGAAAAGTCAGACCTACTGGTTGGGTTCAAAAGTCTTTCTAATGATGTGTTTGTCATGGAAGACTTTTGTACGTTGCTTGTAAGCTTGAGAAGTTTCATAAGCTTCATTACGAAGCTCCTCAAGCTCATTTAATTCTAACATACGTGCCTTTCCCGCTTTATCCAGATTTAAGTTAACGTTTTTAATAGTTCAATAAGTTTTATGTTGGATTTCAATGGGAAGGTGGCACGTTTTTCCGTAGACAAGACGGAAAGGAGACATGCCCAAGGGAGTCTTATACGTAGTTCTGTAGGCCTGAAGAGCATCATTTAGTTTGTTAGACCAATTCTTCCGATCAGGCCTGACAATTTTTTCTAAAATTCGCTTAATCTCACTATTAGACACTTCAACTTGTCCACTCGTTTAGGGATGATAAGGTGTGGCTATCATGTGGTTGACTCCTAGATTTTGGAGTAGTCTTGTGAAGTGTACGTTCTTAAAGTGAGGTCCTCCATCACTTATGATCATCTTTGGGCACCCATATCGAGAAATGATATTAGCCTTAACAAAGCCTAAGATCACGGAATGGTCATTGGTTCGCGTGGGCATGGTTTCTATCCATTTCGAGACATAGTCTACAGCCACAAGGATGTATTCATATCTGAAGGACACAGGAAAGGGACCCATGAAGTCAATGTCCCAAATATCAAAGATTTCAACAGGGAGAATAGGTTGTTGGGGCATCTCATCCCTTTTTCCAATGGTTCCTGTCTGCTAGCAACGTAGACATGTGCCCACATACGTATGTGCATCTCGGAATAATGTAGGCCACCAAAAGCCAGATTGAAGAACCTTATGGGCAGTCTTCTTCCCACTAAAATTTCCCTCATAATGGAGGTCATGGCAGAAACTCAGAACACTTTTTTGTTCTTCATCAGGGACGCAACGGCGAAAAAGCTGGTCAGGGCCTATTCTAAAAAGCTCGGGTTCCTCCCAGTGATAAAATTTAGCGTTGGCGAGAAACCTATCTCGCTTCTGCTTGTCCCAAGTACTGGGGGTAATGCCCGTGACCAGATAGTTCACTATGTCAGCGAATCAAGGAGTTTTAGCTTCCATGATCATCAGAGACTCATCAGGGAAAGTCTCTTGAATACCGTCAGCAGGGTTTGATGCCTCAATAGGGATTCTAGACAAATGGTCTGCTACCACATTCTCAACTCCTTTCTTGTTTTTAATTTCCAGGTCAAATTCTTGGGGTAGTAGAATCCAACGAATTAGGCGAGGTTTGGTGTCCTTTTTAGCAATAAGATGTTTTAGGGCAGAATGATCAGTGAACACTACAACCTTTTATCCCAAAAGATAAGATCGAAACTTTTCCAAAGCAAATACTACAGCAAGTAGTTCCTTTTCAGTGACCGTGTAGTTTTGCTGAGGATCCGTAAGGGTCTTGTTGGCATAATGCAGCTCATGAGATTTGCCATCAACCCTTTGACCTAAGACCGCTCCCACTGCAAAATCAGAAGCATCGCACATAAGTTCAAACGGGAGGGTCCAATCTGGTGCTTGGAGAATTGATGCGGTAATGAGGGCTTTCTTCAAAACTTGGAAAGCCTTGCCACATCTATCATCAAAATCGAAGGAGACATCCTCCGCTAACAGGTCGCAGAGTGGCTTAGAGATTTTACTGAAGTCTCTAATGAAGCGCCTATAAAATCCAGCATGGCAAAGGAAAGATCTAACTTGATGAACATTGGTGGGTAATGGAAGCTTAGAGATGGAATCGATTTTTCGGTGTCCACCTCTAATCCTCTCTCGGAAACTATATGCCCTAACACAATGCCCTGCTGGACCATAAAGTGGCTTTTCTCCCAGTTAAGCACCAGCTTTGCCTCTTTGCAACGGGTTAAGACTTTATCAAGGTACGAAAGGCATAGGTCAAACGACGAGTCATAAATGAAGAAGTCATCCATGAAAATTTTAACAGACTCGTCGATCATATCAGAAAAGATAGCCATCATACAACGTTGGAAAGTGGCAGGAGCATTACATAACCTGAATGGCATTCGGCGGAATGCAAAAGTGCCATACGGACTCGTGAAGGTGGTACACTCCTGATCGTCCGGAAAAACGGCTATTTGATTATATCCAGAGTACCCGTCAAGAAAACAAAAGTATTCGTTCTTCGCCAATCGTTCCAGAATTTGATCGATAAACAGTATGGGGAAATGGTCTTTCTGGGTAGCTGTGTTTAAACAGCGGTAATCAATGCAGACCCTCCAACCAGTTGAGGGTCTAGTGGTCACCAGTTCTCCTTGGTCATTCTCCTCCACAGTGATCCCTGCCTTTTTGGGAACTACGTGAATAGGACTGACCCATTTACTATCTGAAATGGGATAGATAATCCCTGCATCCAGCCATTTCAGAATCTCCTTTTTAACAACCTCCCACATATTTGGATTGAGCATTCTCTGCATATCTCGGAAAGGCTTCACAGACCCATCCGTGTATATGTGATGCATGCAAAGAGAGGGATCAACACCCTTAATATCAGCAATTGTCTAGGCAATTGCTTCCTTGTGCCTTTGTAAACACTCAAGTAGAGCTCCCTCCTGCAATTCAGATAATGCAGACGAGATAATAACGGGGAGCGTATTATTAGGGCCAAGGAAAGCATATTTCAATGTGCTTGGGAGGGGTTTCAACTCCACTTCAGGAGCCTTTTGGATTGAGGGTTTTAGTTGAGATGTCCCCGCCTCAGGTAGCGGATCTACCTTCACAGTCCAGGGTGGGGACAGAAACTCAGTGTGTATCTCCGGCAACTCTTCTAATTCGGGCATTTCCCTTTCAGTTTCTTTAATAATCGAGGGATGATCTTTAGATATGACCTTCTGAAGGGGATCTCTACATAAGAGTGCTGGAGTAGTCTCTTCAATTATTTCATCAACGACCTCAATCTGAGAACAATCTTCAAATTTGGGTTGCTTGTAAGTATTAAAAACATTCAACTGGATCTTCTTGTTCCCAAAGTCCATTTTAAGTGCCCCAGATTTACAATTTATAGAGGCATTGACTGTGGCCAAGAAGGGGCGTCCTAGAATAATGGATGGCTTTGTGGGCTTATTAGATGGGTCAGTATCAAGCACCAGAAAGTCAACGGGGAAGAAGAAATCCTCCACTCTCACAAGGACATCTTCCAATAGTCCCCGCGGTGTCTTAAGTGATCTGTCTGCAACTTGGAGGATTACTGGACTAGGCTTTAGCTTGCCTCCTCCCAAAAGGTCGTAGACAGAGTTCGGTAGAATGTTCACTCCCGCACCCAGATCGAGCAGAGCTTCGTCAATGTGTTGGTTACCTATAACCATTGAAATATACGGGTCCCCTGGGTCTTTCATTTTGGGGGTGTTCCATGCTGGAGAATCGAGCTAACATGGTCAGGGAAGATGACCTTGGTTTGGACCTGTTTCTTAGATCGACACTTCTGGGTGCACAGGTCCTTCAGAAACTTGGCATAGGATGGGATCTGTTTAATAGCTTCCAACAGAGGCAAGTTAATCTGGACTTGCCTAAAAGTATCCATAATCTCTTCCGTCCTATCCTTGGCTCCAGACGAGCTAACAGAAGATTCCCCAAGAGCAGATAGACGCTCTGGATAGGGCACCTTCGGCTTTTGGGTAGAGGGGTCGTCATGAGGGGAAAGGGGTGGTGGAAGGACGACATCCTCATTGTGGGTGATTTTGTGCGAGGGAGAGCAGTGTGGCTCTTCCTTGATGGAGATGGAAGTCGGGTCAGGCGTGGAAGGGGAATCCTGAGATGTAACCGTAGGAGTGTTATCAAGCTTGTCAATCTTTTTTCTGCTCAACACGGTCACTGCTTGGGCGTGCTCCCTGAATACAACCCCCTTGCCCTTAGGGTTCTCCTTAGAAGAGCTAGGCAGCTTCCCCGGATCACATTACCTAATTGCCTCAGTAAGATGACCAATTTGGGATTGCATATCAGTAATCATCTTATTTTAAGATTGGATGACCATTTTCTGATGTTCTTGTATTGCTTTCATCATGACCTTTAGTTCATCCATCTTAGGGGGCTTATTCTGAGGGGGCTTATTCCAGTAATCATCTAAGATGGTTGGTATATGGGCTGGGGAAGTAAGGGTCTTGTATTCCCTGAGTTAGAAGCATCACCTTACTTCCAAGAGAAGTTTGGATGGTTCTGCTACTCTGGATTATAGGTATTGGAATAAGGGTTATTGTGAGGGGGCGGAAACCTTGGGCCACGTTCAAGTCGGCCTGAATCAACTTAGGGAATTGATTTGCCTGATGGCACTCCGCAGTGGCATGCGTTGTGCTTTGGCAAATGGAGCATTCTCTTGAAGCCTGAAAGATAGAGGCTGCTTGCGGGTTCATGCTGGGGTTTGCTAAAAGCCTATCAAAGTTTTTATTCAATAGTTGAATTTGATAAGCCAAATCCTGAGAAGCCTCGGCTTCATGGGACTCTATCTTCCTCTGTAAGATGGTTTTCTTTCTTGATAGGCAGAGGACAGATGTATGGAGTTGTCGCTTAATGTTTCAAATAATGCTTAGGCTTTATCCTCAGTTCTGGTCATGAAGGTTCCTGTATAGGCTACATCGATGGTTTGCCTATGCCTTTCAGATAATCTGTTATAGAACCTTTCGACCAACTGCCATCTTGGCACTTGATGGTGGGGGCATAACCTAAGGTCATTAAAGCGTTCCCAAGTCTCATGAAATTGCTCCCCTTCCTGTTGAGTAAAACCCATAATCTCTCTTCTGTAATGGTTGGTTTTACTCATAGGAAAATACTTTTTACAAAATTCTCCCTTAAGGGTGGCCCAATCATTTACCCTTGCATCGAGGGTATGATACCAGTGCTTGGCCTTATTCTTTAGGGAGAAAGGAAATAGAGTCCTCATCAGGGCTTCATCAGTAAAGCCCTGGAGCGTCACCGTGGAACAGACCTTGGTGAATTCCTCCAAATGCCGGTAGGGGTCCTTATGTAAACACATTTACACTACTTAAGATTTCTATTTATGCATGTTCTTAAGCATAGGATTGCATTTCATGATATAAATATTGCATAACATGAATCATCTTGCATTTAGAGTAGTTTGAATAAAATGGAGGTTAATTGTCTCATTTTATGTGCTTGGACAGGCAAATATTTTATCGGGGCCTTGGATCAAAGATCCAATCGTATGGATGTGATCAAGGCGACGATTGGAGTTCAACGACTCCAAGATCGCCCTAATCAGGCATCCGTAGCATCAGATAGTGACCAGGGAGCCCTAAAAGATCAAGGGCCAGGATGGTGTAAATCCGCACTTCAAATGACAAATTCAACCGCACGGATGAATTCGGATCGACGATCGCAGTCCAATGACTCAAAAATCGAGTCAATTCGACATCTGTGGCACCATTTACAACATCCAGAAGATTGACGGCCAAGATGGCGCCACGTGGCGCCATCTCGGTTGCCTAAACGGCCGCATCATCCAGTGAAGCTTCCGCACCCGCTTCCTCTTCGTCGTTGGATCTCGATCCAACGGCTGTGGACAGCCGCGCCTAAAAGCATCCGCTCGACCACCCGCGCCTTGTAGCGCAGCGGTCGAAGGCGCTATCGCGAGTTGCAGCCGCGGGTTCGAGCCGCAACGAAGGGGAGAAAGGCGCGGGCGAGCGAGCGTGGGCAGGCGTTGGATCGTCATCGGGTGGCTCAGATCCTCCGATAGCGTTCACGCGCCATTGCATGCGCGGTGAGGACGCACCATTGTATGCGTTGAGGCGGGCACACAGCAGCGGGCGAAGGAGCATCCTAAGCTGTCCGATCTCGCGATCGGACGACTGAGATTTGATGAACGTGGGTGGGCGTTGTACGCGGGTAGCTGAGGAGGCGCACGTGGGGAGCGTCCACTACACCCACGTTGGGGCTTTAGTGACGGTTTTATCCGTCACTAAAGACCCCTCATTTATTTTAAAGATGTAATGACTAATTTGCCCCCACTTTTTGCAACTATAAAAGGAGACCCCCTCCATACGAAATTCTTATCCCTTCTCTTTTCTACCTCTCCAAAGCTCAAGAGAAGCTTGTCTCACACCCGGGATGCTTCTCGCGAGATAAAGTTCAAATTTTCGTCTCCCTTCGGAAGTGGATCCCGCGATGACGACGGCGTGCTGCTCCGTTCCCGTTCTTCTGCTTCGTCCTGCTTCGTCCAGACGTCGTCCCGTTTGGCTCGTCCTCCAAGCGACCGTCGAGGAGGATATCTCTCTCCGTATTCTTTTTACTGCTTTCTAATATAGATTTACTGCTTTCTAGTATAGTTTTGCTCGTCCTCCAAGCATTCGTCGAGGAGGACATTTCTCTCTTCATTCTTTTAATGCTTTCTAGTGCAATTGTGTTATGCTTTCTAGTTGTAATGAACAATCTCCTTAATGATAAATTCTCTGTTTATTCTATATCTTATTTTTTATTTCTATGTGTAATATTCTTTCTCTCTTACCCTCTCTCTCTTCTATTTACTTTAAATAATTAGATAGTTTTAAATTGAATTACTTCGTGACAAATAAAAAGAAACGCGTAGTTTTTAAATCAAACGTCCGCCTCCCTGTGTTCAATTCGGAATTTTCATTTCGGTATAAATTTTATTTGTTGAACACAAATTCTTCGCTTCCAAACTACAACGATAGGTTTTCTAAAATCGAATACGTTAGCGTAGCAATTCGTACGTTCAACATTTTGGCGCCGTTGCTGGGGAGGCGACGCTCTTTGATTTCTCTTCGCGTTTTGTAACTTACAAATTATTTACCTCACTTTTCACTTTTCTTATTGTAATTGCAGGAACTCTTTTGAGACAGGCAAAAGCGGTAGATTGGAGTAAAGTGCTGTGGAAGGTTTTGTAAGTTATCCCCCACCTCTCAACCATTAGATTTCATTCTACAACATAATAATTCAAACATCAATCAACCTAGGTGTTTTTATAAATTCTAAGGTTAGATTGTTTGTTGTTTGACACTCATACTCACCCCAACCCCTACATTAAAAAATAAAAAAATAAAAAAAATCTCATAGAGGTACACAACCTCATCTGATTTTCAAACTCAACCAGTAAACCGATCTTAAGAGCCGGTACACACATTCAAACACATAATTGAGTAGAAATCAGATTAGGTAATCATTTGTGTGCCTAATTAAGTGGTGCATCAGGTCAATTGTTTGAGTTGATTAGGCCGTACCACTTCAAATAAAATCAACTCATCAAGTAGCTGCCCCTTAGGTTCAACTCTTAGGGATTTACCAGGCACTCCACATTCTTTTTAAACTTTAAAGGAAAACATTTTCACTCGTGCTTTTCAAAACCTGGTGTGCGAACGAAACTTATTTGAAAACACCTAAAGTTGAATCCTAAAAGCTACTAAGCAAGATTTGAACCTTAAAATTCACTGTATTAGAAATAATCTTATTTGAAAACTATTGGTTGTGCACGCACACAAAACAAATCAATCCTTAATGGTACAACCCATTTAAAGGGCCCATCACATTCCAAAGCACATTCAAACCTAACCTTAAATAAAACAGAGCAGACGTTGGCCTTAAGGATTGGACTAGCTCTTCAGAATCCAGAATGAGATTATTTTCGATTAGTCTGTTTCTACTGTTCAATCTGATGTCTAGCTAGGGAAGCAGAATCAAACGATCGCGGCTGGGGGGTACACTAGGAACTGGAGGCGCAAGTCGAAGGAAGAACCTTCTCCCCAGTCCCTCCTGATTGGTTAGATTGAACAGACGGAAGTAGATCAAATCGTTTCTTTATCTCAAGACGGGTTTTGGGAGTCTGTAGGTCTGTAGGCTAACCCACTTAAGGACTTGTTGATTGTTTGTATTGCAGGGCACCTTTCTTCCTCCCGTGTCTCATGAATTCTCACATATTACACGCATTCCCGCTCTTTCCCTCCTGTTTTGAATTATCCTTAATATGATGATTATCCTGACTCGTACTGTAATCAACCATCAGTTAGTTGGGATAACTCGGATTGGGGATACAGTTCCGGACCTCCGTGCTTAGGGTCTAACCCTGGACACTTTGATTGTGATTTTTATCCTTTTCAGAGCCACATCGATTATAGATCGTCACCCTATTATACACAACCTAATACGATATACAATCAAGAAGGATACACCGATCTTTACCCATCTTCTGATTTCAATGCCTTTAGGTCACCATCTTTTGAACAGTCTGAAATGACTTATTATCAGGAAGGGTATAACGAATCTAATTCGTTAATTCTCCTGCATTGAATCCAAACCTGCCCGACCTCGAACCAACTCATTTGGTTCAGGTTAACCAGGTTCAAGATAAGGTTCTGGCTACTTGAGGAATATCATACAATCTTTAGAAGTTCAGCCAATACCTTCCATTGAAAGATTGTAGCCCATGATTCAGATGACTGATGATTTGAATAAATCTTTGTTGGATTGGCTCCAGGATGTTAAGGATAAGAACCTGGGTGAGTTTCTACTTGGGAAATTAGCGAAATTGAGGATGAGATTCGTGGTTGCTTTGATTCAATCTTGAGATGATTCCCAGGATGAACCCTCTTCAGGAAAGCCAATGACAGAATCCACTCAGGCACCTGTTGGGGGGGACACGTGTTACGAGGCTGACCAGATTGAATTAAAGCAACCAATTAAGGAAGATCTGATTTCTTTACCTGAGATCCCTGAGTCAGGTTACGAGGAAACGTATGTCTCCGTGGAATAGAAAGTGACAAATGATTTTGAGACATACATTGATACGGATCCTGATTTCTTTGATGGTGAAGATTCACGTTGCGAAGTCTCACGTGAGTTTTCTGAACACGATTTCTGCGAAACGATTGGGCCTGAGGAATCTGATAGATCATTTGATAGCCCAATAACTGAGGAAACTGACCTTATTAAGGCACACATTGCGGATCCAGAATTGCATTTTCTGGAGGGTTCGATTTAATGCCCTGATTGTCAATTATATCCCGTTGAGCTTATCGATAATTCTATTTCTGAGATAATTAGACCCAAGTCAATTTTGGTTTTGCCACATCATTTAGACTTGGAGATTTCTGACGGGGTGATTAACATGCAAGAGGTCTCGGAATTTAACATTCTGATTGAGGATAGGAGTTGGGAAGTTCTGATTTGGGAATCTAACTCTGGAGGAAGTAGAAGACTGTGTCGTAAGGTACCTATTAAGTTGAAACCAACAAACCAGGACCCTTACGATATTTGTTTTGAGGATGTCAAACCCAAGTACACATTCAACGATTATCCTTTTAAGCTTCAATTATCTATAACTCGACTTTTTGGTCTTGGGTTGCATCCTCATAAATTGCAGGCCTGATCCCGCTTGCATTCTGATTTTAGGTTTTGGATAATTTTTATCCAGAACCTAAGGTATTCTCGATTATGGGGGATAGGTTTGCACCACAATCTGGTCCACATCTGTGGACCTCTGCTGACAGGTCGGAGGATTCTTCTGTTTATTCTGATTCTGACCTGCACTTGTGAATTATTCATTTCTTTTATTTGTATAGGGTGCCTAGCTGAAGGCACTAAACTCAGCACATATACAGTTCTTTTTAGTTTTTATCTCGGAGCGGACCTGACATGCAATTCAGGTGCTTTTTATGCTATTCCACTCTATTTTATGTCTTTTTCATACAATAAGGACATTGCATTAGATAGGCATGGGGGGTGGATATTCATCTCTGAATTTATTCGTCAGCTCCGTAGATTTGTTTTATTTTCTTTTATTAAAAAATATTCAGAATTAGGAAAGAGAACTTGGGTTTAAGAAAATTTTCAATCTTAGGAAATACTACATTATGATTTGAACGCAATGACCCTTCAGGTCTTTGGACTTAATCAGCCTGTGTATCCACTAAAATGTAGATTTGTCTTTCGAGTCCTCGTCATCTTAATTCTATCGTAATTGGAGTAAATAAGATTGGGTGATAAGTACACGACTTATCAACCCGCCCTCTGATTTGAGGAAATTTTGAGTCTTAAGCATCTACACACTATATTGTCACTAACTCGTTGTTCGGCGATTTTAACGGAAATTAGGTAGCTAATGAACCTTCTAGGGTGATATGGTTGACAAGTTATCGTGGGTAATAGCCCATAGGTAGGTTGTCCAGAGTGCAGTCACTGGATCTTTCTCTGCCTTTTGGTAAATCTTAGACCAGGGAAGCCACCTACTTGAAAAAAGAAAAAAAAATCAAAACGAAAAGGAGAAAAGAAAAAAAAGAAATAAGCCACATTTCGCCGCACGAGTATGGCTGACAAATTGTCGATGGTAACAGCTCATCGACCGGTTGTCCAGAACCCAGCTCAGTAAATGCACAAAAAATTCCCAACACTTAGGAAGAAGTAGAATAAACCGGAGAGATATACACTGGATTCACCTTTATGTTGATCCCGTAAAAAATAAAAGTAGGGAGAAAGTTATCGGTTGCAAAGATACACTTTTAGGCAGAATTCCTTTTGAAGTCACCTAGAGGCGTAGAAATCCGAAGTTTGTTTTAATTGTCGGTCAATGAGTCCATCACAATCACAATAAGATGCTTAAAACTTAGGGTTCTTATCAAATCTTAGGTGAGTTGAATGGCCGTAGAAAGCCACTCTTAAACCTTAAAATTTGAAAATCCAAAAAAATTAGAAAAGAGTAAAAGGAGAAAAAGAAATTTTTCTTTGAATAAGGTGAGGATTTGAGGCGGTCTGCATTTTGGTAGATACTCGGGCACTGTTGTGTCTTTGAAAGTTTAGTTCCTAAGTAAACAATTTCTTAATGATTGAAAATAACTTAGGCTTAAATAATCTAACCTAATTCTTTTATAAATAACATATAATTTTTGCTAGGGACTAGCAAAAGATAGGCATGGGGGTATGATGTAAACACATTTACACTACTTAAGATGTCTATTTATGCATGTTCTTAAGCATAGGATTGCATTTCATGATATAAATATTGCATAACATGCATCATCTTGCATTTAGAGTAGTTTGAAGAAAATTGAGGTTAATTGTCTCCTTTTATGTGTTTGGACAGGGCAAACATTTTATTGGGGCCTCGGATCAAAGATCCAACCGTATGCATGTGATCAGGGCGACGATTGGAGTTCAACGATTCCAAGATCGTCTTAATCAGACATCCGTAGCATCAGATAGTGACTGGGGAACCCTAGAAGATCGAGGGTTAGGATGGTGTAAATCTGCATTTCAAATGAAAAATCCGACCGTACGGATGAATTCAGATCGACGATCGCAGCCTAACGACGCAAAAATCGAGTCAATTCGACATCCGTGGCACCATCTACAACATCTAGAAGATGGACGGCCAAGATGGCGCCACGTGGCGCCATCTCGGCCGCCCAAACGACTGCATGCATCCAGTGAAGCTTCCGCACCCGCTCCCTCTCCGCAGTTGGATCTCGATCTAATGGCTGTGGACAGTCGTGCCTAAAAGCGTTCGCTTGACCATCCTCGCCTCGTAGCGCATCGGTCGAAGGCGCTATCGCGAGCTGCAGCCGCGGGTTCGAGCTGCAGCGAAGGGGAGAAAGGTGCGGGCAAGCGAGCGCAGGCGGGCGTTGGATCGTCATCGGGTGGCTCAGATCCTCCGATAGCGTTCACGTGCTATTGCACGCGCGGCGAGGACGCGCCATCGTACGCGTTGAGGCGTGCGCACAGCAGCGGGCAAAGGAGCATCCTAAGTCATCCGATCTCGTGATCGGACGGCTGAGATTTGATGAACGTAGGTGGGCATTGACGCGGGCAGCTGAGGCGCGCGTGGGGAGCGCCCACTACACCCACGTTGGGGCTTTAGTGACGGTTTTATCCGTCACTAAAGACCCCTCATTTATTGTTTTAAAGATGTAATGACCAATTTGCCCCCACTCCTTGCAACTATAAAAGGAGACCCCTTCCATACGAAATTCTTATCCATTCTCTTCTCTACTTCTCCAAAGCTCAAGAGAAGCTTGTCTCACACCCGGGATGCTTCTCGCGAGATAAAGTTCAAATTTTCGTCTCCCTTCGGAAGTGGATCCCGCGATGACGACGGCGTGCTGCTCCGTTCCCGTTCTTCTGCTTCGTCCTCCTTCGTCCAGACGTCCCGTCCGGCTCGTCCTCCAAGCGATCGTCGAGGAGGATCTCTCTCCCTATTCTTTTTACTGCTTTCTAATATAGATTTACTGCTTTCTATTGTAGTTCTGCTCGTCCTCCAAGCATTCGTCGAGGACATTTCTCCCTCCATTCTTTTAATGCTTTCTAAAGTAAATTTATCGCTTTCTAGTGCAATTGTGTTATGCTTTCTAGTTGTAATGAATAATCTCCTTAATGATAAATTCTCTGTTTATTCATCTCATTTTTTATTTCCATGTGCAATATTCTCTCTTACCCTCTTTCTCTCTTCTATTTATTGTAAATAATTAGATAGTTTTAAATTGAATTACTTCGTGACAAATAAAAAGAAACGCGTAGTTTTTAAATCAAACGTTCACCTCCCTGTGTTCGACCCGGAATTTTCATTTCGGTATAAATTTTATTTGTTGAACACGAATTCTTCGCTTCCAAACTACGACAGGTTTTCCAAAATCGAATACATTAGCGTAGCAATTCGTACGTTTAACTCCCTAGTAGTACCATAAAAAGAGGGCAATAAAAATATGGTACTGCTCTTGATGTCATACGGATTATCCCCTACCGGTCGTCTTAGTACTTGTGCGGGTTGGTTAGTTGGAATAAAATAGTCCCTTAGGGTCCTTTGTTGATTTGCTCCTTGGTCAGCCGTTCCTTCTTTTCTCTCCTAGGTGAGCTCTCCTAAGAATTCTCTCGGGCTTAGGATCAAACACTAGACTACCCTCAAGAGAGCGTCTACCAAGCATACAAAACACAATTCAGATTCTTATTGAGTAAGTGAAGCCTCCACTCCAAAGATAAGTCAAAAGATCAAGACTTATCCCTCTGTTCCCACGTAAGTGGTATAAGAAGGGTATGGGCTTGAAATCTTAACCTTCTTTGTTGCGGAGGTCGAATTAGTTAATATAAATGACCAAACAAGTTTTTCACTGCAATTACGTGCCTTAATTCAACCTTCGAGTGCCCTACGACCTATACTTTGCTTGGATGATATTCCCAGGTGATCAAGTGAGAAGTTACTCCAAGGACGATCAAAGGGATGCAAGTAGGGCGAACCCTTCCTTTGAGGTGATGCGTATGCGGTGCCCCTTAACTACCTTTTTGTTCCTTTAAGGGGTGTCCCCTTCCGTGGAGTATCAAAACACTTGGTCAAAAGATAGTATCACCACCACCACAAAGCACAATAGGAGGGTTTGCACCGATAAAGAGATCGATGCTTATAGCCTTAAGGGATCGAGCCTTAGTGCGGTGCCTAATATGCGTGCTCAGTGTCAGAAGTGTGCAACACACCACAAATCTTTGTAATTTCTTTTGAAATCGCAGACAAGTCCCTTAGAATCAGATCAAATGTGAATTGATTTTAGGGTTGAATCTGATTATCAGTCCCACTTTTAGTTATGCGACCATTGAATTAGTAAATTCAAATAACTTGGTGGTCTTGAATTTTAATTTGAATGCGAATACGTGAATAGGAGCTGTATGCAAAAGTTAGAAAGGTGTACCTGTCTCCAGCAATCTCGTGCTAATATGCTTCCAATGCAATAATAAGATCTAATGTACTACTCAATCACCTCTAAATACGTGCACCTAAGGGCATGCAACTTCTAAATAGACAGCTCAATATTTTCTTTTGTTGGTTTTAAAGGCAGGCAAGCAGAAAATAGAATCATGCATGCAAAAAAAATGTAAACCCTAGTAGCTAAAGAATGTGGGGACAAACCTCCAAAAATTCAGCTCCAATTACTACAAGGGCGAAAAGAAATAAATTTTGTGATGACGGAGAATCCTTTGTGAAAGTGGGATTTTGATCTCCTACGTCTTTTCCTCGTGTGGCTTAGCTCGTGGTTGCTGTTGCCGCTCTGTTGCGCCTTGTCGCCTCGTCAGATTTCTCGCACAATAAAAAAATTGATCAAATAATTGTGCAACTTAGAATATTCAAAAATAATGAAGTGAATCTATTGCGTCTGTTGCCTCCCCGGCAACGGTGCCAATTTGACAAGTCGATTTTCTCTTTCGAATAATGTGATTAAGATGATCTGACGTTTTAGTAACAAAATGGTGGAAAATCGCTTAACAAAATAATTACAAGAAAAATTATCACTCACAGAAGAGCGGGTCGTGTTCACAGGGAGGCAATGATGCAATAAAATCTTGATTATTTCATATTCTTTCAATCAAGTGTGAAATCCATAATCAAATTCGACATGAAATGCGATGAAAAGAAGATGCACAATAACTCAAAAATATAAGGGTATATGTGCAATTTTTCCTCACTGAAATATTCAATAAATATGTGATAATTTTATGTAATTTTCAATTGACATGTATTAGAGAAAATTGGTGCACAGTTTAATCCCAAAACCAATGTTAAACATGTGAATATCAATAACCACGCAATTATCAGAAAGTATGAGTATGCAGTCACAATTTCACCACAATAAAATAATCATAAATTAAAATTGATTTTGGTGGCAATGGCATTGAATGTAATTTTTAATTAACTTAAAAATAGGGGATTCCACCTCTCTCCTTGCGCATGGGAGAGAGGTTCAATCAAGGAGATACTCTTACAGGAGGTTTGCTGAAGTGAGGCCGTCGCGGTGGTGGCAGTGGTGTCGTGAGTTGGCCGGAGCTGGCCTGTTGGAGGAGAGGAGTGGCGGCGGTGGAGAAGCTGCAGCTGGATGCGCTTGCTGGTGAAGGCATGCGCGAGTGCAGAGGGCGCTGCAGGGTGCGCAGAGGTGTGGGCGCTGGGCGCTCTGCAGAGCGCGTAGGCACGCGTGGGCATGGTGGTGGCGCCGACTGTGGGTGCTGGATAGGCGCTGAAGAGCCCTGTAGGGAGCGGTGCAGCGTTGCAGCGCCTGCGGTGAAGGAAGGTTGGCCTGCAGCGCCTGCAGAGGGCGCGCAAGGTGCTGGAGGGTGAAGGGGACGGTGCGGGCGCCGGCAGTAGTGGTGGAGAGCGCTGAAGGGGCGTGCCTGCAGCGGTGATAGCGCTAGAGGGTGTGCGCCTGTAGCGGTGCGCCTGTAGTGGTGAGGGCTGGATGGGGTGCGCCTGTAGCGGTGCAGCGCCTGCAGTGGTGATAGCGCTAGAGGGTGCGCGGCGAGGGTAGGCGGCCGGGTGCGAAGGGCGCGGGTGCGCGTGCGGCTGGTGGGTGTGGGTGCGGTTGGTGGTTGCATGCCTACGTGAGAGCTTGCAGTAGAGAAGGTGCGGTGTCTGCGGGCGCCTGGTTGGAGGTGTAAGGCTGGCAGTGTGCGCCTGCAGGCGGTGATGGTGCTGGAGCGGGTGCGCGCCTACAGAGGAGGACGGTTGCGCGGTGGGCAGTAGGGCGTTGGAGGGTTTTGGCTGTGCCTGCCCCTATAGAGGGCACGGGTGCGTGGTGAGGGCAGGTGGAGTGCAGGCTGGTAGGGTGTTTGCAGTGGAGGTTGCGCGGTGCACAGTGCAAGCACGGTTGCACGGTTCCTTCCTCCATTCCCCTCCGCTTGTCCTCTATATTTCTTCTCTTCCGCCTCCCAAGGGATTTTCAAAATCCTTTTTCTAATTTTGGCCGGCGATGGTTTGCATTTGTTGAGGGATGTGCTGAGGGTGGCCGGAGGATGAGGAAGAGATGGAGCCGGTTGTTTGAAAGGGGAATTTACCCTCCCCTCCTTATTCTTTCCTAATATTATTCCTGCAACATAAAAACATAAAATCATTACATATTAAGTTATATAATGCTATATAATAGATGTCAACTTAAATAATGATGCATGTAAACATTCTATAACTTAATGTAGTTATTAGCAAACCTAAAAGATAAGATTAAAGTTAACTTAGGCGTAACAATAGTCATTAAAATGGACTCATCATCCACCCCCAAGATAGGTGTCTCTCATATCCAAAAAAAGTTTATGTTTTTCCTAGTTCTACTGCATCCCAGGTCTTGGTTATGGGGCTTGTGCCATCATTGCTTACTGCTCACTTAAGTCATTTGTCTTAAATTCTTTCACAGTTGTTTTTTGATTCGTTGTGAACTTTTAGGTTAGTTATTATGGTATGCAATAGGTAGGTGAAACTCTATGATATATTTCTGGAACTACTTTGGTGGATTAAGAAAGGAAGCAAACTTTTTAATTAAATTCAAGATATCTTGATATTTTAGGAGTTATTGTAGTCATTTAGAAAAATGCAAGAAAAAAGCAGAACATGTCAAGTGAATTAGATTAGCTCTTAGGTTGGATAGGAAAAGGCAAAATCTGATAAGATCAGCTTGAATTCTGGGCTTGGCCAAATACAATCCAATTTATATTCATCTCTGGTCATGAATATGGCTATGGTGCTGTAGTTGCCTACATAGAAGTTCCCAATGTTCTAACCATAGAAGATAAAAAGGAGTATTTAAAGGATTTCATGAAGTATTCTATTACTGCCCTTTAGGGAAAAAAAAAGGTTGGAGCCGAGTCCTCACTTGATGAACTTAAACTATGTTGGGATGCAGGCATCCCATGCAGGATACTCTGCTTAATTTGAAAGCTTAGCTGGTTTATATGTGTATGTATAGAGTTTATAGACGCATGTGTAAGTTCGAGAAGCATCTTCTTTGTATTCTTTTAGAGGTTCAAATATTTGGATTTTCTCATAGAAGATATTCAATAGATAAATTTTCAATAAGTGTTCCTATTTATAGTTATGTTCCTGTATAAGGTCCTTTTTTCTGAAAGTGAACATATCAGGTCCGATTTCTATTAAGTGTAACATGCTGAATAGAGTTGCCAGTGAAAATAATGGCATATGTTTGGTTAGGTTTGTAATATTCAACTCCTATGATAAAAATATCCCTCCCACATCTTTGAACTTATCTTCTCCCTTATTTCAGACCCAAGCCCTATATTATATATAGTGCCCAACAGAACCATTGGAGTTATCTGGAGAGGGTATTTTATGACAAAAAAAGAGCTGCCTGGAGGAGGGCATATTTCCTATGAAGAAGTAACTGATGCTAACAGGATCCTAGGGTACCTTAGCAGTGTTGAAGGGTTTCTCAGTCAGGGAGAGGGCTGAAGCAAATGGTTGCTTGATCAGGGATTATATAGGCTTTCATAGTGGGCCTAGGTTCAATGTTTAAAATTGTCTAACCCCTGAAAAAACTATTGCTCCTAGCTTCCACTATCACCTTATTAGGACCTTAAGTGTGAAAAAATTAGAGTAATTTATATGGAAGTTCCTTAATGTAGACATAATTATGTTGTGAAGTTTGAATTTAAAAGTAGGGATTATTTCCATCCATTTGTTTTGTGTGGAGGGGGACCCAAATGGGTTGGAGCTGGTTTTAAAATGGAGCTGGAGTGCACTTTTACCGTGGGTTAAGCATTGCCTTTCTTTTCCTCTTACATATTATCTGGAAGCTTTCTCAGTGATGATGTCTTGTGCACATCTTCCCTTTATAAAGCATTTGCTACCACTAAAGACAAAGTCTTTGAAGTTGCTGAGAGAGCATACATAGGTTATTCATATTGTCTGACTTTACAGCTATAATTCATGAACTTTGACTGGAGCTTGCTATGTACATTTTGAGGGATGGGGTTCTTATAAGGATCCTAGGGAAGAGGCTTGAGACGGGGGTTGATGAAGAAGCTGTGGAAGGGCTGCAACAAGAGGAAGATGGGGCAGAGGGAAAACTTGTCCAAAAAGTATTGTTTTCATTCCCTCAAAGGGATGAATTTCTTGTCTATGTTCAGGAGCTTTTATGTAAATTACACAAAACATAATATGACCCTTTTTTAAAATATAAACGGAGTTGCGAATTTTATTTCAACTAATGACTATATTCTGCTTTCTGATATTACTGAATTTAGCACCATTATGTAAACTATAACCTTTTGAAAACATATCTTTCAGGAGGCTTAACCTTTCTAAATTCTAATCTTGTAACTATGTTCTTAAATTACCATATTATTGAATTTTAAGTGATGTTTATGTGGTTATTTTCATATACTAAAAATGAGTTATTATTTGTTTGTTTTTTTTTCCTTCTTTGATGATAACAAGGTATTGTCTGCATTTGTAAAGTCTTTTTCTGTGATGCTTGGAACTTATGGTTTTGTGTCGGAAGTGTACAACCATAAGAAAATTCAAACTACACATTTTTTTTTTCTTTCGAATTCATCCATTTTGTGTTGGCGTTCACTAGGGCCTCCTTTGTTAGAAGATAATAAATCATGATAAAGAAATTACACAAAACATTCTAACATTGATTTCTGTTACAATGAAAAATATCTTTTCTACATTGCCCATGAAGTTGGCCGAGTAGGCCAACTATGCGGTTGCATACTTGTCAACACTGCCCTCTCCGCATCGAGTATTCCTAGGTAATCCATTAAGTGGGCAAGGTGACTGGTCGGGCTGAATACCTGAGTAGTCTGTTGAGTAGTTGATTGATTTTGTGATAGAATCTATTTTAGGTTTGATTTTTTTTGTTTGAAAAAAGGTATTTTATGTCTGATTTTGTTGTAGGGCTGATTGGGTAGTTAGCTAAGTAGTCGGTTGATTTTTTGATAGAATATATTTTAGGTTTGATTTTTTTTTGAAAAAGGTATCTTAGGTCGGATTTTATTGTAGGACTGATTGTTATGATTTTAGGTGTGAGTTTAGGTCTTATTTTAGTTGTGGTTAATCAACTTATAATTATTTTATATTTTTAAAATAAAAAATACAAAATCACATACTTATCTACATACTTGTCTGCATATCACATACTCTCTATGCGGTGACTTAATCGATCGCATACCGCATATTGACTTCCTGAACCTAGAATGTCTTTATGTCAATATCCATTAAATAATGATTTTTTTTATGCTGCATGAAATGCAATTTACAATAGGGTAATTCTCTTTCACCTCGTCAAAAAATCTCTCTTTTTTTTTCCTTTGTATAATCTGCCAGAGGATGGTGCAGAATAAGCATTGACATTTAAAATTTAATGTCGTAGGAATCAATATTAGGTACAAGATGAAAAATAATGATGCTTATACCGATTTTCAGAAATTGTGTTAAAATTGTGCTTCACCTTGCTTGTAATGCTTGAATCTTCTCATTTTCAATTGCTAAACAATTCAAAAATCTTGGCGATGGAGGAGAAATCCCCAAGCATTGTGCCTAACCTCGTGCACCTTGGAACGTAGAGTGCCCTCAAGAAATTGGCCTCCATATGATCCTACTGGCCGGAGCAATTGGGCTGTATTCCAAAAAATGCCTGCCCAAGGCATATTGGAGTTATTTGACTCTTTAACAAATAGCGTTGTAACATGGAATGAGATTACAAATCAAATCTAAAATGTTTTTACTTCTTGAAATAAGACCTTTGTGCATATTAGCAAAGGTCAGACCGTAAAAGCTTGAGCTATGGTGAGAAATTCCACAATATATATAAGTGCACATGGTCACATGAGGTGTCACTCATGCAATAAACAAATACATTAAGCTGTAAAGTAACTTGCTTATGGCCAAGTGCTTTACATGTTTAGCTAAGTGTAGCAGGGCTAACAGTTGTATGTTGCGGTAAGTTCTTATGGTTTTGATATTTTTCTTCCTTTTCTATTTTATTCTTGTAATGGGTTTTAGTTGTGATCCTCGCAACGACTCTTGTGAAAAGAATCGATGGTGGTGGTTGTAGATGGAAGATTCTCAAGAATTGTTATCTTCCCCAAGTCCTGATAAAAGATCTCCAAATCTTGGAACTTGCTCTTCTCTGAATCATGGTGAGTGATCTTCACCAAATTAGGATTGAGTTTGTTAGGGAAGATGATTATGGAAGTGTTGAGTTATAGGGATATATTTGATATTTATTTATTTCTTGTGGGGTACTTATGTAATTTGTCCAATCCTCTTTCATATAAAAGAAGGGTTGGAGTTTCTTTTGGAGGCTAATGCACATCATTTTGTTCCACATGGTATCAGAGCAACGGTCCTTCAAGACGGTGATTTGACGGATCTCCACTAAGTCGCCACCGCCACTGTAGCATTCGACAGAGATGATGCAGCCACTGTCGGACAAGCTGGCAGGGGTGGCTACGCTGTCACCAGTCTACTTGGTTGGGGCAGTGTTGCCGGTCAACCAGGTAGGCCAACAGTGCTCCTCGGGGTCGGCAGGACCTACAGTAGCCACTGTAGGGGGTGGTCGTTTATTTCCTGTGGCTAGGATTTATGTCTACGTGATGAGCCTTCACTCACGCTTGATTTGAATGGCGATGAGTTTTTCTCGCTTATGGTAGAGAGGTTTGATCCAAGAAGAAGATCAACCTTTGTTTTTACGGGGCGTGTGTATGTAGCCCAACAAGTTGCGAAGAAGAAGGTTAGGAGCTCATGGGTGAATTGACTCTGGTGCCTCTATTCATCTCACAGGAGATAGAGATTGGCTGGTTGTTCCACAGGGAATAAGAGATGTGAGAGTGGCCAATGGGGCTACCTCTCCAATCACTGTTGTTGGACAAGTAGATGTGACCCCAAAGTTGAAGGTTGAGAAGGTATATTATGCTCCGAGTTTTCTATGAATCTCTTGTCTGTGAGTTGTATTTGTAGGGATCTTGGATGTCTGGTTATATTTGATGAGAAGTACTGATATTTCCAAGATTGTCTAACAAGAGAGATTGTAGGCGGAGGAATTAAGAGAGATGAGTTGTGCTATCTTGACATGCCCACCTTGTTTGCTGAAGCTGTTTCCATCAGCTGTGATCCAATGCTGTGGCACAGGAGGCTTGGGCACCCTTCCGTTGGGAAGATGCGATAGATGTATCCAGAGTTGTAAAAGTCCCTGACTATACAATGCGATGATTGTTAGATGGGTGAACGCCACAGGAGCAGTTATTCCCGGAGAAATGGTAAGGTCAGCCCAGTGCCTTTTGCCCTGGTTCACTGTAGAGTTGCTACTCCAGTCGAGCACAAATGCTTTGTTGTATTCTTGAATGATCATAGTCGTCTTACATAGGTCTTTCTGATGAAGGTTCGCAGCGAGATGCTTTTTATTGTGCAACAGTTTCTTTTTGAGTTGCAAACCCAGTATGCTACCACAGTTTGAGTTTTTCGTAGTGATAATGCACTTGAGTCAATGCATAAAGATCTACAAAGGGTTTTTCGCTCCAAGGGAATCCTTCACCAGACTTCATGTACTCATACTTCCCAGCAGAATGTGATTGGTAAGCGCAAAGTGAGACATCTCCTTGATATTGTTAGAACTTTAATGTCTCATATGAAGGTTCC
Source organism: Thalassia testudinum (assembly GCA_037157565.1). Classification (NCBI taxonomy): domain Eukaryota; kingdom Viridiplantae; phylum Streptophyta; class Magnoliopsida; order Alismatales; family Hydrocharitaceae; genus Thalassia; species Thalassia testudinum. The sequence continues at coordinate 125,499,080 of JAZHRO010000013.1, forward strand.
TAGGCAATTTTGGGATGATGCCATACTCACAGCAGCATACTTGATTAATCGAATGCCATTGTTTGTGCTTCATGGTCAAATACTGTATCAGATTATATACTCAGGATGTAGCAAGTCGTTCTCCCTACCTTTGAGAGTATTTGGGTGCATATGCTTTGTGCAGAATCATGGCAACTAGGATAAGTTTGCTCCTCGAGCTATGAATTGTGTCTTCCTTGGTTACTCCAGGATGCAGACGGGCTACAGATGCTATGATCCAATCCGTAGAAGATATGTTGTTACTGCTGATGTGACCTTCTTTGAGAAGATTCCTTCTCAGATGAAGGATCCTCTATGGAGGCTATTATATAGGAGATAGATATATCACAGGAGACTGCAGTTGAACAGTTCCTAAGGAGATGAGCCTATACAACATCCTACCTTTCCAGATAGATGTGTCTCAGATGGAGATGGGGAACCTATGCAGAGGAGATCTAGTACAGTATGCAACCTTTATCCCATGCCCCAGTATATAGCGATTTCTCATTTGGAGAATGAAGACAGACAGTTTACCTCTGCTATTACTACCAATGTTGTTCCCAGAGATTTTGTTTAGGCCTCTCAAGATCCCAGGTGGAAAGTTGCTATGGATGAGGAAATGTATACATTACAGTCCAGCAAGACATGGGATCTTGTGCCATGTCCCATGGGTGTTACAGTTGTTGGGTGTATACAATGGGTGTATACGATAAAGTACAAATCTAATGGGACTGTTGAGAGATATAAGGCCAGACTTGTTGCCAAGGGGTTCACTCAAACATATACGGTGGATTACTTTGAAACTTTTTCTCCGATTGCTCGTATTACCTCTATCAGGATTATTCTTTCTGTAGTAGTGATTCAGAAGTGGTCATTATACAAGCTAGATATTAAAAATGCTTTCTTGTATGGAGATCTAGCTGAGGTGTACATGAAACAACCACTAGGTTATGATGTTCAGGGGGAGCTTGTGTGTTGCTTATGAAAGGCCATTTATGTCTTGAAGTAGAGTCCCAAAGCTTGGTTTTGAGAGACTCAATTTAGAGATCAGGAAGATTGGGTTTCAGCGGTTTGCTACTAACCATTTCATCTTTACCAGGAGGACAGAGTATGGCAGTACCTGGAGAACAATTATTTTGGCAGTCTATGTTCATGACATGATCGTAACTAGTGATGATGCAGATGGCATAGTGTAGACGAAGGCATTTTTATAGTCTACTTTTGTCCTTAAAGATTTAGGTGACCTTTAGTACTTGTTGGGGATTGAAGCAGTTTGCTAGGGGACCAACTTGTCCCTTTCTCAGAGACAGTATACCTTACAGATCCTTGAGGATGCTGGGTTGCTTGGAACCAAGTTATCTGGGATACCAATACAGCCACAGTTTGGCCATAGTACAGATGAGACAGAACCCTTGTTTGAGGATATCACTAGATATCGTAGTACCGTTGGTCACTTGCTATATTTGACCATTACACAGCATGATATTAGTTTTGCTGTTAGTAGAGCCAGTCAGTTTATGCAGAATCCACGGTATAATCATTAGTGAGAAGTGTTTCATTCTAAGATACCTAAAGGGCACCCCAGGTAGAGGTTTGCAGTCTAGAGAGAGTGAATCTTTTAATCTTTTGATGTATACAGATGCTGATTATGTGGGATCTATAGAAGACCAACGATCTACTTTAAGTTTTACTGTTTATATGGGAGGTAACTTAGTTTCTTGGAGGAGCAAGAAGTAAAATATAGTGGCTTGCTCTAGTGTAGAGGCAGAGTATAGATCTATGGCCCAATCAACCTGTGAGATTATGTGGATGGTCAGTTTTCTACAGGACTCAGGAATAAAGATTGATTGCCTATCCTGCTTTACTGTGATAATAAGTCAGCTACCCAAATTGCCTCGAATCCGGTCTTCTACGAGAGGACCAAACACATTGAGATTGACTGTCACTTTATATGAGATGCAGTCTTGGATGGCAAGATCAGTACCCCTTATATATCCTCCGAGCTTCAGTTAGCCGATATTCTCACGAAGTCGTTGAAGAAAAAGCAACATGATTTCCTTGGTAGCAAGTTGGGTCTCATAGACATATACGCCTCACCTTGAGGGGAGGTGTTGAGTTGTAAGGACATATTTGATATTTGTTTATTTCTTGTGGGGCACCAATGTAATTTGCATAGTCCTCTTTCATATAAAAGAAGGGCTAGGATTTTTTTTGGAGGCTAATGTACAGGAAGAATGTGAAGGGAGACAGGAGGATCGTCCAATTCATCTTATTTAATCCCTTCTTGAGTGATTGTATTGAGAGAGACTTTGAGAGCACTTTAGTATTCTATATTGTCCAATCTCCTAGTAGAATTTTGAGGGTTACATTCTGACATACACCTTGATTGGTAGAACATGTCACCAATTTGCCTGTCTTCTTGTGTATCTCTTGTGCTATCATGCAATCTATCATTCATTCTTCGTTTATGTGATTGAGCCCCTCTTCCAACTGAACCTAGTAGGGATTGTAATGTTATTGATGATCACTTGGATGGTAGCTTCTTGTCCCACATCTCTTGATCTAAAGGATTGAAAGTGGGGGCAATTATTGTCAAGAACAAGTACTTACAAGGTCAAGCTGTTCTCTTGAATTCCGTTTGGTCCTTGTAAGTTGTAAGGTTAATTCCAATAAGTTATTCTAATTGAACTTTTTTATTTGTCATGACCTGTCCTCTAGATAGGTTTGACTAAAATTCTTTTTTAACAATGGACAAATAAAAGCATAGGATAATTTTAAAGGAAATTTTTGTATTATTTCACCAAAAAATGCTAAGATCCATAAAAATTCTTAGTAAAATGAAAGACACTTGTAAATACAATGTTGATTATATTTTATTTTTACATGCCCTTGTGGCGTCAAATGCGTAAGATGATGCTCTTTTCTTTAAAAGAGAAAGGATGGCTACTAGATTAGGCTTCCACTCCATCGCTCCTCCAAAAAGTAAAATTACATATTCAGCATCCAATGGTGGAAGACAAGGTCCCACAACATTTTCACACCACCCCCTCCTGGTGGAGAAGCAACCCATTTCGTTCTCTAACTGAATCGACTGTATCTTGGACAAGCTTTAATCCATGATGCAGAATTTACTTGAATAGTTGAATGTCACCCTTAAAGGCATCCTGGAAGTCTACCATAGAGCCAATGACAACCCTAGGGATGGAGAGGCGCTCCCAAGCCATCTTCCTGAAGCCATAAGAGGACATAGGCTGGAGGTCTTTAGCATTCACTGCCCACAGTCATTGCATCATTTTTGTCGTGGGACTACCCCTTTGGAAAAGCCAAAGGAAGATCTTCATCTTTAGTAGGATCCTCACTTTCCAAATGATAGCACTGTCCAAGACGATCACTACATTTGTTGCATCCACCTTACTGCACCAAGATCTCAACAGACCTTCTAGCCTCGAAACTCCCCCTCTCCTACTCCAAGGAGTCATGGGTCCCATCCCTAGGAAGAGTCATGGACCATGACCAAGAAGTAATGTAGATCAACCATCCTTACCTCAGAGGAGCTCCCACCAACCCTGGGGATGCATGCTCCAGCATCACCTTGTGTGGGCCCATCTCATACACCTTTCATCAAATGATGCTTGTCCGGTATAACATACAACCTTGGTAGTTGGTACAAGCAAAGCACCTGATCCTCCCAAAATATTAAAATATGGCCATCACCCAAAACCAGCTATAAGAGATGGGAAACTTGTTGCATGACCAAGACTAGCCCTATCTAGAAAGCAGAGGCACCGGAAGAAACTTTATCCCCTCGACCGTATTCACAACAATCCATAAGGACCAACAAGGCGGTTCCACATTTTGGAATGGCTTCACTTGTCATTTTACCAACAACACATCACTAAAATCAACTAGCTTGAGCAGCCCAAGATTGCCATTCTTGATGGGCCTATACATAGCTTCCCATGCCACTAAATGCGAAAAATGGTCCACTTGGTCGCTCCCCTTCAAAAAATCCCTTTCCTCAATGCATCAATCTTCAAGATTTTCTTTGGTGATCTAAAAGAAGCAAGATGGAAGATTAGGATAGCTAATAAAGTAGATTTTAGGAGTGCTAGGTGTTCCCCCCCTCGAAAGCAACCTCCCTTTCCACCACTAAGCCTCCTTTGCAAACTTTTATAAGGGGCAGCCAATCACTTATTGGCAATTCTTTCCTCTTCGAAGGCAAGTTGAGGTAAACCAAAGTTACCAAAGGCAAACTCCCCTTAGTTGTGCTGAGCTGAGCAGGTGAGGGCACTGCTATACCTCCTTGTCCAAATTGAATGGCACACACCTCTGGAAATGATCACAAGGGATCTTGCAGATGCTCCACCCCACAATTGATACTCCCTAAAAAGCTATGTCCAAAATCCAAGGAAAATCCCTCATCAATGCAGGGACTCAAATTTGGAAAAATTACCAGCTCCTCACCTTGATGTTCGTCACCTTTCTTGCTTCCATAATCATCGTAGCCAACTCATTTCTTTCCAATTTCATCTCCACAATTATCGCCACCACTTCTAAAAATAGGAACAATGCCACCTTGCTTGATTCCCAAGATTTCAGCGCAGCCAATGCCAACAGTTTTCGGTTCTGGAAGTTGCTGGCTATTACGCTTAAATTGCGCAACCGATTCAGCCACAAATGGCAGATTTGAAGGCTCTTCATCTCCAAAACTAAATTTCAATTCCAACTGCCCTTGTTTTACGAATTCAAATTTTGAATGCAGAGGAAAATCCTGCCTAACAGTAGGCTTCCATATCTGTTGCATGGTCTTCTTCTCCAATGACTTCGCCAAACCACCATTGCTTACCACCTCAATGTAAGATCTTTTATGCAAATGATCACGTAAATCACCAACTAACTTGAACTTTATGACCAAGAAGAACCCCTCAACCTAAGAATTACCTTGGATGAAAATTTTAGATCCGCGAGAATCTCTCAAAAGACCTAAACACACGATAAATCCCCCTCTTGCAAGCCAATTCCCGCGAATTGCTTTATCATTGCAAAATTGGCACACAATTCATGCACCACCTTCAATGCATGCCAAAGTGAATTTGATACCTTTTCTCAAAGTAGAAGATTAGGATTTTAATGGTTTTGAAGCTACCACAAATATGGGTTCGACTTAAATCATGATCCCATCGTTGTTATTTCCTCTGCCATTTTTTAATGTAAATCGATTCCAAGACGTTTTTCTCCCTTTTGTGTGGGTGGAGGATGTAGAATTTTCTTTCGGTGTATCGCTTTGTGATGAGTGATCTTTGGTGGTAGAGGCAGAAATTGGCAGGACGACAAATATTGATCTTGATGCGTTAGAAGATTCAAGTTATGGGGAAGCTTTGGAGTGCGTGCTTGTGATGAGTCAAGATTCAAGATGTGGTTCGAAGCCATGGAGATCACTGTTGCAAAGACATAGGTTGGTTTATCGTAGCAAGAGGTAGTGATTGTGAGCATTGAAGGAGAGTGAAGATACATTTGTCAAATGATTAGTGCGGATGTTTGGGTAACTTTTTCTAGGGTGGGGTTTGGTTTTTGGAGTGAGATGTTCAACTTGAATTTCTTGTGAAAGTTGTGTCCTTGTGGGTGAGCTCTCTGTGGTGTGACAATGAAGTTGGTTCCTTGTGCTTACTGTATTTATCTTTAACTTAATTCTAATGGATCTGGATGACTATTGAATGTCGGTAGTCTTCCTATTTTCTCTCTCAAAAAAAAGAAAAAGAATGGCATGCAAACGAACTTAGCACTCTGAAAATTCTAACCAAAGCTGCTAATTTTTTTGCTTCTTGCGTGCCTATCTCAATAAAGAAGAGGGTATCATCTGCATATTGCAAAATACGTGTCTTGACTAGGACATTTACTGACCTTCTCTTCAATGCATTATTCATTTTCCCCCTTAAGAAAATGAAAAAATAACTACAAAAGGATGGTAGTCATCATTGCCATGAAAAGGGAACTACAAAACATAGAGGACATCTCTCGCATGCCAATGAGACTAATAGAGCAATCATAGGTATCTCTTGATAAGATTTTAAGTTAAGACAAGCATCCCTTTGCTGAAGCCAAAGTTTAGCCAAAAAAGGCATTGTTTGTTGTGTACTCTCCACCTTGGAATTGTAGGCATCTACTCTTTAAGCTGCTATATGTTCTTTTTGGAGAAAAAAGAACTCAAGCTATCTTGAAAGGCCCCCAACCAAAGTGCACAACTTATGCATACATCCTCCACCAAAGGACACTTGAATAAACATGATCAGTGATTGTAGAAAAGAGGGGAAGCTCGCTTTTTGTCAGACACTTGATTCGGCTAGGCCCTTTGCATTCAGTTCACTAGGGTCTTTGCATGTTTTTTGCCTTTATAATCTGATGGGCTTTCATCTGCCAGGCCCTCCATCTCACTGAATTAGTCTATTCTACCATATTGGTCTTCCTAAAGCAGGTTTATCTTTTTGCACAAATATTTCTGTAAAGGGAGAAGATAAAATAGAATTCTATTTATACTCAAAACCCTACTCTTTGTATAGAGAGAGTCTTAGGGTAAATTACATAAGCAACTCTCAAACTTTCAAAAAATAACACATGTACCCTGACATAACATAACAATAATACTTACACTCTACCTCAAGCTGGAGCATATATATCTAGCATACTCAGCTTGGAACAAAGAAATTCATGACACTTTCAAGGTAATGCCTTAGTGAAGATATTCGCCACTTGCTACTTTGATGTAGTAGAGGTGCATATCTTGCTAGAGGTTACCATGTCCTGCATAAAATGACAATCAATCTCAATATATTTAGTATGTTCATGAAACATCGGATTAGAGGCAATAAACACAGTCGATCCGTTGTTACAGAACATTGGGATAAGTCTCTCAACTTCAATTTCCAGATCCCCAGGAAGTTAATAAGCCACATAATCTCACAACTAGCATGTGCCATTGCCTGATACTCTTGCCTCAATACTAGATTTGGACATCTTAACCTGCTTTTTACTTTTCCATGTTACCAAATTCTCCTTAGGAAAGGTAGCGTAATTAGTGGTAGATCGTCTGTCCTCTGGACTCCCTACATAATCAGCATTAGAATATGCATGTACATCTAAATGATCATTGTTTTTATGTAAAGTCCTTTTCCTGAACTTCTTTTGAGATACTTGAGGATAAGATTAAGACATACAACAATTCCAGTGACTATACCTTAGGTTCTCCATAAGTTCGCTGGCCCTGTTAATTGCATAACTGATATCAAGTCTAGTCATAGTAATATACAAAAGTTTCCCAACAATGCTCTTCTACCTGCCTTTGTCCTTAAACAATGGATCCTCCTCTGGCAATCGACACAGTGGCTCTATAGGTACCATAGATGGCTGTGCACCAAGTAGTCTAGTTTTACCAAGAAGTTCATGCACATACTTTCTCTGGGAAATGGACATTCCTTTTAAGTTTCTAGCAACCTCAACCAAGAAATAACACAGGTTTCCTATATCTTTTATTACAAAAATGCTCTATAAGTATGCCTTTGTTTTCTAAATCCCCTAACTGTCATCCCCATTGAGCAACATATCAACATATACAAGAATAATAATTCCAGAGTCCTTTTGTCTAAGAAAAATAGAATGATTAGATGTAGACTTGCATAAACCAATCTCTTATACAACACTGAGCCTCTCAAACCAAGCTCGGGGGCTTTGCTTTAGGTATAACCCTTCACCACAAGTTTGACTTTCAACCTCTAAATAGTGCCATTCGGGTGATACTTCACAGTAAAAACCCATCTTCAATACATAACCTTGGCTCCAGGTGGAAGATGTGACAAGTCTCACATACCACGAGACATAAGTGCATCCATCTCATCCTGTATAGCCTATCTCCAGCTAGGATCTCAGAGGGTCTCATCATGATGTCTAGGAACAACCATAGTTGCAAATGCTGTAATAAAACTCTGCAAGTCTGGACTAAGGTGATCAGTAGCAGTATAGTGTACCATAGGGGGTAAGGTACAAGATCTCACTAGCTTTTTGAAAGCAATAGGAAGCTCATCTTGCTGTTGTGGTGGATCATCCGGATCTGATGATGGTGATGCGACGTAAGGTTCCTCCTGATCATCTGCCTGCATGACAGTTAATGGAACTGGAATAGAACTATGAAGACTCACATAAGTCTATGAAAATCAATCAAGGCTAGACCCATCATGAGAGAAATAGGGAGTCTTCTCAATAGAGGAGACATTTGTAGACATAGTATCACCTAAGGTTTGAAATGTCGATTTTGATGTTGTTTCGATAAATTTTCAAGTGCGCATTTCACTGGCACACCTAAGGTATGTCGTGGAAATGCCCATGTTTTGATGTCAGATTTCGACTATTTCGATGCTCCAAAAATAGTCCATTTCGGAGCAGTGATTTAAATGCTGATGGTATGTCGTCGCTGCTTTTGGGATGGGATCGTGCATACACAGGAATAGTATCGATTTGCACGTGTGCCATCGGCATGCTGAGGATTTCGACGGCATGCCAATAGTTGCCAACAATTTTGGATGCATGCCGGTCAGTGTTGTCGGGTGGGATTTCGGCTGAAAGAGGCGGGCTTGAAAGTTTGAAATCTGAAATGGGCAGCAAGAGTGGATTTCGGTCACACACAACTGGAATTTTGAAATCTGAAATGGATTGGATCACACACACACACACATAGATTTATTTGAGTGAAATTTGAGTATTTTTACATTATTTTTAGTATTTTTGTAATTTTTTGTCGGCAAGTCAGCATGCCCTCAGCATTCCCATAGCGTGCCCTCGGCATGCCCATCAGTATGCCTATTGAAAAACGGGCATTTCGACGGCATGCACACTTAGAATTTTATCGGCACGGCATCGAAATCGACTTTTCGAACCTTAATTCGGAGGCATGTTGACACATGCCAACAAAAATGACATAACTAGTCAAAATAATTAGAATTTTAAAAATAACTATTTAAATGGATAAATATTTCCATTTAAGTCTTAAATCATGTATTATACTTTCTATTTAAATGGATAGCTATTTTTAAAATTAAGGACTACAAGAAGAAAAGTGCTAATGTCCATTTAAGCCTTAAATCATGTCTTATACTTTCTATTTAAATGGATAGCTATTTTTAAAATTAAGGACTATAAGAAATGTGCTAAAGCTAATTTAAATGGTGATATATTGTTGATATTAGGGAATTTTGAGGAAATTACTAAAAATGACTTTGTTACAATATGAAAAAATGCATAGGCTCTAGAAGACCAAAATCATGTTTTGAGGAGCCCCTCACGGTACGGATCATCAATATCTTTCAAGTTGGCGATATGCGATACATAACTCGTGCAATAGTAGCAGCGGTGCAGCGCAGCAGCAGCTAGCCAGTAGCCAACAGTAGCAATGGTGTGCGGCATGCATCACACGTGTGCGACCTAGCAACATGCAACAATGCAAATCGACATACCGTTAGCATGCTGACAATTTCGGTGGCATGCCGTTAGCATGCCGGGGACATCCCTACATTTCGAGATGTCGTGTCGATATGTCAACTCATCAAAAATCCCTGTTTTGCTGGCATGCCGGGGGCATGTCGACGGCATTTTAGTCACTGGTATCATCTCCCAACTGGATTAAAACATCAATACCCCTTCTAGGTTTTGAAATAACCTAAGAAAACACACTTAACAGACTAAGATAATTTGTCAGGGATCTCAAAGAGGCGAACAAAACATTTGCACTAAAAAATCTACAGTGGCAATGCAAAAGGTGTAGTTTTGGCTGTAACAATAGTAACGGTGTGGCTCCGTCAAGCACAGGGGGAGTATTTATCAAATAAGTGAATGTTAGGATAGCATCCCTCCTAAAAATTCTTAGGTACATTCGTGGCAAGCATCACAATTCTAGTAACATCAAGCAAATGACGTAATTTTCGTTCTACAATCCTGTTTTGTTGCAAAGGGTGAGCACAAAAAGTTTGATGAAGGGTACCATTATTAGAAAGAAAATCTGCCACATCTTTTTGCATAAATTCCAATGCACTGTCACTTTGAAAAATTTTGATGCGGGTAGAATACGCATCAAAAAGGTCTAAGAAAGATGACTGATGTCATCGACAAAAATCACAAAATATCGGTAAACATTCCGATCAATTATTAGAATGGACCCCAAACATCACAATGAGCCAACTCAAAAGGCACTGAGCATCTTTTATTCTGTTTAGATGAAAAAGAAGTATGGTGGTGCTTTCTAAGATGACAAGCTTCACACTCCAAATTATTTGGTATATCAGATTTTGGAAATATTTTTTTTAGACGTCAAATAGATGGATGACCTAGTCGATGATGTCAAAGAACTAGATCCATAGAAACAGAAGCAGCACCAGCAAACAAAGTGGAAGCATCAAGATAATAAGGTCCATCACGTTTAATCCCCCCACCAATCATTGTCTCCATCTGGATGTCCTAAAAACAAAGTACTCATTAAATATAACAAGACATTTAAGCTTTTTACACAAGCTGTAAATGGATAATAAGCTCAATGGAAAATCTGGAGTACAATAAACAGTAGACAGCCTTAGCTTGTTTGAAAAATAAACCTCTTCAACTCTAGTGACGGGAGAGTGTGTCATTAGCCAAGCGAACAGAAGTAATATCATGTGCCTTACGCATATAAACAATATCTTCCTTACTACTAATATGACTCGAAACACTTGAGTCAACAATCCATGAAGAAGAAGACGTAGTGGCAAGGTTTGCAAAGCTACTAGTTGCAGCCAAAGATGTATTGTCTGAGGCAATGGGCTAACACAGAAGAGCCACAAGACGGGCATAGTCATCCATTGTCAACATAAGAGCAAGAGATGACATAGGAATAGAAGTAGAGTCGGTGGAGGAAGGCAACTCCTCAACCATCGTAGTAGTAATTGAGCAATTCCTTGGATGGCTGAACTTGGCCCAACACTTTGTTGAGGGGTGCTTAGTCCTTTGGTAATGGACATGTGGTTCATAGACACGACCTCGTCCACGTCCACGACCACCTCCATAGCCACGACCCCCTTGAAATCCACCTTTGCCTCTAGATGTAGTAAAGGCAGATGCCTTAGTGTTTAGTGTTGTAGAGACAACCAGAGGATGACTAGTATCCATGAATATCTTCTGCAAGCATCCATATATAATCTCCAAATCAGGCATAATCTCAAAAGCCAGAATATTCTCATGAGCAGATGAGAACTTAAGATTTAACCCATCTAAGAATCTGTAGACTTGCCATGTCTGTCTCAGGTTGGTCTGAGTGTTACAACAAGAAGGTTGAAATACATTGAGCTCTTTAAAGAGCCCTTTCATCTCAGTAATATTCGATTAACGTCCTTTCTCCTTGAGACGTGGATCATATACGACGATATATATCTGAGAGACAAGCATGCTTGAATTTCTGAGAATATTTCTTGGACAAGCTCTCTCATATATCCCTCGTCGTCTTCTTATATAACAGGTTATCTGATGCTCCACACTATTCATTATCCAATTCATCACTAGATAATAATCTTGCTCCCATTTTTCGAAATCTTTATGAGTTGACTTAGGGGGATAACTAGGAAGAATCAGAAGCTTCTTGTGGTCATCCACAAATATTTTAAATGCCTATGCCCATAATAGATAATTTTGAGATTCGTTTAGCTTAATAGTAGTCCCTTAGACCATCAAGGAAGTCGAGGTAGTCATTGGCTTGATTTCAGCAGATTCAGTCGATGCAGAAGCCATGATTGTAACCAAATAGATGCAAGAAAGCACTAAATCAGATCTGATATATGAGAAGCACCAAATCAGATCTTAAATTGCTCTACGGGTTATGGGAGGCACCAACCATAACCCAAGATGATTGAGAATAATCAGAGCCACCTTCGGAAGACATTTAGATCATGATTCTTTCGACCAGTGGCGGTGTAGCCCCTTTACAAGAGGGTAGGACATCCCCAACACAACACCACAAGGAGTAGATCGCCTCCTAGATGGCACCATCGATGCTATAGGTGCTCCTAGCGGTGCCTGGTGGCACTGATGGACTGTTGGAAGTGCTACTGACCGCAGATGACACCCGGTGGCACTCGACGATGCTACCAATGTTTTAAATGTCGATATCGATGTCGTGTCGATAAGTCGAAAAAGGGATTTGTTAGGGATATATCACTAATATTGGTGAATTTTGGGGAAATTGCTTAAAAGGCTCAAAATGTCTCAAATTTAACAATTTTATAACTAGTACATCATGAAGAAATGCTTATAAGACCAAAATCATAAATTTTGAATGAAAACATAATAGAAATGCACTAGTCGCATATCAACAAAGTTATATATTGAAAAGAAAGTGCATATAACATGATAGTAATTGAAAAATGTTCATAGTAATGCTACTCACAAGAAGAAATGAAATATTAATAACATCAGAGTATTAGGGTTTAGGGTAATTTGGGTAGAAGTATGTGCATGTGCAACATGATGATCTTCAAGTGCGAAGAAAAGGGCAAACTGAGGAAGGAGATTCAGATGTGCAGGGCCAGAGGTAGATGTCTTTAGCTTAAATCAGTAGAGGTTAGGGAACAGTGGATAGCAAATGAAGGTATCTTTGGGCATGGGTTTAAGGTTTAAACCCTAAACCCTAAATCCTCGATTAATACTTTATGACTTTTCTTATAATTTAGTCTATCAGCAAATTATGTGTCCATGTGAGTCACATAGGGCATGGGACAAGAAAAGAAATGAAGAGAATGTGTGCCCATGTGAGTTGCACAATCCAACACTAGCAGACAAAGATATGTGATCAACATATCTCCCATGTCGGTCACATGTCTCCAATTTAAGGGAAAAATTGTATTGCAATGCTTCATTTTTTACGATATATCACCGATATCCCTTGATATTGGTGATATGTTGACTGATATCATGGAAAAAGGCATGGTACATGGTGTCGATATCCTCCAGCTCGTCGACATCGACATATCAGCAACATTGTCAATATGTCGGCATTTCAAACCTTGGGTACTACCTGGCGACACTGTTGGGTGGTTCCTGGCAGCACTACTCGGTGGTTCCTAGTGACACTGCCTGGGCTACTGATCGCTGAGATGTAGATCGAAGAGAAGGTTTATTTGGCAGGAAAGGCACTGAAGCACGAAGGATCTAGGATCCACCCTGCTCTAATACTATGTTTAGGGATAATAGAAAATAAAATTCTATTTAGACTCAAAACCCTAGGTCTCTTTATATATAGAGAGCATTAGGGTAAATTACATAAGCAACTCTCAAACTTTCAGAAAATAACACATGCACCTTTACATACTTATAATAATAATACTAACCATCTAGGAAGCTAGAAGGCTTTAATTCTCTAATTTCATTCCTTCCTCTCATGAGAATGCTTCACCATCTTTAAAAGGACATTTGAAATGTGTTCCATGAATTTCGAATAAAGATCCTTTTTCCCTTTTAGAAAAGTGAGAAAAAGGCTTCTATATGTTCAGATAGATTTAATTCTTGCCCCAGTGGCTTCAGGCTGTCTATGAATTTGCTTGTGTGAATGTGCTGGCATAGGGTGGGGTTAGATATGTGTCTATATATGGGCCTTGATTGCTTTTGTTCAGTAATAATCAGGTGTCTGGTAGTAATTTATTTAAAGCTGCAAAAAGTGGATAGTTATGCATGTCTTTAACGATATGTAAGCGAAAAAGCACACATTATATGCATCTGGATTTCCTCCAATGCATGTGATCTATCCTTTTAGCAAAACTCAACGGAGAAGATATTGCATTTGCATCTACTACCCTAACAAGATAGAAATACTGCTGCCTCTTGTATCAATTGGCCTGACTTTTGGTTGCATTGCTGATGACTGGAATTTGAGGAGACACCTTTCTGTAAAAGGTCATGTTCTGGCCAGTGGCATTGATTTCGAATATTTATGTGCAAATGAGTAATTGTATGAACCTTTTTCTCAGCTAATTGCCCTGATATTAACCACCATCCTTTTCCACTTACTAATCCAGTGCTATTTTGATATGCAGGATGCATATTTAAGAGCTTTTTCTGACTCGTACATCTAGTTGCTAGACATCTGTCTTTGCACGTATAAATTGCTGATATAATTTATAGAAGCTTCAGAAGTTGAGGAATGGCAGAATCAGTGGTGTCAAGCTTCTGGGGCCCTGTTACATCTACTTCTGAGTGGTGTGAAAAGAATTACACCCATTCTTCTTATATTGCAGAATTTTACAACACGATATCCAACATCCCTGGCATCCTTTTGGCTTTTATTGGGCTCATAAATGCATTTAGACAGCGGTTTGAGAAAAGATTTAGCATTCTTCATTTGTCTAATATGATACTTGGCATTGGAAGCATGCTCTTCCATGCCACGCTACAAAATGTGTAAGTATGCAATTCCTTTACATTTGTTTTTTTTCAGTTTTAGATGTGCCAGATAATATGGCTACAGATAATCTTTTTCTATTCTGAAGGTTTATTTAGTTTCTGTATCTGTTATTTGGTTGATTAACATGATTAATATTCATCAAATTGAGCTCTTCTGTTTTAGAATGTTTTTGATCTCCCCATGAATGGAAAACTTGTTTCTAATAAATTTCATTTCTTTACTTGATTGTTTTTCTAAATTTTCCTTCCTTCATGTAGTGAATGGAAACTTGTCTCTTTTTTTTTCTTCCCCTTGGTGGTGCTCAGTGAGTACACTGGCATATAAGAGGTCATGGGATTAGATCCCATGCCCATCATATTTGCCTTCTCAAAGGAAAAATTAGTAAATTACATTAGAAGAAATTAGGTGAATTATGGGGGAAAAAAAGGTTCCGAGGGAACTTTTTCTTGGAAAATGAATATATTTTCAGAAAATTTCCAAATTAGAATATCACTTTGGTACTACTGTGTGCTACTGCATTGCCCATGTGGAGATTTGATTTCAAGATTTCCTTTTTATTGAGGTCTTGAGTATTCAATTTTTTTTCTTATTTGGAGAATGAAAGGAATGCCATTTGAGACTGGTAGGCATCAATAATGCATCAATAGAAAATGATCCAAAGAACTAAAGGACTCATAAGGCATCTCTTTACAAAACCATTAGCACCATCAGGTACATTATCCTCACAGGATCTCGTAACGTACCTAATTGTTCTCAATTCACGATTGCTTGTTAATGACCATTGGTTTAGCCCTAGCCTTCATAGAAATGAGCACTAGTTTCCCCTGGCCATACTTTTGGAAGCTTTGGCTGGTATCCTTTGAGACGGAATTGACCCTTAGCAGAGAGGACCTTCACTAAACTTCAAATAGCAAGTATCTTTCAGGGAAAAAAAAACTTTAAAAAACAAGTGGTTCCTTGTCTTAATCCTCATTCTTATAAGGTAAAGAGCGTTAATATGGCTCTGAATATTGCTAGAATCAGATTCTCTACTCAATTAGGGTTCCTCTTCCTTTTTCTTCCTTTTCAATTTTAACCACTACTGAATGAATGGGATGGTCTTTTGATTTATTATCATTGCACAACAGACGGTACTTGTCAACTTGTCAAGTACAATGTTCAAGTAGATGGAAGAGAAAAAAGAAAAGAAAATCGGTTCTTCATGAGTTTTGATGGAGGATGCAATGTTTGGAGGAAGAAATGGAAGTATTTCAAGGGCATTGCTGGGGTTTATAATTGGAGTAAAAAAGGCTATTGCCTATTATTGTAATGAATGAATGCTTATAGCTCTTTATCTTCCTCAAAAGGAAAATGATTAACATTTTGAGCACTATAAAATGTACATCTTATCAAGAAAGTGGTGACTTTGAGCATATACTAATAGCAAACTGTGGATTGATGCTAACAAACGTTTTTTTGGAGAATGTGAAATGTGTCGATTAGAGTTCTTTGAGTTCATTTTATGGCGTTGTCTTTAATAAGTAATGCAACTAACATAGTTCCTTCAAGATGCTGGAGATTGCAAATTCTGAATGCTCGAATAATGTTGTATTGGCCAAAATGTGTGCTGATCAAAATTAGGTGACTTTGTTATGTTTTTCCAATTTTGTTTTTTCTGGTAGATAGTGCTATTGAAGTGTTACAAGATATACAAGTCAATGCATGTTCAATATGTAGAAGATCACCCTTCAAGATCTTGGGAACTTAAAATTAGATATACATATTTATAACCAATTCCTCCTCAAGATCACTTTCAAGATGATTTGAGATCTTCATATTTCCCAAATTCCCATTGATTCGACCCCAAGTTTTGTAGATTGTTCATTTCTGCAGGAAATTTACTAGAATGAGTATGAGGTTGAT
Source organism: Thalassia testudinum (assembly GCA_037157565.1). NCBI lineage: Eukaryota > Viridiplantae > Streptophyta > Magnoliopsida > Alismatales > Hydrocharitaceae > Thalassia > Thalassia testudinum. The sequence continues at coordinate 125,515,461 of JAZHRO010000013.1, forward strand.
GTGACCACTAAGATTGAACTAGCAGTGCTTGCTTTCATTGCCATTGCCTTTGAACAGAGTTTTGGTTTATTGTTCCTTTGTATTTATTTGTACAATTTCTGGTTTTGAGTACATTAAAGCAGGCATAAGTGTAGGTCCTGGGTTCTCCCTCTCTCAAAGAGTAATAATGAAGATGAAGCTGCCAGCACTTATCTATTTGCCGACGTTCAACTGCAAAAAGTGGAGCATGATCTCCCTCTCAAAAAAGGATCGCTAAATCCAAAGAAGCAGATGTGCCAAACTAGACTTAAAATTGACCCGGCCAATTAGTTTGCATGGAACAAAAGCATGGTGGAAGAAATTGTTCCTTGAATTGCATATCTTTGCCTTCAGGCGCTAATTGGTGCGCCAGGCTGCAGTTCCTTAGTCTTTATGGATGTGCCACCTTGCCGGGCCTATATTCTAGTTATTGAACCATGTTGGTTTCTAAGCAGCCATTACCCAATTTTGCTCCATAAATGGGAGAGAGTTGATGAAGACCTTAAAGTAACCCTGTAACTTCCATCATGCAAACTGAAGCAAAGTCTTGAGGATAGTTTCATTTTGTACTTTATCTTGAATCCACAGAGACCCAATGGGTTTGCCTTTTTCCTTTGGTCATTGAGGAGTGCAGCATCATATTCAAACAATTTGATGGTTGTCAAAGAAGGCTAAAGCCTAATTGATATCCACCAATAGTGACTTGTGAAGGAATGTTTAGACAAGATGGAACCATCTTGGTCTCCCCTTATTGGCTGAAGGAGCTTAAATTCTTGGATTCAGGCTTGGCAGTCAGTTCTTTTGAACTAGGGCTGTGAACCAACAATTAGACTTGCTCGAGTTCAACTCATTAACACCAACCTTCATAAACATATCTTTGAGGCTTTTGGTGCCATCTGCTGGTAAATGAAATCTCAGAAAAGAGGTCTTTGCTGGTCATTATGCCACTTGTCATTTGCAATTATAGCCTAGATAAAGCTGATTTTTTTTCCTTGATTTCCTGTCTTTTTGGATTTCATGATGGACTTGCAATTTTAGATAATGGTGTAGTCATGTATCAACAATTGGTGATATAAGGTGTTGATGCAAATCTTGTCTGTGCCCTTGGATGTCTTTTGTCCTCTATTATCATTAAGTTTTATCTATATGACTGTTTTTTCAATTTTTTGCAGGCAACAACAAAGTGATGAAACCCCTATGGTGTGGGAGTTGCTCTTGTATCTCTATGTGCTTTATTCCCCAGATTGGCATTACAGGGGCACAATGCCTACCTTCTTGTTCCTGTATGGGGCCATATTTGCCATTGTCCATTCGCAGGTACGGTTTGACATAGTCTTCAAGGTGCACTATGGTGCTCTTTGCCTTCTCTGTATCCCTCGGATGTACAAGTACTACATTTACACAAAGGAGATGGCTGCAAGGCGGCTTGCCCAGCTTTACTTAGCCACAGTGTCAGTAGCGGTTGTTTGCTGGTTGTTCGACAAACTTCTCTGCAAGAGAATTTCCAACTGGTATATCAATCCTCAGGGTCATGCTTGGTGGCATGTCCTCATGGGATTCAATTCTTATTATGCAAATGCTTTCCTGATGTTCTGTCGGGCTCAACAATTGGGATGGCAACCACAAGTGAAATACCTTTTTGGATGCTTCCCTTACGTGAAAATCCACAAGCCCAAGCAGCAATAATCAGGTAGGTGTTCCAATCTTAATGATGCCAGTGTATGTTCTCTTTTTGGAGAGTCAGCCTGGAAGCACAAGCTGGTTTTTGTAAATTGCTTTGAATGATGATATAGGATAGTGACTCATTTGATTAATTTTTGACACCCTGTTTTGTATAACATAATGCTTTATTTGTGTGAACGTTTGCCTGTCTTCCTCTTTTCAGCGAACTTATTACGGCTTGGGAGATGCCATTCTGTGGGAAATTGATCCTTTGGTACGTTCTTTGCCATTATAGCAGGCTGTGTTTTCTGTATTGTCTTATGAGTGGCAACTATCGATTCCTTCATTTGTTTTTTTAATTTTTTTGACTAGACCTCGCCTTTTAGACTAGTCTCAGAAGTTACACCATGCTTATTTCAATTGCCTTTTTTTTTTTGTTAATGTAATTTAGTTCTTTAGTAGGGTAGTTTTGTTATGTAGAAGTTCTGCTTCTTATAATTAAATCTAGCAACTAACAGTTGGAAATGATGGATCGATTATCAGAACTTTGTCTAGTGGTTAGTTTGTAAATCATGTAAATGAATTGAGTCAATTAAGGTCTTTCAGCTGTGGAGAAGCTATTGATGGCCTTTTGTGAACTTGATGTTATTAAAATGAGATGGAATATCAAGGATTTGGGTATCTTGATGAAACTCTCGGCCCGCCTAGAATGTCAAAGATCAAGCTAATGTGCTACTTGGAAATGTTTTCCGTATCCGTTGAAGTCGCTGATACAGGGACAAATCATGTGATGTTTGTCTGCAGCTTCTTGGTTATGGTAGAAGACGGTGTCCTGTTATTTGCCTGCAGCTTCTTGGTTACTGAACAAGATAGCGTCCTGTGCCTTCCTTGGGAAGGTAGGAAAAAAAAATAAAGATAGCTTCCTGTGAGTGCTGGAAGTTGCGTGTCGTGGCATCCACTCGTAGCTTATTGCTATGATGTAAAAACCCTTCCGTGGGACTAGTTAGTTACATTTGTGGGTAGGGTTTATTATAGGGGCGGGCCCTTTAAGGCCAAGCAAGGTCCAGTTGAAGCCCATTTAGGTATGGGCTCAAGTCTTTTTTAATTTGTAAAAATTTGACCTAAGCCTAAACATGGTATAAAGTAAATTGGTTGGGATTAGGTCGGGTTAAGCTCATTCAGTATAGAAGGCTGAAGTGCATGGTTGTATTGTAAATGTATAGGCATCATTCCTATATGCTTAGTATCGTGTCTACATTGAGTGTATGTGTCAACTTAAAAATCTTAAGAATGTTGGGATTAAGAAGATTTGTCTAACTTGTTTATAATTGAAAATGAATACAAAAGTACTTATTAGAACAAGAAATTGATTTAAGTAATATACTTCCTGCAGTTGTAATATGCTCAAAAGGGTAGTTCTACTTTATAAAGATGTCCATTGGATTTGGTTTTTCAGATTTGCATGCAAGCTATCTTTTCTTTAATTTGTATACACAGTATACCTGTATATGTTAGAAAGGTTTTAAATGGGCCTTTAAATGGGTTAGAACCTCGGGCTGAGTGTTGAGTCAGGTCGTGTTTGAGTCAACCTAGGGCTTGGCTTATTTAATAAATGGATTAAACTCTTAGTCCAGGCCTGACCTTAGTACGTATCGGATTGAGCCCAAGGCTAGACCAGGGTTGCTTGGCCCACTTATCAACCCTATGTGTGGGATTTGTGTAGGGCTCTCCTTGTAGCACGTCGGTACTTTGTCAAGTGAGCCGGACCGGGGGAGCCCTCGATCCGTAAACCGTCACTCCCTAATTGTATCATGCTAAAGCTTTTCCTTGGTCTCAGAACCATCGTTGCCGTAATGGTGCTCGTTTTTTCAGTATTCTGGTTTCCCTGTTTGATCGTACGTTGCGTGGTGCGAAAATTTGTGCTAAAAATTTTCCATAGGGCCATTCGTGACCTATTTGGGTAACTTGAAAAATGCCGAATTGCCAATTGATTTGCAAGATTATTGTTTGCTGAAAATTCAGTTTTTATGGGTTGGAGGTCGTTTTGAATTTTGATGCAGAAGCTTAGGGGAAAGTTGTAATGTTCCCGAGAATGACAAACATACTGAATCTTTTCTGATGTAATCAGGTTTACTATTTATTTATTAATTAAATCCAATGTGGCAAACTACCTTGGAAAGATCATCTGACCTGACAAAGGCAGCTCATTTTGGATGGGTCCTCATTCATACGGTTTGCAAATGTGAACCTCCAAAGACCCTGGTATCAACCTTGGGGGATTGAGTGGCTGGGTCAAGCCATTACGCAATGGTCCATGGCTATCAAAACATAGATGGAACCTGTTGTAGAGAGAGCCCTGCGAGCCTTGGGAGATTGTTTCTTATGCAGCTTATGCTTTATGGAGAGCCTCTCATTGGACCAGCAGTCATCAAGAGCTTTAAAAGGGATCGATCAGGTTGGCTACGTGGATGTTATCCTCCATTGTTTAAAACCTGCCTTGGATGAAGTCCCTTTTTCCTATTCCTGTGAAAAATAATGCTTTTGGGGGTCATATCCCTTTTTTAATATATCATACCGCTTAAGTCGGTCTTTGTAAATGATTTGCTTAACAAATTCTCAATCTGGTATGGCTGAAAGTCTAATGGCTGTAGTGAATTCGACCCTAACAAGTTAAAAAACAGGCAAATCATGGGAGGGCGTTTTGTTGTCGGGAAGGCTTTGATGCCAATTCTGTGGGCCTGAAACGATTAGGTAATAAATAATAATCTTGGATCTCACGTGTTGTTCATGTAACTGGAGGTTTACAGGAGGATTATACAAGAATTTCTCTCTCTGTGTTCATATTTTAATAGCATTTAGTGACCAACAGCTATCCATAAGAAATAAGGACTTCTTTTTATCATACTCTAATGTATCTTTTCCTTGCTCTTTGCTTTCAATTTCATCCTCTTTCATTTTCCCTTCTTCCTCCTCTCCACTATCACTATTCTAAATGTCAACGGCACATCTATCACATGTGAGCAAAATGACTTTTTTCAGATGTGAAGCTATCTTGACACATGTAATATCAAAATGTGGGAGCGTAAGAGATATTTTACCAAATTTTTGATAGTATATTGGCAATTTCTACAAAATAGAAGCCACTAGGTAAGATTTTGAGACTTTTTTCATATTTTAAAGTCCACATTGAAAACTCAATGGTGTATTTCTATCCATTCCTGTTATTGGATGTTTATCAAGGAAATAAGAATTCTTTCAAGGGATCTCTCCTTATTTCTCCTTATTTGTTAGAAATTTAAGGATTTTTACTTCTACAAAGTTAAATAACATCTATTTCTTATATAGTAGACTACATGTAAGCTAAAATATTTAGATTGATTGATCCTATTATGAATTTTAAGGATTATATACATGCAAGTGGATTATATTTTCTTGATAAGCCTCTCCTATGCTTGAAAAATGGATATTTATCATTGAATCAATGTCGAAATTGACATTTAAAACTTTGCTACCTCTTATGTCTTCATCCCATCCCCATGTTCCATATCCACTTGCATGTTCTTACACCCTGCCTCCTAATAGCTTTTGTTTCCATATCTTTGGTCACTTTTCCCTCCACACCATTCCTTTAGCAATCTCAACCTCTCTGGAACACCCTTTCTCACCTTGCGGCCCCTCCCCTTCCCTTTGCAACCTCCATTCTCAACAACTTTTGTATGTCCCCACCCATCTTGACTCGTTACTTAAACCCTCCTCCATTCAATCCTTCTCAATGCGGTTAGCCTCTTTGGTGCTATCCCCATCTATGTTCACTGATGGAACCTCCACTAGTGTTTTGCAACTTCGTTCCTACTTTCAACCATCCAAATAAGTCGAATTGTTGAAATGCACCAACGAAGAGGGGTGGAACCCCCTTGCCTTTCCAATCTTCTCTATTCTAATATAGCATTTTTTTTTGGGTTGACTTTTCAAATTTTATATTTTAGCCCCCACCAACTTTTATGTTTTTTTATTTCTCTCCCCAACTAAATTTTATGTTTAATTTAATCGAGGAAAATTAGTTTAAAATAAAAAGCAAAATAGAGTTCAATCATACTAAAAAATAAAGATGATAAATGTAAAATTTACAAAAAAAAATATAAAAATTTTAGTAATTAAATAATAAACTAAAGAAAGAAAGAGAGCATTGGAACGAGAGGTAAAAATAAAACAATAAATAATTGAGATGGCATCGTTGAGATTAAAAAATCCAATCGTGCCATTTGGAATTCCTCGGTGGTGATCGTGCTCCGGAGATTTTTTGAGATTAAAAAAATATCCTAAAAGACCATGTAGATCATGTAATCACTCCCTCAGAAATTCGATTGCCGCTCTTCTTTTGTTACTTATCCCATAAGAAAAAAGAGTAATGAAATCTTCTCGATTCGGGCTCATTTCTTTGGAACTTGATTCAACCTCCATTAATTTTCTTGTTGAGTTGCCGATCCTAATTGATTTTTAATTTTTCCAAGAAATGAGAGGTTTAAAGAAGAAGAGAATGAGATTACTTATCCATGATGTAGTTGCTCGTGCATTAGATCTTCAAATTTACCTATAACAACATAGCAAATCAGATAAAGTAAGTTGAAATCAGATTAGAAATTGTGATCAGTGAATGAAATGTACGTTACTCCCTGATAATATTACCAAAATGTTAACACGCTTTAATCGAGTTTGAAATATGGGTCGTAGTTAATAAAAGTGAATCAACATTTAAAATTTGTAATGTCGAAATCAAACATGAGGTTTGAGGCCGTTCACAGGGAGCAATTAAAGCAAATCAATTAACTAATCACAAGATTCAATACTAATAATGCAGGTGAAATAATCAAAATGATATTTAATATAGAACAATAATATATCTCAAATGTTAGAGATAAAATATATAAAAAGAGAGAGCTAAAAATGGTGGTTGAAATCATTAATTTAGCCTTAGAATTAAGTACAACTCCCTATCAAATTTTCCAATAGTACTCCTCAACCACCAATTAGAAATATCCACATCAGAGTCAGATGTGCAATGTCTCCACAGTGCCCAGAACCAAGGTCAAGCACAAGGCATAGATGACTTAAAGTCTCCAAGCAACAGCAGCACAAGGAACAAGCCTTTGAAATGCCCAAGTGTTGAGCTAGGAGGCACGCTTCACGAGGCACGTGTGCACGTTTTTCGAGGAAAAACCTCCCCCCCATCCTCCTCGAATTCCTTTCTCTCTCTCTTTCTCAGAACCGGGTGAATAGTACCGGGTAATTGGATAAGTGACCAGACCTGCCGACGTGGGGTAGCGGGTGAGGTGTGCAAGTCATGTGAGGCGTGAGGGGACCTCACCCCCATGTCGAGGCGAACAACTGAGGAGACAATTTCCTTTTATGCACTTCTTCGATTTTGACGTGCACGATGTGGGACTATCCAGTGGTGCTTCTTCGTGTGTTGTCGTATTTGCTCCACTCTATTGTTGTTGTTACTTGTGGCCTTCACTTAATTGATGGTGCAAGATTGCTCAGGAGATGAGGCCGCTGTGATTGAGTGTGGCAGTAGGTCAGATGGTGGTCGGAGAGAGGCGGTCGGCGTAGAGGAAAACAAAGGTGGCGGCGGACGTCTGATGAATACTTGAGAAACAAAATACGACCTTGCAGCCCTGTTAAACTTTCTCAGAAGCTTTGTCGGACCATGGCAAGTGCAGTGGTGGTAGTGGTGTGGTGGTTTGTGGTGTACAGTGGTAGGTTAGAGTTGGAGAAGGTGGCAGAGATGTGAGGTGTTTGGTTGGCCAAATTAGAAGCCAATGCCCTCAATTTCTAGAGGGCTTTTGGCCTAGGAGGTGAGGCAAAGCTAATGGACCTAGTGGCCAGGTGTTTGATGGATTGTGGCACCGGCGTGAGCTCATCAAAGCTTGTGTCAGACGTGGGGAAGATGGAGGGGGGAAGGGCTGTACGATAGTTGATCCTAAAATCTAAGTGGGAAAAAGTGATCTAGGGAGGAAGAGAAAGTGTTTAGGAGGGTTTAAGAGTTAAGACAGAGGAGGAGATCGTGCCGATGTGCCTTGCTGGTCGCGAGGAAGACAGAAGCTCTGGTGAGGTAGATAGCGAGGAGGAACGGAGGAAGGAGACTCCGCTTTGGCTGGCGAGGTCGGATGAGAGTGGGGAAGATGTTGGGCTGCTCAATTTGATCGTCGAGTGGCTGGAGGAAGGGGATGGAGTGTCTCACTGGAGTCACAGTCGAAGACGGTTGGAGAGGAAGAAGAGTTGTTTCGTGACCTAATTGGACTGGGAAACACATTGGGACAATGGGGCATTTATATAGAGCTTAAATTGGAGCTCTAAATGAAGAAACTCACTTGATTGAGTTGCAAATTTGGAAAAAGATGCCATTGGTTTCCTCGAGCTCTCTGGAGCTCTTGGATTCACATCAAGACCTGAGATTTGGTCCAATTGGAAGGGATTCTCTTCCTGATCAATCCCTCCAAATTTGGAGGGATTTGATCAAGAAATCAGAGAGAAATCCAAGATTGAAGTTCACGGGTTTGGGTGGAGATGCTATTCACTCCAATGGCAGCAGGGACCTTTTCGTAAGAACGGCAAAAAAGTTAGGGGCTTATTTGTGAGAAGCTTGAAACCTAGGGGCTTGAGTGTAAGAAATAAAGTTTTTAAGGGCTAAAATGCAAACTAGGTCAAGATAGACTCTGATTGGGCTCAAATTTTAGCGTTAACCTAATTTGGACCCAAGAAATCTAATGGTGAGTTTGGATTTGAGTTTTGACTACGTTTGACTGGGTAAATTGTAAAGAAGCCCAAATCGCTACAAATTCCTGTTGAAGCTCTATTTTGTGTCAAAATGGGTTCAGATGGTAAAATCAAATGTACTACACCTCTTATAATATTTTTATGTGAATTTTAGGAGGTTTATATTAATTTTATCTTGACTAGAACTTTTTCAATTTAAGTGGGGTTGAAAATTAGGGTTTTCAATATTATTTTCGCCTTCGGAATGCGTAGAACCTTGATTCAATCAGTGTGGATCCACTTTTTAGACTTTAATGCTTAATTGACCTTTAATTAACCCCTAAGTGACCTCATGGCTAATCTACATTTGTGATGTGCTGTTAAAATGACAGAATTAACCCTATTTCCTTGTTTTCTTCTCAAATTAGAACATTGTGGAGTTGTGATCTTCAGATAATTAAGTAGGAGCATTTATCATTTGAACTTGACTAATTGTGGTTAGTTATGGCCCATGATGGTGTTACCATCATGGGTTTAGGTCCATTAATCGGGTTAGATTCGGATTAGGTTAAGCAGATTTGCGTTTTTTGATAGCCCTATAATGACCCTTGCCTAAACCTAAGTCTAATTAAGAAAAACTAACATTAACAACTTGTTGGGTATAGGTCCCATAAACCCAAAGAATAACCCAAAATGCTTAAATTAAAGTTGTCAAGTAGTAATTTTCAATCCTCTTATATCTTACCACTCACTTTCGTAAATTTATTATGTAAGGCTATTCTTGAGGGTGTTAAAGGTAGACACCATTGAAAGAAAGAAATTCATGTAACATACCACTAATTGTCAATATCAAGATCTTCATGAGTTGTTTCAAGAGATTTATAGCTATGCAAATTTGTTAACTATGACACATGCGATTGTCATGAGCATCACCTGGTCACCATGTCACAAGTATCTGTGGATTTAAGTGTATAATGAGTTTGGATTTACTTATTTCATATATAAAATTAATGCATTAATTTTAAAAATGTTATTGATAGGATCATCGTCCGAAATGAGATGGGGTGAAGTAATAATTTAGTCCCATGAGATAATAAGATTGAATTATATTCAAAGAATTCCAACACATTAACAAAGAACTTAAATCTTTTTTCATTTATGAAAATTAAAACTCCAAGCTCAGAAAATTCTCCCACCACATCTAGCAACTCTACTTCATGTTAATCTTGCTAAAAATTTCAAAACTATCTAAAAGAATTCTCCAACTTTTTAATCGATCTTATCTCATATATGTTTTAACTCACAAGAAAGTACCATCACTCGTTCATAGGATCGATTTTCTTTCCCCCTTTCATCTCTCTTGACTTCCCTTTGCCCCTTTCGTCAAAACCTAATACTCATTGCTCGTGGGAGGCCCTAGTCAGCCACTATGTCGACTGCCCCCTACTCGATCATTGACTTTTCACCTCCCTCCACCCTTTTATTAGATAAATCTCATGTTTTTGTGATAGCTCGTGGTTTCTCGTGACATATCTAGGCATCCTCGGTAGGCTCCGATTGCAGGGTGTCTCTGGTTGAGGGGTGACTCTAATAATGGTTGCGGGGTCGTCTTTGGTCACAGGCGACTCCGACATTGGTAGTCTCTAGTTGCGTGGCTACGATTGTGTGTCCGATCAGCATCGGTTGCAACTTTTCATGAGGTTGTCTCCAACATAGTCTTTTGTCAGATGAACGGATTCCATTAGGTGTCGATAGTTCCATCTCCGCTTGCCATCTCATCAATCGTCGCTGTTTTTATGTTGGGGGCAACATTACATCTAAGCTAATCATGATCAAGTGGATGATCAATTTGTTGCCAACCTATGATTACTCATGAATATGATTCGTCCATTTCTTTGACGATGTTTTATCATATCTAATTTCGTGATGCAAGTCTTGACTTTCAAATAAATTATACGAGAGACATTTTTATCTTTAATTTGGGTTGTTGTATTTTTCGTTTGATATTCTCGTCTTTGAGGGTGGTGTGCGTTACATCTATTCAAGTGATTTGAGGTGATGTACCGTCTTCATTGCCTTCAGAGGTTACATTTTATTTTATATTTTTCGTCTCCTCAGTGGAGTGCCCTATTTGGCAAACGCAAATTAAAAAAAAAAAAAACTCATCAGTGACGCCACGGCCGTACTACTGGTCTAAATTATTTTTCCCTTGAACTGAAAGGTTCGTGTACGTCGGTAAGTGATTTCTATAAATTATCCATTAACAAAAACAAATATTCTTCTCCGAAAATCGCATGCAAGTTAGGAGATAAAGAGTGGATATTCTCTACGTTTTAGGCATAAGATTAAAGAGGATCAAAAGTTTTTTTTGTTTTTTTTGCCGGATTCTGGACCAAAATTGAAGGTTTTTTTTTTTAGGGAATTAAACATCATTTAAGGAAATAAACATCACATCATTAAATACTGTAATTAATTTTTGAATTAAGAGGTTAATTTTAAAATAAATTGATACTGTAATTAATTACCTGATACAAACAGAAAATTACCGAATAAATTCCTGCATTCAAACGGTGGCTACAGGTGATTCACAAATAGTTACATAATCCTCCTAAAATATCATAATTTCTGTAGAAAAAACTATGATTTTTTCTCTAAAAAAATCTGATTTGAGAATCACCTAATGACCAACCGGTGTCCCTTCTGTGCCATCAACGTGAATATTGAGAACGAGAGAGAGCCTCTCGCGTGCACGTCAATGGCGAAAACGTGCAATCTACGCATATCAAAACTGCCATTAAAAATGTCATTACATGTTCCTATGGAATTAATTTAATTGCCTATTGGCTATTGGATGGTGTGTACGAGTAATAGGATCACTAATGAAATAACAAATTAAAGATAATCTTGACAAATGAAGAGGAGAGCATGTGAGATAAAACAATAATAGAAAAAGAAAAGGAGATGGAGACGACCTTGAGACGCACCAGTTGTTATGGTTGCTTCTAGTAATTTGACCAGCTTTTGGCAGGTCTTCCGGTCACATTTAGCCAACTTCCAATCAAGATGGTATTACCAAGCATGACTATGATTTTCTTTGAAAAGGCTAAAGGTATTTCATTGAATGAATAGGAAACACAATCGAAGATAAGCCCTTACTAGCATGGCTATTACTCCATCAACAGTAGAAGAAGAGAGCCAACCTCAAGAATTTGGGAAGACAATCTGCAGCTCCTCAAAGCTGCTGGGCTAACTATAATTCCAAAGGAGTTGAGGTACAAAACCCTTACGTTGAAGAAACCAAATTAAAAGACAAAGAAACATGACCTATCCTAATAAGCAAGATCTCAAAGCAAAGCCCTATGTCGAAAGCTAATAGTGTCATTGTTGTTGTAAGTATTTGAAGTGAAGGTCCTTCATCTCTCCACATAAGGTGAAGGGTGTATGTGAGAAGAAAGGCAATGAAAGGGGCATTCTTACTTAAAGCTAGACAATTAAGAAGGGGAGTTATGTAAGCTAATAGTGTCATTGTTGCTGTAAGTGCTTCAAGTAAAGTCCTTACATGCCTTCCAAGTCAAAAGTGTGTACCACTCTCGATTGACCTTATGACCTCAAGCAATAGTGGTGGATGTGGCGGGATCTCCATGAGCAAACAAGATGAAAGAAAACTCCCTCTATACCATCACGTAAGAAAATTACTGCGAAATAGGTGTATCCTTTCTCTGACCTTTGTTTTCTGCCCACTAGATTTCTATATGAAGAAAGTGATTGTTGCTAACCCGACACAATCGTATGAGGTCACAATTCACCCAACATGATCAACATGGGTGAACAAGAATTGGGGATCAAATGCGGGAAAGGAATTCATGAACCCAAGAATTCAAAATGACAAGTTCTTCAGTATGCTGAATACAATAACTGCTTGAATAGCAAAACATATTATATTTGTCAAGAAATGCATGATAATATGTAGATAATATTCATTGGGGAGGGCAGGGGGGTTGGGGGTTGCAAGGGGTTATGCAATGGGTCTATATATGTCACAAACTTAGAGATGCAACTGGCAATGAGACTTGAAGTTATTCAATTTGGTCCAATGGAAGAAGGAACAATTGATTGATTTAACAAATTCTAAAGGGATCTTGCAAGTGATGGGCTTTGATTTAGCAAATCCTAAAGGGATCTTGCAAGTAATGAGATAATCTTACCATGTACAATAGATATTCATATAGAGTTTTAAACATTTAAAGGTTGAGAACCCTCCCCCCACCCCCCCCAAAAAAAAAACTCCCTTTAGCTTGATTGCAAAGGATAACTGAACCGATCAACAAGGATCTTTTGAGGAATCCTTAAAGGATGTAGCTTACCTCATGATCATTGGACATACCCAACTACTCAAGGTAGGAGTCCACTATGCTCATGACCAATGAAATTTCTTGTTTTCCTATCCTAGCCAACTATGATTTCTTGTTAGCCAATTACTAGCCCACTTTTTCTAATTTTGATGCCTCTTGCCTTAAGTCTAGTTTCTTCTTGATTTAGTCCTCTTTTTTTTCGACAGGATGGGAAATCCTTTTATCATTGTCACAGTGAAGGCATATCCTTAGACTTAAGATAGATGTGTCTATGTGATTGAATATCACATTTGGTTGATCGATGGTTGATGCATCCACCTTGTTATTGAGACTAGAAAGCTGGTGTATATATGAGAGTCACACATAGATATGCAAGAAAAACTCATCATCTCAAAAGAAATTAAGATATTCATTGAATCGTAATAAAGAGGTTACAAGAAATAGTAACAAAAGAGATAAGAGAAACCCTTAAACCCATTGAGATGAAGATGGTGGCTCTACGTGGTGATGATGCGAGACTCCTTGTGATATTTTCGTGTTTTCTAAATCCTGTGATTTTCTCACAAAGCTCCTCCTTAAGAACCTCTACCTAAAAGATCTCTTCGCACAAAAGATGAAGCTTCTTAATGCGAGAATGAAGAGATGGCCTTACGTCCAACACTTGAGGGGGGATTATGGTTGTCAGACAAGGTGATGGAAGATGGTGGTGGACGGCCTTGGAGGTGGAGGGATGATGGTGGTTGTAGGAAGGTGGAGGGTGGAATTAGGGTTTTGGTGGATAAAGGTGACACGGCGTGGAAATTGCGAGTTTAAGGAAAACAACGTCGTCAAAAATAATTTTTATAATAATGAGACTTGGAGTCCCGGTTGTTCGTCTCTGGGAGGCATTTTTGAAATGCAAATTTAAATTCGATTTCGCTCGCTCTACTCGTTCAAAATCGCATGTCGATTTATACTAAATACATATTGATATACAACATACTGTTGCCAGAATATCAGAAATTGAAAGCATGAAACTTTAATCATACCAAAAGATGATAATCAGGCACATGGTGATTTTCAACATATATATATATATATATTCATTGATGCATGATGGTGGTTACAGCATAGGTAGCGGAATGCTTGTACAGGAAAATTTAAATCTAGCTAACAGAAAATGTGTGCACGTGCGGATCTGCAAGAGACTGCTTGTGCACCATGCAGAAGGGAGAGATAGCTACACTACTAAGCAGTAAATAAAGTAATACATCTATGAAGAACTATGTTACTTATCTAGCTAACAGAACGAAGGGCATTTAGAGGTGGGCTCTGATGGCCTTTGAGTGGGTGAGAGGAGAAAAAGGGGCAGCCAATGGTGCTTAGGCCGACCCTTGGAGAGAGGTTGAAGAAGGTGATCTAGGCTCTTGGCATGGAGGTGGTGATGGCCATGGTGTACTCATGGAGATGGAGGTGGCGGTGTAGGTGGAATGAGTGGAATGGAGCCAAAGAGCCAAGATTGACCAAATGGCCACCCCTTAAGTCTTTTTATAGGCCTAAGGGATTCTCTCTAGAGAACTATGGAATTCTCTAGAGAGGCCTATGGTGGGAGCTCGTGGGAGAGGGAAAGAGAGGGTGGATGGGTGGTTTTTAGATCAACATTTGTTGGATCTAAAAATTGAATGCATCTTGGTTGCTATTTTTAGCAACCAAGGTAATAACACATGGTAGAGAGTTCTAGAGAACTATTGCTAGGCTAATTTAGTGTAGGTGGTGTGTGTGGGTGTGTGTGGGTCAAAACCTAGGTGGCTAGGTTGATTAGGTTAAGTTTTAGTGGGTTTAGGTTAATGTAGGTCTCAAATTAGGGTTGCAAACCCTAATTCACTAAGGTAAAATCCAATTAAACTTTATAAAAGTTTAATTGGGTGTGTGAAAACATAATTGAGAGTAAAATAACTCAATTAAGTCAGGTTTAGGTCAATTGGACTCTCACTAAGTCCAATTGAGCTGTGTGTGCTGAGATCAGGGCTCAATTGGACTCACTGAGTCCAATTGAGTAGGTTGATGAAATTGACAATGATCCAAGTCAATTACGTTTAGTGAGGACCTAATTAGGTCCTTAGGAAGGTCTAGAGGTGATGTACTAGGGTTAGGGCACCTTAATTTAGGTTCCTAGGGGGTTAGAATTGGGTTTAGGGACTTAAGAACTCAAGATCAAGACTTGAGTTCCAAAGCAGGAACTGGAGAACAGTTCTGGATGTCCAATAAAGTTATCAGACGTCTTATAATGAAAAATCAGAAGTCCAGACTTATTGTTTGGACGTCCAATCAAAGTCAAGAGGGATTCTAGGTTCTGTCTTGGGTATTCTATAAAAATTGAACGTCTAATAATGCTGCAGATGTGGGTTTGAGGTGTGCGGGTTGTGGCTAAGGGTTCTAGACATCCTATAACTCATCTAGACATCTAGATAAGGGCTGGAACTAGGGTTTTGAGGTTTCCTATGCTATGGTGACTTAATCTAAGGGTGGCTAAGTCCTGGGGAAGCTTCTAGGCTGTCTTAGGGCTAGGGTGGACTTAAGTTCATAATTTATTGTTTTATTCCTACTTAACAGAATAACATACCTCAACTCTCTTACATTATTGTCTACTACATCTACTCTAGGTCTTCTGCTCCAGCCCTACTGCAACTCTAGCTTTAGGTCCAGCTTTAGATCCAGTCTCAGATCCAACTCCTGAGCTTCTTATTACCTGCAAATTATATAATACATTTAATTAGTACATTATAGAATTATTTTATGCATAGCTACAAAAAAATAGTAAAGATGCAAATAATGCTTATGCATGCATGAACTACCCTAACTTATGCTAAGTCCTAGCCTAATTTAGGTCAATTAAGACCTATGATTGCTGCACAATCAGAAGGCTATGCAAGATCATGGAGGCAAGGGAGAGATGTCTTCAAGAGGTGGTGTGGAGGGTGTTTAAATAGAGAGGGGGGGCAGCTATATGTTGGTTGGAGTGGAGCCTTCCTTGGTCCACAGGTATTAGGAAAGTAGGACTCCTATTAAGATTAGGAATCCAAATTTTAGAAACTAGGATTTGGATGGTGGACTTTCCAAAATGCATAGTGGATGGGCATGAACTGGTGGCTTGTTCTTGGTTGCGTAGAGGCCCCCTTTAGGGTTTCCAAAGTTGCACCATGTGAACATAAGATGAATTAATTGGTGGCTTGTTCACACTTGAGAGATTTAAGGAGGCCTAATCAATTAAGGTATTTGATTAGAAAATGATTTTTCCTTATTGATTTTTTTTCCAAAGAATATTGCTGATGATAACATCATCATGACCCATAAATAGCTTTAATTAGTTGTAATCAAGTGATAAATGCTCCTACATAGTCGCCTGAGTGCCATAATTCCTTGTATATCCATTCTAAGAGAAGAACACTAAATCAGGGTTAATTATGTAGTTTTAACATCAAATCATGAAAGCAGAGTAACCACATGATTTTCCAGGGGTTAATCTAAGGTTAAATGAGCATTAAAGACTAATAGGTGGGTCCATGCAAACAGAAATAGGGTTTCACGTATTTTGAGAACTAATACAACACCCAAAATCCTAATTTCAGACCTGCTTGAATTATAGAGGTTTCGATCAAGATAAAATTTATGTAAACCTCCTAAAATTCATAGAAACATATTCCTTGAGGTTTGATATCTTTGATTTGACCATTTGAACCTATTTTGACCTTGAACAAAGTTTCAGACGGATTTCTACCCTAATTTGGATTTCTATGCAAATCTCTCAACCAAACTTAGTCAAAACTCACATCCAACTTCACCATCAGATTCCTTGGGTCCAACTTAGGTTTGTACCAAAATTTGGATCCAATCAGAGTCCATCTTGACCTAGTTTGCATTCTAGTCCCTTAAAACTATGTTCCTCACATCTAGGCCATTAACATTCGAATTAATTACAAAAAGTCCCCTATCTTTTGTCATATTCTTTGCAAACAGGTCCTTGCTGCCATTGGAGGTCAACCGACCTCCAAGAAGCTTTTGACCACACCTAATTCTACTCAAATCAACACCAAATCCTACCAAATTTAGTAGGATTGGTGTTCACATTGCGAGGAATCCTCTAAAGGCAATTTAGGATCCCAAATCACATTTGATTTCCCTAGTGAACCCACAAAATTAGTGGGTGTTTCATGCATCAAGCACAAGCCAATTTGGGCTTGTTTCCTTATCTAGAGCTCGGTTAGAGCTCTATAAAAGCTTCTGGAGTTTTAAACCTTGCTCTTTAGCTCGGTTTGATCTCATCTCTTCAACTTCTTCTCTCTCTGGCTACCTTCGACCGTAGCTCCGGCGATCTCCTCCAACCTCTGTCTTCACCCTCTGCCACATACCATAGGCAGAGGGAAATGTCTTCCCTCCATCATCCACTTCTTGCAATACCAGCAGGAGCCACCCTACTCCTTCCTCACCGTTCCCCCCTACTGGAGGTCTTCATCCCTTGCACGACCGATTAATCACAACCATCGCAATTCTCTCTCCCTTCGACCATGAATAGATTCAATCTCTTCCTCTACCTCTGTAGATCCTCGTTGACCCCTCTATCTCTTGTTTCAACCACCAACACGCCCTCTCCCTCATCGTCTCCCTTCGCTCTGACCAAGCTCCGGAGAGGTCATACCACCTCCACAGACCACCCAATCCTTCGCGGGCGCTCCCAAAAGCTCCACCGTCCCATGTCGACCAAAACCCCTCAAGAAATTGAGGGGATTGTCCATCCAAACCATCCATCGAACACGACCTCCACTGCACCTCTTCCTCGAGGTCGCCAGATCTCTACACACACCCTCACGAGATGCCACAACCACCACCACACTCGTCGATGTTCGGTGATCCGTCTGAACTGCACTGATTAGGCCATCAGGCCGTATTCCTTGTTTTTGGTGTTCGCCGTCGCTTCACTGCCACCCTCGTCTTCTCTGACCTCGGCTGTAGCTCTTCGGTCGTGTTCTTCATCAATTTCCCCGCCAGGTGACGCGACTCCAGGTCTTGAGGGTTCCCAGGACTTCAATCGAGTGGAAGAACCTCAACACTACCTCAATTTGACCAAGCTTCCTCAGCAGCTGCACGCGAAGGAGGAGTGGGACATTTAGTCCCACATCGTTGATGAGAAGCAACTGTAGACACATAAGTGGATTGTGTGAATCCACCCAGTTTCCTAAGAACACCGAGGTTCGGGTCCCCGCTTCACGTGCCTCCTCATGCCTTCATGCCTCACCCGCGATACACACATGCTGGTTTGGCCAATCTCTAGGATCCGATAAACAGATATTAAACCCCAGTATACACCCAGGTCTGAGAGAGAAGAAAGGAGAGGATTTGTGAGAGGAGGGGGGAGGGTTTTGCTCTAAGTGCCTTAGGCCCTGTGCCGAAGGAAGAGGCCTTGACACTTAGCCTCTGAGAGTTGCCTCTGTGTGTTGAAGAAGGAAGGCTCTTGAGAGAGCCATGTGCTCTACTGAGGTTCTGTGCTCCTGTTAAGTCGTTTGATACGTATGGGTGACGTCTGATTTGATTCTGGTTATTATTGGATTATTTGAGTACCTAAGTTAACGTTAATTAATTGATTGAAGGTACTGTTTGGTTATTTGAATAACTTAAATATGAGATGCATGCTTAATTAGATGGATCTAAAAGGTGATCTAAATCACCACTTTTTAGATTTTCTTTATTCTTTTTGTCTCTACATCTTCTAAGATACATTGGATCACATTGAATATTAATATGATAAGTTGTATTCATTGCATATTTATTATTGTGCTCAATTTATTGTGTTTATTGATTCTGAATGAAGGTTAATGCGTGAATTCTACATTTGCTCCCTGCGAATGATCTCGGACTCCAATTAGATTCTGAGTTTATAAATTTAAATATTTTATTGTGCGATTTAAGAGTGTACTACAACAAATGCATATTTAAAACCTCCTCTTTCGCATTGCAAAAAATTCACATCATAGTAGGTGAATATTTTGGTGGGGCAAAATATTTGGACGTGGATCATAGATGCATTAGGATTAGAGTTTTAGAGTTCTGCTGTCATTTCTGACCATTTCAGCCCACTTCTATCCATTTTTGACCCATTTCTAGCTCCAGCTTATCCCTAGCTCCCATTTCTTTCTACAATCCTAACTTAGCTTTCATGAACACTATAATTATCAGTCTAATCCAATAATGGGCTCATTAACACAAAAATGACCCGCAATGCATGCATTTTGGCCTTAATGCAAATATGAATATAAGCTATCTAAATGCAATTATGCCTTTACTATCATGAAACTAACACTATTTAGATATTATTTAAATAAATAAAAATGTGCTCATCACACCCTCATGCCTAAGTTTTGCTGCTTTGTCCTATCAGATTCTAACAGGCTTCGAACTTGGGCCTCGAATACATGGTTTTGAGGCTAAAAATTCCACCCATCGGTTGAACGGTATCAAAAAGTCTAAGTACTTGTGTGTGTAGGACTGATCTAACAACTTGTATTTTCCTTAATATGTATCCATCACTCTATGTCACCCATTTAGATTTGCTTTATTAAGTACGAGAGACATTGTCCCTTTTCATTTCTTTCTTTGTATTTCCTTTGATACATATAAGTATAATGAGGGCCCTACACTTTGGTGCCTCAGGATAACACCATAAGAGGTACCCTCCAAGCCAGGCCTTTTACAACGATGTCTCGGGATAACACCGTAAGTGGCACCTAAATTGCTATAGTGGATATTTTGATAACCGCCTTTTCAGAAGGCTACAATGGATATTTGGATATTCATGTATTTATCATTTAAGCACATCTTTTCATAAGTATGGGACCCCTCTCTATTAATTTTCAAGGTTTTTCTAAATAGGAGAACGTAGCTAGTCAAGACTTATATTCTTATGGATACCATAAGCCAGTTCAGGGTGCAAGTGCAAAAGTGAAAATCTCACACTCTTAGGGTGGAAAGAAAGCCAAATACTTCCCATAGAATCGACTTAATACCTTAGCCTAATCAGTTTCTTCTAGGACTGGGAAATAAGTTCAAATCTTAGTAATTACTTGAGTTGATTAAGTTGGCACGGCCTGAAGAGTCTAAGTAGAAGATCTCAAATAAATCCAAAATTAAAGACTCATGGTACCTTAAACTCTTCATCCTTTATCTAATTCTACACCTTTTGTGTATTTTTTTAGTATATATATATATACATATATATATATATATAAACCTAAACATGTACAACTAAAATCAGATCAAACATCCTTAATCCTTGAATTACATTTACGACCATATGGAAGGGATCCCTTGAGAAAATCCACACGACGACTCCCTCTAAAGGTTAACACGGTTACCACACTATTTTGTCTCATCATTGGTGGTTCCAAATAGAAAAAGTCTCAATTCTATTCAATCCAACCTTATTGCACACAAAATGCGACCTAATGCAATGCGTGATATGCCTAAAAATGAATCCTCCCTCCCATGCTTAAATGATGCAATGTCCTTTTTGTAAAATAAGCAAAGGGAGTAAGGAAAGAAATCACCTGGGGTTACTTCTATGTTAATAGCCTTTGCTAATGAATCCTCTCCCCATGCTTAAATGTTGCAATGTCCTTATCGTAAAAGAAGCAAATGGAGTAAGGAAAGAAATTGCTTGGGGTTACTTCTGTGTTAATAGCCTTTGCTAGTTTTCCTCCCAACAAGCACTGAATTTATTGCAACAGCCAAACTTACAATACCTTGTGTAAAGACCCGTTATGTTTTGAGTCTTTTAAGACGTCTGGACTTTCAGTCAGACGTCTGGTCAGACGTCTGGAAATTGAAAAAATTGTATGCAGGGTCGATTCTGCATGCTAGCTGCGTGCAGACCACTTTCTTCTCTCTCTCCTTTTCTCCTTCCCCCTCATCGAACCCTAACCCCACTCCCTATATAAGACCCCTCTCCCCCTTCCTCTCTTCTCCACTCCACCACCACCACCTTGCTTCCTCTCCACTGTCGTAAGAGGGATGAGTGAGAGAGAGGGAGCGAGAGCGAGGAGTGAGGAGTGGTGTGAAGAGAGGAGGAGGTTGAGCTTGCAAGTTCATGGGAGCTTGCCGGAGGGCGCACAGCCGGTGCAACACGTGCGGGAGGAGGAGTGCATCGGGGGAGCCGTCCCCAACTTCTTGTTGCAGCCAGAGCTACAGATGAGAGGGGGGAGCCGCGGCTGCGTGCAACGAGAGGGGCCATAGCTCGCTCTGATATTGGGATTTTCCCAGTATCAGACGTCTGGAGTGCCGTCCAGACAATGGGATGGATGTCTGGTGATGACACCGGACGTTTGAAAGCAAGGTTTTGCGAAGGTACGTTTTTCTTACGGTTACGACCATGCCGGCCGCACCGCAAAGCCAATTCTGTTTGGCTAAAAGGGGGGATTTGTCTGTCGTGCGTAGGAGTAGCTTTGGGAAGGCGCACGACACTCCCTCCCATGCATTTCGGACATCTAGATAGCTTACCAGACGATCGGAGGCACTCCCAGATGACTGGAGGAGAGGTCGGACGTCTGGAGCTGAGTCCAGACGGTCAAGTAGGGGTCCTGGACATCTGAGGTCGACATAGGAACTTGAGGTGAGACCCCGGTGACTTTTAAGACGTCTGGACCTTGTGCCAGATGTCTGATTTGGTTCTGCAGTTCTGTTTTTGACCTGTTTAGGGTCCATTTGGGGTTCGTTTTACGAAAACAAGATATCTGTAGTTTCCTTGTGAGTTCCTCTACATGTTAGAAACCTTTTTATACTGTTTGAGCATTCCATTGGGTTATGTTCCTTGGTATAGGACTCCAATTTATCACGTGTTCGAGGCTTGCAGAGGCACGTGAGTCTGCCGTTCGAGCCCCCAGTACTCCCAGATTATCTGATAGAGTGGTTTCCCCCTGTTTTATTTATAAAACGTGAATGCAACTATGAAAATTAGAAAACTAGAGACCTAGGATGTGACATGAATCCTATGATGGGAAATGTTGTACTGTTTGTATGCATGTTGAGATTGCAGTCATAAATGAATGAATAGAGTGTAAACAACTGCCTGTTCATAAATACGAGCTGCCTGTGGAATATGAAATGCCTGTGCTAGTTAAATAGTTACCTGTGATATCACTTGCTGTATATGTTGAATTATGGAAATACGAGTTGCATGTGTATAATACAAGAATGGAATTGTGAATGATGAAACCTGGTATGGAATAATATGGTGAATATGAGCATGAACCCTATGGGGAATTAGGAGTAAAGCTCCTGTGGATGAATGGAAAGATTTGGAAATGTGAGTGGGAAGTGTGCTGGCCCTTGAGTACGTGGTACCAAGGAGAGCGACTACCTCCTATTTAGTGTAGAGCGGAGGTAGTCGTCCTTGGGTTGGGACCCGGGGTTAGGATTGGCCACTCTACACCGACTTCTGTTGGCCCTCGCGTTTATTGTACCGGGGAGAGCTACTAGTGTAGGGAGAGAGCTAGCCACTCCACGGGGCTCGGGGTTCAGTTAGCCGCCCTACACCAACTTGTTTGGCCCATTGGGCAAACCGAGGTAGTCAGACGAGGGTGCGTGGACTGTGGACGGGCGAGACCCCTGTTTGGTTCTGAGGGTCGAGACCCCTATTACTGAGAGGGCAAGGCCCTATACTGTTCCGTGCTGTACTTTGGGCGTACCTGCTAACAGAAACGACTGACCACGTGCCATTGTGGGATAGCTACCCGTGCGCTTATCGTGCGTGCCGTAGTCACCACTACGTCTGTCCGTGACCTCGGGGTGGTTGACTGGGAGTAGGATCACTACGGGGGACTCTCCCGACCAGGAGAGTATCACGTGTGCCTTCTACTCTTCAGAAAATACTGCAATCAAGATCGTTCTCACGAGGAACATGCGAGATTAAAAAAGAAACCTGAAAGTAAACCAATGGATGAAAAGGAATTACTTGTAAAATAAAATAATTGGAAAAGATGAATTTACCTGTTAGCTTTTACTGCTTTAGTTAGTTTGGTTACCACTCTACTCAGCATTTGCTGACCCCGTTTACTCATAACCCTTTATAGGTCCAGAAGTTGAGCAGCCCGAGTCACCGACTGCAGAGAGCTCTGGGCCCAGTGGAGCCCTACAATAGTTTCCTGTTGTAGTTGTACTCTCTTTTCTACTAGTGAGTTTTAGACTGTTGTTACCATTTCTGTCACTATACTTTTGTTTCTACTTTCCTATTGTTGTGGTGGCATTACTGTTTAGCAATTTTTACTTCTTTACTGCTTGCACTCTTTTACTGATAGTTACCTTGCATAGTGAATGTGGTTTATTTTCCTACTTTTCAGTTATTTCTTGTGGGACGACTGGGTC
Source organism: Thalassia testudinum (assembly GCA_037157565.1). Classification (NCBI taxonomy): domain Eukaryota; kingdom Viridiplantae; phylum Streptophyta; class Magnoliopsida; order Alismatales; family Hydrocharitaceae; genus Thalassia; species Thalassia testudinum. The sequence goes on from JAZHRO010000013.1 coordinate 125,538,638, forward strand.
TTAGGATTAATCGAGTCGAGCCGGTCTCGGGTCCTGTAGGGATTCGAGAACCGGGTCGTAACACCTTGACAATCATCTTCCATGGATATAGGTGTAAGCTGTATAAGTAAGCATAGAAGATTGGGCTTACAGAAAAGGTGCCCAAGAATATTGGCGAGTTGATGATACTAAGTTAAATCAAACGCTCACCAACAAATATTAATGCAACAAGGTTCATGAGCTATCCTGAGAGTTTGAATGGGTAAAGAATTGAAATCAAACTCATAAGAGTTAGAAGATTAAGGATGACGGTGATCCTCTCCAGCAATCAGGATTTTAATCAAGTCTATCCTTTGAATGGTGAGACTACAATCATCAATCCACATAAGCCATTCTACCTCTGTATGAGCTTGTCTCCATACCCCCCAATAATCACTTGTTTTAGGTATCAGATTTGACTCTTTCATCTGTGTTTGGGATAATGATTTCAAGTCGTCCATAGATATCTTGAAAACACTTGTACTCTTTATATAGTCAATCAACATCTGATCTTTATGATGGTCATGTGATATGTCAGATGTGATCTCATTAATTAGAGCATCCTCAAGTTCCTTGAATTCAAACTCGAGTAATTTAGGGTATAATGCATGTGTGTTTTTAAACTCCTTCGGAAGTTGATCATAAGTAACACCCAATAATTATTCTATCTCTTCAACATCTTTCCTCGCAAATTTGGCAAACTCTTCAAATTCAGATTGCCTACCCTTGGTGGTAAAGTCCAGCTTAAAATCTTCCAATGCATTCAAATTTTTATCCCCTTGCCCTTTTTCTCATCATTAGTTATCTTTGATTTCTCAATTTCCAACTCAAATGTTTCAAAATCCAACTCCCAATGAAAATCTAGTGTAGTTGTAGACAATTCTTCATATCTCACTCCCTATAACTCCTTAATTTCTCAAATATCTTCTTCACATTAATGCAAATAATCAGAATAATTAGTGGGAGTGGTGTCCTGTTAAGACCCACGACCTCAAATGTTTTTTAAGACGTCTGGGAGTTGGTCCAGATGTTTGGTCAGACGTCTGGATGCCTTCCCAGACGTCTGGAAATAAATTTTTGCTGCGTACGATTGCGAGTCTACGCGCGTGCGCGTGCAGACTGCGCCCGCCGACCTGCAGGCATTTTTCTTTTCTTTTCTCTCTCCCCCGACGCCTTCAAATACCCTCTCCCCCTTTCCCTCTCCCTCACCCACCACTCCACCGTCTCCTCCTTCTTCCAGTGTTAGTGTGAGAGTGAGAGAGCGAGGGTAGCAGCTACTGCCGGGTGCACGCAGGGAGGAGGAGGTGCAGTGAGAGGGAGAAGAGGCAGAGTGCGTGAGGAAGAGAGAGCAAGCTTGCTGGAGCAGCCCAGTGCCGGCCGACGAGCGCGCAACGGGAGCATGGTGCTGGGGAAAGTTACCCCGTTGCTGTTGCAGCTCAGGCAGTAGCGGGCGAGCGAGGCGCGGTGCGGCTGTGCGCAGCAGGCGGAAGGCGAGGAGGCCCTGATTCTGGGAAATTTCCCAGAATTGGACATTTGGACCTACGTCCAGACGGCGCGGGTGACGTCTGGAGTGAGATCCAGACGTCTGAAAGGTATGATATTTCTCATCTTTCTCCTTTTTGCGGATGCAGCCATGCAGGCCGTTCTGCCGAAAGCTCTGAGATGTGTCGTGTTGAGAGTGTTTATGTACGCGTGCAGGTTTTGTTTCGGGATGGCACAAGGACATGCCCTCCCACACAGATCAGACGTCTGGGCAAGTCACCAGATGGCGGAGAGCGTCTCCAGACGTCTGGAGTGATAGACGGACGTCTGGAACTAGGTCCAGATGGTTCAGTGGGATCCTAGACGTCTGAAGAGCAGCGCAAAAGTAAGGTATGACTTGACCATCTTTTAAGACGTCTGGAAGGTGTTCCAGATGTCTAATTTGGGTTAGAGTTGTCATTTTTTACCCGTTTAGGATCCGTTCGAGGTCTGAAAGCCAGATTGAATGATAGATCGTAGGGTATGGCATGCATCCTAGGACTTGAAAACTAGATTGAATGGTAGATCCTAGGGTGTGGCATGAATCCTAGGACTTGAAAACTAGATTGAATGATAGATCCTAGGGTGTGGCATGAATCCTAGGAACAGAAACACTGAAACGAATGTCGTGAATACATGAATTGCAGTTTTGGAAAAGTAGATAGAATAATGATAATTGCCTGTAATTGGAAAACAGCTACCTATGAAATATAGAGTACCATTGCTAGTAATTACTACATGTGATTCCTGTTGTTGGAAACTAAATTTGAGTTGCTTGTATATAATTGATATTAAATGTTGGAAACACGGGCTATATGAGAATAAAACTGAAATGATGAAATCTAAAAATGGCTTGGCCAGAGAAAGATGAGCATGAACCCTACGGGGAATTAGGAGTAGAGCTCCTGGAGGATAAACAGAATGGAACTGGGAAAGTGGATGGGGAAATGAGCTGGCCCTTGAGTACAGAGTACCAAGGAGAGCGACTGTCCCCCTGTTTAGTGCAGAGCGGAGCTAGCCGCCCCAGGGACCCGGGGTTAGGTCTGGCCACTTTGTACCGACTTTTGGCCCTTGCGTACACAGTACCGGGGAGAGCTACTAGTGTAGGGAGAGTGCTAGCCACCCCACGGGTCCTGGGGTTCTGCTAGCCATCCTACATCGACTTGTTAGGCCCACTGGGAAAACCAGGGTAGTCAAGCGAGGGTGCGCGGACTGTGGAGGGGAAAGATCCCTGTTTGGGTTACTGTGGAGGGGCTAGACCCCTGTTACTAAGAGGGCTCTACCCTATACTGGTTTCGTGCTGTGCTTTGGGCGCACCCGTTAACGGAAACGACTGACCGCGTGCTAGTGCGGGGTAGCTACCCGTGCGTTTATCGCGCATGCTGTAGTCACCGTTACGCCTGTCAGCGACCTTGGGGCGGTTGACTGAGGGTAGGACCACCTCGGGGGACTCTCCCGGCCAGGAGAGTACCACGTGCTACTTCTACATTTTGGAAAAGACTGCAATCAAGATCGTTCCCGTGAGGAACATTTGAGATCAATAGAAAGATCTGAGAAATAATTCAAGAATGAGTAAATAGAGAAATAAAGAAAGAAATTAAAAATAACGGCTACTTGTCCACCTTTACTGTTTTCTTAGCTAGCTGGTTGCCACTCTACTTAGCATTTCGCTGATGTGTCACATTTGTCACCTTTTCCAAGACCAGGTGTTGAGCAGCCAGAGCTTGCGGCTGCAGAGGGTGCTGGGCCTAGTAGAGCCCAGTAGTTGTACTTTTGTACCATTTTTCTATTGTAGTGAGTATTTCTGTTTCACTTGTCCTCTTTTATTATAATCTTCATATTCTGTACCTGCTTGTAATTCTCTACTGTTGTGGTGGTATGCACTGTAGTAGTTCTTTTCTTTACTGCTGTACTTTTGTTAATGTTAGTTACTTGCATGGTGAATGTGGTTTATTTTATTGCTTTTTGGTTACTTTCTCGTTGGACGACTGGATCTTGGGATCAGTCGAGTCGGTCCGATTCTCGTGTCCTGTAGGGATTTGGGAACCGGGTCATAACAAGATGGTATCAGAGTAAGGTCGTCTCGAGAAGTGAACCAAATGGCTGGAAAATAACCAATTCACGTGCCTGTAATGAGAGTAGCCACCACAACGTACCTTTTGACATCTATTTTTAGAGTTTTTCATTAAATATCGATTCGTATTGACGTCTTTTCTGTTCTGTGTTCGCGTCTCCTTGCAGGAGATGCCTCGACGCGGAGGTAGCGAGGAGGGCTGCAGACGCGGCCGAGGACGAGCTCGGAGGGGCGGGTGCATTGAGGTCGATGCCTCAGTAGACCAGCCACTGCTCCCAGGCATTTAGGCCCAGGACCTCGCCTAGCTGATACGGGACATCGTGCGAGAGGAGCTCTACCCGCCGCCACAAGCGCCTCTCCTTGGGGCTGTGGAGGGGGAGTCCTCTGTGGGACCACGCGATGGACATGGCGCTGGACGCGGGGGAGGGGATGGGCCTCCACCACCCCCACCTTCCTTCGGCACTTCCGAGCATGAGGCTTCTTTACTTGGAGGCGCACCAGCATCTCCACTTCAGCACCACTTTGAGCTTTTCGGACAGTTTTGGAAGCTGAAGCCCCCTCCTTCAAGGGGGATGAAGCCCGACCGAGGTGGAGGACTGGCTCGAGCAGATCGAGAAGGTTTTTTGACACCCTTCTCCCCCCTGTGGAGTGTCGCATGGCCTTTACCTCGTACCAGCTGGAGAGCGCGACACACAGGTGGTGGAGGGCGGTTAGGGGTCAGGAGAGGGATGAACCGACTTGGGATCGATTCGTCATCCTCTTCTGCGAGCAGTACTTTCCCCAGACGTGGCAGAACCAGAGGAGGCGGGAGTTCCACACTCTCCGCCAAGGGACGATGACCGTGAGCGCGTACCATATGCATTTCCTGGAGCTGTCTCATTTCGCAGCGACAGTCGTGGCTACTGAGGAGGAGCGCCTTTGGATGTTCACTGAGGGGCTCCGGCCTGCTATTCGGGGGTATGTCAAACCCCTGAAGCTACCGACGTTCTTGAGGGTGGTGGAGGCAGGTATGACGTACGAAGAGACCAACCTGTCCGCACGCGACACTGACAGCGAGGGAAAGAAGCCCTATCAGCCAGACTTCTCACAGGGCCAACGAGAGAGGAGACACGTGGCGCCCGCAGGAGAGCCGTCATGTTTTGCGGGGCCATCAGTGGCCTTTGGGGGCCCCCGACAGGGGCCAGATGCTAGCACCAGACCTCCGCCCAACCGTTAGCAGGGACCCACTGAGGGCGAGAGTCGAGTCCCCCTTTGCTACCAGTGTGGCCAGTCGGGCCACATCAGGAGGAACTGCCCGTCTAGGGCTGGAGGTCAGCAGATGCTTCTCGTGCCGAGCACTAGAGGGAGAGTAGGAGGCCGCGGTTTCCATGTGCAAGGAGGAGGACAGCAGTCACGGGGAAGGTACCAGCTAGTGGCTACCCGTCCGACACAGAGTGTGGCTGCTTCGTCTGCACCTAGGGCCGAGGGGCATATCAACACCCTGACACACAGGGATGCCAGAGCTTCGGGATCGGTGGTGGCAGGTATGGCTTCAGTTTCCGACAGACTTGTTTACACGCTTTTCGATTTCGGCGCCACGTACTCGTTCGTCGCAGCCAGTTTTGCGGTACGTTTGGGGCATGATTGTATGCTGTTAGATGATCCATTCGTAATCAGAGGTCCGAGTGGTCAGCTGTTTGTAGCTGAGGAGGTGTACACAGGTTATGAGTTCAGTGTTGGGGGGACACAGCCTTCTCGCTGACCTGATTATGATACAGATGGACTTTGGCGTAATTCTGGGGATGGATTGGCTGTCCGCTTACCACGCCTTGGTGGACTGCTTTGAGAGGAAGATCGTCTTCTCCATACCGGAGTTGCCTTATTTTGAGTTCCATGGGCAGCCAGTGGACGGGGGCTTCAGGTGCATTTTTGCACTTCGGGTGGCGAGACTTTTGAGCCAGGGGTGTGAGGGCTTCCTAGTTTGTGTGGTGGCGGAGCCCAGCCCTGTGGTAGACTTCCAGAGTATCCCGGTGGTCAAAGAGTACCCCGACGTGTTCCCAGATGAGTTGCCAGGACTACCACCCTAGTGTGAGATCGAGTTTGAGATCTCATTGGTATCGGGGACCAGCCCCATCTCCACAGCACCGTACAGGATGGCACCACTTGAGCTGCGAGAGCTCAAGTCTCAGTTGCAGGATCTTCGGGAGAAGGGCTTTGTGAGGCCCAGTGCATCTCCATGGGAAGCCTCGATCTTGTTCGTAAAGAACAAGGATGGTACCCTATGCCTTTGTGTGGACTACAGACAGCTGAATAGGGTCATCATCAAGAACAGGTATCCGCTGCCAAGGATCGATGACTTGTTTAACCAGCTGCGAGGTGCCACGGTATTCTCCAAGATCGACTTGAGGTCTGGATTCCACCAGTTGAGGATCAAGGAGGCAGACGTCTCTAAGACAGCTTTCCGCACCCAGTACGGACACTACAAGTTTCTAGTCATGCGGTTTGGGCTAACCAATGCCCCCGCTACATTCATGGATTTGATGAACCGGGTGTTTAGACCGTACTTGGACCAGTTCGTGGTGGTATTCATTGATGATGTGCTCATCTATTCTCGAGATCAAGCATAGCACGGACAACACTTGCGGATGGTTCTGGACACACTAAGACGACGTAGGCTGTACGCCAAATACAACAAGTGCGAGTTCTGGTTGAGGGAGGTGACCTTCTTGGGACATGTGATCTCCGGGGATGGCTTGGCTATGGACCCAACCAAGGTTGAGGCAGTGCTCAGGTGGGAGAGATCGCGTACAGTTACTGAGATCCGCAGTTTCTTAGGGCTGGCTGGCTACTACAGGCGGTTTATCAGGGGCTTCTCGCAAATTGCACATCCTATGACACAGCTGACCCGGAAGGACGTAGCCTTTACTTGGACAGACGCCTGTGAGGCGTGTTTTCAAGAGTTGAAGGAGAGGTTGACTTTGGCTCCCGTGCTCACCATCCCACATAGTAGTGGCGGGTTCGTTGTGTACACGGATGCCTCTTTGCAGGGGTTAGGGGGTGTGCTCATGCAGAGGGGTCACGTTGTCGCTTACGCTTCGCGGCAACTGAAGCCCCATGAGCATAGCTACCCTACCCATGACCTGGAGCTAGCAGCTGCCGTCTTCGCATTGAAGACTTGGAGGCACTACTTGTACAGTGAGACTTTCGAGATTTTCACAGATCATAAGAGCCTCAGATACCTGTTTGATCAGAAGGAGCTCAACATGAGACAGAGACGTTGGTTGGAGCTCCTGAAGGACTATGACTGCAGCATTTCCTACCACCCGGGAAAGGCCAATGTGGTGGCTGACGCCTTGAGCCGGAAGGCGCCCGCCCACGTGGCCAGTTTACAAGTGCAAAGTTGGAGCCTCTTGGAGGAGATGGGCAGTTGGCGGCCCTTAGAGTTACTGGGGCACTGTGGGGCAATGACGGTGACACGACAGACGAGGCCAGAGCTGATAGACCGCATCATCATTAGACAGATGTTCGACCCGTACTTACAGTCATTGCATGACAGAGTGCTGTCAGGAGACCCTGGGGACTTCTCTTTTACAGACCAGGTACTGCGCATGAGGGGACGTTTGTGCATTCCCAGGGATTAGGAGCTATTGAGAGAACTCCTGCCTGAGGCACACGGTTCCAGGTTCACCATACATCCCGAAAATACAAAGATGTACCATGATTTGAGACGCGACTTTTGGTGGAGGGGGATGAAGTGGGATGTAGGTGAATTCGTACAGTAGTGTTTAGTGTGCCAGCAGGTGAAGGTCAAGCATCAGAGGCCTGCAGGGCTGTTGCAGCCACTTCCAGTGCTCGAGTGGAAGTGGGAGAGCATCACCATGGACTTGGTGGTGGGCTTACCTATTACCCAGCGAGGACACGACGCAGTCTGGGTAATCGTTGACAGATTGACGAAGACGGCACGTTTCTTGCCGATCTGAGTCACCTTGGGACTAGCACAGTTGGCAGAGAGGTATATCCGTGACGTGGTACGTCTACATAGAGTTCCGCGGGAGATCGTATCCGACCGGGATACCCGTTTTACGTCCCAGTTTTGGGCTGAGTTTCAGCAGGCCCTGGGGACGCGGTTGAGGTTCAGTACAGCATACCACCCCCAGACGGACGGACAGTCTGAGCGCACGATACAAACACTTGAGGACCTTTTGCGTGCTTGTGTACTGGACTGGAGGGGCTCTTGGGTGGAGCACTTGCCCTTGTGGAGTTCGCATATAATAACAGTTATCACTCGAGCATCGGTATGTCACCCTATGAGGCTCTATACTGACGGAGGTGTACGGCACCCTTGAGTTGGGTTGAGGTGGGGACCAAGTGGGAGGTTGGCCCCAGGCTGATCCAGTAGAGTCAGGAGGTGATTGAGCAGATTCACAGGCGACTTCGCACTGTCAGGAGCAGACAGAAGAGTTATGCAGATCGAAAATGTAGAGAGGTACAGTTTGAGGTTGGGGACCATGTCTTCCTTCGTGTTTCGCCCATGAAGGGCCTGAAGCGGTTTAGGGTGAGAGGGAAGCTTGCGCTGAGGTTTGTGGGACCCTTTGAGGTCCTAGAGTGGGTTGGACCCGTTGCTTACAGGCTTGCCCTTCCTCCCCAGCTTTCTGGTGTGCACGACGTGTTCCACGTGTCCAACCTCAGGAAGTACGTTGCCGATCCCAGTCACATCCTGAGCCACGAGATCATCATGGTAGGTGACGACCTGACTTACCTCGAGCGGCCAGTGTAGATTCTCGACAGAGCCATCTGGAGTCTGAGACGGAAGCAAGTACCCCTGGTGAAGTTTTGTGGAGGAGCCGGCGGTACGAGGAGGCTACCTGGGAGCCTGAGGCGGCGATGCGGGAGCGATACATGGAGCTCTTTGAGGGTATATCTTTTCAGATCGGCTTCGGTCATCTTTGAGTTTGTTATGGGTATATCGTTCTTTTTCCGCACCCTAGTTAGCGCAAGTTTCGGGGATGAAACTTCCTTTGAGTTTGTTATGTTGTTAAGACCCACAACCTCAAACATTTTTTAAGACATCTGGGAGTTGGTCCAGACGTTTGGTCAGACGTCTGGAGGCCTTCCCAAACGTCTGGAAATAAATTTTTGCGGCGTACGATTGCGAGTCTGCACGTGTGTGCTCACAAACTGCGCCGTCGACCTGCAGGCATTTTTCTTTTCTTTTCTCTCTCCCCCGACGCCTTCAAATACCCTCTCCCCTCTTCCCTCTCCCTCACCCACCACTCCACCGTCTCGTCCTTCTTCCAGTGTTAGCGTGAGAGTGAGAGAGCGACGGCAGCAGCTACTGCCGGGTGCGCGTGGAGAGAAGGAGGTGCAGCGAGAGGGAGAAGAGGCAGAGTGCGTGAGGAAGAGAGAGCGAGCTCGCCGAAGCAGCCCAGGGTGGTTGATGGGCACGTAGCGGGAGCATGGTGCTGGGGAAAGTTACCTCAGTGCTACTGCAGCTCAGGCAGCAGGCGGGCGAGCGAGGCACGGCGCGACGCGGCTGTGCGCAGCAGGCGGAAGGCGAGGAGGCCCTGATTCTGGGAAATTTCCCAGAATCGGACGTTTGGACCTATATCCAGACGGCACGGGTGACGTCTGGAGTGAGATCCAGACGTCTGAAAGGTACAATATTTCTCATCTTTCTCCTTTTTGCGGATGCGGCCATGCAGGCCATTCCGCCAAAAGCTCTGAGACGTGTCGTGTTGAGAGTGTTTGCGTATGCGTGCAGGTTTCATTTCGAGAAGGCACAAGGACATGCCCTCCCACACAGATGAGTCGTCTGGGCAAGTCACCAGACGGCGGAGAGCGTCTCCAGACGTCCAGAGTGATAGACGGACGTCTGGAACGAGGTCCAGACGGTTTAGTGGGATCCTGGACGTCTAAAGAGCAGCGCAGAAGTAAGGTATGACCTGACCATCTTTTAAGATGTCTGGAAGGTATTCCAGACGTCTGATTTGGGTCAGAGTTGTTTTTGACCCGTTTAGGATCCGTTCGAGGTCCGATTTCCGCATTTAAAATTTTGTTCTTCTCAGAATTAGTTCCTCTACTTGTTTAAAGTACTTGCATCATGTTCTGAGTGGTTTCTTGTGATTGATCCTTATGTTAGGACCTCGTTCCGTTGCGGCTCTGGGGGTTGCGGAGGCACGCGGACCTGCCGATCACGCCCCCATTACTTCCAGTTTTGCAGGTAGAGTGGCTTCTCCTAGTTAATTACAAACATTAATACATATCTGAATTGAATGATAGATCCTAGGACTTGAAAGCCAGATTGAATGATAGATCTTATGGTATGGCATGGATCCTAGGACTTGAAAATTAGATTGAATGGTATATCCTAGGGTGTGGCATGAATCCTAGGACTTGAAAACTAGATTGAATGATAGATCCTAGGGTGTGGCATGAATCCTAGGAACAGAAACACTGAAATGAATGTCGTGAATACATGAATTGCAGTTTTGAAAAAGTAGGTAGAATAATGATAACTGCCTGTAATTGGATAACAGCTACCTGTGAAATATAGAGTACTATTGCTAGTAATTGCTACATGTGATTCCTATTGTTGAAAAGTAAATTTGAGCTGCTTGTATATAATTGATATTAAATGTTGGAAACACGGGCTATATGATAATAAAACTGAAATGATGAAATCTAAAAATGGCTTGGCCAGAGAAAGATGAGCATGAACCCTACGGGGAATTAAGAGTAGAGCTCCTGGAAGATAAACAAAATGGAACTGGAAAAGTGGATGGGGAAGTGAGCTGGCCCTTGAGTACAGAGTACCAAGGAGAGCGACTATCCCCCTGTTTAGTGCAGAGCGGAGCTAGCCACCCCAGGGACCCGGGGTTAGGTCTGGCACTTTGTACCGACTTTTGGCCCTCGCGTACACAGTACCGGGGAGAGCGCTAGCCACCCCACGGGCCTCGGGGTTCTGCTAGCCGTCCTACACCAACTTGTTAGGCCCACTGGGCAAACCAGGGTAGTCAGGCGAGGGTGCATGGACTGTGGAGGAGCAAGACCCCTATTTGGGTTACTGTGGAGGGGCTAGACCCCTGTTACTGTGGAGGGGCAAGACCCCTGTTTGGGTTACTGTGGAGGGTGCTGGGCCTAGTAGAGCCCAGTAGTTGTACTTTTGTACCATTTTTTTGTAGTAGTGAGTATTTCTGCTTCACTTGTACTCTTTTATTGTAATCTTCATATTCTGTACCTATTTGTAATTCTCTACTGTTGTGGTGGTATGTACTGTAGTAGTTCTTTTCTTTATTTCTGTAGTTTTGTTACTGTTAGTTACTTGCATGGTGAATATGGTTTATTTTACTGCTTTTTGGTTACTTTCTCATTGGACGACTGGGTCTTGGGAAAAGTCGAGTCGGTCCGATTCTCGTGTCCTGTAGGGATTCAGCAATCGGGTCGTAACATGTCCTGTTAAGACCCGTGCAATTAAAGCCCTCTAAGATGTATGGAAGTTGGGTCAGACATTTGGACATCTTCCCAGACGTCTAGAAATCAGTTTTTGTGTGCGTACGTCCTCGAGTCTGCGTGCGGCTGTGCGCAGTCGCCTTCTTCTCTCCCCTCTCACCGACAGAACCCTACCCCTCACCTACTTAAACCCTTCTCCTCTCCCTCGTTCATCACCCCACTTCCAGCCACCTTCTCCTTCCTCCAGCGAGAGCGAGAGCGGCAAGTGCAGCGAGAGAAGTGGCAGAGAGGAGCAGCGTGAGAAGGAGAGGAGAGGAGAGCGCGCGAGCTCGTGAGAGAGCTCACCGGAGAAGCTCGCGGCCGGTCGGGCATGCGTGAGGTGGAGAGGTGTTGTTACGACCCGGTTCCCGAATCCTTACGAGAAACAAGAATCGAACCGAATCAACTGATCCCAAGACCCAGTCGTCCAACGAGAAAGTAACCAAAAGAGCAGTAAAATAAACCACATTCACCATGCATATAACTAGCAGTAACAAAATACAGCAATAAAGAAAAGAACTACTACAGTATACACCACCACGACAGTAAAGAAATGAACAGATGCATAAACATGATGCTTACAATAAAAGGGTATAGTGGTAATAGAAAATACTCACTACAACAGAAGGAAAAGTACAGTGGGTGCTACACAAGTAACACTACTGGGCTCAACTAGGCCCAGCACCCTCTGCAGCCGCTGACTCTGGCTGCTCAACACCTGGTCTTGAAAAGGTAACAAAGGTGACACGTCAGCGAAACACTGAGTAGAGTGGCAACCAAAAGCTAAGAAAAACAGTAAGGTGGACAGTAGCTGTTATATTTTTAATTTCTTTCTTTAATTTTTCCATTTATTCACTATTGAGTTATTTCTCATATCTTTCTCTTGATCTTGAATGCACCTCGTGGAAACGATCTTGATTGCAGTCTTTTCCGAAAAGTAGAAGTAACATGTGGTGCTCTCCTGGCCGGGAGAGTCCCCCGTGGTGATCCTACCCTCAGTCAACCACCCCAAGGTCGTTGACAGACGTAACGGTGACTACGTCATGCATGATAAACGCATGGGTAGCTACCCCGCACTGGCACGTGGTCAGTTGTTTCCATTAACGGGTGCGCCCAAAGCACAGCACCAAACTAGTATAGGGTAGAGCTCTCTCAGAAACAGGGGTCCAACCCATCCGCAGTAACCAAACAGGGGTCTTGCCCCTCCACAGTCCGCGCACCCTCTCCTGACTACCCTGGTTTACCCAGTGGGCCTAACAAGTCGGTGTAGGAGGGTTAGCAGAACCCCGGGGCCCGTGGGGTAGCTAGTGCTCTCCCTACACTAGTAGCTCTCCTCGGTACTGTGTACACGAGGGCCAAAAGTCGGTACAAAGTGGCCAGACCAAATCCCAGGTCCCTGGGGTGGCTAGCTTCGCTCTGCACTAAACAGGGGGACAGTCACTCTTCTTGGTACTCCGTACTCAAGGGCCAGCTCACTTCCCCAATTTCTATTCCATTCACTTTCCAGGAGTTCTACTCCTAATTCCCCGTAGGGTTTATGCTCTTTTAACTCAGCCAATTTAGGTTTCATCATTTCAGCTTTATATTCATATAGCCCATGTTCTCAACCGTAATTATTCATTCATAACCAGGCAGCTGTTAACCAATTACAGGCAATTATCATTTCCTTCTAGTTTTCCAAGACTGCAATGTATATATATTCAATCTAGTTTTCCTGTCCTAAGATTCATGTCACACCCTAGGATCTATCATTCAATCTAGTTCTCCAGTCCTAGGATTCATGCAATACCCTAGGATCTATCATTCAATCTAGTTTTTCAATCCTAGGGTTCATGCAATACCCTAGACTCTATTAATTATTTTACAAGTGCAATATTTCTTGATAAATAATTAAAAAGGGCCACTCTACCCGCAAAATCAGGAGTACTTGGGGCGTAATCGGCAAGCCCGTGTGCCTCCGCAACCCCTAGAGCCGCAACGGAACGAGGTCCTAACACAAGGATCAATTACAAGGAGCTACTCAGAACAATATACAATTACTGTAAACAGGTAGAGGAACTACGTCTGAGAAGAACAAGACTTGAAACACAGAAAACGGACTCCGAACGGACCCTAAAAGGGTTAAAAATGACAATTCTGCCCAAAATTAGACGTCTGGAACTTCTTCCAGACGTTTTAAATGATAGCTCAGGTCATACCTTGATCTGTGCGGTCCTTCAGACATCTAGAAGCCCGCTGAACCGTCTAGACTTAGTTTCCAGACGTCCGACTGTCACTCCGGACGTCTGGAGACCCTCTCCGTCGTCTGGTGCTGTGCCCAGACGTCCGATCTGTGTGGGATGGCGTGCCCTTGCGCCTTCCCAAAAGAGTCTTGCACACATACGTGGCCATCCTTAACACGAAGCGATGCAGAAACCTACGGCGGAACGACTGCTTGGCCGTACACTCGAAAGGAGAAGAAAGGTAAAAATATCGTACCTTTCAGACGTCTGGACCTTCCTCCAGACGCCTCCTGCGTCGTCTGGACGTATGTCCAGACGTCTGATTCTGGGAAATTTTCCCAGAATTAGGACCTCCTCTCCCGCAACGCACGGCCGTGCCGCGCTCGCCTGCTACCTGAGCTTCAGTAGCTCCTCCTAAGCACCACACGCTTGCTGTGCACCCACCTGTCGACTCTGGCTGCTCCGGCGAGCTCACATCCTCGCGGTCAAGCTCTCTCTCCCTCTCGCAGCAGCCCCTCCTCCCCACTCACTCGCAGCAGCCGCTGCTGCCGCCCTCGCCCGCTCACTCTCTCGCTGACAGGAAGCAGAAGAAGAAGAAGGCGGTGGAGTGAGGGTGAGGGAGAGAGAGGGATATATTTGAAGGCAGCCATGGGGAGAGAGAGAGAAAAAGGACTGCGTCTACAGGGAGGGAGGAAAGAGAAGAAGGAGGGCGACGGTTTAGTCTGCGCGTGCATGCACGTAGACGCGAACCCGTACGCCGAAAAAATTAAATTCCAGACGTCTGGGAAGGCTTCCAGACGTCAGACCAGACATCTGGACCACTTCCCAGACGTCTTAAATGACATTTGATGCCCTGGTTATAACAGGTGTGTAACGACCCGATTCCCAAGTCCCTACGAGACACGAGAACCGGACCGACTCGACTAATCCCAAGACCCAGTCGTCCAACGAGGAAGTAACCAAAAGAGCAGTAAAATAAACCACATTCAGCATGAATATAACTAACAGTAAGGAAATGCAGCAGTAAGGAAAGAAACCACTACAGTATATACCACCACAACAGTAGAACAACATTCATAACATAATATGAACTGCAGGTAAAGAAAAGTACAGCGGAAACAAGAACTACTCACTATAACGGAACAAAAAGAGGTACAAGAGAACAGTGGTAACTCTACTGGACCCTACTCGGCCCAGCATCCTCTGCAGCCGCTAACCCTGGCTGCTCAACACCTGGTCCTGAAAGGTAACGAGTGTAACACGTCAGCAAAATGCTGAGTAGAGTGGCAGCTAAACTAAAGAAACAGTAAATTGTACAGTAGCTGTTTTAAATTTTCTTTCTTCTTTATTTATGTCTTTCTATTGTTTCACAATTTATCTATTTCTCAGATCCTTCACTTGATCTCGAATGTTCCTCGTGGGAACGATCTTGATTGCAGTCTTTTCCGAACAGTAGAAGTAGCACGTGGTGCTCTCCTGGCCGGGAGAGTCCCCTGTGGTGATCCTACTCTCAGTCAACCACCCCAAGGTCACTGATAGACGTAACGGTGACTACGGCACGCGCGGTAAACGCACGGGTAGCTAACCCGCACTGGCACGCGGTCAGTCATTTCCGTTAACGGGTGCGCTAAAAGCACAGCACGGAACCAGTACAGGGCAGAGCCCTCTCAATAACAGGGGTCTAACCCCTCCACAGTAACCAAACAGGGGCCTTGCCCCTCCACAGTCCGCGCACCCTCACCTGACTACCCTGGTTTGCCCCAGTGGGCCTAACAAGTCGGTGTGGGAGGTTAGCAGAACCCCGGGGCCCGTGGGGTAGCTAGTACCTCCCTACACTAGTAGCTCTCCTCGGTACTACGTACACGAGGGCCAGCAAGTCGGTACAGAGTGGCCAGTCCTAACCCCGGGTCCCTGGGGCGGCTGGCTCCGCTCTGCACTAAACAGGGGGGACAGTCGCTCTCCTTGGTACTCCGTACTCAAGGGCTAGCTTACTTCCCCAATTCTATTCCATTCACTTTCTAGGAGTTCTACTCCTAATTCCCTGTAGGGTTCCAGCTCTTTTAACTCAGAACATCCAGGTTTCACTTTCCAGTTTCACGTTCTTACAATCCATATTCTCAATCACGTTTATTTATTCATAACAGGCAGCTGTTAATTCAATTCACAGGCAGCTAGTATTTCCTTTCCACATTTTCCAAGACTGCAGTATTCATACATTCCACTAGTTTTCCCATCCTAGGATTCATGCCATATCCTAGGATCTATCATACAATCTAGTTTTCCAGCCCTAGGATTCATGCAACACCCTAGGAATCTACCATTCAATCTATTTCTCATTCCTAGGATTCATGCAATGTCCTAGGTTCTATTTATGGTTTCATAATTTAACAGATTATACTTAAAGCCACTCTACCGGTTACAACAGGCGAACTGGGGGCGTGGTCGGGAATCCCGCGTGCCTCCGCAACCCCCGAGACTACAACGGAACGGGATCCTATCATAAGGATCAAACAAAAGGAACTTCTCAAAATAGTATACAGCTACTGTAGACAGGTAGAGGATGTAATTCCAAAAAGAACGCAACTCGAAACACGGAAAACGGAGCAAGAACGGGCCCGAAACGAGTCGAAAATGACGAAATAGTGCAAAATCAGACGTCTGGAACTTCTTCCAGACGTCTTAAAAAGTGGATCAGGGAATTACCTCGCTCTGCATGGGCTCTCAGACGTCCAGAAGCCTGCGGGGGCGTCTGGCCTAGTTCCCAGACGTCCGATGGTCACCCAGGACGTTTGGAAGTTGTTCCCGCCGTCTGGCACTGCAGCCAGACGTCTGATTCGCGTTGGATGCGAATCTCCGACCCTGCGCGTACCCATTTCCTCTCTCTCTTAGTACGGTCAACCGAAGGAAAGGAAGAAGGGGGAAAAACTCACCTTTCAGACGTCTGGACAGTCTTCCAGACGTCGTTCCCGTCGTCTGTCTAGAAGCACAGACGTCTGTTTCTGAAAAATTTTCCAGAACCAGGGCGCCACTTGCCCTCCGCTAGCGACGCCCGGCCGCGCCGCGAGTGCTTCGCCTGCTGCTCGAGCTGTAGCAGTCCTCCCGTGTCGCTCCGCGCCCGCTGCGCCCCCCGCCGGCCGGCCCTAGCAGCCCCGGCGAGCTCGCCCTCACGGCCGAGCGCCTCTCCCACGCGCAGCACCTCCTCCCACGCTCACCGTGGCTGTCGCTGCCGCTGCACCCTCGCGCTCGCTCTCGCGCACTGGCTGAAGGAGAAGAGGAAGGAGGCGGAGGTGACGGGAGTGAGGGAGAAGCGTGGCCCTTTTAAGGCCGCGCGAGGAGGAGAGAGAGACACGGCAGAGGCGTCTGCGGCCGCAGGAGAGAGAGAGAAAACGCAGTTCTGCACGCTCAGGCGCGCAAATGAACAGTAGCGTGCCAAAATAATCGATTTCCAGACGTCTGGTCCGACGTCTGTAAGTGATTCCAGACGTCTGGTACGACGTCTGGGCCACCTCCCAGACGTCTTAAAAGAAGTCTGGAGCGCCCGTTCGTAACAAGGTGTGTTGGGGAGGACCTCCCCAACACACCTTGTTACGAACGGGCGCTCCAGACTCCCCGACACTGCTGCAGCTAGAGCAGCGGACGAGCGAGCGCGGTGTGGCCGCGTGCCGCACGAAAAAGGCGAAGGGAGCTTCCGGTTCTGGGATTTTCCCAGCATCATACGTCTGGATCTACATCTAGACGACGTAGACGACATCTGGAGGAGACTCCAGACGATTGAGAGGTAAATCATGTGCCCTATACCTCCCTTTGTGAATACGGTCATGCAGGCCGTTCCACTGAGGAACTGATACATGCCGTATTGAGGAGATTTACGTTGCACGTGCAAGATTTGCTTCAGGAAGGCGCAGGACACACCCTCCCACGCGGTTCAGACGTCTGGGCAAGGCACCAGACGACGGGGTGTGTCTCCAGACGTCTGGAGAGGTGGTCAGACGTCTGGAACTAGGTCCAGGCGGTTCAGTAGGATCCCTGGACGTCTGAGGAGTAGCGCAGAGTGAGGTATGGTTCTAGACTCCTTTTAAGACGTCTGGAAGGCGTTCCAGACGTCTGCTATGAGTTAGGATTGTTGTTTTTGACCTATTTAGGATCCGTTTGAGGTCTGATTTCCGCAATTAAGATTCCATTCTTCTTCGTATAAGTTCCTCTACTTGTTGGAATGCTTTTATCATGTCCTGAGTGGTTTCTTGTGGTTGATCCTTGTGTTAGGATCCCGTTCCGTTGCGGATTTGGGGGTTGCGGAGGAACGTGGACCTGCCGATCAAGCCCCCATTTCTCCTGGTTTTGCTGGTAGAGTGGTTTCCCTTAGTTTAATTACAAACATGAATGTATATCTGGAATGAATGTTAGTTCCTAGGGTATGGCATGAATCCTAGGACTAGAAACACTGGATTGAATGTTAGATCCTAGGGTATGGCATGAATCCTAGTACTAGAAACACTGGAATAATTGTACGGAATGTATGACTTGCAGTCGGGATGAGTAATTAGCACAATAGCAATTACCTGTAAATGGATAACAGCTGCTTGTAAAATGTAGAATACTGTTGTTCGCAACTGTTACATGTAAATTCCTATTGTTTGCAATTAAATACGAGCTGCCTGTATATGATTTGGAAATGAAAGTTTGAATATTGGAAACACGAGTTACCTGCGAATAAACCTGAAATGATGAAACTTAGTATGGCTTGGCCTGAGAAACATGAGCATGAACCCTATGGGAAAATAGGAGTAGAGCTCCTGGAAGTAAATGGAATGGATCTAGGAATGTGCTGGGAAGTGTGCTGTCCCTTGAGTACGTGGTACCAAGGGAAGCCCATGTTACCTCTTAGTGCCGAGGGGAGCTTGCCGCCTTCAGGTCGAGACCAGGGTAGGTTTGGTCACCTTGCACCGACTCTTTGGCCCTCGTGTACGTTGTACCGGGGAGAGCTACTAGTGTAGGGAGGGAGCTAGCCACCCCACGAGGCCCGAGGTTCAGCTAGCTACCTGACACTGACTTGTTAGGCCCTTTGGGCAAATCAGGGTAGTCAGGCGAGGGTGCACGGATTGTGGAGGGGCGAGACCCCTGTTTGGTTACTGAGAGGGGCTAAACCCTTGTTATTGAGAGGGCTATGCCCTATACTGGTTCCGTGCTGTGCTTTGGGTGCACCCGTTAACGGAAACGACTGACCACGTGCCAATGCGGGGTAGCTACCCGTGCATTTATCGTGCATGCCGTAGTCACCGTTACGTCTGTTAGTGACCTTGGGGTGGTTGACTGAGTGTAGGACCACCACGGGGGACTCTCCCGATCAGGAGAGCACCACGTGCTACTTCTACTCTTCGGAAAAGACTGCAATCAAGATCGTTCCCACAAGGAACATTCGAGATCAAGAAAAAGACCTGATAAATAAACCAAGTGATGAAAGAAAGAATAATTAGTTAAATAAAGAAATAAATTGAAAACAACAGCTACCTGTCCACATTTACTATTTTTAGTTAGCTAGTTGCCACTCTACTTAGCGTTCGTTTATTTTGTGTACTCATAACCTTTTTCAGGTCCAGGTGTTGAGCAGCCAGAGCCTACGGCTGCAGAGGGTGTTGGGCCCAGTAGAGCCCAGTAGTTGTACATTTTTGCTATACCCGTTCCGTTGTAGTGAGTAATTTGTTACGCTCTTGTACTCTTTTATTGTAACTTTATATTTCTGTATCTGTTTAAATTCTCTACAATTGTGGTGGTTTGTACTGTAGTAGTTTACTTCTTTACTGCTGTACTTTTGTTACTGTTAGTTGCTTGCATGGCGAATGTGGTTTATTTTTACTACTTTTTGGTTACTTCCTCGTTGGACGACTGGGTCTTTGGATCAGTCGAGTCGGTCCGGTCTCGTGTCCTGTAGGGATTCGGGAACCGGGTTGTAACATGTCCTCTATATTTTTCTCTATCACATCAATCTGGGAACATTCTCCATATTTAGTTTGTTTATAATCCTTGAAAACGTTGACCGATATCTTGTTTCCAAATACCATTTTCAGAGCTCCAGACTTACATTTGATAGAGGCGTTGGCAGTAGCTAGGAAGGGTCGACCCAAGATAACAGAGGGTTTGGAAGGTCAATTAGAGGGTCGTTATCCAAAATTAGAAAGTCTAAAAGGAAGTAAAATTCTTCTACTTTAACTAACACATCCTCAAGTGGACCCCTTGGTCTCTTCAATGATTTATCAACTATTTGGAGGATCACAGACTAGGCTTTAACTCACCTCCTCCAAGTAATTCATACACGGAACATAGTAAAATGTTCACCCCGACACCCAAATCAAGTAGTGCCTCATCTATTCTGTGATCACCAATTATCACAGAGATGTATGGGGCTCCTGGGTGCTCAAGCTTGGCTAGGGTCCCATGTTGTACTATCGAGTTCATAGGATCCGACAGAGCAACCTTTGTAGGGAGTTATTTCTTAGATTTTCTCTTTTGAGTACACAAGTCCTTAAGAAACTTAGCATAGGATGGAATTTACTTAAGGGCTTCTAGGAGAGGTAGGTTGATATGAACTTGTTTGAATGCCCACAATTTCATCCATCCCAACTTTTTGTTTATCATAGAAGGGCCTCGTATTATTCAGATCTTTGAGTTTTTCAAGGAAAGGGGCCTTAGGCTCATAGGATGAGGGAGAGGCTCTAGGGATCTCATGAAGCTCAGAATCTTCCTCTTCCTCCAAAGTCTTAGATTTAGGTGGTTGTTGAGGAGAATCAGGCTTTTGGATTTCCTTCCCACTTCGCAAAGCAGTCACGGTGTGAGCCTGCTTCCTAAAGACCACATTCTTACCTTTTGGATTCTCCTCATGCTGATTAGGCAATTTCTGATCCTCTCTTTTCCTCACAACATCCATTCAATGTCCAATTTGGGATTGCATGTCAACTATAATCTTAGAGTGAGATTGAAGGAGCAGTTGGTTGGATTCTTGCATAGTCTTAATCTTTGCCTTCAACTCATCTAAATCAGAAGATTGGGATTTAGGTTGAGAATTTTGGAAGTGTTGGTTTAGAAGGGAGGAAGATTCAAGTTGCTTCTAAGAGAAGTGGATGGTTCCTTTATCCGAGGTTGTATATGTTGGAATAAGGAATGTTCCCAAGTCGAGGATATCCTTGAGCAACATTGACTTGCCCTTGGATCAAATTAGGGAATTGTGTCAAATGACAATCAAGAGTAAAGTAGCAAGTGCTTTGGCACAGGGAGCATTCTACCAAAGGTTGAGCTTAGGCAATAGTTGTGTGCCTATGTTGAGATCTTGATGAAAGAAGTCTATCAAACTTTTAATTCAACATTTCCAATTGATAAGCAAGATCTTGATTCATACTCGATTCGTTTACATCCCTCTTCTTTTGTAAAAGAGTTTGAGACCTATCCCCGTAGGAAGACATCAAGTGGATAGAGTTCTTGTTGAGGATCTCAAAGAGGTTCCAAGCCTCAACCTTTGTTTTAGTCAGAAAGGTTCCTGCATGCACGACATTGGTGTTTTGCTTGTGCTTATCAGTCAATCTGGTGTAGAACCTTTCTACTAACTACCATCTAGGGACTTGGTGATGTGGGCACATCCTCAATAAGCTTTTGACATCCTCAATAAGTTTTTGAATCTCTCCTAAGTCTCATGGAATTGTTCTCCCTCCTATTGTGAGAATCCTATGATGGCCCTTCTATAGTGATTAGTTTTGCTCATTGGGAAGCATTTCTTCAAGAATTTAGCTCTAAGCGTTGGCCATGTAGCACAATTCTCATCTAGTGTGTGGTATCAGTGCTTAGCTTTGTCTTTGAGGGAGAACAAACTAGGCTTCTCATCAAGGCTTCATCAGTAAAGCCTTGGATCTTAACAGTGGAGCAAACCTCAAAAAACTCTTCTAAGTGCCTATAAGGGTCTTCATGATTGGTCCCATAAAAGGATGAGAGCAACTTGATGGTACTACTTTTGATCTTGTAGGAAGGTTTTCTTGAGGTCTTCTAAGAGAAGCATTAGGATAATCATTAGGAAGGATGTAGTCTTTTAAGGCTCTTGGGTTCTCCTCAACACGGGGTACTTTAGCTTCTTCCCCTACCTAAATAAGTTCTCAAAGCAATTATGCACCCTATCAGTCGACCTATGAAGTGCCTTAGGAGGATCTACTACCAAGACTAGGAAGGTCTCGAGTCGAGCCCGCTCACCACCAGACTCCCTGAGGTACGGGTGAGACGAACTTGTTGACCTCCAACCAACCTCTTCCTGTGATGCAAAGAGATGAGGTAGAAAGACCTAAGTCAATAATGGAAAAAGTCTCAAGTCGAGCTTGCTCACCACTAGACTTGTTAAGGTACGGGTGAGACGAACTTGTTTACGTTTGACTAATTCCCTCTTGGTGACCCTATGTGCATGCTCATGCGAAGAATATGTGTCAAGCAACACAGAGCGATAGAAAACACAAGCAAGGCTTTTATCAAACCGTGGCTGTCTTTTAAGGTCCTTCCTTTAGCTATTGGACTTTTAAATGTTCTCACTTAAGGATAAATTTCAATGCAAGAAAAGTGAGATTCTTTTTTTCCTTTAAAGCTCAAGTCCAAAACTCTGCAGATGAATCATAGAAAATTGACCAAGTTTACAGATGTATATCTGAAACCTGCTCTCTTCAATGTGCAAATTGACAAGAAAAGTAAATCTAGAGGCAGTTCAGTTAATTCTACTATGAATGCCCAAGGTTTGATGCTTCTAAATATATATGAATCTCTTTTATGTGCAAGTGTTCATTTTTAATGCACATGTATTAGGCAATCAAGCAATAAAATAGAGTTTGAGAAAGAGAGAGAGAGAGACTCTAGGGAATCTAAGTTATTACAAGACCAAAATAATCACTCTCTCACCCAAATACCTAAGACAATGTTTCTAAAAAAGACTAAAAATCCTAATCTATGTAGCCTCCTTGTGCTTAAATTCGCGAACTCCCCACAACCCACTCTCGTACGTTGCAATGAATCCTGCAAACCTACACAAACCAGACCAAAGTGAGGTTAAAGAATGCAAGATGAATGCAACTATGATGCTATGAACAAAAATACTTACTAACTATCAAAGAAACATGACATAAAACCTCCTCAACAATGACACCAAAATTTGGTGTGTGTCGCACTCAAATCAGAAAAATAGCACATCGAAATTAATAACTAACTTAATTATTTTTCGTAAAGTATTGTTCGACGCGTAAATCACATTTTAAAAGATAATTTAGTCGTAGTATAGTAAAAAATACGTCGACAAATAAATTTATAAAATCTGGTGAGTACCAGGTCGTTCGCAGGGAGGCAATCATGATTTTATGTAGAAGCTTTTCAATAGAATTTGCTCTAAATAGATATTTATATATGTATATATTATAGGAAACATACAGATAAATACATTCAGAAATAGTCTTTTTCAAAATAGAGATTGCTATGCTAAAAGTAGAGATAGATAAATAGCAGATAGATAGAAAGAGAGAGAGAGGGAGGGAGAGAGAGAGATAGAGAGAGAAGAAGAAAGCAGAGAGATGACGCTGCTTGTAGGATGCTTGTGCGAGATGCAGTAGCACCTCAAATCCAGAGCACCGGGATGAAGGTTTGAGTTGCAGAGAGAGCTTGGTCTGGAGAGACAGAGAGTTGTATGAAGTTGATATGAAGTTGACATCCACCCAAGGGGGCTTTGGCCTTCTTTTATAATTTTGATGAGGGCTAAATAGGGTATTTTAACCCTTAAATTCGTGCAGCAACCTCTTAGTTAATCAGATCCGTCGATCGAGAGATCAATAGACCTGATTAGGCCTCAAAACACCTTCAAAAACTCCTTATAAGCTCGGATTTAATCTCGTGGCGACATGTGGCAGTTGTTGGTGCATTGGATGGCCATTGGATGCTCCTGATCTCTCCTTGCGTGCGCGCTTTGATTTTTCGCTTGCCACTCGCCTTGTTTTAGCACCCGATCCTCGACCGTTTGATCTTATGATCGAACAGCTCAGATTCACGTTTGCGCGTGCTTTTGAATTTGATTTGCGCACCCATCGCTTCCTTTGTTTTGAAGAAACGTGTGGGATTGCACATTTAATGCCCGTTGGATTGTGCGTTCGGCCGCGGAAATATCTCATCGCTCCACGTTGTTATATCTCCACCCTCCGCTCATGATCCGACAACCCAATCTTGTCCTCTCGTGCGCCTGCCCTGATTTTAAGCGTCAGGCGGTTCAATTGCATGCCCTTCGCTTCATGGTGAAGGTGCTAGCAAACGTGCTACTCCGACTTTTTGTTGCGTTTAGGTTTTGTTGATGTGTGCTCTCAGCCGTTGGATGAAGATCCAACGGCTAAGAATCCTTCGTTCTTGATGAGGTGCGGGGAGGCGGCGATGCGGCACACTCGTGGTCGTTGGATGAAGATCCAATGGTCTACAGCGCGCAATTGAAGAACCTTCACAGATGGGGAGGTGAAGAGAAGGCCACTGTGATGGCGCCACGTGGTGCCATCATGGTCGTCCGTCTTCTTTTCCTTGTATCTAGTGATGTAGACCTCTGATTGAGACGATTTTGCGCTGTTGGACCGTGATCGTTGATATGGATTCATCCGTGCGGTCGGATATTTCATCTGAGGCTTTGATCTTTGTCCTCTGGCTCTGTGGTCTCTGTTCTTCTATGGTTTGCACACGATGCTTTGGCTATCTGATCGAGATGATTTTGAAAGTGTTGGACTCTTGTCGTTGTTTTGATCAGATCTGTACTGTCTGATTTGTCATCTGCAGCTTCGAATCATCTGTAATTAATTTCATCTCTCTTTTAGTGCATAAAATGACAATATTATCTATGCAGCTAACAAACTAACTTTTATGTGAATTACGATGCTTATGCATGCATTATTCCTAAGTTATACTAGAATCTAACTTAATTTAGGTAATTTAGGTCGCATGATTGCTGTGCAATCAAGTACGAGTCAGGTTGAATCCTTGAGAAGATTGTGTGGTCATGTCCTATGATGGGTTAGAAAAGTTCGTAAAATTTTTTGACATTTTTGAAGATATTTTTTGATATTTTTGTGATTTTCTAATGTAAGTAGGTCAGAAAGACTATTCTGACCTCTTGTCATTGTGCAAACAAGAACTAGGATCTAAGAACCCCAGAAAAATGTAGAAAATTTATTATAAACAGTACACTTAGTAAGAAAGATTTAGTTATTAATTTCATGCAAATTTGAGTTGTAAATAATTCTCTAAAAGTTTGACAAGTCAAAACTTTCAAGTTCTCTTTTTAGTGCACCAATTATCCTTTTTCCTATAAAGAATGAGGCTATGAAATTTTATACGGTTCTTTCGTACTTGAGTACCTAACTCCAGACAAAATTTAATGAAATTTGAAAACCTAGAATCTGTTGTAGAAATTTTGAAAGGCAAAAATTAGAATCTATACGAATGCAGAAAAATGAAAATATGAGAAATGAAACTCAATTGATGTGAAACTTCGTGACAAGTTTCAGAAAATATAATCGATTTGGAAAATATGATTACATGAGTTAAATAATTGATGATGGGTCCCTCTAGGATTGTCTCATCCCACGCAAATCCATTAAGGTTGTAAGCCAACTTGGATTCGATATATTATCTAGACTTTTATTCAAGTTCAGATTTTATTATTCTCTTATATATTCTATATATGAGATGTTTTGCATTGTATATGTATTTTGTTTTATGTTTATATGTTAGATGGCCGAAATCTTAAGAGAACTTAAAAAATCAACTTGGGGCTCTACTAGGATGGTCATTTGGGTCGTAACAACCAATACCAATTATGAATTGGTACAATTTTAAGATTAAAACCCATCTTAGGTTTTTGTTGAAACGAATTGTGTTTTGGAAACAACCCTTTTTTAAATGCAATGAACTTTGAAAGATAATTTTCAATTCAAGTCTAATCTTAAGTTATCTCTAAGTTGGTTTTACGAGATATTATTTTGATTATCTTATTAAGGAGGCTACAATATATTTAAACTACACAACAATAAAGAACAAAAGACATGAAGGAAAACTTGCAGCTTGTCTTCAACACCTCCATCCTCCATCTCCATTATTTATCAAGTGATATTATGACTTAATCTTCATCAATCTAATCCTGCAAGACAATCTTCATATACCATTAAAGCTAGGGAGTGTTTTGTTAACACCAAAACTAGGATCATGCACAAACTACCTTTTTTGAGTTAAGGAACATTTCAATTCTCTCCCATTTACCATCCTATTGCTAGTAATCGGTAGGAATATACTTTAAAAAAATGCTAATTCACTTAAGATATCTATTTTGTTAGAGTATCTAAAATACAACCTCCCAACTTGGTTAAATATGGAAGGTTCTTCAATACAAGTACAAAAATAATATTAGAGGTTGTAAATAAGAATTTAGTCTTCTATGTTACTCTAAATTAGAGTTCTTAATAGATTTAGTTTTGGAAAAGCAAAATCCATATCCATTTACAAGACTACTCCTTATTCTCTATCTATTTGTCCTCCCCTTGTCTACATATAAGCTATAGGCAAACCCATTTATCCATTGGATTCTCAATTACCTATTAAAGGGATGTTATATGCATCCTAATGCATGAGCTATTCGTAATATAAAGTGTGTAATTTGTATATGTAAAAGCACCTAGAGTCGAGTTCACATAGAAAAATAATTTTACAAGACATGTTGTGTTTAAAATGAAACTCAAAAACATTAAAAAATTTAATAGTATTTAACATGTTGAAATAGATGATTGGAAAGTCTTCAAATCAGATCTTGGTCCTCCCTAGAAGCAAATGAAAACTCGATGAGCGAGCTGATTGCAATCCCTTATTTATACAATAAGAGAAGAAAATCAATAACAACGAATAAATTAATTTGCCATTTTAAAGAGGTTGGGATATTTAGAAGATAAATTATAACCTATTTATATTATGTAAATGGGTTAATGTTAAAAACACAAATACACACTCAATCATGTTTGTAAATCAAACCTAGAATCCCATCTAAAAATTAAAAAAGATGATTTTAACCATATGAATGGATGGATTTGTGTACTCTACCTCTAACAAGCAAGGTCAAAAGAGTATAAATAAGAATCTAATAATTAAAAAGAATGCAAAGTAAAAATTAAAATCGATTGTATCAAATAATAGTTCAATGGTTTCATAATTTTTCATAAAATATTCTCGATCACATCTTTATCAAAATTTTCATTTTAAGTTGTTATACCATCAATATTTATCTGATATAATCAAACAATAGTAACAACTTAGCCAATGTGAAATATTTGGATTATGCTATTGTTATATGTAACGTAAATATTTTAGTTTGTAATTTTTTGAAAAATTAAAAATTAAGAAAGAGACAGTTATTCCACCCACGCTTGCAGAGCGAACCAGAACAAGGTAGTTTTGACAATAGAAAAATGATGGTGATTTCACAAGCTTTCCCCACTGTATAAATTGTGAAAAGGAATAGAGATATCTCTGCCTCCTTACCTCACTCTATCCCCACCTTCCTCACCTCTCTCCCTCTGTCCATACTCTCGTCTCTCCCTGCCTGCTCCCGGAGCTCCCCCGCCGAGCACCACCTTCTGGATTCTTGAGGCGGACATCCCAAAATCCGCGTCCATCTCTCTTCCTCTGATCTGGGTTTCCATCTTTTGCCAGAAAGAAACGATCTTGGCTCCTTTGATCCGCTCCCGGAGACATAGAAACCAGATCTTTTATTGCCCATTTCCTCGGTTTCCTTTGTCCTACACCGTGTACGAAATCTTGGATCTTGTATGTCGAAGAAACTTGCTTGCACATGAGGTTGGTCTCTATTCTGCTGCAATCAGCTCATGTGTCAACAACCTCTTTTTTTGCGGTATTTTTGCATCTCTTGGATTTCCATACGTTCTTTTGTGGATCTGAAAACGCTCGGACACAAAGGCGCGATCTTGTTTGCTGCGAGGGGAAAAAAAGCTCGATTTTTGGTTACTTGGTGGACTGCCTGGGTTTGTCTAGAAGAGCCATTCAAGTCTTTCTTTGATGAGATTTTATTTAGAGATCCCCTACGGCTCTGTGATGTTTATGTGTTATCTATATTTGTTTGCTAATTATGATTTGAGAGAAACTGATGTGTTTCACATGGTTATTGATAGATCTTGCCTTAGGATGATCCACATCGCAAGTTTTTGTCATCTACCAAGTAGTTGGCAAAATGATCTCGATTCTGGTCTCCCTTGGGGGTTTTTCGAGATTGGTTCTAACTTATGTGTTCATCTGATTAGTGGCGTATAGGAATGGTTGTGTTGCATTAAACTCAAATAAAAAGTATGTTTTTCTTCCTTATTTGATTCCTTGCTTTGCTGTTGGCTTCTTGCAGTATTTCTTATTTAGCCTTTTAATCACATCCTGAGACATCCACCGATGGGTAGAGGCAGAGGAAAAGGGAAGAGATTGACTGCTGTCCCCAGTTTAGATGATCAAGGGAATGGTGGTGAGGAAGTGCTTCCTACCTACAGGAGAAGGGGAAGACCACAGAAGCCTATGAAGGATGATCTTGATGAGGAGGTGGCAGAAAAGATTGAGCTTGACGGTGAAGATGATGTCAAAGTAGATAACTTGAGCAAAGATGTTAAAGGCCCAAAAATAGAAATCGGGAAAAAGAGAAAAAGGCACCTGCAGGCAATGGAGAAATCCGAATCCTTACTGGAGGAAAATGGTATTGGCCCATGGACTAAAGTTGACGATTCAAGTAGGCCGATGGGTTTCAAGCAGACTGGAAATCGGCGCAAGAGCACACCTCGACGAGCTGCTGGTGCAGGAGTTAAGTGCATATTTGATTAGCCTGGCTCCATCTTGAGTTTTCCTCATTGGCTTTTTCTGCCACAACTTGCGTGGATGTTTGCTCTTTCTTTGTTTGTTTTTATTCTTTTGTTTTTTTTTTTTTTTTTTGCACTGCTTGTTTCCTTCTTCAGCTCAGTTATATATATATATATATATATATATACATGTTGTTTTTTGACAATTTTGAAAGGATAAATTCTGGAAATTTTGATTTCTCCCTCCTTTCTATCTAATATGAAGCAAAAGAAGAGGTCTTTTCATTAGTTTTACCTGTAAAGCTTTCTACTTATGAGGACATATGGTAGCAAACTTCCTTGTCTTAGGTGCTCATTTTTCTTTACTGCCGTTTGATCATTTCATTTTACTTGTGTGGGATGCTTATTTTATTTCTCATTTTCCTTGAAATATTGCTGAATTGTACTCTTGTATTGACAATGGATGCTAAATGTCCTATATCAGGAATGGATGTATATGAATGCTGGCATATGACAGTGTCTCCTAGAATAGGCAAATTTAGAATGAAAATTTTCTCATCTCCTCCTGAATAGAATTCAGAAATGCTGATGCATTGATGTATTTAGAAAAATAAATGGTCTATATTTTTCTCAATCTGAAGTCCACGTTGGTAACTCTCTGGACATAGAGTTCTATAAATCGTTGATCAACCATATCTTGAGTTAATTACACAACTATATTTTGAATTCAGAAATGTTGATGCATTGATGTATTTAGAAAAATAAATGGTCTATATTTTTCTCAATTTGAAGTCCACGTTGGTAACTCTCTGGACATAGAGTTCTATAAATCGTTGATCAACCGTATGTTGAGTTAATTACACAACTATGTTTTGTGTTAGTTATACAACCATATTTGTGTGATACTCATTTTCAGCTGAAGCAATGAAAGCATTGTTGTTGAGGTGAATAAGATCTACCGTGAGTATCCTCACTGTGTAAGGGATCTCGCATTACATGTTTCATAAAATGGATATCTTCACTGGTTAATGAAATTTATCCCAAATTGTTGCAATCAAAGAGAAGCTTTCTCAGAAACCTTTGCATGATATTAAGTTCCAAACTTCTCTCACTAAATTCACTGCAAATACTGCACAGATTACCAGTAAGGGACTAATCAATTTCCAGGTTGTCATTGACCTGCTTTCTCATGATCAAGGGCGGGCCTTTCTTGGCTGTTGGGCAAATATGTAAGAGTTCACTTCACATGGTCCCATTTAACCTTGGATTGTGTTTCACCAGTTTTGGATTTCTTCCCCTGCTTCTGTGGGTAGTTCCCAAGCCATTTGTTTTGCTAATGGTAACTGTGGCAATTACATAGACAAATGAAGAATCTTTATCCTATTACCTGGATCTATTACACGAATGCTTCGATACCATCATACATAAGATTATCCATTTTCTTTTCTGTCATACTAGCTTTGTCTGCTGCTTTTGCCTTTTTACTTGTTGTAAATTTGTAACTGTATCTGACCTCCCAATCAGCCATTCATCTTCATCACAGGTGCATCATCTAATAAGAAAACGAAGTTATTGTTTTTATAAAGTAATTTCTGCAATTTTTAGAGCTTCTGTTGGCTTTATATGCTTTTTTTTTTCTTATTGCAACATAAATTTCAATTTTAGGTGTCTATTTTTTTAGTCGCTATACGATAGACAGCCTTTTGTTACCAAAGATGTATGGTCAATTTTTTTAACTGTATGATCATCCATGAGATTCTTTTCCTAACCCTTTTATCAGCAGTTCCTTCTAAACAGTCACCATCCTGCCCCTACAATGGTCTCTTGTCACAGCTAGTGGGACCCGACTCATATCATCAAAAACATGTATATGGTCTTTGAAAACAGTAGCTATTTGGAATGACCTTTCATCAGGTGCCTCAGCTACCGGAGCTTTTTATTGCTGTCGAACTGTAAAACCGTGCATTTATAAACAGATTCCTGGGGCAGGTTTGATGGTTGATCTTCTATAGCAGCCAGGAAAAATGTCCAACGAAGAGTAGAAACCACAAGCGGCTTGTGATTGGTCCGCACATATGAGATCTGTCTAGTACTAGTCTGGATCAGAACAGACAAACAAAAAGAATCCAGCTCGTGAACCTAGTTCCAAATTAGCTGTGTTTTTTATTACATGCTTAATGATTGTAAGAAATCGTTCTTTAAAATTAACCATGTAATTTACGGAGATGGATTCTCAGAGACCGGGACTAACAGTTGGTAACATTACTTGCAACAGGAATTATGCAGGTTGTACCTGTTGCCTTGTCCACTGGGCACTCCTCTTTTAGTTGCCTTGTGGTGCATTTTTTTTTACTGCAAAATAATCATTTTTCAGTTTTATCTTTTCCTCGTATTGATGCTTGATGTACTTTCATCTGAACCAGTTGTGAATTTATCAAGTGCAATAGCTGCTAAACTCTTTCCACTCAAAATGGAGGTTGAGTTGTTATTTGTTTAAATCTTTTCATTTATCCATAGCTACAGATTTATGGTTGTCTAATTGGTCTTCTGCCAACTCTAGAGATGAACTTTCATTCATCTTTTTGTTTTACCAACTGGTAATGAGTAGTTGGTATCATTCCACGGCAACTTCCGAAATAGATTCTTGTCCTGATGTGGAACCATTGGCTTGTTTGTTCCCATAAGTTGTTAAATTTAGTAAATTTACCATTATGCCCAGATTGCTTTCCTTGTAGTTTTGCTACATTTTGGAGAATAGTTTTGTGGCGATTTCGAATTTGCGAAGGTTCCATATTTTGCCCATTTTGAGCTTCTGTGCATGAAGTGGTAAAATCTTGATAATACGTAGCATATTTCTTTCTTTGCATTTATTGGGTGTGTGTGATTTGGAACTGCTTCTTTCTTGACTTTATTCAGGTAAAATCCTCTTTACATAGATCTCCCAGAAACCAAAAGTGGTAATCATTCAGTTCCTTTTCTTGAGTTGTACTTTCCGAATCCCATTTTCCTTGCTTCACACCACTACTGGGCACACAATTTTTGACACTCCAAATTAATTAGGATCACGTGAAGCTTTTGAAAAAGCTGAAGACTGCCATGTGATGGTTTGGGTTTAAGCATTTTGGGAAGTTTTCTTGAATGAATGCATCAACTCAAACCCAGTAATTTACTAAAGAAAAAAAAAATTCAATTTGCTTGAGTAGGGATGGTTGCAAATGGGGGAATTCTACTATTGACAGAGGGGAATCTTGGAAATCAAGATCTCATATCTGGTTGCAGATCTTGGAATCAATAAAAGTTTGCCTTCGAAGTTTGCGTGCGGCGTTTAGGTAGGTAGTAGATTTTAGGTTTTTTATTTGTTTGGGTTATATGTCAAATCCGGGTTTGGGTTTCCAGATAGGAAGTAATATGTGTGCCTATATTATGTATACCATCTAATCAAATCAATTTTTTCCGAAACAAATACGAAAAGATATTGGAATTGAATCGAACTATTATTGATTTGAAGTTGATTTGAAATTGAATAGTATAATTCGATTACTGGTCCTAAGTAGCCTCTCATACTCTGCTCACGGCAGACGGGCAGACACATTCTATATTGCCATTATCATTGTTCAAGTCAAAGTAATTGTATGATAACTTGTGGTACTGTACTTTTGAAGCTCAAATGATGGATTTCAATGTGGGTGGAGAGTGGATGTGCACGTACGTATGCTTGTTTGTCCAACTTTAATTTTTATCTTAAGATAGCATTTGACGACTAGAATTAGAAAAATTAAATTAGAAATGGAATTATGTAAAGACATAATTAAAAGCTTTTTGAGCTTGTGGAATTAAATATTATATCAAGGAATTAAAGATCACATCATGGAATATCTGAAAGGAGTAAAATAATCTCACCTCCTATGTAGGATTATCTTATGCTAGCATTATGAGGTTAATTTCAGAATTAGCACAGCTAGACGTAGAATTGAAGCCTCAATTCTGGTTCTCAAATGCTGCCCAAAGGCTAGTTTATGGGAGCAATTTGCTAATTTGGGTTTGTAACATGAAAAGAGAAGATAATCCATGTTTGTGTTCACGTGGGAATAAGTTAGGGGTTTATCCTCAAAAGGAACGTTAATTATCTAATTTTCCCGTCAAACATAGGTTAAGCCAATCGGTGTTAAAATGGCACTAGAGGTAAATTTGGATTATTCTCCAAAAAGAGTAGATTGGCAGTAAGGTAAGCGGCCCCTTAGAGTTGAATATGAAGCATATTCTATGCATTATGAGATGAGATTTGCCTCTAAACCTAAATGAGCAATTTAGGGATTAAGCAAGTTAGCTCTCGTCAAAAGACTAGGGTTTGAATCTCACCATACTTGGAGGAGAAAAAAATCACTCTCCTAGAATTAACTGATTTTGTTGATTCTAAACCATGATGAGCACTAAAGATGAGTTGAACGAATTATGGATCAATTATTGATGCATTAATAGTAGATGTTTCCTTCTATCTTGAAGTTTGACGGTTGTAGCTTGAAATGGCACACACATGAGATCTTAATCATTGTTAAGGTTCTCTTTTTTTTTTTCAAGCAAATAGTAACTATCTGATTATGGAATTTGCAAGGGTGATAACAAATGTTGTGCGTGAAATTGATTGTCTATCAAAAATCCAAACTTTTGAAATAAATAAGAATAAATATAGCGGGAGTCTTGAGTTGTCATTAGGGAGATAAAATTGTTTAAAGTACTAATTACTTACATAAACTATTTTTGTTTGAAAATTTTTATGATTTTTTTAAAATTTTATAATGAGAGGTGAACACTAATCTTAACTTTAAACTAATAAAATAAAATTACACAAAAATCAAGAAATAAACAAACTAACAACTAATTACGAACTGCAAATTATGAACTAATCACTTAAGTAATGAAAGCAAAAGTAGATCATTAAACAAAATTTTTTTAATGCAAGACAATGTCAATATTACAATTAAGAGAAATTAGAGAGAGAAATATAGCGAAGCTAGTAGGGGAGATTCTTGGTGTGGTGGTGGTATTGATAAAGAGGTGATAGACGTTGATCATGATGGTCAAGAGGTAAAGTTTCACAAAAGATTCTATTAGTGTAACCTCTTATATATATTTTGATGATTTTATAAAATGACCTAATAAAAGAGAAAAGATATTAAAATAAATCATCATGAGCATTTGTTAAGACTAAACAGATCCAAAGCGCATCATGAAGACAAGGAGTTCTCGTCTTAGGTCCTAGGATTTCTTGTATTAAATTCAAAGTGTTGTACTTTTGTATTTATTGAGACTAGATGAGTTGTATAAAGAGCCCCAATAAGACCTAAGTAACTCACACACAACCCCTTAACACTTAGGCAAACCCAATAGATCATCTTCCAAACTCAATTTCAAAATAAACCCTTTAATTAGATGTCCAACATTTATACCAGATGTTTGATGTTTCATTCTAAGACGTCCAAGTAGTTCATCAGACGTCCAATGGTAAACTTTTTTTTTTTACAAATCTTGCCATTTGCACATCAGTTGTTCAACCTTTATCCCATACGTCCAAACCCACCTACAAACATTTGAACATAGTCTCAGAATCCAAAGTTTAAATTAGCCTTAAATCAAGAGATGTCAAACCCAATCTCTTAAGACTCTTGAGAGTTTATTTCCTAATGAAATATTATTGCCCTTAGACATTCAGGGCAATCCCCAAACGTCCATACTTGCCTGTGGGCGTCCAAGACCTATCTCAGACAACCAATAAAGAGACGTTAAAGCTAATCTGACCTAAATCTTGATTTGTCAAACATAATCACCCTCTTTAGCTTTTCAGAAAATCACTTCTCGAGATAATCATGATCATTGGACGTCTACTATGTTGGTATTAGAGCACCATGATCGTTTATTTTGATGATAATAAAACACGTGTCTTTTAACATTTGCATTTGAGTTCTAGTTTTCAAGTCAAATTGCAAATAGAGACGTGTTTAGACGGGGTTCGAGCTTGTATCCAAGGAGGATTAGAGGAGCTGGACAGAGGCGGAGGAGCTTCGCGAGAAGCGAAAGCTTGAAGATGGAAGGACAAGAAGAATAAGATAGATTTCTGTTTATCTTTTTCTATGTACTTTTGTCATTATATTCTTGCTCTTTCTATTTCTTAGAATATTTGTTAAAGAGCCTCAAAGGATTCTTAAAGTAGTCCTAGGAACACTTGCAGTACCTAAGGATACTTAGGTTTTCTATAGAGAACTTAGAAAATCAAAAAATGGATCAGACAGCCTTTCCAAACGTCTAATCTAAATTTCAGATGTCTGATAAAAACTTTTAAGACGTCTAACTGTTGACTCAGACGTCCGATTATTTAGGCTGGAATTAGTTAGTTTTGTCTGATGAAATTAGACATCCAGACCTTAGTCTAGATGTCTTAGGAGACGTCTGATGTCTTTGCCAAACGTCCAATTAGTGGACCGTTGGATTCCTTAGCAAACGTTGAGGAAATGATCGTTAGCCTCGTATCAGACGTCTATAGAGGACCCCAGACGTCTGATACATGACCGTTTTGCATCGGCTGACACAAAATCTTCCTTCAGAGATTTTGTAGTCGTTAGACTTGTTGGGAATCCATTTCCAAAGAACAAATAGGTTTCCAGATGTCCAGACCTTGTGTCAGATGTCCTGTGTGTCGTCTGATAACCATACACTAGAACCCTGTTTAGGTCTGATTTAAGTCAGTAAGGAAACCCGTCTAGAATCAGATGTCTAACTTAGTTCCCAGACGTCTTAAACGAGTTTTCCAGACATCTGATGCCAGGACCAGACGTCTGATGACCTTGTCAGAATTATGATTATTTCTGACTACAGCTTGATTCACTTTGGCTTTGCACCTAATGGCTATGGAATCCTTCCAAGGCCTTCTAAAGCCTTCCTAAGACCTCTATAAATAGAGAAGGACCCCTTGGCTTGAAATACACACAAAGACACACCCTTGCTAGAATATTTCCACTCACTTGTGTCAAAAAGAAGTAGAAGATCAAATAGAAGAAGCTCTAGCTCTACAAGCACTCTCTTCTCACCTAAGAGCTTTGTCCTACTGTGCACCCGCTCTCCCGCCGACGTTACGAGAGTGCTGTTATGCCAAAGCGTGGTTCATGCATCTACGTCGTCACATCGATGCACTTCCACCAAAGGGAAGTTTCCTAACTCCTATAGAAGCTAGGATTAAATATTTGAGGCTCTATAGGATTGTTGTACTTTATATTGTCTTTGGTTGGGTATTCGCTTTGCGAATTCCCATCTCCTCCGCGAGACATTGTGAAGAGAAGGGGTTTTGAGGAACACTACTCTCGGTCTAAGTAGTGTAGTTGTAATTGAGGTTCACTTACCCTCGTTTAAGTGATTAGGTTTAGTGGATTTGATCGACTAG
This sequence comes from Thalassia testudinum, assembly GCA_037157565.1. Lineage (NCBI taxonomy): Eukaryota > Viridiplantae > Streptophyta > Magnoliopsida > Alismatales > Hydrocharitaceae > Thalassia > Thalassia testudinum. The sequence goes on from JAZHRO010000013.1 coordinate 125,574,245, forward strand.
GTCGATTGGGATATCCTAACTCGAGAGGGTTAGGTGGTGGTTTTCACTCGATTTGGGTTTCCACCTAAAAATACTTGTGTCTATTGTGTGATTGCTTAATTTTGTGAGATTGTCTATTTTATTTCCGCACTTTATATCTCACCTCCTCAAACCAGGAAACTACACACTAGTCACACCAGATGTCCTATAAACATCTGACACTTAGGTGTAAGTACCCTGTAGAAGATCCAATGGATCAGGAAGAATTCCAAGAACCTTCCCTCCTATTTTTAGATGTTTGATTTTTGACTCAGATGTTTGATACACCCCCTTTAGACACCTAACCCATAGAACCAAGTACCTTGAACAAAGTCCAAGTGAAATCAGGAACTGCATTATTTAGAATTAGATGTCCAAGCTTATAGACAGACATCTTATCTATAGGCATTAGACATCTGACAATTATGGCAAACATCCTTGAAATTTTGTCCAAATCTTCTTAAATTTGATTCCAACGGCTAGGACACCTCTCCCAAGGCTTCTTAAAGCTTACGTTGGGCTCTATAAATATAGATGAGCACCCATTGGCCAAGGATACACCATTTGGAGACCAAAAACAAGCATTCAACTCAAACTTACTCCAAGAGACTATACCCCAAAGCTCTACCCTATTCCACTCTCTTTGGATGCTTTTCCTTGCTGTTCTAACCTTACATTCTACTCATCATTTAGGGAGTTCATTTTTCTTATAGTACCTAGCTTAATTTCTATCTTATTGGGAGATTTATAGGTTATGCTTATTTTTCTTTTTGTAATTAGGCAATTGTACTAGATTGTCTAGCCTGTTGGACCCCTTCTCTTTCTAGCATAAGGGTAAAACCTCTATTTAGAGATCAAAGGAAGGATTGTACTTGAGGAATACCACCCTCATTCAAAGTGATGTGATTAATGTTTGGTTGATTTCTTGGGGATCAGTAAATCCTAAGTTGAGTTGACTTAGGTGATGGTTTTGACCTAATTGGGGTTTTCACATAAAAATCCTTGTGTCCATTGTGAGATTATTGTAGCAAATTTTTATTTACCTTATATTCATAGCAATTACACTATTCACCCCCCTCTAGTGTATTTCAGATTCCCCATTCCTGAGAGAGAGAGAGAGAGAGGGGGGGGGAGGGAGGGAGTGAGGGAGAGGAAGAAGAATAAGAGAGATGGATTAGCCATGGGATCTTAGGGGCATTTATAGAGAAAGGAGGGCCCCCTTGAGTCCTAAAAGTCTTACGAATTGTGTCATGTACCCAATTTTGCAATTTTCCATAGTTAAAAACACCTCCAAGCCCATTAGGAATGAGATTAATCCCTCAATTTTCACATAAGAATAGGATTTCCAGCAATATTGGTCCTCTTTGCTCCTTTTTTTTGCACTTAGCTACTTTCTTGACCCAATTGGTCCCCATGATCATGCTTCCTACCTTCATGGGTCGCTAGAATGCCTAAGCCCATGTAGGGCGCTCCAGATTCATGCCCAGGATGGGCTTTAAACACACAAGCGAGGAACGGGCCTCCATGCGTAGGTCAATGGGGGTCAACCCCCACCTGCTCTTGTGCATGATTGTTAGGTTATCTCGCATTTATAATAAGTGTCATTGTATTGTAGTATAATGTGCAAAATAACCTACATATTTTATAAATTTATACTGGTTTGAATCCATGTTGTTCGTTAGGAGGCTTATTATAATTTAATTTACTCACCAATTATTACTTAAATTATTTTGTATCTACTTTAACTATATTAATTTAGCTTTCTATAATTAAAAGAATCAATTATTAAGTTAATAAGTTAGCTTAAGGTGTTATAATATAACTTAATGTATATAAATAGTGTGTATATAATATAATTCTTATATTTTAAATAATTAAACCCTTAATGTATATAAATACTATTACATTATAAAAGCTACACTTAACTTGGTTAGGTTAATGAATTATAATTTGCTTAAGGTTACAATTTAAGCTTATATTAATTATTTAAGTTAAATGTATAAATATTACTTAAATAAGTTTATAAATATAACTTATAAGTATACTATAACATTATATAAGTTATTCTAGGTTAATTTGGTTTATAATGAATAATTAGATATAACTTAGTTAATTAGGTTGATATCCTTAATTAGTGGGATTAATTAATAATTAAAAATAGATTAAGCACATAGACTAATTGCAAAAGAAGAGAATAAACACACAGGAATTAGGTCAACTAATGTTAATTAAACTAACAAAATAAAACAATCAATGCATAACATGGCTTAAGAACAAGAAAATATATCAATTGAATACTAAAAAAAATGTTTTACCAACTATACAAGTTCTCAAATGTAATCAAGAGTTAATCATGCGTTACAAGTGTTCTCAACTAAAAAAAATATTATTTTTCATCCAGCCCAAATGAATCAACATGGTTGGATCTCACCCATTAGGCCACACCGCAGTGCCACCCCCTCATGGGGTCCATATAAGCTTAGAAGGGTATCAATATAATAGGCACACTCGCCTACATCGGCCCGAAGGCTCACAAGAGGGCTTTGAAGGCATTTTCTTATATCTATTGTCAGGCGCTTGTAACCTGCTGATGTGGAACAATACAAGTCCCCTTCCTTCAGCACACAGCTAATGGGAGTGGTAAATGTTGGATATGGTTCTCCTCAAGTATCTATTACTTTTGCGACTACTTGAAGGCAGCTTTGACTGACTTAAGTGTTCAAATATCATTCTGGAGGCTTCAAAGATCCTTTTCCTCCCAAGAACCTCAATGAAGAATGGCTGGAACTCACTTAATCATCAATGGTGGAGATCACCTGCAATCTAGATGAAATTCCTAACAAATAATAACAAACACTCTCTTGCAAGTTTCTATTGACTTCTAGGTGTCCTTAAGGTGCTCTAAAGGATTCCAGATGTATGATCAAGCTTGAGAACACATGAATAGGGTCAAACATGCTGGAAGCAGCAGTAGAAATGGTGAAATTGCTAAGGCTAGTCTAAAGCTTAAATCTCTACTATGATAGGTCAAAAATCATTCCTAGATGCCTCTAAGTGTGTCCTAGGCTTTAAAGTTGAACTTTAGAGCTCTCTGTAAGCTCTAATGGTGGCCAAGAGTTGACTCACTTAGGTCTGAGGTTGACCTAGGCAAATAGAGTGATTCAGACCAATCGGAAGATGTAAATAAACTCAATTTGACCTACTGAAGCTATTGGAACTAAGAATTGATGGAATTGACCACTTTCATGATGTCTTCAGAGTTGCCGACACTTCTATTAAGTGGCTTTGTTTGACAAATCAAAGGAGGAAACTAATAACCCTGCACGTTGTAGATTCATGCTCAGAAAGATCTAGGGATGCTTATAGATCTATCGTCAAGGTTTGGAAGTGAAGAAGCAGTGTGACGTCACTTCACTGGAGATGATGAAGACGATGGCATTCGGTGGCAAAGAATTGATGAAATTGTAATTAAAAGGTGGAAATGTCGTGTAGGTAGGATATGGAGTTGGTTGGAGGTTGTTGGAGTTAGTTACGAATTGTTAGTTGGAGTTCGTAGGTTGCCAAAGATGTAGGAGACGATCAGATCTATGATGATGACGGCGGAAGTTTGGTAGAGTGACATACTCCATAAAATAGCTCAAGAATTAGCTCACGAGATTCTTTGTAACCTCAGAAGTGTGTATAACATCTAAATTAGAACAAAGAGTGATTGTGGAAGTGTTGCGAAGTTGGATTATTAGAAGAAAGAGATTGAAATGGATTGAGTGATTAAGTGAGGGAGTCATGCAATAAAGTTAGGGAAAATGGACCTAGGTTGTGGCGGAGGTGGGCGTAGGGCCAATGGAGTGTGAGAAGCTCAAAGGAAGTTCACCGTAGACAAGTGGAGCTCCAATGATTAGCGGATTTGGGCGTTTCGTGTAGAGTGAACAAAAACGAGGGAAAGAAGGTTGAAATGGATCGTGGAGAGATGAGGAGTTTGTTCAGTGCATCAATTGTGTGGTAGATGGTCGTCCACGACCGGAATTGGTGGTGGCTGACGATGGAGAAGAAAGTATGAAAATAAAGGATCTAAGATACCTAAATTTACAAATTAAAGCGCTAAAGCTAATCTAAAGAAGGAGGTGAGGAGTTTGGAAGAGTTACTTGGACGAAATGGTGAGAATGGCTCCTGCGATCCCTCACAGGAGCAGAGAGTGAAACAAACTTGGTTGGGAAGAAGCTCTGGTTGATCGAAGCAACGTGAGGAAGAAGGTGAGGTGCAGCTTCGCCGGTGGCATGGTGAGACTGGAGGAAGAGAAGTTGAAGGAGAGAGAGAGCTCTGTCGGAGCAAGCTTGAGAAGGTGGTGGGAAGACATCGAAGACAGAGACGAATAGCTTATGATCGAGAGTGGTAGGGGAAGAGGGTAGGGACTCGATTGGGTCTATCTGAAGGTCTAAAGGGGTATTTATAGGCTCGCCGGAGGTCTAAGGGGGAAGAACTTGGACAAAGGAGCATCCAGATGCATGGAAACCGCCGTCTTCTCCGATGATGGCGATTGTTTCATGTCTAAGAAAGCGGTTAACGGTTCATTGAAACCATTAGATGTGAAGAGTTGGTTAGGAGGAGACTTGGCAACCAAGGAAAAGGAAGTTGACCGTCAAATTCGCCGTGATTGGAGAAGGGAAAGAAGGAACGACCATTAGCCATCGAAGTTGAGGAGGAAGATGATATGCATAGGGACTAAAATGTAAAATTAAGGACTTAAATCAAATGGTCACAAGGACTAAAATGTAATTTCTTTATTTAAAGGTGTAATTTAATTTATTTTCCCATCAATTTTTTATAGGAGATTAAATGAATATTAAGGAACAAAGTTGTGGGGTTAAATTACATTTTTGTCCCCACATTTAGAATATAAATTTAGGCTTTAACTTAGGTTTTTTAATTATTAACTTAAGCTTAAATTAAGTATTAACTTAATTACTAAAATCTTATATAATTTAATTTATGACTTTGAACCCTTTATTTTAACTTAGATAAATAAGGCATTTTCTTAGCTATAAAAAGGTTTAATTGATGTGTATTTTGATTTCATGCCTATAATTAACTATATTCATATTTAACCCTGTTTATATGATATTAAATGTTATTTTATTAGGTAAATTAGCTAGTTTTGGTGAAGTAAGAGCTATAATGAGTGCGTCATTAGTGCACACGTGGTGCGGGGTCAACCCCCTATTGACCCATGTCGGTTAGGCACCCCTCTATATATTTTTCACCTTTTCTTCCTTCTCACTCATTTCTCCCTCCTTTTGCCTTCTTTTGCATGGAAATTTCACCAAAATTCTTCATTTCAATCCCAGATCATTATGTGAGCCCTCTCTCCTCCAAATGATGCTCTTCCTTCTCTTACTTACAAAAATGAAATAAAAGTTGATTATTTCCTAATTTCTAATAAATGGCAAAATGCAAGATAAATTTAAAATAAAGTGCTAAAAATACCTGAAAAATAGCAATAAATAGCTAGAACAGTCCCATAAAACTTCCATGTGATCACAACCCCCATGCCTACATTTTTCTAGTCCTTGAGCAAAATAAAATGAAATTAAAAGAAGTCAAAAAAAAAAAATCAATTTTGCAAGAATCGCGGTTGCATTTACCATATGCAACAAGGTTTCAAACCCCTAAGTTGTCCTAGTGGAGGAGTTGTAGTCTCCTAAGGGTTTGCAGCCGACACACCCATATGTCCAAAACAAAATTGACATAAAATGAAGAGTCTAATTTAGGGTTTTGTTAAGTCAGTGAGCCTCAGTTATCATCAACCACAGAGAATATATGTGAAATCTAAACATGCGGACTCAACGGTATTCGAGTACTGACAAAAATATGAACTGCCTTGTCCAGTCAGACTTCAATTAGCTTCAATTTTGAGCCTCAAGTATAGGTTTCTATGGCTTGGAAATTCACCCAAAGGTTTGAATAAAATCGAAAGGATTGAGCATCTGTGCATGTGATAACCAATCTTGACAAGTGGGCAACTCTATAGAAATTTGAGATTTCGTCAAGGCACAAGTTTACCAATCACTCCATGAATCCCATTTCAAATTTTCCTTATTACACATAGGAATAATTGCTCTTCTCCATATCTTATCGAAGGCCCTACACTCAGACACCTCAAGATGACGTTGTAGAGGCACCTAACCTTAAGTGCATATTTAGATATACACATCTATGTATATAAATTTTTCTTTTTCTATTATTTTTTTTCATAAAAATGAGAGACTCCAAATATGGTTCAAGAACATCTCATCAGTGGGAAAACATAAAGATCAAGGTGCAAGATTGAGATTTACTAGAATACCCTACATCTAGGGAGCATACTCAGTGTAATGTAACAACCATGCCTATAAGGGTCATAGGATTATATCTGTAATTAAGTTCAATTTTAAAGATTAGACCCTTAAATCTAATACCCTTTATAATGATGTCGTGCCCATAGGTTATCTAATGTGTAAATGTAGGATTGAGATACTCCGACTTCAAAAACATTCAATCTAGAGGGTGAAAGAAAAGCAAGCCATGTACTCCCTATACTAGATTTAATACCTTAGCAAACCAGATTCCTTGAAGGCTTGAAAATAAATTCATATTTTAGTAAATACTCGAGTTGATTAAGTTGAAAATGACCTGAAGAGTCTAGGTGGAAGATCTCTGATATACCACTATAGTAGGAATATCTTGAGGATCTAAGCAACATCATCCTTTCCTAACGTAGAACTTGAAAAAACTTCATCAAAACCATTTCAAAAACTCTCTTTTTTGTTAAAAAATCAAGCAAAATTTCTAGAAACTAGATACATAAGAAAACTCAACAAAAAAGTACTACCCTCAATCCTATTTTATGCAATATCCTTATTGTATGCTCATAAATATGCATGACAAAGGGAAGACGTCACCTCAAAGACTTCTGATTTCATGCATTGAGAATCATCTAGCTCCAAATCTACAAGATTAACCTCATAAGAACCAACTATACAAGTAAAACTATGTTAGGTTGCCTCCAAACAAGTACTAAGTTTAACATCTTCAGCTAGATGTTTAACATAATCAGATATCCAAGAGGGCCATCTTTTCAAGGACAAGTCTAGGTAGGACATTATGAATATTTTGAGCCTTTGACGATTCACAACGAAAGTTTGGCACATCTTGGGGCCAGTAATTTCTCCAACTTCGTGTACAAAAGTGCGTGTCACAATGTAAGCGCCACTCCGTCGTGATCTAAGCTTTTTCGAAAATAATTGTAATCGTGCATCGAAAAGCCAAACTCTCTAATTAGGCTCAAAGCTTTTCGAGATATGTTGTTTTCATTGAAAGCTTTCGTCTTGTTTTTATAGATCCAGGCATACTCGTATGCATCATTACAAATTTCCTCAAGCTCAATTAATTGAAATTTTCGATGTTCACCAGCCTTACCAAGATTGTAATTACAATCTTTTATAGTCCAATATGCCTTGTGTTCAATTTCTTCGAAGAGGTGGCAAGCCTTACCAAACACCAAATAATATGGTAAATTCCTATGGGAGTCTTCTAGGCTATACAGTAGGCGCAGAGTGCATCATTGAGTTTATTCACCCAATCTTTCCTAACTAGCCTAACCATCTTCTGCAATATATTCTTGATCTTCCTACTTCAAACTTCATCTTGGCCATTCGTATGTGAGAGATAAGGTGTGGAAATTCTATGTGTGACACCATATTTTGCTAAGAGAGTTTGGAAGTGTGTGCTTGTGAAATGGGTACCCTCATCTTCTTGATAAACTCAACAACAACCTTTTGATTATTGTTTTGGGTCGATTTGGCCTTTATCCATTTGGACACATAATCAACAACAACAAGTATGTATTGGTATCCAAAGGAAGAGGTGAAGGGTCCTATGAAGTCAACCCTGATAATTATACAAGAGGGGGGGTGAATTGTATAATTCAAATATTCAATGAAAATAATGGCAACCAGAAAAATTTAATCCATAGATAACACCGAGATTTATAGAGGAAACCCAAATCGAGAAAAAACCTCTACCTAATTGATCCCCAACTAGGATTTTTCTCTTGATCTCCAAGAAATCCACTAAATCTCACTACTTAAATGGAGGATAGTGAACCTCTATCACAAACCGCTTCTTGTACAACCCACAAGAAGGTATTTTGTTCTTCACTCACCAGAAGAATGGGAAGCCAACAACCTTGGCACCTAAATTACAATAAGTACAAGATAACAAAATTTTCATACAAGTTCTATTGAGTCGATGTGCAAGTATTTATCAATTGTAATAGGACTAACAAAAAATTCTTTTCGATTCCCTTTAAATATATCTTGATGCAAGGGAAACAAAATTTTATGCAATTGATATACAAGTAGAACTTTAATAAACTTTGTCTTGCAACTTCCTTTTGATAGAAAGATAAATTTTATATTGAGGAAGTGTATTTGAAAATGATTAGAATCATTAATATGTTCAAAGATGTAATCACAAGATTCTAATATCAAAGATTTTGAATGAGCAATTTTGCTTCTAAAGATAACAAGATATGTATATGAAGCAAGATTAAAAATAATACTCCCTTAAACTTCCTTCTTAAAAGTATGAAGTAGGCATGGAGGAGGTAGAGAAGAAGATCCTCTTCAAGGATCAATAATGTTGGCACACACAAGGAAGTAGAAGCTTGAAGACTTTTGTTGAAGCACAAAGATGGCGTGGAGTATTCTTTTTTGAATGCACGAAAATGGTGTAGAGGGTTGAAGCAACTTCTCAAGATTTATAATCGCAAGTTGAGAGTAGGAGAATGTTGTGTAGAAATGCACTTTCGATAATGTACATTGTTGTAAAAATAAATGAACCCATGTAGGGTATATATAGAATAAAGATAGGAAGTTATGATATCATGAAAGGGTGTGAATCCAAGAGATGCCAAGATACTACCTGTTTGCACATGTTAGAATTCGAGTATAACCGTTTGGAGTCAGTTTAAGTGATTAGTTGATTGATTAATACACTCAGATTTGTCTTTAGAAAAATCACAACAAACTGACTAGCGAAATTAATTGATTAATTCTGCAGTCGACAGAATCATAAAAGAGGTGGTTATTTGGATAAATTTTCTTTTGGAGAAAGATGTAACTACACATGTAACTTCCCATGTAGAGGGATGCAACATTCAAAATGAATAACTACCATTCTAGAAAGTGTAACCACCCATCTAGAAGAATAATTATTATTTTAAGATGTATTTTAAATACATTTTACACATGTTTTAGTAATTTCAATATTTATAAGTTATAACTACCATTCTAGAAGATTGATTTAGTATTATAAAATATTTTAGAACATGTTATATGTATGAGATTTCTTTCAAGTATTTTAGAGTTTATTTATTTATTTTATGTGTATGTAATATATTAGAAATATTATATTTAGGTACTTAAATTAATTTCTACGTGTGAAATGGATGTGTTTGACTCTTTACAAAATATCTAGAAAGTAATACAACATCAAATTAAAGCTAGGATTCATCAAAATGAATCTTCTATTACCTTCTTTTGCTGCAAATAACACCTTGAGATAACAACAAAGCTTCCTTTCATCATTACTTTAATCTTCAACTTTATATCTACAACAACTTTATGATATGTACATAAAACATCAAAATAAAGGTAAGTAGAACCTAAGTACTAACAAATCCCTTATAGGCATCAAAGATTTCAACTACCAAGGGGTTTAAGGGTATCATATCTCTCTTAGTCATGTTTCCTATAGATCAGCATTGGGTACATGACTAAGAGAAACTATGAGTATCCTTATAGATGTTTGGATAATAAAACCCACTTTGAAGTACTTTAGGGTGTCTTCTTCTCTGAGAAATGTCCTCCACAAGTTGAATTATGGTAGAAGTTCAAAATGTTGTGGATTTCACTCTCAGGGACATATCTTCAGATTATCTGATTGGCACACAGTATAAATAGCTCAGGGTCTTATGAGAAATAGTACTTAACCTCAGAGAAGAATTGTCTGTTTTTAACTTGGCCCAATCATGAAGGATTTGTCCTATGGCTAAGTAGTTGGTAATATCAGCAAATCACACCTAAAATGACTAAGATGCTCTCATCTGTGAAGGAATAAGCAATTAGTATAGCAAGATGAGAGTCTTCTAATAAGGTCCTAGACAATTGATCAACGACAACATTCTGAGACCCAACTTTATCTCTGATTTCTAGGTTGAACTCTTGAAGTAAGAGGATTCACCTAATTGATCTTGGTTTAGCATCCTTCTTAGCCTGGAGTTTTTGAGAGTTGAATGATTTGTGTATATTAGAACATGAGATCCTAATAGATATGGTCTAAACTTTTCTAAAGTAAAGACCACAGCTAGCAACTCTTTGTCAGTAATATGTAATTCTTTGAGCATCATCCAGAGTTTTGCTAGTATAGTAAATCACAATCAGCCTCTTTTCAATTCTCTGACCTAAGATGGCACCGATGGCATAATTAGAAGTATTGCATGATGGTAACACCATTATCCTTCATATCTAGCTTAATTTTGCTAAGTTTTAAGGATAAATTCACCTAATTAATCATTAAAAGAGTATAACTGAAGAATATCAAGAATTGGAGGACTTGCATAAAGATTGGTTAATCCTACTATTTTAATAGAAAAATACAAATTTAGATTAAATTAGGGGTAAACATGTACTTAATTTGAGGTCAAATAAGCTTAAATTTCCAGTAAGTGGGCTTGCTTCGATTGATTTAAGGATTTTACGAAATAAAAGTCAAATTACAATTAATAAAATCCTAATTTCGACCTCACTTTAATTTAAAGGATTTTGATAGAAATAAATGTAATGTAAACCTTTTAAAAATCATTGAAAAATATTCTATAAAGATTAGAACATTCAATTTTACAAAATGAGCCTAAATTGACCTAAAATGAAAGCCAAGGCAAGTATTTGTTACATTGTGGGTTAAATTATAAATTGACCAATCAAACTTCATCAAAATAAATAATTTATGTTACCATTAGATTCCTTAAGTCAAAATTAGGTTACCTTAAGCATTTGAGACTAATTGGACATCATCTTGACCTATTTTGCATATTGGCCCTTAATTTTTGAAATTCTTACATCTAGGTCCATTTTTCTTGTATCATGGTTGCTGGCTGATGTCATGATGACATCAGTTGTCTTCTCCACTAGAAAGAGCCAACCAAGCTCCTCTCCATGATTTTCGACGAACTTTAAGGAGTCATTACACCTAAACCATGTGATCAAATCCCACCAAATTTGGTGGGATTGATCCTTGATCATCCCTTTACACATCGATGCAAATCCTAGCTCAAGCTTCCAATCGTAGATCTCAAAATCAGCGGCTGAAATCTCATTGGAGCGCATTCAAGCCACGCCCATCTTGGCCTTCATTGGGTTGCGAATTGACCACAATCGCCTTCGCCGCTCTCCTATAAATCTCGGCCAAACCCTTACAAGCCTCCTCATTGAAATTTAGGTTGTGATCCTACCCTTCTTCGCCGTGAGCGTTGTCGTCTCTGACCCTGACGTCTCCTCCGACTTCTTCATGCAAGCTCTGAGCACTAGGGTTGTGCCATTGTCTTCCGCACTCTCGTCCAGCCCTCATCAGCCACAACAAGTTCCCTTTCCCACCTTCTTCAGTGCTAGTCTTCTTCCTCAAACCCTCCTTCATGGCTGGCAAGCCAAAACCGACCGTCTGACGCACCCCTCATCCAATACAAGGTACCTTTTCTTCCTCCCCTTTTTCCATAGAGTAGCCTAGGCTCTTTAGATTTAGGAAACACCTCTATTTCCCCCATTCCCATGTTCATCTTCTCCATGCACGGTCGGTCTCCAACGTCCACTTTGGCAGCTTCCAATCGCGACCGCTGACCCTCCTCCATTGTCGCCAACCACCAATGAAGTTTCGCGACATCATCCGGAGCAAAAGCCCTCTTCCAATTTGGGCTTTCGATGCATCCCTTGCCCCACTAGACACCTCCTCTAACCAGCCTCTTTCGCCCTCGTCACGCCCAATCGCGGCCACCATCACCTTTAGCAAGTCACGGGAAAGCTTCTTGACCTATTGGTTGCGAGCTTTGACGTGGTTTTCAGGTGGCCAACACACCCACCACTGACGCCGACGACCACCATCTGGTCTCCACCCTCAAATCATGCTCGCCACCGCCCATCACCGCCAAAAGTGTTAATTGATCAAACTTTCTACGACAATTGTCAAATAATCACAATAAAGTGTTGTTAATGGATTTTTGTCCCCGGCAATGGCGCTAAAAAATATGATGGGACAAGGCATTAACAATCATAAGAAAGTATTATTAATGCCAAAAATATGATCGTCGACCTTCGATTTGCATTAAAAATGATACTTAAAAATGTCGTTGTAGTATATGTCACAAATGCAAACCGTTGTCGCGATAATTTTATTTATTTACTTAATTTTTACTAGTTTATTTCAGGTCATTTACTAGGAGGTAGTTATTGATATACATCACTCTCTAAGTCTAAAAATATTCTTTTATTCCAAAAATGATTTTATTTACAAAATGAATGAATGAATCAATGAATAAAAGAATTAGGTCAATTATTTACAAAAGAATCAATTAATCAGTGTTACAATACTTGAAAGCATATATACACAAACAAGCATTAAAAATTATATATAATTACTCTATGCTAGTTATATACAACTACTATAAGTAATACCCAATTATAGGTAAAAAAGTAGTTAATAATATATACTATACTAAATTAAATTAACATACTAAAACCTTTAGTAACATATATTATACATATAGTAACAGATATGTATGTCAGTAAAACCTTAGTAGACTAAATACATAACCTAAGGTAAAAACTACTATCTATACTGACATATCTACACAAATACAATGATAGATCTATTCATCACTAAAGCTATAGTTATATATATACATATATAAGAGCTCAAATGATATACTTTACATATATTACACATATACACTATACATACGTATACTTATTTATTTACATTTAATTACATTATTTATATACATATACTTATTATATACTTATACTTTACATATATAATACATATACACATGTACACACACACAGGTCTTAGGGGGCGTCTAACACTTAGCCGCTGATTAGCTTCGCTCTCTTCTTATCTTTCTTTCTTCTTGCACTCTTTAACACTTAGGCAAATTTCCCTTAACACGTTCACACATGCACTGCTTATTTAACAAAAATTACACTTTTTTAATTGGCAAGCGGCCTTTTCAGGGATACGCAACACCCTTCTTAGGGTGGGACCAGACCTCTACTAGGGCCACCCTATTTCATATTTAGGTTCATTAAATCCAATTCAAGCTCCATGTTGGGCCCACACACCTGTGTGCTTACGTGAACACGTACGCACCCACGCACAGCCACAAGCGCACACAGCACGTGAATCGAGGATATGTAGTAATGTTTCTTTGGTACCGAGCACCTGACGACTGAGGGGGCTAAAACACAAAATCCACTTATACTGTAGGGTTGCGCCTTCCACTACCGATGTGGTGCTTTGTTGGAGCGCCCCTTAGGTGCTGCAGTGTTTTGCGATTGTACAAAGAGCTTGATTTTGGCCGTCGATTTGAGGGCCTTATTTTAATATTATTTTAAATTAAATTGTACCATTAGATTGCCCTTATATAGGGATACATAATTATGTAATTAGTTTACAAAAATAAGTTATTTAAATATATAATAAAATTAACTAAAGTTTGATGTTTGTACATGTTAAATTATAGGTTAATTACTTAATTAAAGTATAAATTAATGACTTAATTACAAAATTTACTTTATACAGAATTATTATACATAATAAATTATTTATTACAGATTTTTATTATATTTTAGAAGCTTTATTTTAATTTATTTACAAATAAATATTGGTTTAAGATAGTTTTTACATATAAATAAACTATGGATACTATACTATGGTATAAATACTATTTAAATAAGTTGAAAATACTTAATATAATATAATACAAATATACAATATAATTTATCTCAGTATTAACTTAAATTCCTAATTTATTATATTTTAACTTAATAAATTACCTAATTAACTTAATAACTTAATTATTTACTGTAAGTATATAATTAAATTAAATTACAGGTATTATATTATTCATATTATATATATAAATATGTATTCTCAGTATGGGATACAAATATGTACATATAAATAGGTTTATATATGAAATGACCATTTCCTGGGGTTGTTTGGTATTTTCGGAATCCGTAGGGGTTTTCCTGTAGTTTTAAACCTCTTATCTTTTGTTTTAAGGGTTTATGAGGAGGAGAGAGAAATTACAGGGATGTCCCTGTAATTTTCCCACCACCACTTCCCATTGTACACGCCCCTCTCCTCCCCCCCTCACTCCGCATGCCGCACCATCCCCCTATAGTGCCCACGCCTCCCTCCACCATTCCCTCCCCCATACCTCCTCCTCCATTTAACCCCCCCCACTCGTTTCTCCTCCATCCTCCCCACACTGTAGCTGAGAGGAGAAGGAGAAGGAGAGTAGGGAGCCAGATAAGCGTTGAGGAGAGGAGAGTGTGCGGGAGAGGAGGAGAGATGCTGCTGTTGCTGTAGCGAGTTCTGCTGCAGTTGCAGCAGCACGTGAAGAGGAAGGTGTCGTGAGAAGGAGAACTCACCAACGGTTCTGCAGAATCATTTTTTCAGCAGAATCAGATGTTTGCGGAGCACGTCAGACGCCTTGTCAGACTTCTTGAGGTATTTCCAGATGTCTGATAGCACATATTTTCGATTTATTTTTCCTGCCAAAGTCCTGATCATGCATGCACGTGTGTCAGAGGTTGGGAAGCTCGCTGGTGCGAGGACAGAGGCAGTTTTAGATGTTCGGATGTGTTTCCAGACGTTTACAGACAACTTTAGATGCCTGCACCGAGTCCTAGACCTCCAGGAAAGGTGCCCCGAGCAAGGTCAGTCCTAAGTACGTTTAAGACGTCTGGGACTCTTCCCAGACATCTAAATTTGGTCAGGGTTGGTGTTTTGGGCCCGTTCAGGACCCAAATGGTGTCGGTTTTCCATAAACGAAACGTCTTTGGTTTTCGTGAGTGTTTCTTTATGTGATGGTACTTTGTCCATGTCTTTTTGAACACATTTGACCTGCCAATTCATGTCATAGGTCTCCAGTTCATCGAGTATACGGGACCTACGAAGATGTCGGGAGCTACTATACGAGCCCCCATTCCACCCGATTATCCTAGTAGAATGGTTCTTACCCCAATTTCGAAATTAATAAAGTGCATGCATAAAATTAGATGAACTTAGGATTTGAGATGAACCCTAGGAAGAAGTAACCACATACTTTAGAATACATCTGTTCGATTGAACATTTGGTTGTGATATGAACAATAGGGTTAGAGGAAATGCATGTGTAAAGAGATGAATGATTGAATAAATCATGAGCTGCTTGTACTACCTGAAAGGAATCACGTTATGAATAGAAAACAAACTCGTACTATGATAAATGTGGAAATTGAGCTACCTGTTCGGTATGTAACAAATCAGATATGAAATAAGAAAAGTTCATGTACAAACCCTACAGGGAATGTAGAATGAGACAAGAATACTATAATACGGAGAACCGGATGGGTCTAGAACACATCTCCACGGGCGGCTGTTCGGACTTGGTTTAGGGAGGTGAGCTGGGCTTCGCATACGTAGTACCGAAGAGAGCAACTATCCCTTTTAGAGTAATGGGGAGCTTGCCGCCCCATTTGTGGAGATCCGTGGTGGGTTTGGCCACTCTACGTCGACTCCTATTGGCCCTTGCGTACGTGGTACCAAGGAGAGCTACTTAGTGTAGGGGGGAGCTACTCGTCCCAGGGGGCTCGAGGTTAGGACTGGCTACCCTACATTGACTCTTGTTAGGCCCACTAGGCAAACTGGGGTAGTCGGACGAGGGTACACAGATTGTGAGGGGCGAGACCCCTGTTTCTGAGGGGCAAGACCCTTGTTCTGAGAGGGCAAGGCCTTGTGCTATTCCGTGCTGTACGTTGGGCATACCTGCTAGCAGAAATGACTAACTGCGTGCCAGTGCGGGGTAGCTACCTGTTACGAACGCGCGGCTTTAGACGTTTTTAAGACATCTGGGAGGTGTCCCAGACGTCTGACCAGACGTCTGGGATTCGGTTATTTTCGGCATGCGTGTTTCGTCTGAGCGCCTGAGCGCGCAGACCTGCGAGCGTCTCTCTCTCTCTCTCTTTCCCGCTCCCTCCTGCACCCTTTGTCCCGCTCTCTCTCTCCTCCTCGCACGGCCTTAAAAGGCCACGCCCTCCCCCTCACTCCCGTCACCTCCGCCCCCTTTCCTCTTCTCCTTCTAGCTGATGCGCGAGAGCGAGTGCGAGTGAGCGGCGGCAGCGACAGCCGCGATGAGCGTGGGAGGAGGTGCTGCGCGTGGGAAGAGGCGCTCGGCCGTGAGGGCGAGCTCGCCGGGGCTGCTAAGGCCGGCCGGCGGAGGAAGCAGCGGACGCGAGGTGACGCGGGAGGCCTGCTGCGGCTCGAGCAGCAGGCGGACGAGTCGCGGAGGGGCCGAGCGTCGCGAGCGGAGGGCGAGTTGCGCCCTGATTCTGGAATTTTCTCCAGAATCAGACGTCTGGGCTTACAACCAGACGGCGTGGAGGACGTCTGGAGGACTGTCCAGACGTCTAAAAGGTGAGTTATTCCGTCTTTCTTCCTCTTCTTCGACTGATCGTACTAGGAGAGAGAGGAAATGGGTACGCGCAGGTTCTGAGATTCGCATCCAACGTGAATCAGACGTCTGGCTGCAGTGCCAGACGACGGGAATGACTTCTAGACGTCCGGGGTGACCATCGGACGTCTGGGAACTAAGCCAGATGCCCCCGCAGGCTTCTGGACATCTGAGAGACCACGCAGAGCAAAGGTAACCTCTGATCCACTTTTTAAGACGTCTGGAAGAGGTTCCAGACGTCTGATTTTGCACTGTTTCATCGTTTTCGACCCGTTTAGGGCCCGTTCGGAGTCCGTTTTCCACGTTTCGAGTTGCGTGCTTTTCAGAATTACATCCTCTACCCATCTACAGTAGTTGTATACTATTTTGAGAAACTCCTTGTGTTTGATCCTTGTGATAGGACCCCGTTCCGTTGCAGTCTCGAGGGTTGCGGAGGCACGCGGGATTCCCGACCACGCCCCTAGTACTCCTGTTGTAACCGGTAGAGTGGCTTTTAAGTTTATTAGTATAATCTGTTAATTATGGAACCATAAATAAAACCTAGGACATTGCATGAATCCTAGGAATGAGAAACTAGAATGAATAGTAGATCCTAAGGTGTTGCATGAATCTTAGGGCTGGAAAACTAGATTGTATGATAGATCCTAGGGTATGGCATGAATCCTAGGATGGGAAGAACTAGTGGAATATATGAATAACTGCAGTCTTAGAAAATGTGGAAAGGAAATAATAGCTACCTGTAAATTGGTTTAACAGCTGCCTGTTATGAATAAGTGAGCATGTCTGGGAATATGGGATGTATGTATGTGAAACTGGGAAGGTGAAACCTGAATGTGCTGAGTTAAAAGAACTGGAACCCTACGGGGAATTAGGAGTGGAACTCCTGGAAATAGAAAGGAATGGAACTGAGAAAGAAAGACGTGGTAGAGTGCTGTCTCTTAGGTACATAGTACCAAGGGAAGTACCTGTACCTGTTTAGTGCAGAGCGGAGCCAGCCGCCCCAGGGACCCGGGGTTAGGACTGGCCACTTTGTACCGAGGAGATCTACTAGTGTAGGGAGGTACTAGCTACCCCACGGGCCCCGGGGTTCTGCTAGCCTCCTACACCGACTTGTTAGGCCCACTGGGCAAACCAGGGTAGTCAAGCGAGGGTGTGAGGACTGTGGAAGGGCAAGGCCCCTGTTTGGTTACTGTGGAGGGGTTGGACCCCTGTTACTGAGAGGGCTTTGCCCTATACTAGTTCCGTGCTATTCTTTGGGCGTACCCGTTAACGGAAACGATTGACCTCATGCCAGTGCGGGTTAGCTACCTGTGCGTTTATCGCGCGTGCCGTAGTCACCGTTACGTCTGTCCATGACCCTGGGGTGGTTGACTGAGAGTAGGATCACCACGGGGGACTCTCCCGGCCAGGAGAGCACCACGTGCTACTTCTACTGTTCGGAAAAGACTGCAATCAAGATCATTCCCACGAGGAACATTCGAGATCAAGTGAAGGATATGAGAAATAGATAAATTGTGAGACAATAGAAAGACGTAATTAAAGAAAGTAACAGAACATAACAGCTACTGTACACTCTACTGTTTCTTTTGTTTTAGTTGCCACTCTACTCAGCGTTTTGCTGACGTGTTACACTCGTTACCTTTCAGGACCAGGTGTTGAGCAGCCAGGGTCAGCGGCTGCAGAGGACGCTGGGCCGAGTAGGGTCCAGTAGAGTTACCACTGTTCTCTTGTACCTCTTTTTGGTTCCACTGTAGTGAGTAGTTCTTGTTACCGTTGTACTTTTCTTTACCTGCAGTTTCATATATTGTTATGAATGTTGTTCTACTGTTGTGGTGGTATATACTGTAGTGGTTTCTTTCCTTACTGCTGTTTTTTCTTACTGTTAGTTATATTCATGCTGAATGTGGTTTATTTTACTGCTCTTTTGGTTACTTTTTCGTTGGACGACCAGGTCTTGGGATTAGTCGAGTCAGTCCAGTTCTTATGTCTTGTAAGGACTCGGGAATTTGGTCGTTACACTAACCGTGTGCTTATCACGTGTGCCGTAGTCACCGGTACATCATGGGCATGACCTCAGGGAAGTAGACCGGGTGTAGGACTACCACGGGGGACTCTCCTGGTTAGGAGAGCGCCATATGTACATCCTGCATCGCAGGAAAACTACAAGTAGGATCATTCCCTTTGGGAACAGGAAGATTGAGAAATGTCATGGAACTCGATTAGAGTACTTAGATTAGCAACATGTAATAAGATATTTGGAATCGGAAGATAATATTTAAGCTACTTGTTTAAATTACATTACATGTTTTAGCCACCACTCTACTCAGCGTTAACTGACTCTAGATGTTATAACCTTGTACAGGTCAGGGACTCGAGCAGCTAGAGCCACCGGCTGCTGAGGGCTAGTTTCCTTTTGCTAGTTGTTGTAGTGAGTTTCTGTAGTTCATGTTATTCCAGCTATTTTTACATCATATGTGTACTAGTTTTTGTTGTAATGGCTGTGTTCTATACTTGTACCTCTCGTTAATGGCCTGTAATATTATGGTGATTTCCATTCTTTTGCTTTACTGTTAGTTTTATATTTTGCTACTTAGTTACATTACTAGTGTGGTTGTGGAATGAATGTGTATTCGATTATTTTCTCGCTGGACGACTAGGTCTTAGGGTCCATTGAGGCAACCTGTCCTCAAGTTTTGTAGGAAGCCAGGAACGAGCCGTGATAATATAATTACTTAGTTATTATACATTTAGGTTATATAAATTAATATATAATAATACAATAAAGTTATATATACAATAAGTTATTATAAATACTTACTTTAATATATATAATACATATATAAGTTATATAGAGTTATTTTGTACATATTATACGACATTTACATATAACCTAGATTTAAATTATATATACAAGTATATACATAGTATACATGGTATTTTTGAGAGCTTTTGGTGTTTTTATGATTTTTATGGGTTATATATATATAGTAGAGATAGGGAAAGAGAGAAAGAGTGAGATGAGAGAGAGAGAGAGTTGTTTTTGTTGTTTTTCATGTTTAATTCTTTTATTAAATTCCAAGGTATACTAAATCGTCGACTGGTATATTCTATCAAGCCGGGAGTTTAGATTACCTTGAAACTTTGCATACACTTAGAAAAATACCTTATCTTACTCAAGAAAGGTTTATTTTATTTTTTGGAATTTTTTTATGATTTTTATTTATGTGCAAAGTTAACACAAGGCCTTGAAAGGTGTTGGAAAAGGAAGCCTAAGGCCTAATAGTCAATTCAAAGGGCTGAAAAATAGATTTAGATATTCAAACACATTCATCACATTACAAGAAAGATAATAGAGTACTTCAACATAATTTTCAACATAATTCCATTCAAATTCTCACTTAAGGCAGTTAATTCATTCAAAAATAGTTGACAATGATTTGAAATAGGAATTACAAGTCATCCAAATCTAATTTAATTCAAATACATGTACATGAATGCTTGCACACAAAATTCCTAACACTACATTCAAGTCAGCTCCCATTTAAACTCCAAATCCTAGCCAATCCAGCCAATCAGTGGCTGTAGCAGCTGCTTCTTTAGCTGCTGTCAAATTCAGCAGCTATTGCTGCTACACTTCAGACCAGACGTTTGAGTTGCTGTTCAGACAACTTAAAAACACAACAGCTGCTACTGCAGCAACCATTTTAGCAGCCAATATTTCAGCAGCTAAGAGATGCTATCTGGATGAGATTAGATGATTTAAATCAAACCAAATCAGGTCTGAACTGTGTCAAATCTAAATCCCATCCTCAGATTCAATCCCTGATTAAATGTTTAGATGGTAAAAATTCCTATGTGATTCTCGCCTTCCACTATAGACAGTGTGAAGATAAGCATTAACCATAGGGGTTCAAACTCATCGAATTCTCTTTCAAGTGCATCACAAACCTCATTCAAAAGATTTAGAACTCCAAAACCGATGAGATTTGGGATCCAAAGTGTAAAAAAAACTTGATCTAATCATCATACTTATACTATAGACAGTAGAGTAGGGGAGATTAGATCAGACCATGAATTCCACTGAAAATCATGTTCAAACTTTCCAATGCTTGAAATAAAGGTTAATCCTATAAATGTTGCTACTAAGTAGCTATTTAATGTGCTGAAATAAGGGGATTTAAAATAAAAAATCACATGTTCAAGCAATGAAAACCCATTCAAGAGCAAGTACAAATTATACAATCTTCATTAAACACTTTTGAATCTCATGAGACAAATCTGAAAACTCTTCTAATCGGTGAGAAAACCAAGAGAAATTCAGATAAGTCTTCCCCACAAATACCTTGAAATCCTAGTATACTCCTCATCTTACATCATAGACAATGTAAGTTAAGGATGCAAATCAGGATTTCAATGCAGTAAATCCTCATCATACGTACCTCAAATATTTTCTGAAAGTTTTGGGATTCATTCCCTCTTGAGGAAAGCTCAAAAACCAAGGAGAAATCTGATTTACTCTCTCTCTTGTGCCATAGACAACACGAAAAAAGAGTTTAAATCCCACGATAAAATCCACTAAAATCAAACCCCAAACCCTCGGATCTTCATTCAAAACCAATAGAGGGTCATTGTGAACAAGTGGAGTGAATGGAGTGACTCTCAAGTGAATTTGAGCGATCAAATCAGATCTGGATGCTCAAGAGCATCGGATTTGATTTGATGCTTTGATGGGTGGGTGATAGGTGAAAAACATGTGAAAGTGAGATGTGGAGGGAGATCAGGGAAATCAACATGAAAGAGGGAAATCACCTCTCTAATTTGAATTGATCAGAGAGGGCAGACGCACTCTAAACTAATCTAACTCTAATCTAACCCAATCCATCATTGAATTTTGTATCTAATCTGCTCCTAGCTAATCTAATTACACTAATCACTACTCTAAATTACTAGAGAAAGCAAGGAAATCCTAATCTAAAGGAAGAAGTTGTCCAAGGTCACCAGCCGACAGCCGATGATGACGAAAGGGGAGAAGACCCTTCAGCTGACGAAGATGTCCAAGACCTAATGGCCAGTGGCAGGAGACGATCAACGGAGGGAGGGAAACCCACTCTGTCAACGTGGGCGATGAAAGAGGGTAGGGAAGTTGAGGGAATAGACAAAGGGAACCACTCGAGGAGGAGGGAGTGATTCAGTGTGCGTGCGGCTCAGGGGAGCAGGTTAATTGGCAGAGAGAGTGATTGTACTCACCACAAGGTGAGATCAAGCTCTTAGGGTATGGGCAGTGGAGATGAAATCGAGGAGCATGCAAGCGTTCAAATCAAAATGCCACCGTTGGATGAGATCTAGAGGGGAAGGTGTTCACACGTGTCGAGGCATGCGAAGCTATGATTAGAGTTCGGCCCTAGGATCGAGGGATCATGGAAGCGATGGCCATGATGGGTTGAGTTCTTGAGCCGCTACAGTGGACACGAGACGCTCAGGTGTAAAGGTGGTTTTGAAGAGAGGCCCAATAATGCGAAGGGGTAAAAGATTTGCAGCTTAACCTATAAGTGGCGAAGAACTTATGTGGAGCCATCCCTAGGATTTGCAAATAGGTCCTCAACGGCTATCGAACAGGTCCTTAAGAAGTTTTAAATGAATAGAATGTGCATGACGTAAAGACCTAAGTGAAAAGCTATTATTGTAAGGTCTTAATGATGTCCAAATGCTACCAAGTTTTTATTAGAGCC
The DNA here is from genome assembly GCA_037157565.1 of Thalassia testudinum. Lineage (NCBI taxonomy): Eukaryota > Viridiplantae > Streptophyta > Magnoliopsida > Alismatales > Hydrocharitaceae > Thalassia > Thalassia testudinum. The sequence continues at coordinate 125,596,797 of JAZHRO010000013.1, forward strand.
CAATTGAACATTTAAAAAGTTGATTTCACTTTTGATTTAAAGTTTTGAACCCAAATGTGTATTTAATTTGCAAATGAATCATCAATTTATATTAATGAATAGAATATCTCATTTTATGACCTGATTTCACGTTTTTAACATAGATTGTATGTTTTAGGTCATTTATGTTAATTCCCACACTTAACTTATTTCATGTATTAATTCAGTAGTGTTTAACCTAGTTTCTAGCTTAACTTAGACATTTTAGCTATGATGAGCCACACCTCATCAAGTGTTAATACCCTTGTTTTGAAATAACAAAACTATGTTTTTATTGTGGACTAACCATTACAAGTTAAGTCAAAATTGTAGCATGGATGCATCCTCATTAGCATTTTCATCAAGAGAGGAAAGGACTTGAAGACCTTTTTAAATTTTATTGAGTCTAGAAGTATGTACGGAACCTCAATAAGAAAAATAGACGTAAGCTTTTCGTTTTTGCAAAAATCATTTTTCCCTACTGTTGATCGACCAACACATCCTTTTGATCGACAAAACCTTGATTGACCAATTAATAGTTCTAATCAATCAAATACCTCTAACTATCATATTCCTTTTTGATTGATCAACCTATTTTATTTAATCGATCAAATTTACTTCAACGATCGAATTTCTTTTGAAATCTCAAAGTCGATCAAATTACTTCTTTAATCGATCAACATTGAAAAGATCAATCATTTTATTTAATCGACCAAACTTTATTTTGATCGACCAAACCCGTATTTTCAGAAATGTCGAAAAGTGCCTATAAATAGGACTGAAGGATTGACTAGTGTTGCCTAGTAGGGAAAATCCTAAGTTGGGAGGTTTATGTAGTGATTTTTACTTGGAAGGATTTCCACTCTAAAATCAGGTGTTATTTCTTTGGTTTGTGATTATACTTTTTGATCTGTGGTGAATGTTTTAAAGTTTCAATTTTTAATAGATACTATACTATTCACCCCCCCTCTAGTGTATACTTGATCCTTTAGGCTTCACTCACACTCACATCTGGTATCAGAGCTGACTTTTACTCTAGTCAGGATGTCAAAGTCCCTTAAGTATACGTTGAGGGTCAATTTGCGGTCAGACCACCCCTATTCGTTGGCGCCAATTAGGGTTACTGGAAGACCATAATGCAAATATTCTTGGAACCAATGGATTATGAAGTTTGGGATGTGGTAGCATCCAAATACACCAAACCATAAAAGAAGGAAGGGGTAGACATCACTACAGACCAAAAGAAGATGGCCATGCACAATGCCAAGGCCATGAATGCCATATTCCATAGTCTTTCCAAGGAGGAATGTAACAAAGTCTCTGCCTGCAAAATCGCATACGTGATCTGGAACACTCTGGAAGTCACTCACGAAGGGACTTCAAAAGTGAATGAGACTCGATCAATCTCCTTACTTAGAAATACGAGCTTTTACATATGAATTAGGGGGAGGCCATCAAATAGATGTACACAAGATTCACTGACATTATCAACTCTCTGAGGAACTTGGATCAGACAGTAACGAATGAAGCACTAGTTCATAAGATACTCAGATCCCTCACAAGTGATTGGGAAACAAAAACAACGATTCAGGAGTCGAAGGATCTCTCAGTGCTTCAGTTGGATGATCTCATAAGTAGTCTAAGGGCCTATGAAGTTCAACTTGAACACATGAAGGAGCATGAAAGCAAAGGAAAGAAAAAGAAAGATCTAGCTCTCAAAGCAAACACTAACACTGAAGAGTCAGAAATGGAAGGCGAAGAAGAAAGAACAAAAAGAGCTGGAAGAAGAAGAAAGAAGAGCCTCAGGAAAATTCAATCATCCGCTACAACTGCAAGAAGAAAGGGGCACATGTGAAAGGAATGCCCTCAACTCAAGAAGGAGAATGACAAAAACAAGACTTAGAGATTTCCTAAATGTGAAGAAAAGAAGCCTTTGTAAGTCACATAGGATGATAGTGATACAAGCTCAGAAGAAGAAAGTGAAGACACTTCAAGCGAAGAAGCACTCTGCGGTCTCATGGCGATCGAAGATGATGTATCATCATTTACTTTTGACGAATTATTAGAAGCATTTTATGAGCTGCATGGTCTAGCTAAAGGACTTAGAATAGTTAATAAGAAATTGACAAAAGATCTAGACGAAGAAATTGATTTGAGAGGTAGTGTTGAATCTCAAAACCAATGATTGTCACAAGGAATCACCACACTTAAAGATCATGTTGACACACTTCAAGTAGAATTAGGAAAGTTAAAACAAAAATCTATTGCTCTTGTAAATGACCTGATTAAGTTCACCAAAGGAAGAGCAAACCTAAAAATGCTATTAGGTACACAAACTCAAACCACCACAAAATTTGGGTTAGGATATATTCCTAGTAATGACCATGGAGCATCAACTTCACAAACCAACACACAAATTCCCTCCAGTCCTAAGGATAAGAATAGGTCCATGCCAAAACAGGCACTTACTAAGAAAATTGGACCCAAACGAAAATGGGTAGCAAAAAGAGATTTGCAATCTTGTTTTATAGGAAACTCTCAAGGATTAGTAAAGTACTCAAACTAGATTTACCATCAAAAAGATGGACACCTTGTAGTAGTAAGAAAACACACTGGACCTTACAGACCAAAACCAATGACAGGTCAAAGGAAAAGGAAGATGGGTTATGGACAATGGATGTTTGAAGCACATGACAAGAGAAGATCTATTCATCAACCTCAATCAGAAGGAAGGTGGTTCAATCACCTTTGGCAACAACCACAAGGGCCATATTATTGGTATTGGCCAAATTGGTAATTCTTAAACTTTCTTTGATAATGTTCATCTTGTTAGTGGCCTAAAGCATCACTTGCTTAGTATAAGCTAGAATTGTGATAAAGGCTGTAAAGTTACCTTTTCCTCAAAAGGTTTTAAAATTAGGGGTAAACATTCTAAGGAAATCCTTTTGATCAAAGATAGATCAAAAGACATCTACACTATTGACTTTGATAAATGCAATGGTCTCAATTGCCTAGTTGCATCAAATGATGACTCAAAATTGTGGCATCATCGACTCAGTCATATTCACATGCGAAATATAAACAATCTTGTGAAACACGATTTAGTATGACGGCTGCTGAAGATTTTCTTTAGAAATAAGAATCTCTGTTTATCTTGTGAACTAGGAAAACTGCACAAAACTTCTTTCAAACCTAAAAAAATGGTCAATACTTCCAAACCACTTGAGTTGATCCACTTGGATCTTTTTAGACCAACCAAGTCTGAAAGTCTAAATGGGTGCAAATACTATTCTGTCTTAGTTGATGACTTCTCCAGATTTGCTTAGGTATTGCTTTTAAGATCTAAAGATTCTACTTTCGGGGAATGTAGAAAATTAGCCAAGAGAATCCAAATCAAATATGGTAGGAGTGTTCATGGAGGATAATTTGAAAATAAAAAATTCCTAGATTTTTATTCTACTTTTGGGATAAAATAAGAATTTTCTTTTCCTAGAGCAGCTCCTCAAAATAGTGTTGTAGTGTTACGACCCGAACCAGCTCCACGTGGAACTCAGGTTCGATCGCCTCGACTAACCCAAGACTCAGTCGTCCAACAAGAAATATACCAACTCGTAATAATTTCCACACATCCAGTACAACTAGAAAAATGAATAAAAGACTGAAATCTGTAAAGTGTCTTTAACTGAAAAACAGTTCCATAAGAGAATAGCACGATTATGACATAGCCATCACAACATACTAGAAACGGAAACTGAACTAATGGTTCCGAAAAGATACTCACAATAGCAAAAGTAGAGTTAACCTACAGTAGAAAAGAAATAGAATGGCTAAGGATGGGCTCGACTAGGCCCAACTCCCTCCCCAACTGGTGGGGCTGACTGCTCACCTCCCTGTCCTGGACACAAGTGGTAGGAATCAACAAAAGTTGAGTAAAGTGTCACGCGTACAATCAATTAATACAATTTAACTAACAGTAGTAAACATTTCAGGTAGTAGTAAACATTTCACACATTTTCATGTTTTGTTTCTATTTCTAAGTATTAACTGTTTAGTGCTTTCGGATATTCTAGCAAAGGGTCCCATTATCTCTTGGTTCACATGTTTCCTAATGGAACGATCTTGCTACAGTTTTCCCCGTGATGCAGAATGTGCACGTAGTACCCTTCTGGTCGAGAGAACACCTGATGAAAGCCTCATCATGAGCCATAACTAGCTCATTTTGACCCAATAAAGAAGATAAAAGCTCCTACATAACCTAGAAGAAGGCTTAACTGAAGGAATAAGTGCTCTGAGAAGAAAACATGAATTAAAGGTTAAAACTGCAAGTTTACCATTGCAGTACATAAACGGGATTTCTCAGAGGCAAAACGCTGGTCAAAAGGTCTAAATGAGATAAAAAGTGGGTTGAGTCAATCAGAAATGTGTTCATGTGCAATCTAGGAAGTAAATGACATGTGGTAACCCTAAAACAGACCCGCTTAATTCAACAAGGTTCCGGTCAGGATAAAAATCAATTAAACCCTCTAAAAATCATGGAAAAATATCCCCTAGGGTTTATAACACTTAAGTTGGCCTTTGGAGCCCATTTTTACCTAAATTAGGGTCCTAGTTCATCAATTAACCTAATTTGGGTTTTTACGCAAAATGTCCAGTCAAACGAGGTCAAACCTAAAATCCAACTTCACCATTGGAGTCCTTAGGTAAAAATTAGGTTTTTACCAAAATTTGAACCTAAGGGGAGGTCATCGTGACCTACTTTGCAATTTAGTACACCCAAATCACAATTTGGTCCCTATCTTTTGAAAAGCATAACAGAAAGCCCCCTAACTTCCTCGCCACCTTTGCAATCAGGTCCTGCCGCCATTATTAGGGCAGAATCCTGCTCCGACGAGGATTTGAGAGGGAATCCTCTCTGATTCCTCAGAGATCCCCTCCTAGAAATGGAAGGGAGATTCTCTGAGGAATTCCCTTCCATCTGAGGCTAATCTTGATCCCTGGTGTGAACCCAATCTCTCGTGCGAACGCACGACGGATTTGGGTATCTAAACTCTTTCCATCTCCGGTGACCGACCTCAGATGATTGCGTGCCTTCCACGCCTTGAACGACTGGCCCAATGCCTATATAAGAACCCACACCTCCGGCCGCTCATCTTCAGCTTGAGTTGGCCGAGTTTCCACCTCCAATTCATCTCCTCTTGCCCGGCCAAAATTCCCAGCAAGCTCCGGCGATCCCCCCTCCCCTCCCTCTTCGCTCTGCCACAAAACCAGTGCAGAGTTAGCTTCCTGACTCTCCTCCGCGTCGCGCAGCACCTGCGCACGCCGCCTCAGCCCCGTCGTCGCCACCGTTCTCCCCCACTGGGCAGCATCTTCTCCGGCGACAGCAGGTACTGCTGTTCGCCTCTCCGTCCCCCTTCATCCCTATAGTTAGGCCAAGTACCTTCTCCACATTCCCCTCTCTCTTTTTCCCTTGCTATTTTATCTACTTACCCCCCGACAGTGCCTGAACACCTCCATCTTCCTCTCCTCCGACCAACCTCCGGTGAGCCGCCCACACCACTTCGCCCCTCCACACAGCTCGCCAACCATCTCGTGAGCTCCGCCTCACCACCAGGAACTCATTCCACTCGTCCACTGCCACTCCAGACCTCCACAATAACCCCCCGACCAACCCCACAACTCCGGCCACAGGTTGACCTAGGCACGCACGCCTAGGCCGACCTGCAGCCTGCAGCACCGTCCACCGCCTTCGTCGTGCTATGGCGAAGGTCTCTAGCTGGTCTGATTGGGCCGAGAGGCTCGTTTTGTGTCTGACAGTGTCGATGCTCCTGCAGCCATGGACGACAGTTGAAGAAGCTCCGTAGCAGCTCTAGGCGCCAGGGTTCCCAGGCTGCAGGTGCTGCGTAGTCGTGCGAGTGTCGCGAAGTGCCCTGGTCCAGCAAGGAGCGCAAGCAGAGCCAGCAGCTGTGGGGAGGACACACAAAATCTGCGGGCGCGGGCGAAATCAGGGCAGAGGCTTTAGTCCCACATCGTGGAGAGACGAGGCGACACTGTGCCATAAATTGAATTCGTGTTTTATGCTTAACGCCTCCGTAAGCATAGGGGTGAGGTCCCTCACTTGCCCCCACGCATGCCTCATCCGTGGCTTGACCACGCGAATCTGGCGGGATCCGATCGACCCAATCCTTGAGCACTCCTCGCGCATCACACCACCTGCAGGTGCGCTTGGTCCCGGGTACGATCCGACCCGAATATCCGTGTGGCTCTGGGAGAGCATCCCTGAGTGAATTGTTGAGAGAGAGAGACGTGCGGGTAGAGGGAAATGGGTAGGTTTTGCTCCTATGCAGGCAGACTGAGCGTGGAGAGACTTAGCCGCAAGGAGAAGAGAAGAAGCAGAAGAAGAAACTGAGCGAAGGAGAGACCAAGGCAGAGAAGAAGAAGAGGAAAGAAACCTTCGCAGGAGAAGAAGGAAGAGCAAGGCAGAAGCAAGCCAGAGAATGAAAGAAAGGTCAAGTGAAGACAGCCAAGATCAAAAGAAGAAGAAAGAAGGAAGGCAAGGCAGGAGAAGAAACAAGAGGAAAGATACAAAGGCAGGAAGAAGAAGCCTTCGTAAGAAAAGAAGATAAAGAAGATCAGAAGAAGAAAAAGGGGAAATACTTTTAAGACGTCTGATCACCAGATCAGACGTCCAATTTCATATTTTTTGTCATAATTACTTTTAATGGCATACATTCATATTTGAATTAACATTTTGAGTAAATTAGAGTGTTCAATTACATTTTGATTAGTAGTAAATTCCATTTGCTCCCTGTGTTCGACCTCGGATACTCCGATTTTTGAGTAATAAAATTCTCTATTTGTTTGAACGCTTTGTCGGCTATACTACAACGTGACATCCTTTAAAACCACACAAAAGCGTCGAGAACAACACCCCGTGTTTGTCCCACACTCGGTCTACCACCTCGGGGTCATAGTCATGACTTAGCGGTGACTACGGCACGCGCGATAAACGCACGGAGGGCTACCCTGCACTGGCACGCAGTTAGTCGTTTCCGCTAATGGGTATGCTCTAAGTCGTATAGCAGAAAACAGAATAGGGGCCAATGGTGGGAACACCATCATGAGCCAGAACTAGATCAATTGGGTCTAATAAAGTCAATAAAAGCTCCTACATATTAGTTAAAAGGTCTCTAGAGTAGAGAGAGTTGTTTTGAGAAGAAAGGATGAAAACAAGGTTATTTCTACAATTTTACCATTTCATCACAAATACCGAATAACCACAGGGTATGCCAGGGGTCTGTCAATGGTCATTTAGTCATTAATGTCTAATAAGTGGGTTCATGCAGATAGAAATGGGTTTTTCGCGCATTTCAAGAATTATTGGACATCCAAAACCCTAAAAATAGACCTGCTTAATTAACTGAGATTTTAATCAAGATAAAATTCACATAAACCCTCTAAAATTCATATAAAAATAATTTCTAGGGTTTGGCATCCTTGAATTGACCATCAGAACCTGTTTTGACCCAAAATAGAGTCACAGACAAACTATTGCCCTAATTTAGGTTTTTGTGTAAATTACCCAGTTAAACTAGATCAAAAATAAAATTCAACTTCACCATTGGATTCCTTAGGTCTAAATTAGGTTTGTATCAAAGTTTGGATCGAATCAGAGATTGCCTTGACTTAGTTTGCAATTTAGTCCAAGATTGACTCCTTTTATCAAAAATAACCCCTCATCTTTTGAATTCCTTACAAAATGCCCCCTATCTTTGTCGTCACTCTTTGCAAAAGGGTCCCTCCACCATTATCGATTAGGAATCCTACTCCGACGAGCTTTGATTGGTAAGAACATGGCGGTTACTTGACGAATCCCTCTCAAAGTTGAAAGGGAGATTCGTTAAGTAATTTCCTTCAAATCAAACCTATTCGTGGGCTCCAATTCTTTCCCAATCTCTAATGCGAACGCATGAGAGATGTGGGTATCCCTCTCCAGCTGGCTTACCAAGCTCGGAAGCTTGGTCTACAAGTCTGAAACCTCTTCCCATGGCCTATAAATGGAGCGAGGGCGAGAACCTAAGCTCCTTAGCAAGTTTTGGCTGGAGAAACCCTCCTCTTCCTCCTTCTCCGGCCACCTCCGCACCTTGCTCCGACATCCTTCTCCTCTCCCCTCGTCAGGCCATCCAACAATCAAATTGGACAACCTATCGCCTTCCTCTCCTCGTCGCATGCCTCTCCGGTCAAAGAGAGGGCGTTTCACTACTTCTTTCCTTGTCGCTGACTCGCCGCCCTCTTCATCTTCTTCGGCTTTGGTTGGCCAACACCGGAGACTTCCGCCCCTTTATCTTCCCTTTTCAGGCTCACTATCACTTCCCTTCTCCCTCTATTTCCCTTTGTACCCTTCCACAACTCACTCACGACCTACGCACCGCCCACATAACCCCCATCTTCTTTAGCGCCAGCACACCTCCGGCGATGCCTCCATCTCGCTCCACCGCACGAAACCCATCACCACCATGCCCTACACGTCCGCCTCGACTTCACGAACAAAAGTGCTCTCTTTATTTCACCGTTCACGCTCTCACGACTGCCCTCGAACACACCTATCACCGACTTCCATATCCGCCTTCATCCGGTCGCCACACTCACTCTCACACCAAGAAACCACCACCTCCATGTTCGCTGTGCTCCGGCGAACCTTTTGAACTGGTTTAACGTGATCAAAAGACCATCTTCTTGATTTTAGGTACATGACCTATTTGCGCCATTGTTGGAACTTCTTCACGAAGCTCCAGACCCTATTCTTGAGGTCCCCGCTCCAGGTGTTGGCTTTAGACATTGCGGAATCGTTCCAGAAATGTCCTTGGACCATAATTGGGGGCATTGACCACTTCCCCAAGCCAATTGAACTGGAGCTGCTAACTGCTGCTGCACGCGAAGGAAGTGAGACCTTTAGTCCCACATCGGTGGGAGAAGAGCACACGACCGCGCATAAATGTTTTTTGTGCATTCACCTTGTTGCCTCAGTAGCATAAGGTGAGGTCCCCTCGCATGTGCCCACGCACACTCTCGCCTGCGGCCATGCCACGTAGGTCTAGGCTTTGAACTGTTTACCCATATATCGGGGTCCGATTAGAGAAGAGAAAGAAAGAGAAAGGTCGAAGAAAAGAGAGAGAGGGGAGGGGGGTTTTGCTCTGCTTGCCTCCTCTCGACACTTAGTGATTTTTGAGGGAGGCCTTTGCCTCTGCTGGTGTCGGTCTAAGCTCTGTGCTGTGCTTTCCCTTGAGCCTGAGGTTTGAGAAAGAGAGGCCTTGCCTCTGTGTTGCTAGTTCTAAGTGCACTGTGCACTTATCCTACGTGGCTCAAATCTAATTGCTATTGTTGAGATATTTGATATTATTGTAATTAGGGTAATTGGTGATTCAAATCATCATTTTACCCTAATCTTTTTGCTTTATCAACATTGGTTCTTATATACATATTATTTGAGTTTAGAGATTTCATCATATATAGCTATCCTGTGATAGAATTGCAATTTTGAAATTTATTGCAATCCTTGCTCCCTATGTTGGACCTCGGATTTCTTTCGACCTATAAATTGTATTTGTTGACGCGCTATTTTTGGCTATATTATAACGAAGTGATTTTAAAACCCCGATTTAGTGCGTTGAATAGCCGTGCCCCTCACCAGTTTGCGTACCCTCACACAACTATCCCGGTTAGCCCCGTGGGCCTAACAGGAGTCGATGTAGAAAGGCCATTCCTACCCTGGGTCATAACCCAAGTGAAGGCTACCTCTCTCCCTACACAAGGGGTGATTATCTCTCCTTGGTACGTGTGTACACGAGGGCCAGCTCACTCCCCTAGCAGAACCCAACCAATAGTCATGCCTCACCGTAGGTGAATTATTCCATCATTAACAGAGTTTCAAACCATGGCAGATAAGTTATTCACTTAGTTATCACTAAGGTGCATTTTTAATCCCTCAATTTCTGTTCCAAGCATCATTGAATAACATGCATCTCCATTCATAATTTAGATTCCAACATGGAATAAACAATTAAATGTATTACAACAAAAGCCTTTACCTCAAGCATTAGGGTTATCCTTTTCTTATGATAATGTTTACGTGCGAAATTATCGTTGTTTAGAAAATGTGTCGTAATATAGTTGAAAAAATCGCACAAACACTTAAATTTATAAAGCTCAGAATCAAATTGGAGTCCGAGGTCGTTTGCAGGGAGCAATTATGGCAATTTAATTCACTAATCACAATTTACTCTAGAAAGATATGCAAATATGATAAAAACTTTGCTCAAAATAAATCAATATAATATATCAATGAAACCAAGTATGAGAACGTAGAAAGATTGGGTTAAAATAGTGATTTGAACCACCAATTTAACCCCTAAGTTTAAGCTCAGAATTAATTCAAATAAATGAACGAAACTCCCAATCAAATATTAAAGTCAAAACCACTCAAATGCCAGAGCAGACAACAGAAGGCCTCAGACACCTTAACCAGCAGTAGCTCACAAGACACAAGGGCCTTGCTTTAAGCCCCATAGAAGAGGCATAGCAGTAGGACCCAATAGAGGCACAAGGGCCTTGCATAAAGCCCTCAGAGGCTAAGTATTGAGAGAGGGAGAGGGCACGAATCCCAAGGCATAGAAAAACCCACTAACGCGCGTGAAACGCGTTGGTTTAATTATGTCATTGTAGCATCATTTGCGACATTGGTTTTAATTTAAGATTTGGATTTGGTGAGTCTAAGCGTCAAACACGAGGAGGCGTGAAATCAGATTAGTTTGTTGCTTTAGTTGTCACAAGAATGTTTGGTTTGCTTGCTTGTGAGAAAGCGAGAGAGAGAGAGAGAGAGAGAGAGAGTAGGGTTAGAGCTTGTGTTTAAAACATGACAATCGTTTTAAGAGGATGTGAGCTATGATATACGAAACAACATCAACATATAGCATGCAATTAGAGTTTGTTTACAACTACAACAATAGTTGAAAGCTTAAACTAGTGCAACATAAAACTAGAGTAAAGAGATTGTGAGGAGGAGGCAAGGCGACCATGGCAGTAGAGGGGGGCTCCATCGGTGGCTTGACAACTTTGGGGCAGATATGGAGTGTTTGGTGGAGCTAGGAGAGGGCTAGTATTGCATGGAGATTGTGTGTGAATTGAATGCCTTTGAACGGGGTGGTTGAGGAGGTTTATATAGAGAAGAAGGGCTTCTAAATGAGGTAAGGGGGTTTAGCAGTGTCCAGGACGTTGCTAAATCCCTTCCAAAAACATCGGTAAAGCCGCTCGCTCGTCGATCCAAAGGCACGCCTATTCTTCGTCTCTTCAATCTGTGCACATGCATCCCCAAACATCCGATTCGAGGCGTAAATTGCCATCGGATGGTTGAGGGCGCGCCACGTCACCTTCCTGTGTCCACTGTGGAAATGCGGGCGCGTGCCTTCGCGTGATGGATGATGTCAACCGTTTGATCGTGCTTCAACGGCCACGATCGTGCGAGATCAGGCACTTGGATCACGCCTCGCCCGCATTATCGCACATGTTGGTGCGTGTGTGCGGCTGATTGCATCCCATGGCCTTCATCTTCGTCGTCTACGTGCGCATCAACGGCTGAATTTTGATCGCACGCGTGGATGCGGTTGATGCGTTTTGAACGAGTGCTAAAGGAGATCGTGGAAGGGAGCTAACCACTGCGGTGCGCTCGCACTTTGTCGCGATTTTACGCAAACTCTTAGCCATCTGATGGATGATCGGACGATCGAGATTACATCTTAGCGTGATGGAGAGATGGTGAGGGCGAAGCTGGTGGATTCTTAGTCGTCCGATCCTTAAATCAGACAACTTAAAGTGCTTTGCGCAATGAGGCAGAATGCTGCACAGGTTAGGGTGCGATGCTGAGCGCTACGTGGCCGCTTGTGGGCCATTGATCTGATGATCAACAGCCAGAACTTCTTGGGCTAGTCGAGGGAGCTCTGAATGTCTAGTTTAAGTGATTTTGAGTTTGTTGTACTCCATTCATCGATCTAAATCCATCCGTGCGGTTCGATTGCTCATCTAAGGCCTGTTTCAACATGCACTTGTACACATGGCCATTAAACATTGATTATAAGAAATCTTAATTTGTCATGCATGCAATGTTCCCATGCCCATTATGATGTATTATTAGTGCACATATATCCTCAAGATAAGCCATGGTTGACTGAATTATCATCATCGAATGCAGGGTTATCATACCCCCATGCTCATCCCTTGCTAGTCCCTAGCAAGGTTTATTCTAGCCATTATTTCAGTCGGAATTAGGAATTGATTGCTTAGACATATGTTGCTTGTCAACAGGAGGAAATATATACTAAGAGCCTAATCCACAGAGACTAAACAACGCTTGTGTGTCCGACAAAATGCAAACTGCCCAAGTCCTCGCTTTAAAGCATATATACAGATATATATATTTTTCTTTTTCATCTTTTCTAATTTTTTTTTACTTTTGGAGTTGAGAGTGTGTAGGTAACTTTTTACGGCTACCCAACCCACGTATAACTTGAAAAAGACTCTAAGTGCTAAGCATCTTGGTGTGAAGATTGTGATAGACTCACTCAATGATAATTAGAACAGACTTCAGGCTTCTACTCCCCTAGGTGATCGGAAAAGAAAATGCTTGCCTAAAGGTGTATCTGTCCGATCGGTAGCTTTCTCCCTACTTTTATTTTGTGTAGGGTCAACACAAGGGTGCTTCCAACGTATATCTCCCCGGATTGCTCTACTTTCCCGCTTCTTGCTTAAGTGTTTTGGGCTTTTTCGTGCATTTAGTGAGCTGGGTTCTGGACAACCGGCCAATGGGTTGTTACGCACGACCACTTGCTAGCCATACTCATGCGGTGATGTGTGGATTATTTATTTATTTTTTATTTTTCTTCTTTTTCTATTTTTTCTATTTCTCTCTTTTTTTTCTTTTTTTTCTTTTTCTTTTGTTGTTTCAGTAGGTAGCTTCCCCGATCTAAAATTTACCTAGAGGCAATAAAAGATAATGGTCTTGTGGCTGAGCTCTGAATAACTGGCCAATGGGCTGTTACCCACGACAACTTGCCAGCTACCCAATTTCTGTTAGAATCTCCAAGGAGTAAGTCAGTGCAAAAATGTGTGCAGATGCTTAAACTAAAAGTCCCTTCGAGTCAGAGGGTGGGTTGATAAGTCATATACTTATCACCCTACTTTATTGATCAGATTAATGTAAATTAAGGTTGCGAAGATTCAGGGCTAAATCCACATTTTAGTGGACACCAGGGCTGATTAAGCCTGAAGGCCTAAAAAGTCTAAGTGTTCAAGTTCTTCTCATATTATTTTCTACAGTTGACAAGCTCATAATGCCTAAGTTCTCTTTCCTAATTCTTTGTATACATATATAATTCAGGCTGATAATATAAACTCAGAGAATGTGAATTACCACCCCCCAATGCTTAAGTTGGACAATGTTCTCATTGGCAAATAAATGTATGCAAGGGGGTACAGAAAGAAATCACCTGAGTGCAACTGTGTACCTGATCAGCTTGAATCTTCTGGGTTGCCTCCCAGGAAGCTCTGAGTTTAGTGCCTTTAGCTGGGCATAATGCACAAACACGAATTGTCTGGGTCAAGAAGGTGCAGACGAAATCAGCAAGACCCAAAATTAGAAGTCCGTAGATGTGAACTAGGTTGTGGTGGAATCCCATCCCTAAGGGATGGGAACTCTGCAATAGATGTGACATGCATGCCCATGTCTGTTCCTCTCTTAGTTTGTGGGCATGCAGATAAGTTGATGCAGACGAGCGCACCCTAAATCTAAAATGTTGGACACTAAAGATGTAGGTTTTGTACCGAGCTTGTGTCCCTATAAAATTGTAAACCCTCAAAGATGTATCAATTCTAGTGCATTCGGGTTGTGGGATTTCTATTCTGGTAGGGAATGTAATAAAATCAATAGTTTCATAATCAGCCCTAAAATCAAGCATGAGGTCTCTCTCCAGAGAAAGATCCGTCCCTTGTTCAACTAGGGTTTCATTGCCTACTCCCTCTAAGTCCTTGACCCCAAGAATATTCTCTTCAACCTCCTTCATATCAGACTCAGTGTTTGATGTTGCTTTAGAGGTAGGGCTGATTTCATCCTTTAACTCAGATTCCTTCTCTTGGCCCTCCTCTAAATTTGTGATGGGGGTTTCAAATGATTTGAACCCGATTATTTCGAAGTTGCAATCCCATTCCTCATCTCCAATGTTGGATGTCTTTTCCATCGAATCACTTTCCTTAGGAAGTTTAGATTTGGATTCCAAGACATCGCCCCTAAAATTCTTAGTTTCCTCCTTATGTGTGTCCTCAATTCTCCCCAAATCATGTTCTGAGGAATTCTTAATGACATCTTCTATAGAGTTGTCCAACTCCTAGGGAGTATCAATGGTGGACTGAACCAATTTTGGGTAAATAGGTGTAGTCCAATTAATCACGACAGGACCTTGCTTCACAAATTCCGTGAACGGAGTTGTTTTCAACAGTTTTCTTTGGCCCTCTTCCTCCAGTTGTTGGAACATATCCATCATGGCCTGTTTCCCTTTAATCAATTCTTGATTTTGTTTATGTAACTCTAACTGGAGGTTATCAAGAATTGATAGGGTGTCATTCGATTTCCCATGGATTTCTTCCTTCAAATCAAGGCTAGGAAGGTGTGGTTGAGGATGTGTATTGGAATCTGCACCAAGGTTTAAGTTCTTGGGTGGGTCCTCTATTCTATCATTTTCAGGGTCCAATTCTTCAAGAGGAACCATTCTCTATTTAGTCCTACTCCAGAATAATTGAGGTTCTAAGTCCTCCGCCCAGTCGGATTCTTCATCAGGGGACCAAATCAAAGGTTGATCATTCTTGATTTGCCTAGGTTTCTGATCATACTTTGATTTCCATTTGTCTAGAAGCCCTTCCAATCCAAAGGTCAAGTAGGAGAGATCCTTGAATTCAGATGGCCTTTCTTGGTTATAGTCCTGGGAAGGGTAGGGATCTTAGTGTTCTCCTAGAGTGTAGGTCCTATCAAAGTGGTTAGTGAGTGGGTGGGACCTAAATGGAGAGTCGTCATGAGGAGAATCGAGATAAGGATCCCCAAGGTTTGGATCGCACCTTGGGTGGGTGGGTTGGATGTATCTCAATAAGAGGTTGGTGCGGGTTGGTTACAATTGGGATAGTTGAGGTAGGAGGGGTATTCTGGGTCATATCCCCAACTAGGTGGCTGGTTATCCCAAGTAAGCTGTGGATACGGTCTACTTGGGTTAGAATACAAATCATGTTGGGGATAGTTTGGGTAAGATGGATAGGGATTGAAATCCATGGTTGGGAAGAGGTGGAGGGGTGAGAGAGAAGAACAGATGAGAGAATTGTGCATGCACAATCAAGCAAACAAATCTAGTCCTTCTAGTGTATACCTAGGTGACCTAGAAGCCTTAAAGTGAATGATCAAATCTGCAAGCACTTTACCTCTCTTCCTGATGTTAATCTGGCCAGGTTGATTACGAGGGGATTGAGGGGAAGGTTCTTACTTTGGCTTGCACCGCCGATTCCATAGACCCCTCAACCGCAGTTGTTTGACACTTTCCCGCAGCCTAGACACCAGATTTTAAAAAGGGAATGAAGGCTAAGTGCCTAGCAAACCTAATCACACTGTAAATACTTAGACTAGTTCTGCCTAGGGCACGTCTACTCCATTTTAATGAGGGCTAGGTTAGTGCTTGTGCTTAGGATATGTGATGAGGCATTGTTTGGGGTTGTGCTTCTTAGTTAATCCAATTGAGCATGTGCATGCACTCAACAAAACATGGTTTTCAAGCAAGGTTTTTAGGATGTGATGTCTTTCAATGATTCGTCCTTGCTTTAATGATTTTTAGGGTTTAAATTCTTTAATGTTTTCAAACAATGTTCCAGTAGGCACACAAAGTTTTGCACACAATGGGCAAAAGTCGATTTCCTTTAGAATGATGTGGCCCTAGAAAAATAATCCTAGTGTATTCACCCTAATGTTCATGCAGTTCTACCAGGTGAGTTGATTTTAATTATGGTGAGTGGTGCAACCCAATTCAAGTCATGGTGGCTTCATAAACACCACTCAAAAGAAAGAAGAACACTCCAAAAAGATTATCTCTTCAAGAATGTTAGAGTGTATTTTTTTGTTGGGTGATGAGTTTGGAATGTGGGTCAAGTAGCCATTCACCACGCTAATTTTAGATTTATATTTTTTTTGTATTTTTTTTAGGCAAGCAAACAATCAATGGGTGGAATAATACTCACAACAGTCTTCGCAACACTTTACTCCTTGTCTATTGTCTTGGATCGCGCTCCTCCATCGCCCAAGTGCTGAGTTCCTGCAATCAACAAGTAGAGAGAGGAAAGCGAGTCAGAAAATGTGAGTAGTAATGCAAGATAAAAGAGACTAAAGAAAACCGTTGCCTCCACGACAACGACGCCAAAAATTGATGTGCGCGAAACGCGTTAGTTTAATTATGTCATTGTAGCATGCGTTCACGACGTTGGTTTTAATTTAAGATTTGGATTTGGTGAGTCCAAGTGTCGAACATGAGGAGGCATGAAATTGAATTAGTTTGTTGCTTTAGTTTTCACAAGAATGTTTGGTTTGCTTGGTTGCGAGAAAGCGAGAGAGAGAGAGAAAGAGAGAGAGAGTAGGGTTAGAGCTTGCATTTAAAACATGACAATCGTTTTAAGAGGATGTGAGCTATGATATGAAACAACATCAACATATAGCATACAATTAGAGTTTGTTTACAACTACAACAATAGCTAACAGCTTAAACTGGTGCAACATAAAACTAGAGTAAAGAGAGTGCGAGAAGGCAAGGCGGCCACGACGGTAAAGGGGGGCTCCGTCAGCTGCTTGACAACTCCGGGGCTGATATGAAGTGATTGGTGGAGCTAGGAAAGGACTAGTATTTCATGGAGAGTGTGTGTGAATTGAATGCCTCTGAATGGGGTGGTTGAGGAGGTTTATATAGAGAAGAAGGACTTCTAAATGAGGTAGGGGGTTTAGCAACGTCCAGGACGTCGCTAAATCCCTTCCAAAAATGTCGGTAAAGCTGCTCGCCAGCCGGTCCGAGGGCGCGCTTGTTCTTCGTCTCTTCAATCCATGCAATGCATCCTTAATCGTCCGATCCGAGGTGCGGATCGCCATCGGATGGCTGAGAGCGCGCCACGTCGCTTTCCCGCGTCCGCTGTGGAGATGCGGTCGCATGCCTTCACGTGATGGATGATGTCAACCATTTCATCGCGGTTCAACGGCCACGATCGTACGAGATCAGGCACTTGGATCGCGCCTCACCCGCACAATCGCATGCGTTGGTGCTTGGGTGCGATTGATTACGCCCCATGGCTTTCATCTCCGTCATCCGTGCGCGCATCAACAATTGAATTTTGATCACGCACGCGAATGCGGCTGATGCGTTTTGAACGGGCACTGGAGGAGACCGTGGAAGGGCGCTAACCGCTGCGATGTGCTTGCACTTTGTCGTGGTTTTGTGCGAACTCTCATCCGTCCGATGGATGATCGGACGGTCAAAATTACATCTTAGCACGATGGAGAGATGGTGCGGGCGAAGCTGGTGGATTCTTAGCCGTCCGATCCTTGGATCGGAGGGCTTAAAGTGCTTTGCACGATGACGCAGGATGCTATGCAGGTTAGGGTGCGATGCTGAGCGCTACGTGGCTGCCTGTGGGCAGTTAATCTGATGATCAACGGCCAGAACTTCTTGGGCTAGTCGAGGGAGCTCCGAATGTCAGATTTAAGTGATTTCAAGTCCGTTGGACTCCATTCGTCGATCTGAATCCATCCATGAGGTCTGATTGCTAATTTGAGGTCTGTTTCAACATGCACTTGTACACATGGTCATTAAACATTGATTACAAACAATCTTAATTCGTCATGCATGCAATGCTCCCATGCCCATTATGGTGTGGTATTAGTGCACATATATCCTCAAGATAAACCATGGTTGACGGAATTATCATCATCAAATGCAAAGTTATCACTCACCCCCCTCTCTCTCTGATTCTCTTTCTCTTTCCTCAGACTGGACTCAGGTAATTGGATCCACTGCCCAGACCCATGAGGCGTGAGCGTGGACGAGGGCATGGAGAAGTGCGTGTGAATGCAGGTGTGTAGGGGCGTGAAGGGACCTCACCCCTGTGCTCTCGGAGGCGATGGGCCTCCACCGCCCCCACCTTCCTCCGGTACTTCCGAGTACGAGGCTTCTTTTCCTAGAGGCGCACCAGCATCTCCACTTCAGCGCCACTTTGAGCTTTTCGGATAGTTCTAGAAGCTAAAGCCCTCCTCCTTCAAGGGGGATGAGGACCCGACCGAGGTGGAGGACTGGCTCGAGCAGATCGAGAAGGTTTTTGACACCCTTCGCCCCCTGTGGAGTTCCGCGTGGCCTTTGCCACGTACCAGCTGGAGAGTGCGGCACACAGGTGGTGGAGGGCGGTCAGGGGTCAAGAGAGGGACGAGCCGACTTGGGACCGGTTCTTCACTCTCTTCTGCGAGCAGTACTTTCCCCAGACATGGCAGGACCAAAGGAGGAGGGAGTTCCACACTCTCCTCCAGGGGACGATGACTGTGAGCGCGTACCGTACGCATTTCCTGGAGCTGTCTCGTTTCGCAGCGACAGCCATGGCTACTGAGGAGGAGCGCCTTTGGAGGTTCATCGAGGGGCTCCGACCTGCGATTCGGGGGTATGTTAAACCCCTGAAGCTGCCTACGTTCTCGATGGTGGTAGAGGCAGCTATGATGTACGAAGAGACAAACCCGTCCGCACGTGACCCTGATAGCGGGTGGAAGTGGCCCTTCCAGCCAGACTTCTCACAGGGCCGACGTGAGAGGATACATGTGGCACCCGCAGGAGAGCCGTCACATTTTGCGGGGTCATCAGTGGCCTTTGGGGGCCCCCGACAGGGGCCAGCTGCTAGCACAGGACCCCCGCCTAGTCGTTAGCAGGGACCCACTGAGGGCGGGAGTCGAGTCCCCCTTTGCTACCAGTGTGGCCAGCCGGGCCACATCAGGAGGGACTAACCTTATAGGGCTGGAGGTCAGTAGATGCTTCCCACGCCGAGCACTGGAGAGCGAGCAGGAGGCTGCAGTTTCCAGGCACAAGGAGGAGGACAACAGTCGCGGGGAGGGTACCGACCAGTAGCTACCCATCCGACGCAGAGTGTGGCTGCTTCGTCCGCACCTAGGGCTGAGGGGCGTATCAACGCCCTGACACACTGGGATGCCAGAGCCTCGGGATCGGTGGTGGCAGGTATGATTTCAGTTTCCGGCAGACTTGTTTACACGCTTTTCGATTCCGACGCCACGCACTCGTTCGCCGCGGCCAGTTTTGCGGTTAGCTTGGGACAGGACTATATGTTGTTAAAGGACCCGTTCATGATCAGAGGTCCGAGTGGTCAGCTGTTTGTAGCTGAGGAGGTGTACACAGGTTACGAAGTCAGTGTTGGGGGACACAGCCTTCCCGCTGACCTGATTATGATACAGATGGAGGACTTTGGCGTAATTCTGGGGATAGATTGGTTGTCCGCTTACCACGCCTTGGTGGACTGCTTTGAGAGGAAGATCATCTTCTCCATACCGAAGTTGTCTTCTTTCGAGTTCCATGGGCAGCCAGTGGACGGAGGCTTCAGGTGCATTTCTGCACTTCAGGCGGCGAGACTTTTGAGCCAGGGGTGTGAGGGCTTCCTAGCTTGTGTGGTGGCGGAGCCCAGCCCTGTGGCAGACTTCCAGAGTATCCCGGTGGTTAGAGAGTACCCCGACGTGTTCCCAGGTGAGTTGCCAGGACTACCACCCGAGCATGAGATTGAGTTTGAGATCCCATTGGTGCCAGGGACCAGCCCCATCTCCATAGCACCGTACAGGATGGCACCACTTGAGCTGCGAGAGCTTAAGTCTCAGTTGCAGGATCTTCTGGAGAAAGGCTTTGTGAGTCCCAGTGCGTCTCCATGGGGTGCCCCGGTATTATTCGTAAAGGATAAGGATGGTACCTTACGCCTTTGTGTGGACTACAGGCAACTGAATAGGGTCACCATCAAGAACAGGTATCCGCTGCCGAGGATTGATGACTTGTTTGACCAGCTGCGAGGTGCCGCGGTATTCTCCAAGATCGACTTAAGGTCCGGATACCACTAGTTGAGGATCAAGGAGGCAGATATCTCCAAGACAGCTTTCCACACCCGCTACGGACACTACGAGTTTCTGGTCATGCCATTTGGGTTGACCAATGCCTCCGCTGCATTCATGGATTTGATGAACCGGGTGTTTAGACCGTACTTGGACCTGTTCGTGGTGGTATTCATTGATGATGTGTTCATCTATTCTCGAGATCAGATGCAGCACGGACAGCACTTGCGGATGGTCCTGGACAAACTGAGACAACGTAGGCTGTACGCCAAATACAGCAAGTGCGAGTTCTGGTTGAGGGAGGTGACCTTCCTGGGTCATGTGATCTCCGGGGATGGCTTGGCTGTGGACCCAGCCAAGGTTGAGGCAGTGCTCAGGTGGGAGAGACCGCGTACTGTTACTGAGATCCACAATTTCTTGAGACTGGCAGGCTACTACAGATGGTTTATCAGGGACTTCTCGCAGATTGCACGTCTTATGACACAGCTGACCCGGAAGGATGTCCCTTTTCTGGGACCAACGCCTGTGAGGCATGTTTTCAAGAGCTGAAGGAGAGGCTGACTTCGACTTCCGTGCTCACCATCCCTGACAGTAGTGGCGGATTCGTTGTGTACACAGACGCCTCTTTGCAGGGGTTAGGGGGTGTGCTCATGTAGAGGGCTCACGTTGTCGCTTACACTTCGCGGCAACTGAAGCTCCATGAGCATAGCTACCATACCCACGACCTGGAGCTGGCAGCGGTCGCTGAAGACTTGGAGACACTAATTGTACGATGAGACCTTTGAGATTTTCACAGATCACAAGAGCCTCAGATACCTGTTTGATCAGAAGGAGCTCAACATAAGACAGAGACGTTGGTTGGAGCTCCTGAAGGACTATGACTGCAGCATTTCCTACCACCCGGGAAAGGCCAACGTGGTGGCTGACGCCTTGAGCCGGAAGGCGCCCGCCCACTTGGCCAGTTTACAGGTGCAAAGTTGGAGCCTCATGGAGGAAATGGGCAGTTGGCGGCCCCTAGAGTTACTGGGGAACTGTGGGGCAGTGACTGTGACACGACAGACGAGGCCAGAGCTGATAGACCGTATCATCACAGGGCAGATGGCCGACCCGTACTTACAGTCATTGCGTGACAGAGTGCTGTCAGGAGACCCTGGAGACCTCTCTTTTATAGATTAGGTGCTGCACATGAGGGGACGTTTGTGCGTTCCCAAAGACGAGGAGCTGTTGAGGGAGCTCCTGACTGAGGCACACGGTTCCAGGTTCACCATACATCCCGGAAACACAAAGATGTACCATGATTTGAGACGCGACTTTTGGTGGAAGGGGATGAAGCGGGATGTGGGTGAATTCGTACAGCAATGTTTAGTGTGCCAGCAGGTGAAGGCCGAGCATCAGAGGCCTGTAGGGCCATTACAGCCACTTCCAGTGCCAGAGTGGAAGTGGGAGAGCATCACCATGGACTTGGTGGTGGGCTTACCTGTTACCCAGCGAGGACACGACGCAGTCTGGGTAATCGTTGACAGATTGACGAAGACGGCACGTTTCTTGCCGATTTGAGTCACCTTGGGACTAGCACAGTTGGCAGAGAGGTATATCCATGACGTGGCATGTCTACACGGAGTTCCGCGGGAGATCGTATTCGACCGGGATACCCATTTTACGTCCCAGTTTTGGGCTAAGTTTCAGCAAGCCCTGGGGACGTGGTTGAGGTTCAGTACAGCATACCACCCCCAGATGGACGGACAGTCTGAGTGCACGATACAGACACTTGAGGACCTTTTGCGTGCTTGTGTACTGGACTGGAGGGGCTCTTGGGAGGAGCACTTGCCCCTGGCAGAGTTCGTATATAATAACAGCTATCACTCGAGCATCGGCATGGCCCCCTACGACGCTCTGTACTGACGGAGGTGTATGGCACCCTTGAGTTGGGTTGAGGTAGGGACCAAGTGGGAGGTTGGCCCCAGGCTGATCCGGCAGAGTCAGGAAGTGATCGAGAAGATTCACAGGCGACTCTGCACTTTCAGGAGCAGACAGAAGAGCTATGCAGATTGGAAGCGTAGAGAGGTACAGTTTGAGGTTAAGGACCACGTCTTCCTTCGCGTTTCGCCCATGAAGGGCCTGCAGCGGTTTGGGGTGAGAGGGAAGCTCACGTCGAGGTTCGTGGGACCCGTTGCTTACAGGCTTGCCCTTCCTCCCTAGCTTTCTGGTGTGCATGACGTGTTCCACGTGTCCAACCTCAGGAAGTACGTCGTCGATCTCAGTCACGTCCTGAGCCACGAGAGCGTCGAGGTGGGTGACGACCTGACCTACCCCGATCGGCCAGTGCAGATTCTCGACAGAGCCGTCCGGAGTCTGAGACGGAAGCAAGTACCCTTGGTGAAGGTTTTGTGGAGGAGCCAACGGTACGAGGGGGCTACCTGGGAGCCTGAGGCAGCGATGCGGGAGCGGTACCCGGAGCTCTTTGAGGGTACGTCTTTTGGGACCGGCTTCGGTCCTCTTTGAGTTTGTTGTGCGTATATTGTTCTTTTTTCCGCACCCTAGTTAGCGCAAGTTTCGGGGATGAAACTTCAGTTGAGTTTTTTATGTTGTTAAGACCCACAACATCAAACATTTTTCTAAGACATCTGGGAGTTGGTCCAAACGTCTAGAAATAAATTTTTGTGGCGTATGATTGCGAGTATGCGCGCGTGCACGCAAGGACTGCGTCCACCGACCTGCAAGCGTTTTTCTCCTCTTTTCTCTCTCCCTAATGCCTTCAAATACCCTCTCCCCCTTCCCTCTCCCTCACCCACCACTCCACCGTCTCCTCCTTCTTCTTCCAGTGTTAGCGTGAGAGTGAGAGAGCGAGGGCGGCAGCTGCTGTCGGGTGCGCGCGGAGAGGAGGAGGTGCAGTGAGAGGGAGAAGAGGCAGAGTGCGTGAGGAAGAGAGAGCGAGCTCGCCGGAGCAGCCCACGGCTGGCCGACGGGCGCACAGCGGGAGCGTGGTGCTGAGGAAAGTTACCTCAGTGCTGCTGCAGCTCAAGCAACCGGCGGGGGAGTGCGGTGTGGCGCGGCCGTGCGCAGCAGGCGGAAGGAGAGGAGGTCCTGATTCTGGGAAATTTCCCAGAATCAGACGTCTGGACCTACGTCCAGACCGCGCGGGTGACGTCTGGAGTGAGATCCAGACGTCTGAAAGGTACGATATTCTCAGCTTTCTCCTTTTTGCTGTTGTGGCCATGCAGGCCGTTCCGCCGAAAGCTCTGAGACGTGTTGTGTTGAGAGTGTTTGCGTACGCGTGCAGGTTTCATTTTGGGAAGGCGCAAGGACACGCCCTCCGACACAGATCAAACGTCTGGGCACAGCACCAGACGGCGGAGAGAGTCTCCAGACGTCCGGAGTAATAGTCGGACTTCTGCAACTAGGTCCAGACGGTTCAGCGGGATCCTGGATGTCTGAAGAACAGCTCAGAGTAAGGTATGACCTGGACCATCTTTTAAGATGTCTGGAAGGTATTCCAGACGTCTGATTTGGGTCAGAGTTGTCGTTTTGACCCGTTTAGGGTCCGTTCAAGGTCTGATTTCCGCATTTAAAATTTCGTTCTTCTCAGAATTAGTTCCTCTACTTGTTTAAAGTACTCGTATCCTATTCTGAGTGGTTTCTTGTGATTGATCCTTATGTTAGGACCTCGTCCTGTTGCGACTCTGGGGGTTGCGGAGGCACGCGGACCTGCCGATCACACTCCCATTACTCCCGATTTTGCGGGTAGAGTGGCTCCCCTTGATTATTTACCAACATTAGTGCATCTTTGAGATAAATAATAGATTCTAGGGTATGGCATGAATCCTAGGGTCTGAAAACTAGATTGAATGATAGATCCTAGGATATGGCATGAATCCTAGGACTTGAAAACTAGATTGAATGATAGATCCTAGGGTATGGCATGAATCTTAGGACTGGAAAACTAGATTGAATGATAGATCCTAGGGTGTGGCATGAATCCTAGGAACAGAAACACTAAAACGAATGTCGTGAATACATGAATTGCAGTCTTGGAAAAGTAGATAGAACAATGATAATTGCCTATAATTGGATAACAGCTGCTTGTATATGAATGGATATTAACGGTTGGGAACACGGGCTATATGAGAATAAAACTGAAATGATGAAACCTAAAATAGCTTGGCTAGGGAAATATAAGCATGAACCCTACGGGGAATTAGGAGTAGAGCTCCTGAAAGGTAAATGGAATGGAATTGGGGAAGTGAGCTGGCCCTTGAGTACGAAGTACCAAGGAGAGCGACTATCCCCCTGTTTAGTGCAGAGCGGAGCTAGCCACCCCAGGGACCCAGGGTTAGGTCTGGCCACTTTGTACCGACTTTTGGCCCTCGCATACACAGTACCGGGGAGAGCTACTAGTGTAGGGAGAGCGCTAGCCACCCCAAGGGCCCCGGGGTTCTGCTAGTCATCCTACACCGACTTGCTAGGCCCACTGAGCAAACCTGGGTAGTCAGGCGAGGGTGCACAGACTATGGAGGGGCAAGACCCCTGTTTGGTTACTGTGGAGGGGCTAGACCCTTGTTACTGAGAGGGCTCTACCCTATACTGGTTCCGTGTTGTGCTTTGAGCGCACTCGTTAACGGAAACGACTGACCGCGTGCTAGTGTGGGGTAGCTATCCGTGCATTTATCGTGCGTGCCGTAGTCACCGTTACGTCTGTCAGTGACCTTGGGGTGGTTGACTGAGGGTAGGACCATCATAGGGGACTCTCCCGTCTAAGAGAGCACCACGTGCTACTTCTACTTTTCGGAAAAGACTGCAATCAAGATCGTTCCCACGAGGAACATTCGAGATCAAGAGAAAGATCTGAGAAATAATTCAAGAATGAGTAAATAGAGAAATAAAGAAAGAAATTAAAATAACAGCTACTTGTCCACCTTTACTGTTTCTTAGCTAGCTGGTTGCCACTCTACTCAGCGTTTCGCTGACGTGTCACCTTTGTCACCTTTACAGGACCAGGTGTTGAGCAGCCAGAGCCTGCGGCTGCGGAGGGTGCTGGGCCTAGTAGAGCCCAGTAGTTCTACTTGTGTTGTACTTGTATCGATTTTTTGTTGTAGTGAGTATATTCTGTTACACTTGTACTCTTTTATTGTAAGCATCATATTTCTGTACCTGTTTTAATTCTCTACTGTTGTGGTGGTACGTACTGTAGTATTTCTTTTCTTTATTGCTGTATTTTTGTTACTGTTAGTTACTTGCATGGTGAATGTGATTTATTTTACTGCTTTTTGGTTACTTTCTCGTTGGACGACTGGGTCTTGGGATCAGTCGAGTCGATCCGATTCTCGTGTCCTGTAGGGATTTGGGAACTGGGTCGTAACACTTGCGAACAACCTCAGAACTCACTTGTTTTTCGACCACTTATAACTTTAAATGTCGATTCGATTTTCGTCACTATACTACAATGCATTTTTCTAAACAACAAGGAATACCGATGCAACAATTTGTGGCTTAAGGCTACAATTAAGAGGAAGGAATAGACGTTGACGAAACTTATGCTCCCGTAGCTAAACTAGAATCCATTAAAATGTTACTAGCTTTTATTGTTCATATGGGATTTAAACTATTCCAAATGGACGTCAAAAGTGCATTTCTAAATAAGTTTCTAAAGGAAGAAGTCCATGTGAAACAACCTCCTGGCTTTGAAAGTACTAGTAACCCTGATCATGTTTTCAAACATAATAAAGCTTTATATGGACTTAAACAAGCTCCTTGAGCTTGGTATGAAAGACTAAGAAACTACTTGATAGAAAATAACTTCAAAATTAGTTTAATTGATCCAAATTTATTTACTAAAAGAAAAGACAATCAACTTATCTTAATCCAAATTTATGTTGATGACATAATATTCGGTACTACTAATGATCTTTTATGCCAAGAGTTTACGAAAGTCATGCAAGATCAATTCGAGATGATCTTGATGGGAGAATTAAAGTTCTTCCTAGGCTTGCAGATTGAACTGCTGGAAGATGAAATCTTCATCTCGTAGACGAAGTACACAAAAGAGATTCTGAAGAAATTTAGAATGGACAAGATAAAAGAAAAAGACACACCAATGGCTGCCTCTACTCAACTCAAAGAAGATGAGTCAAGTAAGTGTGTAGATCAAAAATTATATAGAAGCATGATAGGATCCCTACTTTACTTGACTTCTAGCAAACCTGATATATTGTTTAGTACTTGTCCGTGTGCTAGATTTTAAGTAAACCCTAAAGAATCTCACCTAAATGCCTTGAAAAGGATACTTAGGTACCTACTTAACACTGTTGATCTTGATCTGTTCTACTCCAAATCAGCAACACTTTACTTACTTTCCTATTGTTATGCTGATTATGCAGGAAGCTAGACTGATTGCAAGAGTACTAGTGGAACGTGTCAATTTCTAAAAAACTCCCTAGTATCTTGGGTCAGTAAGAAATAGAACACTGTTTCTCTGTCCACAACTGAAGCTGCGTACATTGCAGCATCGTTACCATGTTCACAGATTCTGTGGATAAAACAAACACTTAGGGGCAGTTTGATTGGTGGAATAGAGGGGGAATTAGGGTTGAATTTCGCGTTTGGCAGCTTTTATTTTGGCGTCAGCGGATTCCAGAATTGAGGCGTGGATTCCAAAATAAACGAATTCCGTAGAAGAGGTGGAATTCGTTTATTCCGCTGGTCTATTCCGCCTCTCCCATCTCCCTCTTTCAACTTCACCACATAAAATTCGTTTATTCCTCCTACCAAACACCTCAAGCGGAATAAATACTTCTAATTCTTTGATGTGACAACAAACACAACCAAACACTTAGGTGAAATAAAAACCCTTAATTCCTCCTACTCTTTTACATCCCTTTTTTACCTCTCCTAATTATTCCTCCAACCAAACAAGCCCTTAGAGATTTTAGACTAAAATTTGAAAACACTAGGATTCTTTGTGATAACACTAATGCAATAAACTTATCCAAAAACCCCATTCAACAATCTAGGCCAAAACATACTGATATGAGACATCACTTTCTTAGAGATTATTCCCTAAAGAAGAAAATAGTCTTAGAATTCATTCAAACAAATAAATAATTAGCTGATATCTTTACAAAACCACTAGCAAAAGAAAGATTTAAAGTAATAAGAAGAGACTTAGGCTTAACAAGACTTACTGAACTTTGATTGCTTTTTGATTTGATAGCCTTTGCTCGATCAAAATAAAAATTCTGTTGATTGATGATGATAACATCATCAGTTATAACTAGCTTTAATTAATTAGAATCAATAAACAAATACTCCTACATAACCGCCAGAAAGTCATAATTCATTGCATATCCTTTCTGAGAAGAATGCATTAAATAAGGGTTAAATCTGCAATTTTAATAGATCATAAATGCAGAGTAACTATGGGTTTTCCAAGGGTTATATGAAGGTCAAATGACCATTAATGACTAATAAGAGGGTTTGTATAGATAGAAAAGCATTTTCACGCATTTTAAGAATTAACGGACACCTGAAACCCTAATTTCAGATCCGCTTAAATAACAGAGGTTCTGGTGAGGATAAATTCCATCTAAATCTTTTAAAAATTATAGAAAAATATTTCATAAGGTTTGGTATCCTTGATTTAACCATTGGAACCCATTTTAACCTAAAACAGTCTCAGACAGGAAGTTGCCCTAATTTGGGTTTCTACATAAATTACCCAGTCAAACTTGGTCAAAACAAAAATCTAACTTTACCAAAATTTGGACTTAATTAGAGATCATCTTTACCTAGTTTGCATTTCAGTCTAGTCTGATTTTTTCTATCTCCTTCAGGCCCTTAACTTCTGAAATCCTTAAGAACAGCCCCCTAACTTTGTCATATTATTTGCATTTAGGTCCTTGCTTCCATGTCCATGTGAACACTGTTGCCACTGGCTTTCAATCAAGGAATTCTCCCTGATTACACGCCCAATCTCTTCTAAAATTAGAAGGGGAACTCCTGAAGAAATCCTCTACAACCTAAGTCGCATCTTGCACTCTGATTCTTTCCCAAAAGTTGATGCGAACCATTTGAAATCAAGGGTTTCCTTTTATGCGAAAGCTCCAAGCTTCCAAGCTTAGTTTCCAAGCTTGGAACGCCCCCCTGAGCCCTATAAAAACACCCCCAATGCAAGCATCACCTCCTTAGTTTGGTTTGGAGGTCAGAATCTCCTTCTTCCCTTCTCCCCGACCTCCGTCTCCACCAACTCTGGTGACCCTCTTCGACTGCCCTCTTTGCTTGCCGTCGTAGACAATAGCCGGTGGGATCTCCTTCCTCTCATTCCTCTGCATCTCGCAATACTAGCGAGTGCCGCCTACCTCCCCTCGTCATCCCGCTTCTCCCCCTGGAGATTTTGTCTTCTTCGAGTCCAACGTACCCTCGGTAAGGACCTATCCCCTTTTCGTCCAATTAGGTTAGCGTAGTTAGGTTCCCCTTTCCCTCTACTCTCCTTCCCTCTCTTTTAAACCTTGCTTCGACCCCTCAACTCCACCATATGCCACCTTCGTCTCCATCTCCAGTTGCACCTCCAACTAGTCCGCCACACCTCCACAATCCACTAAACAACTTGCCGCCATGTCCATAACCTCCGCCTCATCCACCCGAACCAAACCCCCATCATTATTCACCGTTTCATCCTCTCACAACCACCACCGAACACCACACCTTTGCAACTTCATCTCCATCATCGTCCACTCTCCACATGCCACCATACGCCATGCAACCACCGCCATCACACTTCACATCCTTCGGCGACACTGTTGAACCATCTAAGTGGGGATTTTGAGCCCGTATGCTTATTTCAGGTACTCACCGACCGTCTCTGCTGCCGCCACTTTGTCTGATCACGTTCGAGCTCCTCTAGTGTTGAGACAACCTGGTAACACTTCCAGGCTATGCAGAATCAAGATCAGAACCTCTCCAAGTCCTCAATTAGGTGAGAGGACTACAGCTGCTACACCAATTGGAGTTTCCTTCACTGCAACTGCACGTAAGGAGGCCCGTGGGATTTAGTCCCACATCAGTGGAATACGAGCGCCCGCACGCCCATATATCATTTTTGTGCTTTAGACTTTTAGCCCAAGAATAAGGGGTCGGGTCCCCATACACATAGCCTTACACTCCTCGTCCGCGACCTCACGCCCACTGACCTAGACTCGATACTGCTTAACCGGATCCCTGATTACCCGATTAGCTACCCGATTCTCTGAGAGAGAAGGAAAGGAAGAATTGGTGAGAGAGCGGTGGAGGGGTTTTGCCCTCTTAAGCTTAGTTCCTTATACTGAATGCCTAACACTATGAAAGGAAGGAAGGAAAGCTAAAGCAAAAGAAGACCTGAGAAGAGAAGAAGGATAAGGCTCGTGCAAAAGAAACAAAGATGATAAAGGCTTTAAGGAGCTTGATCACTTAAGTCGTCTGATCCACATGCCAGACGTCTGATCACTGTAGCATTCAAGCTATTGTTGGGTTATTTGGTTTAATTGAGATTTTTGATATGCATGTCTGATTAGGGCTAATAATTGGTGATTCAAATCACCATTATTTTATCTTGATCTCTTTTTATGATAGTGAACTCTTGAAATACTTTTTCTTATTATTGAATATCATTTGAGTAGATTGTTATTCATTGAATATCTTATATCTTGCTCCATTTATTGTGCTCATTTACTTCAAATTAAATATTGGCGTGTGGATTCCATATTTTCTCCCTGTGTTTGACCTCGGACTTCAGTTTAGATTCTGAGTTTATAACTTTTATCTATTGGTGGAGCTATTTAGGAGACTTTGCTACAGCGAAACTGTTTAAAAATCTCCTGTCTAGTCCTATCAACAATGGATTAATAGTTGATCGATTAAATATTTAGTATGATCAATCACACTTTGAATCTTTTGGGTGGGAAATTTCATTCCAAAATTTTCAACTTTTGATCGACCAAATGTTGGTTTTGATCGATCATTTTTTGGGTGGGAATTTTTCGATCAGTCTCTCTTTTTGATCAACCAAAGTTGAATTTGGTTGACCATTATGTACTTTTGACTGACCAAATCTGGGCGGATTTGATATCATCGAGATTTCTTTTGGTGATTCTAATCACTTGATTTAATTACTAATCACGATCAATCTTTGATATGCAAACATCTAATTGGCCTAAAATGCCTATTTATGCATGTTCCTAGGTCTATAGAAGCATCATGCACTATAAATATTGCATAACATGAATCATTTTGCATTTTGATTAGCTTGTACAAATTCTAGGTTAATTTGCTACTTTTTTTGGTAAGGGGACAGAGCAAAATTTATCAAGATCTTGGATTGAAGATCCAACTGTATGGATCTGATAAGGGCAATGATCGGAGTCCAATGCCTCCGAGATCGCCCCGATCATATTTCCATAGCATAAGATGCAACCCGAGAAAGATCAGAGGGCAAGGACCAAGGTGGTGTTAAATTCGTATCTCAGATGACAAATCCAACTGCACGGATGGGTTCGGATTGATGATCGCAGCCCAACGGTGTGAAAATCGGTCCAATTCGACAACCGTGGCACCACTTACAAAGCAAAGAAGATGGACGACCATGATGGGACCACATGGCACCATCACAGCCACCTAACACCTCTGGCGCCCTCCCTCCATAGCAAGGGCTACCTGATCTCGACCGTTGGATCGAGATCCAATGGCTGAGAGCGCCGTGGCCTTAATTCGTAAATGCAACACAAAGGAAGCATTTACGCAACAGTCTTGCCTCCTTTTGTGAAGAGGGAGGCACGGGTTCGAGCCCTGCCTCGCCTCAAATCGAGCGAGCGCTCGCATGCGTCAAAATTCGGCCGTTTGATCGGCGATGAATGGGTGCGGTGCGGCCACTTGGCGCCTTCTCAAGAGCCGGATGAGGATCGCGCCACACATGTGCAATGACGCGTGATCGTACGCACCATTGCACGCGGGTGTTCGGAATGCACAAAGGCGATGAGGCGCACGCGATCTTAATGGATGGCTGAGGATGATCGAGCGCGACGAGGTGCACTCAATGGACGAAGATCAACCGACGATGACGTGGCGGCCTCTAAGTCGTTGGATGCACAATGGAGGCTCGCCTTCAGCAACGGCCAATTTTAGTGACACTTATATCCGTCGTTAAAGACCCCAACATTAATTCTAAGCCCTTAAAAGACCCTTTTGCCCCTAATTTTCACACCTATAAAAAGGCCACCCCTACTACACATTTCTTCATCTCCCCTCACCTCCTGCAAAACTCTACGAACTGGTCCCAAACTCGGGATGCTCCCTTAGTGTTATGAAAATAAATTTTCCATCTTCTCATCCCCGTTCGTGGAGTGCCCGTGGTTGTCCTCTCATCACCATTCGAGAAGCAGATCCCGCTGTAACGTTGCCCTGTTCCGTCCTCCATCCTCCGTCTTCGTTCTCTTTCATCCAACATCTCACCACCCTCGTTCGGGCACCACGTCAATGTGGCTTGTCATCCAAGCAGCTGTCGAGGAGGATAATTTCTCATCCCCTTCTCTTTTATCACTTTCTAGTGTAGACTTCCTGCTTTCTAGTATAGCAAGTAGTTGTAATGGACATGCACTTATTGTTATAAAATTTTTGTTTACTCTCTCCCTATGTTCTCTTTCTTTGTATTATTCTTTCTCTATTTTCTATTAATCATTCTTTAAGTAGAATAGCTAGTAGATTAATTTCAACCAGCTAATCTGCTTTCGTGACAATAATTCCAATGCGATTTTTGATTAAAATTCGCCTCACCATGTTCGACCCGACACTCACCAGAGTTTCGGTTAAATTATCTGTTTGATGGATTTTTATGCGACTACAATGATGGGTTTTCAAAACTCAAATTCATAGCGTAGAAATCGCATTTCAA
Organism: Thalassia testudinum; assembly: GCA_037157565.1. NCBI lineage: Eukaryota > Viridiplantae > Streptophyta > Magnoliopsida > Alismatales > Hydrocharitaceae > Thalassia > Thalassia testudinum. The sequence goes on from JAZHRO010000013.1 coordinate 125,628,929, forward strand.
TATTTTAGCGCCATTGCTGGGGAGGCAATGCTCTTTGATTTCCCACGTTTTCTGCCTTACCTAACTTTTATCACACTTTTTCTCCGATCTTACTGTGATTGCAGGTACTCTTCTGAGGCGGGCCAGAGCAGTAAGATTGGAGAAAAGTGTGATGGAGGTTCTGTAAGTATACCCCGCCTCCCACCCACTAGTTTTCATTCCATCACCTAATAACACAAACCCTAATTAACCTAGGAGCTCTCATAAACCCTAGGCTTAGTTTGGTTGTTTGGTTGTCACCTCCACCCGCCTCACCCACCACTTATAAAAAAAAAAAAAAATTTAAATCTCACAGAGGTACACAATCTCTTCTGATTCTTCATACTCAACCAGTAATCCGATCTTTAGAACCAGTACACTTATCAACACATAATTGAGTAGAAAGCAGACTAGGTAATCATTTGTGTGCTTAACTCGGTGGTGCATTAAAGTCAATTGCTTGAGTTGTTTGGGTCGCACCACTTCATCTAAAAATAACTCATCAATAGCTTGCCACATAGGATTCAACTTTTAGGGATTAACTAGGCACTCCACATTCTTTTTAAGTTTTAAGGAAAGACATCTTCACCTGTGCTTTCAAAACCTAGTTTACCAATTGAACTTAATTGAAAACACCTAAAGTCGAACCCTAAAAGCTACTAAGCAAGATTTAAACCCTAAAATTCACTGCATCCAAAAATAATCTTGTTTCAAAACCATTGGTTGTATACGCACACACATCTCAATCAATCATTAAGGGTACAATCATATAGGGCCCATCACATTCCAAAGCACATTCAAACCTAAGCCTAATTAAAATTGAGTAGATGTTGGCCTCAAGACTTTGACTCACTTTTCAGGACCCAGATCGAGATTATTTTCGATTAATCTGCTTCTACCGTTCAATCTGATGTCTAGCTAGGGGATCAGTGTCAAACGACCATAGTTTGGGGGTATCAAAGGAACCTGAGGGGAAAGCCAAGAGAAGAACCTTCTCCCCAACCCCTCCCTTTAACTGGTTGGATTGACCAAAAAGAAGTCAATTAAATCATTCTTTTCATCTGAAGATGGGTTCTGAGAGTTTGTAGATCTTTAGGCTATCTTACTTATGGGCAGGTTTGACTGTTTGTATTACAAGGCACCTTCCTTCCTCCTACCTTACATGGATCCTTCCACATCCTACTCGCATTTCCACTCCTACCGTCCTACCACTACTTATTCCCATGATGATTATTATCTTAACCAGACTTATTCTCACCCATCTACTAGTTGGGATACAATCCGGACCTCCGTGTTCAGGGTCTAACCCTGGACATCATAATTGTGATTTCTATCCTTCTCCGATCTATAATGATTATAGATCTCTGCCTCTATATGATCAACACAACCCGATCTACAATTAAGAGGGATATCCTGATTACAACTCTTACCCTTCCTCGGGTTACACTGCATATAGGTCACCACCTCTGTTTGAACAACCCGAAGTGACCTATTATCAGGGAGGGCACCAAGAACCTCAATTCTTTGACTCCCTTGGACTAAAACCAAACCCACCCAACCCTGAACCAAATCATTTGGTTCAAGTAAATCAGGTCCAAGATAGGGTGTTGGATAACTTGAGAAATATCATTCAATCTTTAAAAGCTCAACCAACACCCTGCACTGAAAAATTAGAGCCTATGATTCCAATGATTGACGATCTTAACAAGTATTTGTTGGATTAGCTCCAAGATGTTAAGGATAAGGACCTGGGTGAGTTCTTACTTGGGAAATTGTCAAAATTGAGGATGAGATTTGTGATTACTCTAGTCCAATCTTGGGATGCTTCCCAGGATGAACCCCCTTCAGGAGAGCCAATGTCAAAATCTACTTAGGCACCTGTAGGGGGACACGTTTTACGAAATCGACAATGACTAAGTTGTTTTAGAGCAATCAATTGAGGATGAATTGATTTCTTCACTCGAGATCCCTGAACCAGGGTATGAGGAAAAGTATGTCTCCATGGATCAGGCAATAATAGATGATTTTGAGACATACATAAATGCGGATCCAGAATTCTTTGATTCTGAAGGTGAAGAACCGGCATGTGATGCTCACTTGAGTTTGAGGGTAATGATTTCAATGAGATGACTGGGCCTGAGGAATTCGATGAATTATTTAACAACCTAGTAATTGAGGAAATTGATCCTGTTGGGTCTAGCTTGGAAGATACAAATCCTGTTTTCATGAATGATTCAATTAATAGCCCCATTCCTCAATCACACCCCGTTGAGCATAATGACGATTTGATTTTTGAGATCGCTAGACCCAAGTCAATTTTGATTTAGCCACAAATCTTGGACTTGGATATTTTATACGGGGATGATGACATGCAGGAGGTCCCAAAATCCAAAATTATGATTATGGAGGATAGGAACTGGGAATGAAAATTTGGAAAGCCAATTCTAGGGGAAGCAGAAGTCTGAGTCTAAGGGTTCCCATTTGCTTGAAGCCACAAACCTTCTACCAGGACCCTTATAACATTTTTGACTTCGAGGATGTGCAACCCAAGCACAAATTCATTGAATATCTTTTTGATCTTGATTTTCCTATTATCCGACTTTTTGGACTTGGGTTTTATACTCATAAATTGTAGGCCCGACCCTACTTGCATACTGATCTCATGTTCTGGGTAATTTTTATCTAGAACCTTAGATACACTCGACTTTGGGGCATGGGTCTGCACCACAACCTCATCCACATATGTGGACATCTTCATCTTGTAGGTCCAAAAATTGATCTTTTTATTCTGATTCTGACCTGTACTTGTAAATTATTTATTTCTTCCCCTTATTTGTATAATGTGCCTAGTTGAAGGCACTAAATTCAGCACATATATAGTCTATTTTCATCTCAGAGCTGACCTGTAATCATGAATTTAGGTCCTTTCTACCCTACTCCACTCTTTTTCATGTCTTTTCAATACAATGAGAACATTGCATTAGATAGGTATGGGGGTGAATATTCATCTCTGAATCTTTTTGTTAGCTCCGTAGATTCTTTTAATTTTCTTTTTCTTTATTTTTTTTTTAAATTGAATTAGGAGCTGAACACTTAGATTCTTCAGGTCTTTGGGCTTAATTAGCTCAGGTGTCCACTAAAATGTGGACTTGTTCTCGAGTCCTTGTCATTCGTAAATTTATTTCAAATTGATTAAGGGGATGAACACTAAATAAGTTAAGGTGAAAAGTATACGACTTATCAACCCGCCCTCTAATTTGAGGGGACTTTAAGCCTAAGCATATCACTCTTTGCACTGACTCACTTTTCGGTGGTTTTTACGGAAATTAGGTAGCTAATGCACTTCTAAGGTGGTATGACCGGCAAGTTGTCGTTAACAGCCCATTGGCTGGTTGGCTAGAGCCCAACCACACGACCATTCTGTTTCTGCTACCTTTAGGTAAATCTTAGATAAGGAAAGCCACCTACTTAAAGAAAAAATAAGAAAACATCCAAAAAGAAAAGAAAAAGAAATAGAAAAGAAGAATAAAAGAAAGAAATAAGCCACACTTCACTGCACGAGTATGGCTGGCAAGTTGTCGGTGGTAACAGCTCATTGGCCGCTTGTCCAAAACCCGACTCACAAAAATGTACATTTAATTCCAAACACTTAGGAAGAAGCAGAGAAGTAGAATAAGCCAGGGATATATACACTGGGTTTGCCCTTTTGTTGACCCCATAAAAATAAAAAGTAGGGAGAAAGCTACTGGTCGGATAGATACATATTTAGGAAGAACTTGTTTTTAAGGTCACCTAGGGGCGTAGACACCCGAAATCCATTTTGAGTGCTGATTAGCGAGTCTATCACATTTATACAAAAAGATGCTTAGAACTTAGAGTTCTCTTCGAGTCTTAGGTGGGTTGGGTAGCCGTTGAAAGCTGTCCCGAAACTCTAAACTCAAAAATCCAAAAAAAATAGAAAAGAAGAAAAAGAAAAAGATACTTTTGCTTTTGAATAAGGCGAAGGCTTGGACGGTCTGTATTTTGGCAGAGACCCAGGCGTTGTTGTGTCTCTACAGTTCAAGTCTTAGTTGAAATTTCTTAGTGTTGAGAAATAACTTTTGCCCAAGTAATTTATCATAATTCTTTTATAAATAGCATATAGTTTTGCTAGGGACTAGCAAAAGATAGTCATGGGGCTGTGATGTGCACACATTTAATTGGCCTAAAATTCCTATTTAGGCATGTTCCTAGGCCTATAGAAGCATCATACATTATAAATATTGCGTAACGTGCATCCTTTTGCATTTAGATTAGCTTGTACAAATTCTAGGTTAATTTGCCTCTTTTTGTGGTAAGGTGAAACGGTTTGGCTTCGGGATAACCGGGTTTTAGTTTGTTATAACATTGTAGTATAGCCGGTTATTACCAACATTTCAAATATATAAATTTTTTACTCGGAAAATAAAAGAGTTCCCGAGGTCGAACTCAGGGAGCAAGTTGTATTCTAGAGATATACATGTTTCTTTTACAAAATAAAGAAAGAGAGAGGGAAAGAATTTGTTGTTCTCTTTGTTTTCTCCTCGTGATGTTCTTCTTTCTTTCTTTCTTCAGATCTCCTTCTTCTTCTTTGTTCTGCAGAGGTAATGCTCCTCTTTCTTTCTTCAGATCTCCTTCTTCTTCTTCCTTGGTTTCTGTCTTGGCCTCTCTTCTTCTTTTTCTGCAGTCTCTTCTGTGAAGGTTTCTTCTTCCTTGGCTCTGCTGTAATTCTTCTCTGCAGCCTATTCTCTTCTTCTGCCTTGCTCAGCCTCTTCTTTAGAGTTTCTTCTTGTTTCTCCTCCCTGCGGCTAAGTGTCAGCTTCTTCTTTTCTTTTTCAGCCAGGGACGTCACCCCTCCTTTCTTCTTTTCCCTTCAGGCCATCGTCTGATTTTCAAATCAGACGACTTAACTACCTGTTGCTACAGTCAGCTTCCTTCTTCCGCGGGTCTTCTTCTTCGCCTGTGCCTGCACACTTCAGAGTTTTTCGTCAGAGGCAAAACCTACTCTACCCCCCCCCCCCGCGTCTCTCTCTCTCTCTGAAACCACTCTTGGGAAAGCTCTCCCAGAGCTGCCGGGTAACCGGGTTCGGGTCAGGCCCGGGTCCAGGCCCACCGGCGTGCGTGGTGGGCGAGGAGTGCAGGTAAGTCTTAAGTCGGGTCGGGTCGGTTCGGGTCAGGTCCGCGGGGCGTGAGCGTGGAAGAGACCGGGTAACCGGGCGGGTGAAGGGGACCTCACCCCGTGTGCTGAGGCAGTAAGCCTTCAGCACTTTTGCATCTTATGTCGCTGCGACTCTTCAGGCGTTTCCGAGGTGGGACTAAATGGCCCACCTCAATTGCGCGCCCGCAGCGGGGAAATCAGCAGGAGATGGCGGCGTCACGCGAAGCTTTCTTCCTTAGCTGCGAACCTGGTGTTTTGCCAAAACTCCTCGCAAGGCCTGGGAGTTGAATCTGGGCTTGGCGCTGAGCGTGGCGCGCCTGTAGCTGCAGGCGGAAGCAGTTCCTCCTGCGCGTCAATGGCAGCGGAGGTCGGGTGGCCTGTTCACAAGAAAACGGCCTCTCGGCCTAATCAGAAAGTGCCAGGAGCTTCGCCAGGGTGCGGCGAAGCTCGTGTGGGGGAAGTGGCAGGGCGGAGGTTGATCAGGGTGAGGAGGCGGAGGTCCTGCGGTGGTCGGCGAGCCGTGTGGGTCGCTGAGGTGATGGGAGCGGCTCGCCGGAGGGTGGTCGGAGGCGAAGGGGGTGAAGGTGGTCAGGGTCGGTAGAGGGCTTAATTGAATAAATTGAAAGCGGGGAAAGAAAGAGGAGAAGAAGGGGAGTAGCTCTAGCTTACTTGCAGGGACGAAGGGGGAGGAACAGGGCGACAGTCGTATCGACTGTCGCCAGAGAAGACGATGCTCAGGGAAAGGGGCGGCGGCGAGCAGAGAGCCGGAGAGGCGCCAGCTGGGTGCGGCGTAGCGCGGGAAGAGCAGGGGAGGAAGTCTCTGCTGCTGGTATTGCGGCAGAGCGAAGAGGTGGAGGGGGAGGAAACCGCCGGAGCTGGTGAGCGTCTGCCGGAGGAAGAAGAGAAGAAAGTTGGGGATTTTCTCCGTCAGATCCAGGCTGCCCCGGTCGGTGGAGCAATGGGGGGTATTTATAGGGATCAAACAGGGAGGAAGGCGGGGGGAGACGACGTGTCTCCCTCGCCGGAGGATGGTCGGAAACAAGAACCCATACCGTCCGTGCGTTCGCACGGCCGGTATGGTGGGTTACAACGACCAGGGGGGTGTCCCTGCGACGGCTGACGACGCAGGGCACCCCCGGTTTACTTGCCAGGTCCCCCACCTCACCCTGCGCGGCGCCATGCTCCGCGCAAGGTCGCCGGAGCATGGTGCTGGCAGGTTTTGCAGGAGGGACCTGATTGCAAAGAACGAAGGAGAGTTAGGGGCCAAAATGCGAGGGTTCAAAAGTTGAGGGCCAAAGAGTAAATATATGAGGACCAAAGTGTAAAGTCAGTCAAGGAGGTTTCTTCTTAGGCTCAAGTTTTTATACATGACTAATTAGGACCTAAGGAATCTGATGGTGAATTTCATTTCCATATTAAACCTTGTTTGACCGGTCAATTTGCGTAAAAACCCAAATTAAGTTATTAATTGGGCATGGTTCTCAATGTAGGTCAAGAAGGGTTCTGAAGGCCAAATTGAAGGTTCTAAACCCTGGAGATTATTTTTCTATGAATTTCAGAGGGTTTATTCTATTTTTACTTTGCCTCGAACCTTGTGAATTGAAGTGGGTTGTTTTAGGGTTACAGATTATCATTTAGTTTCTTGGAATTGCTGTAGCCCTTGCTAGATCATTTCATCCCACTCTTATTCTTATTAAGCTGCTTTGACCTATGTTTGGGCCCTGAATTACCCTGTATGAAGATTATACTGGTAAAATTGCATTTTTACCCCTTATGACTTGTTTTCTTCTCAAACTCAGGATTCTCTGAGTTAAGCCTTTCCTTGAGATATGTAGGAGCTTTTATCCTTTGTATTAGGTCAAAATGAGCTAGTTATGGCTCATGATGAGGTTCTCATCATACCCCCATGCCTCGCTTTTGCTAGTCCCTTAGCAAAAACTTAAGGTTTCTACCCTTGTTCTAGACCATGAAGTTTTTAATAGTTTTAGATAAGTGCATAGATTAGGTTAGAATGCTGACCATAGGCCTAAAAGGTACTCTAGTACTAATCAAGATCCAAATCTGTCTAGCCTTAGCCTCAGTCTTTTAGCAAAGGTTTTTAAGGCCCACAAGAACTAACCTAAGGTTTATTGGACTTCGTGGTTAAAGCACCCGTGCTTGAAATGATTTTAGCCCTGGCTCAGTTCGCAGTGCGTTTTGTAAGAGAGAGATAGAAAGTTTTTCTGTTTGGAGAGTTTTCTCTCTCTTTTTATTTTTAGTTCTAGCCTAGGATTTGCTTTTCAACACGGTCTGTATCAGATTCCTTGCTCCCATCATCAATCCTCAAGGGTTCCTGGCGATCGATGCTTCGAGATAGCACCGCCCATGGCAACCCCCGGAACCCTGGCTATTGAGATTTCGAGATAATCCCATCCATGGTATTCCGTGGCCGAATCCAGACCCTGGCAATTGACACTTCGAGATAATGCCATCCATGGAATCTGAACCAGCAGAGTGCTTACATGCCCCCAGTAGGATATGTAAATATCCTAAGAGACAAGCACCGAGGAGATGATATTTTGTTACGCATCTTCGAGGGGATTTCCCGCCTCTCCGCGCTGGGAACTCGTCCAAATCAATCTTGTGTTGATCGGCCGCTCCTATTCTAGGTGATCTTTTCAGATTTTTGCGACGCTTCTGCGTGATTCTGATTTTTACGCTTACTGAACCAGGCTGTGTGTGAGGTTAGGGTGCTTAGGTTACTGAGTCCCGTAAACCAAAAATTAGTTAACGAGGCCGAATACTCCCTAAGCCTTAGACCTAATACTTCAGCTTTTCATTTTCCTCAACCTCTTGAGGAGTGTCCAGATCTTAATGGGTACTAAGAGTCTATTCAAGAATGCCTAAGGTTTGCGTTCTTACTAATCTCATTGTGCACTTTTCAGTTATTTTCTTGAATGAGGTCTAGAACTTAGGTTAATTCCTTAGTTCCTTACTAATGACTATCACCTTTTCTTATAATTTTGTGCTCCTTTTTCATTTTGTTTTTCTTCTCCTTCACAAAATTTCCTTCTCCTCTTTTCCTCTTATTCTTTTTCGAAAATTTTTTTAATTTTTATGGTGTTTTTGGCATATGTGAATTTTTTGTTTGAAACCTTTTCTTACAAGTTTTTGTACTTTCCTACCCCCCCATGCCTAAGATTTGCAATGTCCTCATTGTAACCTAGGGGTTTTTATTCAACTAAGTTCATACATTAGGATAGCTGTTTTGATGAGTCTCAGATGCAAGCACCTGAGGTGGAGTTGGCTGCCCTAAAGTGTGAACTTCAAGTGCAAAAAAAAGCTGTCAGAACAAGTTTCAGGTTTTCAAAGAGAATGACGGGCTGCCTCCCGTTAAGCGCTGAGTTTTACGCCATCGGCTGGGCGCAATAAGCTCAAGGGGAAAGGAGGGTATAAGATGCCTCAGCCAAATTAGTAGAAGTTACATCAATGAACGGCTTGAGTCTCTGACCGTTCACGATGAAAGGTTCAGAATCGTGGCTGAGTGGACTGATTTCGATTGCTCCATTTCCAAAAACCTGTCGGACCAAATATGGTCCGACCCACTTAGATCTCAGCTTTCCTGGGAAGAGTTTGAGTCGGGCATCAAAGAGTAGGACCTTTTGACCAGGATGAAAGATCTTTCTCGAGATGTGTTTGTCGTGGAAGGCTTTAACCCGCTCCTTGTAGATTTGCGAGTTCTCGTACGCGTCTATGCATAATTCATCGATCTCGCTGATTTGGAGTTTTCTGTGGGTCCCAGTCTTGGAAAGATCTAGATTACAGTTCCGTACTGCCCAATAGGCTTTATGCTCCAGTTCGACGGGAAGGTGGCATGCCTTTCCGTACACCAGTCTAAAGGGAGACATGCCTAATTGGGTCTTGTGGGCGGTCCTATAGGCCCACAATGCTTCCGGAAGTCGGGACGACCAGTCCTTCCTGTCAGGTCGAACAGTGACTTGCAGGATTTTCTTGATCTCCCGATTAGACAGCTCAGCTAGACCATTAGTTTGGGGGTGGTAAGGAGTAGAGATTCGGTGAGACACCCCGTATTTGGTCATCATTGACCTAAACTGAGCATTTGTGAAATGGGTCCCCCCATCAGAGATTATTGCACGAGGAATCCCGAACCTTGAGAAAATGTGTTGATGAATGAATTTGAGAACGATTTTGTGATCACAGGTTCGGGTCGGTATGGCTTCGATCCATTTGGACACGTAGTCCACAGCCAACAGAATGTATTCGAAACCATCCGAAACAGGAAAGGGGCCCATAAAATCAATCCCCCAAACATCAAAGATTTCGCATACTAGAATCGGTTGCATAGGCATCATGTCGCGATGGCTCATGTTGCCCAAAGTCTGGCAACGACTGCATGCCTTGCAATGACTGTATGCGTCTTTGAACAGTGTGGGCCAGTAAAAGCCGCACTGGAGGACTTTTGATGCGGTTTTATGCCCGGCAAAATGGCCACCGCATGCCTGGTCATGGCAGAAAGAGAGGATATTGTTGACTTCCCCTTCCGGGACACATCTCCGGATGATCTGATCGGCACCTATGCGGAAGAGGTACGGGTCTTCCCAAATGTAATACTTGGCATCGGAGCGTAATTTGTCTTTCTTGGCCTTCGACCAATCGGACGGGGTCTGATGAGATGCCAAATAATTTACAATATTAGCAAACCATGGAAGGCTAGTACCAATAGTCAGCAGGTGCTCATCGGGAAAATGCTCAGTGATGGGTCCGGAAGGGTCAATTATTTCAGAAGGAAGACGGGACAAGTGATCAGCTACCACGTTTTGTTTTCCCGCTTTGTCGCGAATCTCGAGGTCAAATTCTTGCAACAGCAAGATCCATCGGATCAATCGAGGTTTCGCGTCCTTCTTTGCAAGGAGATGCCTCACAGCTGTGTGATCCGAGTATATGATGACATGGGAACCCAGAAGGTATGATCTGAACTTCTCTAGGGCAAATACTACAGCTAGCAGCTCTTTCTCAGTAACCGTATAGTTACGCTGAGCCTCATCGAGTGTTTTGCTGGCGTAGTAAATGACCACAGGTTTCTTGTCATTTTTCTGCCCCAAAACCGCTCCTACAGCGAAGTCGGATGCATCACACATGATCTCAAAGGGTTGAGACCAATCAGGGGACTGTAGGATCGGGGCTTGGGTGACTCGGTCATGCAGGATTTCAAATGCTTGAGTGCATTCCTTGGAGATTTCGAAGGGAACATCCTTGGAGAGAAGAGTGGTCAGGGGGCGTGCGATTTTTGAAAAATCAGGGATAAATCGTCGATAAAAACCGACATGCCCTAAAAAGGATCGGATGTCCCTGATCGAGCTAGGCATAGGAAGGTGAGAAATCAGATTAACCTTAGCTCGATCCACTTGGATACCTTTCTCCGAAATTGAGTGTCCCAGGACAATTCCCTCAGGCACCATGAAATGGCTCTTTTCCCAGGAAAGAACCAAATTCACGTCGATGCACCGCCTGAGTATCTGGACCAAGTGTTGGAGGCAATCGTCGAATGATGCTCCGAAAACTGAAAAGTCATCCATGAAGACTTCCAGATAATCACCTACCATATCTGAGAATATGGCAAGCATGCATCGCTGAAAAGTAGCGGGTGCATTGCAAAGACCGAAAGGCATCCTTCGGAAAGCGTATGTTCCGAAGGGGCAGGTGAACGTGGTCTTTTCTTGGTCCTCAGGATGGATTGCCACCTGGTTATAACCGGAGTACCCGTCAAGAAAGCAGAAGAACCTATTTCCCGCTAGTTTTTCGAGAATTTGATCAATGAAGGGTAGTGGGAAATGATCCTTCTTCGTGGAGGAATTGAGTCGACGGTAATCTATACAGACTCTCCACGAGTTGGCTAATCGGGTAGGAATGATTTCTCCGGTCTCAGTCGTTATAGTGGTGAGTCCTGCCTTCTTGGGCACGACCTGAATTGGGCTCACCCAACGACTATCGGAGATCGGGTAGATGATCTCGGCATCTAACCACTTGATGATCTCCTTTTTCACGACCTCCTGCAGATTGGGGTTTAAGCGTCTCTGCATTTCACGAGAAGGTCGTGTGCCCTCTTCTGAATAGATATGATGAGTACAATAAGAGGGACTTATTCCAGTCAAATCATCGAGAGTCCATCCGATGGCTCTGCGATGTTGCTGGAGGACAACAATCAGACGGGATTCCTGTTCAGGACTGAGGTTGGAATTGATGATCACAGGAAGGGTCTGATTAGAACCCAAAAAGACGTATTTTAAGTGAGCAGGAAGGGGTTTCAGTTCGAGGATGGGGTTTTCAGCAGCAGCGGGTGGTTCAGTATAGATGTGAGGTTCAAGGGTGGGAGTTACTGGGTTGTTCACATCTGGATTTAACTCCTCTGTTTGCGGGTCAAGATCCTTCTGTGGTTGATGAGGCATACTCAAGTCATTCTGGAGGTGTGATTCATCAACCAAAGTCTTGATGTCACAAATTTGCTCGATGACGCCGCAATTAATTCCTTGTTGGGCCTTAAATATATCAATTTTCAGTGTTTGATCTCCAAACTTAAGCTCTATTTGGCCCTCCTCACAGCTGATGTTGGCTCTAGCAGTAGCCAAGAAAGGTCTCCCTAGAATGATTGGTGTATCCCTAGGGTTCTCAGGTGCATCCATGTCTAAGACTATAAAGTCCACTGGAAAATAGAAATCCCGCACTCTCACGATAACATCCTCGAGAATCCCTTTTGGTGACTTTATAGATCGATCTGCTAATTGTAATGTCATCTCGGTTGGTTTCAGCTCAGATTCTTCTAGATGGTCAAGTAAGGATGTGGGTATCAGATTTATAGATGCACCTAAGTCTAACAATGCTCTATCAAATTGGGTACCACCTATCTTACAGGAGATCAGGGGAGTTCCAGGATCTTTTGCCTTGGGTGGGAGTCTACTAAGGATTACAGAGCTGGCTTGCTCTGACAGAACAATTGGGGTACCACCTTTGGTTCGCGGCTTACGCTGGGGTGTACATATATTCTTTAGAAATCGTGCGTAAGCTGGTACGTGGCGGATTGCATCCATCAAGGGGATGTTTATGTGGACCTGCTCAAAGAGCTTGACCAGGTCCTCCTCAGGGGCCACGGGTTTGGTGGTCTTCTTTCCCTTGGTCAGGGCCTCGGGAAATGGGATCTTGGTTGGTTCCTCTAGGATAGGTCCAGGTTGTGGATCTGGAACAGCGGTACCTTGGATAACTATCCTAGGGTCATGGTTATCAGGCTGGGAGTGGTTTGGATAATGCGGGTCTTGAGTTGTCTTACCACTACGTGTTGTTACAGAATTTAATCCGGCCTGATTTTGGTTTGGGTTTGGTAGGAGGGGTGGCTGCTGCTGAAATCCCGTACGAGAAGTTGAGGCATCCATCTCGTCTGGAGATGGAGCAGTAGGGGCCTGATAAATCCATTGAGCGTGGCCTAAATTTGGATTCATAACGCGCTTCTGGGTTGGCACGTTATTTGGGTTAGGAAGGGGTTGGGAAGGGAGTGTGCCTGGCTGGCGAGAATTTGCCAACTGGGCCAGTTGAGTTTTAACTTCAGTAAGCTCGTCCTTGTGCTGTTTTTGAATAGCCGCATTCGATTTTTGAATGTCAGCCAGAGTCTGAAGGATTAAGGACATTTGATCTTGATTTGGCCCTGATGGATAAGTAGGGTTGGGCCGAGGCTGAGGCGGCTGGTAGTGATGAGAGGGCTGTGGGCGGGACTGAAAAGGTGGTCTTTGGGTTTGGGAATTTCCCGCCCACTGAAAATTGGGATGGTTTCGCCATCCAGGGTTGTAAGTGTTGGAGAATGGGTCGTTCTGGATGGCATTGAGGTCCTCGCAGGTCTGAGGAACCTCCTGAGAATCAGGGAAAGGAGGAATGGAGTTCCCCCGGCTGGTGTAGAAAGGATCGGATGATCTTCTAGTCCAAGAATCAGATGGGGATGGATATGGATCCATCCCAGGGGAGGATCGGTGGAGGATGTTTTGCACAGTCTCCTGTGTGGAAGGAGGTTGTGCAAAGGAGTTACGCGCAGAGGTGGCTCGCTGCAAGTGCTGAGTCAGCTCATCCACCTTCTTTTCAATGATTGAGACCTTGTCCAATCGACTGGCCATTAATTCCAGGTCGACTGATGCGGACAGGCCCTGCGTCTCATGTGCTCCCTTAAGATTCGTCGCTGCGCGGGTGATGAGAGCCTCATCATGAGCCATAACTAGCTCATTTTGACCTAATAAAGAAGACAAAAGCTCCTACATAACCTAGAAGAAGGCTTAACTAAAGGAACAAGTGCTCTGAGAAGAAAACATGAAATAAAGGTTAAAACTGCAATTTTGCCATTGCAGTAGATAAACAGGATTTCTTAGAGGCAAAACATGGGTCAAATGGTCTAAATGAGATAAAAAGTGGGTTGAGTCAAGCAGAAATGGGTTCATGTGCAATCTAAGAACTAAAAGACACTTGGTAACCCTAAAACAGACCCGCTTAAATTAACAAGGTTTCGGTCAGAACAAAAAGCAAGTAAACCCTCTACAAATCATGAAAAAACATACTCTAGGGTTTATAACACTTAATTTGACCTTTGGAACCTAGTTTGACCTAGATTGGGGTCATAGCTCTTCAATTAACCTAATTTGGGTTTTTACGCAAAATATCCAGTCAAACAAGGTCAAACCTGAAATCTAACTTCTCCATTGGATTCCTTAGGTCCAAATTAGGTTTGTACCAAAATTTGGACCTAAGGAGGGGTCATCTTGACCTACTTTGCAATTTAGTACACCCAAATCACAAAGAGGTCCCTATCTTTTGAATATCCTTGCAGAGAGCCCCCTAGGTTCCTCGCCTTCTTTGCAAACCGGTCCTGCCGCCATTACTAGGGCAGAACCGAGCTCCGACGAAGTTTCGAGAGAGATGGCTCTCTAATTCCTCAGAGATTCTCTCCCAGAAATGGAAGGGAGATTCTCTGAGGAATTCCCTTCCTTCTAAAGCCAATCAAATTCGCTGGTGTGAACCCAATCTCTCGTGCGAACGCACGAGAGATGTGGGTATCTTTCTTCCTTCCAACTCCGGCGAACCGGCTGACCTAATTGCGCGTCTTTCACGCTCTGATAGGAGCGGCCAGCACCTATAAAACACCCCTCGGACCCGACCACTCATCTTAAGCTTGATTTTGACGGAGATCCCCTCCAAATTTCTTCTCTCCCATCTCTGGCCAAACGACCCACAAGCTCCGGCGACCGCTGTCCCTCCTTCTCGTCACTCTGCTGCCATACCAGCAGCAGAGTCCTCTCCGCCTCTTCCTCCCGCGGCGCGCTGTACCCTGCGCGCAAGCTCCTGACCTCATCTTCGTCGCCGCTTCCTCCCCCAGGGTCTTTCTTCCCCGACGACGGCAGTCACGAGCCGTCCTCTCCACTGCCTCCCTTCACTCCAGACAACCCCAGATACGTTCTCCATCCTCTCCTCTCTCTTTTCCCCCTGTTATCTCCCTTGATCGACCCTTGACAGACGCTAACCACCTCCATCGTCTTCGCCTCCGACCGCACTCCGGCGAGCCGCCCACACCACTCCAGCCCTCCACACGGCTCGCCAACCACCTCGGAAGCTCCGCCTCACCTCCAGGAACACACTCCACCCTCCCACTGCCACTCCAGCCCTCCACAACCACCCCCCGACCAACCCACCATCTCCGGCCACAGGTTGACCTAGGCACGCACGCCTAGGCCGACCTGCGGCCTGCTGCACTGCCCACCGCCTTCGCCGTGCCACGGCGAAGGTCTCTATCTATTCTGATTTGGCCGAGAGGCGCGTTTTGTGTACGACAGGATTCGAGCTGCTGCCGCCATGGACGACCTCTGATGAAGCTCCCGCGAAGCTCCAGGCACCCGGTCTTCCAGACTACAGGTGCTGCATACTAACGCAAGTGTCGCGAGGTGAACGAATCCAGCCGAGGAGCGCTAGCAGAGCCAGCAGCTGCGGGGCAATCGCACGACGAGGTGTCTGCAGGCGCGCGTGAAGGCGAGACCAGATAGTCCCACATCGTGGGATTGCAACCGGCAGGTACCGTATAAGTTATTTTTACGCTTTATTCTTATCGCCTCGAAAGCACAGGGGTGAGGTCCCTCACTGACCCCACCCGCCTCGTCCGCGGCCTGACCACGCAGACCTGGCGGATCCGACCCGACCTAGACCTACGCACTCCTCGCGCATCACACACCTGCAGGTGCGCCTGGTCCCGGGTACGATCCGACCCGATTGAGACTGGCTCTGGTAGAGCGGTTAGAGTGAATTGCTTGAGAGAGAGACGCGCGGGTAGAGGGAGAAGGGTTAGGTTTTGTTCCCCTGTGCAGGCAGGCTGATTGCAGGAGAAGGACGTGGCCGCTGCAAAAGAAAGGAGAAGCAAGACAAAGAAGAAGAAGAAGATAAAGAAGAAAGGAGAAGCAAGACAGAAGAAGAAGAAAGAAAGAAGTCTTCGCAGGAGAAGAAGAAGAAGGACAAGGGAAGATTGCAAAGAGATCCGAAGGGCAAAGCAGAAGAAGAAAAAGAGAAAGAAAGATCACATTTAAGACGTCTGATACATAAATCAGACGTCTAATTCTATTTTTTTTTACATCTTTCTTAAAAACTCTTTGAATCAATAATATTTGCATTAAACAGTTGTATTCTTGGGTTTTACAAAGTACTGAGTTTGCTCCCTGTGTTCGACCTCGGATACTCTAGTTGTTCGAGTAATAAAATTATTTGTTTAAACGTTTTGTCGGTTCTACTGCAACGTAATACGCCTTTAAATCCGCACAGAAACGTTGACAACAGCGGGTATTCGTCCTGTCGAATAATCCCATGGAGTCATTGTTGATGGAGTTCTCGCACATGTTTTCGAGAATCTCCCATACGGTGTCTTCATGTTGACCCATGATGTTTCCTCCGCAAGTTGCATTGATGAAAAGGCGGATGTCCTCACGGAGTCCCTGGTAAAAAGATTGGACTTATTCCCATTTAGGAACTCCGTGATGGGGGCACTTTCTCATGAGATCCTGAAAACGATCCCATGCCTCATGGAGAGGTTCTCCTGATTGTTGAGTGAAGTGTGTAATCTGATGGCGCAAGGCGTTGGTCCGACCAACGGGAAAAAACTTTTTCAAAAATTCGGATTGAAGTTCTTCCCAAGTGTTGATCGGCCGGGTCTGAGTTTGATACCAATGGGCGGCCTTGTCCATAAGAGAAAAGGAGAACATCTTCATGAGAAGAATATCCCGATTTTGCGCATCTGATCCAAAAGTGTGGGCCAGATGCTTTAGTTGTTTGATGTGCTGGAAGGGATCTTCAGAATTAAGCCCATGGAATTTAGGTATAGCATGAATCATGTTGGGCTTTAGTTCGGAATCAGGTCCTCCAGTCGGGATTCTGACTCGAGGCTCAATGGCCACCGCAGCAAGATTGTAGTGGTCCCGCATCATAGGACGCTGTGGTGGGTGCACGAAGTTTTGGAAGAGGTCATTGAGTCGCTGGAGTTGGTGTTCCAGATTATTTTCTTCCTCAACTGGCTGAGCCATGATGGGGGAAGAAGAAGAACTTGGTTCTGAATCAGAAGAGAGAATAATGTGAGGGTGTTGCTGCACAAACACGGGCGTCGAGGCTTGGCCTTGACGAGAGTGAATTTCTAATGGAGGTCTTAAGGGTGGTCTTAGGGACCTCCTTCCGTACATGCACTGTTTGGAAGAGGTAAGTTTAGAAGGTGCTGGACCCAATCAAGACACCCAAAAATGTGTTGGGTGACTATAGAGGTGCGGGGCAGATGGACCCCTCGATCAGAAAGATCGTCCACCTGAGAATTACCTGGGCAGCCAGAGAGGGAGAGTCCCGCGAAGACCCCTACACCGTAGAGCGTCCCCACGGGTTACAGGGTTTCCCCCACCCGACCTCTCTTGTCACTGCGGTTCCAGGTAGACCAGAATGGGGATCTTGACCTCTTAAGTCTACCAATTTTAAGATCAGGGTGCTTAAGGTTTTCACTTGAACTTTAGTCTTTTAAGTGCAAAGAGTGACCTAATTTAAGGTTGGTTGACCCAAGGGGTCAACTTTACCTCTTGTTTTCTTTAAGAGCTTTTAGGTCCTGTCTTTTAGGGTTCAAGTGTTTAGAGAGAGCCAATTGTTTAGGATTTTTCTTGTTAATTATTTTCAATCAATGGCTTGGGCACACCTCTTTTGGATTTCCTCAATTCTTGATTAAGGGGTGTGTCTCTACTGAAATCCTAATGTTTGACCTTATGTTGGCTCTACTTGGTCCATTTAACTCTTTGTTGGGCAATTAGGGCTCAAGCAAGAATGTGTTAGCCCTTAAATACCCTTAATAGTGTGCAGGAGTGATGAGTTGAAAACATGCAACTCTTTATGGTTACTAAGTATGGAAGACAGGTTAGCCCTATATTGCTTGTTCTTTTCTTTTCTTCCTCTTTAGAGTTTAGGGGTTAATAGTGAGAGGAAAAATTTACCTGTCTTCGGAGTGGTTGTCGTGTGGTTGCTTGTCTTCTTGAGTTCCTGTAGCTGCATAAAAGAGAGGAGATTATCAGAAATTAAAAGAAACAGGAATGTTTACCTCTAGAATAGCCGTTGCTCCCCGGCAACGGCGCCAAAATGAAACGGTTTGGCTTCGGGATAACCGGGTTTTAGTTTGTTATAACATTGTAGTATAGCCGGTTATTACCAACATTTCAAATATATAAATTTTTTACTCGGAAAATAAAAGAGTTCCCGAGGTCGAACTCAGGGAGCAAGTTGTATTCTAGAGATATACATGTTTCTTTTACAAAATAAAGAAAGAGAGAGGGAAAGAATTTGTTGTTCTCTTTGTTTTCTCCTCGTGATGTTCTTCTTTCTTTCTTTCTTTCTTCAGATCTCCTTCTTCTTCTTTGTTCTGCAGAGGTGATGCTCCTCTTTCTTTCTTCAGATCTCCTTCTTCTTCTTCCTTGGTTTCTATCTTGGCCTCTCTTCTTCTTTTTCTGCAGTCTCTTCTGTGAAGGTTTCTTCTTCCTTGGCTCTGCTGTAATTCTTCTCTGCAGCCTATTCTCTTCTTCTGCCTTGCTCAGCCTCTTCTTTAGAGTTTCTTCTTGTTTCTCCTCCCTGCGGCTAAGTGTCAGCTTCTTCTTTTCTTTTTCAGCCAGGGACGTCACCCCTCCTTTCTTCTTTTCCCTTCAGGCCGTCGTCTGATTTTCAAATCAGACGACTTAACTACCTGTTGCTACAGTCAGCTTCCTTCTTCCGCGGGTCTTCTTCTTCGCCTGTGCCTGCACACTTCAGAGTTTTTCGTCAGAGGCAAAACCTACTCTACCCCCCCCCCCCCCCCCCGCGTCTCTCTCTCTCTCTGAAACCACTCTTGGGAAAGCTCTCCCAGAGCTGCCGGGTAACCGGGTTCGGGTCAGGCCCGGGTCCAGGCCCACCGGCGTGCGTGGTGGGCGAGGAGTGCAGGTAAGTCTTAAGTCGGGTCGGGTCGGTTCGGGTCAGGTCCGCGGGGCGTGAGCGCGGACGAGATCGGGTAACCGGGCGGGTGAAGGGGACCTCACCCCGTGTGCTGAGGCAGTAAGCCTTCAGCACTTTTGCATCTTATGTCGCTGCGACTCTTCAGGCGTTTCCGAGGTGGGACTAAATGGCCCACCTCAATTGCGCGCCCGCAGCGGGGAAATCAGCAGGAGATGGCGGCGTCACGCGAAGCTTTCTTCCTTAGCTGCGAACCTGGTGTTTTGCCAAAACTCCTCGCAAGGCCTGGGAGTTGAATCTGGGCTTGGCGCTGAGCGTGGCGCGCCTATAGCTGCAGGCGGAAGCAGTTCCTCCTGCGCGTCAATGGCGGCGGAGGTCGGGTGGCCTGTTCACAAGAAAACGGCCTCTCGGCCTAATCAGAAAGTGCCAGGAGCTTCGCCAGGGTGCGGCGAAGCTCGTGTGGGGGAAGTGGCAGGGCGGAGGTTGATCAGGGTGAGGAGGCGGAGGTCCTGCGGTGGTCGGCGAGCCGTGTGGGTCGCTGAGGTGATGGGAGCGGCTCGCCGGAGGGTGGTCGGAGGCGAAGGGGGTGAAGGTGGTCAGGGTCGGTAGAGGGCTTAATTGAATAAATTGAAAGCGGGGAAAGAAAGAGGAGAAGAAGGGGAGTAGCTCTAGCTTACTTGCAGGGACGAAGGGGGAGGAACAGGGCGACAGTCGTATCGACTGTCGCCGGAGAAGACGATGCTCAGGGAAAGGGGCGGCGGCGAGCAGAGAGCCGGAGAGGCGCCAGCTGGGTGCGGCGTAGCGCGGGAAGAGCAGGGGAGGAAGTCTCTGCTGCTGGTATTGCGGCAGAGCGAAGAGGTGGAGGGGGAGGAAACCGCCGGAGCTGGTGAGCGTCTGCCGGAGGAAGAAGAGAAGAAAGTTGGGGATTTTCTCCGTCAGATCCAGGCTGCCCCGGTCGGTGGAGCAACGGGGGGTATTTATAGGGATCAAGTAGGGAGGAAGGCGGGGGGAGACGACGTGTCTCCCTCGCCGGAGGATGGTCGGAAACAAGAACCCATACCGTCCGTGCGTTCGCACGGCCGGTATGGTGGGTTACAACGACCAGGGGGGTGTCCCTGCGACGGCTGACGACGCAGGGCACCCCCGGTTTACTTGCCAGGTCCCCCACCTCACCCTGCGCGGCGCCATGCTCCGCGCAAGGTCGCCGGAGCATGGTGCTGGCAGGTTTTGCAGGAGGGACCTGATTGCAAAGAACGAAGGAGAGTTAGGGGCCAAAATGCGAGGGTTCAAAAGTTGAGGGCCAAAGAGTAAATATATGAGGACCAAAGTGTAAAGTCAGTCAAGGAGGTTTCTTCTTAGGCTCAAGTTTTTATACATGACTAATTAGGACCTAAGG
This sequence comes from Thalassia testudinum, assembly GCA_037157565.1. Classification (NCBI taxonomy): domain Eukaryota; kingdom Viridiplantae; phylum Streptophyta; class Magnoliopsida; order Alismatales; family Hydrocharitaceae; genus Thalassia; species Thalassia testudinum. The sequence continues at coordinate 125,649,025 of JAZHRO010000013.1, forward strand.
AATCTGATGGTGAATTTCATTTCCATATTAAACCTTGTTTGACCGGTCAATTTGCGCAAAAACCCAAATTAAGTTATTAATTGAGCATGGTTCTCAATGTAGGTCAAGAAGGGTTCTGAAGGCCAAATTGAAGGTTCTAAACCCTGGAGATTATTTTTCTATGAATTTCAGAGGGTTTATTCTATTTTTACTTTGCCTCGAACCTTGTGAATTGAAGTGGGTTGTTTTAGGGTTACAGATTATCATTTAGTTTCTTGGAATTGCTGTAGCCCTTGCTAGATCATTTCATCCCACTCTTATTCTTATTAAGCTGCTTTGACCTATGTTTGGGCCCTGAATTACCCTGTATGCAGATTATACTGGTAAAATTGCATTTTTACCCCTTATGACTTGTTTTCTTCTCAAACTCAGGATTCTCTGAGTTAAGCCTTTCCTTGAGATATGTAGGAGCTTTTATCCTTTGTATTAGGTCAAAATGAGCTAGTTATGGCTCATGATGAGGTTCTCATCATAAGGGGACAGGGCAAAATTTATCAGGGCCTCGAATTGAAGACCCAACCATACAAATCTGATTAGGCGACGATCGAAGTCCAACACCTCCGAGATCGCCCCAATCGGATTTCCGTAGTATAAGATGCAGTCCAAGAAAGATCTGAGGTCAAGGGCCAAGATGGTGTTAAATCCATACCTCAAATGACAAATCTAACCTTACTGATTGGTTTGGATCGATGATCGCAACTCAACGACATGAAAATCGATCCAATCTGACAACCGTGGCACCACTTACAAAGCAAAGAAAATGGATGGCCATGATGGCACCAGTGGCGCCATCACAGTCACCCAACACCTCCGGCACCCTCCCTCCTTAGCAAGGGCCTTGTGATCTCAACCATTGGATCGAGATCCAACGGCTGAGAGCGTCGTAGCTTAATTAGTAAACGCAACACAAAGGAAGCATTGGCGCAACAGTCACGCCTCCTTTCACCAAGAGGGAGGCACGGATTCGAGCCACACCTCATCTCAAATCGAGCAAGCACTCGGGCGCGCTGAAATTCGACCGTTCCATCGACAATGAACGGACGTGGTGCAACCATGTGGCACCTTCTAGAGCATCCGATGAGGATCGGGCCGCATGCGCACGATGACGCACAATCGTACGCGCCATCGCACGCAGGCACGCGGAACACACAAAGGCGATGAGGCGCGCACGATCTTAAGCCATCCGATCTCTTGATTGGATGATTGAGGATGATCGGGCTCGATGAGGTGCGCTCAACGGCAGAAGATCAACCGACGGTGACATGGCCGCCTCTAAGCCGTTGGATGCACGATGGATGGTAGGGATGGAGGCGCGCCTTCAACAACGGCCGATTTTAGTGACACTTATATCCATCACTAAAGACCCCAACATTAATTCTAAGCCCTTAAAAGACTCTTTTGCCCCTAATTTTCACACCTATAAAAGGCCACCCATACCACACATTTCTTCATCTCTTCTTTTCTTCTCTCACCTCCTCTAAAGCTCTATGAGCTTGTCTCAAACCCGGGATGATCCATTAGAGATATAAAAATAATTTTTGCATCTTCTCATCCCCATTCATGGAGCGCCTGCAGTTGTCCTCTCATCGCCATTCGAGAAGCGGATCCCGCTGCGACATCGCCCTGTTCCATCCTCTGTCTTCGTCTTCTTTCGTCTGGCATCTCACCACCCTCACCCAGGTGCCCCTTCAACGTGGCTCATCCTCCAAGCAACCGTCGAGGAAGATAATTTCTCATCCCCTTCTCTTTTATCATTTTCTAGTGTAGATTTCCTGCTTTCTAGTATAGCAAGTAGTTGTAATGGACATGCACCTATTGTTATAAAATTTTTGTTTATTCTTCCCCTATTTTCTCTTTCTTTGTATTATTTTTTCTCTATTTTCTATTAATTATTCTTTAAGTAGAATAACTAACAGATGAATTTCAACCAGCTAATCTGCTTTCGTGACAATAATTCCAATGCGAATTTTGTTCAAACGTTCGCCTCCACGTGTTTGACCCGAGACTCACCAGAGTTTCGGTTAAATTATCTGTTTGACGAATTTTTACGCAACTACAATGATAGGTTTTCAAAACTCAAGTTCTTAGCGTAGAAATCGCGTTTCAACAATCTTTGATTTCAATCTTTAATCACCTCCTACCTTATTTGTTTTACCCATTTCCTATAGAAATAGCCTTTTAACACTTCTTTTTACCACCTTAAAAGCTCTTCTTCAACCAAAACCTCTCCACCACCAACCAAACCAAGGACCCACACTCCCAGTGGTCCCCTCTCCTCCTTCAACCAAAAACATTGCCACTTCTCCAACCAAGCCTTGGTCGACCACCCATCGACGCACCTCCTCACAAGCGACCTACCCTTGTCGTTGATTGTTCGCCGATCGTACGGTCGACCTCCAGTGAGCTGCAAACTGTCCGTCGACCGTACCAGCCGTCCGTCCAACCTCCTCCCCACTGCCAATCGAATCAATCCTTGTCGATCCTTGGTATATCCCGTTTCTCTACTCGTTTCTTTCAACAACATGTCATTTTGATCTTGTTTTGATATGTTTTCTTGTATTTTTCAAAATTTTCCATCCACTGTTCTTCATGTTCTTTGTTGCTCTTCGTCGTTGTTCACCTGTTCTTCCCATTTGATCCATTCGCGGCCTCTCTTTTTCGATTTTGTCAATTTTTGATTGATCAAAATGTTGACATTGATCGACCAAAAATATCATGTTCAAATCTTTGAAAAACTGATTTTGATCGACCATTTTTTATTTTTTGATCGACTAACAAGTGATTGACCAACCCAAAAACCTGATCGACCAATCGTTCAAACCTGAAATTTAACTTGCTTCTTATATGTTTCTGATCAACCAACTTGATTATTCTAATTGACCAAAACTGTAACAGACCCACTCCTATGGCAACCAAATGTTCCCGTGGCTCTCCCTCTACCCCCAAAGATGACACTTGTGACCGATTCTTTATTAGTGACGAGGTGCGTCACAATTTTCCTCTATACTCACACCTCTCACCTCACATCGATCATCCCATTGACCTAGACTACTTTGAGCGAATCTTTTCGGGTCTTAGAGACTGACTTACCTACCACAAGATAGGTCGCCTCTTTGATTGGACTTTCTATGTAGGTGCTAGGGGTAGTTGTATCAAGGGTGTTGACCCTATGGCTTGTCTCCTCTTCTATTCCAACCTTTGCAACATTGGTGAACGTTTTGACATTCAGCTGACATCTAATGTCTACGGCATTGAGGTCCTTGTCAATGTCGATGTTCATTATGAGGTTGTTGGTTGTCCCTCCTTTGGTCCTACCTATCTTGAGCTCCACCATGACATCCTCTGAGGTTATTAGGGAGACGTTGATGATTCCTGCATCTTTTGACTTAGGAAAGCCCACCAAGTCTCCTTATTGTCGTCCTCTCCTGCAATTCCTCAACCATGTATTTCTTTGAAATTTCATGTCCAAATCCACTTCTTTCAAGAACTGTCTAGGTCCCATGCTCGTGGCTCTATACACCTTCATGTCTAATAAGGCATTTACTTGGAACCACTTTATCCTCATCTCCATGGGGGGGAAACCCACGAGCGTCTTCCCTTTTGGTACTCTTCTTTCCCATATCTTCCTGCATTTTAATGTCCCCATGGACATTAATCATAAGTAGTTCATCTCTCGTGTTTCCATTTTTGGAGAGCTCACCTACTCCAAAATGGAACAGGAGCATCAGGCCCATCAGGATCCATCTTAGGCAGTAGCTTCCTCTTCTCTGCCTCCTCCTTCTCAAGCTAGTCCTTCCTCTAGTCCACCTCCTTATCCTCCCTACTAGCACTTTAATGCTTACTGCCCGCCTCCAGTCAGATCCTCTCTCTCATTCTACGACATGGAGTGGCCTTACCTTGACAGGCAGTTCAACAGACATGACAGCTTAGGAGTCCAAGACGTGATAGGTGGCATCTCTCTAATGATGCACCACAAGAGAGAGACAAGACAGATGATGATGGGGCATGGCACTTAGGTTTCTTCATACCTAAGTAGGCAGGGTCAATTTCTAGATCAGCTTGGAGAGCAAATCCACGCACTTACTGTCCATGACCACTGACCTCCCCTGAGGTTGACGTTCATCTACAGCAGCTCCTCCTCTAAGTACTTCAGCTCCATCCACCTCTAGATAGACACAACCTACTAGTTCTCTAGTCCAGCAGCCATCTTGTCGGTCTATAGACCTTCAAATCTCATCGGTTTCGAGATGCAGATGACACTTCTCTTTTACTACAAAACCCAACACCAGCACACTTCCATTCTCTCTGAATGATTGTGATATCAACATGGAGTTTCCATTAGATATCGAAACCATCCTTAGTTACTTTTAGATTTTATCTATTATGTTGGCATGTAAAATGTTATATTTTATTTCTATCTTCTATGTATGGACTTCGTATTTATCTTGCTTTGCAGTACCTTTATATAAGCACTGTAGTATATTTTTGAGATATCATGTTCTTAGAATAATGCTACTTATTCTGCTTATTGAAATCTGTTTGTAATTCTATTGCATAGCAACATGTCATGAATTGCATGAATATTTCAATAAGGGGGAGCAATATCTACTTATTCATTGAATTGCTTTAGTCTTTTTGTTAATCACAAAGGGGGAGAAACATTTGATCATGCATCATGCATAATTAATTATAATATTATTGTCATCAAAAAGAGAGAGATTGTTAATACCCCTGTTTTGATATAACAAAATTATGTTCTTATTGGACTAACCATTACAGGTTTAGTCAAAATTATAACATGGATGCATCCTCATCAGCAATGTCATCAAGGGAGAAAAGGACTTGAAGACTTTTTTAAATTTTATTAAGTCTAGAAGTATGTACGGAACCTCAATAAGAACAATAAACATAAGCTTTTTGTTTCCACAAAAATAATTTTTCCCTACAGTTATCGACCAACATATCCTTTTGATCGACTAAACCTTGACCGACTAATTAATAGTTTTATTAGATCAAATACCTCTGACAGTCATTTTCCTTTTTAATCGATCAACCTATGCTATTTAATCGATCAAATTTACTCCAACGGTTGAATTTCTCTTGAAATCTCAAAGTTAATCAAATTACTTCTTTAATCGATCAACATTGAATCGATGAATACTTTTATTTAATCGACCAAATGCAATTTTGATCGACCAAACCCGTATTTCCAAAAATGTCTAATAGTGCCTATAAATAGGACCGACGACCCCCCTCTCAAAAAACACCTCAAGAGCTTTCTAAGAGAAAAATGATTACTCTCTCTCTCGTGCTCTACATCTACTGTGATTCAAAGTACGCTCTCTTGCAATTCACGAAAGCTCGGTTTGTTCTAAATATTTCTCAGGTTCGATAGGAATATTGTTGTATTATTTTATTCTATTGTTCTTGATCTAGGAATCAAAGTTGGATTAGAGGTTCCCGTTGTTCTTCTCTTTGTCAGGTGTAAGAGAAGACGTTTCGTAAGAGGTTGTGCCACCCTCATTCAAGTGGTACGTGTTAGTGGATTGACTAGCGTTGCCTAATCGGGAAAATCCTAAGCCGGGAGGCTTAGGTAGTAATTTTTACTCATAAGGGTTTTCACTCTAAAATCAGGTGTTATTTCTTTGGTTTGTGATTATACTTTTTGATCTATGGTGAATGTTTTAAAGTTTCAATTTTTAATACATACTATACCATTCACTCCCCTTTAGTGTATACTTGATCTTTTAGGCTTCGCTCGCTCTCACAAAAAGGTTCGTGGTGATCCCAGGAAATCTCATGACTTGCTAGCAAGGTCTATCATGCCTCGACTCTTCCCGCCAACCTCCATCGAGAAGTTTCCTACAGGCTTGAGCTCTTGATGCTGTAGGGTCCTCTTTGCAAGAAGAAAATACTTCCAAGGACTTGATCACAAATTTTCAAGGACCTATGTGTGAGAACTCATCATTTCCCAGGAATAATTTGAATATATGTTTGAATAATTGAGTGTTTGTCTCGTTTATTGGTTGTTCTAGATGTTTATTGAGATCTTATGCCTAAACATTATTGACTCAACATCTTTAGTGCTTAATTACATTTATTCTCTGATTATCTTCCATTAAGCATTAATTAAAATATAATCTCCTCAATTGTATCAATTGAATAATCCATATATCTTGGAACTAGGTTTAGTGCTTAGAAAATCAAATTAATTCAATTGAGTTTCCAAGCTTTTGCAAAACCATGATAGTGGTAATTACGCATTTCTTTGCTCCCTACGAACGATCTTGAAACTCATTTCGAGAAAAATACAAATTTTAAAAGTTGATTTGCGTAATTCGACTATACTATGGCACATTTTTAACGAAACTCATTTCACGCTTGTCATTGCACATGATCCCGAACAATGAGGCCCAGTCTAGTGGTTGCAAGGTTTAGGCTTGGGTCACTGCTTTCTTAAATGAATTAAAGGCCTTAAGACAACAATCATCGAATTGAAAGGTGCAATCTTTCAATAACTGGTTACTTAGGGACCTTGAACTTTTGGAGAAGTCTTCGATGAATCTTCTATAGAAACCCACAAGACCAAGAAAAGAGCTAACTTGTTTAACGGATGTGGGAGGCGGGAGTTTCAAAATCAGGTCCACCTTAGCTCCATCTACTTCTATACCCCAATCAAAGAGCACATGTCCTAATACTATCCCTTCTTGGATCATGAAGTGGCTCTTCTCTAAGCTAAGAACTAGGTTAACCTCAATGCATTTCCTTAAGAATTTCTCAAGATTAACTAAATAAGAGTCAAAGGATTTACCAAAAATCGAGAAGTCATCCATAAATACTTCCACGAAATCATGTGTTCAAAAATGTTAATATCATGCACCTTTGAAAAGTTGCAAGCGCATTGTAGAGATCAAACAACATTCTGTGAATAGAGAAGGTATCATAGGGATCGGTAAATGTGGTCTTCCTTTGATCTTTGGGGTTTATGGCAACTTGGTTGTAGCCTAAATAGCCATCTAAGAAACAGGAGAGCTTCTGGCATACTAACCTCTCAAGGATTTGATCAATGAAGGGTAAAGGGAAGTGGTCTTTCTTACTGGTTGAGTTCAACTTCCTATAATCAATACAAACACTCCAAGCATAAGCTACTCTAGTTGGTAAGGACTCCTCATGTTCATTGGTAACCACAGTTAACTTAGCTTTCTTTGGTACAACCTAGATTGGGTTAACCCAAGGACTCTCAGATATGGAGTAGATTATTCCTGCATCAAGCCACTTGATAATCTCTTTCTTAACAACTTCTTACATAGTCAGGTTTAGTTGTTTATGTAACTTGCAAGAAGGTTTATCTCCCTCTTTAAGACAAATGTGATGTACGAATATGAGGGACTAATTCCCCTAAGGTCAACTATGGTCCAACCAATTGTTAATTTATTATCTCCTAAACCTTGATTAATAGACATTCTTTCTCATTAATTAATTTAGCACTAATGGTTACAAGAAAGGTTTGGTCAAGTCCTAGCTAGGAACACATACTTTAAATTCTCAGGTAGTGGTTTAAGTTCTAGGTAGGGTGGGACTTGACTTGAAGGTAGAAGGGGTGCAAAGGTTGGTTCAGGAAGTCTATCCAGCTGATAAGTCCACGAAGGTTGTGTTAGATGTGACATTCAATAAACTATTAACTTCTTGAAGTTGTGGACTTTCTTCTAAGTCTTCTGGTGGTTGAGTCAAACAAGTTACAAAAAGATCATCAACTAAGTGTATGGGTATATTTTCCTCAACCAATTCTTCAATCTACCCAAGCTCCTCAATCATGCTACAATCTTCCTCATCGAATTTCTTAGATGCCTTGAAAATGCTACGTTGCATACATTGATCTCCAAAGGCAACTTCCTTGCTTCCTGACTTACAATCTATATGAGCCTTACTAGTGGCTAGAAAAGGATAACCTAGAATGATAGGAGTGTTGCTCAATCATTCTAGTGCTTCCATATCTAAGACTAAGAAATCTACAGGAAGTAGAAGTCTCTAACTTTGACTATAACATCTTCCAAAACTTCTCGAGGGGTCTTAATGTATCAGTTGGCTAACTGAAGAATCAGAAAGGTTGGTTTAAGATCATTGAGTTTGAATCTCTTGTAAAGCATGGCTAGAATAAGGTTTATGGAAGAACCTAAGTCAAGTAGGACCCTATCAAAGGTAATATCACCTATGACACAAGAAATCACAGGGGCTCTCGGATCTTTCTTCTTAGAAGGCCTAGAATGTTCAGAGAATGCTACCTTCGTAGGTGATTGGTTCTAGCCTTACTCATATGAGTGCAAAGGTATTTTAGAAAGATGTGTTTGATTGAATTGAGGAGTAGGATGTTGATTTGAACTTGTTTAAAAAGATCTAGTAACTTCTTGTTGCTAGTTAGGTTCTTCTTCTTTATAAGTCTCTCTAGTGCTTTGGGGAACAAAATGTAGGTAGGGACTTGTAATTCAAGTTTCTGTTCCTCGATCTATTCATTCTCATCTTTAGTTTTCCCTTCTTGTTTAGGCTTATCAAATTATTCAGAAGTTGATTTTGTTGGCCAAATAGGAGCTTAGGTGGTTGTGTCACTCCTTAAGGTGATTGCACTAGCATTTGCATTTGGATTTTGGTTCATAGCCTGAGGTGGCTGTGGGTTCGGTAAAATAGGTGGAGCCTATTGTGGGTTTGGGATCTGATTGAAGCCTAGTGGTTCTTGGTTCACCCTAGGAGGGAATTTTTTTGGGTTAGAAATAGCCTCGGTAGGTAGGGTTCCATAGTGTTTGAGTTCTACTAATTGGTTGATCTACCCCTTAAGTGAATTTATCTCTTGTTGATACATTTGTTGCTGCTAAGTTATTTGTGTAGCCATCTCACACATCAATTTGATCAGGGTGTCCATTTGATTTGATTGGGTGGGTGCAAGGTTAGTTTGATTATAAGTTTGCTTACTCAATTAACCTTGGTTATAGGAGTTTTGGTTTGGATAAGGTGATCTGGTTTAATTATCCCTTGCCCATGGCCCTAGTTTGACCATGAGAAATTTGTGTGATTTCATTAACCGGGGTTATAGGTGGAGTACGGGTTGGTCTTAGGGTATGCCTAGATGGCTTGGACATCTTCTTAGGATGACGAAGCTTGATATGGCTCTGGGGTATATGTGTGCATGGGTTGGGCATAGTTAGTGTAAGTTCACATATTCCTCATGATAAGGATAAGTCATGGGAGGAGGAACACATTCAGCAACATAGACATTAGATCTAAGGGGTGGTAGAGCCTTTTGTTGGTTAATTAATGCATTGAGTTTCTTAGATAAGAGGTTCACCTTATCAAGTTTCTGAGTAATCAAATCAAGATCAACCTTATCAGTTGTGTTTTTGACTTCATAAATCCCTCCTTTTCTTGGGTTTTGCCTATTGAAACTAAACATGAAGGCATGATTCAAGGAATTCTTACTCATATTCTCAAACAATTCAAAAGCAATGTTCTCATTGTTGAGAAAATTGCTTCCATTAGATGCATCTACAAAGTTTCTTAATTAGTCATTCAATCCATGGTAGAAAATCTAGACTAGATGCCATTTGAGAACTTCACGATGTAGGCACTTCCTAGTTAAGTCCATGAATCTCTCCCATGCCCCCTGTAATTGTTTCCCTTATTGTTGTTGGAAGGTGGTTATGGCTCTCCTTAAGACATTAGTTTTACCAACAAGGAAAATTTTCTTCAAGAATTGAGTCTTCACTTGATTCCAAGTTGTGATGGGTTTTCTATATATGGTTCTATACCAATGATTGGTCTTGTCCTTAAGAGAGAAGAGGAAAAGTTTCACTTTCAATGTGTTATCATTTATGTTTCTTATCTTAACAATTTGGCTTATTGCTAAAATGTCTTCTAAGTGTTAAAAGGGATCTTCAAAGTTATTTCTATAGAAATGGCTCAACAAACCAATCATGGTCCCCTTGATTTCATAATCAAAGTTTACTTCAACGATTTGCACATTGGATTGAGGCGTGTAATTGGCTAGGTTGTAGAAGTCTTTAAATGGTCTAAGTTGTTCACAACTTTCACTCTATTTGCAATCACCTCGAACTAACATTGCAACTAGTTTATTTGTTCTTGGAGTTGTTCTAAGTCCATCTGAATATTAATAGGAACATTGAAAATGTGCTTCGTAGGAGTTTTGTCCAAGGGGCTTTTCAAAGGAATGTGTTGTGATGTTCTACCTTACATGCACAAGAGAAAAATAGGCAAGCAGTCACACAAACAATTATAACCAAACAAATAAATCTAGCCTTAAAAGGTTTAGCACTATGAGGTCTAGAGCCAAGAAATACAACTAAACTGTAAATAAATCTGCTCTTGTTTCCAACATTAGCCTAACTAGGCTGAGATAGGTGGGATTGAGGGAGCATTTCTCAAACACTTGTTCGAGTGCTAATTGAGTAACCTCTAGTCAAAGCTTAAGTCGATTAACAATTTAACCCCTCAACTTAATGCTAAGTTTAACAAAAAAAATGCAACCAATTCACCTAATAAACTCGAATTGTGTCACATGACTTGATTAATCCAACCTTAGGGTCAATGTCTACTCATTCTTACAGGTTTAAGATCAGAGTGCACAAAATGTGATAGGCATTTTCATTAGAGGGTAGCTTCCCTTAAAGATTAATTCCATTGGGTGGTAAAGAGCAATCAATCAATCAATTAGATCCTAAAATGTGCAGGAATAGAAGTTGTGAAACCACAACAAAACTATGGCACACAAAATTTGAAGGGAGGCCAGAAAATGTATGAACAGGGATAAAAGAGTAGGAAGAAAATAGAGCAAGAAACCATGATAAACAAGTGGTAGACTCTATGGTCCACCAACCACAAGAGAGAAGAGTATATAGAGTTCAAAGTCTAGTACAATCACTGAAAAACAAGAAATAAAACTCTCACCCACCCCTCCTCCTCCCCCCACCCCCACCCCCCCCCCCCCCCCCCCCACCAAAAAAAAAGAAAAAAGTATAAAGTAATTCCTAAAATTACTCCTAAATGTAATGCGGAGATGCAAAGGCTCTAAGTGCACCCTCCAAAGTCCACCCATGTCGCCACCGATCTCCTTCGCAAAGGTGTACCTGAAAGCAAGCAAAACAAACTAATCAATGACCTAATATGCAAGACTAATGAAATGTATGAGCCAAAGTAAGAAGTAATCTAGATCCATCATCTCTCTGGCAACATCACCAAAAACTAATTGTGAAATTCACAAGAATGATAAGAAATGGCATTATGTGTGAAATCCAATCATCTATCAAAAATCTAAACTCTTGAAACAAATAGGAATAGGTATAGTGGGAGGTCGAGTTGTCCTCAATTAGACAAAATTATCTAAATTACTAATTACCTAAAGTTTTTTTTTGGATTTTTTGAATATTTTTGGATTTTGCAATGAGAGATAAGCATTAATCATAATTCTAAAGATTAATCCTAAACTAAGAAAATAAAATTACATGAAAGTTGAGAAACTAGCTAACTATGACCTACAAACTATGAAACTAATCACTAAACAAAAGGAAATAAAAGTAGATCACTAAACAAAAGGAAATAAAAGTAGATCACTAAACACAATTTTATTAATGTAAAACAATGTCAAAATTACAACTAGAAAGAGTGGAGAGGGATGAGAGCAAGGGAGATTCTCAGTGCTGTGGTGGTGTTGAGAGAGCGGTGGTAGACATTAATCACGGTGGCAGAGAGGCAGAGTTTCACCGGAAATTCCCTAATGCCTAAGAGAAAGAGAGGAAGAATAAGAATAAAAGAGATAAATGAGTCATGGGGTCTTAGGGGGTGGAAGCCCCTTTTGAGTTCTAAAAGTCTTGGGAATTGTGCCAATTTCATACACCTAATTTTTGGCAATTTTTCATAGTTAAAAACACTCTCAATCCTATTAGGAATGAGATAAACCCCTCACTTTTCACATAATAATAGGATTTCTAGCATTGTTAGGCCGCTTTCTTTTTTTTTAGCTTTTTTTCACGCTTAGCTAGATTCTCGGCCCAATTAGACCCCATTCTCCTATTTGCATGGAAATTCCACCAAATTCTTCCTTTCAATACCAAATCTTTGTGTAAGCCCTCTCTCCTCCAAATGATGCTCTTCCTCTGACCAACAGAAAGAAAATAAAAGTCGATTATTTCCTAATTTATGATAAATAACAAGATGTATGGTAAATATAAGATAAAATCCTAAAAATATCAAAAAAATAGCAATAAAAAGCTAAAACATTCCTACAAAATTGTGATGCAATCAATGTCTTACTTAGTAAAAGGCCAAATAGGTCTAAAATATACCTTTAATCCCTATCCTCCCTTCCTTTGCTAAGATTTATGTAATTAAATAACATAACCATTTTTTTTATGACTCATAGTCTCATTTGCATAAACTGTGGAGGGATTGACCATCTTCCACGTACAAATCCTCCAGAAAATGTAGTAATGGAGACTAGAACTTGGGTCTCTCCTTCCAAAATCATGAGTCCCCACCATTCGATCATACTCTAACAGCAACACAACCAAATTTCGTCCATCATAAATATAAGGCATTTAGTATTCCTTAGAGAGCTTCTGCACTCATTATTGTTTCTCCATAGATTTTTGCGTTATGCTCATTACGAACATGCCAAGGCAGTCGTTCAGCTCTTCATTAATCCTATCATTATTGGGAAATAAGATTGGTTTCTAGAAGGTCCTTAAATGATTCCCTTCCACATCCATGGAATGCCAATCTGTGCCATATTCTCTCTTAAATCCAAAAAACAAATGGAAGAGCAGGTGACCACAATCCACCCCTTTTTCCTACACATAGGTCCCTCGTTTGTTCCCTCATCTATCCCAACAAGCTACTACTTTTCATGGCAAGAAACGATCCCCTACCATCCAAGGTGAATCAAATCCTCAATCACCTTACCTAGTTGTATCAATGAAATGATTATAGGTGGCTCTAGAGGTAAGATGACTCAAAGAAATTTGGATGGAGGCAGCCATGTGACCCTTAAGGAAGGTGGAAAGAAGGCAAGTGACCCAAGATGAACATGGAATTGTGAAGTTTATGGAACAAGACACCACATTCACGATATTCACAATAGCTTTAGTCTCTACTCTCCTCTGCTTATGCTACTAGATAAGCCTAGATTCAAAGCCCAGGCTTGTATTCGATAGATATCCAAAGGAGAGGGATTGTAGGCCCCTCTATCCCTATGGATCTTAATGATAACCTAACTAATTTAATAAAATGGGGAAAAAGGTCATTGATACTTGTAGATTGCACTAAAGGGAGGGTGAATAGTGCATGATAAAAAAGCATAAGCAATTAAAAATATCAATCATACAAATAAGGACATTTACCACAAGGAAACAATCTATTTTTAGGTGGAAACCCCAAAGATAAAAACCACCACCTAACTCCTCAACTTAGGATTTCCTTGATTGATCGAGTCAATCAAAATCCACTAACACACTACTTAAACGAGGGTAATGCAACCTCAATACAACAACATGACTTTAAGCAATGGTAGTTTAACCTGAACTCCTCTTTGATCACAATCGAAGAGTATCCTGTCTCCAAGGGAGACAAGAATCCACAACCCGGATACCTAAACAAAAATAAAAAGAAAAAATAAAATCCTATAGAACCCAAATGTAAATTAATCAATTTAATTTCTATAGGAATGAAAGAACTTCCCTTTTGGATGTAGAGAGTGAGTGAGGAAGCTAAGTATCAGAGTATTTAAGTGCTCTTAAGTTAAAGAGTAAAACTTGAGCACAATTATGCTTGATGTGAAGTAGAAATATTGGTGCAAGGGCATCACGATGGTCAATTTTGATGATAACAAAACACTTGTGTTTTAACATTTGTATTTCAGCTTTAGGTTTGGATACAAGTGATTGCGCAGCAATCATAGGCCCTAATTCGCCTAAATTAAAGTAGAACCTAGCTTAACATGGGCATTCTACATGCATACACATCGTACTTTGCATCCTAGACGATTTATATGTTTTATACATAATAATGCGTTATTTAAGAGGTATTAATGATTGCAGGTAATTCAGGGCAGCGGATGACCGATCCAACCTTATGGATCTGTTTGGAATGACAATGGGAGTCCAATGCTTCCAAGAGCGCATCAATCAGACTCCCGTAGCACCCTAGAGAGTCCCTAGAAGAAGCAAGAGCCAAGGGACAAATTGAAGAATATCCGAACCTCAGATGACAAATCCAACTGCACGGATGGATCCGAATCGATGTTCGCAGTCCAATGATGCAAAAATCAACTCAATCGGAGGCTTACATCATCAGATACAAGGAGAAGAAGATGGACGGCCATGATGGAGCCATGTGGCACCATCACAGCTGCCCCTCACCACGCCCCATTGTTGGAAAGAAAGACGTGGATCGTTGGATTGTCATCCAATGGCCACGACGCATCCACATCAACCGCCTCTAGCCGCTTCATCAAATGAGGACGCGATCTCGACCGTTGGATATCCATCCAACGATTGAGAACAGCCATGCGGAGATTTGGAAACCTGACACAAACTCATCCACAACGTGTTGGTTAGCACCTTCGCGCCTAGGCAACTGACGCGGGTTCGAGGAGCGCCCGACGTGAGATCAGGGACACAGCAAGCACAGGCGCGATTGACCATAAGATCTTCATCGGGCGATGGAAGCGCGGACGCATAGCGGGCGCGGGAGAGTCAGATGAAGATGCGCATGATGACGCGCGCCTTAGGAATCGAGAGGGTGTGGCTCACACTCTCTAAGTCGTTCGATCGAAAGATCGGATGGCTGAGAGGGCTTAGGAGTTGAGGCGCGGATTAAGGCCATCTAGCGGGCGTGCGGAGGCAGCTGCGAGCAACAGGCAAGCAGAGGTCGTCAGATGCATATCAAAGGGCACACATTGTGCCACGTGTCAGCACCAGATTAAACCATGAATGGAAGAAGGATTTGGAAGGCTTAATTAGAACCGTAATCTCCCGATCAACGGATCTGATTAATCTGAAACTTTTGCACGAAATTAAGGACTCCAATGCCCTAAATACCCTTCACAAAAGCTATAAAAGAGGCCTAAGGGTCCCCTTTGAAGGCATTCCATAGTTTTCTTCTTCCTCCTACAACTCCTCTCCCTTCTTCCCGTCTTCTCTTCCTTTGTCTCTACATCTCCGTCTAAAGCATCCGTTGAGCCACCTTGACAGGTCGTCGCTGCTCTTCTCAACCTCTCCACAAGGCCACCACGAACCATCCGTGGTGCCCTTGTTCTGCTACATAGATAGTTTATGTTTATGCTTGAATTTGTTTAGTTATATGTATGCAATTCATGTTCAAACTTTCTAATTGATATATTTATTGCGATTCATTGTCTATGCTATTTAGTAATTAGATTTAGAACGAGAGCATGAAATCAAAAGCACTTTCTGCCTCCCTATGATCAACCGAGACTCACCAGTTCTATTAATTTATTTGTCGAGATGTATTTCTCACTATATTACAACACGCTCATCTTTTACGAGATCTACGCCCCAAACAAATTGGCGTCGTTGCTGGGGAGGCACGACGACTTTTGATTTCAACTCTAACATAGTATTTTTTGTGTGCAAATTGAACCACATGAAGCGGCGAACGAGGCAAAGCGAGCGTGAGAAAATCAGGTGCACACATTCTTGTTAGAAACTCAGCCAGAAATTAAGTGTCATTTTTAAAATTCAATAGCCGTGTTTCTGATGATCCAAAAATTATGAAATTTAGACTGGAACTAGATTTCAAATTATCTTTCCAACAGCACCAGTCCAAAAGGAAATTCCATTTTTGAAAATTTTAAAAATTCGTGGAGTACAGACTGGTCAGATTACTTGAAAATAGAACTTTTATGAACTTTAAAAATCAATTCTGACCAACATGCAAATCTCACTTACTCACGATTTGTGGGGTTTGAAAGATAATTAAATTATCTTTCATTATCATATTTTTACAAAATTTTTGGAGCATATTTGATATTGTTTCCAATAGAAAAACCAACACGGGGTCTAAATCCCATATTTGACCCCTGGTTTGTTAACAATTCATAACTTCTTGTTGGAAATAGTAAAAATTTTGGAAAAATACTCTTTGAAAAGATTATTGAAAAAGGAATCTTCTCGCCAAGTTTTAAATCATTTGGATTCCATCTGACTTGAGAGTATACATTTGAATTGTGATCTTCAATTTGAAAAAAACTTAGAAGTGCATGAGCCAATAAGACCACATAGACTAACTTAGGCTCCGACGAGCCCAAGAGTTAGTCGGTGAGGCGAGTCACCTTGTGGACCACCCACCATCTACTAAATTGAAGAAACAGGTTAAAATTCACGAAAATATATCAAATAACCTGCATTTGGCTTGAAATTACTAGGTAGTTCCAACCACTCTTGCAAAACCTGGTGTCTAAGCCTATGGGGTAGCGTCAAACGACCACGGCTATGGGGTAACGGAACCGGAGGCGAAAACCAAAGAAAGAACCTTCCTCATAGTCCCCTCATAACCAGCCTGGACAAGTTAGCGTGAGAGGAGGGAATTCTTTGCAGTTGGTCTCTTACAGAATTTTTTTCAATAACACAAACTTTAACAAAAAATTTGGTCATCTGATCTAAAGGACCACTCTGATTAACAAGGCCTTAGCCTTGTTCTGCTTGACTACACCGACCCTTTGAGTTGGTGTATGTAAGGAAGAAGGCCGTTAAGACCTAAACTTGTGGTACCTTGGGAGTCGAACCCAAGGCGGCAAAGGCGATTCTCGCCCAATCTCTCTTCTCAACCTTCTTCCACTTGATTAGCTAAGAAGGCTAATCCCGATCCTCGAGTTGGTCAGGACCCAATGGCTCGTCTGGAAGCTAGGATCGAGGAAACGAAATAGAAATACGAGCAGAGCATCGACAAGATTCTCACAACACTCGACAGGATGTAGCATTTCCCATGCGGAGAACAGCTGCGGAACTTCTACGATCCGGCGGCAACAATTATAGCACCTCAGGTCTGGATTCTTGCAAGCGAAGACGCATTCGAGTTGAAGCCAAATATCATAATTCTGATTCAGACTCATTTCCATGGAAACTTGAATGAGGATCCCTTCCAGCACATCGAAGATCTGAGTCGGATTGTAGAGTCAATTCGACCTAAGAATGTAGATATTGGAATTGTTCTCATGAAGCTTTTTCCTTTTTCTCTCAAGGATAAAGCTGCTTATTGGTTCAAGACAATCAGGAGGCCAATTGGAGCCTGGGAGGTGATTGCGCAGCAATCATAGACCCTAATTCGCCTAAATTAAGGTAGAACCTAGCTTAACATGGGCATTCTGCATGCATACACATCGTACTTTGAATCTTAGATGATTTATATGTTTTATACATAATAATGTGCTATTTGAGAGGTATTAATAATTGCAGGAAATTCAGAGCTGCAGATGACCGATCCAACCTTATGGGTCTATTTGGAATGATGACAGGAGTCTAATGCTTCCAAGAGAGCATCAATCAGACTCCTGTAGCACCCTAGGGAGTCCGCAAAAGAAGCAAGAGCCAAGGGGCAAATTGAAGAATATCCGAACCTCAGATGATGAATCCAACCGAACGGATGGTCTGGATCGATGTTCGCAGTCCAACGACGTAGAAATCAACTTAATCGGAGGCCTACATCATCAAATACAAGGAGAAGATGGACGGCCACGATGGTGCCACATGGCGCCATCGCAGCCGTCCCTTACCATGCCCCAATCTGGGAAGGAGAGTCGTAGGTTGTTGGATTGTCATCCAACGGCCGCGATACAGCCACGTTGCCCACCTCCAGCTGCCTCATCAAGCAAGGGAGAGATCTTGACTGTTGGATTCCCATCCAACGACCGAGGGCGGCTGCACAGGATTTGGAAAGCACGATAATCCGTGCACCTAGCACAGCAGAGAGCATGCCTAACTGACAATGCAAGATGTGGGTTCGAAGCGCGATTGGGAGTCAGTCGCCTACGGGTGAAATTCCACCACCGAATCTTCATCGAGCGGATCAATGGCGAACGCGTGGCGGGCACCGAAGCGTCGGATGCAGACGCACGCGATGACGCGTGCCTTAGGACTCAACGAGCGCTGAGCATGCTTTTTAAGCCATCTGATCAAGAGATCAGACGGCTGAGAAGCTTTAGGATTTGAGGTGCGTTTGAGCATTGTGCGGCGGGTGTGCGGGCGAAGAAGCAGGAGTGCGGGCGAGCGAGGCCGTCGGATGCAGATCGAAGGGCGCACAGAGTGCCACATGGCAGCACCAGAACAAACCGTGGATGGAGGAAGGATTTGGAAGGGTTAATCAGGACCGTTGATCTCCTGATCAACGGATCTGATTAATATGAAGCCTTTGCACGGAATTAAGGGCTCAAATACCCTAAATGCCCTTCATAAAGGCTATAAAAAGAGGCCTAAGGGTCCCCTTTGAAAGCAATTCCCTTAGTTTCTTCTTCTTCCTCCTTCTACAACTCCTTTCTCTTCTTCTTCTTCCGGTCTTCTCTACTTCCGTCTCTGCATCTCCGTCTGAAGCATCCGTTGGGCCACCTCGATGGATCGCTGCTACTCTTCCCAACCTCTCCAAAAGGCCACAATGGACCACCTATGGTGCCCTCATTCCGTTACAGTAGTAGTTGTTTACATTCATGTTTTCATTCTATCGCATATATCAAATTCAATCCCTTTGTGATGTGGATATTGTGATTGATTGTTTCTATTACTTGGTACTTATATTTAGAACAAATGCATGAAATCAAAAGTGCTTTCTGCCTCCTTGTGATCGACTGGGACTCACTAGTTCCATTAATTTATTTTCTCGAGACGTATTTCGCGTTATACTACAACGTGCTCATCTTTTACGCGATCTACGCCCCAAACAGAAGGAATTACGTCGTGAATTCCTCCGACAGTTCTTCCCGATTGGTCGAACAAATGCTATGAGGCACGCGATCATGACCTTTGCCCAAGGCCCTGGAGAGAAGCTGCATGACGCCTGGGATAGATTCCACGATCTTCTCAGGAAGTGTCCACACCATGGTGTACCCAAATGGCCCCTCGCTCAAGTCTTTTACCATGGGTTGGATGACACACATCGGTACCTGGTCGATGCATCTAGCGGTGGGAATTTCCTCGCGAAGGACGAGAATAGCGCATTTGAACTGTTTGAGTCCTTAGCAGAGAACTTGATGAATGTCGCCTCAATGAACCAGTTCCAACAACTTGGACAGCAACGAGTCAGTGTCTACGAAGCTCAAGTCGAGTCTGCCTGAGCCGACATGGACATTATCACCAAAAAGCTAGATAAGGTGGATTTGCTAGATAAGAAGCTCGATGAATTAATGCGAGCAAGATCTGGATCTTCTGGCAATACTACTCTATCTTACTCCTCTCAAGCATCCTGAGCCCCCTTTACTCGTACATATCAGCTCACTCGGGATGTTTTCTCTCCATCTTCGCGGGATCCTACAAACTAGGAACTCGTGAACAATGTGGATCTGGCGCCGTACAATCAAGGTTACGCACCACATGACGATGCAAGTGCGTATTCTTTTGATGAATTTACATTTGAAACGTCTTCAACCTACGAAGATGTCAATGCTATTCAGGGTTATGAGTGTAACAACCCATATTCTGAAACATATAACCCTGGTTGCGCCAGCATCCCAATTTCTCCTGGTCTGGTAAACCACAGAGACCGAGTCAAGCTCCACACTACCAGACCAGACAATACGGGAATACGCAGAACACATACCCAACGCAGCAACCATTCCCGTCTCAGCAACAACAAACCCGTTCTATTTATTAGCCGCTGCACCAAGCTGCCAACTATCCTCCAAAGCGGGCCGACCCTTTGGAGTCTCTAAAGGAGGAATTGCAGGCATCAATTCAAAAATCTACTCATGACAACCTGCAAATAATGAAGGCAATGGTTGACCAAATTCAGAGCATACAAAACACGCAAAACCAGATGATGCAGGAGCATAGGTCACAGGGAGCTTTGCCTTCCCAACCTATCCCAAACTCGAGATATGTGCAGAATCAGGGCACCCCGCTTAGATTCCAAGCACCACAGGGGTAGGCACATGCTGTTCTGCAAGCACCTCCCACACCACTTGGTTATGGGCTCGATCAACCACCTCTATTGCCAAACCCTGTGTATTCAAACCAACCCGCTCCTCTGCCCCTTCATGGACAGCACGTCGATTCAAAAGCTGTCACTTTAAGGAGCGGAAAGACTACATAGGACCCGCTACCTAGGCAAGCGGGTAATAATTTTTCCTGCGCTCTACCACAAGATGGCTTACAACCCTCTTCCTCTCACAAGCCATCTTCATTAGATGAAGGAAAGAAGCCCGTAGACCCTAAAATTCCTGTCCCTTTTCCCGCGACTTTAACGCGAGATTCAGCACGGAATAAGGACACATGGAATTTCGAGGACCTGAAATCTATGTTCAAGGAAGTTCAAATTCAGATCCCTCTCCTCGAAGCAATAGATCACATCCCTGTTGTTGCTAGGTTCTTCAAGGACTACTGTACTCCGAAGCGATAGCAGAGAATCGACCGACAAGTGATATTATTTGAGGAAGCTAGCGTGGTTATCTTAGCCGACTTACTACCCAAAAAGGACTCAGGCACACCACTGATTGCCTGCTTTTTGCAGGGTTCCCCCTTTGATAGGGCCCTCTTGACTTGGGGTTGTCCATCAACCTAACGCCTACCGCAGTATTTGATCAATTTCGATTTGGAGAGTTAAAGCCCACCTTGATTACCATACAGTTGGCTGACCAATCGGTGAAAACACTAAGGGGGTAGCTGAAAATGTGATCGTGAAAGTCCAAGGATTCTGCTTTCCAGTGAACTTTTTTGTTCTTGATATGGAGGTTCCTCCTAATCTCCGTGATGCATCGATTATTCTAGGTCGCCCATTCTTGGCAACTGCCCGCGCGAACATCGACTATGCATTAAGGTGCATGGACATTGCCCTAGGGAATGAAAAGCTTAGACTGGACATTTTTAGGGCATCAAAGAACTTCGATTGTGATATAATCGAGGAGAATAGTGAAGATAAAGATTCAGCTTTCTGTAGGAACATTGGGCTCCTCTGCAGTGACCCAATGGCACATTCATCTTCACTATCAGGGGTCTTAGATCCAGTCCACACAGGACTGAGACTAATGACATACACATTTCATCCCATGGATCTCGTTGTCATGGGCGTTCATCTACTCCTAACACCCCTAAACCTGACTATCCTATTTAGCACTGATATCTTAAGACAGTATTACATGACCACTGCAGATGGACTCTCCATTAGTCAGGATCAGCAAATTTCTACGGTTGCTTCCTCTCTTCCCCTACATAAACCCTCTCCCCACCCTCCTCTACTAGAGTTACAGCCCTTACCTAATTTGCTCAAGTACGTGTTTCTAGGAGAAAGTGAGACGTACCCCGCGATTATCAATGTTACTTGACTCCAGACCAGGAACACAAGTTGATTTCCGTTCTGCAAGCACATAGGGCTGCTATCGAGTGGGGCATTGCTGATCTCCACGAGATTCATCCCTCATATTGCACTCACCATATCTACACTGATGAAGGGGTGAGACCATCGAGACAACCTCAGAGACGCCTAAATCCAAATATGTTGGAGGTTGTCAAGAAGATCATTAAATGGCTAGACGCAAGCATTGTCTATCCAATTTTCGATAGCCAGTGGGTGAGTCCCATTCAAATTGTGACTAAAAAGGCAAGACTCACCGTGGTAAAAAATGAATTGGGCGAATCCATCCCGACCCGCACCATGACTTCTTGGAGGATCTGCATTGATTACAGGAAGCTAAACTCAGCTACCAAAAAGGATCATTTTCCTTTACCCTTTATTGATAAGATTTTAGAACGGCTGGATGGGCATAGTTTCTTCTGCTTTCTGGATGAATACTCCGAGTACAATCAAGTAGCAATCAACCCGGAAGATCAAGACAAGATGAGTTTTACGTGTCCCTTTGGAACATTTGCTTTTAAGCGAATGCCTTTCGGCCTTTACAATGCACTAGCTACTTTTCAGCGATGCATGATGGCCATCTTTTCAGACATGATCGAGGATTGCGTAGAAGTGTTCATGGACAACTCCGTGTTTGGAGACGATTTTTTATCTTGTCTTGATAACCTCACAAAGGTCCTGAGGAGATGTATAGAAGTTAACCTAGTACTTACATGGGGAAAAAAGCCATTTTATGGTAAGGGATAGTATCATACTAGGTCACAGGATCTCCTCTAATGGACTCGAGGTCGACCGAGCTAAGTCCGAAATCATTTCACGATTACCTCCGCTTAGCTCGGTCAGGAAAATCAGATCGTTCTTAGGGCATGTTGGATTTTATCGAAGATTCATTCAAGATTTCTCAAAAATTGCTTATCCATTAACGAATCTTCTAGTAACTGACACTCCCTTTGATTTCGACTCCTTGTGTCTCAGTGCTTTCGAGACCTTGCGAAGCGCTGTTTCAAGTGCACCTATTCTCCAACCTCCCAACTGGTTTGTCGACTTCAAGATGATGTGTGACACCTTCGACTTCGCCGTCGAAGCCATTCTTGGCTAGCGTCGGGAGTGCCATCCATTCGTAATATACTACGCTAGCAAAACGCTGAACAAGACTCAGCGTAACTATACAGTCATTGAGAAAGAATTGCTAGCTGTGGTATTCGAGTTGGAAAAATTCAGGTCATACTTACTCAGGTCCAGAGTTATTATCTACACTGACCATTCCACCCTCCAGCATTTGTTGGCAAAGGACACCAAACCTTGCCTTATCAGATGGATCCTTCTTTTGGAGGAGTTTGATGTCGAAATCCACGACAAAGCCGAAGCCCATAATGTTGTGGAGGATCACTTGTCTCGGCTAGACCCAAACTATATTCCGCACTCCCCGCCGATATCAGATCGATTTTCGGATGAGTCTCTGCTGCCTATTAACTCTGTTGAGCTTCCTTGGTACGCTGATATAGCAAACTATCTCGTCATAGGTAGGCTACCTACGAGATTATCCAAGGATGAAAAACTCAAATTTATATCAGAGGCTAAATTCTATTTTTGGGACAACCCACTGCTCTTTCACATTGGGGTTGATCAGATCATCCGTAGATGCATCCCTACTTCGGAAATCTCTAGTGTGATATCCTTCTGCCACAGCAATGCTTGTGGGGATCATTTCTCGGGCCGAAAGACCGCTGTAAAGATTTTGCAATCGGGATTTTTCTGGCCAACCATTTTCAGAGATACACATGAGTTTGCCAAGAGCTATAAGAGATGCCAGTCGGTCAGTTCTATGACCCGGAGAGACATGATGCCTCTCTAATATATTCTTGTCGTAGAACTATTTGACGTCTGGGGCATCGACTTTATGGGCTGATGAGAACCTCATCATGAGCCATAACTAGCTCATTTTGACCCAATACAAAGGATAAAAGCTCCTACATATCTCAAGGAAAGGCTTAACTCAGAGAATTCTGAGTTTGAGAAGAAAACCAGTCATAAGGGGTAACAGTGCAATTTTACCAGTATAATCTGCATACAGGGTAATTCTGGGCCCAAACACAGGTCAAAACAGCTTAATAAGAATAAAAGTGGGATGAGATGATCTAGCAAGGGCTACAGCACTTCCAAGGAACCAAATGATAATCTGTAACCCTAAAACGACCCACTTCAATTCACAAGGTTCGGGGCAAAGTAAAAATAGAATAAACCCTCTAAAATTCATAGAAAAATAATCTCTAGGGTTTAGAACCTTCAATTTGGCCTTTAGAACCCATTTTGACCTACATTGAGAACCATGCCCAATTAATAACTTAATTTGGGTCTTTACGCAAATTGACCGGTCAAACAAGGTTTAATATGAAAATGAAATTCACCATCAGATTCCTTAGGTCCTAATTAGTCATGTATAAAAACTTGAGCCTAAGAAGAAACCTCCTTGACCGACTTTACACTTTGATCCTCATATATTTACTCTTTGGCCCTCAACTTTTGAACCCTCGCATTTTAGCCCCTAACTCTCCTTCGTTCTTTGCAATCAGGTCCCTCCTGCAAAACCCTGCCAGCACCATGCTCCGGCGACCTTGCGCGGAGCATGGCGCCACGCAGGGTGAGGTGGAGGACCTGGCATGTATACCGGGGGTGCCCTGCGTCGTCAGCCGTCGCAGGGGCACCCCCCTGGTCATTGTAGCCCCCCATACCGGCCGTGCGAACGCACGGACGGTATGGGTTCGTATTCCAACCATTCTCCGGCGAGGGAGACACGTCGTCTCCCTCCGCCTCCCTCCCTGTTTCATCCCTATAAATACCCCCCGCTGCTCCACCGACCAGGGCAGCCTGGATCTGACGGAGAAAACCCCCAGCTTTCTTCTCTTCTTCCTCCGGCAGACGCTCACCAGCTCCGGCGGCTTCCTCCCCCTCCACCTCTTCGCTCTGCCGCAATACCAGCAGCAGAGACTTCCTCCCCTGTTCTTCCCGCGCCACGCCGCACCCAGCTGGCGCCTCTCCAGCCCTCTGCTCGCCGCCGCCCCTCTCCCTGAGCATCGTCTTCTCCGGCGACAGTCGATACGACTGTCGCCCTGTTCCTCCCCCTTCGTCCCTGCAAGTAAGTTAGACCTACTCCCCTTCTTCTCCTCTTTCTTTCCCCGCTTTCAATTTAGTCAATTAAACCCTCGATCGCTCCTGTTCACCCTCACCCTCTCCGCCTCCGACCACCCTCCGGCGAGCCGCGCCCATCACCTCAGCGACCCACACGGCTCGCCGACCACCGCAGAACATCCGCCTCCTCACCCTGATCCTCTTCCGCCCCTCCACTTCCCACCAAACACCCTCTGCAGATCCACCGAACACACCCACTTCCTCGCTCACAGTTTGACCTAGGACGACCTGTTAGCTCCATCTCGCCCCCTGCAGACCCCCTGACCACCTTCGCCGTGCCACGGCGAAGGTCCCCCGCCTGTCTGATTTGGCCGAGAGGCCGTTCTTCTGTGACCAGGTGACTCGCCCGCCGTCGCCATTACTGAGCAGGCAGAGCTCCTTCACCTGCAGCTGCAGGCACGCCTTCGCCCAGGTTCGACTCCCAGGTTGCGCAGGGAGTCTCAGCGAAACGTCCCAGGCTCGCAGACGGGGTGAGGGCCGCGCGTGAAGACACCATCGCCCACTGCTCCCTCCGCGACGGGCGCTCAATTGGGGTGGGACATTTAGTCCCACCTCGGAACTTCTCGGAGGCGCGCAGACGCATAAAGGCAAAAGGTGCCTTATGCTGTCTGCCTCCTGACCACGGGGTGAGGTCCCTCTCACCCGACCCGGCCTCGTCCGTGACCACGCTCCGCGGACCTGGCCCGACCCGATTAGACTGACCTGCACTCCTCGCCCACCACGCACGCCGGTGGGCCTGGACCCGGGCCTGACCCGAACCCGATTACCCGGTAGCTCTGGGAGAGCTTTCCGAAGAGTGGTTTCAGAGAGAAAGAGGGACGCGGGGGGGGGAGGGTAGAGTAGGTTTTGCCTCTTGACAAAAAAAAAAAAAAACTCTGAAGTGTGCAGGCCAAAGAAGAAGAAGAAGACCCGCGGAAGAAGAAGTGCAGGCCGAAGAAGAAGGAGCTGCACTGTAGCAAATGCTCAGTTAAGTCGTCGAAGCACCGGGTCAGACGACGGAAAGACAGCAGCCAGAGCAGGAAAGAAGGCAGGCTGAAGAAGAAAGAAGAGCAACGGCCGATTGCAGAAGAAGAAGAAGAGAGGTCAAGGCAGAAAACCAAAGAAGAAGAAGAACAAGGAGCTCTGAAGAAAGAAAAACATCACCAACGCAGGAACAGTAGGAAGAAGAAGAGAGGGTCACCACGATTGCAGAAGAAGATTATCACCGTAGCAGAAACCAAGGAAGAAGAAGAAGGAGATCTGAAGAAAGAGAAAGAAAGAAGAACATCACAACAAATTCTTTCCCTCTCTCTTTATTTTGTAAAAGAAACATGTATATCTCTAGAATACAACTTGCTCCCTGAGTTCGACCTCGGGAACTCTTTCATTTTTCCGAGTAAAAAATTTTTATATGAAACGTTGGTCACAACCGGCTTTACTACAATGTTATAACAAATACAAAACCGACGTCTTCATTTTGGCGCCGCTGCCGGGGAGCAACGGCTATTCTAGAGGTAAACATTCCTGTTTCTTTTAAGTTCTGATAATCTCCTCTCTTTTGTGCAGCTACAGGAACTCAAGAAGACAAGCAACCACACAACCACTCCGAAGACAGGTAAATCTTTTCTCTCACTATTAACCCCTACACTCTAAAGAGGAAGAAAAGAAAAGAACAAGCAATATAGGGCTAACCTGTCTTCCATACTTAGTAACCATAAAAAGTTGCATGTTTTCAACTCATCACTCCTGCACACTATTAAGGGTATTTAAGGGCTAACACATTCTTGCTTGAGCCCTAATTGCCCAACAAAGAGTTAAATGGACCAAGTAGAGCCAACATAAGGTCAAACATTAGGATTTCAGTAGAGACACACCCCTTAATCAAGAATTGAGGAAATCCAAAAGAGGTGTGCCCAAGCCATTGATTGAAAATAATTAACAAGAAAAATCCTAAACAATTGGCTCTCTCTAAACACTTGAACCCTAAAAGACAGGACCCAAAAAGCTCTCAAAGAAAACAAGAGGTAAAGTTGACCCCTTTGGGTTAACCAACCTTAAATTAGGTCACTCTTTGCACTTAAAAAGACTAAAGTTCAAGTGAAACCTTAAGCACCCTGATCTTAAAATTGGTAGACTTAAGAGGTCAAGATCCCCATTCTGGTCTACCTGGAACCGCAGTGACAAGAGAGGTCGGGTGGGGGAAACCCTGTAACCCGTGGGGACGCTCTACCGTGTAGGGGTCTTCGCGGGACTCTCCCTCTCTGGCTGCCCAGGTAATTCTCAGGTGGACGATCTTTCTGATCAAGGGGTCCATCTGCCCCGCACCTCTATAGTCACCCAACACATTTTTGGGTGTCTTGATTGGGTCCAGCACCTGCTTATCTCATCCAGTCCCTCAGTATATGCTTCGAAGGAGGTCCTTGAAACCTCCTTTAGGAATTCACTTGCCCTGAGGTTAGGCCTCAGTTCCCTTGTTTATGCAGCACCACCACATTAATCTTTCCTCTGATACTCCCTTCTTCCATCTTGGCACAACATGAGTCTACATCGAAGCCTCTAATTCCACATCTTGATTCCACCACCTAATCCAAATATGCAGCCAAACCACCCAAGACTACCATTCAAAAAACCTGAATATCTGAGATCCATGAAGGATAAGATGATTGAGGATGCCCTTGAAATCTATGAAATCAAATATAAACCCTCAACACCAATAGGAAACATTCAGGTTGATGTTCCAACAACCACAGCTTTCATCATAAACTGTGCCCAAATTCT
Source organism: Thalassia testudinum (assembly GCA_037157565.1). Taxonomy (NCBI): domain Eukaryota; kingdom Viridiplantae; phylum Streptophyta; class Magnoliopsida; order Alismatales; family Hydrocharitaceae; genus Thalassia; species Thalassia testudinum. Next base: position 125,676,583 of record JAZHRO010000013.1, read on the forward strand.
ATTGACTGAAATTTCAAAAGGATCAACCCGAGATATGCTCATGACAGGATACATTGAGATGGAAAAATTACACCAATCTGAATACCTTCAATGCTTGAAAAATCCTGTACTTTGGGAACAACACCAAGATGCCCTTATAAAACGGGTAGAAATGATGAAATCTATAGAACAAATTATCAACCAGAAATACCCGTATATACCAGAAACAGAGGATGAACCATCTTGGAACAGTATTAAGGAACAATTCAGTTTCCCAGATCTCGGGATTAAGGCACAAAGTGGTTGTGAAATCCCAACCCAAATAGAAGACAATGTTGAATTAGGTTGGGATATTGCAGGAGAACACAATGATGAGCCAAACTTAGACCATGGATTGCCAAGCCTAGAATTTCAAAACTCCCGCAATAATGAGATCAAAACTGAACCTTCTGAGGGTATAAATTCCGCCCCTTACTTTGATAAGGTGGCCCTCGAAGATCATTCGGAATTAGGTTCTAATAATTCTACCCACATCCTAAGCCTAGAACCTAGATCTGAAACTTATTGGAAAGATTATGAGGCCCTTTATGAGAAAGATCAAATTTTTACAGAATATAATTCCGGGCCTCTATTTAATGAACATCCCTCTCCAACATCCTCAGGAAATCTGATCGATTTTTCAGAAAACATGCCAATTTATGATACAGAAACTGAGGAGTTGGATGAGCAAGATTTTAATGGGGTCTATCCTACCAGCTTGGAGCTTGAACAGAACATCTTTTTGAGCCCAGAATTGACATATAAGCTAGAACCCAGTCAGGCTGCTGATTCCACATCTGATGATTTTTGTTGTGGTGGAATTCATGATCATGAATCTCATTTTCGCCAACTCTCCGACAATTTCAAATCTAACTATAATTGCGGAGAGATTCCCCTTCCTGAACACGCCAGGCCTATCTACGACCTCAGTTCTCATAACTCTAACTCTGACTCTGAGGTCCTGATTCCCGAGATCACCGATAACACAGAATCATTCTTTTTCGATCCTCAGGAACCAAAAACAGAAAATGCCAAGAGTGATTGCAACCAAGAATCCAAATTTTTTCTCGAATCCGATTTCTTTCATCCTACAAACACTCTTCCGGCATTTGATAGTTACCCAGAGGACTCTCTACAGAAAATCACCTATCATCTGTTTCTAGAAGAGCCCTCGTACACAATGGCCACCTCATCCGCACACACAGAACGGATCAAAACCTCTTCCAAACCCCGACCCGCAACAGGAGTCAATTTCTATTCAGATTCACCTCTCACCGAGCCAATTGCATTTCCACATCGGGTTTCGAACATTGATCAGACTACATACCATGCTCTATCATTCTCTGATCACCCCTGTAGGGTTCCTGCATCAACCACTGATTATCCTACGGGTCCCTACTCTGACCAGGCTGATTCGGCTCAGCCAAACCCTGCGTTTACACTTCCACATCCATCTGAGCTTCATAATTTATGGTGGGCTCCACACCTTTTTATCCACACCTATCAACCCACCAGATTGATTGGGTTTGGGCTGCATCATCAGCCTGTTGATCTGAACAAGCACCTGGTTGGACCAACCAGGCTCTTAATCAAGGTGCTTGTCTTACAAAACTCCGCTGATTTGACCATCCCCTCTCCATCGCATTTCCCGCTTGGCTGAAGGCATCAAATTTAGCGCTTAACGGGAGGCAGCCCGTCATTCTCTTTGAAAACCTGAAACTTGTTCTGACACCTTTCAGCACTTGAAGTTCACCCTTGTAGACAGCCGACCCCAACTCAGATGTTCGCATCTGAGATTTGAAATCGTCCGCAAAAAATTCAACCCGACCCATCCACTCACCCAAATTTCTGTCTTAAGGAATGAACTAAGACCCCCTAGGTTACAATGAGGACATTGCAAATCTTAGGCATGGGGGGGGTATGAAAGTGCAAAACTTGTAAGAAAAGGTTTCAAACAAAAAAAATTCACATATGCCAAAAACACCATAAAAATTAAAAAAAAATTTCGAAAAAGAATAAGAGGAAAAGAGGAGAAGGAAAATTTTGTGAAGGAGAAAAGAAACAAAATGAAAAAGGAGCACAAAATTATGAGAAAAAGTGATAGTCATTAGTAAGGAACTAAGGAATTAACCTAAGTTCTAGACCTCATCAAGAAAAAAAACTGAAAAGTGCACAATGAGATTAGTAAGAATGCAAACCTTAGGCATTCTTGAATAGACTCTTAGTACCCATTAAGATCTGGACACTCCTCAAGAGGTTGAGGAAAATGAAAAGCTGAAGTATTAGGTCTAAGGCTTAGGGAGTATTCGGCCTCGTTAACTAATTTTTGGTTTACGGGACTCAGTAACCTAAGCACCCTAATCTCACACACAGCCTGGTTCAGTAAGCATAAAAATCAGAATCACGCAGAAGCATCGCAAAAATCTGAAAAGAACACCTAGAATAGGAGCGGCCGATCAACACAAGTTGATTTGGACGAGTTCCCAGCGTAGAGAAGCGGGAAATCCCCTCGAAGATGCGTAACAAAATATCATCTCCTCGGTGCTTGTCTCTTAGGATATTTACATATCCTACGGGGGGCATGTAAGCACTCTGCTGGTTCAGATTCCATGGATGGCATTATCTCGAAGTGTCAATTGCCAGGGTCTGGATTCGGCCACGGAATACCATGGATGGGATTATCTCGAAATCTCAATAGCCAGGGTTCCGGGGGTTGCCATGGGCGGTGCTATCTCGAAGCATCGATCGCCAGGAACCCTTGAGGATTGATGATGGGAGCAAGGAATCTGATACAGACCGTGTTGAAAAGCCAATCCTAGGCTAGAACTAAAAAGAAAAAGAGAGAGAAAACTCTCCAAACAGAAAAAACTTTCTATCTCTCTCTTACAAAACGCACTGCGAACTGGGCCAGGGCTAAAATCATTTCAAGCACGGGTGCTTTAACCACGAAGTCCAATAAACCTTAGGTTAGTTCTTGTGGGCCTTAAAAACCTTTGCTAAAAGATTGAGGCTAAGGCTAGACAGATTTGGATCTTGATTGGTACTAGAGTACCTTTTAGGCCTATGGTCAGCATTCTAACCTAATCTATGCTCAAATAAAAAAGGCACTTATCTAAAACTATTAAAAACTTCATGGTCTAGAACAAGGGTTGAAACCTTAAGTTTTTGCTAAGGGACTAGCAAAAGCTAGGCATGGGGGTATGATGAGAACCTCATCATGAGCCATAACTAGCTCATTTTGACCCAATACAAAGGATAAAAGCTCCTACATATCTCAAGGAAAGGCTTAACTCAGAGAATTCTGAGTTTGAGAAGAAAACCAGTCATAAGCGGTAACAGTGCAATTTTACCAGTATAATCTGCATACAGGGTAATTCTGGGCCCAAACACAGGTCAAAACAGCTTAATAAGAATAAAAGTGGGATGAGATGATCTAGCAAGGGCTACAGCACTTCCAAGGAACCAAATGATAATCTGTAACCCTAAAACGACCCACTTCAATTCACAAGGTTCGGGGCAAAGTAAAAATAGAATAAACCCTCTAAAATTCATAGAAAAATAATCTCTAGGGTTTAGAACCTTCAATTTGGCCTTTAGAACCCATTTTGACCTACATTGAGAACCATGCCCAATTAATAACTTAATTTGGGTCTTTACGCAAATTGACCGGTCAAACAAGGTTTAATATGAAAATGAAATTCACCATCAGATTCCTTAGGTCCTAATTAGTCATGTATAAAAACTTGAGCCTAAGAAGAAACCTCCTTGACCGACTTTACACTTTGGTCCTCATATATTTACTCTTTGGCCCTCAACTTTTGAACCCTCGCATTTTAGCCCCTAACTCTCCTTCGTTCTTTGCAATCAGGTCCCTCCTGCAAAACCCTGCCAGCACCATGCTCCGGCGACCTTGCGCGGAGCATGGCGCCGCGCAGGGTGAGGTGGAGGACCTGGCATGTATACCGGGGGTGCCCTGCGTCGTCAGCCGTCGCAGGGGCACCCCCCTGGTCATTGTAGCCCCCCATACCGGCCGTGCGAACGCACGGACGGTATGGGTTCGTATTCCAACCATTCTCCGGCGAGGGAGACACGTCGTCTCCCTCCGCCTCCCTCCCTGTTTCATCCCTATAAATACCCCCCGCTGCTCCACCGACCAGGGCAGCCTGGATCTGACGGAGAAAACCCCCAGCTTTCTTCTCTTCTTCCTCCGGCAGACGCTCACCAGCTCCGGCGGCTTCCTCCCCCTCCACCTCTTCGCTCTGCCGCAATACCAGCAGCAGAGACTTCCTCCCCTGTTCTTCCCGCGCCACGCCGCACCCAGCTGGCGCCTCTCCAGCCCTCTGCTCGCCGCCGCCCCTCTCCCTGAGCATCGTCTTCTCCGGCGACAGTCGATACGACTGTCGCCCTGTTCCTCCCCCTTCGTCCCTGCAAGTAAGTTAGACCTACTCCCCTTCTTCTCCTCTTTCTTTCCCCGCTTTCAATTTAGTCAATTAAACCCTCGATCGCTCCTGTTCACCCTCACCCTCTCCGCCTCCGACCACCCTCCGGCGAGCCGCGCCCATCACCTCAGCGACCCACACGGCTCGCCGACCACCGCAGAACATCCGCCTCCTCACCCTGATCCTCTTCCGCCCCTCCACTTCCCACCAAACACCCTCTGCAGATCCACCGAACACACCCACTTCCTCGCTCACAGTTTGACCTAGGACGACCTGTTAGCTCCATCTCGCCCCCTGCAGACCCCCTGACCACCTTCGCCGTGCCACGGCGAAGGTCCCCCGCCTGTCTGATTTGGCCGAGAGGCCGTTCTTCTGTGACCAGGTGACTCGCCCGCCGTCGCCATTACTGAGCAGGCAGAGCTCCTTCACCTGCAGCTGCAGGCACGCCTTCGCCCAGGTTCGACTCCCAGGTTGCGCAGGGAGTCTCAGCGAAACGTCCCAGGCTCGCAGACGGGGCGAGGGCCGCGCGTGAAGACACCATCGCCCACTGCTCCCTCCGCGATGGGCGCTCAATTGGGGTGGGACATTTAGTCCCACCTCGGAACTTCTCGGAGGCGCGCAGACGCATAAAGGCAAAAAGTGCCTTATGCTGTCTGCCTCCTGACCACGGGGTGAGGTCCCTCTCACCCGACCCGGCCTCGTCCGTGACCACGCTCCGCGGACCTGGCCCGACCCGATTAGACTGACCTGCACTCCTCGCCCACCACGCACGCCGGTGGGCCTGGACCCGGGCCTGACCCGAACCCGATTACCCGGTAGCTCTGGGAGAGCTTTCCGAAGAGTGGTTTCAGAGAGAAAGAGGGACGCGGGGGGGGGAGGGTAGAGTAGGTTTTGCCTCTTGACAAAAAAAAAAAAAAACTCTGAAGTGTGCAGGCCAAAGAAGAAGAAGAAGACCCGCGGAAGAAGAAGTGCAGGCCGAAGAAGAAGGAGCTGCACTGTAGCAAATGCTCAGTTAAGTCGTCGAAGCACCGGGTCAGACGACGGAAAGACAGCAGCCAGAGCAGGAAAGAAGGCAGGCTGAAGAAGAAAGAAGAGCAACGGCCGATTGCAGAAGAAGAAGAAGAGAGGTCAAGGCAGAAAACCAAAGAAGAAGAAGAACAAGGAGCTCTGAAGAAAGAAAAACATCACCAACGCAGGAACAGCAGGAAGAAGAAGAGAGGGTCACCACGATTGCAGAAGAAGATTATCACCGTAGCAGAAACCAAGGAAGAAGAAGAAGGAGATCTGAAGAAAGAGAAAGAAAGAAGAACATCACAACAAATTCTTTCCCTCTCTCTTTATTTTGTAAAAGAAACATGTATATCTCTAGAATACAACTTGCTCCCTGAGTTCGACCTCGGGAACTCTTTCATTTTTCCGAGTAAAAAATTTTTATATGAAACGTTGGTCACAACCGGCTTTACTACAATGTTATAACAAATACAAAACCGACGTCTTCATGGGCCCCTTCCCGAACTCGCATGGCTTTGAGTACATACTCCTTGCAGTAAACTATGTCTCAAAGTGGGTAAAAGCTATCCTGGGAAGACGAGGTGATCATAAGACTGTTTTATCCTTCGTTCGGGAATTCATTTTTGCAAGATTTGGAGTTCCCCACTCCCTAATAAGCGATGGGGGTAGTCACTTCATCCATGCCCATTTCAGGTCATTATTGAAGAAATACGAGGTGCAGCACCACATTGCTACCCCGTATCATCCACAGACCAATGGGCAAGCTAAAGTATCAAACCGTCAAATCAAGCTTATCCTTCAAAAGATGGTTAGACCTGATAGGAATGATTGGTCCAATCGGTTGATTGATGCACTATGGGCATATTGGATTGCGTACAAGGCCCTGCTCAGAATGTCACCATACCGCATGGTGTATGGAAAGGCCTGTCACCTTCCTGTGGAGTTGGAGCACCGTGCCTTTCGGGCAGTGCAGAAGTGTAATTTGAATCTCAAGGCCGGAGGATATGAAAGGAAGCTCCAACTAAGTGAGTTAGAGGAGATTAGGCAGGAAGCTTACGAGAATGCAAAAATATATAAAGACAAGACAAAGGCTTTCCATGATTGAGCTTAGCTATTGTTCCCTTTTGCTCCGAGTTTCTGTTGTTGTAGTGAGTACTCGATATATGTATGACTGTTTCAGTTACATTTCCACTTTGCTTTCAGCTGTTATAGTTGTGATGGCATGTAATATTGTAAAACATTTAGTTTTGTTTCCTTTACTATCGTTCGGTTATTTCTACTTAGTTACATTGCATGTGTGGTTGTGTAATATTTTCTACTTTTGGTTATTTCTCATTGGACGACTGGGTCTTGGGATTAGTCGAGGCGAGCTGGTCCCGGGTTCTGTAGGGATCTGGGATAGGGTTGTAACAAAGATGTCATCAAAGCAAGGTCGTCCTGAGAAATGAACTAAATGGTCTAAAAGGAGCCACTCACGTCATGTAACTAGGATAGCCATCACAATGTATCGTTTTGATCTTCGCTTCCGAGTCCCATTTCTGATGTAACCTGGTATCCTTGACAGTTCTGGTTCTTTCTCTTTCATCTCCTTGTAGGAGATACCTCGTCGAAGAGCTCGTGTAGCGGGCCGCAGACGTGACCGTGGGCATGGGTGAGGGGGCGGACGTGCCAAACTTGAGGCGACAGCCGATCCACCCCTCTTTCTGGGTATCCAGGCCCAAGACCTCGTCTAGCTGATTCAAGAGATTGTGCGAGAGGAATTTTAGCTTTCGTCGCCTCCGTCGCCCCCTCATGTCACTTTTGAGGGTGTAGAGGAGGAGCCTTCCGTGGGACGGCGAAGTCACCGTAGCACCAAGCGAGCCAGAGGGGATCAAGGGAGGCCCTACCAGCCAGAGCACTCACAGGGCCACCAGGAGAGGAGACACGTGGTGCCTGCAAGGGAGTCATCCCGCTCTGTGGGGCCACCAGTGGCCTTTGGGAGCCCCAGACAAGGGCCAGCTGCCAGCATCAAACCCTCACCCAGTCACTAGCAGGGACAGTCTGAGGGAGGAGGCCGTATCCTTCTCTGCTACCAATGTGGTCAGCCAGGCCACTTGAGGAGGAACTGTCTCTTTAGGACTGGAGCATGCCAGATGCTCCCAACACCGAATATCGAAGGCCGATTTGGTAGCCGCAGTTACCAACCACGAGGAGGGTACCGACTAGCTGCCACTCACCTGGCCCCGAGCATGGCTATTTCTTCTACACCTAGGTCCGAGGAACATTTCAACACCCTGATTCACAGAGATGCTACAGCTACAGGTTCTGTGGTAGCAGGTATGGTTATACTTTTTTACCGATTAGTTACATACTTATTTCTGGTGCCACGTACTTCTTTCACTACAGGAAAATATATCAATTGTGACAGGAAATTATTGTCACAAAAATATCCACTACCATCGCAAAAGTTTTTTTGAGACGTTAACGTTAACCGTCACAAAAAGTGACGTCCTAAAAAGTTTTATGGTTAGCAACCATCACAAAAGATCTTACGTGAAGATTAATAACCATTGCAACATTTGCGATAATAATTTCTCATCTCATTTTTTTTGACGCCATTTCACACAATTAATTTTTATGCTAAAATTTGCAATATATAAAAATCGTCACAAATATGTATACCATTACAAAATCCTATCATTAATTATCACAAAAGATTTTTATTTACTTATTTTAATTATAGTAATATAATATTACAATAATCATAATACCTGTTATAATTAAATTTTCTTGTCATTATTACTGTACCTATAATGTTAACACATTGTAGCAACATTCACACACATAACAAAAGAATATATTCACACACATAAGTGATCAAAAAATATACTTCATTCATTCTTAATTCAAAATATTCAAGCTCTTACGAGAAAAAGGTACACATCATACAATAGATAAATACATCTCTCATCCATAATGTAAACTAATCTAAAAACTAATCATCTTCATCCTCGAACTCATTCATGTTGGTGGTCCTTGTTGCCAGCAACCCTCCTGAAGCAAGCTTGCCATCTCCCGTACTAGTGGTGCTGTGGAATTAAATTAAAAGGGTAGTAATCCATCACTGTCGTGTATGGGCAAGCAGGGGCAAAGGAAAGCAATCTAAAAGGGATGTATATGCATCCATGTGTGTGGGATTCGTATTCCTATCTTTGTTGGGTCCATATCAATAACTAACATTAATCATCCTTGAAAAAAGCAAGCCATTAACAAACATAAATAACCCTCTAAGGAAGCAAGCAAAGAATCAAAAGGTATACCCATATAGCATTGATGTCTAGTTCCTTGAGAACCTGTTAGGTTCTTTCTTTATCAAACATAGATAAAGGCTCTGGTCCAATGAGAATGCGATAGAAGTATCCGAAATCATAAGTGTTAAGGAAAAATTAAGATTTTGTCCAAATTAAAAAGGATGAGCAATGATTCATTAGTGCATGCTAGAGAGAATGCAGAGTAGCTATAATCTATAGTCAAAAAAGGATATGAGGTTAATTACAAAATTATAGGCTGAAAGAACCAATGGACATGCTGGTTTTGAATGTTAGAAATATATTCATATTTTTCACCAGAAGCTCATGGCTATGTATAGCATTGAGGTGGGGGTAGCTTGGTCAATCCCAACCTAGTAGAGTGCTTTGGTGGTTGAGCAAGTAGGTACCCATCCAAAAGACCATGTTTGAATCTTACCTTACTCAAAAGTTTGGTAGATCCCATCTAGAACAATCCTTTTGTCATTCTTTTTAACTGAAAAAAGACAACAAAAGTAATTCTTCTAGTATATAGTGATAAACCATCTTGTGTCTAGTAGCTACGTACAACAGCACCCCAACTATATACATCTGCTGCTCTACGGAACTTGAACTCCATAGCCATTCTCACAAATCTTTGTTGCTTCTTTCACTCCTAAAAACTTAATTGCATACTGTGCTTCCAGATCCTCTTCCTAAAAGCGCCACTGGACGGGGTTGAAGGCACCCAGCTGCAATGAAGGTTGAGCTATACGATCTGGATTTGTCACAACCAACCAATATTTTGGATGTAGATCCCAAGTGCACTTTTAGCCTGCATATCATTTACAATGTTACAAAAGGATTCATTTGGTAAATTTTACAAAATAAAGGAATACAAATAAGGTGATCAATATTTCAAGATTTATGGATGTCTACAATGATGCTTTTATCAGCATTTAAGTAATATGTTTAGATATGTCTCAGATAATAGAATTGTGCAAAGGCTTAATTTTCACTGCTAACAATTCTTCCCTTTATTGTGGACATTACAAAGTGAACAAAATAATTCCAAGACCAACTTCAAATGATTCAGATAATCTGTAACTCATCTCACCTTCTATGATAGGACTCCTAGGTTCATTCGGGGCATCTGATTCTGTTAAAGTCACCCTAGGGAATCCTGCACCACTCGCACTAGCCTTTGAAAATTCAGAAGGCTAGAAATTCTCTCCTTGCTCTATATCTGTAGGCAATCAACCATAAGTCTCTTTGAGTTGTAGAGACTATATTTCACACGGCCAACTAAAAAAGCTATTTACAAGGTTAGAAAAGGATTAATTTGGTAAATTTAATTACAAATTAAAGGAATACAAATAAGGTGATCAATGTTTCAAGATTTTTTTCCATGTGATAAAACAGAAACAATTTCAGCCTCAAACTTTCTACAACAAGTTCAAAATTTGCTGGCTTAATCCAATTAGGAAATAGATGGTGCAGCATCGTGTTCTGAACGGGGATGGGTAGTCCAAGAAGCTACAATTGCCAAACAGATGAGCATGTGCCAAAAAGAACAACCAGAACCCAAGTAAGCCAAACTAGATGATAACCAGCAAACTAGATAATAACCATGATCAGTATCCCATACCTTCCATGGGATGGTACCTTTCCAACAATGCCAAGCTTCACTAAGATGTTGTAATATAGTTTTAGCTTTGTTCTGTTTAATTCCCTTTGCAAAAGAATAGGATAACAATTCCATCGCCATTTAAGATAAATTACACAATAGTAATTTATTTTAACAAACTTAGAACATTCAAGTTTCATGTTAACTACCTCTGGAGCAAGTGACATGCACTCTATCATCAGCTTCAGCAACCCCTCCCTCAAATTTTGCACAACCGATCCACACCTTGAGGTGCTTTGTTCAGTCTAGTAAACACTCATACAATTGACAGGTTCTCTCATACTCGCCTTCTGATATTTCAAAATCAATATAGGCCTATTCAGAATGAGATAAATGTCAAAAAATTGATGCTATGAAAAACTCATCTTACTTAAGTTTGACTTATATAAGAACTTCAATGGGTTAGCTTCCAGTAAATCCAAACCAATAACAACTTGCAGGCCTACTACCCACATCCTACCCACTTACTCATCAAGCACTTATTCCAAAACAATGTTCATTCACCCACCAGGTACCCCATTTACAAATTGAGTACATCACTCATGCCACACACACATTTAAATGAAAACTCAAACATATCAAGTGGTTCAGTAATATTCGATCTCCAGATAAAATAATCCAAAGATGTCTAGCACTAACTGAAACTGAATTGTTAATAAGAAATCATTATCAAACTAATAAGAATATCGAAATTGATGATGTCCTGATTCCATGAGCGAAACTTTTTTCTCTTTGAGCTATAACCTAGAGAATTCCAAAAGATTCACATTTAGAATGCAATAACCACACTTCGTAATGGTTGATTCCATCAATCACCATTTTTCTTTGCTAGAGACTGATTTGAGCAAAAGGTTTATAGAGAAATGCATCATGAGAATGTTATACATGACAATTAGTTGAAGAAGGAAAATCTAAAGGGAGAAAACAAGAATTTTGGGCAAAAGAAATAAACTATACCACTTTTTTTTAAAGAATACACCATAGGGCATCTTTGGGCCTCGAAGCAATTGTTGAGCAAGTTTGTGATGAAAGCACCTTGAGAATCTACTTGCTTCCAGAATTTCAATTTGTTCAGCCTTTTGTTGCAGGGGTTCAAGTGCTTAACTAATTAATAGTCTCTCTATAAATATGCAAGTTATGATCTCTCTGATTGCATTTTACATGGCAAGGAGCTGTATCACCATTTTGTTTTATCCCCATCTATGGGAAGATGGCCAGCAATAGAAGCATTGCCTGAGCCTGAGATGCCAACAGATGAAGCTTCAGCTGAAAGTCGACCCATAACCTCAGCACAGAGGCTTGCAGCTTCATCTATTCCAGAGATGGTAGCAGATCCATATCTTGAACAATCATTCACTCAAATTATTGAAGGTAGCAATGAATTCAACCAACAAGGCTGTGCCCTTTACCATAAATTAGTAAAGGGATCGATATCAGTCTTCCTGTGGTAAGATCTTAGGTATTCAAACAAGGTCCTATGATTTGTCATTATTTGTGTGTAGAATCTTTAAGTGGACAATTACAGGCAGCCAAGGGAGGTACAGATAGCAACACATTTCCAAGTTACTGCTGTGGGATTTGCCTTAATGCAAATTACTGAAGAACATGATGCCTTAATGCTCATAGAAGATATTAAACAAAAAGACACTAAGCTATAAATTTGCATGGGATTTCCTTTTCCCCAAATAATGTAAATTTTGCCTAACCCATAGTACCAGACCAGAAAAGATGAGAGACAAATGAAGTAGTAATTTATGATTTTTTCAGCAATGACCAGCCAAATGAGGATGATAAATTCCAACAGAGCATTTGGAAATCAATACATCTCCAATGTTTTCATATTGCCTCTTGAATTAGCTTTTGAATAGTTATGAAATGTCCAAATCTTGAGAATTAATGAATTCATAATGTTAACAAGCTTACAGATTATTCAAAATTGACAAGGCACAAACATCCAATGAGAATAAACTGAGAGAAAATGATTGGGAAAACTTTATCAGTGTTGAGGAGAGAAAGAATAAACCAAACAAGGAGAGGAGATATATTCCAGAAGTGCTGCCCATATCCACTGTTGAAGCAATCCATGACCGTCTGTGGATTCAGCTAACTCTCAGTTACTGAGAGTTATCAGACATAACTCTCAGTTACTCTGTAAGCTTGCCTTAACCTTCTTTCAATTACTTTCTTCTAAAGCTTCCTTGTATGGCTAATCAATTTAATACATCTATAATTTGAGCAATTGCTCGTCTCCTTTGTTCTTTATACAGGTATGACAGTGTTTTTCCTCCATTCATTTGGCATTCTATTTCCATGCAAAATGACTTTAAATAACTTTTCCCCATCAGTTTGAAACATAGTTCTGTGAATTAATGCTCAGCATGTGACCAAATTGAAATCCCTACTTGAGGAACATTAAGGCAAATATGAGTGAAAAAATGCCACGAACATGGACACATGCTTCCAAGATTGATAAAATATGACAGATGCAGAAACAAGAATATCAAGAGACTTCAATTAAGTGGAAACCCATTTTCAGAGAACAGAAACACTACAACAGGCACCCTAACAAATATGATATTGCATTAATTTTTCTCAAAGAAATGAGGTACATGACTCTACATATGGACCCTCTCATCCCTTCACGACACATCTATAATAGGTGAGGTGGGGACTAGACATAAGATCCATATAAGCACTCCTAAATGGATCCTAACATGATGGATTAACCCAACAACCTCTCTTCTCTTGGCAAATTGCCACACCATGATTTTGACAACCTATTTTAGGCACTTAATTCGTTCAAGAAAAAACTATTTAACATGTTTTTCTGAAAAAAATAAATTTACATTTCTTCCAAAGAGAGATAGAAAGTAAGTCTATAATATCATATGACATATTGTGCAGTCATATCACATCTAATACAGAAAATTTAAAAGCAACGGCTAACCTTGAAAATGTTGTAGGAATTCTTCCCAATGTCATTGTCTGCAGCCTGATCACAGTAATATATCTCTAAGATGTAGTCTACTGTCATAATGACACATTGGAATGTAACAATAAAAATAGCAACTTACCTAAGGATCTTCAATAGAAAAAAGATAAGGCTGGTCTTTGTTTAGAAACCTGGAAAAAGGACACAATTGCTTGAATAAAGCTTCCAATGCAGTTACTAATGTAGAGAATGATGATTGATGCCAGAAAGAAGACAAAGATGTGCTAGACCAGCTTACAAGACCACAGAAAGATGCATACCCCTTGCTAGTTTTTAAGAAAAATGTGCCAGCTTTGTTGCAAGATACACCAACATCCCAAATGTTTAGTTTGCACCCATATAAGCCAAAGAAATCAACCTGTTCAGAAATATACCATGTTACATGCATATACATGAAAATACAAACATTCACAACTTTTATACAAAAAGATCTCAAATAGTGAGTGCAGCCATTCCAAAGCCAAATTAAAATAATATAACCCTGGTCCACATCTTTTTGACTTCAAGAAGGGAGATTCAAACATCTACTTCTCTCATTCTACTTTGTGATCACACTGCCATCATATTACAAGATTAAGATTTAAGAAAATCATTGCAACTGGTAGAACAAGTTAGTTTCTGGCAATCAAGCACAACTCCGAGAAACACGAGGAAGGAAAGGAAAATGTAATGCATTGATGAGGGGTGAAATTACCTTGGAAAATCTATGTGATGTTGAATATTAGTCAAGCTGCAAGTGCCCTTAATTCAAAATGATTATTCCTCTTATTTGAGAACTTATATCTTATTCTGAATATTTTAAACAGTTCCCTAATAAAAATTACTTCTTAGGACCAGAATATCCAGCTCTAGAGTTCATGAGCTAGGTCTCTGAGAACATTAAGCATCTGACAAGTGCTGATGTTTACAGATGCACATATGTCTAAGAACCTTAAAACTATGGGAGAAAAGACAATCTTGGAGCACAGAGCACCTCCAAGAAAAGGGGGGAAAGGACAAGAACCTTCCAAGTATTACATCCAAGAAGACACCATTTGGCATCCAAAAACTCCAAGTGGACCTATGAGAGTCTTCTTGGAGAGGATGCAACTAATTCATATTATCTAAGTTGACCTATGAGAGCTCTATTCGGAAGAACTCAATACCATGACAATCTAACAAGATCTGAGAGGAGCTTCTTGAGGAAGTTCTTGGAAATGAGACAGAAATTCAAGTTGGAGGCTGATAATGATATCGCATGAAGGGTTACAGAGTAACAACAGTATCTCAATCATATACATGAGGCGACAACTGATAGCTTAATAAATGATAACTCATACAATAAAGGGGGTGGGCGTCGATGCGATCAAAATATGCAGCAGTAGTGTGCAAGGACGGCAGTGGATGTGATCAGAAGGCACTCCTTTTTAATCCCAGCACGAGGAGGTGGAGGAGGTAAGGCACGACAGCGGCGTCGACGGAGAGCTCTATTCACATGGCCCCATGCACCCTCGCACGGATGTCCTGCAGCCAGACATAGAGGAGGACGAGGGGGAATAGCGACGAGGGAAGGAGAAGGTGGCGGCATCTCCTCAGGAGCGCCGAACCCTAGGAGCGCCAGAGCGCTAGGCGGTGGCATCGTCCTGTTTTCACCGGAGCCCTTTCTCCTCCTCCGCCGCTCCTCGCTCGTCGTGTGCTGGCACCGCCCGTCCTCACCGTCCTCTCCCTCAACTCCCTCACGCGCAAGGGTGTTGCAGCTTATCGTTGGAGCCGAGGCGTCGGGACGGGAGGGGCGTCGGGAGCGGGGGTATCTCTGGACTTAGTGGGTATCACGAAAGGGATGAATGAGGTTTCGGTGGACTTGAGCTGGGGGGTGGGGGAGGGGGGTGCGCGGCGGAGGGAAAAGGCAAAGGAGGGAATTTTTTTTTTGGATGGGCGGGATAGTGCCCACCCCATTTTTTGTTTTATCTCTGCGACAATAATTTTAGATCTCCAAAATTGTTGTAATTTAATTTTGTATAGGATATGTTAATATCATCACAAAAAATGGATGCTTTTGTGATGGAAAAGTTTATCGTTGCAATCGACCGTCACAAAAGCATAGTTTTCTTGTAATGTTTGTTCCAGAAAGTTTATTATTAGTTTGGGGCCGAAGAGTAGTTTGTTAAGGGATTCGTTCTTGATTAGAGGCTCAGGTGGATTGTTATTTGTTGCGAAGGAGGTCTTTACAGACCACAAGGTCGCTATAGTGGGACACAGTCTTCCCACCAATCTGATAGTGATCCCGATGGAAGACTTTGGCATGATTCTAGGGATGAACTGGCTGCCTGTCTATCACGCCCTGGTGGACTATTTTGGGAGGAAAATCGTCTTCTCCATACCGGAGTTGGCTCCCTTTGAGTTTCACAACCAGCCGGTAGACGAAGGTTTCGGGTGCATCTCCACGCTTCGGGCAGCGAAGCTCTTGAGCTAGGGGTGTGAGGGCTTCTTAGCTTGTGTTGTAGCAGAGCCTAGTCCTGTGGCCGACTTTTAGAGTATCCTAGTGGTCTACGAGTACCCCGACGTCTTCCAAGAGGAGCTACTAGGACTACCGCTTGAGCGCGAGATCGAGTTTGAGATCTCACTAGTACTAGGGCCAGGCCCATTTCTACTGCACCATACAAGATGGCACCACTTGAGCTGCGAGAGCTCAAGTCTCAATTACAGCACCTATTGGAGAAGGCCTTTGTGAGGCCCAGTGTATCCCCGTAGGGAGCCCCTGTATTGTTTGTAAAGAAGAAGGATGGTACTCTGCAGCTTTGTGTCGACTACAGACAGCTGAATTAGGTCACCGTCAAGAACAAATATCCGTTGTCTCGTATCGACGACCTCTTTGACCAATTGAGAGACACCACAGTGTTCTCCAAGATAGATCTGAGGTCAAGTTACCACCAGTTGAGGATCAGGGAGACCGACATCTCCAAGACAGCTTTCCTTACTCAGTACAGGCATTATGAGTTCTTAGTCATGCCGTTTGGCTGACCAATGCCCCCGCTACTTTCATAAACATGATAAACCGTATTTTCAAGCCATACTTAAACTAGTTTGTGGTGGTATCATCGACAATGTACTAGTTTACTCTCGGGATCAGGCACAACATGGACAACATCTACGTATGGTACTAGATACCTTAAGATGATGCAAGCTATACACCAAGTACAGTAAGTGCGAGTTTTTGTTGAGATAGATGATCTTCTTGGGCCATGTGATTTCAGGAGATTGATTGGCTGTGGATCCAGCCAAGGTCGAGGCCATACTCAAGTGGGAGAGACCATGCATGGTGACAAAGATACGTAACCTTTTGGGGACCTGCAGGCTACTACCAGTGGTTTCTCAGAGGATTCTCTCAGATTGCGCGTCCTATGACCCAATTGACCTGGAAGGACGTGCCCTTTTTCCTGGACTGACGTGTGAGAGGCATGCTTTCAGGAGTTGAAGGAGAGACTGACTTCAGCTCCTGTACTCATCATCCCAGACGGCAGCAGCGGGTTTGTGGTCTACACCGATGCCTCGTTGCAAGGGATGGGTGGTGTGCTCATGCAGCGGGATCACATTATCGCCTACACTTCGCGGCAACTGAAGCCCTATGAGCATAGCTACCCCACCCATGACTTAGAGCTGGCAGTAGTTGTCTTTACGCTGAAGACATGGAGGCACTACCTTTACGATGAGACATTCGAGAAGTTCACAGATCACAAGAGCCTCAAGTGCCTGTTTAACCAGAAGGAGCTCAACATGAGACAGAGATGTTGGTTAGAGCTCCTAAAGGACTACGATTACAGCATCTCCTACCACCCAAGGAAGGCCAATGTGGTGGCCGACGCCTTAAGTCGGAAGGTGCCTGCCCACTTGGCTAGCTTATAGGCACAGAGTTGGAGACTCATGGAGGAGGTGGGCAGTTGGCGACCCCGGGAGTCCTGACCAAAGCTGATAGATAGTATCATTACAGGATAGATAGCTGATCCATATTTACAGACCCAGCGGGAATACGATGCAGTTTGGGTGATAGTAGACAGGTTGACAAAGATGGTGTGGTTCCCGCCGATTCGAGTCATCTTTGGGCTAGCACAGCTAGCAGAGCGGTACATCAGAGATGTGCTGTGTCTGCACGAAGTCCCTCGCAAGATCATATCCGACAGGGATACTTGTTTCACCTCCCAATTCTGGGCAGAGTTTCAGCAAGCCTTGGGGACTCGTTTGAGGTTCAGTACCGCCTACCACCCCCAAACTGATGGAAAGTCAGAGTGCACCGTATAGAAACTAGAGGACCACCTACGTGCTTGTGTACTGGACTGGAGAGGCTAATGGGAGGAGCATTTACCCCTGGCAGAGTTCGCATACAATAATAGCTATCATTCGAGCATCGGCATGGCACCTTACGAGGCTCTGTATGAGAGGAAGTATACTGCACCCTTGAGTTGGGTCGAGGTGGGGACCAAGTGGGAGGTTGGTCCCAGGCTGATCCGTCAGAGTCAGGGGGTGATAGAGCAAATTCACAGACGACTCTGCACTGTCAGGAGCAGACAGAAGGGCTACGCTGATAGAAAGTGCAGGGAGGTGCAATTCGAGGTTGGGGATCACGTCTTCCTTCATGTATCACCCATGAAGGGCTTACAGCGTTTTAGGGTGAAAGAGAAGCTTGCGCCAAGGTTTGTGGGACCCTTTGAGGTCTTAGAGCGGGTTGGACTCGTTGCTTACCTGCTTTCCCTTTCTCCTCAGCTCTTTGGAGTGCACAACGTGTTCCATGTGTCCAACCTCAGGAAGTACATCGCCAATCTCAACCACATTCTGAGCCACGAGAGCGTCGTGGTAAGAGACGACTTGACCTACCTCGAGTGGCCGGTGTAGATATTAGAAAGAGCCATCCGGAGTCTAACACAGAAGCAGGTACCACTGGTGAAAGTCCTATGGAGAAACGAGCGTACGAGGAGGTGATTTGGGAGGCCGAGGTGGCGATGCGAGAGTGGTACCCAAAGCTTTTGAGGGTACATCTCTTCTGACCTACTTTAGTCCTTGATGGGAACACTATCATGAGTCCTAACTAGCTCATTTTGATCCAATTAAGTTAATAAATGCTCTTACATAATCGCCAAAGAATTATAACTCACTCTATAACCATTTTGAGAGAAAAAATAAGAAACTAGAGCTAAAACTGCAATTTTACCAGCTTATCATAAATGCATTACAACCACAAGTTTTCTCAAGGGATAAATAAAGGTCAAATGGTCTTAATAAGATAATCAGTGGGTTAGATCAAACAGAAAAGGGTTTGCGTGTGTTATGAGAATTAAGTGACTTTTGAAACCCTAAAAAATAGACCCACTTAATTAACTAAGGTTCTGGTCAGAATAAAATTCACTTAAATCTTCTAAAAATCATAAAAAGATGTTTTTTAGGGTTTAGTACCTTCAATTTGGCCATCAAAACCTATCTTGACCTAAAATGGAGTCTCAGACAGATATTTGTCATAATTTGGATTTTTGCATAAATTACCTATTCAAACATGGTCGAAACCAAAATCCAACTTCACCATTGGATTCCTTAGGTCCAAATTAGGTTTGTACCAAAATTTGGACCTAAGGAGAACTTGTCTTGACTTAGTTTGCAAAAAGGTCCTGTCTAATTACATTTATACCCCCAACTTTCAAAAATCCTTGCATTCAACCCCCTAACTTCTTCTTCATCTTCACAATTAGGTCCCTCTACCATTATCGCGAAGAAAACCTACTCCGACGACCTTTGACAGGAGATTTCTCATTGATTGCTTGGAGAATTTCTTCCAAAATTGGAAGGAAGATTTTTTGAGAAATTCTCTCTAGTTTGAACCCATCTAGATGCTCTGATTCTTTCCCAATCTCTCATGAGAACGCATGAGAGATTTGGATCACTTGAAATTCCCAAATCCTGTGACCTTCCAAGCTTGGGAAGCTTGCTTCCCAAGCTCTAACCGCCACCTAAAGCCCTTTATAAGGACCCTCAAAGCTCACCGATCTCTTCACACTTGAAATTGGCCGTGAAATCCCCACAATTCCTCTCTCTCCTTCACGGCCGAAGGCTCCTCGACGTCCGACGATCCCCTCTGCCATTTCTTATCGTCTGACCACAATACCAGTGGTGGATTTCTCTTCCTCGCCTCCGTCCGCGTCTCGTCGTACCAGCAGACACCCTTTCCTCCTTCATCCTCGCCGTTCCTACCTCACCGGAGCCGCCTTCGTCTCCGGTGTCGGCAACACCACATCTGACGCCATCTCTGCCCCACTTCGTCTATCAACCTCCTAGCTAAGTCCCCTATCCCCTCTACTTTATTTCTGCACTCACCCCACTTCAAATCGACCTCCGACAACCCTTCGCAACTCCATCTCCTCCATCTCCAGCCACCCCCTCCGGCGAGAAAATCCCACCTCCACAGCCCACCAAAACCCTTGCCGACCATTGGAAAACATTCACCACACCTCACTGATCATTTCCCCTTTCTTCATTCACTTCTCCATGCACTCACATGCACCCCGAACACACCCACTCTCACACACACAGTCTGACCTAGCTACGCACTCACAGCCACTATCGCTCCACGCCACCACCCCCTTCATGTTCGCCGTGCTCCAACGACTCTCCATGAGCGTTCTGACGTGGCTGAGAGGCCATTTCACTGATTTCAGGTGTTAGCCTTATCCGCCATTGACGGGCAAGCTTCGAGCTTGCTTGAAGGTTGCCCCAAGTCTTGCTACGCCTAGGTTGAAGCCCCAGGTCATGCGGAAGTGCCTCGCGCACAAGTCCAGGCCCTCAATTGAAGATGCAAGCCTCGTGAGTTGAGGCAATTGAAGGAGACTCCCTGCTGCGAGCACGCGAGAAAGAAGGGCGCGGATAGTCCCACATCGGAAAGTGTTGAAGCCACGTGCTCACATAAATTGATTTTGTAAAAGAAGCTATTCGCATCAGTTCACAGGGTGAGGTCCCTCTCACCCGCTCACCCAGCCTCGTTCGCGATACGTACCCGCCTGACTTGCACTCCCGCTCACCACTGCACGCTGGTGAGCCTGGACCCAGGTACGCACCTGACCCAATAACTCGGATACCCTGTGGCTCTGGGAGAGCGGATCCTAAGAAAGAAAGAGAGAGGAGAGTCACGCGAATAGGGGGAGGGTTTTGCTACAGGGACATTCGGCTGACACTTAGCCAAATTCAGAAGAGAGCTAAAGCCAAAGAAGAAGAAGAGGAGGATCGCAGCTAAAGGCAGAAGAAGAAGAGGTGAAGGTCTGAACTGAAGGGCCAGAGAAGAATTGAAAGCATAGAGGAGAAAGGAAAGAAAGAAGAAGTGAAGGCCTGAGGAAAATAAGAAGAAAGAGAAGAAGCTGCAGAAGGAAGGAAGAATCAGGTAAAGAGAAGAAGAAAAGAAGAAGACAGCCACTTTAAGTCGTCTGATTTCCAAATCAGACGACATAATTGCTCTCATTTCATACATATACATTGAGTTCTTTAGTTGATATTGTAGAAGTATTTGGTGATCTAAATCACCATTTTACTCCCATCTTTTTGCACATTGATACTGATATTATTGTAAATTCCTTTAGTTTGAATTGTGATCTTGATTTCTAAATCCCATATTGCTCCCTGTGTTCATCCTCGAAACTTATTCGAGTAATAAAAATTATATTTGTTTTCAAAGCGATTTCGACTATATTACAACGCTTTATTTTAAAATCGATTCCGTTGGGTTAAACAGTCCTCTTTAAGTTTGTTATGCATTTTTACGTCACTTCCGCACCCTAGTTAGCTCAAGTTTCGGGGACGAAACTTCCTTTAACTTTGTTATGTTGAAATGACCCTTTCCGAGGATCGTTCAGAGTTTTTCCGAAAAGTTAGGGGCGTGAGCGTAATTTTAAACCGCTTGGGCTTAGGTGTGTGAGCCTTGAAGGAAAAAGAGAGGTTTAGCTAGGGAGATTTCCGCAATTTCCTCTCTCTCTCTCTTCCCACCCCACACACACACACGCACACACACCACCCTTCCCTCCTCAAATCCTAACCCTAACCCACACCCTATAAAACTCCCCCAACTGTGGGGTTCGGACCTCTACCTCTCCCCCCACATCCCTCTCCCTACGGCACCACATCGTCTCCTTCCTCCATCCATCCCCCATCCGCGCAACTGTTGAGGGAGCGGCCGTGCAAGAACCAGCGTAGGAGCATGAAGTTCGCGCAGAGGATTTCGTGAGGAGTTGCTAGAGCTCAGCTAAGGGGTAAGGCTCGAGAGGAGCTGTCACGAAGAAAAGGTGCTGGTTGCAAGGGAGGCCTCGCAACGGTTCTGCGGAATCATTTTTCCGTAGAATCAAACGTCTGGGAGGACGTATGGACCTGCATCTAGACGTCTGATACGGCACAGAAAACCACAGGTAATGTCCTGTTCAAGGTTAGTGCATTCGTACCATTCCCTTACCCCTATGTAGCTGAAATCGATTGGTTCAACCGGGTTTTAGTTATAACATTGTAGTATAGCCGGTTACTACCAACATTTCAAATAAATAAAATTTTTTTACTCGGAAAATAAAAGAGTTCCCGAGGTCGAACTCAGGGAGCAAGTTGTATTCTAGAGATATACATGTTTCTTTTACAAAAAGAAAGAGAGAGGGAAAGAATTTGTTGTTTTCTCTTTGCTCTGCAGAGGGGATGCTCTTCTTCCTCTCTTTCTTTAGATCTCCTTCTTTCTCTTTGTTCTGCAGAGGTGATGTTCTTCTTCTGCAATGGTGATGCTCTTCTTCTTCTTCCTGCTGTTCCTGCTTTGGTGATGTTCTTCTTTCTTCAGAGCTCCTTCTTCTTCTTCTTCGTTCTGCAGAGGTGATGCTCCTCTTCAGATCTCTTTCTTCTTCTTCCTTGGTTTCTGCCTTGACCTCTCTTCTTCTTTTTCTGCAATTGTGGTGACCCTTTCTCTTTTCCCTTTTCTTCTTTATGGCTGCAGAGCTTCTGCCTTCAGCTACTAAGTCTTCCTTTCTTCTTCTTCTGCTTTGGCCGTTGCTCTTCTTTTCTTCTTCAGCCTGCCTTCTTTCCTGCTCTGGCTGCTGACCCTCCGTCGTCTGACCCGGTGCTTAGATGACTTAACTATGCATTTGCTACAGTGCAGCTCCTTCTTCTTCCGCGGGTCTTCTTCTTCGCCTGTGCCGATGTGGGACTAAACGCAGACCTTTCCTCGCGTGCGCCTGCTGGGAGACCGCGACCTGGCTTCTGCAGCTGCGGCTTCGATTTGCATAGGTTGCTGGCTGGCTGCCTTCGCAAGACTCCCCGTACTCCGCAACAGCTGGAGACCTGGAGTCCTCAAGCCTGGAGCGCGGAAGAAGCTGCTTCAATGTGCGTTAATGGCGGTCGAACCTCAAAACCTGTCGGACACGAATATGGCCTCTCGGCCTGATCAAACCACTGGGGAACCTTCGCCGTGGCACGGCGAAGGTGAGGAGCTGCGCGGCAGGCCGCAAGGTGGTGTCTGGCGGCAGCCCTGGGTCGGACTGCAACCGGAGGAATGGGTTTGTTCGGGGGAGTGTTACGGAGGTGTGGAGTGGCAGTGGAGGGGTGGGGGGTGCTCAGTGTGATGAGGCGGAGGTTCGGTGAGGGTCGGCGAGCCGTGTGGGTTGCTGAGGTGATGGGAGCGGCTCGCCGGAGGATGGTCGGAGGCGAAGGGGGTGAAGGTGGTCAGGGTCGGTAGAGGGCTTAATTGAATAAATTGAAAGCGGGGAAAGAAAGAGGAGGAGAAGGGGAGTAGCTCTAGCTTACTTGCAGGGACGAAGGGGGAGGAACAGGGCGACAGTCGTATCGACTGTCGCCGGAGAAGACGATGCTCAGGGAAAGGGGCGGCGGCGAGCAGAGAGCCGGAGAGGCGCCAGCTGGGTGCGGCGTGGCGCAGGAAGAGCGGGGGAGGAAGTCTCTGCTGCTGGTATTGCGGCAGAGCGAAGAGGTGGAGGGGGAGAAAACCGCCGGAGCTGGTGAGCGTCTGCCGGAGGAAGAAGAGAAGAAAGTTGGGGATTTTCTCCGTTAGATCCAGGCTGCCCTGGTCGGTGGAGCAACAGGGGGTATTTATAGGGATCAAACAGGGAGGAAGGCGGAGGGAGACGACGTGTCTCCCTCGCCGGAGGATGGTCGGAAACAAGAACCCATACCGTCCGTGCGTTCGCACGGCCGGTATGGTGGGTTACAATGACCAGGGGGTGTCCCTGCGACGGCTGACGACGTAGGGCACCCCCGGTTTACTTGCCAGGTCCCCCACCTCACCCTGCGCGGCGCCATGCTCCGCGCAAGGTCGCCGGAGCATGGTGCTGGCAGGTTTTGCAGGAGGGACCTGATTGCAAAGAACGAAGGAGAGTTAAGGGCCAAAATGCGAGGGTTCAAAAGTTGAGGGCCAAAGAGTAAATATATGAGGACCAAAGTGTAAAGTCGGTCAAGGAGGTTTCTTCTTAGGCTCAAGTTTTTATACATGACTAATTAGGACTTAAGGACTCTGATGGTGAATTTCATTTTCATATTAAACCTTATTTGACCGATCAATTTGCGCAAAAACCCAAATTAAGTTATTAATTGGGCATGGTTCTCAATGTAGGTCAAAATGGGTTCTAAAGGCCAAATTGAAGGTTCTAAACCCTAGAGATTATTTTTCTATGAATTTTAGAGGGTTTATTCTATTTTTACTTTGCCTCGAACCTTGTGAATTGAAGTGGGTTGTTTTAGGGTTACAGATTATCATTTGGTTTCTTGGAAGTGCTGTAGCCCTTGCTAGATCATCTCATCCCACTTTTATTCTTATTAAGCTGCTTTGACCTATGTTTGGGCCCTGAATTACCCTGTATGCAGATTATACTGGTAAAATTGCACTTTTACCCCTTATGACTTGTTTTCTTCTCAAACTCAGAATTCTCTGAGTTAAGCCTTTCCTTGAGATATGTAGGAGCTTTTATCCTTTGTATTAGGTCAAAATGAGCTAGTTATGGCTCATGATGAGGTTCTCATCATACCCCCATGCCTAGCTTTTGCTAGTCCCTTAGCAAAAACTTAAGGTTTCAACCCTTGTTCTAGACCATGAAGTTTTTAATAGTTTTAGATAAGTGCCTTTTTTATTTGAGCATAGATTAGGTTAGAATGCTGACCATAGGCCTAAAAGGTACTCTAGTACCAATCAAGATCCAAATCTGTCTAGCCTTAGCCTCAGTCTTTTAGCAAAGGTTTTTAAGGCCCACAAGAACTAACCTAAGGTTTATTGGACTTCGTGGTTAAAGCACCCGTGCTTGAAATGATTTTAGCCCTGGCTCAGTTCGCAGTGCGTTTTGTAAGAGAGAGATAGAAAGTTTTTCTGTTTGGAGAGTTTTCTCTCTCTTTTTCTTTTTAGTTCTAGCCTAGGATTGGCTTTTCAACACGGTCTGTATCAGATTCCTTGCTCCCATCATCAATCCTCAAGGGTTCCTGGCGATCGATGCTTCGAGATAGCACCGCCCATGGCAACCCCCGGAACCCTGGCTATTGAGATTTCGAGATAATCCCATCCATGGTATTCCGTGGCCGAATCCAGACCCTGGCAATTGACACTTCGAGATAATGCCATCCATGGAATCTGAACCAGCAGAGTGCTTACATGCCCCCAGTAGGATATGTAAATATCCTAAGAGACAAGCACCGAGGAGATGATATTTTGTTACGCATCTTCGAGGGGATTTCCCCGCCTCTCTGCGCTGGGAACTCGTCCAAATCAACTTGTGTTGATCGGCCGCTCCTATTCTAGGTGTTCTTTTCAGATTTTTGCGACGCTTCTGCGTGATTCTGATTTTTACGCTTACTGAACCAAGTTGTGTGTGAAATTAGGGTGCTTAGGTTACTGAGTCCCGTAAACCAAAAATTAGTTAACGAGGCCGAATACTCCCTAAGCCTTAGACCTAATACTTCAGCTTTTCATTTTCCTCAACCTCTTGAGGAGTGTCCAGATCTTAATGGGTACTAAGAATCTATTCAAGAATGCCTAAGGTTTGCATTCTTTACTAATCTTATTGTGCACTTTTCTTGAATGAGGTCTAGAACTTAGGTTAATTCCTTAGTTCCTTACTAATGACTATCACTTTTTCTCATAATTTTGTGCTCCTTTTTCCTTTTGTTTCTTTTCTCCTTCGCAAAATTTCCTTCTCCTCTTTTCCTCTTGTTCTTTTTCGAAAAATTTTTTAATTTTTATGGTGTTTTTGGCATATGTGAATTTTTTTGTTTGAAACCTTTTCTTACAAGTTTTTGTACTTTCATACCCCCCATGCCTAAGATTTGCAATGTCCTCATTGTAACCTAGGGGGTCTTAGTTCATTCCTTAAGACAGAAATTTGGGTGAGTGGATGGGTCGGGTTGAATTTTTGCGGACGATTTCAAATCTCAGATGCGAACATCTGAGTTGGGGTCGGCTGTCTATAAGGGTGAACTTCGAGTGCTGAAAGGTGTCAGAACAAGTTTCAGGTTTTCAAAGAGAATGACGGGCTGCCTCCCGTTAAGCGCTGAGTTTTACGCCATCGGCTGGGCGCAATAAGCTCAAGGGGAAAGGAGGATATAAGATGCCTCAGCCAAATCAGTAGAAGTTACATCAATGAACGGCTTGAGTCTCTGACCGTTCACGATGAAAGGTTCAGAATCGTGGCTGAGTGGACTGATTTCGATTGCTCCATTTCCAAAAACCTGTCGGACCAAATATGGTCCGACCCACTTAGATCTCAGTTTTCCTGGGAAGAGTTTGAGTCGGGCATCAAAGAGTAGGACCTTTTGACCAAGATGAAAGATCTTTCTCGAGATGTGTTTGTCGTGGAAGGCTTTAACCCGCTCCTTGTAGATTTGCGAGTTCTCGTACGCGTCTCTGCGTAATTCATCGATCTCGCTGATTTGGAGTTTTCTGTGGGTCCTAGCCTTGGAAAGATCTAGATTACAGTTCCGTACTGCCCAATAGGCTTTATGCTCCAGTCCGACGGGAAGGTGGCATGCCTTTCCGTACACCAATCTAAAGGGAGACATGCCCAATTGGGTCTTGTGGGCGGTCCTATAGGCCCACAATGCTTCCGGAAGTCGGGACGACCAGTCCTTCCTGTCAGGTCGAGCAGTGACTTGCAGGATTTTCTTGATCTCCCGATTAGACAGCTCAGCTAGACCATTAGTTTGGGGGTGGTAAGGAGTAGAGATTCGGTGAGACACCCCGTATTTGGTCATCAGTGACCTAAACTGAGCATTTGTGAAATGGGTCCCCCCATCAGAGATTATTGCACGAGGAATCCCGAACCTTGAGAAAATGTGTTGATGAATGAATTTGAGAACGATTTTGTGATCACAGGTTCGGGTCGGTATGGCTTCGATCCATTTGGACACGTAGTCCACAGCCAACAGAATGTATTCGAAACCATCCGAAACAGGAAAGGGGCCCATAAAATCAATCCCCCAAACATCAAAGATTTCGCATACTAGAATCGGTTGCATAGGCATCATGTCGCGACGGCTCATGTTGCCCAAAGTCTGGAAACGACTGCATGCCTTGCAATGACTGTATGCGTCTTTGAACAGTGTGGGCCAGTAAAAGCCGCACTGGAGGACTTTTGCTGCGGTTTTATGCCCGGCAAAATGGCCACCGCATGCCTGGTCATGGCAGAAAGAGAGGATATTGTTGACTTCCCCTTCCGGGACACATCTCCGGATGATCTGATCGGCACCTATGCGGAAGAGGTACGGGTCTTCCCAAATGTAATACTTGGCATCGGAGCGTAATTTGTCTTTCTTGGCCTTCGGCCAATCGGACGGGGTCTGATGAGATGCCAAGTAATTTACAATATTAGCGAACCATGGAAGGCTAGTACCAATAGTCAGCAGGTGCTCATCGGGAAAATGCTCAGTGATGGGTCCGGAAGGGTCAATTATTTCAGAAGGAAGACGGGACAAGTGATCAGCTACCACGTTTTGTTTTCCCGCTTTGTCGCGAATCTCAAGGTCAAATTCTTGCAATAGCAAGATCCATTGGATCAATCGAGGTTTCGCGTCCTTCTTTGCAAGGAGATGCCTCACAGCCGTGTGATCCGAGTATATGATGACATGGGAACCCAGAAGGTACGATCTGAACTTCTCTAGGGCAAATACTACAGCTAGCAGCTCTTTCTCAGTAACTGTATAGTTACGCTGAGCCTCATCGAGTGTTTTGCTGGCGTAGTAAATGACCACAGGTTTCTTGTCATTTTTCTGCCCCAAAACTGCTCCTACAGCGAAGTCGGATGAATCACACATGATCTCAAAGGGTTGAGACCAATCAGGGGACTGTAGGATCGGTGCTTGGGTGACTCGGTCACGCAAGATTTCAAATGCTTGAGTGCATTCCTTGGAGATTTTGAAGGGAACATCCTTGGAGAGAAGAGTGGTCAGGGGGCGTGCGATTTTTGAAAAATCAGGGATAAATCGTCGATAAAAACCGACATGCCCTAAAAAGGATCGGATGTCCCTGATCGAGCTAGGCATAGGAAGGTGAGAAATCAGATTAACCTTAGCTCGATCCACTTGGATACCTTTCTCCGAAATTGAGTGTCCCAGGACAATTCCCTCAGGCACCATGAAATGGCTCTTTTCCCAGGAAAGAACCAAATTCACATCGATGCACCTCCTGAGTATCTGGACCAAGTGTTGGAGGCAATCGTCGAATGATGCTCCGAAAACTGAAAAGTCATCCATGAAGACTTCCAGATAATCACCTACCATATCTGAGAATATGGCAAGCATGCATCGCTGAAAAGTAGCGGGTGCATTGCAAAGACCGAAAGGCATCCTTCGGAAAGCGTATGTTCCGAAGGGGCAGGTGAACGTGGTCTTTTCTTGGTCCTCAGGATGGATTGCCACCTGGTTATAACCGGAGTACCCGTCAAGAAAGCAGAAGAACCTATTTCCCGCTAGTTTTTCGAGAATTTGATCAATGAAGGGTAGTGGGAAATGATCCTTCTTCGTGGAGGAATTGAGTCGACGGTAATCTATACAAACTCTCCACGAGTTGGCTAATCGGGTAGGAATGATTTCTCCGGTCACAGTCGTTATAGTGGTGAGTCCTGCCTTCTTGGGCACGACCTGAATTGGGCTCACCCAACGACTATCGGAGATCGGGTAGATGATTCCGGCATCTAACCACTTGATGATCTCCTTTTTCACGACCTCCTGCAGATTGGGGTTTAAGCGTCTCTACATTTCACGAGAAGGTCGTGTGCCCTCTTCTGAATAGATATGATGAGTACAATAAGAGGGACTTATTCCAGTCAAATCATCGAGAGTCCATCCGATGGCTCTGCGATGTTGCTGGAGGACAACAATCAGACGGGATTCCTGTTCAGGACTGAGGTTGGAATTGATGATCACAGGAAGGGTCTGATTAGAACCCAAAAAGACGTATTTTAAGTGAGCAGGAAGGGGTTTCAGTTCGAGGACGGGGTTTTCAGCAGCAGCGGGTGGTTCAGTATAGATGTGAGGTTCAAGGGTGGGAGTTACTGGGTTGTTCACATCTGGATTTGACTCCTCTGTTTGCGGGTCAAGATCTTTCTGTGGTTGATGAGGCGTACTCAAGTCATTCTGGAGGTGTGATTCATCAACCAAAGTCTTGATGTCACAAATTTGCTCGATGACGCCGCAATTAATTCCTTGTTGGGCCTTAAATATATCAATTTTCAGTGTTTGATCTCCAAACTTAAGCTCTATTTGGCCCTCCTCACAGCTGATGTTGGCTCTAGCAGTAGCCAAGAAAGGTCTCCCTAGAATGATTGGTGTATCCCTAGGGTTCTCAGGTGCATCCATGTCTAAGACTATAAAGTCCACTGGAAAATAGAAATCCCGCACTCTCACGATAACATCCTCGAGAATCCCTTTTGGTGACTTTATAGATCGATCTGCTAATTGTAATGTCACCTCGGTTGGTTTCAGCTCAGATTCTTCTAGATGGTCAAGTAAGGATGTGGGTATCAGATTTATAGATGCACCTAAGTCTAACAATGCTCTATCAAATTGGGTACCACCTATCTTACAGGAGATCAGGGGAGTTCCAGGATCTTTTGCCTTGGGTGGGAGTCTACTAAGGATTACAGAGCTGGCTTGCTCTGACAGAACAATTGGGCTCCCTCCCTTGGTTCGCGGCTTACGCTGGGGTGTACATAAATTCTTTAGAAATCGTGCGTAAGCTGGTACGTGGCGGATTGCATCCATCAAGGGGATGTTTATGTGGACCTGCTCAAAGAGCTTGACCAGGTCTTCCTCAGGGGCCACGGGTTTGGTGGTCTTCTTTCCCTTGGTCAGGGCCTCGGGAAACGGGATCTTGGTTGGTTCTTCTAGGATAGGTCCAGGTTGTGGGTCTGGAACAGCGGTACCTTGGATAACTATCCTAGGGTCATGGTTATCAGGCTGGGAGTGGTTTGGATAATGCGGGTCTTGAGTTGTCTTACCACTACGTGTTGTTACAGAATTTAATCCAGCCTGATTTTGGTTTGGGTTTGGTAGGAGGGGTGGCTGCTGCTGAAATCCCGCGCGAGAAGTTGAGGCTTCCATATCGTCTGGAGATGGAGAGTAGGGGCCTGATAAATCCATTGAGCGTGGCCTAAATTTGGATTCATAACGCGCTTCTGGGTTGGCACGTTATTTGGGTTAGGAAGGGGTTGGGAAGGGAGTGTGCCTGGCTGGCGAGAATTTGCCAACTGGGCCAGTTGAGTTTTAACTTCAGTAAGCTCGTCCTTGTGCTGTTTTTGAATAGCCGCATTCGTTTTTTGAATGTCAGCCAGAGTCTGAAGGATTAAGGACATTTGATCTTGATTTGGCCCTGATGGATAAGTAGGGTTGGGCCGAGGCTGAGGCGGCTGGTAGTGATGAGAGGGCTGTGGGCGGGACTGAAAAGGTGGTCTTTGGGTTTGGGAATTTCCCGCCCACTGAAAATTGGGATGGTTTCGCCATCCAGGGTTGTAAGTGTTGGAGAATGGGTCGTTCTGGATGGCGTTGAGGTCCTCGCAGGTCTGAGGAACCTCCTGAGAATCAGGGAAAGGAGGAATGGAGTTCCCCCGGCTGGTGAAGAAAGGATCGGATGATCTCCCAGTCCAAGAATCAGATGGGGATGGATATGGATCCATCCCAGGGGAGGATCGGTGGAGGATGTTTTGCACAGTCTCCTGTGTGGAAGGAGGTTGTGCAAAGGAGTTACGCGCAGAGGTGGCTCGCTGCAAGTGCTGAGTCAGCTCATCCACCTTCTTTTCAATGATTGAGACCTTGTCCAATCGACTGGCCATTAATTCCAGGTCGACTGATGCGAACAGGCCCTGCGTCTCATGTGCTCCCTTAAGATTCGTCGCTGCGCGGGTATTCGTCCCGTCGAATAATCCCATGGAGTCATTGTTGATGGAGTTCTCGCACATGTTTTCGAGAATCTCCCATACGGTGTCTTCATGTTGACCCATGATGTTTCCTCCGCAAGTTGCATTGACGAAAAGGCGGATGTCCTCACGGAGTCCCTGGTAAAAAGATTGGACTTGTTCCCATTTAGGAACTCCGTGATGGGGGCACTTTCTCATGAGATCCTGAAAACGATCCCATGCCTCATGGAGAGGTTCTCCTGATTGTTGAGTGAAGTGTGTAATCTGATGGCGCAAGGCGTTGGTCCGACCAACGGGAAAAAACTTTTTCAAAAATTCGGATTGAAGTTCTTCCCAAGTGTTGATCGGCCGGGTCTGAGTTTGATACCAATGGGCGGCCTTGTCCATAAGAGAAAAGGAGAACATCTTCATGAGAAGAATATCCCGATTTTGCGCATCTGATCCAAAAGTGTGGGCCAGATGCTTTAGCTGTTTGATGTGCTGGAAGGGATCTTCAGAATTAAGCCCATGGAATTTAGGTATAGCATGAATCATGTTGGGCTTTAGTTCGGAATCAGGTCCTCCAGTCGGGATTCTGACTCGAGGCTCAATGGCCACCGCAGCAGGATTGTAGTGGTCCCGCATCATAGGACGCTGTGGTGGGTGCACGAAGTTTTGGAAGAGGTCATTGAGTCGCTGGAGCTGGTGTTCCAGATTATTTTCTTCCTCAACTGGCTGAGCCATGATGGGGGAAGAAGAAGAACTTGGTTCTGAATCAGAATAGAGAATAATGTGAGGGTGTTGCTGCAAAAACACGGGCGTCGAGGCTTGGCCTTGACGAGAGTGAATTTCTAAAGGAGGTCTTAAGGGTGGTCCTAGGGACCTCCTTCCGTACATGCACAGTTGGAAGAGGTAAGTTTAGAAGGTGCTGGACCCAATCAAGACACCCAAAAATATGTTGGGTGACTATAGAGGTGCGGGGCAGATGGACCCCTTGATCAGAAAGATCGTCCACCTGAGAATTACCTGGGCAGCCAGAGAGGGAGAGTCCCGCGAAGACCCCTACACGGTAGAGCGTCCCCACGGGTTACAGGGTTTCCCCCACCCGACCTCTCTTGTCACTGCGGTTCCAGGTAGACCAGAATGGGGATCTTGACCTCTTAAGTCTACCAATTTTAAGATCAGGGTGCTTAAGGTTTCACTTGAACTTTAGTCTTTTTAAGTGCAAAGAGTGACCTAATTTAAGGTTGGTTAACCTAAAGGGGTCAACTTTACCTTTTTCTTTGAGAGCTTTTTGGGTCCTTTCTTTTAGGGTCCAAGTGTTTAAAGAGAGAGCCAATTGTTTAGGATTTTTCTTGTTAATTATTTTCAATCAATGGCTTGGGCACACCTCTTTTGGATTTCCTCAATTCTTGATTAAGGGGTGTGTCTCTACTGAAATCCTAATGTTTGACCTTATGTTGGCTCTACTTGGTCCATTTAACTCTTTGTTGGGCAATTAGGGCTCAAGCAAGAATGTGTTAGCCCTTAAATACCCTTAATAGTGTGCAGGAGTGATGAGTTGAAAACATGCAACTCTTTATGGTTACTAAGTATGGAAGACAGGTTAGCCCTATATTGCTTGTTCTTTTCTTTTCTTCCTCTTTAGAGTTTAGGGGTTAATAGTGAGAGGAAAAATTTACCTGTCTTCGGAGTGGTCGTCGTGTGGTTGCTTGTCTTCTTGAGTTCCTGTAGCTGCACAAAAGAGAGGAGATTATCAGAAATTAAAAGAAACAGGAATGTTTACCTCTAGAATAGCCGTTGCTCCCCGGCAGCGGCGCCAAAATGAAATCGATTGGTTCAACCGGGTTTTAGTTATAACATTGTAGTATAGCCGGTTACTACCAACATTTCAAATAAATAAAATTTTTTTACTCGGAAAATAAAAGAGTTCCCGAGGTCGAACTCAGGGAGCAAGTTGTATTCTAGAGATATACATGTTTCTTTTACAAAAAGAAAGAGAGAGGGAAAGAATTTGTTGTTTTCTCTTTGCTCTGCAGAGGGGATGCTCTTCTTCCTCTCTTTCTTTAGATCTCCTTCTTTCTCTTTGTTCTGCAGAGGTGATGTTCTTCTTCTGCAATGGTGATGCTCTTCTTCTTCTTCCTGCTGTTCCTGCTTTGGTGATGTTCTTCTTTCTTCAGAGCTCCTTCTTCTTCTTCTTCGTTCTGCAGAGGTGATGCTCCTCTTCAGATCTCTTTCTTCTTCTTCCTTGGTTTCTGCCTTGACCTCTCTTCTTCTTTTTCTGCAATTGTGGTGACCCTTTCTCTTTTCCCTTTTCTTCTTTATGGCTGCAGAGCTTCTGCCTTCAGCTACTAAGTCTTCCTTTCTTCTTCTTCTGCTTTGGCCGTTGCTCTTCTTTTCTTCTTCAGCCTGCCTTCTTTCCTGCTCTGGCTGCTGACCCTCCGTCGTCTGACCCGGTGCTTAGATGACTTAACTATGCATTTGCTACAGTGCAGCTCCTTCTTCTTCCGCGGGTCTTCTTCTTCGCCTGTGCCGATGTGGGACTAAACGCAGACCTTTCCTCGCGTGCGCCTGCTGGGAGACCGCGACCTGGCTTCTGCAGCTGCGGCTTCGATTTGCATAGGTTGCTGGCTGGCTGCCTTCGCAAGACTCCCCGTACTCCGCAACAGCTGGAGACCTGGAGTCCTCAAGCCTGGAGCGCGGAAGAAGCTGCTTCAATGTGCGTTAATGGCGGTCGAACCTCAAAACCTGTCGGACACGAATATGGCCTCTCGGCCTGATCAAACCACTGGGGAACCTTCGCCGTGGCACGGCGAAGGTGAGGAGCTGCGCGGCAGGCCGCAAGGTGGTGTCTGGCGGCAGCCCTGGGTCGGACTGCAACCGGAGGAATGGGTTTGTTCGGGGGAGTGTTACGGAGGTGTGGAGTGGCAGTGGAGGGGTGGGGGGTGCTCAGTGTGATGAGGCGGAGGTTCGGTGAGGGTCGGCGAGCCGTGTGGGTTGCTGAGGTGATGGGAGCGGCTCGCCGGAGGATGGTCGGAGGCGAAGGGGGTGAAGGTGGTCAGGGTCGGTAGAGGGCTTAATTGAATAAATTGAAAGCGGGGAAAGAAAGAGGAGGAGAAGGGGAGTAGCTCTAGCTTACTTGCAGGGACGAAGGGGGAGGAACAGGGCGACAGTCGTATCGACTGTCGCCGGAGAAGACGATGCTCAGGGAAAGGGGCGGCGGCGAGCAGAGAGCCGGAGAGGCGCCAGCTGGGTGCGGCGTGGCGCAGGAAGAGCGGGGGAGGAAGTCTCTGCTGCTGGTATTGCGGCAGAGCGAAGAGGTGGAGGGGGAGAAAACCGCCGGAGCTGGTGAGCGTCTGCCGGAGGAAGAAGAGAAGAAAGTTGGGGATTTTCTCCGTTAGATCCAGGCTGCCCTGGTCGGTGGAGCAACAGGGGGTATTTATAGGGATCAAACAGGGAGGAAGGCGGAGGGAGACGACGTGTCTCCCTCGCCGGAGGATGGTCGGAAACAAGAACCCATACCGTCCGTGCGTTCGCACGGCCGGTATGGTGGGTTACAATGACCAGGGGGTGTCCCTGCGACGGCTGACGACGCAGGGCACCCCCGGTTTACTTGCCAGGTCCCCCACCTCACCCTGCGCGGCGCCATGCTCCGCGCAAGGTCGCCGGAGCATGGTGCTGGCAGGTTTTGCAGGAGGGACCTGATTGCAAAGAACGAAGGAGAGTTAAGGGCCAAAATGCGAGGGTTCAAAAGTTGAGGGCCAAAGAGTAAATATATGAGGACCAAAGTGTAAAGTCGGTCAAGGAGGTTTCTTCTTAGGCTCAAGTTTTTATACATGACTAATTAGGACCTAAGGACTCTGATGGTGAATTTCATTTTCATATTAAACCTTATTTGACCGGTCAATTTGCGCAAAAACCCAAATTAAGTTATTAATTGGGCATGGTTCTCAATGTAGGTCAAAATGGGTTCTAAAGGCCAAATTGAAGGTTCTAAACCCTAGAGATTATTTTTCTATGAATTTTAGAGGGTTTATTCTATTTTTACTTTGCCTCGAACCTTGTGAATTGAAGTGGGTTGTTTTAGGGTTACAGATTATCATTTGGTTTCTTGGAAGTGCTGTAGCCCTTGCTAGATCATCTCATCCCACTTTTATTCTTATTAAGCTGCTTTGACCTATGTTTGGGCCCTGAATTACCCTGTATGCAGATTATACTGGTAAAATTGCACTTTTACCCCTTATGACTTGTTTTCTTCTCAAACTCAGAATTCTCTGAGTTAAGCCTTTCCTTGAGATATGTAGGAGCTTTTATCCTTTGTATTAGGTCAAAATGAGCTAGTTATGGCTCATGATGAGGTTCTCATCAGTAGCATAAGTCCTTGTGTGTCACAGAGATAGGAGAGAGCCCCGCGAGGAGAAGAAGGCTCGCAAAGGCCTGTACGAGGGCTTTCTCCAAAGTTCA
This sequence comes from Thalassia testudinum, assembly GCA_037157565.1. Classification (NCBI taxonomy): domain Eukaryota; kingdom Viridiplantae; phylum Streptophyta; class Magnoliopsida; order Alismatales; family Hydrocharitaceae; genus Thalassia; species Thalassia testudinum. Next base: position 125,711,814 of record JAZHRO010000013.1, read on the forward strand.
GATGTCTGCACCCCTCAACAAATGTCTAACTAGACAGCTAGAGATAGCATCAGACGTCCGATGAGGCGGTTTTCAAAGGTATAAGCCCTGAACGTTCTCTACTTATTTCATTACATGTATGATTGTGTAATATTTTCTGCTTTTGGTTATTTCTCGTTGGACAACTAGGTCTTGGGATTAGTCGAGGCAAGCTAGTCCCAAGTCCTATAGGGATCTGGGATTGGGTCGTAACAAAAAGCCTTCCAAGGCCTTCCAAAGCCTTCTTAGGCCACCTATAAATAGGAGGGTAGCCCTCCCTTGTTAATACACACTTAGCAATACCATTTCCATATCTTTTGTGTCACTTTGATCTTGAAAAGAAGCTCTAGCTCTCCAAGCATTCATTCTACACCTAAGAGCTTTGTCCAAATGTGCACCTACTCTCTCCACGATTACGAGAGCGACATAGTGCCTATGTGTAGTTCACGCACCCACGTCATCAAGTTAACGCACCCCCAGCAAAGGGAAGTTCCTTCATCTATAGTAGCTAGATTCAATCATTTACTTTGTGACTCTATAAGTTTGTGTTATAATTTTACTTTATTATTTGGTTGGGTATTCGCTTTGTGAATTTCCGTCTCCTTCGTGAAACAAAAACCTTCTCGTGAAGGAAAGGGGTTTGAGGCACGCTACCCTAGTTCAAAGTAGCGTCGGTTGTAAGAGGTTGAACTACTCTCGTTAAAGTAGTTCGTTAGTGGATTTTGATCGACTTGGTCGATCGGAAAATCCTAACTCGAGAGGGTTACGTGGTGGTTTTCACCTGGTTTAGATTTCTACCTAAAAATACTTGTGCAGATTGTGTGATTGATCTTTATGAGATTGTTTTACATTAATTTCGCATTTTATATTATATCCGCAAATCTCACCCCCTCCAATAGGAATCAACGGTTGGTATCAAAGCATGTTCTTGCATTTCAGTGTAACCTGATCGCGTTTTTGCGTGGTTTGTTAATTTAGGGTTTTATCGTTGTAACGCACAAAACCTGAGTCACTTTTAAAATTTCTAACCTAGATAGGGAAGTATCTAGGATCGTCCAAGGAAGCAATATGTTACAAAATTGAATCCCTTGCTTGGAAATGGAAATCAACTTTCTTTTTGTTGTTTTCAAATATGTAATTTTTATAGTTTGAAATAACTAAAGCAACGCGGATTTGATGGCGGGAAAGTGACTAATACCTAAAATTACTAAATTAAAACCTAAGTGACAAGTAATTCCTCTCTCTAAGCTCACCCTAGGTAGGTGGAAACCTAGAGTAATTAGATAGAGGGGGTAATTACACTAAGGTAAAAGTAAAATTGGGAAAAACATAATTAAGAAAAAGGCAACTTTACTAGAGGAGAAAAAATGTTTTACAAAACCCTAGTAGAGGAATGCTTCTACTACTAGAAATCAAAAACATAAAAAGTAAAAACACTAGTCCTCCTGATGATGATGATGACGGTGAAGAAGAGATAGAGGCTTCTTGCTCCAAGCCTAGTAGCTCCCAAAGCTTGAAAAGAAGTCCTTCAACTCCTTCCTTGTAAAGCTTCTTCAAGTTGAAGACCTCCAACACAAGCCCTCAAATGGGGTGTGCCCTATGCTCCTCCAAGGTGGATGGTTCCACCTTCAATTCTCCTCCAATGCCTGGCCATCCTCCATTGTGAGGAGAGTCTCCTCCTTGGCATGGCACAAGGAAGAAGAGAGAAGGGGGAAGAAGGCACCAAGGGGGCAGGTAGGATGCACCCTTAATCTTCTTCTCTTCTTCTCCTTCCTTGGCCATGAGTTAGGGTGGATGTTGGGTGGAATTACACTAATGAAGGATGGGGAAAATGGTGGTGGTTATGGGTGTTTTTATAGGGTAGGATGGGGGGTAGAGGTGGCTCTTGAAATGGATGTGTTATGACTCGTTCTGTCCTGAGCCTTTTAAGATGTCTGGACTGTCGGTCAGACGTCTGGTCAGACATCTGGACTCCTTCCCAGACATTTGAAAATTGAAATTTTTGTGCAAGCCTTTGCGTCTGTGCACGGGCGGCGCACAAACAGTACCCTCTTTTTCTCCTCTTCTTCTATCTTCCCTCCCCATACGAACCCTAACGCACTCTTTATAAATCCCTCTTCTCCTCTCTCGTTCTCCCCACTCCACCACCATCCACCTTCTTCTCTTCCTCTCCACCCCAGCGAGAGGAGCTAGTGCGAGAGCGGCGACGAGGAGGAGCGGCGTGAGGAGAGGAGGAGGAGCTTGAGCTCGCGAGCTCGTGTGGGAGCTCATTGGAGGGCACACAGCTGGAGCAATGCATGCAGGAGGAGGAGAGCGTCAGGGGAGTCGTCCTTGACACTGCTGCAGCTGGAGCTGTAGGCGAGGAGGCAAGGCGCGGCTATGTGCGGCGAGGGCGAGCAGGAGGAGGTTCTGGTTCTGGGTTTTTCCCAGAATCAGATGTCTGGAGTGAAGTCCATACGACGGAGTGGACGTCTGGAGGCGACTCCAGACATCTGAAGTCAGATCTTCACGAAGGTACATTCCCTTTGCGGATACGGCCATACAAGCCACTCCGCAGCTACGCTTTGCGTAGCTAATTTGAGGAGATTTTGCTGTCGCGTGTAGGGATTGCTTCGGGAAGGCGCGAGACATGCCCTCCCATGCATTTCAGATACCTGGGCAGCTTACCAGACAGCTGGAAGCACTCCCAGACGTCTGGAGAGGAGGTCTGACTTCTGGAGCTGGGTCCAGACGGTCCAGAAGAGGTTCTGGACGTCTGAGGTCGACGCAAAGCCTGAGGTGCTTTTCTGGTCACTTTTAAGACGTCCGGACATTGTGCCAGACGTATGATTTGAGTCAGTAATTCTGTTTTTGACCCGTTTAGGGTCCGTTTGAGGTCCGTTTTATGCAAATAAGATATCGGTGTTTTCCTTATGAGTTCCTCTACCTGTTAGAAGACTTTCTATAATGTTCTGAATGTTCCATTATGGTTGTTCCTTGTTATAGGATTTCGTTCCGTTGCAGGTTTGGGGCTTGCTGAGGCACGTGAGCCTGTCGTTCGAGCCCCCAATACTCCTGGGTTGTCTGGTAGAGTGGCTTCTCCTAATTTAATTATAAACCTGAATGCATGTGTGGAATGAATGATTAGAACCTAGGATGTGGCATGAATCCTAGGATGAGAAATACTTGAAATGTCTGTATGTGTGATTGAATTGCAGTCTTGAATGAGTAGATAGAAAACAACTGTCTGTTAATAAACAAGAGCTGCCTGTGAAATGTGAATTATCTGTGCTAGTTAAACAGTTACATGTGACCTTACCAGTTGTATACGTTAAATGCTAGAATACAAGCTGCATGTGTATAACTTGAGAATGGAAACGTGAATGGTAGAAATACGAGCTGCATGTGTATAATCTGAGAATAGAAATGTGAATGATGAAACCTGTTATGGAATGGTATGAGAAATATGAGCATGAACCCTACGGGGAGTTAGGAGTAGAGCTCCTGGGAATAAATGGAATGGATCTGAAAATGTAAGTGGGAAGTGTGCTGGCCCTTGAGTACGTGGTACCAAGGAGAGAGACTGTCCCCTGTTTAATGTAGAGCGGAGCTAGCCGCCCTTGGGTTGGGACCTGGGGTTAGGATTGGCCACTCTGTATCGACTTCTTGGCCCTCGCGTACATTGTATCGGGGAGAGCTACTAGTGTAGGGAGAGAGCTAGCTGTTGGTGCTAGAGCACCACGATCATTTGTTTTGATGATAACAAAACACGTGTTATTTAACATTTGCAATTTGAGTCCTAGATTTCAGGTCAATTGCAAATGTGGACGTGTTTAGACGGAACTCGAGCTCGCATCCAGGATGGATTGGAGGAGCTTAATGGAAAACAGAGGAGGTTCGCGTGGAGCAACGGATTGAAGATAGAAGACAAGAAGAATAGGATAGATTCTTTTTAATCCTTTCTTGTATCTCTTGTCTTTATTTTCTTGCTCTTTTTATTTTCCTTAGAATATTTTGTTAAAGAGCCTCAAAAAACCCTAACAGTAGTCCTAGGAACACCGGCACAACCCTAGGATACTTAGGTTCTCTGTACAATACTTAGAAAACCAATATAGGGTTCAAACAGCACTTCCAGACGTCTAATTCCAAAATCAGACGTCTGATAAAGTATTTTAAGACGTCTGACTGTTGTTTCAGACGTCTGATAACTGTTAGGCTGGAGTTAGCGTTCTGTCTGATGAAATCAGACGTCTAGACCTTAGACCAGACGTCTTAGAAGACGTCTGATGACTTTGCCAGACGTCCAATTAGTGGACCGTTGGCTGGCTTAGCATACACTCAAGATTATGACCGTTAGAGCCTTATCAGACGTCCTTAGGCCTTTCCAGACGTCTGATAAATGACCGTTTTGCCTTGGCTGACCCAAAATCTCTTCTCAAATATTTTCTAGCCGTTGCAACGTTTGGAAATCAATTCCCACAGTAAAAGCAGGTTTCCAGACGTCCAGACATAGTGCCAGACGTGCTGTATGTCGTCTAATGGACTTGCACAAAAATCCTGTTTAGATCTGATTCAAGTCAGGGAGAGACCCGCCCAAAATCAGACGTCTGACATTTTAATCAGACGTCTTAAAGTGGCCTTCCAGACGTCTGATGCTAGAGTTAGACGTCTGATTACCCTGTCAAGTGTAATCATTCTCCTGATTTCGGCCTGATTCTCTTGGGCTTTGTTCCCAACGGCTATAGAACCTTTTCTAAGCCTTCCAAAGCCTTCCTAAGGCCTCTATAAATAGAGGGGAGCCTTTACACACCAAGATGCACTAAGAGAAACTAAGACACACTTGGATACACTTAGCTACACACTTTCACACTCTTTTGTGTCCAGAAAAGATCTTGCTCTCTAAGCTCAAGTTCTACATCTTGAGAGCATCAAGCCTTCGCGCACCCGCTCTCCCGCCGTTGTTCACGAGAGCGACATTGCGCCGTTGCGTGGCTCACGCACCCGCGTCATCGTCGACGCACTCCTTGCAAAGGGGAGTTTCCTAAATCCTATAGAAGCTTAGGTTTATTACTTTGTTGGCTCTATAGGTTTGTTGTTTATTTTATCTTTGTTATTTAGTTGGGTATTCGCTTTGCGAATTCCCGTCTCCTTCGTGGGACAAAATCCTTCTCGTGGAGGAAGGGGTTGAGGAACGCTACCCTCGTACTTGTAGCGTGGTTGTACTGAGGTTGAATCACCCTCGTTTTAAAGTGATTCGGTTAGTGGATTTGATCAACTAGGTTGATCGGAAAATCCTAACTCGAGAGGGTTAGATGGTGGTTTTCACCCGGTTTGGGTTTCCACCTAAAAACAGTTGTCTACATTGTGCGATTGTCTTTCTGTGTGATTGCTTATTTTGTGAAAATTGTTTATTATTTTATTTCCGCAATTTATTACGTCACCCCCTCTTCGAGTAGGGAAATCTTCAGTTGGTATCAGAGCAGGTCTCGCGAAATCGGCGTTACAAACCGGCGAGGATCTAGATCATGGAGGGAAGCATAGCCGCAATCAGAATCTCTGAGGGGCAGTCCACCGTCCGACCACCCTACTTTGACGGGAACAACTACAGCTATTGGAAGTTGAGGATGAAGACGTGGCTCCAAGCCACTGAATTCGAGGTATGGGGATGTTGCGAAACCCCATACGAGATCCCGAAGCGACCCCAAGGAGGCTACTCGCAGGTGCAGATTCTAGAGCTCTCACTCAACGCAAAGGCAATGAATGCCTTGTATTGCGCATTGAGTCCAAAAGAATTCGAACGAATCCAAGAGTGCACCATCGCCCACGAGATATGGAGGAGGTTGGAAGGCACTCATGAGGAGACAAGCTCGGAAGAAGATCACGAGAAGGAGGAAACCGCTTGCTTTGGTTTCATGGCCAGAGGAAGCAACAGCGACAGCGAAAGCGGAAGCGACGACAGCGACAATGAGGTAAATCTCGATTTACAAGAAGCTTTTAATGAACTATTTGAGATTAGTAAATCACTTAAGATAGAAAATAAAAGCATTAAGAAGAACCTTAGTTTTCTTAAAAATGAAAATGATAGGTTAGAAAAACAACTTAAGGACATAGAAGCTAGTCCTAAAAATGATAACCTATTATTAGAAAATCAAGACCTCATTAATGAAAATAATAAGTTGATTGAGGAAAATGATAGTCTAAAGTTAGAAATCTATGATTTAAAGACTAAGATGCAAACTATAAAAAAAGAAATTGCATGTCTTAGGGAAAATTCTAACAAATTAATCAACAAAGTAGACAATTTTTATAGCCCTAAGGTTGAGAAAGGATCTCCATCAAGGAGACCCGCCAACAGATCCGGATCCAAGCTCACTTGGATACCGAAGAAAAAATTAGAATCTTGTTTTGTAGGGTTCAGGGATAATTACAACACAAAGGACTGGACCTACAAACTCAAAGCTGGTCAACTCAAGTTGGGAGAACCAAGGAGTAGACCAAGGAGGAGAACAAGAAGACCGACGAGACGGTGAACAAACGACGGACCCACCGCACGTCGACCGCCAGACTGGAGACCGGCGCCGATGCCCGGGCCTCCAAGCTACGGATGGGAGCCCCATCCGATGTGGCATCCACCACCACCATTCGGGCCATTTTGTTGGCCATGGTAGGTGAGGTAAAATTCTTAACCCTATCTTTTTATAAGCAGTTAGATAGGGGAGTTAAAATGATGAGCTAATTGTCAATTTTTAAGGGGGAGATATAAGGTAGCTAAATTTCCTTTAGTAAGGGGGAGAAAAATAATAGCTATCTTGTTACAAAAAGGGGGAGAATATCACCTTTGTTAAAATAAATTCATAGAAGAGCATGTCTTAAGGGGGAGTAATATGAAATATAAAATCAATTAAACCTTTTTGATAATGTCAAAAAGGGGGAGGATTTTCTGCATTATTATTTATGATTTTGTCATCATCAAAAAGGGGGAGATTGTTGGTGCTAGAACACCACGATCATTTGTTTTGATGATAACAAAACATGTGTTATTTAACATTTGTAATTTGAGTCCTAGATTTCAGGTCAATTGCAAATGTGGACGTGTTTAGACGGAACTCGAGCTCGCATCCAGGATGGATTGGAGGAGCTTAATGGAAAACAGAGGAGGTTCGCGTGGAGCAACGGATTGAAGATAGAAGACAAGAAGAATAGGATAGATTCTTTTTAATCCTTTCTTGTATCTCTTGTCTTTATTTTCTTGCTCTTTTTATTTTCCTTAGAATATTTTGTTAAAGAGCCTCAAAGAACCCTAACAGTAGTCCTAGGAACACCGGCACAACCCTAGGATACTTAGGTTCTCTGTACAATACTTAGAAAACCAATATAGGGTTCAAACAGCACTTCCAGACGTCTAATTCCAAAATCAGACGTCTGATAAAGTATTTTAAGACGTCTGACTGTTGTTTCAGACGTCTGATAACTGTTAGGCTGGAGTTAGCATTCTGTCTGATGAAATCAGACGTCCAGACCTTAGACCAGACGTCTTAGAAGACGTCTGATGACTTTGCCATACGTCCAATTAGTGGACCGTTGGCTGGCTTAGCATACACTCAAGATTATGACCGTTAGAGCCTTATCAGACGTCATTAGGCCTTTCCAGACGTCTGATAAATGACCGTTTTTCCTTGGCTGACCCAAAATCTCTTCTCAGAGATTTTCTAGCCGTTGCAACGTTTGGAAATCAATTCCCACAGTAAAAGCAGGTTTCCAGACGTCCAGACATAGTGCCAGACGTCCTGTATGTCGTCTGATGGACTTGCACAAAAATCCTGTTTAGATCTGATTCAAGTCAGGGAGAGACCCGCCCAAAATCAGACATCTGACATTTTAATCAGACGTCTTAAAGTGGCCTTCCAGACGTCTGATGTTAGAGTTAGACATCTGATTACCCTGTCAAGTGTAATCATTCTCCTGATTTCGGCCTGATTCTCTTGGGCTTTGTTCCCAACGGCTATAGAACCTTTTCTAAGCCTTCCAAAGCCTTCCTAAGGCCTCTATAAATAGAGGGGAGCCTTTACACACCAAGATACACTAAGAGAAACTAAGACACACTTGGATACACTTAGCTACACACTTTCACACTCTTTTGTGTCCAGAAAAGATCTTGCTCTCTAAGCTCAAGTTCTACATCTTGAGAGCATCAAGCCTTCGCGCACCCGCTCTCCTGCCGTTGTTCACGAGAGCGACATTGCACCGTTGCGTGGCTCACGCACCCGCGTCATTGTCGACGCACTCCTTGCAAAGGGGAGTTTCCTAAATCCTATAGAAGCTTAGGTTTATTACTTTGTTGGCTCTATAGGTTTGTTGTTTATTTTATCTTTGTTATTTGGTTGGATATTCACTTTGCGAATTCCCGTCTCCTTCGTGGGACAAAATCCTTCTCGTGGAGAGAAGGGGTTGAGGAACGCTACCCTCGTACTTGTAGCATGGTTGTACTGAGGTTGAATCACCCTCGTTTTAAAGTGATTCGGTTAGTGGATTTGATCAACTAGGTTGATCGGAAAATCCTAACTCGAGAGGGTTAGGTGGTGGTTTTAACCCGGTTTGGGTTTCCACCTAAAAACAATTGTGTACATTGTGCGATTGTCTTTCTGTGTGATTGCTTATTTTGTGAAAATTGTTTATTATTTTATTTCCACAATTTATTACGTCACCCCCTCCTCGCAGGGCCCCCAAAACCTTCACTAGCCACCCCATGGGGCCCGGGGTTCAGCTAGCCACCTTACACCGACTTGCTAGGCTCACTGGGCAAACCAGGGTAGTCAAATGAGGGTGCGCGGACTGTGGAGGGGCGAGACCCCTATTTGGTTCTGAGGGGCTAGACCCCTGTTACTGAGAGGGCTAGGCCCTATATTGTTCCGTGCTGTACTTTGAGCGTACCTATTAACGGAAACGACTGATCGCGCGCCAGTGTGGGGTAGCTACCTGTGCGCTTATCGCGCGTGCCATAGTCACCGTTACGTCTGTACGTGACCTTGGGGTGGTTGATTGGGTGTAGGACCACCAAGCAGACTCTCCCAACCAGGAGAGCACCACGTGCGACTTCTACTCTTCAGAAAAGACTGCAATCAAGATCGTTCCCACGAGGAACATTCAAGATCAAGAAAGAGATCTGAAAAGAATAAATCAATGGGTGAAAAGGAATAACTTATAAAGTAAAGAAATTGGAATATATAGTTATTAAGGTCTGTACTGTTAAAACACTTTAAGATGTCTGGGACTTGGGTCAGACGTCTGGTCAGACGTTTAGACACCTTCCCAGACGTCTGGAAATCAATTTTTTTTGTGTACGTCCTTGAGTCTGCACACGTGCCGCGCGCAGACAGTATGCAGCCGCATTTCTTCTCTCTCCTCTCGCCGATGAACCCTAACCTCACCCTTATAAACCCCCCTCCTCTCCCTCACGCCACCCCACTTCCATCCACCCTTCTTCTTCCCCAGCGAGAACGGTGAGCAACAGGCAGCGAGTGGCGAGCGTGAACAGTGTGGGAGGAGAAGAGCTGCGAGGGGAAGAGAGGAGAGTGCGCGAGCTCGTGAGGGAGCTTGCTGGAGAGCTCACGGCCAGTCGGCGCATGCGAGAGGTGGAGAGTCGTGTCGGGGAGGTCCTCCCCAACACTGCTGCAACCAAAGCAGCGGTCGAGCGGGCACGGCGCGGCCACGCGCAGCGCGAGAAGGCGAGGGCAGTCTCTGGTTCTGGGATTTTCCCAGAATCAGACGTTTGGATCTACATTCAGACGACGTAGACGTCTGGAGAAGGCTCCAGACGACTGAAAGGTAAATCCCGCGACGTACACCTTCCTTTGTGGATACGACCATGCAGGCCGTTTTGCCGAGGCACTGTTCCGTGACATATTGAGCAGATTTTGCGTCGTGCATGCAGGATTTGCTTCGGGAAGGTGCGAGACACGCCCTCCCATGCAGTTCAGACGTCTGGGCGAGGCACCAGACGGTGGGAAGCGTCTCTAGATGTCCGGAGAGGTGGTCGGACGTCTGGAACTAGGTCCAGACGGTTCAGCAGAGTCCCTGGACGTCTGAGGAGTAGCGCAGAGTTGAGATAAGGTTCTGGACTTTTTTTAAGACATCTGGAAGGTGTTCTAGACGTCTGACATGAATCAGAATTTTCAGTTTTAACCCGTTTAGGATCCGTTTGAGGTCTGATTTCCGCAATTAAGATTTCGTTGTTCTTCGTATAAGTTCCTCTACTTGTTGGAATACTTTTATCATGTTCTGAGTGGTCTCTTGTGATAGGACCTCGTTCTGTTGCGGATTTGGGGTTTGCTGAGGCACATGGACCTACCGATCAAGCCCCCATTACTCCTAGGTTTACTGATAGAGTGGCTTCCCCTAGTTAAATTACCAACATGAATGCATATTTGGAATGAATGATAGATCCTAGGGTATGACATGAATCCTAGGACTAGAAACACTGGAATAGTTGTATGGAATGTATGAATTGCAGTTTTGGATGAGTAAATGGAATAATAACAATTGCCTGTAAATGGATAACAGCTGCCTGTGAAATGTAAAGTATTGTTGTTAGCGACTGTTGCATGTAAATTCCTGTTGTTACAATAAAATACGAGCTGCCTGTATATGAATTATTGAATGTTGGAAACACGAGCTACTTGCAAATAAACCTGGAATGTGATAGAAAAGTTACATGCTACATGTGTAGAACCTGAGAAATGGAAATAGAAATGATGAAACCTAGTATGACTTAGGCTGAGAAACATGAGCATGAACCCTACGGGGAATTAGGAGTAGAGCTCCTAGAAATAAATGGAATGGAACTGGAAATGAGAATGGGGAAGTGAGCTGGCCCTTGAGTACGGAGTACCAAGGAGAGTGACTGTTCCCCTGTTTAGTGCAAAGCGGAGCTAGTCACCCTAAGGTTGGGACCCAGGGTTAGGATTGGCCACTCTGTACCGACTTTGTAGCCCTCGTGTACACTATACCAGGGAGAGCTACTAGTGTAGGGACAGAGCTAGCCACCCCACGGGGCCCGAGGTTCTGCTAGCCGCCCTACACCGACTTGTTAGGCCCACTGGGCAAACCAAGGTAGTCAGGCGAGGGTGCGCGGACTGTGGAGGGGCGAGACCATTGTTTGGTTCTTAGGGGCTAGACCCAGGTTATTGAGAGGGCTATGCCCTATACTGGTTCCGTGCCGTACTTTGGGCACACCCGTTAACGGAAACGACTGACCGCGTGCCAGTGCGGGGTAGCTACCCATGCGTTTATCGCGTGTGCCGTAGTCACCGTTACGTCTGTCAGTGACCTTGGGGTGGTTGACTGAGTGTAGGACCACTACGGGAGACTCTCCCAGCCAGGAGAGCACCACGTGCTACTTCTACTCTTCGGAAAAGACTACAATCAAGATCGTTCCCACGAGGAACATTCGAGATCAAGAAAGAGACCTGATAAATAAACCAAGTGATGAAAGAAAGAATAATTAGTTAAATAAAGAAACAAATTGAAAATAACAGTTACCTGTCCACCTTTACTGTTTTAGTTAGCTGGTTGCCACTCTACTCAGCGTTCGCTGATGTTTTGTACTCGTAACCTTTTTCCGGTCCAGGTGTTGAGTAGCCAGAGCCTACGGCTGCAGAGGGTGCTGGGCCTAGTAGAGCTCAGTAGTTGTACCTTGTTGTTGTACTCCATTTCCTGTTGTAGTGAGTAACTTTGTTACACTTCTGTACTCTTTTATTATGAACTTTATATTCCTGTACCTGTTTAATTTTCTACTGTTGTGATGGTGTGTACTGTAGTAGTTTACTTCTTTACTGCTGTACTTTTGTTACTGTTAGTTGCTTGCATGGTAAATGTGATTTATTTTACTGCTTTTTAGTTACTTTCTCGTTGGACGACTGGGTCTTGGGATCAGTCGAGTTGGTCCGGTTTCGTGTCCTGTAGGGATTCGGGAACCGGGTCGTAACAATAGTTACCTGTTAGGTTTTACTGCTTTAGTTAGCTGGTTGCCACTCTACTCAGCGTTCGCTGACTTTGTGTACTCATAACCCTTTTCAGGTCCAGGTGTTGAGCAACCTGAGTCTTCGGCTGCAGAGGGTGCTGGGCCTAGTAGAGCCTAGAAGCAGTAGTCTTCTTTGTTGTACTTTCTGTCGTAGTGAGTTCAGACTTTTGTACCTTTACATTTCTATATCTTTACGTTCCTATACCTTGTTATTATTTTACTATTGTGGTGGTGATATGTACTGTAGCAACTTTTACTTTCTTACTGCTTGTACTCTTTTTACTGTTAGTTGCATAGCATTGTAAATGTGGTTTATTTTCCTACTTTTTGGTTATTTCTTGTTGGATGACTGGGTCTTGGGATCTGTCGAGTCGGGCCGATCTCATGTCCTGTAGGGATTCGGGAACCGAGTCATGATAGGATGGCTAGGATATGATTTGGGAGGTAGTTGGGGATCCTGTGGCTAGGAATAAATGGCACTGAATGAGGGGGTACAAGGGGGGTGGTTATGGCTTTGGTGCCCCTTAGAGTTGGCACCAAAATGGGCCTTCTAGAAGGCTATTAGGTGGTGCCATCTTAGGGTTCTAGAAGCGGGGTATGTGGGTGGCTAGATGTGGATGTAGGGTTAGGTGTATGGTGGATATGGGAGGTAGGGTTGGCGCCAAAATGGGAGGTGGTTAGGGTTAGGTTTTGGCGCCAACTCTAGGCACCTTTTGGTGGAAGGTGAGGGGTGAAGAGATGGCTAAGGTTGGAGCCAACTTAGGGTGGACTAGGTGGAGCTTAGGTGGGCTTGAGGTAGAGGTAGTTAGGTTGGACTTTAGGGTGGTGGATGGCCCAAGGAGCTGTAGCTTAGCTAAGCTAAGATAAGATAAGCTAGCTTAGCTAGTAATGGAGTAGAGGAGGAGGCAATGGGAGCTAGGGTAGGAGTTGGATAGAGGAAGTCTGGAGCTGAACCGGAGCTGGCAGCTAGTGAAGAGGGTGGCATGGAGCTACTTTAGCTGGCTTAGCTTGCTATTTCTTTGCTATCTGCCAAGCCAAGCTAAAGTAAGCTGGCTTCTACCAAAAGGAGTTGAGGTGAGCTGGGTCTGGTGCTCTCGGGGAAGATCAAGCTAGTTGAGGCAGCTAAGGTAGCTTAGCTCAACTGAGTTGAGCTAGGCTGAGTCTCCGGGAGCTGGACTTGAGCTTCCTGAGCTAAGATGAAGTCATCTTCAGCTGGTTGGAGTTGAGTAGAGCTCGGTGTAGTTGGTCTTGAGCTGAGGTGAACTCCATTAAACTCAACTGAGTTAGCTAGAGCTCCCAGTGAACTGATGGGAGCTGAGATGAGCTAGACTCAGCTAAGTTGAGTTTGATCTGAGCTGACTTGAGCTAAGGTGAGCTAAGATGAGCTCTCTTGAGCTGCCATTTAGCTGCGATGAGTTGAATGGAGCTGGGATGAGCTAACCCTAGTTCAAGTGAGATGGATTCCAACTATGGTGAGCTGGATCAAGCTGACTTCCAGCTGGTTTGGGCTTCGTCACCAGTTGCTTTCTCGAGTGCTAGGGTTATAGGGATCTAACAATCTGTTTATCCCTAACACTCACAAAAACATGTCAAAAAGACAATAAAAAGTAAAATGCATGCCTAACCTAATTTATGCCTAAATGCAACCCAAAAACCCGTTTGCAGAGCAAAAACCTAAGAGCTAGGTTTGTTTTAATGCATAAGAATGATGATAAACTAGCGTTTATCACAACCCAGCAAGGATCTGATGGAGGGAAAGATGTTCAAAGGACACGACACCTCGCGACCACCTTATTTCGTAGGTATAGATTTCTTTTATTGGAAAACCTGTATGTCCTTATGGTTGCAGGCCTACGACTTCTAAGTGTGCAAAAAATGCGAGTCTGCATTTGTGATTCCCAAGAAACCTGTAGAAGGTTACTCGGAAGGTCAGATTTGGGATCTCAACCTCAATGCAAAGGCTATGTATGCCTTGTATTGTATGTTGAGTTCGGAAGAATTCGAACAAATCCAAGAGTGCACCACCGCCCACGAGATATGGAGGAAGTTAGAAGGCACTCATGAAGAAGCTTGCTCGGAGGAAGGAGAAGAATCCGATAAGGAAACCGCATGCCTTGGTTTTATGGCAATCGCGAATAGTGATAGCGACGACGGCGACGATGAGGTAAATTCAGATTTACAAGATGTTGTTAATGAATTGTATGAGCTTAGTAAGTCACTAAAAATAGAAAATAAGAGTATGAAAAAGAATCTTAGTTTTCTTAAATCTGAAAATGAAAGGCTAGAAAATAAACTTAAGGATCTAGAAATAAGCCCTAGCTTCAACATTTCTGAAATGAATAACTTGTTGTTAGAGAATAATGACCTAATCAATAAGAATGGTAAATTGATTGAGGAAAATACTAGTTTAAAAATGGAAATTTCTTATTTAAAAACTAAGATGTATGTTGTAGAAAAAAAACTTACATGTCTTAGGGAAGAATCTAATAAATTGATGAATAAATTAGATAACTTTTCTAATGATAAAGTTAGCCTTAGTCATAAGAATGAGAAAGGATCTCCTTCTAGGAGACTAAGTAACAAATCCGGATCCAAGCTAACTTGAATATTGAAAGTTCAAGTAGAATCTTATTTTGTAGGTTTTCAAGGAGGTTACAACATAAAAGATTAGACCTACAAACTTAAGAACGGTCAACTAGAATTGGGAGGACCAAGGAGTAGACCAAGAAGACGAGAAGATCAACGAGATGATGAACAATCAACCAAGTCGTGTCACGTCAACCGCCAAATTGGAGACCGGCGCCGATACGCGGACATTTAAGCTACGGATGGGAGCTCCATCCGGTTTGGCATCCACCTCCATTTGGGCCATTCTATTGGCCATGGTAGATGAGGTAAACCTTTAACCCTATCTCTTTATCATTAGTATATAGATAGGGGGAGTTAAAATTGATGAAGCTATCTGTCCATCATTAAGGGGGAGGTTTTAAAAATAACATAGCTATATTGCCTTTAGAAAGGGGGAGGTAATAACATAGCTATCTTGTTTTATGGAAAAGATGAAATTAGAAGAGCATGTTTTAAAGGGGAGTTTAGGATAATTAAAAATTGTAATACCTTTTTGATAATGACAAAAAGGGTGAGGATTTTATGGATTATTATTTATGATTTTGTCATCATCAAAAGGGGGAGATTATTGGTGCAAGGGTACCACGATCGTCAATTTTGATGTAACAAAACACTTATGTTTTAACATTTATATTTAAGCTTTAGATTTCAGGAAAATGCAAATGAATACAAGTATGAAGAACTTCAAAGCTCGCGTCCATGGTGGATTAGAGGAGCTCGTTGGAGGAGAAGGAGCTTCACTCAGAACGATAGTTTGAAGAAGGAAGGAGATGAAGAATATGATAAATACTCTTTTCATGTATTCTTTTGTAATTCTTTTGCTCTTTATTCTTTGTGTCTAGATATATGTTAAAGAGCCTCAACGGATCTAATCTGTAGTCCTAGGAATACTTGCACAACCTTAGGACACTTAGGTTTTCCGTAGAGAACTTAGAAAACCTAAATAAGTTTCAGACAGACTTATCAGACATCTAATCTGATAATCAAACGTTTGATAGTGAACTTTAAGACGTCTGAACGTTGAATTAAACGTCCAAACTTTTAGGGCTGGTCGTAGAACCTTCTGTCTGTTGATTTCAAACGATCAACCCTTAGTCCAGATGTCTTAGTAGACGTCTGATGACTTTGACAGACATCCAATTAGTGGAACGTTGGCTTAGAAAATGATCGTTGAGGTTTTGACCTTTGATCTTCTATCAGACGTCCTTAGAGGACTCCAGACGTTTGATATGTAGCCATTTTGCCTCGATTAACCCTAAATTGCTTTCCTAGATGAATATTACCATTTGGACCTCGGGAAATCAATTCCCGCAGTTATCTAGGTTTCCTAATGTCCAAACAAAGTGCCAGACGTCCTGTACGTCGTCTGATTGATTTACACCAGAACCCTGTTTAGGTCTGATGAGAGTCAATAAGAGAATCCGTCTAATATTAAACGTCTGATCTAATTTCCAGACGTCTTAAACATGACTTCTAAATGTTTGATCTTTGTTTCCATATGTCTAATAATCTTGTCAGAATCATTAATGATTCTGATTACGGCCTGTTCTGCCTTGGGATAATTTCCAACGGCTATGGAAGCCTTCCAAGGCTTACTAAAGCCTTCCTAGGCCACCTATAAATAGAGGGGTAGCCCTCCCTTGTTAATACACACATAGCAATACCATTTCCAAAGCTCTAACTCTCCAAGCATTCATTTCACACTTGAGAGCTTTGTCCAGCTGTGCACCCGCTCTCTCTCCGCGATTACGAGAGCGACACAGTGCTTACGCGTGATTCACTCACCCACGTCGTCAAGTCGACACACCCCCAGTAAAGGGAAGTTCCTCACCTATAGTAGCTAGATTCAATTATTTACTTTGTGGCTATATAGGTTTGTGTTGTAATTTTACTTTGTTATTTGGTTGGATATTCGCTTTGTGAATTCCCGTATCCTTCGTGGGACAAAAACCTTCTCGTGAAGAGAAGAGGTTTGAGGCATGCTACCCTCGTTTAAAGTAGTGTCAGTTGTAAGAGGTTGAACTATCCTCGTTAAAGTAGTTCGTTAGTGGATTTTGATCGACTTGGTCGATCAAAAAATCCTAACTCGAAAGGGTTAGGTGATGGTTTTCACCCGATTTGGGTTTCCATCTAAAAATACTTGTGCAAATTGTGTGATTGATCTTTGTGAAGTTGTTTTACATTAATTTCGCATTTTATATTATATCTCGCAAATCTCACCTCCTCCCGTAGGAATCAACAGAAAGTATGTGTTGTGCATGCTCTCTATGTTGTTTCTATCTTGTGTTTAAGTATGGAAGTGTTTTAGGGTACTTATAGAAGGCCTAGGAACACTCTAAATAGGCTTAGGAATAAGATATTCTTGTTGAAACAATTAAAGGCCATTAGAAGTTAGGTCAAAAATCTAGAAAATGGAGCAAATCCATCAGTCAGCACTTATCAGATGATGCCTTGTTGGCGCCCTGTAACTTGGTTGGTCGACCAAAACTAATTCTTGGTTGGCGCTCTTGAACTGGGTTGGTTAACCAAAACTAATTCTTAGTTGGTGCCGTAAAACAAGTGTTAAGAGCCAATCTAGGTCTTCACTGGTTGGTCAATCATCAGTCATCCAACACTATTGTGATTGGTTGATAGCTAGTCGACTGGCTTCTAAAAGGCTTTTGGTTTTGGTCTTTCTGGACATGGGTATTTTAGTCTATTGGTTGTCGGATTCATAGAATCAGACAACACCCTGCTATAGGATTGGTTGATGTTTGGTTGTCTGGTTAGTGAGGCCTTCGAGGGTGATTAGTCCAATGAATTAGGATAATTAATACTTAACTATTTCTAATAAATTTGAGCATTAAGCACTCAACATTTGCCTAATTGGTCGACACATGATTGATGAGCTAGTACTCGATTAGTTGGTGGGTTCAGCAGTCAGACAACTGGCTTCTAAAGGGTTGGTTGGTGCCCTTGAACTGAAAAAGGTTATTTTGTTGCCTTTAGGTGATGGGTTAGGATCCCTACGTGACCTAACGGCTAGCTAGGTTTGCTAACATTATTTTTAGCCTCTTTAACAATAGTCTAATTAAGGAAAGTGAAAAGACAATAAAGATACAATAATTACAATAAAAGATAATTAACAACTAAATCTTCTTCCTCAAGGCTTCAACCTTCACTTCTTTACTCCATAATGCTTTTCTTCTATGCTCCTTAATTTATTTCCTTGATAGCCCTTCATAGAGCTTGAGCTTGGGCTTAAAATCCATCAAGGTTAATCTATTTGCTAAACTTAAAATATTAGCCTCCACGGTTAATATAAAACAAATTCATTTTATTATCATCAAAATCAGTGATTGTGTATTTATGCACCAATAATCCATCTCTTTTTGACGATGACAAAACTGCATACATAAAGTAAAGTACACTGAATTGGAACTAAAAATGTATATAATGTGAATTGAAATAAAATTTCTAGTTGTGCGACATAAAATGACAGATAGAAAAATTTGTAAAGCAATAAGTACAAGCAAGTTGTAGGGTTGCTACAACTCTTATATCCTAAAGTGAAAGTGGAAGAGCATGTCCAAAGTATAAGTGAGTTAATCAAATGTGCTTAAGTTTTTCGAGACTCAATTGAACCCATGGTGAAGGTTGTCATGCCTTTTCAACCAAGCAACATTGATCTCCAATGTTGTTGCCTAAAGTTGTTGTCACTTCCGACTTAGGAACATATGGTAAAAGTTGTCATCCTTTCTCGTTTGGGCTTCCAATGAATGAAATGTGTGTTAGAAGAATATTTTGAAATATTAAAATGGGTTATTAACATTATTAGGATGGCTGGACGGGTCTTTGCCCTCTTTTCCGAAACGTCGTGGCTCCTCTCCTCCGATCAAAAACATAAGGAGTTTTGTGTACGCATAGATATTCTATAAGGGGCCTGTGTCTATAACAAAAAAAAGAAGAAGCAATAATCAATAGCATTTAATTCAGACCTGTTGTCCGTCTCCCTCTCTCTGGATAACTCGGGGGAATGAGCACATATGTGCACATGAGTTACCTTATCTTATTATTTAATTTGATGCCACATGATACATTACCCATTACATCAAAAAACGAATGAATAAATTCCGTTTCCCACGTCCTTGACTCTAAAAAACTAATTATATATAGATGTTGTCGACATTATGTGCTAAGCTAACCAAGTTGACTTTCCATGGATTTTGACTCTCTGCCGATTTTTTTGCATCTCAATGTGCTTGACAATGATCGCCATGAAATTTGAGCCTTTCATTGACTCCATGGTTAATTCACGCAATATCGAAGTTTATCACATAAATAATAAGGTAAAATAAAGCAATACCTTACGTACGTTGATACTTATAACAGTTATTCGATTGCACATCTCTATTAACTCTATTTAACTACATTTCTACCATACGCTTTATACAAGGAGAACCTTAGCAGTTGATCTGAATTGTATATATATGCTACTTTCTAGCATGAATATTGTATATTTTCAATCATTTAGATGTAACAAGTAATCTATACATTACAGTACAATATAAACCATCGTTGGAAAATCTTCTTACCGATGACCATCTATTTTTTTCCATTTTAATTTCGATCCCAAAAATAGCATCCAGCAACAATGACGGAGGCAATCCCTGGACTCGCGCACTTTGGGTTCTTTTCAGTCCACCACCTGTGCTTTTTTTTTTGGCTTCACCATGTAGATATACGTAGTAATAGTAACCTAAAATTTTTATCCTACAGACATCACATCCTTCAATTATAAAATAACATATTTCAAAGTTAGATAGCATTAAATATTTCTTAATATAATGGATAAATATTTTAAGAAAAAAGTATTTTTAACTTGCATCTGTAGATCAAAATTTCAATGCTAAAGACGTTGAACCTTAAACATTTCAATGTTAAAGAAGTTGAACCACACGTAGATATAAAAGTTTAGAAAGAAAGAATTTTTTTTTTTTGTAAATAAAACTCAATGCGATGACAAGCCCATTCATTGATATTTCTAACAACCCCACCCCCCCGCCAACCATATTATTTCTGGCAACATCCCGTCCAACAAGCACATTCCAACCCATTAGCATGTAATAAGCATCCATATTTTCAACCAGCAGCAATATAGGAAATATAGTTGCCTTAATCCAGCAGCAATTGTTAGGAAATATATTTCCGACATCTGTATATGGTACAAATGATGGAGTACATAATGTCCTTTCTTTTTTCTTTTTTGCGGAAATGACACGTAATATTATTGGTTCCCATCTAATCGTGGTCAATCACTATTTTATGCACACTTGCCCTCTCCTCTGCTTATTAATAAATAGCCTTCATTCCCTGTTCTTCGTCTCTTCAATTTCCCAATTCATACAAGCTATACTAATGGCAAGCTACCAAAAATATCATGACACCCTCCTCCTCCTCCTCCTCCTCCTCCTCTTCTTGCTTGTGATACCTCAAGTGTCAAGCCAACATCATCATACACAAGGAGGTGAATGCCCTCGCGATCACGAGGACGAGGACCACCACGACCCATCGGCGGCTCGAAAGCTCCAAATCATCGGTATAGTCTCTATCCTTGTAGGGTCAGCATTGGGCGTACTCATTCCAATCCTTGGGAGGCGATTCCGCGCAATCCAACCGGATAGCAGCATCTTCTTCCCCATCAAAGCTTTCGCGGCCGGTGTCATATTGGCGACCGCGATGATCCACATGCTGCCAGGGGGCATTGCGAAGCTAAGCTCTCCTTGCCTAAAGGAGAACCCGTGGCACATGTTCCCATTCGGGGGATTCATCGCCATGCTGGCTGCGGTTGGCACGTTTATGATTGAGAACCTCGCAGCCAGCTACTACGAGAGAGTGAATCTAAACAAGGCCCGACCGGTGAAAGATGCTAACGACGAAGAGGAGGCAAATTCTAGTAATACTATCATTCGTGCCCAAACCGACGCTACCAGCCATGGACACGCACACGGGATGGTGATGCCTTTGGATGGAGAAACTTTGCGTCACAGAATTGTTTCTCAGGTTAATTGGTCGTTTGTTTATCTTGAAATCTCCTCTGCCTTAATTAACATATCATCTGGCTAATTAATTAACATAGTTCATGTCTTTGACACCATTTATCAATTCAATTATACATAAATATTGCATAAACAACCTGCAGCGTGCGTGCTTCCCATAACTTCTTCCTTTCCTTTTTTTTTTTGCTTTCTCGTGGCACCTGCTGAATTCTGTGCTTTCTGCGACGAAAAAAGTAGTGCCG
Organism: Thalassia testudinum; assembly: GCA_037157565.1. Taxonomy (NCBI): domain Eukaryota; kingdom Viridiplantae; phylum Streptophyta; class Magnoliopsida; order Alismatales; family Hydrocharitaceae; genus Thalassia; species Thalassia testudinum. The sequence goes on from JAZHRO010000013.1 coordinate 125,732,738, forward strand.
TCTCTAATTTTTTCAATCTAACAAAAGTGTTGCAGTTCCATGTTATCCTTCGATCATAAAATCAATATTTATTTTTTTTTCAAAAATAAGATTCAGAGCATATGGTCCCATGGATGGGTGATAAGCCAACTACTCGATTATCTATATATATACACTGGACTATATATTCAGATGGATCAACGTAAATATCGTTTAATTTTCATGCAGGTGCTGGAGTTCGGAATTGTCACCCACTCTGTGATTATTGGTATAGCCATCGGTACTTCCCGAAGCCCCTCCACCATAAGGCCTCTAGTTGCAGCTATAACCTTCCATCAATTCTTCGAGGGCATGGGGCTTGGAGGATGTCTAGTTCAGGTACAATCATAATTACTTAGACTAATCACGTTAAACAATACATAGCTAATTAATTAGAATGATGTATTTTTGGTTACTTTATTATTGTTAAAAATGATTTTAGAATATCTGTAGATGCAGAAAGTTCATCGTCAAGACCTTCGAATGAATAGATAGATCACATGAAAAAGGATGATTTCGTTCTTTGTAAAACAAAAGATTATCCTTTGTTTAAAAGTACAATAAAGTACCACCACCAACAACTATTAAATCTTCTCCCACATCAAGTCGGGTTAGCTAGGAGGATTTTTTTTGTCACAATTCAGATCTATTTTGAGTTATTTCTAGACTTAAATTTAAGTAATTGACATTATACTTATACTAAATAATTTTCTCCCAATACTTCTTTAGTCTTCTTTCCCTCATCTTAGCAGGTTCAACCATCAACTCTTCACATCAATGAGTCTTCCCAAAAAAATAAGAATTTATTTACAAATGTGAATGAATATATCATTTTTTTGTTTAGGAATAGATCATAGCAATGTAAATAATGTTGGATTTGAGAGTCTAATTACATCAATTACGATGCAATTGTTATATGATGACGTAGGGATTCATATTGAAATCAGTAAGATTTGAGAGAGATTTTTAATCCCATATTAGAAGTGGACAAAACTCTTATCGAGTGTAAAAAGCTTCTGCCTCCCATGACTTATATAGCAAAAAGTGAGAGGTAGGGTTGGGGATCACGCACGCATGAGCGCGCACCCTGCCACGGCCTAGCTCAGGCTCGGGGTCGGCTGAGAATCAATTTGGAACTTGTACTCCTTTTGCTACGGATTTTTAATATCACGATTTTAACCTAGATTAGTCGATCAAAATTTAAAATTGGTCGACCAATTGTTTTGGTCGATTAATGAATTTAGTTTAGTCGATTAATTGGATTGGTAGACCAAAGAGTGAAGTTTGATCGACCAATTATTTTAGTCGATCAATTGCCGTGTTTCCATAAAACGAGAATTTCCTTAATCGTATGGTCGTTGGCTCTATATAAGAATCATAAGGGAACTCTTATTTGACACATGATAAGAGCAAAAAAACTCTCTCCACTCTCTCCCCTTCTCTCTCGTTCTTGTATCTCTTTCTTGGGCATTCATTCGACGTGAAATTGGTAGAAAAATCCCCAATCACTTTTGTTCGTCTTGCACAAGGAGATTGAGAGATCTACGATAAGTTTTTGATTGATCAAACCATTCAATTGGTAGATCAATCGGGAATTTGGTTGGGAACCAAATTCTCTCGACTTCGTTCACTTGAGTTGATTTTTGAGGACGTCCAAGATTGGAGTGCACCGAATCTTGGAGGTGGATCGTCGTATCCTAGGGAGAGTTCGTCAAACCCCGACACATCGGTATTGTGAGGGGTGATACCTTCTTTAAAGGAAATCCTTAATGGGCACTTCGATCGAAGTAAAATCTAATCCATTTTCGTTTTGTTTATTTGTACTATTGCATGTTATTTGTTCTTTATTTTATTCTGGATCTTTCGAAATCATGTTTGATTTGCTTGATTTAATATTTTTGATTTATGTAAAAACGTTAGAAATGCATATGTTTTTATTTATTTCTTTCCTATATGCGTTAATTTCAACAATCTTAAAGAATGTATCGCTTAGATCTAAAATATTTGGGATGTTGGAAATAACTTTCAAATCACGTGTAGACTTATCTACTATGCCTGAGAAATTTGGTGGGCAAAATTTCAAGCGTTGGCAACAATGTATGAGAATTTGGTTGATCACCATTGGTTTGATCTCGACGTTGGAAATTGATTGCCCAATTTTGGATAAGAAAAAACTCACTCCTGAATGAATGAGTGCAATCGGATTTGTCATGGTTGCATCTTATTAGCATTATCTAATATATTGTTTCATGTATACAGCACATCCACGTCCACTGCAAAGGGGCTATGGGAAGAGTTGGACAAGAAGTATAATGTCGTAAAATTCCTTAAATTACAAATGGCTGAGGGTAAATCAGTATCGGAGCAGGCACACGAATTTCTGTTATTATTCCATGGTTTAGTAGAGGCTGAAATGAAGCTTCTTGAGAAGTTTCAAGTCATTTCTATCATTGAGAAAATTTTCAAATCTTTAGAGGACTTTGGGATGACTCTCAAGCATAGGAAGGGAAAGATTTTTCTAGATAACTTGATGATAAATATTGCTATTGTGGAAGAGCATAGGAAACAAAAACCAGTAATGCCTGTAGAGTCTAAGGTGAATGTCGTGACATCTAAGGGAAAGGAGAATAAAAATAAGAACAATAACAACAAAACCAAGAAGAAATCCAAGAACAAACCATACTGACATGTGGTCAGGTTGGGTATTGGAAGAAGGATTGTCTTTCTAATAAAGCTCAGCATAAGACTGCAGATGGGAATCCTCAGGTGAATGTAATTACCGAGGAAGTCGGGCCTAGTGATGGTTATGTTTCAATAAAATCCGAACTTTATGTTATTTACGATCCTACTGAATGACTCGTGGATATTGAAATCAATGTACATATTTGTATTGATAGATCGTTCTTTTCTTCCTATCAGACCTGCAGTGGTGGAACTGTAAAGGTGGGGAACGACTCTGCAGCCAAGGTACTGGGATTCAGACGTGTGGACTTAAGGTTTTCCTCAGGGTGAGTTTGGACACTGCGTAGGGTGTTGCACGTTCCTGTTGTGAAAAAGAATATTCTTTCTGAATCCTTGTTAGTTAGAGAGGATTTTGAGTTAAACTTTAAATGTAATAAAGTTATTATGTTGAGACATGAAATATTTTATGAAAAGGGGTATTTGGCAGATTTTGATCTATCATTTAGAGTGAGATGTGATGTGGATGTATCATCTAGAAATGCTTTAAATAATATTAATTTTCATTCGATTCAATCTGTTTGTAGTAATATTGAATGTTGTGATATATGGCATGGCAGATTAGGTCATATAAATTTCAATTCTTTAAAAGAAATGATGAAATTAAATATGATTCTTGAACACACTATAAATAAAACTAAGAAATGCGAGATATGTGTGCAGGCAAAATAAACTAGGAAGCCTTTTCACTATATTACTAGAGATACTGAGGTTCTAGATTTGGTGCACACGAATATCTGAGTTGACAGTAGTATTTTATTACCTTTATAGATGACAGTAGTAGATACTACTATGTGTATTTGCTTAAGCCTAAGGATGAGGCGTTAAGTAAATTCCTTATCTTTAAGAAAGAAACAGAAACACAAATTGAGAAAACTCTTAAGAGACTGAGTTCAGATAAATGAGGAGAATATACATCCAATTTATTTGATGAACGGTGCCACCCTTTTGGTATAGTTCATGAAGTGATGACCTCATATTCCCCTCAATCTAATGGGATAGCAGAGCAAAAGAATAAGACCCTAACTGACATGGTCAACGCGCTCTTGCAAAGCTCAGGATTACCTACTTATATATGGGGGGAAGCTTTGAATACGGCATGCCATATTATGAATAGAGTTCCCCTCAAACAAAAGGAAAATAGTTCATTTGAGATTTGGAGAAACAGGAAACCAAGTTTGAAATACCTTAAAGTGTGGGGCTACCCTACAAAAGTGGTTGTCCCAGAACATAAGAGAAAGAAACTTGGACCTAAGACAGTTGACGTGGTCTTTCTAGGTTACGTTGATAATAGCTATGCCTATAGATTTTTATTTATAAAATATGATATTTCAGGCATAAATGTCAACATTATTGTTGAGCTTCGCGATGCTACATTTTTTGAGGATGTCTTCCCTATGAAGACTGGATTATCTCAAAATATAACTTTAGATGATCTAGCCACCACATCTGATTCTATTTCTGGTCAAGTGGAAAGGATGCCTAATGTGGGGGCTAGCTCTTCTCATTCTGAATCTAATCAAGTAGGAGAGTTTGAACCTAGGAGAAGTAAAAGACCAAGAATTGCCAAGGATTTGAGAAGTGATTTTATTACTTACCATATCGAGGGTGATCCCCCCACTTATTGTGATGCTATGGCTTCTTCTGAAGCAAGCACTAGAAAGATGTCGTTAAAAATGAGATGGACTCAATCATCTCTAATGGCACTTGGGAGTTGGTTAATTTACCTCCAGGGTATTCTACTATTGGGTGCTAGTGGATGTTTAAGAGAAAACTCAGGCCTGACAGATCTATTGAAAAATACAAAGCTACACTTGTTGCCAAGAGGTTCAAGCAAATGGAAGGAATCGATTACTTCGATACCTATTCTCCAGTAACTAGGATAACTACCATCCGGATTCTTATTGCATTGGCTTCTATTTATGATCTCACTATCCACCAAATGGATGTGAAGACCACCTTTCTTCATGGCAATCTTAAGGAGGAGAGCTATATGGACCAGCCTGAGGGATTTGTAGCTCCTGGGAATAAGAAAAAGGTTTGCAAGCTTGTTAAATCTCTTTATGGTTTAAAACAAGCACCTAAGCAATGACATGAAAAGTTTGATAAGACTATACAATCTTTTGGCTTTGTAGGTCACAAATCTGACAGCTGTGTCTACTCTATAATTAAGGGTAATATGTGTATTAACCTATGCCTATATGTAGATGATATATTATTATTTGAATCAGACATTAGAATTGTAAATGAAACTAAGTTCTTGAATAGTAAGTTTGAGATAAAGGATATGGGTGTTGCAAATGTGATCATAGGCCTCAAATTGATTCGATTAGCAGAGGGGATACCCATTTCTCAATCTCATTATGTTGAGAAGGTTCTTGAGAAATTTGACTATGAAGATTGCAAGGTTGTAAGCTGTTACGACCAGATCCCGACTCCTTACAGAACCTGAGACGGGCTCGCCTCGACTAGCTCCCAAGACCCAGTCGTCCAATGAGAAATAACCAAAAGCAGAAAATATTTCACAACCACACATGCAATGTAATTAAGCAAAAATAACTAAGCGACAGTAAAGGAAACAAAACAAAATGTCTCACAATAGTACATGCCATCACAACTACAACAACGGAAAGTAGAACGGAAACATAATAGAAACAGTAATACATATATCAAAGTACTCACTACAACAACAGAAGCTCGGAAACAAAAAGGGAACAACAGCTAAGGCTGGGCTCGATTGGGCCCAGCTCCCTCTGCAGCTGGTGGTGCTGGCTGCTCAACTCCCTAACCTGAGCAAGGTTATAAAATCCGTGGTCAACTAACACTAAGTAAAGTGGTGGTTAAGCCAGTTACATACAATTTACATAAGAACAAGCAACTATTTAACCATTCATTTCTCTTTCTCTCAACTAGTGTTTTGATTCATTTATTCTACTAGGGATCCATACATTTCTTGATCTTGCCTGTTCCTCAAGGGAACTATCTTGATTGCAATTTTTCCCATAATGTAGGATGTACACGTGATGCTCTCCTATCCAGGAGAGTCCCCTGTGGTAGTCCTACACCCAGTCTACCACCCCGAGGTCATGGTTGCGATGTAGCAGTGACTATGACACACGCAATAAGCGCATGGGTAGCTACCTCGCACTGGCACGGAGTCAGTCATTTCCGCTAACGGGTATGCCCAAAAGTACAGCACAGAATAGCACAGGACCCTGCCCTTTTAGAACAGAACAGGGGTCTCGCCCCCCCACAATCTGCATACCCTCGTCCGATGTTACAACCCGAACCCAGATCCCTACAGGACCCGAGACCGGCTCGCCTAGACTAATCCCAAGACCCAGTCGTCCAACGAGAAATAACCAAATAACATGCATCAATCCACAACCACACAAGTACAGTAGCTAAGCAGAAAGAAAATGGCAACGAAAGGAGAAATAGAACAGTAATTCTAGAATATTACATGCCTTCAAGAACAGGAATACTACCATCACAACAGAACTAGTACAGATAGAGAACATAACGGAAAGTGTTGAAAATATAACTATAGAAACTCACTACAACAAGCAGTAGAAATTATAGTTGGGCTTGACTAGGCCCAGCATCCTCAGCAGCCGGTAGCTTGGGCTGCTCAAATCCCTGACTTGTACAAAGTTATATAACTGGAGTCAGTTAATGTTGAGTAGAGTGGTGGTTAAACATAACGTATGTTTAACTGGAGTCAGTTATAGGTAGTTTAACGTATTACTTTTCAATCCAAAATATCATATAACGGTTTTCTGTGTAGAGATCTCTAATCAGAGCTCATCTCATTACTTAATCTTCTTGTTCCCTAAAGGAACGATTTTGCTTACAATTTTTCCGTGATGTAGGATGCACACGTGGCACTCTCCTGGTCGGGAAAGTCCCTCCATGGTAGTCCTACACCCGGTCTACCGCCCGAAGATCACGGTCGTGACGTAGCGGTGACTATGGCGCAAGTGATAAGTGTGCGGGTAGCTACCCCGCATTGGCACGCGGTCAGTCGTTTCTGCTAGTGGGTACGCCTCAACGCACAGCGCGGAATAGTATAGGGCCTTGCCCTCTCAGAATAGAACAGGGGTCTCACCCCTCCTCAGTCTGCGTACCTTCGTTCGACTATCCCGGTTTGCCCAACGGGCTAATAAGAGTCGGTGTAGGGTGTCCATGCTTGACCCCAAGCCCCCTGGGGTGGCTAGTTCCCCCCTACACTAAGTAGCTCACCTCGGTACCACGTACATGGGGGCCAGCAAGAGTTGACGTAGAGTGGCCAAACCCACCCTGGGTCTCAACCCAAGGGCGGCAAGCTCCCCTCTACACTACAAGGGATAGTTGCTCTCTTCAGTACCATGTACACGAAGGTCAGCTCACTTCCCTTAACGGTCGCCCGTCGGTGGCAATTCCAAAACCATCTGGTTCTCTGGTACGGCAGTCTTCTTATCGCGTTCTACATTCCCTGTAGGGTTCGTACATGAACTTTTCTTTGTTCCATATCTGGTTTGTTATATACAGAACAGGCATCTCAGTTTCCACAGTACAAGTTCTTTTTCTTTTTGTCAGTAATGTAGTTCATTACAGGCAGCTTATGATTTATTTAATCATCCATCTTTTTACACATGCGTCTTTTCTATCCCTAGTGTCCATGTCATAACATATGGTTTACTTGAATAGTTGTATTCTAGAGCATGCGTTTATTTCTTCCTAGGATTCATCTCACATCCTAGCTTTTAACTAATTGCATGCATTTTATTTAACTTGGAGAATTAGTTAGAACAACTCTACTAGGATAACCAGGTGGAATCAGGGCTCGTACAGCAGCTCCCAATGTCTCCGTAGGTCCCGTACGCTTGACAGACTGGAGACCTAAGACGTGGATGGACAGGTCAAAAGGATTCCAAAAGATACAGACAAGCTACCCTTATGTGAAGAAATTCGTACGAAAAATAACGATGTTTCATTTACGGAAAACCGACATCATTTGGACCCTGAATGAGCCCAAAAATAAGGGTTCTGAATGAAATTAAACATCTGGGAGGGATCCTAGACATCTTAAATCAACTCTCAGGCATACCTCTCTCGGGGTTTCTCTGTCGGACGTTTGGAATGCAGTGCCGACGTCCAAGGGTTCCGTCAGACGTCTGGAGGTGCTCTCGGACGTCTGAAACTGCCTCGGTCCGCCTTCCAACTTTTGACACATACGTACACTGTCAGGACTTTAGCAGAGAAGAAATACGGAAAATAGATCTCTACCAGACGTCTCATACTACCTTCGGACGTCCTGTAAGACATCCGGATTCGGATGTCGCTCCGGACATCTGATTCTGCGGAAAATGACTTCCACGGAACCGCTCTGGCTTTCCTCGCCACAGACACTGCAGCAGAGCAGCATAGCACCCTCCACTATCGCGCTCAGACTCGCGATCAGCTCTCCGCTCGCTCTCTGCTTGCTCTCTCTCTCCTGTTCCCTGCTCTGTCTCTCTCGCTTGGCAGTGGTGGTGTGAGACGGAGAGGAGGAGGAGGGGGTTTATAAAAGGAGAGGAGGTGAGGGGAGAGGTATGGTGTCGCAGGGAATGGTGTGGGGATGGCTGTCGCAAGGAGAGGCGTGAGGCGTAGGCAAGGGAGTGGTGTGCGCACGGTATGCGCCGAAAGGAAAAGCATTTTCAGACATTTGGCTCTCTCTCCAGATGTCTGAACAAACGTCTGGTGAACATCCTAGACATCTTAAAGGACCAACAGGTGACGGGTCGTTTCATCCGACTATCCCAGTTTACCCAGTGGGCCTAACAAGAGTCGGTTTAGGGTAGCTAGTCCTAACCCCGGGCCCTGTGGGGCGACTAGCTCCCTCCCCACACTAAGTAGCTCACCTCGGTACCACGTACGCGAGGGCCGAACAGGAGTCGATGTAGAGTGACTAGGCCTAACCCTGGGTCTCAACCCAAAGGGCGGCTAGCTCCCCTCTACACTAAAGCGACAGTTGCTGTCCTTGGTACCGTATACACAAGGGCTGGCTCACTTCCTGTCTACATACGAGATTCTTTCTATATACAGGAGTTCTTCTCCTAGTTCCCTGTAGGGTTCATGCACTGTATTCATTTCATTTCATTTCTCAATATTCATATCTCATGGTTCACATTCCGAATTCTCATTCATATAACAGGAAACTCGTGTTTTAATAACCAAAGAAGCATCACATCATGTATTTATACACTTGTTAGCAATTAGGGTTTTAACAAGCATCTCAAAGTAAATAGTGTAGCTCAAGCATTATTCATTCATTTCTACCCTAGGGTTCATTTCATATCCTAGGGTTCAATCAAGTTATTCTAAGCATGCATCTTTCTTAATTTAAAGCTTAGTATGAAGGTAAACCACTCTACCAGGAAATACGGGAGGAATGGGGGCTAGAATCGTAGATCCTGTCATCTCCGCGGGCCCTGAACATGCTACAGGCTGGAAACCTATACCAGTGACTAAGTCACATCAGACGAGTTTAGAAAAGTATATAATTGACATTAACATGTAGAAAAACTTGAACGAAAAACAACGGTACTTCATTTGCGTAAATCCGACTCCCTTTGGGCCCCGAATGGACAAAAAACGTGCATACAGACTGAAATCAGACGTTTGGGACTAGGCCTAGATGTCTTAAATGACATCAGTAACTCACATTTTGTTCCTGTGTTGCTGGCGGACATCTGGAACCCCTCACCGTCGTCCTGGGGCCTTTTCAAGCGTCTGTGAGTGTGTCCGGATGTCTGATCCAACGTCTGCAGAGTCGTCCAGACATCCTAAAGCACCTCGAAAAGCGTGCTTACGCACCTTTCCAAGGCCTGTACCTACGCATGCATTCCCAGGTTTAAAACAATGACAGTGCAATGTTACGTACCTCACGTACGCGCATGCATGAGTGTACAAAACTCATACCTTGGCACTTCGCGAATTTTCAGATGTCTGACTTCAGCTCCGGACTTCCGCTGCTCTCTAGAAGTTTGGTAGATGCTCCAGACGTCTGATACTAGAAAATCCAGACGCAGAACTTCCTCTTGAGGTTCTGCTTCTCGCAAGATCTATCCGCAGCGCCTACAATTGTGACTCCAGCAGTTGCAAGAGGTCGAGAAGCTCTTCTCCACGAGCTCCTCCCCCTCGTGTGCGTCCTCCTCTCTCCCAAGAGCCCCTTCTCTAGCTCTTGCGGCTGCACTCCGATCGCGCCTCCTCCCTCTCGCACCCTCGGACTCCTCGGAGGTCCTCGCACCTCCGAGCTCCTCGCGGCTGCAACCGTAGCTCCGCCGCACACGAACTCTCCCGGTTGCGCACACTCGAGCTTCCCCGAGCTCTCTCCTCTCTCCCACGCCATTGCTCTCCCTCTCTCCCTCGCTCTCCCACTCCTTGCGAGCACCTCTCCTCCACGCATGGCCGCAAGTGGAGGCGGGAAGGCTATAGGTGGTGGTCTCCGACTACAAGGGAAGGAGGTGGAGGTGGTGGCATGAAAGTGGAGAGGGGTGTGGGAGGTTTTAAATAGAGGGGGGGTGGAGTTAGGGTTTTGGTGAGGGAGAGGGAAGTGTGCATGTGTGTGTGCATCGGTGAGTGTGGTGAGGGAGAGGAGAGAGGGAGAAAATTGTGGAAACTCCCTCACTAACCTCTCTTGCTCCCGCAAGTTTCACACACCCGAACTCAAGGGGTCAAAAATTACGTTCAGACCCCTAACTTTTTGAAAAAATCCCGAACGGTCCTTGGAAAGGGTCATTTCAGAAGCTCTCCTTTTGATTCATCAAAAATTCTCTATAAGAATAAAGGTGGAACACATGTTTCACAACTAAAATATTCACAAATTTTAGGAAGCTTGATGTATTTGGCTAACTGTACTAGACCGGATATTTCTTTTTCTGTGTCTAAATTGAGTAGATACATAAGCTATCTTGACCACACTCATTGGGATGCTTTAGATCGAGTACTTAGGTACTTAAAGGAACTGTTTCCCTTAATTTGCATTATGGTAAATATCCTTTAGTTTTGGAAGGATATAGTGATGCAAGTTGAATTGGTCAAATGGAGAATTTCAGGAGTAATGGTGTTACAAGGTATGTCATTACCCTTGGAGGTGGTGTAGTCTCCTAGCAGTCTGCAAAATAGACCATTTTAGCCTGATCTATCTTTGAGACTGAGCTATGTGCTTTAGACACCACTGGAATTGAGGCTGAATAACTAAAGGGACTTCTTACAGAAATCCCTATGATGGGTAAGTCAATTCCTACGATATCTTTACATTGTGATAGCATGACTGCTATAGCAAAGATTAAGAGTTCAAAGTTTAATCAGAAAACAAGGAGACATATCCAAATCAGACTCAAGTCTGTAAGGGATTTTGTGTCTCCAAGAGTGATTGCTGTGAAATTTATAGGATCAAAGGATAACACAGTAGATCACTAAAGGACTTGATAGATCTTTAGTTCTTAAGTCTAGGCTTGGGATGGGACTGAGACCCATTGGGAGTTCACCTGCAGTAGCAACCCAACCTAACTGAGTGGAGATCCCACAACAAGCTATATGTGGAACTAGTTGACACTCATTGTTAGATGTTTTTACATCTAAGTCCAATCCCTAGAAGCCTGAGTGCTTAAGCTGCAAATTTAGGAAGAGCAAAGGCTCTGAATGGCTTCAAACCTTTATGGTAGGATGTGAGCAGTGCATCCTTGGAGAACACCACCTATGTGAGTGTTATTGTGGGCCGCAGGTAAGAGAATAGGGTCTTTCCCGATTACACTTATGAAACAGGATAGGGTGCATGGCCCTTAAGAGTACCAACCCTGAAGATTATCACCAAGAACTTCATTCCGTTGTCACCACTTACACCCCACACAAAGTTCTAGACTTCAAGACTAGTTTCACTTTATTCTTGTGGCGGTGAAGGTAAATGACTCAGGTAACTTTTCAAACCAGAAGATACCTTTACTGAAAGTAGAGTGTGGTAGCTGAGGAATTTATCATTGAATTTTAACAATGAATTTGTGGGGGATTATTTGATTTGAGAGCCTAATTGCATCAATTGGGATGCAATTGTTATATGGTGACATGGGAATTCATGTTGAAATCAATTAGATTTTGGAGAGATTTTAGTCTCATACTGGAAGTGGACAAATCTCTTGGTGGGTGTAAAAGGCTTCAGCCTCCCATGACTTATGTAGCAAAGAGTGAGAGGTGGGGCAGGGGACCAGGCACGCACGTGCACGCGCCCCGCCCCACCTCACCCCAGCTCCAGCTCGAGCTCGAGCTTGGGCTCGAGCTTGGGTGAGAATTGGTTTGCCCATTTCGTCTTTATAGTTATTTAAGTCGCTGTGGTATATGATGAAACAATTACCAGTTTAATACAATTTATTACTCGAACTGACAAGTTTCTCGAGGTTGAACTCAGGGAGCAACTATAATTCTAGAAGCGTATAAGTTCACAATATACAAGGTTTACAAAAATGAAGAGAGAGAGAGAGAGAGAGAGAGAGAGATGGAGCGAAAGTTCTCTTTTTTTTTTTAGCTTCTTCTCTCTTCCTCTTCTCTTTTCTTCTCTTTCAGCTGATTCTTCTCTTCTTCAATCTGCCTTCTTCTCTCTTATTTTCTTTGCTGCGGCTGTGGTGACCCTTTCTCTTTCTCCTTTCTTCCTCTCTGATTTTCTTCTATTCTTCCTTGCGGCTGCAGAGGCTTCTGCCTTCTCTTTCTTTCAGTTGCTAAGTCTTCCTTTCTTCTTCCTTCTTTTCTTCTTCTTCTTCTTCTTCTTCTTCTATTTCTTTTGCTCTGGCCGTTCCTCTTCTTTCTTTCTTTTTCAGCTTGCCTTCTTCTTTTTCTTCTTTACGTCTTCTTTCTTTCTTCTTCAGCCTGCCTTCTTCTGCTCTGGCTGCTGCCCTTCCGACGTCTGGCTCGGCGCTCAGATGGCTCAACTATGCGTTTGCTACAGTGCGGCTCCTTTTCTTCTCCTTTATCTCCTCTCCTTCCTTTCTTCTTCCTTCGCCTGCTTCTTCCTTCTTCCCTGCGCGCACACACAACTATCAGTGCAAAACCTACCCCTACCCCTTCCCCGCGTCTCTCTCTCTCTCTGAATCTCTCTTTGGGAGAGCTCTCCTAGAGCCGGGTAATCGGGTTCAGGTTGCATGCTCGGGACCAGGCCCACCGGCGTGCGGTGGTGGGCGAGGAGTGCTTGGTCGGGTAGTCGGATTCGGCCCAGACCTGCGGGGCGTGAGCACGAGCGAGGGCGGGTGCGAGCGTGTGGCGCGCTGCGTGCATGGGTGAGGGACCTGACCCCTGTGTATCGAAGGCGAACAGCTATATTCACAAAATCAATTTAAGTGTGGGCGCGAGGCCACACACTTATGAGGTGGGACTAAAGTCCCACCTCCAGTCTACGCGCCCGCAGGCGAGAAGGCGCTGCCAATTGGAGCAGCAGCGAAGGCTTGCGACCCCAATCGTGAACCTGGGCGCACTCACGGAAGTGCCCCGCACTGCCTGGGGCTCACGCCTGGGCTAGAGGGGTCCTGGAGCTGCCTACGAAGAAGCTTCAGCAGCTCGTCAATGGCGGCGAGGAGGCAGAGACCTGAAATCACAAAGACAGCCTCTCGGCCACATCAGACAACGCAGGGAGCCTTGCCGGAGTGTGGCGAAGGCAGTGCGAGGGTCGGAGAGGCACGAGAGTGCCTGTGGCCGTGTGCCTAGGGCAGACTGTATGTGCGGAAGTGGGTGTGTTCGGGGGGTGGTCGGGTGGGGAAGGGCGGTGAATGGAGTGGGGGAAACGTTTGAGTGGAGTGAGGGGGAGCTTCTGGGCTTGTCGGCGAGGGGTGAAATGATCTGTGGAGGTGGAGCGACCTCGCCGGAGATGGCGACCGGAGATGGGGAAGGTGGTGATGGACAGTGGCGGTCGGTGTAAATTAAGAAGGGGAAAATATAAGGGAGACAGAGAGGAAGATTCCTACAAACTTAGTTGACGAAGAGGGAGAGGAAGACGTCCAGCTCGTGCCTGCCGGAGCTGGGGACGAAGGTGCCCAGGAGGGAGTTATCGGCGACGAGGAGGAGATCTGAGGACGCCAGCTGGTGCGGCCTGGCGCGGGAAGATGGGGCAAAGTGGGCTTTGCTGCAGGTATGGCAGCAAAGAGACGAGGAGGAGGGAGAATCGCTGGAAGCTAGGGCTCTCTGACCGGAGAGGGGAGAGACGAAATCTAGGGTTTTTCTCCACCAGAAGTAGCTTGAAGGAGATGGCAGACCCTACCGCTCCTTATAAAGGCACTGGTGAGGAGCGGGGACCGAGGAGGCGATGTGCCGTGCTTGCCGGAGATGGTCGGAAATGGACACCCATGCCTTTCGTGCGTTCGCACGAGAGGCATGGCCGGTTGCAGAGGTCAGGGGAGGGTCCCTGCGATAGAGGATGACGCAGGGAACCCCCCGCTCGTTCCTGAGGACGAGCACCTTGCCCTGTGCGGCGCCATCCTCCGCGCAAGGTCGCCGGAGGTATGGTGCTGTGCAGAAATGGCAGGGAGGACCGTTCTGCAAATAACGATGAGAAATATAGGGGGCCATTTGTAAGGGTTTCAAAAGATAAGGGTCAAAAAGTAATTTAAGAGGACCAATTTGTAAAGTCAGTTAAGATGGTCTTTTCTTAGGCCCAAATTTTTATACCAGCCTAATTTGAACCTAAGGACTTTAATGGTGAAATTTTATTTTAGGTTGGACCATGTTTGCCCAGTCAATTTGCACAAAAACCCAAATTAAGTCATAAATTGGGCATGGTTCTCAATTTAGGTCAAAATAGGTTGCAAAGGCCAAATTGAAGGTTCTAAACCCTAGGAAATATTTTTTCATGAATTTTAGAGGATTTAGTTTATTTTTATCCTACCTCGAACCTCGTGAATTAAAGTGGGTTTCTTTTAGGATTATAGAATGTCATTTAATTCCTAGAAGTTGGTATAACCCTTTTCAGATCAGATCATCCCACTTCCCTTCTTATTAAGCTCATTTGACCTGTGTTTAAACCCTTAATTACCCTGTTTGCGTACTACATTGGTAAAATTGTAGTTTTACCCCTTATGATTTGTCTTATTCTTTAACTCAGAATTCTCTGAGTTAAGCCTCTCTTTAGGTTTTGTAGGAGCTTCTTCACACTTATTTAGATTAAATTGTGCTAGTTAGGATTCATGATGAAGTTCTCATCAAGAATCAATTTAGAACTTGGAACTTGGACTCCTTTTGCTACGGATTTTTAATCTCACGATTTTGATATGAATTGGTCGATCAAAATGTAAAATTGGTCGACCAATTATTTTGGTTGATTAATGAATTTAGTTTAGTCGATCAATTGGATTGGTCGACCAAATAGTGAAGTTTGATCGACCAATTGTTTTGGTCGATCAATGAACTTAATTGATCGATCAATTGTCGTGTTTCCATAAAATGAGAATTTCCTTAAATGTCTGGTCATCGGCTGAAACGACCCATCACCCTTTTGTCATTTAAGATGTCTGAGAAGTTCACCAGACGTCTGTCCAAATGTCTGGAAAGATCAGCTTATGTCTGAAAATACTTTTTCTTCAGTGTGTACCATACGAATGCCATGTCTTCTACCTCACCCGCGCCTCACCACACCTTCCCCTGCGACGCCACTCTGCACCATCCCTCGCCATCTCGTCCCCCTCACCTCCTCTCCCTTTATAACCTCTCCTCCTCCTCCTCTTCGTCGCACAACCCGTAGTAAGATGAGAGAGAGAGCAGAGAGCAGAGAGCAGAGCGAGGGCGAGTCTAAGCGGAGAGCGGAGGGTGTTGCACCGTTCTGTTGCAGCCCCTACAGGTGAGGGAAGCTAGAGCGGTTCCGCAGAAGTCATTTTTCCACGAAATCAGATGACCGGAACCACACCCAGACGACTTACCGGACGTCCAAAGGTAGAGTGAGATGTCTAGTAGAGATCTACATTCCGTATTTTTCTCTCTGGCAAAGTCCTGACAGTGTACGTTTATGTGTCAGAAGTTGGAAGGCGGACCGAGGTAGTTTCAGATGTCTGGGAGCACCTCCAGACGTCTAACAGAACCCTTGGACGTCGGCACTGAGTTCCAGACGTTAGATAGAGGAACATCGAGAGAGGCATCCCTGAGAACTGTTTTAAGACATCTGGGACCTTTCCCAGACGTTTGATTTCTGTCTGACCGTGTGTTTTTGGGCCCGTGAAAGGCCCTAATATTATTGGTTTTCCACAAACAAAATGTCTCTGTTTTCCATATGAGTTTCTCTGTGTAATGATACCTTGTTTGTATCATTATGAACCTTTTGGCCTATCGATTCATGTTTTAGGTCTACAGTCCATCGGGTGTACGGGACCTGCGGAGATGTCGGGAGCTACTGTACGAGCCCCCATTCCACCCGGTTACCCAAGTAGAGTGGTTATAACCATAAATCTCTAAATTAATACATACAAGTAAGTAATCCTAGGACTTGAGATGAACCCTAGGAAGAAGTAAAACTCTAGAATATATTCTTGAACCCTAGGTCATGGCATGAACACCAGGGCTAAAGAAAAATACACGTTAATGATTGAGTAATCAAAAGCTGCCTGGGTTATCTAAAATGGACCCATACTGTGATAAGATTGGAAACTGAACTGTTTGTTCCGTACATTCCAACCCGAATGTGGAAAGAAACTCATGTATGAACCCTATGAGAAATGTAGACAAGAATATCGTAATACGGAGAACTGGATGGTTCTGGAATATGCTGCCCATGGGCAGCTATTAGGGGAAGTAAGCTGACCTTCGTGTACATGGTACCGAAGAGAGAAACTATCCCTTGTAGTGTAGAGGGGAGCTTGCCGCCCTTGGGTTGAGACCCGGGGTGGGTTTGGCCAGTCTACGTATACTCTTGCTGGCCCTCGTGTATGCGGTACCGAGGTGAGCTACTTAGTATAGGGGGAGCTAGTCGCCCCAGGGGGCCCGGGGCTAGGTATGGTCATCCTACACCGACTCTTGTTAGCCCGTTGGGCAAACCGGGATAGTCGGATAAGGGTACGCAGACTGAGGAGGGGCGAGACCCCTGTTCTGTTCTGAGAGGGCAAGGCCCTATACTGTTCCGCATTGTACGGTGAAGCATACCCGCTAGCAAAAATGACTGACCGCGTGCCAGTGCGGGGTAGCTACCCGCGCGCTTATCACATGTGTCGTAGTCACCGCTACGTCACAACCGTGACCTCGGGGTGGTAGACTGAGTGTAGGACTACCACAGAGGGACTCCCCCAGCTAGGAGAGTGCCACGTGGGCATCCTACATCATAGGAAGCTGCAAGCAAAATCGTTCCTGTAGGGAACAAGAAGATTAATTAATGTGATGAATCCTGATTAGAGATCTCTATGCTCCAACATGTATAATATAATTGGAAACAGAAAATTTTTTTGTTAAACTACTTGTTAAATGCATGTTACTTCTTAGCCACCACTCTACTCAATGTTAGCTGACTCCAGTTAAATAATTTTATATAGGACAGAGATTTGAGTAGCTCGAGCTATCGGCTATTGAGGATGCTGGGCCTAGTCGAGCCTAGCTCTAATTCTATGTTTGGTGTAGTGAGTTTCCATAGCCTTGTTTCTGCTATATGTACTCATTTTTGTTGTGATGGCTGTATCTTCACATATAATATTACTGTCCCTTTCCCCCTGTTATTGTTAATTTCTTTATGCTTAGCTATTGTACTTGTGTGATTGTGGTTTGTTGAATGATATTTGGTTATTTTTTGTTGGACGACTGGGTCTTGGGATTAGTCGAGGCGAGCCGGTCTTGGGTCCTATAGGGATCTGGGATCGGGTCGTGACAACATGGTATCAGAGCAAGGTCGTCTCGAGAAATGAACCAAGTAGTTCGAAAACACCATACTTGTACATGTAACTAAGATAGCCATCACAACATTTTCTCTTGATTATTGTTTTCGAGTCTTACGTCTTCTCTTTAGTCAAACAGTTACCGATAATCTCATTCCTCCTCGATCTCTGTGTAGGGGATGCCTCGCCAGGGAGCTCTTGAGGTGGGCCGCGGACGTGGTCGTGGCCGAGGGCGTGGTCGCAGGGGAGGATGAGCGATGGCCGAGGACGGAGCCGCTCCACCTCTCCTTCCGGGCATTCAAGCCCCAGACCTCGCCCAGCTGATCAGGAATCTCATACAAGAGGAGCTCCATCAACCTCCTCCTCAGCCTCCCCTTCCTGGGGATGCGGAGGGGGAATCCTCCGTGGGGTAGGCGAGCTGCCATGGTGCTGGACGAGCTGGAGGGGGAGGGGGCGATCCTCTACCGCCCCCACCTCCTTTAGACACTTCGGGGCACGAGTCCTCCTTGCCTGGAGGTGCACCCCTTCCTCCGTTGCGGCTACACCATGAGGTCTTCAGCCAGTTCAGGAAGTTGAAGCCCCCCTCTTTCAGGGGGGAGGAAAGCCTGTCTGAGGCAGAAGATTGGCTGGAGTAGATGGAGAAGATCTCTGACACCCTCTGTCTTCCTGTAGAATGTCGCATGGCCTTCGCCACGTATTAGTTGGAGAGTGCAGCTCACAGGTAATGGAGGGCGGTCAGAGGACAGGAGGAGGGAGAGCTAACGTGGTACCGATTTGTGGTGCTCTTCTGTGAGCAGTACTTCCCACAAACTTGGCAGAACTAGAGGAGGTAGGAGTTCCACACTCTCCGCCAGGGGGAAATGAGAGTTAGCACGTACCATACGCATTTTCTGGAGCTGTCACGCTCTGCCCTGACAGCCGCGTCCACCGAGGAGGAGCGCCTGTGGAGATTCACCGAGGGTCTCCGACCCGTCATCTAGGGGTATGTAAAGCCCTTGAAGCTACCTACCTTCTCCCGCATAGTCGACGCTGCCATGACCTACGAGGAGACCAACCCATCCATGAGAGACATTGATGGAGGAGAACCGAAGAGGCCCTACCTGCAGGAACACTCATAGGGCTGTCGGGAGAGGAGGCACCAGGCACCAGCAGGGGAGCTTTCCCGTTCTGTGGGTCCACCAGGGACCTTTGGTGGTCCTCAACAGGGATCAGCTGACTACAGCAGACTCCTGCCCAATCACCTGCAGGGATAGCAGACAGAGGGAGGTCGCATACCCCTCTACTATCAGTGTGGCCAGCTGGGCCATATATCGGAGTGCAGCCGACGCTCTCAGCACCGAGCACTGGAGGTCGATTTGGCGGCTGCGGATACTAGGCCCGAGGAGGAGGACAGCAGTCGCGAGGAGGGTACTAGCCCGCTACCTCCCGCCCGACCCAGAGCACGGCTGCTTCTTCTGTATCGAGGGCTAAAGGGCGTGTTAACGCCCTGACTCACAGAGATGCTAGAGCTTCAAGCTCCGTAGTGGCAGCTATGGTTACTATTTCCGGCAGACTCGTCTACACTTTTTTCGATTCCGGAGCCATGCATTCATTTGTTTCTATGGGTTTTGCTATCTGCACGGGGTTGAGCAGTGTACTTCTAGAAGAGCCCTTCCTGATTAGAGGTTCAGGTGGGCAGGTGTTTGTTACCGAGGAGGTTTTCATTGACTGTGAGGTCACGATAGGGGGACATAGTCTTCCGATAGATCTGATCATGATCCCGATGGAGGACTTTGGTGTAATCTTGGGGATGGACTGGTTGGCCACATACCATGCCCTTGTAGACTGTTTTAGGAGGAAGATTGTTTTCTCCATACCACGGCTGCCTCCCTTCGAGTTCCATGGCTAGCCAATAGACAGAGGATTCAGGTGCATCTCCGCACTTCAGGCAGCAAGGCTACTAAATCAGGGGTGCGAGGGCTTCCTTGCTTGCATTCTAGTAAAGCCCAGCACCGTGGACAGTATATGGAATATTCCGGTGGTCTGTGAGTACCTCGACGTCTTTCTAGAGGAGCTGCCAGGACTGCCACCTGAGCGTGAGATCGAGTTTGAGATCTCACTAATACTAGGGACAGGCCCCATTTCTTTAGCACCATACCAGATGGCCCGCTTGAGCTACGAGAGTTCAAGTCACAGCTACAGGACTTGCTAGAGAAGGGTTTCGTAAGTCCCAGTGCCTCCCCGTGGGGAGCCCCCGTCCTATTTGTGAAAAAGAAGGATGGTACTCTTCGGCTGTGCATCGACTATAGACAGCTGAACTGGGTCACCGTTAAGAACAAGTACCCGTTACCACGCATAGATGACCTCTTCAACCAGCTGAGGGATACCACGGTATTCTCCAAGATAGATCTGAGGTCAGGCTACCATCAGCTGAGGATTAGGGAGACTGACGTCTTCAAGACAGCCTTTTGCACGCGGTACGGCCACTACAAGTTCTTGGTCAAGTCGTTTGGGTTGACTAACGTGCCTGCCGCTTTCATGGACTTGATGAATTGCGTCTTTCGGCCGTATCTGGATCAGTTCGTGGTTGTTTTCATTGATAATATACTCATTTACTCTCGAGACTAGACGCAGCATGAGCAGCACCTTCACATGGTCTTGGACACTTTGAGGCGACATAGGTTGTATGCCAAATACAGCAAGTGCGAATTCTGGTTGAGATAGGTCACTTTCTTGGGTCATGTGATCTCAGAGGATGGTGTAGCTGTGGATTCGGCCAAGGTAGAGGAAGTACTCAGGTGGGAGAGGCTACGTTTGGTGACAGAGATTCACAATTTCCTGGGATTGGCTGGTTACTATAGATGGTTTATCAAAGGGTTCTCACAGATTGCACATCCTCTGACTTAGTTGACTCGGAAGGACGTACCCTTCGCCTGGACAGACGAATGTGAGTCTTGCTTTCAGGAGCTGAAGGAGAGGTTGACCTCAGCTCTTGTACTCACCATCCCTGACAGCGGTGGCTGTTTCATCGTCTACACAGACTCCTCGTTGCAGGGATTAGGGGCTGTGCTTATGTAGTGGGGTCACGTCGTCGCATATGCTTCGCGGCAACTGAAGCCCCACGAGCATAACTACCCCACCCACGACCTAGAGTTGGCAGCAGTCGTCCTCGCATTGAAGACCTGGAGGCACTACTTGTACGGAGAGACGTTCGAGATTTTCACTGATCTTAAGAGCCTCATATATCTGTTTGACCAGAAGGAGCTCAACATGAGGCAGAGACGTTGGTTGGAGCTCCTGAAGGACTACGATTGTAGCATCTCCTACCACCCAGGAAAAGCCAATGTGGTGGCTGACGCCTTAAGCCGAAAGGCGCCTGTCCACTTGGCTTGCTTACGAGCACAGAGTTGGAGACTCATGGAGGAATTGAGCAGCTGGCGACCCCAGGAGTCACGAGGGTATTGGGGGACCGTGACAGTGGCGAGGCAGACACGACCAGAGCTGATGGATCGCATCATGATTGGACAGATGACGGACCCATATCTGCAGGCGCAGTGAGACCAAGTATTGGCAGGGAACCCAGGAGAGTTCCAATTCACTGATGGAGTCCTGCGTATGAGGGGACGCTTGTGCGTTCCTAGAGATGAGGAGCTGTTGAGGGAGCTCTTGACTGAGACTCATGGATCCAGATTTACCATACATCCCGGGAACATGAAAATGTATCACGACCTTCGACATGTTTCTGGTGGAGAGGCATGAAGCGTGATGTTGGCCTTTTCGTTCAGCAGTGTCTAATATGCCAGCAGGTGAAGGCTGAGCACCAGAGGCCTGCAGGGCCATTGCAGCCACTTCCCATTCCAGAATGGAAGTGGGAGAGTGTCACTATGGACCTGGTAGTGGGGTTACCTGTGACACAGTGAGAGCACGATTCAATCTGGGTGATTGTAGATAGATTAACAAAAACAGCACGATTTCTGCCAATCCGAGTCACTTTTGGACCAGCACAGTTGGCAAAGAAATACATCAGAGATGTGGTGCACCTTCACAGGGTCCCCCTCGAGATTATTTCAGACAGGGACATTCGTTCCACTTGCCAGTTCTGAGTAGAATTTCAGCGAGCTTTGGGCACTCGTCTGAAGTTCAGTGCAGCCTATCACCCCCAAACAGAGGAACAGTCGGAGCGCACCATTCATACCCTTGAGGACCTTATGCGCACTTGCGTACTAGATTGGAGAGGCTTTTGGGAGGAGCATTTGCCTCTAGCAGAGTTCACATACAACAACAGTTACCACTCGAGCATCGGCATGGCACCATATGAAGCTTTGTACGGGAGGAAGTGTATGTCTCCCTTGAGTTGGGTTGAGGTGGGGACCAAGTGGGAGGTTGGTCCTCATCTCATATGCCAGAGTCAAGAGGTAATCGAGTAGATCCATTGACGACTGCGTACTGTCCGGAGCAAGCAAAAGGCTACGCTAATCTGAAGCGTAGGGAGGTATAATTTGAGGTTGGAGATCATGTTTTCCTCCATGTTTCGCCTATGAAGGGCTTGCAGTGGTTTAGGGTGAGAGGGAAGCATGCACCGAGATTTGTGGGACCCTTTGAGGTCTTAGAAGGGGTAGGACCCGTCGCTTATCGGCTTGCCCTTCCCCCCAGCTCTCTGGAGTGCACAATGTGTTTCACGTTTCCAACCTCAAGAGATATATCGCCAATCCCAGCCACGTCCTTAGCCACGAGAGCATTGAGGTGGGAGACAACTTGACCTATCTCGAGAAATTGGTACAGATACTAGACAGAGCCGTTTGGAGGTTGAGGCGGAAGGAGGTACCTCTGGTGAAAGTCTTGTGGAGAAGCCAACGGTACGAGGAGGTGACTTGGGAGCCTGAGTCGACAATGCGAGAGCAGTACCTGGAACTTTTCGAAGGTATGTCTCTTCGGACCTATGTTGGTCCTCTTTAAGTTTGTTATATGCCGCTACGTTATCTTCCACACCCTAGGTTAGCTTAAGTTTCGGGGATGAAACTTCCTTTAAGTTTGTTATATTGAAACAACCCATCACCCTTTTGTCATTTAAGATGTCTGAGAAGTTCACTAGACGTCTGGAAAGATCAACAGATGTCTGAAAATACCTTTTCTTTAGCACATACCGTACGAATGCCATGTCTTCTCCCTCACTCATGCCTCACCGCACCTTCCCTTACGACGCCACTCCGCACCATCCCTCGCCCTCTCGTCCTCCTCTTCGTCGCACACCCCGTAGCAAGACGAGAGAGAGAGCAGAGAGCAAAGCGAGGGCAAGAGCGAGTGAGAGCAGGGAGCCAGAGCAAGTCTGAGCGGAGAGCAGAGGGTGCTGCGCCGTTCTGCTACAGCGCCTGCAGGCGAGGGAAGCCAGAGTGGTTCCGCGGAAGTCATTTTTCCACAGAATTAGATGACCGGAGCGACACCCATACGTCTTACCGGACATCCAAAGGTAAAGATCTACTTTCCGTATTTTTCTCTCTGCCAAAGTCCTGATAGTGTACGTTTATGTGTAAGAAGTTGGAAGGTGGACCAAGGCAGTTTCAGACATCCGGGAGCACCTCCAGATGTCTGACAGAACCCTTGGACGTCGGCACTGAGTTCCAGACGTCTGATGGAGGAACACCGAGAGAGGTATCCTTGAGAACTGTTTTAAGACATCTGCGACCTTTCCCAGATGTCTGATTTCTGTCTGACCGTGTGTTTTTGGGCCTGTGAAAGGCCCTAATGTTATCGATTTTCCGCAAATAAAACGTCTCTGTTTTCCATACAAGTTTCTCTGTGTAATGATACCTTGTTTGTATCATTCTGAACCTTTTGGCCTGTCAATCTATGTTTTAGGTCTCTAGTCCGTTAGGTGTACAGGACCTGCGAAGATGTCGGGAGCTACTGTACGAGCCCCCATTCCACCCGGTTACCCAGGTAGAGTGGTTATAACCATAAATCTCTAAATTAATATATGCAAGTAAGTAACCCTAGGACTTGAGATGAACCCTAGGAAGAAGTAAAACTCTAGAATATATTCTTGAACCCTAGGTCATGGCATGAACACCAGGGCTAGAGAAAAATACATGTTAATGATTGAGTAATCAAAAGCTGCCTGGGTTATCTAAAATGGACCCATACTGTGAAATGATTGGAAATTGAACTGCTTGTTCTATACATTCTAACTCGGATATGGAAAGAAACTTATGTACGAACACTACGGGGAATGTAGACAAGAATATCGTAATACGGAGAACCGGATGGTTCTGGATTATGCTGCCCATGGGCAGCTGTTAGGGGAAGTAAGCTGACCTTCGTGTACATGGTACCGAAGAGAGAAACTATCCCTTGTAGTGTAGAGGGAGCTTGCCGCCCTTGGGTTGAGACCCGGGGAGTGTTTGGCCACTCTACGTCGACTCTTGCTGGCCCTCGTGTACGTGGTACCGAGGTGAGCTACTTAGTGTAGGGGGGAGCTAGCCGCCCTAGGGGGCCCGGGGCTAGGTATGGCCACCCTACACCGACTTTTGTTAGCCCATTGGGCAAATCGGGATAGTTGGACAAGGGTATGTGGACTAAGGAGGGGCAAGACCCTTGTTCTGTTCTGAGAGGGTAGTGCCCTATACTGTTCCGCACCGTATATTGAGGCGTACCCGTTAGCAGAAATGACTGATCCCGTGCTAGTGTGGGGTAGCTACCCGTGCTCTTATCACGTGTGCCGTAGTCACCGCTACGTCACGACCGTGACCTCGGGGTGGTAGACCGAGTGTAGGACTACCACGGAGGGACTCCCTCAGTCAGGAGAGTGCCACGTGGGATCCTACATCACGGGAAGCTGCAAGCAAAATAGTTCCTATAGGGAACAAGAATATTAATTAATGTGATAAATCCTGATTAGAGATCTCTACGCACTAACATGTATAATATAATTCGAAAAGGAAAATTTTTTTATTAAACTACTTGTTAAATGCATGTTACTTCTTAGCCACCACTCTACTCAGCGTTAGTTGACTCCAGTTAAACAATTTTGTACAGAACAGGGATTTGAGCAGCCCGAGCTACCAGTTACTAAGGACGCTGGGCCTAGTCGAGCCTAGCTCTAGTTCTACTGTTTGGTGTAGTGAGTTTCCATAGCCTTGTTTTTGCTATATGCACTCGTTTTTGTTGTGATAGCTGTATCTTAACATATAATATTACTGTCCCTTTCCCCCTGTTATTGTTAATTTCTTTATGTTTAGCTACTGTACTTGTGTGATTGTGGTTTGTTGAATGATATTTGGTTATTTCTTGTTAGACGACTGGGTCTTAGGATTAGTCGAGGCGAGCCGGTCTCGGATCCTGTAGGTATCTGGGATCGGGTCGTGACATGGACTCTATATAAGGGCCATGAGGGGGCAACAAGAGTAGAAAAACTCTCTCCACTCTCTTCTCTTCTCTCTCGTCCTTATCTCTCTTGGTCCGTTCATTCGACGTAAGATTGGTAGAAAAATCTTCAATCACTTTTGTCGATCTTGCACAAGGAGATTGAGAGATCCGCAAGAATGTTTTGGTTGATCAAACCATTCAATTGGTAGATTATTTGGAAATTTGGTTGGAAACCAAATTGCCTTGGCTTCGTTCTCCTTAGGTGGGTTTCGAGGACGTCCAAGATCGAAGTGCGTCGAATCTTAGAGGTGGATCGTAGTATTCGGGGAGGAGTTCGTCAGACCCCGACGCACTAGTACTGTGAGGGGCGATACATTCTCTAAGGGAAGTCCTTAATGAGTGCTTCAATCGAAGTAAAATCTAATCCCTTCTTATTTTATTTATTTGTACTATTGCATATTATTTGTTCATTAATTTTTTCTGGATCTTATCAAATCATGTTTGACTTGCTTGATTTAATATTTTTTACTTATGCAAAAATGTTGGAAATACATATATTTTTATTTATTTATTTCCTATGCGTTAATTTCAACAAATAAAACTTGCATGGTAACAAATAATAAAATTCAAGCTAGATATATCTATCTATATCAAGCCTATAATTTTAATTCTTCTATCCATGGTTTCTCAAGATTTAATTTGTTTGGAAACAACTCCAAATACTTAGATCACTAAATTTCTCATTTTTGTGTTCATTCTAAAGATTATCATATCGTTAAAATACATTTATTTGAGCAAAATACATTCTAATTTGTTTATTATTGATATTCCTCATTTCACTTGTCTATCACCATTTTGTAATTTACCATCAAATTTCTTAGAACAATATAATCCATCACTATTCAAGGACATATAATAGGAAAAGAACTCATCATAATTCTTAAATTATGTAAAATAGTGAATGCTTATTATATATATCTTCTGTTGTTGAGAAGAATGAATGGTAATTAATATCCATATAACTTCCCTTTCAAAAAAAAAGAATCCATATAACTTCCATTTTTCAACTATAAATCCTAATGTGTGAGTTGAAGGGTTGCTGGTGGGGTCATTTATGTTATCCTTTCAATTAAAAGCATCCACAATTAAAAGAATATATAAATTTATTGCCTCAAGTTAAGACATTGATAGAAGTTGTAATCAACTAATTTTGTCTTATTATCGATCGCTAACTTTGTTACAGGCAAAATTTAATCTTATAACCATAAGCATAATGGCAATTTTGTTCTCCCTCACTACACCATTGGGGGTTGCAATTGGGATTGGCATAGCCTCAAGTTATGATGAGAACAGTCGCAAGGCCTTGATCGTAGAGGGTGTCTTAAACTCTACATCTGCTGGAATCTTAATCTATGCTGCCCTTGTAGATCTATTGGCAACTGATTTCGCAAATCCAAAGTTGCGGACTAGTGGAAAGCTTCAAATGTTCTCCTATGTGGCACTTCTCATTGGTTTAGGTGTCATGTCAGTGATTGGCAAATGGGCTTAATGTCAGTAAGAAGTTATGTAGATCTTGTGTTGGTTCCTAGCTTCTTATTTATCATTTTGTTGTTGATGAATATGTAATGCCAAAATGTGATGGGAATTGAAAACCAAGTTTACAGTTTGTATGTATATGTTTTTATTCAAGATGGCCAAGGACATAGCGTTACATTATTTTCAGCAATATAATTGTTCCATGTGTTAAGTTTCCTATTTCTTCATGGTCAATGATATTGTTTCATTTGAATTGTACTCATTATTCCTTTGTATCAAATTTGTTAAACAAAAAATATATATGCATGAGTTTGTGAAGAATTCTATAGCTCATTATCATGTTTCTATCATGTACCCATTTGTTTATAAGGAAATACTTTCAAATGAAAAGTATTGGAGGAGGATTAGATCATTGTAATATTAACGTAATGAAATGAATATGGCTATAACAAAAAATCAATTGGGAACTAAATCAAGCAAACCACTGCAAGACCATAGTTTTACATGAAGCCACACTCTTGGAGAGAACAAGAAAAATGACAAACAACCAAAAAGACACAAGCCATAAAGGAAAGGACAATACCATGCCTGATTGAGCTACATGGATGATTTACCAAAATTACTTCTTAAGCATAGAGTCTAGGATTCCATGAATCTATACAAATCAACCACAATGGAATCATCACTCAAATCATTGCAAAATCAGACTTTGAGCATGCCACTAGTACTTACCCTCTTCCTTTCCTTTTTTTTTTTGTCTTTCTACAGCTATTATACTATCGTATACTCGAGAAAGTTGATCGCATGGGTGTGAGGCATCTCATCATAATCCAAACCCTAGTGAAATCAAATGTAAGAATTTATGGCGACTATACCTAGAGTTTAAAGATCTTGTAAAGAAGCTCTCATAGGTTGGAATTCCTTTGGACCCATCAATCATCTCCTCAAGAACATGAGGGAAATTTGGCCTTCACTCCTTAAACTAAGCCCACAATGGGTAGCTACAGACAAACATTTTCTCGTTCTCTCAAAAATGTTTTGTTCATCGTATTTAATCTATGCAACTTCTAATAATCTTTAATTAATTCTCAAGCATTCCCCTAATGTAGTGATATATGAAATCTATACCATTGGGCTATGAGTGAATGTTTAGGGTTCCAATATAATAATGCAATAGTGCAAGTTCTACTAAAGTCCTAAGTCCTAAGGAATCTATTCATCCATATAATCTTCTTTTCAACTTCTATTGTAGCTTATGCATGGCTTATCAACCACGACTATGTACATCAATACAACACCTAGAAGATAAATTACACTATGTTCGCATCTACATGAGCTAAATTTGGTTTAATTGCATAATAAATTCATTACATGTGGAAGAATTAGGGTTTTAATGTGAAATTAAGCATATGCAATCTATATATTTGCAATTCAAATAGACATGAGATTGAGAACTCTTCAAAATTTTGATTTTTCAAGGAGAAGGCTTGAATGCAAATCTAACAATGTGATGAGTATCTTAGACCATTTCCCAATCTTAGTTAGGTCCAAATCATATGCAGTTAGACCTAGAAAATCTTAATTGCATATTCTTCTCTTTTCTTTTTCTCCTTTTCTTTTTTTTTCTAGGTGGTAGCTCTGCAATCTCTTTACATGATTGGCCATCATTTATCCTCATTATTTCGTACACCTAAAGAGATCCTCTAGCATTTTTTATGTAGCTTCTGTTGGAATCATGTGACCTTGGTGAGCCAATCTAAATATAAATCCAATCTAAATACAACTCACTTGATCAATGATTGAAATCTGAATGTCAAGTCACGTAGCCACACTATTGTTGTTAGTTAAGTCCCTTAGTACGATTGGGAGAAAGTATTATGGGTAAGTTCGAATATCTAAATGATTTAGATCAAGGATTTTAATAAGTCATTAAGAACCATCATGATATCCAACTAACTATATCTAGTTTGAGAAGCGATAGCATCTTCTTGAGAGACTATTGCCTACAGAATGCCCATGATGCACATTTCTACATAAGAATAGAGATTTAGGGCTATCATGCAAGTCAAATTAAAGGATTGACTCAACGAGATGGAGATGTGGGAAGCCCTTCTCTTATCGGTGTCACAAAAAAGACATATGCTTAGACCTGAGATAGATATCTAGCTCTATGCTTGAGCATACACATTTGGTGGACCACCAACAATTGATGCACCCATCATGATGTTAAGACTAGAAAGCCAATGTGTATTATGAGGGCACCGGAGAGACACGATCTCTAAAGCGATCACACAAATCTACTATTATAGGTGTACATAGTGGATTAGAAGACATGAGCTCATTCTAAGTATATTGGTATATACAAATTCCATGCATGGTCTTAAAGGTCTTAAGCAAACCCATACATGAAAGAGAAGAGCGCAATCTTTTGAGAAAGGAGCTCATCTTCATTCTTGTCTTAATGATACAAAGTGAATATGAACATTCGTAACCCTTAGTGCAGGCGATAGTGGATTTGGAAGTTTAACCTTTGGGTTATATAAGTCTTTCAGCTTGAAAGACCCATGAGTATTGGAAAGACCTAAGAGAAGCATAGTGCCATAAACATGGATTCCTAAATGCTTTGCTATCAATGTGATGAAACCAATCGTGATTCCAATGAGATCCTACTTGAAAGAATCAAATATTGATTTAAAGAGTTAAATGATATTTGATATTGTATTTAATTGGGCCAAAGAGTTCAGTCTTGATCCCAAAAGATTTGGATGGAAATCGAATGCAGTTTGGGTATTAAAATTCAATTAGCTCATTAAGTATAAAGGCCCGTGTGAAACTACTTAAGTAGAAATTATTCCCAGTTGGATTCCATCCATATTAGGAATTGTTGGATTCCCTACAGATATCTCCTGAAGGCTTAGAGGAAAACCTAACTAATCATTTGAGCAGCAAACTCCATCTTTCATGTGAAAGAAAGAGGGAGAAGAAGGAAGAGGTTCGTCTTTAACTCTTCTTCCCTATTCACGTTGGTCTTCTTCCCTACACAAAAGAAGACTATTGAGGGTATTGTTCTTTAATGACTTCAAAAAACTTCCAACGAGAGTGTTATTGGTCTTCCAATGACTATAGAAGACTTCCAAAGTGTTGGTGGACATGCCTAGAAGCAGGAATCTCCCTCTACAGCCATTCCTTTGCATTTGTGCTTAGAGGAGGAAACGAGGGTCTCTTCCAGGATCATAAAGGGTTCATGGTTATAGGTGTCCTGGCATTGAGATTCTCATTTGCTCACCAAGAAGAAGGAAGTCCCTCTAAGCCAAGATTTAATATAAGAGGCACAACACATGGGATCCTCTATTATACCCTTAAGAATATAATTTCTATACTTATGAGAATCCCAAAATGAGAGGAAACGAGTTCTTTCCACGTGGTTCCAATTAGGTTGTTTTCTTTTTATTCTCTCTAGTTTTTCAAACATCAAACACGTTGGAATCAAAGTTTTAAATTATCATACTATCACACTTCTAAAATGCCGCAGTGAATCATTCACTAATAGCTTTCACCTTAATATGAGAAAAAATTTGCATATTCCGAAAGATAGTAATCAAAGATACTGATAGATTTCATTTAATCACAAGCCCACTTTCCAAAATACACTTGTGATGATCCACCCATCAAAAGCCAATTGTCGTATTATGGAACCCTCCCTTTATAAGGCCCCTTATATATGCATCCTTCGTAAAAATGTCCCCCTATCTAACCTCTATCTTCTTTTCTCTTATTCTCTATCGCCTCTCTACTGATTAACCACTCCTACCTCCTTTCCACCACTTACTATCCCTTCACCATTTCTCTCTATCCCTTCATGCATCTTTAAATCATTTCATGCTTTGCATCTCTGCATTTCCTTCACATTTACAGCTTCTTCATAACCTCTTCATTGTATTATTACATAACCATGGACGTTGTCATTCACCAACACCGTGACTTTCTTTGGCATTGATTCATATTTAAGGCATTACCAGACCACTAGCAATGGCCATGACATTAACTTCTATAGCGATATGCTTCTCTATTTCTCTTTTTCCTTAGTTATTTATTTTTCTTAAGACTCAATATGGCTCATGATTTATAACTTCACTTTTTATCAAAATCAGCTGTCAATTCAAATTTATAAATGTGTTTTTACTATCTTGTTCATGTTCCTTTGATGTCTTAAAAAAAACTTCTCTAGATCAGAGCTTGAGCCTTGACGTTTTTATTTATAATAATATATGTTTGTTTTAGTTCTTTTATAGTCTAGTTGATCTTTAGCCTTTTCTTTTGGTACAAATGATTTAATAATGCTCTTAATGTTAGCATAACAATGGATTAATTGTAGGTCATAATTTACAACTGCAACTAGGATGGAGCATTGAGTTGAAACTGGTTATATTCGATCTAAATTCAAGAAAGTTCATTTTATTTTTTGGCCTTTGTGCTAGACGCAAGGCCTGAAATTTTTACTAAATCAAGTCCGAAGCTCGACTCAAGGCCTATATTTATGGGCCCAGAGTTTGGTCAGGCGAGGCCAAATTTCGTTGTTTGGGCTGGGTTTTCGAGTTGGATCCAAAAAAATCCGTTAGAGCCCACAAAATCTATTATGATCTATTTTCATTGTTTTTTAAATAAGATTTGCTTAAGTCTACTAAAGTTAATTTTTTATTATTATCTAAGTGAGGCTTAGTCAAGCCCATTAAGGTCAAATTTAAAATTGAAATTAGATAGATATAATCATAATAATTTTGAAACATAGTAATACTTCTATGATAATCTTACAACTTTATAGATATTACTACAAATAAAATATACTACTATGAACTAAATTTAACTCAACTAGGCACGTTAACTTACAACTTTAGGTTATATTCATTTAACAAATGAAACTTTAGAAGAGAAATTTATCTTATGAAGCAACTTTCTTTTTTTAATCTATAATAATTATGTCGCATTAAACAAATTGAACAAAAATTAGAAAAAAATAAATATATCAAATTTTTAACTAAAATTATATCTTATTTAAATAGTTACCACATCTCAACTATTTACGATACTTGTTCAAGAATCATGCTTTTATACGTATAAAATTACATTTCAGAAAATAATATCACAATTATATATAAATGGACCCAACGGGCCTATTTTGATTTTTTTGAGTTTGGGTCAAGCTGGGCCTAAACCTAAATTTTTAAAAAATTAAGGCCCAAGCTCGACCCATATAATCTTTGGGGTTGAGATGGGTCGGGCTTTTTCGGATCAAATTTAGGTCGACCTAACCCAATGCTCCATCCTAACTGCAACATATGTACTTAACCTTTTTGCAGAAGCACTATAGAGATTTTCTGCATCCTCGATTGATTGAAGATTCATTCCAATCTTAGATTTCATCTTTGATTTAGACACGAATGTACACTTGCCGGTTTCAACATCCATTTCTTCATCAAAATCAGAATTAACAAATTAAAAGCACATGGAAATTAACATGGTTGGGTTGCTAATTGTAGTTTTTCTTTTTAAACAACTAAAATCCTTTTAGACTTATCATTCTCATGTTGAGTTAGATCATTGTCTAAATCCTCTTTGTTAATTTCCATACATCTCTCCCATCCATTTCCAACTGCTCGAAATTTTCTTTATTTGTTTGATCTTTAAGTTTGTTGCACAAACCTATATCTACAAATTAGAGGATGTTTATGAAATAAAAGGAAACATTCATATGACATAAATAATCTGTGATCTTCCAAACTCAACGGAGTTCTCACTCAAAGGAAGATCTGTGTGAGGATCTTCTCCCATTTTATGAATTTATCATTTAATCCAAAATATGACTAATTGATTGCAACTCGTGAACACAAAGAGTAGAATGAGTCCATTTCATGAAAAAGAGTTTTTTTAAAAAATAAACAGGACACATGGGATTGCCATATGTATACATACGTTGATTTCATGGAACGTCAAACTGTGTCACACACTATTTATATTTATATTATTAATCTGTAGTTAAATTACAAGAAAAAAACTTCATTTTTTGTTTTTTTGGTATCCATATAATTAAAGGCATGGAATATGCAAAAATGAATCTAATGTTTAAACGTACATCTTTTCCTTTTCTTTTTTGAAAATGTTCTGCCACTAATCTTGGTTTTGCTGATCGGTCAGAAATACATTCTTCACTTAATTAAAGAAAAGCAAAATATACAACGACGTGTCAAGAAACAAGTTATAAATAATTTAGGAAGCAATATGTCATGGCAGGGATAATCATCGGTAATTTATAAAAGCATGGCAAAAGAATGGTGTTTGTTGGAACGACGGCAATACTCGTCATTGGAAACATAAAAAGAGAATGAAAGAGGATTGAGATGAGAAGCACTCACAAGAGTTCAAGCGTGAGAGGAGGCGTCGCGTTGGAAGAGGGAAAGAGAGGGTGGGGTGGGGTGGGGGGGTAAGGGTGATCTCCAATGGGCACAAGTGTTTTAGCGAAAGGAAAAAAGAGATGGCGAGAGACGTGGCAGCGGGAGAGAGTAGAGCGACAAGTGAGGAGAATTCGATTGAGCCAATGGAGTGGAAGAGAGAGAATCAGGCACAGAGAGTGGGGACAAATTTTGCGGAGCAAACTTTGTATGGGAGCGCACGTAAGGCATTCTTTCAAGAATGCACAAGATCAATTCCCTATAAATAGATGTATTCACTTATATATATACATATGCATGTATGTATACATCTACATATCCCTCACACCCCCCTCATGGTTGAAAAATAAAGCATCCTAGCATATCATATATGTCCCAATATCAAAACTAATGATCATGTTTGAATGCTAAAATTCCAAGAATACATGCTACAACATTTATAAAAGCCATTCATCACGCAATGTGATTCTATCTAAATTATAAATGTAATTTGGGTTTTATACCTCCACGTCCATAATTAATCAACACAACAGATACGATGTAAATCCTAGGCCATAAGATGTAAATCTCTACTCCATCAAATAATAAGGATAAGTTTTGTAAAGTTTCATTTCTATTGAAATAACAAAACTTAAAGTTTCAAGTTTCAAGTTTAATGTTCATTTGATTTTGATTGCGATCTCAATTCAGTGGACTAATTGAAAATAAACATGTTACTGATCACATTTACATGTAATTTTCATGTTGCACATCCACACATTTCTAGTTACTATTTTGCATTAGTGTACACGATCATTGTTAGTGTGATTGGTAGATCAAATCGATGCTGCTTTGGTCCTATTACTAGTGTGATTAGTAGATCAGATCGTTTATAGATATACATTATCGTTATGATAGCAAAGTTGAACTCAAATTCGATTTTTTGTTATTTCATTAATAAATTACACATACAGTCTAAGTAGGAGATTATTGGATTTCAATTCAACTTATGAACTTGTATATGTAAATATGTAAATATAATCAAATAATATGGGTTGCCATAATGGCTAATAGCATGTAAGTGATCAATTCAAGTTATGAGTTTATATGAGCATAAAATGCAAAAGGGAGATGTGGTGCTCAAAACAAATGTGCAATGACCTATATATGTGAATTATGTCTTCTTGATGGGCGGAAACGTAATTCACCCATAGTAATTAGTCACGCTAATTACTAACTTAAGTCATGAGAGTTATGGTCCCCATGAGAGCCACCAACAATCTTGTGGTTTTCCCCATCATGGCCTAAGGGACTAGAGAGAGAGAGAGAGAGAGAGAGAGAGAGAGAGAGAGAGAGAATGACAGGAGGAAGAAAGAAGACTCTTTCTTCAAGTGGTTCTCAATCAAGTTCATGGTGGTGGGATCTCTTGGAAGCACCATTTGCAGCCCTTTTCTTAGTCTTCAAGTTGAACACAGGTATTCCTATCTCTAGCCATTAGATTTCAAACATAGTTATATATATATATATATATATATATGCATGTGAAAATAATATTATAGAACTCATTTGTATGTTGGTATGTCTTGTTTATTTCTATATCATCATGCCATTTAAATAGACTTTATCGGTTAATCATAGGCGTTGCATGAACTATGGTAATATGCTAGATGATTCATCTTCTCTAAAAACCAAGAATTTAACTCGTAACTGTCGCTAGTACCGATACTTCTCCATGGGTACCGGTACATATGCATTACAATTTAGAGATTGTAACTTACTAGTACTAGTACTGAACATGAGTATCAGTACCTTTGAATTACAGATTAAGTTTAAGGCTCCAGAGATACAAAATATGTGACTTATGTATATCGGTACTCATCATGAGTACCAGTACTCATAGAACACTAATTTGGTTAAGGCTAAAATCTATTTGCCACTAGTACCGATACTAATCACTAGTACCGGTACATATTGACTACAAGTTTAAGGGCAGTACTTAACAAGTCTCGCTACTTATTATGGGTATCGGTACTCATTGAAATGAATAAGATTCTACAATAATACCAGTATGTTATAGGTACCGATACTTATCACAAGTACCAGTACTTCATCAATACTAGAAAAGTATATAGCCAGACATGAATCTCAAATAGTAAGCTACAAGTATCAGTACTTGGCATCAGTATTTGTACTTATTTGAATTTGGGAACCAAACCTGTATGCTAGGGATACCAGTACTGAGTCACCAATACAGGTACTCAGAATATGTGGTATTGGTACTAGTCCACTAGTACTGGTACTCATTTAGTATAATGTTCAGTTATATTATGTTATAGTTCAGGTCCATCCTAAGTTAGAAGTGGGTTAATTACGGATTAACCCTAGCAATAGCCACTTTTATTTGGTGCCTTAACATTCCACCTATGTAAATCCCATTTATGAAGCAACAAGGCATCCCATCTCACTATTCCATGAAATCAGATATCACCTTACAATTACCAATCATTCATTCCCTTGTTTTTGTTATCAAGATCAATCAACTGACATTGTGTATGCAATATGACATACTACTCATTCCTAGAATTTAATCTATACCAATAGGTGCATATAAACTTAATGGACAGTAGGAATAAAAGGAAATCTAAGTGAAGGGAAAGTCCCTGCCCTTTTTTTTATTTTTTTCCTGCTACTTGTCCTAGGTATAGGTTTAGTAATGCAAAAGGATTAGTGTGGTTAATTGATACACATGTGCAGAGACCCAGTTGTGAAGTGTAACTTCTGGATGGGCAAAGTTGCAATTCACCCAAAATTAGTCATATGATCCCCATCAGACCAACCACCAATTCTCAAGGATCACCCCCATTATGACCTAGAGAGGAATAGTGAGAGACCTCAAGAGAGGAGAAGGAGGATGGCTGAAGAAGAAGAAGAACATCTTCTTCTGCTGCAGTCCATCAGAATCCAGGGTGGGATCTGTTGGGAGACCTCTAACCATAGTCCTTTGCTTTGTTTCAGAGATGAGCATAGGTATGATGTTCCTCCATAGGTAGTACTCAATTTCTATACATGTGCATAATGCTAAAGCCAAGGTAAATCAATGTCTTTGCTTATTGATGTGTTTAGCTTTATACATAGATCTTTATCCATTCATATGTTCAAATATCTTGCCTAGGTTAGATCTTAGATTAACAAGAGATTAATAATCATTTTGTATCCCTGTCAAACTCAGTAATCCATTTTGCAACCGTCACAAGTACCGATACTCATGAGGAGTACCAGATAGACAAGATACAGTTTTGGACCTTAAAGTATACTATAGGTTGCTAGTTACAATACTCTTCATAAGTACTAGTACATGCAAGCTATAGATCAGCTCCAGGTCATCCTAAGTCCAAAACTGGGACTTACATGTATCGATACTCATGATGAGTATCGATACACATGAGTCCCAAATCAGGTTCTGAACTCGAAGACACCAAAACCTATAGCTTACAAGTACTCGTACTGGTCATCAGTACCAGTACTGGTAGGCTACAGGTGGTGTATCCAGTACTCAACAAGTACTGGTACTCTTCATGAGTACCGGTACTGGTTGAGACCAGTCCTTCCCTGGAATGATACTAGTACTCATTGAGTATCGATACTCAACACTAGTACCGATACATAGTGAGTACTAGACGAGTACTCATTTGGACATGAGTTCTAAACTGTAGCTTATGAGTACCGGTACTTGGCATCAGTAGAACTTGTTTGGATATATAACTCATAACTATGGCTTATGGATACCGGTGTTGGTTCACTAGTACCGGCACTCAGTATATGTGATACCGGTAATGGTATACTGGTACTGGTATCCAAACAGTATGAAGTTCAGTTGAGACAAGTTATGGTACAGGCCATCCTAAGTTAGAGGTGGGTTAATTTCAATTAAGACCCTAATGGTTTAAAGAACACCAACACAAGCAACCACCAAGATGGTAGAGGGCTAAATTAAAATTTGAAAGGTAAGGTTTTAGAAAATTGTGAGATGGTGCTTAATGGCGGTCGAGTGGGATCTTTCAGTGGACAATAATTTAGCCAAACAAAAAAATAAATTTAGGCCCTAAAGTCTCCTTTTTCTACTCAGCAAAAAGTAGAATTCATGGGCCTCGTTTGCTGCCACCTAAACACCACGCGTACCTACTGTATGCCAAGTCAAACATCATTTGTGCTAGGGTTTGCATTTAATTCCTATGCTTCCACTTAAACTATCGCTCTCTTTCCATTAAATCTCTCCCTAAATTACTTTCCAACAATTCTTTTCCTTCCTCAACCATCATTCCCCTTGTTTTGTTATGTTCTGTGTAAATATGCACAATTTGTTGGTATCCAAAAGCCTATACTAGAACATGACTTAATATCTTAATTATTCCCAATGTAATTAGTGTAGAGCTCACTTAGTGTTCCTTGTGTTTAAGATCTTACATTAATATCCAACTGATGGGAATACCATCATAGGCCCTAACTAGCCCATTTTAGTCTGCAATAAAAGATAAAAGCTCCTACATATTCATCTAAGGGTTATATCTCCACCATATTATGTTTTGAGAAGAAAATAAGAAATCAGGGTTAATTCTGTAATTTTAATAGCATATCATGAATATAGAATAACCAAGGGGTTGGTTAGGAGTGAATTAAAGGTCAAAAGAGCATTCAAGTCAACTAAGTGGCTTCATGTAGACAAAAATGGGTTTTTCACGCATTTTGAGAATTAGTAGTAACCCAAAATCTTAATTTCAGACCCTCTTAAATAACAAAGGTTTTGGTTAGGATAAATTCTATCTAAACCTTCTAAAAATCATAGAAAAATATTCTATAAGGTTTGGTATCCTTGATTTGACCTTTGAAACCCATTTTGACATAGAATAGAGTCTCAGACAGAAAGTTACCCTAATTTGAGTTTCTATGCAAATTTTCCCAGTCAAACTTGATCAAAACTAAATCCAACTTCACCATCAGATTTCTTGGGTCCAAATTAGGTTTGTACCAAGATTTGGGTTCAATCAGAGATTATCTTAATCTAGTTTGCATTTTAGTCTAGTCTGACTCTTTCTCTCTCAATTAACCCCTCAGTTTTTGAATTATTTGCTAATTGGTCGCTAACTTTCTCATCGTTCTTTACAAATGGGTCCTTGATGCCATTAGTGTGAACACAGGGGCTCTGTCGAGATTCGAGCGAAGATTTCTCACTCGATTCTCAATCAAACTCTTCCAAATTTGAACGGAGATTCCTTGAGGAATTCTCTTCCAAATGAACCCGTCCATGAACCTTGATTCATTCCCAATCTCTCATGCGAATGCATTGAAGAGATGAGTATCCGGTTGGTGTGAAAATCACGAGCTTCGCAAGCTTGTTTCCAAGCTTGGAAGTCCTCTCTTTGTCCTTCGCTTCGGCGACACTCTGGCGATGCATTCCCAATGCAACACACCTCTAAATAGCCCCACGCCACCTCCACAAGCTCTATCGCATCTCCCTCTACAAAAGCCCTCAAGCTATTTGGGCTTTCACCCACCAAAGTGCCCCGCCGACCACCGTCACCTGCACACACCTTCCTTGAAGTCATCAGGCCTCCTCACAACACCACACACCACACCGCTGCCACCAATGCACTCGCCGCACATCGATGAAGCTTCTAAACTGGTTTGACTTGGCCACAAGGCTGTGTTCGTGCTTTCAGGTGATTCACCGAACCTTAGTCGCTGCCTCGACTCCTCTGACCTAGTCTGCAGTTTTCTAACCACAATTCGTCCAAGCAAAACTCCAAAGCGCTGCGGTTTTCCTCCAAGCACATCCTCAGGTCCTCAATTGAAGCCCTCGACTGCACCTGCTACCTCAATTGGAGGCATCCTCACCAACTACTGCACGCGATGCAAGGGGAGCTAGATAGTCCCACATCGGGTATGTAGCAGCGATTCATGTAGGATAAATTATTTTCCTTCCCCCAACCCCTCGCCTAAGTCACGAGGGTTGGGTCCCCAGCACCTTCACCCGCTTACCCAAGCGCCCATTGCTCTCCTATGACCACGCCCGCAAGCCTGCACCCTGTTCATGCCTAGTTACCTACTCGATTACCTGGCTAAACCCGAGTTTTTGAGAGAAAGAAAGAAGAGGAGAGAGAGAGAGCGGGGGGGGGGGGTTGGTTGCCCTCTGCTGTGCTCTCTCTATACTTAGCCGATCCTGAGGCCTTTGCCTCTGTGTTGTGGTTGCCTCTCTCTGAGGCATGAAAGAAGGAAGAAAAGAAGAGGCCTTTGCCTCTGTTCTATTGAAGCTAAGCTAATCCTTTGAGCAACTTAAGACATCTACTGGTGCCTTAGTTATGTTGAGATATTCATCTGGTTAACGTAGGTTATTTGATTGACAATTACTGTTGAGATATTTGAGCTAAACTTCAAAGGGGTTAATTGATGATTTAAATCACCATTTTAACCAATTCTTTTTGCATTGTGATACTGAATTTCATTTATATATCATTCTGAGTTGTTCTAAATAAAGTTTTGATTATAATTGCTTATATTTCTTGTGATTGGTGAGATTAAATTGTTATTATTTGTTCCCTGTGTTCAACCTCAAACTCTTTCTGAATCTGAGTTATAAATTCAAATGATTTGAGCACATTTGTCCTATACTACGACGCATTTCTTAAACAACGATGAATTCACTTAAACACCAACTGGGATAGTAGGCTATTTGGCTCGAGGTAGGAGTTAGTTATTTTCTTTTTTTAGCCAGTGAGAGATGGAATGGTTATCTATGGATTAGTGTGTCTAGCGAGCATGTATTTACACCACACGATGTAGCCACCACTTTTTCTCATAATGACCTTAAGGTGATGAACTGAGATGTGGGACAGATAAGACGACTCCTCTTAGCCAAGAGGGCATCTTGTATCAGTTGTTGTTGGCTTTTTTATGTCCTGTGAGAGCATTCCCAGTATTGTAATATAACTACATATTCATCTGAATAAAAGAATTTGATTAATTTTTAATAAATGAATTGGGTCCCTTAATACAAATAGGGTGATGTACTTAGACAGATCGAATAAACCCAATGTGTAATGATTTAGAGATCTAAACAGTTTAGAGGATCCAATAACATATCAAGAAACCATCTGATTAGATCAATTATTTCTTATCTAAGTTGGGATGTCAACCTTCTCTAGAGGTCTTCGCCTAATTGATGGTCTTAAATAGAGATTTAAGGACTATGGTGCAGGTCGAGTTTAGGACTTAACCTGATAAAACAAGAGATAGAGGAAGCCTTTCTTCAATGCTGCCATATTGAAGAAGGCATATCCTTTGACCTAAGGTAGATATGTGTCTTTGTTCAAGAACACATGCATTTGGTGGACCAATATTAAATGCACCCATCGTAATGCTAATATTAGACAACTTGTACATGTGACAAGGGATAGGAGATGTATGATCTCTCGATGGGATCACACAAATCTGTTACATAGGTGTATGTAACAATTGGAGGCATAATCTCGCATCGCGTATATTAGGAATGACAATTCCACATTTAGTCGTAGAGCCTCGATCAGACTCAATGCAAAAAGATAAAAAGATAGATCTTTAGGAAAGGTTCTAATTCTCATTCTCATCCCAATGATACAAGGAGATATCAAGAATAATATTATCCAAGGAGGAATGACGACAATCTAATGGGATTACAAGATAATATTTTCCTCTATGTGTAAAGGATTCACAAGTATTTCGAATACTCGAAGGGGTGTTATGCCAAAATTTCAAGAAAACGAAAGTTTCATTATTGGAGTAATGAAACTGTTAAACATCAGTTTATCATCATTCTTTCGCATTAAAACAATCGTAGCTCTTAGGATTTTGCTTCGCAAATGGGTTTTTGGGTTGCATTTAGTCATAAATTAGGTTAGGCATGCATTGCATTTTTTATTGTCTTTTTAATGTATTTTTGTGAGTGTTAAGGATGAATAGATTAACAGATCCCTAGAACCCTAGCACTCAGGAAGGCAATAGGTGAAGGAGAAGCTCAAACTAGCTGGAACTCAACTTGATCCAGCTCACCATAGTTGGAATCCAGCTCACTTGGACTAGGATCAGCTCATCCTAGCTCCATTCGGCTCATCTCAGCTGAATGGCAGCTCAAGAGAGCTCATCTCAGCTCACCCTAACTCAGGTCAGCTCAGATCCAGCTCAACTTAGCTGAATCTATCTCATCTCAGCTCCCATTAGTTCACAGGGAGCTCTAGCTAGCTCAGTTGAGTTGACTAGAGTTCACCTTAGCTCAAGTCCAGCTGCATCTAGCTCCACTCAACTCTAGCCAGTGGAAGATGACTTCATTCCAACTCAGGAAGCTCAAGTTTAGCTCCCAGGGACTCAGCCTAGCTCAACTTAATTGAGCTAAGCTACCTTAGCTGCCTCAACCAACTCGATCCTCCCCAGGAGCACCAGACCCAGCTCACCTCAGCTCAATTTAGCAGAAGCCAGCTCACTTTAGCTTGGCTTAGCAGCTAGCAAAGAACTAGCAAGCTAAGCCAGCTAGAGTAGCCCCATGCTAGCCTCTCCAGCAGCTCCAACTCCAGTTCAACTCCGGACTCTTCATATCCAGCTCCTCTCCTCAAACCCTAGCTCCCATTGCCTACTCCACTACTAGCTAAGCTAGCTTAGCTTAGCTAGGCTCTAGCTCCCTTGGCATTTACCACCTTAAAACCCCACCTAACTAGCTCCACCAATTAACCCTAACCCTAAGCCACTTTAGCTACCTAGTCAACCCTACTCTTGGCGCCAACCATAGGAACCCTTCCACCCCACTCCACCACCAAAAGACTCCACCATTTTGGCACCAAAAAACCACCATAACCACCTCCATTTTGGCACCACTTGTTCCCTCCAAAATCCCCTTCATCTCCACCACATATCTCCCCTTAAATCCATCTCCACCATCCACCTAACCCCCCTTCTAGAAGACCCTAGGTTAGCGCCAAAATGGTGGTGTCTCTCCACCACCAAAAGCCACCAACACCACCATAACTACCACCCCTAGATGACCCTTGGGTTGGCGCCATTTATTCCTAGCCCTAGATCTCTAACCACCACCCAAAAGCCTATCCTAGCCCTCCATTAAAGGCCATGCCAACCACCCCCATCCACCTCTATAAAAACCCATCACCTACCACCATTTTCTTCATCCTCCATTAGTGTTTTATTCCACCTTAGACCTACCTACATCTACGGCCAAGAAGAAGGAGTAGAGAAGGAGATTAAGGGGACACATCACCCACCCCCTTGGTGCCTTCTTCTCCCCACTCTCTTCTTTCTTGTGCCACGCCAAGGAGGAGGAATCTTCTACTTCAGGGAGGACAGCCAGGCAAAGGAGGACTTAGGGTGGACGTCCACCCTTGGAGAGAAGCATAGGGCACGCCCCTTAAGGGTTTGCCTTAGAGGACGTCATCTTGGCAGAACTATAGAAGGAAGGAGCTGAAGACCTTCTTTTCAAACCTAGGAGTTACCAGGCTTGGAGCAAGAAGAGCTTCATCCTCTTCATCACCATCATCATCTAAAGGATTTGTCTTTATTTTGTTTTTCAATTTCTTTTGTAGAAGAATTCATTTATTAGTAGATAATTTCCTTTAATATAAAAAAAGAACTTGCCTTGATTTCTTGTTGCACTCTTTTTTTTTTTGCATTACCTTGCTTTCTCTTTAGTGTAGTTTCACTCCTCCTTTCTAATTAACCTAGGCCTCCACGTGCCTAGGTTGAGCTTAGAAAGAGGATAATTTTTGTCACTTAGATTATCATACTAGGTGTAGTAATTTTTCCCCCCGATAGCTTCTCATATTGCCTTGGTTTTAAAAACATAAAAAAGATATATTGAAAAGACCAAAAAGAAAGTTGAGATTTATTTTCTAAGCAAGGGATTTGATTTGCAAGCATATTGCCTCCTTGGACGACCCTAGATACCCCACTATCTAGGTTATAAATTTTAAAAGCGAATCTATTTTTGTGCGTTGCAACGACTTAAAATCCTAAATTAACAAACCGCGCAAAAATGCGATCACTTTTTGCCGCCGTTGTCGGGGAGGCACAGCTTTGCTTAATCATTCTTTCCCTTGCATGAAGTGGATCTCATCCCCTTCTCTTTCTTTTCTCTTGTGTGTGCAGGTATTGCAGGAAGAAAGTGGGAATTTGGAAGCAAAAGCTCAACGTTCCTTTTCTTCTTGCGGATTTTCAGGTTGGCTTCTTCTCTCTTGTCACACCTAAACTAAAAGATTACCAAAATACACTAAACTTGGCTTTCAAGATCCTAAACAACTTAATTAAGTGGAGTGGTGCATTTTAAAACTCATTGATTACTTGTTTGCACCATTAACACCACCCCATTTCAATTATTGGTGTTTTGCTTTTTCGGATCTAAACTACTGTCTAGATTTGAAAAATCAAATACGACAACCACAGGCCTCCTAAAATCTTGAAATTTTACTCAAGGATTTTAAATTAAGTAGGGAACATCTATTCCAAATTTTAGACTAATTGGATTTGTATTTAATTTTTAAAAATTCATGGACTGCTGAGGGGTCACACCCTCTAATCTTCCTATTTTGCTAATGTCCGCTAATTTTTAGAACTTTTATATTCATTCAATTTTTGTGAAATTTAGGTTTCTGGAATTCTTGTGAAATTATACATATCATATAAAATCACCAAAATTTTCTGATGTCGATGGTAATATTGAAAAGTCCAAAATACCCACAGGTATCATTTCTGAACTTTGACACTAGTATAAATAAAAATTCAAAAAAATTATCAAACAAATTTTTAAAATCTCAAAAAAATATTTTCTAGAATCCTTGTTTGATTCTCTTCAAGGTAGTGGTGTTGTTTGAATTGAAAGCCTAAAAATAACTCATTATTAGCTAAATTTCTATCCTAGGATCAATTGGATTAGGGTTTCTTTTTCATTTCTAGAGACAAACAACCAAAAGGAAACATATCCTCACCCATACAACTTGATTTCTACTTGTTTGTGGAATCTCAAACTTGTTTGAAAACTTAAAAAGAAAACCCTAAAAATACACTAAGTTAAATCCAATCCTAAAAGACAGAAATACAAAAATTGTGTGACAACTTGTTTTTAATTGGAACCACTTTCTAATTCCTGCACACACTAAAAATTGAAATAACTGGGCAACAACTCAATCAATGCCCTCCACATTCCGTGTACACTTTAGTATCCTAGCCCTAACTAAAATTCGTAGCAACTTAGGCTTGCTATATAGGTCTTAAGTTTTTTCTAGTTAATACCAATTCTGTCATCTATATCTGGTGTTCAGGCTGAGGGGCCGTGTCAAACGACCAAGCATGGGTTTGTCCAAGCACTTGGGAATTTTCCTGGGAAACGCTTAGGCCAGAACCTCCCCTTAAGCAACTTGGCTAGATTTGTTGACAGAACGGGTATTCACTGTTGATTACTTATTTCTTAGGTAGACCAAGTCTTAGGTTAATTTCTAGGGAGTCACAATTAAGTTAGGTCTAGAATTTGATTGCTTGTGTGCACACTTCTCTCATCTCCATCTCTTCTCCTCCCCTCCCGTTCTTTCATTTTATGCATGGGCGACGGTCTCAAAATCTACACTTGGAAGGATCATTTGATTTTGCCCCCCGCACAAAAAGACCACT
The DNA here is from genome assembly GCA_037157565.1 of Thalassia testudinum. NCBI lineage: Eukaryota > Viridiplantae > Streptophyta > Magnoliopsida > Alismatales > Hydrocharitaceae > Thalassia > Thalassia testudinum. Next base: position 125,777,337 of record JAZHRO010000013.1, read on the forward strand.
TTTTCTGTCTTCTTCTTCTAAAAATATGGAAAATCAACAAAACAGGTCCACTAACCTTCCACTTCCACCTCTAATCCCACTTCTAACCCCACTACTAACCCTAATTCTGATCCTTTCACCCACAACCCCCTACCTTTGACTTCTCGCACTTGGAGCTCCCTAATGCTGAATTGGCTCAATCACAACATCAAACTCCCTCGCCAGATCTTTTGACAATGATGGCTGAGCAAATTGCTAAATTGAATGCCAATAAAAAAACATTGACTAGGACATCCAAAGCCTAGCTAATCAAAGGCCAAATCCACCACCCCGTCAGCAGCCTGTTATTCCTCTAAAAGATTTTTATGATCCGTCTTATTATAAGGAATGACCAGGGGTGGTCATACCAGAGGGGGACTTCGAGATCAAGCCAGCAGTCCTGAACCTAATTAAATACTTCCATGGCCTTCCTAGGGAAGACCCTTTTAGCCACCTTGAAGAGCTGACTCTTCTTGCACAAACAACTCGTTCCTGAAATGTGCAAGAAGACCTTTGGTTGATGCGAATATTTCCATTACCTCTTAAAGATAAGGCCGCTTATTGGTTCAGGACCATTGGCCAACCCATCACAACTTGGCCTCAGCTCAAGAGTGCCTTCCTCAAGAAATTCTTTCCCATAGGTCGTACTAATTCCTTGCGAAGATATATTACGACCTTTCAATAAAAATCTAGTGAGACTTTCCATGATTCTTGGGAAAGATTGCAAGATCTCCTAAGAAGTTACCCGTAACACTAGATTCCTTTATGGCAGCTCATGTAGAACTTCTATCATGGATTAGAACTTCAAATCCAACATTTCGTCGACGCCTCATGTGGCGGCAACTTCTTAAATAAGGATGCTGAAAGTGCCCATGACCTTTTTGAAGAAATAAGTGAAAACTCATTTAATCAAGCTTCCATGAACACATTTTGCATAACTCCAGACTCACAATTCAGTGTACATGAAGTAGGCACCCAAGCTATCCCTATCACCCAAGAAGGTCTTCAAATGATCGCCAAACTCGACCAGATGCAAATTAACCAAAAGAAGATTGAGGAAAGACTTGTCACATCAACCCAAGCTCCATGCAATCCACATCTAACCCAACCTAACTTTCCACGAAGAGAAAATTTGCACAATCTCAACACTACTCCTGTTGATTATTACTAGTATTCTGAGGTCGCCCATGATTCACTGTGGAATTGCAACTATCCAGATCTTAACCCCACTCAAAATATTTCTGCCATCTAGGAGCCATTTAAAAATTCTTCCAATTGGAAGAATTACCCGAACTACTCTTGGAATAATCAGGTTCCTCCCCAACCAAATCAATTTAATGGGTATGGATCTAATTCAACCTTTCATCCTGGGCCATCCCAACAAGACATCAATGCCCAGATGATGAGAACCCTGTAGGACATGCAGACAAAAATGATGGAAGTAACCCGCACCATCACAAATCTGAATAATCAGATTGGGGTTACTCCCACTCAAAGACCTGTAGGACATCTTCCCTCCCAACCCATGCCCAACACTAATCACCAAAGGAACCAATATTCGGGTAGAAATCCACACTACCTGAATCAGCCTCCTACTAATCCACCACCTCAGCAGCCTCCCAGGTTTCCATAACCACATGCCCCCCACCTCCTCCAAATAATAATCCGACTGCACATGCAGTTACGTTGAGGAGTGGGAAAATGATGTGCATACATTTGATTAACCTAAAATGTCTATTAATGCATGTTCTTAGTGTCACATTAGCATCATACATTGTAAATAGTGCATAACGACGTGAAAATTGGTCCAATACGACACCCGTGGCACCATCTACATCACTCAGAAGATGGACGGCCTAGATGGCACCACGTGGTGCCATCATAGCTACCCAACACCGGCCGCAGCTCTCCTTCTTCACCCGCTCAACAAATCTCAGCCGTTGGATGCCCATCCAACGACCGAGATCGTTCCCAGCCAATCTGGAAGACCGCCACGCCCTCTCTCTCTCCTCACCTGCGCGATGGATCTAGACCGTTGGATCACCATCCAACAGCCACGGACGCTCATGCCTAAAAGCATCCGCACGACACAAACGCCCACTCAGCGCAGTGGTCGAGCGCACTATGTGAGTGCGCAACGCGTGTTCGAGGCCACATTCGCTGCAAGCGGACGTGCGATCAAAGCCGCGCAATGAAGATCCATCAATGGGGAGCGAGCGATAGCGGCCACGCGCAATCAGACGCGTGGCGCTTACACATGATCGCACGCGGGCGCGCGGCGTGGGCGTAGCCACTTTAAGCCGTCCGATCTCTTGATCGGACAGCTGTGAGCACGTGAACGTGCACGTGCGTTGAAGGGCACGAAGGAGAGGGGGGGCGTGAGCGGCGCGCACGTCGGCCATGTTCAGGCCTTTAGTGACTGATAAATCCGTCACTAAAGGTCCTGAATTAATGTTTTTCAAGTTATAATGTCCAAAATGCCCCCACTCCTTGCAACCATAAAAGGAGACCCCCTCCATACGGATTTCTCATCCCTTCCTTCTCTTCTCTCCCTCTCCAAAGCTCAAGAGAAGCTTGTCCCACACCAGGGATGCTCCTCAAGAGCTAAAACCAAGTTTTCGCCCCTATTTTGGAAGCGGATTCTACGACGATGAGGACGTGCTGCCTCGTTCCCGTTCCTCCTACTTCGACCTCCTTCTTCCCGCTCCGTTCCTCATCTTCCAGGCGTTGTCTCGTCCGGCTTGTCCTCCAAGCTATCGTCGAGGAGGATAACTTCTCTCTCCCATTCCTTTTTCCTGCTTTCTAGAGTAGAATTTTCCTGCTTTCTAGTTGTAATAATTTCTCACTTTCTAGTGTAATGTTTTCTTACTTTCTTAGTTGTAAAAATATTTTGCAACATCAAGTGAATGTTTTTCCTCTTTCTCTCTCTTATTATCTATATTTATTCCATTTCATTGTGATTATTCTGCTCTTTAAACAAAAACACAAAAAAATATAATTACGAATTTTGATCAACGCAGCCTTCCTAAGTTCGACCTAGGATTTCTTTATAGATTTCTGGTATAAATTTTATTTGTTGAACCCGAGTTTTTCGCTACTCGAACTACAACGACAGGTTTTCAAAACCAACTCCGATAGCATAGTCCTCCGATGTTCAACATTTTGGCGTCGTTGCCAGAGAGGCAACGATTTTCCAATCTTCTTTTCACATTTCATGCACTTTACTATCTTCTAACTTTCTTTCTCTCGTGTCTATTATTTTGCAGATACCTCTATCAGGGAATCGTCAAGCGGTAGGTCAGAGTAAAGCGCAGTTGAAGACGACTGTAAGTGCTCCCCATTCTTCCCTTTCCATAGATTTCATTTCATCACATTAAATTCAAATCCCAACTAACCTAGGTATTTGCATAAATCCTTGGATTAGTTTGGTTGTTTGGATTTTCACTCACATTTCACCCTCGCATATAAAAAAAGGCAAAAAGATAATTTTGTGGGGTAATTCAACATACCAACAACATACACCCACATTCAAGGCACTTAACCTAATTGATTTTCTTCTCCTCAACCGGATTCTGATATGTGTAACCGGTACACACAAATCAACACATAAAAGAGTAGAAATCATTCTAGGTTCATCATTTTTGTGTGCCTAACCCAGTGGTGCAATTGTGGCTAATTGCTTGAGTTGTTTGGGCTGCACCACTCAATCTAAAACCAACTCACCAAGTAGCTTTCTCTTAGGGTTTCAATCTAGGTTCATACCAGGCACTCTACTTGATTTCTGATTTTAAAAGGAAAGCAATCTTCACTCATGCTTGAAAACCTGGTTTGCCTCAAACTTGATCGAAATCAACCTAATTCTAAACCTTAAAAGCTATTTAAGCAAGATTTGAACATTAAAATCTACTCATCGCGAATAATCTTGCTTGAAAACCCTGGTTGTGCAAGCACTTACACATACTTAATTGATCATTAAGGGCACAACCCATTTTAAGGGCCCACCACATTCCATAAGCACTACAATTCCAGGCCTCAATAAAATCGAGTAGACGTTGGCCTTAAGGACTAATTCGCTCTTCGGGGCCTAGTCTGAGATTGTTTAGGATTAACCTTCTTGTACTGATCAATTTGATGTCTAGCTAGGGGAGTAGCATCAAACAACCGCAGCTGGAGGTACACTAGGAACTGGAGGCGCAAGCCGAAGGAAGAACCTTCTCCCCAGTCCCTCCTTCTAACTGGTTGAATTGAGCAGACACAAGTAGAGTAAATTTTTTATAATCTTAAGGCGGGTTCTGGGAGTCTGTAGATCCTTAGGCTACCCCACTTAAGGACAGGCCTGTTTTGTTGTGCTGCAGGGTTCTTATTCCTAGTTCTTCCGACCTTTTCCTAGTTTATACTGGGAAGAAGGTCATTGAATCCCTAATTGGAAGGACCACTAGAGTATTCTAGGAGGGGTAGATTGGATTTTGGCCAAATTAATCCCATGGCCGATCAACAGCCTTCTCTGCCTCAAGATCCATAGGAGGTATTTTGAAGGCAACTGGAATAAATGCAGAGAATGCAAGAATGGTTCCAAAAATTGCAGGGTACTCAACCCTTGAAGGATTTTTATGATCCTTCAAATTACAGGGAACGTCCCGACATCCAGATTCCTGCCAGAGACATAGAAATCAAGCCCTAGGTGTTAAGCCTGATCAAACATTTTCATGGGCTTAGCTCTGAAGACCCGTTTCAGCACTTGGAGGACTTGACCACATGGATGTGAATGAGGAGCAAATGATCATGAGGCTCTTCCCCCACTCTCTTAGGGATAAAGCCGCTCATTGGTATAGGACTATAGGAAGACCAATTGCAACTTGGAATGAGTTGAAATCGACCTTTCTGAAGAAATTCTTCCCTATCGGGGTATCAATGCCATGAGACGGGCAATCACTACCTTTACCCAACAACCAGGGGAGCCGTTTCATGTTGCCTAGGAGCGATTCCAGGACCTTTTGCGAAGGTGTCCACACCACGAGGTGCTGAAATGGCAACTCGTGCAGATTTTCTATCACGGGTTGACTGAGCAACTTAGAAATCACGTGGACGCTTCTTGCGGAGGTAATTTCCTCAACAAAGATGCAGATAGCGCACATGATTTGTTTGAGGAGATGAGCGAGAATTCGATCAATCATGCCTCCATGGATACTTTTAATCGGTCCCAGCAGCCCAGATCGAATGTTAATGAAGTTTACGACTCTCATTCATTTGATATGGAATTGATTTGTAATAAACTTGATAAGGTGGACTTGGTTGCTAAGAGAATGGAGTGGACGGCTGAAAACTCAATGAACAACTCTCGATCCACTCAATCCCAGAATTCGAGATTCCATTCATCGCGAGCTCCTTCTGGACCGGAGTTCGTGAATCAACTTGATGCGGCTCAACCTGCGAGCCAGCATTATTCAAAACCCCACGGGTTCCAAACTGGGGCCTTTGATCCTAGTTTATCTGATCCTTCCCTTTCTTTCTCTCCATCGTCACCCTATGAGGATGTTTGTGCTATACAGGAGAATGTTAGATCCAACCCTTATTCCAATGCTTATAATCTGGGTTGGAGAAACCACCTTAACTTCTCCTGGAAACACCTGGGGCAGCAAACCCAATTTCGACCCAGTAACTATGCTCCGCAATGACTAATGGGTCAGGGTCATGTTTATACTCAGTTGCCCCTGAATTAGGTCAATCAACCAGCTTGGAATGGCCGTCAACCCGTAGGGCAGGCTGATTTGAACTGAAAAATGGTAGCGACGCAAGGATCCATGCCCCAGCTCATGCAGCAAATGAAAACCTCGCAGGACAACTTGCAAACCGGGCTCATAGCTAATTCTTGTCAACCCAGATCTCTACCATCTCAACCCATACCTAACCCACGAAATATCCTGAATCTGGGCAATCAAGCCCATGGGTACGAAAATCAGAGGGACCCATACGCACATGCTCAGGTGGTTGAGCAGGGTCCTTCTTCTTCTTCTGCAAATCAACGATTTTTGGCTAATGAAGCCCCTCCAATCTTTCCTAACCCTCCCCAAGACCCAAACTCGTATACATCCGCAAATTCTGTTACTTTGAGGAGTGGTAAACAAACTCAGGATCCACAACCACACTGTTTTGATTTACCGAATCCTGAAGAACCTGAGGAGAGAAAGGAGAATTCTGGAGAAGAAATCAAGGCTCAGGAACCTAATTCCGAAGATCCGACTCATGTTCCTTCTCCTGAGGCCTTGATCAAAGCAAGGAAGAAGAAGTTTGTTGATAGTAATGAGGAACTTCTAAATATTTTCAAGAATGTCGAGATCAATATCCCGCTCCTCGATGTTATCAAGCATATATTGGCTTACGCGAGATTTTTAAAGGATTTATGTACACAGAAGCGTAAGTCGAGAGAATCTGTGCCGAGGAAGATGGTACTCTCCGAGCAGGCTAATTCTGTTATCTGCACCACCTCCCTCAGAAAAAGAGAGATCCAGGTGCTCCTTTGATTTCTTGTGTCATTGAAGATTACACTTTTGATAGAGCACTACTGGATCTGGGTGCATCCATCAACCTAATTCTGACTTCTCTTTACGAGAAATTTGGATTAAGTGAACTTCGGCCGACTTCAGTAATGCTATAGTTAGCGGACCGTTCGGTCACAAATCCGTGAGGTGTTATTGAAGATGTTATTGTTAAGGTTAAGGATTTCTATTTTCCTATAGATTTCCTTGTCCTTGACATGGATATACCTGAAAATTTGAGGAACACGGCCATCATTCTGGGGCGTTCGTTCCTGGCTACCGCTAAGGCTAACATTAACTGTGAAAGCGGTAGCATGGAAATCGCCTTTGGGGATCAAATAATGAAATTGGATATTTTTAAGGTAATTAATAAATTTGAGGATTGTGGATTTATTGAGGAACTTGAGGACAATAATATGAATATTGAGACTTGTATGATGGTTTCTACATTTGAAAGTTCCTCCTCTGATGACGAATTGGACCCGCAACCCTCTATGCCAAACCCGCCATCTTTTGAAGAGGTTATTGATTTTGTTCACTCTCAACCTCTTCCTCTTGATGAGTCTTCATCAGCATCTTCCTTACCTTCAATCAACAACCCGCCCCAGCTTGAACTGAAACCATTGCCTGAGAATCTGAAATATCAGTTTTTAAGACCACATAAGACACTCCCTGTGATTATCAGTGCTAAATTAACAAAGGAGCAGGAGATTAAACTGATTAAGGTCCTGAAGGAACACAAGGAGGCAATTGGTTGGATCATTCATGACCTTAGGGGGATCAAGACATCTTATTGCAATCATAGAATATTTTTGGAAGATGGATCCCACCCTTCTCACCAGATGCAGAGCGGATTAAATCCAAATATGCGAGAAGTGGTCAAGAAGGAGATTATTAAGTGGCTCGATGCAGGAATCATTTATCCGATCTGTGATATCCTTTGGTAAGTCCCGTGCAGATTGTTCCCAAGAAAGCTGGGATTACCGTTGTGACTAATGAGAAAGGAGAATCTGTCACAACTCGTTCAGCTTCCTTTTGGAGGGTTTGTATCAAATCTTGGAAAGATTAGCCGGGCAGAAGTACTTCTGTTTTCTTGATGGCTACTCGGGATACAACCAAGTTCCTATCCATCCCGAAGATAATGAAAAAACTACTTTCACCTGTCCCTATGGAACCTTTGCTTTCCGTAGGATGCCATTCGGCTTATACAATGCACCTACGACTTTTCAAAGGTGTATGCTGACCATATTCTCTGACATGGTGGGAGAGTTTATGGAAGTCTTCATGGACAATTTCTCTATTTTTGGAGAATCATTTGACTCTTGTCTAGCTAATCTTGAAATGATTCCTAAACGTTGCATCAAAACAAGATTGGTCCTTAGCTAGGAAAAGAGTCATTTCATGACACAAGAAGGCATCGTCTTGGGTCATGTAATCTCTGAGCGGGGAATTGAAATGGATAAAGCTAAGGTTGATGTTATCGCTAAACTTCCTCCTCCCATATCTATTAAACAAATTCGATCATTTCTTAGTCATGTGGGATTCTACAGGAGATTCATCAAGGACTTTTTGAAGGTTTCTCGTCCTTTGAGCAATCTTCTCGCCAAAGAAATGCTGTTTGATTTCGACAAATCATGCTGTAAGACATCTGATTTTCTTAAAATGACAGTCACTTGTGCTCTGGTGTTGCAACCACCGGTTTGGATAACCCCTTTTGAGATCATGATCGACGCTTCTGATTGCACCGTCGGGGCTGTTTTGGGTCAGAAAGTTGATAGGAAGCCCTCTGTTATTTACTACGCTAATAAAACTCTAGACGAGGACCAGAGGAATTACAGTGTTACTGAGAAGGAATTACTAGCCATAGTATTTGCTTTGGAGAAATTCAGGGCTTATCTCTTAGGGTCTCACGTTATTATATATACCAACCACTCGGTCTTGAGACAACTCTTGGCCAAAAGGATGCCAAACCCTGGCTTATTCGTTGGATTCTTCTACTTCAAGAATTTGATCTTGAAATCAAGGATAAATCCGGGGTACAAAATGTGGTGGCGGATCATCTGTTGAGACTTCTGAGTGATTCTTCTTGTCTGGATATTCCGATTTCTGATACTTTTCCGGATGAAACCATCTTTACAGTTTCAGGCATCCAAACCCCGTGGTTTGCTGACATTATTAATTATTTGGCCGTTGGTCAAATCCCCCAGGATTGGACCAAGCAACAATGGGATAGACTCAAATCTAAGGCTAAATATTACTTCTGGGAGGACCCTGAACTATACCGCATCGGCTCTAATCAGATTATTCGCTGACGTGTTCCGGAGAATGAATTCAACAGTATATTCGAGTTTTGTCTTGCATCTGCGTGTGGTGGACACTTTTCCGGGAAAAAGACGGCTGCAAAAATTTTGCAATCTAGATTCTATTGGCCATCTTTATTCAAGGATGCCCAGGAATTCTTGAGGTCGTGTTCCCGATGCCAGGCACTCGGGAGCATAACTAAGAGAGATATGATGCCCCTAAACCCGATTCTTCCTGTTGAAATCCTCGACATTTGAGGAATCGATTTCATGGGACCCTTCCCCCTTCATCTGGACATCAATACATTCTCGTCACTGTTGATTACGTGTCCAAATAGATCAAGGCGATTCCCACCCGAACCAATGACCACAAGGTGGTCATTGATTTTGTCAAGAAGAACATCTTCAGCAGGTTCGGGATTCCGAGGGCCATCATTAGTGATGGTGGCACTCATTTCACTAATGCCCAGTTCCGTAATTTGCTGGCCAAATATGGGGTTAATCATTGAATCTCCACACCTTATCATCCCCAGACGAATGGACAGGCTGAGATCTTCAATCAAGAGATCAAGAATATTCTGCAGAAAACGGTTAGGCCTGATTGCAAAGACTGGACTCAAAAGCTTGAGGACGCTCTTTGGGCCTACTGTGCGGCGTATAAAATGCCCATCTGCATGTCTTCATTTCATCTGGTGTATGGAAAGGTGTGCCATTTGCCCATATAAATTGAACATAGGGCATTCTGGGCAATCAAGCAGTGCAATCTAGATCTGAGTTTAGCCAGGAAGACTAGGAAGCTCCAACTATCTGAGTTGGAGGAGCTTAGAAATGATGTGTATGAGAATGCCAAGATCTACAAGGCTCGGACCAAAGCTCTAAATGACCAATTGATTTTCCGCAAGAGATTTAAGCTGAACCAGAAGGTCTGGCTATTCGATTATTAACTTAAGCTCTTTCCCCTCAAACTTAGGTCGAAATGGAACGGCCCATTCATTATCGACCAGATTTTTCCAAATGGAGCTATTTAAATCTCTGACCCGAAGACGGGTAATTCGTTCAAAGTCAACGGTCAATGTTTGAAGCCTGTTATTGACCATACTATTCCAGAACCCGTCTCAGACACGGTTGCTCTAGCCATGTTCTGACTTCTTTGGCTAGACTTCGCCTAGCCGACGACATTAAACTCAGCAGTTGTGCAGTCTGACTCAGAGCTGACCCGAGCTTCATATTCAGGTGATATCTTTCATACTCTACCCTTTCTTTCATGTCTCTTCTTCTCAATGTAGACATTGCATTAGCTAGGCATGGGGGGTGGATTCATTTTTGAATCATTTTGTCAGCTCTGTGAAATTCTTGTATATACATAAAAAAATTGAATTAGGAAGGAATACTTCGACATTAGAACTTTTCAATCTTAGGAAATATTACAATATGATCTGAATAGTAAGACCCTTCAGGTCTTTGGGCTTAATCAGCCCGGGTATCCACTAAAATGTGGATTGATTTTTCGAGTCCTTGCCATCCTGAATTCTATTTTAATTTGATTAAATAAGTTTGGGTGATAAATATACGACTTATTAACCCGTCCTCTGATTTGAGGGAACTTTAAGTCTAAGCATCTACACACTATTTTGTCAGTGACTCGTTCGGCGATTTTAACGGAAATTGGGTAGCTAATGAACCTTCTAGGGTGATATGGCTGGCAAGTTATCATGGGTAACAACCCATAGGTAGGTTGTCCAGAGCCCAGTCACTGGACCATTCTTTTTTTACTGCTTTTAGGTAAATCTTAGACCAGGGAAGCCACCTACTTAAAAAGAAAAAGAAAAAGGAGAAAAGAAAGAAAAAAAGAAAATAAAAGAAATAAGCCACACTTCGTTGCACAAGTATGGCTGGCAAGCTATCGATGGCAACAGCTCATCAACCGATTGTCCAGAACCCAGCTCGAGAAATGCACTAAAAATCCCCAAAACACTTAGGAAGAAGCAGAGAAGTAGAATAAGCTGGGAAGATATACACTGGACTCACCCTTGTGTTGACCCCATAAAAATAAAAGTAAGGAGAAAGCTACCGGTCGTAAAGATACACCTTTAGGCAGAACTTTCTTTTTAAGGTCACCTAGAGGCGTAGAAACTCGAAGTCTGTTCTAATTGCCGATTAGCGAGTCTATCACATTCACAATAAGATGCTTAGAATTTAGGGTTATCATCAAATCTTGGGTGGGTTGAGTGGCCGTAGAAAGCCACTCTTTAACCCTAAACTCAAAAATCCAACAAAATTATAAAAGAAGAAAAAGAGAAAAAGAGATTTTTCTATGAATAAGGTGAGGGCTTGACGCGGTCTGCATTTTGGCAGATATCCGGGAGCTGTTGTGTCTTTGAAAGTTCAGATCCTGAGTAAAAATTTCTTAATGTTGAAAATAACTTATGCCCAAGTAATCCAACCTAATTCTTTTATAAATAGAATGTAGTTTTTGCTAGGACTAATAAAAGATAGGCATGGGGGTGTGATGTGCATACATCTGATTAACCTAAAATGTCTACTAATGCATGTTCTTAGTGTCACATTAGCATCATACATTGTAAATAGTGCATAACATGCATAATCATGCATTTAGATTAAGTTGCATAAATTGTATAGTAATTGTCTCCTTTTTATGGTCAGGGACAGGGTGACTTTTTATCAAGGCCTCAGATTGAAGATCCAACCGTACAGATCTGACCAGGGCGACGATTGGAGTTCAACAACTCTAAGATCACCCTAATCGGACATCCGTAGCACCAGATAGAGATCGAGGAACCTTAAAGAGCAAGGGCCAAGATGGTGTTAATCTTCACCACAGACGACAAATCCGACCGCACGGATGGGTTTGGATCGACGATTACAGCCTAACGGTGTAAAAATGTGTCCAATCCGACACCCGTGGCACCATCTACATCACTCAGAAGATAGACAGCCTAGATGGCACCACGTGGCCCCATCATAGCCACCCAACACCGGCCGCAGCTCTCCTTCTTCACCCGCACAACAAATCTCAGCCGTTGGATGCCCATCCAACGGCCGAGATCGCGCCCAGCCAATCTAGAAGACCGCTACGCCCTCTCTCTCTCCTCACCCTCACGATGGATCTAGACCGTTGGATCACCATCCAACGACCACGAATGCTCGCACCTTAAAACATCCGCGTGACACAAACACCTGCTTAGCACAGTGGTCGAGTGCGCTACGCAAGCGCGTGACGCGCGTTCGAGGCCACATTCGCTACGAGCAGGCATGCGATCAGAGTCGCGCTATGAAGATCCAGTGGTGGGGAGCGAGCAATAGTGCCCACACGCGATCAGATGCGCGATGCTTACGCGTGATCGCACGTGGGTGCGCAGCGCAGGCGTAGCCACATTAAGCTGTCCGATCTCTTAATGGAACGGCTGTGAGCGTGCGAACGTGCGCCTGCATTGAAGGGCGCGGAGGCGAGGGGGCGGGCGAGCGACAAGTACGTTGGCCACGTTCAGACCTTTAGTGATGGATAAATCCGTCACTAAAGGTCCTGAATTAATATTTTTCAAGTTGTAATGTCCAAAATGCCCCCACTCCTTGCAACTATAAAAGGAGACCCCCTCCATACGGATTTCTCATCCCTTCCTTCTTTTCTCTCCCTCTCCAAAGCTCAAGAGAAGGTTGTCCCACACTCGAGATGCTCCTCAAGAGCTAAAACCAAGTTTTTGCCCCCATTCTGGAAGCGGATCCCACGATAACGACGACGTTCTGCCTCGTTCCCGTTCCTCCTGCTTCGACCTCCTTCTTCCAGCTCCGTTCCTCGTCTTCCAGGTATTGTCTTGTCCAGCTCGTCCTCCAAGCGATCGTCGAGGAGGATAACTTATCTCTCCCATTCCTTTTTCCTGCTTTCTAGTTGTAATATTTTCTCACTTTCTAATGTAATCTTTTCTCGCTTTCTTAGTTGTAAAAATATTTTGCAACATCAAGTGAATGTTTTCCCTCTCTTTCTCTCTCTTATTGTCTATATTTATTCCATTTCATTGTGATTATTTCGCTCTTTAAACAAAAACACAAAAAAAATATAATTGCAAATTTTGCTCGACGTAGCCTCCCTGAGTTCGACCCGGGATTTCTTTACAGATTTCTGGTATAAATTTTATTTTTTGAACCCGAGTTCTTTGCTACTCGAACTACAATGACAGGTTTTCAAAACCAACTTCGATAACGTAGTTCTCCGACGTTCAACAGAAAACTACCACTGATCCTGGGCCTTCACAAAAACCTAGTGAAATCCCCATCCCTGTGCAAATTGACTCTCCACCTCCCCTTAGGAAGAAAAAGAAATACAAAAATCTCAAGACACGACTCCTATCCCTTTTCCACAAGCTCTCCACCCCACCACCAATAGAAAAAAGAAATTTGAGCCCACCACAGAAGAACTCATGGATCTATTTAGGCAAGTTCAAATCAATATTCCTCTCCTAGATGCCATCAAATATATACCTGCCTACCCCAAATTTTTGAAGGAGATCTATACTCCTAAAAGGCAGGCCAAAAATCTAGGACAGGTACATCTTTCGGAGATAGTAAGCTCTGTCATACAAAGCAAGTTGCCTCCTAAGATGAAAGATCTGGGGGCACCATTAATTTAAGTGATTATTGATGATACTACCTTTGATCACGCCCTCCTTGATCTTGGTGCCTCAGTTAATATCATTCCCACGATTTTATTTGAAGAGTTTCAAATCGGTGAATTAAAACCCGTCGAGGTCACCCTGCAATTAGCCGACCGATCTACAATTAAACATCGTGGGATTGCTGACGATGTTTTGGTTAAGGTCCAGAATTGTGTCTTCCTTGCAGACTTTCTAGTCCTTAACATTGAGGTACCCGAATCTTTATTGAATGCCCCAATAATCCTTGGACGACCCTTTTTGGCCACTGTAAAGGCAAATATCAATTGCCACACAGGAAAAATGGATATCAGCTAAACTATCACTCTAGATATTTTCAAATCCTCCAAGAGATTCCATGATGATAACTTTTTTGAGGACTCAGATACTAAAATTTCAAATTTGGTGGAGATAATGTTGATAGATACCCTTACCGACCACAATATTTTTGAGGAATCAGATTCAGAATCAGTGGTCGGCGAAATATGTGATTTGGATACTTGTCTTGACCAAAAATCCATTCCTGATGAACCCCCTGATCACCCTAACCCGCCCACTCTTCCCTCACCCCACCTTTCCACAATAACTTCACCCAATCCTCACCATCCCTTCCCCAACCCCTTTCCTATGGACCTGCCACCAGACCCGCTCGACTTTGGCATTCAACCTGATTTAAAACCATGGCCAGACTCGAGCTACACTTATCATTTTCCATCCAACTTTGATCTCTATATTTCCTCTCATCCATTTTTTAGGGATCCAAAAGAAGACACATTTTATGCAGGCATCCAAGTGTCCAATTATTTACATGATTTTTCGCCTTCCGTGCATACCTTCACGCTTGGCTGAATGACGTAAAAGATAGCACTAGATGGGAGGTAACCCATCATTTTTCCTGCATTCCTTTTTTTTCTTTTTTTTCCCAGGTTTTGACTATCCTAAATCCAATCACCTTTTACTACGGTAATCCATCCTTCCCTCCTATTGAATGAGGACATTACATATCTTAAGTATGGGGGGGTGTTTTTAAAATTTTGATGATCGATTTAGGATATTCAAAACCTAAAAACATGCATTTTTCTTTAGTCATTTTATTTTCCTGCTTGCATACCCCAAAAAAAATAAAAATGTTGAAAACATTTTGAGAAAAATTTCAAATCAGGACTAAGGTTGCAAAACTCACTTTCGATACAATGGGATTTAATCTTTAACAAACTAGGGATGAGGATACAGATCTGATCATTAGAATTTCAGGGTCTATTTTTAGACTAGATTAGATATCCTTCTCGAAAATTCCACCTGAACTCGTGATAGTTCAGGTGACTTGATCCTCTTTTGTAACATGCAAAGTATCTGGCTTAGTTTCTGATTCAAAAACTTGCATTTCTTGAAAAACTTCTTGTGTCAATTTTCACACACAAGCCAACGCCTAAAAATCACTAAAAATTAGAAAAAAAAACCCCCTTGTTTGGACTTAGTAAAAAGTCTGAAGCAGATCATTGGTTTAAGTTCCCACCACCGAGAAAGAGGAAAATGCCTCCTTTGAGGATGTGATGTCAACATGTTACCACCTCGATGCTACTCCATATCTATATTTCATATCTTTAGATAGAGCATTAAAGCGCATTTTAGTAGCTCAAGTGTCTTGATGGTGCTCTACCTATAGTGTTGGAGTAAGAACTTGAGTTTGCTTGGAGCGCCCCTTTACACCGCATTGTGTCTTAGGGTTGTGAGCTCCTGGGTGGTGTCATGGACAGTACTGGCGCCAGAGCCCCCTCGAGGATTGGTGACGAGAATAATGATCCCGACACATCTGTTGTAAGACTAAGCTAGAAATAAGCATAAGGGACAAAAAAAAAAGTTTCAAACCAAAAACATGCCCTTATAAATGTTGGCTTTTTACAAATACAGATACAAGGTTTTAAAGGTTATTGCAAGTTGCAAATTAGATTCAAGGGCCAGAAAAATCCTAAAAACAAAAACTTCAAGTCATCTGAATTAACAAGGGGTTAATCTATGAATTTTTTTAAGGACATATTGATCCCGTTTTGTCGAATTTTTGGATCAAAAAACGAATCCCGATGTTTATCTTTAACAAATCCCATACCTCCTGTGTTTAAACAACCAAGGTCTTATAGTCTCTTTTTCCTCAAAAGTCAAAAAAATTAGATTTCCTAAAAATTTCATTTTGTAAAAATTAAAGTTTTGCTAAGAGACTAGCAAAAGATAAGCATGGAGGTGTGATAAATGCCAGTTTATCATCATTCTTTTGCATTAAAGCAATCCTACCTTTTAGGATTTTGCTTCGCAAACATTTTTTGGGTTACATTTAGTCATAAATTAGGTTAAGCATGCAGTGCATTTTTTATTATCTTTTTAATGTATTTTTGTGAGTGTTAGGGATGAACAGATTAACAGATCCCTAGAACCGTAGCACTCAGGATGGCAACAGGTGAAGGAGAAGCTCAAACTAGCTGGAACTCAGCTTGATCCAGCTCACCATAGCTGGAATCTATCTCACTTGGACTAGGATTAGCTCATCCTAACTCCATTTAGCTCATCTCAGCTCACCCTAGCTCAGGTCAACTCAGATCCAACTCAACTTAGCTGAATCTAGCTCATCTCAACTCCCATTAGTTCACATGGAGCTCTAGCTTGCTCAACTGAGTTGACTGGAGTTCACCTCAGCTCAAGTCCAGCTGCATCCAGCTCCACTCAACTCTAGCCAGCTGAAGATGACTTCATTCCAACTCAGGAAGCTCAAGTCTAGCTCTCGGGGACTCAGCTTTGCTAAACTTAATTGAGCTAAGCTACCTTAGCTACCTCAACCAGCTCGATCCTCCCCGGGAGCACCAAACCCAGCTCACCTCAACTCAATTCAGCAGAAGCCAGCTCACTTTAGCTTGGCTTAGCAGCTAGCAAAGAACTAGCAAGCTAAGCCAGCTAGAGTAACCCCATGCTAGCCTCTCCAGCAGCTGCCAACTCCAGTTCAGCTCCGGACTCTTCATATCCAGCTCTTCACCTCAAACCCTAGCTCCCATTGCCTACTCCTCTACTCCACTACTAGCTAAGCTAGCTTAGCTTATCTTAGCTTAGTTAGGCTCCAGCTCCCTTGGCATTTACCACCTTAAAACCCCACCTAACTAGATCCACCAATTAACCCTAACCCTAAGTCCACTTTGGCTACCTAGTCAACCCTACTCTTGGCACCAACCATAGGCACCCTTCCACCCCACTCCACCACCAAAAGACTCCACCATTTTGGCGCCAAAAAACCACCATAATCACCTCCATTTTGGTACCACTTTTTCCCTCTAAAATCCCCTTCATCTCCACCACATATCTCCCCTTAAATCCATCTCCACCATCCACCTAACCCCCCTTCTAGAAGACCCTAGGTTGGCGCTAAAATGGTGGTGTCTCTCCACCACCAAAAGCCACCAACACCACCATAACTACCACCCCTAGATGACCCTTGGGTTGGCGCCATTTATTCCTAGCCCTAGATCTCTAACCACCACCCAAAAGCCTATCCTAGCCCTCCATTAAAGGCCATGCCAACCACCCCCATCCACCTCTATAAAAACCCATCACCTACCACCATTTTCTTCATCCTCTATTAGTGTTTTATTCCACCTTAGACCTACCTACATCTACGGCCAAGAAGAAAGAGTAGAGAAGGAGATTAAGGGGACACATCACTCGCCCCCTTGGTGCCTTCTTCTCCCCATTCTCTTCTTTCTTGTGCCACGCCAAGGAGGAGGAATCTTCTACTTCAAGGAGGTTATGGTGATGAAAATTGTTGTAATTGTTTGTTGGTAATAATTGTTGATCATGTCGTTGTAGTATAGGGTGTATAATATAACATTAAGGATGTCGTATAGTGGTGAGTATGGGTGAGTTCCAGTCATTACAACCATTATTATCATTTGCTTATTTATCTAATTTTTACTGGTTTTGTTCCAGGTCGTTCTCTGGGAGGCAATTTATTGAATTTAATTCGGTCACTCTTTGATTATCTCCAAAATTGTCTTCTTATTCAAAAAGAAACTTTACATTTAAAGAATGAATGAATGTTTTATTTACCTAGTTACTAAGAAGTGCTTGCAAAAATGCTAACTATGAACAAGCATCAAACAATCTATTATTATACTCTAAACTATGTATTTACAAGTTATACTATTAACACTAATATGTTAGTTCATACTACATTAGGATACCATAGTGTAAAAACTTAACTTACTAGTCATTTATTTATAGTGACATATATATCAGTTTTAGTGACAGATATAAACGTCACTAAATCTCAGAAAACACTATATACAACCTAAAGAAGCAAACTGAGGTCTTTAGCGACATTTATAGTGTCGTTTTATTCTGTTAGTAATTATGTGGGTTTAATTTTACATATGTACAAAGTCTTTTCTGTTGTTATCTCGTGTTATCTCTTTTTTTTTTTTTTTTAAGTCGTCTGTCCTTTCATTTTGTTCTGTGTAGTCTTTCAGAGGCTGCGGTGGAGAGTCCTTAGTGTAAAATGTGTTTAATTAGCGGGCGCGCTTTTCGAGGGATACACAGCACCCTTTGGGTGGGACCAGACCTCTACTAAGCGCGCCCTAATCTCAGATTAGGTGCTTAATTACGTTTTCGTATCAGCGCAGGGCCTCAGCCCAACGCCTTCAACAAGTTCGCACACACTCGGGCTCCCAGCCCCACATAGGAATCACGCATTCAGTATTCAGCACATATCAGAATCGGGTTATCGGATCAGACGGAACAGGTGAAGTTTCGGGCGCCCGGCGCCATGACGACTAACTAAGCTATAGCATAAATTCTATTTATATAGCTGCGTTTCGTTTGCAGCGCACGATGTGGCGCTATTCCAGCGCCACATCGTGCGCTGGAAACCAGACGCAGCTGCGTCTGTGCGCGTTTTTGGCCCTCGATTTGGGGGCCATAAATTATAAAAATAAAATAAAATAAAATATGGTAAATAAAATATTTACATAATACTACATAATTGATTAATTAATTTTGAATTTTAAATATATTTACTATATAAATAAATTCGCTAAACTAGGCTGATTATACAGGTTGATTTAGGTGATTAAATAGTTAATTACTTATAAAATAATTAGTAAATGGTCTAATTGACCTTAAACAGTTTTAACTTACATACTTAAGTATTTAATACATATTTTTATTGTATTTTTACGAATTTATTTGTGTTTTATTTAGGCTAAAATAGCAATTCTGTGTAGTTTATAATTAAAACTAAGTTACAGTAAGTTATACTAGGTATAATTATACTTTGACTAACTTAAATTACTTAATATATACATATATATATATATATATATTCCCAAGTTTATAGATTTATTTACTTGATTATTGCTCTAACCTATTAACTTAGCTACTAAATCAGTAAATATAAATCTGTACATATATATATACATAGATCAGTAGATACATACATACTAGATTAGTATATATACATATTTTTACATAGATTACATATGTATACGAATTTCTGTACAGGTTTTATACATATTTACAGTATAACTATGTATCTAACTGATATGCTATAGTTATAATACTATGAATGGGTGTATTTATAGTTTTAAAATAAGTCTATGCCATTAGGCTTTTGTATAAAGTTAGGGAATTAGAGTTGATTGATTTTTTTTTATTTGAGTTTAGGCAGCAGCTTCAGCTACTGTCAGAGGAGATGGAGAAGAGAACAATGTGCTGTTTTAGTGTTATTTACAGTGGCAGTGGCTTAAGCCACTGTCAAATGGCTAACTGCTGCTGCAGTTAGTCCACTTGAAGAGGGGGGGAAGTATTCTACAGAGAAGAGGGAAACTTAGAGAAGAGGGGAGTTTAGAGAAGAGGGGAATGTAGAGAAGAGGGGAATGTAGCTGCTAAATGCAGCATATTGCTGTGTAACTGGGAGTAAGATAGAATTCAAAACAAACTACAATTTACAGAGTTGAAATCCAAATCTGAAAGGGGTTTAAATCTCACGAAAATCTCATGTAAATTTAGCTCAAATACTCATTAGGAAAAAAACCTTATCAGAAGCATCCTTTCAGATCAAAACAGCAAATGGTATTGAGTTAGTCTTCCTAATGCCATAGACAGCATGAAGGAAGACTTAGCTCAATCAATTAAAACCAAAGAAACACAATCCCAGTTTCTTGCAACCTTAAGGAGTATGGAAAACTCCTTAGGTTAGAGAATCACCATTCAGAAATGATCATCAACACAAATAGTGCATGGCAGTTCTGAAATAGCAAAAAGAGACTAAGAATGCATTAAGGAAATTTAATGGAAGCTGGCGAATGCATTCAAAACAAAGTATAAACAGAATCATGAAAGGCTCTTCTGATTGGTTCTCTGTCACCAGAGAACTTCTCAGAATCCTTGCCTACAATGAAAACCAAAAATCCTTTCAATTTGTCAGATCTGTCAAAACATTTCAGAGAGTAAAAATCCTTTAAAATCCAGATCAAAAGTGCTCTGACAAACTGAGGCAATCCATTTAAAACAGAGGGGCTTTTGTGAAACAAATGGAGTGAGTGAGAAGCCCCAAATGGTGCTTGTGACGCCACTTTCAGATCTGAGGCAGTGCGCCATCAGATCTGAAATTGGGTCAGGATGTGTGGGTGATTGGTGAAAAATTCGTCGTTAAAAGGAAAAAACAAGAATCAGAATCTGGATGATGGGAAAAACAAAACATGAAGAGGGAGATAAATTGAACAGTGAACAGATGATTCTTCCCCTCTGATCTGGACTGATCAGAGGAGGTGAGGGAGGGGATCTAATACTAATTCTACTCCTAAGACTAATCTAACTACAGCTAACATTAAACACTAACAATTAAAACTAAATCTATTCTAAACTACTGCAAACTAAATCTACAACTACTTGTGCAGAATTAAAAACTAAACTAAAAGGAAGAATGGGACCTATGGGTCCTTAGCCGGCGGCTAAGGAGGAAGAAAGGAGGAGGGTGACTCCAGCGGAGGGAAGAGTCTGCTAGTGAGACTCCAGGGTCGTCCTCAGGTGCTACGAGGTCCTTAGCGACGAGGAGGGTCGAGAGCAGGCGATGATTCCACAGCCGGTGGCTGTGAAATCAGGGTCTAGATGAGGAGGAGAGACTGGAGTGGAAGAATTGATCGCTGAGAGATGTAGGAGGGAGCGATCCCTTGCTCGCGACACCACTGAGGTGCTTAAATAGCAGCTCGGTGACTGAGATCACCGCAAGGGTGAGGTTAATCAGAATCAGGCCGGCGGTGAGGATGAGATGGGTAGAGCGCGCGGCGAGTCAAGAGAGAGATCTGACCGTCAGATGAGATCTGGGAAGAGAGGTGAACGCACGCACCGAATCGCGCGAAGGTTCCATTTGATTCCAGCCGCAGATCGAGATCAAAAGTGCGATGGACGGTCGAGAATGGCTGTGTTCTTCGCGCGCTACAGTGCGCGTGAAGAACACAGGCTTCTCTCTGAAATGAGGGAAAACTTGCAGGAAGACCCTTAAACGAAGGGGTAGAAGAATAGCGTGCAGGTCCAAAAGTGAGAAGAACTATAACCGGAAGGGCCCTGCAGTCATACAGAAGGGTCCCTGCGGCTTGCAAAAAGGTCCAAGAAGGAGTTTTGAAGGGTAGAAATGTAATGCATGAAGGACCTAATTGTAATCTATTTATTTCTAAGCCTAAATGATGTCCGATTGCTTTCAAATTTTTACATGTGCTTAATTGAACATTTAAGACATTGATTTTACTTCTGATTTGTCTTTTCAAACTTGTTTATGTGTTCAATTGATGCATGGATCATCATTTGTTCTTTAGTTTTCAGAATATCTCATTTTTGTGACCTAATTAGGAGATTTTAACACACATTAAAAGTTTTAGGTCTTTTCTTTAATTCCCACACTTAACCCTTTTTATGTGTTAATTTGATATTGTTTTGCTTAGTATCTAGCTTAATTTCGGCCTTTTAGCTATGATGAGTAGCCACTCATCAGGAGGCTGGCCAGGAAAAGGAGGACTTAGGGTGGACATCCACCCTTGGAGAGATGCATAGGGCACACCCCTTAAGGGTTTGCCTTGGAGGACATCATCTTGGTGAAACTATAGAAGGAAGGAGCTAAAGACCTTCTTTTCAAGCCCAGGAGCTACCAGGCTTGGAGCAAGAAGAGCTTCACCCTCTTCATCACCATCATCATCTAAAGGATTTGTCTTTATTTTATTTTTCAATTTTTTTTGTAGAAGCATTCATCTACTAGTAGACAATTTCCTTTAATATAAAAAAAGATGTTGCCTTGATTTCTTGTTGCACTCTTTTTTTTTTTTTGCATTACCTTGCTTTCTCTTTAGTGTAGTTTCACTCCTTTCTAATTAACCTAGGCCTCCACGTGCCTAGGTTGAGCTTAGAAAGAGGATATTTTTTGTCACTTAGATTAGCATACTAGGTGTAGTAATTTTTCCCCCCGATAGCTTCTCATATTGCCTTGATTTCAAAAACATAAAAAGGATATATTGAAAAGACCAAAAAGAAGGTTGAGCTTTATTTTCCAAGCAAAAGATTTGATTTGCAAGCATATTGCCTCCTTGGACGACCCTAAATACCCTACTATCTAGGTTATAAATTTTAAAAGCGAATCCATTTTTGTGCTTTACAACGACTTAAAATCCTAAATTAATTGTGCAAAAACGCGATCAGAAACCAATAATGATTTTGATAGTTTCCTACATGATAGATAATTCAATTGTAATTCGAGTTAAATTGCAATTATTTTTGTATTTAATTGTACCTAATATGATTAGGTAAAAAATCCAAGTGTTGGATTGCAATTAATGTAGGTTTGGATACTAAATCTAGCTACCCCATAAGTTGTTATGAGCTTATCTTGCAAATGTTAAGTAAGATTCGATACCCTCCCTTAGATGGAGATCTAAGAGATGCCATCGAATTAGGTTTAGCCTTGGGATCCCTATAAATATTTCCCAAGTGCAAACCCTAAATTCCATGCAATCATAATTCCCCTCCACCCACAAGAGCCACAACCACCACCACAAGCAAGGAAGAGTTCCCTATTATAGCAAGTCCCAAAAGACTCATTGAACGACCAACTACATAGTAGTCGGTTGACCGATTGTCCAACCGATCATCCAACTAATAAGGGGTCGTACGTCAAGGTGCGCCCCCTTCTGTAGGCAATTGACCAATAACCTTGGTTGGTCATTCGGTTACTACTGTGGCAAAGTTTCTTAGTACTTTTGAAGGGATTCTTGATGTACACATGATGCAATCAACCACGGTTTGTATAAAAAATCATCGCTGTTGTTGTAGTATATGTCACAAATACAAACCGTTATCGCATCAATTTTATTTATTTACATAATTTTTACTGGTTTATTCCAGGTCATTCACTGGGAGGCAATTATTGATATATATCACTCTCTAAGTCCAACATTATTCTTTAATTCCAAAAGATCAATTTTATATACAATCATAAATGAATGAATTAATAAAATAATAGCTTAATTATGTACAAAAGAATTAACTAAAATGCTTGCAAACACCTAATTACAAACAAGCATCAAGCACTATAATTATATACTATATACTATCTATTTATAATTTATAATACTAATACTTACATATATATACAATAATAAGCAATACTATATACTATACTAACTTAACTTAGTATATCAACATATACAGTAACATATATAATATATACAACGATATATATAAACATCGCTAAACCTTAGGAAAACCATGTAAAGAATCTAAGATAAAAACTAGTGTCTCTAGTGACACTTATTCTATCTACAGTGATGGATAATTCTGTCAGTAAAGCTATACTTTTATTTATATACATATATAGCTTAAACATTACTTATACTACATATACTTAATATACTTATACTTATTATTTACAGTATACACTTATATATACACTACATATACACTATACGGATACAACCATACTTCTTTTCCTTCATTCTTTCTTCTTCTTCTTTTACGGCTCTCTGTTTCTTCTGAACACTTAGTCTTTTCTTCTCTTAACTTCTCTTCCCTTAGTCTCAACAGTTAAGCATTTCTTCCTACGGTTCTACACTTAGCCACATTTGCGTTTGCTCTTTTCTCTTCTTTTCTTCCCTCAATCCCTCATTAAGCCTTAGTTCAAAAATTAGGTTTTAAGGTTGGCGGGCAGCCTTTTTAAGGGATACGCAGCACCCTTACGGGTGGGGCCAGACCTTTACTAGGGACATCCTAGTTCGTTTAATTACCCATTAATACCGGTTTAAGCTTAGAATCGAGCCCATATAGGCCCACGCACAGTCTCGGGCCCCCGGCCACACACCACACACCAACATCACACATCAATGCCATGCCATAGCCATAACACGCTCAAAATATGCTCAGGGGAAGGGGTAAGGGGTTTGCTCACACCCTGCGCATGGCGACTGAATAGCCGGTGGAAGAAAATCAACTTATAGCGCTACAAGCACTCTGTGCTGAACGATGTGGCACTATTTGCGCCGTGTTTGAGCATTGGAATTCAGTGCAACCGTGCTGATTTGGAGATTTTGGCCCTCGATTTGAGGGGACGAGCATGCGTGAGATAATATCAAAAAGTGGTCGTTGGATCAGATCTGGGAGGATAGGTGACCGCACACATGGAGTCGCACGAAGCTTCTAATCAAGGTAGGCCATAGATCAGATTGGGTGCAGAGGATCAACGGCCAGGATCGTAAGAGTTCTTACGCATGAACAGTGTTCGCGTGGGTACAGGTGGCTGGGGTTCTTTTGGTGATTTTGTAGGGTATACCCCTCTGCGAAGGGGTAGAAATATTGCAGGAAAGCCCATAAGTGGTTAAAAAGTATAACAGAATAGTCCTTTTAGGCTTGCAGAGAGATCCCTGTGATCTACAAATAAGTCCCTAGAAGGTTTTCTAATGAATGAAATGTAATGCACTAAGGACCTAAATGTAAATCTTTAATTTCAAGGCCTTAATGATGTCCAAATGCATCCAAGTTTTTATATAAGCTTAATTGAACATTTAAGATGTTAATTACACTTTTGATTTGAACTTTTAAACTCATTTGTGTGTTCAATTTACAATTGGATCACCATTTAACATTTATTAATAGAATATCACATTTAATGACCTAATTATGCATTTGAAACACAGAATTAATGTTTTAGGTCTTTTTCTCTAATTCCCACACTTAACCCTTTTTATGTGTTAATTTGATATTGTTTAACCTAATTTCTAGCTTAACTTCGGCTATTTAGCTATGATGAGTTGTAACTCATCATACCTCCATACTTAGGTTTTGCTACTCCCTTAGCAAATAACTCATTAAAGTGCAAAGCATTTTAAGTATCAGCAAGGTAAGTGTGATGAGATATATTTACTTCTTTCTTTTTCTCAAAGAGTTAAGTGTTTAAGGATGATCTTTAATCTGAAAGATTTTCTGATAAACCAACTATGTTTATGTCTAGACATTGTGAGAACCTTTTTGCTTAGGAAGACTAACCAAAACTCAAGACTAATATGACATAGACCATCTCTCGATATTTAAACCTTTCAGTCGAATTCCAGGACTAAGGGGGTTTTACAGAAACTCTGAATGCTAAGAGGTTATGGCTGTGCTTTGTGATAAGTCAGGACTAACCAAGTGAACTTTAAAACTCAATCCTGGGGTTTCGCTTTTTTTTAAGTCCAAGTTGGTCCTAGATTCAGCTCATGTTTTCGGATCAACTCTCAAGAAACGAGGAATACTCAAGCCCAACTCTTATTGCGTTTGTAGCTCAAAGAATATTTGGTGGAACAGGGTATTTGTACTGAACGGTAAAAACATTTTTGGTGGAATTTTTGTATTTACAGAACCTGGAGAGCATACTTGACTTATTCTAAAGAACTTTCTTTTTGAAACTTTTTTTTTCAGTATGTCTCCAACAACTTTATTTGGTAGAGCGCACCTTATTTGATGGGTGTAATGACCCGGTTCCCGAGCCCCTACGAGACACGAGAACCGGACCGACTCAACTAATCCCAAGACCTAGTCGTCCAACGAGGAAGTAACCAAAAGAGCATAAAATAAACCACATTCAACATGAATATAACTAACAGTAAGAAAATACAGCAGCAAGGAAAGAAACTACTACAGTATATACCACCACAACAGTAGAACAACATTTATAACTAAATATGAACTATAGGTAAAGAAAAGTACAGCGGAAACAAGAACTACTCACTATAACGGAACAAAAAGAGGTACAAGAAACAGTGGTAACTCTACTGGACCCAACTCGGCCCAGCGTCCTCTGCAGCCGCTGACCCTAGCTGCTCAACACCTGGTCCTGAAAGGTAACGAGTGTAACACGTCAGCAAAACGTTGAGTAGAGTGGCAACTAAAACTAAAGAAACAGTAGAGTGTACAGTAGCTGTTAAGTTCTGTTACTTTCTTTATTTAAGTCTTTCAATTATCTCACGATTTATCTATTTCTCAAAGCTTTCACTTGATCTCGAAAGTTCCTCGTGGGAACGATCTTGATTGCAGTCTTTTCCGAACAGTAGAAGTAGCACGTGGTGCTCTCCTGGCCGGGAGAGTCCCCCGTGGTGATCCTACTCTCAGTCAACCACCCCAAGGTCACTGACAGACGTAACGGTGACTACGGCACGCACGGTAAACGCACGGGTAGCTAACCCGCACTGGCACGCGGTCAGTCATTTCCGTTAACGGGTGCGCCCAAAGCACAGCACGGAACCAGTACAGGGCAGAGCCTCTCAGTAACAGGGGTCCAACCCCTCCACAGTAACCAAACAGGGGCCTTACCCCTCCACAGTCCGCGCACCCTCGCCTGACTACACTGGTTTGCCCTAGTGGGCCTAACAAGTCGGTGTGGGAAGCTAGCAGAACCCCGGGGCCCGTGGGGTAGCTAGTACCTCCCTACACTAGTAGCTCTCCTCGGTACTACGTACGGGAGGGCCAGCAAGTCGGTACAGAATCAGGCCGCGACTCGCCCTCCGCTCGCGACGCCGCGCCTCGTCGCACCTCGTGCGCCTGCTGCTCGGACCGCAGCAGTCCCCCCCGCATCGCCCCACGCCCGCTGCGCTCCCCGCCGGCCTGCCCTGGCAGCCCCGGCGTGCTCGCCCTCACAGCTGAGCGCCGCTCTCGCACGCAGCACCTCCTCCGCGCTCACTGCGGCCGCCGCTGCCGCTGCAACCTCGCGCTCGCTCTTGCGCTCATTGGTTGAAGGAGAAGAGGAAGGAGGCAGTGGTGATGGAAGAGCGCGTGGCCTTTTAAGGCGGCACGAGGAGGAGAGAGAAGGAGCGCGGCAGGGGAATCTGCAGCTGCAGAAGGAATAAGCGAATATGCGGGTCTGCGCGCTCAGGTGCGCAGACGACCCGCGCGTGTCAAAGATAACAGATTTCCAGACGTCTGGCAACGATCCCAGACGTCTGATACGACGTCTGGAAGTGATTCCAAACGTCTGGTCCGACGTCTGGCCCACCTCCCAGACGTCTTAAAATACGTCTGAGGCACGCGTTCATAACAATATAACAAACTCAAAGGAAGTTTCGTCCCCGAAACTTGCGTTAACTAGGGTGCGGAAAAGACGTCCAAATAACCATAACAAACTCAAAGAGGACCGAAGCCGGTCCGAAGAGACGTACCCGCGAAAAGCTCCGGGTACCGCTCCCGCATTGTCGCCTCAGGCTCCCAGGTAGCCTCCTCGTATCGCTGGCTCCTCCACAAAACCTTTACCAGGGGTACTTGCTTCCGTCTCAAACTGCGGACGGCTCGATCTAGAATCTGCACTGGCCACTCGGGGTAGGTCAGGTCGTCGCCCACCTCAACGCTCTCGTGACTCAGTACGTGACTGGGATCGGCTACGTACTTCCTGAGGTTGGACACGTGGAACACGCCGTGAACACCAGAAAGCTGCGGGGGGAGGGCAAGCCTGTAATCAACGGGTCCAACCCGCTCCAGGACCTCAAAGGGCCCCACAAACCTCGGCGCGAGCTTCCCTCTCACCCCAAACCGCTGTAAGCCCTTCATGGGCGAAACACTAAGGAAGACGTGGTCCCCAACCTCAAACTGCACCTCTTTGCGTCTCCGATCCGCGTAGCTCTTCTATCTGCTCTTGACAGTGCAGAGTCGTCTGTGGATCTGCTCAACTACCTCCTGACTCTGCCGGATCAACCTGGGGCCAACCTCCCACTTGGTCCCCACCTCAACCCAACTCAAGGGTGCCATACACCTCCGTCCGTACAGAGCCTAGTAGGGAGCCATGCCGATGCTCGAGTGATAACTGTTGTTGTATGCAAGCTCCGCCAGGGGCAGGTGCTCCTCCCAAGAGCCCCTCCAGTCCAGTACACAGGAATGCAAAAGGTCCTCAAGTGTCTGTATCGTGCGCTCAGACTGTCCGTCCGTCTGGGGGTGGTAAGCCGTACTAAACCTCAACCGCGTCCCTAAGGCCTGCTGAAACTCAGCCCAAAACTGGGACGTAAAGCGGGTATCCCGGTCGGATACGATCTCCCGCGGAACTCCGTGTAGTCGTACCACATCACGGATATACCTCTCTGCCAACTGTGCTGGTCCCAAAGTGACTCGGATCGGCAAGAATCGCGCCGTCTTCGTCAGTCTATCCACTATTACCTAGACTGTGTCGTGTCCCCGCTGGGTAACAGGTAAGCCCACCACCAAGTCCATGGTGATGCTCTCCCACTTCCACTCTGGGACTGGAAGCGGCTGTAGCGGCCCTACAGGCCTCTGATGCTCGGCTTTCACCTGCTGGCACACTAAGCACTGCTGCACGAACTCACCCACATCCCGCTTCATCCCTCTCCACCAAAACTCGCGTCTCAAGTCGTGGTACATTTTCGTGTTTCCGGGATGTATGGTGAATCTGGAACCGTGTGCCTCAGTCAGGAGCTCTCTCAACAGCTCCTCGTCTCGGGGAACGCACAACCGTCCCCTCAAGCGTAGCACCTGGTCTATGAAAGAGAAGTCCCCTGGGTCTCTTGACAGCACTCTGTCGCGCAAAGACTGCAAGTACGAATCGGCCATCTGTCCTGTGATGATGCGATCTATCAGCTCTGGCCTAGTCTGCCGTGTCACCGTCACTGCCCCACAGTACCCTCGTAACTCTAGGGTCGCCAACTGCCCACCTCCTCCAAAAGGCTCCAACTCTGTAACTGTAGACTGGCCAAGAGTGCGGGTGCCTTACGGCTCAAGGCGTCAGCCACCACATTGGCCTTTCCCGGGTGGTAGGAGATGCTACATTCGTAGTCCTTCAGGAGCTCCAACCAACGTCTCTGTCTCATATTGAGCTCCTTCTGATAAAAAAGGTATCTGAGGCTCTTGTGATCTGTGAAAATCTCGAAGGTCTCACCGTACAAGTAGTGCCTCCAGGTCTTCAGCGCGAAGACAACAGTTGCCAACTCTAAGTCGTGGGTAGGGTAGGTATGCTCATGGGGCTTCAGTTGCCGCGAAGCGTAAGCGACAACGTGACCCCTCTGCATGAGCACACCTCCTAACCCCTGCAAGGAGGCATCCGTGTACACAACGAACCCTCCACTACTATCAGGGATGGTGAGCATGGGAGCCGAGGTCAAACTCTCCTTCAGCTCCAGGAAACACGCGTCACAGGCGTCTGTCCAAGCGAAAGGCACGTCCTTCCGGGTCAACTGTGTCATAGGATGCACAATCTGTGAAAATCCTCTGATGAATCGTCTGTAGTAGCCTGCCAGTCCCAGGAAACTGCGAATCTCAGTAACTGAACGTTGTCTCTCCCACCTGAGCACTGCCTCGACCTTGGCTGGGTCCACCGCCAAGCCGTCTCCAAAGATCACATGACCTAGGAAGGTCACCTCCTTCAACCAGAACTCTCACTTGCTGTATTTGGCGTACAGCCGGCGTCGTCTCAGAGTGTCCAGAACCATCCGCAAGTGCTGTCCGTGCTGCGTTCGATCTCTAGAATAGATGAGTACATCATCTATGAAAACCACCACGAACTGGTCCAAGTACGGTCTAAACACCCGGTTCATCAGGTCCATGAAAGCAGCGGGGGCATTGGTCAGCCCAAACGGCATGACCAAAAACTCGTAGTGTCCATACCGGGTGTGGAAAGCTGTCTTGGAGACGTCGGTCTCCCTGATCCTCAACTGGTGGTATCCAGACTTCAAGTCGATCTTGGAAAACATCGTGACACCCCGCAACTAGTCAAACAAGTCGTCGATCCTCGGCAGCGGATATCTGTCCTTGATGGTGACCCTATTCAGCTGTCGGTAGTCCACACAAAGGCGTAAGGTCCCATCCTTCTTCTTCACAAACAGTACCGGGGCTCCCCAGGGAGACGCACTGGGCCTCACGAAACCCTTCTCCAGAAGGTCCTGCAACTGAGACTTGAGCTCTCGCAGCTCAAGCGGTGCCATCCTGTATGGCGCGGTGGAGATGGGGCTAGTCCCTGGTACTAGTGAGATCTCAAACTCGATCTCATGCTCGGGCGGTAGTCCTGGTAACTCGTCTGGAAACACGTCAGGGTACTCTCTGACCACCGGGATGCTCTGGAAGTCTGCCACAGGGCTGGGCTCTGCCACCACACAAGCTAGGAAGCCCTCACACCCCTGGCTCAAAAGTCTCGCCGCCCTAAGTGTCGAAATGCACCTGAAACCTCCGTCCACTGGCTGTCC
The DNA here is from genome assembly GCA_037157565.1 of Thalassia testudinum. Taxonomy (NCBI): domain Eukaryota; kingdom Viridiplantae; phylum Streptophyta; class Magnoliopsida; order Alismatales; family Hydrocharitaceae; genus Thalassia; species Thalassia testudinum. The sequence continues at coordinate 125,807,579 of JAZHRO010000013.1, forward strand.
GTGAAACTCGAAAGAAGGCAACTCCGGAATGGAGAAGATGATCTTCCTCTCAAAACAGTCCACCAAGGCGTGGTAAGCGGACAGCCAATCCATCCCCAGAATCACTCCAAAGTCCATCTGTTTCATAATCAGGTCAGCTGGCAGGCTATGTCCCCCGACGCTGACCTCGCAATCCGTGTACACCTCCTCAGCTACAAACAGCTGACCACTCGGACCTCTGATTACGAACGTATTCTCTAACAATGTATAATCCTGGTCCAAACTAACTGCGAAACTGGCTGCGACAAACGAGTGCGTAGCGTCGGAATCGAAAAGCGTGTAAACGAGTCTGCCAGAAACTGAAACCATACCTGCTACCACCGATCCCGAAGTTCTGGCATCCCTGTGTGTTAGGGCGTTGATACGCCCCTCAGCTCTAGGTGCGGACGAAGCAGCCACACTCTGCGTCGGACGGGTAGGTGCTGGCCGGTACCCTCCTCGCGACTGCTGTCCTCCTCCTCGCGCTTGGGAACCGCGGCCTCCTGCGTGCCCTCCAGTGCTCTACGCGGGGAGTATCTGCTGACCTCCTGCCCTAGACGGGCAGTCCCTCCTGATGTGGCCCGGCTGGCCACACTGGTAACAGAGGGGAACCCGACTCCCACCCTCAGTGGGTCCCTGCTGTCGACTAGATGGAGCTCCGGTGCTGGCGACTGGCCCCTGTCGAGGGCCCCCAAAGGCCACTGATGGCCCTGCAGAACGTGACGGCTCTCCTGCGGACGCCACGTGTCTCCGTTCTCGCCGGCCTTGTGAGAAGTCTGGCTGGAAAGACCTATTCCGCCCGCCGTCGGTGTCTCGCGCGGACGGGTTGGTCTCCTCGTAAGTCATAGCTGCCTCTACCACCCTCGAAAACGTAGGCAGCTTCAGGGTTTTGAAATACCCCCGGATCGCAGGCCGGAGCCCCTCGGTGAACCTCCAAAGGCGCTCGTCCTCAGTGGCTACCGCTGTCGCTGCAAAGCGGGACAGCTCCAAGAAATGCGTGCGGTACGCGCTCACAGTCATCGTCCCTTGGCGGAGAGTGTGGAACTCCTGCCTCTTCTGGTCTTGCCACGTCTGGGGAAAGTACTGCTCGCAGAAGAGGGTGATGAACTGGTCCCACATCGGCTCGTCCCTCTCCTGTCCCCGGACCGCCCTCCACCACCTGTGTGCCGCACTCTCCAGCTGGTACGTGGCAAAGGCCACGCGGCACTCCACCGGGGGGCGAAGGATGTCGAAGATCTTCTCCAGCTGCTCAAGCCAGTCCTCTGCCTCGGCGGGTCCTCATCCCCCTTGAAGGAGGGGGGCTTCAGCTTCCGGAACTGCCCGAAAAGCTCGAAGTGGCGCTGTAGGGGAGGTGCTGGTGCACCTCCAGGCGAAGGCGCCTCGTGCACTGAAGTATCGGAGGAAGGTGGGGGCTGCGGCGGCCCATCCCCTCCCCCGTGTCCAACGCCGCGTCCGTCGAGTGGTCCCACAGAGGACTCCCCCTCCGCAACCCCAGGGCGAGGTGCTCGGGGCGGTGGGTGGAGCTCCTCTCGTACAATGTCTCGTATTAGCCGGGCGAGGTCCTGGGCCTGGACGCCCAGGAGTAGTGGCTGGTCCACTGGGGTGTCGGCAACGGCACGCCCACCTCGCCGACCTCGTCCTCGGCCGCGCCCACGGCCCGCCTCACCAATCCCGCAATGAGGCATCTCCTGTAAGGAGACGCGAAACAAAATGGAAAAACGTCAAAACAAACGGTACCTAAAGAAACTTCTAAGAGCTCATGTCAAGAGATATGTTGTGGTGGCTACTTTAGTTATAAACATGTGAATTGGTTATTCTACAGTCAGTTGATTCACTTCTCGGGACGACCTTGCTCTAATACAATCTTGTAACGACCCGGTTCCCGAGCCCCTACGAGACACGAGAACCGGACCGACTCAACTAATCCCAAGACCTAGTCGTCCAACGAGGAAGTAACCAAAAGAGCAGTAAAATAAACCACATTCAACATGAATATAACTAACAGTAAGAAAATACAGCAGCAAGGAAAGAAACTACTACAGTATATACCACCACAACAGTAGAACAACATTCATAACTAAATATGAACTGCAGGTAAATAAAAGTACAACAGAAACAAGAACTACTCACTATAACGGAACAAAAAGAGGTACAAGAAACAGTGGTAACTCTACTGGACCCTACTCGGCCCAGCGTCCTCTGCAGCCGCTAACCCTGGCTGCTCAACACCTGGTCCTGAATGGTAACGAGTGTAACACGTCAGCAAAACGCTGAGTAGAGTGGCAACTAAAACTAAAGAAACAGTAGAGTGTACAGTAGCTGTTAAGTTCTGTTACTTTCTTTATTTAAGTCTTTCAATTATCTCACGATTTATCTATTTCTCAGATCTTTCACTTGATCTCGAAAGTTCCTCGTGAGAACGATCTTGATTGCAGTCTTTTCCGAACAGTAGAAGTAGCACGTGGTGCTCTCCTAGCCGGGAGAGTCCCCCGTGGTGATCCTACTCTCAGTCAACCACCCCAAGGTCACTAACAGACGTAACGGTGACTACGGCACGCGCGGTAAACTCACGGGTAGCTAACCCGCACTGGCACGCGGTCAGTCGTTTCCGTTAACGGGTGCGCCCAAAGCACAGCACGGAACCATTACAGGGCAGAGCCCTCTCAGTAACAGGGGTCCAACCCCTCCACAGTAACCAAACCGGGGCCTTGCCCCTCCACAGTCCGCGCACCCTCGCCTGACTACCCTGGTTTGCCCTAGTGGGCCTAACAAGTCGGTGTGGGAGGCTAGCAGAACCCCGGGGCCCGTGGGGTAGCTAGTACCTCCCTACACTAGTAGCTCTCCTCGGTACTACGTACACGAGGGCCAGCAAGTCGGTACAGAGTGGCCAGTCCTAACCCCGGGTCCCTGGGGCGACTGGCTCCGCTCTGCACTAAACAGGGGGGACAGTCGTTCTCCTTGGTACTCCGTACTCAAGGGCCAGCTCACTTTCCCAATTCTTTTCCATTCCCTTTCCAGGAGTTCTACTCCTAATTCCCCGTAGGGTTCCAGCTCTTTAACTCAGAACATTCCAGTTTCACCATTCTAGTTTCACGTTCATACAACCCATAATCTTAATCATGTTCATTTATTCATAACAGGCAGCTGTTTAAACGAATTTACAGGCAGCTATTATTTCCTTTCCAATTTTCCAAGACTGCAGTATTCATACATTCCACTAGTTTTCCCGTCTTAGGATTCATGCCATATCCTTGGATCTATCATACAATCTAGTTTTCCAGCCCTAGGATTCATGCAACACCCTAGGATCTACCATTCAATCTATTTCTCATTCCTAGGATGCATACAATGTCCTAGGTTCTATTTATGGTTTCATAATTTAACAGATTATACTTAAAGCCACTCTACCAGGTACGACGGGAGTAATGGGGGCGTGATCGGGAATCCCGCGTGCCTCCGCGACCCCCAAGACTACAACGGAACGAGGTCCTATCACAAGGATCAAACACAAGGAGTGTCTCAGAACAGTGTATAGCTACTGTAGACGGGTAGAGGATTTAATTTCGGAAAGAACTCAACTCGAAACGCAGAAAACGGAACCCGAACGGGCCCACAATGTGTCGAAAATGACGACACTGTGCAAAAATCAGACATCTGGAACTTCTTCCAGACGTCTTAAAAAGTGGATCAGAGAATTACCTTGTTCTGCGTGATTTCTCAGACGTCCAGAAGCCTGCGAGGACGTCTGGCCTAGTTCCCAGACGTCCGATGGTCACCCCGGACGCCTGGAGGTCGCTCCCGCCGTCTGGTACTACAGCCAAACGTCTGATTCGCGTTGGATGGCGAATCACCGACCCTGCGCGCACCCAACTCTCTCTCTCAGTACGGTTAGTAGACAGGAAGGAAGAAGACGGAAGAACTCACCTTTCAGACGTCTGGATGGTCTTCCAGACGTCTCCCCCGCCGTCGGGCTATCAGCCCAGACGTTTGATTCTGGAAATGTTTCCAGAATCAGGCCACGACTCGCCCTCCGCTCGCGATGCCGCGCCTCGTCGCACCTCGTGCGCCTGCTGCTCGGACCGCAGCAGTCCCCCCCGCGTAGCCCCGGGCCCGCTGCACTCCCCGCCGCCGGCCCTGGCAGCCCCGGCGAGCTTGCCCTCACGGCTGAGCTCCGCTCTCGCATGCAGCACCTCCTCCGCGCTCATTGCGGCCGCCGCTGCCACTGCAACCTCGCGCTCGCTCTCGCGCTCATTGGCTGAAGGAGAAGAGGAAGGAGGCGGTGGTGACGGAAGAGCGTGTAGCCTTTTAAGGCCGCGCGAGGAGGAGAGAGAAGGAGCACGGCAGGGGAATCTGCAGCCGCAGAAGGAATAAGCGAATATGCGGGCGTGTCAAAGATAACAGATTTCCAGACGTCTGGCAACGATCCCAGACGTCTGATACGACGTCTAGCCCACCTCCCAGATGTCTTAAAATACGTCTGGGGCACGCGTTCATAACAATGGGTGAGTTCTTTGGTAGAAAGAGCTTCTCCAAGACACAAGACTAAAGACTAGGACAAAGAGTCTACCTGCATGCACAGGTAATTACTCCACCTTCCCTAATGAACACGAGGGTTGAATTTCAAATTCACAAGGTCTTTCCCGACACTGTGTCTTACAAACCAAAGTTACTTAGACTCCTAAGTCAAAGAAACCTAGAGAATCCTGTACTGGTGACTCAGGTATAAGAATACGTCCTAAAGTTAGGAGAGATTATGGTCTATCTTGTCAAAGCTCAAAGTGTATTAAGCCAAAGCCTAAGCGAATCAAGCGCAGTGGCTCGGAAAGTCAAACCAGAAAAGGTTGAATGTCCATAAACACTTATTCTATTTTTGTTTTCAGCTAGAATATTATAGTTAAACACTTATATTTCTTTTAAAACTTCTTTTTCTCTCCTCAAAATGAAGTTTTCCCTCAACAATAGAGTTCATGTCCCTTATTATATTTTTGTAATTTTTGTGTTTTGTCAAAATTTTTTTGTATTTTTGGCTTTGTAATTTTTTTCAAAAATTTTTCAAAACTTTTCAAATTTTTTGGTATTTTTGATAATACTATATTATATACACTATAGGTGTGTCTACATTTGCATTTTAGTTAAATGGTTCACCATTTACACCCCCCCATGCTTAAATGATGCAATGTCCTCATTGAATGAATAGGGTGGATGCAAATGCATGCTCTGCTTTTCATTATCCTAGACTGGGTGACGGAAAGAAGTCGGAATGAGGAAATAAAAATCTCTGTGCGAACGATTTCAAGTCTGATACAAGATTAGAGTGGAAAGTCGGGCTAAGAAGTGAAATGCATGACATATGTGACAATGCGATGAATGCTTAAAATGTAAGGACAGACGCCTAATGCAAGAAAGGTGAAAATGAGAAATGTGAAAACTGCTATATACAAAGATAGGTTTGCTAAGTTTAATGCCTTCAGCTAGGTGTAAACCTAGTAGATGTGTCAAAATGTAGGAGCGAAATGGTAGAATGGACAAGTTTGAGATCATGTGGCTCAACAAAGGGTTTTAATCTTTGTCCATTGACAGTGAAAGGTTCAGATTTGTAAATCTCAGTGATCTCAACGACTCCATTGTCAAAGATTCTTAAAATCTTGAAAGGTCCAGCCAATTGGATCTGAGTTTCCTTAGGAAGAGTTTTAGTCTAGAATCAAATAGGACTTTTTGACCAAGGTGAAAGGTTTTCCTACGGATGTGATGATCATGGAAGGCCTTTAATTTATCCTTATAAATCCTCGAGCTTTCATAAGATTCATTCCTTAATTCATCTAGCTCAGAAATTTGCAATCTTCTATGATCACCGACCTTCTCTAAGTCCAGGTTACACTTTTTGATGGCCTAATAGGATTTGTGCTCAAGTTCTACGGGAAGATGACAGTGTTTCCTATACACAAGTCTAAAAGGAGACATCCCTAATGGGGTCTTGTGAGCTGTCCTATACACCCACAACGCATCAGAAAGGTGGGAAGACCAATCCTTTCTATAAGGTCGGATGGTAGTTTACAAAATCTTCTTGATCTTCCAGTTGGACAATTCAGCTATTCCATTAGTTTAAGGGTGATATGGTGTAGCAATCCTATGTGACACCCCATACTTTTAAAGTAGGGACTGAAAGTGGATGTTCCTAAAGTGAGACCCTCCATCACTAATGATGACTTTTGGTACCCCAGATCTAGAGAAGATGTAATCCTGAACAAAGTGATTTACAATCTTGTGATCATTTGTCCTTGTGGAGATGGCTTCAATCCATTTAGAAACACAATCAACTGCCAACAAGATATACTCAAAGCCATAGGAATTAGGAAAAGGTCCCATGAAGTCAATGCCTAGATATCAAAGACTCTGCATACTAAGATCGGATTCAAGGGCATCATGTCTCGGTGGCCAATATTACCGAGAGACTGACAACGTGAACATGCCCTAGTATATTCGTATGCGTCTTTGAAAAGTGTGGGCCAATAAAATCCACTTTGCAAGACTTTTGCAGCATTCTTTTTGCCAGAGAAATGACCGCCACAAGCCTAGTCATGACAGAACGAAAAAATGCTTTCTATCTCCTTATCAGGGACACTTTCTAAGAATCTGGTCTGGGAAAAGTTTGAATAACTAAGGGTCTTCCTAGAAATAATGACTAGCTTCGATTTTAAGCTTGATGATTTGAGGTTTAGTCCACCCATTGGGGAAAACACCAGAAGCTAGGTAGTTGACAATGTCAGCATACCAAGGAAGATCAGAATGGATGACCAGCAATTACTCATTAGGGAAGTGGTCAGAAATAGGAAGTGAAGGAGATATCACTTTAGAATGAAGGTGGGATAAGTGGTCAGCTACCACATTCTACTTCCCATCCTTGTCACGAATCTCAAAATCAAATTCCTGCAACAGCAGGATCCATCTAATCAGATGAGATTTTGCATCCTTCTTGGCAAGAAGATGTCGAATTGCAGCGTGGTCAGTGTAGACTATAATATGGGAACCTAAAAAATAGGGTCTGAATTTTTCCAATACAAATACTACAGCTAGCAATTCCTTTTCTGTGACAATGTAATTCCTCTGAGCTTCATCTAAGGTTTTGCTAGCGTAATAAATGACTGTAGGTTTCCCGTCAAGTTTTTGACCAAGGATAGCCCCTACTGCATAATCAGAGGCATCGCACATGATCTCAAAAGGGTGAGACCAATCTGAGGGTTGCAATATTGGTGCCTTGGTAACCAGACCATGAAGTGTCGTATAGGCACGAACACAATCGTTAGAGATCTTGAAGTCTACGTCCTTAGAGAGGAGATTGGTGAGAGGTCAGGCTATTTTCGAGAAGTCCGCGATAAAGTGGCGATAAAAACCAACATGCCCGAGAAAAGATCTAATCTGTTTAACCGTCGAAGGTAGTGGCAGTTCAGAAATCAATTTTACCTTCTCATGGTTAACCTTTATTCCTCTCTCAGAGATAAGGTGACCTAAAAGTAGTCCTTCTGGTACCATGAAATGTGATTTCTCCTAGGAAAGTACTAGATTCACATTTATCCATCTTTGCAAGACCTTAGTCAGGTGGTCTAAGCATGCATCAAATGTGCTCCCGAAGACCAAGAAATCATCCATGAAGACTTCTAAGCAATCACCTACTAAATCGAAGAAGATTGCAAACATACATCGCTGAAATATAGCTGGTGCGTTGCAGAATCCAAATGGCATCCTACGGAATGCAAAGGTTCAGTAGGGGCAAGTGAAGGTAATTTTTTCTTGGTCATCGGGGTGAATTGACACCTGATTATAACCTGAATAGCCAACCAAAAAGCAGAAAAATCTATTCCTAGCCAGTCTTTCTAGTATCTAATCAATGAAAGGCAATGGAAAATGATCTTTCTTTGTGGCTTGGTTGAGTTTGCGGTAGTCAATACATACTCGCCACGAACGAGCAATCCGTGTAGGGATGACTTCTCCATATTCAGTGGTTATGACAGTAAGTCCGGCCTTCTTAGGCACAACCTGAACAGGACTTACCCACTGACTATCAGAAAAGGGGAAAATGATTCCATTGCCTAACCACTTAATCATCCCATTTTTAACCACCTCTTGAAGTGTAGGATTCAATCGACGTTGTGGCTGCCTAGTAGGTCTAGATCCTTCTTCAATGAAAATCCTATGTGTGCAGTAAGAAGGACTAATGCCAGTCAAGTCAGAGAGGCTCCATCTATAGCCTGTCTATGTGCTCTCAAGACAGATAAGAGTCGCGATTCTTGATCAGATGATAAGAAAGAGTTGACAATCACAGGATAAGTGTGATCAGGTCCTAAGAAGACATACTTCAAAGAATCAGGAAGAGGTTTGAGCTCAACAGGTACAGGTTTAGGTAAAGGAGCAGGTGTGGTGAACTCAGAAGATTCTAGAGACACTAAGGGAATATGAGGTGAGCCCTCAATTTCTACAGCTGGTGTCTCAGTGAGAGTCAAGTCAGAGTCCAAAGAGTGTTGAGGTTCTAAATCCAGTGAATCAATCAAAGTATCCTCAACCAACCTATCCAAAGAATCCAAGGAACAGATTTCCTCAATTAAACTACAGGATGGTCCTCTTTGGGTCTGAAAAATATCAGTCTTTATCTTTTGTTCTCCAAATTTCAACTCTATTAGGCCTTCCTCACAATTAATGTTCGCTTTGGCCTAGCCAAGAAAGGTCTTCCTAGTATGATAGGTGTGTTCTGGATATCCTCAGGTATTTCCATGTCAAAGACTATAAAGTCTACAGGAAAATAAAAGTCCTTGACCCATACTATAACATCTTCTAACACTCCCTGAGGTGTCTTAACTGATCTGTCAGCTAATTGCAAGGACACCTCCGTTGGCTTCAGATTGCCAACCTTGAAATGTGTCAATAGGGATGTTGGGATAAGATTGATGGAAGCACGTAGATCAAGTAATGCTCTATTGAATGTGGTGTTACCTATCATGCAGGATAGAAGAGGGGTGCCTGGGTCTTTCTTCTTAATAGGGAGGTTAGAAATGAGGGAACTCACTTTTTCTGAGAGAATGACAGGTCCACTCCCTTTCTGAATTTTAACCTTACACTTAGGTGGACATAGGTCTTTCAAAAACTTAGCGTAAGGGGGAATATGACGAATCGCATCCAACAAGGGGATGTTTATGTGGACTTGCTCAAAGAGCTTGAGCAGATCCCCCCAAGGTGCCACACAAGGTTTCTTCTTCTTTTTATCTTCACTCTTCTTTTCTCAAGCCTCTGGAAAAGGTACAGAAGTAGAAGTGGGAGGAGCAATCATAAGCTCAAAAGAGTCAGGAATAGGTGAATTAGTAGGAGAAGTGGAAGGTCCTGGTTGAGAAGTTGATTTAGGTAAAAGTGGATCAGTTGTGGCTCTACCACTCCTGGTAGTGATGGCATTTCAATCATATTCTGGCGTAGACAAATCATCAAGATCAGGAAGGATAGGTGGTTGTAAATTATAAGTAGGATCAGGATAGAAAGAATTAGGATCAGAATAAGACTCAGATTTGTGCAAGGTTTGTGATATAACATGTGCTTGACCTTACAAAGGAGGTCGGGTTTGTGCTTGAGATGGGAGTGTGTGATTGACGGGATTCTGTAAAGTGTGTTAGCTGGGCTCTCATCTCAGCTAATGCTGCATCCTATCTCTATTGCATAGCAATGTTTTGTTGTTGCATATCAGCAAGAGCTTTCATGATAGACCCCAACTGGTCATCTCGTGTAGGCCCAGGTTGAGAGTATTGGGTGGGCCTGGGTTGGGGTTGCTGGAAGGCATGTGGTGGATACCCGTGTGATTGTGGAGGTGATGCTCGGATCAAGTTGTGCTGTGGTGGTGCAGAAGGTTGTTGATATGGAGGTCTTTGAGAATTTCCCGACCACGAGAAATTTGGATGATTACGCCATCCAGGATTGTAGGTTTATGCAAAAGGGTCATTGTGAATGGCATGGAGCTCCTCTGAAGCTCCAGAAGGTCCAGGGAAGTTAATGTAAGGAGGAACAAAGGTTCCTCCAACCGATGAAGGATAAGGAAATGGAAAGTCTGGCAGTGCAGATTATGTCACGAAAAGGTTATTCACAGTTTCCCTCCCTATGGGAAACTGAGAAGAAGTGTGTTGTACAGGTGACTGAGAAGAAGGAGATGATGAAGGTTCAGAGAGAAATTTCCATACTTCATCTACTTTCTTCTCAATTAAGCCCACCTTATTCATCTGACTAGCTATTATCTCTAAGCTCTACTGCTGGATTAGGCTTCATGTACCCCCGAATGTGAGTGAGAATGTGAGGACTTTCTATTAAACATGCTCAATGAATCATTGTTAATAGAGTTTTCGGCCATGCCTTCGAAGAGCTCAAAGGCTGAGTCTTCGTCCCAACACAGGAAGTTGCCTCCACAAGCGGCATCTACAAAATTCCTTGTGTCATCATAGAGCCCATGATAGAAGATCTAGACCTATTGCTAGCATGGGACACCATGGTGGGGACACTTTCCAAGAAGCTCGTGGAATCTCTCCCAAGCCTCGTGCATTTGTTCTCCTGAATTTTGGGTAAATGTAGTGATAGCACGCCTTAGAGCGTTGGTGCGGCCTATAGGGAAGTACTTCTTTAAGAACTCATGTTCCAAAGATGACCCACATGTCTATTGGTGTATTCCGTGCAAGAGTTCTAAACCAGAAGGTGACTTTGTCCTTTAATGAAAAGGAGAACATTTTCATTAAAAGCGTGTGCTGATCATGGCCTTGCGGACCCAGAGTTTGAGCAAGATTTCTCAGCTCCTCTAAATGCTGAAAAGGGTCCTCATAAGCAAGTCCATGGAAGTGAGGAATAAGTTCTATGATGTTCGACTTCAATTTAGCAGCACGACCCCCATCAAGATAACGTACCACAGGCATAGGTTGAGTAACTGCAAGATTATAGTAATCCCGTAGTTGACGTCTATAAGGTTGAGGTGTGCTTGAGGGTTTCTAGGTTGAGGTTGTGGTTGGGGGTTTGCTAAAAGATTCACAGCTTATGTAAGCTATTGCACCTGTTGGGTAAGGGTGTTCATTTGAAGTTGTGTTTCAAACAAGTGTTGAAGATGAGGCATAGGTCCTCTCTCCGGTGGTGGGTTAGGGAAATTAGGATATGGTGGAGGTCGGAACCTATGGGTTGGTGGTGGTGGAGGATGTGCAATAAGATGTGGAGGAAGTTCTTTGAAATCCTCAAACTGTGCAGAATCATGATCATCCTCATGATGTGTGGAGTAGTGAATGGGAGTTTGAGGTTCAGGAGGTAAAGGATTGGATGTGGAAGGCAAAGAAGTAGAAGTGGTGGCTTGGGCATCAGTACCCAAGGGGAGTATTAGCTCAGGATTCTGGGATCTCCTACCTTCCATTGAATTGATTTTTGAAAATGCAGTTTTAAAAATCAGTCACAACTCAACGAAAAGGATAAATCTAGCTTAATCTCACAAAAAAAAAAATCAAAAATCCCAATCAATCTCAATCACAACAAGACCAATCTATCAAACAGGTGAGATGAAATCGAATTTTCCTAGAGGCTTCTACGCAAAAATAATAGTACGCAAACAAATGTTTCAAACAATTGTATTCGTCCTAAAGATAAACCTAGCGAAGTGCAGACCTCTATAATCCACTGGGAGTCTAGATAAGATTGGCGTGCGAATCCAGATCTTGTGGGTGGTAAAGGAGATGAGGTAGAAACCCATGTATGTGTATCTTAAGTGATCGTACTGTGTGAATGATAGCAATCAACACAAAAGCGGTGAAAATCTCAGTCAGGGTTTCAAACAAGTTTTTGTCTCCTTTTGAATTTGATTCAAGTGATTAGAAGGTGTTTTCTATGCTGCTTGTCTCACTTTTTTAATCTTTTCAAAATAAGAGATGGTCTTTTTAATTTTAGTCAAATGTAAGGATGACAAGAGCTAAGGAAAGATAAGAAATTATGTACCTGACTCCAGCAATTCTACAAGTATGCAATTTGCTTTGAATTTAAATCTAGCAGGAAATGTGCAACCTAAAGATGAATGCCTAGAGATATGCTGCTGCTAGATAAGGATGAGATTTTTTTTTTGAATTTTTTATTAAAAAATTTTCTTTTTGAAGTTTTTGTATAATGCAACAAACAAAAACAAAAGAAAGAAATCGATATGGAAAACCCGCGAATAGAAAAATCGTGTCGATGAGAGATGAGTCAGAGAGATAAAAGAGAGAATCCAGAAAGAATCCACAATTATTACAAAATAATGTGTGAGAGCAATCTCTCACAACTTGTGCCTACCAAATGTGTCCTAATTAATATACCTAAATCTAAACTATATTATACTACTCTACTAAAGCAAAAAAAAACTGTAGCTCCAAGGGAAAACTCCGCCAGGACGTCGGGTCAGAAGTGCAGCGGATCCATTAGGAAGACGAACTCCACCTGGAAGACGACGCTACTCCTCCCACTCCTCAAGTGCTCCAAAAACAACAATTGATTAGTAAAAGAATCAAAGAATGTATATACAAAAAGAATTAATGAATGAAACAAATATATATACAACAAAGAATTTGAATAAAAGAATGCCTAAATGCAAGCAATGAATATGAATGAATGAATTTATATACAAAAGTAAAAATTATTTACAAATTAAGAACTAAAAAATAATTTTAGTGTATAGAGAGCTGCCTCCTCGGCAACGGCGCCAAAAACATGATGCGATCGACCATGATTCATATAAAAAATTGTCGCTGTTGTTGTAGTATATGTCACAAATACAAAACGTTATTGCGTCAATTTTATTTATTTACATAATTTTTACTGGTTTATTCCAGGTCATTCACTTGGAGGCAGTTATTGATATACATCACTCTTTAAGTCCAACATTATTCTTTAATTCCAAAAAGATCAATTTTATATACAATCATAAATGAATGAATTAATGAAATAATAGCTTAATTATGTATAAAAGAATTAACTAAAATGCTTGCAAACACCTAATTACAAACAAGCATCAAACACTATAATTATATACTATATACTATCTATTTATAATTTATAATACTAATACTTACATATATATACAATAATAAGTAATACTATATACTATACTAACTTAACTTAGTATATCAACATATACAGTAACATATATTATATATAGCGACAGATATAAACGTCGCTGAACCTTAGGAAAACTATGTACAGAATTTAAGATAAAAACTAAGGTTACTAGTGACACTTATTCTATCTACAATGACGGATAATTCTGTCAGTAAAGCTATACTTTTATTTATATACATATATAGCTCAAACATTACTTATACTACGTATACTTAATATACTTATACTTATTATTTACAGTATACACTTGTATATACACTACATATACACTATACGGATACAACCATACTTCTTTTCCTTCACTCTTTCTTCTTCTTCTTTTACGGCTCTCTTTTTCTTCTTAACACAGTCTTTTCTTCTCTTAACTTCTCTTCCCTTAGTCTCAACACTTAGGCATTTCTTCCTACGGTTCTACACTTAGCCACATTTGCGTTCGCTCTCTTCTCTTCTTTTCTTCCCTTAATCCCTCATTAAGCCTTACTTAATTCAAAAATTAAGTTTTAAGGTTGGCAGGCGACTTTTTCGAGGGATATGCAGCACCCTTACGGGTAGGACCAAACCTCTACTAGGGCCACCCTAGTTCATTTAATTACCCATTAATACCGATTTAAGCTCAGAACCGAGCCTGTACAGGCCCATGCACAGTGTCAGGCCCCCGACCACACACCACACACCAACATCACACATCAATGCCATGCCATAGCCATAACACGCTCAGAATATGCTCAGGGGAAGGGTTAAGTGATTGCACCGCAAAAATACGCCTGCAATTGTGCCGTCTTGTGCTATTTCCTAGCATTACCAATGCATATTAGGTCTCCATAGTTGCATTGTAAAAATACACGAATGCATGCATTTAATTAAGAGGGGAGGAGAGTGAAATAAAATGGCCTCGCGATTACTTTTTTCCTCAAGTGCTACCTCACAAATTTCCATCTTCATTTTTTATTTCTTTTTTATTTTTTATTTTTGACTTTTTCTTCCTGCGATTGCATGAAACACCCTCTTCTTCTTCGTGACATGCCCTGCTCCCCCTCTCCCTGCCAGCCCTGCAGCCGCATGATCTCCCTGCCGAGCCCCATGCAGAGCCATGCACAGCTAGGGCATGGCTGTGCATGCCTCTTCCTTCTTTATAAGGGGGTAGCTTCTACCTTCAAAACCAGCCTGGTCCCCCACAGAGAAAACCCACACCAGCACTTCTCCTTCCAGGCCACCGTCCTCTCCTCCCTCTCCCTCCACACGCCGGCCCTCCTCGGAGACACCTGGTGGACAGGAGTCTTCACTTTGGTGAGCACCCACCACCGTGAAACCACCACCGCCCAGCTCTTCAAAGAGCCGGTGACCATGGTTGCCTTCTTCCCTTTTTTCACCTTCATGCCATTTCAGCCATTACTCAAGCTTCAAGCTGTGAAGCTCAACCGGCCACCGCACACCCTGCAGCAGCTGGCCAAGCCTCACAGCAGCAGCAGCAGGCTGCCCTCGCCTTTCCACGTGTGCCTGCAGGCACGCTCGCCTCCTACTCATTCACACTGCATTCGCCCTCCCGCCCACAGCCGGCCACCGCACGCCACTGCAGCAGCCACCCAAGCCTCTCCGCGCGCCCCTGCCAACTCCCACAAGCCTCCGCGCAAGCAGCAAGTCACCCTCGCCCTCCACCTCGCACGCCAGCAACCTTCTCCGCACGCTCTGTCGCAACCTTCCGCCCGCAAGCCACCAGCCGAAGCCACTCTGCCGCGCGCGCCGAGCCGGCCACACTCACAGCACCTGCAGCTCCCGGTCGCGCGGCTCGCCCGACCACTGTAGCCACTGTTCACGCGAGTCTGCGCGACACTGTGGCTACAGTGGGGTGACCGGTGAGTTTCTCACTTAACCGGTCACCCAACGGGCCGCTACCGCCGTTCGCCCATGCATGCGCCCGCCCGCGCGTCTGCCAGCCCGCGTACACCTGCGTCGCCCGCTCTCCTTGCCCATGCGCGCCTGCAAGCGCAAGCGCCTGCCCTTCACGCAGCGTGGTGCGCTGCGGCCTCCTCTACGTGCGCCCACTCCCTCCAGACCACTCCTCTCTGGGCATACGCGCCTGCGCAAGCGCGTGTGGATCGGACAACGGCCCTGAAGCTTAAACGCCCTATCCCGCCTCTCTCACCTCCAACAGCGCGGCTTCTCTCTCTCCCGCTCTCTCTCTCTCACTCTCTCTCACAACACTCTCTTTACACCGACGCTTGCACACACATACACTCACACTTCCACACACACACACACACACCTATACACTATTATATATGTATACATTTATATATTGATATATATATACATATATATATATACATACATATATATATATATGCATATATACTTATATTTATACATATAGTAGTATCTATAAACTTATGTATTAGTATACATACATACATATAAATATACATATATACATATACTTATATAAATATACATATATACATATATATACTTATATCTATATATATATTAGTATTTATATAACTAAGTATTAGTATACATACAAACATACATACATATATATATAAATATATATATATATATATACATATACATACATACATATATACTTACATACATATATCTATATACATATATATATAAATATACATATATCTATATATATTATTACCTATATAACTAAGTATAGATACATACATACATATATATATATATATACACCTACTTATATATACATCTATATATACATATATATATATATATTTAGCTACATATATCTATATATACATATATTACTATATACATATACATACATATATATTTACATCTATATAGTAATATACACATACTCATACCTATATATATATATATATATATATACATCTATACATATATCTATCTATACATATAGCTACATATACATATATACATATATATATATACACATATATATATATATATACATATATATATACCTATATATAACCATATATACATATAGATATATTTACATATAAACATATATATATATATTCACATTATTTACCATACGTGGTATCGCGGAAATATCTGCACCAGTTGCTGATATTCCTCGATACACGCGTACAAAAGCGTGTTCACATTCATCTTCCACCATCCATCCTACACCTTACACCCGGCACCTCGTCCTGTTGGTTGCGTCTCTCTAGACGACGACCGACTCGACACCGTGCTACACTCCATCTCCGCCTCCACCCCCACCCCTTTATACAAATATAGTATATACATATATATCTATACTGTATTTATTTCTATTTCTCTCGCATGCCCATAAAAAGATAAAAAATATATATATAAAAGAGAAAAGATAATCCTTGACTTGCAGGTACTCCGTCTTGCGAATAGCAAGACCTGTTTTGGAACCCTGATTTGGCTCAAAGCCAAGAACCCAATTTTGAGGGTGTGCCTCAAGGACAAAGATTACCAGAAAAAAAAATCTAAATAGAAAAACACCAAAAACACAATAAACGAACGGAAGAGACTTTTTGTAGGAAAGGCGTAGAAACTTAACTTGTAACCCCACTTTCCTGAGTTCAACCCTTGGCCTAAAAGTGACCAAGATAAAATCAAATAGGCCAGGTTAAAAATTTTTGTAAAGAGATGGTTAGGTCCGATTTAGGTTAACCACTATACACACTTAACGATAAAATCATCATATTAACAACCTATTCAGGTCCGACACCAGTAAGGGGTTTGCTCGCGCCCTGCGCATAGCGACTGAATAGCCGGTGGAAGAAAATCAACTTATAGCGCTACAAGCACTCTGTGCTGAATGATGTGGCGCTATTTGCGCCGTGTTTGAGCGCTGGAATTCAGTGCAACCGTGCTGATTTGGAAACTTTGGCCCTCGATTTGAGGGGAGGAGCACGCGCAAGATAATATCAAAAAGCAGCCATTGGATCAGATCTGGGAGGATAGGTGACCGCATGCATGGAGTCGTGCGAAGCTTCTAATCAAGGTAGGCCACAGATCAGATTGGGTGCAGAGGATCGACGGCCAGGATCACAAGAGTTCTTGCACATGATCAATGTTCGCGTGGGTACAGGTGGCTGGGTTCTTTTGGTGATTTTGCAGGGTACAACCCTCTGTGAATGGGTAGAAATATTGCAGGAAAGCCCATAAGTGGTTAAAAAGTATAACAGAATAGTCATTTTAAGCTTGCAGAGCGGTCTCTGCGGTCTACAAATAAGTCCCTAGAAGGTTTTCTAATGAATGAAATGTAATGCACTAAAGACCTAAATGTAAATCTTTAATTTCAAGGCCTTAATGATGTCCAAATGCATCCAAGTTTTTACATAAGCTTAATTGAACATTTAAGATGTTAATTACACTTTTGATTTGAACTTTTAAACTCATTTGTGTGTTCAATTTGCAATTGGATAATCATTTAACATTTATTAATAGAATATCTCATTTAATGACCTAATTATGCATTTTTAACTCAGAATTAATGTTTTAGGTCTTTTTCTCTAATTAATGACCATTTCTCATTTATTCTCAATTGGTTCACGAGGAATTCTCTACAACAAGAAGGGTCCATTCCACCTGCCACGAAGGAGGAGTTTGGGCTTTGCTGGAACTTATTTGAGGAGGCATCGCACGTGGGGTGCTACACCATGCCACCCACAAAGGTATATCTTTATACTCATGGGATCCCAAAATAAGGGGAAATTAGTTCCTCCCATGTGGTTTCGATTTTTATGGTGTTTTTTCTATTTCATTTCTCGACTGGGTTTTGGTATCAATCCAATCTTGCAATTCAAAAATTTTTTACAGTTTTTTCACACTTCCATGATACCCTGGGTCAATATGATCTAATTCAAACCCTTCAATGGTCTCAGAGCCTTGTTCAGTCCTATTTTGACGAAGAGTCACAGATTAGGGCTTTTATTTGCACTTATATAGTCAAACCAGTCATCTTACATTACAATCAGACGATCGAGTAGACTTGCAACAAACATTTGATTACGATATCAAACGTCCAACTTGTAAAGCACTGCACGTTTGATTTGTGAAATCAAACACACGGAGCAATATATCAAGTAATCAATCGACGAGTAGCCTTACCTGATGATTAATACTACAGAAGTCAAACATCTAACTTGATCATCAAATGCCTAACTACAACGGAAAATTTTCCTAACACATAATAGGGCATGATGCTATAACCAAACAACTTGCACAAACATCAGTTAATTAGTTTGTAAAGAACCAAACGTCTGATTGCTAAAGAACTTCATTCTAAGTTGTGGCCTATTGTAGTCAATAGACCAACAAGTGTTGTTGCTTGACCAGGCAGTATGGATAAGTTTATTTTTAGTGCATTTATAACCCGAAATTGAATCAAATTCGATCCAACCATTGAGGAAAAATGCGATATGTTTGTTAGAGAACATTCATTTATTTTTCCTGGATCTTTATGTATTTGTTCGTTATTTTGATTGATGCCCTAATTCTTGTGGATATGATCCTCATAGAAAGAGATGCGTAGTATTTCAAAATCAAACTAAAGGATTTTACAAAATAACTAAAGGATAGAAAATAAGATCAAACTACTATGCTTATGTTCAAATTGACCCTAAGTTGCAGGATTCAAGTGGACCTTCAATGACAAGACATGAAGACAAGAGTTTAGTCTAGGTCTTAGGTTTACTTATGTAATTTTCAAGTGTTGTAAAAGAGCCCCAGTAAGATGTAGGATTCTCACCCTTAGTCTCTAAACACTTAAGCAAAAACCTTATAACCAAATCCTAACTCAGTATCCACACTATACTCAAATATCAGATGTCCACCTCATTCATCAGATGTCTGATGTTTCATTTTAAGTCATCTGATAAAAGAATCAAATGTCCAATACCCAAATAGCTTACCTTTATAAGTTCTATCTCAAGTATCTTAGATGTTCAGCTTTCTCCCTAAACGTCCAAGGTTCTCAAAAGACGTCTGAACATGGTCTCAAACGTCCAATAATAGACCATTAGGCCTAATCCTAACCCAAATCAAGTTATATTAGAACAATACCTTCTTGATACACTCAGGAATTTGTTTATTAATGTATTCAAGCGTCCATAAGCCTTACCATACGTCCAATAAATAGCCATTAGGTTGATTTTGACCCAAAGATTGATTTTTCATAATAACCTTAATCATTAGATTCCCTGAAAATCAATTCTCAAGGATTATTATCATCAGATGTTTAGAGGGATCTCCAAATGACTTATAGGTATCTGGCATTTAGTCACAAGATGCCTGCAGATGATCTGATGGCTCAGAAAGTGTTCCAGGAATCTTCCCACCAAGTTTAGATGTCTGATTTAAGTTTCAGTTGTTTGATATATCCTCATCAAATGTCCAACCTACAGGAACAAGATACCTGTACAAAGTCCAAACGAAGTCAGTAAAATCCCCCTTCGATATTAGACGTCCAGACTTTCCTTCAGATGTCTTATCCTGTAGCATTAGACATCCGATCTTTCTGGCAGACATCTAATGATGCTATCAGATATAATTATTGCCCTGATGTCAATGGGATTTTGTCCAAATCCTCTTGTATTTGATTCCAACGGCTGATACAAGTATCCCAAGCCTTCTTGAGCCTTCTCTTGAGCTTAATAAATAGGACTAAATATCCTTTAGCCAAGACACACTATTAGAGATAGAAATCAAGCATTCCACTCTATACTGCTTAATAAAGTGATTTCCACGTGAGATTAAGTTTAGAAAAATACGTCATCGTTAATGTGTAGTATAGTTGCACGAAAACCCTAATAAAAAATATTTGTATGTTTATGAAACTTGCATAGATTTTTATCTTTTTTTTTATATGTGAGTCCTAGTCGTCTCTGGGAGGCATACTTTGAAAAGTGCGAGGTTGTTTAAATTACGGATCCATTTCACCAACTAATCTAGATCTAATCTTTTTGGGTCTTTTTCTCTTTTGCAATTTTTTTACGATTTTGATTTTTGGAAAGTGAAAACAAATGCGAGACTAACTAAGCGAAACCCTAAAACCTATGTGCATCTAAGTGATGGCCATGGTGGCTGTGCATGGTGTGGCTCAACTAAGGGTGGACGATCCTAGCACTAAGGAAGAGGGTGTGTATTTACAATGATAAAATGAAGCAATCAGAATGATGAATCATGCACATAGAAATAAGATCTAACATTCACAAATCCAAATCAACATGAAGGACAACATAGAGACTAAAAAAATATATATCAAATTAAATCTCTACACTACTTGAAATAAAAGATGAAGAAGAAAGGAGATCCCTTGCGTTGGAATGTGCCAATAGGGTCATCGACTTTTGTGTAAGGGCAATGGCTAGACCATGGGTGCGAACACCCGTCTACATGCCTACCAACAAGAGGGGACGACCATTCAAGGTATGGGAAACCTTGAGGTCATCAAAGATAGAGAACAAAGAGAGGGAGGACGTCCTCTCTATGGTGAAGAGAGAGCACGCCCAAGAGAAGAAGGGAGGGTAGAGAGCCCTTCTTCTTCCTAGCCGTCCTTAAGAAGTATGGAGAAGCTTCTCTATGGGCGTCCATGGTGCCTTGGAGGAGGAGGAGGAGCATCCCTTAGAGGAGAAAGTGGTGGATGGCCTTGGGGTTTGGAGGGTGGAAGGGAGGTCACCAATTGAGAAGTGGTGAGGAGAGATAGAATGACTTGTGCGACTCCTAGGTTTAGGCTTTTATGGGAAGGGTAGTTTTCTTAGAAGGTGGGTGTCGCCACTTTTGGTGGCTCCAAATTAAGTAGGTGCCACCTATGTAGGATCTAGATTGAAGACCAAGTAATGAGGGCTAAAGTAGGAAAGGGTGTGTGCATTGGTTTAATTTTCGTAGTGTAAGGTTGTGTAGGATTAGGTTGGGTCAACCTAGCCTAGGTGGGTACAAATCCGAATGTGAACCTAATTAGACTAGGTAGGTTAAGTGGGTCGTATTAGGTTCTAGGTGAGTCTAGATGTGAACCTAATTAGGTCTAAGGGAGTCTAATAGAACCTAGGTTAACCTAATCAGGTAATTGTGAACCCAATTAGGTGTGGGCTAGTCTAATTGGGATTGGATTGAATCTAATTAGGCTTAAGTGAGCGTAATCAAGAACGAGTTAGCCCAATCAGGTCTTAGTGGACCCAATTGAGGTGTGGTTGACCCAATTGACTCCAATTGAGTCAAACTGGATAATGATGAGTATACTTAGGAACCTAAGGGGAAATTGGGATAGGAAAAGTGAAATTAGGATAGTGGATACTAAGGATAGGTCATGGATAGTAGGATAACACTGCGGATTGTGTTATGCAAGTTTTAGGTACTAGGTTTAGGTTATCCTAAGTGGAAGTTAGGGATAGGGAAAATGTAGATAGGAACATGGATAGTACTATCCATGTTTTAGGCTCTAAGGCTAGGATGTCCTAATGGGTGTGGTCTTAGGCTTGGGAAGGATGTCCTAGGGTTTCTAAGGGTAGGGATAAGGATATCCTCCTCTTTCCTCTTGTCTGGATCAGGCTTCTTCTCCCATCTTCTTCTCTTCCTTACTTTATTCTGCTTTATCTAGCTTTATTTGCATCCTGATTCTATCTAGATCACCTTATTACCTGCAAATAACAATAAAAGCATTAAATAGAAGATAATATTGTATTATTCAATGTACAGTAGTATAAAATGATGCAATATATGATATGCAAAATATGAATGCCATATTTACATATTAGCTAGGATTATAACATTATTTAGGTTCGTTAAGACCTATGATTGCTGCGTAATCATTACTCCATATACACCCAGGCCAAGCTCTACTCTACTTAATTCCCTTGGGCAACCACTCTCCTGTGCTAAACTATGTATTCAGCTAACAGAGTCTCTATTTCCTATAGTAGTTAGATTTACAATATCATCTTGTTGGGAGCTATATAGGCTATGCTTAATTTTATTTCAGTTTTTTGTATTGTTGTACTAGGGTATTCTACCTGTCGAATCCTCTTCTCTTCCTAGTGGAAGGGTAAAACCTCCATTTTGGGATCGAATGTTGGTTTATAATTGAGGTACACCACCCTTGTTCAAAATGGTGTAGATAGCGAGTAGTTGATCACTTGATTATCGAAAATCCTAAGTCAGGATGACTTAAGTGGTGGGTTTTACCTAGTTGAGGTTTGCACCTAAAATTCTTAGTGTCCCTTTGTGTCATTGTCATTTTGCCAATTTTAATTTAGTCATATTTTCTTCAATTGCACTATTCATACCCCTTCCTGTGTAGTTTCAATTTAAGGAGTTAAATTACACTTGATTTGGTGTTTAAATGCACCTAATATGATTAGGTAGAAAATCCAAGTGTTGGATTGCAATTAATTTAAGTTTGGATACTAAATCCAAGCACCCCGTAAGTTGTTATGGGCTTATCCTGCAAATGTCAAGTAAGATTTGATCCCCTCCCATGGATGGAGATCAAAGGGATGTCATCAAATTAGGTTTAACCTTAGGATCCCTATAATATCTCCCAAGTGCAAACCCTAAACTCCATGCAATCATAATTCCCCTCCGCCCACGAGAACCACAGTCACCACCACAAATAAAAAAGAGTTCCCCATTATAGCAAGTCATCCAAAAGACTTGTTGGACAAACTATCACATAGTAATCGATCAACTGGTCATCCAACTAGTAAGTGGTTAGACATCAGGGTGCACCCCCTTCTATAGCTAGTTAACCAATAGCCTTGGTTGGTCATCTGATTACTACTATAGCGGAGTTTAATTTTAAAGGGCATCTTGGCATGGGCTCAATGTATGGAGGCGAGTCACTTTGGGTTTACAAAGAGTTTGCGGAACTCATCTGAGATTGATTCTCTACAACAAGAAAGGTCTCATCTGCCCATTGTGAAGGAGTTTGGGCTTTTTCAGGTCTTGATTGAGGAGGCATCGCATGTGAGGTGTTGCACCATGCCACCCACGAAGGTATAACATATTTTACACTCATGGGATCCTAGAATGAGAGGAAATTAGTTCCCTTGTTCCAACTTTTAGGGTGTTTTACCTATTTCGCCAACCTATTGGATTTCTAGAGTTATGAACACGCGCTCCAGACGTCTTTTAAGACGTTTGGGAGGTGGCCCAGACGTCTAACCAGACATCTGGAATCACCTCCAGACGTCGGACAAGACGTCTGGGATCATTTACAGACGTCTGGAAATCGGTTATTTTGGCACGATTGTTTCGTCTGCGTGCCTAAGCGCGCAGACCTGCGGAAATTCCCTCTCTCTCTTTTTCCCTCTCCCTCCTGCGCCCTCTGTCGCGCTCTCTCTCTCCTCCTCGCGCGGCCTTAAAAGGCCACGCCCTCTCCCTCACTCCCGTCACCTCCGTCTCCTTCTTTTTCTCCTTCCAACCAGTGCGCGAGAGCGAGCGCGAGGGTGAGCGGCGACGGCGACAACCACGGCGGGTGTAAGAGGAGGCGTCGACCGTGAGGGCTCAAGCCTGCCGGGGCAGCGGGAGCCGGCCGGCGGGGGCGCAGCGGGCACGGAGTGGCGCGAGAGGCCTGCTGCAGCTCGAGCAGCAGGCGGAGCACTCGCGGCGCAGCCGGGCGTCGCGAGCGGAGGGCGAGTTGCGCCCTGGTTCTAGAAACTTTTCCAGAATCAGACGTCTGGGCTTATAGCCAGACGGCGGGGGAGACGTCTGGAAGACTGTACAGACATCTGAAAGGTGAGTTTTTCCGTCTTCCTTCCTTCCTTTCGACTGACCGTACTGAGAGAGAGAGAGAGAGAGATGGGTACGCGCAGGTTTGGTGATTCGCCATCAAACGCAAATCAGACGTCTGGCTGTAGTACCAGATGACGGGAGCGACATCCAGACGTCCGGGGTGACCATCGGACGTCTGGGAACTAGGCCAGACGCCCCCGCAGCTTCTGGACGTCTGAGAGCCCACGCAGAGCAAGGTAATTCCTGATCCACTTTTTAAGATGTTTGGAAGAAGTTCCAGACGTCTGATTTTGCACTGTTTCGTCGTTTTCGACCCGTTTAGGGCCCGTTCGGGTTCCGTTTTCCGCGTTTCGAGTTGCGTCCTTTTCGGAATTAAATCCTCTACCCGTCTACAGTAGCTATACACTATTTTGAGACACTCCTTGTGTTTGATTCTTGTGATAGGACCCCGTTCTGTGGCAGTCCCGGGGGTTGCGGAGGCACGCGGGATTCCCGACCACACCCCCAGTTCGCCTGTTGTAACCGGTAGAGTGGCTTTAAGTATAATCTGTTAAATTATGAACCCATAAATAGAACCTAGGACATTGCATGAATCCTAGGAATGAGAAATAGATTGAATGGTAGATCCTAGGGTGTTGCATGAATCCTAGGGCTGGAAAACTAGATTGTATGATAGATCCTAGGATATGGCATGAATCCTAGGACGGGAAAACTAGTGGAATGTATGAATACTGCAATCTTGGAAAATGTGGAAAGGAAATAATAGCTGCCTGTGAAGTGAATTAATAGCTGCCTGTGAATTGAATTAACAGCTGCCTGTTATGAATAAATGAACATGATTAAGAATATGGGATGTATGAATGTGAAACTGGAAAGGTGAAACCGGAATGCGCTGAGTTAAAGAGATGGAACCCTACGGGGAATTAGGAGTAGAACTCCTGGAAAGTGAATGGAATAGAATTGAGGAAGTGAGCTGACCCTTAAGTACGGAGTACCAAGGAGAGCGACTATCCCCCCCCTGTTTAGTGCAGAGTGGAGCCAGCCGCCCCAGGGACCCGGGGTTAGGACTGGCCACTCTGTACCGACTTGCTGGCTCTCGTGTACGTAGTACCGAGGAGAGCTACTAGTGTAGGGAGGTACTAGCTACCCCACGGGCCCCGGGGTTCTGCTAGCCTCCTACACCGACTTGTTAGGCCCACTGGGGCAAACCAGGGTAGTCAGGCGAGGGTGCGCGGACTGTGGAGGGGCAAGGCCCCTGTTTGGTTACTGTGGAGGGGTTGGACCCCTGTTACTGAGAGGGCTCTGCCCTGTACTGGTTCCGTGCTGTGCTTTGGGTGCACCCGTTAACTGAAACGACTGACCGCGTGCCAGTGCGGGTTAGCTACCCGTGCGTTTACCGCGCGTGCCGTAGTCACCGTTACGTCTGTCAGTGACCTTGGGGTGGTTGACTGAGAGTAGGATCACCACGGGGGACTCTCCTGGCCAGGAGAGCACCATGTGCTACTTCTACTGTTCGGAAAAGACTGCAATCAAGATCATTCCCACGAGGAACATTCGAGATCAAGTGAAGGATCTGAGAGATAGATAAATTGTGAAACAATAGAAAGACGTAAATAAAGGAAGAAAGAAAATTAAAACAGCTACTGTAGACTTTACTGTT
The DNA here is from genome assembly GCA_037157565.1 of Thalassia testudinum. NCBI lineage: Eukaryota > Viridiplantae > Streptophyta > Magnoliopsida > Alismatales > Hydrocharitaceae > Thalassia > Thalassia testudinum. The sequence continues at coordinate 125,833,098 of JAZHRO010000013.1, forward strand.
TCTTTTGTTTAGTTGCCACTCTACTCAGCGTTTTGCTGACGTGTTACACTCGTTACCTTTCAGGACCAGGTGTTGAGCAACCAGGGTCAGCGGCTGCAGAGGACGCTGGGCCGAGTAGGGTCCAGTAGAGTTACCACTGTTCTCTTGTACCTCTTTTTGGTTCCACTGTAGTGAGTAGTTCTTGTTTCCGCTGTACTTTTCTTTACCTGCAGTTTATATTATGTTATGAATGTTGTTCTACTGTTGTGGTGGTACATACTGTAGTAGTTTCATTCCTTACTGCTGTATTTTCCTGCTGTTAGTTATATTCATGTTGAATGTGGTTTATTTTACTGCTCTTTTGGTTACTTCCTCGTTGGACGACCAGGTCTTGGGATTAGTCGAGTCGGTCCGGTTCTCGTGTCTCATAGGGACTCGAGAATCGGGTCGTTACATCTAGTTTTTCTAATTTCTTCTCTAGCAGGATGTGAAAGATTACCCTTTGATTAGCAGAGGAAGAACTAGTAGCGGGTTATCAAACCGAATATTCAGGTATCAAATATGGTTTATTCTTTGTTGCTTCTTACCTCAGTGCAATGGTCAATCAAATTTTTATTGAACCCTATAGAAATCCAATGAGTATTTCTTCTTCCTTAGATGGAAGAACAAGAAAAAAGAGGATCCATTCTAGTATTCTTCCTCGTCTACAAATATCCAAATTTTGATGCCCAAGGCCCCATCGATAGTTCGAACCGTATAGGAACAATAATCCATTTTAGCACGAATCGTCTGTAGGGGAACTCTACCTTCTCTAATCCATATGACATGGGCCTTGTCTTTTCCCTGTGGCATGTGGGAAGGGCTCGCGCAGCTGCAGCAGGATTTGAAAAAGAAATCAATCGTGATTTAGAACCCATTCTTTCCATGACCCCTCTTCGTTGAGATTGATTTTTCTATTATTTTTTTTTGTTCTGGCTCGGCTATTCTATCCCACCTAGCCGAGCCATTCATTCTTTGTTCTCTGAAGAGGCTAGGCCAAACAAAGAAAGAAACATTTCACATGCAAAAGGAGAGAGGAATTCGAACCCTCGATAGTTCTTGAGAACTATACCGGTTTTCAAGACCGATGCTATCAACCACTCGGCCATCTCTCCGAGAGACAATCTCCATTTTATTCCTATCCATAGTACATAGCCATAGGAATCTATATACTAACGATTTGTATATGCAGCACCCCACCATGACAGATCCATCAAGAACTTTCAGTTGGAACAAATTCTGTGTCAATTGGTATTTTTGAGTATATTACGATCCTATCTCAAGAAATGGAAACTTAGGTAAGTGTTTTATCAACATATGTAGAAAAAAAAACATATCTCATTTCTCTTTTTCATGCTTATTATAACTAGTTATTTCGATTTTCTATTGGCTACTTCAACTATCACTTCAGCTCTATTCATTTGTTTGAACAAAATATGACTTCTTTGAAATGAATGAAATGAACAAACAATTCCTAAAAATCCCTTGACATCAATCCAATCTTGTGATTCGAAAATTTTTTAGACGTCCGTTTTCATACTTCACAATGCCTTTGGTCAATATGATTGAACTCCTCAATTATACCTCTCGGAAAATCATGTCGAGATCACCTCGTGCCTTCCAAGGTATTTATTGGCATAACAAGGGCCATAACTATTGAGGGCAACACACTTAATAATGGATGGATATTGGTGAATAATGACGAGTTGATAAGAAGACTAAAATATAAAAGTACCTATCTCTTGTGTTCTATTTTACATTTATTTAATTAATGTTTTATGATTTACTTGTTTAGTTAATGATGTTTTATGCTTATGTGCTAGCTAACTACAATCCTATGATTAGTTGATAATTTGTACTTAGCAACTCAAGTTCTATCGAGTTTAACGAATTAATGGGATCCTAGTCGTCATAGTCTATACTTATTTTATGATTATATGTTAAGTGACTATGGATCTTATGGTTGATTGAGAAATTATATTTGAAAACTCTAGTTCTATCTAGTTTAGTTGACTAATGGAACACATACCACTACACTTTATCTTGAATAAATTGACCCGTGCTCCTCTTTGATTAGCTTGGTCTTCAATCAAGCTTTGGCTCTTCGCATTCTTAAGTCATTACATATCTTTTAGAATCTAACTAATATCCCTATAAATATACTTGATGCAAATACAACAAGTGTATCTAGATTTATTTAATTAATTATCCCCTTTATAAATCATCAAAACAAGTTTGACATCGACACTCTATCGTATCAATGCTATGGATTTTTTCTGACATGGCATCAATGCTTGACCTGGTACTTTACCATCGTTATTATAATAACTAAGAGTGTGTTACTCCCCTCTTCCTCCTCTCTACCAATATATTCTTCTTCCACTCCTTGTTCTTCCTCTTCATCTTCCTGTTCTCTTCTCCTCTTTCTTTCTCTTTTCTGCAAAAAATGGTTACATAAATTAATCACACTTTACTCATTGCTCTATAATATTAACTCTATTTTGAAATACATGTAGAGTTTTGAGGGGGTTTTAGGATGCATCAAGTGTTGAGAGGTTGAAGACAATAATTGCTAATAAAGCACACACAATTGTTCCATGGAAATGGTAGGTGATGAGTTCTAAATATTTTATATATCATATCTATTTTAGTTACTTTTTAGTATTTATTCATGTGATTAGAGTAAATATTTAACATGTATTTCATATATCATAAATAATTTTATGTTTTGATATTTTTTATGTAGATATCTAGGAATTAGTATCATGGATGAAGGAGAAGATGTCAAGGAAGAAATTAGCCTTAAGGATAATTTATGCAAAATCACAAGGATTATTATGTAAGATAGCTGTAAAAGAAAATAAATAAATAATGAAAAAATCAATAAAAATTCTCATTAGGCTATTGAGCCTATTTAGGGACCTAGCTCAAAAGAAATATTAAGAAATAGGCTCATCTAAGCTACATGTTGACACAAATAATGGATAAATAATCGAAAATCATCATTTCATTAGGATTATGAGTTATTTTGAGCTCCAAACAAATCCCCCATCCCTTGGTGACGAATTTTGAGGATTTTTTATTATTTTGAAGGCTTTACCTATCTATAAAAAGCCCTCTAAGCCACCATTGAGAGGTACTTACTCCCCTTCCACCTCTACCTTCCCCAATTTTAAGGAATTTTTGTTATTTTGAGGGCTTTACCTATCTATAAAAAGCCCTATAGGCCACCATGGAGAGGTACTTCCTCCCCTTCCACCTCTACCTTCACCAACTCCTCCCTACCTTTGTGGTCATTCCTCTCTCTCTCTCCCCTTTCTTCTGAAGCATCTACATGTACGACATCATTTCTTAAATCACACGCATCATCTTCATCAATGAGGAAGAAGGCTCTCAGTAGTGGCACAAGGGCATGCTACATCAGTTCTCCCAGGTGACAAACAGGGACAATATTGACGTGTGAAAGCTCTAGATCAATGGTGGACTTCCTCAGCATTAGTATTTATTTCTCATCTCTATTCTAGTTTCATTTAGTTGTTTCATGCATGTAACGACCCAATTCCCGAGTCCCTATGAGACATGAGAACCGGACCGACTCGACTAATCCCAAGACCTAGTCGTCCAACGAGAAAGTAACCAAAAGAGCAGTAAAATAAACCACATTCAACATGAAATATAACTAGCAGTAAGAAAATACAGCAGTAAGAAAAAGAACTACTACAGCATGTACCACCACAACAATAGAACAACATTTATAACATAACATGAACTACAAGTAAAGAAAAGTACAGAGAGTAACAAGAACTACTCACTACAGTGGAACAAAAAGGGCACAAAAGACAGTGGTAACTCTACTGGACCCTACTCGGCCCAACGTCCTCTACAGCCGCTGACCCTGGCTGCTCAACACCTGGTCCTGAAAAGTAACGAGTGTAACACATCAGCGAAACGCTGAGTAGAGTGGCAGCTAAAGCTAAAGAAGCAGTAAAGTGTACAGTAACTGTTTTATTTTCTTTCTTCCTTTATTTACGTCTTTCTATTGTTTCACAATTTATCTATTTCTCAGATCCTCCACTTGATCTCGAATGTTTCTCGTGGGAACGATCTTGATTGCAGTCTTTTCCGAAGAGTAGAAGTAACACGTGGTGCTCTCCTGGCCGGGAGAGTCCCCCGTGGTGATCCTACTCTCAGTCAACCACCCCAAGGTCACTGACAGACGTAACGGTGACTACAGCACGCGCGGTAAATGCATGGGTAGCTAACCCGCACTGGCACGCGGTCAGTTGTTTTCGTTAACGGGTGTGCCCAAAGCACAGCACGGAACCAGTATAGGGTAGAGCCCTCTCAGTAACAGGGGTCCAACCCCTCCACAGTAACCAAACAGGGGCCTTACCCCTCCATAGTCCACGCACCCTCGCTTGACTACCCTGGTTTGCCCAGTGGGCCTAACAAGTCAGTGTAGGTGAGCTAGCAGAACCCCAGGGCCCGTGGGGTAGCTAGTACTCGCTCTACACTAGTAGCTCTCCTCGGTACTGTGTACACGAGGGCCAAAAGTCGGTACAAAGTGGCCAGACCTAACCCCGGGTCCCTGGGGTGGGTGGCTCTGCTCTACTCTTAGCAAGTAACAGGTGCTTCCCCTGATACTACGTACCCAAAAGACAACACACCTCCACGTCATTCTTTCTCAGTTCCATTTCATTCTCTTTCCAGGAGTTCTACTCCTAGTTCCCCGTAGGGTTCCAGCTCTTTTAGCTCAGCAAATTCAGGTTTCACCTTTCCAGTTTCACGTTCATACAACCTATATTCTCAATCATGTTCATTTATTCATAACAGGCAGTTGTTAAATCAATTTACAGGAAGTTATTATTTCCTTTCCACATTTTCCAAGACTGTAATATCTATATTCATTTCACTAGTTTTCCAGTCCTAGGATTCATACCGTACCCTAAGATCTATCATTCAATCTAGTTTTCCAGCCCTAGGATTCATGCAATACCCTAGGATCTATCATTCAATCTGGTTTCTCATTCCTAGGATTCATGCAATGCCCTAGGTTCTATTAATTGTTCCATAATTGTAATAAATTATGTTAATAATTTCTAAAGCCACTCTACCAGCTACAACGGGAGTACTGGGGGCGTGGTCGGAATCCTGCACGCCTCCGCAACCCCCGAGACTACAATGGAACGAGGTCCTATCACAAGGATCAAACACAAGGATTTTCTCAGAATAGTATATAATTACTGTAGACGGGTAGAGGATTTTATTCCAAAAAGAATGCAACTCGAAACGCTGAAAACGGACTCCGAATGGGCCCTAAACGGGTCAAAAATGACGAAACAGTCCAAAATCAGACGTCTAGAACCTCCTCCAGACGTCTTAAAATGTGGGTCAGATGGTACCTTTGTTCTGCGTAGTCTCTCAGAAGTCCAGAAGCCTGCGGGGGAGTCTGTCATAGTTCCCAGACGTCCGATGGTCACCCCGGACGTCTGGAAGTCCTTCCCGTCGTCTGGCACTGCGGCCAGACGTCTGATTCGCATTGGATGCGAATCTCAGAGCCTGCACGTACCCACTCCTCGTGCTCAGTACGAACGGTCGCAGAAAAGGAAAAATGACGAAAATAACTCACTTGCCAGACGTCTTCACCATCGTCTGGTTGGAAGCCAAGACGTCTGATTCTGGAAAAATTTCCAGAATCAGAGCTCGACTCGCCCTCCGCATGCGACGCACGACCGCGTTGCGCCTTGTCCGCCTGCTGCTCGAGCTGCAGCAGCCCTCCAGCGATGCTCCAAGCCCGCGGCTCCCCCGCCGGCCGGCTCTAGCTGCCCTGGCGAGCTCGAGCCCTCACGGTCGGGCGTCTCCTCCCTCGCGCAACACCTCCTCCCGCAACTCGCCGCGGCTGCCGCTGTCACCGCTCGCTCGTGCTCTTACTCTCGCATCGGCTGGAAGAAGAAGAAGGAAGCGGAGGAGATGAGAGTGAGGGAGAGAGCGAGGGCCTTTTAAAGCCGCGCGGGGAGAGAGAGAGAGAGGGAGCGCAGTCTGCGCCTGCAGGAGGAGAGAGGGAAAAAGAGGGGTGGTGCGGCGGTTGCAGGTCTGCGTGCGCCTGCGCGCAGATGCAGCCCCGCACGCCATGGAAAAATAGATCCCAGACGTCTGGGCCACCTCCTAGACGTCTTAAAAAAACATCTTGGAAGGCGTTCGTAACAATATAACAAACTCAAAGGAAGTTTCGTCCCCGAAACTTGTGCTAACTAGGGTGCGGGAAAACGTCATATAAAAACATAACAAACTCAAAGAGGACCGAAGCCGGTCCGAAAGACGTACCTGCGAAGAGCTCTGGGTACCACTCCCGCATTGCCACCTCAGGCTCCCAAGTAGCCTGCTCGTACCGCTGGCTCCTCCACAGAACCTCCACCAGGGGTACTTGCTTTCGTCTCAAACTGCGGACGGCTCGGTCAAGAATCTGCACTGGCCGCTCGGGGTAGGTCAGGTCGTCGCCCACCTCGACGCTCTCGTGACTCAGTACATGACTGGGATCAGCTACGTACTTCCGGAGGTTGGACACGTGGAACACGTCGTGTACACCAAAAAGCTGAGGAGGGAGGGCAAGTCTGTAAGCAACGGGTCCAACCCACTCCAGGACCTCAAAGGGCCCCACGAACCTCAGCGCGAGCTTCCCTCTCACCCCAAACCGCTGTAGGCCCTTCATGGGCGAAACACGAAAGAAGACGTGGTCCCCAACCTTAAACTGCACCTCTCTGCGTCTCCAATCCGCATAGCTCTTCTGTTTGCTCCTGACAGTGCGGAGTCGCCTGTGGATCTGCTCGACTACCTCCTGACTCTGCCAGATCAACCTGGGGCCAACCTCCCACTTGGTCCCCACCTCAACCCAACTCAAGGGTGCCGTACACCTCCGTCCGTATAGAACCTCATAGGGAGCCATGCCGATGCTCGAGTGATAGCTGTTGTTGTATGCAAACTCCGCCAGGGGCAGGTGCTCCTCCCAAGAGCCCCTCCAGTCCAGTACACAGGCACGCAAAAGTTCCTCAAGTGTCTGTATCGTGCGCTCCGACTGTCCGTCCGTCTGGGGGTGGTAAGCTATACTAAACCTCAACCGCGTCCCCAGGGCCTGCTGAAACTCAGCCCAAAATTGGGACGTAAAGTGGGTATCCCGGTCGGATACTTATCTCCCGCAGAACTCCGTGTAGTCGTACCACGTCGCGGATATACCTCTCTGCCAACTGTGCTGGTCCCAAAGTGACTCGGATTGGCAAGAATCGTGCCGTCTTCGTCAGTCTATCCATAATTACCCAGACTGCGTCGTGTCCTCGCTGAGTAACAGGTAAACCCACCACCAAGTCCATGGTGATGCTCTCCCACTTCCACTCTGGCACTGGAAGCGGCTGTAGCGGCCCTACAGGCCTCTGATGCTCGACTTTCACCTGCTGACAAACTAAGCACTGCTGCACGAATTCACCCACATCCCGCTTCATCCCCCTCCACCAAAACTCGCGTCTCAAGTCGTGGTACATCTTCGTGTTTCCGAGATGTATGGTGAATCTGGAACCGTGTGCCTCAGTCAGGAGCTCTCTCAACAACTCCTCGTCCCAAGGAATGTACAACCGTCCCCTCAGGCGCAGCACCTGGTCTGTGAAAGAGAAGTCCCCTGGGTCTCCTGACAGTACTCTGTCACGCAAGGACTGCAAGTACGGATCGGGCATCTGTCCTGTGATGATGCGATCTATCAGCTCTGGCCTAGTCTGTCATGTCACAGTCACTGCCCCACAGTGCCCCCGTAACTCCAGGGGTCGCCAATTGGCCACCTCCTCCAAGAGGCTCCAACAATGTAACTGTAAACTGGCCAAGTGTGCGGGCGCCTTCCGGCTCAAGGCATCAGCCACCACATTGGCCTTGCCCGGGTGATAGGAAATGCTGCAGTCATAGTCCTTCAGGAGCTCCAACCAACGTCTCTGTCTCATGTTGAGCTCCTTCTGATCAAAAAGGTATCTGAGGCTCTTGTGATCTGTAAAAATCTTGAAGGTCTCACCGTACAAGTAGTGCGTCCAGGTCTTCAGCGCGAAGACGACAGCTGCCAACTCCAGGTCTTGGGTAGGGTAGGTACGCTCATGGGGCTTCAGTTGCCGCGAAGTGTAAGCGACAACGTGGCCCCTCTGCATGAGCACACCTCGTAACCCCTGCAAGGAGGCTTCCGTGTACACAATGAACCCGCCACTACTGTCAGGGATGGTAAGCACGGGAGCCGAGGTCAACCTCTCCTTTAGCTCCTGAAAACACGCCTCACAGGCGTCTGTCCAAGTGAAGGGCACGTCCTTCCGGGTCAACTGTGTCATGGGACGCGCATTCTGTGAAAAACCTCTGATGAATCGTCTGTAGTAGCCTGCCAGTCCCAGGAAACTGCGAATCTCAGTGACTGAACGCGGTCTCTCCCACCTGAGCACTACCTCGACCTTGGCTGGGTCCACCGCCAAGCCGTCTCCAGAGATCACATGACCTAAGAAGGTCAACTCCCTCAACCAAAACTCGCACTTGCTGTATATGACGTACAACCTACGTCGTCTCAGAGTGTCCAGAACCATCCGCAAGTGCTGTCCGTGCTGCGTCCGATCTTGAGAATAGATGAGTACGTCATCAATGAATACCACCACGAACTGGTCCAAGTACGGTCTAAACAACCGGTTCATCAGGTCCATGAAAGCAGCAGGGGCATTGGTCAGCCCAAACGGCATGACCAAAAACTCGTAGTGTCCGTACTGGGTGCGGAAAGCTGTCTTGGAGACGTCTGCCTCCCTGATCCTCAACTGGTGGTATCCAGACCTCAAGTCGATCTTGGAGAACACCGTGGCACCCCGCAACTGGTCAAACAAGTCGTCGATCCTCGGCAGCAGATATCTGTTCTTGATGGTGACCCTATTCAGCTGTCGGCAGTCCACACAAAGGAGTAGGGTACCATCCTTCTTCTTCACAAACAGTACCGGGGCTCCCCAGGGAGACGCACTGGGCCTCACGAAACCCTTCTCCAAAAGGTCCTGCAACTGAGACTTGAGCTCTCGTAGCTCAAGCAGTGCCATCCTGTATGGCGCGGTGGAGATGGGGCTGGTCCCTGGTACTAGCGAGATCTCAAACTTGATCTCGTGCTCGGGCGGTAGTCCCGGTAACTCGTCTGGGAACACGTCAGGGTACTCTCTGACCACCGGGATGCTCTGGAAGTCTGCCACAGGGTTGGGCTCTGCCACCACACAAGCTAGGAAGCCCTCACACCCCTGGCTCAAAAGTCTCGCCACCCGAAGTGCCGAAATGCACCTGAAGCCTCCGTCCACTGGCTGTCCGTGAAACTCGAAAGAAGGCAACTCCGGCATGGAGAAGACAATCTTCCTCTCAAAACAGTCTACCAAGGTGTGGTAAGCGGACAGCCAGTCCATCCCCAGAATTACGCCAAAGTTCTCCATCTGTATCATAATCAGGTCAGCTGGCAAGCTATGTCCCCCGACGCTGACCTCGCAATCCGTGTACACCTCCTCAGCTACAAACAGCTGACCACTTGAACCTCTGATTACTAACGGATTCTCTAACAGCATATAATCCTGGCCCAAACTAACTGCGAAACTGGCTGCGACAAACGAGTGCGTAGCGTCGGAATCAAAAAGTGTGTAAACGAGTCCGCCGGAAACTGAAACCATACCTGCCACCACCGAGCCCGAAGCTCTGGCATCCCTGTGTGTCAGGGCGTTGACACGCCCCTCAACTCTAGGTGCGGACGAAGCAGCCACACTCTACGTCGGACGGGCAGGTGCTGGCCGGTACCCTCCTAGTGACTGCTGTCCTCCTCCTCGCGCTTGGGAACCGCGGCCTCCTGCGTGCCCTCCAGTGCTCTGCGTGGGAAGTATCTGCTGACCTCCTGCCTTAGACGGGTAGTCCCTCCTGATGTGGCCCGGCTGGCCACACTGGTAACAGAGGGGAACCCAACTCCCGCCCTTAGTGGGTCCCTGCTGTCGGCTGGGCGGGGGTCCGGTGCTGGCAACTGGCCTCTGTCGAGGGCCCCCAAAGGCCACGGATGGCCCTGCAAAACGTGACGGCTCTCCTGCGGACGCCACGTGTCTCCTCTCTCGCCGGCCCTGTGAAAAGTCTAGTTGAAAGGGCCTCTTCCGTCCGCCGTCAATGTCTCGCGCGGACAGGTTGGTCTCCTCGTAAGTCATGGCTGCCTCCACCACCCTCGAAAACGTAGGCAGCTTCAGGGGTTTGACATACCCCCGAATCACAGGCCGGAGCCCCTCAGTGAACCTCCAAAGGCGCTCCTCCTCAGTGGCTACCACTGTCGCTGCAAAGCGGGACAGCTCCAGAAAACGCGTGCGGTACGTGCTCACGGTCATCGTCCCTTAGTGGAGAGTGTGGAACTCCCGCCTCCTCTGGTCCTGCCACGTCTGGGGAAAGTACTGCTCGCAGAAAAGGGTGATGAACCGATCCCAGGTCGGCTCGTCCCTCTCCTGTCCCCTGACCACCCTCCACCACCTGTGTACCGCACTCTCCAGCTGGTATGTGGCAAAGGCCACGCGACACTCCACCGGGGGGCGAAGGGTGTCTAAAATCTTCTCCAGCTGCTCGAGCCAATCCTCTGCCTTGGTCGGGTCCTCATCCCCCTTGAAGGAGGGGGGCTTCAACTTCCGGAACTGCCCGAAGAGCTCGGAGTGGCGCTGTAGTGGGGATGCTGGTGCACCTCCAGGCAAAGGTGCCTCGTGCACAAAAGTGTCGGAGGAAGGTGGGGGCGGCGGCGGCCCATCCCCACCCCAGTGTCCAGCGCCGCGTCCGTCGTGTGGTCCCACAGAGGACTCCGCCTCCGCAGCCCCAGGGTGAGGCGCTCGGGGTAACATGACCTACCCCGAGCGGCCAGTGCAGATCCTAGACCGAGCCGTCCGCTGTTTGAGACGAAAGCAAGTACCCCTGGTAAAGGTTTTGTGGAGGAGCCAGTGGTACGAGGAGGCTACCTGGGAGCCTGAGGCGGCAATGCGGGAGCGGTACCCGGAGCTTTTCGCGGGTACGTCTTTTCGGACCGGCTTCGATCCTCTTTGAGTTTGTTATGGTTATTTGGACGTCTTTTCCCGCACCCTAGTTGGCGCAAGTTTCGGGGATGAAACTTCCTTTGAGTTTGTTATATTGTAACGAACGCGTGCCCCAGACGTCTTTTAAGACGTCTGGGAGGTGGCCCAGACGTCATACCAGACGTCTGGGATCACATCCAGATGTCTTACCAGATGTCTGGGATCGTTTCCAAACGTCTGTAAAATAGTTTTTTTTCGCACGAGAGATTCGTCTACGCGCCTGTGCGCGTAGACCCACGATTCCTCTCTCTCTCTTTTTCCCTCTCTCTCTGCGGCTACAGACTTGCCGTGCTCTCTCTCCCTCCTCCTCGCGCGGCCTTAAAAGGCCACGCCTCCCCTCCTGTCGTCTCCACCGTCCCCTTCCTCTTCTCCTTCCTGTGCGCGAGAGCGAGCGAGCGCGAGGGCGGCAGTGGCGGCCGCAATGAGCGTGGAGGAGGTGCGGCGTGCGAGGGCGGAGCTCTGCCGTGAGGGCGAGCTCGCCGGAGCGGCTTGGCCGACCGGCGGAGGGCGCAGGAGGCGCGGAACGACGTGGAGAGGGACCTGCTGAGGTGTGAGCAGCAAACGCGCGAGGTGCGACGCGGGCGACGTCGCGAGCGGAGGCCGAGCGGTGCCCTATTCTTGAAAAATTTCCAGAATCAGACGTCTGGGTTTATAGCCAGACGGCGAGGGGGACGTCTGGAAGATCATACAGACATCTGAAAGGTGAGATTCCGCTTTCTTCTTCCTTCCTGTTGACTAATCGTACTGAGGGAGGGATTTGGCTGTGCGCAGGCTCGCTGATTCGCCATCCTTTGCGAATCAGACGTCTGGAAGTTGTACCAGACGGCGGGAGTGACCTCCAGACGTCCGGGGTGACCATCGGACGTCTGTGAGCTAGGCCAGACGTCCCCGCAGACTTCTGGACATCTGGGAAACCACGCTGAGCAGGTAATTCTCTGATCCACTTTTTAAAACGTCTGGAAGAAGTTCCAGACGTCTGATTTTACACAGTGTCGTCGTTTTCGACCCGTTTAGGGCCCGTTCGGGTTCCGTTTTCCACGATTCGAGTTGCGTTCTTTTCAGAATTAATTCCTCTACCCATCTACAGTAGCTATACACTGTTTTGAGACTTTCCTTCTGTTTGATCCTTGTGATAGGATCTCGTTCAGTTGCAGTCTTGGGAGTCGCGGAGGCATGCGGGATTCCCGATCACGCCCCCATTACTCCCGTTGTACCTGGTAGAGTGGCTTTAAGTTATTAATAAAATCTGTTAAATTATGAAACCATAAATAGAACCTAGGACATTGCATGAATCCTAGGAATGAGAAATAGATGGAATGATAGCTCCTAGGTGTTGCATGAATCCTAGAACTGGAAAACTAGATTGTATGATAGATCCTAGGATATGGCATGAATCCTAGGATGGGAAAACTAGTGGAATGTATAATACTGCAGTCTTGGAAAATGGAAAGAGATATAAAGCTACCTGTAATTTGAATTAGCAGCTGCCTGTTGTGAATAGATAACATGGTTGAGAACATGGATTGTAAGAATGTGAAACTGGAAAGTGAAACTTGGATGTTTGAGTAAAAAGGATGGAACCCTACGGGGAAGTAGGAGTAGAACTCCTGGAAAGTGAATGGAATAGTTTTGGGGAAGTGAGCTAGCCCTTGAGTACGGAGTACCAAGCAGAGCGACTGTCCCCCTGTTTAGTGCAGAGCGGAGCCAGCCGCCCCAGGGACCCGGGGTTAGGACTGGCCACTCTGTACCGACTTGCTGGCCCTCGCGTACGTAGTACTGAGGAGAGCTACTAGTGTAGGGAGGTACTAGCTACCCCACGGGCCTCGGGGTTCTGCTAGCCTCCCACACCGACTTGTTAGGCCCGCTGGGGCAAACCAGGGTAGTCAGGCGAGGGTGCGCGGACTGTGGAGGGGCAAGGCCCCGGTTTGGTTACTATGGAGGGGTTGGACCCCTGTTACTGAGAGGGCTCTGCCCTGGACTGGTTCCGTGCTGTGCTTTGGGCGCACCCGTTAATGGAAATGACTGACCGCGTGCCAGTACGGGTTAGCTACCTGTGCGTTTATCGCGCGTGCCGTAGTTACCGTTACGTCTGTCAGTGACCTTGAGGTGGTTGACTGAGGGTAGGATCACCACGGGGGATCCTCCCGGCCAGGAGAGCACCACGTGCTACTTCTACTTTTTGGAAAATACTGCAATCAAGATCGTTCCCACGAGGAACATTCGAGATCAAGTAAAAGATTTGAGAAATAAATGAAATAGTGAGACAATTGAAAGATGTAAATAAAGAAAGTAATAGAACATAACAGCTACTGTACACTCTACTGTTGTCTTTAGTTTTAGTTGCCACTCTACTCAGCGTTTTGCTGATGTGTTACACTCGTTACCTTTTTCAGGACCAGGTGTTGAGCAGCCAGGGTCAGCGGCTGCAGAGGACGCTGGGCCGAGTAGGGTCCAGTAGAGTTACTACTGTCTTTTGTACCTCTTTGTTTCCGTTATAGTGAGTAGTTCATGTTTCCGCTGTACTTTTCTTTACCTGCAGTTCATGTTATATGAAAAATGTTGTTCTACTATTGTGGTGGTATCTACTGTAGTAGTTTCTTTTCTTACTGCTGTACTTTCTTACTGTTAGTTATATTCATGCTGAATGGGGTTTATTTTACTGCTCTTTTGGTTACTTCCTCGTTAGACGACTAGGTCTTGGGATTAGTCGAGTCAGTCCGGTTCTTGTGTCTCGTAGGGACTCGGGAACTGGGTCGTTACACTGCACTAAGTAGGTAACAGGTGCTTCCCCTGGTACCACGTACCCAAGAGACAACACACCTCCACGTCTTCTTTCTCAGTTCCATTTCATTCTCTTTCCAGGAGTTCTACTCCTAGTTCCCCGTAGGGTTCCAGCTCTTTTAGCTCAGCAGATTCAGGTTTCACATTTCCAGTTTCACATTTATACAACCCATATTCTCAATCATGTTCATTTATTCATAACAGGCAGCTGTTAAATCAATTTACAGGCAGTTATTATTTCCTTTCCACATTTTCCAAGACTGCAATATCTATATTCATTTCACTAGTTTTCCAGTCCTAGGATTCATGTCGTACCCTCGGATCTATCATTCAATCTAGTTTTCCAGCCCTAGGATTCATGAAATATCCTAGGATCTATCATTAAATCTGGTTTCTCATTCGTAGGATTCATGCAATGCCCTAGGTTCTATTAATTGTTCCATAATTGTAATAAATTATGTTAATAATTTCTAAAGCCACTCTACCAGCTACAACGGGAGTACTGGGGGCGTGGTCGGAATCCCGCACGCCTCCGCAACCCCCGAGACTGCAATGGAACGGGGTCCTATCACAAGGATCAAACACAAGGAGTTTCTCAAAATAGTATATAATTACTGTAGACGGGTAGAGGATTTTATTCCGAAAAGAACGCAACTCGAAACGCGGAAAACGGACTCCGAACGGGCCCTAAACGGGTCTAAAACGACGAAACAGTCCAAAATCAAACGTCTGGAACCTCTTCCAGACGTCTTAAAATGTGGGTCAGATGGTACCTTTGTTCTGCGTAGTCTCTCAGACATCCAGAAGCCTGCGGGGGCGTCTGGCCTAGTTCCCAGACATCCGATGGTCACCCCGAACGTCTGGAAGTCCTTCCCGTCGTCTGGCACTGCGGCCAGACGTCTGATTCGTGTTGGATGCGAATCTCAGAGCCTGCACGTACCCACTCCTCGTGCTCAGTACGAACGGTCGCAGAAAAGGAAGAAGGACGAAAATAACTCACTTGCCAGACGTCTTCACCGTCGTCTGGTTGGAAGCCAAGACGTCTGATTCTGGAAAAATTTCCAGAATCAGAGCTCGACTCGCCCTCCGCATGCGACGCACGGCCGCGCCGCACCTCGTCCGCCTGCTGCTCAAGCTGCAGCAACCCTCCAGCGACGCTCCACGCCCGCGGCTCCCCCGCCAGCCGGCTCTAGCTGCTCCGGCGAGCTCGAGCCCTCATGGTCGAGCGTCTCCTCCCTCGCGCAACACCTCCTCCCGCAACTCGCCGCGGTTGCCGCTACCGCCGCTCGCTCGCGTTCGCACTCTCGCACCGGCTGGAAGAAGAAGAAGGAAGCGGAGGAGATGAGAGTGAGGGAGAGAGCGAGGGCCTTTTAAAGCCGCGCGGGGAGAGAGAGAGAGGGAGTGTAGTATGTACCTACAGGAGGAGAGAGGGAAAAAGAGGGGTGGTGCGGCTGTTGCAGGTCTGCACGCACCTGCGCGCAGACGCAGCCACACACGCCACGGAAAAATAGATCCCAGACGTCTGGAAGGGGTTCCAGACGTCTGGTAAGACGTCTGGGTTACCTCCCAGACGTCTTAAAAAAACATCTTGGAAGGCATTCATAGCAATGCATGTATTAAATTTATAACATTGCATTTGCCATTAATAATATTGATTCATGATAACTAAATTTCATTCACATTTGTTTTAATATGCATTTAGATTAGAATTTTATTTTCGTGTGTTTTAGTCATCATAAAATTCCAAAACAATTATTGTGAGTGTGTTTCCTAGGTATTTAGGCTCTCCTTAAATTTGGTACTTAAACATTTTCATTAAAAAATAAAAGAATAAAACACTAATTTGGCATCAAATTTAGGATTTATCTCTTATAAAATTTTTATCTCCTTATAGGGTCATTAGATAACTTTTTATTTTTCAGTAGGTTTCCTCTTTGTAGTTTACCTTTCTACCAAATTTCATGGTCAGATTCAATGTATAAAAGGTCCTAAAATTAGTAGAGTACACGGATATTGATTTGAAACCTGATTTCAAGTTACTACTTTATAGATTTTCTATGATCTATCTACTTCAAGTTAGCCTATGATTTTTGAAAGGGACTCAGTTTAGGTTGTTAGGAGTCTATTATAATTTTTTAGGATTTTTTCCAAGCAACCTAAGTATTTATCCAAGATTTTCCTTTGTTGGATACGCAATCGAGGTTTTCTATTTCGTGTAGTTCAAAGACAATAAGTATTAGAATCAAGTTGCACATATCCTTGGTAATTAATCCAGTAATCCTGAGGTATATTCTTTATTTACTCCTCATGAGATCAATCCGTACTTACCCTATCTATCATAATTAGGTTAGGTTTGGATTTAAATTGCGCTTAAGATGATAGAGCGAACAGTAAAGGCATGAGTTCCCAAGAAGACCACTTGTGGTGGTAGACTACCATCGAGAAAGAATATTTACAATGGTAGTTGAAAGCCAAATTTGGCTCCTTTGGCAAGAGATGGATATCATGGCAAAGGTTTTATCTTTTATGATGAGCATTTTTTTTGCTTGTCGCCTACAATTTTTGCAAATGTACCCTTCTCTTATAGTATGATTTACCAAATGAAAAATCCATGTTTAAATCTCAAATAGATCAATCTTATTTATTACCTCAAATAGTTAGTCACTAAATGTTAAATATAAATCACAAGGTATATACTCCTTATAAATATTTATTTTTTCTTTTTGTACATGATATGTTATGCCTACATAGAAGTGGTAATTTCAAGCTAAAATTAAATATTTTACTCTCTCATTAGCTCATAATGATATTAAACAGAGTGGATATGCCATAACCACCTGGCAGAATGGTAATGTCGATTGGATTTAAAGATTGTCATTGATTAATTAGAAAAGGAGAACAAGACGAGGGAGACAAGGGGAGAGGTCATGTTTTTTTACTGCAGAAGTAGTAGGCCGTATTTATCAATGAAAAACATGCATTTTCATATTATATGTACATATACTCACCAAGTGTGATTGGGAGTAGGCTTTGAAGAGGTGCATCTTGTATGTATATTTAAACGAGAGTGAGAGGAGGATGCAATTTGAGGCTGTCTTTACATTGGTGTAGACTTCTTCTTGTGTATACACTATTTACCGGTGTTCTCCATTTCCTATTCAAATTTTGTAATTGAGTTTCCCCTGTTAACTTTTACTTACTTTCTCATATTGATTCCTATATCGATTTCATTAATTGACTTTTCCATGCAATACAAATTGATTTTGAATATCAATTTCGAATTTATTTATCATTTGGAAGGGAAAACCAAGTTAGTTACAAATCACCAGTCAAGTGTTAACTTACCTAACATAAATAAGTACCCATCAATTATCAGAGTGTTTCATTTATAACCTAAGCCTGCGTGGCGATCTATCTAAATTTCTCACAAGAGGCTGCATAAATTCAACTCTTGAAAAACATACCGAATCCTTCAAAATTACACTAGTTTAGTTGAAAGGTTAACCATTTAAAAAAAGAGTTAACCCATATTTACTTGAGGAGTTAACTCATATGATGAAAATCTAGATTAAAAACATTTAATATTAATTTTGTTAACATCAATTTTGAGAAGTATTAGTAAAATAGATATTAACTTCGTAACTCTCCTACATCCAAACTTTATTATTTGAAAACTGATGTTAAATATCGATTCAAATAAATATCATAAAGTTTAACATTATAACTTAATACTAATTTAAATAAATAAAACTGATATTAATAAAATTCATCATGTGTAACTTGTCCTGGAAATAGAAATAATGGGCCTGACATCGTTGTTCTTTAAAATTTGTCATAAAATGATGGGCCCATCTTTGAAAAAGGGCAAACCTCAGGTCTGAACTTTCCTTCTCACCCTGTCGTGTGAGGCAAAACAACTCCACACTCACTTCAAGGACTCGGTACCATAGTTTCCAATTGGCAGACACACACATTCCCTAACCACAAGCCTCTTTTTGTCCTTGCTTCTGCTTCCTCCTCCAAACCGTTAAATCACCGACCACTCCCGTTGCTTCATCCCATCCTTATCCATCACCCTCTACAATGGAGACAACACACCATTCCACACATCACCTCCTCCTCACCCTTACTCCATTCCTCCTCCTCACCCTTACTCCATTCCTCCTCCTCCTACTCCCCGTCGACGGGCTAGTCCGGGACAATGGAGCCACTCCGGACGACCTAGAGACATACATAATTGAGATCGCCCCTAACAAAAACATCACCCTCACCACCGCCGCTGCTCGCAAGGAGTATTACCTCTCCTTCATCCCCAAGACCCTCTATGGTGGCGGTGTTTCTCGTCTCGTGTACCCTTACACCGAGGTGTTTAACGGGTTTGCCGCACGATTGACGAAGGTGGAGTTAGAGGAAATGAAGAAGATGGATGGTTTTGTGAGGGCAATTCCCGATAGAAAGCTAGCATTGTACACAACTCGCACGCCGGCTTTCCTGGGGTTGATGCCGGGCGAAGGCCTCTATGGGAATCAGTTTGGGGCGTATGGAGAGGGGGTTGTAATAGGGTTGTTGGACAGTGGTTTCACACCTGGGCACCCCTCTTTCAACGACGAGGGCATGCCTCCACCCCCGGTGAAGTTTCGAGGGCGCTGCGACTCTCCCGTCTACTGCAACAACAAGGTCATTGGAGCAAGGTGAAGCCACAAATTTGCTCATTACATGACACCTTTTTCAGAAATTACGTTGCCTTCAGATTGGGACGCATTACACATTCAGCGTTAGAATTAAGATACATAGGTGTTGCAAATGCGATCATGAATTCAAAAACATAGGATCGATACCGACGTTACAAGTTTGCAAATGAGACTAAAAGGTTGAGTAGTTGACCTTCCAATAAAAATTAGAAGCATTTTCGTCGACAAGAATCAGATACGAAAATGTCGTGAAAATATTAAAACAACTAATATTAAATGAGGGCAACGTGAGCAATGCAAACGAACAAGATCTTTCTCGACGTTTGCCCATCAAAAACGTCAAAACAAGTTCAATACTATTTTGACTCTTAATCAAGATAAATATCAAGTTGGATTTATTATAAGATATTTTCTTAAGATACTTGGTTCAAACGTCTAGAAAGAACATGTCTTGGTAGATTTAACTTAACATTTAAACTGAACATGAGATATTGAAATCAAACATTTCAAAAAAAAAATATCACAATAAAACTATCACTCGGTGTTTATTTAGTTAAATATCTAGATGACAACATAATAATTTAGATGTTTACGAAAATAAATATCCAAAAAGAATCTTCTCGCGGTGAAACTTTAATGTGAATGTATTTACGAATGATTTTACAAATACGTTAAGCATCGAGAACCAAATATTAGGCAACCATATCTAAAATCGTTTGAATACATTCATATTAGGAAAGGAGCCTATAGCTTTCCATAGACATGTGCAAATGCAATTTTCTTCATGGTTACTATCTATATATACATACCTACATTGGCATAGATTACGAGATTTATGTTTGGCATGCTGAATTATTTATCTACATCTTACGGATAATCGAAAAGTAGCAGTATCAAATCGGAATGGCATACATCTGTGTTCCACTTGAATATCTCATGAGTCCTGTTTTGAAAAAAAAAAAAAAAACCTTAGAGTGCAGGCATATTATGTAATTGTTGATAGATGAAATGATTACACTCTCGGATAGAACTGATATTTGGAAAATATCTAACTTGTCCCACCTAAAATCCATTCCTGATATTTTTGGGAAAAAAAAGCTACCCTGCTATGCGTGAAGGATCAAAATCATTGATGATTAAAAGACCTTCTCTTTGGCCTTCTTTCTCGTTCGGGAGGCGGAGGGTGACAAGAAATGAATAGCATGGAGAAAAGAAGAAAGGTCACACCATGACATATGTATGTACAGACACACACACCTTACCATTTTAACTAGCATCATATATGCGTATAGTTTTTCGTGATATCGTGTTATATTTATCAGCTTAATGCACTGCGAAGAATGAAATGTATATACTCAAAATAGAACCAAAAAAAAGTCTACGTTTTGCGTGGTTAGATACGTACAGCAGAAAGGTACATTCATTTGACAAAGCGATGTAGCTTTCTAAATATCTCGGAAGTCATCAAAGTTTCGCTATTTGCATATTGGTCGACTTTTGCCAGTTAAGTCCATAAATTTGGTTTGGCTATTAGTCGTATCAAATTGTGTGTTGTCTTTTAACACAATTTAAAAAGATCACAATTATAAATCGCAAGTGTTAAGTCATATCAATTATGCGTGCACACACACATACAAAATTTAATAGTAATATGTGATCTATAAATAAAATTAAAAGTATCAGAAGTAGTTAATTAACTCCCTCCTCGGCGTAACTACATTTTACCCTCTCTCTCTCTCTCTCTCTCTCTCTCTCTATATATATATATATATATATATATAATTTTTCAAAAAATACATAATCTAATCCGTTGGATCCTTCTTTCACTTATCATGCCATCTGCGTCTCTTTATTTAGTAGTTTCTAAAACCATTATATCATATATGGAACAATAGCAGTGAATATAATTACATTTATTTATGTCATTTTTTAATATAAAAATTAACATTCATCTTATTCTAGTACTTTTAATTTTAATTACTTTATTTGTTGATCATTACTTATTTTTATCCATTCTAACAAATTCTTCACATTTTTTATATTACATGTATCCATGTAACATAATTTTTATATTATAATTTTCACAAACGAATTATAAATCTCATTTATTACAAATCTCCATGCAATGCATTTTTGTATTAACAATCATTAGATATGAATCTTAAAGCTTAAATAAAAATCACTAACATTAGGATATCTAATTTCAAAGAGTCAATTAAAAAAAATATTTTACATCTATTATCGATACAGCATACATCACAATCGTTACTTTTCATATAAAAAAATATAATAATGGAATGTAAGAATGATTGTCACCGTAAAAGTAGTGGTCATTAAAAATATTTTTATATAGGAAATATGCTAATGTACAGTATTACAAAAAAAAAAAAGAAAGAGTTGAAAGATAAAAGATCTTTGAGAGTTAATTGAAGAGATAAGTAGATTACAAGTATGTACATTTCATTACAAAGTCTTGTAAGGACAAACCTAATGTGTTGTAAGAAATAAAGTATGTATTTGTAATAACTAAACATGTATTTCGTAATAGAAACATGTGTATGTTATAACGAATACAAAAATATAAAATATGTAAACCAAAATTGTAATACAAAAATTACATTACATGCATAGTTATAATAAAAAATTATATTACAAAATTGCATTGCATACATACTTGTAATACAAACTTTTATTATACACTTTTATTATAAAATTGTACTACAAAATGAGGTTATATGTATACTTGTAAAATAAATTAACTTATACACTTTGATTATGAAAATTGTAATACAAAAATATATTGCACACTTTAATTATGAAAATTATAATACAAAATCGTGTTACATACACACTTATAATATAAAATTACGCTATACACTTCGGTTGTATAATTGTAATACAAAATTACGTTGCATACACATTTGCAATATAAAATTATGTTATTCACTTCAGTTACAAAATTATAGTGTAAACTTAATTTGCATTCACACTTGTGATGTAGATTAGTCTATACGGGTCTGTTACCAAAATTATATTACAAAATTACGTCACATTGACACTTGTAATGCAAAAATGTATTGTGCACTTCGGTTGTGAAATTTGTAATTCAAATTATATTGCATATAGATTTATAATACAAAAATGAGGTTTACACTTTGGTTGTACAAATTATAATACAAAAATTATATTGCATGGACACTTGTAATATAAAAATGTGAAGAATTTACTACTATGTATAGATAAAAATAAGTAATGACAAACAAACTCAATAATGAAAATTAAAAATGCTAGATCGAGATGAATGTCAATTTCCATACTCAGAAATGTTATAAGTGAATGTAATAATACTGATTGGTACAGTTTCATATATATCATAGAGGTTTCAGAAACCACTAAATAAAAAGGTATGGTGGTATCATTAAGTGAAAAAATGATCCAACGAATAAAATTACATGCTTTTTAAGGGATTTATGAGCATTGTACTCATAAGATATTTTTCATATATATAGAGGAAACGTATCCATTGAGCACTGTGTTCATAAATCCACAAGAAAACCTATCATCGTGACCATAGGATGATATTTTCTGTTAATAAAAATCAGTGCACATGTTAAAAGGTAGTTTAGAAAACCACCTTTTGTATATAGAATGCACTCAATGAATCATTATGCCATTTCTAGAAAATATCTTTACACATTAATGTCGAGTTATATTACGACTCTATTTATAAATCATTAGTAGAATACAATTAATCAAATATTACATTATTATTGGAAAGTAACCATATCACATTAATGGTTACTTGTATCACAACTCTTCTTAACTAAAATGAATTTGTATTGCAAGATTTCGCATGTATTACAATTCAATTTTTCGCTTGTAATACAAATTCTTACTTTTTTGTTAGAATAAATAATTGTAATACAAGTTCATCGTATATATACAGGTATGTTTTCACTTGTAATACAAGTTTTTGCATTTTTTTATGGTAAATATTCATAATACATGATACATTAGTAATATAATTAGTATTAAATGCCATTACTGTTAAGCACTAAATGTTTGTCCACGTTACAAGTATAACATATTTGTAGTATAATTTTAGTGATATTTTTTATTTTCATTGTGTTATCATGTGTAACACAAATTCAATGCTCGCTATTACAACATGTTTACTATTTTGTTACAAAATGCCTAATGATTATTACAACACACATACTAATGCATTACAAACGTATTTATGTCACGTAACAACAGTTGTTCTTTATTGTTACAATACTTTTTTGTTAATTTAAGATGTATTCTTTCCTTCTTTTGAACATTCAAATGTAGAAATTATTCAGATGATTTTAGTTTTTCTAGAATATGTAGCATTTAAGTTTGTTAATTAATAATTTTCATGTATTATTTTCCAATTACAAAAATATCATCGTGTTACTAA
The DNA here is from genome assembly GCA_037157565.1 of Thalassia testudinum. NCBI lineage: Eukaryota > Viridiplantae > Streptophyta > Magnoliopsida > Alismatales > Hydrocharitaceae > Thalassia > Thalassia testudinum. The sequence goes on from JAZHRO010000013.1 coordinate 125,856,143, forward strand.
TTAATTGACTATCTGTTTTTAGAATATATGTTTGGATTAGCTAAAATTGCATCCTACTTTTTAAGAATGTTTAATTATTTGAATGATCTGTGCAAATTTTTTTTGGCAACTTTCATTAATATCAGTGTATTACAAAATTACCCTCGTTACTTTAGATGATATTAATTTTGATCATCCGATCTTCATCTAATAGTTCTCACGTAGTGCTCATTTTGTAATTTTTAGGTATTATGCACAGAGGATAGGTTTCTTATATATATATATATATATATATATATATATAAGAGGTGGGTGCAAGAGAGAGACTTGATTTAGAGGGCATCTATGCAACTTAAAAACCTCCATTTTCTAAACATCTCCGCATTTCATGAGCTATATGTTATGGTTATAGGAAACTATTGTAATATCTAGATCCCACCCTAAAAAGCTATCTCCCTATGTAGAAAAGGTGAGACCAATAGAGTCTCTTATTCATTTCTAGAACTTTGACCCATCCTTCCACTATAAAAGAACGAGGGTACAAAACAGCTTAGGAAACTAAGTACCATACTTAATAAAATGACGCTAGTTTTTAGTTTGTATTTTGTTGTGAGAGTGTAAAAATTAAAATTATATAAAATTTTACTACTCAAAAGATTGTTGTAATAAAAAAATTTCTCAAATTTTAATTTAAAAAGAGGAGTTTTTCCATTAATTAATTAAATAAATAAATTTTGAGCTCACCCCATGTTGTCATACAGATGGTAATTAATGTGAATGGATTATGTCATTGTAATATACTATATATAAATTTTAAACTCAAAAACTCCTCCCCTCCCTCTTCTATCCCCTGCTCCTCCCCTTTTTTTCTTTTCTATTTTTTCTCTACTCCAAATAGCAATCTACCGACCACAACCACCACCATTGAACTCGACAACTACCACCTCTGAATTCATATGGCCTTAATCATCTCTCAACCCAAAATCACTCCCATTCTACTCCTTGCAATCTCCTCTACCTTCTCATCAACTTTATTTGCTCAATTGCGAGCCACGTGTCTCCAATTTCAAACTCAAACCCTCCTACTCCACTTGCTCTCCTATTCCCCATTCCTCTCCTGTTTTATTTTTCCTTCTCCACACGGCAGCAACCCACCAACCACCGTCGGCCACCACCAATAGAGCCAACTTCTCTTCCTCGTACCTTTCGTTCTCTACCCGCGTCAACTACACAGCTACCATCGGCCACCACCAATAGCCAGCACCAACTTTTCTCCCCTTTCCTCCTCTACCGTTCCCTCTCTTTCTCTCCCCTCCGCGACCTCCACCCTCTCCTCCCTTCCACGACAGCCAACACCACCTCTCCCTCACTACCTCTTCTCCTTAGTTCTCTCCCACCAAGCTCCTCCTCTGCATCAATAGCAACCACCATCGGTCAACAACAGCTGCTACGTACATCCAGGGGTGACTGAAATAAGACACGATTTTTTTTAATGTTCATATCAAATGACAATATAAAATACTGCTACAGTGACAACTACAGTGCTGTAACCTCGCTGATCAGTAGATATATAAATTCTTGCACCAACGTAAACACAGATAAGCATCAAAATAAATGTACAGGGAAATTAATTAATTATGTAATTTTCCAACAATAATCAAATATGTTCCATACCGTACCATCCACAGGTCCTTCACCGGGAAAAACGTCGTGGACGTCGATGGCCACGGCACGCACACGGCCAGCACCGCCGCAGGCTCCTTCGTCCCCGGGGCCTCGATCCTCGGCCTTGCGAACGGCACCGCCTCTGGCATCGCCCCCCGTGCCCACCTCTCCATCTACAAGGTCTGCCAGATGGACGACTGCTTCACCTCCGACATCCTCGCCGGCATGGACGCCGCCGTGGCCGACTGCGTCGACGTCCTCTCCATCTCCCTCGGTAGCAGAACCATCAACTACTATAACGACCCCATCGCCATGGGCGCCTTTGCCGCCAACCGTCGCGGCATCCTCGTCTCCTGCTCTGCCGGCAACGACGGTGTCCTCGGCCTCTCCAACGACTCCCCCTGGATCCTCACCGTCGGCGCATCCACATTCGACCGCCGCCTCCGCGTGTCCCTCGTCCTCGGCGACGACCAGGCCCTCGAGGGCGAGTCGGCGTACCAGCCTGCGGGCTTGTCCCCCGTGGGCCCTGCCCCGCTCACCTTCCCTGGCTTCCTCGATAGCTACGCCGCCTACTGCGAGCGCGGCTCCCTCGACGGCCACGACGTCTACGGTAAGATCGTGGTGTGCTTACGCGGCGGCTACACTAGCCGCATCGAGAAGGGGCAAATCGTCAAGGCCGCCGGCGGCGCTGGCATGATCATCGCCAACCTCTACAGCAACGGCGACACCATCCTCGCCGAGGTCCACGTGCTCCCCGCGGTGGCCGTCAGCTACGCCGACTACCGAAGGATAAGGGCCTACATGTCCGCCACCGCGACCCCGCAGGCGTCCATCGTGTTCCGCGGGACCGAGTTGGGGACGCGGCCGGCCCCGGTGGTCGCCGCGTTCTCGGCAAAGGGCCCGAGCAACAAGACTCCGCTGCTGCTGAAGCCGGACGTGGTCGCACCGGGCGTCAACGTGCTCGCGGCTTACCCACACTTCCTGGAGCCCGGCGACTTCAACGTCCTCTCTGGCACGTCGATGTCGGCGCCGCACGTCAGCGGCATTGCTGCACTGCTTAGGGCCTCACGTCCCGACCTGTTGCCATCGGCCATCAAGTCGGCGATCATCACCACCACTTACACCCTTGACAACACCGGTGTCCCGATCAGGAACGAGCACAACAGGACGGCGACGGTGTACGAGACGGGCGCGGGGCACGTGGACCCGAACGCGGCGGCGGGGGTAGGCCTCGTGTACGAGACGGAGGAAGTGGAGTACGTCCGGATGATGTGCGGGTTGGGGTACTCCGACTACGACGTCGGGGTGGTGGTAGGGGAGGAGGTTTCGTGCGCTACGGTGGGGAGGGCGGAGCAGTATGAGGTGAATTACCCGTCGATCACGGTGCCGAGGAGGGGCCTGCCGGTGACGGTGAGGAGGACAGTGACGAACGTGGCGCAGCTGGGGGGGAAGTACCTGGTGCACGTGGAGGCGCCCAAGGGGGTGAGGGTGGAGGTGGGGCCCAGGGTTCTGAGGTTCGCAAGGGCCAAGGAGAAGAAAAGCTTCAACGTGACGTTCCACGCCACGACCGGGGGAAGAAGCCTCGGCTTCTCGGTGGGGAGCCTTTGGTTGGTGTCCGATCAACACGTGGTGAGGAGCCTGTTGGTGGCGTATGCTTGAGAACTCAATCGACGGTGCCAAATGATACGTACGTGCGTGCAACATGTGTTCTTCTAAATGGTATGTTCGACAACTACTGCAAGGTTAGTTGGAACTTGCAAGCGTCTGCGCCATGTGATGATTTTGCCTGTCTGATCTGATAAGAGAAAAGAAAAATGATGCTTGTCAAATTGAGTTAACACTTTGTTTTCCTCTTATCATGGAAGGGGGATTAACTCCCGTAGGTATTTACTTTTGATGAGGGTTAACTCAAATATACAAATTAGGACTAGGGTCAAAAGGAGGCTTAAGTAGAGGGTGTTAGAATCATAATGTAAATCGTTGTATATTATTATTACAGAATTATACATTATCATATATAGATGTATTAACATCACGTTTACAATATTTAATGTGATCTAATTATATTGTTAGATCATTCACATCTCATGAGAGTATAGGAATTCATACAGAGTAACTACAAGGGAAATGCAATTCTGTGATGGGTATGGTTGTCATTTCAATTCCTAACGGTTATGGTCCCCGGAGAAGTGCGAGCGAAGTGAGCATTACAGTTTTTTGCTTTCCATCGTAGAAAATATAAAAGGGCTCATGACAAAACTCAAGAGACACTCTCTCTCAATCTTTTTCTGCTCTCGCTCTTTGAACCCTCTGGAAGCACCATTGCCATCGCCTCTCGTTGGAGAAGTGACTCCAAAGAATCAAGAGGATCTCGACATGCATCCTCATAAAATTTCTCATGGTGATGGATTCAGGTATCATTCTATCTCTCTTGTTTTTCCGTTATGGGTTGATGATATGATGGTCGAATGGTTCTTGGGATTTATTGAAAATAATTTCAATTAATTGATTTAGTTTTTCATAAGGAATAATTCTAACAAGTGGTATCAGAGCCTTTCCTATTCGTCGGGTCGTTTCCCTAACAATTCCCTCAAGAACAAATCCATTAGGTTTTGGGATTGTTCTTGAGTTTTGTGTTTGATTCATTTTGATCCCATCTTTGATGAATTAACACGTACTAATATTTGTTTTGTGTATTAATGATTGTGATAATTTCATGTTTGATTCCTGAAATACCAAGTTTTGATTAAAATCATATTTGAGATGGGAATTGCCATATTGGATTTCAGATTTCTACCATAAAATCGGACTTGATACTCGTTCGGTATTAATACTTATTGTGAGTACCGATACTGGTCAGTTTCAGTACAACATTGGGCGGCTCTAGAACCTCATCTATATCATACAGGTACCAGTACTAAAGTTTAATATCGGTACATACAAGATACAGTTTTTAGTCCTGGAACATATTATATATCATACAAGTACCGGTACATATAGGATACAGCTTGTTCAAGAATCCACTCCCGATTCGATGTAGTACCGGCAACCATCATCGATACCAATACACATTACTTTAGGTACTAGTACACGAGGTTGAGTACTGGTACACAAGAGGTGTTCCCAAATCTGTACATTATGAATACCGGTACTCATGAGGCCCTGGAGAACTGGTCTCGTGGCAAATGTACCTAGCAGGTATCGGTACTCATCTTTAGTATCGATACATACAGAAACCAGTACCAGTACTGTTACGAACATGGGCATCAGACGTAGTTAAGACGTCTGGAACCCTTTCCAGACGTCTGGTATTAAATTTTTTCGATGTACGGGTTCGCGTCTGCGTGCCTGCGCACGCAGACTGAACCCGCCGCCTTCGTCTTCTCCTTTTTCTCCCTCCCTGCAAACGACGCCGCTTCTTTTCTCTCTCTCCCCACGCTGCCTTTAAATAGCACTCCCCTCACCCTCACTCCACCATCTTCATCTTCTCCTTCTCCCTGCGAGCGAGCGAGTGCGGCAGCAGCGGCTACAGTGAGCGTGCGGGAAGGAGTTGTTGCGAGAGGAAGAGAAAGCCCGACCGCGAGGGTGCGAGCTTGCCGGGGCAGCTAGAGCCGGTCAGTGGGAGAGCAGAGAGCGTGGGGTGTCGCGGAGGAGCTGCTGCAGCTCGGGTAGCAGACGGACGCGGCGCTGCCGTGCGTCGCGGGGGGAGAGCGAAAAGGGTCCTGATTCTAGAAAAATTTCCCAGAATCAGACGTCTGGACTTATGTCCAGACGACGCAGAAGACGTCTGGAGGAAGGTCCAGACGTCTAACAGGTACAATATTTTCCTATCTTCTCCTTTTTACACGTGTACAGCCATGCAGCTGTCCGTCGCGTTCTTCTGCGCCTCTTCGTGATGAGAGCGGGTGTGTGCGTGCGCAGGTTCTATTCGGGAGGGCACGAGGGCTCGCCATCCCACACGGATCAGACATCTGGCCACAGTACTAGATGACGGAGAGGACCTCCAAACGTCCGGGGTGACAATCAGACGTCTGGGAACTAGGACTAGACGATCCAGCGGGCTTCTGGACATCTGAAGGACTGCACAGACCAATGTATGACCTGATCAACCTTTTAAGACGTCTGGAAGAAGTTCCAGATGTCTGATTTTGGGCAAATTCATCGTTTTTGACCCGTTTAGGGTCCGTTCGGAGTCCGTTTTCCGTCTTTCAAGTTGTGTTCTTTCCATATTTATTTCCTCTACCTATTTACAGTAATTGTATACTTCTCTGAGAAACTCCTTATGATGATCCTTGTGTTAGGACCCCGTTCTGTTGCGGCTCTGGAGGTTGCGGAGGCGCGCGGGATTGCTGACCATGCCCCCAGTACTCCCAATTTCGCGGGTAGAGTGGCCCTTTAATTTATTTAACAAAAATTATATAATTATGAAACAATTAATAGAGTCTAGGGCATTGCATGAACCCTAGGACTGAGAAATTAGATTGAGTGATAGATCCTAGGGTATTGCATGAATCCTAGGACTGGAAAACTAGATTGAATGCTAGATCCTAGGGTACGGCATGAATCCTAAGACTGGAAAACTAGTTGAATATATAAACATTGCAGTCTTGGAAAAGTGGAAAGGAAATGATAACTGCCTGTAAATTGGTTAACAGTTGCCTGTTATGAATGAATAAATACAGTTGAGGACATGGGTTATATGAATACAAAGCTTGAACGGTGAAACCTAAATTGGCTGAGTTAAAAGAGCATGAACCCCACAGGAGTAGAACTCCTGGAAAGGGAATGGAATAGAATTGGGGAAGTGAGCTGGCCCTTGAGTACGGAGTACCAAGGAGAGCAACTATCCCCCTGTTTAGTGCAAAGCGGAGCTAGCCGCCCCAGGGACCCAGGGTTAGGTCTAGCCACTTTGTACCGACTTTTGGCCCTCGTGTACATAGTACCGAGGAGAGCTACTAATGTAGGGAGAGCACTAGCTACCCCACGGGTCCCGGGGTTCTACTAGCCCTCCTACACCGACTTGTTAGGCCCACTGGGCAAACCAGGGTAGTCAGGCGAGGGTGCGCGGATTGTGGAGGGGCAAAACCCCTGTTTGGTTACTGTGGAGGGGCTAGACCCTTGTTACTGAGAGGGCTCTGCCCTATACTGGTTCTATGCTGTGCTTTGGGTGCACCCGTTAACGGAAATGACTGACTGTGTGCCAGTGCGGGATAGCTACCCGTGCGTTTATCGCGCGTGCCGTAGTCACCGTTACGTCTGTCAGCGACCTTGGGGTGGTTGACTGAGGGTAGGACCACCACAGGGGACTCTCCCGGCCAGGAGAGCACCACGTGTTACTTCTACTTTACGGAAAAGATTGCAATCAAGATCGTTCCCACAAGGAACATTCAAGATCAAGAGAAGGATCTGAGAAATAAATCAACAGTGAATAAATGGAAAAATATAAATAAAGAAAGTAAAAATATAACAGCTACTGTACACTCTACTGCTTCTTTTAGCTTTTAGTTGCCACTCTACTTAGTGTTTCGCTGACATGTCACCCTTGTTACCTTTTCAGGACCAGGTGTTGAGCAGCCAGAGTCAGCGGCTGCAGAGGACGCTCGGCCTAGTAGAGCCCAGTAGTGTTACCTGTAGTACCTTCTGTACTTTTCCTTCCGCTGTAGTGAGTAGTTTTCTGTTACTCCCTATACTCTCTTTATTGTAAGCTTCATGTTATGTACATGTTTATTTCTCTTCTGTTGTGGTGGTGTATACTGTAGTATTTTCTTTCTTTACTGCTGTATTTTGTTACTACTAGTTATATACATGGTGAATGTGGTTTATTTTACTACTTTTTTGGTTACTTTCTCGTTGGACGACTGGGTCTTGGGATCAGTCGGGTCGGTCCGATTCTCGTGTCTCGTAGGGATTCAGGAAATCAGGTCGTTACAGGTACCTGATCCATGCAGTTGCTACCGGTACCTATCCTCAGTACCAGTACGTGAGTGTTATTATGGATGTACTTTACTATCATGAATAATTTGGTGTAAACATTAGGCTTTGTTTTAGTGTATTAAATATTCTAACGCATTAATAATTGTAGCCAAACCACATTACTTTATGTGCTGATTTATTTAAAATATTAAAATAACTATGTACGTTGTATTCCTATATGGGATGCTTAACCCAAAGGTGAACCACCTTATAACTAAATACATATGTTCACATTTTATTAATAAATTTTCCATTGAAATACTGGGATTCATGTGGATGGTTAAGTTAATCTAAAGATAACTTAATAATCTTGCGTGATTGTTTTTCGGTAGTTATTTATCATTTCTTAAGACTACCCTTTATAATGTTGATATTTCTATCCAAAGACTAAGTATTAATGTTGTATTGTTTAAGTTGATTTCATATTGAGCATGTCTTTATTTATTTCTTTGTTCTCAGTTACCTCCTCTACATCTGCCATAACTACCAACCTTGATTCAATTCCAGAATTAAATGGATGTAACTTTAAATTCTAAAAAGAAAGTGTCCTTATAGTTCTGGGATGCATAGAGATCTAGACCTTGTGCTTAGGAATGATCCTCCCTCCCCTCTTACAGATAAGAGTTCTCATGATGATATAAAGAACTCTAAGAGGTGGGAGCAATCAAATCGCATGTGTCTAATGATAATGAAACGTGCCATCCCAGAGAACTTTAGGGGTGCAATCTTAGAAGAATTGAATGCAAAGAAATTCCTTAATGAGATTAAGAAAAGATTTACTAAGAATGAGAAAGCTGAGACAAGCAATATCCTTAGCAAACTTGTCTCACTAAAGAACAAGGGCATTGGAAACATAAGGGAGCATATTATGGAAATGTCCCATTTAGCCTAGAAACTAAAGGCACTTAAGTTGGAGTTGTCGGAAGACCTCCTCATGCATTTGGTTTTGATATCTCTCCCTGCACAATATGGGCAATTTAAAGTCAGTTATAACTGTCAAAGGGAGAAGTGGACTCTTAATGAGCTCATTTCTCATTGTGTGCAAGAGGAAGAAAGGCTAAAATAGGACAAACCAGAAAGTACCCATCTAGTTTCTAGGTCCAAAAGGAAGCGAGCTAAAGATATAACTGCTACCAGTTAGCCCTCCTCCAAAGGGAATCAGAAGAAGCCTAAGACATCTTGCTTCTTCTGTAAAGGCGAAGGACACATGAAGAAAGATTGTACCAAATAGCACTCTTAGCGTGAAAAGAAAGGTATATCACTTTCTTTAGTTTGTTCAAAAGTTAATTATACTTTTACACTCTTAGACATTTGGTGAATAGATTCGGGAACTACTATTCACATTAGTGTGTTTGCACAAAGTTACCTAAGCTGTCGAATGCCAAGTGATCTTGAAAGATACATCTATGTGGGTGGTGGCAAGAAGGTGGAGGTAAAAGTCATTGTAGATTTTAGGCTATCACTAACTACCAACCACCAATTAGATTTGAAAGAAACATTTATTGTACTGTCGTTTAAATGAAATTTAGTTTCTGTTTATCTGTTAGATAAATTTGGATATTCTTGTTCATTTGGTGATAAACAATTTCATTTGTTTCTTAATTCAAGTTTAGTTGGTTCTAGTTCTTTGTATGTTAGTGATAAATCATATATGCTTCATACAGTTTCACCTAATTATGAAACCTTCAATGCAACCTCGAGTGGTATAAAGCGTAAACTAACTCAAGAGATTTTGGCTTTATTATAGCATAAGCGTTTAGGCTATATCTTTAAACAAAGAATGGATAGGCTTATTTCAAATGAAATTTTTTATTCCCTTGATTACAAAGATTTGGATATATGTATAGAATGTTTAAAAGGGAAAAGAACAAACAAAAAAAGCGTAGGTGCCACTAGAGCATAAGAAATCTTAGAACTAATACATATGGATATCTGTGGTCCATTCCCTACATCTTCCTGGAATGGACAACATTATTTTATTACGTTCATAGATGACTACTCTAAATACGACTATTTATTTCTTCTTCACGAAAAGTCACAATCTTTGGATGTGTTTAAATCCTACAAGGCCAAGGTGGAAAACCAACTCAGGAAAAGAATTAAGGATGTCAGATCTAACTGTGGTGGTGAGTACTACGGTAGGTATAATGGATCAGGTGAACAACATCCTGAACCTTTTGTTTCTTTCCTTGATGAATGCAGCATAGTACCTCAACACACCATGCCTGGGACACCAAGCATGAATGGTGTTACTGAGTGCCGCAATAGGACTCTTAAGGATATGGTACGGAGTATGATTAGTCATACCTCTTTACCTGAGTCTTTATGGGGAGAAGCATTAAAAATAGTTGTATATATTCTCAATAAAGTACCAACTAAAGCAGTATCCAAAGCCCCTTATGAAATGTGGACCACTAAGTTTAGTCTGAAACATTTTCATATTTAGGAGTATCCAGCTAAGGCTAAGCCATACAGGCCTACTGAAATAAAACTTGACTCTAAGATGGTTACTTGCTATTTTGTAGGATACTCTGAGAGATCAAAGGATTATAAGTTTTATGACCCAACAAATCACTCATTCTTTGAGACTAGAAATATCAATTTTTTTGATGATGTTGGCTTACGGGGTGATAGTTGTCACGTTACTTTTGAAGAACCAGATCCTATTCATAAGAAAACCATTGAACAAGGTTAAGTTCTTATTCCAAATATTGTTCCAACAACATCAGCGGAAGAGAGAAATGTGGATAATCTTCCCATTAATCAAACCGAACAACCTAAAAGCATTCCAAATCATGCACCCATTAGAAGATCCAATAGAGAAAGTAGAAACGCAATGTCAAGTGATTATGTTATCTTTCTCCAAGACCAAATGGATACGGATTCCATTTCGATCACTCATGTCATGAGGAGTTCCCATTCTCAGGATTAGATCAATGCCATGAATGAGGAGATGAAATCCATTAGTGACAACGAGGTTTGGGATCTTATTCCATTGCTTGAAAGTGTGAAGCCCATTGATTGTAAATGAATATTAAAATCAAACGGGATTCACAAGGCAATGTGAACAAGTATAAGGCTAGTCTTGTTGCTAAAGGATTTACTCAAACAGAAGGCATTGATTATAAAAAGACATTTTCACCAATTTCATCTAAAAATTCATTTAGAACCACAATGCTTTTAGTAGTTCATTTTGATTTAGAACTACACTAGATGGATATAAAAATGACATTTCTTAATGGAAACATTAATGAAATAGTTTACATGGTTCAACCAAAAAACTTTACATTAGGAGATGCAAAGCAAATGGTTTGTAAATTAAATAAAGTCATTTATGGATTAAAGTAAACTTCAAGACAATGGTATTACAAATTTCATCAAGTAATTACCTAATTTGGTTTTGAGACAAATCTAGTTGATGAATGCGTATATCATAAATGTTGTAGGGGAAAACATATTTTTCTAGTTTTGTATGTGGATGACATTCTCCTTCCCCATAATAATAATGTTTTGCTTCAAAAAACCAAGAAATTTATTTTAACTTTGAAATGAAAGATCTTGGTGAAGCCTCCTTTGTATTAGGAATCCAAATACAACGAGATCGTTCTTGAAGTGTTCTTGAATTATCGTAGAGGAGATATATTGATACCATTCTAAGACATTTTGGAATGGAAAATTGCAAACTAGGAGATAATCTAGTGGCTAAAGGAGATAAATTTTCTCTTGACCAATGCCCTAAGAATGATTTTGAAGCAAAAGAGATGGAAAACATTCCCTATACATCGACAATGAGAAGTTTAATGTATTCCCAAGTTTGCACGCGACCAGACCTAGCATACATTGTTGGCATGTTAGGCAGGTATTTAAGCAAGCCAGGACCCGATTATTGGAAGGAAGCCAAACGAGTCATGCACTATTTGCAAAGAACAATGGACTTCATGCTCACATACAGGAAATCAAATCATCTAGAGGTCCTCGGATATTCCGACTCCGACTTTGTGGGATGTTAGGATACCTAAAGATCTACTTTAGGATACATTTTTCTACAAGTCGGAGGAGCTATCTCGTGGAGGAGTGCTAAGCAAACCTTAATAGCTACCTCTACTATGGAAGTAGAATTTATAGCATGCTTCGAGGCTTCAAATCATGTGGTATGGCTTAGAAATTTTGTCACAACACTAGGATTATCAATGGTGTTGAAAGGTCACTTGGACTTTACTATGACAATAATTCGGCGATGCTGTACTCCAACAGCAACAAAAGTTCTATGGGAAACTAAGAAGAAGAAGGTTTAGACAAGAATTTTTATACTTCATCAACTTTCTTCTCTATTAAGCCCACCTTATCCAACTGACTAGCCATTATCTCTAAGTCTCTTATGCTGGATTGGGTTTCGTGTACCCCTTAATGTGGATGGGAATGTGAGGACTTTCTATTAAACACGCTCATCGAAGCATTATTTATAGAGTTTTCAACCATGCCTTCGAAAAGCTCAAAGGCTGAGTCCTCATCCTGACACAAGAAATTGCCTCTACAAGTGGCATCTACGAAGTTTCTTGTGTCATGATGGAGCCCATGGTAGAAGATCTGGACCAGTTGCCAGCATGGGACACCATGATGGGGACATTTACGTAGAAGCTCGTGAAATTGCTCCAAAGCCTCATGCATTTATTCTCCTAAATTCTATGCAAAAATGGTGATAGCACTACTTAAAGCATTTGTGTGGCCTACAGAAAGTACTTCTTAAGGAACTTATGTTCCAAAGAAGCCCATGTGTCTATAGGTGTAGTCCGTGAAAGAGTTCTAAACCAAAAGGGGGCCTTATCCTTAAGTGAGAAGAACATTTTCATTGGCAACTTATGCTGATCATGGCCATGCAGACCCAAAGTCTGGGTAAGATTTTTCAGCTCTTCTAAATGCTGAAAAGGGTCCTCAGAAGCAAGACCATGGAAGTGAGGGATTAAGGCGATAATGTTCGACTTCAGTTCAGTAGCATGACCCCCAGCGGAATAGCGCACCACAAGCATAGTTGTTGTAAAGGCCCGAACCCGGATTTCTGAGTCATTTCATACTAAGCATACCAAGACAAACCCTTTCAACAATTTTCATATGCAAATTGAAGCTTACACGAAGTAAAAATATGTAATTAGATTATAAACCCACTTGTTTTCGTTTTTGCAATCTGGACCTCAAATCAACAATCCAAAAGTATTGTTAGCTTTCTAGTGTCACAAGGATTTCTACGGTATGTTCTATGTGGTGATCGGATCTTAGATGTGTGAAACGTGTGTGAATTGCAAACAAAGTTGTGTGTAATCCGCCTTAGGGATCGCATTTTGCAAATGACCTCTATTTGGAAATCTGTAAATATTATCAAATTCCTTATCTCGTAACGATTCTGATGATATATGTCTTGCTGAAATCGGAGCTCATTCAACCCTATTACAAGAGTTCTCCATTAAAAATATTATATTTACATATATAAATAAATCTACGTGGAGGGAGTTTGACCAAGGGTTTAAAAATCAGACCGGTCATTAAACCGATCAAGCTTCGATTTTGGTTTTTAGTGGTTCAATCGCTGGTTCAAACTGGTCGGACCGGTGATGACATCATCATTAGAACCAAATCGAGAAAAATCGAACCGGTCATGCTTAGGTTTGGTTTGTATTGATCCAACTGGGTTGAACCGAGTTAAACAGAAATTCAATATATAAAAAACTACATATAACAATCGCAAAACTAAAAGCATGCACCTAGTGGTTTGTCATTACTCTTCTTTTAAATTACCTGATGATCAGGGCAAAGTCCTTAAGCAGGTATCATGGTCATCAACCAGTTACAACAATCTGTTTGATGGCATGAGGTGGCAGATGACAAGATACCAAAGATATAGCTTAATTGAACATGCACTTACAAGGATAGGCTTTTTGTCTGGTGGTGAGTTGGTAAGTTCTTTTTAGGATGAGTTTTAAGATAAGTTGTCAGCACCTCACTTATACTTTTGCCAATAAAACAAACTTCTTGACAAACATAAGCAACCAAATTCCATTGCCTCCTAAAGAACAATAGCTTCGTCTAACATTTAATACTAGGTAGAGAGAGTTGCTATGCATAAGGAAGGTTAAGTACCAATGCTAATCAAGCAAACTCAATCTGTATGGAATTTCAAAAAAGCCTAATGCTCGCAGCCCTCTCACACGATCCCATTTGAATATATGCATTTAAATATATTGTAATTCTATATCTCTAGCCGATATAGTATTAAAAGTTTGTCATGATCTATTTCAAAGGAACTACCACTATCCATACTTCACACCATGCTGGATGGTTTTAATAATATTAAAAATGAGAGCCAGTAAATAAATGCATACTTACTGCATCCATTAAGATCTAAACATCTTGATCTTGAATATTTTGCCCCATCTTGTGCAAGCCAATTTTTAGTTCTTCTAGATTTATGTGTTCATTGTCCGTGCGACCATCTTTTGAAATATCTCCTTTATATCAACCACCTCTTCAGCTGATAAATGATCAGCCACCACCTATACTTACAAAAAAAAATCCCACTTGAGAGTCTTTAGTGACAATGAATATCAACGCTACAATGTTAACAACATTAGCATCCCATCATATCAAAAACTATCAAAATAAATGGCCCAATGTCAAATATCTTAGCATCAAATGGAAGCTTCATGGAAACAGCCTGAACGTCACCCTAAGGGCCTTCTTCTTGAATTTGTTCATCACAGAGAATTGTTGAAGTTGTGCCTTGACAGTTTCACCTAATGAAACATTAGGAGCCTTCTTCACATTTTGCAACCACGGATGATCTGCAATCTTGAGATCACATGTCAAATCACTCATATTTTGAGCTTTGCTTATTTAAGGTTATAAGAGAGTTTCCATCTCTGGAGAGGGATTATAATCAATCACAGTTAGATGATTTCAAACAAAATGATTATAATGAAAAAAACAAATAATAATAAAAGAAAACTCGACATACAAATAAAGCATGATTTTTTCTTGAAGAAGAAGACAGAAAAATACATATAACCACAAAGTGCCCTATAAAGAGACATGTTCGACCCATTACGGAGCAAACATGGTGACATTTTAGATTCAGGCATTCACACAAGGGGCGAGGAGGAGGAGGGGCGTTGACTGGCTAGGCCACAGGAGGGGCGAGACTCGAGAGGTCCAAGTCCAGCAGGGTGTTCATTGGCATTAGGGTAGGAGACTCGTCCACGTCGTCGTTGCCTACAGTTGTCGTCGACTCATCGTCATCATTACTTGCATTGCCATCGCCGCTTACAGTCGTCAATGGGTCCCCTTTGCAGCTTGCGTGGACAAGGTCGTCACCGTCATTGACTCGTCATCATCATTGCTTGTAGCGCTGTCATCGCTTATAGTCGTCAACGGCTCCCCTTCATATCTTGCGTGGATGAGGTCGTCGCCGTCGTCGGTTGAGTGAAGGGCAGGACTACAGTAGGGCATCGAGGTCTCAAGGTTGAGGGTTAGGGCAATTCCAAGAATTGAGGTCTCCAGGTCCAGTGGGTAGTCTCGAGATCGAGGGATACAAAGGATTAAGAAACGAAACCTTTGGGAGCCGAAAAGGCGTGGCAAGTGCAACGCTTACATTTTTTTATTGTTGGGAACAGGTTGAACCAGAGATCTGGTTCACTAGTTTGAACCGGTCGAACCAGATGTTTCTTTGTTCAAAGGCTTCGAAACTTGCTATACAATAATCGACTGGTCCGGCCATTCTTCCACCGGTTCCTAGTCCAACCAGTTAGATCGGCAAATTAGATCCGATTTTTGGAACATTGAGTTTTACAAATAAATTATTTAATTTATTTATTTATTTGAGGGATATTGGGGTTGTTTGGTTTTAACAAATTGGTTATTTGGGTTGTTTGGTTGTAACAAATCAGCTACGTGGGAATATATACAATAGGATGAGAGATCGAGAGGATTTAGGAGAGAGAAATTCTAAAAAGAGAGAGGAGAAGAGATCTTATAAAAAGGATTGCAAAGAGGAGAACCAGGGAATGAAAAAGAAAAGGAGAGATCATACGAGGAGGACGAAGATGTCCATGGTTTCGCAGGAAGCAGCAGCAGGCGCAGGCAGAGGCATAAGCGTGGAGGTAAGGGTCTTTTTGCACCCATGCAGTCGGTGATAGAGGAGGAAGAAGGGAAGGAAGGAAAGAAGATGATCGGTGGCGGCACTTGCACCCATCGTTGAAGGAGAAGGGATGAGGAGCTGCCCGTCGGAGGCATGGAGTGACAATGGAGATCGGCTAGATGATGGCGAAGAGGGGGAGCGACGGCCGGAGGCGTTGCTGCTATTGCACCCGTTGCATGAGTGCAACGTGAAGGAAAAGAGGAGGAAAAGACAAGTCGACAAGGGAAGGAGAGAGCAATGAAGAGGGACAGAAGATCAGAGACGACGACGTCGAGCGAGGGGATAACACGCATGGCGAGTTGAGCGCCTTCGTGGTGCGAGTAGTAGGCACGAGGGTCACTTGTACCCATCGCCGGGAGAGAACGTGGAGGAGAGGAGAGGTCGTTGGTGGCCCGTCGAGGGAGTCAAGGATGGTTGAGAGTCACCGGTGGCTGACGGGAGGCCGGCGAGGACCTGTCGTTGTGCATGATGGGTTCTCGCCGACGAGTAGAAGAAAGAAGAACGCAGGAAGAAGATGGAGGAAGAAGAAGAAAAGGTTGAAGGGGTATGAAAATTACGGGTTAAAAATAAAGAGTTTTAATTATTGTACTTTGGTCCCTACGAAGAAAGTTAAGTTACTTAACATCAAACTATCAAGATTATTTTGTGCAAATCGAGGGCCTCCAAGATCTTAATCAAGTGATCCAAGAGTCGATCATTGGGTTTTCGAACGTGCCGGACACATCCGTATAATTAGATTTGATAGTTTCTACTCCATTTTCAGAGACGTGGAATTAGGAGATACATTGTTAACGTGCGATGGAGGAGTTTTAAATGTGTGTTCGTTGTAGCAAAGTATTAATTGCTCAAAAGTAAATAAATTTATAACTCAAAATCAAAAAAGTCCAAGTTCGAACACAATGAGTAAATATAGAATTCACAACATTAATCTCATTCAGTATCAAAGAGCACAATAAATGGAGCACAATAAAAATATTCAATGAATCAATCACTCAGAAATGTATTCAATAAGGACCAATATATGATAAAGCAAAAAGAAATGAGAATAAAAGCAATGGTAATTTGAATCACCACAGATATCCTCTCAATTTAAGCATGCGTTCATTTACTCAATCAGAATTCAATTGTAAACGATAGTTCTTAAATAATGCAATAGTACTATCAACCAAATCAGATCAGGCATTTATCATCAAATGGCTTATGTAGCAAAGGCACCAGGCTTTCAGGAACCCTTTCTTCTTCTTCTCAATGCCTTCTCTCTTCTTCTTCAACTTCTCTTCTTTACAATGCCTTCTCTCTTCTTCTTCAGCTTCTCTTCTTTTCAAACCTTCCCTTCTTTTCTTCTTCTTCTCCCTTCTTTTCTTCTTTGAAGGCCCTTCCTTTTCTTCGCCTTCGCAGCACAGGGGGATCAACTCCCCTCAACGACTAAGTGTCTCACAGGGCCAAGTTTCAGAGAGCAAAACCCTCCCCCGCTCTCTCACAAATCCTCCTCTTCTCTCAAGCCCAGACCCAGCATAATCGGATCCATGTTCGGGTAAACGGTTCATGTACAGTGTCCAGGGTCATCGGCGTGAATGGTGACGAAGGAGTTAGGTCGGATAAGCGAGTGAATGGGTATGAGGGACCCAACCCCTCGTGTTACTGAGTGGTAAGCTCTGTTCACAAAAACAACTTATGTGTTGTTGCGCGTCCGTCTACTCACGATGTGGCACTAACAAGGCCACCTTTCCTTCGCGTGCAGCTGCAAAGGAGACTTCGTCGATTGCAACTGCTGGAGTGCTTCATGGTTTCAATTGGCGCTGCAACTAGAGATGCATACGTAGCTCGCGTCTTCTGGAAGTGAAACCAGGCTCTAAACTCGTCGAAGGATTGCAAGAAAGGGCCGAAGATGACGACGGCGATGGCGGTGGACGTTGATGACCTAAAACATAAAGGACGACCTCACGGCCACATTAAAATACCTCAGGGGAATCGTCAAGTGATGGCAACTGTGGTGGTGGCGATTTCATGGCGTGAGCATGTGTGTGGTGGTTGGACTAGGTCAAGAAGGTGGTGCAGTAGCGGTTGTGTCGGGTGGAGCGTTCGAGCGAGTTTTTGGTGGGTTTGAATAAGGGGTTTTGATGGGCGAGATGAGGCGGAGGTTTTGGAGGTGAAACAGGTGCGTTTGGTGGCGTGTAGCATCAGGGAGGCATCGCCGGAGGACGCCAAAGCTAGGGAAGACGGAGAGGGAGAAGCGTGGTCGTTGGTCAAAACTAGAGTTTAAGGGGTTGATTCTAAACTAGAGGAAGAGAGGGGGAAAGAGAGACCTACTTTACCGGTTGAAAGGGGTAGGAGGACGCCAACTTTGATTAGCCGGCACCGTGGAATAGGAACGTCTCTGGTGGTGGAACGACCAGGAAAGAGGGAGTCGAAGAGCCCTTCACCGGTATTGCGAGGAGCAGACGAAGAAGTGGAAGAAGATGGGCCACTCGATTTGTCCGTCAAGTGGCCTAAAGAAAGGAGTCGAGGGAGCTCGCCAGAGCTGGTCGGAGGAGGCCAGAGGGAGAGGTCTTGTGGGAAGAAGTGTGGCAAAACCAAGCTAAGGAAGAGTGGAATTGCATCTTGGGTCTTTTTATAGGCCTTAGGAGTGTTTCTAAGCTTGGAAAGGAGATTTCAAGCTCCGGCCAATTTGCGCACAAGGTATACCCAAATCTTTCATGCGTTCACATGGGAGATTGGGAAAGAGTTAGGAATCATGGTCAGGTCCATTTGGAAGGGAATTCCTCAAGGAATCTCCCTTTCAATTTTTGTATCGTTTGATTGAGAATCGAGCGAGAAATCGTCTCTCGAATCTCGAAGGAGCTTGGTGTGTTCACACCAATGGCAACAGGGATCCATTTGTAAAGAATGATGAGAAACTTAGGGACCTTTCTACAAACAATTCAAAAGCTGAGGGCGTGTATGAGAGAGAAAGAGTCAGACTAGACCAAAATGCAAACTATGTCAAGATAGTCTCTAATTGGGCCAAAATTTTGATAGAAATCTAATTTGGACCCAAGGAATCTGATGGTAAAGCTGGATTTCAGTTTTGACCAAGTTTGACTTAGTAATTTGCATATAAACCCAAATTAGGATAACTTTCCATCTGAGACTCTGTTCTAATAGGTTCAAAAGGTCAAACTAAGGTTACCTAACCTCATGAGATATTTTTATATGAATTTTAGAAGGTTTAGATGGAATTTATCCTGAGCATAACCTCTATTATTTAAGCAGGTCTGAAATTAGGATTTTGGGTTATGAATCAGTTCTCGAAATGCGTGAAAACCCATTTCTATTTGTATATACCCTCTTATTAGTCATTAATGATCATTAAACCTTAGATTAACCCCTGGTAAAACCCCATGATTACTCTACATTCATGATGTGCTGCTACAACTATAGATTTAACCATGTTTTAATGCACTCTTCTCAGAAAGGATATTCAGTGAATTACGACTCTTCGGCGATTATGTAGGAGCATTTGTCTCTTGATTGTGATTAATTGAAGTTAGTTATAGCGCATGATGATGTTATCATCATACATAAGGTGTTGGGAGTCTTTGACCTTTCTTCGTGGAGTCGTCGTAACCCTTCGATGACGTTAGGTATAGTGGTCTCTCTCTTTTTCCGTACAATTTGTTTACATAGTGATTTTCTTCTCATATTGCATCGTTTAGCATGTGTTCTTACCTATTGCTAGGATCGAACCTATTTGCGTATTTCTTGCTACCCTTGGTATTTGAATATTAAATATTGATGATAAAAATCAAGTTGTTGACTTGGAATGTGAATAATCAAATTGATATAGTTAACTACTAGATTAAAAGGAGTTAACAACAATTTATTTGATAATTTTCATAAAGTAAATGAATTATAAAGAATTTAAGCTGGTTGGATATGGCTTTATCATCACATGTACAAAAGGAATTCTATTTTTAGTAAAACTGACATCATCAGGATGGTTAAATAACAATTTGATTGGAACCATGATCAAAAATTGAAAATTTCTTGGAAACAGATGAGTTAGAGGATAATGTGAATATTGGTTAATTTTGGAATTTATAATGTGAAATTACTAAAGATGGTTTGAATGGATGAAAATGAAAGATACAGTTATCTGAAATGGATTAAATAATCAATACGACGGATTTGTCAGGAATTGAAGAAATCAGATAATTAGTTTTTAGTCCCGTTACTCATCGGATTTTATCTGTAGCATTCGTCTTTTCAAACAGTTTCCAGGGGTTGGTTTAGGGAGTTGCTGACCTCCCTACGACTCTTTGGTTAGGCTTAGCGACCAACTGGGATAGCAGATTATAGGGCTCAAGACTTAGAGTGGTTCTTCTTGGCTTATGGGTGAGTCATTAGCTGCCTGTGGTTCAGTGTACATAGCACGTATACGTGTTCACGCTACACGATGTAGCCGTCACCCATTTTCGCAATGACCCCAAGGTGATGTTGAGCAGCGACTCGATGGGTATAAGCGGTCTTCCCGGCCAGGAGAGTAGCTTACATCGGTCTTGAGCTACAGAAAGTTACATGAGATCGTCTCGTGCCTGAGACGTCGATTGATAAATTTTGGACTATAATAGATTAGGCTTCCAATATACGAAACAGAATCGAATAATGAGATGTCTAATAAATGAATTAATTAAAGCTATAGTACCCACTTTCTCTTGTGCTCAGTTACTATTACACTCTGTTATTATTGTTTCTACTCTACTCGATTTTTACCGACGTGTTTTTGGGTTCCGTACTTAGTTATACTTGGCAGTTCGTAAGGTGATTTCGGTTGTGCATCTCCTTGGACTTATATACTTGTGTACTGTTGTAAATCCTCTGGTCAGTACCCATTTTACGTTCATTTAATTTATGCAATATGAATTGTTTGTCGGCTATGTTTATATTTTATGATTATGTGTTGGGTACCTACGATCTTGTGGGCATGTTGTGTTGGTTGTTAGCACACGGTGACTCAGGTTTCATCGCTTGGCAGGACTCAGGTCATCACAGGTGGTGTAACTGCGGGATTATAGTAATCCCTTAGTTGAGGTCTATAAGCCTGGGGACGGGGGTTTGCTAAAAGATTAATAGCTTGAGTAAGCTATTGCACCTGTAGTGTAAGGGTATTCATTTGCAGTTGTGTATTAAATAGGTGTTGTAGGTTAGGTTGTGGACCTCTCTCCGGTTGTGGTTGATTAGGAAAGTCTGGGTAGGGAGGAGGTTGGAACCTATGATGTGGTGGTGGTGGTGGTGGAGGATGTGCAAAAAAGATGAGGAGGAAGCTCTTCAAAGTCCTCAAATTGTGTGGAACCGTGATCATCCTCCAAATGAACGGAATGGTGAATCGGAGTTTGAGGCTCAAGAGGTATTGGATTGGATATGGAATGCAAAGAAGTGGAAGTGGAAGCTTGGGCATCAGCACCCAAGGGAGGTACCAATGAAGGATTTTGGGATCTCCTACCATCCATAAGTCAATTTTTGAAAGACACTTTTTAAAAACAGTCACAAACTCAACGAATATATCAATCTCAATTCTCAATCAAATCAGAAATCCCCAAATGTCAATCTCAATCACACAAGACCAATCAATATCAGACAAGCGAGAAAACTCGAATTTTGCCTAGGGTCTGCTACGCGAAAATATATAGTATGCAAATAACTATTTCAACACAATTGTACGCATCCTAAAAGAAAACCTAACGGGGTGTGGACCTCTAAAAATCCACCCGGAATCTGGATTAGATCGGCATGTGAATCCAGACTTTGTGGTTGCACAAGGAGATGAGATAGAAACTCATGTGTTGTGTTCTTAAGTGAACGTGTACTGTGTACACGATAATCAAGCAACAGAATGCGGTGAAAAGCTTAATCAAGGTTTCAAGCAAGTTTTTATGTCTCCCGTTGAATTTAGTTTGAGTATTTAGAAATGAATTCCAGGAAATTGGTCTTGATTTTTAATCTCTTTCAAACAAGAAATGATCTTTTTAGATTAAGTCAAATGCAAGAGATGGCAAGAGCTCAAGAGAGATAGAAGATGCATACCTGACTCCAGCAATTCTACAATTGATGCAATTTAATTGAAATGAAATCTAGCAGGATAGATGTGCAACCTAAGTATGGATGCCTAAGGATATACTGCTGCTAGATAAGGTATGAGATATTTTTGGTATTTTTGTATTTTCTTTTTCTTTTTTGGATTTTCTAATGCAACAAAGAAAAATCAAATCAAAAAAGAAGGAGATACAGAGGAAAACGAGATCGATGAGAGATGCGTAGAGAGAGACACACTCTCTCAGTCTTCTTCTGCTCCCACTCTCTGAACCCTCTAGAAGCACCATTGTCACCGCCTCTCGTTGGAAAAGTGACTCCAAATAATCAAGAGGATCTGGATGTGCATCCTTATCAAATCTCTCTTGGTGATGGATTCAGGTATCCTTGCTTCTCTCTTATTTTTCCGTTATGGGTTGATGATACGATGATTAGATGGTTCTTAGGATTTATCGAAAATGATTTCAATTACTTGATTTAGTTTTTCATAAGGAATAATTCCAACAAAGGGTTGAGCTAATACAGATTACAAATCTAAAGAGAGGGTAAACCTAGCCTATCAAATAAAAGGGGGTTTAATCCCCTTAAAAGGAGGGGTTAACCTGTGACTTAAACTAGGCCTGGGGGTTTGAGTTCGATCGAGCGAGACTGAGTGTTCGGGTTGAGATACGATTTGTTTAGTATTTCCAACATAGAGTTTTATGAAATATGAGTTTACAAAAGTGTAAGATGTGTTTATCCTTCTTTTTGTTTACTATGTAGGAAAATACCTATTTTTGTTTACTTCAAACAAGCATTAACATATGGTGTCTGAAAGGAGAAAGGTAAAAGGAAGGGTTAACACTAGTTCCATCATAATATTAGTGTGAACTCAGATTTTGTAAAACTTGTGTTTTCTCCTCAAAACACAAGTTTTAGAAGGTAGTGTGAACTCACAAATAGGGGTGGGCGTTTGATCCATTTAGGTGGATTCGGGTTATTCGGTTTAGGTCGTATTTGGTTTTGGTTGACAAAATGGCCACCCATGACCCAACCAAATTAGATTGGGTTTGGGTCGATTCGAGTCAGGTTTGAATCGATTTGGGTGGGGTGAAACCTAATTTTTGCACCTCTTTGTTAACAAAGAAGAGCTTTAAAAAAAAAAAAAGCCTTGCAACATAATAATGACTAAATGCTTCATTAATCTTATAAAAAATTAAATACCATCTATAATTGTAAAAGGAAAACTTCTAAAAAAATGTCAATATCATTTATAAATCAATTCACCTATACCTTTAGGTTTGGATCGAGTTGGTGGGTGTGACCCACGGGTCATCCAATTCACTACAAGAATCTAGACCTTTACCATCACTGTTTAAACCGATGCTAAAAAGCGATAGTATTACTAGCATCGTTGTTTTGTTTTGCCGTTGATTATAAATAAAATCTGACATCGAATTATCGTTGCTCCAACGGACGAATTAGAGCTCTTGCCGTCATTTTATAATCGACACCATTTTTATTTCTAGTCATTTACAAAATAAGCGACAGAAATTGTATATCACATTTTCCCGCATTAACGCGCCACTTGTGGATTTTTTCCATCGTTTAAATGTAAACATTGTCACTTTTCGAAGCGACGACGTAAATATTTATGTCGTAGCTTCTTAGATAAGCGATGGCAAATAGCCATTTTTAAAAATATATATTTTTAACGACGTCGGTTAATTGTTATTGACGTCGCTTATCAAGTGATGACATAAATATTTATAGCGTTGCTCATTACATAAGCAACAACAAATAGCCTTTTTTCTTAAAAAAAATTACCGTTTAACATCGTCGGTTATTTACAAAATCGACGACAAAGGTAAGAGAATTTTTTAAAAAATTTTGAAAATTATGGGAAACATCTGCTATTCTAAATTTGAATTATTTAAAAACTAAAAAGTTTCATAATGCCATGATACCTAGAGAAATACCTACTTTTATACAAAATGGCGAGAATGAAAATAAGTTTTATATTCCACAAAAATAAAGTATGATACAGAAGAAATTTCATAATGAAATATTTATATATAAAAGAACTTGTAATAATAAGAAAAAAAAAGAAAATATCAAAACACTGCTATGTCGATGCCACCAACTCCACCTGCCCCACCCATATCGTCGTCGTCTCATCTGTAGTGGTGTGATCAAATGGAGACGGATGCTCTGACTATCCCTTCTTCAAAAGAAGAGATAAAGCTGTTGAATTCTATCATCCGTCTTACTCATCTGAGACTACATGACATCCATCTGGTTCTTCATCTCTGTCTCTCTCTTCTCCTTGTCCTCGTCTCGTCTCTATAGTGTGTCGATCTTTTGGTTCAGCTGATCGACGACAATAGATGAAATGGCCCCTTTCCTTACATACCAGCTAGACAAGGTGTACGCCCTCCCCATGCTATGAACGAAACCACCATGGTCCAGTGGCATCACAGTCCTAAATGCTTCAATACTTCTTCGACCTAGACACTGGGTCTATGCTGGAGCTTTGGCTCTATTGGCCTTATTTTTCCTTGCTTACTCTTGTAATAAAAGCATATATATATAAATTACTAAAATTAATATTTTATTATGAAATTAAAATATATGAAATTAATATAAATATTTAGAATTAATTACTAACCTTCACTTTGGGATCCATCCAATACTCATATACCTTCTTCCAATGTTCATGCATGACATCAGGAGAGTAATTCTCCATTGCCCCTTCGGGCAACCTGTTCGAGAAAAACTGAATACTGAATATAAAATGTTAAAAATAATATATGAAATCATGTACATAATAAACATGTAAATGTTTAAAAAATTTTACTTTTCCCTTGGTCTCCATCCTCCAATCTCTATGGAACTTAGCGGCGTGCTTAAGGATATACCTGGGGGCATTGGGGTCGTCACCTCAATCGTAACTCACCTACCTTTATTTTGAGAAAATATATCAATCTTACATAAAAATAATTTTAAGATGAAGTTGTAGAAGTAATATTTAAGATCTATTACATTACCTCCAACTGTCGGAGGAGTTGCCTCTTCAGCTTTGCAGGTACTCTCCTCCAATCGAAGTAGCAAAGTGGCACAATGGACTTCACCATAATGCCCACTCAATTGATGAAGCCTAGGTAATTCTCCACCTCCCCCATGAATCTAAGCCTGATCGTTATTCTCAGGCCCTTAGGGATAGGCCAAAGATATAATTCTTTGTCTTCCCCCATCCTCTTCTTACTCTACCTACGTAGACATTAATCATATCAATTATATATATTAAATATATAATAAGTTTTAAAATATAGAAGTAAAATACTTTTTAAAAGTATAAGAGTTCTTACTAGTACTTGTATCCACCATGCTCAGGTCCACATGTACTGGGGACGTACTCTTAACTTGCTCCTCCTCCCCCTCTTCGTCATTATTCTAATCCTCGTCCTCCTCCTCTAATGCCCACAACTCCGACTGATAATCAAGATCAGCCGATACTTGCTCTCACTCAGTAGGAGGAATCCCCTTCCCCTTTTCCTTCCCCCCCACATATATTACATCATGAGATCGTGTCAGGTCCCCGAGTCGTAGAAAATGTGACTGAGAGAGAGCCTGGTGCCAGGGGGTGGCTGAGCATGGGGAGATGGCACAGGCTGGGTGGATAGTTGTCTGAGATGGAGCCAGTAAATAAAAATACAAAAATTAATACAGCTGAAAATAATATATAAAGCATTAATGCAAAAATAAACAATTACATAAACGAAACCTATAATAAAATAAATACATAAAAGAAAGTACAGAAACATGAAAATATGAAATACATAAGCAAAATAAAGTAAAGAAATTGTTACTAACCTTAGATATCCACATCTATTACATTTAAATCTAGATGACCTTCCATTAATTTGTGATATGCTTCAGATTGTGCGTTAAAATGATTGCGCGTTACTGTTCTTATTGGTATAACTCGACCTCTTCAGTAATTATCAAAGACGAAAAGCACTTGTACCTCTTAACATGCAATGTGAATGGTTCAGAAGATTGAAGAATTTAACGGTTTCGATTTAAACTCAAGAATTTTTGTTTCTTGTCAATTTTGAAACTAGTGTCCTCTTCAAAATCATCAAACCAATAACATTTAAATATGACAACTCTGCATTCATATCTGAAGCTGACCTCCACAATTTCTTGGATTTCACCGTGGTATCCATCTAGACCGATGGTAAAATCAAAATCAACAACTCTGGTTTGTTATGTAATATTTCTATCATCAATTTCTTTTATTCTAAATCTGAACCCATTTATTATATACCTAGAGTGGTAATATGCATAATGTAATGGTGTATCGGCAATTATCTCAAAATCTGGTATCCATCATGGGTCCTTATCCTCTTTCAATTGATGAACATGTTGTTTGAACCAATCCAGGAAGTCAAATTCAGATGTACTTAAATGAGATAATCATTCAAATTCCTCGTAAAATAGATTAATCTCTGGATTTGCTTTAGAATATATAGATGTGTCCAACGTTTGTCAATTTCTGAAATTAGCTTGTATTCTGTGCAAAGGATCAACCCTCTTTTAATATCAAAAATTGACAAACATTATTTATCATTGTCATTATATTCCCCCCATAGTTCCTTTGAAGTTTATTAAAACGGTTGTCTGTTTCATTCATGTGCATTGACATAAAATTTATACAGACCTCCACGAGATAACCTTCTACAATTAAACCTTCAGGCTTTGGCTTTTGATGGCAATGCCATCATTCACTATATTTAACATAATATGGCTAGGTACCAAGCTTAAATTCACAAAATTAACACATTAAAGAGTATAACTCAATCAGGGCAGAAGAAAGAAATTGATAAAAAATTGGGGATAATTCTGCAACTTTCACAGATAATTATAAATGCAGAATAACTGACGGGTGAACTTATGGTTAATCAAAGGTTAATTGAGCTTAATTGTCCTAAAAATGTGTTGGTACTAAATAATTCAAGATTTACATTCAATCTGAATGTTAATCCTTAATCAAATCGATAAATTTCCAACCCACTTTAATTAAAACAGTTCCAATGGAAATAAATGTGATCTAAATCTTTTATAAATTAATTAAATTATTTTATAAGGTTGGTACAATCAATTTGATAATCAGAACCTGTTTTGACCTAAAATAAAATCACAGATGGGAATTTGGTACATTTTGGGTTTAATCATAAATTTACCATGCGAACTACATCAAAATATAAAATTAAATTCACCATTAAATTTCTCATGTCAAAATTAGTTTACCATAAAAATTTGGGCTCATTTGGACTTCATCTCGACTTAGTTTGCATTTTAACCCTTGAAAACTAATACCCTTACAAATGAGCCCCTAACTTTTGATTTTCTTACAACAATCCCCCCAGCTTCTTCATCTTCTTCACATTAAAGTCCTTCGACCTTTGAGGCAGCAATGGGGTGTGAAACAGTGAGTTTCACTCGCATATTCTCGCCACCTCAATTCACGATTGGCCTTGACGACTAGAGAAATTTTCTTCCCCTAAACGTTGCGCACCCACCGACAGAAGTTTCATAAAAGAAAATCGCCTCTACCGCCCGCAATCACCAGTTGAAGTTAGCGCCACTGTTGTGAGATTGTTGTGAGCAAATCTCGCAACAACCGGCCACCAATGGCTCCTGTACGCAGCTATAAAGTCTCACGAACTCCTTCCGAGTTCCATCGTCCAGAAATTGCACCCATCCCTCCTCTCTTTCTTCTTCCTTGGATGACACCATTGATGGACCTTGGATCCTTCCTTGACTCACTTCTTTGCTGATCCTCGCAGCCAAACGAGGCCACGGTCCTCTTCCTTGCTTCCTCCCCGTACTCCCTGCCACCGGGCACAGTTGTCTAGCCCCGTCCTCAACTCCAAACTCCCTCACCGGAGTTCTTCTCCTCCAAGTCCAGCAACCACGCCGGCCACCTCCACCGACCCCTTCCCCGACTCCGCCAGCCATTCTTCCCTCGACACACTAATCAAACACCACCATCACCTTCAGTGGGGTACAGCGAAACTTCCCAAACCCTTAGAAGCAAGCTTCGACCCTCTTCACGCCAAGCCGGCGACCCATCAACGTCGGGTTCGCCGGTTCTCCGCTGACCACCTCCGTGCATCACCGTGCCAAGAAAATGCCTCCTCCACCTTCAGTGCACCAAGCGGAAGCCCCTCGACACCTTGGCTTGAAGCTTGGAGCACTGAGCCTCGCCGGCCTCCTCCGTCATCCTCCTACTGCCAACACAAATAGAGAAGAAGAAGAATGAAGAAGAAGAATGAGAAGAGAATAAGAACCTAATCACAGAAGAAATAAAATTCCAAGGACTGATTTGCAAGGTCTTAGGGACCTAATTGCAGGGATTCAAGGACTAGTTTGTAATTTTGCTTGAATTGGTTTCTAAATTTGTTGCTAAGTAGCTTCTAGTGCCATAACTTATCCAATATCCCTGTTAATGTTCAATTGTGCTTTCTTATTCAAATATTTGATTACTATTTGATTATTAGTTCTGAGCATTATATTACCAGTTAAGTATTTAAGAATTTCTTCAAGCACTTGATCTCATCGCCTGATTTCATGAGTTCGAATGTCTTCTTCTGAATTAGATCACACCTTACAGCAAATCAATATAATCTAGTTCTTGGACTTAAAATCCAAATCGTGGTATTTGTGCATTTTTCTTGCTCCTACAGATGACCTCAGATTTTTTTCATCAATTAGAGTTATAAATTTTGAATGTAAACGTGCTTTTATCGATCATACTACGATGCGAAATGAACTTTAAAACACTGTAGGAGATCGTCAACATTTTGGAGTCGTTGCCGGAGAGCAACGCACACTTATCACTATTATTTCTAATTTTATTTCTTATTTCTGACATATCTTCCTTGTTTTGGTTATTTTGCAAATTGAATCTGATTGGGGCATCTGGCTTCTCTAATCTCTGGACAACCACTCCGCGGCAAGTAACTCTCTCTCCTCTCTTCTTAATCCCCTCTTTCCTAATACAAATAAAATAAAAAGGGGTAACAAAAAAGATTTGGATTCAACCTTGCTATATTTTCTTAGAAATGTCATTTGTGGCAAGAATTTCTAATTTCTGAACATTAACTGTGGTCAAGGAGAAACATCTGTTTAGAAGACACGACCCAACAATTTCTAAACCTATAGGAACTTATTTGAGAACCCTTGGACTAGCACATTCTTTGATTGTGTCCAAAGGGAATATTGAACTTAAAATTGGACGCCACTTTAAAGCCAAATTAGGGTTAAAATTTTAGAGCTATCTAATACACATTTGCAAACTATAAAGGAAATTATTATCCGCATTGTGTGCCACCTAAGCCTTGTTTGAATCAATTTATAATTCAAACCCTAAAACACAAGCTCTAAGATCACTTGAACCCTAAAAGAGGTGACTTAATAACCTGCTTATCAAACCAAAACAAGGTGATTCGGGTGAGTTAACCCAGATTGCATCCTCAACATTAGGATAAGTCAGGTGAAGTTGGTTCACTTGGTGAACCAATCAACCTAGAAATTAGGTCACAATTGGAATCAAATTCTTAATCAAGTAATAATTTAAGACACAAATAGGCTTAAAATCTGGTAGACCTAGGACCCAATTCACACGTATCCGGTCTACTTAGAACCGCAGTGACAAGAAAGGTCAGGTGGGGGAAACCCTCTACCATATAGGGGTCTTCGTGGAACTCACCCTTTCTGGCTGCCCAAGTAATTCTCAGGCAAGTGGATTTGTGATCTAGAGGCCATTTACCTCGAATAAGCCTAAGCCATCCAAACATATTTTGGTGTCTCGATTGGGTCTGATTGAAATCTAGTCCCTCATCTTTTCTGTAGTCCATGCACAATAAAAGGTCCTTAAGACCTCCTTTAGTAGTTCACTCACGTCAGGGCCAACACCCGACTAACTTGTTTGGGTCTTCCTCTAATTCGATCCCTATCTCCTCTAACCCATCTACATCCAACCTAGGTTCTCCGTTTTCTGATTCCGACTCAATGGAGAACCTTGGTCCAGAAGGAGGAGATGGCATCCAGCACCTGCAGAACTAGATTAAAACTCTCACAGATCTTATCAATGGGTTGGCAAACCCTAGAGCAGGTCCACAAATGCGGGATCACTATAATCCCGCAGGAGTGGCTATCGAGCCCAGAGTGTGTATTCTGGTTGGGGGACCGAAGATCAAGCTCAAGCTAAATATTATCAACTTAATTCCCCATTTCCATGGGATGGGTTCTGAAGAGCCATTCCAACACATTCAAGAGTTGAAACATTTGGCCCAGACTCTTG
This sequence comes from Thalassia testudinum, assembly GCA_037157565.1. Taxonomy (NCBI): domain Eukaryota; kingdom Viridiplantae; phylum Streptophyta; class Magnoliopsida; order Alismatales; family Hydrocharitaceae; genus Thalassia; species Thalassia testudinum. The sequence goes on from JAZHRO010000013.1 coordinate 125,886,364, forward strand.
GGCCAATTATTCAAAACCAGAACACTCTGCTCATGAAGGAGTTCCCTTTCTCGCTTAAACAGAAAGCTGCCCATTGGTATCAATCTCTGAATCGACCGATCAATACATGGGATGAATTACAAGCTGAATTTCTAAGGAAATACTTCCCAGTAGGGCGTACTAATGCCATGAGGCATCAAATTACGCATTTTCAACAAAATAAAGGGGAACCAATTCATGAGGCATGGGATCGATTTCTCGATCTTATGTGAAAATGCCCACATCATGGAGTTCCTAAATGGGAATAGGTCCAATCTTTTTATCGAGGACTCCATGAGGATATCCTACTTTTCGTCGATGCAATCTGTGGAGGCAACTTTATGGGCAAACATGAGGACACCATTAGGGAAATTCTCGAAAATATGTCTGAGAATTCCATAAACAATGCGTCCATGGGTATGTTCAACAGGACAACTACCCGTGCATCGACGAATACACGTGGGATACATGAGGCACAAGACCTATCCTCCTCTGTTGACATGGAAATTCTGGCCAGTCGATTGGATGAGGTCTCAATAATAGAGAAGCTTGATGATTTGACTCGCCAGCTGCAAAAGGTCACTTCTTCTCAACAAAACACACATGCACAGCCGCCCGCAGGGAGGGAGGTCGTGCATAATATTCACCACACTAGGATGGATATAAATCCATCTTCTTCTAACTCAGGTTTTAGAGGAAACTCTGAACCTGTTTATCCTAGTTGGGGGTCCTCTGAACCCCATTATTCTGATTTTTCCAGAGCTACTCATCCCTGTCAGGAACTCCATGCCATCCAGAACAACCCCTATTCCAATTCCTACAATCCTGGATGGCATAATCATCCTAATTTTTCCTGGTTAGGGAACTCTTATCCTCAAAATCCTAGACCTCAATATCCAACCCAACCACAGAATTCGCACTCATATCAACTAGCTCAACCTAGGCCCAATACAAATTTTCAATTTAGGCCTAATAAAGATGATCAAATGAGCACGATTCTTCAAACATTGGCTAATATGCAGAAGACCAATGCTACTATGCAAAGGCAGCATACCGCGAATATGGCAGATATGCGCAATCAAATTGCACAAATGGCTGGGACTCGCCAGCCAAGCACATTACCCTTGCAACCACTGCCAAACCCTAACAATGTACTGAACCAGAAGTATGTTGTGAACCCAAAACAGGGCTAAATCCACTATGTACAACCAAACCCTTCTGCACCTTTATATCAAGACGAGTCAAAAGCATCAACTTCTGTACTTGATACATCTTAGCAGTAGCAGTCACCTATCCTACCCACTCCTCCATATCCTGCAGCATAACATTCTGTAACAACCCACAGCGGTAAACGTACTAAGGACCCTGAGCCTAAGAGATACACTAAACCTAAACCTAGTACATCTCAATCCGAGGTGATAATCAAGGATAACCAAGGATCGACAAAACCCACTCTAGATGAGCCTAGGACCATGATTACGCAGCAATCATAGGTCTAAATTATCCAGAATTAGTCTAGGACTTATCATAAGTTAGGGTAGTTCATGCATCCATAAGAATTATTTGCATCTTTACTATTCTTCCTATAGCTATGCATAGAATAATGCTATAATATACTAATTAGGTGCATTATATAAATTGCACGAAATAAGAAGCTCAGGAGCTGTGACTGGTCACTTCCGCAGTGTTTTAAAGATATGTTCGTTGTAGTATGTTGCAAAAAACAATGATCAATTTAATTTATTTATTACTCGAAATTTAGAATGTTCCGAGGTCGAACTCAGGGAGCAAACTTAGTTCTAGAAGCATAAAAATTCACAATCCACTACAATATACTGCTTTACAAAAATTAAAGAGAGAGGGAATAAAAATCTTCTTCTCTTCTTTTCTTCTCTCTTCTTCTTTCTTTCTCTCTTCAGATGTCTGACTCCAGGGTCAAACGACTTAAACTCCACTTGCTACAATGCTTCTTCTGCTGGTTCTTGGCTTCTTCTTTTCTTCTTCTCTGCTGCTTCTCTTTCTCTTCTTCTTCTATGCAAGGCCTTCTCTGTCTTCTTCTTTGCCTTAGGCTTCAGCTGCATCTTCAGCTCCTTCTTCCTTGGCCTCTCTTTGCTCCAGCTTCTTCTTCTGTTGCAACTCCTCCTTGGCTTCTTCTTCTTTCTTTTCTTCAGCCCTCCTCATTCTTCTTCTTCAGCTTCTACTCCTCTGTGAAGCTAAGTCCTCAGCTGCTCCTCCTCCTTTCTTCTTCTTCTTCTTCTCCTGCTTCCCTGCACAGTGTAAGGTTAGGCAAAACCTAACCCCTACCCTCCCCACGTCTCTCTCTCTCAAATGCACTCCAGGGTTCGCTCTCCCAGAGCCTTAATCGGGTAAGCGGGTCGGGTGACGTGCCTAGGACCAAGCGCATCGGCGTGGGTGGTGCACGAGGTGTGCACAGGTAGTTGAGTCAGGCCAGGTCCACAGAGGCGTGGGTCACGAACGAGGCCGATTCAGTTCGAGTGAGAGGGACCTCACCCCGTGATTCGGAGACGAATAGGTACTGGCAAGAATTCAACTTATGCAGGTGTTGCGCCTCAGAACTTTCCGAGGTGGGACTAAACATCCCACCCTTTCTCACGCTCCCGCAGCAGCAAGCGCAAGCAATTGCCACTCCGAATCACAGGGTCTTCGCTGCCAATCGAAGACCTGGAGTTGCACTCGGAGGTCTTCCGCGCAACCTGGGTGTGTCCCCTGGAGCAGGAAGGGCTTGGAGCTGCTTGCGAGCTCGCTCCAAGCTCGGCATCAATGGCGGAGGAAGCTCGAGACCTAAAATCAGTATACGGCCTTGCGACCCTGTCAAAACGCTCGGCGAGCTTCACCAGAGCACGGCGAATGTGATGGGAGTGGTGGTGCGGCGTGATAGTGGCCGTGAATGCATTGCTAGGTCAAACTGTGTGCATGTTGGTGGGTGTGTTTGGGAGAAGTGTGTGGAGTGTGGTGGTTGATGGAGAGGGGGAAAATTATCAGTGATAGGTGGCGGAACTTCTGGGGTGTTTGGCGAGGTGGATGGGCGAGTGGAATGACGGGAGCACCTCGCCAGAGGTCTGGCCGGAGGTGGAGAAGGTGGTGATGGACAGTGGATGTTGAGGGGTCGAAACAACAAATTAACAGGGGGGAAATAAAGGGGAGAGTAAGCAAAACTTATCTACGAGTCCAGAGTGAAGGGGGAGGTGCGGAAGTGGCGAGCGGCTGGGGCTACCATCGTCGGAGATGAAGGTGCCAGGGGAGAGAGCGATGATGACGAAAAGGGATCGGAGAGTGCCCGCTGGTATGGCGCAGCACTGTAGAGGATGGCGGAGTTAACCCTGCCACTGGTATGGTGGCAGGGCAATGAGAGAGGAGAGGGAGAGTCGCCGGAAGCTCTGGCAGTTGGCTGGAGTTGGGAGGAGACGAAGAGGAGGGGGAATCTCAGGCCAAACGAAGCTTGGGAGAAGCGGCAGAGCATGCTGCGTGCTGCTTCTTAAATAAGCATGGGCAGGCCGGCAGGCGCACGAGAGTAGGGCGAAAAACCCCACTGAAGACGTGGCCAGTCGAAGACCCATACCTCTCGCGCGTTCGCACGAGAGGTATGGGTGCCGGCAGGGCATGGGAGGTGGTCCATGCGGAAGAGGACAATGCAGGGAATCCTCCTCTCGTTTCTAGGGCTGGCTCCCATGCCCTACGCGGCACCATCCTCCTTGCAAAGTTGCTGAAAGTATAGCCTGCTGCTGCGGGTGGCAGAGGGATCGGTTCACAGAAAATGATAGGAAAGTTGAGGGGATAAGTGCAAGAGTTAAAAAAGTTAAGGGTCATAAAGTAATTATTGAGGACCAATTTATAAAGTGGGTCAAGGCAACCCTTCCTTAGGTCCAAATTTTGGTATAACCCTAATTTGGACCTACAGAATCCAATGGTGAGGTTAGATTTTATGTTTGACCATGTTTGATTGGATATTTTGCACAAAAACCCAAATTAGGTCAAAAATTGGGTATAATTCTCAATCTATGTCAAGATAGGTTCCAATGGCCAAATTGAAGCTTCTAAACCCTAGGGAATATTTTTTCATAAATTTTAGAGGGTTTAATTGATTTTTATCCTTCCTGAAACTTTGTGAATTAAAGCAGATTTGTTTTAGGGTTATAGAATGTCATTTAATTCCCAAATTTTGCAATAACCCTTTCCTAATTGAATCATCCCACTTTTTCTCTTATTAAGCCTATTTGACCTATGTCTAGACCCTTAGAAATCCCGTTTATGTACTGCATTGGTAAAATTACAGTTTTACCCCTTGTGAATTATTTTATACTCAAATTTGTAATTCCCTGATTTAGGCTTTCCCTTAGGTTTTGTAGGAGCTTTTGTACACTTATTTAGGTCAAAATGCGCTAGTTAGGGTTCATGATGAGGTTCTCAACAAGCTGGATCTGAGATTGGATCTGAAGTTCGACCTGAAGCAAAAGACCAAGAATAAGATGTAGTAGACAATAATGTAAGGGGTTGAGGTATGCTATTCTGTTAAGTAGGAATAAAGCAGTAAACTACGAAAAACTTAGGTCCATCCTTACCCTAGGATAGCTTAGAAGCTTCCCCAAGCCTTAGCCACCCTTAGATTAGGTCACTATACCCTAGGAAGCCCTAAAACCCTATTTCCAGCCTACATCTGAACGTCCAGATGAGTTACAAGACGTTTAGAACCCTTAGCCACAACCCGCGCACCTAAAATCCACTTCTGCAGCATTTTAAGATGTCCAGACACTCAGTCTGGATGTCCAATTTCTGCAGATAGAACCTTAATTCTTCCTTGCCTCTATTTGGACATCCAGACAACAAGTCTAGACGTCTAACTTTTCATTTTAAGACATCTAATAACTTTATTAAACGTTTGGAACCGCTCTCTAGTTCCTGTTTTTGAATTCAAGCTTTGATCTTGAATTCCTAGGTCCCTAAACCTAATTCCAACCCATAGGAACCTAAATTAAGGTACTCTAACCCTAGTACATCACCTCTAGACCTCCCTAAGGATCTAATTAAGTCCTCACTAAACCTAATTGACTTGGATCTTAGTCAATTCCATAATCCTATTCAATTTGACTCATTGAGTCCAATTGAGCCCTAATCTCGGCACACACTGTCCAATTGGACTCAGTGAGAGTCCAATTGACCTAGACCTACCTTAATTGAGTTTTTTTACTCTCAATTAGGGTTTCACACATCCAATTAAACTTGTATCAAGTTTAATTGCATTTTACCTTAATGAATTAGGGTTTACAACCCTAATTTGAGTCCTACCCTGACCTAAACCCACTAGAACCTAACCTAATCAACCTAGCCACCTAGGTTTCGACCCACACACACCATCTACACGAAAATACCTAGCCTAGAGTTCTCTAGAACTCTCTACCATGTGTTGTTGCCTTGGTTACTAAATATAGCAACCAAGATGCATTCAATTTTTAGATCCACCAAATGTGGATCTAAAAACCACCCATCCATCCTCTCTCTCACTCTCCCATGAGCTCCCACCATAGGCGTCTCTAGAGAGTTCCACACCTCTTTAGAGAGTCTCTTGGGGTCTACTTAAAGGACCTTTGGGTGGCCATTTACACCCATCTAGTTTTAGCTTCATTCCACCTCCATTACACCACCTCCATCTTCACGACCACTCCATGGCATCCCCATCACCTCCACACCAGGCCTAGATCACCTCCAACCTCTCTCCAAGGGCCGACCTAAGCACCATTGGCCGCCCCTCCTCCTCTCAACCAAGTCAAAGGCCATCGGAGCTACCTCCGAATGCCGTTCATTCTGTTAGCTAGATAAGTAGCGCAGTTCTTCGTAGATTAATGCTTTATTACTACTTAGTAGTGTAGGTCCATATTCCCCCCCAATGATGCATGCATAATCCCCCCATAGATTCATGTATGCTGTTGTTTTCTGTTAGCTAGTTTATTGCTTTCAAGCTTCCCTATACAAGCTTTCCGCGAGCTTCACTCTGTAGCCACCATGATGCAATCAATGAAATCATCTTTTATATATCTCTTTGTCTATGTGTGAAAATTACCATGAGCTGATTACCATATTTCCTTGTGATTAAAGTTGCATGCACGAAATTTGTATTCATTTGCAACTAAGCATGTCGTGCATCAATACGAATTATTGTAAACTGGCATGCATTTCTGAATAAGTAGAGCGAGCTACATTGAATTCAAACTACATTTTCTAAACGCCTCCCAGAGATGAACAACCGAGACTCAAGTCTCGTTATTTTATAAATTATTTTCGACGAGCATTTTCGCGCACTATACTACGACAAGATCTCTGTTTTCAAAACATGCGCGAAAACCGCCACTTGTCAAATGGCACCGTTGCCGGGGAGACAACAAAATTGATTTCGACCTTTTGAGCTTTTAGTGACAAATATTCCTCTGCCTGTTTGTTGGATGTGCAGGAAAGTAGGAAAAATGGGATCTGCACACAAATCGGGTATAGAAAAATCATCAAGTGCACATCTCCTCTTAGATTAGGATTTCCATTTTTCAAATCCTAGGTTAGATTTCCTTCTAGCAATTTCATTTGAAAAAAAAAAATCCTATTCATTTTCATGAAAAAAGAAATCAAAAAAAAAAAGTCTAGGTAGTTAGATTAGGTTTCCGTTTGAATCATAGGTTAGTTTGCTTGAAAAAAAAAAAGAAAAAAAATTGAAAAAAAAAGCTTTTCCCTTCAAAAAAATTCAAAAGTTTTTGAAAAAAAAAATTGAAAAGAAAAACAAATCATTTTGGAGGAAAGTTTGAATTTTGAATTCAAACACCTTTTAAAAGCTTTCCCACCATTCTCTCATTTTCGTTCATATTTTAGATTTCAACTTAAAAATTTAATTGTCGAAAAATTAATGAGCAAAAAATTTTGAAATTTGAGTTATACCTTCATTTTCAAACCATCTTTCAAACGACACCATTCATTTGAAGAAATTCAAAGTAGAAAATTGTTAAAAGTTTGTGAAGTGCAAGGGGGTCAGAGTGACCCAAATTTGAAATTTTTTAAAATTCAAAAATCAATTCCAAGCAATCCGCTAATTTGTTTTGACTACAAATGGTGGTGTTTGAAAGCTTATCTCATTAGCTTTAATTTTCATATTTTTCCTGAATTTTTGAAGACCATTTGATACTGTTTCAAAGTAGAAAATCCACCAAGGGTCAAAATTCCAAATCTGACCCCCTGACATTTAAGAATCTCTATAAATTCGATTGAAATAGTAAAAATTATAAAAAAATATTCTATAAAAATATAATTGAAAAAGGAATCTACTTGCCAAATTTCAACTTATTCTGATTCCAATTTTCATCAGAGCATTGTTCTTATTTTCGTGGTCTGCTAAAGAAGAAAAAAAACCTAGAATTGCATAAACCCTACATTACACCTTTAGGGTTACACTCTAGAGACCATACATTTGGGCTATACTAGATTTAGTCAAGTCTAGTGTTTGGCCAGTAAGCTTGGTCACCTTATGGGCCACTCACCAAACCCCAGTGAAAGAAAAAGGGTTAAAATAAATTGTAAAACACAGAATAAACTCGAATTCGTTGTCATACTACTGGGTGTTTTCAACCTCTCTGGCCAAACCTGGTGACTAAGTCTACAAGGTAGTGTCAAACAACTGTGGCTCGGGGGTCAATGGAACCGAAGGCGTGAGCCGAAGGAAGAACCTTCCCCTTAATCCCCTCGTACCCAGACTAGCTAAGTTAGCTTGAGAGGTGGGAATTACTTTCAGTCGATTGAACTACGAATTTTCTCTTCAGGAATTAGAATTTTAAATGAAAAATCTGGTCATCTAATCATAAGGACCATCTGATTGACATGGCCTTAGCCTTGTCTTGCTGGCTGCACCAACCTAGGGGTTGGTTGGTGCATGCGATGAAGGAGGTCACTCAAACCTTGATTGGTTGGACCTTGGGAGCCGCTCCCAAGGAGGTGAGTCACTTCGCCGGGCCATCTTCTCCCCCACCCTCTTCTTCTATTTGCTTAGCCGTAATGGCTAACCCTGGATCTGGACCTAATCAGGATCCAGAAGAGCTAGACCCACGAGCTTATCTGAGAGCCCGAGTCACTGAATCAACTCAACCTTGGGATCAGAACCCAAGATGGCGAAGATGACTTTTCGCTTCTCCTGATCCTTCTCCTCGGTTTATCGAAATGGTTAACCCATATCCTGACCATGGATATTATGACTCGTACTATTCAACTCCTCAAAGGACCGCATCTTATAACCCAGGATATGGATTTCACACTCCTACATCTCACCCATGGAATATGGGTAGACATGATTCGCCCCCTGGAACCCCTGAAGAACTACCAGCGCATATGCGACCCCATTACTAAATACAGAGAACCATAGCTAGCGCTAAGGAAAAGGCCGCAGCCTATCTTTACGAAATCCAAGCTATCACTGATTTGAACCAAGGATGAAGCTGGATTCCGTATCAACAAGCTGTGATGGAGCTCCTTCAGGGAACAGCAAGGATAACAAGGCTAATTGGACAAAATCGGGAAACTCAAGAACTACTACTTTTGAGATATCAAGTGGAAAATAGCCTTGAAGACCTCGAAGAATTTGAAATGACTACGCCGAACGGACACACAGGAGATTCTCAGGAGAACATGCCGGAAGATAATTCAAGGGAAAAAGAATCCAGCTTGGATAAGAGAAAGGAGCAGGAAATATTCAGAATGGGTTCGTCTAAGAACTCCATTCAGGAAACTGAGGAGGAAAGGATTGATATCTCCAGGACTGAGCCACAATCGGATTATCCTGAATCATGGGAGATACCTCTTGGGTTAGATAACCCAACCATGATAAGGGAAGTAGATCCATTTGAGGATATGGATCTTGAGGCAAACATTACATGTGACACTACTGATCAGTCTAGGCCACTTCCCATTGTAGGTGAACCTATGCTAGGGCCAACATCTTCTGATCTGCACTCTTCTTTCACCTACATCCCTAATGCGGATGCTAGAGATTAAGATGACACTTTCTATCCCTGATCCTGACATCCGAAGACCAGAAGTAGCTATGGATGACTTGACCGAAGAAATAAATATGCTACCTGAGGCAGGAATTACTGAGGAGCCCAACGCATACGAGGGTGAAGCTTTGAGCAGAATGAGCTGGGGACGCACCTACCATCCTAGTCAATCTAATGGATGGTTTGACTCCGAGCCTGAAGAGTCAGCCTCTGATGAATCAGAGATGAGTACTAATGAGGACGAAGAAATTTTTGACGAGGATTTCAGTGACCTCCCCACAGATCTTCTACTTCCATGGATACCCCCATATGATCCAGAGCTTGAAGAGGGCATGATCTTTGATGTCAATTATCGTTATGAGGATCCCTATGACTCAGATTTTGGTTCTGAGATACATGTTGATCTACTCCCTCAGCAACTTCCTGCTGAATTATGGGACATGATAAATTAGCTGAATCAACATCATGATCCCCCCTCTGATTATCTGTTATTTTCCACCACTACTCCACACTTTCTTATAGCTAGACTTTTTGGAGTAGGGGTGCACAATCAGCTGGTTTGCATCTCAAACCACTAATTCTAGGAGCATACGAGCATATCTTTCTCTTAATCTTGACCAGCTCCTATGCTAGAACTGATACATCTGATTGAGTTTTCACCCAACTAGAGGCGTTAAACTTAGCATCTACCCCACATTCTACCATCACCTATACATACCATTTTTATACATAGCATATTTTTCTTTTAGCATATTTCCTTTTTGCATATTGCATACTGTCAGGTTGGCCAGTGCTGAACGTTAAACTTCATGAGCAATTTCAGGTGATTTCTACCCATTTACTCCCTGTTGTATTTATTTTCTTTTATATTCATGCATGAGGACATGCAAGAACTTAGGCATGGGGGGGTAGATAAGACAAAACTAAAAATTTTTACGCCAACATTTAGGAAAACTCGAAGCTGCATGTCAAACGTACTTTAGGACCCTACATAAAAGAATAACCGACTCCACCTCCAATGCTCGCATTGGAGCTAAAAATCAACCGCAACAGCCACTTCCAACTCACTCGCTCACCTTTTGTTCTAAATTTAGGGTCGAGCTGAATGTAACCCGAAAGGGAAATTTCATGAAGTACGAATATAAGAGGTTACTTGTTATAGAATATATACATAGTGCATCCATGAATAAGATTATCTTATTAAGAAAATACATTATGGATTTTATCCTCTAGTTGATTCCTGTAATCTGGAATCCAGTACAACTTTTCACACACACGTAGAATTTGCAATGGATTTACAATGAAGGATGATAAACGTCTTTAGTCTGTCGAGAAGAAGCAGTGCTTCTTTTTCTGAACCCTTGGACAATGTTTTGGGAGCTAGGCAAATTTTCTTCCAAAAATCCACCAAATAGTGTGAGATGAGAATAGAGAGTACTAGTGCTCTAAGATTAGTGCAAGGAATCTGGAATCCTAGATAATTAAGTGATGATACTTACAGATTAGGCATAGTTTTCACTCTCGGTTCCTATGTTTACATTTTTGGGCGAAATTTTGAGAGCCACCAAATAAGGCAAATGTGCAGAGAGCGAGTTTTCATAAAACTAGGGCTAAGGTGGATGGTTACGACCATTCTTTACGGAATCCTCAGCTAAAGGAGGATATTGATGTCAAGGTCAGAAATACACCATCCTATCCATCTCTCTGGATGTCGTGAGTAGGCACTTCCACCAAATAAACCATCCAATGTCTCTTGAGTACCACCAATCCCTAATAATGATTCCTCAATAAAGTTCATGAATGTATGCTAATTTGTGTTGTGTTAAAAAAAAATTATACATAGAAAAAAAATGGAAAAAAATGAAAAAAAATGAAAAAAATGTAGGAAAAAATTTAGAAAATGAAGAAAAAGAAAGAAAAAAAGAGTATGTGAATATTTAGTATTTATTTCAGTTGCATTAAGGCAATACCAACAAATAAATTTGGGATCTACCAAATAAGGCCTTAACCTATCCTTCTATGTTTCTGACCGCCCGAATTCTGGTTGAAGAATTCCGACTTAGTGTTAGGGTTATGGAACTCAATTAAAGTGTTAATGCCAAGTGAGACCACCAAATACGGATCATACGTGAGAATCTGGTGAGATTGTGAGCTCTAAAAAAAAAAACAAAGAAAGTAAGCGAGAATGAATACAAAGGAACCAAAAGAGAGCATAATTTTTCTTGTCTTTCTCTGAGATGAGTTACTTGATAATCCAAGAATCTAGATTTTGAAGAACTAATTTCTATGTAACACCAAGTGAGAGTGAGCCACCAAATAAATACCCACATCCCTCAGACATTCTCTACCCAAGCTTAAAGCCGGGGTGGAATTCAAAGAATATCTTGAATACCCCAAGGAAAGAAGTCGGCCTATCCCAATAGAATTTTTTTTACTAGGGGTCAAGTACAGCTTTAGAGGTGAATCAGGTCTTTCACTCAAATCCGTTGCAAAAGCTACATAGCTGCACTTTCACATTTGTCTAGATTTCTAGAGCATAGGATAAAAACAAAAAGGAGAAAGATCTCTAGGCATACACTTGATAAAATAATCAATCCCTTAGGGACCCTTCTGTGAATAATTTAGTTTTGCATTTGCTAGGGACTAGCAAGATTCAGGAATGGGGGTATAATTGCGCAGCAATCATAGGTCTTAATTGTCCAGAATTAGGTTAGGACTTAGCATAAGTTAGGGTAGTTCATGCATGCAAAAGCATTATTTACATCTTTACTATTCCTCCTATAGCTATGCATAGAATAATGCTATAATATACTAATTAGGTGCATCATATAAATTGCACGAAATAAGAAGCTCAGGAGCTGGATCTGAGAGTAGATCTGAAGCTGAACCTGAAGCCAGAGTTGCAGCAGAGCTGGAGTAAAAGACCACGAATAAGATGTAGTAAACAATAATGTAAGGGGTTGAGTTATGCTATTTTGTTAAGTAGGAATAAAGCAGTAAACTACAAAGAACCTAGGTCTATCCTAGTCCTAGGATAGCCTAGAAGCTTCCCCAAGCCTTAGCCACCCTTAGATTAGGTTATTGTACCCTAGGAAGCCCTAAAACCCTATTTCCAGCCTCCATCTGGACGTCCAGAACCCTTAGCCATAACCCACGCACCTAAAATCCACTTCTACAGCATTTTAAGATGTCCAAACACTTGGTCTGGACGTCCAATTTCTGCAGATAGAACCTTAATTCTTCCCTGCCTCTGTTTGGGCATCCAGACAACAAGTCTAGACATCTAACTTTTCATTTTAAGACATCTAATAACTTTATTAAACATTTGGAACCGCTCTCTAGTTCCTGTTTTTGAATTCAAGCTTTGATCTTGAATTCCTAGGTCCCTAAACCTAATTCCAACCCATAGGAACCTAAATTAAGGTACTCTAACCCTAGTACATCACCTCTAGACCTCCCTAAGGATCTAATTAAGTCCTCACTAAACCTAATTGACTTGGATCTTAGTCAATTCCATAATCCTATTCAATTTGACTCATTGAGTCCAATTGAGCCCTAATCTCGGCACACACTGTCCAATTGGACTCAGTGAGAGTCCAATTGACCTAGACCTACCTTAATTGAGTTTTTTTACTCTCAATTAGGGTTTCACACATCCAATTAAACTTGTATCAAGTTTAATTGCATTTTACCTTAATGAATTAGGGTTTACAACCCTAATTTGAGACCTACCCTGACCTAAACCCACTAGAACCTAACCTAATCAACCTAGCCACCTAGGTTTCGACCCACACACACCATCTACACGAAAATACCTAGCCTAGAGTTCTCTAGAACTCTCTACCATGTGTTGTTGCCTTGGTTGCTAAAAATAGCAACCAAGATGCATTCAATTTTTAGATCCACCAAATGTGGATCTAAAAACCACCCATCCATCCTCTCTATCACTCTCCCAAGAGCTCCAACCATAGGCGTCTCTAGAGAGTTCCACACTTCTCTAGAGAGTCTCTCTTGGGTCTACTTAAAGGACCTTTGGGTGGCCATTTGCACCCATCTAGCCTTCCATCTAATTTTAGCTTCATTCCACCTCCATCTTCACGAGCACGCCATGGCATCCCCATCACCTCCACACCAGGTTTAGATCACCTCCAACCTCTCTCCAAGGGCTGGCCTAAGCACCATTGGCCGCCCCTCCTTCTCCTCTCAACCAAGTCAAAGGCCATCGAAGCTACCTCCAAATGCCCTTCATTCTGTTAGCTAGATAAGTAGTGTAGTTCTTCGTAGATTAATGCTTTATTACTACGTAGTAGTGTAGCTCCATATTCTCCCCCAATGATGCATGCATAATCCCCCCCATAGATTCATGTATGCAGTCGTTTTCTGTTAGCTAGTTTATTACTTTCAAGCTTTCCTGTACAAGCTTCACTCTGTAGCCACCATGATGCAATCAATGAAATCATCTTTTATATATCTCTATGTCTATGTGTGAAAAAGACCATGAGCTGATTGCGATATTTCCTTATGATTAAAGTTGCATGCACAAAATTTGTATTCTTTTGCAACTAAGCATGTCGTGCATCAATACGAATTATTGTAAACTGGCATGCATTTCTGAATTAGTAGAGCGAGTTAGATCAAATTCAAATCTACATCTTTTAAACACCTCCCAGAGATGAACGACCGAGACTCAAGTCTCATTATTTTATAAATTATTTTTTATGAGCATTTTCGCGCACTATACTACAACGATATCTCTATTTTCAAAACATGCACGAGAACCACCACCTGTTAGACCACACCTTTTCCCAAGGCTGTTGTCTTCGCCCTGGAAAAATTTTGATCATACCTTCTCAGGTCCCGCATAATCATATACTCGGACCACACTGCAATACAACACTTAGTCGCCAAGAGGGACGTGAAGCCTCGTTTGATTCGTTGGATCTTGCTTCTGCAAGAGTTTGATTTAGAGATTCGCGACAAAGCAGGTAGACAGAACGTAGTTTTAGATCATCTTTCCCGCCTTCCCTCGTCTATCATTGACCCTTCAGTGCCTATTACTAAGCAATTTTTGGATGAGCATCTTATAGGCGTAGACGTTGGGCTTCCCTGGTACGCAAACATTGTTAACTACTTGGCATCAAACCAGATTCTGTCTGATTTGCCCAAAGCCAAAAAGGATAAATTGATTTCAGACACCAAGTATTACTTCTGGGAAGATCCATATCTTTTTCGCATCGAAGCAAATCAGATCATCGGAGATGTATTCCTGACATAGAAGTCAATGATATTATTTCATTTTGTTATGACCAGACCTGCGGTGGCCATTTTTCTAGGCATAAAACTGCAATCAAAATCCTCCAAAGCAGCTTCTATAGGCTGACCTTATTTAAAGATGCTCACAATTACTGTAGGGCATGCACTCGTTGCCAAACCTTAGGCAACACGGGCCATCGCAATATGATGCCCTTGAACCCAATCATCATGTGCGAAATTTTTGATATTTAGGGGATTGATTTTATGGGCCCATTTCCAAACTCAAACAACTTTGAATATATTCTCCTTGCTGTGTACTATGTGTCAAAATGGATTGAAGTTGTTCCAACCCGAACCAATGATCATAAGGCCCTTATCAGGTTTATCCACTATAACATCATTTCCCAGTTCAATATCCCTAAAGCGATTATCTCTTATGAAGGGACCCATTTTGTGGATGTGCATTTTCAGTCCATGCTTAGAAAATACGGGGTATCTCACCGCATTTCTATCATGTATCATCCACAAACAAATGGACTAGCCAAGCTGTCAAATCGAAAATCAAAAAGATTCTGCAGGTCACTGTTCGACCTAATAGAAAAGATTGGTTAACTCGACTTTCGGAAGCATTATGGGCTTATAGGATCGCCCATAAAACCTAATTAGGAATGTCTCCTTTCAAGACTGTTTATGGGAAGGCGTGTCACCTTCTTATAGAAATGGAGCATAAAGCCTATGGGGCAGTATGGAAATGCAACCTGTACCTCGGAAAGGTAGGCATTCACCGTCGCCTGCAAATAGGCGAGCTCGATGAGTTACGCAACGACGCGTACAATAACTCGCGAATTTACAAGGAACGAATAAAGGCCTTACATGATAAGCACATTTCACAGAAGTCATTCAGTCCTGGTCAGAAGGTACTTCTATTTGATGCCTGTCTCAAACTGTTCCCAGGCAAGCTCAGATCTAAATGGACTAGACCATTTCTTGTAAGGAGGGTCTTTGGTAATGGAGTTGTAGAAATCTCACCTCCTGATCTTGACTCTATACTATTTGTTGTTAATGGCCAACGTCTCAAGCCTTTTCTTGAACTTCATGACTTGAGCCTAATCGGCGAGTCTCTTGACCTCTATTCCATCTGAGTCGCATTGCACCCAGCTGATGGCGGTAAACTTAGCGCTTAACTAGAGGCAACCCGTCATTCTCTTGAAAAACCTCGAGACCTTTATTAATATATTTGAAATTCATTCTTACGAGACTTTAGGGTTCCTAATTTAAGAACTAACCTGTTCTAAAATTATGAACTAAGCCGAATATAAACCCAGCCTGTTTGCAATGAGGGCATTGCAACACTTAGGCATGGGAGAGAAAGAAAGAAAGAGAGGAAGGAAAAAAAAAATCAATAAACATTTTTAGTTTCTTAAAACCCTTGGATATTAAGTTATGGAGTCAGTCAAATCTTCTTCCATAAGATCCACCAAACAATTGTGAGGTGAGAAAAGAGTGTTTAATGGTGCTCTAAGTCTAGTATGAGGATTCTTAAGTTATGAATAATTAAATAATGATACTCGGAGTTAGACATAGTTTTCGCTCTCAGCTCCTATGTGCGAATATTTTGTGTGAATTCTTGAGAGCCACCAAATAAGGCAAATACGCAGATAATGGGTTCTAATAAAATAATGATTAAGGTGAATGGTTATGACCATTCTTTACGGGATCCTCGACTGAAGGAGGGTGCTAATGTCAAATGTCAGAAATATATTGTCCTATCCGTTCCTTCCCGACGCTGAGAGAAGGCATTTCCACCAAATAAGCCACACAATATCCTCTTAAACACCACCATTTCTCAATAATGCCTCATTAATGAAAATTGTTTTGTGTTGAGTTATATTGTTAAAAAATAATAATCAAGAAAGAGAAAAAGAGTGTGTTGGAGTTCATAGTTGTGCTTATGTGTTTTCATTATGAATAAATTTCATTGAGGCAGCATTACCCACTACCATTTATGATCCACCAAATACAGCATTGACCTACCTTTCTGTATTTCTGACTGCCCGAATACTGGTTGAGAAATTCCGACTTAGTTATAGGGTTATCAGAACTTAATCAAAATGTTAATGCCATGAGAGACCACCAAACATGTTAACAAATCTGGTGAGATTGTAAGCTCTTAAAAAAAGGGGGGAGAAGAGAAGAAAAAAGGGGGGAAAAAATAGTGAGTGAGCACAGGGAACTAAAGGAGAGGATAATTTTTTAGCATTTCTCCGAGTTGATTTGCTTAACAATCTAAAAATTTAGAGTCTGAAGTACTATATTATATGTAGCACCAAATGAGTGTGAGCCACTAAAAAAATAAAACCCTTCAACTCAGACATCTTCTACCTAGACCTAAAAGCTAGGGTTAAATCACAGATCATCTGCTATCCCCAAGGGAAGAAGTTTGCCTATCCTAATAAATCTGTACTAAGGGTTAAAAACAAACTATAAATGAGTATTGGTAAATGAAGAGGAGGAGAAGGAGAATAAATTCTTTTAAGCCAAATAACAAAAATACCCTTACACTAAACATCTAGGCTGAACTCCAGAATTTACTAAGAGACTAGCAAATGGCAGGCATGTGGGTATAATGGCATTGCCATCATTCACTATATCTAACATAATATGGCTAGGTCTTAAGGTTAAATTCACAAAATTAACACATTAAAGGATACAACTCAATCAGGGTGGAAGAAAGAGAAATTGATAAAAAAATTACGGATAATTCTGTAATTTTCACAGATAATTATAAATGCAGAATAATTGGAGGGTGAGACTAATCAAAGGTCAATTAAGCTTAATTGTTCTAAAAATAGGTTGGTATTGAATAATTCAAGATTTACACTCAATCTGAATGTTAATCCTTAACAAAATTGATAAATTTCCAACCCGCTTTAATTAAAATAGTTTCAATGGAAATAAATGTGAACTAAACTTTCTAAAAATCAACTAAAAATATTGTATAAGGTTTGGCACATCAATTTGATGATCAGAACTTGGTTTTACCTAAAACAGAATCACAGATGGGAATTTGTTACATTTTAGGTCTAATCGTAAATTGAAAATGCAAATGACATCAAAATCTAAAATTGAAGTCACCATTAAATTCCTCATGTCCAAATTAGGTTACCATAAAAATTTGGGCTCATTTAAACTTCATCTCGACTTAGTTTGTATTTTAACCCTTGAAAACCAATTCCCTTACAAATGAGCCCCTAACTTTTTATTTTCCTTACAAAGACCCCCCAGCTTCTTCATCTTCTTCACATTAAGGTCCTTCGACCTTCGAGGTAGCAATGGGGTGTGAAATGGCGAGTTTCACTCGCGTATTCTCGCCGCCTTAGTCCACGGCTTGCCTTGACGACTTGAGAAGATTTCTTCCCCTCAATGTTGCGCACCCACCGGCAGAAGCTTGATCGAAGAAAATCGCCTCTATCACCCACAATTGCCGGTTGAAGTTAGCGCCACTGTTGCAAGATTGTTGCAAGAAAATCTCGCAACAACCGGACACCAATGGCTCCTGTGCATAGCTATAAAGTCTCGCAAACTCCTTTCGAATTCAGTCGTCCAGAAATCGCACCTGTCCCACCTCTCTTTCTTCTTCCATGGGTGACACCATTGATGGACCTTGGAGCCTTCCTCGACTCGCTTCTTCGCTGGTCCTTGCAGCCAAACGAGGCCACAGTCCTCTTCCTTGCTTCCTCATCGTGCTCCCTGCCACTGGGCATAGTTGCCTAGCCCAGTCCTCCGCTCCAAACTCCCTCACCGGAGTTCTCCTCCATGTCCGGCAGCCACGCCGGTCACCTCCATCAACCCCTTCCCTGACTCTACCAACACTTCTCCACTGTCGATGCACTAATCAAACACCACCATCACCTTCAATGGGGCACGGCGAAGCTTCCCAAACCCTTAGAAGCAAGCTTCAACCCTCTTCACGCTAAGCCGGTGACCCATCAACGTCGAGTTCACCGGTTCTCCGCCGACCACCTTCGTGCATCACCGCGCCAAGCAAACACCTCCTCCACCTTTAATGCACCAAGCAAAAGCCCTCGACACCTTAGCTTGAAGCTTGGAGCACTGAGCCTCGCCGGCCTCCTCCGTCATCCTCCTACTGCCAACGCAAACAGAGAAGAAGAAGAAGAAAAAAGAAGGCGAAGAGAAGGACCTAATCGCAAAAGAAATAAATTTCCGAGGACTGATTTGCACCGCCGTAGGGACCTAAGTATAGGGATTCAAGGACTGGTTTGTAATTTTGCTTCAATTGGTTTCGAAATTAGTTGCTAAGTAGCTTCTAGTGCCATAACTTATCCAATATCCCTTTTAATGCTCAATTGTGTTGTTTTATTCAAATATTTGATTACTTTTTTATTATTAGTTCTGAGCATTATTCAAGCACTAGATCTCATCGCCTGATTTCATGAGTTCGAATGTCTTCTTCTGAATTAGATCACACCTAAAGGCAAATTAATATAATCTAGTTCTTAGACTTAAAATCCAAATAGTGGTATTTGCACATTTTTCTTGCTACCAAAGCCAACCTCGGATTTTCTTCATCAATTAGAGTTATAAATTTTGAATGCAAACACGCTTCTATCGACTATACTACGATGCAAAATGAATTTTAAAGCACGGTAGGAGCTCGTCAATAGCCTTTTCAAGACAATCTTTTAGATTTTTCAAGAAACACTCCACAAGATACATAAATCTAAATTGTATAGGTCCACCAATTCTCGCTTCATTTGCAAGATGCAATGTGAGATGAACCACTACATCAAAGAAGACCGAGGGAATAATTTGTTCCATCTTACAGAGAGTAGTGACTATTTATTTATCCCAGTGGTCAAACATATCAATTTGTAGTGTCTTTGAACAAACAGCTTTGAAAAATCTGCTCATTTCTGTGAAGGAACCAACAACTAGCTCAAGCAGTATCCCTCATATCGCCAGTGAAAATAATACTTGCACATAAATGTGGGAGTCATGACTTTTCAAGCCAAATATATTCTTCTGCACTTCATTCACACCATGAGAAAGTTATGAGGAAAAACCATCTGGCACTCGAATGTCCTTTAAGAATTAGAACAATCTACTCTCCTAATCCTGATTCAAGATGTAAATAACAAGTGGAAAGTAGCCATCGTCATCATGAATATGCATCTTACGACGAATCCCTAAATTCTTCATGTCTTTTCTTATTTTCACCGTGTCCTTTGGATTATCAGTCAAATTTAATACATATAAGATATTATCCATCACATTCTTTTCGATGTGCATAACATCTAAGTTATAACGTATTGTAAAATCTTTCTAGTATGGCAGCTCCATGATCAAAATCCTTTTCTTTCGAAACACAAAATTTTTCAAGGTTGTCTAATCTTGTTTGAATGGTCGACCCAACCGTGTCTTACCCATTTCTTGTAATCTCTCCATGATAACCTGAGCCAGCAACCTAATAGAATCTGTACTAAGTCTATTCCTTGGATTTTTCTTTGAATACCGACATGTCATGCCATCAAATTTACCCCTAAACTATGACGTTCGCCATCTATGTTCAATGGGTAGAAATATATGGTGCCCTAAGTAACAAACTTCTTACTTTCCCAGAGTCGCAAGTGATGAATATCCTCCATACAAACTGTGCAAGTGTTACAACCTGAACTTGACTCCTCATGGAACCCGGGAACAGCTTGCCTTGACTACTCCCAAGACCCAGCCATCCATCAAGAAATAAGCCAAATGCAAAAATACAACATTCCACACAAGCAATATAGCTAAGCATTAATTAAAAGACAACAAACGTAACAGTAGTCTCAAGTAAACATCTCTTCACAGGCGAAAAACAAAGTTTACTAACCAACCATCACAACAGAAACAGAAAGACATATAGCAACATTACAAGTTCCAAATGTACTAAAAGGTACTCACTAAAGCAATAAGACAATGTATCCAAAGCAGAAATGGAAAACTGGAATAGACTACGGCTGGGCCCGATTAGGCCCAGCCCCCACCGCAACTGGTGGTGCTGGCTACTCACCTTCCTGACCTGAACATAGTGGCAAACGTCAGTAAAATACTAAGTAGAGTGCAAACTTAAGAACATATAAGGCATTTAACTATTAAAAGAAGTAAACTATTTATGCAGTTTTAGTTATTCATACAGTTAACGTCTAGTTCTGTTCATAATCACTAGTTGTATAGTACTTTGGCATTCTAGTAAAGGTCCATGTCATTACTTGATTCACATGTTCCCTATGGAAACAATCTTGTTGCAGTTTTCCCGCGATGCAAAACACACACGTGGCACTCTCCTGGTCGGGAGAGTACCCCGTGGTAGTCCTACACCCGGTTTACCACAATGGAGTCACGGTGGTAACATAGCGGTGACTGTGACACGCGCGATAGACGCACGGGTAACTGTCCCGCACTGGCACACGGTTAGTCATTTCCTCTAGCGAGTACGCTCTAACGTACAACACAGAATAGAACAAGGGCCCCGCCTCTCACCAGTCTGGGTACCCTCACCCTACTATCCCGGTTTGCCCGGTGGGCCCAACAGGAGTCGGTGTAGGGAGACCATTGCTATCCTAGGTCCCAACCCAAGGGAAGGCTAGCTCTCTCCCTACACAAAAGTGACAGTAACTCTCCTTGATACCACATACACGAGAGCCAGCTCACTTTCTGTACCCAAGTCCAGCCAACAGTCATGCCTGTATAAGCGAGATTATTCCATCATACATCAGAATTTCCTTGTCACAATAGTTTAGCTACTTTTCTAGTTCCCCATAGGTTTCGTGCATAATACTCATCTCACACTATTAAGTGCATGCATCTCTTTTCACAAACAAATTTCAATCATGGAAATAAGTAGTTCGTGATGTAACAGTAAAACCATTTAGCTACATCGTTTGTGTTTCTATTTTCTTACAATGTGGAAATGATCATCATGCATATTTATGTTGTGCCAATCGAGGTTCCTGTACTAAACATAAACATGCATCATTCTCAATCCTTAGGGTTTACTTCATAACTTAGGTTTCAAACGGAAAACTCTGGTTTTGACATTCTTTTAACCTAACCAATGAAAAAGAGTAGAGGAAGACCACTCTACCAGGGGGTACGGGTGATATGGGGGCACGAGCGGCGTATCCTGCTGCCTCTGCAGGTCCCATGCACACCACGGACTGGAGGCCTACACCAGATGGTCGGTCAAAACAAGCATTAATGTCGTTGACTAACATTTCAACCGTCAAATAGGCTCAAAATAGTGTGGAAACAACTCTAACATGTAGGAAATTCAGAAAGGAATCCAACAATACCTTGATTGCGCAAATCCGACTTCTTTTGGGCCCTGAATCGACGAAAACACTCCTCCTGGTTCACCTAAACCGACCTAGGTGGGCTGGTCTGGCTGGACTGCCCGCCTGTTATCCACAGTAGTGCGCCCTGACCAAAATCAGACATCTGGGGTGAGTCCCAAACATCTTAAACGTGAGCAGACTCCCACCTCGCGCTCTTGCTCCTCCCCCCGTCGTCTGCTACCCGTTACGGCCATTTGAGGGTGTTACCGGTCATCTGGCACTTCGCCCGGTCGTCTAGGAGTGCAGCCGAATGTCTGACACCACCTCCAGACATCCGAAAGAACCTTGATTGCTAAACCAGTGCGCCTTCCCAACACCTCTCATCCCTATGCAGACCTACGAAGCTACAAATCACACACTACGACAACTACGGCAGTGCACACATGACGCAAACTCCTCGAGCAGAGCTTACCTCGGTACTATACACGTTTCCAGACGTCCAGAGCATTTCCTGGACATCCGCGGAGCCCTCCAGTCGCCTGCAAAGAGTCACAGACGTTTGATAATCGCAAAAATGCCCCCAATCTCCGCGCGTAGGACCTCCTCGCAACACAACTCCTCCTTGAGCATCGTGCTATTACAGCTGCAACACTTCCTCTCCCTACCGCTCTCTCCTTCTCTCGTTCACACTCCCCTCCTACACACTCTCTCCCTCTCATCCTTACACTCGCTGAGGGTGAAGGAGGGCATCGCTCAGTCTGAAAGTAGGAGGGTCGGGTGCGAAAATCGAGGAGGAGGGGTTTTTAAAGAGGTGTGGGTAGGGTTTTAGGACCCGCTGGGTGGGGAAATGTGAGGGGAAATTTGTGAAAAATATCCTAGATTTTGAAGTTGCTCACGTGGGGTCTAGCAGGTGTGAAATAAGGGTGTAAAAATTACATTAGACCCCTCTAAGAGTCACAAAAACCCGCATGGTGTCTCCTTGGTGAGCAGAAAAATTACAACAAGACCCCTAAGGTTCAAGAAAAGCCAAATGACCCTTAGGAAGGGTCATTTCAGCAAGCAAGCTTTCCCTTAGTACTCCAACTTGACAAATTTGCATATGCCAGAAAGTCATTTATAGTCCACAATAGTGATGCATGCATTTGGAAGAATTCTCTCTTTTCTGCATCTTACATCTTCATGCCGGTGTACCACAACTGTTTCAATTCATCAATCAATGGTTGAAGGTAAACATTATTACATTTTCTGATTATTTTGGATGGAGCATTAAAAGTGTCAGCATCATGAATAACGATCTCATACACAACCAAGGAGTAAGTTATAAGTGACCATCACCACTAGCCATATAAAGCATGACGAGTACATACTCTTAAATGGATTAAATTCACCACTTGCAAGACCCAACCGTATGTTTCTTGCCTCTAAAGAAAATAAAATGTTTCTGTCGTCAAATCTCTTCCACTCTTCTAAATCAGTAGGATGATATATTCTTCCATCTGAAGATTTATAATCCTGGTGCCATTGCATCCACCTTGCTGTTTTACTTGATATAAAAAGACATTGAATCCTAAGTGTCAATGGAAAGTAACGAAGAACCTTCTGAGGTTGTTTCTGCTTACTTTCATGTTTATCTCTCTTATATCTCTCGTATTCACATTCGAGACAGTTACTCAAGTTTGCAAATTCATTTCTGAACAAATGCAGTCATTCAGACATACATCGATCTTCTAACAGTCCAAACCAAGGTTGTGAATTTGTTTCCTTGCCTCATACCATGAAGTCGGAAAACCACTGGATTTATTCAACAGCTCAGCAATGAACTGAAGTATTTCTGACATGAATTCAATACTTGCTCTGTTCATAACCTTAAGTTAAGACATCCCCAACAAAAATGACAACTTAGACATGCTCGTAACCTCAAGAGCAATAGGCACCTCAACCGCCTTAACAACATCACAAAATGGATCACTTCTTAACGAATCTTCCTCATCTACATTTATATCATCTTTTACTCTCATCTCGTTCAAGATTCTTGTATTTCTTCACTTCCACAATCAGCAATCTCTTCGTCAATCTCTTCATCAATGGTCATTTCATTGTTTTTGACTTCCTCTCCATGAGTGACTCAACTATGTAATGCTGTCACCAACCATTACAAATCAAGTGCTCAAGTACAGTGTTCCGCTCATGCAAAAACCATTCAAACATCTTCTACATGGGCAAAAGATCTTATCGAGTAGTTCTCACCGCCTAAATTTCTTCCTATCTAATATAGACACATTTATTTAGGTTAAAATGCCTAATCATGCATGTCCCTAGGCCTAGATTTGCATTTCATGTTATAAATATTACATAGCATGCATCATTCTGCATTTAGAGTAGTTGTATATATTTTAGGTTAATTAGGTCTTTTTTATGGTCAGGAAAAAAGAAGATTTATTTCAGGGCCTCGGATGAACGATCGGACCATATGGATCTGATCAGGACGACGATTGAAAGCTAACACCTCTGAAATCATCTAGATCAGAGTCCCATAGCATCATATGAAGTCCAAGGAAGATCAATGGCCAAGAAGGCAATGCGACATCCTTACGGGTTTTGGATGGAAAATTCGACTATACGGATGGATCTGAAATAACAATCATAGTCCGGCAACGCGAGAATCATCTCAATCTGAGCACCGTGGCACCCTCTGCAACAGAAAGAAGATGGACGGTCCAGATGGTGCCACGTGGTGCCATCTAGGCCGCCCAACACCAGCCAGAACCCACTCTTCATCAAGGCATCACCCCTTCTCAGCTTTTGGATCTTGATCCAACGGCTGAGGATCCATCTCTGCGCATCCCCATCATTTTGGCACCATTGCCGGGGAGGCAATGCTCTTTGATTTTTTTCACGTTTTCCCGCATTGCTTACATTTTTTTCTAACCTATCTTTCTTCTTTGATTTATTGTCTTGCAGGAACCCGATCGTGGAGCCGAGGGTGATAGATTGGAGTAAAGTGCGGGTAGAGAATTCTGTAAGTTTCCCCCCCACTTCCCTACCCACTAGTTCATTTCGCCACACTAATAACTCAAACCCAAAACAACTTAGGTGCTTTTTATAAATCCTATGATAGATCTGGTTGTTTGTTTGTCACCTCCACTCATCTCACGCCCACATATATTAAAAAGAAAAAAAAAATACTCTTCTCTTGTGGGATTTTCTAAAAAATATACATGTTAACACCCACAACTCTCAACTTAAGGTGCACCACACCACTTTGATTCTACCACTTAACCGAGATCTAACCTGTGGATCCAGTACACCTTACCTCAACACACACATAAGTGAGTAGAAATCTGATTAGGTTAAGTCTTTTTATGTGCCTTAATCAAGTGGTGCAATAGGCCAATTGCTTGAACTATTTGGGCCGCACCACTCAATCTAAAACTGATCCATCAAGTAGATTTCCACTTAAGGTTGATTCTTAGGGTTGAATCAGGCACTCCACATTATTTTTTATTTTTAAAGGAACATATCATCACCCGTGTTTTCAAAACTTGGAGTGTTCTACTAAACCTTGATTGAACCAACCTAAGAATTAAACCCTAAAAGCTACTAAACATGGTTAATCCCTAAAAGACACATCATCAAATAACCTTATTAACCCTAGTTGTGCACGCACATACATTTGAATTAATCATTAAGGGTAAACCCATCTAAAGGGCCCATCACATTCCAAGAACACAATCATCCCAAGCCTAATTAAACCTGAGTAGACGTTGGCCTTAAGGATTGATTCGCTCTTCGGGGCCCAGACTGAGATTTTTTTCAATTAATCTGCTTCTGCCGGTCCATCTGATGTCTAGCTAGGGGAGTAGCATCAAACAACCGCGACTAGGGGGTACACTAGGAACCAGAGGCGTAAGCCAAAGGAAGAACCTTCTCCCTGATGGTCGGCCTGGATAGGTTGTTAATATGATATTTTTATCGTTGAAATGTGTATAGTGGTTAACCTAATTCAGACCTAACCATCTCTTTACAAAATTTTTAACCTGGCCTAATTGATTTTATCTTGTCACTTTTAAGCCCAGGGTCGAACTCAGGGAAGTGGGGTTCAAGTCGAGTTTCTACGTTTTCCTTAAAACGCGTCTCTTCCGTTCGTTTATTCTGTTTTTGGTATTTTTCTTATTTAGGTTTTTTTTCTGGTAATCCTTGTTCTTGAGGCACACCCTCAAAATTGTGTCCTTGGCTTTTAGCCAAAACAGAGTTTCAAAACACGTCTTGCTACTTGCAAGATGGGGTACCTGCAAATCAAAGATTATCTTTTCACTTTTATACCTTTTTTTTTTATCTTTTTACTAAGGAAGCTATCAGATAGAAAGTAAATATAGTAGCTATAGATATATATTTATATGTAGTATATATATAAAGGGGTGGGGGTGGAGGTGACGATGGAGTGTAGCACTATGTCGAGTCAGCCGACGTCTAGAGAGACGCAACCAACACGACTAGGTGCCGCGTGGAGTGTGGATGGAGGATGGATGATGTATGGGACCACGCTTTTTGTACACGCTGTATCGCAGAATATCAGCAACTGGTGCAAATATTCCCGCGATACAGCGTATAGTAAATAACGTGAAAATATATGTACATATGTATGTATATAAATGTATAAGTATATATGTATAGATATATATAGATAGATATATATATATATATAGGTGTATATATATATATGTATATATATATATATGTATATATGTATATAGCTATGTATATATGTATATAAGTATATATATATAATACTATATAGATATATATATATATATATGTATATAGGTATATATGTATCTAGATATATATGTATATATATATATGTGTATATGTATAAGTATATAGATATGTATATATATATATATATATGTATATGAGTATGTGTATATATATATATATATATATATTATATATGTATATGTATATATATATTATATTATATGTATGTATACATAACTATATAGATATACTATGTATATATAAGTATATATATATAGATATATGTATATGTATATATATATATATATATATATATATGTATGTATGTATATAAGTTACTATTAGTGTGTGAGTGTGTGTGTCGGTGAATGGGTGTGTGTGTGTTGCTGTAAGTGAAAAAAAGAGAAAGAGAGAGAGAGAGAGATCGGCAGAGGGAGAGAATGCAGGAGAGAGCTGGCAGGAGAGGAGAGAACGGAGGCAGCCGCACTGCAGGAGGCGAGGGAGCACGTTTCAAGTCGTCTGCAGTCGAAGGCCGTCGTCTGATGGTCGTGGGCGCGTATTCGCGCAGAGGAGATGAGGAGTCTGCGTCGACCTGCTGCGAGCGCGGAGGCTCGCGACAGCGCGCTCGGAGAAGGAGGCGGGGAGTCTGCAGGCACGCGCGGGCGCTTGCAGAGGCTGGTAGGGAGGCAGGAAGGGGCCTGGCCGGCCGCTGCTGAGGAGCGCAGCGACCGGTTGCGGGCGCAGAGGCGGGCGACAGAGCAGACGAACGGAGGCGGGGAAGGCCTGCAGGCGCGCGCGGAGGGGCTGGGGCGCCTGCAGACGCTCGCGGAAGCTGCGGGGGCCGCTGCCGCTGCTGCTGCTGCTGCCGCTTAGCTGCTGCTGCTGCTTCCGCTTAGCTGCTGCTGCTGCTTCAAGCTTCAGACTTTGAAGAAGCAGCAATGGCGGGAAGGGCAGGAACGGAAAACAAATGAAAACAGAGAGCCACCACGCCCACCGGCTCTTTGAAGAGCTGGGCGGTGATGGTCTCACTGTGGTAGTGTGCACCACAGTGAGCTCCTGCCCGTCGGGTTTCTCCTCGGAGGAGGACCGACGTATGGAGGGGAGAGGGAGGAGAGGAAGGTGGCGGCCTGCTGGTAGTGTTTCTTTCTTGCTGCAGCCAGCCCGCAGCTGCGTATTGCAGCAATGTTCCCCCCTCCCTTCGTCGCGAGGAAGAGCTGCGGCTTTATAGAGGAGGAGAGCATGGCGGGGCATGCGGGGAATGGGGGGAATGGCAGCTGCAGGGAGAGGTGCGGGAAGGTGCAGCAGCGGGAAGGACGCCAGGGAGAGGCAGCGGAGAAGAAGTTGCAGCAGCGGGAGAAAAAAATAGAAATCAAGAGGAAATAAAAAAATAGAAGAGATGGATTTTTGTAAAGAGGCACTTGAGGAAAATGTAAATTATGAAGCCCTTTATTTCAATCTTCCCTCCTCTTAATTAAATGCATGAATGCAAGTATTTTTACAGATGCGACTATAGGATTATAATATACATAGTTAATGCTAGAAAATAGCATAAGAAGGCGTTCTTATAGGCGTGTTTTGAGGTGCAAACATATACCCCCATGCCTATCTTTTGCTAGTCCCTAGCAAAACCGTATTTAGAAATGATCTTAAGCTGAAGATTTTCTTCTGAGATGATATCGGTGTGTTTATTATCGGATATTGTGAGAACCAATTGTAGAGAAGATTACCAGTACTTTAAGTCTTACATGACAAAGATCATCTCTCAACTAACCAGGACTCTTGATATTTAAACCTTAAGTACGATTTCCAGGACCCAGGAGGTTTTGCCGTACTCGAGAGCTCAAGAGGTTATGGTTTGTGCATAGTGATGGATCAAGACTAACCAGATGAACATTAAGACTCAATCCCAGGGTTTCACGAATTTTTAAGTACAGGTTGGTCCCAGTTTCAGCTCATGTCTTCGAATTGACCCTTAAGATGATGACGGAAAACTCAACTCCCATTTTCTGATTTTTTTTTTTTTTTTTTTTTTTTTTGACTCACCGAAAAACAAAGTATACAGACATTTATGAGATATACTGACTCTTTTAAAACATCTCTTTTCTGATTTTTTTTTTTTTTTTTTTTTCGAAACACGTGTCAGTATATCTCTTACAACACATTTTGAAGCACACTTTTTTTTTTTTTTTTTTTTTGGTGGGAGAGTTTCTTTTTGTTGGAAAGAGCCACTCCTAAACACAAGACTAAAGCTTGGGATAAAAAGTCTACCTGCACGCACAGGTAAGGACTCCACCTTCCCTAATGAACACTAGGGTTGGATCTTATGTTCACCTGTTCTTTCCTGATATGTGTAGTGTGAACCAAGTTTACCTAAGCTCTCAAGAAAAAGCAAACCAACGAATCCTGTACTGGTGTCTCAGGTACAAGAAACGTTCTTAGTTAGGAGAGATTTTGATCTATTTCGTCAATGCTTTAAGTGAATTAAGCCGAGCCTGAGCGAATCAAGCTTCTGTGGCCTGGAAATTCTTCAAAACAGAGGTTGAATATCCATAAACACTTATTGTATTTATTTTTTTTTTTTTGTTTCAACTTTTAGATCATTACTAAACACCATTTATTACTAATATATATATATATATATATATATTTTTTTTTTCTTTTCTTTTTTCTTTTTCTTGCATATTTATAAATAGGTGGTAATTGTCTGATACCATAAAATACCCGGATCCTATGGATGCCTATCCACCCCCCCATGCCAAACAATGCTATGTCCTCATATGCATGCAAGGAAAGGCAGAGAACAGACGACAGATCGGGTAACAGGAGCTGAGGTTCAGGGTATAAATCAGGGTGGAAGGGTGAGTGGATGGTGGGTGGTGAAGAGAAAAGCGAAGTAATCGCGATAGAGGCGTGAAAAGTAATGGTGGATGGTGAGAGATTTGGCGTTTTCTGGGACGAGAGTGTCCCAGGCGGATCAGAAAACAGATCAAGAAGAGGAAGTTGGCCCTTAGATTGGCCAAGAAGGGGGGCTTTTTGGATAGATGGATCCAAAAGGGAATAGCCCCGGTGAGTAAGATGTGGGCTCAAGGTCCCAGTGTGGATTTGCAAATTCGCCTGATTTAGCGGGAAAGAAAGGGCAATCCGGTCTTCCATAGTGTGGACCGGCGGTGAGCAGCCCGGCAATGACTCAGACCACGAGGTATGGGAAGCGGAGAAAACCTCGTCAGAAGTCTGGTCAGGAGAAGGTACAGGAATAGGGAGGGATTGGGGAACGTCACAGTTTGTGTTGGTCAGGCAGTCGTCAGGTAATTTGCAGCAGTCTGAATCGGCTCCAATTAGTTCGATACACGTACTGACAGTCACGTCCTCGTCAGACGTGTCATCCTTGATGTGATCACTATCATCATAAGAGTGCGGTACTGCAGCGGGATTAACCTGAAATCCCGAAGGAATACTCGGAGCTTGCAGAATTTGATGAACCTGTTCCTGAGAAGGTTGTACCTGTGGTTGCGGACCACAGGGTACAAAGTTTTGCGGGTTTGGAACAGGTTGGGCGGGAAAAGTGCCCTGAGATCGAGTCGCCATGCTTAGTTGATTGATCTCAGCATTCTGCTGCGCCAAATGCTGAAGAGAGGTCATGTTTTCTTTATGGCGCTTTGACATTTCCGTCATCATTCGCATCAATTTATCAAGAGGTTTTGATGCGTGTTTGGTTTTCTGTACACAAGGGCCTGATGGCAGAGTTGCCATAGGATTAGACTGGGCCCTTGGGATGACGGGTGCGGACGATCGCATTGGTCCACCAGCGGGGTTTCGACGCTGCGGGTTGTTGGACCATGCAAAATTGGGATGATTGTGCCACCCTGGGTTATACGTGGCAGAAAATGGGTTATTCCCCAGGGTGCAGGCATCTTCTATGCCAGAAGACGTGTCCGCATATGTGTCCGAGTACACGGAGGCTTGGTCCTCCATGTTGAAATACTGGCTCGCAGAAGCCAGTTCCACATGACTTACCGAGTCGCTTGGCGCGACACTCGATAAGGAAGGTCTTACAGGGTTTCCAGGGATAAGCCTGGTGTTGAAAGAATTGAAATTGTGACAAAGTGGTGAGGCGGAGGTGTGTGCCATGTTTGTGGAGGAGGAGGATGATTCGGCTCTTTTTCTAGATTTATCAGTCAATACAAGCAATTCAGGGTTTTGTGACCTCCTCCCAAACATGCACTACCGCAGGAAGAATTGGGGAGATGAGAAGGGAAAAGGGATGAGAGAAATGACGCCGCAAAGGTACACTTGATTACAAATCAATACAGTCAAGTTCCTAACCTCTACAGTGTGCCCTTAGACCTAAAGATCTAAGTTACCTACTATCATGAACTACGGAACCGAATGCGAGCACCGCGGAACCACCGGGCCAGATTGAAAGGCCGTTTGCCCCAGTCTTAGACACCCGATAGCACGCGGGAACTCTCACCAGCACGTAGTCGCTACACACAGGTAGTTAGACCTCCAATCCTTAGTAAGGGTCAAGTTACTACCAGTTTTAATTAGAGGCTTAGGGTCAAGTGCTTTTGGATTGTGAAGGGCGTTGTTTACGGGTAATGCCCAAGTGATTGATTTTAAGAGTGTGTAAGAACAAGCATGCAACGGGGAAATCTCCCCGAATTGAAGTTTTTATTGGCGAATGGTTTTTAGAGTTCAGCCTTAAGTAGTATGAATTTTAGGGTTTTGCTGAATTACCAATTCAACCAATCTCCGGGTTTTATGCAAAAATACAGGTTTTCCTTCTAAAACCCAAGAAACCCTTCTTCAATTATCAGTTAGTTAATGCATGCTAAAATGCAATGGGCTACCCTAAATGGAGATTTCTAAGTGTGGATGCACGAATCAGTTTTATATCAATGTGACAGGGAGCCAAAGCACTTCAATTCAAGTGCTCCCAATCACCAGAAATGATTTCCACACACAAGGCTTCAACCAAAAGATAAAGAAAATAAAATTTTTGGGGTTGAAGTATTCAGGATCAAATCACAGGCAAATTTGAAAAGTCGTGGTGGGGTTGGAATCAACTCAATTCCAAATCTCCCCACCAAAAATGTGATCCTGAATTAAAGATAATTGAGGCAAAAGAGGGATACAAGCAATCTTTTTCTTTGCCTCAAAGAATACTTCCCATGGCGAAAAATCTAAGAATCAAGATTCTAGAATTTTCGCTATGCGAAGTAAGGCGGGAAATCCCGGGGCAGTGGGAGTGAAGACAACCAATCAATCAAGTGAATTTTAATCCACTTGCCCTCAAGAAATCCCAAGAAGTTTTTCTAATTTTTAGTTTTTAAATTTTTTTATTTTTGTGGTGGCAAGTTAACACTAATTTGATGAGAAAAGAAAACCTACTTGTTCGGCAACGTGTGCGAAGCTCCAATGCGATGTCGGCGTCTTCACGCTCTCGTTCCCGCCTTGGATCTGCTCACGTCCTTGACTTCGTTAGCCTTCTTCTCCTTCCACCAGGTTCACCTGCACACCAAAAACAATAATACCCGTGAAGAGAGAAGAGACAAATTTAAAGGAATTGGATAGAAACTTACTCGAAAGCGCACCTCCCCGGCAACGGCGCCAGAAAAGCTATGATGGTCGGCCTGGATAGGTTGTTAATATGATATTTTTATCGTTGAAATGTGTATAGTGGTTAACCTAATTCAGACCTAACCATCTCTTTACAAAATTTTTAACCTGGCCTAATTGATTTTATCTTGTCACTTTTAAGCCCAGGGTCGAACTCAGGGAAGTGGGGTTCAAGTCGAGTTTCTACGTTTTCCTTAAAACGCGTCTCTTCCGTTCGTTTATTCTGTTTTTGGTATTTTTCTTATTTAGGTTTTTTTTCTGGTAATCCTTGTTCTTGAGGCACACCCTCAAAATTGTGTCCTTGGCTTTTAGCCAAAACAGAGTTTCAAAACACGTCTTGCTACTTGCAAGATGGGGTACCTGCAAATCAAAGATTATCTTTTCACTTTTATACCTTTTTTTTTATCTTTTTACTAAGGAAGCTATCAGATAGAAAGTAAATATAGTAGCTATAGATATATATTTATATGTAGTATATATATAAAGGGGTGGGGGTGGAGGTGACGATGGAGTGTAGCACTATGTCGAGTCAGCCGACGTCTAGAGAGACGCAACCAACACGACTAGGTGCCGCGTGGAGTGTGGATGGAGGATGGATGATGTATGGGACCACGCTTTTTGTACACGCTGTATCGCAGAATATCAGCAACTGGTGCAAATATTCCCGCGATACAGCGTATAGTAAATAACGTGAAAATATATGTACATATGTATGTATATAAATGTATAAGTATATATGTATAGATATATATAGATAGATATATATATATATATAGGTGTATATATATATATGTATATATATATATATGTATATATGTATATAGCTATGTATATATGTATATAAGTATATATATATAATACTATATAGATATATATATATATATGTATATAGGTATATATGTATCTAGATATATATGTATATATATATATGTGTATATGTATAAGTATATAGATATGTATATATATATATATATGTATATGAGTATGTGTATATATATATATATATATATATATTATATATGTATATGTATATATATATTATATTATATGTATGTATACATAACTATATAGATATACTATGTATATATAAGTATATATATATAGATATATGTATATGTATATGTATATATATATATATATATATATATATATATATATATATATATATATATATATATGTATGTATATAAGTTACTATTAGTGTGTGAGTGTGTGTGTCGGTGAATGGGTGTGTGTGTGTTGCTGTAAGTGAAAAAAAGAGAAAGAGAGAGAGAGAGAGATCGGCAGAGGGAGAGAATGCAGGAGAGAGCTGGCAGGAGAGGAGAGAACGGAGGCAGCCGCACTGCAGGAGGCGAGGGAGCACGTTTCAAGTCGTCTGCAGTCGAAGGCCGTCGTCTGATGGTCGTGGGCGCGTATTCGCGAAGAGGAGATGAGGAGTCTGCGTCGACCTGCTGCGAGCGCGGAGGCTCGCGACAGCGCGCTCGGAGAAGGAGGCGGGGAGTCTGCAGGCACGCGCGGGCGCTTGCAGAGGCTGGTAGGGAGGCAGGAAGGGGCCTGGCCGGCCGCTGCTGAGGAGCGCAGCGACCGGTTGCGGGCGCAGAGGCGGGCGACAGAGCAGACGAACGGAGGCGGGGAAGGCCTGCAGGCGCGCGCGGAGGGGCTGGGGCGCCTGCAGACGCTCGCGGAAGCTGCGGGGGCCGCTGCCGCTGCTGCTGCTGCTGCCGCTTAGCTGCTGCTGCTGCTTCCGCTTAGCTGCTGCTGCTGCTTCAAGCTTCAGACTTTGAAGAAGCAGCAATGGCGGGAAGGGCAGGAACGGAAAACAAATGAAAACAGAGAGCCACCACGCCCACCGGCTCTTTGAAGAGCTGGGCGGTGATGGTCTCACTGTGGTAGTGTGCACCACAGTGAGCTCCTGCCCGTCGGGTTTCTCCTCGGAGGAGGACCGACGTATGGAGGGGAGAGGGAGGAGAGGAAGGTGGCGGCCTGCTGGTAGTGTTTCTTTCTTGCTGCAGCCAGCCCGCAGCTGCGTATTGCAGCAATGTTCCCCCCTCCCTTCGTCGCGAGGAAGAGCTGCGGCTTTATAGAGGAGGAGAGCATGGCGGGGCATGCGGGGAATGGGGGGAATGGCAGCTGCAGGGAGAGGTGCGGGAAGGTGCAGCAGCGGGAAGGACGCCAGGGAGAGGCAGCGGAGAAGAAGTTGCAGCAGCGGGAGAAAAAAATAGAAATCAAGAGGAAATAAAAAAATAGAAGAGATGGATTTTTGTAAAGAGGCACTTGAGGAAAATGTAAATTATGAAGCCCTTTATTTCAATCTTCCCTCCTCTTAATTAAATGCATGAATGCAAGTATTTTTACAGATGCGACTATAGGATTATAATATACATAGTTAATGCTAGAAAATAGCATAAGAAGGCGTTCTTATAGGCGTGTTTTGAGGTGCAAACACTCCCCAGTCCCTCCCTCTAAATGGTTGAATTGACCAGATAAAAGTAGACCAAATCCTTTATAATCTCAAGACAAGTCCTGGGAGTCTGTAGGTCTTTAGGCTACCACATAAGGACAAGTTTGGTTGATTGAATTGCAGGGCACCTTTTCTCTTCAATATTTTCCCTCCTTTTCTACAATGTACCCTTCCACATCCTACACACATTTCACATCCTATCCTCCTTCCACCACTTATACCCAAGATGATTACTATCTTAACTTGACTTGTAATAACCCATCCACTAATCGGGATGACTTTGATTGGGGATACGAATCCGGACCTTAGTGTCTAGGGCCTAACCCTAGACAACAAGACTATGATTACTATCCTTCCCAAAGCTACAATGATTATAGGTCTCCATCCTTTGATATCAACCTAACCCGATCTACAATCAAGAAGGATATGTTGACTATAATACCTACCCTCCCCAGTATTCCACTGAATATAGGTCACCACCATTCAAACATCCTGAAACGACCTACTATCAGGGAGGGACCCGAGAACCTCGATATCTTGACTCCCCTAGATTTAACCCAAACCCACCCAAACCTAAACCGAACCAGTCAGTTCAAGTGAACCAAATCCAGGATAGGGTGTTGGCTAATTTGAGGAACACTATACAATCCTTAGAAGCTCAGCCAACAACATGCACTGAAGCACTGGAGCCTATGATCAAAATGATTGATGAACTTAATAGTTCTCTATTGGATTTGCTCCAAAGTGTTAATGATAGGGAGCTGGGTGAGTTTCTTCGTAGGAAATTGTCGAGGTTGACGATGAAATTTGTGGTTTCCCTACTCAAATCTAGGGATGATTCTCAAGATGAACCCCCTTCAGGAGTGCCAATGTCTGAACCCGGTCAGGCGCCTGTCAGGGGGGATACATTTTCTAAAATCAAGGATGACCAGGTTGGGCTAGAGCAACCAATTGAGGATGAACCGATTGAACAATCCGAGATCCCCGAGCCAGGGTGCGAGGAAAAATATGTCTCTTTGAACCAGGAAATGACAATCAATTTTGAGACATATATAAATGAGGATCATGAATTCTTTGACTCTGAGGGTGAAGAATCTTTTAGTGAAGTCTCACTTGAACTTCAGGAAGAGGATTTTAGTGAGATAATCGGGCTTGAGGAGCATGACGAACTATTTGATAGCCCGATCATTGAAGAGTATGATCATGTTGGGGCTAACTTGGACGATTCGAATCCTGATGACTCAATCGATAGCCCCATTCCTCAACCACACCCCGAAGGGATTGATTTTGATTTGGAAATCATTATACCCAAGTCAATTCTAAGTCAGCCACAATTTCTGGACTTGGGTAAACCATATGGGGTGAATGATATGCTAAAGGTCCTGGAACCCAAACACTTGATGCTGGAGGATAGAAATGTGGAAATGAAAATCTGATAAGTTAATTCTGAGGGGACTACGATTTGGATCTAAGGGTACCTATTGACCTGAAACCACCTAATTTCTACCAGGACCCTTGCGATATCTTTGACATGCAACATAAGCTCAGACTCATTGGCTATCTTTTTGAGCAGAATTTTAAGTAGACATCTGAACTTGTAAATCAAATCTACCTTTTGTCCGACACTTTAGTCTTGGGTTGCCCACCACCAAACCACAGGCTTGGCCTCGTAAATACAACAATCTTCGGTTCTGGGTGATTTCCATCCAGAACCATAGAACCACTTGACCCTGGGGCATGGGTCTGCATCATAACTTAGTCCACATTTGTGGACATCTTCTATTGACGGGTTTCAGGATCAACCTTTTGATTTTGATTCTGACCCGCTCTTATGAATTCTCAATTTCTTCCTTGTATGTATGTTTTGCCTAGCTAAAAGCATTAAATTTAGCATGTGTTTATATCCACGTTCTCTGCAGAGCTAACCAGATTTTCACATTATTCAAGTGATATTCCTATTTACTCCGCCTTTTCATGTCTTTATTTTTACAATGAGGACATTGTATCATTTAGGCATGGGGGTGGATAATTAATTCCTGAAATCATTTTGTTAACTCTGTAGAATTTCTTTTAGTTTCTTAAAAAAAATGAAAATTCAAAAAGATAAAAAAAAAAGAATTAGGAGAAGAGAACTTAGGCTTTTAGGCATTTTTAACTTTAGGAAATGATACGAAAGGACCTAAACACTTAGACTCTTCATGTCTTCGAGCTTAATTAGCCCGAGTGTCCACTCGAATGTGGACTTAGTCTCGAGTCCTCGCCAAATAATTATATTTTAAACTGGTCAATAAATTGGGGTGATAAGTATACAACTTATCAACCCGCCCTCTGATTTGAGGGGACATTAAGCCTAAGCATCTACACACATTTTGCACTGACTCACTTTTCGACGGTTCCTTCGGAAATTGGATAGCTAATAAACTATCTAGGTGGTATGACTGGCAAGTTGTCAGTGGTAACAGCTCATCAGCCAATTGTCCAGAGCTGAGCCACAAGATCATTTTCTTTGTACTGCCTTTAGGTAAATATTAGATCAGGAAAGCCACCTACTTAAAAAGAAGAAGAAAAAAAGAAACACCCAAAAAGAAAAGAAAAAAATAGAAAAAAGAGAAAATAAAAAATAATAATAAACAAAACCACACTTCACCGCACGAGTATGGCTGGCAAGTTATCACAGGTAACAGCCCATTGGCCTGTTGTCCAAAGCCCAGCTCACAAAAATGCACAATAATTCCGAAAACACTTAGGGAAGAAGCGGGGAAGTAAAATAAATTTGGGAGATATACACTGGGTTCGCCCTTATGTTGACCCCATAAATAAAAGTAGAGAGAAAGCTACTATTCGGAAAGATAAACCTCTAGGCAAGGTGATTGCATAGCAACCATAGGTCCTAATCAACCTAAATAATGTCTGAACCTAGCTTAATTTGTGGATATTTCACTCATATCTTGCATATCATGCATTGCATCAGTCTATTTAGAATAAAATGAGATATCATGCTAGTTAATAGTTTTTATTGCTATTTTCAGATAATAAAACGATCCAGGATGACGGAGATAGTGGAATAAAGCAATAAAGGAAGAAGAAGACTAATCTAAATAAGAGAAGCGAGGAGGATAGCCTTATCCCTACCCTTAGAAATCCTAGGACAGCTTTCCCAAACCCAAAACGACCTCCATTAGGACACCTTAGCCTCAAAACCCAAATAGGGATAGCACTATCCATGTTCTTATCCACCCTATTTCTCTCCCAAACACTTAGGAATCAAAACCCACCTTAGAAAACCTAAAACCCACTCTCAAGCACCTTTTAAGACGTCTAGATATCTGGCTGGACGTCTGATTTCTGTAGAATAGCAATCCAAGAAGGAAAAACTCATACTGACACAAAATTGGACGTCTAATTTAAAGTCCAGATGTCCAATTTTGTAATATACGACATCTGACCACTATTCTGGACGTCTGATACTGCTCTTTAGTTCCTGATTTTGGTGTTGGAAGCCTTAGCTTGCTTATTTTGACCTAGGAACCCTACCAGACACCCTAGGAAACCTAATTAGAGACCTCCTAGTCGGGACTCGGATAGGGTGTGTTAATATGGTGAAATTATCGTTGAAGTGAGTATAATGGTTAACCTAAATCGAGCCTGACCATCTTTTTACAAAATTTTTAACCTGGCCTACTTAATTTTATCTTGGTCACTTTTAGGCCCAGGGTCGAACTCAGGGAGGCTGGAACTAGATGTGAATAAGTTTCTACGTCTTTCCTACAATGAATCTCTTCTGTGTGTTTATTATGTTTTTAGTATTTTTCTATTTAAGATTTTTTCTGATAATTTTCTCCTTGAGGTACACCCTCAAAATCAGGTCCTTGGCTTAAGGCCAAATTGTTCTTGGCTTTGAGCCAAATTAGGGTTTCAAAAAAAAAATGGGTCTTGCTATTCGCAAGACGAGTACCTGCAAGACAAGGATTATCTTTTCTCTTTTACTATTTTCTTATCTTTTTAATAGCAGGAAAATAGAGGTTGCTTGTAATGAAATAAATATAATATATATATAGATATATATATTATATGTATAGGGGTGGGGGTGGAGGTGGAAGTGGTGTGTAGCACGGTGTCGAGTTGATCGACGTCTAAGAAGACGCAACCAACAGGACAAAGTGCCGCGTGGAGTGTAGGATGGATGGGTGGAAGTGTGTGTGCGAAGACGCTTTCTGTATGCCGGTATCGGGGAATATCAGCAACTGGTGCAGATATTCCCACGATATAACACGTGGTAGGTGATATGAATGTAAGTATATATTTATATGTATATATATAGATAGGGTTATAATTATATAGGTGTATATGTAGTTTTATATATATATATATATATATATATATATATATATATATATATATCAGTGTGTGTGTGTGTATTTATATCTATAGATATATATGTATATACATATGTATATATGTATATATATGTGCATAAATATATGTGTATATATATATAGTTGTATTGGTAACAATATGTATATATATATATATAAGTATATATATAGGCGTGTACAAGTGAGTGTGTGTGTGTACACGTGAGTGTGTACAAGTGTGGTGTGTGTATATGTGTGTCTGCTGAGAGTGAGGAAGTGGCTATGAGAGAGGACGCGAGAGAGAGAGCTGGAGAGTTAAGGCGTCTGGAGGCCGCAGCCGACGTCTGGACTCCACGACACAGGCACATGCACGCGCAGGTGCAGGCGCGCAAAGGTGCGCACGCGCTGGAGGCTGCAGGCGTGAGGGAGCACAACGCAGCACGCTGTGTAGCGCAGCGCACCACGCTGCGGGCTGGAGTGGACGTGGATAGAGACGCAGATGCGGGCAGGTGCGGGCACTGGAGAGGAAGCAATTGTAGACGCGAGCACAAGCGCTGGAGCGAGCACGGGCGCTGACTCGACGACGGGCTGGGGGCGGTTGCGGCGCAGAGAGAGAGAGCGCGGTGACTGGATAAGTGAGAAACTTTCCGGTCATTGCACTATAGCTACAGTGCCACGCAAAAATGCGTGAACAATAGCTACAGTGCGCATGCGGCTTCGTCAACAGATTGCGGCCGGTTCTGCGTGCGCGGGTGTGCTGGAGCGAGCCTACGCGCGTGGAAGGAGGTGACGCCGGCTGCTGGCGTGCGCGTAGGGGCTTGCGCGCTGCGTGGAGTTGCCGGTGCCGTGCTGCTGCTGCTGCTGAGCTCTGAAGCTTGAAGTTGTGGCAATGGCGTGAAGGGCTTGAACGGTGAAAACAGAGAGTGGAACCACCACGCCCACCTGCTCTTGGATGAGCTGGGCGGTGGTGGGACTCACAGAGGTGGTCGTGGACCACTGTGAGCCTACTCCTGCCCGCAGCGTATCTCTTCAGTGGAAGAGGTGCTGCGTATGGAGGGGAGAGAGGGAGGAAGATGGCCTGGAGAAAGGAGGTTGTTGTGTGTCTGGACCAGGCTGCTTGCACAAGGAAGATGGATGGTCTTTATAAAGGAGACGGAGGTATGCCACGGCCATGCCCTGGGCTGCGCATGACCAGCCATGCAGCTCGCAGGGCATGTGTTGGCAGAGAATGGTGCGAAGAGCAAGCCATGCTCTGAGCCATGAGGAGAAGAAGAAGTTCAAAGCCAAATAAAAAATGAAGATGGTGAATTTGTGAGGCAGCACTTGATAAAGACGTTAATTACAAGACCAATTATTCATTTTCCTCCCCTCTCAATTAAATGCATGCATGTGTTAA
Organism: Thalassia testudinum; assembly: GCA_037157565.1. NCBI lineage: Eukaryota > Viridiplantae > Streptophyta > Magnoliopsida > Alismatales > Hydrocharitaceae > Thalassia > Thalassia testudinum. Next base: position 125,926,596 of record JAZHRO010000013.1, read on the forward strand.
TTTTTACAAATGCAACTATGGCTACCTAATATGCAATGACAATGCTAGGAAATAACATAAGATGGCTTTTTATTGGTGCATTTTTGCTGTGCAATCATACCCCCCATGCCTATCTTTTGCTAGTCCCTAGCAAAACATTTTGTATTGTGTTTAGAAATTATCTTAAGCTGAAGATTTTCTTCTGAGGCGACACAGGTGTGTTTATTTGTTGGATATTGTGAGAACCAATTGCAGAGAAGACTACCAGTTCTTTAAGTCTTACGTGACAAAAACCATCTCTCGACTGACCTAGACTCTTGATATTTAAACCTTAAGTACGATTTCCAGGATTCAGAAGGTTTTTGCCGTACTCTAGAACTCAAGAGATTATGGCTTGTGCATAGTGAAGGAACAAGACTGACCAGATGAACATTAAGACTCAAGCCTAGGGTTTCATGAATTTTTAAGTGCAAGTTGGTCCCAGTTTCAGTGCATGTCTTCGGATTGACCCGTAGAGAGATGACGGAAAACTCAACCCTCATTTTTTCTTTTGTGGCTCAAAGAATATATGGTAGAAACAGGGTATTTGTAACTTTGCCCTGAAACATTTTTGAGGGAGATGAATTTACAAACATTTGCGAGATATGCTGACTTATTTGCATAATTTTTCTTTTTTTTCAAACACATGTCAGTATATCTCTTACAGCTTTATTTGGACGAGCACACTTTTCTTTCGGTGGAAGAGTTCCTTTTTTGGTGGAAAGAGTCTCTCCTAAACACAAGACTAAAGCCTGGGATAAAAAGTCTACCTGTGCGCACAGGTAAAGACTCCACCTTCCCTAATGAACACTAGGGTTGGATCTTATGTTCACCTGGTCTTTCTTGATATGTGTAGTGTGAACCAAGATTACTTAGGCTCTCGAGTAGAAGCAAACCAACGGATCCTGTACTGATGTCTCAGGTACAAGAATACGTCCTTAGTTATGAGAGATTCTGATCTATCTTGTCAATGCTCAAGTGAATTAAGCTGAGCCTGAGAGAATCAAGCTTCTGTGACCTGTAAAGTCTTCAAAACAGTGGTTGAATATCCATAAACACTTATTGTATTTTTGTTTCAGCCTTCAGATCATTACTAAACACGTTTTTTTTTTTTTACATATTTATAGATAGATGGAGACTGCATGATACCATAAAATACCCAGATCCTATGGATTCCTATCCACCCCCCCATGCCAAACAATGCTATGTCCTCATATGCATGCAGGGTAGGGTAGAGGAAGGATCAAAGATCGGGGAACGAGAGCTGAGGTGCAGGGTATACAGTAGGGTGGTAGGGTGGGTGGTTGGTGGGTGGTGAAGTGAAAAGGTGCGAAGTGAAGTGTACGTGGCAGTGGCGGAGTGTTGTTGGGGTGCCTCCCAACGAGCGCTAAATTAAACGTCCCCAGCTGGACTCAAGATGAGGCACGACATTAGTTACCCTCCAGCAGGACAACAGTTTCTCCAACGGGGGCAGGTTCATGAGTAAGATAAGGTTTCAAATGCTGCCCATTGACCGTAAATTTATGCCTAGATTTGGGATCTTCAATTTCAATGGCCCCGTTGGGAAATGGTCTCGAGACCAGGAAAGGACCAGTCGATTTGAACTTCAATTTCCCAAGAAAGAATTTGAGCAGGGCATTGTAAAGCCAAACTTGCTGAGATAGCTCAAATTCCTTCTGCCGAATACGGCTATCGTGAAAAGCCTTAGTGCGTTGCTTGAAAGTTAAGGCAGAATCATAGGCTTCACGACGGAGCTCTTCCAGTTCTTGGAGTTGGAGTTTCCTTTCTCAACCACACAAGTCTAGGTCAAGATTACATTGGCGAACCGCCCAATAAGCGTGGTGCTCCAACTCCACGGGCAAATGACAAGGCTTCCCGTAAACGATTCTATAAGGAGACATACCTAGGGGAGACTTGAAGGCAGTCCGCTACGCCCAAAGTGCGTCAATCAGCTTGTCGGACCAATCCTTACGGTCAGGCCGAACTGTTTTCTGGAGAATTTGCTTGATTTGTCGGTTCGACACCTCTGCCTGGCCGTTCGTCTGAGGATGATATGGAGATGCGATACGATGGTGGACTCCATATTTCCTCAAAAGTGCCTGAAAAGAAGCAAGGGTAAAATGGCTTCCTCCATCCAAGATAATGGCTCAAGGGATCCCAAAGCGCGCAAAAATGTGATCTTTGACAAATCGTGTGGATATGACATGGTCAGCATGGCCCATAGGAATAGCCTCGATCCATTTCGAAACATAATCAACAGCTACGAGGATGTATTCGAAGACGTTGAAAGGAGGAAAGGGACCCATGAAATCAATTCCCCAAATGTCGAAAATTTTAGCAGCTAGGATGGGTTGCAAGGGCATCATGTCACGACATGACATTGACCCTAACGACTGGCACCTAGTGCAATGTTTGGCATAATTGTGTGCATCCTGGTAAAGGGAGGGCCAAAAGAAATCGCACTGCAACACCTTGGCTGCAGTTTTTTTCCCAGAGAAATGGCCTCCGCAGGCCTGATCGTGGCAAAAGGATAGCACACTGGGGATTTCGTCGTCAGGAATACAGCGACGGATGATCTGATCAGCACCTATTCGAAAGAGAAGTGGATTATCCCAGAAATAATACTTTGCTTTTTCCATGAGACGCTCGCGCTGGTTTTTAGGCCAGCCACGTGGAAGGGAACCAGAAGCAAGGTAATTGGCAATGTTGGCATACCAAGGTCACTTGCCACATTAATTGCCAATAAGTGCTCATTGGGAAAAATCTCATTAATCGGTAGGGTAAGTCCAATGTGGTCAAGGTCTAGTCTCGAGAGATGATCAGCCACAACATTCTGGGCCCCTGCCTTATCGCGGATCTCAATGTCAAATTCTTGAAGTAGAAGGATCCAACGAATCAGTCTAGGCTTGGCATCCTTCTTATGCATGAGATGGCGAATGGCCGCGTGATCAGTGAAAACAATAACATGTGAGCCCAGAAGGTAAGAACGGAATTTCTCCAGCCCAAAGATAACCTCCAGTAGTTCTTTCTCAGTGGTAATATAATTACGCTAGGCATCGTCCAACGTCTTACTGGCGTAATACACCACGAAGGGGTGTCTATCGCGTCTTTGTCCCAGGATGGCTCCGACTGCAAGGTCGGAAGGGTCACACATGAGTTCAAAGTCGAGGGACAAATCAGGTGGCTGGAGAACAGGGGCCTTGGTGACAGCATCACGCAGCTGCGTGAATGCTCGTATGCAGTCAGGGATCATATCGAAGGGTACGTCGGTCGATAAGACATGAGTTAAAGGTCGAGAAATCTTGGAGAAATATTTGATGAATCTTCTATAGAACTGAGGTGTCCCAGGAAGGAGCGCATTTGTTTGATAGAGCCAGGCACAGGTAAATCAGCACTTACATCAAGCTTAGCTCTGTCAACCTCGATAGCCCTATCGGAGATGATATGACCGATAACAATTCCCTCGTGTACCATAAAATGACTTTTTTCCCAGGAAAGCACGAGGTTCACATCAATCCACCTCCTAAGGATACGGGTCAGGTTGGCAAGATAGTCATCAAAAGAGGGTCCAAAGACCGAAAAGTCATCCATGAAAACCTCGAGAAAGTCACCCACCATGTCATGGAATATCGCCAGCATACAACTCTGGAAAGTTGCTGGCACGTTACAGAGTCCAAACGACATCCTTCTAAATGTAAAGGTGCCAAAGGGGTAGGTAAAGATGGTTTTCTCTTAATCCCGGGGGTCAATTGCCACCTGGTTATATCCAGAGAATCCATCCAGGAAACAGAAAAATTTATTTCCTGCTAACCGCTCCAGTATTTGGTCAATGAAAGGTGGCGGAAAGTGATCTTTCCTAGTTGCAGCATTGAGTTTCCTATAATCAACACACACTCTCCAAGATGTAGGAGTGCATGTAGGGATGGATTCGCCCCTGTCATTGACACGGATGGTGAGTCCCGCCTTTTTGGGCACAACGTGAATTGGACTCACCCAGGGTCTATCGCTGATCGGGTACATTATACCCGCATCCAACCACTTAATAATTTCCTTCTTAACAACCTCCCGCATGTTAAGGTTGAGACGTCGTTGCATCTCACGAGAAGGTCGAGCCTCCTCCTCCGTATATATACGGTGAGTGCAGTAGGAGGGGCTAATGCCAGTTAAGTCTGATAAAGACCATCCAATGGCTGCCTTGTGTTCCATAAGGACCTTTTTTAGTTTGCACTCTTGCTCCCTGGTCAATTTTGAACTGATGATTACGGGGAGCATTTCATTTGGTCCCAAGAAGACATACTTAAGCGTATCTGGCAGCTCTTTCAGCTCGGGAATGGATGGTGAAAGATTTGGCATTTCTTGGGACGAGAGTGTCCCAAATGGATCAGAAGAACACAATTCAGGAGGAAGAAGTTGGCCTTCAGATTGGCCAAAAAGAGGGGCATCTTGGATAGATGGATCCAAAAAGGGATAGCCCCGGTGAGTGGTATGTGGGCTCAAGGTCCCAATGTGGGGTTGCAATTTCGCCTGATTTGGCAGGAAAGAAAGGGCAATCCGGTCTTCAAGAGTGTGAACCGGCGGTGAGTAGCTCGAATATGACTCAGACCACGAGGTATGGGAAGCAGAGAAAACCTCATCAGAAATCTGGTTAGGAGAAGGTGCAGGAAAAGGGTGGGATGGGGGAACGTCACAATATGTGTTGGTCAGGCAATCGTTAGAGTTTAAAGGCAATCCACATCAATCAGAATAGGCCCCAATTAGTCCGATACACGCGTTGACGGCCATGTCTCCGTCAGACGTGTCATCTTCGATGCAATCGCAATCAAAGTTCTTGGCTGCCTTGAAGATGTTAAGCTTGAGCTTCTCAGATCCAACGGCAATCTCAATACAGCCTGACTCACAATCTATATGTGCACAGGCTGTGGCCAAGAAGGGTCGAACAAGGATGATCGGACAATTAGAAAGTGAGCTAGGGGCTTCCATATCTAAAACAAGAAAGTCAACAGGAAAACAAAGACTGTTGACCCTAACCACCACATCTTCCACCACATCCTTTGGAATTTTGACAGAACGATCTGCCAACTGTAACATAACAGGGGTGGGTTTCAGATTTCCTAAAGAAAATTTTTCGAGCATGATGGTTGGTATAAGATTGATGGAAGATCCTAGATCAAGCAGGGCACGATTAAAATTGCAACCTTGGATGCTACAGGAAATAAGCGGTGTGCCCGGATCTTTCTGCTTCGATGGTAGATTTGACAGTATAGCACAACTCGCGTGAGGCGAGAGAACCACCGGATTCTTCGTTTTCTTTGACTGTCGCCTGGGTGTAGTGTAGTCTTTAAAAAATCGGGCGACAATAGGTATATGGTCAATAGACTCTAGCAGGGGTACCTTGATTTCAACATCCCTGAATAAATTACGCAGGTTATCAAAGGCCTGTGTATCCTTTTTCTTGCCTTTTGGCTCCATCAGTAGAGCCTTAGGGAATGGGACTAATTCTGGCACCAATTTGGGTGTATCGTCCTCTCGCAAATGCGGTGCGCTTCCCGAATAAGAGGGCGATGAAAAAGATGGGCCAGGATCAGGTCGAGGTGGATCGACAGTCTGCCTACTGCTCCTCGTAGTAATCGCATTGGACGTCGCGGGTCTAGTGGGATCATAAAGCGGAGGAGGGTTCGCAATAGGGACATAAAAGTGAGGTGCTGCTGCGGGATTAGCCTGAAATCCTGGTGGAATGCTCGGAGCCCGCAGAATCTGATGAACCTGCCCTTGAGAAGGTCGTACCTGTGGTTGAGGACCACGAGGTACGAAATTTCGCTGGTTGGGGACAGGTTGCGAAGGAAGAGTGCCCTGAGATCGAGTCGCCAAGCGTAGTTGATTGATCTCAGCATTCTGCTGCGCCAATTGGTGCTGAAGAGAGGTCATGTTTTCTTCATGGTTCTTTGACATTTCCGTCATCATTCGCATCAATTTCTCAAGAGGACTTGATGCATGTTCTGTTTGCGGTATGTAAGGACCCGATGGCGGATTCGCCACAGGATTAGACTGGGCCCTTGGGATGACGGGTGAGAACGATCTCATTGGCCCACTCGCGGGGTTTTGGCACTGCGGGTTGCTGGACCATGAGAAGTTCGGATGATTTCGCCACCCTGGGTTATAAGTAGCAGAGAATAGGTTGTTCCCCAGGGCGCAAGCGTCTTCTAAGCCAGAAGACGAGTCCGTATGTAAATACGCATCCGAACACACAGAGGCTTGGTCCTTCATGTCAAAATACTGGCTTGCAGAAGTCAGATCCACATGACTTACCGAATCGCTTGGCGCGACACTCAGTAAGGAAGATCTCATGGGGCTTCTAGGGATAAGCCTGGGGTTGGAAGAATTGGGATTGTGACAAAGTGGTGAGGTTGGGGTGTTTGCCATAGAACTGGCAGGATTGGCCAGAAGCTCGTCCAGCTTCTTGTGCAGGACAAAGCCTTCATCCAATTTTTGTGCGATAAGGCTAAGATTAGTGGATGAATGGGAGGGTCCCGTGTCAACTTCATGGACATTACGAGGCAGGCTGGTACGATTAAAGACGACAATGGAGGCATTATTCATTGAGTTTTCGCTTATGTTTTCAAATAATTTGAATGCTCCATTCTCGTCTTTATTCATGAAATTCCCTCCGAAGGAAGCATCTGCAATTTGTTTCAAAGTTTCATTTAGCCCATAATAGAAAATCTGGGCTATATGCCACTTAGGCAGACCATGGTGTGGACACTTCTGGAGGAGGTCATTATACCTCTCCCAAGCCTCATGAAATTGTTCGCTGTTTTGTTGCGTAAAGGAAGTTATAGCACGGCGAAGCGCATTGGTTCGCCCGATTGGGAAGAATTTCTTGAGAAATGTTGTTCACATCTCTTCCCAAGAATGGATGGTTCTCCCAAGGATATGTAACCATTGCAACACTTTATCCCGCAACGAAAATGGGAACATTTTCATGAGGACTATTGGTAACCCGATGTTTCTCGGTTTAACAATTTCAGTCAATCGGGTTAAGTCTTTCAAATGGAGAAAAGGATCTTCACTTGCAAGACCATGGAAGTGGAAATTAATCAGGCCAATTACATTTGGTTTCAGTTCAAAATCGTCCCCGCTCAAGGTGACCCGAATTTGTCCTATAGTCTCTGTAGCAGCGGGATTTTGATAGGAGCTAAGAGACCTAGGCTCCTCCCGTTCGAGAGGGTTCTGCATTTCCTCCAATGTTTCCCTAATGGCTTCAATTTGCTCATTATACATTTCCATTTAGGCTTGGAGACAAGTTATGGGATCCATGGCTCCACCACCTGGTGGGTTTTGAGGGCGGTTTCCTCCCTCGGGATTTGGGGGTGGGTGTGCAGCCATGTTTGTGGAGGAGGATGACGATTCGGCTTCTTTCCCAAAATTATCAAACAATTCAAACAATTCAAGGTTTTGTGACCTCCTCCCAAACATGCACTACCGCAGGAAGAATTGGGGGGATACGAAGGGAAAAGGAGATGAGAGAAATGATGCCGCAAAGGTACACTTGATGACAAATCAAGACAATCAAAGCCCTAACCTCTACAGTGTGCCCTTAGACCAAAAGATCTAAGTTACCTACTATCACAACCCACGGAACCAAATGCGAGCACCGCGGAACCATTGGGCCAGATTGAAAGGTCGTTTGCCCCAGTCTTAGACACCTGATAGCACGCGGGAACCCTCACCAGCACGTAGGTGCTACACGCAGATAGTTAGACCTCCAATCCTTAATAAGGGTCAAGTTGCTACCAGTTTTAATTAGAGGCTTAGGATCAAGTGCTTCTTGGTAATGCCCAAGTGCGTTGATTTTATAAAGTGTGTAAACCAAGCATGCAACGGGAAAATCTCCCCGAATTGAAGTTTTAATTGGTGAATGATTTTTAGAGTTTCAACCTTGAGTAGTATGGATTTTAGGATTTCGCTGAATTACAATTCAACCAATCTCCGGATTTTGAGAAAATACAAGTTTTTCTATGCCCAACAAACCCTTCTTCAATATGAGTTAGTTAATGCATGCTAAAAATCCACTGGGCTTCCCTAGGTGGAAATTTCTATGTGTGGATGCACGAGTCAATTTTAGATTAGTGTGAAAGGGAGCCAAAGCACTTCAATTCAAGTGCTCCCAATCACCAGGATGATGTTCCACACACAAGGCTCAACCACAAGATAAAGAAAATCAAAGTGTTAGGGTTGAAGTATTCGGGATCAAATCTTAGGTACGTGAAAGGTCGTGGTGGGGTAGGAATCAACTCAATTCCAAGTCTCCCCACCAAAAATGCGATCCCAAATTGCGGATAAATGAGGCAAGGAGGGATGGCAGTCAATCTTTTTAATCTTGCCTCAAAGAATACTTCACACGACGAAAGATTCAAGAATCAAGATCTTGGATCTTTGCTATGCGAAGTTTGGCGGGAAAATCCCGAGGCGGTGGGAGTGATGGCAAACAATCAAACAAGTGATTTTTAATCCACTTGCCCCAAGAGATCCCAAGAAGGTTTTTTTTTTTATTAAGGTGACAAGTTGACCTAAGTTGCTAAGAGAGAGAGACTTACCTGTTCAGCAATGTGGGCGAAGCGCCAATGCGGTGTCGGGGACTTCTCGCTCTCGTTCCCACCTTGGATCTGCCCACTTCTCCGACTTCCTCTTCTTGCCTCCTCCTTGCAACTGGTTCACCTGCACACCAGCAAACAAAAAACACCCGTGAAGAGAAGGGTGTGAGAAGAGAAAACTAAAGGAATGGAGTAGAAACTTACCTGTAAGCGTACCTCCCCAGCAACGGCGCCAGAAAAAGTGTGGTCGAGACTCGGATAGGTTGTGTTAATAAGGTGAAATTATCGTTGAAGTGAGTATAGTGGCTAACCTAAATCGAGCTTGATCATCTTTTAACAAAATTTTTAACCTGGCCTACTTAATTTTATCTTGGTCACTTTTAAGCCCATGGTCGAACTCAGGGAGGCGGGAATTAGAGGTGAATAAGTTTCTACGCCTTTCCTACAACGAATCTCTTCCATGCATTTATTATATTTTTGGTGTTTTTCTATTTAAGATTTTTTCTGATAATTTTCTCCTTGAGGTACACCCTCAAAATAAGGTCCTTGGCTTAGAGCCAAATTGTTCTTGGCTTTGAGCCAAATTAGGGTTTCAAAAAAAAAATGGGCATTTCTATTCGCAAGATCGAGTACCTGCAAGACAAGGATTACCTTTTCTCTTTTACTATTTTTTTTATCTTTTTAATAGTAGGAAAATAGAGGTTGTTTGTAAAGAAATAAATATAATATATATATAGATACACATATTATATGTATAGGGGTGGGGGTGGAGGTGGAAATGGTGTGTAGCACGATGTCGAGTTGATCGACATCTAGGAAGACGCAACCAATAGGACGAAGTGCTACGTGGAGTGTAGGATGGATGGGTGGAAGTGTGTGTGCGGAGATGCTTTCTGTACGCGGGTATCGGGGAATATCAGCAACTGGTGCAGATATTCCCACGATATAACGCGTGGTAGGTCATATGAATGTAAGTATATATCTATACGTATATATATAGATAGCTATATATGTAGTTATATAAATATATATATATAACTTGATATATATGTATATATGTCTAACTATATAGATATGGATATATATATAGTAATATATGTATATAGATATATAGATATGTGTATATATATATATATATATGTATGTATTTATGTATATAGATATATTAGTATAAGTATCTATGTATATAGATATATGTAGATAGATATATATATGTATGTATGTGTGTGTGTGTGTGTAAATATATGTGTATATATATATATATATATATTTAGTTGTATAGGTCACAATATGTATATATATATGTGCATATAAATATATATATGTATATATATAAGTATATATATAGGCGTGTACAGGTGAGTGTGTGTGTGTACACGTGAGTGTGTACAAGTGTGGTGTGTGTATGTGTGTGTCTGCTGGGAGTGAGGGAGTGGCTGTGAGAGAGGGCGTGAGAGAGAGAGCTGGAGAGTTAAGGCGTCTGGAGGCTGCAATCGACATCTGGACGCCAAGGCACAGGCGCATGCACGCGCAGGTGCAGGCGCGCACAGGCTCAAGCGCGCAAAGGTGCGCGCGCACGTTGGAGGCTGCAGGCATGAGGGAGCGCAACGCAGCGCGCTGCGGGCTGGAGTGGACGCGAACAAAGATGCAGACGCGAGCGTAGGCAGGTGCGGGCACTGGAGAGGAAGCGATTGCAGACGTGCGGACGGCGCTGACGCGACGACGGGAAGGGGGCAGTTGCGGCGCGGAGAGAGAGCACGCGGTGACCGGATAAGTGAGAAACTTTCTGGTCACCGCACTGTAGCTACAGTGCCGCGTAGAAACGCGTGAACAGTAGCTACAATGAGTGCGGGGCTTCGTCAACTGGTTGCGGCTGGTTCTGTGTGCGCGGGCACCCTGAAGCGAGCCTACGTGCGCGGAAGGAGATGGCGCCGGCTGCTGGCGTGCGCGTAGGGGCTTGCGCGCTGCATGGAGCTGCCGATGCCGTGCTGCTGCTGAGCTCTGAAGCTTGAAGCTGAGGCAATGGCGTGAAGGGCTTGAACGGTGAAAATAGAGAGTGGAACCACCACGCCCACCTGCTCTTGGATGAGCTGGGCGGTGGTGGGACTCACAGAGGTGGTCGTGGACCACTGTGACCTGCTCCTGCCCGCAGCGTATCTCTTCAGTGGAAGAGGTGCTGTGTATGGAGGGGAGAGAGGGAGGAAGATGGCCTGGAGAAAGGAGGCTGCTGTGTGTCTGGACCAGGCTGCTTACGCAAGGAAGATGGCTGGTCTTTATAAAGGAGACGGAGGTATGCCACAGCCATGCCCTGGGCTGCGCATGACCAGCCATGCAACTGGCAGGGCATGTGTTGGCATAGAATTGCACGAAGAGCAAGCCATGCCCTGAGCCGCGCAGAGAAGAAGAAGTTCCAAGCCAAATAAAAAATGAAGATGGTGAATTTGTGAGGCAGCACTTGATGAAGACGTTAATTACAAGGCCAATTATTCATTTTCCTCCCCTCTCAATTAAATGCATGCATGTGTTAATTTTTACAAATGCAACTATGGCTACCTGTTAAGACTCGAGCCATCAAACACACTTTAAGACGTCTGGGAGTTGGTCCAGACTTCTTGACGCCTTCCCAGACGTCTGGAAATAAATTTTGGCGTGCGTACGATCGCGAGTCTGCACGCGTGCCGCGCGCAGACTGCGACCCGCCGCCCTCCTATTTTTCTCTCTCCCCTCGCCGACCTGCAAACACCTCCCCCACCCCTTCAAATACCCCTCCCCTCTCCCAGGTTCACCACCCCACCGTATCCTCCTTCCTCCAGCGTGAGCGCGAGAGAGAGAGAGAGCGAGGGCAGCCGCTACTGCCGGGTGCATCGCGAGGAGAGGTGCAGCGAGAAGGAAGAAGAGGAAGAGCGCAGGAGAAAGAGAGAGAGAGCCCGCGGGAGCAGCTCTAGGTCGACCGACGTGCGCGCGAAGGAGCATCCTGCTGGGGAGATTCCCCCCTGGTGCTACTACAGCTCGAGCTGCGGGCGAGCGGCTGCGTGGCGAGCTCGCACGCAACGGGAAGAAGACGAGGAGGTTCTGATTCTAGGAAATTTTCCCAGAATCAGACGTTTGGACCTACGTCCAGACGACGCGGGAGACGTCTGGAGGGAGCTCCAGACGACTGAGAGGTACGAAATTTCTCCTCCACCTCCTTTCTGCGGATACGGCCATGTAGGCCGTTCCGCAGAAGTGCTGAGTCGTGTCGTGTTGAGGAGGCTTTCGTCGCACGAGCAGGTTTCATTTCGGGAAGGCGTGGGAACACGCCCTCCCACGTAGTTCAGACGTCTGGGCACAGCACCAGACGGCGAAGAGCATCTCCAAACGACCGGAGAAGAGGTCGGACATCTGGAACTCGGTCTAGACGATTCAGCAAGCTCCCTGGACGTCTGAGGAGCAGCGCAGAGTGAGGTATGACTTGGGCCGCTTTTTAAGATGTCTGGAAGGTATTCCAGATGTCTGATTTGAGTCAGAGTTGTCATTTTTGACCCGTTTAGGGTCCGTTCAAAGTCTGATTTCCGTGTTTAAAATTCTATTCTTCTCAGAATTAGTTCCTCTACTTGTTTGAAATACTTGTATCATGTTCTGAGTGGTTCCTTGTAATTGATCCTTGTGTTAGGACCTCGTTCTGTTGTGACTTTGGGGGTTGCGGAGGCACGTAGACTTGCCGATCACGCCCCCAGTACTCCCGATTTTGCGGGTAGAGTGGCTTCCCTTAGTTATTTACAAACAATAACGCATCTCTAAAATAAATAATAGATCCTAGGGTATGGCATGAATCCTAGGACCTGGAAACTAGATTGAATGATAGATCCTAGGGTATGGCATGAATCCTAGGACCTGAAAACTATCCTGAATGATAAATCCTAGGGTATGGCATGAATCCTAAGACTTGAAAACTAGATTGAATGATAGATCCTAGGGTGTGGCATGAATCCTAGGAACAGAAACACTAAAACGAATATCTTGAATACCTAAATTGCAGTCTTGGATAAGTAGATAGAATAATGATAATTGCCTGTAATTGGATCACAGCTGCCTATGAAATGTAGAGTACTGTTGCTAGTAACTACTACATGTAATTCCTGTTGTTGGAAACTAAATTTGTGCTGCTTGTATATACATTGATATTAAATGTTGGAAACACGGGCTATATGCGAATGAAATTGAAACGATGAAACCTAGTATGGCTTGGCCTGAAAAATATGAGCATGAACCCTACGGGGAATTAGGAGTAGAACTATTGGAAATAAATGGAATGGAACTAGAAACGTGAATGAGAAAGTTTGTTGTCTCTTGGGTACGTAGTACCAAGGAAAGCACGTGCTACCTCTTAGTGCAAAGAGAAGCCAGCCGCCCTAGGGACCCAGGGTTAGGTCTGGCCACTTTGTACCGACTTTTGGCCCGCACATACACCGTACCGGGGAGAGCTACTAGTGTAAGGAGGGAGCTAGCCACCCCACGGGCCTCAAGGTTCAGCTAGCCGTCCTACACCGACTTGTTATGCCCACTAGGCAAACAAGGGTAGTCAGGCGAGGGTGGCCGGACTGTGGAGGGCAAGACCTCTGTTTAGTTACTGTGGAGGGGCTAGACCCCTGTTACTGAGAGGGCTCTGCCCTATACTGGTTCCAAGCTATGCTTTAGGCGCACCCGTTAACGAAAATGACTGACCTCGTGCCAGTGCGGGGTAGCTACCCGTGCGTTTATCACGCCTGCCGTAGTCACCATTACGTCTGTCAGCGACCTTGGGGCGGATGACTGAGGGTAGGACCACCACGGGGGACTCTCCCAGCTAGGAGAGCACCACGTGCTTCTTCTACTTTTCGGAAAAGACTGCAATCAAGATCGTTCCCACGAGGAACATTCGAGATCAAGAGAAAGACCTGAGAAATAAATCAAGAAATAGTAAATAGAGAAATAAAGAAAGAAATTAAAAACAACAGCTACTTGTCCACCTTTACTATTTTTCTTAGCAAGCTGGTTGCCACTCTACTCAGTGTTTCGCTGACGTGTCATATTTGTCACCTTTTTCAGGACCAGGTGTTGAGCAGCCAGAACCTACGGCTGCAGATGGTGCTGGGTCTAGAAGAGCCCAGTAGTAGTACTTTTGTTGTAACCGTTTTTCAGTAGTAGTGAGTATTTCTGTTTCACTTTATACTCTTTTATTGTAAACTTCATATTTCTGTACCTACTTTAATTCTCTACTGTTGTAGTGGTATGTACTGTAGTAGTTCTTTTCTTTACTGCTGTACTTTTGTTACTGTTAGTTACTTGCATGGTGAATGTGGTTTATTTTACTGCTTTTTTGTTACTTTTTCGTTGGACGACTGGGTCTTGGGATCAGTTGAGTCGGTCAGATTCTCATGTCCTGTAGGGATTCGGGAACCAGGTCGTAACACTACCTAATATGCAATGGCAATGCTAGGAAATAACACAAGATGGCAATTTTATTGGTGTATTTTTGCTATGCAATCACCTCTTAAGCCTAGTCCACTATCCATAGCCTTACTTATCCTATCCCTAACCCAATTGAACCATCCCATACCTAATTGGATGCATCTACAGTTGATTAAGCGCACCCGAGTCCAATTAGATCCATTCAGGATCTAATTGACTCATACCTATTAGGGTTACCCTAGCCTAATCACATGCACTCATCCAATTAGACTTGACTTAGACCTATTAGGTTCACCCCTATTCAATTAGACTTTCCTAAGCGTCATTACGTCCATACCCACCTAATCTAGATTGACGTAACCTATTTAGCACATAATCCTACCAAAAATGCTCATGTGCTAAATCGATGTTTTAAGATTGTCGCATTGCAGTATAGCCAAAATAGCACTCAAACAAATAATTTTATTACTCGAAAAAGTTCCAAGGTCAAACACAAGGAGCAACATGGAATTCAAAACTCAATATCACAATTTAAAACAAGAATAAAGATTGCAATAAAAATAATGTCAGGATCAATTTGCAAAAAGAAAGGAGTAAAATGGTGATTTAAATCACCAATTACTCCTCACAAATAACACTTAAATCAAGCATCAAGTATATGCAATTAAAGTATCAGACGTCTTAAATAGCCCTGTGCTACAGTCCTAGAGACTCAAGGGTCTCTCTCTCTTCCTGTGCAGCTTTTCCTTTCCTTCTGGCTCTTTCTCTGTTTCTTCTTCTCCTCTTCTTCTTGTGCGGCTCCTCTTCTTCTTCTTCTTCTTCAGCTTTTCTCTTTCTATCTCCCTTTTTCTTCAGCTACGGCCCTTCTTCTTTCCTTCTTCCTTTCTCTATTCTCCTTCACACAAAGAGGGGGAAGGCTTCTTGAATTTGGCTAAGTGTCAACCAGTTCTCGCCGAGAGCAAAACCCTCCCCCTACCCGCGCAATCTCTCTCTCCTTCTCTCTTCTTAGGCTCTGCCCTCCCAGGGCCTTTCAGGGTATAGTCGGGTAATTAGGTAAGCGCGTATGCAGGTCCAGGGCTGTGAGCGTGGTCGCAGTCGAGGAGTGTAGGCTTAGGCGGGTCAGGCACACCAGGTCCGCAGGTGAGGTGTTGCGGACGAGGCACAAGTGTGCGTGGGTGAGAGGGACCTCACCCAGTGTTTGGAGGCAAAGAGCCCCATTGACAAATTCAATATATGCGTGTGCATCGCTTCAATGGCTTCCGATGTGGGACTATCTACTCCCACTTTGCTCGCACACGCTACTACTTCCTTCCTTCGCCCAATTCACATCTAAGGAGTGGTCAAAGGCTCCAATTGACCGCACGAGGATGTTCCTGGAGGAAGTCCACGCGTCCTGAGGGTGTCACCTGGGTGCTATCAAGCCTGAAGCGTGCTTCAAGCAAGCTCGAAGGTCGGCCATAATGGCGGTGAAGGCTAGAACCTGAAATCCAAGAATAAGGGCCTCGTGGCTGCGTCATAAGGCTCAGCAGATTCTCCGTGGAGTGGCGAGTGTGGTGGTAGTTGTGTGGCGTGGCGCAAGTGAGGGTGGAGGTCGGATGGTGACGGAGAAGGGTGCGGGACAGTGGGTTGTTCGGTGGAGCATTGGAGGGGGCAATAGGGTGAAATAGGAGAGGGGAAATGATCAGAGAGATGTGGCGCAGGTTTTTAGGTAGTCGGCGAGGAGTTTGGTGGCATGTGGAGAGAGATGTCCCTCGCTAAAGGTGTGGCCGGAGCGGTGGAAGACGAAGTCACGGAGGCGTGGTCGAGGTCGAGACGGCGTGTCGACAATGTTGGTGTAATGAGGAAGAGGTTAGGGAGTATTTCAAGGTACTAACGTACGAAGTGGGAAGGAGGAGGCACCGGTTGTGGTGTTGCCGATGCCGGAGAAGAGAATAGCTCCGAAGAGAGAGGAACGGCGAGGAAGAGGGAGGTTAGGGCGTCAGATGGTACGTATCAACGTGGGAAGAAGCGAGGAAGATGTCTGCATTGCTGGTATTGCAGACGAAGGACAAAGATGGACGGAGGGGCTCGCCAAACCTCGAGGAGCTTTCGGTCGAGAGAGAGAGAGAGAGAGAGAGGAATTAGTGGGGATTCTTGGCCGATTTCGAGCGTAGGGAATTCGACCTGGTCTAGGCTTTCTTTTATAGGTCATCAGAGGGCGATTAGAGCTTGTGAAGCTTGCTTCCCAAGCTTGGAAGGCTTGCCAAATTTGGAAATCCCTTGAGACCCAAATCTCTCATGTGTTCGCATGAGAGATTTGGTAAATTTTAGAGTGTGAGATTAGGTTCAAAAGGAAGGGGATTTCTTAACGAACTTCCCTTTCAAATTTGAAAGGGATTCGTCAAGAAATCAAAGAGTTATTTCCAAATTAAGATCGTTGTAGCAAGGAGGAATTGGTTTAATGGCGGTAGGGACCTTTTTGTGAGAACGACAACAAAGTTAGGGGTCTATTTGAAAAGATTTTCAAAGTTAAATGCAGCAATGTAATCAGACAGAACCAAGTTGCAAACTAAGTCAAGACAAACTCATCTTGAGTCCAAATTTTGGTATAAACTTAATTTAGACCAAAGGAATCCAAATGGTGAAGTTGGATTTTGGTTTTGATCACATTTGACTGGGTAATTTATGAAGAAATCCAAATTAGGGCAAATGTCTGTCTGTGACTCTGTTTTGGGTCAAAATGGGTTATGATGGTCAATTTAAAGGTTCCAAACCCTAGATAATATTTTTCTATGAATTTTAGAGGGTTTAGGTGAATTTTATTCTGATCAGAACCTCAGTTAATTAAGTAGGTCTATTTTCAGGATTTCAAAAAATCATTTAATTCTTAGAACACGTGCAAACCCTTTTCTGATTGTTTTAACCCACTTGTTAGCTTTCTAACATCATTTGACCATCATTCAACCCCTGAGAAAACCCATGGTTGTACTGCATTCACGATATGCTGGTAAAATTACAGTTTTAACCCTAGTTTCTTACTTTTCCCTCAGAATGATTATGCAATGACTTATGACTCTCTGACAATTATGTAGGAGCATTTATTGACTTAATTGGGTCAAAATTAGCTAGTTATGGCTGATGATGGTGTTCCCATCATACACCCATGCCTAGCTTTTTCTAGTCCCTTAGCAAAAGTTCAAGGTATTAACTTTGAATATAGACCATATAACTTTTGATGCTTAAAACTTCGATGTGTGCGTTCTTTTGTAGATTAGGCTAGAATGCCGATAGTAGACCTAGAGGTACTCAAGTACCAACCAAGATTCGAACCAGACCAGCTCTACCCTCAGTCTGCCACGAAGGTTTCTAAGGCCCACAGGAACTGTAACGACCCGGTTCCCGAGTCCCTACGAGACACGAGAACCGGACCGACTCGACTAATCCCAAGACCTAGTCGTCCAACGAGGAAGCAACCAAAAGACAGTAAAATAAACCACATTCAGCATGAATATAACTAACAGTAAGAAAGTACAGCAGTAAGGAAAGAAACTACTACAGTAGGTACCACCACAACAGTAAAACAACATTTATCATATAACAAGAACTGCAGGTAAAGAAGGTACAGCGGAAACAAAAATTACTCACTAGAACAGAAACAAAAGAGGTACAAAAGGCTGTGGTAACTCTACTGGACCCTACTCGGCCCAGCACCCTCTGCAGCCGCCGACCCTGGCTGCTCAACACCTGGTCCTGAAAAAGGTAACGAGTGTAACACGTCAGCAAAACGCTGAGTAGAGTGGCATACTAACTAAAGGCAACAGTAGAGTGTACAGTAGCTGTTATGTTCTATTACTTCCTTTATTCACATCTTTCAATTTTTCTCACTATTTCATTTATTTCTCAGATCCTTTACTTGATCTCGAATGTCCTCGTGGGAACGATCTTGATTGCAGTCTTTTCCAAAAGTAGAAGTAGCACGTGGTGCTCTCCTGGCTGGGAGAGTCCCCCGTGGTGATCCTACCCTCAGTCAACCACCCCAAGGTCACTGACAGACGTAACGGTGACTATGGCACGCGCGATAAACGCACAGGTAGCTAGCCCGCACTGGCACGCGGTCAGTCGTTTCCGTTAACGGGTGCGCCCAAAGCACAGCACGGAACCAGGGCAGAACCCTCTCAGTAACAGGGGTCCAACCCCTCCACAGTAACCAAACCGGGGCCTTGCCCCTCCACAGTCCGCGCACCCTCGCCTGACTACCCTGGTTTGCCCTAGTGGGCCTAACAAGTCGGTGAAGGAGGCTAGCAGAACCCCGGGTCCCGTGGGGTAGCTAGTACTCTCCTAACACTACTAGCTCTCCTCGGTACTACGTACATGAGGGCCAACAAGTCGGTACAAAGCGGCCAATCCTAACCCCGGGTCCCTGGGGCGGCTGGCCCCACTCTGCACTAAACAGGTACAGGTACTTCCCTTGGTACTGCGTACCCAAGAGACAGTACAAACTACATCTCAGTTCCATCCCTTTTCCTTTCCAGGAGTTTCACTCCTAATTCCCCGTAGGGTTCCAGCTCTTTATCTCAGAACATCATATGTTTCACTTTCCAGATTCACGTCCTCAAAATCCATGATCTCAATCATGTTTCTTTATTCATAACAGGCAGCTGTTAATTCAAATTACAGGCAGCTTTATATTCCTTTCCATTTTTTTCCAAGACTGCAGTATTATACATTCCAATAGTTCTTCCATCCTAGGGTTCATGTCACATCCTAGGATCTAGCATACAACTAGTTTTCCAGCCCTAGGATTCATGCATCACCTAGGAGCTATCATTCCATACATTTCTCATTCCTAGGATTCATGCAATGTCCTAGCTTCTAGTTATGGTTCCATACTTTAACAGATTTTATTAATAAACTTAAGCCACTCTACCAGGTACAACGGGAGTAATGGGGGCGTGATCGGGAATCCCGCGTGCCTCCGCGACTCTCAAGACTGCAACTGAACGAGGTCCTATCACAAGGATCAAACACAAGGAGTGTCTCAAAACAGTGTATAGCTACTGTAGACGGGTAGAGGAATTAATTCTGAAAAGAACGCAACTCGAATCGAGGAAAACGGAGCTCGAACGGGTCCTAAACGGGTCGAAAAAGACGATACTGTGCAAAATCAGACGTCTGGAACTCCTTCCAGACGTCTTAAACGGTGGATCAGAGAATTACCTGTTCAGTGTGGTTTCCCAGACGTCCAGAAGTCTGCGGGGACGTCTGGCCTAGATCCCAGACGTCCGATGGTCCATTCGGACGTCTGTAGGTCACTCCCGCCGTCTGGTACAACTTCCAGACGTCTGATTCGCAAAGGATGGCAAATCAGCGAACCTGCGCACAGCCAACCCCCCTCCCTCAGTACGGTCAGTCGACAAGAAGGAAGAAGAAGGCGGAAAACTCACCTTTCAGACGTCTGTATGATCTTACAAACCTCGACCTTGCCGTCTGGCTATCAACCCAGACGTCTGATTCTGGAAATTTTTCCAGAATCAGGACCCTGCTCGGCCTCCGCTCGCGACGCCGCCCGCGTCGCACCTCGCGCTCCTGCTGCTCAGACCGCAGCAGGTCCCTCTCCGCGTCGCTCCGCGCCCCCTGCGCCCTCCGCCGGCCGGCCAAGCCGCTCCGGCGAGCTCGCCCTCACGGCAGAGCTCCGCCCTCGCACGCCGCACCTCCGCGCTCACTGCGGCCGCCGCTGCCGCCCTCGCGTCCGCTCGCTCTCGCGCACAGGAAGGAGAAGAAGGAGGAGACGGTGGAGGCGGGAGGGGAGGCGTGGCCCTTTTAAGGCCGCGCGAGGAGGAGAGAGGAGGTGGCAGGCCGCCTGCAGCCGCAGAGAGAAAAAGAGGGAATATGCGGTCTGCGCGCTCAGGCGCGCAGGCGACTCGCGTATGTCGAAAATAACGGATTTCCAGACCTCTGGAAACGATCCCAGACGTCTTATCAGACGTCTGGTTGTGATCCCAGACGTCTGGTCCGACGTCTGGGCCACCTTTAAGACGTCTGGGGCACACATTCGTTACAGGAACTAACCTAAAGTTCGTTGAACTCTGCGCTTAAAGTACTCGTGCTTGTAACATGTTTTAGCCTAGGTTCAGTTTGCAGTGCGTTTTTGTCAAAGAGAGATAGAGGAATTTTTCTTTATTTTTGGAGAGTTTTCTCTCTCTTTTCTTTTTATTTCTAGCTTCGGATTAGCTCTACAACACTATCTGTATCGGATTCCTAGTTCTCACCATCAATCCTCCCTAGCAATCGATGCTTCAAGATAGCACCACCCATGGCAACCCCCAGAACCCTGGCTTTCGAGATTTCGAGATAATCCCTCCCTTGGCCTTCTGTAGCTAAATCCAGACCCCGGAAATCGACATTTCGAGATAATGCCGCCCATGGCATTTGAACCAGCACAAGGTGCTTACATGCCCCCGGTAGGATATTTAGACATCCTAGGAGACAGGCACCGAGGAGACGATATGTTATTGCGCATCTTCAAGGGAAATTTCCCACCTCTCCATTCCGGTAACTCGTCCAAATCAACTTGTGTTGATCAATCGCTCCTAATCTAGGTAACCTTTTTTTTCAAAACAGATTTAACGCATTTGCGTGATTTTGACACTTAGGCACACTGAACCAGACTGTGTGTGGATTGGGGTGCTTAGGTTACCGAGTCCCGCAAACCAGAGTCAGATAACGAGGCTGAACAATTCCTAAGCCTTAGACCTAATGCTTAAGCTTTGCATTTTCCCCAACATCTTAAGGACTATCCAAATCTTAGTGGGTACTTGAACTTTTAAGCTTAGGATTGCAACCCAAGAGGCCTAAAATCAGCGTTCCTACTAATCTCTTTTTGTTTTTTTGTCTTTCATTTTCCTTCTTTTGATTTGGTCTAGAACTAAGTCAATTCCTTAATCTTTTATTAATAACTATCTCTTTTTCTTTTCTTTTCAAATTGTGCTCCTTTTTGATATTTTTATCTCTTCCCCTTTTTCTCCTCAAAAATGATATGCAATCCATTCAAATTTTCCTCCCATCTCCTATTTTTGTTCTTTTTCAATTTTTTATTTTTTTGGTTTTTTGGAATATGTAATTTTTTTGATAAAATCCTTTCTTGTGAAGTAATTTTCATGACGTTTTACACTTTAATACCCCCCATGCCTCCGATTTGCAATGCCCTCATTGTAAATTAGGTGGGTTCGAGTTCATCTTAGATCATTCATTAGAACAGGTGTTGGGTGAGTGGGTCGAGGAGACTGTTACGAACGATTTCAAGCTCGAGTACGGGTACCAGAGCTGCAATCAACTGTTCTAATGGATGAACCCTAAACTGTAATATGAGTTCAGCATAAGATGTGTCAGGAAAGGTTTCAGGTTTTTCAAGATGACAGGTTGCCTCCCATTAAGCGCTGACTTTAACACCATCGGCCGGGCATAATGAGCTCAGGGAGAATGGAAGGTAAAAGACACCTCAGCCAAATTTGTATCGGTGAGTTCAACGAACGGTTTGAGTCTCTACCCATTCACAACAAAAGGTTCTGAATCATGGCTGAGTTGACTGATTTCGACAGCTCCATTTCCAAAGATTCGTCAAACAAAGTATGGTCCAATCCATTTTGATCTGAGTTTCCCAAGGAACAATTTGAGTTTGGCATCAAAGAGTAGGACTTTCTAACCAAGGAAAAAGATCTTTCTGGATATGTGCTTGTCGTGAAAGGCCTTAACCCATTCTTTGTAAATTCACGAGTTCTCATATGCGTCATGACGTAGTTCATCGATCTCGCTCATTTCAAGCTTTCTGTGGGTTCCTGCCTTAGAAAGATCGAGATTGCAGTTCCGTACTGCCCAATAGGCTTTGTGCTCCAATTTGACAGGGAGGTGGCACGCCAAACACCAATCTGAAGGGAAACATGCCTAATTGGATTTTGTGAGCGATCCAATAAGCCCACAAAGCTTCCGGAAGTCGAGATGACCAATCTTTCCTATCAGGTCGAACAGTGACCTAGAGGATTTTCTTGATCTCCTGATTCGATAACTCAGCTAGACCGTTAGTTTGTGGGTGATAAGGAGTCGAGATCCTATGTGACACCCCGTACTTGGTCATTAGTGATCTGAACTAAGTATTCATGAAATGGGTCGTTGGCTCAGGTCGGAATAGCTTCAATCAATTTGGATACATAGCCAACAGTGAGAAGAATGTATTCGAAGCCGTCCGAAACAGGGAAGGGTCCCATAAAATCAATCCCCCAGATATTGAAGATTTCACATATGAGAATCAGCTGTAAGGGCATCATATCGCGGCGGCTCATGTTGCTAAGGTCTGGCAACAAGTGCATGCCTTACAGTGATTGTATGCGTCTTTGAAAATCGTGGGCTAATAGAAGCCGCACTGGAGGACTTTTGCTGCAGTTTTATGACCGGAGAAGTGTCCACCGCAGGCCTGGTTGTGGCAGAAGGACAAAATCTCCTGTATTTCCACTTTCGGAACACATCGTCGGATGATCTGCTCAGCACCAATGCGGAAGAGATACGGGTCTTCCCAAAAGTAGTACTTGGCATCGAAAGTAATTTGTAGTTCTTGGACTTTGGCCAATCAAACGAGATCTAATGTAATGCCAAGTAGTTTACAAGATCAGCAAACCATGGAAGTCCCGCACTGATAGTCAGGAGGTGCTCATCGAGAAAATGCTCAGTAATGGGTCCAAAAGGGTCGATAATGTCATAAGGGAGGCAAGATAAGTGATCAGCTACCACATTCTATTTTCCCCCTTGTCGCAAATCTCAAGGTCAAATTCTTGCAACAGCAAAATCCAACGGATTAGTCGAGGTTTCGTGTCCTTCTTCGCAAGGAGATGCCTCATAGCAGTGTGATCTGAGTAAATGATAACACGGGAACCCAAAAGATACGATCTGAATTTTTTCAAGGCAAATACGACGGCTAGCAGCTCTTTCTTAATAACTATATAGTTATGCTAATCCCCGTCAAGTGTCCTGCTAGCGTAGTAGATGACCACAGGTTTCGCGTCTATTTTCTGCCCAAGTACCACTCCTACAGCATAATCAGATGCATCGCACATGATCTCAAAGGGTTGAGACCAATCAGGGACTGCAGGATAAGTGCTTGGGTAACACAATCACGCAAGATCTCAAATGCTTGAGTACACTCCTTGGAGATTTCAAAGGGGACATCCTTAGATAGAAGATTGGTCAGGGGGCGTGCGATTTTTGAGAAATTGGGAATGAATCGACGGTAAAAACCGACGTGACCTAGGAAGGTTTGGATGTCTTTGACCGACCTAGGCATAAGGAGTTTGGAAATCAAATTCACCTTGGCTCGATCAACCTAGATGCGCTTTTTAGAGATAAGATGTCCTAGGATAATTCCCTCAAGTACCATGAAGTAGCTCTTTTCCCAGGAAAGAACCAAGTTCATGTCAATGCATCGCCCAAGGATCTGGACCAAGTGAGGGAGGCAATCGTCAAATGATTCACCAAATACCGAGAAGTCATCCATGAAGACTTCAAGATATTCACCTACCATATCTAAGAATATGGCAAGCATGCACCGCTAAAAAGTAGCGGGTGCATTGCAAAGACCGAACGGCATCCTTCGGAATGCGTAAGTTCCGAAGGGGCAGGTAAAGGTGGTCTTTTCTTGGTCCTCGGGATGGATTGCAACCTGATTGTAACCAGAGTACCCGTCCAAAAAGCAGAAGAATTGATTTCCCTCTAGTTTCTCAAGAATCTAATCAATGAATGGTAGTGGGAAATGATCCTTCTTCGTGGAGGAATTGAGTCTTCTGTAATCAATGCAGACTCTCCACGAGTTTGCTATACAGGTCAGTATGATTTCTCCAGTTTCAATCGTGATGATGGTGAGACCTGCCTTTTTAGGCACAACTTGGATTGGGCTCACCCACCGACTGTCGAAGATTGGGTAGATGATCTCTGCATCTAACCATTTGATAATTTCCTTTTTCACGACCTCTTGCAAATTTGGATTCAGACATCTCTGCATTTCCTGAGATGGTCGTGAGCCCTCTTCAGTGTAGATGTGATGTGTGCAGTATGAAGGGCTGATACCATTGAGATCGTCGAGAGTCCATCCAATGGCTCTTCGATGTTGCTAAAGAACAGAAATCAGACATGTTTCTTGATCAGGTGTGAGTCGGGAGTTGATAATCACAGGAAACGTCTGATTAGAACCCAAAAAAACGTACTTGAGATGATCGAGAAGAGGCTTTAATTCAAAAATCGGGTTTTCAGCAGCAAAGGTAGTTCAGGATGGGTGTTGGGAGCAAAGGAGGGAGCTATGGATGTGTCTAGGTTGAGTTTGGGCTTCTCTAATTACGGGTTTTGATCCTCTTGTGGTTGATCAGAAATAGTTGGTTTCTCCTCGATAAAGTCGTCAACCACTGCTTCAATATCGCAAATTTGTTCTGTAACTCCGCAATTAATTCCTTGTTGGGCCTTAAAGATGTCAATCTTTAGTGTCTTGCTCCCAAATTTTAATTCAATTTAGCCCTCCTCACAATTGATGTTGGCCCAAGTAGTGGCCCGAAAGGGTCTCCCTAATATGATCGATGTATTCTTTACATTCTCAGAAGCATCCATGTCTAAGACAATGAAATCCATTGGAAAATAGAAATCATGCACCCTAACTATGACATCCTCGAGAATTCCTTTTGGTGACTTAATTGATCGGTCAGCTAGCTGTAAAGTCATTTCAGTCGGTTTAAGCTCAGCTTCCTCGAAGTAGTCTAGTAGGGATGTGGGTATCAAATTTATGGAGGCTCCCAAGTCTAATAAGGCTCGGTCAAATCGCATATCACCGATTTCACAGGAGATCAAAGGGGTGCCTAGGTCTTTTGCCTTAGGCGGGAGTTTGCCCAAAATGACAGAACTGGCTTACTCTGACAGTATGATCGGCTTCCCATCTTTAGTTCACAGCAAACGCTTAGGTGTACATACGCCGTTCAGAAATCATGCGTAAGCCGGTATGTGGCGTATTGCATCCATCAAGGGGGTGTTTATATGGACTTGCTCAAAGAGCTTAACCAGGTCCTCCTCAGGTGTCGTGGTTTTGGTTATCCTTTTTTCCTTAGTCAAGGCCTCCGGAAATGGAACCTTAGATGGTTCCTCTATAATGGGTCTGGGTTCTTAATCTGGGATAGAGGTGTCCTGGATACTATCCTAGGGTTAGGGTTTGTATTACCAGGCTGGGAGTGACTTGGATAAGGTGGGTCTTGTGTTGTTTTGCCAATGTAGGTAGTAACAGAATTCAATCCTACCTGGTTCTGGTTTGGAGTGGGTAGAAGAGGTGCTTGCTATTGATAACCCATATACGATGTCAAAGCCTCTATCCCGTCGGGTGATGGAGTAGAAGGGGCCTGATAAACAAAGCGAGCTTGGCCAGGATTTGGGTTCATAACGTGCCTCTGGTTCGGCACGTTATTCAGATTAGGCAGAGGCTGTGAAGGAAGTGCACTAGGTTGGCGAGGATTTGCCATCTGGGCAAGTTGATTGCGAATCTCTGTGATCTCATCTCTGTGCCGTTTTTGCATAGCTGCATTCGTCTTCTGAATGTCAGCCAGAGTCTAAAGATAAGAGTCATTTGATCTGTTTGAGTCGGCCCAGATTGATAAGTTGGGTTAGGCCGAGGTTGAGGCAGCTGATATGGATGAGGAGCTTGTGGCCGGGGCGGATATTGAGGTTTCTGATTTTGATTATTGCCTGACCACGTGAAATTGGGATGATTACGCCATCCAGGGTTGTAGGTGTTTGAGAATGGATCATTCTGAATGGCGTTGAGGTCCTCGCAGATCTGAGGAACCTCTAGAAAATCAGAATATGAGGGTTCAGAGTTCCCCCAACTAGAGTAGGTGGATCTAGAGTTTCCTCCATGAACAGAATTAGATGGGGGTGGATATGAATCCATCCCCTGAGAATCTCGATGATAGATGTTGTGCACGGCCTCCCTGCCAGAGGGTGGTTGCATGAACAGGTTTTGCACAGAGGTGGCTCGCTGCAAATGTTAAGTTAGCTCATCCACCTTCTTCTCAATAATAGAGCCTTGTCAGATGACTGGCCACCAGTTCCAAGTCGACGGAAGAGGATAGGCCCTGCGTCGCATGTGCTCACTTTGGATTCGTCAATGCACGGGCATTCGTCCGATTGAACACGCCCATGGATCCATTATTGATGGAGTTCTCACACATATTCTCAAGAATCTCCCACACGGTGTCTTCGTGCTGACCCATGATGTTTCCTCTACAGGTCGCATTGACAAATAATCTAATATCCTCACGGAGTCCCTAGTAAAAAGACTGGACTTGTTCCCATTTAGGAACTCCGTGGTGGGGGCACTTTCACATGAGATCCAGAAAACGATCCCATTCTTTGTGAAGTGGTTCTCCTGCTTGTTGTGTGAAATGTGTGATCTGGTGCCGTAAAGCATTTGTCCGACTAACAGGGAAGAACTTTCTCAAAAACTTGGATGGAAGTTCCACCCATGTGTTGATTGGACACGTTTGGGTTTGGTACCAATGAGCAGCTTTATCCATGAGAGAAAAGAACATTTTCATGAGTAGAATATCCCGATTTTGAGGTTCCAACCCGAAGGTCTAGGCCAGATGCTTGAGTTGTTTGATATGCTGAAAAGGATCTTCGAAATTACGCCCATGGAATTTGGGAATGGCATGAATCATGTTGGGCTTGAGTTCAGTGTCAGGACCTCCAGCGGGGATTTGTACTCGAGGTTCGATTGCCACCGCAACGGGATTGTACTGATCTCGCATCAATGGACGCTGCGGTGGGTTCACAAAGGCTTGGAATAGATCATTGAGGCGCTGAAGTTGATTTTCAAGATTATTTTCTTCTGCGGGTTGTGCCATGATGGTGGATGAAGGAGAACCAGGTTCAAATGAATCGGAAGAGATATCAATAGGATTGGATTGTTGCATAAACAAGGAGGTCAAGGCCTGGCCTCGATGTAAATGAGTAGCTAAAGGAGGCCTTAAGGATGGTCTTAAAGACCTCCTCCCAAACATGTACCGATGGAATAGATGAGAGGTAGAATGTGATGGATCCAATCAAGACACCCAAAAATTTTAGATGACTATAGAGGTTCGGGGTGGATGATACCCCTTAGTCAGAAAGCCGTCCACTTGAGAATTACCTGGGTAGCCAAAGAGGGAGAGTCCCATAAAGACCCCTACATGGTAGTGCACCCCCACGGGTTACAGGGTTTCCCCCACCTGACCTCTCTTCTCACTGATGTTCCAGGCATACCAGAATGGGGACTTGACCTCTTAAGTCTACCAGTTTTAATTAAGAGCAAGGGTGCTTTAGAATTTCACTTGAACTTTAAGATGTGTTGAGTGCAAAAGTGACCTAATTTGAAGATTAGTTGACCCAACATGGTGGGTCAACTTCAGCTGTATTGTCCTCTTGAGAATCTTAGGTCCCTCTTTTAGTGTTCCAATGATTTTAAGAGCCTGATTTTTAGGGTTTTACTTGAATAAATCAGTTCAATCAAGGCTTAGTCACACATTGTTTTGGAGAGATGATTTCTTGATTAAGTGTGTATCTAAAAATCCTAAATTGGAACCCTTAATTGGCTCTAATTTGGTCCAATTTAATTTGTCAAAATGTGGTACTTAGGGCTCAAGCAAGAATGTGATAGCTCTAGATACCTTAAGCTTTAAGTGGGTGCACAAATCAAGATCTGTTGTTTAAATAAAATGTATCAAATCAGGCAACTTGATGAATTATCTAAGGATAGAATGCAAGTAGCCCTAATTGATTTCTTCCTTTTAACCTTTTCAGAATTAAGGGCTTAAGAGAGAGAATAGTTAGAACTTACCTGCCCCTGGCGGGTTTAATGTGCAGCTAATCTTCTATGAATGTATCCCTCCCTGAAACAACCACAGCAAAAGAGATATAGCAAGTAAGAATCCAAATCAGGAATTGCAATCAAGAGGTCTAAATTACCCGTTGCTCCCCGACAACGACGCCAAAAATGTTCGCGCGCTGAATCAGTGTCTTAAGATCGTCACATTGCAGTATAGCCAAAATAGTGCTCAAACGAATAATTTTATTACTCGAAAAAGTTTCGATGACGAACACAGAGAGCAATATGAAATTCAAAACTCAAGATCACAATTTAAATCAATAATAAAGATCGCAATAAAAATAATGTCAGGATCAATATGCAAAAAGAATAGAGTAAAATGGTGATTTAAATCACCAATTACTCCTCACAAATAACACTTAAATCAAGACTCAAGTATATCCAATTAAAGTATCAGACGTTTTAAATAGCCTTATGTTACAGTGCTAGAGACTCAAGGGTCTCTCTCTCTTCCTGTACAGCTTTTCCTTTCCTTCTAGCTCTTTCTCTATTTCTTCTTCTTCTCCTCTTCTTCTTGTGCGGCTCCTTCTCTTCTTCTTCTTCTACTTTTCTCTTTCGGTCTCTCTTTTTCTTTAGCTACGACCCTTCTTCTTTCCTTCTTCCTTTCTCTATTCTCCTTCACACAGAGAGGGGGAAGGCTTCTTGAATTTGGCTAAGTGTAAACCAGTTCTCACAGAGAGCAAAACCCTCCCCCTACCCATGCAATCTCTCTCTCTCTTTCTCTCTTCTTAGGCTCTGCCCTCCCAGGGCCTTTTAAGGTATAGTCGGGTAATTAGGTAAGCGCGTACGCAGGTCTAGGGCTGCGAGCGTGGTCGCAGTCGAGGAGTGTAGGCTTAGGCGGGTCAGGCGCACTAGGTCCACAGGTGAGGTGTCGCGGACGAGGCACAAGTGTGCGTGGGTGAGAGGGACCTCACCCCGTGTTTGGAGGCAAAGAGCCCCATTGACAAATTCAATATATGCATGTGCGCCGCTTCAATGGCTTCTGATGTGGGACTATCTGCTCCCACTTTGCTCGCACACGCTGCTGCTTCCTTCGCCCAATTCACATGTAAGGAGTGGTCAAAAGCTCCAATTGACCGCGCGAGGATGTTCCTGGAGGAAGTCCACTCGTCCTGAGGGTGTCACCTGGGTGCTATCAAGCCTGAAGCGTGCTTCAAGCAAGCTTGAAGGTCGAACATAATGGCGGTGAAGGCTAGAACCTGAAATCCAAGAATAAGGGCCTCGTGGCCGCGTCAGAAGGCTCGGCAGATTCTCCGTGGAGTGGCAAGTGTGGTGGTAGTTGTGTGGCGTGGCGCAAGTGAGGGTGGAGGTCGAATGGTGACGGAGAAGGGTGCGGGACAGTGGGTTGTTCGGTGGAGCATTGGAGGGGGCAATAGGGTGAAATAGGAGAGGGGAAATGATCGAAGAGATGTGGCGGAGGTTTTTAGGTAGTCGGCGAGGAGTTTGGTGGCATGTGGAGCGAGATGTCCCTCGCTAGAGGTGTGGCCGAAGCGGTGGAAGATGAAGTTGCAGAGGCGTGGTCGAGGTCGAGATGGCGTGTCGACAGTGTTGGTGTAATGAGGAAGAGGTTAGGGAGTATTTGAAGGTACTAACAAACGAAGTGGGAAGGAGGAGGCATCGGTTGTGGTGTTGCCGACGTCGGAGAAGAGAATAGCTCCGGAGAGAGAGGAACGGCGAGGAAGGAGGTTAGGGCGTCGGTTGGTACATCTCGACGCGGGAAGAAGCGAGGAAGATGTCTGCGCTGCTGGTATTGTAAACGAAGGACGAAGATGGATGGAGGGGCTTGCTAGAGGTCGAGGAGCCTTTGGCCGAGAGAGAGAGAGAGAGAGAGAGAGAGAGAGAGAGAGAGAGAGAGAGAGAGAAAGAGAGGAATTAGTGGGGATTCTTGGCTGATTTCGAGCGTCGAGAGTTCGTCCTGGTCTGGGCTTTCTTTTATAGGTCATCAGAGGGTGATTAGAGCTTGAGAAGCAAGTTTCCTAAGCTTGGAAGGCTTACCAGATTGGGAAATCCCTTGAGACCCAAATCTCTCATGCATTTGCATGAGAGATTGGGTAAGTTTTAGAGCGTGGGATTAGATTCAAAAAGAAGGGGATTTCTTAACGAACTTCCCTTTCAAATTTGAAAGGGATTCGTCAAGAAATCAGGGAGTTATTTCCAAATTAAGGTCGTTGGAGCAAGTAGGAATAGGTTTAATGATGGTAGGGACCTTCTTGTGAGACCGACGACAAAGTTAGGGGTCTATTTGAAAAGATTTTGAAAGTTAAACGTAGAAATGTAATCAGACAGAACCAAGTTGCAAACTAGGTCAAGACAAACTCATCTTGGGTCCAAATTTTGGTACAAACCTAATTTGGACCTAAGGAATCCAATGGTGAAGTTAGATTTTGGTTTTGACCACATTTTACTGGTTAATTTATGAAGAAACCCAAATTTGGGCAAATATCTGTCTGTGACTCTCTTTTGGGTCAAAATGGGTTTTGATGGTCAATTTAAAGGTTCCAAACCCTAGGTAATATTTTTCTATGAATTTTAGAGGATTTAGGTGAATTTTATTATGATCAGAACCTCAGTTAATTAAGCAGATCTATTTTTAGGATTTCAAAAAATCATTTAATTCTTAGAACACGTGCAAACCCTTTTCTGATTGTTTTAACCTACTTGTTAGCTTTCTAAGACCATTTGACCTTCATTCAACCCCTGAGAAAACCCATGGTTGTACTGCATTCACGATATGCTGGTAAAATTACAGTTTTAACCCTAGTTTCTTATTTTTCCCTCAGAATGATTATGCAGTGACTTATGACTCTCTGACAGCTATGTAGGAGTATTTACCGACTTAATTGGGTTAAAATGAGCTACTTATGCCTTATGATGGTATTCCCATCAGTCTCTTTAGAGGAGAGCACTAGAGGAGAAGGCGCTAGATACAAGGTAGAGCTTCTCTCAGTAAGAGATATCAATGCAAGAAAGCTCAACCTAGATGATTAAATAACGAGGTTCTTTTCACCTAAATGGCCACCTTTGACTTATATTTTGATTTTTTTAGCAAAATATTAAGGTTTATGCATGGAAAATTTAGTGTAATAGTTTATTACACTAAGGTTAATAGTTTATTACAAAAAAAGGTGCTTCAAAAGAAGGCTTACACAAAGTCCCTCCATAATAAAAAAAGCTTTACCCCAGACAATGAAAATGGTTCTGTGGAAAAACTATTGAAATAAACGCATAAAAAAATAAATAAATAAAAACATATGCATTTCCAACGTTTTCGCATAGATCAAAAATATTAAATCAAACAAATTAAACATAATTTAGCAAGATCCAGAATAAAATAAAGAATAAATAACATGCAATAGTACAAATAAACAAAACGAAGAAAGGTTAGAGGTTATTCTGATAGAAGCGCTCATTAAGGACTTCCCTTATAGAAGGTATCGCCCTCGACAAACCGATGCGTCGAGGTCTGATGAACTCCTCCCAGGATACAATGATCCACTTCTAAGATTCAGCGCACTCCGATCTTGGACGTCCTCGAAAACCACCTTAGGAGAATGAAGCCGAGGCAATTTGGTTTCCAACCAAATTCCTGATTGATCTACCAATTTAATGGTTTGATCAACCAAAAATTTCTCATGGATCCCTCAATCTCCTTATGCAAGATCGATAAAGGTGATTAGAGATTTTCTACCAATCTCATCTCGAACGAACACACCAAGAAAGAGAGACAAGAACGCGAGAAGGGGGGAGAAAGTGGAGAGAGCTTTTCTGCTCTTGTTGTGTGTCAAATGAGAGCCCCCTCGTAGCCCTTATATAAAATCCACGACCACACGTTTATGGAAATTCCTACTTTATGGAAATACAGCAATTGATCGATCAATTAAATCCCATTGATCAACCGAAATAAATTGGTCGATCAAACTTGACTTTTTGGCTGACTAAACCAATTGATCAACCAAACTTAGCTCATTGATCAACAAAAACAATTGGTCGAGCAATTTTACCTTTTGATCGACCAATCCAGGTCAAAATCGTTAGATTAAACGTTCGTAGAAAAAGAGTCCAAGTTCCAAGTTCCAAATTGATTCTCACCTGAACCCGAGCCTAAGTCGGAGCTAGGCCGGGGCGAGGCGGGGTCACACGCGTGCGTGCGTGGTCCCCAATCCCACCTCTCACTCTTTGTTACATAAGCAATAGGAGGCAGAAGCCTTTTACTTCCACTAAGAGGTTTGTCCACTTCCAGTATGGGACTAAAAACCTCTCCCAAATCTCATTGATTTCAACATAAATTCCCATGTCACCATATAACAATTGCATCTTGATTGATGCAATTAGGCTCTCAAAGCCAGCAATATATATACTCGAGAGGAATCTGTTCCCAACCTGACATCCAAGTAAAAACTGTTGAGGATCTCCTTGTCTATGTGTACATTAGTTACTGTGATAACCCATCTTTATTATGTTGTAAGAAAGAAAGCTTCTTTTCAAGAAGATGAGAAACAACAAAGGAAGATATGGCATGGGATAAAGGGATTTGGTGGTGAGTAGAGAGAAAAATGTGTTTGCAAGGATGTGGGAAGCGCATACAATTCATATTACATTCTAACAGTATTGAAAGGAAAAGGAAAGTTGTATGTGTGTCTATATATATATATATATATATAAAGGTATATATATAATGACCAGTATATTTACAATGAATATTTACAAAGATTTTCAAAAACCTAGTTTTTGTTGTGTTTATACATATTTGACATAATGGCCTTATACATTTGAGTATATGAACATCAAAAAGCTAGATAACAAAAAATCTTCCAACGGATAGCCATAATATAATGTTCACATGCAAAAACTGCTTCATTTATATGTCAGTTGGAATTTGCACCCCATTAGTCTTTCACATGTTTACAACAGAAAAAGTATATGGTTGTATCACTAAGCTTTTAGTACAATGAAAATGAACTTAAGAACAATTGATTAAGAAATATGGTACATTTTTTGAGATTTCTTCCAAGAAGTTTCATCTTCTATCTTTAAAACTAAAGGCTATTGAGGAGGCATGCTGTCATATTTTCAGCAGAAGTTTAGTGGTTACTTAATGAGAATAAAGTAGCCATCCAACAGAAGTTACATAACTTTCTTGTTTGCTAAGGGAGGAACTAGACTCATGTGGTTCACTTTTATCATAAACAAAAGCTACCCCTTTTTCTTTTTCTATGATGATCAGTAGAGAAAATGACACTATGTGCTACCAATATTCATTCAAAGAAGTTTAATGAAGAAATGAAGATGTGTATGGAATGTTTGATAGTATTACTTATGAAAGGTGCGGAAGTTTTCTCTTCTTTTAGAATCTTCACAACCTTCATGCTAGAAGTTCTCCTTTTCGGGTTGTGTAAACCCAACACAACTCTGAAAATCTAGGTTTGTCCTTGTAGCAATTGAAGGGCAGGAGGGAGGACATGCCAATTACTTTTACAGTCATGCCAAGAACTAGAGCCAGTATTTCCCCAATGAGATTGTACACTAAGTTTCCAAAAATGATCACATTAGTGCATGAGGTGGAGTCTTGAATAATAACATTTAGTTTGTACCTAAAGATAACAAAACGATAGTTGAACTTTATAGAACTAATGAAAATGTTCAAGTTAAAAATGTGAGATTCTTACCAAGAAGTGAAGCATTCTGCAAGATACAACAACGATCACACCAAAATTGTGATTCATGATTTTTGACTCTACCTTTGCATTGATGGCATGACCACCAACCATCAGATGCATCAATGTCAACAATCAAAACTTTACAGCTAAACTTTATATTCTGCATATATAAATATAAGTTGGTAAATTTAGACATTGTTATCATTTGATTTGAAAGACTATAACATGAAGATATCTCAAAATATTTAACTTGAAGTTGGTAAAAGACCTAGTATTCTTCTGGATTTAAAGATAGTAATTCAAGAATTGTTTTCCTATTAGCATGTGCTTCTTCCCTTGGAGATAAGATTGAATACCTCTCAACCAACTTCATGGAGACTACTCTTGTTGCATGTTTAACACTACAATTAAGGTATAAAATAATATTAGATAATATTCAAATATAGGATCAGATTTCAAGAGAAGAAAAAATGCCACACTTTTCTCTAAAGTGGTTGATTTCTGATATATCCAAATCTATGTAAAATCTAGAAGCTAATGAGGAACAAGGTAGATATTTCCTAAATATAAACAAATAATAGAATAAGCTATGTGTATGTAATAATAAAAAGAAATCAATTTTTTTATACACTGATGGGAATACCATCATGAGCCATAACTAGCTCATTTTGACCCAATTAAGTTAATAAATGCTCCTACATAACCGCCAGAGAGTCACAAGTCATTGCATATTCATTCTGAAAGAAAAATAAGAAACTAGGGCTAAAACTATAATTTTACCAACTCATCTTGAATGCAATACAACCAAGGGTTTTCCTAGGGGTTGAATGAAGGTCAATTGGTCTTAAAAAGATAACAAGTGAGACAAGACAGACAGAAAAGGATTTGCATGTGTTCTAAGAATTAAATGGCTTTTGAAACCCTAAAAACAGATCGACTTAATTAACTAAGGTTATGATTAGGATAAAATTCACTTAAATCCTCTAAAATTCATAGAAAAATATTATATAGGGTTTATAACTTTCAATTTAACCATCAGAACCCATCTTGACCCAAAATAAAGTCTTAGACAGATATTTGCCTTAATTTAGGTTTTTGCATAAATTACCTAGTCAAACATGGTCAAAACCAAAATCCAACCTCACCATTGAATTCTTTAGGGTCAAATTAGGTTTGTACCAAAATTTGGACCCAAGATGAGCTTGTCTTGACCTAGTTTACAAATTGGTCCTGTTTGATTACATTTATACCCTTAACTTTCAAAATCCTTTCAAATAGCCCCCTAATTTCTTCGTCGTCTTCACCATTATCGCGGTGGAAACTAAGTCCAGCGATCTTCGACTGGGGAGTTCTCCCTGATTGCTTGGCAAATCCCTTCCAAAATTGGAAGGGAGATTCATTGAGAAATTATCTTCAATCTGAACCCGTCCATGTGCTCCAAATCTTTCCCAATCTCTCATGCGAATGCATGAGAGATTTTGGTATCAAGAAACACCCAAATCCGACGAATGTTTCTGAGCTTGGAAGCTTGGCTTCCAAGCTTTCCTTGCCTCTAGGTCCTTATAAAAGGGTCGCCAAATCTTCCTGAACTCTTTACGCTCGAAATCGGTCGAGATCCCTCTCAATTCCTCTCTCTCACTCGACCGAAGGTTCCTCGACGTCCGACAACCCCTTCTACTTCTCCTCGTCGTCTGTACGCCATACCAACGGCGGATTCCTCTTCCTCGCTTCTTTCCGCGTTGAGCCATACAGTTGACGCCCTGATTCCCTTCGTCCTCGCCTTTTCTCCCTCACCAGAACCACTTTCGTCTCCTGTGTTAGCAATACCGCATCTGACGTCGTCTCTGCCCCACTTCGTCCACCAACCTCCCAGCTAAGTCCCCTATCCCCTCTATTTTATTTCCAAACCGACCACATCTTGTTTCGACCACCGACGATCCTCCCCGACCTCATCTCTTCCAACTCCAGCCATCCCTCCGGCAAGCCCGTTTCACCACCACAGGCCACCAAATCCCTCACCGACCACCCTACAACCATCGCCACACCTCTCAGATCATTTCCCTTCTCTTTATTCACCACTCCACTCATTCACACGCACCCCCGAACACACCCACTCACATGCACGCAATTCGACCTCGCCATGAACCCACAGACATCCACACGCCACATAACCCTCATCATTGCACTCGTCGTGACCCGACGAACCTCTGAACATTTTGACAGGGTTGAGAGGCCGTTTTATTGATTTCAGGTACTCGACCTCCCCGCCATGGAAGCAACAAGCTTCAAGCTTGCTTGAGAGCTGCTCCAGGCGCCCCCGTTCCAGGTTAGCGCTATAGGTTGCGCGGAAGCATCTCGCACACAAGTTCAGGTCCTTAATTGAAGATGCGAGCCTGGCAGCTGAAGCAATTGTGAAGGAGATGTACTTCAACAGACGCGAGAAGAAGGGACGCGCAGATAGTCCCACATCAAAAGCTGCGGGAGCGACTACAGCATATATCATGCAAAAGTTAAAGGGTCAGTTCGCCTCATTTCATGGGGTGAGGTCCCTCTCACCCACTCACCCGGCCTCATCTGTGACACGTACACGCAGACCTGGTTTGACCTGATAACCCACCTAGACCTGCACTCCTCGCTCACTACAGCACGCCGGTGAGCCTGGACCCGGGTACGCGCCTGAATCTGATAACCCGATTACCTGTGGCTATATGAGAGTGAATCCTAAAGAGAGAAAGAGAGAAGGAGAGTTGCGCGGGTTGGGGGAGGGTTTTGCCCTGAGAAGCTTGGCCCTGACACTTAGCCAAATTCTAAAGAAGAAAAGAAGAAGGGCCAAAGAAGAGGAGTTACAAAGTATAGCTCAGAAGAAGAAGAGGTGAAGGCTTGGAGAAAAAGAAGAAGAAGAAGAAGCCGCAGCTGAGACAAGGAAGAAGCTGAAGAGAAAGACAAAGCCAGAGAAGGAAGAAAGAAAAAAGAAGAAAATCACTTTAAGTCGTCTAATTTACAAATCATATGATAGATTTGAGTTTTCATTTCATACATATACATTGAGTTCCTTAGTTAATATTATAGGAGTATATGGTGATTTAAATCACCATTTTACTCTCATCTTTTTGCACATTGATATCTGATATTATTGCAAATTCTTTTAGTTTAAATTGTGATCTTGATTTCTATATTCCATATTGCTCCCTATGTTCAACTTCAGAATCTTTTCGAGTAATAAAAATTTATTTATTTTCAAAGCGATTTCGACTATATTACAACGTTTTATTTTAAAATTCGATTTCGCCGCGACAACATACATACTTACCTGAGAATGTTCATGTAATTCCTTACAAAGGGGGGTGAGATCGAGTGTGATACGAAATAAAATGTAGAATATAAATCAACAATCACACAAATGCCAATCTCACGAGCACAGAAAGATATTTGGGTGGAAACCCAAACCCGAGTAAAAACCACCACCTAAACCTCTCAATTTAGGATTTCTCGATCTACCTATTAGATCAAATCCACTAACCAAGTCACTTAAACGAGAGTGACTTAACCTCTTACAACCACGCTACTTAAACGAGGGTAGCGTACCTCAAATCCCCTCCTCTTCACGAGGAGTATTTTGTCTCTCAAAGAAGATGGGAATTCACAAAGTGAATACCCAAAATACGACAGTTTACAAAATATCCCATAGAGCCACAAAGTAAATATGTTAATCTAACTACTATAAGTAAAGAAAACTTCCCTTTAATGGAAGTACGTCGGCTAGCAATGTGATGTGCGTGAACCACGCAAGGCACGACGGCACTCTCGTATGCGTAGGTAGGAGAGCGGGTGCACAGTTGGGATGGTGCTCTCAAGATGTGTAGACTAAGGCTTGGAGAGAAAGATCACTTTTCTATCTCTTCTTGGACACAATATGAGTGGAAGTGGTATTCTCAAGGTGTATTTTTCCTAGGAAGGGTGCTCTTCTATTTATAAAGGTCCTAAAAAAGGTTTAGAAGGTTTTGGAAGCCTCTCGTAGCCGTTGGGAACAAGGCTCAAGAGATAGGTCCAAAATCCCACCAAAATCAGGGTCATTTATGAGTCTGACAGGGTTTTCAAAGGTTTGGATTTATGGTCAAACATCTGGGTCATTGTCTGATCTGAAGGTCGAATGTCTGCTCTAGAAGGGTTGATGATCCTGGACTGGGTTGGATCTAGACAGACGTCCAACAGATTGTTCTAAGACATCTAGACAAGATATTAGACGTCTAATTCTAAGACGGGTTTGTTCCTGTTTTGTCCAGATCTAAACAGGGTTCTAGGGTCTAGTTGCTCAGACGACAGGTCAAACGTCTATAAATCTAATCCACTGCAGGAATTGATCTCCCGAGGCTCAAACTACTATAATCATCTGACAAAAGTGATTTGAATCAAATCTTAGCCGAACGTCTATTTATCAGACATCTGGGATGTACTAAGGACATCTAGAAAAAGTTGTTAATATAATCATAGGTTAATCTTCTAAGATTATGTCTAACAAGTGAACAGTCCTCTAATAGTATGTCTGGCAAGGTCTTCAAATGTCTAGACTACAGGCTAGATGTCTGGAAGTAAAAGAATAGAGAATGATTCCAGCCTAGGTGTTTTGAATGTCTGGTAAAACAGTCAAATGTCTTAAAGTCCAAGATCAGACGTCTGAGATCCAGATTGGACGTCTGATCGGGCTTCTTGTTTCTATAATGATTTTCTGAACTTGTCTAAGTGTCCTAGTGATGGATTAGTATTCCTAGGACTAAGATATGTTACTTTGGGCTCTTTTCATGAATCTAAGGAAATAAAAGAGCAAAGAATATAAAGGCAGATACATAGAACATGAACAGAATAAACTTCTATTCTATTCTTCATCTCCATAAATCTTCAAGCTTTTGCTCCATACAAGGCTCCATCTTCTCTTCTCCTCAATCAAGCTCCTATCCGCCATGGACGCTAGCTTGAGCTCCTTCACACTTGAATCTATTTGCATTATTTCTGAAAACTCAAACTTAATGCAAATGTTAAATATCAAGTGTTTTGTTATCATCAAAATTAACGATCGAAGTGCTCTTGCACCAATAGTTCTAACTACCATCCTAACCAAAATCAAAATCACAACATCAAATTTTTCAGCAGATTTTTTAAGAATCTCATCTTCAGGAAAATCTTCAGCAAATTTCCCCTAAAATGTAACCAACAATTTCCTTCCACTAAATTTTAGAAAAATAAAATGAGATATATCATAGCATTAGCATATAATTTGAGAAGGCTTCTTTATGGAAATTGCAAAAAGAAGATGGAAATACCTAAGATCTTGAATTTCATTGTTCTTCTTATTTGCCAATTTTTCTTTTACATATATTTTTGCCATATGGCTAATAGTTGTCACATAACCTATCACATCTAAAGAAATAAAAGAGAAACATGTAGGTTAATTAATTTTTATAGAGTATATATATTTCAAAAGTGGAATTAGCAAAGTTTTAATTATGTACTAGTTAGTGAAGTATCATTGTGCACCTGATCTGAGATGTCATTGTAACCAACAAAGAAGAACTTGTGTAATAGGATTGAAGGCACATCGTTAGTTATCAGTTCCACACAAGTCGCTTTTGTAAATCGAATGATGTCTTCATTTGGTACAATTCTAAACATGCAATTATTTGGAGCCATAACAAAATTTGAGAGCAAGTGAATATGACCCTCCTTCAACAATATTTTGTACTTTTCTGCATACCAGGGTCTTATCATCCCTTGCATTAAATCACCCTAGATGAAATAACAAAATATAACATCTTTCTGAAATAGATTCTCGATATATGCATTGTTGCTTAAAAGTTGTTACCTTTTCATCAACCATCACAAAATCTAGACTTATGAGGCTATCATTCACATGAGGATTCGTTGACTTCTAAATTCTTGTGACACGAACTTTGAGCTTGAAATTTCCTTGTTGCAATTTCAAATCCGAAAGGAAATGGTAATCCACTGTGAGTTGACTTTATCACGTTACAACAATAAAATATCAATCAATTGAAAGTTAAAATATTCACAAGTGAAAGATGGTAAGAACTCAATTTCAAAATAGTGCTAAAGAGTAAGATGGAAAAATTTTGAATAAGAAATTTGAGATCTATATATTTGTTGGGTTGAATTTTTTTCAATCAGGATCATTATCATAAAGCTTTTTTATGCTACATGTAAGTAAAGTAGCAATTCAAAATCCATAATAGCTTCCATATGTTCTTTGAAGCTACACTAAAACAACCATAAATAGCTCTAAAGAAAAGATTAATTTTTCCACAGCATCAAAATAAGTTATAAAAAGGTTTAACATAAAGGTTATAATGGGAAGGAGCATTACTGCCATTAGTAACACACATATGATGCATGAGAAAATAAGAAAAAAGATGTCAAGCAAAACTTGAACATAAATTAATGAGAACTTTGCACATGCTATTTCTAAAAGGTTAAGCATAAATTTAATCGTGGGAAGGAACACTACTATCATTATTAGCATGTATAATATGCATAATAAAATAAGAACAAAGAAGAAGGCAAGCAAAACCTGAAGGTAAATTAGTGAAAACTTCTTTGTAAATAATGTTTCTTGTGTACCCATCAATTTGTGGATCATCATTATCAATATATATCTTTACCCCTTCTCTTGATGTAACACATGAAAGAGCAACATAAAGCTAACCATGGGAGAATATTGGTCTATTAAGATGTAATCCAACTTTTTC
This sequence comes from Thalassia testudinum, assembly GCA_037157565.1. Classification (NCBI taxonomy): domain Eukaryota; kingdom Viridiplantae; phylum Streptophyta; class Magnoliopsida; order Alismatales; family Hydrocharitaceae; genus Thalassia; species Thalassia testudinum. Next base: position 125,966,968 of record JAZHRO010000013.1, read on the forward strand.
CAAGGTTTGGCCTTGACTTTTGTTGATTGTCATTCCATAGCATAATCTAACAGGGAATTGTCTCCTTTGAAAAATGAATGGCCATTTTGTTTCTTTTACTTGAAAGGTAATTCATGGAATGTAGACTTTAATCTCATTGCTTTTTTCACTCATCATGATAGCTTCAATGACTCTTGCATTCATCTTAGTTATTATCAACCATGTACCATTGCAAAAACCAACACTTTGGTTTAAATTTCTTAGTAGCATTATCAAAGCTCCAACCTTCAACTTCAACACAGGATGAGGTACTCCATTGAATCGTAAAGAGTTCAAGAACTCAGTTAGATATAAAAGACCTTCATTATCGTCATTATTTGAAGTTTTCCATTTTATATCAGAGCTTAGGTATGTTTGTGATGGTAACACCATCATGAGCTCTAACTACCCACATTTAGTCAGGTTTGAATGTTAAAAGCTCCAACCCAATCATCTGAGAGTCACAACTCCACACCATTCTGATTTGAGAAGAAAATAGGGAATCAGGGTTAATTCTGTAATTTTAACAGCATATCACAAACACAGATTAACCAAGGGGTCACCCAGGGATTAATTAAAGGTCAAACGAGCATAAAAGCCTAAAAAGTGGGTCAACACTAACAGAAACAAGGTTTCACGCATTTCAAGAAACGAATCAGTATACAAAATCATAATTATCAGCCTCGCTTGAATTAGAGAGGTTCTAGTTAGGATAAAATTAATATAAAGCTCCTAAAATTCATATAAAAACATTCTAAGAGGTTTGGTATCTTTGATTTGATCATCTGAACCCATTTTGACCTAGGACAAAATTTCAGATGGGATTTTGCCCTAATTTGGACTTCTATGCAAATTTTTCAGTCAACGTCGTCAAAAATAAAATCCAAGTTCACCATTAGATTCCTTAGGTCCAAATTAGATTAAAACAAAATTTTGGGCTCAATTAGAGTCCATCTTGACCTAGTTTACAATTCAATCCCTAAGATCTCTATCTTTCTCAATTAGACCCCTAACTTTCGAAATTTCTTACAAAATCCCCCCAACTTTCTCATCGTCTTCACAACTAAACCCTCGCTGCCTCTATCTTAACAGGATCTTTGAATGCAACACCAACGATCTTCAATCAAAGATCTCTCCATCAACTTGCAATGAAATCATTCCAAACTTAGGACTATCCACCAAGAGATCCTCCATCAAATAGGCACAATCATGGCCTTCCTTATGAAGCGAGGAGCTTAGGCAAGCTCAAGAAACCCATGAGAAAACCCAAACCAAATCGTGATGAATTCACATCTAATCTTTTTGATTGAGATCTAATCCGAGCTCTATATAAGCTCTAGAAGCTCCTAAGATCAATTTGAGTCTAGTTTGGCCACAACTTCACCTCTTCTCCTTCTCCGGCCACCTCAACCACGTCTCCAGCGAACTTCCTCAACACCTTCCTCATGCCGACCAATGGCCAAATTGGTCGGTCCCCTTCCTTCCCCAACTTCATCCGCTCCTCGCCGATCTGCCTCAGCCCTTCTTCCTCGCCGCTCACCCCACCAGAGGTACCTTCATTCTCGATGCTAGCCAATCACAGCCGACACCAAATCCTCCCCCTTTCGTCCCTAATTCAAAGTTTAATCTCTTCCTCTCTAGAGTCTCCCTATCCCTCTATTTGCTCGATTGGACCAATGTTCACCTCTCTCCCCCACCATCTTCCCCAACGCCAGCGTAGCTTCGGTGAAGCTACGCAACTGCCATAAAGCACCAAACCATACACTGCCACATCCACAAGCTCCGCCCCAACTCCACCGACAAAAGCCCTCTCCTAATTTGGGGTTTCACGCACTCCACCACGCCGTCGAACACCGCACTCCTATGTCACCTTCCCCGACACTGTCACACCACCATACGCCCCCAAACACCACAAGAATACCACCATCATCTAGCAACACAGTAACCATGGCAACTTCAATCAACGAAGACCCTTCCTGCTGTAGTGCACGAAGAAGAAGGTGGAAACATAGTCCCACATCGTGTGTAGGGAAGCTGCAAACATCGCAAAAACTGATTTTGTGCCAAGGCCTTAACGCCTTGACATGGGAGGGCACATGCCTCTCACACCTCGCTCACTACCCACACCTGTGAGCCTAGTCTCCCATACCCGGATCCGATTACCCGATTAGCGACCTAATTAGAGGAAAATCTGAGGAGAGCGGGGGGTGGTTTTGCATCGGGTTTCATGCCCACTGTTGCCTCAGTATTCGTGCCCACCAACACTGAGTCGTTGCTAAGGTTGTTGGTCTTATGCCTTGTTGAGGCTTTGTGTTGGTCTTATACCTTGTTGAGGCTTTGCACTGTGGCTGGTGCCTTGAGCTGTGCTTTGAGCACTTAAGGCATCTGTAGTGCCTTGGCGACATTTGGTTAAGCTTGGCTTTGATACTGCAAAGTTATTTGGTTCTTAGCTGATGTATGGTTCAAGACACCGTTGAGATATTGATTGAAATTGAAATGTTGGATAAATGCTTGATTGAGGATTTAAGTGGTGATTTAAATAATCATTTTTAGAGTTTCATTCTTTTTATCCCAATAATTTCTGAGATACATTTGCTGTTATTGAACATCATTTTGAGTAAATTTCTGTTATTCATTGAATGTCTTATTGTACTCATTGTTATTAATTGTGATTAGTGTGTGAATTCAATATTTATTCCCTGCGAACGACCTCGGACTCATATTCTGTTTCTCGATATTATAAATTTAAATGCTGTATCAATTTTCGTCATTATACTACAATGCATTTTCCTAAATACGATGATTTTCGATGCAACAATTTGCTCCTCAGATGGAATTAAAGAAAGCATATAAGTGTTGATAAGATCAATAGCATCATTGGTTGGTGTAAGGATGGCTCTTTTTCTTAAATAACTTTCATTTGCAAAATTAGAAGAGATTGTTGTAAATTATTGAAGTAAAGATCCTATATTTTTCTCATGAGGTTGTAGTAATAAATCATTTGGGACATTAATCCAAGTTGCTTCTTCTTCGCCATTGATCTTAATTGCAGGTAAAAGGCCATTTCCAACATCTAAAATGTATTTTTCGAATTCTACCAATGTAACTTTTGTTTCTACATCCTACGAAGTGTCTAGTAGCCTCATGTTTTTCTTCAAGGTAAACACCCTACAACAATTCCATAAATGTGATATATTGATGCAAGCATTAATGGTGCTTTCTCTATTTCTACTGGTGATAATGGGTAAGATTCATTTAAAGCCACACCCAAGAGGACGGTAATGCCTCCAAAGTGCTTTTCTTTCATATTTGGATATCTAGAACTCATAATGTCTCTCAATGTTCTATCTAAAGTTTCAAAGCAATGCTTATGATTCATTGGAACTTCATCCCATATAATCAAGTTCGTTGTTTCAATTAGTTTTGCTAATTGTGTCCCCTTTTTGATCTCATATGTTGAGAATTCATCTACTTCTAGTGGAATTTTGAATCTAGAATGTGTTGTTTGGCCTCTAAGTAAAAGTAATGAAGCAATTCTTAATGATGCTACTGCCAACACAATTTTTCCAATATATCTTACAGTTGAAATAATGGTTCTCTAAAGAAAAGTTTTGTCAGTTCCTTCATATCCATGTACAAAAAAGAATCCACCTTTATTTAGGTTAACTGATTCTATAATTGTTTCATAAATAATCCTTTGCTCAATGTTCAGAAATTTCACATTATGTGTATATTCAAGAAAAAGGTCATTGATATCATAGTTCAGCTCTTCCAATAATAATCCACCGTTGATGTCTTCAAAAGGTGTTCTCCTTGGTAATGGAAGCTTATATTCACCAAGAGAATTGAAATTTTCATTCAAAATTTTTTTCCAACTCAGATAAACTATAGTCTTTCAGTTGTTCTTCAATTTACCATCTTTCAGGCAACATGGAAATATCTTTTAATTTATATGTAAAATCCTTTAATAGTAAAGTCCAATTATTTTCCCATAGTTTATTTGAATTTCCAATTTGTGAATGCAATAATAAAGCAACTAATAAATGTCAAAGTGCATAAGCTATTGCCCACGAACAAGCTTATTGCAGTGTCTCATGCCATTCTTTATCATCTCCTACAAGACCAAGTGCATTGCAAGTTGCTTGGTATGTTGGATATACAACACCTTTTACTGTCTTTATATCATCAAAATTTTTTGACTCTTTAATCATATTCAATAGCATTCTCATATAATACAATTCTATAGCACTTGAATGAATGTAAGTTATTCTTCCTACACTTCTGCCTTACTTTTTTCTTGTACATATTTTATCCTTAGCATTCCAAGTCCAATACTCTAGAAAATTAGCATATGTTAAAGTTCAAGTTTCTTCATGAATTTGATTAGCATGCATCCACTCTGTAAACATTGTTGTCTCCAAATCTATGTTGTTCAAAATGTGATGTAAATTTTCATCACTTCTAAAGGTTACTTTATCCATCAATGGTGAGTGAATCATTAGTTTTTCTACAGCTTTATCTCAATATTGAATCAGAAATTGAAATATTCTCCAACTTCGTAAGTAAAGATATACCTACAATCAAGGTATTATTTAATTTCATCTATGTTAGCTGACTTTAAACATTTGCCATCTTTACTACTTGAACTGTTATCCCCTTTCACTACAACAAATTATACCTGTAGTGACAACCTACGAGGATGGAATTGAAAGCTATGGAGATGAAATTTAAGGCAAGTGGATGGAAAATTCATCCCCCAACTAAGAGTCACCAAAAATTTTAGGGATAAACTTTCCATCCACACAACTTGAGGATAGAAAATTGATCACTATAACTTAGATGCAAAAATACACCAATGACGTAGTATAAATTCTTTTACGGATGAATTATTTGTCTTTATTACTTTTGAAAATGAAAGTAATTGTCCCTGATTATTTTTTGAAAATGACTTCACCTGTAGCCATAATATTATTATGATAAAAGATTCATCCATATCGTTTTTAATTTTTGCTAATAACTAAGCACACAATAATTTGCCACAATTAGTGTTTCACATAATCCATTACTTTCATTAAATTTCAAGTATAGAGTGCATTATACACAAACTTGGGGGTTCAAATAACCGTAATTTATTGAGCACTCAAAAGCTTGGACAAGTGTTCCCTCCTTGAGTATACGATTGAAAATGAAAAGAAAATAAAAAATGAAAAAATACAAGGTCTAGTACAAGTGATTTGGGAGGAGTGGCTAAAGTTGCGGACAACAAAAGGGGCGAGAACTCGGAGATCCTGGTGGATTCTAACAGGAAGCTTATGTACTTCTTGGATGCGCATGAGGAATCCTTTGGTCTTAATTCTAGCAGGATCTATGTGCAGGATCAAAAACAAGCCAACAGACATTTTGTTCCTGTTATAGTAAAAAGGATAGCATCTGAAAATTAGTTGAGCACCTTTAGATAAAACTAGAATGATCATAATGGTCTACCGGAGAGAGGAACAAAGAATGATTTGCGAAAATAATGACATCATAAATCAAAAGGTCTAAAGCTAGGAAGTTTACCGTTGAAGAAGCATCTTTCACTAAATTATTGATAAAGTTAGGTATATTTGCATACTTTAGGCCATATTCCAAATGACCAAGTGGATAAAGAGTGAAAAAAAGGCCAACTCATTTTCTTTCCTTTACTCAAAGATAAAGAAAGTGAACATATAAAACACAACAGTTTCTACTACATTCTTGAGATAGCATGGTTTTACCAAGATGTTGATCCCCCTAGGGGTCAAGTGCGTAAAATACACCAGTACCAACTTAGACATTAATAATCAAAAAAGTGCAAATGACTTCTCCAGAATCAATGGCCCTTCAATCAATAACAGGAGATATTAAGGAAATGAACTAGAGTTAGTCTCTGTAACTTGTTGCTAATATTGTATAAGTATTATGGCAGGCAGATAATGAAGACAAACCACAACTGCTACTTAATAACAAGCATGTAAACTAAACATTCATTCAATTCCTAATATTCCAACATCAAGTACTGAATTCTTGAGATTACTCTCTCCTGGGATAAAGCAGACTTTGCCTATGCTTTGCTCCACAACTAGGCAGTCGTAGTTTTTTTTTTTTTTTTTGCTCCAACAACAACAAAATCCTTTTCTCTTGGAAGAGTCCATCAATGCCAACGGAATGCACCAGGTGTCCACATCCTGAGGTCCCCACAAATAGGTTACCCCACAGATATGAAATGGGATATGGAAATGTAAACCACAAATATGAAAGAGTGCTAATTTACAAAAACTAATTATATGCATCCCTTCATCTCGGTGTCACATGCTGTAAGCTGTCATCCAAGTGGAAAATCCCAAAATTAAAAGTATGCTAACCATACCATACCTGACCAAACAATCTTCATGCTAGCCTTTCAGCTTAACCTGCAAGATCCTATGCAAGATGCACTCTTGCCCCTTCATGACCTGAGAAAGCAGTTTGCTGTCTTCGGTGACAGCACATTGCTTCTGTAAAGAGCTTAACTGCTCTTTCCAAGTCTGGTGTTGTAGCCATCCTAATAATAGACATAGGATCTTTACTCGAGAAATCCCTATAAGCTGAATTGCTCTTTTGCACATGGATTGTCTTCATGACAGACCCAAAGAAGTTGGTGACAGGTGCCTCATCTAAGAATTGGCACAAACAAATTTGTAGAGAAGTTTCTGTTATAGGTGATAAAACACAAATGTCTGGTTTTCTGCAAGAATTGTTAATTATAATATGTACATTTCTCTTATATACAATCACGATAAGAATGACACATTTTATAGATGTTCCTACCTGCTCTTGGAAAATGGTGTGGAAAGCATGATGTATGTCCCTAGCCATGCCTTTGCAATCATCACAAACATAAATATAACCACCCTTCGAGACTATGTCCCAGACTTCCAATGCCTGTCTAAAAAGAAAAATCAAAAACTTCAAAGACAATTTCTCCCCAAAAAAGCATTATTTAAAAGAAAAGGGAGATGGGCAGGTAGACATGCAGACAATTCCAAAGTTGTTTCTACTTCAAAGGGCCCAGGTAGATTGATGGATTTTTTTTTTTTTTTGAAAAGATAGATTGATGGAATATCTACTTCAAAGTTGTTTCTTAGGCATTTAGTTACATATGTTAACCACTTGGAGGAAAAAAGAACCTGACAAGCATATCTCACGTGCCCAATGTCCCTCAATCAACAAATAAATGAACATAAACCAAAAACATATAATTTCCTGTATTTTGAGCAAACTAATACTTCAATGCATCCATATGAAAGAAACCATGAATAAGTATTTACATAGAAAGATCAAAGATAATGTCATGTGCAACACGAATGATAGCTAAGATATCATACAAGGTCTAGAACTATATATAACTTCTGCATAACTAATGTTGAAAATACCACAAAATTAGAGAATAATTTAATTCACCTCTAGAAATAGAACAAACAACTCTAATTGTTCTATTTACACAAGGGGGGAAATGGTATATTTGGTGAGCCCTCCTCAAGATAGGAAACCAAGCTCAAACATGGTGATACTATCTGTGAACAACTATGACAACAACTAAGAATAAAAAGAAAAATAAAGTGGCCTCTCATTTTTCCTTCAAAGCTTAATTATCGAAATATAGTGAGATGATAGGAATATCATATCTTTCTCATTCTAAATTAGAGCAATTGTAAACAATCAAGAAAATAGCCCAGGGGAAAGAGCACCAAGGTGATGAATGTTCCCCTAAGAGTTCACTTATCAAAACCCAATGAGATGATGGAAAGATCATACTTTTCCTATTCTATGTTAGAGCAAGCATGAGCAATCAGGAGAACAACTGAGGAAAAAAAAACGTGGTTATTTATCCAAAGTACTCAACTAAAATAATGAGAGTACGGTGAAAAGATCAAAATTTTCTAGTTATATGTTAGAGCAACCATGGACAGTCAAGTAAACAACTAAGAACCTAGAAAAAAAGGAAAAAACAAAGTGATTGTTTTCCTTTTAGGAGCTTGATCATCAAAACTTGATGAGATGATGGAAAGATCATACTCTCCCTATTCCAACATAAATAATTAGGTGAAAAAACACTCTAATTTTTCTCTAAGATCTCAATTATCAAAACCTAATGAGATGAAGGTACTAATTTTTCCATTTTATATTTTAGATCTACGATAAACAGTCAGGAGAATAGCTAGGGGGAAGTGGCAATTTTTCATAAAAGCTCAATTACCCAAACCCAATGAGATGATTACTCGGAGGTATGTACTTGCACCAGTGACACATGGGTTTTCATTAATAAAAACCTGCAAAATAGATCAAAGGAACATAAGAGACCAAAGCCCCAGCATTACAAATACAATTCCAACCACAAGCAATTTCAGAAAATGCAATTATTTCAATTGCAATATAACATATTTTGGATGTTTGTCTATCATCAAAATATAAGATATGGTCATATAACGTAATAAAATAAAGAATAGCTTTGCTTTCCCATCATCCATATCAACATTTATGTAACTAAACTATATATTTTCAAGCATGCCAAGGTGAAATCATTGTTTGATATGTCATTGGTATGCGAAGTGAGATGGCTTATCGCTTGCATTGGGATTACTTTGATCACTCTCATTTCCATTCACTAATATACCCCGTTTTGGATTGCCTTTTTTTCTTTAACATAAAAAATCACAGCAAATATATAGCTGCCTATCTGTATGTTGCAAAAAAAAAGACAGTAGAAAGGGGAAAATATGCATCATGTATGCATACAACAGAAGAATTGAAGGAAAAACCATACAAGAGGCATACCAACAGTTTAACTCATCAAATAAATCAAATCAAATTACAATCACCAGTACAGATAACCCTCTTGTAATTCTGAGGATACCAAGTGCATAAATATCTCTGTAAAAGTCTTGGGAACCTTATTAAACACTGTATATAATGAATGTTTTCAATTGCTTTGCATCCACATCCATACATGCACTAGATAGTGACATACCTTGAGTCAGTTAATGTTCTGCAAGGGGGTCTGCACTACAAATCTTAAACTGACCGTGAGCTTGAACCTTAATGGGATCCATTTTTTTGGTGAAACAAATGCCCATACTTTCAGAGACATTCATCTTTGAAAGGGCTGAGTAAATGTTGGAAACCACGATCTGAAAATCAAGAGACACCAATACTTTGTTTATTTATCATCTGAAAAGTAAGAACCCACGAAAATTACATTATAATGATCATACACAAAGCTAAGACAAGACCTCCAAAAATTAGCAGCCTTGCACACTCACCTTGAAGGTCAAAATGGACTAAAACAACATCTGGGTATAATACATTTTACAAGGATGAAGTTACCAACCTGCCAGACGTCTTGGCACATTAGGGCAGATTAGTTGGAACTACAGCTTGATTAATTAACAGATTCTTTGCATCGAAATGATTGATCTTCTCCAACACAGAGCAATGAACATACATATACTGATCAATACATGCAGGTCCATATCAAGCTATTAAGAGGGTGAGAAGTACTGCTCATGTTTAGATGGGTCCTGTTGTTGCAGGAGTTTTGATTTAGAGATTCATAACAAGTAGAATGTGGTAGTTAACCACTTATCCCGCCTTCCTTCTAAAGAGATCTCTCCTTCACTTCCAATTTCTGACCACTTCCCTGACAAGCAATTACTAGTCATTCATTCTAATCTTCCCTAATATGCTAACCTTGTCAACTATCTGGCTTTGGAATCATTCCCTCTTATTGGGTCCGACATCAAAAAGACAAACTTAGATCCGAAGCCAAGCACTATTACTGGGAATAAAATTGGTTATTCAAGCACCGTAAAGACCAAATCCGTAGGAAGCGTGTCCTTGATAAGGAGATAGAAAGCACTTTGTCGTTCCCCCATGACCAAGCACGTGGCAGTCATTTCTCTAACAAAAAGACTACTGCAAAAATTTTGTAAAGCAACTTTTATTGGCCCATGATTTTTAAGGACGCACATGAGTATAGCAGGGCATGTTCACATTGTCCGTCTCTCGGCAATATTGGCCGCCAAGACATGATGCCCTTGAATCTGATTATGGTGTGCGAAATATTTGACATATAGGGCATTGACTTCATGGGACCTTTTCTAAATTCTCATGGCTTCGAGTATATCTTATTAGCAGCTGATTATGTTTCAAAATGAATTGAAGCCATCTCGTCGAGAAGTAATGACCATAGAGTTGTGACACAATTTGTCCGATGTTTTATCTTCTCCAAATTTTGGATACCAAAAGCCATCACAAGTGGAGGGTCTCATTTTAAGAACACACATTTCCAGTACCTACTTCAAAAGTATGGGGTGACACATAGGATTCCAACACCTTACCACCCTCAAATCAATGGACTTACTGAATTATCCAATCGGGAGACCAAGAAGATTTTAGACTACCATCATACCTGATAGGAAAGATTAATCTTCCCACCTTTCTGATGCCTTGTGGGAGTATAGGACAACTCACAGAACTCCATTAGGCATGACTCCTTTTAGACTTGTGTACGGGAAACCCTGTCATCTTCTCGTAAAACTTGAGCACAAAGTCTATTGGGCCATCAGAAAGTGTAACTTGAACCTAGAGAAGGCCAATGATCATAGAAGACTTCAAATTTCCGAGTTTGATGAGTTAAGGAATGAATCTTATAAAAGCATGAGGATTTATAAGGATAAATTAAAGGCCTTCCATAACCGTCACATCCATAGAAAGTCATTTCACCCTGATCAGAAAGTCCTGTTCGACTCAAGACTGAAACTCTTCCCAGGGAAACTCATATCAAAATGGACTAGACATTTCACAATCTTGAGAGTTTTTAACAATGGAGCTGTCAAGATCACTAAAATCGACAAATCTGAACCTTTCACCGTGAATGTACAAAGATTAAAACTTTTCATTAAGTTGCATGATCTCAGGCTTGTCAACTCTATCATTTCGCTCCAATATTTTGACTCCTACATTTCTGACACATTTACTAGGTTTGCGCCTAGCTGAAGGCATGAAACTTAGCAAACCTATCTCTTGTATATACTTGTTTTCATCTTTCTTATTTTCCATTTCTTTCTTTGGTGTCCATACTTGCATTTTTAATATGCATTCATAGTTACATTTGTCATGCATTTCACTACTTAGCCCGATGATGATAATACCACCATGAGCCATAACTAGCTTTAATTATTCACAATCAAGAGATAAACTCCTCTACATAATCGTCGGAGAGTCGTAATTCCTTGCATACCCTTTCTGAGAAGAATACATTAAATCAGGATTAATTCTGCAGTTTTAACAGCATATCATGAATGTAGAATAATCACGGGATTTTCCAGGGGGTTAATCTAAGGTCTAATGAACATTAAAATCAAATAAGAGGATCCACACAGACAGAAATAGGATTTCGCACATTTCGAGAATGGATACATAACCCAAAACCCTAATTTCAGATCCACTTAAATAGCAGAGGTTCTGGACAGGATAAATTCTATCTAAACCTTATAAAATTCATAGAAAAATATCCCATGAGATTTAGTACCCTTGATTGGACCTTTGGAACCCATTTTGACCTCAAATAGTCTCAGATAGAAAGTTACCCTAATTTAGGTTTCTGTGCAAATTGCCTAGTCAAACTTGGTTAAAACTGAAATCTGACTTCACCATCAGATTCCTCAGGTATAAATTAGGTTTGTACCAAAATTTGAGCTCAATCATAGATCATCTTGACCAAGTTTGCATTTTAGTCCAGTCTGACCCTTTCTCTCCCATACACGACCCTAGTTTTTGAAACCCTTGCAGGTTGGTCCCTAAGCTTGTTATCTTCTTCGCAAGTAGGTCCCTGCCACCATTGGAGGTCAACCAACCTCCAAGCAACCTTTAACCAAGCCAAATCATATTCGAATCGTCATCAAATCTCACTAAATTTAGTGGGATTGATGTTCACACCTAAGAGAATCATTCGGGACCAGTTTTGGATCTCAAATCACATCTGATTGCTCGTGCGAACGCACGAGAGTCAAGGATCCCATTCCTCCAATCTCAAGCTATGGAAACCCTCTTTCCTGTTCTAGAGCTCGCCCCGAAGCTCTATAAAGCTTTCTCGTGCACAACCGCTCCAAATTAGCTTGGTTTGGCCACACTTCTTCGCCAAAAACTCTTCCCTCCGGCCTCCTCAGACCAGCTCCAACGACGTCCTCTTCCTCGTCTTTCTCGCCCACTGCCACATACCATAAGCAGCGAGAGTGCCTTCCTTACCATCCTCCACTTCTCGCGACACTAGCAGAAGTTCCCTAAACCCCTCTTCTTCCTTGGCGTTCCACCACCAGAGAGTTCCTCTTCCACGGTGTCGACCAATCACAGTCGATGCCTTCCTTCCCCTTTCATCCAATAGATTAGGTCTTAACCTCTTCCTCTTCTCCTCCTTAATCTCCTTAGCCCCTTATTCTCTTTGTTTCAACCGTCGTTCACGCCTCTCTTCCTCCGTCTTCCTCACAACCGATCGAACTCCGGCAACACCTCCCCGACGCCACACACCACCAAACTCCACGAAATCACCTCCAAAAGCTCCGCCTCGCCTCGCCTCGCCTCACCTCGCAAAACTCACCTAATTCCTCGATTCACCCACTTGAACACCCCACCGAACTCAACCTCCCTTACTCACCTTCTCCATCACCATCCGGCCACCACACGCTACCACTGCCACACAGACATCGCCACTGGACTCCACATCCTCCGACGACGCTAGTGAACCATCTAACTGGGGCTGTTGAGCCCATATGCGTGTTTAAGGACTTCATCTGCCGACTACCGTCGTCACCATCATCCCTGACTTCGTCCGACGCGGTCCGTCCAAGCCCAACCTCGCTTCCACTTCCAGGCGGTGCGAACTTCACCTACGTAGCCAGCTACAGCACCAATTGAACTCGTGAGGCCCTCAGCAGCTCCAATCGAGCAGCAGTTGCTGCTGCTAGCGCAAGCGAAGAAGCCAATGGGAATAATCCCACATCATGCACGAACAAGGCAGCAACAATGGCTATATTGTTTTTGTGCTTTAGCCTCGTTGCCTAGTAACACGAGGGGTCGGGTCCTTCACCCCCACACACCCATGCATACCTGATTACCCACCTATTCACTCCTCGCCCGTGACCCACACACACAGACCTAGACACTGTTATAAACCCGTTTACCCGATCGGTTACCCGATTATACCCAGATCTTGAGAGAAAAGGAGGAAGGGAATTGTGAGGAGGAGGGGGGAGGGTTTTGCTGCGTGCTCCTCTGTCGTGTGCTGAAAAGAAAGAAAGCCCTGTGCGACACTTAGTCGCTGAAGGGAGTTGATTCCCCTGTGCTGTGGAGGAGAAGAAAGGGAAGGCTTGTGAAGAAAAAGGAAAGAAATTGAAGAAAAGACAAAGAAGGCTTCCTGAGAAGCCTTGTGCTGCTGAGGCTAAGTGTTAAGATACTTAAGTCATCTGAGGAAGGAAACCAACGTCTAATATTAAGTACTGTAGCATGCTACAACACTGTGGACTTATTTGGCTACATTGAATGATTAAGATATATGCTTAACTAAACTAGAATAATTGGTGATTTAAATCACCATTCTTCTGTCTTCTTGATTTCTTTTTATCCCAATGAACGTTTGAGATACTATTGCTTCTTATTAAATATATTTTTGAGTATTTAATTCATTGAATATCTTCAATAGCAGCTGTTTATTGTGCTCATTCGTTTTAATTAGAGATTAATGTTATGAGTTGCCATTATTTGTTCCATGTGTTCGACCTCAAACTCTTCTTTGATTCTGAGTTATAAATTTAAATGATTTGAGCGATTTTATCATATACTACGACGAATCTCTTTAAACAGACGACGAATTCACCTCGAACATTTTGACACCGTTGTCGGGGAGCAACACGCAATTCACACATTAGTCTTATCTTTTTCGATTAATTATCTTAGCACTAACTTACCCTATTTGATTTGATTGTGATTTTGTGAGATACATCACGAAGAGATCTTCCGCGCAATCAACCACTCCAGGGCCAAGTAAATTCTCTCTTCTTCCCTAATCAACCTCCTAATCTTTGGAAGAAAGAAAAGGAAACAAACGGTTAGGATTCACCTGCTTTATTTTCTAGTAATCATCATTTTTAAGGCAAATTTCCTGATTTGCAAATTCAAAATCAATATCTTATTGAAGATTGAGACGTTTCTATTTAGAGATCCCTACCCAAATTTCCTATACCTACTAATGATTCACGCTTAATTTCTGATCATCTTGGACTACGCACTTCTTGTTTGAAGTCCAAGATGTAAATTTAAGATTAAATTGGACTTAGAATATAACCAATTAAGGTTTCTACTCTAAAGTTTTGAAGTGTTAGTTCACATTTGCCTAAATTAAAGGAAATTAACCCTCCTGCATTTGTGTGCTATCCAAACCCTTGCTTGAAAAGATCTAATCATAAGAACCCTAAAATCAGGCTCTAAATTCACGTGAACCCTAAAATTGTGAACCTAATAACCTGAGAGTCAATTCAAGGTGATCTTTGGGTCTTGACCCAGATTTCATTCTTCATCTTTTAAAGCAGGTCAAGTGAAGTTGGTCAACCTTGTGGGGCAACCAACCTCCAAATTAGGTCATAAGTTAAATTAACTTCTAATCAAGTGAAATCCAAAGCACAAACTAGGAATAAAATTGGTAGACTTAAGGTCACAATTCATACATTCCAATCTACTTGGAACCACAGTAACAAGGAAGGTCAGGTGGGGGAAATCCTGTAACCCGTAAGGATGCTCTACCGTGTAGGGGTCTTTGCAGGGATCTCCCTTCCTGGCTGCCCAGATACTTCTCGGGTGTATGGATTCTTGATTTAGAGGTATCATCTACCTTAAAACAAGCCTTAGTCATCCAAAAATCTTTGGGTGCCTTGATTGGGTCAAATTCACATCCACTCCCTCATCTATTCTTTAGAGCACATACACAAGAAAGGTCTCTAGGTTTTTAACCTAGAGAGCCTTCATTAGAATTGATCTTCTTGGGGATTTCTTATCTGATCCAATCACTTCAATTTGAACTTGAATTTGATTCTACATATTGATTCCACCACCTAATTTGAAAATGCAACTTGACAAAGTAGGAAGAACTTGTAGGAAACCAGAATCCCAAATGACCATAAAAGAGAAGATGATCGAGGCTGCTTCTAAATATCATGATAAACATTACAAAACCTCTGATCCATCTAGACACATTCAAGATAATGTGACAGAAACAACCACCCTCATTATGAACATTGCTAGAATGATATTTAAACAAATGATACATGGTTCAACCCGAAATGAGCTCTTGTCAAAATACAATGAATTGTAGAGACTACACAATATTGGATATATACAATGCTTGTCAAATCCACAACTTTGGAAAAAACACCAGGGTCTCATGGAGAAACATGGGTGTATGCTAAATACATTACACCAAGCTATTGATCAAAATTTCCCATATCAACATTCAGAGATTGATGAGACACCTTGGAACAACATTAAGAATCAAAATGATCTCCTACATCCCGGGTTTGAGATTAAAGGTTGTTATGGACCCCCAACCCAAACGAAATCATTTTCAAACTCCATAACGATTAACATGCCTAATCTTAATGAAGGTTGGGAGGATCCAATTACAGATATTCCCGATTCTGAACCAGCCTTAGAGAACCTTGAAGCTAGTCCATCAAGCCTAGATTCCCCAGACACCTGTAATGATAAACCTGAATTAGAACTTCTCAAGAATGTAATTCCCGAGCCTTATCCTATTAAGGTAATTCTCGAGAATGATTCTGACATCCCAATAGAGCTTAAACCAGATTCTAGTGACCTAATTCCTACCTTTGACCTAGAATCTAGATCAGAACCTACTTAGGATAATTACAAAGTCCAAATTGAAGAGAATCAGATTTTTGATCTGGACTATGATTATGAGCCCATGTTTAATTATTACACCTCTCCAACCTCCTCGGAAATACGAATTGATTTTTCAGAAGTCAAACCGATCTGTGATACAGAAATCGAGGAGTTGAGAGAGTTGGGATTCGATTGGGTCTATCCTAGGAGCCAAGAACCTGAGCCTATGCCTAATAAGGACACCTCTTTAAGCTCAGAATTTGAAATTAGGCTAGATACAAGTCAGGTTGTTGCTTCTACACATCTTGACCCATTCTATGGTGGAAATACCAATTTGGAATCAGGTTCAAAATGATCTTCGCAAATTCTTCGATGATTTCGAATCATACTCTGACCTTGGAGAACCTTTGTTTCCTAACGATTACAAACCAGTTTACGACCACGACATCCATAATCCATTTTTTGATTATGATGCTGAGGCCAATAATTTAGGCCTCAAAGAAGCCACACCTTCTGATACACAGAACCGTCCAAAATCCGTTTCCAACCTCGACCCGCCACCGAAATCAACTTCTACTCTGATTCATCTCTCTCTAATCCGGTCATATATGATTCTTCTCCATCTTTCAATTGGGTTTCAAACATTGATCAGACCAATAATCACTTCCTATCCTTGTCTGATCTCACTAGTAGGGTCCATACATCCTCTACAAACACATTTTCTTTTGAGGATCCCTACTCCAACCAGGTTGAATCAACTCAGCCAAACCTCATTTTCATTTCCATATCTGTTTGAACAACAAAGTATCTGATGGGATCCACATATATTGATTCACATCCATCAACCCACCAGACTGATTGGGTTTGGGCTGCATCATCAGCCTATCGATCTAAACAAGTACCTGATTGGACCAACCAAGCTATTGATCAAGGTACTTGTTCTACAAAACTCATCTGATTTTACCACCGTTTCTCCTTGATCACATTCTGCTCGGCTGAAGGCATTGAATTTAACGCTTAACGGGAGGCAACACATCATTCCAAACAAAAACTGAACCCTTCTGATTATCCTTTTGAGCTACACTCCTACTGCACTCCTAAGTTCAACTTTAGAACAACCGACTCCACCTTTGATATTTGTATCAAAGCTTAAAATCGTTCACAACAGTCATCCCTACCTGTTCACCGACCCTTTGATCTTGTTCTAAACTTTGAACCAAACTGATTTAGTATCCTCCTAATTTACAATAAGAATATTGCAAAACTTAGGCATGGAGAAGCGTTAAAGTGCAAACAAATAGAAATCAATTCTCTGAAGGGTTCTCACAAAAAAATATATATTCGAAAAAAAATGATAAAAAATAAAAAAAATTGAAAAAGAAAAAGAGTTGAAGAAAGGGGAAGAAATTTTGAAAAGTAATTGCAAATCTTTCTTGAGAAAGAAAAGAAAGGAGAATTCAAATGTCAAAAAAGAGCAAAAAGAAAGAAAAATTAATAGTCATTAGCACTTGATTATAGAAATTACTTAAGTTCTACACCTAATAAAAAAGTGAAGAAAAAAATCAAGTCCCAAAAACAAAGAGACAAGGAGATTAGTTTGTTTGCAGAAAAATAAAGAAAAAAATTTTTTTAAGTGAGAAAAAGTAGAAAAATATAGAAAAAGGTCAAAAAGAATTGAAAAAAAATATTCTTTTAAATAAATCAAGTATGTTCTCCAAAGTCTTGTACATATTTTTTACCAAAAATATTTTTTAGGGTGCATTACAAATACTTTGTTTCCATCAAATATTCTTTGAGCCACAACACAATAAGAGTTGGGTTTAAATCTTCATTTTTTAAAGTTGATCCAAAGATATGAGCTGAAGGTAGAACCAACCTGGACTTAAAAAGACGTGAAACCCCAGGATTGAGTTTTAGGGTTCATCTGGTTAGTCCTGATCATTCACTGAGCACAACCATAACCTCTTAGCTTCTGAGCTTTGTAAAACCTTCTTGAGTTTTCGAAATCGCACTTAAGGTTTAAATATCAAGAGTCTTAGTTGGTTAAGAAATGGTCTGTCATATCAGTCTTTAGTTCCGGTAAGTCTTCCTAGAAAACTAATTCTCACAATGTCTAGATATAAACACAGATGGCTTTTTAGAAGAAAAATTTCTGCTTAAAGATCATCTTTAAACACTTAACAAATTAAAAAGACAAATAGATATCTCATCACACTTATCTAGCTGATACCTAATTGCTTGGCACTTAATAAGTTGTTTGCTAAGGGACTAGAAAAACCTAAACATTGGGGTATAATGAGGTGTGGCACATCATAGCTAAAATGCCTAAGTTAAGTTAGAAATTAGGTTAAAACACTATCTAATTAACATGATAAATGGGTTAAGTGTGAAAATTAACAGAATGACCTAAAACACTCAATTTGGGTTAAAAATGCATAGATAGGTCAATTTATGAGATATTCTATGTATAAACACATTAATCTAATTGCCAATTGAACACATTTATGAGTTCAAAAGTTTAAATCAAGAGTGAAATCATGTTCTAAAAAGTTCAATTAAGCTCTCATAAAAACTTGATTGCATTTGGACATCATTAGGACCTTACATTTAGAGTTTCACATTTAGGTCCTCATTTCATAACGTTTTATTTACATTTAAAGTAAAAAGGGTCTATTTGAAAACCCACAGGGGCCTTTCTGCAAACCTTTAGGGACTGCTTTGCTTAAAAACTTCTCACTTATGGGCTCCTTTTGGTATTGTCAGACTGTTTCATTATAAGGGTATCGGTGTAAAAACACCAATACACTTACAGTTGTGCGTGCACTATTCCTCGTGAAGAACACAAGGAGCAGCTACCGTTGATTTCATATTCCATCGATCTGACGGTAGATCTTGATCCAATCTCCACGCACTCTTCCGCAAAGCAACCTTGCCTCCCTTAGATCTAATCCAACAGACTTTTGGTTTAAACCTTCCCGCCTCTTCTCAATCTCTCATCCACCATCCATACCGTACCCACCTAATCACACCTTATGGTACCTTGATTCATTCATACACCTATATAGGATATCAGCCCCTTCCTACATCTCTTGAGTCGGTCATTCACTTCCCTCCAACTTCCTCTCCTCACTCTGCCTCCAGCTCCATTGTTGTAGCAATGAGCACCATCTTCCTTCGACTCTCCTCACCGTTAGGGATCATGTAACACCTGAGGGCGACCTGAGCTCCACTAGTGAGCTTTCCCTCCGCCGAAGTGCCTCCCTCCTTCCTCGTTGCAGCCACCAGCTGCAGATCTTCTCAAAGGTCCCATTCACCAATTAGAATAGATCTCCTGCTTTTTAGGATAATTGTAGTGTTTGTTAGTGTAGAGTAGATCAATTAGAAGTAGTTTAGATAGCGAATTTACTAATTGATTGGTTTATATTAAGAGTAGAATATATTAGTATCGATCTCACCCTCTCTAATCAACTTAGATCAGAGAGCTATTTTTCCACCTTCATTTCGACGCATTAATCTCCCTCTACATCTCATAATTCGCATTCATTATTCTCCTCTCATTTTAATCACCGATCACCACTTCATCATGGCCTAATTAAGATCTGGAAGTTTTAACTTCTAGAACTAAATTCGCACCTAAAATTCACCCGAGAGGTCTCATATTCACTCCATCTATTCACAAAGACCCCCCGATCTAGTTTTAATTGAACCAATTCGCTTGATTCTTTCATATTTGAATCACACCCAATTTTGCAACTTGACGTCAATTTGGTTTTAAACGGATTTAATTGAGCGATTTGAGTTTTCATTCACTAAATTAGGTGCAATGCAATAAATCTAAGGTGTTTTGATTTGATTTTTAATTTTCAGATGAGCATAAACCCAATTTGAGTTGCATTTTAGTTAGTTTGACCAAGGAAAAACAGTGATATTGATTTGATGTTAAACAAAGACCCAAGTGATTTTGAGGATATCACTAGATCACCTTTAACACAAATTAATGATGTTCAAGAAGATCAGATGATCTGATCAGTAATCAATCCAAAGTGAAAGTCCAAAATAAGGCAACATGGTTCTTGAACTCAAGAATAATTTTCATTTGATTCAAGAGTTTAAAAGAGACTATTATGGAGTTTCCGATTCATGTATCAACTGAACTTGAGATGTAGTTTGATCCATTACCTTTACATTGTCTAAAATGTAAGGTAATGGTCAAACTAGATTGATTAAGTTCTTTGTACTCAGATCTTCATAAATGATTTTCACTGGAATTTGGATGAGAATTTTCCCTTGGCAGATCTGATCTAAGCCTATCTCAGTGAAAATGAGAAGCTATTAGCTATTAAAATGAAGACTTCAACATGCAACCTCAGTTGCTGCTGAATGTGTTGTTAGGCCATCTGAATGAAGACAACAGCTGGAGTAATCAACAGCTCTTGGCTGCTAAATTATCAGAAGCAGCAGTAGCTGGTTTAGATAGAGAACAAGGAGATTGCAACCACTATTTTAGCTGAATTTAAGTGGATTTTAAGTTAATTTTGAAGGATTGGATGAGCTGACTCTGTTTGTAATGTTAGAACTTAATGTTTCAAGCATTCATGTATTATTATAGCTTAAAATCTAATTTGAATGACTTGAATCCCTATTTTAAACCTATTGTATAAAATGGTTTTAGCTGTCCTAATAGTAAACTTTGATGAATTTAATGATAAAAATCATGTTTATCGCTCATTTATGTTTCATGATGTGTGTTGAATATTTTTTAGTGCTTACACCCCATGTTCAACACATAGAACTCATTTCGAGGTCTGAGGTTCTTTAGTTCATATCTCATTTAAGCTTCATTTGGGTTAGTTTTGTAAATACATAAAAATTTAAAAAAAATAAAGTAAACATGTCTTGAGTAAGATCGGATATCTATTTGGTATTTGCAAAATTACAAAATATTTCAAACCCCTACCTTGGTAAAATATACTAGTCGACAGTTCGATCTACTTTGAAACTTAATAAAAGAACTCAATCTAAAAATACCAAAAAAAAATTCTTCTCCTCTCATCTCACCTTCTCTCTCTTCTCCTACCTCTATAAAATATAAAAACATCACAAAAATCCAAAAATACTCAAAAATATCTAAAAATACCATATATATAGTATTTATACTTGTAAATATCTATTTAATCCTGAGTTATATGTAAATAATGTAGTACATATAACTATTGTACATAAATTACTTACAATTATATTATATATATTTAAATAAGTATTTAGGATGGTTTACTATGCATATAACTTTATTATATAATTTTATATTAACTTATATTAGATTATATGTATGTATACTAGGTTAATTATAAATAAATAAGAATACTTGTACAATAGTGCATGTACACAAGTATTTAAATAACTATTATATATTGTATAATAACTATACATTTATTTATCTATGTATTTATTGTAGGTAATTAAGTTATTATGTTAAGAAAATTATTAAGTTAAAATAAAATAAATTAGTAATTTAGTTATTACTGAAGTAACTTGTACTGTACACCTATATATAGTAATTTTAAATATTTTCAACCTATTTATAATATATTTATACTGTATAATAATATTTATGACTAAATTTTGTGTATATCTACTTATAACGTGTATTTAAATATATATAAATTAAAATAATCTTCTAAAATAAATTAAAATATATCATAAATACCTTAATATGTTAATTAACTATTTATAACGTCAATTGAATTATTAACCTATCAATTTATACATTTATTAAGAATTTAAACGTTAACGTGTATAAATTTCCAACTTTAACTAACTTTTATATATAATTAAATAACTTATTTTTAAAAATTAATGTTAAAATTATGTAGCCCTGTGTAAGTGTTGTATAATGATATATTTTAATTTAAATTTGGATGTAATTAGGGCTCTTAAATCAAGGCCTTAAATCATAGTTCCAGAACATTGCGCTGTGCTGCGCTCAATTGGGCGCCAAGTTTAGCACGACATCGTGTACGTGCAAGCAGTTGCTACCGCATAAAAGGAATTCGATGCGATGCCACTTCAGTCGTCACAGCGTCGAGCGCTAATAAACCATTACCTTACCCCCTCTCCTCTAAGCATGAATGAGCATATTGAATGAACATGTGTGCACGTGGGCTGGGAACCCATATGCACAGTATTGGACCTGATGTGGGCCTAATTTGGGCTGAATTGAAATTGGATTAAAATACACATGATAAAAATTAGAATCGGGTCTAGTAGTGGTTAGGTCTCACCTCTATGAGTGTTATGTATCCCACGAAAAATCCAATTCGCCCATAAAAAACCAAAATTTTTGTAAAGTGAACAGTGAGGGTTAAGTGTTGAGAAGTTCAACCAAAATTTGGCTAAGTCTTGTGAGTATGTGTAAGCGAGCGACTAAGTGTTAAGAGTGTGT
This sequence comes from Thalassia testudinum, assembly GCA_037157565.1. Classification (NCBI taxonomy): domain Eukaryota; kingdom Viridiplantae; phylum Streptophyta; class Magnoliopsida; order Alismatales; family Hydrocharitaceae; genus Thalassia; species Thalassia testudinum. The sequence continues at coordinate 125,989,376 of JAZHRO010000013.1, forward strand.
GCTATGCGTTGTGTTTGTTGTGTGCTTGTATAGAGTACATATATATATGTATACAATTTAAGTATAATATACACTACAACAAAAACAGTTAAAAGTGACGAATATTTTAAATCATCCTTATATGATTTATCAACGAATAAGTTATTCGTCGTCACATTCATTGCTATATAAACTGTGGTTAAAAATACAATGAATAATATATTCATTGGCAAATTCAAACGATGAATAAATTAATCACTGAAATCGTCACATACTTTAACTTTAGCAACGGATGTTTTCATTGTCTTTGCTTTCTTTTAACAACAATTTTTTTCGTCACCTTATTAAGAATATGCCAACGATTAATTCGTCGCAATACATGAAGGATACAAAAATTTATTAATCATCCTTTAAAACGCTCATAATATATCATACTTATACTTTATTTTGATTACCTACAAAATGAAAATTTATTTCATGATATCCACCAAAATATTACTTACAAATTGAAATTTTCCAATGAAAATTTTATAGAAAATATTCCTAAAAAATTGTACACCGATTTACTTGTAGCATATATTTGAAGGTACCTAAAAATTTATTTTATTACCATGATGAAAGAACTAAAAATAATCCAACCACTTATAATTTGTCAAAAGTTAAGAATAACCACCAAGTTATTATAAAATGTAGGTACTACAATAGGCACGATCTACATAAAAAAAAATCCACTACATCAAAGTTTTGCCTCTAGAAAAATTGTCGAGAATAATGGCAAAAGTATGACTGTTGAGAACATCCTTCCCTAAAAGATTTCTGAACAAAAGGATTTGTCAAGTGCAACAAGCCTTTCTTCCAGTGGAGGATGTGAATAATGGTAACCTGAGCACTAGGGATCAGTGTTCATAGTCAAGAGATTCTCCTCCTAAGGCAAACAAAAAATGGAAAATGTAAATAAACTAGTAACAATCTTAGAAAGATGCAAGTGTTCCAATAAAACAAATACTACATACCACATAGAAATATAATGAATGTAACGCTAGGATGATCGGACTCTGTTAAGCATGGTAGCCCAAAAGTGGAAAATATGGTGGAACACGTAAGCAGGACCTCAGTTAAGGCATCGACATCATCCCACTATCTATTTTTTCCCCCCTTTTTGCTAGATCAATCATCCTTTGTTTAGCTAGTAGGACTACATTCGTATTTCCAATGGGAAATCCTTTTCTGGCCAGAAACTAAACATGCTTTGGACGATCAGCTCATTACCAGACACTACCAAACATATCAAACCAGTACTACCAAACATCTAGCACCATATGCCATATTTCCATCTTTTCTCCTTTTATAAAATGTAGAATCTTTGTGGGCGGCCAACAAAGGATCTATGTTGAAATCCATGTGTAATCCCAAGTCACAAGCAAAAGTGATCAAACTCAAAGCCCCAACGTATGGCATTGCAGCTAGGTTGACTAAAAACATGGCTACACCCCAATCATCCCAAGATCTAAATGATAATCAATCCCATTGCAGAAGCCATTCCTTGTAGATAATGCCCCAAGGTAGACACCTGATGTATACCTACAAACTTGGCCAAAGCGGTAAACATTTGATAACCCCATTGTATTAATATTATAACCTGATGTATGCCCAAACCCCTGCTGGCATCCCTAAACCCCACCACCTGATGTATGCCATATATCGATTAATACACTGCTACAGTAAATGTATTAATAACACAATGTAGACACCTGGATGTATACATCAAGTGTTGGGATATTTAGATGATATTAATATTATTAGGTGGTGGGATCTAATCCCCACCACTTGATCAATCTCTTAGCACCATTGCAACAATAAATGTAGAAAATACAATTATATTGTATACTCCTTTTATAATCTAGCTGGGTCATATATCAATCCCATTGTGATTTACCATGTGTATGGCATTGCCTAGAGCAACAGTCCTTGTAATTGCAAGGCTAAAGTAGTAAGGTGATATTTGATAACCTCTGTTGATAATGCCACAAGGTAGACACCTGATGTATGCCTAAACTCCACCGCCTAGAATTTAGATAAGAAACTTGTTATTTTCACATGGACAAGAGACCATAATTTGAATTTCAGTTAAATATTATATGACCAGTGTCATAGTTGTAACATACCAAACATACCCAACAATCTAAGTATAGTATTTCTAGGGCTCTTCTCTAGTTTTACTGCATGATAAGCCCATATTTGTAGGCTAATTAGTTATTTAAATGCCTAGACATTAAATTAATATTGACATATAAATAACATATAATAAGATGTAAATAGATTAGTCTAATTATTCACTTATTTGCATATTTCATGCATTACATTCATATCTAAATATATTTAAAATTCATTTAAAATAGCATACATTCGAATAGTTAATCTTTTAGGTTGCATTACATACATTATTTTATTTCACATTTCTTTTAAGGGCTTATAAATAAATAACCCTCATTTAATTTCTTATTACATCTTCGTGCAGCAGTAATCGCTCCTCTCCAACAAGACATTCATGGCTAGATCTGGCAATGAAGGCGACAGTAAAGGGGAGCAGAGGATGTGGATATGAACGTTCCTCTTCCGTCTGTTTCTCTTCTCCTGAAGCTTTAAGAGAGGAGAGGAAGCCACAAAGCTCAATAGGCCTCCACCCCAATCCACTATTATGCAAAGAGTTCAACTCTCCTCCACTCATCACCGCCGACCTCAACTGCGACAAGTCTCCACCACTGTGGGCGTGTGAGAGCTTACTTACACCACTGTGCCTCTACATCGGCAACCGCCACCATCACCAACAGTGCAACCACCACCAACAGCCATCCACGTGCAGTTAAGTCATCCGGGAAGTTTCCCAGATGTCTAAAGCCCCTTCCCCATCTCCACGCCTCATAACCTTCCTCTTCATCTTCATCTTTTTCATCTGTTTCCCCTCCACCGAAAAGAACCCATCACCACCAGCCACTACCTCCTTCACACGCACGCCGCCTACCACTGCCATCCTTCCCGCGCGTGCGCGCTCACCTCTAGTGCACGGCCAGCAGCAGACCAACGCGCCTGCGCGCCACCAGCTCCTCGCTGCACCTCCATCCCGCGTGCGACCAGTGCCCTTCCGCCAAGCCACCACGCATGCCCGTGTCTCCCCTTCCACATGCGGCCAGCAGTGCACCTTCACGTGCAGCAGCGCACCACATGCGGCCTATGCCGCTTCACCTCCTCGCGCACCACCTTCTCCTCACACGCGGGCGCCCACCGCCGTTCCTGCCCGCACCCAGCAAGGTCGCCACGCCACCAACTGCCTCTCCGTCTCCCACGCGTCACCGCCCAGCACCAACACACCTCCCACACGCCACCAACGCGCAAGCCACTCCTACGCTCCCTCGCCTCCAGCAGCAGCAGTAGGGAGAGCTTCATCGCCAGCCATCCAAATGGCCAATAGCGCACCTCCGATGAGCTCCTCACGGCCGAACTCTCCCTCTTCCATGCGCACGATCACAAGAAAGAGAATCCCCTGTTTCCTTAGCAATTAAAATTTACCATTCCATGCCATTGCCAAACTTATTTTTCTCATTTATTGAATATTATAATGTTGACTATTTTGTGAAGATAACCTCCCTCCTTTCCTTAATTGCTTTATCAGCATATGTAAGCTCTATGTGCATCATTTGAGAGGGGTTTTGACATCGACTTTCCGCAATTTCACTTGTGAACATTGGTTTCTCGATTTTTGCGATTTTAATAGACACGTTTCTCCCTGTGGACACAACCCGCTCTTTTGAGTGGTTAATTTTAAATGTTTTGATTAATAATTTTCCACCACTTTGATACTACTTCCATGCGTCATTTTATATGCGAAAATTCTTCCAAAGCGAAAACCGTCTTTTTGCTGCAAGCCAAACACAACTAGCGGCTACCCTCTACAAAGGAGCAACGAATTAAATGAGCACACGGAAGGGAGAAACTAGTCTTTTATCAAGGGAAAGATATCATCTTTTTATTTGTGAAAGGTGCAAGAGCAATATAACTAAAATAAAATAATATTCAAGCGGCCCAAACTTTTTTTGCAAATGACAACCTTATAGACAAATTAGTGGAAAATTGGATGAAGGGGCATAAACAATACATACTCGATCAACAAGTATATATAAAGATGTTCAACATGCAAGAGCAAAGTCAAAAGATGTTCATTCATTTTTGTTACTTAAGCTTGTAAACCTTTTTCATTTACAATTTCTATTTTTTTTTATACGTAATGGTCAATGATGTTACTTTCTACTAAACCAAGGCAATAATAAAGCATGGCTCTACAGGAAGAGAAAGTAAGGAAAGCGAATGAATTGGAATGAAGGTACTACAACTCCTTGTGAGAGTTCCAACTCAAATGCAATATCACCCACCCTATAACCCCACAAATAAAAATTTCAAAAGGAACGACCAGTGTGCCAGGCCTTGATCAAATGCTAGTGTCATAGACAAATAGATTTATCCATGCGAACCAGTGACCACAATTTGTCAATTGGTCATACAATCAATTCACTAAACTTTGGCGATTCAAAGGATCAATATTAGGTTTATAAATATGATAAAGGTTCCCAAGTCCAAATTGTGCACACTTCCCATCATCCAAGTCACCACAAAATTATCAAGCAAGATATTAATAATTTTTTGTTGATAATTTGCGGACTAGTTTTTTTAGATTAGCACTCCAAGGTAGAGTGGGAGACATGTAAGTGGTACAGAGAAGGCCAATCTTCTACATTCCAATAGTGCTTTTGTAAAAATAATGGAAGACAGCTACCTCATCTTTCCGATGCCATGTGCAGTTCACTCGAATTCTCTCCATTGCGTGTAAGATAATCAATTATACATGATATAGGAGAGTTTTCAAATTACCATCTAGCTAATGCAAAGGTATAAATTGCCAGCACTACATTAACAAACAAGAACCACATTCAGATTTTACCACTTTTAATCTACTAACGCAAGTTAGGAATTATTGTTCTTATATTTTAACATTGTAATTTACCCAACTTTGTCAACCATTTGGTTCGCCTCGCCCATGTCAACATGGATGTTGAACTAAGCATAAGCGCCAATGATCTCATCTTCGGACTATGGGGAGAAAAGAGTAACAATATACGCTAACAATATAGATGCAAACAAAACCATGACCACAATAAGAAGTGAAGGAAAACCTCAGTGAGGCACAACAAAAACACTAAGATTGTTAAGACACCGAGACTTATGGATACAACAACTACTTTATCAAACAAATGAAAATAAAATACAGAATAATTGAACAAATAATTACCAAACCACACAATCAACTCCCAAGTAAAACTCCAAAATTTGGGAAAGGAGGAAGCTGCAAAGAATGCTACACAAAACCTGGCAAAGAAAAAAATGTGGATATATTTTTCATAGTGAAAAAGCCAAAAAAAAATGTCAACAAATATTTAATCTCAACATCATCTACCATACCAAAAAGCTATGAGTCCATGACGAAATATAAGTTAGATACCTTGCCAACTCAATGGTACAACAGAATCACAACCATGAGCTCAAACGTGACTCACGCACACCCACGCCCTAATAGCAGCAATTGGACCTCAGTGTCTACAACTCACTGCTTCGAGTAGCAGAAATTGGACCTAGTGTCCGTGACCATGGCCAAGTTGAGAGCAACGGTGAGTGCCCTAGATTAACAGTTCCAACTCCCGCGACTAGGAATCAAAACACACACCTGAGTGCCCTAGATCTCAGGTGACATGCATGTTGACTAGGTTGCAACTCACTTGCTAATGGAAATAAAACAAGGGTGATCGGCAATCCAATGGACATTAATTTTGTATCTAGTTATGCATCTTACACCTTGATCAACCATTTGATCTTTGCTTCAATTTCTACATAATTATTTTCCAAAGGTGGATGGATAGGCCCCATGATCAAAACCCATAGATCCATGGCCATGCCAATCTTCAACACTATTTTCTGCCCAATGATAACTTTGGTATAGTGACTGGCAAAGTTATAGATTTTATTTGTAACTTCTTAGGCAATTGTTAACCATCTTTATATATGAAAATTGGCTGTTGTTGAGGATATGTACTACGAGCCATCCATGTATCTGTTCACCTGCCACAATGCTGTGCTCTCAGCTACTTTTGAAAATAAGATCCCATCATATATCCAAGCATTGAAAAGAGTATGTAACCTTTTAGGATATACCAAGTGGCTGCAAAGAGCTCCTTGATGACATCAAAGACAAGAAATTCATTGGACATTTTTTACCATACCTTGTGGGTAGACAATCTTACATGCCTTTTGCAGTAAACATACACAGGAGGTTGGCTACAAGCTTCATCTCTATAATAACGTCAATATTTCTAACTCAACTATGAGGTGTACTTTCTCATTGAAATTGACAAAGAAGGAGCCCTTGATGGTCGTGCAAACGTTTCCTTTATTGGAGTATGTTGTTGCATATGTAGACTTCTAGTCCTAGCTTCTACTTGACAAGGAAGATCTTGCCAAGGTATGCTCACAAGATGGATTCCTTAAAATGAAAGACAAGATATCCATGGGAGAAAGATGATCCTTATCAAAAGATGTAATCTCTCCTTTAACTAGAAATAAGATTAAATAACAAAACATCCAAAAATGTATGTAACAACTCCCTGCACCCTACTGTGGCATTTCATCAAACACGTCACGTGCACCACACGATCTTCACCCTCTCACAGAGCCATTTCTTCATTTGAACATCCCACTGTAACCACCGCCACCACCATCATGAGACCACCGCTACCACCATCACATGGACACCACTACTTCCACGACAACCCTCCCATCACCATCAAAACCACCGCACCACCAAGACATAGCCACCAAACTACCACAACACACACGCAAACTCTACGAACGGATAGAACCTCAAAGGGGAACACCTATAAGAGCCGAAAGGGAATCGATCGATCCCGTAGGTGGAGGAGGAGGAGGAGGAGGAGAGGTAGCGATCGATCGGATGGCAACATTGGAGGGAAGGAGGTGGCTTGGAGGAGAGGCACCGGGTGGTAGTGGTGGTCGTTGAGGGAGGAGCAGTACCGGGACTTGAGGCAGGAGAGCTTGCGCTCAAGGCCGACAAGGAGTGGTGGAGGGAGGAGGCCTCGAGGAAGGCCACGTCGCCGGAGCAGGTACCGATGAGGAGCTTGCGGGAGAGGATGGAGGTTGCACGCCTGATCGCTGCTCTCGTGACTAGCGTTGGGATGAGAGAAGTGCGGGATAGTCACGTGAAAAGGACGATAGGCTAGTTCGTATATAAGCATTTTAGCAGGCTAACACGAATAAATATCATTATTCTTATATTTAAATTTGGTAGCAACGAATAATTAAAATTATCGTTGCATTTAAGCTGAATAGCAATGAATAATTCAAATTACTGTTACTTTTAAATATAAGGATGAATATTATAATCATCGTTATCTATTCATTATCTTTGATATTTTTATTATAGTGATAATAGTATATGTAATATAAATACATAATGTATATAAATAAAATATATACAGTATATATATGTATAATACATCTATATATATATATATATAAATAGAGTATAACTAGAGTATTATATGCATATTTGAGCCTTATGTTTTATATATAATTTTCAAGATTTTAGTGACATATATATCCGTCATTATAGGTATGTATAGATATTAGAAAATATAATTTTTTTACCTTATGTTTTGTAAATATTTTACTAAGGCTATAGCGACACTTCTATATGTTACTATATATATAGTGTATATTATTAAAGTTATTAGTATATTTTAGTATATTTAGTCTAGTATATATTAGTAATTATTTTTGTACATATACTTAGATATTATTTAGGATAGTTGTACATAACATAGACTAGTCATACTTAGTTTTTTATGCCTATTTAGTTGTAAATATGTTTATAGCATTGTAGTTATAATTAATTGATTCTTTTGTACATAATTAATACATTCATTCATTATTTGATTCATTGGTTCATTTTGTAAATATAATTAACATTTTTGGAATAAAAGAACATTTTTGGAATATAGAGAGTGATATATATCAATAACTGTCTCCTAATGAACGATTTGGAATAAACCAGTAAAAATTATGTAAATAAATAAAATGATACGACATCTGTTTACATTGTAACACTTTACTCTAATAACGACACCATTAAATCACTATTTTTATGCAACACAGGTTTGTCGTCGACCATATTTTTGGTGCCGTTGTCGGAGAGGCAACTTTCTAAACGTCCAAAATTTTCTTTTATTCTTAATTTGTACATATTTTTTCATTTCTTTGTAAATGGTCATTCTTTCATTCATATTCTTTATTGTATATAGATGTTTTTATTCAATTTATTCTTTGATTTGTTTTTATATATAATTGTCTTACTAATCATCTAGTGTTTTTTTGCAGCACTTGAGGAGGAGTAAGAAGAGCAGCATCATCTTTCCACAGGAGTCATCTTCCCGGTGGATCCACTACAAAACTAACTCAATTTCCAAGAGTTGTTTCCAGGAGCTGCATTTTCTCGCTTACTTAGTATAGATAGAGTAGTTTAGACTTATGAGTATATACCTAGGATATATTTGTTAGGCATAAGTTATGAAAACATGTTCTCACACATCAGTTGTAATAACTTGGACTCTCTTGGACTTTCTCTACTCATCTCTCATCGACTCGATTTCCGTATTGATTTCTTTTTCAATTTGATTTTGTTTGTTGCATTAGAAAATCCAAAAAAATTATGAAATCAAAAATACCAAAAAGATTTCATCTCTTATCTAGCAACAGCATATCCATAGGCATCCATACTTAGATTGCATTATTCCTGCTAAATTTCATTACAATCAAATTGCACACTTATAGAATTACTGGAGTTAAGTACATATCTTCTATCCCTCTTGAGCTCCTGCCATCTCTTGCATTTGACTAAGATAAAAAGACCATCATTTATTTGAAAAGAATTAAAAAGCAAGACCAATTGCCTGGAATATGTTACTAGATATTTAAACATAATTCAAAAGGAGGCATAATAACCAATTTGAAATCCTGACTAAGCTTTTCATCGATATCTGTTGCTTGATTATCGTGTACAAACTACACGATCACTTAAGTATGCAAACACATGGCTTTCTATCTCATCTTCTTGAGCAACCACAGGGTCTGAATTCGCACGCCGATCTTATCTAAATTCCGGGTGGATTTAGAGGTCCACACCCCGCTAGGTCTTCTGTAGGGCGTGTACAGTTGTACTGAAACATTTGACTGCGTACCATTATTTTCGTGTAGCAGACCCTAAGCAAAATACTTATTTTTCTAGCTTGACTTGATTGATTGGTCTTTGATTGTGAGATTGAGATTGATTGAGATTACCTTCATTGAGTTGTGACTAATTAAAAAAAAAAAGAAGCATTTTTTAAAAATCAACTCATGGACAGTTTGGTACCTCCCTTGGGTGCTGATGCCTAAGCTTCTACTTCCACTTCTATGCCTTTTACATCCAATCCTATATCTTCTGAGCCTCAAGCTCTCATTCACCACTCCGTTCATCCAGAGGATGACCATGATTCTGCACAGTTTGAGGATTTCGAAGAACTTCCTCCTCATCTTTTTGCATATCCTCCACCACCTCCACTTCAAAAGCTCTAACCTCCTCCCTACCCAAACTTTCCTAACCAACCACAACAAGAGAGAGGTCCACAACCTTACCTACAACACCTATATAACACACAACCTCAGATGAATACCCTTATACAACAGGCATAATAGCTTACTCAAGCTATTAATCTTCTAACAAACCCCTGTCCCCAAGCTCACAGACCTCAACTACGGGATTACTATAATCCTGCGGTTGCACCACCTATGCCTACGGTATGCAATTCCGCTAGGGGTCATGTTGTCGAACTGAAGCCAAACATTATTGCCTTAATCCCTCACTTCCATGGTCTTACTTCTAAGGATCCTTTTCAGCATTTAGAAGAGCTGAAAAATCCCGCCCAGACCTTGGGTCCGTAGGGCTGTGATCAGCACACGTTGCTAATAAAAATGTTCTCCTTTTCACTTAAGGACAAAGCCTCCTTCTAGTATTGAATTCTTTCACTGACTACACCGATTGACACATGGGCTTTTTTGGAATATGAGTTTCCAAAAAAGTACTTTCTTGTAGGCTGCACTAACGCTCTAAGGCGTGCTATCACCACATTCGCCCAAAATTCAAGATAATAGATGCATGAGGCTTAGGAGCAATTTCACGAGCTTCTACGAAAATGTCCCCACCATGGTGTCCTATGTTAGCAACAAGTCTAGATCTTCTACCATGGGCTCCATGATGACACAAGAAATTTTGTTGGTGCCGCATGTGGAGGCAACTTTTTATGTTAGGACGAGGACTCAGCTTTCGAGCTCTTCAAAGACATGGCCGAGAATTCTATAAATAATGCTTTGATGAGCATATTTAATAGAAAATCCTCACATTCCCACGCACATTCGGGGGTATCCAAAGCCCAATCCAGCACACGAGACTTAGAGAGTAGCTAATCAGTCGAATAAGGTGAGCTTAATCGAGAAAAAAGTAGATGAAGTATGGAAATTCCATTTTAAACCTTCATGTTCTTCTCAGTCACCTGCACCACACACTTCTCAATTTCCCACAGAGAGGGAAACTGTGAACAACCTATCTATGACACAATCACCACTTTCTGACTATTCATTTCCACATCCTTCGTCGGCCAGAGGAACCATTGTTCCTCCATACACTGAATTCCCTACACTTCTCGGAGCTTCAGAGGAACTCCACACCATTCACAATAACCCATATTCGAAAACCTATAACCCTGGATGGTGTAATCATCCAAATTTCTCGTGGTTGGGAAATACACAGAGACCTAACTACCATCAACCTTCTACACCACCACTTCAAAACCCAATCCGAGCACCACCTCCACAACAACATGGGTATCCACCACACACCTACCAGCAACCCCAACCCAAGCCTACGCAATACTCTCAATCTAGACCTATACGAGATGATCAGATGCGGAATATCATGAAAGCTCTTGCAGACATGCAGTAACAGAATATTGCAATGAAGCAAAAGCAGCACGTGGCCTTAGCTGAGATAAGAGCCCAGCTAAAACATTTAGTTGCATCCCGTCAAACACATTCACTCCCATCTCAAGCACAACCCAACCCTAGGAATATACCTATCCAGAGTATGCTCAACCTAGAGCTCCAGTGCAAGGTTAAGCACATCTTATTTCACAAACCTTGCACGAACCTGAGTTCTACACAGATCCGAATACTTCCTATTCTCAATCCCAACCACCTCTATTGGCAAACACTGATACACCATCTATGTCTAGAGTTGAACTGAATACCATCACAACTAGGACTGGTCGAAGCACTGTAGATCTACCATTTCCTACTTCTACATCTTTTCTTGGACCTTCTACGTCTACTCCATCTGATTTACCTCTTCCTAACTCTTCTCAACTTAGGAATGACCCTCCTATTACCACTTCACCATTTCCGAAGGCTTTAAAGAAGAGAAAAGGGAAAAAGAAACAGTCTGGTGTGGCTCTTGAGGAGGGAAAAGGGATAGAGGTGGCAGTGTGGAAGGGGCTCACGTGAGAGGTGAAGTTTTCCGGCCCTACCAGGAGGGGGTGACGTAATAATTGCGGAAATAAAATAAACAATCTCACAAAAAGTCAATCACACAAAGTACACAAGAATTTTTAGGTGGAAACCCAAACCGGGTGAAAACCACCACCTAACCCTCTCGAGTTAGGATTTTCCGATTAACCAAGTTGATCAAAATCCACTAAACTGAATCACTTTAAACGAGGCTGATTCAACCTTAATACAACCACGCTACTTAAACGAGGGTAGCGTACCTCAACCCCTTCTCTCCACGAGAAGGATTGTGTCTCACGAAGGAGACGGGAATTCGCAAAGCAAATACCTAACCAAATAACAAAGATAAAATAAACAAGTAATGCTATAGAGCCAGCAAAGTAATTTTAAACCTAGCTTCTATAGGAATTAGGAAACTCCCCTTTGCAAGGAGTGCGTCGAGTTGATGACGCGATGCGTGAGCCACACGACGGCGCAACTTCGCTCTCGTGAACTACGGCGGGAGAGCGGGTGCGCGAAGCTTGATGCTCTCAAGATGAATGGAACTTGAGCTTGGAGAGCAAGAGCTATCTAGGACACAAGAGAGTGGAACTATGTTGCTTAGGTGTCTCTAGGTGTTTCTTAGTGTGTCTTGGTGTGTGTTTGTGTTGCAAAGGTTCCCCTCTATTTATAGAGGCCTTAGGAAGGCTTTGGAAGGCTTAGGAAAGGTTCTATAGCCGTTGGGAACAAAGCCCAAGAGAATCAGCCCGAAATCAGGAACAATCATTGTTCTGACAGGCTTATCAGACGTCTCATTCTGGCATCAGACGTCTGGAACTTCACTTTAAGACGTCTGATTTCAAGGTCAGACGTCTGATTTTGGGCGGGTCTCTTCCTGACTTAGATCAGATCTAAACAGGGTTCTTGCGCAAGTCCATCAGACGACATATAGGACGTCTGGAACTATGTCTGGACGTCTGGAAACCTACTTTTACTGTGGGAATGGATTTTCCAAACGTTGCAACGGCTAGAAAATCTCTGAGAAGAGATTTTGGGTCAGCCGAGGCAAAACGGTCAATTATCAGACGTCTGGACAGTCCTATGAACGTCTGATAAGGCTCTAACGGTCATATCCTTGAGTGTATGCTAAGCCAGCCAATCGGTCCACTAATTGGACGTCTGGCAAAGTCATCAGACGCCTCCTAAGACGTCTGGTCTAAGGTCTAGACGTCTGATTTCATCAGACAGAACTAACTATGTCCAGCCTAACAGTTATCAGACGTCTGAAACAACAGTCAGACGTCTTAAAATACTTTATCAGACGTCTGATTTGGGAATTAGACGTCTGGAAACTCTGTTTGAACCCTATATTGGTTTTCTAAGTGTTCTACAGAAAACCTAAGTATCCTAGGGTTGTGCCAGTGTTCCTAGGACTACTGTTAGGGTACTTTGAGACTCTTTAACATGAATTATCTAAGGAAATAAAGAGCAACAAAAGAAACGAAAAATACAACAAGTACAAAAGAAGGAAATCTATCATATTCTTCATTTCCTTCCATCTTTAATATATCGCTCCTTACGAATCTCTTCTGTTTTCCATCAAGCTCGTCCAATCCGTCCTAGATGCGAGCTCGAACTCCGTCTAATCACGTATCCATTTGCGATTGACCTGAAATCTAGGACTCAAAGCGCAAATATTAAATGACACGTGTTTTGTTATCATCAAAACAAATGATCGTGGTGCTCTAGCACCAACAAGAGAAACTTGACGTTCACTGGTACGTTTACGTAAAACCGTCCGTTGTAGTGTGCTTACGACGTCAATTTTAAATAAAAAATCGGAGGTGAGTTCGAGTGTCGAACACATGAAGGCAATAATTAGATCAAATACTCACTTTTGTGTCACGTAAATATGTCATTTGTGTGCTTGAAAATCAATTTGAAAAAAATGAAAGAGAAAGAGAGATAGAGATAGATAGAGAGAGAGAGAGAAGGGTTAGAGAACCATATCATAAGATCAATGTGCCAACAATTTCTTATCAAATGTGTAATCAAACATAATGCAGATGAATGCTTTAACAAAATCAAGACATGAACTACACTACAAAATAAAATAACACTAAGACAAGAAAGAAGAACGCATCGAGATAGCCACCGCGGTTGAGGGGCTTCCGTCGGTGGCTCGGCGGCTTCAGGACCTTGCTTGGAACTCTAGAAGGTGGTGGTATCTTGTAGGGTGGAAGCTTGGTGTAAATGGGTGGGGTAGGACCCTTTTTATAAGTCAAAAGAGGGCTCAAATTCAAATCCAGTTCTTTAGTGATAGCTACAATCATCACTAATAGCTCCTACAGCTGTCACTAAAGACACATTCGCTGCTCACGCCCCGCTGGCACACAACTCGCGTTGCTTGTCACCCGCGCTTGCGCTGGCACACGCCGGTTCGCACGCATACGCCCACACGCATTATTCCACGCGCACACGCACACTGCTGCTTCACACATGCCTTGTGCTGCTGGGGGTGTTAGGTGCGGCCTGGATGGCACCACGTAGCGCCATTTGGGTCATCCATCTTCTTTCTATTATAGAGGGTGCTACAATGCTCAGATCGAGATGATTCTTACGCTACCAGACTGCGATCGTCGCTTCGGATCCATCCATATGATCGGATTTTTCATCTAAGGCTTGTAAGGATGTCGCATTGCCCCCTGGCCGTTGATCTTTCTCGAGCTTGTTGTGAGAGCTACGGAGATCAGATCGAAGTGATTTCGAGTCCATTGGACTCCGTTCATCGATCCAGATCCATTTGTACGGTCCAATCGCTCATCTAAGACCTATTTCAAAATGGACTTGTATATATGGTCATTAAACATTGATTCTAAGTAATTAAAATGTAAAGATCATGCAATATGCATGCAATGCTCCCAAGCCCATTATAATATGTCATTATCGCACAAGTATCATCGAAATTGATTCTAATTGATAATATTAACACTGAACATTGTAGAATCATCATATCCCCATGCCCACCCCTTGCTAGTCCCTAGCAAGGTCTGACCTAAATGTTATTTACAACTAAAATTAGGAATTAATCGCTTAGGTAGAAGTTGGTTGTCAACTGGAAGAAATTTCTACTAAGAACCTAACTAGTTAAGACTCAACAATGCCTAGGTTGCCTGCCAAAATGCCGACCGCCCAAGTCCCCGCCTTATTCTATATAGAAGCAAATACATATTTTTTCTCTTTCTCATCTTTTCTTTTTTTTTTTGGGGTTTTTAGTGTTGAGGATTTTAAGGTAACTTTTTATGACTACCCAATCCACCGAAGACTCAAAAAAGATTTTTAGTACTAAGCATCTTATTGTGAAAGTGATAGACTCACTCAATGACAATTAAAACGAACTTCAGGTTTCTACGCCTCTAGGTGACCCGAAAGAAAAGAAATGTTGCCTAAAGGTGTATCTATCAGATCAGTAGCTTTCTCTCTACTTTTTTATTTTTGTGGGGTCAACATGAGGGCGAACCCAGTGTATATCTCCCCGGATTATGCTACTTCCCTGCTTCTTCCTTAAGTGTTTAGGAATTCTTGTGCATTTTATGAGCTGGGATCTGGATAACCTGACAATGGGTTGTTACCCACGAAAACTTACCAGCCATACTTGTGCGATGAAGTGTGGCTTATTTATTTCTTTTTTTTCTTTTCTCCTTTTCTTTTTCTTTTTTTAAAGTAGGTGGCTTTCCTGATCTAAGATTTACCTAAAGGTAGTAGTGAAAGAGAATGGTCCTGTGGCTGGGCTCTGGACAACCTGCCAATGGCCTGTTACCCACAATAACTTGCTAGCCATACCACCCTAAAAGGTTCATTAGCTACCCAATTTCTATTAGAACCGCCGATGAGTAAGTCAGTGCAAAATGTGTGTAGATGCTTAAACTAAAAATCCCCCCAAATCAGAGGGCAGGTTGATAAGTCGTATACTTATCACCCTACTTTATTGACCAGATTAAAATAAATTAAGGTGGCGAGGACTCGAGACCAAGTCCACATTTTAGTGGACACCCAAACTGATTAAGTTCGAAAACTTGAAGGGTCTAAGCAATTAGGTCCCTAACGTATCATTTCGAACAGTCAACAATCTTTTAATACCTAAGTTTTCTTTTCTTAATTTTTTTTAAATAATTAAAGCTAACAAAATGTACTCAGAACATACAAATTACCACCCCCCCATACTTAAGTTGGACAATATCCTCATTGGAAAATAAATGTATGCAATGGAGTGAGGAAAGAAATCACCAGAGTTTCAACAAATAATCTGGTCAGCTTGAATCCTCTGGGTTACCTCACAGGAAACTCTGAGTTTAGTGCCTTCAGATGGGCATAGTACACAGACAACAAAGGATCAATTACTTGAATGGTTTGGGTTAAGAAGGTGAAAACAAAATCAGCTAGACCTAGGGTCTGAAGTTCGCAGATGCAGACTAGGTTGTGGTGGACTCCCATCCCTAAGGGACGGGAACTCTGCAACTGGTGTAACATGAATGCCCGTGTCTGTTCCTCTCTTAGTCTACAGGCTTGCAAAGCTGTTACGAACTGTGCTTTCAAACATCTTTTAAGACGTCTGGGAGGTGGCCCAGACGTCGTACCAGACGTCTGATATCACTTCTAGACGTCTGGGATTCATTTTCTGCAGCACGCACCGTTGCGTCTACGCGCCAGCGCGCGCAGACCTGCTCCGCCTCTTCTTTTTCCCTCTCCTCTTGCGGGCGCAGACTGCACCCCTCTCTCTCCCCGCGCAACTCTAAAAAGCCACGCCCTCTCCCTCACTCTCATCACCTCCGCTCCTCCTTCCTCTTCTTCCAGGGAGTGCGAGTGCGAGCGCGAGCGAGCGGGGTGGCGACAGCCGCGGTGAGTGCGGAAAGAGGTGCTGCGCGAGAAGAGGAGGCGCTCGGCCGTGAGGGCGAGCTTGCTGGGGCTGCTAGGGCCGGCCGGCAGGGGGAGCAGCAGACGCGGGGTGGCGCGAGAGGCCTGCTGCAGCTCGAGCAGCAGGCGGAGGACTCGCGGCGCGGCTGTGCGTCGCGAGCGGAGGGCGAGTGGCGCCCTGATTCTGGAAATTTTTCCAGAATCAGACGTCTGGGCTTCCAACCAGACGACGAGGAAGACGTCTGGAGGACTGTCCAGACGTCTGAAAGGTGAGTTATTTTCATACCTTTTTCCTTTCCTACGACCGTCCGTACTGAGAGAGAGAAATGGGTACGCGCAGGTTCGGGGATTCGCATCCAACGCGAATCAGACGTCTGTCTGCAGTGGCAGACGACGGGAACGACTTCCAGACGTCCTGGGTGACCATCGGACATCTGGGAACTAGGCCAGACGCCCCCGCAGGCTTCTGGACGTATGAGAGACCACGTAGAGCAAGGTAACCCCTACTCCACTTTTTAAGACGTCTGGAATAAGTTCCAGACGTCTGATTTTGCACTGTTTCGTCGTTTTCGACCCGTTCGGGTTCCGTTTTCCACGTTTCGAGTTACGTGCTTTTCGGAATTACATCCTCTACCTGTCTACAGTAGCTGTATACTGTTTTGAGAAATTCCTTGTGTTTGATCCTTGTGATAGGACCCCGTTCCGTTGCAGTCTCGGGGGTTGCGGAGGCACGCGGGATTCCCGACCACGCCCCCAGTTCGCCTGTTGTAACCGGTAGAGTGGCATTTAAGTTTATTAACATAATCTGTTAAATTATGGAACCATAAATATAACCTAGGACATTGCATGAATCCTAGGAATGAGAAACGAGATTGAATGATAGATCCTAGGGTGTTGCATAAATCCTAGGGCTGGAAAACTAGATTGTATGATAGATCCTAGGGTATGACATGAATCCTAGGATGGGAAAACTAGTGGAATATGTGAACACTGCAGTCTTGAAAATGTGAAAAAGAAATAATAGCTGCCTGTAAATTTGTTTAAACAGCTGCCTGTTATGAATAAATGAACATGGGTAAGAATATGGGATGTATGAACGTGAAACTGGAAAGGTGAAACCGGAATGTGCTAAGTTAAAGAGCTGGAACCCTACGGGGAATTAGGAGTAGAACTCCTGGAAAGTGAATGGAATAGAATTGGGGAAGTGAGCTGGCCCATGAGTACGGAGTACCAAGGAGAGCGACTGTCCCCCTGTTTAGTGTAGAGCGGAGCTAGCCGCCCCAGGGACCCGGGGTTAGGACTGGCCACTCTGTACCGACTTGCTGGCCCTCGTGTACGTAGTACCGAGGAGAGCTACTAGTGTAGGGAGGTACTAGCTACCCCACGGGCCCCGGGGTTCTGCTAGCCTCCTACACCGACTTGTTAGGCCCACTGGGGCAAGCCAAGGTAGTCAGGCGAGGGTGCGCGGACTGTGGAGGGGCAAGGCCCCTGTTTGGTTACTGTGGAGGGGTTGGACCCCTGTTATTGAGAGGGCTCTGCCCTGTACTGGTTCCGTGCTGTGCTTTGGGCGCACCCGTTAACGGAAACGACTGATCGCGTGCCAGTGCGGGTTAGCTACCCGTACGTTTACCGCGCGTGCCGTAGTCACCGTTACGTCTATCAGTGACCTTGGGGTGGTTGACTGAGAGTAGGATCACCACGGGGGACTCTCCCGGCCAGGAGAGCACCACGTGCTACTTCTACTGTTCGGAAAAGACTGCAATCAAGATCGTTCCCACGAGGAACATTCGAGATCAAGTGAAGGATCTGAGAAATAGATAAATTGTGAAACAATAGAAAGACGTAAATAAAGGAAGAAAGAAAATTAAAATAGCTACTATACACTTTACTGTTTCTTTAGTTTAGCTGCCACTCTACTCAGTGTTTTGCTGACGTGTTACACTCGTTACCTTTCAGGACCAGGTGTTGAGCAGCCAGGGTCAGAGGCTGCAGAGGACGCTGGGCCGAGTAGGGTCCAGTAGAGTTACCACTGTTCTCTTGTATCTCTCTTTGGTTCCACTGTAGTAAGTAGTTCTTGTTTCCGCTGTACTTTTCTTTACCTGCAGTTCATATTATGTTATGAATGTTGTTCTACTGTCGTGGTGGTACATACTGTAGTGGTTTCTTTCCTTACTGCTGTATTTCTTACTGTTAGTTATATTCATGCTGAATGTGGTTTATTTTACTGCTCTTTCGGTTACTTCCTCGTTGGACAACCAGGTCTTGGGATTAGTCGAGTCGATCCGGTTCTCGTGTCTCGTAGGGACTCAGGAATCGGGTCGTTACAAGATGGTATCAGAGCAAGGTCGTCCCGAGAAGTGAATCAACTGACTGGAAAATAACCAATTCACATGTCTATAACTAAAGTAGCCACCACAACATATCTTTTGACATGAGTTCTTAGACGTTTCCGTTAGGTATCGTTCCGTAGTGACGTGTTCTGTTTTGTTTCGCGTCTCCTTGCAGGAGATGCCTCGTCGCGAGACTGGTGAGGCTGGCCGCGGGCGCGGACGAGGACGAGGTCGGCGAGGTGGGCGTGCCGTTGCCGACGCCCCAGTGGACCAGCCACTACTCCCGGGCGTCCAGGCCCAGGACCTCGCCCGGCTGATACGAGACATTGTACGAGAGGAGCTCCACCCACCGCCCCGAGCACCTCACCCTGGGGCTGTGGAGGGGGAGTCCTCTGTGGGACCACTCGATGGACGCGGCGCTGGACACGGGGGAGGGGATGGGCCGCCGCGGCCCCCACCTTCCTCCGATATTTCTGTGCACGAGCCACCGTTGCCTGGGGGTGGACCAGTATCCCCATTGTAGCGCCACTCCGAGCTCTTCGGGCAATTCCGGAAGCTGAAGCCCCCCACCTTCAAGGGGGATGAGGACCCGACCAAGGTAGAGGACTGGCTCGAGCAGCTGGAGAAGATTTTCGACACCCTTCGCCCCCCGGTGGAGTGCCGCGTGGCCTTTGCCACGTACCAGCTGGAGAGTGCGGCACACAGGTGGTGGAGGGCAGTTCGGGGACAGGAGAGGGACGAGCCGACCTAGGACCGGTTCGTCGCCCTCTTCTGCGAGCAATACTTTCCCCAGACGTGGCAGGACCAGAGGAGGCGGGAGTTCCACACTCTCCGCCAAGGGACGATGACCGTGAGCGCGTACCGCACGCGTTTCCTGGAGCTGTCCCGCTTTGCAGCGACAGCGGTAGCTACTGAGGAGGAGCGCCTTTGGAGGTTCACCGAGGGGCTCCGGCCTATGATTCGGGGGTATGTCAAACCCCTGAAGCTGCCTACGTTTTCGAGGGTGGTAGAGGCAGCCATGACCTACGAGGAGACCAACCCGTCCGCGTGAGACACTGACGGCGGGTGGAAGAGGCCCTTTCAGCCGGACTTTTCACAGGGCCAGCGAGAGAGGAGACACGTGGCATCCGCAGGAGAGCCGTCACGTTTTACAGGGCCATCAGTGGCCTTTGGGGGCCCTCGACAGGGGCCAGTCGCCAACACCGGATCCCCGCCCAGCCGACAGTAGGGACCTACTGAGGGTGGGAGTCGGATTCCCCTCTGTTACCAGTGTGGCCAGCCGGGCCACATCAGGAGGGACAGCCCGTCTAGGGCAAGAGGTCAGCAGATACTCCCCGCGTAGAGCACTGGAGGTCGCGCAGGAGGCCGCGGTTTCCAGGCACGAGGAGAACAGCAGTCACGAGGAGGGTACCGGCCAGCACCTACCCGTCCGATGCAGAGTGTGGCTGCTTCGTCCGCACCTAGAGCTGAGGGGAGTATCAACGCCCTGACACACAGGGATGCCATAGCTTCGGGCTCGGTAGTGGCAGGTATGGTTTCAATTTCTGGCAGACTCGTTTACACACTTTTCGATTCTGGCGCTACCACTCGTTTGTCGCAGCCAGTTTCGCAGTTAGTTTGGACCAGGATTATACACCGCTAGAAAATCCGTTCGTAATCAGAGGTCTGAGTGGTCAGCTGTTTGTAGCTGAGGAGGTGTACACGGATTGCGAGGTCAGCGTCGGGGGACATAGCCTGCCAGCTGACCTGATTATGATACAGATGGAGGACTTTGGAGTGATTCTGGGGATGGATTGGCTGTCCGCTTACCACGCCTTGGTGGACTGTTTTCAGAGGAAGATTGTCTTCTCCATGTCGGAGTTGACTTCTTTCGAGTTTCACGGACAGCCAGTGGACGGAGGTTTCAGGTGCATTTCGGCACTTCGGGCGGCGAGACTTTTGAGCCAGGGGTGTGAGGGCTTCCTAGCTTGTGTGGTGGCAGAGCCCAGCCCTGTGGCAGACTTCCAGAGTATCCCGGTGGTCAGAGAGTACCCTGACGTGTTTCCAGACGAGTTACCAGGACTACCGCCCAAGCGTGAGATCAAGTTTGAAATCTCACTAGTACCAGGGACCAGCCCCATCTCCACCGCACCATACAGGATGGCACCGCTTGAGCTGCAAGAGCTCAAGTCCCAGTTGCAGGACCTTTTGGAGAAAGGTTTCGTGAGGCCCAGTGCGTCTCCCTGAGGAGCCCCGATACTGTTTGTGAAGAAGAAGGATGGGACCTTACACCTTTGTGTGGACTACTGATAGCTGAATAGGGTCACCATCAAGAACAGATATCCGCAACCGAGGATCGACGACTTATTTGACCAGTTGCGGGGTGCCACGGTGTTTTCCAAGATCGACTTGAGGTCTGAATATCACCAGTTGAGGATCAGGGAGACCGACGTCTCCAAGACAGCTTTCCGCACCCGGTACGGACACTACGAGTTTTTGGTCATGCCGTTTGGGCTGACCAATGCCCCCGCTGCTTTCATGGATCTGATGAACCGGGTGTTTAGATCTTACTTGGAAAAGTTCATGGTGGTTTTCATAGATGATGTACTCGTCTATTCTAGAGATCAGACACAACACGGACAGCACTTGCGGATGGTTCTGGACACTCTGAGACGTAGGTTGTACGCCAAACACAGCAAGTGCGAGTTCTGGTTGAGGGAGGTGACCTTCTTAGGTCATGTGATCTCTGGAGACGGCTTGGCGGTGGACCCAACCAAGGTCGAGGCAGTGCTCAGGTGGGAGAGACCGCGTTCAGTCACTGAGATTCGTAGTTTCCTGAGACTGGCAGGCTACTACAGACGATTCATCAGAGGATTTTCACATATTGCGCGTCCTATGACACAGTTGACCCGGAAGGACGTGCCCTTCGCTTGGACAGACGCCTGTGAGGCGTGTTTTCTGGAGCTGAAGGAGAGGTTGACCTCGGCTCCCGTGCTCACAATCCCTGACAGTAGTGGCAGGTTCGTTGTGTACACGGACGCCTCCTTGCAGGGGTTAGGAGGTGTGCTCATGCAGAGGGGTCACGTTGTCGCCTACGCTTCGCGGTAACTGAAGCCCCATGAGCATATCTACCCTACCCACGACCTAGAGTTGGCAGCTGTTGTCTTCGCGCTGAAGACCTGGAGGCACTACTTGTACGGTGAGACCTTCGAAATTTTCACAGATCACAAGAGCCTCAGATACCTTTTTGATCAGAAGGAGCTCAACATGAGACAGAGACGTTGGTTGGAGCTCTTGAAGGACTACGACTGCAGCATCTCCTACCACCCGGGAAAGGCCAATGTGGTGGCTGACGCCTTGAGCCGTAAGGCGGCCGAACACTTGGCCAGTTTACAGTTACAGAGTTGGAGCCTTTTGGAGGAGGTGGGCAGTTGGCGACCCCTGGAGTTACGGGGGCACTGTGGGGCAGTGACGGTGACATGACAGACCAAGCTAGAGCTGATAGACCGCATCATCACAGGACAGATGGCCGATCCATACTTGCAGTCCTTATGCGACAGAGTACTGTCGGGAGACCCGGGGGACTTCTCTTTCACAGACCAGGTGCTGCGCCTGGGGGGACGGTTGTGCGTTCCCAGAGACGAGGAGCGGTTGAGAGAGCTCCTGACTGAGGCACACGGTTCCAAGTTCACCATACATCCCGGAAACACGAAGATGTACCACGACCTGAGACGCGAGTTTTGGTGGAGGGGGATGAAGCGGGATGTGGGTGAGTTCGTGCAGCAGTGCTTAGTGTGTCAGCAGGTGAAGGCCGAGCATCAGAGGCCTGCAGGGTCGCTACAGCCGCTTCAAGTGCGAGAGTGGAAGTGGGAGGGCATCACCATGGACTTAGTGGTGGGCTTACCTATTACCCAGCGAGGACACGACGCAGTCTGGGTAATAGTGGATAGATTGACGAAGACGACGCGATTCTTACCGATCCGAGTCACTTTGGGACCAGCACAGTTGGCAGAGAGGTATATCTGTGATGTGGTACGACTACACGGAGTTCCGCGGGAGATCGTATCCGACCGGGATACCCTCTTTACGTCCCAGTTTTGGGCTGAGTTTCAGCAGGCCTTGGGGACGCGGTTGAGGTTTAGTACGAATTACCACCCCAGACGGACGGACAGTCTAAGCGCACGATACAGACACTTGAGGACCTTTTGCGTGCCTTTGTACTGGACTGGAGGGGCTCCTGGGGGGAGCACGTACCCCTAGCGGAGTTTGCATACAACAACAATTATCACTCGAGTATCGGCATGGCTCCCTACGAGGCTCTGTACGGAAGGAGGTGTACGGCACCCTTGAGTTGGGTTGAGGTGGGGACCAAGTGGGAGGTTGGCCCCAGGTTGATCCGGCAGAGTCAGGAGGTGGTCGAGCAGATCCACAGGAGACTCCGCACTGTCAGGAGCAGACAGAAGAGCTACGTGGATCAGAAACACAGAGAGGTGCAGTTCGAGGTTGGGGATCACGTCTTTCTTCGTGTTTCGCCCATGAAGGGCCTGCAGCGGTTTTGGGTGAGAGGGAAGCTCGTGCCGAGGCTTGTGGGGTCCTTTGAGGTCCTGGAGCGGGTTGGACTCGTTGCTTACAGACTTGCCCTCCCCTCGCAGCTTTCTGGTGAGCGCGGAAGGAGGTGCTGTGCGAGAAGAGGAGGCGCTCAGCCGTGAGGGCGAGCTTGCCAGGGCTGCTAGGGCCAGCCGGCGGGGGGAGCAGCAGACGCGGGGTGGCGCGGGAGGCCTGCTGCAGCTCGAGCAGCAGGCAGAGGACTCGCGGTGCGGCCGTGCGTCACGAGCGGAGGGCGAGTGGCGCCCTGATTCTGGAAATTTTTCCAGAATCAGACGTCTGGGCTACCAACCAGATGACGAGGAAGACGTCTGGAGGACTGTCCAGACGTCTGAAAGGTGAGTTATTTTCATACCTTCTTCCTTTCCTACGACCGTCCGTACTGAGAGAGAGAAATGGGTACGCGCAGGTTCGGGGATTCTCATCCAACGCGAATCAGACGTCTGTCTGCAGTGGCAGACGACGGGAACGACTTCCAGACGTCCCGGGTGACCATCGGACGTCTGGGAACTAGGCCAGACGCCCCCGCAGGCTTCTGGACGTCTGAGAGACCACGCAGAGCAAGGTAACCCCTGATCCACTTTTTAAGACGTCTAGAATAAGTTCCAGACGTCTGATTTTGCACTGTTTCGTCGTTTTCGACCCGTTCGGGTTCCGTTTTCCGCGTTTCGAGTTCCGTGCTTTTCGGAATTACATCCTCTACCTGTTTACAGTAGCTGTATACTGTTTTGAGAAATTCCTTGTGTTTGATCCTTGTGATAGGACCCCGTTCGGTTGTAGTCTCGGGGGTTGCGGAGGCACGCGGGATTCCCGACCACGCCCCCAGTTCGCCTGTTGTAACCGGTAGAGTGGCATTTAAGTTTATTAGCATAATCTATTAAATTATGGAACCATAAATAGAACCTAGGACATTGCATGAATCCTAAGAATGAGAAACGAGATTGAATGATAGATCCTAGGGTGTTGCATAAATCCTAGGGCTGGAAAACTAGATTGTATGATAGATCCTAGGGTATGACATGAATCCTAGGATGGGAAAACTAGTGGAATATGTGAACACTGCAGTCTTGAAAATGTGGAAAAGAAATAATAGCTGCCTGTAAATTTGTTTAAACAGCTGCCTGTTATGAATAAATGAACATGGGTAAGAATATGGGATGTATGAACGTGAAACTGGAAAGGTGAAACCGGAATGCGCTGAGTTAAAGAGCTGGAACCCTACGGGGAATTAGGAGTAGAACTCCTGAAAAGTGAATGGAATAGAATTGGGGAAGTGAGCTGGCCCATGAGTACGGAGTACCAAGGAGAGCGACTGTCCCCCTGTTTAGTGCAGAGCGGAGCCAGCCGCCCCAGGGACCCGGGGTTAGGAATGGCCACTCTGTACCGACTTGCTGGCCCTCATGTACGTAGTACCGAGGAAAGCTACTAGTGTAGGGAGGTACTAGCTACCCCACGGGCCCTCGGGTTCTGCTAGCCTCCTACACCGACTTGTTAGGCCCACTGGGGTAAACCAGGGTAGTCAGGCGAGGGTGCGCGGACTGTGGAAGGGCAAGGCCCCTGTTTGGTTACTGTGGAGGGGTTAGACCCCTGTTACTGAGAGGGCTCTGCCCTGTACTGGTTCCGTGCTGTGCTTTGGGCGCACCCGTTAGCGGAAACGACTGACTGCGTGCCAGTGTGGGTTAGCTACCCGTACGTTTACCGCGCGTGCCGTAGTCACCGTTACGACTGTCATTGACCTTGGGGTGGTTGACTGAGAGTAGGATCACCACGGGGGACTCTCCCGGCCAGGAGAGCACCACGTGCTACTTCTACTGTTCGGAAAAGACTGCAATCAAGATCGTTCCCACGAGGAACAATCGAGATCAAGTGAAGGATCTGGGAAATAGATAAATTGTGAAACAATAGAAAGACGTAAATAAAGGAAGAAAGAAAATTAAAACAGCTACTATACACTTTACTGTTTCTTTAGTTTAGCTGCCACTCTACTCAGCGTTTTGCTGACGTGTTACACTCGTTACCTTTCAGGACCAGGTGTTGAGCAGCCAGGGTCAGCGGCTGCAGAGGACGCTGGGCCGAGTAGGGTCCAGTAGAGTTACCACTGTTCTCTTGTACCTCTCTTTGGTTCCACTGTAGTGAGTAGTTCTTGTTTCCGCTGTACTTTTCTTTACCAGCAGTTCACATTATGTTATGAATGTTGTTCTACTGTTGTGGTGGTACATATTGTAGTGGTTTCTCTCCTTACTGCTGTATTTCTTACTGTTATTTATATTCATGCTGAATGTGGTTTATTTTACTGCTCTTTCGGTTACTTCCTTGTTGGACGACCAGGTCTTGGGATTAGTCGAGTCGGTCCGGTTCTCGTGTCTCGTAGGGACTCGGGAATCGGGTCGTTACAAAAGCAGAAGTTTGTGTGAACAGATCTAGCCCTAATGCATAAAGTCAGCCATTTAGATTGTCGAAAGAAGTAGTTCTTGTCCTTAGAAAATTAGGTTCGATGTGATGATGAATCATAGGGTTTTTATTCCTCTCTGGATCTAAGTCATGAAGGTCATAGGGGTCCTGACAAAAGGTCAGTGGTTTGATCAACTCAGGATCCCTGCAGTCAATATTTCCTTCTTCGCTTTTGTTGTCCTCAGGGGGGGTCATTTCAGTGTCCATCCACAAACTTGATTTTGAGGAAATGTTCTCTTCTTCTGAAAGTTTGGACTCTAAATGTTTAGCCAACTCCACATTGGTTACATTAATACTTTTGAGACTTGGGTTACCTACAAAAGAATGTGTTTGATCAATCATGATTGATTCAGGTTGATCAAAGTGAAAATCCTCCCCATCCTCAATCGTGATTTCTTTGTCTAATTCCTCATCTCCATTGGAGCCTGAGATCCTGTTCATCTCTTCCAAATCATATTCCATCATCAGGGAAGGACTTGTGATGGAGCTAATTTCATCATTCATTTCATACCACAGGTCTTCCCATCACCTTTCCTTTAAATCTATGATGGGGTCTTTATGTAATTCATAATCAAGGTGTTCAAAGTCAGATTACCCATCCCCAAATCTTAATGTCCCTATCACTAAATTATTTTCATTAAATTCTGGGACATCGACCTCGATTTTATCATTCAAATTTTTAGATTCATCCTTATTTTCTAACTGTTTGTGTTCCAAAGGGTTCTCGATGCTTTCCAACATTAGGGAAGTGTTGATAGTGGATTGCACCAATTTAGGGAAACTAGGTGTGGTTCAATCAATTATCATGGAACCTTCTTCCATTGTTTCTGAGAAAGAACTTTCTTTCATCACTTTCTATTGACCCTCTTCATCCAATTGTTGGAACATATTCATCATGACTTGTTGACCTTTAATCAATTCTTGATTTTGTCTTTGTAACTCCAACTGAAGGCTATGAAGAACTGATCTGGTATCATTAGGTTTCCCTTGGATTTGCTTCTTAGTATTTAAATCAAAGTTGGGAGGGTATGGTTGAGGAAGTGTGCTAAAGTCCGTACTGGAGTTTAAGTTATTGGGTGGGTCTCTATTCTATCATTTTCAGGATCTAATTCGTCAAGAGAAACCATTTTCTATTTTGTCCTACACCAGAATAATTGACGTTCTAAGTCCTCCACCCAGTCAGATCCTTCATTAGGGGTCCAAATCAAAGTTTGATCATTCTTGATTTGCCTAGGTGTAACGACGATTCCCGAGTCCCTACGAGACACGAGAACCGGACCGACTCGACTAATCCCAAGACCTAGTCATCCAACGAGGAAGTAACCAAAAGAGCAGCAAAATAAACCACATTCAGCATGAATATAACTAACAGTAAGGAAATACGGCAGTAAAGAAAGAGGCCACTACAGTATATACCACCACAACAGTAGAACAACATTCATAACATAATACGAATTGCGGGTAAAGAAAAGTACAGCGGAAACAAGAACTACTCACTACAGTGGAACAAAAAAAAAGTGGTACAAGAGAGCAGTGGTAACTCTACTGGACCCTACTCGGCCCAGTGTCCTCTGCAGCCGCTGACCCTGGCTGCGCAACACCTGATCCTGAAAAGTAACGAGTGTAACACGTCAGCAAAACGCTGAGTAGAGTGACAGCTAAACTAAAGAAACAGTAAAGTATACAGTAGCTGTTTTAATTTTCTTTCTTCCTTTATTTACGTCTTTCTATTGTTTCACAATTTATCTATTTCTCAGATCCTTCACTTGATCTCGAATGTTCCTCGTGGGAACGATCTTGATTGCAGTCATTTCCGAACAGTAGAAGTAGCACGTGGTGCTCTCCTGGCCGGGAGAGTCCCCCGTGGTGATCCTACTCTCAGTCAACCACCCCAAGGTCACTGACAGACGTAACGGTGACTACGGCACGCGCGGTAAACGTACGGGTAGCTAACCCGAACTGGCACGCGATCAGTCGTTTCCGTTAACGGGTGCGCCCAAAGCACAGCACGGAACCAGTACAGGCCAGAGCCCTCTCAGTAACAGGGGTCCAACCCCTCCACAGTAACCAAACAGGGGCTTTGCCCCTCCACAGTCCGCGCACCCTCGCCTGACTACCCTGGTTTGCCCAGTGGGCCTAACAAGTCGGTGTAGGAGGCTAGCAGAACCTCGGGGCCCGTGGGGTAGCTAGTACCTCCCTACACTAGTAGCTCTCCTCGGTACTACGTACACGAGGGCCAGCAAGTCGGTACAGAGTGGCCAGTCCTAACCCCGGGTCCCTGGGGCGGCTGGCTCCGCTCTGCACTAAACAGGGGGACAGTCGCTCTCCTTGGTACTCCGTACTCAAGGGCCAGATCACTTCCCCAATTCTATTCCATTCACCTTCCAGGGGTTCTACTCCTAATTCCCCATAGGGTTCCAGCTCTTTTAACTCAGCACATTCAGGTTTCACCTTTTCAGTTTCACGTTCATACGATCCATGTTCTCAGTCACGTTTATTTATTCATAGCAGGTAGCTGTTAATTCAATTCACAGGCAGCTATTATTTCCTTTCCACATTTTCCAAGACTGCAGTATTCATACATTCCACTAGTTTTCCCATCCTAGGATTCATGCAATATCCTAGGATCTATCATACAATCTAGTTTTCCAGCCCTAGGATTCATGTAACACCCTAGGATCTACCATTCAACCTATTTCTCATTCCTAGGATTCACGCAATGTCCTAGGTTCTATTTATGGTTCCATAATTTAACAGATTATACTAGTAAACTTAAAAGCCACTCTACCGGTTACAACAGGAGTACTGGGGGCGTGGTCGGGAATCCCGCGTACCTCCGCAACCCCCGAGACTACAACGGAACAGGGTCCTATCACAAGGATCAAACACAAGGAGTTTCTCAAAACAGTATACAACTACTGTAGAAGGGTAGAGGATGTAATTCCGAAAAGCACGTAACTCGAAACGCGGAAAACAGACTCTGAACAGGCCCTAAACGGGTCGAAAACGACGAAACAGTACAAAATCAGACGTCTGGAACTTATTCCAGAAGCCTTAAAAAGTGGATCAGAGGTTACCTTTGCTCTGCGTGGTCTCTCAGACGTCCAGAAGCCTGCGGGGGCTTCTGGCCTAGTTCCCAGACGTTCGATGGTCACCCCGGACCTCTGGAAGTTGTTCCCGTCATCTGGCACTGTAGCCAGACGTCTGATTCGCATTGGATGAGAATCTCAGTACCTGCGTGCACCCATTTCCTCTCTCTCTTAGTACGGTCAGTCGAAGAAGAGGAAGAAAGACGGAATAACTCACCTTTCAGACGTCTGGACAGTCCTCCAGACGTCCTCCCCGCCGTCTGGTTGTTATCCCAGACGTCTGCGCGACTCACCCTCCGCTCGCGACGCTCGGACGCGCCGCGACTCGTCCGCTTGCTGCTCGAGCCGCAGCAGGCCTCCCGCGTCACCCCGCGTCCGCTGCTTCCCCCGCCGGCCCTAGCAGCCCCGGCGAGCTCGCCCTCACGGCCGAGAGCCTCTTCCCACGCGCAGCACCTCCTCCCACGCTCACCGCGGCTGTCGCTGCCGCCGCTCACTCGCGCCCGCTCTCGCTCACCGGCTGGAAGGAGAAGAGGAAAGGGGGCGGAGGTGACGGGAGTGAGGGGGAGGGTGTGGCCTTTTAAGGCCGCGCGAGGAGGAGAGAGAGAGAGAGAGAGACGCTCGCAGGTCTGCACGCTCAGGTGCGCAGACGAAACACGCGTGCCGAAAATAACCGAATCCCAGACGTCTGGAAGGGGTTCCAGACGTCTGGTGAGACCTCTGGGACACCTCCCAGACGTCTTAAAAACGTCTGAAGCCGCGCGTTCGTAACACTAGGTTTATGATCATCCTTTGATTTCCACTTTTCTAGAATCCCTTCCAATCCATAGGTTAAGTAGGAGAGATCTGTGAATTCAGATGACCTATCTTGGCTATGGTTCTCGGAAGGGTAGGGGTCTTGGTGTTCTCCTAGAGTGTAGGTCCTATCAAATTGATTAGTGGGTGGGTGGGACCTAAAATAAGAGCCATCAAAGGGAGAATCAAGGTAAGGATTCTCAAGGTTTGGGTCATGCCCCTGAGTGGGTGGGTTGGAAGTATCCCAATAGGAAGTTGATGCATGTTGAGTAAAATTGGGATACTTGGGATAAGGGAGGTATTTTGGGTACTCAGGTCCTGGACTAAGTCCCCGACTAGGTGGTTGGTTATCCCAGTAAACTGTGGATACAGCCTACTTGGGTTAGCATATAAATCATGTTAGGGATAGTTTGGAAATGTAAGATAGGCATCGAAATCCATGGTTTGGAAGAAGTAGAGGGATGAGCGAATTAAGTGTGCACAGTTTGGTGCAAGAACCTAATGACAAAACAAGTGTTCTTTAGCAAGAAGATTGAGATGTGTGGTTTTTAGGATTTGAATCTTGCTTTAATGGCTTTTAAAATTTCATTTGTTTACGCATTCAAATAAGGCACAAATGTATAGTCACACGGTTGATAAAGATTGATTTTCTTTAAGGCCTTTTGTGTGGCTATAAAGTTAAAAACTCCCTAGTGTGGAAGATCTTAGGGTGTGCAACTTCTACTCAATGAATCTTTTTTTTGAGATTTTGTCAAGAAGGGTCTAATAAAAATAATCAATAACCTATCCTGACCGAAATCAAATGATCTTTTCAAAAAATTAATTTCAGAATTTTTTGAGGATGATAGGCTATCCAAATTCATATTTTTTGAAGAGGGGGTCAATCTGTCCAGAATTGCTAGATTAGTGCGCAAGTTTAAGATTTTGATCACAACAATCACTAATCGATTTCAAATGCAAAAATGATCTCCAGAAGAAGTGTAGAGAATTTCAAGATCTTTGCAGAAATATAAATCTCTCACAAATCCGAGCTGTGTGAGTTCGCAGTAATAAGAACACCCTACAGATTTCCAAAACTTAAGACAACCTTACGCACTTCCAATAGAGAATTTCTCACAACCAAACCACAAGGAGTTTGGCTCTGAAATTTGAAGGGGAGTTTGTCTACTGAAAGAATCACCTCTGATATTTTTCTCAAAATTTTTAGAGCTGTTTAGGGTCCTTAAATGGTGTCCTCAACTCGAAGCTAGAAAATCATATTGCGAAATTATCGAGTTGCAGACTTCATGGTGGTGTTTTTCTTCGACAAACAAATGAGAGGGTTTTTTTTTAACACACCACCATTTTTCTTGGTCCAAAGATGAGAAGTTACCTTTGGATCATGGGAAGACAAGATCAAACCTTTGGGTCAATGGTGGTCTTCTTCTTGCGCTTTCTTTGATCCAACCCGACTCATTCTCCTCCCATTGCTAATGCACAAGGTTCCTGCAACCACAAGAAGAGAGAAAAGAGCAAGTTAGATAACACAACTATGAATAATGACCAAGAAAATGAAAGGGAATAAGAGATCCATTGCCTCCCCAACAACGGTGCCAAAAACTGACATTCGCTGACGCGTTTGCGTAAAATCGTTCGTTGTAGTGCATTTATGACATCAATTTTACATTAGAATAAACGGATGTAAGTCTGAGTGTCAAACACAAGGAGACAATAATATGAATCGCTTAGTCACTTTCGTGTCACATAAATATGCCGTTTGTGCGCTTGAAAATCGATTTGAGAAAATGAGAGAGAGAGAGAGAGAGAGAGAGAGAGAGAGAGAGGTTAGAAAACCATATCATAAGATCAATGTGCCAACAAGTTCTTATCAAATGTGTAATCAAACATAATGTAGATGAATGCTTTAACAAAATCAAGACATGAACTACAGTACAAAATAAAATAACACTAAGACAAGGAAGAAGAACGCATCGAGACAGCCACGACGGTGGAAGGGCTTTTGTCGGCGGCTCGGCGACTTCAGGACCTTGCTTGGAACTCTAGAAGGTGGTGGTATCTTGATAAAATAACACTAAGACAAGGAAGAAGAACGCATCGAGACAGCCACGACGGTGGAAGGGCTTTTGTCGGCGGCTTGGCGACTTCAGGACCTTGCTTGGAACTCTAGAAGGTGGTGGTATCTTGTGGGTGGAAGCTTGCTACAAATGGGTAGGGTAGGACCCTTTTTATAAGTGAGGAGAGGGCTCAAATTCAAATTCAAGTCTTTAGTAACAGCTGCAAGCATCACTAAAGGGCCCTGCAGCTGTTGCTGAAGACGCACTTGCCGCTCACGCCCCGCTGGCGTGCGCTGGTCCGTGTGCATACACCGTGTGTTGCTCCGCACACACGCGCACGCTACCACCCGTGTCACTATGCTGCTGCGCTGCCTTGCTCCCGCGCGTGCGCTGCTGCGCTGCCACTTCACGAATGCTGCATGCCTTATGTTGTTGGGGTTGTGAGGGTTGGCCTGGATGGCGCCACGTGGCACCATCTAGGTCGTCCATCTTCTTTCTATTGTAGAGGGTGTTACGGTGCTTAGATCGAGATGATTCCCGCGCTACCGGACTGCAATCGCTCCGGATCCATCCGTACGGTCGGATTTGTCATCTGAGGCCCGTAAAGATATCGCATTGCCCTCTGACCATTGATCATTCTTGAGCTTGTTGTGGGAGCTATGGAGGTCGGATTGAAGTCAAATGGTTGCCCAACGTATTGATCCTATAGTTTAGTGATAGCTTTTGATAAAGTATTTCTGATTATTCGCAACTATGCTTTGATTGGATTGGCCAAAAATGGTAAAAACCACAGTAGAAAAGAACAAAATAAAAATCATAATTATTAAGAGCACTTTTCGTGATGGATGAAGAGCAAAAATCCACTAAAGTTATCTCAACGTCAATAGGAGCCATCATTAACAAATCTAAACATTTTAAATCAATCAAGCCTCTGAGCTCCACTCAGAATCATATCTTGATTCATCAACGGAGGTAAAAAGCAGCATGCGTCAGCGGTGAGGAGAAATGGAGAAGGGGGAAGATGAATAAAAAAAATATAAAATGTGGGATCAACATACAAAGGTTGCCTCTTCATCGAATGTTTTATGTCAGGGTAATGGATAATCAAATCTAAATCTAAGATTTTTTCGAAATCTTTCATCCTAATCATTCATTCTCATGGCACATGTGTTGTCTAGCAGCACATATGCTGTTTGGGGATACGTACCCTTTTTTTTTTTTAAGAAGGGACTTGAAAAGTAGCTTGGATTTTGAGGGTAATATACCTTCTTAGCCATTCATCCTAGCCATTCATCTCTTGCTATGCATATGCCCCCACCACACTCCTTCCCCCATTCTAAGGTCTACTAACCAATCCGCACCCCACCTTTCCCTCTTCCACCACGTTGGCTCCAATCCCCACCCACCTACGAACCTTCTAGGTTAGGACTAGTTTATTTGGAAGGTTAAAGAAATGGTGTTAAAAAATGTGAAACTAATATTAACCCTTAATTGTATTTAATTGTATAGTGATGTTAACACCAATTTGTATTTAATTGAGTTAATATTAAATTAGAGTGTTAACTTTTGTAATATTTACTTATTAGTGATATTAAAAATTTAAATCAGAGATTGTGAAAGTACAACAAAATTATGGAACTTAAATATAAATTTACCTAATATCATAACAACTGATATTAGATAAGCCAATATTAAAAACTCTCAACCCATATTAAAAGAAGACTAATCCTTAAATAAAAGTTACCTCCGAGTAAACTAACCCTTATATGCTCCTAGCCAATCTTTCCGCATCCCATTCGATCACCAGATCCCACCCCTCCTTCCTCTCTCTCTCTCTCATGGCTCCGCTATCGGAGCACCACCACCACGGCGCCGCGGATCGCTCGCAATTGGCCTCCTCGCCAGAACCCCACCGGCCCCTCCCCACGCCCTTCCTCTCGAAGACCTACCAGATCGTCGACGACACCGAGGTCGACGACGTCATCTCGTGGTCCCCCGACGGCTCCGCCTTCGTCGTCTGGCGCCCCGCCGAGTTCGCCCGCGACCTCCTCCCCAAGTACTTCAAGCACAACAACTTCTCCAGTTTCGTCCGCCAGCTCAACACCTAAACATCCAGGTTTCTGTCGATATGCATGCCAAGTTCCTTCTCATGGAGACCTATCCGGAGAAAGAAAAGGCCTCAACCTTCTTTTTAATCATACTAACGATGGCACCCACGCTTTGCTGTAGAAGTTCCTGAAACCTTCAAATTCCTTCAACATTCTAACTTCATGTATGTCATTTGATTACTATTTCGGAGGGTGGCAAGTTGGGTGTTGGGTAGCCAGCGAAAGGAGAGGAGAGGTGGGGTTGTGGGTGGGGGGGAGAGTGAAGAGGAGGTGTTCGCTGAAATGCCCCGAGTTTGGATGTTGCAGGTGGTGGTCGAGGAAAGGAGTTCCGGCGGGTGGTGGTGGGGGATAATGGGCTTTGGAGGGTGACCCATTTCGGGGGTTGTCAAGCTTTATGTGTTGGGTAATGAGTGGAGGGGGAGTAGAGATGGGTGTTTGCTCGGGGAAGGAGGAGGTGTTCGAGTGGGTAGTGGAGCTTCAGGAGGGGGAATGAATGGGTTTCGGTGTGGTTATAAGGGAGCATGCAGAAGAAGTGTGGAAGTAGAGGGGATGTCTTACCTGCAGGGAGGAGGGAGGAGAGGGGGAGGAGCAGGAGGGGGAGGAAAGGACCAAATCTCGAACAGATACCCAAGCTCACGCACAGGGAAAGGGCAAAAGGGAAGCTTTTCGATTACATGGGGTTCATTGGTTGACACTGAGGTCTCGTTTGTTCTGTGTGTTAAGTGTTTAATATGTTCGAAAAAGAGTTAGCATTCTTAGAATTTAATATGTCCGAAAATGAGTTAATATGTTTGAAATTTACTTTAACTCTTTTTGTAGGTGAAATAACTTTAACACGTAACTTAACACATTTAATATTCACATAGATTAATTCACTTATTTCACCATTTATTCTACTTCTTCTCTATTTCTCTACTTATTCCATAAACTTATTTCCTTTACCAAATGGTATTTAAGTTTGCCATGCTTTTGAAGTGTAATAGTTTAATCATCTAGGTGTAATAGTTTATTGGTTGACATTAAGTGTAATAGTTTAATCACTTCAAGGAGGAAGGGCAGCGGCAGTAGCAGTAGGAGGAGGAGCATGGGGAGGAGGAGAGGTGGAGGAGGGGGGCGGCAAGGAGGAAGGGGACGACAAGGAGTTACTTAAGAACGATCGATGATTGATGGAGGGAGAGGGGCGGTGACGACAATGGAGGGCAATCAAGGAGGAGGATAAGGAGAGGGGGGTCGAGGGTTTGTGTGAGGTGTGGGAAAGGAGAGGACTGCGCGTGTGTTAATGAACCAACATTTCCTGTCGGTTAGTAATTTAACTAACGGCAAACATTTAAAATAAATCCTTCCTCCCACCTAAATTTTGGCGACGACAGTGAACTAATTTTAACCCATCTTTTGCCGTCATTTTTTCCACTGGCAGATAGCCAAAATATATGTACCGACACTTTACTAATCGACGGTAAATATTAATATGATCATCGTACGCCCATTGCTATTTTTTGCAACTTATCGTCACTTTATACAACCGACGGTAAATAATCGATGGTATATCTCATTTTTCTACTAATGATTCAATAGTTCATATTGTTTAGATGGTTTGAATTATATATGTTAGATCCATCAACTAACCCAAAACTTATATGACTTTTACGATTTGAATCTCAACCTGACCTAGAACCTAAATAACCTAAATCAAATAACTTATTTCCAACAAATGGATTATTTGGATTGACCTAAATAGCACTTACGTCCAACTTATAAAGTAAATAAAAATTTATCTTTATTTGCTGAAGTTAACCTTCTAAATAAATAAGACCTTAGGTTAAGAAGAGTCATATTTCCCACACCTCCCTCCACCTATGATCTGAGAAATATTGATCATTGGATCGACAAAATGAGACAAATGGGAGAAACAATTTGTAAGGGTTCATGCCCTCTTTCCTGATTGGGGGAGGGGGCATACTTTGGTGTGGCTTTTTTATTTTGTATGGCAAACATTTTCCAATTTGAATGGCCAACGAGGACCATTGTCCCATTCCATGCACAGTCATTAACCAATCTTTTTGGATTGAATCGGAGTTTAAATAGAAACTTTAAGAGATTGGTGGGGCCAGACAATAACATCATCCATCCTTCAAACTAAACTAGATCTCACAACAAATGTGGAGAATCATTGGGTTAAATCAACTTAAATAATATCTTTATAAATATATTAAAATTTGGTTTCGATGGACAGGGGTCATCCCTTGTCTGATGAATTTTGATCTAATATATGGACTGATATATGCATTATTGTATAGATATAATCACTTAACATTTAGATTTATATCTTCTCAAAAAAACATTCAAATTTATAAATTATCAATATTAATGCTCAAGTTTAAAGTAATCAACTAAGGTTAATTTTGGTTTGGACATAAAATAGAAATACTTAGCGTGCCTTGTTAAAATAAATGTGTAGAGATCATTTTGTGTTTTGCATATTTTTGATACGTAGTTTTGCAATTCACATACAACAATTAAGGTTATTTCATAATTGCTGCTTAATAGGGTTAATGATCCCCAAGAGACCTTTGAATTTTTTGTGTGCATCATCCCTATCGTGAACACAGAGAGAGACCTAGCGATAGTAAAGAAGAAGAGAGATCTTCTTGGTTCTCTAAACAACCTTGATTCGATTAAAGGTTCTCTTGGAAGAGCATTCTCACTGAACTTGTTTGGTATTATCAAGATGAACACAGGTAATCTCCATATTCATTGCATCTAGCTAGTTTTCATTTGAAGATATTAGCACAAGATCTGATGAATAACATGTGTTCATTCTTATGTTTCTTTTCTTCCAGCGTGTATATATATATATATCTGCTAATAGATCATAGGTTTAGCATAAA
This sequence comes from Thalassia testudinum, assembly GCA_037157565.1. Lineage (NCBI taxonomy): Eukaryota > Viridiplantae > Streptophyta > Magnoliopsida > Alismatales > Hydrocharitaceae > Thalassia > Thalassia testudinum. Next base: position 126,026,259 of record JAZHRO010000013.1, read on the forward strand.
CAAGGATTTTGAATAGACATTTCATCTTCTCTGAAAATCCAGGATCATTTTTGTAACTGACACATGTATCAATATTAATCATAAGTACTGATACATGTGCGTTATTGTTGTGGGTCCAGAATTTAAGTATTAAGATTGTAGTTCACTAATATTGATACTCACCACTAGTATCGGTACCTGTGTGTTATAGGTTTGGTTCATATTTCCAAAAACCTGAAAATGTGTATGTTACAAGTACAGGTACATGTTGGCTACAGTTTTAGTGATAATACTCAACAAGTACCGATACTTATTATGAGTATCAATACTCGTTGAGATAAGTGAGGTTCAGGAATAATATCAGATGTCATAGGTATTGGTACTGACCATTAGTGCTGGTACATCTTGGGTACTGGACAAGTGTACATCTGAACTTTATCCCAAATAGTAAGTCATATGTACCGATACTTGGCATCAGTATCAGTACTTTTTTATATACGGGATCTAAATCTCTGAGTCATAGATATCGATACTAGTTCACCAGTGTCGGTATTCGGTATATGGGATATTGATATTAGTACACCAATATAGGTACCCATTTAATATAAAGTTCAGTTGATATTAATATATTCAAGTCCATCCTAAATTAGAAGTAGATTATTTATAGATTAACTCTACACTATCCCCTTGGCCCCCACCTCTCTCCTTCATTCCTCTCTATCTCTCTATTTTTGGTGTAAGATAACGTTGGTGTAAGGGCATCATCCAAAGTTTACCATATGATGCTTGAAATATACAGCTGTTTACGTTTGACGATACGGAGGTTCCTTTCATGCTATTTACGATTTTTCACTGCAATTATTAGTTTAACTTAGATTGGATCGCAACACTTGATTTGATATTATTGATAGAATCACAATCGTCACCCAAATTAATAGAAAGTAAAGCACTAGCCAAACTTCAATAACAGTCAGATATAATTGAGAGGCACCTTATTTTTTTTAGAGAAAGATGTACCATTTTTCCATATGCATCTACCTATGTAAAGCTTGAATATGTAAATATTGGTATTATGGATGATGTAATGTATTTTCTAACTCCTATACATATTGTGCGGATCATATATTATTATCTCATTATTTTAAGATAGATTACTATTCTAATTATTGAAATAAAAATAATTATGTATATATTGATTGATTTCATAAATTTTATTACATATATATTATATTTTTATTTTTTATCGATAATAATATTATTCCCGTATAATTCCACTATCCACTAATATATGCTATATGTGTACGTGTGTATGTATTTTGCACACAAAAATGCAGGAACACAGCATCAATTTGCATGGGTAACCTGATATGTATAAGAGAAATCAAAGAATTTATAATTGGAAATACCATTATGTACGTATATCCTTCATTACGGTTCTTATTATATTTTGATGAATAACATAATATAAGAATCATGTCAAATAAATTTATAGAATTTTTTATTAATGATTTCACATGTTGCTAATCATCATCATCTAATTTCCTTTATCTATATTATCATAAAATTAGGCCATCACTTTGCATATAAATGAGCATATCACAAATATAGAAAATGCATCTATATCCACACTAACAGTATGCACCTACATCGTTGGTTAGCAACTGTCGATATAGGTTAAAAAGACCATCGCTATAGCTTCAAGTGCCTATTCCAATGATCAACTTCAGTGTTCTCTTAAGAGCCGTCGCTGTAGGGTAGCCCGATGGTAAAAATCATCGATATTGTACCAAGTCCTACAGCGACAGTCATCTTTGCAAGGCTGTGCAATTTAGTGTTCAAGCCAACAGCGACAGTTAACTTGGATCTATCACTGACGATTTATTATGTCAATGTAATGCTTATATATACACCAACAAATACAATTGTCGGCAGGATCGACACTGCAGACAAAAAGTGGGGATTTTATATGGTAATTCTATCCGTTGCTACAATCATTAGAGTAGGTCTTATATATAATATTCATTAATATCCCTCCTATAATATATACCAACAATGTCTTATTCCTATTAAACTATATAATATGCATAAATGAAATTTCCAATATAAATACTAAAAAATCATCTAATTTAATTAACACAAATTAGTCAAACTATCCCCTACAACAATTTTCAAATGTAAGCATTGAAATAAAAAAAATTCAACATTTGTATAAGACTTAACATAACTAAAATATGATCCATCATTACCTACTTGAAAGTATGACCTTATTCTGAACACCAACAACAACAAACACTCAATACCTTAATCTGTAAGAACAAAATCAAAGTCTATTTTTTAATCCTAAGGTTCTAATGTGTTCATATTTGGATTGTGGCCTCATCCTTACTACAAAGTGTATGTTATGTTCTATTCCACACAATCAAATGTAATGTACCTTATTCTGATGATCAACACTTGAAGTATAACTAATAAAAATATATGCTATGCATTCTTATTTATCACTAAGCTAGAGAAAAATGAGTGCTATTACATTACACTTACCACTTACACTAGCTTGGTTAAATGGCCACACTGTTTTTATAATCACCCTTCCCAAAATTACTTTATGATATAATCACTATGTCAATTAAAAAAATCTAAGTATAAGACTCTACTCCTCCATTTTAATTACAAATAAATAACGTGATGATCGGTTAATGTTATTCGTTATGCATCCTTTCTACAATTTATACACCATGCCAATTGGTTCTAAAAATAGTTAATCGAACATCCTAAGATGAACATAACATTTCCTCGAAGTTCAAATTACAAGTTGTATCATCGTCATGAAAAAGGAAAGAAAGTAATGTCATGTAGTTATTTATAATTCTTTTATTCTCAAAGAACCTCTCATTTCTTTATTTGAAGAAACGAAATTCAAGATGCATAAGGATTAAGAAATGGATGCTCCAACTTGGAACCTAATTAGAGCCTCATCATGAGCCATAACTAGTTCATTTTGACCTAATAAAGAGAATAAAAGCTCCTACATGACTTAGAAGAGAGCTTAATTGGAGGAATAAGTGTTCTGAGAAGAAAACATGAAATAAAGGTTAAAACTGTAATTTTACCATTGCAGTACATAAATAGGATTTCTCAGAGACAAAACATAGGTCAAATGGTCTAAATGAGATAAAAAGTGGGTTGATTCAATCAGAAATGGGTTCATGTGCAATCCATAAATTAAATGACATCTTGTAACCCTAAAACAGATCCGCTTAATTTAACAAGGTTCCGGTCAGGATAAAAATCAAGTAAACCCTCTAAAAATCATGGAAAAATATCCCTTAGGGTTTAGAACATTCAATTTGGCTTTTGGAACCTAGTTTGACCTAGATTAGGGTCTTAGCTCATCAATTGACATAATTTGGATTTTTACGTAAAATGTCCAATCAAATATAATCAAACCTAAAATCCAACTTCACCATTGGATTCCTTAGGTCCAAATTAGGTTTGTACCAAAATTTGGACCTAAGGGGAGGTCATCTTAACCTACTTTGCAATTTAGTACACCCAATCACATTTTGGTCCCTATTTTTTGAAAACCATCACATAAATCCCCCTAACTTCCTCACCAATCTTACAATCAGGTCCCTCCGCCATTATTGGCGAGAAAATCCTTCTCCAGCGAGGAAGACAGGGGGAATACTCTCAGATCCCTCAGAGATTTCCTTCCTGAATTGGAAGGGAGATTCTCTGAGGAATCCCCTTCCATCTGAGCCCGATCACAACCCCTGATTTGCACCCAATCTCTCGTGCGAACGCACGAGAGATTTGGGTATCTAACTACCTTCCATCTCCGGTGAGACGTCGGTGGCAGAAGACGTGCCCTTCATGCACCAGAAGCACGGCCAGCACGTATAAATTAAACCCTAACTTCGGCCGCACCTCCTTAGCTCGACTTGGTCAGGATTCCACCTCAAATTCATCTTCTTCTTCTCCGGCCAAGGGGTCCAGCGAGCTCCGGCGAGCCCCCCTCCTCTTCCTCGTCGCTCTGCCACAAAACCAGTGGCAGAGCCATCCTCCTCATCCTCCTCCGCGTCGCGCAACACCTGCGCGAGCTGCCCTAGCCCCATCGTCGCCGCCATCTTCCCCCACTGGACGTCTTTATTCTCCGGCGACAGCAGATACTGCCGGTCGCCTCCTCGTCCCCTTCGTCCCTTTAGTTAGGTTAAAACTATTCTTCTCTATCCCCTCTTTCATTTCCCTCATTTTATTTCATCAAACGCCCCTCGACCGCCGCTGTTCACCATCACCTTCCTCATCTCTGGCCACCCTCCGGCGAGACGCTCCCATCGCTCCACAGCCCCACACGCCTCGCCGACCATCGCATAACCTCCGCCTCCCCTCACTGAATAACCTCTGCCCATCCATAGACCCTCTACACCTCCACAACAGTCCTCCGAACACACCCATCAGTCTGGCCGCAGAGCGACCTAGGCACGCACGCCTAGGCCACCCCGCGGCCTGCCACCTAGCGTTTCACCTTCGCCGTGACACGGCGAAGGTCCCCCGGTGATCTGATTAAGCTGCGAGGCTCTTTTCGTGTCCGACAGGTTTCACGCCTCGGCCGCCATTGACGGCAACTCAAGGAAGCTCCACGCTTGCTCCAGGCTGCAATTCTTCAGGGCTCCAGGTCCAGCTAGCTTGGGGAGGTATCACGAAGACTTCTGTTCCGGTAAGAGGCATTGCAAAGTCTACAGTAGTGGCAGTTGAAGGACGGACTCCTGCAGGCGAGCGCGAAATAGAGGTGGAACATTAGTCCCACATCGTTAAGTTACAAAGCGCTGGAGTGATTTATAATGTTTTTGTGTTATAGCCCCGTTGCCTCCGAACGCACATGGGGTGAGGTCCCTCACCTATTCTCACCGCCTCGTCCATGACTTCACCACACGGATCTGGCGACCTGACCCGACACTACCCTGAGCACTCCTCGCGCACCACCCTCACGCCGGTGCGCTTGGATCCGGGCGCGCTATCCGACCCGTTTACCTGGCCCTGGGAGAGCGTTCTGAGAGTGGTTTACACAGAGAGAGAGAGACGCACGGGTGTGGGTAGAGGGTTAGGTTTTGCTTTTCTTTGGTTTGTGCAGGGAAGGAAGAAGTGAAGCTAACACTTAGCCGCTGCTAGCAAAGGAAAAGAAGAAGGAAGGAAGCCATTACAGAGGAAAAAGAAAAGGAAAGGAAGAGGCGAAGGAAAAAGAGAAGAAGAACTGGAGAAGAAAGAAGAAATAGAGAAAGGTAAAGACAAGCAGGAGAAGAAGAGGAATTGAAGGCAAAGGAAAACAGAACCAAGGAAGGAAACAAAGGAAGCAGAGCCAAGGAAAAAGAAAACCCGCAGAGAGAAAGAAGCTGCAGAGAAAAGAAGACAGAAGAAAATAGAAAGAAAGAAGCAAGGCATTGCGGAGAAGAAAGAGGAAACACAAAGAAGAAGAAAGGAAGAAAATCAGAAGAAGAAGAACAAAAGAGGAGAAGACATCTTTTAAGACGTCTGATCCCATAATCAGACATCCAATTTCTTCTTTTTGCCACAATTACTTTTCAAACTCATGCATTTATATTTGAATTACGTTTTGAGTAATTAAGTGTTCAATTACATTCTTGAGATTAGTAATAAATTCCAATTGCTTCATGTGTTCGACCTCGGATACTTAGATTTTTCGAGTAATAAAACTTTTATTTGTTGACAACACTTAATCACTTATACTACGACGTAACTAACTGTTAAAACACGATCAAGAACACGTCAACAGAACCAAAAAATGATGCACTAATCGTGAATTAAACTCGGGTCTGTATCGTAGAATGATACTATTCTACCACTAGATCATTTGTGCTATTCATATTTCATGAACTTAAAATAATACAAAATAAAAGTTGTCAGAAGATGAATAAACTCGAAGTCATTTCTAATAATTTTAAAATAATAATGACATAAAACTTCACTATTGAAAGAAATAATATGGAAAAAGAGTATTTAACTCCTACAACATCCTAAATTGGGTTCTTCAAGAAATTTGGACATTTAAGATTTTAAGCAAATTGATATTTCATGAATAAAGTCATTTATCATCAAAAAGGAATTGGAAATGATTTTTATTTTGTGATTTAGTAGAATTATTCAAAAAGAAAGATGGGAAAACATCAATCTATAGATTCATACAAATCAACCTCTCCATATGCCTTTTACTCAACATTGCTCTTCAACTCATTCGCCTAAACAAACAAACAAGCAAACAAATGTTCTGTATCTTCATCTAACATTAGTTAAGAGTCAAGTAACGTTATTTAGAAAAGGTTGTAGAAATATTAGCATCATTTCAGCTTATATATGATCAATACGACTAGCAACATACCAAAAGGTCATCTTTTGACTAAGATTTTAATTAGTGTAGACTCTATAATAAGATTCTAATTAGGTGTAGTTTCATAATATTGTATTTTGTGTAAAAATTTCATGTTTGACTCCTAGCATGTTGATGTTTGAGTAGACATTCAACGAATATTTTCTATACTTCTTATAAGATGTGCAAATTTGCATAAGAATAGTCTTAAAAATCAATTCAAAATCTGATATTTACAGTAAATTTTCAATAATTCCTTGGCTATTGATTGAAAAATCAATTCAAATTATGTCAAATGGGTTATAAATCTGATTCTTACATCTCTGTTAGAACCAACATAAAAATTATACGGCTGTTGACTAAAAACATAGAAACTTACATGGCTGCAGAATTCCATATGACCGTGTTTTTCATCTAAAAACATAAAAATCTCCACGTGGAAGCTAAAATAATCACTTCTTACTATTGATTGAAAAAAAAATCACTTCTTACGATTCAAGCTCAAAATAGTGCTTGATAATCTCACATGATGAACATCATATTAATAGGGGTAACCAAACGCGTTGACTTATTTTTGGAAATTGAAAGCTATAGGACAAATTTTAAGGTGGGCCATCTTCTTACTTTAAAAGTTATGCTTGTAATCAAATAAAACAATGTCCCATTTTCAGAAAGTGACAATAATGAATTCGAGAATGTCTCCATATAAGCTATTGTTGCTTAAATCGCTGCAGTCCATATAGTAGAAGGTTGATAAACATATAAATAACAATTAAGAAAAGTATATATATGTCTTGACATTTAAATTTTATGTATAACTACACTCATCACATTTAAACTTTTACACACGTAATCTAAGGCAAAATACTAGTAAAGGTGGACTGCAATCCACAAAATAAAATTAGATGAAATTTCTTGGTCGGATAAAAAATAATTTCCATAGTCATTATGTCTTGACTCTGGATTTGATATCAACTAGCTCTAATAATGTGTCCCACTTATGAGTAAATATAAAAGACCGTAAGAAGTACAAGCATATTATTCAAAAAGGACAAACAAAGGTAGCAACAAGTAACTTACTATTTTGATGAAAGTCCATGCGAATAAGGCGTGTGATGTTTCCTACTTCAGATGGTATGCTTCCAAGCTTTGTTTTTGCTAGTGAAAGAGACATTAGAAACCAATTAAAAGGAAAGCTCTAAAGAAAGATCACTTACATTGTTGCAAAATGGTACATGCATTTAGTTCGGTAAGGATGCTGCAAGAAATGATCAAATCTTCAGGTACTTCAATCAACTTGTTTCCCATTTACAAACTTCCAATGATACTATGTTTGCAAGGTGGGCAGTAATGTGGAGAATAAGGAGATGCAAAACCATGTAATTATACCTACCACTGAAACATGTTGAATAGGGAAGCAAGGAAGCACATTCCAAGGGTTGTTTATGTCGTTGTGCCTAGATTCTATTTTTTGCCTAGATTTTGAAACATTAGATTTTAAACATTAGTATGGAGCATATGTAATAAGCTCGATTCCTGACCTTTCAAATGCAGCGCTTCCATTTTATAGGATCCTTCCGATCCTTTGCCATCAACGAAATCTCTTCCACTTCTTCCAAATGCAACTGCTTTCTAATATTACCAACAATTTCCTGCTCTGTCTTATTCATTGATTCCCCCCCCACCCACAACAGATCAGAAAGAAATACCACCTAGCAGCTATATAAAATAGGGCCAACACGCACCAAACTAATATCCCTAGATGTCCCAATCCCCTTTTTGTTCCCAATATTTACAACAAAGGAAGAAGTTAGAAAGAAACAAAGGAAGGAAGAAGGAAAATAGGAAAAGAAATCATAAGATAGAGAACTGCAGGTCAAATAGGTCAATAACTTGATCTTAAATTTATTTAGTATGTCATTCTAATCGTGATAGGCATATGGAAGAACAGTGAAGCTCAAGGAGCAGAATAGTGATTCATTTTCTTACAAATCTCCAAACTGTATTCAAATAATTTTGCTTCTAAATCCTATGTGAGATAGGCATATAGAAGAACAATAGACATGAATGGTTGGTACCATATGTAATTTGAACCATGTACCTTATGATTGGTGGTAGCTCAAGGAATAGAATAGTTGTTAGGTACACTTCTTTATGAGGAACCTGTGAAGTACATAATTACCAAACACAGTCAACTTATATAATTATATAATAAAAGCTTCATGATAAAATAATAGAATACCTCTGCTTGTCCCACCCCTACCTATATGTACATAACAAACATTCCCTAATGTCTTATAAGAGCTTCACCAGGCTAAACATTTTATTTACTTGTATTGTTATATATTTGCCTCCATTGATCATGATATGCAGTTACAGGAGCAAGTCTTAACATGATAAGCCAAAAGAATTTGAAGCATCTCATCATAATATAGGATAAACATAAAAATTATTGACAAATTGCATCCATGATGGGACAATGATAACTACCATTACACCAAAAAGTACATAAAATATAATAAATTGCCCAATGCCTCCCGCTATCTTTCAACCTTCCATGTGAAATTTAAATTTGAGAAATCTTGTAAAAAGAGTCCAAAATTAAAGCACAAATTTGTAAAGGCAAAAGAAAAAGGCTAAAGAAAAATCCATGCAATGAAAAAGAACATGAAGCATCAGGTTGCAAAATGACCATGTATGGAATTTTCCAGCTAGCTCTTCCATAAAGCCTCATTTTCTTACCTAGATAGTAGTACTTATCTCACTTTTCTTTCAACTCATGTACATTAAGATGCTTGAACCAACATAGCATGGCATGGTTTACATGCTAAAAGTAAATAAGACTAATACATAATTTCCAGATATCATGACAAGAAAATAAATTTGCACATCTTACAAGAAGTATAGAAAATATTCGATGAATGCCTACTCAGACATCAACATCAAGGTGCATCATGGCCTCTAAAAGTTGAAGAAAAAGTAACCTTGGAAGAACTTAAATAGCAATTAACAGTATAAATTCAATGGAAAGAAAAACGTGACAACAACAGCTAAAAAATTATTGCAAAACCAAGAGATCCATGAAAAAATTGGTTGTTAATCATAGACACCATGCATAACAATCACTTCATGTACCAATACAGTCGATGTATTATGCAAAACAGATACTTAAGAGTGAAAGTTTTGGAGAGAAATTCTTTAATAAAAATTATGCAATACCCCACTACTTTGTGATACCTCTCTTGATATCTTATAGATGATGTATCCTATTTCTTCATCCTTCACGACGACCTTCATATCAATTGTAGTTGCCATTGTATGAGTAGGCACCTAAAGATATTATCATTTTGCCTCAGCAAACTATATTTCATTTGATCCACTTTGATCTCAAGTTGTAACTTGACTTGACTACCAAGAAAAATTGCCATCTTCACAGTTTTTAAGCTACTCAGTTGCATGACGAAATTTGAACTCAAAGTAAAACATGGCATTCTAAATGGGGCTTTAGAGAAAATGCTTTGGAAGACTTACTATGGATGCGATGACAAACCTACTTGTGTTCTCTGTCAAGTAAAGTAGAGGTATAAGATCAATGTAACAGCCATCTGGAACATGCATCTCGAGAATTTTCTTGACAAGTGTGTCCTCGATGGAAGATATGTCCATAGGATATGATTTATATGCTGGATCCTTCACTATTCTTTGGAAGATACTTCTAAATGAGCAGCTTCTGAACTATCTTGGACAACACCTGACTTCACATTGATGTTCAACGTTTGTAGCTTAGCATTGGTCCTCAGAAAAAGCTAGGAAAGCATTTCTTCTAACCGAAGAAAAGTGATTCCCCTCTTAATTTATTCATGTTTAAACTTTATATTTTTCTTTCTTTCCTACTTGTTGCTTTGTTCATACCTAAAATTTCTGCTAGTTCCTTGCTTATTAAACTTAGATGTTTCTGTAGTTTATCTGAAATATATTTATTTATTTATGTTTTTCAAACATTGGGCTACAAGGGGATTCCCAACGGTAAAGATTGGGATCCAAATCATCTAATTCGGACAAGGTGATCATAAACTGCTCGGACAAGGTGATCATAAATTGCTCATTGTAATTTACCCAAATGGATATTGGTGTAGCATTCAATACTGCCGAAGTCTAGTTGAGAGATAGTAATTCTCAAGATGTGGGTGCTATGCCAACAATATAATTTGTTACTCTGTAATCTTTTAGATCCCTTTGAATTTATTCCAATATCTATCTTTTCCCAGCAAATAGAATCTTACTCCCTTTAAATAAGAAAGAATTACACAACACAAAGCTAAAGATATTTCCTAATTCTAAGCTACTGCACTTTTGACAATCCAATATGCAATAATCAGGAAAAAGAAGGGTATAATAAGATACTGCAAAAATGATAGATTATACAATAAGTTTTAGATCGTTGATTTTAAACTTATGTAAATGCAAATATGACAATAGTTCCAAATATGACAGTTCCTAATTTTTATTGATATACAAATCAAAGCCCTTTCATCTATGACTTTTATGGGAAGAAATGCCTTACATAAAAAAATGTACAAGATGACAACTAGGGGAATTATTTACATATCACATACCACCTGGCACGTCATAAGATACAAACCTCATTTTGGTCATGGAGCAACTATTGGGGAAAAGCCAAAAGTTGGTAATCCATTGTCACGGAAGCCACACAATATCATAAATGTGAAAGTTGTACTCACCCTTCTGGAGCTTCATTCGTTGCAGCCTTAGGATGATTCATTATTTGTCTGGAGGTTGTCGAAGAAACATCTGGGCATTGCTTTGGAGATGATGGATCCTCCTCCGCCTTGTCCATGATCTGTTCTGGAGTCAATTCTTCCTTCCCTTGTTGAAACATCATGTAATAAATATTTTGCTTGTTGGTTTTTCTTTTCAATTCATCAATACTTGATCATTCATTTGCTTCCGAATGAAGTGATGCTTGAACGTACACGCTACTCTACCCGTTAATAAAATTAATTTGTACGTAACTATCAGACCATAGACCATGCATGTCTATGCAAATAAGATGCCATATTGTTATTGTATTGTAAGATAGGTGTCATGATTCATTATTAATGTGCACTACCCATTTCCTAATGTCCAATTGAAATTGTCAATCCTGTACAATGTTTATGCATCGATCACCATCAAAATTAATCACGTTATACTAGTAGTGGAAAATTATATATATATATATATATATATATATATATATATATATATATATATATATATATATACCATGAGGACTAGTGAATCACCGAAAGAAAAAACAAAAATAATAAAAGAAGAAAAATAAAAGAAAGAATTCTTTTTACGAACCATAGCAGGGTTTGCAAGGGAAGGTCGGGGCAAGATATCCTCGAGATCAAATGAGAGGCTGTTCTTGGAAGTTATGCCATTCACCACTTTCAGTCTGCTCTCGAGGTCAATTTGCTTCGTCAACATCTTCTACACAATCTATGACCAAAGGAACATAGTTAACTCATATTTGGTCAATTGTATTCAGCGAGTTGTACAATCTTAAGATAGGGAGAATTAAGCTTTGATTCAGGTTGCACACCTTGGGCTTCACTCCATAACCACTGTGCAACTCGCTACTCCTCGAAGCCACGAACATGAGGGTTGCTATTGCCTCCTTGAGCTCATCCGGACACTAATCTCTGTCATGCATTTGGATGGAAAAGAAATGTTAGAAATGCATCTGAATTTGCTACTAAAAGGGAACAACAAATATGCTTCCTCTTATTTTGGAGAAATTTAGAGGGATATGACGCATTAATTTCCTAGCAAACTGTATTCTCAACTAGAAATAGCACAACATTCACACACACACACACACATAGTTCCACTTGTGAGGAGGTGTTATAACCCGAACCCGGCCCCTCGTGGAACTCGAGAATGGCTCGCCTCGACTAACCCTAAGACCCAGTCGTCCAACGAGAAACAAACCAAATGCAAGGATAAACATTTTCACAACCACACATGTAATGTAATTAAGCGAATAAGAGAAAGGCAGCAACGGAAAGTAGAATAGAGTTCAAAAAGAACCACACTCTACAGGCGGAAAACAAAGTTTGCTAACTATGCCATCACAATAATGTAGAAATGACATAAACAACATGTTCTAACATATACCAAAAATACTCACTAAGAGTAACTACAGTCCCTGAAACAGAAAGAACAAACTACTACTAGGTTCGACTGGGCCCAGCACCCTCTGCGACCGGTGGTGCTGGCTGTTGGTGTCAGAGCACCACGATTATTTGTTTTGATGATAACAAAACACGTGTCGTTTAACATTTGCACCTGAAGTCTTAGATTTCAGGCAAATTGCAAATGGAGACGTGATTAGACAGAGTTCGAGCTCGCATCCAGGACGGATTGGAGGAGCTTGATGGATAACAAAGGAGATTCGTGAGGAGCGATGGATTGAAGAAGGAAGGAGATGAAGAATATGATAGATTTCCTTCTCTTGTATTTTTTGTATTTTTCGTTTCTTTTGTTGCTCTTTATTTTTGTTACTTAGATTCATGTTAAAGAGCCTCAAAGTACCCTAACATTATTCCTAGGAACACCAGCACAACCCTAGGATACTTAGGTTTTCTGTAGAGAACTTAGAAAACCAATATAGGGCTCAAACAGCATTTCCAGACGTCTAATTCCAAGATCAGACGTCTGATAATGTGTTTTAAGACGTCTGACTGTTGATTCAGATGTCTGATAAACATTTAGGCTGGACTTGATAGTTCTGTCTAATGAAATCAGACGTCCAGACCTTAGTCCAGACGTCTTAGAAGACATCTGATGACTTTGTCAGACGTTCAATTAGTGGACCGTTGACTCGCTCAGCAAACACTCAAGCATATAACCGTTAGAGCCTTATCAGACGTCCTTAGGCCTTTCCAGACGTCTAATAGATGACCGTTTTGCCTCGGCTGACTCAAAATCCCTTCTCAGAGATTTTCTAGCCGTTACACTCCCTTGGAAATCCATTCCCACGAAAAAGTAGGTTTCCAGACTTCCAGACATAGTGCCAGACGTCTTGTATGTCGTCTGATGGACTTGCACTAGAACCCTGTTTAGATCTGATCCAAGTCAGGAAGAAACCCGCCTAAAATCAGACGTCTGATGCCAGGATCAAACGTCTGATAAGCCTATCAGTGTAATCATTGTTCCTGATTTCGGCCTGATTCTCTTGGGCTTTTCTCCCAACGGCTATGGAACCTTTCCTAAGCCTTCCAAAGCCTTCCTAAGGCCTCTATAAATAAAGAGGAACCTCTTGCACACTAAGACACACCAAGAGACACAAGAAACATTTTGTAATACACTCTCACACTCCTTTGTGTCCAAGCAAGCTCTTGCTCTCCAAGCTTAAGTTCTTCATCTAGAGAGCATCAAGCTGTCGTGCACCCGCTCTCCCGCCGTAGTTCACGAGAGTGACATTGCGCCGTCGCGTGGCTCACGCACCCGCGTCATCGATCTGACGCACTCCTTGCAAAGGGGAGTTTCCTAATTCCTATAGAAGCTAGGTTTAAATTACTTTGTTGGCTCTATAGGATTGTTGTCATTTATCTTTGTTATTTGGTTGGGTATTCGCTTTACGAATTCACATCTCCTTCGTGGGACAAAATCCTTCTCGTGAAGAGGAGTTTGAGGTACGCTACCCTCATACAAAGTAGCGTGGTTGTAATTGAGGTTGAATCACCCTCGTTTAAGTGATTCGGTTAGTGGATTTGATCAACTTAGTTGATCAGAAAATCCTAACTCGAGAGGGTTAGGTGGTGGTTTTCATCCGGTTTGTGTTTCCACCTAAAAATTATTGTGTACTTTGTGCGATTGATTTTTTGTGAGATTGTTTATTTTCAATTCCGCAATTTATTACGTCACCCCCTCCTGGTAGGGTCGCCAAATATTTCCTACACTGGCTACTCAATTCCCTGACCTGAACAAGTTAAATATATCTGTGGTCAGCTAATGCTGAGTAGAGTGGTGTATTTGTTATTTACATGCAATTAAACATAAAGGAACAAGCAGCTAACTAATCATACCACTTCCAGTTATGTATTATTATCACTTTTTCGTTTAAATCATCTATGTGTTTCTGATTCGGTTTCTAGTAAGGGTTCACAACATTTCAAAATCCACTTGTTCCCTAAGGGAACGATCTTAATTGCATTTTTTCCACAATGCAGAATGTACACATGGCACTCTCCTGGTTGAGGGAGTACCTCGTGATAGTCCTACACTCAGTCTACCACCTCGGGGTCACGGTCATGACGTAGCGGTGACTACAGCACGCGCGATAAACGCACTTGTAGCTACTCCACACTGGCATGCGATCAGTCATTTCTGCTAGCGAGTACGGCCAAACATACAACACAGAACAGAACAGGGGCCTCACCCCTCAATAGTCTGCGTGCCCTCGGTCGACTATCCCAGTTTGTCCAGTGGGCCTAACAAGAGTCGGTGTAAGGTGGCCAATCCTAACCCCCGGGTCCTAACCCAAGGGGCGACTAGCTCCCCCTACACTAAAGGGACAGCTGCTCTCCTCAGTACCATGTACACGAGGGCCGGCTCACTTCCCATACAAAAGGGATAGTTGCTCTCCTCGGTACGACGTGCACGAGGGTCAACTCACTTCTCATACTACAGGGACAATTGCTCTCCTCTGTATCACGTACACGAGAGCCATCTCACTTCCCATGTCTAAGTCTGAACAACCAACCAGCATGTCCGTAGACAACGAGTCACATCATACATCGAATATCCATATTACTGTACTGTGATTCCTTTCCTAGTTCCTCATAGGGTTCATGCATAGTAGTTGGCATGTATCTGTCTTGCAGTCTGGTTTTTTGTTCATATAATAGGCAGCTCGTGAATTTACAGGATAAGCAATTATCATTTACAGAATAAGCGATCACCTCATCATTTAATATTCCAGTTATCATAGTTTGAAGTTTAACCACATGCATTTTCAGATTTCATGCAATGAAAATAAATCATTCACATTCTTGGTCCTAGGGTTCATCATCTCATAACCTAGGTTTCAAATAGATATTTCTAATTTAATATGCACTTTACTAATTCAAACGACAAAAGTAGAGAAGACCACTCTAGCAGGGTATACCAGTGGTATGGTGGCTCGAACGGTGGATCCCAACGCTTCCGCGGGTCCCGTGTACACTATGGACTGGAGACCTATATTGTTGACCAATATGTCAAACGAGCTCAAAATTGTATAGACGCTATACTAACACGTAGAGAATTCCCAAGGAAAACTAACGATACTTAGTTTGTGAAAAATCGACTCTGCTTGGGTCTTGAACCGACCTAAAAACACGCATCCTGACCAAAATCAGATGTTTGGGACTTAAACGAGTGTGGGATCTCACCTTGCTTTCTGCATCTTTTTCAGACGTCTGAAACCCTTCACCTCTAGCTGAGGGTGTTTCCAAACACTGGCACTGCTCCCAGTTGTTTGGGAGAGCGATTAAACGTCTGACGATGCTCCCAGACATCCTAAAGTGCCTCGAACACCGCGTCAACGCGCCTTCCCAACGTCTCTGGCATCTCGGCACTCTACGTGCTTTCCAGACGTCCCTCCAAACATCTAACAAGTGTTGCACATGTTTGAATTTGCGGAAAAATGACTCCGTAGAACCTCCTCGTGAGCTTTCCTTCTCTCTTCAGGAGCTATAGTAGCTCTTGCAGCACCCTTAGTCTCCTCCTCGCAAGCTCTCCCCACACACAACCTCGTCGTCTCCTCCGATCTCCTCCTGCTCCCCGCTCTCCCTCTCCTTCTCCCTCACTTGGCTGCTCTGATGGAGAACAAATAGAGGAGGGGGGTTTTATGGATGGTGAGGGATGGGGAGAGGTATGGTGAATGGAGGGGCATGGGGGGAGGTGCATGGGCATGGGGGGTGTAGGGGCATGGTGGGGTTTTTTGCATTAAACCCCCTCAAAGACTAACATATTTCGCATGGAACCTTTTGGTGCGTAGAAATTACGATAAGGCTCCTAAAGTTCGGAAAGAAAACAAAATGACCCTTGGAAAGGGTCATTTCAGGAGGGTACAATCATTAAGAACAAATAAAGCTGATACTACTTTTCAAAAAAAATAAAGCTAACACCATAGCATCTTGAAACTAGGATGTTCTTTTTCTCTTTCAGATATTTAAAACTGTTGCGTTCCTAACTGCAACTACAATGTAAATGATATACAAACAAAGAACATTGACAAGCATTAAATTATCTAATTATCTAATTAGATATTTTCCATCACTTTGTTTACATGAATTCATAAGTGTGGCCATTACATATACTAACTTAGGAGAAAAGCAATTCCTATTTCAGCCACTTTTTCTTGGGGCTTGCAGGAGGAGGATGCCTACAAAATGGCACTGAACCCTAGAGTTTTAGACACGGGCCAGAACAATAACCAAAATAAAACCAGAAAGAGGACAATAGATAAACTTCAGCAAACCAAATCCAATCAGCTCCTAAAAATGTTGCAGTAGTTCATTTAAAATTGCGCTAAGTTGAGATTTGCTACCTTAGTCGACAGACTTAAAAATAAGGATAGCAACTAGTCGTTAAAAACGAAGAGAGTTGTCATTGCTGATAAGTTCATTTGCTTGTATGAACAATTTGATGAAATTAAGTATGGTTAAGATAAATGTATTTGTCACATGATTGCGACCACTATTGTAAGACCCTCCTACCTCACTAACCCATGCAACCGCTTTAGTTCTTGTGCACCTTAACATCCTTTGGAGATTTCCAAATGTTCTTGACTCACCATCCAGACAAGATGGGTTGAGGATCTTTTCAACAAGAGATTTTCAACACCTATTCGTTTAATGAAAAAATAATTAGTTCAAGTTTTAAATTGATAAATAAAAGACATATTGTAACCAAACTTGGCTAAAGTAGTAGCGGCAAACACTAATAGGTACCCGCACCAAGATTATATATATGGTGTTATGGCATCCAAAAAGTTCAGCCTGGTTCTATTGATAAGTTTTTCATACTAAACAACATCAAAGAAGCCACTTGGAGATAATATTAGGGGCTTGATAGGTAAGGCATGATATATGCCATCTACAATCGTTTTCAATTTTATCACATTAGTTGCATATTGATCTGCTACTATCCTTGCTCCAATTCTACTTCTACTTAGTTCATTTCCTGCACCAAAGATACCATCAAATCTAAGCACCCACTAATTGAATGATATATTAGAATGAGCATCTGGGCTTCACCCCATGAATAATTTTTTTCTAATTCCTACTAAAGTACAAAGCAACTACTTTATCTTTTCTTTTTACAGCCATGAAAAGTTCAAATGACTTTTAGATAGGATTTTACCAATAAAAGTCTCTGCAGAAATCAACAAAAGTAAAATTGAAATTTTGGAATAAAATACATAATCAAAGGCATGAATGCAAATTTAATACCACAATAGTAAAATTGAACAAAACAAGCTCTTGAATTTCCATCTCACACGTCTCTTGCCTTTGCTTAGAACGGATATATATTTGAAGCTACTATAGAACCTCAATATAAAAGACAGACAATAATTAATAAAAGATTAAAAAATATATATAGAGGATTTGCAATCAACACCTTAATATGTGTGACACATGAACCTCCTGAAGATAACAAATATCCCTATGTGAGATCCACCTCCACTCAAAGGCCCCTACATACAGGAGAACATAATTCACATAAGCAAAGGGTTAATTGTATGCTCTGATCCTAAATCAAACACCAGCAACTAACCACAACCTAAACCACTCTAAAACAAGGTTAATCGTATAAACCTAACCCTAAATCGCAATTCAGTGATCGAGAGAGTACCTGAATCAAATACAAATCAAAAGAGAGATTGAGAGAAAGATAGAGGGATCAAGTGAGAGATATCAAGCATAGGAACCAGATATGATCAAGAGAGACAAGATTGAATGAGAGATCCCAATCTTAAGCGTTGATTGAGCAAACATTGAGCTCTAATTGCCCTAGATCTAAGAAACGCCGATCTAATCATAGGAATGAGAAATCCTCGTAAATGAAATCGATGGAGAGAGATTTGAGAACTAAGATCTAAGATCATTGAAAGTTTTGGAGAATGAGAGTGAGTCATTGGCGGAGAGAGCGAGAGATTGAGTGGAGAGGAGAGTGAGCGAGAGGCAAGAGGCGAGAGAAGAGAGATCGTTAATGGAGAGTGACCTGAGGAAGAGATCGGCGGAGACCTTGATGTCGAGGTGAGTGAGAGATTGGCGGAGATGCCCTAATGTCGAGGCGAGTGAGTGGCGATTAAGAGGTTAAGACATTGGCAGAGACATTAGAGGCATTGCGGAGAGGCGTCGAGAGAAGGGACGTCGAGTGTGTGTGTCTCTCTGCCAACGGGGGAGCGTTGTGGTGAGAGGCATCGAAGGTCCTTGTGTGTTGGGGGAGGGGGTGGGGGTGTGCAGCGGGCGGACGTATGGGTTTAGGTTTTTGAGGCAAAAGAAAAATCAAGAGAAGGAGGAGGGGAAAGAAAAGGAAAAGAAAGAAAGAAAAAAAGTAAATTAGTGGCATTTAATGTTGACCACCAAGGACATATTTGAAATGTTGTTATCTACCACTTGTCACTGTAGGTCACTTTTTTTATAGTGATCTATGAGAAAACATCGTTCCATAACTTAAAGGTCTAATGATAAAAATATTATTAGGAATTATTTATGATAAGATCAATATTATTCCTCTCCCCAAGTGAAGGTGCTAATTCAACTTCTATACAACTAACAAAATCGAGCCATTGGTTAGATTGGTGGGACTAAGGTTAGACTAAAAAATGCATTGAATAGACTGAATCACTCTAAATCAAATGAACAAATTAGCCACTATCCAATTCACTGGTTTAACCAATTCGATTTTGTTTGTAAAACACCGATACTAATAACAATCTTTCATGAAGTTTTTAGGTAGATGCCTTGTAAATTGTTTCAATTGTAGAAAACTCTAAAATTTGGTATTATGCCACAAGAGTTATGTGGTATATGGTTACTATCCCTTAAATCCACCAAGTTAAACTCTATAGAGAATGTTGAAAGTGACCATTCAACTAGTTCTTCATATTCTAATCGAGAAAACATGCTATCTCATGGAGGGATATCCCCCTTAAAATCGGAGTTATCCCCTTGGGTTGCTATCTCATGGAAGGAAAAAAATGGTTATTACTTCTATATCCTTGAGACCCAAAAGGTATTTATATCTAGGAATGTCATATTCTTAGGGGAAATTTTCCTTGAAGGTCACGACAAGAATGAAGTAAGGAAACTTATTGAGTTTAATGAGACCAATGAAGTCTCCAACCTTGTAAAAAGAGATCAACCAGAGCAAATGATTCTCTCATTCCACTTAGGAGTTCTAGAGCGATACATTTACCTGAAAGAAATGGATTCCACATCTCAAAAGAGTCTGAGATTGATCCTACCACATATGATGAGTCTAGCAACGTAGTCTAAGATAAACTTCATGCACAAGAACAATGTATGGACCCTTGTGGATTCTCCTGATAGGGTAAAATCCATTAGGTGTAAATGGATCTACAAGAGAAAGAGAGGTCCAGATGAAAAGGTAGAGACCTTCAAAGAATGTCTTGTTGATGGGAACACCATCATGAGCCATAACTAGCTCAGTTTGATCTGATTAAGTCAATAAAAGCTCATACATATCCATCAGAAGGTCTTAAGGACACAAAACATTGATTTGAGAAGAAGACAAGAATACAAGGTTATTTATGCAAATTTACCATTCTATCACAAAAATAGAATAACCACAGGTTCTCTCAGGGGTTGAACAAATGTCAAATGGTCTTAAGAGTCTAAAAAGTGGGTTAGAACAGATAGAGAAGGGTTCCTTTGCATTACAAGAATCAATGAACATCTAAAATCCTAAAAACAGACCCGCTTAATCTACTAAGGTTCTGGTCAGAATAAAATTCACCTAAATCCTCTAAAAATAATATAAAAATATTCTCTAGGGTTTTCTACCTTCAATTTGACCATTGGAACCCATCTTGACCTAAAAAAGAATCTCAGACAGACATTTGCCTTAATTTGGATAATTATGCAAATTACCCAGGCAAACTAAGTCAAAACCAAAATCCAACTTCACCATTGGATTCCTTAGGTCCAAATTAGGTATCTACCAAAATTTGGGCCTAATCAGAGATTGTTTTAACCTAGTTTGCACTTTGGTCCAAGTTTGATTTTCTTTATTTCACATGGCCCCTTAACTTTTGAATTTATTACAAAAAGGTCCCTAACTTTATCATCACTTTCTTCAAATAGGTCCCTACCGCCATGAAATCCTAATCTTGTAACTCCGACGAGCTTGTTTTGGCATGTTTTCCTCGATTCCTTGACGAATCCCTCTCAGATTTAAAAGAGAAGTTTGTCAAGGAATTCCTTTCCTTTTGAGCCTGATCCTAAGCCCTAAAGATTCAGCTATATTTCAACTTCTATCTCCGGCGAACTTTCCACTCTTGGGAAGCTTGCTTCCCAAGCTCCAGTTGACCTCTAGAGCCCTATGTAAGACTCCCCAGACCTCGTCATTCTCTTCAAGCTTGATTTTGGCTTGGAACACCCTCAATTCCTCCCTCCTATTTCGGTTGAAAGCCTCCTCAACTCCGGCAAGCTCCTCCGACTCCTTCATTCGTCTGACCGCAATACCGGCGACAGATCCTCCTTCCCTACCTTCCTCCGCATTGCGCCATACTAGCGAGTGCTTCTATCTCCTTTATCCTCGCCGTCCAACCCGCAGCGGAGTCACCTTCTTCCTCGACGCCGACCACACTGCAACCAAGGTCGCCTCTACTCCCCTTCATCCACCAAATACCTAGATAAGTTCCTTAACTCCCCTACTTCATTTACACACCAACCACACTTCGTTTCGACCGTCGTATCACCCCGACCACCTTCACCTTCTTCCACTCTGGCTACATCTCCGGCGAAGCGCCTCCACCATTCCACGCCTCCATCTGCTTCGCCACTGACTCCAAAAGCTCTGCCGTGTCCCAAAGAGCAAAAGCCCTCTGGTTATTGAGGCTATTGGCCTCTCCTCAGTGCCACCGAATACCCCCACCTTCGCACAGCCATCTCTGTCACCGTCTGGCTGCCACACACGACCATCCACCACACAACCACCACCAACGCACCCCACGCCCTACGATGAAGCTTCTGAACCTATTTAACAGGGCCGAGAGGACATATTTTGGATTTCAAGTGCTTGCTCCTCCGCCGCCATGGACGTAGCTTCGAGGGAAGCTTGAAGCCTTCTCCAGCCCCTGCAAGTCCCAGGTGAAGCCTCCAGGTGACGCGGAACATCTCCAAGGAGGCCTCCAGGTCCTTAATTGAGGATCTCTACAGTTGCTACTCCCTCAATTGGACTCATCGGCCACTACAGCTGCACGCAGAAGATCCCTGTGGGATTAGTCCCACATCGGGCGCTGAAAGACGCGTGACACCGCATAAGAGAATTTTGCAATACAGGCTTATCGCCTCATCTAAACACAGGGGTTGAGGTCCCTGCACACCCCTTCACTTGAGCCTCTCCCGTGACCTGTCCCACGCGAGCCTGGCGCTAACCCGACCCACCTAAGCCCTGTCCACACCTCAGCTACAATATCACGCCCGCAGCCCTGGTCCCAAGTATGCTTAGATTCGAATCCGATTACCCGAGGCTCTGGGAGAGCGGATCCTAGAGAGAGAAAGAGAGAGAGCGCGTGGGGGCAGGGGGGTTTTGCACTGAGGTTCAACAGCTGACACTTAGCCATTTGAAGAAGGAACCCTTCCTCTTGTGCGTAAAGAAAAGGAAGAAGAAGAGCAGCCACAAAGAAGAGAAGGAAGAAAGAGAGGAAGCCAGACAAGAGAGAGGAGAAGAAGGAACAAAAGCATAAGGGAGGAGGAACAGAAGAAGAAGAGCAGTAGAAGTGCACTGTGCACATATCCTACATGGATTTAAATTGATTGATACTATTGAAATATTTGATATTATTGTGAGGGGCAATTAGAGATTCAAATCACCATTTTACCTCATTCTTTTTGCACTATTTGACATTCGCTTTCATTTATATATCATTACTGCTTGGAATTCTCTTATACATTGCTCATATATTTGCTTGAATTGTAATCTTGAGAATCATTTTGTTAATTGCTCCCTATGTTCGACTTTGGACTTCCATTTGAGTATAAATTATATTTGTTTTTCACGTTGATTTCATCTATACTGCAACGCATTGATTTTAAAATCTGATTCAGATCGATTAACACTTTTAGCCAAAGGTTATACCAAAAAGGAAGGGGTTGACTATGAGAAAACCTTATATATTATTAGCATGCTTAAATTCATTCAAATATTGCCAGTTATAGCTATGCACCATGACTGTGACATTTAGCAAATAGATGTCATGACAACTTAATGGTTTCCTCGATGAGGGCATCTACATGGAACAACCTGAGGGTTTACGAGTATATGATGGGGAAAGAAAGGCGTGTAAGCTAAAGAAGTCCATCTATGGACTTAAGCAGGCTTCTCATAGTTGAAACATCCAGTTTGATGAAATCATAAAAAGTTATGAACTCCATTAAAACATGAATAAACCTTGTGTTGACAAGAAGGCCAGCATAAGTGCTATCACCTTTCTGGTCTATATGTGGACGATATTCGACTCATTGGGAATGATGTCAAAATGTTATCCAATGTTAAGCTCTGGTTATCCCAAAACCTAGAGATGAAAAATTTTGGGGATGCCTCTTACATCATGGATCTGAGAATGTTCAGAAATAGAGATAAAAGGATACTAGTCTTGTTACAGCAAAGATACATAACCAATGTCTTGGAGAGATTTTGTATGGATAACTCCAAGAATGGCTTTCTCCCTATTAGACATGGTGTTCACCTGTCAAAGGGAATATCTCCCCAAACAGTTGAAAAGAAGAAAGCCATGGGTGGATGTCCATATGCTTCCACAGTGGGTAGCCTAATGTATGCCATGCTTTGTACATGACCAGACATCTATCACATAGTAGGAGTGGTAAGTTGTTACCAGTCCAACCCGAGATAGGAACACCGGATTGCTGTCAAGAACATATTCAAGTACCTAAGAAGGATTAAAGACTACTACTTAGTCTTTGGAGATGGCATCTCTAAGTGTTAAGGTATACCAATTTTGACTTCCAATCGGATATTGGCGATAGAAAGTCTACGTAAAGGTTTGTTTTCCTATTGAATGGTGATTCTATGAGCTGGAGAAACAAGAAGCAGGATACCATGGTTGATTCAATAACTAAAGCCAATACATCGCTACATCAGATGCTACGAAGAAGGCAGTGAGGATGCGTAAGTTCATAGAGGAACTTGGCGTGGCTCCCTCGATAAAGTCACCGATCCCACTATTGTGCAATAACACGAGTGCCATTGCATAGGCAAGGAGCCTCACTCTTATCAAAAAAGCAAGCCTATTGAGAGAAAATACTACATCATCTGGGAGATATTCAAGCGTAGAGATGCTAACATCACGAAGATGGCCTCTGTGGATATCGTTGCCGATTCGCTGATTGAAGCCTTGACTAGAGAATCATGTGGTCTGGCTGGCCACACTGGTAGCAGAGAAGAACACGACCTCCTTCCTCTATCTGTCCCTGCCGGTAGCTGGACTGGGCTCTAAAGCTGGCAGTCGATCCTTGCCGCGCGGGGCTCCAAATCCCATAGACTGGGATGCCTCTCCCGTAGGAGCAATATGTTGGGGCTAAAAGTGCCTCCTTTCCTAGCAACCCTGAGAGTGGTTGGGCTTGTAGGACCTCTTCCAGCCCCCTACATCGATGTGTTGCACGACCAGGTTGGTCTCCCCATAAGTCATCGCCACCTCAACCACACAAGAAAAAGTAGATAGCTTCAAGGGCTTCACATACCCCCGTATGGTAGGTTGAAGGCCCTCAGTGAACTTCCATAGACGCTCCTCCTCAGTGGCCACTCCAGACGGGGCAAAGCATAACAACTCCAGGAAAAGCATATGGTATGCGCTAACCGTCATTGCCCCCTTGTGGAGAGTGTGGAACTCCCGCCTTCTCTGGTCCTGCCATTTTTATGGGAAGTACTGCGTGTAGAAGAGGGTCATGAATCGGTCCCAAGATGGCTCCTCTCCCTCTTGGCCTTGTATCCCACCACCTGTGGGCTACACTCTCCAACTGGTATGTAAAAAAGGCCACACGACACTCCATAGGAGGACAGAGTGTGTCAAAGATCTTCTCCATCTACTTTAGCCAGTCCTCTGCCTTAGATGGGCTCTTCTCCCCTTTAAAAGAAGAGGGCTTCAGCTTCCTAAACTAGGTGAAGAGGTCACGGTGAAGCTGCAGCAGGGCCACGAGTCCTCCCCCAAGTAGAGAGGACTCCTGCTCCTAACTATCCCTATGAGGTGGCGGAGGTGGAGGGTCACCCCCTCCTTCAGCTCACCTGGCACTACAACGGCTTTCCTACCCGACAAAAGAATCCCCCTCTGCATCCTCTGATGAGCCAGGAGGCGGCGGAGGCGGTAGAGGTGGTGGGTGCGAGAGGCGCTACTGCACAGACACTAAGAATAGCTAGGCGAGCTCTTGGGCCTGGGGACCCTGAAGAAAGGGTGGAACAACCCTCGCCTCAAGTCTGACGCAACCGCCTTTATGATCGCACCCACGACCACATCCATTATGAAAATCAATCTTAATGAAAATCCAAATTCTCAAGCAAAAACCTCAATTCAAATATTCTTAATGAATCTAAAATCAATCTTGATCAAAATACTAATACTTAAACCCCTAAAGGTCAACAAACAGAGGAGAGACAAGGAAGGGTATGTCCCTACCTTGAGTTCTTTTGACTTAAGGAATAAGATGATGGTGATGATGGAGCTACAGCTATGTTGCCTCCCTTCCTTCCTCCTTCTTAATCTCCCTCGCTTCCACTTGGCTTTAAGTTGAGTTCCCCCTTCAATCCAGCAGTAGCACCTTCCCTTCCTTTTCTTCTTTCCTTCAATCCTCCCCTTAAACCTAAAGAGAGAGAAGGATTTAGGAGAGAGGTTGGGGATAGCTCTTATCTTGAAGTTGGGAACTTTGATTGTTCCTTCTTCCCTTCATACCTTCGGCAATTGATCAAGGAGAATGGAAAAAGGATTGGCAGTGGGGGAGGAAGAGGAGATAAGTTGGTGGAAAGGAGAAGTATGGAGTTAGTGGGGTGAGGTTGATGATGGGAAATGGAATTTTCCTCTTCTCTCGCCCTTTATATAAGTTCTAGAAATTACACTTGACCCCTTCCACCTAATAAGTGGAGTTAAGAGGTGAGCAACCAATTCATGTGTCTTACTATTAGCCCCTCATCTCACTTATTTATAATGGCTCTTGTAGAGATTTCAACCTTTAGAACTATAATTGAGAAATTGCACCCCTTTGACAATTTGTTGGGAATCTAATGAGGGTTTAGTAGGTTATTAAAAGGCCATTAAACATTCAAACCCTGGCACTATTTTGTGCTGAATTTTGAGTTATTTATTGAATAGAATCATTAGATTGCATGTTTTTTATGAAATACATTACTATGACAATTCACATTCTTTACTCAATGTATAGCTAATTTCTTTCTCTAAATAGCACTAGAGATACATGTTTTCATCGTGAATTCGATTATTGATCATCCATTAGGCGCAAGTAGATCCTAAGTTGCTTTATGATATTAGGATCAATTCTTTGGTAGACAAGAAGAATAGGAGGACTTTGTAGCATGATCGACTTTCGAAGCAATATCTAAACTCCTAAGCTAAATTTTATGATTTTATTCCTTCGAAGTTTTAGTGTCATTTACTTGCTTCTTTAGTTGATTGTTTTAGTTTAGTGGTTCTTGCTTCATTTTTATTTGGAATTTCATTTTTCCTAATATATAGGCCAAATCTCTATGCAAGTTTTACAGTATGTTTCATTTAAATAATTAATAACCATACCAAAATTTAACCCAAAATTCACTCTAGAGAAAAAAAATGACAAAATTCTTGCAAGTTAATGTTATCAAATCTTTGTAATAGGATTCTTTGCTTTGTACATGAATTTTTGCAAATTTTGCACTTACTGTTTTGTGTGAAATTTGGTGTATAGGTTCTTAGGATGGTTGAACACTCACAACAAAATTTTGGAAATTTTTGGATTATTTTGAGTTGGGATTTGGATGGTCCTTTTTTAAAGCATGTAATTATGCATTTTCTTTTAGCTTTGCATTTTGTCAATTCCTCACATCTTAAAATGTCAAAGAGCGAAACCCAAAGTTCATTGTTCAACATGTAAACATGAGACACATTTTAGAACAAAGTTCATTATCGCTAGAAGTTCACTACGCAGACTATCGACCTGTTTTGGCCTTTGATGGGCCCTCGACCTTGGTCCTCGTTTCGCCTGATTAGGTGGTCTGTGCTTTCACACTAGGTCAGTCGTGTAGGTCCGGGCAACCCTTGTCTGTGTGTCCGCAAGCCCTGCGGTGCTTACAACACTTCCGCCTAGTTCATGGCCAAGGGAGTGCATTCCTCAACAGGTTTCACTTAGAGTTGCCCCGCTGGGAGGAGTGTTACAGAAGAAAGCCTAGGCACTCCGCCGGATTAGGTAGGGAGGTGACTAGACGGGGTGTTGCTTGTTCAACCATACCTTCCTCGCCCTACTGAAGATTGGGGGAAGGTGCTCAGGAGGGCCATTGATGAGAGCCTCATCATGAACCCTAACTAGCTTACTTTGATCTAATAAAATAAATAAAAGCTCCTACATAACCTAAAGGAAGGCCGAATTCAGGGAATTACCAATATGAGGAGAGAACATGACACAAGGGGTAAAACTGTAATTTTACCATTGCAGTGCATCAAGGGATTTCTAAAGGTCTATACATAGGTCAATTGGATTTCATAAAAGAAAAAGTGGGATGATTTGATCAGAAAAAGGTTATAGAGAAATCTATGAATTAAATGGCATTCCCTAACCCTAAAATAAAATCCACTTTAATTCATAAGGTTCCAGGCAATATAAAAATCAACTAAACCCTCTAAAATTCATGGAAAAATATCCCCTAGGGTTTAGAACATTCAATTTGGCCTTTGAAACCTGTTTTGACCTAGATTGAGGTCCATGCCCAATATTTGACCTAATTTAGGTTTTTACGTAAAATATCCAGTCAAACGTGGTCAAACCTAAAATCCAACTTCACCATTGGATTCCTTAGGTCCAAATTATGTTTATACCAAAATTTAGACCTAAGGAAAGGTCGTCTTAACCCACTTTGCAAATTGGTCCTCAAAATTACTCTTTAACCCTCAACTTTTTGAAACCCTTGCAATTACCCCCTCATCTTCCTCATCGTTTTCTTCATTTCGGTCCCTCTTCCATTCGCAGTAGGGGCCATACCTCCGGTGACTTCGCACGGAGGTTTGCGCCTCACTTGCATGGGGAGCTAACCCTAGATTTGAAAGGGGGGCTCCCTACCGCATGGGCTGCTCCCCATCCCTTGAAACTCATCATACCTCTCGTGCAAATGCGCGAGAGGTATGGGTATTCGACAGGCCTTACCTCTGGCGTGGCTTCCTCGCCGTCCTTGCGCGCTTATCGCCTTGCCTATGCCTTTTTAAGGAAGGGCAGACCACGCCGCTTCCTCCATGCTCAATTTGGCCTGAGATTTCCCTCTAATTCGTCTCCTCCCAACTCTGGTCGACTGCCCAGAGCTTCCAGCGACTCTTTCCCCCCTCTCTCGTCGCTCTGCCACCATACCAATGGCAGAGTCATCTCTGTTGTCCTCCTCTACGTCGTGCCATACCAGCGCATGCCCTCCGACCCCCTTCCTTGTCGCCGTCTTCTTCCCCTGTGCACCTTTGTCTCTGGCGACGGCAGCCACCAATCGCTCGCCTTCCCCCTCGCTATGGACTCGTTAGATAAGTTTCCCTCACTTTCCTCTTCATTTCCCCTCTGATAATTTGTACCTCGACCCCTCGACACCACAGTCCACCATCACCCTCTCCACCTCCGAGCACCAACTCCGGCGAGGCCACTCCACCTCCACCGGCCGTTTCACCCCTCGCCAACTGGTCCCTAAGCTTCACCACCTCCCACTGATCTCCTTTCGCCCTTCCACTGACCGCCATACCCACTGGAACATTCCCCCGAACACACCCACCTGCACGCACACAATGTGCCCTAGGCACACACGCACAGGCACCCTTACGCCACGCTGACCCCCAGGCCACCTTCGCTGTGTCACGACGAAGCCTACTGAGTGATTTGATGTGGCCGCAAGGCCATTCTTGTGATTTCAGGGTCGCGGCCCCTTCCGCCATTGGTGCAGAAGCTTGAAGCTTGCTTGAAGCTTCTCCAGGCCCCCAACGCTCCAGGCCTCCAGGTCCAGAAGGCGTAGCTCAATCTCACGCATGCGACCAACCAGAGAGTAGGCTTAGCGAGCGACTGCAGTAGCGGCGATTGGGTAGAGTCCTCCTGCAGGCACGCAAGCAGAAGCAGGTGGGACTTTAGTCCCACCTCGAAAATGCCCAGCGCAGGTGAGCGCCTTTTATTATTTTTGTGTTTTCTTTAGGTCGCCTCAAACACAGGGGTGAGGTCCCTCGCCCACCACCCGGCCTCGTCCGCGACCCACGCCCCCGCGGACCTGGCCTGACCCGACTACCCACGCACTCCTCGCCCACCACTTCACGTCGGTGGGCCTGGTCCTGAGCACGCTAACTTGACCCAATTACCTGGCTGGCTCTGAGAGAGCAAACAGAGAAATAGAGAGAGAGAGAGACGCAGGGAGGGTAGGGATAGGTTTTGCTTCTCCGTGCCTGTGCAGGGAAGAAGGAAGGAGAGGAAGCAACTGCGAAGAAGGAAGGAGAGGGAGGAAGAAGAAGAAGAGGAGGCGCAACCAGCTGAAGGAAGAAGAGGAAGGAGCTGAAGAAAAAGAAGCTAAAGGAAGGAGTCAAAGAAGAAGAGAAGAAAAGAGAAGGAGGGAGCTGCCGCAAAGAGGAAAGCCAAGCAGAAAGGAAAGGAAGAGAAGAAGAAGAAGCCAAGGAGAAGAAGCAGCCAAAGTCAGAGCAGCAGTAGCCAAACAGAAGAAAGGAAGAAGAAGAAGGCGTGCACTATAACAAACGCCACATAAGGTGTCTGATTCATAGAATCAGACATCTGAAGACAGAGAAAAGAAAAGAAAGAGAGCAAAGAAGAAGGAGAGAAAAGAAGAAAAAGAGAAGAAAATTTCTATTTCCTTTTATTCTCCAAATTTTTGTAAAACATTACATTATTGAGAATTGTGATTTTTCTACTTCTAAAATCGAATTTGCTCCCTGAGTTCGACTTCGGAATGTTTCCAATTTCGAGTAATAAATAAATTAAATTGATAATCATTTTTCACAACTTACTACAATGCATAGCTTTTGAAAACCGCGACGAACGACCTATCAATTTTTGGCACCGTTGCCAAGGAGCAATGGACACTTTAGAAGCTTTAAATCACAATTATTGATTTTATACTGAACTAGTCTCTCTTTTGTTCTATTTGTTGCAGGAAAGGAAGTCGAGAAAAGACAAGCAGCCGTACAACAACCACACCAGGGAACAGGTAACCTTCAACCCTCTCTCCTAATCCCCTCGAAATCTGAAAAGGAGAAACAAAAAGGAAAATCAATCTAGGGCTACTTGTTTTACCATATTCACAAGAATTGCCTAGTTTTTAATTTTAACACATCTTAACTACATATCTAATTAAGGTAACTAGAGCTAAAACCTTCTTTCTTGAGCCCTAGTTAACCATTTCTATGGCAACTAATTGGACCAACTAGAGCTAACATAGGATTCCAAGCTAGGGTTTTAGAGACACATCTTCTTCTAAGCAAAAAATTAAAAATTCCAAAAGAGGTGTGCCTAAGCCATTGTTTGAAAAGACTTATTCAAGAAAAACCCAAAGCAAATCAGGCTCTTAATCTACTTGAACCCTAAAAGAAAGGAGCTAAGAAGCTCTCACAGGAACAAAGAGGTGAAGTTGATCCTTTGGATCAACCAACCTTTAAATTAGGTCACTTTTGCACATAAAAGGCTTAAAGTTCAAGTGGAACCCTAATCACCTTGATCTTAATTACAAGTGGTAGACTTAAGAGGTCAAGGTCCCCATTCTGGTCTACCTGGAATCTCAGTGACATGAGAGGTCGGGTGAGGGAAACCCTGTAACCCGTGGGGGCGCTCTACCATGTAGGGGTCTTCGCGGGACTCTCCCTCTCTGGCTGCCCAGGTAATTCTCAGGTGGATGACCTTTCTGATTTAGGGGTATCATCCGCCCGAACCTCTATAGTCACCCAACATATTTTGGGTGTCTTGATTGGGTCCAGCATGTTCTAATCTCATCCAGTCCTTCAGTGTATGTTTGATAGGAGGTCCTTAAAACCTCCTTTAAGAATCCACTCTCCCCAAGGCCAAGCCTTGGTACCTTTGTTTGTGCAACAACCCCACCACATAAACCTTTCCCCTGATTCAGAACTGAGTTCTTCTTCTTCTTCCATCTTGGCACAACTTGATTCTACATCAAAATTCTGATTCTACATCCTGATTCCACCACCTGATCCAAATATGCAACCTAGTTACTAAGCATTACCCTTCAAGAAACCTGAATCACAAAGATCCATGAGAGATATGATGATTGAGGATGCCCTTGAGTTCTATGAAATTAAATATAAACCCTCAACACCAAAAGAAGTCATTCAGGTTGATGTCCCAACAACCACAACCTTCATCATAAACTGTGCCCAAATTCTGTTGACAGAAGCCACAAAAGGATCAACCTGAGACATACTCATAACAAGATACATTGAGATAGAAAAATTACATAATTCTGAATACCTTCATTGCATGACAAATCCTGTACTTTGGAAACAACACCAAGATGCTCTTGAAAAACGGGTGGAGATAATGTGATTACTTAAACTATCGACCAAAAATACCCGTATATACTACAAACAGAGGATGAATCATCTTGGAACAATATTGAGGATCAATCTGGTTTCCTAGATCTCGGAATTGGGGTACAGAGTAGTTGTGGATCCCAACCCAGATAGAAGACAACATTGAATTAGGTTGGGAAATTGCAGGAGAATACAATGTTGAGCCAACCCTAGACCATGAATCACCAAGCTTAGAGTTCCAAGACTCCTGCAATAATAAGATTAGAACTGAACCTCTTGAGGGTGTAAATCCCGCCCCTTATTCTGATAAGGTGACCCTCGAAGGTTATTCAGACTTAGATTTTAGTAATTCCACTCACAACTTAGGCCTAGAATCTGGATCTAAAACTTATTAGGAAGATTACGAGGCCTTGCATGATGAAGATCAAATCTTAAATAAAGAGTATGATTCTGGGCCTCTATTTGATGAATATCCCTCTTCAACTTCCTTAGGAAATCAGATCAATTTTTCGAAAGTCATGCCAATTTACGATACAAAAGTCGAGGAGTTGGACGAGTGGGGTTTCAAATGGGTCTGTGCTACCAGCTTGGAACTTGAGCCTAGAAAGAACACCTTTTTAAGCTTAGAATTGACATATAGGCTAGAGCCCAGTCAGGCTGCTGAGTCCACATCATGTGATTTATTCTATGATGGAATTCATGATCTTGAATCTCATTCAGAACTTGATTTTCGCAAACTCTCCGACAATTTCGAATTTAATTTCGGAGAGACTCTACTTCCTAAACACACCAAGCCAAACTTCAACCTCAGCTTACATGACTCATTCTCCGACTCCGACTCTGAGGTCCCGGTTCCCGAGATCACTAATTTAAGTTCAGGTTCCAATGACATAGAATCATTTCTTCTCGATCCTGAGGAACCAAAACCAGAAAATGCCGAGAGTAACCTAGAATTCAAATCTTTTCTCGATTCAGATTTCCTTCATCTTATAGACACTCTTCAGGCATTTGATAGTTACCCAGAGGACTCTCTACAGGAGATCACCTGTCATTCATTTCTAGAAGAGCCCTCATACACTATTCTCATTGAAGCCACCTCTTCCACACATACAAAATGCATCAAAACCCATTCTCAACCCCGACCCGCAACCAGACTCAATTTCTATTCAGATTCATCTCCCACTGAGCCGATTGCAGACAATTCAATTCCACATCTATACTGGGTTTCAAACATTGATGAGACTGAAGACCATGCTCCATCATTCTCTGATCACCCTTGTAGGGTCTCCGTGTCATTCACTGATTATTTTACGGATCCTTACTCTGACCAGGCTGATTCGACTCAGCCAAACCCATCATTCACCCACATCTGGGTAGGTGCAATTGAGAGTGCTCGACACGGTCTTCTACCAAGGTGGCCATGAACCCACATCATCCGGGGGTGGCTTCCAAGGGCACGGTAAGGGTCTATTGTCCCTCTGTGCCAGCCCTCAACTGGTTCCTTGAACACCTCTAGCGAGAAGGTGCCACTACCTTCCTTACGAGTGGGTGAATGTTACGCATAGGGGCGTATGCCCAAGGCCACCGGCCTCAGCTCCATATCCCCCCTCCCTAGTCCACGCCTCGAGGAGGGGGGTTCACCTTAGTGCCTCGAGTAGTCGGGCGGGGTGTACTCGATTCCTTTTATTAGGATTAGCGTATCGGGGGTGTCGTCGGTGATGGGAACACCATCATGAGCATTAACTAGCTCATTTTGACCTAGAAAAGAGAACCTAGAGAAGAGCCTAATTCAAGGAATAACGATTCTGAGAAGAAAACAAGAAATAAAGGGTAAAACTATAATTTTACCATTGCAGTACATCAACGAGATTTCTCAAGGGCTAAACATAGGTCAAATGGTCTTAACAAGATAAAAAGTGGGTTGGTTCAATCAGAAAAAGAGTTCATGTGCAATGTAGGAATTAAATGACTTCTTGTAACACTAAAACAAACTCACTTGATTCAACAAGGTTTTGGTCAGGATAAAAATCAACTAAATCCTCTAAAATTCATGGAAAAATATCCACTAGAGTTTAGAAGATTTAGCCTTTGGAACCTATTTTGACCTAAATAGGGGTCCTAGCTAATTATTTATCCTAAATTAGGTTTTTTGTGCAAAATGACCAGTCCAACGTGGTTAAACCCAAAATTTAACTTCACCATTGGATTCCTTAGGTCCAAATTAGGTTTGTACCAAAATTTGGACTTAAGGGGAGTTCACCTTGACCTACTTTTCAAAACAGTCCAACCCAATTACTTTTAGACCCCTAGCTTTTGAAAACCTTGCAGAGACCCCCCTAGCTTTCTCGTCATTCTTTGCAATTAGGTCCCTCCGCCATTAAAGTAGAGGAGTCCTACTTCGACGAGGATTCGAGGAGGATTTCTCCCAAACCCCTCAGAGAGAAAGGGAGATTCTCTAAGAAATTCCCGATCATGTGAACATAATTCCAAGATCTGATTTGCACCCAATCTCTAGTGCTAACGCATGAGAGATTTGGGTATCTCGCACATTCCATCTCCAGCAAGGAAACCTATGCTTGGAAACTTGTCTTCCAAGCACAAGGCCCTCTGCCTGTGCCTATAAAAGAAGCCCTAGATCCGGCCACCCATTTTCATCTTAGTTTGGCCGGAGAACAACCTCCAATTTCTTCTCTTCTCCTTCGGCCAAGCATCCAGCGAGCTCCGACTACAACTCCTCCCTCTTCTCATCGCTCTACCACAATACCAGTGGCAGAGCCATCTCCGCCTACTTCCTTCGCGTCGCGCCATACCTGCGCACGCACCAAAACCCCTTCCGTCGTCACCGTTCCCTCTCCACTGGAA
Source organism: Thalassia testudinum (assembly GCA_037157565.1). Taxonomy (NCBI): domain Eukaryota; kingdom Viridiplantae; phylum Streptophyta; class Magnoliopsida; order Alismatales; family Hydrocharitaceae; genus Thalassia; species Thalassia testudinum. Next base: position 126,060,509 of record JAZHRO010000013.1, read on the forward strand.
CCTTATTCTCCGGTAGTGGTAGGTACGAGCCGATCGCCCTCCTCTCTCCTTTCGTCTTTTAATTAGGTTAAAAACTTTCCCCTCTCTCTACTCTTCATTTCCCCCTTCCTTATTTCTATTATCGACCCTCGACCACCGCAGACCACCACCATCTTCTCCACCTCCGGCAGACCACCAGCGAAGGTGCATCCATCACGCCACGCTCCCACACACTCGCCACCTACCGCAGAAGCTTCACAATCATCCACTGATCCTCATCCACCTCTTCATTGACCACCACACGCGCCCTACACTTCCACCGAACAAACACACTTTCACGGCCACAGTCTGACCTAGGCACACACACCTAGGCCGTTCTGCACCACGCCACTCACCGCACCACCTTCGCCATGTCACGGCGTAGCTCCCTAAGTGCTTTGATAGGACCGCGAGGCCGTATTCGTGATTTGCAGGTTCTACCCACCACCACCATTGGAGCAGGAGCAAGGCTTGCTCTCAAGTCTACTCCAAGTCGCTACGCTCCAGTAAGTTGAGCCCCAGGTGAGTGGAAATATCTCACGATCCCTTTGCACCCAGTAATCGAAGACAACGCCATCAGCAACTGCAGCAATCAAGCAAAACTCCCTGCGGATGCACGCGAAGAAGCGCGTGGGACTTTAGTCCCACCTCGGTAACTTTGGGCGCAGGTGAGTGATTTATATTGTTTTTGTAATATCGGCTTGTTGCCTCCGATCATTGGGTGAGGTCCCCTCGCCCGCTTACCCGCGTCGTCCACGACCCACACTCCGCAGACCTGGCTTGACTGACCCGTTTACCGTGCACTCCTCATGCACCACCCACGCCGGTGCGCCTGGACCTGGGTGCGCTTGACCTGACCCGTATACCCGATTGGTTCTGGGAGAGCGAACCTAAGAGAGGAAAGAGAGAGAGCGTACGCGAGGGAGGGTAAGGGTAGGTTTTGCACTTATGTACAGGGAAAGGAAGAAGGAAGAGGACGCTGAAGCCAGAGAAGGAAGGAGGGAGGAAGCAGCCGTAGAAAAGATGGAAAAGCAAAGGGCTGAAGGAGGAAGCTAAAGGAAAGTAAGAAGACTGTAGTGGAAGGAAGGCAGAAGAAGAAGGAAGAAGATGCCAAGGAAAAGGAAGGAGAAAGGCACTGTTGCAAGAGAAGTCAGAGAAAGAAGAAAAGATCAGAAGCCAAGGAAGCTAATGGCCGAGAAAGCTAAGGCAGAAGAAGGCAGAAGAAGACTGAAGAAGAAGGAAGGAGAAATCAAGGAAAAGAAGAAGAGCCAAAGAAGGAAAGAAGCCAAAGAAGAAGAAGGAGAAAGAAGGAGAATGCAGGAAGGGCTAAAAGCTAAAGAAGAAGGAAGCCATCGACCAAAGCCAAGGAAAAGAAGAAAGAAAGAAAGCCAGAGAAGAAGAGAAGCTAAAGAGGAAGAAAGAACAAGTCAAAGAGAAGCAATCAAATACTTTTTATCCAATCTTCTCAATTTCGCTACATTTTAGTATTCATAAACTCCTGTTTTATATTTTGAATATATTTAAGTGTTCAAATTGCATCTATTATTGAGATTAGTATGAATTCCATTTGCTCCCTGTATTCGACCTCGGACTTAACATTTGAGTAATAAAATTCTTATTGTTTTCAAGTCAATTTCAACTATACTACGACGTAGCATTTATTTTATAAAATCGATCTTGCCTTCTGATTAACAGTCAGTGTGCGAAGACACCGAACCCCAGCTGACTCCCCTTGAGTGGGAGGGGCTGCAGTTGGTTATGCCCCCGCGAGGATCCATGATTGAGCATATCACAGTACGACGTTGGAAGAGCATGGTCTCCTAGCAACCAAATGCTTAGAAGAGCGTGGCACTTTTGTTGACACTTCTCACAGACGGCACCATTTGATGGGCCACAAGAGCCGTTGTTGGCCATCAAAGCATTTCTCGATTTAGGGAACGCCGCATGGCCGCAAGACATCCATTGTTAGAAAGGTATGGTCAAGCCTCCTACGTGATGGGAGGACTCAACCCGACACATCTCAAGCAATCAAAAGGGGGGGAAAGAGATTTGGTGACCCAGTTCCACCACAAGGGGTGTACATCGGGGGGGAGGATGGTGCTCCCAACTATACACTAGAGCTAGTAAGATTACAAGATTTCTCTCCCTTGATGCCTCTCTCCCTTTGGGGCCTCTCCTCTCTATTTATAACATGGAAGGATTCCTAGCCTGGTAACCTCTGATACCTTTGTCTGACTATATGCCTGTTGTCAGGTTGTAGGTAATTATTTCTATCCGGGCATGATTTTGGCCTTGGCTGTGTCAAATCTTCAAGTAGCTCAGATAGGTCTAGACCCTGGTCTGGCAAATCGCAGGCGAGTCGAGCAATGCTGGGCCTGCCTGTCTATTCTGTATTTGGGTAAGTGAATCTCCCATTTCGTTATGCGTGGAGTTTTGGATCCGAGGATGGTTTTTGCCCCTCATCATTGGCATTAATTAGTAACAACTTAAATCATTGATTTCTAAATTTTTCTACCAATTATCCATTATCTTATTCAATGAAAATTTGAATTATATATCTAAACTCACCTCTGCCCATTAAGTTCCTTGAATTAGACTCAACCGGGATTAGCGATATCTTGCCCACCTATAGAACCCATAACATATAACGTGATCAATTACGAACTCAAAACAACCTTAGAGGTGACTCCATCTCAGGTATATGGTGTTGTCTATCTTGGATAACTCTTCTCCCTGTAACACCAATGGATGGAACACTCAACGTTTGGTGCTGAAAGAAAAGCCTACGTTCGTATCCAATTGAACTATAAGTCTGAGTCGCAAGGAGACATGCTACTCCCTAGCCACAGCGATCACTAACCACAACAAGCTAAAGGATCAATGACTAAGGCAACCATTTATTCCCTAATCACTTTCGTCAACAAAGATCTTATCATCTCATGGAACCACCACAATTAGATTATTATGGCATAATGCTAACTATGTCTTCATTTATTCGGTAATTCGATATCACATATGTAAAAGAGAAACAATGCACATCATTAACCAAAATAGTTGTTAAGCTACTTATTTTCATATTCTATCATTTGCACCGACCAAGTTACAAATTAAGAAAAATAATAGTACCAATTTTATGAAAAATAAAATTCATGTAATTCATGTGATAATAAGTTGCCTTTCAATTTAATGACAATTCAATAATCAAACACTTCAAGATATTAGCCTAAAATTTAGCATTTAATCATTCTATATTCAAGTTCTATTAGCTGCAGAACTCAAGTATCAATAATGGACCATAATATTATAAGTTTCACACATGATAGACCATGATTAATACAAGCAGTGATAAGGTCTTAATTAATTTTGATTCAATAAGCAATTAGTAGATAAATTAGAATACTATTAACAAAATTAGAAATCAATTATTTTCAATCTAAAAGCTAATCATGATACTCTCATATCATCAATATCTATAATCAATCCTGCATTCTAAGAGGGGTAATAAGTATAGATGTTAAAATATCAACAGGGCATTATTTCAAGGAGTAACTATCAATTAGATCAATATGATGTTTAATCTATGTGCACAAAATTCAAGAAATAGTGTTTGGGGGTCCAAAAGAGAATAAATATGACAAGAGGCAGTGTTCTACCTCACATGCATGTGAGCACAAAGATAAGACTTCTCTTTCACAGGATTACGCACGAATATGCCCTCTAATCAACATCTCAAGATTCAAAGTGGAAATTGCCTGATCTAATCATACGGATGCGTCTGAGACATTTTAAACCTTGACATCAAGTCTTGAATCACTTGAATCTACCTTCGAATGACCTAGAAGAATTTCAAAGAGACTTGATTTGTACAATAATTTTTTCACCTAACCAAAATGAAAGAGTGAAAAGTTATTTTTTCTCGCAATTTTTTCCACTTAATCCCTTCCTCCTTCTTCCTCCACTTCTTCTCCTTCGTGCGCATAGGACAACGACCACCGTTGCTCATTGCAACTATCTCCGACCACTTGCCAGTTTCCCATATACATAGTCACATCCACCAACCACCACGCTAGCCTCTAGCGATCCTCCATCCGACCTCCCTTTATTTCCATCTTCTCATGCCTGCACCCATATGCACCAAGGTGCCGGTTGTTTGTTAAAGGAATAGATGACCAAGTGATCATTTAGACCCAATCAATCTATATCTAACACATTAGCAAAAATCTCAGATGAGTGGTTGCAAATTGGAGCGAATCGGGATCAAGTTATGGGCCTATTTAAATTAGAAGATAGTACCTTACGGAAGCCCCAATAACGAACATCTCTCTTCCTCCCCTCTCTCCATCCTATCATGGGCATCGGAGTTGACACCACACCTCTGGTGGTCCTCCCTCCACCACATCTCCAACGCTCCCTTCTCGTAAGGCCTTCATGTTTCCATCTGAGATGCTTGGTAACCTCCAATCTTTAACCTCATACTAGCTGCACCTAGCATAGGCTCCGATTCCATTTGCTATCACTACTTTCCGATCTCCACTTTAGTCACCGCCACAAGTCTCTTGAGGGAAGAACCTTTTCACTATGAGCAACTTCCGTTTATCCATTAATTGCTGTGATTTTTTGTGTTTATTCTTCATTTACATAAACTCCACCCTATCAATTTTTTATCTTTATTTTTGTAGGATCTTTCTCAAATACGTGGCCAATCGATTTTTTTATTGTTGAGAAAAACTCCCGTCCATCTAGATTCTTGGCTATGTTGAAGGTATATTTGTCGGCAAACCCTTTTTCTATTTAGATATTCAAGCATTCATTTGTTAACATTTTTTTTTACTGTCCCCATATTCCATCCATTTTCTGTTGGGTTGTTCTTCGTTTAGACCACCCAATAATTTTAGTAATTATTTTATTTGACCCATAGATTGTGTAAATTTTTTTCTTTCCAAGTTTCAGTCTTTATTTCCTTTACGTTATCATACTTTGTGACTATTATTAAAAGGAGTTTAGCTTATATCTAGTATGCCAAAGTTTTTGAAATTTTGTTTGGATAGTGCTACAGAAATTGTAGGTGGTTTCTTTTATTATTGACGTTTAGGTACATCAACTATTAATTGGGTTTGTCGAATTGTATGTTAATTAAACATTTTTTTCGGATTATTTCAATTAGTTGCGCTGTCCTTTTTTAGGTTTGGTTGTTGGGATACATTTGAGGGGATAAACTTTGGTAGCCATGGGTTAAGGGATACCTTTGTTTTTGTGTTTAGTGAAGATATAGGTGAAATCATGGGATAACCTTGACTTATCCTACATTTGGACATGAAATGACGCTTGTGTGCAAGGATGAAATGGTAGTTATTGTGACAGTTCTGAGTGTTAAGTTAGTTGGAAATCTCAATTTGGATCATTTTACCCTATAGGTTGTATTAATTTATTTTCTCCCTTGAATGCCGGTAAAGAAACACATATTGCAACACAAAATGCAATGTGTGTTTCAAATCGATGGTCCCTACCATCGATCACGCAAAATACAAATCAACTCAACACACACACACCATTTCCCTAATCTTCCTTCGCAAGTTACACAATGCTTAATGTCCCTCACTCGATCCCACTCCTAACCCCCTCCATTGTTGCCTGATATTTCTATATTTATTTATATTAATTGTAACGACCCGGTTCCCGAGTCCCTACGAGACACGAGAACCGGACCGACTCGACTAATCCCAAGACCTAGTCATCCAACGAGGAAGTAACCAAAAGACAGTAAAATAAACCACATTCAGCATGAATATAACTAACAGTAAGAAAGTACAGCAGTAAGGAAAGAAACTACTACAGTAGGTACCATCACAACAGTAAAACAGCATTTATCATATAACAAGAACTGCAGGTAAAGAAGGTACAGCGGAAACAAAAACTACTCACTAGAACAGAAACAAAAGGAGTACAAAAGGCTGTGGTAACTCTACTGGACCCTACTCGGCCCAGCGTCCTCTGCAGCCGCCGACCCTGGCTGCTCAACACCTGGTCCTGAAAAAGGTAACGAGTGTAACACGTCAGCAAAACGCTGAGTAGAGTGGCAAACTAACTAAAGGCAACAGTAGAGTGTACAGTAGCTGTTATGTTCTATTACTTCCTTTATTCACATCTTTCAATTTTTCTCACTATTTCATTTATTTCTCAGATCCTTTACTTGATCTCGAATGTCCTCGTGGGAACGATCTTGATTGCAGTCTTTTCCAAAAGTAGAAGTAGCACGTGGTGCTCTCCCGGCCGGGAGAGTCCCCCGTGGTGATCCTACCCTCAGTCAACCACCCCAAGGTCACTGACAGACGTAACGGTGACTACGGCACGCGCGATAAACGCACAGGTAGCTAGCCCGCACTGGCACGCGGTCAGTCGTTTCCGTTAACGGGTGCGCCCAAAGCACAGCACGGAACCAGGGCAGAGCCCTCTCAGTAATAGGGGTCCAACCCCTCCACAGTAACCAAACCGGGGCCTTGCCCCTCCACAGTCCGCGCACCCTCGCCTGACTACCCTGGTTTGCCCTAGTGGGCCTAACAAGTCGGTGAAGGAGGCTAGCAGAACCCCGGGGCCCGTGGGGTAGCTAGTACTCTCCTAACACTACTAGCTCTCCTCGGTACTACGTACACGAGGGCCAACAAGTCGGTACAGAGCGGCCAATCCTAACCCCGGGTCCCTGGGGCGGCTGGCCCCCACTCTGCACTAAACAGGTACAGGTACTTCCCTTGGTACTGCGTACCCAAGAGACAGTACAAACTACATCTCAGTTCCATTCCTTTTTCTTCCCAGGAGTTCCACTCCTAATTCCCCGTAGGGTTCCAGCTCTTTATCTCATAACATCATATGTTTCACTTTCCAGATTCACGTTCTCAAAATCCATGATCTCAAACATGTTTCTTTATCCATAACAGGCAGCTGTTAACTCAAATTACAGGCAGCTTTATATTCCTTTCCATTTTTCCAAGACTGCAGTATTATACATTCCACTAGTTTTTCCATCCTAAGATTCATGCCACATCCTAGGATCTAGCATACAACTAGTTTTCCAGCCCTAGGATTCATGCATCACCTAGGAGCTATCATTCCATACATTTCTCATTCCTAGGATTCATGCAATGTCCTAGATTCTAGTTATGGTTCCATACTTTAACAGGTTTTAAAAATAACTTAAGCCACTCTACCAGGTACAACGGGAGTAATGGGGGCGTGATCGGGAATCCCGCGTGCCTCCGCGACTCTCAAGACTGCAACCGAACGAGGTCCTATCACAAGGATCAAACACAAGGAGTGTCTCAAAACAGTGTATAGCTACTGTAGACGGGTAGAGGAATTACTTCTGAAAAGAACGCAACTCGAATCGCGGAAAACGGAGCCCGAACGGGCCCTAAACGGGTCAAAAAAGACGATACTGTGCAAAATCAGACGTCTGGTACTCCTTCCAGACGTCTTAAAAAGTGGATCAGAGAATTACCTGTTCAGCGTGGTTTCCCAGACGTCTAGAAGTCTGCGGGGACGTCTGCCCTAGATCCCAGACGTCCGATGGTCCCTCCGGACGTCTGGAGGTCACTCCCGCCGTCTGGTACAACTTACAGACGTCTGATTCGCAAAGGATGGCGAATCAGCGAACCTGCGCACAGCCAACCCCCCCTCCCTCAGTACGGTCAGTCGACAAGAAGAAAGCGGAAACTCACCTTTCAGACGTCTGTATGATCTTACAGACGTCGACCTTGCCGTCTGGCTATCAACCCAGACGTCTGATTCTGGAAATTTTTCCAGAATCAGAACCCTGCTCGGCCTCCGCTCGCGACGCCGCCCGCGTCGCACCTCGCGCGTCTGCTGCTCAGCCCGCAGCAGGTCCCTCTCCGCGTCGCTCCGCGCCCCCTGCGCCCTCCGTCGGCCGGCCAAGCCGCTCCGGCGAGCTCGCCCTCACGGCAGAGCTCCGCCCTCGCACGCCGCACCTCCGCGCTCACTGCGGCCGCCGCTGCCGCCCTCGCGTCCGCTCGCTCTCGCGCACAGGAAGGAGAAGAAGGAGGAGACGGTGGAGACGGGAGGGGAGGCGCGCCCCTTTTAACGTCGCGCGGAGAGGAGAGAGAGAAGGCGGCAGGCCGCCTGCAGCCGCAGAGAAAAGAGGGAATATGCGGTCTGCGCGCTCAGGCGCGCAGGCGACTCGCGTGTGTCGAAAATAACGGATTTCCAGACGTCTTGAAACTATCCCAGACGTCTTATCAGACGTCTGGTTGTGATCCCAGACGTCTTGTCCGACGTCTGAGCCACCTCCCAGACGTCTTAAAATACGTCTGGGGCACACATTCGTTACATTAATTATGCTTAACTAATGCTAATCTAAGGGTTGATTAGGATAAAATACATTTAGTTAGGTCAGTTTTGTCACATAGGTGTATTTTGTAAATATTGCATAATTTTAGATTTTTCTGCAATTTTTTCCAAACATATATCTGGCACCTTGATGTCTTTGTTATATTATGTTCAAGTACTAGATTTGGAGTAATTTTAAACCTGGAGACTAGACTTTCATGTTTGAGCTCACTTATGTAGAGAGGATAAGCCTATTTATCTGACCTAGCCTATTTAGTAATTAGGTTAGCCCAATTAAGGACTTACATTTTCTTAACCTAGGATTCACTTACCTAACCTAATTAGCGATCTAATTTAGCCAACCATGACCTAATTAATAACCTATTTTGGTTGTCTAAATGAACCCACTTAGATCCTAACAACCCAAAAACAACCTTATTTTATCCTCTCCTTAATCTTAAAGTAGAAAATCTAAATCCTATCCTTTCATTGTAACTTCTCTTAGGACCCTTAGATGCTTATCCTATGGTCTCCATTTAGATCTTATCCTAAGCCTTTTTCCTAATGTACAAAAGTGCATATCCCTTTTGTAAAAATCCTAGTCTTCTATCTTATTCCAACAAAAGAAACCTATTAGATTAGATCCTAGCCTTTGGTTCTAAATCTATTCAATCCTAACCCTTCATCTAAAACCTAGAAACCTCTATAAATAGGACCCCATCCCCCTCCTACTTCTCACCACCTTCTACTTAGCCCTCCTACTTAGTCCACCATCTCACTACCCTTCATTAGCAAGCCTCCACGTCCAATCTCTGCTGCATTCCTGGTGGCCATCCTCCGCTGCTTCTTCCTCATCTTCAAGGCGGTTGCTGCAACAAACCACTCTCCATCACATCTTCTTCTCTTTCTCTAGTTCTAGTAGATTTCTAGTATATATTTTGCTACCTGTTCTAGTTGTAATGTTGACATTATTTCTAGTAGCAATAAAAGTTTAATTTTCATCCATATCATTTGCAAGTCCTACTTCTCATCTCCCTTCTTTATATCATTGTTTGGTTTTAATCTCCTTCTTCTCACCTCTGTCTTTATTATAGTAGTTCATATTTGCTTTACGTTTTGCATTTAGTTAAATAGATTCTACGTCTTCCCATATTCAACCCGAGACTCACTAAAGTTTAGGTATTTTATTTATGTCTCAAAAAAAATTGCACTACAACGAACACTCTTTTTATCTTCGCAATTTTCTTCAAATCATTGCCCCTTTGCCTAAGATCACTCATGTGAAACCCTAACCCTCTCCACTATTGCCCCTCCACCTAAGATCACCAGTGCAAATGAGTGCCAATGGAGAACTACAACAACAAAAGCACAAAAAAGATGCCAACCACAAAGTACTGATTGAAAACCCATATTTCACTAATGATAATTGTTACATTTTGAAGGAATCATTATTTCTTTTTGCAAAAATGAAAGTTTTATGAAAACATGAAAAATCACCGGGGATAGTTTGGATCTTAACAAGCAAACCTAATTTTACAAAAAAGAAAGAAAAAATCGTCAATGATAGTTTTGATCTTAACATGTAAACCTAATTTTACAAAAAAGAAAGAAAAAACCACGAATGAAATCCATATATCATCGGTAAATATCTACTTTTCTCAGGTTTTTTACCTACTACAGGTGATATCTCATATATCACTTGTGATATTCGTGTTAAAGAGTACACCTCCTACTTTGATTTAAGCAAAAAATCATCGGTGGTATTCGTGCTAAAGAGCACACCTCATGCTCTAATTTAGGCAAAAACTTACTAGTAATGTTTGTGCTAAAGAGTAGCTCATAGGCATATGACACCCTTTTAAGCCCAAAAATCATGGGTAATATCTCATATATCATCAATGTATTCATTCTATAAAGCAACTCATGAACTAATAGCACACCCTTTTAAGGACAAAAATAATCAATGATGCCTCATATATCACTGATGATATTCGTACTAAAGAGCACACCTCATGCTCTAATATGGGAAAAAATCATTGATGATATTTGTGCTAAAGAGTAGCTCATAGGCAAATGACACCCTTCTAAGCAAATATCATTGTTGATGATTTTGGAAGTGTTTTATAAACATAATAAGCTTCTTTTTTTTTCACAGGCCTAATGTTGAGATAAGATGCACCATGTCGAGGTTAAGGAAGGCTTCCAATATCGTGAAGAATGATGTCAAGAAAGAGTTTAGAAATACACCATTCATTGTGCTACTTAACTCAACATAGCCAAAGTACAAGGATAACGACTTGCTTTGTGAATTGTCAATCATACAATACTAAAACAAACAAATGTGAACTTAGAGAACTAAGTCTGAAATTCACTCCACATTATGTTGCTAAAATTCTTGGAATGAAGTGTGAGGGAAACAAGTCGGAAATTAATGATGGCATGATAAAGCAAGAAGATAGGCTCAAAATATGGGGGTGGAAAGTCTGATTCGAATAAACTAAAATTGTGGGACATCATGAAGAAACTACATGAAATGAATGATGAGAATGAAAAAAAGAGACACAAAAGAAGAAGCAAGAAAAAGAAGTGAACAAGTTGAAAATGAGATGACGATGTTGGTGTTCATAGTAAGTGGATCCTTCTTACTACTATATGGTGGCTAAGTGATAATAACCTCTATATTTGAAACAAAAGAAGACTTGGAAGCCTTGCATTAGTACTCATGACCACATGTTGTAGTTGGAACCAACTTACCTCCTAAGAAACGCAACAAATTCCTTATCTGCTGCAGTTGGAACCAACATGCCTCCTGAGAAACACAACAAATTCCTTATCCCTACCCAAAACATTTTTAAAGAGTGCTCTTTCTTTGTTGTTGGTGAAGATATCCTTAAGGATGACTAAATCATTTGAGAGGATGTTGGGGATGTGCTCTCTTAGAAGCCTCATACACCCTCGAATCTTAGTCCCACTATCAACTTTCACTAGCTGGAACTTGGAAGCAACATTGCCTCTCTTGTGTACTTGATAGCTTCTTAGGCTTATTCCCCGAAATAGGACTTGCAATAAGCATTTGACCTTGCTGTGGAGCAGCTCCACCTAAGGGGGGAACATTATTCGCTACAAGAAAAGGGTTACTAAATGATCAAGACCACTAAAAACTCATATGAAAATGGGAAAAACTAGGGAAGGGTTCCAATAAGAAGTTCCAAATGTCATCCACTTGTTGCAACTCATTGCTTTCATTACCTAGGAAAGGGTGGCTTTATTGTTCAAAGTAAGACCCTCTTTAGATGCTTGAGATTGTCTGTGATGGGGATCAGGTGCATTCTTTAGGATGATGTTTTCCTTATTGAAGTTGGGAGACATGGCATGCTCACTAGTTGTCACATCCTTACCAACGATGGCATAAATATCGTTGTAGTAAAGATAAGGCTTTTCCCGTATCTTCCGTTGATGACAAGGTAACTGTAATAAGGTTTTAAAAGGAATATAAGATCTCATGATAAAAAAGAAAAAACATCCAACCTAAGAAAGAAACTACAATGAATATTATCACTACTTGTTACCTCATCCCAAACACTCAATGAAAGTGCAATTGATAGCTTGTTCGAGGATCTAAACTTCATATACTCTTACTAAGATGTTGATAATAAAATGAATGTTTTCTCTTAAACTCCTTCCATCGATTTAAAGGTTGAATGTGAGTATAGCCAAGGTTTGTTTTATCAGTGAACTCGGTATTAATTTTAGTCCATGCAATTGAAGTAAAATGGTTGTCCTTTCAACCTCCTAGTAGATTTTTTTTTTGGGTCAAATTATACAATAAAACACAAGTTGTCTCATAATCCTAATTCTTTACTCTAACAACAATAGATGTTAGAGTTGTGTTGGCATCCTTTCTATTTCCCTAGCTCCATTCTACATATAAAAATTATTTTATTTATTACACTTCATTGATTTGGCACTATAATATGGATAATGGGTACAAATTACCAAAGTAGTGTTTATAGAAACATGGCCATTCTAAGAAAAATGGGTAAACATTGTATGCTTCTTAATCAAATGTAACACAATCATTTATTCTGCATGGTAAATGAAATTGGCTAACCTAGTCCAAAGATGATATATGTGGAGTCATCGGCTGTACCCTGCAAACCCTCCACAAGACAAGAAAGAAAAGATTAGCTACTAGTGTTGAAATCACTAGTGATATTCAAAAATCACCAATGATTTTTGAAATAATATCACTAGTGCCGTTTAACAAATTTCTACCCTATACCTTCCTTATCAGAGAAAAGATTAGCTATCTATGTTGAAAGGGAATGAAAAAAGGAGGGGAAATCAAGAAGCTCATGTTGTTACCTTCCTTATTGTCAATATCCTCCCCATCCCCCATTTGATCTTCTAAGAAGATTAAGAGGAGAGTACAAGAATACAAGCATGGCCTATAGGAGGGATTTTATAGGCCTTTCTTGAAGTGAACTTGCTTCTTACCTCCTTCCTAGTTCTGTTGAATATTTTAGATGCATGGAAACTCAAAGATAAACAGTCCATGACATAGACCACATATAGATGTAGGAGTGAAAAGGTTGATAGGAAAGCCTTTTAGCCACCCAAATGTCACAAGTATGTCATGATTGAAAGGAAGATATACATGCTTAGAAACTTAAAAGAAGTAATTGGGGTTTTTAAGTGGCAGAAGACAAGTGTGAAATGATTTGCGAGGAGCTATAGAAGAGATTTTCCTACACACTCCAAAAACAAAAGGAAAAAGCAAAAGGATAAAATGATCGTGACCACCATTAAATTCATCGATAAATAGGTACAATTCTAACAAATACAATAACATGTCTCATCGTGTTATAAATAATAGGAAACATATGAAATTAACGCATATATAAAATAAATAAATAAAAATATGTGTATTTCCAACATTTTTTTATACATAAAAAAATGTTAAATCAAGCAAGTCAAATATGATTTGATAAGATCTAGAATAAAATAAAAAATAAATAACATGCAAAAGTACAAATAAACAAAATGAGAATGGATTATATTCTACTACAATCGAAGCACCCATTAAGAACTTCCCTTAGAGAAGGTATCGCCCCCCACAATACCGATGCGTCGAGGTCTACGAGCTCCTCCCAGGATACGACGATCCACCTTCAAGATTCGACGCACTCCGATTTTGGACATCCTAGAAAACCACCTGAGGAGAACGAAGCCGAGGCAATTTGGTTTTCAACCAAATTTCCGATTGATCTACCAACTGAATGGTTTGATTAACCAAAAACTTCATGTGGATCTCTCAATCTCCTTGTGCAAGATTGACAAAAGTGATTGCAAATTTTTCTACCAATCTTACATCGAATGAATGCACCAAGAAAGAGAGGTAAGAACGAGAGAGTGAGAGAGAGAGAGAGTGTGGAGAGAGCTTTCTGCTCTTGTTGTGTGTCAAATGAGGGCCCCCTCGTGGCCCTTATATAGAGCCCACGACCATATGTTTAAGGAAATTCCTATTTTACGAAAACACGGCAATTGGTCGATCAATTAAGTTCATTGATCGATCAAAACAATTGATCGACCAAACTAAATTCATTAATCGACCGAAATAATTAATCAACCAATTTTATATATTTTGATTAACCAATCTAAGTCAAAATCATGAGATTTAAAATCCGTAGCAAAAGGAATTAAAGTTTCAAGTTCCAAATTGATTCTTACCCAAGCCCAAGCCCGAGCTGGGGTGGGGTGCGCGCACGTGTGTGCGTGGTCCCCAGCCCCACCTCTCACTCTTTGCTACATAAGTCATGGGAGGCAAAAGCCTTTTACACCCACCAACAGGTTTGTTCACTTCTAGTATGGGACTAAAAACCTCTTCCAAATCTCACTAACTTCAACATGAATTCCCACGTCACCATATAACAAATGCATCCCAATTGATGCAGTTAGGCTCTCAAATCTAACAATCCCCCACAAATTCATCGTTGAAATTCAACGATAAATTCGTCGGCTATCACATTCTACTTTCAGTAAAGGTACCTTCCAATTTAAACCCTTACCTGAGTCATTCACCTTCACCACCACAGGAATAAAGTGAAACTAGTCTTGAACTCTAGACCTTTGATGTGGGGTATATAGTGGTGACAATAAAATGAAGTTCTTGGTGATAATCTTCAGGGTTGGTGCTCTTAAAGGCCAGGCACCCTTTCTTGTTTCATGATTGTAATCGAGAAAGATCATATTCCCTTACCTGCGGCCCACAGTAACACTCACATAGGTGGTGCTCTCCAAGAATGCACTGCTCACATCCTGCTATAAAGGCTTGAACCAATTCAGAACCTTTGCTCTTCCTAAATTTGCAGCTTAAGACACTCAGGCTTCCAAGGATTAGACTCAAATGCAAAAGCATTTAACAATGAGTACCAACCAGTTCCCCATACAGCTTGTTATTACCACATTGAACCTACTTTGTAAGATTTCCACTTAGGTTGGGTTGCTACTGCGGGTGAACTCCTAATGGGTCTCAGTCTCATCCCATGCCTAGACTTAATGATTAAAGATCTATCAAGTCCTTTAGTAAATGGATCTGCTGTGTTATCCTTGGATCTTATAAATTCCACAACAATCACTCCTTGAGATACTAAATCCCTTACAGACTTGAGTCTGATTTGGATATGTTTCATTATTTTCTGATTAAACTTTGAACTCCTAATCTTTGTTATATCAGTCATGCTATCACAATGCAAAAATATCGCAGGAATTAGCTTTCCCACCATAGGGATTTTTGTAAGAAGTCCCTTTAGACATTCAACCTCAATTCCAGTGGTGTCTGAAGCACATAGCTCAGCCTCAAAGGTAGACCAGGCTAAAATGGTCAGTTTTGCCAATCGTCAGGAGACTACATCGCCTCCAAGGGTAAAGACAAATCCCGTAACATCATTACTCCCGGAATCCCCTATTTGACTGATCCAACTTGCATCTCTATATCCTTCCAAAACTGAAGGGTATTTACTATAATGCAAATTAAGGGAAACAATTCCCATTAAGTACCTAAGTACTCGGTCTAAGCCATCCCAATGAGTGTGATTAGGATAGCTTGGGTATCTACTCAACTTCGACAGGGAAAAAGAAATATTCGGTCTAGTACACTTAGCCAAATACATCAAGCTTCCTATAATCTGTGAATATCTTAGTTGTGAAATAGGCGTTCCACTTCTGTTCTTATGGAGAGTTTTTGATGAATCAAAAGGAGTGCTTATAGCCTTGCAATCTTCATAGCCAAATTTCTCAAGAACCTTCTCAACATAATGGGATTGAGAAATAGATATCCCCTCTATTGACCGAATCATTTTGAGGCCTAGGATCACATTTGCAACACCCACATCCTTCATCTCAAACTTATTACTCAAGAACAACCTAGTTTCATTCACAATTCTAATGTCTGATCCAAACAATAATATATTATCTACATATAGGCATAGGACAATACACATATCACCCTCAATCATAGAGTAGATACACCTGTCAGATTTGTGACCTACAAAGCCAAAAGATTGTACAGTCTTATCAAACTTTTCATGTCATTGCTTGGGTGCTTGTTTCAAATCATAAAGAAATTTAACAAGCTTGCAAACCTTTTTCTCGTTCCCAGGAGTTACAAATCCCTCAAGCTGATCCATATAGATCTCCTCTTCAAGATTGCCACGAAGAAATGCGATCTTCACGTCCATTTGGTGCATAGTGAGATCATAAATAGAAGCCAATGTAATAAGCATTTGGATAGTAGTTATCCTAGTTACTTGAGAATAAGTATCGAAATAATCGATTTCTTCAATTTGCTTGAACCCCTTAACAACAAGTTTAGCTTTGTATTTTTCAATAGATCCGTCAGGCCTGAGTTTTCTCTCACACACCCACTTGCACCCAATAGTAGAACACCCTGGAGGTAAATCAACCAACTCCCAAGTGTCATTAGAGATGATTGAGTCCATCTCTGTAAAGACCTATCCTGAATTTTAGCCTTTTAAGATGTTTGGTGTGTCAGTTAGACGTCTGGCCAGACGTTTGGACCCCTTCCCGGACGTCTGGAAATTGAAAAATCTGTACACACCTTGTGGTCTGCGCGCAGGCGACGCGCAAACTCTTCTTCTCTCTCCTTCTTCTTTTCCCCTCCGAACCCTAACCACCCGATCCTATAAAAAGAGACCCCCTTCCTCTCTTCTCCACTCCACCACTACCACCACCGCCCACTCCACTGCCATGAGTAAGAGGCATGCGAGAGCGAGAGAGCAAGAGCGAGGAGAAGCAGGTGTGAGGAGGAGAGGACCGAGGTCGCAAGCTTCGTGGAAGCTCGTCAGAGGCTCACATGGCCACCACGGCGCGTGCGGGAGGAGGACGTTGGGGCGTCGTCCCCGACCTTCTGCAGCAGTCGGAGTTGCAGCGGAGTGGAAGAAACCGCGGCGGAGTGCGGCGAGAAGCGCAGGAGCACGGTATTATATTGGAATTTTTCCAGTATCAGACGTCCGGAGTGTCTTCCGGACGACTGGCTGGACATCTGTGAAAGTTCCCTACTTGGAGGGGTGAGATCAGCGTGACAAAAAAATGCGTAATTGAAATATAAACAATCTCACAAATAGTCAATCACAAAATGTACACAGGTATTTTTAGGTGGAAACCCAAACTGGGTGAAAACCACCACCTAACCCTCTCGAGTTAGGATTTTCCGATCAACCAAGTTGATCAAAATCCACTAAACGAATCACTTTAAACGAGGGTGATTCAACCTCAGTACAACCACGCTACAAGTACGAGGGTAGCGTTCCTCAACCCCTTCTCTCCACGAGAAGGATTTTGTCCCACGAAGGAGACGGGAATTCGCAAAGCGAATACCTAACCAAAAGACAAAGATAAAAGAAACAATAGTCCTATAGAGCCAACAAAATAATTAAACCTAGCTTCTATAGGAAATAGGAAACTCCCCTTTGCAAGGAGTGCGTCGCCGATGACGCGGTGCGTGTGCCACGCGAAGGCGCTACGTCGCTCTTGTTAACAACGCCGGGAGAGCGGGTGCGCAACGGTTGATGCTCTCAAGAGAATGGAGTTTGAGCTTGGAGAGCAAGAGAGTCTTTTCTTTGGACACAAAAGGTTTGAAAGTGTATTGCAAGGTGTGTGTCTTAGTGTATATATGTCTCTCTAGGTGTATGTGTTGTGTTTTTATGTTGCAAAGGCTCCCCTCTATTTATAGAGGCCTTAGGAAGGCTTTGGAAGGCTTGGAAAAGCTTCCATAGCCGTTGGGTGCAAAGCCCAAGAGAATCAGGCCGAAATCAGGACAATGATTACATTTGACAGGGTCATCAGACGTCTAACTCTGGCATCAGACGTCTGGAAGGCCACTTTAAGACGTCTGATTTCAAGGTCAGACGTCTGATTCTGTGCGGGTTTCCTCCTGACTTGAATCAGATCTAAACAGGGTTCTTGTGCAAGTCGATCAGACGACATACAGGACGTCTGGCACTATGCCTGGACGTCTGGAAACCAACTTTTACTACGCAATGGATTTGCAACGGCTAGAAAATCTCTGAGAAGAGATTTTGGGTCAGCCGAGGCAAAACGGTCATTTATCAGACGTTTGAAAGGTCCTATGGACGTCTGATAAGGCTCTAACGGTCATAATCTTCAGTGTTTTCTAAGCCAGCCAACGGTCCACTGATTGGACGTCTGGCAAAGTCATCAGACGTCTCCTAAGACGTCTGGTCTAAGGTCTGGACGTCTGAATTTATCAGACAGAACAAACTATGTCCAGCCTAACAGTTATCAGACGTCTGAAACAACAGTCAGACGTCTTAAAATTCTTTACCAGACGTCTGATTTGTGAATTAGACGTCTGTAAAGTCTGTTTTAACCCTATATTGGTTTTCTAAGTGTTCTACAGAAAACCTAAGTATCCTAGGGTTGTGCCGGTGTTCCTAGGACTACTGTTAGGGTACTTTGAAGCTCTTTAACATGAAATATCTAAGGAAATAAAGAGCAACAAAAGAAATGAAAAATACAACAAGTACAAAAGAAGGAATCTATCCTATTCTTCTTTTCCTTCCAGCTTCAATCTGTCGCTCCACGCGAACCTCCTCTGTTTTCCGTCAAGCTCCTCCAATCCGTCCTGGATGCGAGCTCGAGTTCCGTCTAAACACGTCTTCATTTGCAATTGACCTGAAATCTACGACTCAAATTGCAAATGTTAAATAACACGTGTTTTGTTATCATCAAAACAAATGATCGTGGTGCTCTAGCACCAACAATCTGGTGTCGACACCATACGTCTAAAAGCAAGTGTATCGCGAAGGTACGTCTTCCTCGCGGTTATGGCCATGCAGGCCGCACCACAGTTGAGTTGTTTGGGCTAAAAGTGGTGTGTTGCTCTGTTGTGCGCAGGAGCAGCTTTGGGAAGGTGTGCGGCACGCCTTTCCACGTGCTTTCGGATGTTTGGACAGCTTACCAGATGACCGGAGACGTTCCTAGCTGACCGGAGGACTGGTCAGACGTCTGAAACTGTTTTCAGACGATTGCAGAGGAGTCCTGGACGTTTGAGGTCACTGCAGGAGCTTGAGGTGAGTCTCTGTGACTTTTAAGACGTCTGGACTTGTTTCCAGACGTCTGATTTGGGTCTGCAGATGAGTTTTTGACCCGTTTGGGGTCTCATCGGGATCCATTTTACTCAAACAAAGTATCTGTGGTTTCCTTGTGAATTCCTCTACATATTAGAAGCATTTATACACTGTTCTGAATCTTTCGCTGTGGTGTGTTTCTTGGTATAGGACTTCGACCTGTTGCGTGCCTGGGGCTTGCAGAGCCACGTGGGCCTGTAGTTCGAGCCCCCAGTACTCCCGGATTGTCTGGTAGAGTGGTCCAACCCTGTTCTACTTATAAAATACGAATGCATCTATGAAAATTAGACAACTGGAAACCTAGGATGTGGAATGAACCCTAGGACAAGAAATGGTTGAACCGCTTGTTTACGTGATTGAAATTATACTTATAAATGAATGAGCTAAATTGTTAGCATTTGCCTGTTAATGAATATGAGCTACCTGAGCTAACTAAACAGTTACCTGTAATATCACTTATTGCATGTGTTAAATTATGGAAATATGAGCTGCATGTGTATAAACGAGAACCGAATTGTGAATGATGAAACCTGGATTGGAATAATATGATGAACATGAGCATGAACCCTATGGGGGGTTAGGAGTAGAGCTCCTGTGGATAAATGGAAAAGCTTGAAATGTGGATGGGAAGTGTTCTGGCCCTTGACTACGTGGTACCAAGGAGAGTGACTGTCCCCTTTTTAGTGTAGAGTAGAGATAGCCGCCCTTGGGTTGGGACCCGGGGTTATGATTGACCACTCTACATCGACTTCTGTTGGCCCTCCCGTACACGGTACCGAGACAAGCTAGCAGTGTAGGGAGGGAGCTAGCCACCCCACACGGCCCGAGGTTCAGCTAGCTCCCTACACCGACTTGTTAGGCCCTCTGGGCAAATCGGGGTAGTCAGACGAGGGTACGCGAACTGTGGAGGAGCGAGACCCATGTTTGGTTCTGAGGAGTTAGACCCCTGTTTCTGAAAAGGCTAGGCCCTATACTGTTCTGTGTTGTACTTTGGGCATACCCTCTAGCAGAAACGACTGACCGCGTGCCGGTGTGGGGTAGCTACCCGTGCGCTTATCACGCGTGCCGTAGTCACCGTTACATCTGTCAGTGACCTCAGGGTTGTTGACTGAGTGTAGGACTACCACGGGGGACTCTCCCAGCCAGGAGAGCACCACATGTACCTTCTACCCTTCGGAAAAGACTGCAATCAAGATCGTTCCCACGAGGAACATGCAAGATCAAAAAAGAAATTTAAAGGTAAACTAATGGGGTGAAAAGAAATTACCTGTAAAATAAATAACTTGAAAAGGACAAATATACCTGTTAGTTTTTATAGCTTTAGATAGTTTGGTTACCACTCTACTCAGCGTTCGATGACTCCGTTTTCTCATAACTCTGTTCAAGTCCAGGAGTTGAGCAGCTCGAGCTACCGGCTGCAGAGGGTGCTGGGCCCAGTTGTAACGACCCGATTCCCGAGTCCCTACGAGACACGAAAACCGGACCGACTCGACTAATCCCAAGACCTAGTCGTCCAACGAGGAAGTAACCAAAAGAGCAGTAAAATAAACCACATTCAGCATGAATATAACTAGCAGTAACAAAATACAGCAGTAAGAAAATGAACCACTACAGTATATACCACCACAACAGTAGAACAACATTTATAACATAACAAGAACTACGAGTAAAGAAAAGTACAGAGAGTAACAAGAACTACTAACTACAGTAGAACAAAAAGGGCACAAAAGAACAGTGGTAACTCTACTGGACCCTACTTGGCCAAGCGTCCTCTGCAGCCGCTGACCCTGGCTGCTCAACACCTGGTCCTGTAAAGTAACTAGTGTAACACGTCAGCGAAACGCTAGTAGAGTGGCAGCTAAACTAAAGAAGCAATAAAGTGTACAGTAGCTGTTTTATTTTCTTTCTTCCTTTATTTAAGTCTTTCTATTGTTTCACAATTTATCTATTTCTCAGATCATTCACTTGATCTCGAATGTTCCTCGTGGGAACGATCTTGATTGCAGTCTTTTCCGAAGAGTAGAAGTAACACGTGGTGCTCTCCTGGTTGGGAGAGTCCCCCGTGGTGATCCTACTCTCAGTCAACCACCCCAAGGTCACTGACAGACGTAATGGTGACTACGGTACGCGCGGTAAACGCACGGGTAGCTACCCCGCACTGGCACGCGGTCAGTCGTTTCCGTTAACGGGTGCGCCCAAAGCACAGCACGGAACCAGTATAGGGAAGAGCCCTCTCAGTAACAGGGGTCCAACCCCTCCACAGTAACCAAATAGGGGCCTTGCCCCTCCATAGTCCGCTCACCCTCGCCTGACTACCCTGGTTTGCCCAGTGGGCCTAACAAGTCGGTGTAGGTGAGCTAGTAGAACCCCAGGGCCTGTGGGGTAGCTAGTACTCGCCCTACACTAATAGCTCTCCTCAGTACTGTGCACACGAGGGCCAACAAGTCGGTACAAAGTGGCCAGACCTAACCCCGGGTCCCTGGGGCGGCTGGCTCCGCTTTACACTAAGCGGGTAACAGGTGCTTCCCCTGGTACTACGTACCCAAGAGACAACTCGCCTCCACATCTTTCCTTCTCAGTTCCATTTCATTCTCTTTCTAGGAGTTCTACTCCTAACTCCCCATAAGGTTCCAGCTCTTTTAACTCAACACATTCAGGTTTCACGTTCATACAACCCATATTCTCAATCATGTTCATTTACTCATAACAGGCAACTGTTAAATCAATTTACAGGCAGCTATTATTTCCTTTCCACAGTTTCCAATACTGCAATATCTATATTCATTTTACTAGTTTTCCAGTCCTAGGATTCATGCCGTACCCTAGGATCTATCATTCAATCTAGTTTTCCAGCCCTAGGATTCATGCAATACCCTAGGATCTATCATTCAATCTGGTTTCTCATTCCTAGGATTCATGCAATGCCCTAGGTTCTATTAATTGTTCCATAATTGTAACAAATTATGTTAATAATTTCTAAAGCCACTCTACCAGCTACAACGGGAGTACTGGGGGCGTGGTCGGAAATCCTGCGCGCCTCCGCAACCCTTGAGACTGCAATGAAACTGGGTCCTAACACAAGGATCAAACACAAGGAGTTTCTCAGAACATTATATAATTACTGTAGACGGGTAGAGGATTTTATTTCGAAAAGAACACAACTCAAAATACGGAAAACGGACTCCGAACGGGCCCTAAACGGGTCGAAAACGACAAACCGTCCAAAATCAGACGTCTGGAACCTCTTCCAGACGTCTTAAAATGTGGGTCAAATGGTACCTTTGTTCTGCATAGTCTCTCAGACGTCCAGAAGCCTGCGGGGGCGTCTGGCCAAGTTCCCAAACGTCCGATGGCCACCCCGGACGTCTGGAAGTCCTTCCCGTCGTCTGGCACTGCGGCCAGACGTCTGATTCGCGTTGGATGGCGAATCTCAGAACCTGCACGTACCCACTCCTCGTGTTCAGTACGAACGGTCGCAGAAAAGGAAGAAGGACGAAAACAACTTACTTGCCAGACGTCTGGACGGTCCTCCAAACGTCTTCACCGTCGTCTGGTTGGAAGTCCAGACGTCTGATTCTGGAAAAATTTCCAGAATTAGAGCTCGACTCGCTCTCCGCCCGCGACGCACAGCCGTCGCGCCTCTTCCACCCGCTGCTCGATCTGTAGCAGCCCTCCCGCGATGCTCCACGCCCGCGGCTCCCCCGCCGGGCGGCTCTAGTTGCCCCGGCAAGCTCGAGCCCTCATGGTCGGGCGTCTCCTCCCTCGCGCAACACCTCCTCCCGCAACTCGCTCGCGCTCGCACTCTTGCACCGGCTGGAAGAAGAAGAAGGAAGCGGAGGAGATGAGAGTGAGGGAGAGGGCGAGGGCCTTATAAGGCCGCGCAAGGAGAGAGAGAGAGAGCGCAGTCTGCGTCTGCAGGAGGAGAGTGGGAAAAAGAGGCGTTCGCAGGTCTGCGCGCGCAGCCGCGCAGACGCAATTGTGCATGGCACAGAAATTAAATCCCAGACTTCTGGAAGGTCAGACGTCTGGGCCACCTCCCAGACGTCTTAAAAAGGCATCTTGAAAGCGTGTTCGTAACACCAGTCGAGCCCAGCCGTAGTTTTCCGTACTTTTGTTGTACTCTCTTTTCTGCCATAGAGAGTTTCAGACTTTTGCTTATTGTTCCTGTACTGTTGCTTTTGTTCTACTTTCCTGTTGTTGTGGTGGTATGTACTGAACTAGCAACTTTACTTTCCTTTACTGCTTGTATGCTTTTACTGTTAGTTACATTGCATAGTGAATGTTGTTTATTTTACTGCTTTTTTATTATTTCTTGTTGGACGACTGGGTCTTGGGATTAGTCGAGGCGAATCGGTCTCAGGTCTTGTAGGGATTCGGGAATCGGGTCTTAATAATCTCACTCTTAATGACATCTTTTCAGTGCTTAGCTTCAGAAGAAGCCATAGCATCACGATAAGTGGTGGGATCACCCTCGATTTGGTAAGTAATAAAATTACTTCCCAAATCTTAGGTAATTCTTGGTCTTTTGCTTCTCCTAGGTTTAGACTCTTCTACTTAATTAGGTTCAAAACGAGAAGAGCTAGCCCCCACATTAGACATCCTTTCCACTTGATTACGAATAGAAGTAGATGTGGTGGATAGATCATCTAAGGTCACATTTTGAGGTAATCCAGACTTCATAGGGAAGACATCCTCAAAAAATGCATCATCACGAAGCTTAACAATAGTATTGACATCTATGCCTGAAATATCAGATTTTATAATTATCAGAGTGATTCTAGATTGGAGTTTTAAAATGTGTCTCGTTGTAGTAATGTCTCCTAAATAGTTCTCTCAACAAATACAATTTATAACTCGAATATCTAAAAGAAGTCCAAGGTCGAACGCATGGAGCAAATATGGAATTTATGCACTAATTTTCAATTAAAATATAAATGAGCACAATGAATGAAGCATTATAAAGATATTTTAATGAATACTGATCTATCACATTAAATATTCCATGAAGCTCAATGTATCTCGAGATAAAAAGAAAAAGCCAAAAGTGGTGATTTAAATCACCAACTAAGCCCTCTAAGTATGCATCACAAATATCACAGTTAAACCAAATAATTCAATAGTAATCAGATGCCTGCCTCTCAAGTCAGACGACTTAAATGTCGCCTGCTATAGTGTTTTTCTTCAAGGCTTTCTTCTATTCTCCTCTTCCTTTAGCCTCTTCTTCTTCCACCTTTCCTTTTCTTCTTCACGTCTCTTCTTCTTCTCAAGTCTTCTTGTTCTTCTTTTGCCTTTAGCTCCCTCTCATGCACAAGGGGAACTCACCTTCTCAGCGACTAAGCGTCGCTCAAAGCCTTTAGGAGCAAAACCCTCCCCTTCCCCGCTCTTTCTTTCTTTCCTTCCTTTCCTTTCCTCAGATAACCGGTCTTAATCGGGTATTTGGGTTGAACTGTAATCGGGTCCAGGCTCACCGGGGGTGGTGATGAGTGAGGAGTGACATAGGTGGGTCGAGCATGTGTAGGTTGAAGGGACCTCACCCCTAAGTGTTTGAGGGGATAAAGCCTTAGTAGAAATCCAATTTATGCAGCTGTAGCACGTCCAATTTCCACGATGTGGGACTAAATCCCACTCTTCTTTCATGTGCACCTGCAGCAAGGAAGCTTCTCCAATTGGGGTAGCTGCTGAGGTTGGTGCCCCCAGTCAAGGACCTGGGAATGGTCCTGAGGCTTGTCCGCGTGTCCTGCAGTGAAGACCTGGGGCTTGCGTGGCCTTGAACATGAAGAACAATGTTGGAGGGATGACGCAGCAGCAGAGCTTTGATGTGATACCTGAAACACAAAGTACGGGCTAAAAGCCCCGGTTAAAAGGCTCAGGAGGATCGCTGTAGGGCATGGAATGTGATGGTGGCGTCCGTGGATTGTTTTGTGCGTGGATGAGGGCGGACGGTGACGAAATGAAGGTGTGTAGGTGGGTTGGTCGACAGGTGATTTGGGTGGTCGGGAGGATGAAATAGGAGAGGGGTTTTGTTCGTGGTGATGCGGTGAAGGTTGTGGAGTAGGTGGCGAGGTGGTTGGATGTGTGTGGTGAGTGGAAAACCTCGCCAGAGAGGTGGCCGGAGCGGAGGAAGAAGGTGGTGATTGGCAGCGTCGAGGGTTTGTTTTTGGGTTTTGGATATAGGGAATTAACCTAAGACTCTAAAGGAACCTAACTAACCTACTCTAATTGGACTAAAGGGGGTAGGGTTTCCTACGCCGGTGGTACGCCGGACGTGGAGGAGATGAAATCTTCGGTGGGGGAGAAACAACGAGGAAGATGTGGAAGAAGACCCTCGCTGGTATTGCGAGTGGCGAAAGTGCCTGAGGAAGATGAATCGACCGACTATGGTCTGTGGTGGTCGATGAAGAAGGAGGACGGAGGAGCTCGCAGGAGCTTGCGGAGAGTTTAGCTGGAGAGAGGGGAAGAAGGTGGGGAACCAGTCCAAACCAAGCTAAGGATGACGACCTTGCATTGGGGGTTCATTTATAGGGCTCAAAGTCGACTTTTAAGCTTGGAAACCAACCTTGAAAGCTCAAATTCATGGAATAGATTTAGGACTTCCAAGAGTTCACATGAACTCTTGAACGAAAATTGGAAGTTAATATCGGTCTCAGATTTAAGAGTAACTCTTTATGAATCTCCCTTCTAATTTTGAAAGGGATTGCCGTGAAATGAGGGAGTAATCCCTGATTGAAGGTCGCCAGTGTTGGGTTTAATAGTTTTGAAGGCGGAGGGGACCTGTTGGTGAAGAAGCTGATGAAGTTAGGGGGGTATTTGCAATGATTTCAAAAGTTAGGGTCATATGTGTGAGAGAAAAGAGTCAGATTGGACTGGAATGCAGATTAGGTCAATATGATCTCTGATTAGACCCAAATTTTGGTACAAACTTACTTTACCCAAGGAATGTTACGGTGAAGTCGGATTTATGTTTTGACAAAGTTTGACTAGGTAATTTGCATTAAAACCCAAATTAGGGTAACTATCTGTCTGAGACTCTATTTTAGGTCAAAATGGGTTTCAATGGTCAAATCAAAGGTATCAAACCTTTGATTTGATTTTTTTTATGATTTTTAGAAGGTTTATGTGAATTTTACCCTGACCAAAATCTCAGTTAATTAAGCGAGTCTGTTTTTAGGGTTTTAGGTGTCTATTAATTCTTGAAATGCGCAACCCATTTTGTTTTGCATGAACCTACTTATTAGACATTTATGAACATTTGACCTTTAATTAACTCTTGAGAAATCCCATGATTGCTCTGCATTTAAGATATTCTATTACAGCTGCAGATTTACCCCTATTTTAATGAATTTCTCTGAGAATGGATTTGTAGTGAATTACAGTCTTCTAACGGTTATGAAGAAGCATTATCAATGAATTCAGAATAATTAAAGCTAGATATAGCTTATGATGATGTTATCATTAATAACAAAAAATCTATTGGCATAGATATTATCAACGTAACCCAGAAAGACTGCATCAACTGTCTTAGGTCCAAGCTTCTTCCTCGTGTTCTGGGACAACCACTTTTGCAAGGCAGCCTCACACTTAAGGTATTTCAAACTTGGTTTCCTGTTTCTCCAAATCTCAAATGAACTACTTTCCTTATGCTTGAGGGGAACTCTATTCAGAATATGGCATACCATATTCAAAGCTTCCCCCATATGTTAGTAAGCAATCCTGAGCTTTGCAAGAGGGCGTCATCATGTCAGTTAGGATCCTATTCTTTCGCATTGCTATCCCATTAGATTGAATGGAATATGGGGCCGTCACTTCATAAACTATACCAAAAGCTTGTCATTGTTTATCAAATAAATTGGACATATATTCCCCTCCTTTATCTAACCTCAGTCTCTTAAGAGTTTTCTCAGTTTGGATTTTTGCTTCTTTCTTAAAGATGAGGAATTTACTTAGTCAACATATATCCGTGTGCACCAAATCTAGAACCTCAGTATCTCTAATAATAGAGAAAAAATGTTTCCTAGTTTATTTAGCTTGCACACATTTCTCGCATTTGTTAGTTTTATTTATAGTGTGTTCATGAATCACATCTAATTTCATCATTCTTTTTGAAGAATTGAAATTTACATGACCCAATCTACCATACCATATATCACAAGACTCAATATTACTGCAAACAGATTAAATCGAATGAAAACTAACATTATTTAGAGCATTTCTAGATGATACATCCACATCACATCTCACTCTAAATAATAGATCAAAATCTGCTAAATACCATTTTCCATAAAATATTTTATGTCTCAATATAACAACTTTATTACAATTAAAATTTAACTCAAAACCCTCCCTAACTAACATGGAACTAGAAAGAACATTCTTTTTCACAGTAGGAGCGTGCAACACGCTACGCATTGTCCAGACTGGCCTCGAGGAAAACCTCCAGTCCATGCATCCGAATCCCAACACCTTGGTTGCAGAGTCGTTCCCCATCTTCACAATCCTGCTATTGCAAGTCTGGTAGGAAGAAAAGAACGATCTATTAATACAAATAGGTATATTGGTTCCAGTATCCACGAGCCATTCAGTAGGATCTTGAATAACATAGAGTTCAGGTTTTATTGAGACATACCCATCGCTAACCTCGACCTCCTCGATGATCACATTCACCTGAAGATTCCCATCTGTGGTCTTTTGCTGAGCTTTATTAGAAGGACAATCCTTTTTCCAATGCCTAATCTGCCCACAGTGTCAACATGGTTTGTTCTTGAATTTCTTCTGGATCTTGGGTTTGGCCTTGATTTTGTTTTTATTGTTCTTATTTTTATTCTTCTTGCTCTTAGATGTCATGACATTAAGTTTAAACTCCACAGGCATTACATGTTTTTGTTTTCTATGCTCTTCCTCAATAGTAATGGCTATCATCAAATAATCTAGAGAAATCTTTCCCTTCTTATGCTTGAGAGTCATCCCGAAGTCCTCCCAAGATTTAAGAAATTTCTCAATGATAGACATAATTTGAAACTTTTCAGGAAGCTTCATTTTAGCCTCTGCTAAACCATGGAGCAATAGCAAAAATTTGTGTACCTGCTCTGATACTGATTTACTCTTAGCCATTTGGAATTTAAGGAATTTTGTGACAGAGTATTCTTCAATACCAAAGTCTTTGGTATTATAGTTATTGTCCAACTCCTCCCATAGTCAATTTGCAGTGGACGTGGATGTGCTGTACACATCAAACAGCACATTGGACATTGCCAATAAGATACAACCATGACAAATACAGTTGCACTCAATCCACACATCAACCGCCTTTTGGCCTTTAGGAGTGGATTTTTCCTTATCTAAAATCGGGCAATCGGTTTCCAACACCGAGATCATACCAATGGTGGTCAACCAAATTCTCATGCGTTGTTGCCAACGCTTGAAATTTTGCCCACCAAATTTCTCAGGCATACCAGATAAGTCTACACGTGATTTAAAGTTATTTCCGACATCCCAAATATTTTAGATCTAAGCGTTATCTTCTCTAAGATTGTTAATATCAACGCATATATGAAATAAATAAATAAAAACATATGCGTTTCCAACGTTTTCGCATAGATAAAAAATATTAAATCAAGTAAGTCAAACATGATTTGGCAAGATCTAAAATAAAATAAAGAATAAATAATATGCAATAACACAAATAAATAAAACGAGAAGGGATTAGATTTTACTTCAATCGAAGCACCGATTAAGGACTTCTCTTAGAGAAGGTATTGCTCCTTATAATACCGGTGCATTGGAGTTTGACGAACTCCTCCCAGGATATGACAATCCACCTCCAAGATTTAGTGCACTTCGATCTTGGACGTCCTCGAAAACCACCTCAGGAGAACGAAGCCGAGACTTCCAACCAAATTCCCGATTGATCTACCAACTAAATTGTTTGATCAACAAAAAATTTCTCGTGGATTTTTCAATCTCCTTGTGCAAGATCGACAAAAGTAATTGGAGATTTTTCTATTAATCGCATGTCGAATGAACGCACTAAGAAAGAGACAAGAATGAGAGGGAGAGGGAGAGAGCTTTCTACTCTTGTTGTGTGTCAAATGAGAGTCCCTCGTGGCCTTTATATGGAGCTCACGACCAAATGTTTAAGGAAATTCTTGTTTTATGGAAACATGACAATTAGTGGATTAATTAAGTTCATTGATCGACTAAAACAATTTGATCGATCAAACTTCACCAATTGATTTAACAAACCAATTGATCAACCAAAATAATTGGTCGAATTTTATATATTTTGATCGACCAATATAGGTCAAAATCGTGAGATTAAAAATCCGTAACAAAAGGAGTTAAAATTCTAAATTGATTCTCACCCGAATCCGAGCTGGAGCTGGGGCAGAGCGGGGCACGCGTACGTGCGACCGTGGTCCCCAACCCTACATCTCATTTTTTACTACATAAGCCATAGAAGGCAAAAGTATTTTACACCGACTAAGATGTTTGTCTACTTCCAGTATGAGACTAAAAACATTTCACAAATCTCATTGACTTTAACATAAATTGCTACGTCATTATATAACAAATGCATCCTAATTGGTACAATTAGGCTCTAAAATCTAACACCCAAATGTCACAAGTATGTCATGATCGAAAGGAAGATGTACACGGTTAGAAACTTAGAACTAAGTGACGTTTTTAAGTGGAAGAAGACAAGTATGAAATGATTTGCAAGGTGCTATAGAAGAGATTTTCCTGCACACTCCAAAAATGAAAAGAAAAAGCAGAAGGATAAAATGATCGTGAGCACCATTAAATTCATCGATAAATAGGTACAATTCCAACAAATACTATAACACGTCTCATCACATTCAATAGGAAACATAACTCAAACCAATCGACAAATTTTGAATGCGAGCAATACATCTCTACAATGATTCCAACCATTCACCGAATAACACACACCTCCAACCTTCTTCTTGACAAGCTTAAGTGCCACTGTAAGACAAGCAATGGCCACTTTCTTCTATTATTGCTAGGTTTTGAAGAAGAGGGGAAGGGAAAGACCACCAAGATAACAGGGAGGTGAGGTGGTGGCGGGCGGGGGGGGGGGGAGGTGGGGGCGGTGAGGGTGCCGCGATTTGTCACATTTGGGATAATGACATTGGGATTTCCCGTGAGTTAATTCTCGTTTCAACCAAATCGCGGAATGAGATTTACCTTAGGATTTTGATGCCTATCTCGAGAACCAAGGGTGAGACATCCCTCTTATCCCGAAAACCAAATAAAGCCTGGGCGAACTCTAGCCTGCCCCCGTTAGGCCTCCAATCCCAGCAATGCTCCGAATCATTCGTTATCAATCCAGAATGGAAGCCTGGTGGTCAAGAGTCTACAGCCAATGGATGCAGTTCCGCCCGCCAAGATCTCTTCCTCAAGTGCTCCGTGATTCGATGGGTGTGGGCCCCCACATCATCCCCGCTAAAACCCTCCCTGCAACAACCCCACCCTCACCCACCTCCACCGTTAGGAGAGCACAGCGCCTCTGTTCCCATTGCCACGAAAGCGCGGGCACTCCTCTGCTTTCCCGCCCGTTCTCGTTTCCCTCCCCGCCGTCCCCAACCTTGGGAAACCCTTCCTCGCTAGGGTTTTCCTTCCGCTTCCTCTCCACGCGGATCCATGGCGGAGCCCCCGACAAAGCGCGCGAGGGTTAACCATCTCAGGTACCACTCCCTTCCGCACCCGCAATCCCCCCACCCACCTCTGTGATGAACCCCCATCATGCGATCCCTCGTGCATCACCAGGGGAGGAGGGAGAGACGACTACTTGCTCGGGAACATCGTCGAGATCGAGCTCCGCAACTTCATGACCTACGACTACCTCCGGTGCGAGCCCGCGCCCCGCCTCAACCTCGTCATCGGCCCCAACGGCTCCGGAAAGAGCTCGCTTGTGTGCGCCATCGCCCTCGGCCTTGGCGGGGATCCTCAGGTTGGCGATGCATCGTTTTGATTTTCTTTTTATTAGTATTTGAATTGGGAGGAGGGGGGGTCAACGTGGTTGTTATCGTGCTGGATGGTGTGTGGAATTCAGATTCTTGGGAGGGCTTCGAGCATTGGGGCGTTTGTGAAGCGCGGGGAGGACTCCGGGTACGTGAAGATATCGCTGAAGGGGAGCACGACGGGGGAGACGATAACGATCATGAGGAAGATCGATACGCAGAACAAGTCCGATTGGTTGCTGAATGGTACTTCCCCTTGTTAGAAGGCCGATTTTGTTATATATCCGCTGTGTTTTTGCTGATAAAGAAACTTTCTCTTCTCTTACTGATCCGTGTTTTCCTTTGCTATTTAATGCCTTTGATTAGCAACCCCCTTCTGATTTTAGTTACAAGTTTGGAATTTGGTGTTAATTGGCACGAGCAAATAATCTGAGTAGAAAGGGAAGCTGGATGATTTTTGAGTGATGTGAAGGTGCTAGAGTTTGATCAGATAGTGAAAGACCACATTCAGAGTGTGTACTGTATGAAAAATGAGCTGATAATTTAGAAAAGAGCAACACTCAATCATTTGTTGCAACCGTTTCATTTGGCTGCATTAGTATATTATTATTATTATTATTATTTGAAAAGGTTGGCTGCATTAGTTTAAATAATCTGCTTGAGCTTATATAAATGGTGTAAAGGCATTTTCCTTGAGTGACATTATTTGGACCCCATTTCCCAGGTGCCACTCCATTAGCAGAAAATTGAAATTGTGTTAGAACTTCATGCAGGAACTTGTACAGTCAGTGCTAGAAATGGGAAAAAGATTACGACAGTGATTCTTCAGAGAGCATTAGTTTTGCATTTTTTTTTTCCATCCATGTTTTGAAATTCTCTTTCCTTGATAGTTTCAGCAAAAAAGTAGGGTGCCAATCTAAGGGTAAAGTTGACTTTGGAAAGGGCTAGATGTCAGACTTAAAGGCTTTATACATTACTGCATGCAGCTTAGCACTGCACATGGTTATTGTGCTATAAAAGTCTGGTTTTGGATCTGTATTTTTGGCCTGTAGAGGTTATGTTTGCTTTATTTAATTTTTCTTTTTGTCTTTTAATTTGCTTGTAAAGGGGAAAAAAATAGATGTAATGACTAAAGCATCTGTTTTTCAGGTGCATTGGTGCCCAAACGGGATGTCATTGAAGTTATTAGGAAGTTCAATATACAAATCAACAACTTGACCCAGGTATGAAGTGAAGATGTGCTCCTAAATATGCAGCATTTTTTTTAAAGGTACTTTGAATAAATATCATGCTAGAAAGACTTTGGGTTTGCGCAATGCAGATTTGAGAGGAGCATGAAGGTTAATCTTTGTAATATTGATTAAAAGACAACTCCACAGTGAACACTCAGGACACATTTTACTTTATACTTAAGGGAGTAAAGTCATGATAGACTATGAAAAAATATAACCAAGCTATAATCAAGTGATGATGTTAGGCAGGAGGTCAAGTGGAAGGGAGAAGGTAATTTGAACAAGGAAATGCAAATGTGGATATAAAGAGCCAGAGGAGAATTCTGCTTTAGATTGTAACTGTCGAGGAGATTATACAGTAACGCATGAAACTTGGGCTTATTGAGTTCATTCCCATTCTTGAATCTGATTTGTACTTGGTCATTTGTGATGCTCTATTGTTGTCTTTTATTTAGAGATACATGGCTTAGAGATAGGGTCCTTACCTGATGACAGCATGTTGTTGGTAGAGTTGGAGTTAGTATGGTTAGTTCCTTCATTCCTTTTTTTCCTAAATTCTTCTTCTTTTTGACCTGTGCAATAGCAATTGAATGGTTATGGTTGTTGCAGACAGTGACTATTAAATGGGTAAATGTATCAGGAGGGGGATCCTTATGTGCTTATGCACACATCTTTGTACTCTTCCGTTGACGTGTATTACCTAAGGTACTTTCCCATGAGTGGGGGGGAGATTCCTTGTGAACCTTGATATTTCATGAGACTTTTGCTTTCTATTTTCTGATTTCTTCTTGGTGTTATAATGGTTCACTACCATCTAAATCTGCGATCAGAAAGTATTCTCATGAGAAGATCCTGCCCAAGTTTTCTTGTTGCATCTTAGTCAAGAACTACCTAAATTTCTATTTTGTTTCATTGCTGGAGATCTCTACTTTGATTGTGCTTTGTGAACAATCTCACTTTATTCTAGTGGCAGTGACGTCTTTTAAAGATTAAGAGCAATCACTGTATGCTGGGAAATAACATTTAGATCCTGCTTGGTTGTGACCTTTGTAAGATTGCTCGGGGACTTGTTTCTCCTTAGTGTTTGTTAGAGGGAATTGCAAAATTGATATTTGGTCGAGTTATAGTCAGGTGTAGTAGACTGTCTACTAGGCTCCGATATTTGGTAACATCCTCATATAGGGGGTCATCCTCATCTGTGCATGGAACTACTGTGTCTCAATAGGAATGCCAGACAGCTTAGCTCCAAGAAGACTAGCCTCCCCTAGTATCTATAATCAAGGTTCAAAATATTAATTTTAACATCGTGTCGATGAAATTCTAAGTATGCATTTCGTGGGCATGTTGAGGGCACGCCGTGAAAATGTTTATTTTTCGATGGGCATGTCGAGGGCATGCCGTTCAAAATGACAGAAGCAGTCAATTTCAAAAAAATCAAATATTGATTATGTAACAATAAGAGTATTTCACTGTGACCATAATACCCAAGAGTTTAAGTACCGATATCGTATCAACAACTCAAAAAAAGGATATATTGAGGCCCAGAATTGCTAAAAAAGGTGCAATTATGTGTGTGTTTCAAATTTCCTTCTCGGCTGGATTCTTTCCTAGTAGTGTTGGTGTTTCGAATTTCCCTCCTAGCAGTTCAAATTTCCCCCTCACTAGACATTGGTGGCATGTTGACCATACCGTTGGCATGTCGACGAAATGGTCGGCATGCCGCTAGCATCCCTGCATTTCTACACCATGTGCATATCGGTAAGGAGATTTTTCAAAAATAGCCTTGCCGAAGGCATTTGAATCATTGTTTGTAATGTGTACTGCCTTTGTGATAAGGATGAATATGATCCTTGTTGAACAATCTCAATCCCAATGAAATGCCCTAGATCACCAAGATCCTTATTCACAAAGGTAGACTATAGAAATGCCTTGGCCTGATTGATGCTTTTTTCATCATCATCTGTTAAAATCATGTTTCTACATAAATTGCTAGGACTACAACTCTGCCAGCAGATGCGTCACCAGTCCTCCGAAGAAAAATAGAATGATATGAAGATGACCTCTGGAATCTAATCTCTTGGATCTCTGAACTAAGGCACTCAAAGCACGCGCCCTTGAGCTTGGCTTCAGTCCATGGATGGCCTTCCTCAGATGACAAACATGCTCCCCTTGCATGTCATATCTTAGTGGCTATCTTATATAACCTCTCTTAAATCACCATATAAAAAAGCATTTTTGATATCCAGCTGGTATAATGGCCATCCTCGATTAATTGTTACAAAAATGATGTTCCTAATAGATGAGATACATGCAATTGAAGAGAATGTCTCCATGTAGTCAATGCCATTGGTCTGCTCGAAACATCTGGCAACCAATCAGGCTTTGTATCTGTCAATGGTGCTATCCACCTGATATTTGATGGTGTAGACTTGACAACAATCCATCATTGTAGCATTGGGAGGGCATGGCACTAGTTCCCACGTCCCCTTAGATTGAAGTGCCTGCATTTCCTCATTCATGGTAGCATGCCATTTGGGATCCTGGAGGGCTGAGAGAAGTCTCTGGGGACAATTGTAGTAGTGATAGTAAAGGCAAATTGTTTGATCTCCCCCTCCAAATGAGAAGCTCTAGTGTAATGAGACATAAGATGCAGTGTGCAGGATTGACTTGGCTTTCTCAATGCAATTGGCCTCTCATCATTAGAATTAGACTCATCTGGAGCAACAGAAGTAGAGGTAGGAGAGGAACCATGAACTTGAGGAGCAATAGGAAGAGCAGCTGGGCACCAGTGATGGACTTAGGTCTCCATGGGAGCCAACTCAATATTAACACTCTCCTTGGAGTAGTATGGTACTTTCTCAAAGAAGGTCACATTTCTCAAAGAAGGTCACATTTGTAGTCACTATATAACGCTTGTGGACTGGGTCATAACATTTGTGGTCCTTTTAGGTCCGTGAGTAGCCCAAAAAGATGCACTTCACTATTGGAGAGATTTTATCTTGATTCCCATGTGCTTGGACAAAACATGTGTTCCTAAACACATGTAGTGGTAAAGCAAACGATCTATCATAGTCTGGATGTAGAGCTTGATAAGGAAAATGCCCTTGGAGCACAAAAGAGGGGACCTTGTTGATCAAGTAGGTAGTTGTAAGTATGGCATCCTCTCAAAAATGCTTGGGCACCTTCATATGTATCATCAAGATCCGTGCGATATCTAGAAAGTGTCTCAACTTATGCTCTGCCACGCCGTTCTGTTGAAATGTGTGAGCGCAAGAAGTCTGATGGATAGTCCTATGAGCATTGCAGAACTCCTGCATCTCCCTTTAAACAAATTCTAGGGCATCATCACCCCGGAAAACCCGAACATTAGTAGAGTACTATGTCTAGATATTTGTAAAAAAATCTTTGAATAACCTGAGGGATCTTCTATCTGGCCTTCATCAAGAAAACTTAAGTGAGACGACTGTGATGTATAGTACTTGTGTCCACCATTACTTGATACTCGCTGGTCCCTACACATCGCAGTGAATTAAGGCAAATGACTTTGCACTCACCCCATCATGTTGCTGTGGAAAGGTGCTCCTATGATGCTTCCCTAATTGGCAATCCTCGCACTCTAGTGATAACGTATCTGGTAACTCGAGGTACATCTGATGCATCTTTCCAATTGATGGGTGTCCCAGTCGTCTATACCATATCTAGGGATAACTAGTAATCAGTAAACGGTGTGTGTGCATAAAGATAGTAGAGATCGTCTCTTTCTATCCTATCACCTATGATTTCATTGGTACTTTTATCCTAAAAATAACAATATCTATCATCGAACGCTACTCTGCACTGAAGGTCTTTGCATATCTTGCTAATAAATAGTAAATTCATTGGGTATTTAGGGGCACAATGAGTATCACTAGCACGCAAAACTGGTGACATCTGGACCTTTCCAACTCTGGTAATTAGAGAGGTTGCCTCATTGGCCACCTTGACTTACCTAATTCCATGTGGCCTGGAGGGGTTCTTCAAATTCTCGATATTTCAAGTAAGATGAATTGATGCACTTGAATCGATGACCCAAGGTTTGGGCCTCTTGTTGCTCCTATTAGATCGCTTATGTATTGAGAGATCAACACCACACCGGTCTGATTTTTGCTTTCTTCTTGGGTAAAAAGAATTTGATTTGCATAAGAGAAGGCTCATCATGCCAATAGAGAAGAACTTGATCAACACTTGTGAGAGAAGACTCATCACCAACAAAAACTTGGAACTAGATTATGAGGGAAGGCTCATCACATAGAAAAACATAGAGCGAACACCCGCTCCAACTTCTTCGAACATCCCATGCGTGCACAATTTTAGCAGTAGGCCTACACTATAGACCACGTAGACCGTAGCAGGTGCAACCAGCCGATCGACGGTGCTGTAGCCGGTCTGGTTGGAGTCAACGGCGGCGCTACTGTTTGCCATGGTTGCGGTGGCATTGCTGGGATTCTTGGTGGCACCACTACGGATGCGGGTGTGCTCTTCGTTGATCTGGATTACCACGTCGTCGGTGGTTCAAGTATTTTTATTTGGTGGATATTTGGTGGATATTAGACTACCGATCTAGGATTGCAACTCTGATATCATGTTAGAGGGAAATGATGTTTCTTATTAGATAGAGAAACTCTAACCTCTCTTTTATAGAAGAGAAATTGAGAAAATTACATGGAGGTCCAATAAAACAGAAAAAATTACAATACCCCCCTTCATCTTCCACATTAACGGCGTTGTTGGGCTGGTTCCTCGTATCTTACATGGCTTTGATATGAGGAAGCCCGCGACAGGATGGATGCAAGTTCAATCCTGCTGAGATGTATGACCATAAGCAAAGGAAAGATTCTCCAGCTCACTCACAAGACCTGTCATCTTTTGCAGGGATCTCTAGTGTAACTTTGTACTCTGTACTGCTTTGATACAAGTAGTGGGATCTTGATCCCTTGATCACTATTCACCATGTTATTGGGTTTGGCAACTAATCAGAAGATTTTCTAGACACGAGTAGCGAGTAATGGCCAATGTCTTGGCAGACTATTTCCTGCAAAAAAATCTTGTTTGAGCCAGGTTGCAAATGTGGATTATTTTCCTATTTTGGTGTACATTTACCAGATGAACATTTATAAGGAGGGATGTCTGCATGTGATGAGTAAACACGGGGATGAAAGATTGGATTCTGAATTGGGTGTTCTCCTTTATCTACCTAGGGAGCATGAAAGGTAATTCATGTCCAAATACTTTCGATGTGTGGCCTCTCTATGAAACTTGGCCATGAGGTGTTGAGGCTCCCATCCTGAAGATAAGCCTCTGAAGTTGGAGGTAGATGGATGAGTATACCAGGAGCCCTTTGAGCCTAGGTCATCCTTCTTACAACGAAGCAAAGGCTTGAATATGTCAGTGAGGTTTCAACAAGTTGCTTCGTAGTGTTGGATTTTAAGTTCTGTTCTCTATGGCCGAGAGCAGGGAGTAGTGGAACCTTGATTTAGCGAGCAGATTTCACTGGAAGACTGGGAAGTCAAAACTTTTCAGCAGGATCTTCCTGGTTCAGATATTTCTCATTGACGCAAGCTAGAGAAGTAGGGATTTTTTTGTCCTTTTGTTTTTTAGAAGTTGGAGATAAGTTGTAATGCAAAAGCAATAAGGGAAATCAATATCTGAACAGCAAGAATTAAAAGTCTAGTTGCAGCTGAAGATTTGTACCAAGTCTACCAAATATATTTTGCTAATCACCCTTTCTCTTTTTTTTAAAAAAAGTCTACAAAATATATTGTTTGCTGACTTTTTAGAAGCCTCATATTCTTGCAAGCAGCAAATGAATCTTTCCCTGTAATTTATATTAGTGCTGATAATGCATTATGGACTTGTACAGATTCCAGAGTGGCATTGAAGATCATGTTCCTAAATTTAATCTTGTTGCTAGATGTCAATTTGAACGGGGAGGAGCAATGCTGATAATGTGAAAGGCGATACTAGGGCGACAAGCCCTGTAAATGTAATCACCTGAGGCGACAGTTGACAACCCAATTGAATTGAGGCGGCCGATTTTTTATTTTTTATATTAAAAATATATATGCCTTAGTAACTCATAATAATAGCATTAACTTTTAAACAAACATGCTTAATAACAATATTTTAGTGGAAGGAAAAGATAAGAAATGCATTGCAAAGAATTGTTTTGCATAATTTCAAATAGTAAATAAGAAAATCTTCTAATCAATATATTATGTTAACTTATGCTATTATTATATAACTTATATTATTGTTTTATTTATTATATTATTAGTATTCATATAACATAACCTTATATTCATAATTTATATAGTAGTATATAGTTATTAATATGATTAGTGTATACTAACATGTATATATAACTGTAACTTGTATTACTTGTAAGTAACTTTAAGGCTGTGCTTGGTAGTGGGGTTATAATGGAATAAGTGGAAATGGTGTTTGTTTGGGTGGTGGAATAATGAGAAGGTTAAGTATAGGGTTAAAATGATTGGTGTATTAATTTGATGTCAGTGGATATTTGTTTAATAGTATAAGTGAGAGTGGAGAATGTTAGTGGGTATTTATTTAATATTAAAGGGAGAGTGGAGGGTGTAGTTGATATTTTTTTTATAGTAAAAGTAAGTAGTAAATTTCTTTCAAAGTTTGAAACAGTAGCATCGAACATACTTGTATTGTATATCATTGTTTTTTATTCATCAGTGTAGTAACGTGAAAGGAACCAACCACTTCGGAGATAACTTAGTTAAATCATATGTAGCATAAACATACTTCGGGCATGATACTGTAAAAAAAAAAAAAAAGAACCCTTTGAGTTTGAGTTTGTAACTTCGAAGAATACCAATAAAGAACCAACGACGATGATGGATGGAATCTTGCCATTGAACGAAAGGTTAGTGGTGATGAAGGACTGACCTGGGTGATGGTGGAGTTGAAGCTTGATGTAGATAAGGAGAAGAGGACTTGAATTGGTTGGAGATGAGGTTGGTTGGCGAGGAGGCATCGGTTCGAGAGGTCAGTAAGGAGATAGCGGTTAGAGAGGAGCCTTGCTAGCGATGCTCCTTTGCAGTGAGGAGGGTGATAGCAGCAAGTCAGAGGGGTGCATGCTTTTTGTGAAGGGGGTGGGGAGGTTTTGGGTGGATGCAAGTCAGGTGAAGGGGTAATGAGGTGACTTGGAGTGGTGAGGCGTGTCACCTAATGGAGGGTCTCACCTGAGACCCACCTAAGGTGACATGCCCCAATCTTGCCTCGCTTGGTCGCCTAGTTGCCTAGGTCTATCTCCTTAGCAGTAGTGGGGAGGAGATATGTGAGATTTAGATTGTTGACCATCCTATTGAAGATTGAGAATACAAGACAAGTGAACCTTTTGGAGAGCCAGTGCATGCTTGACATCATTGATTTGTATATTCTATTTCCTCTGATGGCTATTAGCTTTATTAGTTTATTGGTTATTGTTACAGTATCTTATTTATTATTTTGCTATTCTTTTATATTTTTATTATTCCTTATGGTCCTCCTATGTAATTTACTCACACTTCTCTCTCTATATAAAGAGGTGTAGTGTTTCCAAGGAATGCTAGTTGATTATTCTCTCTGACTTGGTATCAGAGTGGTGATCCTGGATTAGCTTCGGTATCCCACCAAATACCTAGCCCCCCGAACTCTAACACCAAAACCCCTTCACCCCTTTCGCTGTCACGCCGTCGTGGTTGGTCGCTGAGAGAGGCACCTTGCGGCCCTTTCTCCCTCTCCTCCTCGCGCGACCTCTCCCTTCACGAGCGGCGGTAGCCACCGGCTGGTAGGGTCGTCGGAGGCTGCCAGAAATAGGAGCAGCGGCAGCAGGGGTTCAGCTCCTGCTGGGTGGTGCCGCTGGGTCCCTTCGTCGCTAGTGTGTGCCTTCATCTGACCTAAACAAGGCTGGATCATGTTCCTAACATGATTCTTGGAACTCTATTTTAACAGAACTTGTTTAAGACTCTTCTTGTGATTTAATGGTCTCTATGGTATGAAAAATCAAATTTCGCACTTGTTTGTGTGGTTATTCCTTTCCGTCTTGGCGTCATGGCTACATCATCATCTGAAGTCACATCGGATATTGCATCGGAGAATGGGAACATCAAAAATTTATTTTTTGTTCCTATCATGAAGTTGGATGAGACCAACTATGTACGTTGGTCACAGACGTTCCTTATGACAGTTGAAGGGCACGATAAAGAACATGTTCTGTGGGAGTTAGAGCCTGCAAGCAATTCTGGGAAGTATGCCACGTGGAAAAGGGACAATGCCATGGTAAAAGCCTGGATCATGAATGCTGTGGCTCCTTACATTGGTGATGGAATCATGTATTACAAGATTGCAAAGGAGATGTGAGATTCTTTTCATGACACGTACTCTCATGAAAAGAACTCCATTAAGGTATTCTAGATTACCCATGACACGTTTTCTCTCAGATAGGAGGATCTTACTTTGTCTCAGTACTATAGCAAGCTGAAGGGATTACTTAAGAATTTCAATGCTTGTAGACTTGTTTGTACTTGTGCTACACAGAGGGAGTATTGCAAGGAGTTTGCGGTACTCAAGTTCGTATTTGGCTTAGGTCTTGAGTATGAGTCAGCATGATCCCAGATGCTTACATTAATGGAGCTTTCCACTTTGGATGAAGCCTATAGTCGAGTCAGTCGACTTTCTGTCAGGGCTACTATTCCAGAGACTGCTGGCTAGACGTCTGCCTTTGCTGCTGTAGGAGTTTGTGGTGGTCCTACTATTTGGGGATGTGGCTGAGGCCGGGGACAACCTAACAAACCACTCCCTACTTGCTTGTTTTGTGGACGTATCGGTCTTGTTGAGGCTACGTGCTGGACTAAGCATGGTAAGCCGACTGCTACCAACCAGGCTGTGGCTTCTACTGAGACAGAGACAAATATGGTTCCTAGAGCAGAGTTTGATGCTCTTGCTTAGAGATTTGCTTAGGTGACACAAGTCTCCTTCCACATATACTGCTGTCCTCGCCTCATGTATAGAGTGTGCTTTTAGTATTTCTATACTTCCTTATAGTAGTAGTTCTACTTGGCTTATAGACTCTGGAGCTTCATGACATTTGAGTGGTAATCAGAGATGTTTTCGGCAACTCTAGTATGTTATGATAGGCCGTACAATGCAGGTTGCAGATGGTTGCCACTTTAAGGTGGATGGATAGGGGGAGGTTTCTCTTACTCCCAGTTTACGGTTGCTTAGTGTCTTATTTGTTCTAGATTTTCCTGTTAGCCTGTTATCTGTTAGCAGAATCACAAAAGACCTCAATTGCTATGTTATATTTGATGATGTGGGCTCTGTGTTTCAGGACAAGCTCACGGGGAGGATGATTGGTGACAGACATGAGCATGGGGGGTCTATCGCCTGTTCCAGACTGATATAGCTGCTTCATGTCAGAGCAAGTGTAGTTTTGCTGTTGGGCCTGCATTGCAGTGGTATCATTGTCTTGGACATCTTTCTCTGGATAGGCTACGATGCATCATTGCTCATCTGTCACCTGCTACTAAGATTAGATGTGATGCGTGCCAGATTGGGAAACATCATCGGGTGTCTTTCCTTACTAGTTCTTTAATATCTGAGTCTATTTTTGATTTGATTTATATGAATGTTTGGTGTCCTAGTAGACTATCTGATGTATTGGGATGTAAATATTATTTGATTATTGTGGATGATTGTTCTAGTATGTCATGGTTCTTTCTTTTAAAGAATAATTTTGATGGGGGCATAGTTATAGAAAGCTTTATTATTGAAATAAAAAATAAAAACTCAGTTCTTTACTACGGTCAAGTGTGTGTGCTCAGATAATGCTTTGAAGTTTTGCACATCTAGAGTGCGTGCTTTCTACAGGTCACATGGTATTGTACATCAGACTATATGCCCTTATACATCCCAATAGAATGGGATAGCAGAGAGGAAGCATAGACATGTTCTGGATGTGGCAAGAACACTTCTTATACACCACAATGTGCCTCAGGTGTATTGGGGCGATGCCGTGCTTACAACGTGTTACCTGATCAACAAGATGCCTGGTTTTGTGTTGTCAGAACAGATTCCCTTGTAGATTTTGTATTTAGACTGTGATCTATTTCTGGTGCCACCTCATATATTTGAATGTGTTGCTTTTGTACACATTACAGGGCCTGGGCGAGACAAGTTGGCACTAAGAGCTACTAAGTGTGTCTTTCTGAGTTATACTCGAACTTAGAAAGGATATCGATGTTATGATTCACTTATCAGGAGGCATTATGTGAGTGCAGATGTTATGTTTTATGAGGCAGCACCATACTTTTCTATTACTGCACGTCGGCTATCGTTTGCACCTTAGTATGTGCCAATGCCTGTTCTACTCGTACAACTTGGTGATTTCTCGTCTACTTAGGGTTAGACTCAATCGTTTGAGGATTTAGTTGAGAATAGATTCAGAGATTTGCTGTTGACATATCGGATTCTAGTGTTGTACAGGCCATGTACTACCACTCCCCTCCTCCACCTCAACACCATCATCGTCTCTCACACAGGTATGTGTTGAAGATACTGACGGTTCTGTGTCTCATTATGATTGTACAGGTTCAGATAATGCTCCCAAGGAGAACACCACTATTATTCTAGAGGATGATATTGACCTTCCAATAGTAGTATGGAAGGTGCCTCACAGTTGTGCACATTATCGTGTTGCAGGTGCATCGGTTTGTTATGGCCTGAGTGCTTCATTTACTGCCTTTACAATGACTCTTTTAGCGTCTCATCTTCCTGCCTCATATCAGGAGGCTATGCTTCATTCAGAGTGGCACCAGGCAATGAAGGAGAGGTTGCCCTTCGCTCTAGAGGTATGTGGGAGCTTACAACGAGGCTTGCAGGAACTCATGTGGTTGGTTGTAGATGGACCTTTACCTTGAAATACAACCATAACGGATCTATTTCTCAGCATAAGGCTCGCTTGGTGACAAAAGGGTTCACTCAGACCTATGGGGATGGACTTTTTTGACACCTCTCCAGTGGCGAGGCTTCTGACTGTTCGTTTATTTCTTTCGGTGGTAGCAAATAGAGATTGGGCTCTATATCAGTTGGATGTGAAGAACGCCTTCTTCTATGGTGATCTTCAAGAGGAGGTGTACATGCAGTAGTCTCCTGGTTTTGAGGTTGAGGGGGAGTGTGCATGCAGGCTGAAGAAG
Organism: Thalassia testudinum; assembly: GCA_037157565.1. Lineage (NCBI taxonomy): Eukaryota > Viridiplantae > Streptophyta > Magnoliopsida > Alismatales > Hydrocharitaceae > Thalassia > Thalassia testudinum. The sequence continues at coordinate 126,103,987 of JAZHRO010000013.1, forward strand.
GGAATTTATGGACTCAAGTAGAGTCCTTTTGCATGATTTCATAAATTATCAGAGGTTACCCTTTTACTTCTAAAAAAAAAAAATTAGAGGTTGCTGAAGGCATGGGTCTGAAGAGGTCCACTTCAAATCACTCTATGTTTACTAGGGAAACTGATAGAGGTGGGGTTGTGCTTCTTGCATACGTTGATGACCTTATCATAACTGGTGATGGTGCTACTGGATTAGTACATATCATGGAGAAACTGGTGGCATAGTTTGTCATGCAAGATTTAGGTTTCCTCTGATATTTCTTAGGCATTGAGGTGGCTAGAGGAAAAGATGACATTGTGGTGAGTTTGAAGAAATATGCACTTGATGTTCTTAGAGATACTGGGATGTTAGGAGTCAAGGTAGCTAACATTTCCATGGATCCCAAAGTGCACCTGTATGATGAGGCTACTGAACTTGTGGAGAGCAGGAGCTACAGGTAGTTGATTGGGAGGCTTCTATATCTTACTATTATTAGGCCTGATATTTCTCTTGCAGTGGAGAAAGTCAATTTATGGAGAATCCAACCAAACAACATTGGAATGCTGCAATGTAGGTATTGAGGTATCTGAAGAAGGCATAAGGTCGTGGGTTGTTATTCCGTAAGGGGTCTCCTATGACTGTTATAGGATACTCTGATATAGATTATGCTGGGTGTCTTGCAGATCGTAAATCTACTATAGGGTTTTATACACATGTGGCAGGGAACCTAGTGACATGGAGAAACAAGAAGCGGACCGTGGTATCTAGATTTAGTGTCGAGTTAGAGTATCGAGCTATGGGACAAACTGTAGTTGAAATGGTCTGGGTACAATCTATTTTGTGAGATTTACATGTGTAGGTAGGATCCATGGAGATGAGATGTGACAATCTTGCAATCACCTACATAGCCAATAATCCCATGTTTTATAGGCAAATGAAGCGTATGGAAATCGATTGTCACTATACTAAAGATCTTATTCAGAAGGGTATTATCTCTATAGCTTCAGTTACTTTAGAGGATCATATAGCGGATATCTTCACAAAGTCCCTGAGCAAAGTTGCTTTTGATACATGTTGTGACAAGCTGAGCATGACATTTATGCTCCAACTTGAGGGTGAATGTTACAATATCTTCTTATTTATTGTTTTGATGTTCTTTTATGTTTTTATTATTTCTTATGGTCCTATGTATTTTACCCACACCTCTCTTTCTATATAAAGAGTTGTAGGGTTTTTAAGGAATACAAGTTGATCATTCTCTACAACTGATATCGAGTGTTGAATCATCACCAACTTCCTACTCTGTTGCGGAAGGTAAGGTTCGAAATGTCGATTTTGATGCCGTGCCGATGAATTCCAAGTGTGCATTTCGTGGGCATGCCGATGCATACCAACAAAAATAGCAAAAGTAATTAAAAAAATCAATAGCAACCTAGATATGGGCACCAATTTCGCCAGCATGCCGACCATGCCGACTGCATGCCGACGAAATCCATGTAAATCGACGCTTTCTTCATGTCGGCATGACCGTTGCTCGGAAATGCCCTTGCCGACGGCATTTAAATCAATGGCGGAAGATAAATGTGGGGATAACGTTTATTTCCAATATCGGTTGCTTCAGTAGCTTCTCATTGGAAAGTGCCCGAGCTTGATAAAAAGGTGTGTATGGAAGAGTTGCTGCCATCATGATTTTTTATGCTTGTCATTCAAGATGGTGACGTCGGGTTTATGTTTTCAAAAGACTAGTTGATATATGGTCAGGTTTTAGTGTAGGGGCTACATAGGTGCTTTCAAGGGAAGTTACATAGAAGGAAAAGCTACTAGTTTTAGGACGAATGGAGGACATTGTGGGTCATTCCACTTACTAAGTGGTGTTCCATTCGGATGATTGAGGATCTGATGTATTTGCTTGAGTTTTTACCTGCATTCAATCAAAGAGGTATGGAAGCTGGAAGATACAAGGCATCAATTGCCTAGTCACATGGGAAAGCAGGTTTAGTTGATCTGGAGATTGTTTATTGATTTGACTCTCACTTAGTTTGGAGGAGGTAGATTGACAACAAAGGTGCATCTGGGGAGATGCTTTGGAGTTGAGGATGTCCTTGCACCCTTCTTCCCTTTCTTTGCATAAGGTGAAGGTGTCCTTGTACTTTTTTTTTTGTGTTGGAATGGAGAACATGAGATGTTTGTTTCTTTGGTATTCTTTTCAACTTGTTTTGGATTGACATTCTTCTAAGTAGATCCTCCACATATCGCAGATAGGCCTTATAGAAATTTTTTGAGAGGGAGTCATGCGTGAGAGGAGGAGGGGGCAAGGTGTTAGGGGTAGCTTCATTTGTGATGTGGTGTGCTTCAAGTGTCGAGGAAGAAGGCATTGGGTGATGGATTGTAGAGACACAGTGGTTTATCTTCGTTACAAAGGAATAGGCCATCGGTGGAAGACTTGTTTGCGTGGGAGAACCGATGGTCCTAAGGCATGGCTGTTGCCATCGCCACCTTTTGATCCGCCTTCCCGGGAAGTGGATTCGTCATGGTCGCCTGATGTGAGGGACTTAGACGCTATTCTAAGTTCCTCACTGGTGGAGACGTTTATTCATGGATTGCTAGGGGTGGAGCAGATCAGATTGGTGATATCTAGCTTGAATCTAATTTCGCATGATTGGAAGGTAACTATTTTTCAAAAACGAAGGTGTTGGTTTTTGGTTTGACAGAGGTAGATGTATCTTGTTTAAAGTTTAAAGTTTCAAGCTTTGATGATTTTTCTATTCGATGGAGCTTTGCTGGTACTTATGAAGGTGCTATTGACGAATGAGTTCCAATATGTCCCACCATTTTGTTTCACATAATCAGAATTCCATTGAGATGGAGAACAGTTGGAACGGTGGTTTCACTGTGTTATTTTGCGCGGGTATGAAGATGTCGTGGTATTGGTTTGTATGAAGGGGATGCAACTTCGATTCTGGTTGAGGCCAAGCTTTTGATCTAGATGAAATTGCCTAGCAAAGAGATATTTCGTTTTGGGGCCTGTGCTTGCATGGTTTCCTTCAAGGAGATGGCGTTGAAGATATATCCAAGTATGTCGTACGCCCAGGTGGTTGTTGATGAGCCGCGATGTGAGAAGGCCTCTTCGCTCGGTGGAGCGGTGGCTATTGGCGGTGGACCTCCTTGTCCGGTGGTTCTTGGTGGCCCCATTAGATTGTGTCAAATTTGGAAGCCCAAGAATTGCCAACCAGAGAATTATTAAATTTTGAAATATCCACAAATGACAAGAGATCATTTTTCCGATTTGAAGGCCATGCGTCAGAGATAGTTGGGTTTCCAAAAAACGATGCCAAAGTTGGTTGCTGACGTGGAAAATATCCAGGTGGTGCTGGTAGAGAGGTAGTTGGCACTTGAGTGCTCTACAAAGGAAGCTGGAAATTGCGTGGAGTCTTTTCCAAATTTATATGCAAGTCCAAATTTGGAAAAAGATGAAAATTGCCAGCTTGTGCGAGAGGCAGCTTTGCTTCGATTTTCGAATGGGTATGTGACAGTGGGAGATCATGTGGAGAATGGGTCTTTCCAAAAAATGACGAGGACTTTCTCCTTTCCCCAATGCAGGATGGATCCGGACATGGTAAGTCCAACGAACTCGTTTAGGTTGGTCCATAGTTTCCTTCTTTGGCTTTTGGTGGTTCCTCGTCTGCTGAGCTTGGCGCACTGCTGGTTGAAACGGCTATGGCAAGGCAAAAGAAGCGACAGTAGCTTGCTGATGCGCGATCTAAGGTGCCGAGCTGTGAGAAGGATGCTACTGCTGCTGTTCAACGTAATCAAAACAGTAAGGAGGGTGTGTTTCGCAAAACATAGGTGGACTTCAGACCCAAGTGTGGGTCTAGACAAGGTGAGTTCACTTCCAACACACTCTTCCTAGAGATTAACTGCTATCTTACTCCATAAAAAGAAGTGGTTGCTGCTGGTGCCTCTTTTGCTGTACAGGAGTTGGGACTGCCAATGTGCTTCGGTTCTATCTTTGGTGATCCATATGTGGTGGAGGGCACACGAAGGTTGGATGCTGCTGGCTTGATGGAAAACCAAATAGTGTGTCCAGTTTTGAAGAAGTTGACCGCCTAGGTCGAGTAGGCGGCTGCATAGTCATAGGCGGAGCCCTCCCCGAACCGTGAAGTACCATGCGGTGCTATAAGTGGGTCTGGGCAAGTAGGCGGACCGAGTAGGCGTTTACTTGGTCGCCTAGTCACTCACTTTTGAGATAGATCCACCGATTGGGTCTTCTAAAAAATCGTAAATGAGAAATAACTTCAGGGTCTCACATAAAAAAAATCCACTTAAAAAATTCTTGGATATCCTAATAAAATGTCAACCAAATATCCCAACCCAACCCATCGAGAATGAGTTATGACACTCGATTGATCCCACTCTTGAACGCTTCAAGTTGCAAGTCCTTTCTGCCATCGCCTAAACCTCATTGCTCTAAACCCCTTTCACTGATCCCTGCGCTGCCTCTCGCCATCACTAATCGCCCTCGCTAATCACCCTACACCGCCTCTCGCTGCCATCGCCTTGCATCGCCTCTCTGCTGCACTTGCACGTTGCACCACTTCTCACTGTCATCGCCTATTGACATTGCCAACCATTGCCTCTCGTTGATCGCCTCTCGCTACACCGACCAGCCATTACCTACCAACATTGGAGGTTTTGCACCAGCCATCACTTGAGGTATATCTCTCACGGTCTGATTTTAGTTTTAGGCTTTTAATTTTTATTAGGTTTGATATTTAAGGTCTGATTTGCTCATGACATCGTATATGCATCTCAAATGTTATATATATTCCTAGTGTTGTATTTGTTTGTGTTTGATTTTTAGGGTCTATATGTGACGTATAAATCATCCCTAATATTGATAAATCAATTGTTGAGCCTAATTTTTACATCAATTTCTAGGTTTGATTTTTATTTTAGGTTTTTGATTTTTAGGGTATAGTGCATCCACCCCAAGTATGTCATTTTATGTTCCACAAGGATCCAGGTTGAAAATCTTTTATATTCTAGGTTATATGGTAACCAAAGAGGAGTATTAACTATATTTTTTTATTATACTACTTGAGACATTTGCATAATTTTAACATTACATATAATACAAAATTTAATAAATTAACAATTATTTTATATTTTTTAATAAAAAATACGAAATCACGTATTCGTCCGCATACTCGTTTGCTCATTATGTGGTGACTCAACTGACTGCATACCGTGTACCGACTTCCTAAACCTTGAGTGTGTCCCAATGGGCTTGATGATGTTGCATCTGACATGGGTTTTGGGGGAATTCAGGAGAGGGAGGATCTCGTGACTTACCTGTTCTGAGGTGATCCTCTTCAAGCAAATCTCCTCACGACCAAAAGTTATCTCGTAGAAGCATCATCGGATCCTTAGTGCATGCTACAAGAGAGAGATCTGCGAAGAAGCCGCTAAGTAAGGGGAAGCCTACAAATCGGGAAGAAGTGTGGGATGTGGATGTTCTTGTCGCCAAAGTGATTGGAGTAAAGAAGATTCATAAGGCGGGCTGCTAGTGCTCAATCATGATTAGAGTTCTTTCATGGAATGTGAGAGGCCTTCGTGATGAAGTTCGGAGAGCAACTTTGAGAAGGCATTTGGCGGAGTGGAGAGTGACATCGTGGTTTTGCAAGAAACACATCTTGAAGAACTTAATGGCCACGTTAGAAATAACATTTGTGGGGATCGATTCACAGAGCTTTTGGAAGTGAAGGCAGAAGGAAGATCAGGAGGTATTCTCATCCTGTGGCATGGAGTGACATTTGCTTTGGAGTCCTCCTTGGTTGCAGGTAGAATGGCTACAGCGATTTTCAACAGAAAGATGAATGATTTTAAAGTTGCAGTGTCTGGTGTGTATGGTCCATGTGAAGATTCGACTAGATTGCACTTTTGGGAGCAAGTGGAGCAGGCCTCTTGTTTTGTGGATGGTAGACCCTGGTTACTAAGGGTCGATTTTAATGCAACACTACAATTGCAAGATAGGCCAAATGGCAGGAGGGATAGAGCATCTGTTGATTTCCAGCGCCTTGTCTAGGACCTAATGGATCTTCCTATTAATGGTGCAAGATTTACCTGGAGGAATGGTAATGGGGCAGCCTCTTGCATTGATAGATTCTTGTGTAATATTTCCCTGGTAGAGTCTTTTCTTGCGGTTGAGGTAACTGCCTGTGATAGGCCATTCTTTGATCATATGCCGATATTATGGGTAGGTAATGAGACGGTGAATTTCACCACTTTAAATTTTGTAAATTGTGGCTGAAAGAGCTTGGTTTCAGTGAGTTCATATAGGAGATGTGGCCATCTACACCTATGTCTACTTCTATGACAAGAACTGTGGCTTCCAGAATCCGTGCGGTGAGGGAGGGGTAATTGGCTTTAAACGTGATTTGCGTAGGCGTAGAGATGAGAAAAGGAATGCTTTGAAAAAGATCTCTGAGCTGGATAGACATGGGGAGGTCTCTGTCTTATCTACTCAGGAGTATGATGAGCGTAAAAATTGGCAACCGTGGTTAAGGAGGACCATAAGAAGGAAATGGATTGGAGATAAAAATTGAGATAGTTGTGGCTAAAAGAAGGTGACGCTAGCACAAAATTTTTCCATTTGGCAGCCAACAATAGAAGAAGACAATACATGGTTAATGCCTTGGAAGTCGATGGAGCTACTTTGTAGGAAAGAGATTAGATTTGTGGGTCCTTTAGGTTGCATTATCATGATTTTACGTGGAGACGTGTGGGGAGTGGCACTTGGGATCCTTAGAGTTGGATCAAGTGCAGGAGGAGGTCAAGATGGAGCTTGTGAAGGATGCTAGTGAAGAGGAGGTTTTGGCTGCTCTTAGAAGTTTAAAAGTGGAGGGCTCCTCGGGACCTGATGGGTTGTAGGTCATCTTTTTCTAAGAAATGTGGGATGTGGTAGGATTGGATCTAGTGGCTCTTGTGAAAGAGTTCATGGAGGGCAATAGGGGCTTCGACGGACTGAATAATTTCTATCTATTCTTTTGCTTAAAAAAGTGGGGGCGATGTCAGTTGATGACTTTAGACCCATTGCACTGTCGAATGCTGTTTATTTATTGGTAGCCAAGATCCTTGCAAATAGATTACACTCGGTAGTGCCTGATATCATCTCTCGAGTCCAATCGGCTTTCATAAAGGGACGGTCTTTGTAGGATTTTGTGTTTTGTGGAAGAGATGGTGGTGGCCTGGAGAAGGAGAGTGCTGTGCATTTCTTTGGAAGGTTGATTTCTTCAAAGCTTATGATTCTCTCTCTTTGAAATATTTCTGGGATGTGCTTACTAGGAAGGACTTTCCAGAAAAATGGGTGCAACTTATGAAACGATGTGTAACCACGTCGTCTTTTTGGGTGTTGGTGAATGATAGATCAAATGGCTCTTGGATTTAACCACAGTAGGGTGTTCGACAGGGATGTCCTTTAACTCCATTGTTATTTGATATAGCGGTTGATGCTCTTGCTACATTGACTTTCAGAGCTTGTGGAGGAAATCTTTTTCAAGGTTTTACTTGTCGAAATGATGGATCCCTCATCACGCCACTCTTGCAGTATGCGAATGGCATAACCTTCTTCATTGCGGGAGATGTGGCGGCAACACATGTCTCCTCTATGTTGAGAATTTTTGCATTCATTTCTGCCCTTAAGATCAATAGATCAAAGTTTGTCCTAGTCCCCTTTTCGTATTCATCTTCGGAGGTGCAAGAGATTGCAAATATTAAGAAAACTCTAGTTGGTCATTGGCCTATTAGATATCTTAGCTTGCCCCTTAAGGGAAAGAAGTTAACGGCGTTTGATTGGAGCAGCGTGGTGGAGAGGATCTTAAAGAGGCTTTCGTCTTGGAGTGGCCGTTTGCTATCAAGAGGTGGTCGTTTGGTCATGTTAAAATCTATTTTATTTTCCATATCAGTGTTTTTCTTGTCCATTTTTAAGCCTCCAAAAAAGATAATCACACGATTGGAGATGAGTAGGAAGAGATTCTTCTAGAAGGGTGCAGATCACGAAGGTAGATTTGCACATCCTTGGAAGGAGATTTGTACCCCTAAGAAAGAGGGGGTTGGGAGTGTGGTTTGGAGGCTTTTAATGAAGCATTACTCATGAAGTTGGTAGTTAGATTACTTTCAGGTGAGGAGTCAAAGGTGTCCACTGATATCTATGATTCTTATGAATTCAAAAATAATCTAGATGATATGGCATGTGCTAGACGTGGATGTCCTTTTGGTATTCGGTATGGCAGATCTTTGAACAAAATGTGCATGCTCTTGAACCGATGTTGGGAGTTGACAGAACCTTCAGATTTTGGATAGACATCTGGGGTGGATGGGCCCCTTTTTCAGAGATGTTTCCAAGGGTCTTTGAACTTGTGGTGAATAGGCAGGTTTTGATTCATGATATGTGGGATACCTTTACACATGCGTGGAGCTTTCAGCTGCCTGCAAGCCTTTCAGAACAAACTTTTTCAGAATTTCAGCAGCTGTCCTTTTTAATTTCAGAGGTGTGCCCATGTGCTGGGAAGCTGGATTGCTTTGTTTGGAAGGAGGGGAGGTTTTCAGTGAAAAGAGCTTATGAGAAGTTTACCAAATCTCCTGAAATTTCAGATTTAATCCGATCTGATTGTGGATTCATTTGGTAGTCACTTTTCTTTAAAAATAAAGATGCTACGGAGAAAACGTCTGGTCACAAAGGTGATGCTGAAAAGATGGACTGATGGTGTTGATGTTGTCTGTTCCTTGTGTGGTCGGGAAGAGGAAGATGTTGAGCACCTAGTTTTTGGGTGTGAGTTTTCCAGAGATGTTTAGGATTGGCAGCAGCTTCGCACTACAAGATGTGATGGTCTTCAACTATTCTGGAGCAGTTTCGTGATCACTACACTCTTGACGTGGCGGGATGGATTAAGGCATTTGCATCAGTTTGGTGCATTTGGTTGCAAAGGAATGGTACTATATTTAGATTTAAGCGGTGTTCGGTGGACAATGTGCTGAGGGAGATAGATTTTTTATCTGAATTTTGGTCACAAAACCTATAAGTCCGTTCCTTTTTTATGATTAACCGATCTCCGATAATTTTCCTTTTCTTCTCTAAAAAAAAAACCTTTTTTTTGGACTGGACTTTGGCATCAATTTTCAGTTTCCCATTGATTGGGAAAGCTTTCAGTCAAGGAATGACATTGTCTGGGAGTAACGGGGAAGACTCTTAACAAATGGTTTATTCGAGTTTAGGATGAATCAGTCCCATCTATAGAGCTTGTGGTTGGAAAGAAATGAGGGATACTAGTAAGAGATTGTCTATGGTTATTTAACAACACTCTTGCATTGTAGCATTATAGGTAAAATGCAATTTTTTTGGATAATATGAACCAAGTTTAGGATATACTATCTTGCTTTGCATTTAATATATTAAAGGATAATAGGTCCCATAACCCCATTCCCAACTACCTTTCTTCACCATTAGATTTGGGAGTGGAGCAAGATATGGGGATGGGGTAACGTGGGTGGTGGGTGGGGATGCTATTGGATGCGGTTATTTGTTAGTGATTGTATTTGTTTTAAAGAAGATATGGATTTTAATTTTGCAAGATTTACAGATATGGATATTGAAAGTTGGATTTTTGTGGATAGGGATATCAAATTTTCAGATTTTAGCGAATGTAGATATGAATGTCCTCTTTTTTGTGGATGCAGATTTGGATATCCGTTTTTTTGCGGATATGGATTTGGATATCTATTTTTTTGACTCATTTTTTTACATAATGTATGTAACATAAATATTTTAAATAATAGGGTGCTAATGTAAATCGTCTAGTGTTTCCTACATCTCTTTCTTCCAACCTATTGTGCCTCCTTCACCTCCTAGAATCTCTGTTGAGTTGTAAGGGGGTGCTTGATATTTTATTTATCTGAGGGAGTATTTATGTAATTAGCCTAGTTCTCTTTTGTATAAAAGAGGGCTAGGGTTTCATTTGTTGGTATGTATCCTTTTGATTCTTCACATGGTATCAGAGCAGTGGTTCTATGTCGGTGCTCTGATATCCCACCGAAAAATCTACCACAACATGTTTAGATCACCAACTCGAAGGTGATCTGATGGAGGAGATCACCTATAGTGGTACCACCTCCACTGGCGACGCGTGAACCAGTCAAGGAAGGAGCAGCGACGCCGTGCTTGACAACCTGCCATCGCTGGCGGCCTTGGCCAGCAGTCTGCCAGCCAGGGCAGTGTCGCTTGATAGGCTGCCAGTGCTGGTGGCGCTACTGTCGGGTGGTTTGCTATTGGTGGCGGTGTTGGTTGGTCCTTGCAGTCACTGGCAACAAGTGCTACTGCTGTCGGTGATTGCCTCATTCACAGTCTTGTGTGCGTGATGAGTCTTCTCTCACGCCTATCGATGGTGATGAGCCTTCTCTCGCATGTGTTGAAGTGAGTTGATCCGCGTAGATCAATTTTAGATTTGATTGGGCTAGCGTTTGCTTCCCATGAAGTTGTCATGAGAAAATGGAGGACTAGAAGTACATGGGTAATTGATTCTGCTGCCTCTGTCCATTTTACTGGAGATACAGATCTCCTGAAGAATCCTGTGCCTTCACATGGGATTCATGATGTACGGGTGGCCAATGGAGCGACTTCCCCAGTGACTACCATTGGATGTGTAGATGCTACATCCAGGATGAAGATACGTGTATATTATGCTCCTGAGTTTCCATGAATCTTTTGTTAGTAAAATTTGCAGAGATCTTGGATGTCGTGTTGGTTTTGATGAGAATTATTGATATTTCCAAGATCGAATCATGGGGGAGATTGTTGGTAGTGGAATAGAAAGAGGTGGCCTATATTATTTAGACATGCTGACCTTGTTTGTTGGGGCAGTGTCTATTTCCCATAATCTCTTACTCTGGCATCGCATACTTGGGCATCCTTCCATGAAGATGCGTCAGATGTACCCACAACTACCTGATTTCTTAGTCTTGGATTGTGAAGATTGTCAGTTGGGGAAGCATCACAAGAGCAGCTACCCTGGCAGAGATACTGGTGTTAGTTCTGTGCCTTTTTCTCTAGTGCATTGTAATGTCTGGGGGCCCTTTAGAGTTGCCACTACTAGTGGACACCGATACTTTGCGGTTATGATTAATGACAACAGATTGACTTGGGTATTTCTAATGAAGGCCAGAAGTGAGATTCCTACCATTGTTCAACAGCTTCTGTTTGAGATACAGATACAATATGGTACTACTATTCAAGTCTTTCCTAGCGATAATGCATTAGAGTTTATGCGCAGTGATTTATAGTAAGTGTTTCGTTCTAGGGGGATCATTCACCCGACATCTTGCGCTCATACTTCCCAGCAAAATGGGGTTGCAGAGCGTAAGTTGCGCCACTTGCTTGATGTTGCTAGGATCTTGATGTCTCATATGAAGATTCCTAAGCAGTTTTGGGAAATGCTATATTATCTGCAGCCTATCTGATTAACCGATTACTATATTCAGTGTTTCATGGTCAGATTCCCTATCAGGTTATACATCCTGAGTGTGACAGGATTTTTCCACTGTTTCTACGAGTTTTTCGGTGTCTGCTTTGTTCATAATTATGCTATATAGGATATGTTTGCCCATCGTGCCACGAAGTGTCTTTCTTGGGTATTTTAGGACCCAGAAGGGTTACAGGTGCTATGATCCAGGTCGCAGAAGATATATTGTCACTGTTGATGTGACTTTCTTTGAGAAGGTTCCTTACTTCTCAGAGGAAGGTTCATCCATAGAGGTTGCCATACAGGACACACAGGTACATCGGAGGAGATCACAGCTTGATGACATCATCGATGAGGTACCGGCTCAACTTATTACTCTCTCATATAGGGGTGATTCAGATAAAGGGGAGATTGTGTAGAGGAGACCTAACACCATGCTTCACCCTATTTCTCGCTATACTATAGTATCTCATCTTTAGGAGGAGGATAAGCAGTTTGCATCTACCATTACTGTAGCGGTTGTTCCTAGAGACTTTGCTCAGGCTCTCCATGATCTGAGGTGGAAAGCTGCTATGGACGAGGAGATGCATGTGCTTCAGATCAGGAAAACATGGTATCTTGTTCTATGTCCTGAGGGTACTACAATTGTTAGTTGCAGATAGGGGTACACCATCAAATATAGATCCAATGGGACTGTGGAGCGATATAAGGCGAGACTTGTTGCCAAGGGATTCACCCAGACATATGGGGTGGATTTCCTTGAGACCTTTTTGCTTGTTGCTCATATCACCTCCATCAGGATCGTTTTGTCTGTTGCTATGGTTAGGGGTAGCCCTTGTATTAGTTATATATAAAGAATGCATTTTTGTAAGGTGATCTAGCTGAGGAAGTATACATGAGACAACCACTAGGTTATGATAGTTAGAGGGAGCTTGTTTGTCACTTACGGAAGGCCATTTATGGCCTAAAGCAGATCTCACGATCCTGGCTTAAGAGGCTTAACCTAGAGATCAAGAAGATTGGGTTCCAGTGATCTAGTACTGCCCATTCTATATTTGTTAGGAGGATTGAGTACGGTGGAGCATGGAGAGTTGTTATCTTAGCAGTTTATGTTGTTGACATGATTTTGACAGGTGATGATATTGATGGGATAGCAGAGACAAAGGCTTTCTCCAATGCACTTTTGTTACCAAAGACTGGGGTGACCTTCACTGCTTCCTGGTGATAGAGGCTGTTCGTCAGGAGGATGGCTTGTTCTTATCAAAGAGGCAGTATACCTTACAGATTCTTGAGGAGGTTGAACTTCTTGGGTCCAAGCTATCAGGGATACTAGTTGAGGCACCAACTGGTCATACCTCTGATGAGTTAGATTCCTTGGTTAGGGATATTACTAGGTATCACAGTGTTGTTGGTTGTTTATTATATCTGACCATTACTCGATTAGATATTAGCTTTGCAGTTAGTCGTGCTAGTTAGTTTATGCAGAGTCCCAGGTACAGTCATTGCCATGATGTGTGTCTCATCTTGAGACACCTGAAGGGTACCCTTGGGTGAGATCTGTATTACAGTGTGAGTGGCACTTTTGATCTTGTGGCTTTCTTTGTTTCAGACTATGCAGGATCAGTAGAGGATAGGTGATCTATGTCAGGTTTTGCTGTCTATTTGGGAGGAAATCTGGTTTCAGGAGTAAGAAACAAAGTGTTGTTGCTTGCTCTAGTGCGGAGGCAGAGTACAGGTTCATGGCACAGGCTGCATGTGAGATTGTGTGGATGGTTGGTTTTCTGCGAGATCTAGGGGTGCTAGTTGATACTCTGGTTCCACTCCATTGTGATAATAGGTCAGCACCATATATTGCCTCCAATCTTGTCTTTCACGAGAAGACGAAGTATATTGAGGTTGATTGTCATTTTATATTGGATGCGGTCTTGGAGGACAAGATAAGTACCCATTATATATCTTCTGAGCTATAGGTTGTTGACATTCTTACTAAGCCTCTTAGGAAGAAACGCCATGATTTTTTGAGTAACAAGTTGGGCTTTATTGATATACATGCCTTAACTTGAGTGGGAGTGTTGAGTTGTAAGGGGGTGCTTGATATTTTATTTATCTTGAGGACGTACTTATGTAATTAGCCTAGTTCTTTTTTATATAAAAGAGGGCTAGGGTTTCATTTATTGGTAATGCATCCTTTTGATTCTCCACAATCTCAATACCTAACTTTCATTTCTACCTTTGTTTTCCATATAACAATAAGCTACGTGTGTTTATTTTTATTGTTTGGTTATCTTTTGATTTAAGGGTTTTTTATGTAAATGCCACTATAATCGTTTGAATTTATTAAAATGCCATTGACTTTTGTACATTATTGGATTTGCCACTGAAATTGTTGATCCATTTACGGAATTTCCCTCAACTTTTGTCGACATTTAGATGTTAATTGTGCAGAGTTGTCAGTTGAGTGGAAGGATGTCAGAGTTTCTTGGCAAGCATTTGCAACTATTAGTTGATAGTTGCTGAGGAAAACTTGAATAGACCAAATTACCCTCCAACGGTTGGATTTAGGATATTTAAGACATTTTTAGTCTTTACCATCCAACAGTTGGGAGAAGTGTGCCTATTTAACAGTTATTTTAGAGGGTAAATGCAATGAGAAGTAAACTGAAAAGAAGGGAAACAAGTGAAAATATTATTGAAGTTGTAAAGAAGGTAAGTACCTGTTAGTCATGCATTTGGATACACATGTTCACGCATTTTGACATACATTTGTATTACACATTTCACTCACTAAAAAAATACATACTGAAATGTTTCTTTTTTGTACATAGTAAGGAATTTCTTGACATCTAAAGCTTGAAATGGAGCACGATCAAGGGTCTTCGCTCCAATCTTCGCAATCTCCACGACTCTTTTGCTTTTGTAAGGTTCCAGCAGTAAAGATGGCTTCTTCAAAGCCTTGGAGTTGTGGATGCATGTTTTTCACTTGTCGAACCTAGGCTTGTAAATTCTTCGAATGGGTGTCCAACGAAGATATCACCTCACAAATGGAAGATAAAGACATTGTTGGAGTTAGTGATCTAGCTAACATCAATGAAAGGGTGAAAGAGCAAAATGCAAATGTTACATGTATGCAAAAGCAAGTTTATGAATTAGCAATGTATACGAAAGGAATTCTAGCATGTATGGTAGTGATTGTAGCAATGAAAATGTTCTACGGTTAATGTGGAAAATTACCTAATCCTATTCATTGTGTCTTTAATGTGGGATGTTGCTTTATGGTCTCCTTTTTATGTTGTAAGTGTAGCTAACCATAGAAATATGAAAGAGAAATACCTAAAACAAATATGAATACCAAAAAGAAAGTAACTTGACATAATTGTCGACATTCACAAACATCAAACAACAAACCAAGCATACACAATTCACATAACAAGAGAAGTTTTGTCCACATCCAAGAGCATAAGGGAATTTTCATCATAACTGAATGTAGATCCCACTATAATGTATGCAAGAAAAAACACCACAATGATCTTACATAACAAGAGAAGTTCTGTCTACATAGCTAAAACTATAATATATGAAAGTAGATCCCACCGAATGTATGGAAAGAAAGAGTATAACTCCATGTTCTGACAAGCAAAACACATGAACTGGCATAAAATTAGGACCAACATAAGTATATGTAAACTTCACATGAACCTGTAATATGAAAAACATGACAATCAGCCATAATGATATGGAGTGAGTATAGTATGTGTAACATTTCAAGTACATACTTGTACAAAAAAGTATCAGTAGACAGTCGGAGAATGATTTCATGTTTTGACAAAAAAATACATGGAGTGTCATTGAATTTGATAACCTGTTATGTGACCAAAATGGTAGACATTATGATATGTACTGAGCACAATGTATGTAACATTTGAAATAGATACCTTCACAAAAACATCAGTCAATTGGCAAGAGGAAAAGAACACAACAGATGAGTTGGCTATATGTGTAATTAGATGTTAGAGCATCATTGCAATGTGGTAATATAAAGTAAATGAAATGTAAAGATAGATGGGTACCTTAGTCCAAAGAGACTTTTGGACCATCAGGGAGAATGTTAAGTGGTTCTCATTTCTTGGGCCTGCCTCTTTTCTTTGAAGGGTCAATTTTAGGTTCTTTATTCTTCTTAGAAGTCAAGCTTGGTGGTTTGAAGGACACACCACTTGAAAGTAAGTAAACTTTTGTAAGGAACATAAATTTCATAATATGTAATTAAATGAGATAAGTGTTAATGTTACTTACCTTCTACTTGCAAGGGATAGGACAACTGGGTCAATAGTGTCTCCTACAGCTGAATGTTGTGTAGATGGTTCTCCATTTGTAGCTTGAGGTTGCAAGGTCTACTGTAGGGGTTGTGTTGGGTTAATGGTTGTCTTGCAATTATTTCGATGATGATCAACAACACCACAGCTTCTGCATTTATGAGTTCTTCGATGAAGATCCTCATCTTTAGCCTTTATCCTATTTTTCTTGAGTCGGCCTGGAGGCTTCTTGCAATGTGGGGCACCTATAACATAAGTAGAGTAACTTCTTCCCATGCATCTTGCCTTAGTAATGGTGCAATTGTTCCAGTATAGGTAGCCAAGTACTTGCTAATTGAGTAATAGTCACTGACATACAGCTCCCACCTTACTCCTTTTATGGTGTTTAGTGTTGCAACAGCATGTGAATAAACCATCCCCGTAATCTGCCACTTCTTGCAACTTCACTCTTTAGCAACTAAGTCCAACACAAACCTACTTGAAATTGCCTCAACCTCTACATTCCTATCATCAGCTCTTCTGACAATGAAGTCTTGCAGCTCTTTACTTAACTGTCTAATGTGTGCCATGGCTCAGATGGTAACAATACCTTTTGCCACTTCTTAGTTCTTCTTGTATCAAATTGAACCATGAGCTTCTGCCTTAGGCAATCAACTAGGTTGCACATGAGACCTTCCCTCTGTAATCCATGCATTGAATGATTCATTGAGGTTGTTTGTGATGTAATGATTGTGTGCATGATTCCCAAAGCTGTCTAGTCCATTTCTCCTTCACCCTATGCAAGTAGTCAAATGCAGTTGGATTAGCCTTCTCAATCTCACACATAAAATGCATGTATTGATTCCTAGCAAATGTTTTTGTTGCACACCACACAAGGCCTTCCATGTCCTGCCTTGGGAAGTGCTTCTTGAAATTGCTATAGAGGTGTCTCATGTAAGCCTTGTGCTTACAGTCTGGGAAATACTCTTTAACAGCAGCAACCAAGCCCTTCCCACCATCTGAAATGATGGTTAGACCCTTATCAGTATCAAAACCAACGGCGTCTTTCAAATAAGTTATGAACCACAACCAAGAAGAGTTAGACTCATCCTCGCAAACTGCAAATGCAACTGGGAACAAACCATTTGATCCATCTAAAGCAGTGGTAGCTAGTAAGTTGTTCATGTACTTGCCCTTAAGGTGACATGCATCAATCCCAACAAATGATCTTCATTCATTGATGAATCCATCTTTCATGGCCTTTAAACTCCACAAACGGCCTTAGGAATGAATTATTAGGCTCTGTGTAATAGTGTATAACACTACCTAGATTTCTTCTATTTAATTCGTAAATCAAGGAGGGGATCTTCTCATAAGATTTTTCAACTGCACCAAAAAGCTTCCCCAAGGCCTTCTCTCTGCCTCTATAGATCCTCATGTAAGAAATGCAAATTTTCACTTCAGAAAATAACTTGTTCCCTATCTCATTTACTGTCAGCTTTGGGTTATCCCTCAGCCATGTAAGAGAATGGTTTGCCACCCATTCTTTTGTTGCCATCACATTTCCTCTTTGATTAACAGAAGTGTATATATGTTCTCCTGACAGTGACTTGATGGCAAAGTTTACACCATCTTGCAAGGTTGAAGCATGAATCCTCCAAGGACAGCCCTCAGTCTCACCTACTGCAATCACTCTTCCTTTATCACTCTTCAAGATTCTCACACTAAATTGCTTCCTAATGTAGTGTTCAGATAAAGCTAACTTAAATAATGCATTGTTTCTAAATTCTTTTCCCTCATAGAATTCACAGTTCTGAATATCAGTTGCGAGCTCCCTGCCTACATAGTCAGGCACTTCTTTAAGTTGGTCCGACCTTCCTCTTCTAAATCAGGCCATGACTCACTATCATCACCTTCATTAGTAGACACATGAAACTGTTAACAAAACTCTCAATTGAATCATGAAGAAACACATCAGGCATAACATCTCGCTTACTTCTGATCGTCCCACTTCTTCTCACCTCATTACCAATAACATCACCAACATCTTTTGTGTTATCATTGACAACATTAACTTCACAAACTTCATCACTTGATTTTTTCCCTTTCCCACCAGTTCTATCGCCATCCTTCCCTCTGTCGCCATCCTTCTCTCTTTCACTATCTTTCCCTTCGTCAGTGTCCTTCCCTCTTTTACCATTTGTAGCCTTCCCTTTGTTACTACTAGAATTCTTAGTGGTACAAACCTCTATGTTTTCACCTGATCCACTTCTCAACTTTGCTAACCTTGGTAAACATGTACTTCCAAAACTATTGCCACCAGGTCAAACTTCTACTGATGACTTCCAACTTTATCAACAACACCACCACAAAATCTTGGGTTGCCCCTACTAGCAATATTCTTAGGACCAGTGACTATGCTCTTTTTACGCTTGCCACTTGATTCACTATTGCTTCTCTCAATGACCACACTTACACATGGGTTAGTGTTATGTACTGTCTGAGTTTGATTAACATGACCTTCATCCATTACAATTGTTCGTTGTGGGACATTAATATTTGGCTACTTTAGATACATTTTCATTTTTGACATGTGTCTCATGGTTGGCTAGGTAATTTCTTCCCAAGAGTTATCATATCCATCTTAAATATCTCTTTCATTCAACTAATCAACATAGCATAATGAGTCAACGCCATGAAAAATAACAACTAACTCTAATGGTGTTCCATCCATATGACAACTGAACATCTTAAGCATATCAGATTCATTGTTTACCTTAGCATATTTTCTCATCACCTCCTTCATACTTCTCCTCTGTTGATCCGCTCATAGATTTGAAAATTCCTTCATATCTCATATGGACCTCAATGATACCTTCTTCACCTTTATACCACCCCATTGTAATTATTCTCACCTTCACATAAAATAAGTTGCAAATTAACTTACATCGTAAGCCCTAAACCTTGATCGAAAACCCTATCAATCCAAATCCTTTCAGAAAAACCCTAATCCCAAATATCCACCAAACCCCCACCCTAAAATCATCATCAAAATCCATTATCAAAATCCTAACCATCGTAACTCCTAAACCTTGACTAAAAACATTGACACAAAAGGGACAATGAATCACAACCATGCATTAAAAAAAAAAGAATGACGCGTGAGAGGAAAAATGAATGACAACGGAAGATGGAAAGTAGAAGATTGACATCAAAAATGGGGAGGGATTGCTCTAACCTTGTGTCACGAGAGGTGGTAGAGGTCAAGAAGCTTCTCGCTCCCTATGGTTGGTGAGGCACCGATTAATGCCTTCAATGAGGACAATCAAAGAAAAGAGCAAGCTCAAAAGAACTGAGATGGGAGATTGATGACGACCACGAGTGCTTGAACAAAGAAGATCTTCGTTTCGCTTGTCTCTCCACTTCTAGAACCAACCTCGAACGATGCTTCGAGAAGGGGGATTGATCGACGTAGGAGGGTTTACCCCTCGTTTCTCGCAACTACACGATGGGACATTTGAAAGCTCCCTGACGACACATCAATCATCATGCATCCCAAATAGATATCGGTCGTTCGATTATATCCCAACCCTTCAATCTTGCGATGAAATTTAAATACTAATGCAACTGTAGTTAACATTATACTAACCTTGGTTTGTTCGCTGACAAAACTAATGGAGTAGCAATTTTGCTAACGACACAGATTTTAGTGGCAAATCCGATAATATACAGAAGTCAATAGCATTTTAATAAATTCAAATATTTGTATTGGCATTTACGTAAGAAACCCTTGATTTAAAACCTCGACGTGTGAAGAAAGAGGGTCGAGAGATCCTCTCCTTTGGGCGTGGATCTTCTTTCATGTTGTAGTGTGTACATGGGTCTATCCCACATGTGGTTGGTGTTTTTTGATCGAGGAATCTCGATTTTCTCCCACGCCAACCTTCCTTGTGTGTGAACCATGGCCAATGGAGAACAACCCATCGTGACTTCTAAAGGGACGATTTTTGTTTCGATGTTAGTTCATGGAACGTCCATTAACTTGGCCAATTCCTCGAACTGCATCCTATGGTCTTGTGCCTTTGGATCTTCATCGGAGAGTAGGACAAACAACGTGAACTGACAGAGAAGGCTTTAGACTCTTGAGAAGGCTCCAAGTACAAGAAGTGGGAGAACTTCTTGGTTATGAACTAGTTATGAACATCAACTTGTCCATTGCTGTGAATATGCTGTTTAAGGATACAAGGGAGATCTGGGATATGCTTGAGAAGTGCTTCTCCCGAAAGACAAGTAGCGCATGACTCGTAGACATCTACTAGAAGATCTGGAATACTAATCAGGGTGATATGCCTCTGGTTAAGGATTGTACGATCCTCGAGGGATTATTTGAGGAGTTGGGTGTCTATTAGCTCGCATGTTGTGACAGGCAGATCTTTGAATGGTTATAATGGCATGCATACAAGTTCCTAGGGGGTCTTAACCCTAGGTATCAATCTACGCGTGATCAAATCCTGACAGTGCTGGATCTGGAGACGATCTACAGTCGTCTCTAGAATATAGAAGTAAAGGAGTCATCAGCATCTGCGCCAACTCCCATTGAGTCTTCTGCACTGACTGCAATAGGAAATACTTAAAGAGGTGGTTGTGGTCGAGGGTGTGGTCGTGGAAGAAGGTTTAGTCCGTGTGTCTATTGTAATCGTATCAATTACCCATCCCATAAGTGCTGGGATAAGTTTGGTCATGTAGTGTGGGCGAACAAGTCCATAGCAGCTTGGGAAGAACCTTTATGTAGGCTTAATTGTAATGCCTGCAATCTTTGTTGAAGTATGAAGAGCCCTCTACATCTACTGTTGTGGCTACCACTGCAAAGGTTGCTCGTGTCATGAGTGATTCACTTGTGCCTGGCTCGGAGAAAGATGCCAAAGCTTTGGGCAGTGTCATCCCCGAAGATGATGATCAATGGTGGGGAAATTGAGCCAGAGGCCAAGCCCCACCGGTTGAAGCCGCTAAGTCTAGTGTTTTATCCTTCTCTAATGGAGTAGATTTTCTTGGAGACAGGGCAACCACCATATGCTTGGGAATGCTCCCCAACTATTGTCCGTGATCTAGTTCGAAGATCGAAGGCCATTTGTGCGTGCAAGCCTAGACGCGTGCTATTGCTTGGTGTTCTCTCGCAAGTTGGAGACGTCTAACTTGGACGAGTGTTGGAGATCTTGTGAATCTCCATGTTGGAGATCACGAGATCCTACGTGGAATAGAGGGCAAGGAAGTTCCCCTTGCTTAAGAGATCTTGTTTCCTTAATTTAGTTTCTAGTTTTAGAATCATCCTTTTTAGAAAGTTTGCCATGTTAGAGTTTTGTTATGTTAGAGATGTATTTTTTTAATTTTGAAAGATTATGTTAGGATTTGAAATAGGATTGATCTCTCAGTGTAAAGAGACCAAGTCTCCTCTTTTGTACTTGAGTTTCTATAATAATAAAACTCTACACTCAAGTATCCTTACAATTTAATAGCTAAATTTTCTAACTTTTGAATAATTAAGAGACAAAATTTGTAGGATAATCCATTTCTGTGCTTGCATAAATCCGTATCTGGATTATAAATATTTGTTTTGTATCCATATCTGTATTTTAAGTATATGGCTCTTTTGTTTTCACATTTGTATAATATCCATTTTTGTATACGCATTCGTTTTGCAAAATGAATATGGATATGGTATCACTTATATCCTCATCTGCAACCGTCCATTTAGATCCCTAGTGGTGGGGCCTTCCGTTTAGGTAAAGGATGTGGGTATTTGGGTATGTTGGGAGTATATTAATTACTCAAAGATTCCAAATAAGTTTTCATGATTATATAGCTTTTTTTTTTTTTTTTTTGGGTTGGTCTCTCTGTTTTTTTCTTGCTTGACTTTTTGCATTCTCTGAGATGCATATTGTCTTTCTGTAGATAACATTTTTTTTCCCCAGGATCATCAAACAAGCATGCTCAATTAAAATCTAGGAGTCTTTTTCAAAAGAAAAGAACTGATAACATCTAGAAGTCCTGTTTATAGGCCAAGTACCATAGGCTTTTAAGCAGTCATCTAGAGGGTGCAAAAGCCGTAGATGGGAAGTTTAAGATAACGTGCAACTCGTGCAACCCATTCATTGCTTGTAACATTGAAGTGGGTCATTGTTTTTCACTAAAAGGAGCTGAAGGTTTGACAGTGATTGCATGATTGAAAATAAAAAAGAAAGTACCGGACAAAAGTTAAGAAGCAAAATCAAACGATGTCATAAACGGTAGTGTTGTAACTGAAATCGCACCAAACGAAAGTTTTTTTAAAAAATCAGACAGTATCATAAACAGTAGTGTTGTGACTGACATCCTCACGAGGCTTTAATAAATATATTGATATGGAGAAACATGTAATTTATTATTATTGAAACTCAAGTACAAAAGAGGGGACTTGATCTCTTTATACAGAGAGACCAATCCCATTCCAAATCCTAACATAATAGATCTCTAACATAACAAACTTTCCAAATAAGATAATTCTAAAAGTAGAAATGAAATTAAGGAAACAAGATAACTTAAGCAAGGGAGACTTCCTTGCCCTTTACTTCGTGTGGGATCTCGTGATCGTCAACGTGGAGATTCACGAGATCTCCAACATTTTCCTTTCCCTACTTTTGTAGAGGGAGTTCTATTCTAAAACTTTTGTTGCATTTACTGCTGATGAGCTCTCTTACTTGAATGTTGATAAGCTATTGCTGCCGAATCTCTGTATAAACTCTTAGGTGACTTGCTTGTTAATTAACATAAGATACCTTTTTTGCATGTCCAGCAAACTGGAGAACACACACATATTAGTTGTAGTTTATTTCTTAGTTTCTAGTAGTTACAAATACAATCCAATGTACAATATTCATATGGTAAAAGATTTCTGACTTTATGTATACATGCAATGGCTGTATAGTTTCTTCCGCAAGACCGTGTCTGTGAATTTGCGAAGCTGACTCCCATTCAACTTCTGGAAGAAACTGAAAAGGCTGTTGGTGACCCTGAGTTGCCCGTTCAGCATAATGCCCTTATAGAAAGGAGTCAAGAACTAAAGAAATTGGAGCTGGTGAGTGGATACCAACTAATCTTGGGGTGAATTGATGGTGGAATGTTTGTTGTATTGTGCAAAGTCGTTTTGGGCAAAACATCTCTTGCTCCTTTCCCCATAAAATTCTGAATTTTCGTGTATCTTAGACTGTCAAGCAAAATGGAGATTCTTTAAACCAACTCAAGGCACTTAATGCTGAGCAAGAAAAAGATGTTGGGAGAGTTCGGCAAAGAGAACAGCTTTTGGCTAAGGTTTGCCTCCTGTTATACGTGCTCATATTCTTTAGAGGAATTGATAGTTTAGATTACAGCGAATGTTGCTTTTCTCTAGGTTGAGATGATGAAAAAGAAGTTACCATGGTTAAAATATGACATTAAGAAGATGGAATACAAGGATGCACTGAAACTGGAGAATGAAGCAAAGAGAAAGTTAACAGAAGCAGCCATTGTTCTAACTGAACTCTCTGCCCCTATAGAGTATGTAAATGGGGAAAAAGTATTGTTTGTTTGTTTTCTTGTTCCATGTGTTGGTGCCACACCAATCTTTCAGTGATCATGCCATCAGAGATCTGCTTGTTTTTTATGGCCATATATGCACCTTATTGTCTTTGGTATTGCTACAAACATCCTCTTTCTTTTCCAAGTCTGTACAGCATAACACCTAGGCCTGTATAATGGCAGGTTGTACTACTGCATTCTAAGTATTTGACTTTGTGTAAATTTATCTTTCTGTCACGTAGTGAATCTGAAGCTGCTTTCCATTTCTAACATCTGCAATGATTATATGTTGAACATCTCTATAGGTTCCTTCCTTTTGTTGAAAATTTGACTTCAATTGTTTAGAAATATATATTTCTTTTTGAATGACATGTGCAGATTGTACCTCTATATCATGACTTTGCATTTGTTGTACTCTATGGAAAGCCCTTAGCTTCAGCGGCCTTTAAGTTGGGCAAAATCTAAATTTATGCCTACCAATTATATTGGTCAATAGTTTGTAGCATCGGCTGTATGAGTAATGCAGTGCTTAATTTGTAGGGAGAAGAAACAGCTTAAAGCCGAGCATGAAAAAACATGCAAAAAAATATCTTCTCTTATTAACCACAATGCAAAAAAGTGTTCAGAGGTGATTGATTTTGAACGGCAACTGGTAATTTGAATATTGCCACGTTATATTTTGCTTTTCTAGTGGCATTTATTTGTGGACTGACCTTGATCTTCATCAAGGGCGTACAAGTATGGTCAAAATTTACTGATATGGAGGAAAATAAAAGGCAAGAAGAATCTCGACAGCAGCAGATAAAAAAAGCTACAGAAGATCTTGCAGCTGCAGAAACTGAGCTGGCAAATCTTCCATTTCATGAACCTCCAAGAGATGCAATTGTATGTTAGGGGAAGGCTCATTTTCTTTAAATGCTTTTACTAATTCATAGCAGGAAGTCTAGGCGTTTGCTAAACTTAATACAAATGTTTTTGCTCTAAGGGCAATTTATTTTTCTTATCATAGCTTGTGGTCAATTCTATTTGCTCTAAGGTTCAAGTTGTTGGGACTCTCAAATATTCCGTTTTAGTGAAGTTTCTCTAGCACACTCTTTTTATTAAGGAGAATAAATAATTTTTAAATGATAGTGAATGAGATATAGATTTTAATTACTACTACATACATAAAGACCACAATTGTAATTTTTAAATGATACATAATGAAAATATGCTTCTTCTCAAAAAAAAAAAAATGAAAATATGCTATAGAGAACTTCATAAGTAGTAAGATTCATAAGGGAAAAAAGGAATGATAATAAGTTCATAAATAACATGAAGACTTAATAAAACGAAGATAGCGTAAAGTTGACAAATGTCTCTTTAATGTTTTTAGAATATTTGTGTTAAAGATAATTTAGGAAATAGTATTTAGGAAAGTAGAAATTATCCTTTTTTTTATATTTTTAGGAATTATCACTCTTTTTAAATTATAGGAAATATGTTTTAATTTGTTTAGTATTTGATTTGCTTGCATGCTTAAGATTTGGATTGAAAGTAGGATTTGATCCACTTTTTATAAAGGGATGAACTCTATTTGTTTTCTTTGATATTTGAGATGAATGAATTATAGTTACAAAAATCTCCATTTGGTATTAAAGCGGGTCCGTCCTTGGATCCCTATGTATTCCATTGTGCTCTAGGGGTGTTATTGACACCTCGGTGTCTTGGGGTGCATGTGCAACCCCCATGGCTTTTATCTGCGACATGTGCTGCTCTACTGCTAAGATGTCCATCTCGGTTCTCCTCCTCCTTTGCTCTGCATCAATTTTCATCTCATCTGAAGCGTCGCCAAGTGTTAGTGCTGGGCCTATCTCCGATGCAATGTTGATTGAGGGGACCCAATCTGGTCCTTGCATTGCTACGTGTGCCCTTATCATGTCACGTGACAAGGGTTGTTGTGTCACCAGGCGACACTATGCGAGAAGATTGAACCAGCTTGGGATTGGTTTAATGGTTTGGTCATCCTCTTCGATCGATTTCTAATTTTCTTTTTGGTTGGCGAGATTGTTGCTGTGATGGTGTACGAAGAGACTTTGATGGATTGCCTTGGGAATCTTCTGAAGGGTGAAGAATCCTCTCCTATAACTGTTGCAAGTGCGATAGCTACTGATGTCGCAAAAGTACTCTACTCAACCTGCAATTGGCTCGAAGGACTTTACTGAAGCCTCGAGTCACATGATCAATGTTAAAGACGATGATTGGTGGGGCAACTGAGCTGTGCACTTAGCCTCATCTGTAAATGCCTTATGTTAGTCCTGCCTCTTAATGAGGACTTTTTGCTGCCGTAAAGCATCTACTAGTGCTTGGGATTACCTCTGCTTTGGTAATTACCTGGGATCGTTTCCCCGTTGGTAATTGCTTGGGATCGTCTCCCCTACTAGTGCTTGGGATTGTCTTTCCTATGTTGCTTCTTGCTTAGGATCGACTTCTGTATTTTACTACAATGTGGGATCATCTACTCTACTACTGAAGCCTACTTGGGATCACCTCTTGATTACCTAAGGGTTTCCAAATTAGGTTTTTTGTTCTAACTCTAAGGGAGTTAGGTTTTCACTGCTGAAGGGACGCTTGCTTGTGTGCCTGTTTGACCGCACGCATGCCTTACCTGCCTGCTCTAGCCTCGGATTGCGTCAGATGGGGGGAGTTCACGTATTGCACTACCTTACAAGTTAGGCGTTGTACACTTCAACTTGGGGGGGGGGGGCATTAGAGATGATTTAGGAAATAGTATTTAGGAAAGTAGAAATTATCTCTTTTTATATTTCTATCTTTTCAAATTATAGCTGATATGTTTTAGTTTGTTCATGATTTGATTTCTTTCTATGTTTAGGATTAGGATTGGAAGCATGATTAATCCCTCTATATATAAAGGGATGAACTCTGTTTTGTTTTCCTTGAGATTTGAAAGGAATGAATTCTAGTTACAAAAATCTCCATAATTAGGAATACTAGTAGTCTACTATTAAGAATGAATAAAATGGATCATGAGGTAAGAATGAGTTGGAGTGTCCATGGGAATAACGGGAAAAAATACAAGAAAATTGGCATACAAAATCAAATATAAGCTAAGTATAATCATAATTTACACGTAGCATATGGGTTGATTAGTAAGGGGTGATGCGATGTCAAGTATATGCGATGAACTTAGATAATATCGCAATCCTCCAAGACAAAAAAGGGCATGGGTTGATTTCGTGTACAATTGATTAATGTGGTAAGCATAAAATAAACATTAGCATAAGTAACATGAGCTAAGCATAGTTTACATGTATGATATGTGTTGAGTAATTGATTAGTGATAGTGAGCCAAAAAAACATTCAAATAAAAGTATAGAGATGAAGGGCAAGGAGGATATGCAGAACCTCAAATCATTAAGAAGGTGAAGAACTAAAAGGGATTAGAGAAGAGGAAGGGCTCAATGCCTAAGAAGAGGCTTAAAGACCACAAACGAAGGTGGAGAAAGCGTTAGACCAAGAACAATGCAATGGATATGGCGATATCGGCTCCATATCGCTTATTTATGGAATATTTGTACCGATATGCCCTTATATTTGGGGATATTGGTTGACACCCTATATAGGATGTTGAGAGGTGAACTTTGGTGGGTAATTGGATAGTGGGAGATCCAACTACATGTTATTTTAGTCCTACGTAGTGGAGTGGGAAGGAGAGCGGTGTGTGGTAGCCTATATAAAGGTTTTTCACCCCTCCATTTGTCTTTGAGAAGAAACATTATGAGATCATGCCCATAGGGGTGCTTCTCTCGTGGTTTTCTCTCCTCTTTGTGAGAGGGGTCTCCACGTAAACCAAAGCGTTCATGATTTAGATGCTTTTGCTATTGTGTTTATTTTATTCCACTTTTATATTTTAACATGGTATCAGAGTAGCCATTCTTGGGTTTATTCTCAAGTTTTATCATCATTCATGGTTGATGGTGTTCCACGTTGATCTATCCATAGTTGTTTCCGGGGAAGATAAAGTGGAGGAGCAACCGACATTGTGGTCGAGCAGATCTTTGCCCGCCGTGGTGAACCTTGAGAATACCTTTTTCTTAGACAAGTTTGTTGGGAAGATGGCGGAGGTCGATTGTGAGCACGAAGCATTGTAGGTCGCTTGTAGTCTTCTTCTTTAGAGGGTTGTGATGATTTTGTCTGCATTGCTGAGATGCAGTCCTTGGCGAGAAGGGCGTAGCATCTCAACCTCATCTTGAGACCTACGGGCTTGTTCGAGGTCCAGCTAGCGCCATCATCTCCGTACACTACTCCATGGGCTCTCGTAGGGTTGCATGCTTTGCTACACTGTCTTCTTCAAGGACCTCCTTTGTGGTGCCATTGTCACCATCTTTGATACATAAACGAGATAGGAAGAGAAGCGGCGAGGAGAAGGATTTTGGTGAGAGAAGGAATCATTGGTTGTTGGTGGAGAGAATGCGGTGAAGGAGACCCTTGCAGGGTACCTAAGAGTTGCTGGTGGCAGCCTTTGGCGTGTGCTTTTGGGTTCATCCAGCCCTAACCTAAGGAGGAATATATTTGGGTATTTTTTTGCAGTTCTTGCCCTATTTGTGTTTTATTTGTTGCTTTCATTGTTAGTTGTGTAAAAAAAAAATAGGGAGAGGAGTTGGGGGGGGGGTTAAAAAGGAGGTGTCTACATGTGTTCTTGGGGTCATGTCCCTAGTGTTGAGTAGGTTGCAGTGTTGGAAAGCTAAAAACAAAAAAAAGGGTAGAGTTGGAGTAAAAGAAAGGTGAAGAAGAAAAAATGATGAAGTGGAAGGGAATGTGGGATGAGCTCTTCTCCATATGTTTTGTTCTCTATGCAATTGCATCTCCTATACGAGTATGAAAGAAAAGGAGTGAGTATGAGAGAATATTGTAAACCCTATATGAGTGGGACTCATTCTTCAAAGTCCCTACATGAGAGAATCTCACCATTTATCTCTATATGAGAGGAATACTTTCCTGGTCTCTATGTGAGAGAAATCTACTGAGAGATTTTCATATAGGAGAGGCATGGTTTTTAGTTTTTGTATGGGAGAGGTCTACTTTGAGTTTCCATGTAGGAGAGGTTCGGCTTGGAGGCCTCCAAGGGAAAGGTCTACTCTTGAGATCTCCATGGGGAAGGCAGGTACTGGTATTAGTTGAGGTCTCTAGGAGAGAGATCAATTAGAGTCAGTTTCAGCAGTTCATCTACTAGACTTCGGCCTCGTTAATCTGTAATCATTAGCACACCCGCCTACAAGCAAGAACGAGGATGTAGCTATTGTCATTTGCCTGGAGGAGAGGCATGACTCGGTTCTACTGGTTGAGAGTTGTGTTCTGTTTGTGAGAGTATAGGTTGAGCATTCTATGTTGTAGCTTGAGGGAAAGTGTTGAGAGAGGTGAATGTTGTTGGTTGGTAATTGGCTAGTGGGAGATCCAATTACATGTTATTTTAATCCCATGTAGTGGACTGGGAAAGAGTGGTATGTGGTTCCATTTGTCTTTGAGAATAAACATTATGAGATCACGCCTATAGGGACACTTCTCTTGTGGCTTTCTCCCTTTTAGTGAAAGGGGTTTCCACGTTAGCCTAAGCATTCATAATTGTGATACTTTTCATATTTATGTTTATTTTATTTTGCTTTTATATTTTATAAAGGGATATAGAAGGGATTAGAAGTTTTTATATTTTATAGTTTGAAAGGTGAAGAATTGCAAGGGATTAGAGAAGGGTAAGGGCTCAATACCTAAGAAGAGCTCAATGACTGCAAATCAAGGTAGAGAAAGCTTCAGACCAAGAACAATGCAATGGACATGGTGATATTGGCTCCATATCGCCTATTTCATGGAATATTTGCACAGATATACCCTGATATTTGGGGATATTGGTCGATACCTATATAGAAGATTGCCAAGATATTGGAAGAAAGATGTTCCCTTGATATTCCTAGGATATATTGCTGATATATTGGGATATCTGCCTCCATCTTTGACCCAAAGGGGATTTGACCCTTCTTTGGACTATGCATATGGTGGGAATGGTGTGCACTTGGTTTCTGGTTATAGTTACATGGTACTATTTTTAGTCATGTAAGGTTCAGATGTTTCATTTTGTGTTAATATGTTTGTTGCTAACTAGACACATTTGCTTCTGAGTTTATCTTATAGTTTACAGATGCAATTTTCTTTATGGAAGGGGGCTGGAAGAAATGGGGAATTTAGTAGCTTAAGTGATGGTCTTTGTGAGTTCTCTGTCTTAGTGGCCAATCGCAATAAATCACTGTTCATTCCTTTTATATAATGGCTAAAGTGGAGGAATCTTCCAACATAATTAATATTGCTATAGGGTCTCTTTTTATTACCTATTTGGGCTTTCTCCGAGGGCCAAGTTTGCTATAGTCGGTGATTAGATGGCTTGATTGAAAGGACGGAGAAGAGATTGATTGGTTGGAGGAGAAAACTACTTTGGAGAGGTGGAAGACCTGTCTCACAAGTGCATACCTTTGACGGACAGATTTCCTACTTGTCATTAGGAAAATTGATGTCATTTGAAAAGGTTGTTTTTGGCAAAGAGGTCAACATAATGGGCCATTCTTGCATACCACAGAGCCTCTGAGTGCTCCGTTTTTCATCTTTTAAGGATGCCTTGCTGTCAAATGGATGGTAAAGATGCTAGGGAATGGTTATACTTTCTGAAGTAGTACAACAATAATCAAGCTTTTTCCCACACTAAGTGGGGTCGGCTACATAGATTCTTTACCTCCATACAGATTGATTTTCAGCCATTTCAGAATTTAAATTAAAGTAATTGAGGTCATGCTTAATAGTTTTCATCCAACACTTGTTTGGTCTTCCTCGCCCCCTCTTAGCGGGTTCAGCCTCCAACTTCTCGCATCTCCTAATTGGAGCATCTAGTGGCCGTCTTTGTAAATGTCTAAGTCACCTTAGATGTGCCTCTCTCATTTTATCCTCTATCGGTGCCACCCTAACATTTTTTCTAATAATCTCATTTGAAATATGGCCCTTTCTTGTATGACCACACATCCATCTTAACATCTTCATTTCTGCCACATACATCTATATATGCCTATAGTTGATAGCCCAGCATTCAGAACCGTACAACATGGTTGGTCTTACCGCAACTTGATAGTATTTTCCTTTGACTTTTAAAGGAACCCTCTTATCACAGTAAACGCCAGATGCATCCCTTAATTTCAATCACCCTGCATTAATTCTATGTGTAACATCTTTATCAATTCCACCATCTTGTTGGAAAATAGATCCCAAGTACTTAAAAACATCTTTCATTGGAGTGTATTCTTTTCCAATTTTTACATCAATCCCTTTATTGTTCCCTCTACTACTAAACTTACATTCCATATACTCAGTCTTCGTTCTATTTATGCGTAATCCTTTATCTTGCAAGGCTTCTCTTCAAAGCTCAAGTTTTCTGTTTACTCTATCTCTTGTCTCATCAACCAACACAATGTCATCAGCAAAAAGCATACACCATGGTACCTTAGCTTGGATATGCTTCGTCAACTCATCCATGAACAAGGCAAAAAGATAAGGGCTTAAAGTCGATCCTTGATGCAGACCAATGGTGATATCAAAGTAGTCCGTCAAATCATCCTTAGTCTTTACACAAGCTGTTGTTCCAGAGTACATATCCTTTATGAGGTTGATATATAAAATTGGCACTTGTCTCTTCTCCAAAATTCTCCACAAGATATCTCTAGGGACAGAATTATAGGCCTTCTCCAAATCAATAAAAATCATATATAAATCCTTTTTCTTACGTTGTATGTCTCCATCATACGTCTCAAGATATGTATTGCCTCAATAGTAGACCGGCTTGGCATAAAGCTAAACTGATTTGGCAGAAGTAGTATCTTGCAATATTGTTATGAACTCACTGAGTTGGCAGAAGAATATGGTGGTTTGAAGAGGTGCATCGCCTCTTTGGTGGAGTCTTTGTACAACTATGCCTTGGGTAAGGGATTTTTTAAAGTTAGTATCGTGGAATGGAAGAATTTTCAGCTTCTAGTTAGATGATTGGGTCGGTACAGGTACTCTAGAACTTTGGTGCTGAGGTCCTTTGTTTTTGCTATAGATCAAGATGCTTGAATTCTTGATTGCTGGGTGGGGGCCCATTGTAAGAGATAAAGGTGTGTGGATGCTGCAGGTGGTTGAGTTTGTTGGAGGCTAATGTAGTAGTTTTGTAGCACCTACTATCTGTGTTCAGGGCTATTGCCAAGGTTGATTTTAGGCATTCTCTTTCGTAGGGGTGAGGGAGTTTAGCATCAAGATGACTTATAAACTCCTCAAACTTGAGGGAGTGGAGATGCTAGTGTTTCCCCAGATTGTAGCCATCTCTAGGATTGAAAAGTTCCACTAAAGATCAATATCTTCATGCATCTAATTTGGAGGGAAAGTTGTCAATTAAGATGCTTTGAAAATTGGGTGCCAGATACAGATGCCGTTTGTCTTGTTGGAGATGTTGAGGAGAATCACATGCATCTATTCTTTGACTATACTTCCGCAAGGGAGGTTTGGCATCATTTTGAGGGTGATCCTTGAATTCCCATGTTCTTTGAAGGCTCTTATAAAATGCCTTGCAAGGTGTTTTGAGTTTGGAAACTAGTAGGTGGTTGAGGATTGTTGTGGGTTTGTGGTCCTTGTGGTCATGATCAGTGATGTAAAAATTAGCTTACTCGGTCGAGTAATCTTAGGTGGCACCCTCCCGACTGAATAGCCCATAGTCAGCCCTATAGTCAACAACACCGACTACTTGGCTGAGTAGCTGTAGTCGGTCGAGTAGTAGGTTGATTTTTGCATAGAAAAAAAAAGGTATATATATATATATATATATATATAGGTCAAGTAAACCCCACTTGACTCCTTCCCCCGATTACTCCCCTAACATTGTTTATTTTCACGCAAGACTCTTCTTCGACCAAGCAAAAACCTCCATCGCCCAACATTGGCCAAGGTGCAGTTGCGACCTTCGCCTGGGCTGTTGCGACCTTTGCCCAAGCTGTTGCGTCGCCTAACCCCAAGGGCTAGCAGGCGAGGAGTATTCCTTGTTGCGTCGCACAAGCTGCTGCGACGAGAAGTCCTTGATGCAATAAGAGAGCCTGCTGCTACTGTCGTTGGTACTACAACTATTGCTACTCCTTTTACCTCTCTCTCTCGTTAGTTCCTTGGTTTAGGGTTACGGTTTCCTACGTCAGCCAAGCTGCCCAGGCTATTATTGTATCTTAGTTCCTTGGTTTATGCCTCTTTGCCCTTGGTTTATATCCATGGGATAAACCCTTGGTTTATACCTTGGTTTATTAACTTCGTTTATATCTTAGTTTATGTTGCAGATGTTGCATGCTTAAATTTGTAATGTATTTGATTCAAGCACATACTAGTTCCTGGCCTGCCCTTGATAATATATTTGTAATGATTTATACCTTGGTTTAATTCTTAAATTTGTAATGTATTTGATATTAATTTTTTATGTGTGTGTGTGTATAATATTTAAATATTTAAAAAATGTCTGACCGAGTATTCCTTGACTACTCTCTTGCATACTGTATACTTATACTCCCTAGTCAGTGGTCTAATCGACTGAATACCAACTATCGACTTTTACAACACTGGCCATGATGAAACTTGGTGGTTTGCTAGGTAGAGAGGTTGGGGTGGAAAACATTGCTAGAAAACTTTATTTTTATATAATATTTTTAGTCAAAGTATGTACTTTCTTTCTTTCAGAGTTTGATAGAGTGGATGGTTACCTCCAGTAGCTGTCTTTTCTTGCTTTTGGAAAAAGAGAGGACCAAGCCTTTTAAGGCCACACATTATGCACGTAAATTGTGAGTTTATTCTAGACATTGTTCTTTTACAGAAAAATATATTACTAAAATATCTTATTTCAAGCATTCCTTTTCATCTCAAAAAAAATATCTTATTTCAAGCTCTTGAATGGCTACCATTTTTTCATAATTTTCTATAACAAGAAATTGTGTCAAAATTGGTTAGCAGAACCTTGGTTATATGACTTAAATCTAGCTTTTTCTTTTGGCTTTGGGATTTTGGTCACCATTATTTTTATCTTTGTTTTCAGAGACATTCAGTGTCTTAATCCATGAGTGAGATGCACTCTTGAATGGCATTTGTCAAGGAGTTACGTGTAAGTATCTTTATTTTTCTCATGTATGACCACTTCGACGATGCCTGGCAAATGGACCATGTGATGATGGTGTTGGTCCTTTTTGCAATTGTTGGTTTCCATTTGCTTTTCGTAAGGTTGTCTGAAAACATTGCTGAGAAGACTTACCATTAGGAGGAGGTTCTTCTGAGGGGGGGCATCATGATGGCCACCCCATCAACTTGGTAACTTGGGAGGTCTTTTACAAAAAAACCTTGGTATCATGGGAGGTCCATAGACCTATTGACAAAGGAGGTCCTGGGGTGTAATGTTTGAAAGATATCGATGCATTATTGGGTAAGTGGTGAAGCTGCTTCAAAATGAAGATGACCTTTGGAATAAAATTATGCATTATTGTTATGCATAATCACTAGTTTGGATGATAGGATGCTCCTCCCCGGATGTTCCTCTGCTTTTTGAAAGAGCATTTACGTGGTTATGCTCTGGTTGGAAATCTTCTTCGAGTTTGTCTTGGTACATTGAAAGACCATGTAGTTCCAGAGGGATGATTAGTTAGGTATTGGCTCCTTCCAAGACTGTATGCACTTGTATTAGATTGACATGTTCTTGTTTCAGAGTCTCAGACTACTAGGAAGAGCCTATAGAGAAAGTTCAGGTATCTGGATGCCATGAGTTGGAGATAGTTTATTCAAGACAAGGCAGCTGCTGCTTTTGGAGGACCAGGAATTTTGGCTGATGGTGGGAAGGGTGATTTCGTTGCTTGATTTAGGGGGTGGTCAATCTAAAGAAAGTAGTAATCTATTTCCAGTTGGAGAAACAAGTGGAAATGTTGAATTTTGATCAGATTGCACTGTTTTTGCAAGCTGAAAGTTCCTTTAAAAGTTGAAGTTTTTGCTTGGTGTGGAAGTGTTATGTTTTCTGTACTAAGTAGTTAATTTTGTTTCCTGATTGGGTATGTAATTTTCCCATGTCTCTTTCATAGTAAGAGAGACTATGGTTTTCTTTTGAAGAATAGAACTCTTTCCCTCTCACATGGTATTATAGCGGCAATCATAGATTGGCGTCCTAATATCTCGCAAAAAATCGAGTTGTGTTTGATGATCAAATTTATCATTGTGCCTCAAATGTGAAAGGCGATTACGGTGGGGCCATGATCTGTGGTATAGTGATAGTGATGGCGATTGAGCTTGCTGATGTGTGAGAGTGATTGCGTCGGCGATGATGGTGTGTTGACCATGCCTAGGTCCTCGTGAAGAGACATGGTGATGGTAGCCTCATTGGTGAAGGCTGTTATGGCAGCAGTAGTGGTTGTTGTTGTGTTTTGTGTGGGGACGGTGGTCTCCATTGTTTGTGTGAATATGAAGGTAGAAGGTGATTGTAATAGGATAGGTTCATATCCTATTGTGCTTGGGACCGTCTCCCAATATCTATCCGTTCTTTTGATTGTTGTATTGTTGGTAGGAGTATGGATTGTGTACTGATGGTTATACAGGAGATCATTGTGTGTTGGTGTGGCCACGACAGTGGTGAAGAACAAGATTCCGAAGATTGTGCCTAGTAGGCAATGGATAATCGATTTAGGGGCGTCAATTCACCTCATGGGAGATACTACCTTGTTGAAAACCCCCATGAAGTCTGTGTGTGTGAAGTTGGTGAAGGTGGCAAATGGGCCTCTCTCCTATCACCATGGCTGGTATTGTTTAGTTATCTTCCAGATTGCAATTATTAGATGTGCACTGTGCTTTAGAGTTCTTTATGAACTTGTTAGTTATCAGTATTTGTAAAGATCTTAGATGTTGAGTTATATTTGACAACAAGCAGTGTTACTTCTAAGATAGACAAACCAATGAGATGTTGGTGGGATCGAGAAAGTTGTATTGCATCTTTTTGATGTCCCATCTCAGTTTGGAGAGCTATCTCCATCTCTACAAATCCTCTGTTGTGGCATCACCGACTTGGTCGCTTGTTTGTAGGAAAAATGCATCAGATGTTTCCTGAACTGGCACCTAGTACCGGCTTCAATTGTAAGGCTTATCAGTTAGGGAAGCATCATTGGCATATGTTTTCTCGACGTATTGAGGGGATTAGCATTTCTCCTTTCTGCCTCATATACAATGATATCTAGGGGCCTACGCGAGTCAGTAGTGTAGGAGGCTACAAATACTTTGTGATGTTTGTGATCTACATGAGATAGTTTAGATTGTGCAGTGTTTTTTTGTAGAGATTTAGACCAGGCATTCATCATCCATATAGGTGTTTAAATTTAAAAGCAACAATGCGCTAGAGTTCATGCAGATAGACCTCCAGGACTTATTTCTTGTGAAGGAACTCACCATTAAATATCATGTGCATATATTTCATAGCAAAATGGAGTTGCGGAGCGGATGCTTGGGCACATATTGGATATTGCTAGGACTCTTCTTGTGTT
The DNA here is from genome assembly GCA_037157565.1 of Thalassia testudinum. Taxonomy (NCBI): domain Eukaryota; kingdom Viridiplantae; phylum Streptophyta; class Magnoliopsida; order Alismatales; family Hydrocharitaceae; genus Thalassia; species Thalassia testudinum. The sequence continues at coordinate 126,139,993 of JAZHRO010000013.1, forward strand.
CATGAAGGTACCTAAGCAATTTTGGGGAGATATAATACTAATAACCACATATTTGATCAATAGCGTGCCATCATTGGTCCTTCGAGGCAGGATTCCTTACCAGGTACTACACCCAGAGTTTGAGTGACCCTTTGCTTTGTCCCTACGTATATTTGGATGCACATGTTTGGTCTAGGCCTTTGGCGCACTGGACAAGTTTTCTCCTCATGGTGTGAAGTGAGTATTTTTGAGGTATTCTCGTATCTAGAAAGGATATAGGTGTTATAATATGTGCACCAGAGATATATGGTGACTGTAGATGCCACCATTTTTGAAATGTACCATTCTCTGTAGAAAGGGCAAGCATTGACTTAGCTCCATGGGAGATTTAGGTGTATCATTAGAAGCACTCGCCACTTCCCACCGCTCTAGAACCTACAGAGGACTGTATAGAGCTAGGACCACCCCTGGTTGGCTAGGAGGATGTGGATGATTGATCGATTGCTCTTTGGAAGTCTAGTAGATCTTATATTTTTCATTCTATCTTCAATTGCACGACTACCATCCATATGTGAAGTGACTTGCAGCACTTTGCTAATGTGCTTACCAATATAATACTATCTAGAGATTGTGGAAACCTCACCAAATCTTCGCTGGAAAGCAGCTATGGATGATGTGATGACTACACTGGTCATGCGTGGCACTTGGGATCTGGTTCCTTATCCTCCTGGTGTGACTTTAGTTGATTGTAAATGGGTCTGCACTATCAAATATTTGGCTGATGGTACTTTGGATAGATTTAAGACATGCCTAGTCGTTAAGGGCTTCACCCAAACTTATGGTGTTGATTATCTTGAGACTTTCTCTCCAGTGACGTAGATCTCTTCTATATGTATCATTATGTTTGTGGCACTAAATAGACAATGGCCTCTTTATTAGCTAGACATTAAAAATGATTTCGTGTATGGTGACCTCATAGAGGAAGTGTACATGTAGCAACCCCCATGTTATATAGTTTAGGGGTAGTGCGTTTGCTGATTGAATAAGGCCATTTTTGGCCTCAAATAGAGCATCGGGGCATGGTTTGAGAGGTTAAGTACAAAGGTGTAGAAAATTGGTTTTAGTCGATCATCATCAAATTACTTGATCTTCATTGAAAAGCATGCACAAGAAGTGATCATCCTAGCAGTCTATGTGGATGATACGATCATAACTGATGATGATGAGGAAGGCATATGTCAGATGAGTTTCTTTGCAAGACCTTTGTTACAAAGGATCTTGGTTACTTGAGATACTTTCTTGTGATAGAGGCAGCATGAAAGGACACTGGTTTATCATCATCCCAAAGAAAGTATACACTGCAAATTTTGGAGGAAGTAGGACTCTTAGGGGTAAAACCATCTGGAGTCCATATTGATTATTAGAAGAAGGCTACGCTACTTGAGGATGATCTGTGATTTGAAGATGTCACGAGATACAAGAGTACAATGGGCAAACTACTATATTTAATAGCCACTCACCTGGACATTAGGCTTGTGGTAAGTCAGGTTAGTGAGTATATGGAAAAGCCATCCTATTGCAACTGGCATGATGTATGCCTGATTTTGAGATACCTAAAAGGGCATCCAAGTAAGGGACACAATTATGAAAACAATGGGTCTGTTGATACTATCTTATACTCGGATGCGAATAACGATGGGGCAGTTGTGGATAAAAGATCGACTACTGGGCATGTTGAATTTCTTGGAGGGAATCTTGTGTCATGGTGAAGCAAGAAGCAGGCTATGGTGGCTTGGTCTAGTGTGAAGACAGAAGACAGGGTTATGGCTTATGCAACATGTGAAGTTTGTGGGCAGTATCATTTCTGAAGGATCTTGGGAGTTTTGCATAGATGTCTGTTCCCTTGTATTACGACAAGTCAGCTACCTACATCACTTCCAATCCGATGTTCCATGAGAGGACCAAGCACATCGAAATCAATTGTCATTTTATACGAAATGCAATTATGGAAGGAAATATTAGTACTCTATACGTCACTTCTGAGATGCAACTTGTAGATATCCTCATAAAGGCTCTAATCAGGAAGAGACTTCTATTCTTGTGTGACAAGTTGGGGCTTGTAGATATCTGTGCCCCAACTTGAGGGGGAGTGTGCAAGTGTTATGTTTTATGTACTAAGAAATTAATTTTGTTTCCTGGTTGGGTGAGTATTTAATTTTCTCATATCTCTCTTATGTAAGAGAGACTAGGGTTTTCTTTTGAAGAATAGAACATCTCTTTCCCTCTCACACTTGGCTTCTTGGGAGTGGTAGGCTGGTGACTAAAGCCTTGAGGAGGTGGAGTCTAGATATGGATGCTACTTGTTCTTTCTGCAGCAATGCAGAGGAAGAGCTTCCACATCTATTTTTCATGGCCCCCTTTGCGGAGGACGTTTGGAGATAGCTTCTGAAGGCTTTTAGGAATCTCATGTCCTTAGCCACTTTTTGTTCCACTTTCAAGAATGGTGGGATGATGATGCTATCACATGGGTGGAGAGATTTGTTAGACTGCGGTCAATTTTGGCTGCCTCGAAGTAGGATGGTTTTCAAATGTGAATAATTTTAGGTGGAAAATGTCGGTGAGCAATTCTTGTTGAGCATTTAGAATGTATGTAATTTTATCTCCAAGGTAATGAATGAAGTGGATGACTGCAATCTATAAGGGCTAGTTTCGCAACCAGGTTAACCCATGAAAATGGGAGTTAACCCTATTTGGTAGATGGGATATTCTAACTTGGGTTAAAGGCACTTAAAGTGGGATAAGGATTTTGGAGGGTTATCCCATGAATTTCTATTGTTTAACTCTTGGAACCCTATCCCTCTTGCATCATTCCTAACCTATGGTTGTCATAGATAAATACCATCTTGACCCTTGTTAATATCCCATTGATTGGAGTTGGCTTTCAATGAATCTAGTTTCTCAACCATCGGACAACTTATCTCAAAATCAAAAAAGGAAATGAAAAAAAGAAACATATATAGGGTTATCCTTTTCCGTACAATCTGTATCTCTCGTTCCACTAGTTTTATGGCTGTTTTCTTTTTTTTCTTTTTTTCTTTTGCTTTATCACCTTAACTAGAGAGATCTAAAAGTCATATATTAGTAATTATCATCATAAATTAAAAAAAGTAGAAAGCGAACTAGAAGATGCGCATCCTTTCTAAGAATGCCTTCTCAAGTTATTAACTGAAATTCAAATTGAACTCATATTTATTAAATTCAAAAGAATGTCACGTGCAGATGGCTATTGATTATTTAGATAAAAATAAGAAAGAAATGTATCAATGCAGATGGTTACTAAAAATTAAGGTCTGGTTATTTAGATAAAAATAAGAAGGAAATGTATCAATTATTAACTAGATATGTAGTTAATAAAATATTACCTATCAAGTTATACATAATGCTAACTCATTTTAATTAAAATGATTTTATTTGCAATTAAAACAAATAAAATTTCTTACATTAAATAAAATATTTATTGAAAATAATAAATTATAATTTTCTTATCAGAGCTAATTAATATCAACAATCAACTAACATTAAAATCAACAATTATAGGGACAAAAATGTCATTCTACATCTTATCCCATCAAGAAACTCCTAAACAACAAACTTCTCTACACGGGATAACCATTCAGGTTATCTCCCTACATTCCAAACAACTACAAGTTCACCCACCAAGATAACCCTTGTGACTTCCAAACAGAAATGTAGGATAATCAATCTGCAAAAAAGTTATCTTACAAAATCTATTCCTCCATCCAAACTAGACCTAAGTTTTTGGGGAGAAAAAATATATGACCACTTCGATCTACTACATCCTAGCAACATGAATGGTGTTAATTTACCAGCAAATAGAATTATGAAACATCTCCTTTAGGTACTGTGGATCATGACCTGCTGGTTTTAGAAGGAACATGTTTCATGATCCACAGTGATGCATGACATACTCATTATTCCACTGCATATGCATATGTTATTTCAGTTAAACGTGGAACATGTAGTTGCCTGTAATGATCTAGGTTTTTTTCACTGCATATGCATGTGTTATTTTGGTTTGATGTTATATGTGAATGAAGAACAAGATCTGTCACATGTTAATAACAAACACTTGCTACCATATAAATTTGTAGCTTGTGATAGGTAGGGTTTATTTTTTCAGCTTTTCTTGTGGCTCCTTTTTTTTTTTTTTTTTGGGTGTGGGGGGGGGGGGGGGGGGGGGGGAGATTCTGGCCATGAGCTTCGTTCTGGCCAAGCTACAAAATGATTGGACTGGGTGTAGCACAACAAAACTTTTTATGAACTTGTTAAACTAGAAGATTGGTCACAAGCTGCATGGTTTAGACAAACAGCAAAAAAAGTTCCAATCCTCTTAGAGATAGAACTAAATTGCTCAAATGGATGGATATGCAATGCATGCAAGCCAGCGGTGACCACTAGGAATCCATTTGAATAGCTATGTTCTATATATGTACATAAATAGGATTATGGTCGTATTGAACCATATTACTGAAAATGTACTCTTTAAAGTACATTACAGTAATCAGTTCAAATTTTTAGGCATTTTGACACTTTCAGCTTGTACTTTAGTCATACCAAATGTAATGTTTCAATTACTTTTTAATGGCATGAAAAATGCACTTCTCAGATCAAGGTATGGAGGTTTGAATGATTTGAGATTTTAGTTTTATTTATTTTGGGTTTTAATTATGGTGCCCAGCACTGAAATGGTCTATGGTATTCACTTGTCTATGTACTGGAGACACATGAATCCATGCATGCACCCCTGAGTACAAATTTTATACATGATATTCTCCATAGTTAATGCTCGATCTATAAATTAGTGGATGGAATTTTAAGCTGCAGTTTTTTTATATTATGTGTGCCAGCTTTCCTTACTTATGGCACGTTAGATTCTTGCATTAGCAAGACCTGTCCTGCCTTCATAGAGGTCTGCCCTACTCAAATTTCTTTGTACTTTACTTGGGAAGCTTACGTACTGGGCGTTAGCAACTGGAAAATATTGCTATACTCACATTTTTTGTTTCTGAATCCACATGGCTTAGTTGCTACTGCAAGCCACATTAGGTTAGACTGAAAAACACACACACCTAATTCCCCCATTCCCCGAGGGGTTACAAGAGATTTTAACATGCAACGCGTGCCCATTCATCTAAATCTAAAAATGCCACCGAAATAATATATTTACTTCTTTTTGGAAGAAATGGCAATTGCTATAATGGCTCTTTGCCTCCCATCTTAATTAACTTCTTGTAACTAGGAAAAGTTAAATGCTCAAATTATGGAGCTAGAAGTTGAGGCAAATCAAAAGAGATTGCAGAAGACAGAAAAAGAGAATCTCTTGATTCAAAAAACAGGTGGCTTGAGGCAATGCTTGGACAGGTATGTCTCTGATTGTGACAGTTATACTTTAACTTTTCTGACATGGTCTCATACTAGCAAGGTTATTGTTTATTTTGCAGGTTAAAGGAGATGGAGAACAAAACCATGAAGCTTTTACAAGCATTAAAAAATTCTGGGGCAGAGAAAATATTTGAAACCTATGATTGGCTGCAAAGACATAGAAACGAATTAAAGAAAGATGTCTATGGTCCTGCTCTTCTTGAGGTATTGTTATGGTATTCATTCCAAGTGTAGTGCAGCTGTCTGCTGTCTTTTTATTTGTTGTTGTTACATGAATTTTCAGTGTATTTTCAGGTAAATGTTAATGATCGAGTTCATGCTGCATATCTAGAAGGCCAAGTTCCTTATTATATCTGGAAGGTGATATTATTTCGAGGGCATCTGTTTTTTAAATAATTGTTGCAGGATTTCATTTTGCACTCATAAATGCTTTTTGACTTTGTAAAGCATTAATTCACTTGAGTCTACTTGTCTGAAGCAAGACTTTAATATGGTTTGGGATTAGCGGTGTGCCATTCTATTCTGTGCCTAGAGTTTATTGTTGAATGAATTGATAGTGAGAGCCCTGGTGTTCTATTTTGTTAGAGCCACTGGGTCAATTATGATCAGACACGCCTATGTAATTAGCATATCTATGTATAGACCTTTGAACTTATATATTATAACAGCATACTGTAGATGGAATACGGTCAATCAAATGATCTGAGATTTCTTGATGCAGAACCTCAATGTTTTAGCAATTCTGGTCAATTTATGTTGGAATTTTGTTCTTTTAATTTTGGTTAGTTTCATTTGAAGTTCGTCGATTTTTTTTTTTTTAGAAGAAAGAGGAAGATTACCCGAGGGTGGTAATTATCCAGAATTGTATTAAAATGAGAAAAGAAACAAGTTTTCAGCCCAAAAATCAGAAAAACACCTCACTTGGCTTACAACATTTTCAACCCAACACCTCTTACTCTTGAAAACAATGGCATTTCTCTGTAGCCAAAGACTCCACATAATAGCAATAGCTTGCACCCAACCCACCATATCCAAGCTAATATGGTCTCTAAAGCTTGTCCAAAAACCATCAAAGTGCCTTGTGTCCACCGTTGGGAGTTGAAAATGTTCCCAAACATCTTTAGAAAACCCACAATCAAAGAAGATATGTTGGATATCTTCATCTGAGTCATCACAAAAAGGACATTTCAGATCACTGTTTGCACACCATTTGGACTTGCATATCTTTGTGACAAGCCGTTTCCGTCTTAGAAACCAAAGAATTATTTTGATTTTGAGTGGGACCCTACGACTCCAAAGGAGTTTGGAATCCCCTCAAACAATATCCTGCTGTACATCCACTGAAGTAATGCTCTTGTAGGCTTGGTTGACAGAGAAGCTCCCAACCTTCCACTGGAAAGAATCTGGTTGGTCTGTGGAGGGTTTGACGTCCTCCAAGCAAAGTAAAAGCTACTGAAATTCTGCACAAGTAGGCTCAGACAGACTTTGTGGCAGTGTGAAATTCCAACTCTCCATACTTGCATCCCAAACCTCACTGACCGAGACTTCTTTATTCTCAACAAGGTGGAATAATCTCTGAAATCTGAATGAGAAGATGCCATTTTTAGACCAATCATCAAGCCAAAAATGGAAGGAAGCTCCATCTCCCAATGAAGGACTAAACTGATCGGCGAATTCCCTTAAAATGGGCTGAATAGACTACCAAAAAGCCGAACTACCAAGGTTATTTGCACCACCACGTTGAGCAATATTCATATTATCTCCCTAAGAATCCTTCAAAACAAGATTAACCATGGAGTTCTCATTTGAAAATAATCTTACTACCCATTTTAAGAGAGATGCTTTATTCAAAGAAAGCAAGTGCCGGATTCTAAGACCCCCCTCTTTCTTCGGTTTGCAAATCACATCCTAAGGCACTTGGTGTGTGAATCTTCCCCCAAAATCCTACCCCTTCCAAAGGAACCTTTTCCGAATCAAATCTATTTGCTTTAGGACCTTCTTCAGCAGTGAGAAAATCGATAGAAAAAACATCGGAATAGCCGATAGAACATATTTAAGGAGCACCAATCTACCACCTCTTGAAAAGAGTCTATCACTCCAAGAAGATAACCTACTCGTGGACTTATCCATCAGAGGTTTCCAGTCACACTAGGTTGGTTTTTTACCCTTCAGTGGAAGACCAAGGTATTTAACAGGTAGCCTAACCATAGGGGTCTCCAAAATGGATGAAATATCATTCTCCACACTCCCCAAATTAAGATGAACCAGATTTGCCTTTATTAATCTTTAAGCTTGAGTTCTCTACAAAAATTCTTACCAAAGAAGAAACATGTTCATCCTCTCTCCTTCCTCCAATAAAAAAAGTCATATTGTCTGCGTATCGTAGAATAGGTGTCAAGATTTTGCCATCGCCTCTTGTAAAATCGGAGAAAAGGTTCCCATTACACCAAAGGCCATTCTAGTAAGAGCATCTATCGCAATGTTGAATAACATGGGTGTTAAAGGACATCTCTACCGGACTCCCCCTTGTGGTTGGACCCAAGAATCGGTTGCTTTACCATTAATCAGAACAGAAAAAGAGGAGGTAGTGACACATCTTTTCATTAGCAAAATCCAGGAGTCAGGAAATCCTCTTTTCCTCAAAATATCTCACAAGTAACCCTATGATATAGAATCATAGGCCTTTGAAAAGTCCACTTTCCAGAGGAACGCTGGACATCTTTTCAATGCCGCTAGGAACTCTTTAGCCAAAACATAAGAGTCTTGCAAAGATCTCCCTTTAATAAACGCAGATTGGATCGGGGAAATAATATTAGGGAGAATGTTTCGCAGCCAATTTGTGAGAACCTTTGCAACCAACAAGTAGATGCTATTGGACAAAGTAATGGGCTTGTAGTCCTCCATCCTTTTCGGACTTTCTTTCTTTGGTAGCAAGAAAAGAAAACTTATTTAATCTTTCAACTCCTTCATTTCCTCTGAAGAACTCCTTAATCATGACCATCACATCAGATCCCACCACATCCCACAATTCTCTATACAAAATAATTTGTAATCCATCAGGTCCAGGGAAACCTTCCACTTTCATTCCATGTAAAGCTCTCAAAACCTCCTCTTCATTCACTTCCCTGATGAGAGAGTCCTTAGCCTCTTCCCCAACCTGCTCCATATGGGAGCTCAACAACCTCCAGTCACTACACGATTGCCTCCAAGTGAAAAGATCAAAATAATTTTTAAAAGCAACACAATTCTCGTCCTTTTTTCAGGACATCATTGCCCACTTTCAACACCTATCATATTTTTCCTTCGTCTCGCACTAGCAGATAAATGGAAAAATCTGGTATTTGCATCCCCTTCTTTAAGTCACAATTGTTTCGATTTTTGTCTCCAATCTATCTCTACCTTATGATCCTCCTCAGCAACAATAGATTGTGATCTACGTCTTTTAAGACATTCATCCTTTGTAAGAGATGCCCTCTCGTCCTTCCTATCAAGAGAGGTAATACTCGCAAGTGTAGCCGTCCTCTCCTCTCTACGTGCTCTGAGGTCCCTTTTGAATTCTATTGTAGCCAATCTCATTGCTTTAATTCTACAAGCCAAGGTACGAATAGTTGACGTGAAGGTCGGAGTTGAAGTCCACTTCTCCCATATGAGGTTTACAAAACCCAGTTCCTTGAGCTAAGACTTATGAAATTTAAAATAGGTGGTGTGCTTCACATCTTCATTGCTTTGCCACAAAAGGTGGATGTGATATGAAAAAGGCCTCTCACAAGCAATCACATTTGCCACCTGAAAGTTTTCTGCCAACGAGATGTTCTAAAGAAATCTATCTATGCAAAGACGTAATGCCACTACCATTCCTCGACGTGAAACGAGACCCCGAAGAAGGTAAATCAACAAGTTCAAGCTCATGGACCAACTGCTGAAACTGAATGATAGAGGTATCACACCGGCCATCAGGTCTGTCTTCAGGACGAAGTGTTGCATTGAAATCTTCGTAGATCAGCTAAGGTCTGTCATCAACAAAAGTAGACGCTTGTTTCAACTCTTCCCAAAAAAGAATCCGAGCGTTCTCATCACAAGGCCCATACACATTGGTAATAGCAAAAGAAAAATCATCATTTCTTCTAGAAAAGACTGCTGTCATCATTCTAGTAGCTAGACTGGAAGCACAAAATTCCAACTTGTCTTCATGCCACAACATCATCAACCCCCCTTCTCTGATCGACCAATAGATTCCACCTCTAAATGTTTTGTGCAAAGAACACTGTACATCTCAACCTTCAGTTGAGGACTCATGCATTCCAAATGGGTTTCTTGTAGGCAAGCAACATCCACTCTATACTTCGATAGGTATCTTCTCAAGATTGATCTCCTCCCATTCTCCTTGAGGCCCCGAACATTCCAAGATAGTACATTAACCATTCAAACTCTTTGGACCCCCTTTATGAACCCTCATGGCTCCAACCACCTTAGCCACTTGCGCATCGACATCTAATGTTCGTCCACTAGTGGCTGAATTCTTTGTTGTCTTGTTACGCTTGTAACAAGCACTTAGGATCAACTTGTGTTTATGTGGGATGGCTTTAATGTAGCTAGAAGATTTGCTAGAGGAGGATCTGCAGCTGACCGACCTGGCTTTGGCTCCTGATTTGTTGATCATACTCCCCCCTTCATTCACACCAGATGCTGCATCATCAGGGGCCTGCAGCACAAACCTGCCACCTTTCAACTCAGCCTCGTTGAAGTTTGTACCATCCATTGGTGCACCATCACATACATTATCACAGAAAACGGACCCAAAGGCCTTGGGAAGACCATCCTCCTGCAAAACAACATGGGTAGTAGTAGACCCCAATACCGTAGAAGGGAAAAAATGTGGTGTCAAAGGCATTTTATTCGCCAAAAAGGCAGACTCACCCCCCGGACCTTGGCATGGGTTCGGTGTCCACCTGTAGAAGACATGAATCGCCTAGATACCCCTCCGAACCAACTGGATGATCACTCCTACAAGCCATGGTATTATCCTTCCCTTGCAACATGACTATTTGTGAGATGGAAACCTGCATTGCATTGGCCAAAACAGGAGAAGGGAGAGAGAAGACAACTCGGCTCTTGAAGAAGCAAGGTGATTAACATATGGATCCGTAAACTCACCAAATCCGCATCCATAAAAGGATCCGGATGTCACCTGTTGTGCTCCTCTCAAGTTTTTCCCACGTCAGCGATAGGACATGAGGTCGTTCCCTACCTCCACATCGTGGCAGCCTGCGCATGACCAAGATGGTCTATGCATCCACCTTGTTGGTTCCCAGCCAGAAGGCGATCCCCCTGCATGTCATTAATCATAGCAGCACTTATTCCTAGCAAGATTGGTGCGTTGCCAGTTGTTGCAAGGTTGGTGCAAATCAAGGCGAAGTTGATCGATCAGCAGCATGCGATGTAGACCGACCAAATGGTGAAGTAGCAGTCGATGTAGATCGATTAATAGTAGGTGAAGTCGATCGAATACCAGGCGATGAAGCCAATCTATTGCTAGGCAATGTAGTAGGCGATGCAGGCACCCCAACCACCAGAGCCTTTGCATAGGAGAGATTCTTCTTTCCTCCCCAGCCAAGATCTTCAAAAGATATGATAGGCACAACCACTGAAACTCAATATCTCGGTAGGGATGGATTTCCCCACCAGCAACTCTCCTTCAACCATCATCGAGGTGGCAACTCCTTCCTCCAATCCAACTCCAAAACATCTCCTAACACGCTCAAAGGAAGAGCAAATGGAAATAATCGATCCAACAGTTCTCAACCTCAAAGGAATAACATCAATCCAAAATCTAACTGTTGGACGCAACGGAATCTTCTCATCAGGACCACCATCATAAATGCTAGGAAGTAACCAATGGATTGAAAACTCCCCCAACGAAAATTCTTTGAAATTGAGAAGGTCAACATCTGATCTCTCAAGACCAAAGAATTTCTGATAAAACCATAACTCTTCACCCTTTGGATTTCAAACCATAGCGCAAAATAAAGGATCTAACCTTGTTAACATCAATCACACCATGCTGAGAAATTACCACCAATGAAAGATCCAAGAATGAATCCAAAGCCTTCGTCTCGAGTGTCCACGAAATCTCCACTCCTTGGCTAGGTGTCTCCCTCACAGGAGGAGGGGGAAGTTGTTGATTAACCTTCGAAGACACATCCTTGTGAGACCGTAATGGACGAGCTCCTCCTGTGGCCCCATCTCCGACAACGGAGGCAAAGAAAAGGATCCCTGCAATCCTTCGCCAAATGACAAAGTGCTAGCTGCCCTTGTATTGCCTAGTGCTTATCACAATCCTGGTGAATCTTAGTATGTTTTGGTTTAGTAGATGGAATATGTTCAGACAAATGGTAAAGCAGAAATTCTTATGTTACTGCTGACTGTGACTGAAAGGTCAAATGTTGTAGTATAGCTGTACTTTTCTGTACTGGAGGTAATCTTTGTCAACTTCACAAGGCAGTCCCTCTGTGGTTCCAGTACCCTGCTAAATACAGATCCTTTGATTTCTCGATGCCACCCTTATATCATGAAAAAGAGTGGGAACTTTCACAAGTTTTCATCTTTAATATTTGGCCGGGCACTTCCTTGATGTGGAGGTCCCATATTTTGAAGATATCCATGTCACAGAGATCGTATTGAGAGGTGCTCTAATTGGGGAGATCATGATGGGTGCTCCATCCATCGATTGGCTTCAACAACTGGTGAGTTCTTTATCTTTAAAGTCGCTGGAGTGGAAGATTGCAACCCTGGGTCCCTCCCGCTTTGTGCTCTTCGGTTTGGGAATGATTGATGTCGAGACTTTTTGCTTTCAAACGAGTGTTTTGGAGAACATCACTGTGATGTGGAGATTGGTATTGCCTTCTGATGGGGCGTTGGCGGAGCGTCCCCTGCAGAAGGTGGCCTCTAGACAAGGAAGATTGGAGATCACCAGACTACCGCTCCATCTGAGAACCAATGAGGTGGTGGCGAAGATGATTGGGAGTTTTGCAGAGATGGCGGAAGGGACAGAGGTTGTGCTTGGGGAAGGTGATGGGCGGGTGACATGGGTGAATGTAAATATTGTTCACAGTGGATCAATCGCTGAGAAGATCATCCTCCGATGCGGGGGAAGTTTGTGGCTTGTTCGTCTATGGATCTACCTGTACAATGTAAGGATTCATGAACAGCTAAGAGAATGAACATTCGTAGAGGTGGTCAATAGTAGGCCAGATCAGATACAGAGGGGCAGGGATGCCATGGAGGAGATGCCGGTGATGAAGTGGAAGGATCACCATCTTGCAGAGTAAGGTGTAGGCCTGATGGATGAATTAGGGGACATGGTTCATGATGTGGAAAGGGTGGAAGAGGAGGGATCTCGTATGACGGTACCAGGTGAGGAGGGGAATGAAAATGGGGATGGAAAAGAGATGGTGGTTACTTCCTTTTCTTTGATGCATCAGATGGGATTAAATATGGTGTTGGGGCAAAAGGCAAAGGTAAAGGGCTACTAATCAGGTCACCATACAAGTTGCGAAGAAGAAAAGGTGAAGACAGGATAGGGATGGAAGCAAATGTAGTTGCAGCAGCGATTGGAGCGGTGCGTACTGATGGAGGTTCAAAAAGGGGGAACTCATAAGCAAGCTGAGGATCCTATCATGGAACATGCGTGGGTTGCACGATGGGATCCGGAGAGCTTCCCTTGCAAGATATATACGGGAGTGGGATGTTGACTGCGCTCTGTTGCAAGAGTCGCAAATCGAAGGGGATGGGCACAGCTTATGGTGGTCTTTGTTACAAAATGGGAATGCGGAGATTGCTGCGATTGGGGCTCAAGGAAGATCGGGCGGCCTAGCCATGTGGTGGAAGTCTGCAAAGCTGCAAACGCTTGAGGTTCTGAAATCTGAATTCAGTGTTACCTGCAGGTTTTGGTCAGTCCATAGTGGGAGTGTTTGGTTCGTCTCATGTGTATATGGGCCATGCATTAGTAGCAGAAGGCAGGAACTTTGGTTGGAACTAGCAGAGAGAGCAGGTGAAATTGGTGATAATCCTTGCCTAGTAGGTGGGGACTTCAATTGCACTCTTTCAAGCCAAGGCAGTGTGAGTGGGCAAGTGGATCAGTTCGCGCTTGGTTTTCAGATGGTAGTGCAGAGTATGGGACTAATGAGTATACATTGTCATGAGTAGAGTTCACTTGGTGCAATGGCAATGGCCAAATGTCCAAGATTGATCGGTTCTTTGGGAATTCGAGCTTGCTAAAGCGTTTCCACTTATCCTCTGTAGCTGGACAAAGTGAGACCATTCTCTGACCACACGTCGCTGATCTGGGACCGTGGAGAGGGAACCTTGGTGCGTTCGTATTTTAAATTCAGAAGATCTTGGTTGAGGGAGCCAGGATGTAAAGATATGATTGCTAGCTGGTGGGAAGCGAAGCAGGTCTCTGGATCAGCGACTGCATGGCTTGCTGCGAAGTTGGTTGGCCTCAAGAATGTGATGAAAGAGTATGGGTTGACGGTGGGGGTGCTGCGTGAGCAAAGGAGAACGGAGGCACTTGCCATGCTGTGTGGAATGGATGAGAAGGAAGCTTCGGGTTCTCTGACTGAATCTGAATTACAGCAGCAGAAACAAATGCAAGAAGTGGTGTTGGAAGAGGATTTAAAGGAGATGGATTGGCGAGAGAAATCTCGACAACTTTGGTTACACGAAGGGGACACCAACACTAAATTTTTCCATATGGCTACCAGCTGGAGGAGGCATGTGAATCTCATCTCTTCCATTCTATCTGGAGATCAGTGGCTTATGTCTATGGCAGATATTCGTGCTGCTGCAATTAACTATTTTCGCGGTGTCTCTGCTGCACCAGACAGAGATGCTTGGAGAGTGGCGACAATGGTAGATGGAGTGCAGACGGACAGTTTGGTGGCCCCTTTTTCGGAACAGGGGGTGGTGGGATGCTATCAATGACCTTAATTTGGAAGGATCTCCGGGACCAGATGGCTTCCAAGTATTCTTTAACAAAGAATTTTGGTGGGTGGTGAGGGTGGAGGTGATGGAGGTGGTCCGAGAATTTCAACATGGGAATAATGGATTCAACAAACTAAATAGGTCCTATCTATTGTTGCTTCCCAAGAAGCCTAGGGCTGAACGCTTTCAAGATTTAGGCTGATTGCGTTGTCGAATTCTATTTACTTGATAGTCAGCAAGGTAATGGCGAACAGGCTCAAGGTGGTTCTCCAAGGGTTGATATCTCTAGTCCAATCGGCCTTTCTTCTTAATAGGTCGTTGCATGAATCATTTATTGTGGCACGAGAGATGGTGTTGGGATGGAATATGAGGAAGACTAAGGCCTTCATGTGGAAGGTAGACTTAAGTAAAGCCTACGATTTGGTCTCCTGGTCATATTTCTGGGAGGTGTTCAAGAGAAGAGGTTTTTCGCCCCTCTGGATTAAATGGATGAAGAGATGCGTCATTACCCCAGCTCTCTCTCCGTCGTATGCGGGACTGTAGAAATTAAAAATTCTGTTGAAGGTACAAATTTTTTTATGACTTTGCAGGAGAGATGGTCTCATTACTGGTGACTTGAGGCATCGAAGAATGGGTGTCGCTGCTCAATTGTGTCAACTATGTGGTTTCTAGACAGACAGTGTACGACACACATTCTCTTTGTGCTTGATCATCGATTTTGTTTGGAATATGGTCTGTGGAGGTGGTTTACCCGTTTAGGAGGACATGTGGGGTGATTTTTTAGTGGGTGGGTGGGCACATTGTTCCATGGCAGCAGTTTTGTGGTGTATATGTCATGCGAGGAATGAGCATCTTTTTTAGGAGAGACCTGTAAACGCGATGCGAATTATGGATGAGTGTTAGGCTCTCATATGATACTGGAGAAATTGATGTATAAGTTGTTGATTAGTTCATTAATAAAACTTTCGGATTGCTATCGGCTTAGATAACATTCCTTTCTTTTTCAAAAAAAAAGAGAGCCAATATTGGGAAACTTTGGTTTCAAGAAGCTCAACAAGTTTTATTTCTCCCTTCTCCCAAAATTGGGTTTAGGTAGACTTGGTGATTTTCGACCCATTGCTTTTGTCAAATGCTATTTATCTCATTGTTGCCAAAATATTGGCAAATAGGCTATGGGGGGGTTTGTCATCTTTGATTGCTTCGTGCAATATGCCTTTGTTAAATGTAAGTCCTTGCAAGAATCATTCATCATAGCTGATGAGATGGTGGCTACTCAGCATAGGATGGGCTGTAAAAGCTTCCTTTGGAAGGTAGGTTCTTCTAAAGTTTATGACTTAGTGAGTTGTTCTAATCTATGGTAAATCTTGAGGGGGAATTTTTTGAATAAATGGATTTTATGGATGAAGTGATGCTTTATGGTGACTTCCTTTTTCATTGTAGTTATTGGAAGACCGACGGTTGGGTGGATGCAACCTCATAGAGGTGTTAGATAGGGGTGTCCCCTAGCTCCTTTACTTTTTGTTATTGCAACTGATACTTTGGTTGGCATGATTGTCAAGGCTTGTTGTGGTGGTTTGATTGATGGGTACAAGCTGAATGATGCAATATCCTTGCAAACTCTGATACTATAGTATGCAGATGATACCTTATCTTTTATTGAAGGAGGAAGCAGGGAGGTGTAGATTTTAACAGCCTTGGCAGATATTTTTGGAGAGATATTTAGCTTGCGAATGAATCACTCAAAGTCTGGATTGGTTCCTTTCAATATGGATGACCACGAAATCTAGGCATGCTCTTAGTTGCTCCACACAGAGGCTAGAAATCTGCCTTTCCTATTTCCTATTTCTTAGTTTGCCTTTAAAAAGGTAAGTGATTCTTCAGTGGTGATTGGTAGCTACTGATAGATAGGTTGGAAAAAAGGCTTGCTGGGTTGTGTGGTTGGTTGCTTTCAGGGGGGTGGCAGGTTGTGCTTTTGAAGTCCATGCTTTCGGCCATCCCAATCTTTTACTAATTTGTTTTCAAGGCTCCTAGGAAGGCTTTGAAGATTGATAGAATTTGGAAGAGATTCTTTTTGGAAGGGTCTGGAGCATGCATGGAGATTCTTACATTTGGTGGCCTGGGATGAGGTCTGCAGACCAACAAAAGACGGAGGGTTGGGTGTTCTTAAGCTTGTAAACTTTAACGATTCACTCTTGGCTAAAATGGGTTGTTAAATTGATGCAAAATGATGATGGCTTTTGGCATTCGCTATTGTTTGATTCCTATCGCTTGGTGTTCGATTGGGAAAGATGAATGGTAGTAGTGCCTTATTGCGCTTCTGGTTTTTGGAGGGGTTTCATTTAGGTCATGTGAAGGATTTATGCTTCTTTCCACCTGGAGCTTGGCAATGGTTGTACCTTCAGATTTTGGGAAGATAATTAGATGGGTGATGACCTTCAGATTAAATGTCGATATCGATGTTGTGTCGACAAGTCGAAAAGGAGATATGTCAGGGATATGTTATTATTGATGAATTTTGAGGAAATTGCTCACAAAGGTTCAAAATGTTACAAATTTGATGAAAATTAATATTTTAATAACTACTACATGTACAGAGAAATGTCTAGAAGACCAAAAATCATATATTTTAAATGAAAACATGATAACAACGTGCTATTGACGTATCGATAGAATTGTAGCATTCAAAAGAAAAGACACAAAGCAATCATACATAATTTTAAAGTTCATGTGGTATCTGTACTTTCACCTTCTTCATACCCTTCCATATTAAAGAAGAATCCCCAATATTGAAGATCTCAATGCAGAAGTAGATAACCAAGATAAGAGATTATAGTGTCTAAATTTCCAATATGCCATTAATATAGTTACAGCCTTAGGATGTTTCCTTCGCCTATTTTTTGGAGGATGAGAGAGTATTTTGTAGGTTGCATCACCATGAATATTGTAGTCTTTGTTTGTCATGATTTCCACAAATCGTATCAAGGAGAATGAACTTGAGACTTGATGTATAAGCTTCTACATCTACTTTGTATCACCTTCATCAACCAAATTAGATATATGACATGTTGTTGCCCATAGGCTCATTGCCTACAACATTGCCTCATGATAACAACTCTTCAGAATATTTGTAAATTAGGATTCACTTACACATATAAGGAAATGCTTTTTTTTTGAAAGGAAAGACATGTTAGCGATATATCAGCGATATATTGTCGATATGTTAGAAATTTTATGCTGAGGGAGTCTAATTTTAACGATATGTCACCGATATCCCTCGATGCCAGTGACATCGATCGACATCAAGGAAAAAGATATGGTGGGTGATGTCGATATTTCTTGGAGCGTTGATACCGACATATCAACGACATGTCGACGACATGTCTTACCTTGATGACTCTTTTGCAAGATGATGTTTGAGCTATATGCTTTATCTGCTGATAAACTCAAATGTGTTGTAGGGATGCCACCGTTAATTCTTGGTCTCCATCTATTTTGGGTATTCTCTCTGATGTCAGGGTTCCGGATCTACAGGTATTGCTTTCCTTGCTTCAGGTGTTATGTCCTTTGGTGGGGAAACATGATTCTTTGGTTTGGAACATGGGAATAGCTTTTGTCCAGAAGATATACCGCTGTCTATGGGGTGTCCCCTCCTGGGTGGATAATGTGTTGATTGTGGATTGTTCTGCTTTTTAGGAACTTAAGGTTCCTACCAAGATTAAGATCTTTCTATGGCTGTTTCAAAGAGGGAGGTTGGTCGCTAAAACATGCTGGAGACTTTGGGCTCAAGATGGGGACGTGCATTGTTCTCTGTGTAGTCGGGGGGAAGAGGATGGCAGACATCTTTTCCTGGGGTGAGACTTTGCCGAAGATGTTTGGCTGCAGATGTAGCTGCATGGTTTGTGGCATGTCTCTGGTGGATTATTGAGTAGTTTTCAGGAAAGGATCCAGACAACTTTGTGGTCTATTGGGAAAAGTTCATGGCAACATATATGGAGCATGTGGACAGTAGCGTGATGGGGAGAGGAGGCCCTGGCTGGACGGTGGTGAGCAGGAGGTCGCGGAAGGGAGCGGAGCCGGTGAGGTTTTCAAATGCCTCGGGAGGGGGCATGTGGCGGCGGAGTGCAGGGACCCGGTGCGGTGCATGCGTTGTGGCGAGCTGGGGCACCGGAGGTTAGGTTGCGGGCGCTGGGGATCGGGTGGAATGGTCTCCTCGAGAAGGGAGGGGACACCTCCGCCCCCTCCGGAAGGGGAGCCCCTTGTGGAGGTAGAGGCGTCGTGGTCGGAGGAATTTGGAGTGTTGGAAGGGAGGCTGGCGTCGGCGTTGGTAGCGGTGGTTTTGGAGGGGGAGGTGGAGGTGGGGGCTTTGAGAAGGGCGGTCACCGCCTTCTTGGGGACTGACGGGGGATGGTTTGGGGTGGCCTCCCTCGGAAGTGGGTGGTTGGTGTTGTTGGGGCTTGGCCGGGAGGAGTTGAGGTGGCTGGTCTTCAAGGTGCTACAGTGTGGCCGAGTGGTGCGGTGTCGATGGCCGGTGAGATCGGATGGTGCTCTGGCGGAGAGGTCGCTGACTGGCGTGAGACGGAAGGTCCTGGTCGAGGGGGTTCCACTCTTCCTCCGCACGGTGGAGGTGGTGGCGGCGTTGGTTGCCCCTTTTGCGAGGTGCGAAGCTGCGAAGGCCTGGGCCTGAAGTCGGTTGATCTGTCGCGTATCGAAGCCTGGGTGGAGATGAGTCCGGGACAATAGCTTGTGGAGAGGTTGGTGCTCAGGTGGGGGAGCTTCGCCTGGTTGATCTGTATCTCGTGGGGATTCGGGAGCCCTAGGTCTTTTGCTGAGGCGGTGGTTGGCGGAGCGGCGGTGGCACTTGGAGGCGGTAGTGGCGGGCGGGCGTAGGAGGGACAGGTTGCTCTTGGGAAGGTCGAGGGTTGCGGCGGGGATTGCGGCGAGGATTGTGCGGCGGTTGCGATCCCCGTGGCGCAGTCAGTGGCAGGTGAAGGGGCGGGGATGCGGGAGGCCGATGCGGATCTTGCGGAGGGATCAGAAGAGGTGATTGCGGCGCTGAAGCTGGGCGACCCCACTGATTGCGGGTGCGATGGTGGCACTGAGGTGGCCCCGGGTTATGTGGGAGGCGCTCGTGGCGGACCTGGGTCGGGTGGGCGTGACCCGAGTACGGGAAATGGGGGCTTCGGTGCTGAGGTCGTTTCGGGTCTTCCCGTGCGTTCAGTTCTGCGACCCCGGGTCTCTACAGATGGAGGGAGGGGAGAAGATGCTGGAAGATCGCGACTCACCATGGCCAGACCGGACCTGGCGATGGGGCATGGTGCGACTGGCGAGGAGGGACGCGGGCGGCGACGGAAGCGAAGGTTATCTGGCTCGCAGCGGCTCGTCTACAGGCTGCGATGGTTCTACTGTGGGGAGCAGGCTCGGAAGGTCTCGACTGGGGTTGTTGCTGGGTATGGCCGGTGTCGATCACCGGTGGAGCTGGGCGTTGCCTCGCTCCCTGGAGGAGGAGACGCGGCATCTTTGGCGGCCCTAGCTGGGGGCGGTGACGGGGTGATATCTACTCCGGGGTCCCCTGCAGTGGTGGAGGGGCGGCGAGCGGCGGGAGCTGGTGGTGAAGCTGGGAATCTGGAGGATGTGGTGACAGTGCGGAGGGCTGATGCAGTGACTGGGCTGCCTGAGGGGGGGTCCTGATGTTGGGGGACATGCAGGTGCTGGCTGCAAATGGTATGGAGGATGCAGGGCGAGGAGGGTCGGTGGGTGGTTGTGAGGGGAGCTCGCATGATCTGCGTTTGTTGATGGAAGAGGGGGAGGATGGAGTGGCCGTGATGATGGGGTTTAGGCGGTTGACGCAAGGAGGAGGTTCTCGAAGGTCTTCATGACCAAGGTCATGTCGTGGAATGTGAGGAGTTTGAATGACCCATCGAGGGGGGCGGCTCTGCGGGGGTATATTCAGAGATGAGGGCCTGATGTGGTCTTTCTCTAGGAGACGAAGTGGGGGGGCTGTGATGGAAGGTTGTGGAGGGAGGTGGGGGGAGGTGTTTCTGGGGGTTTCTTGGCCTTGACGCAGATGGAAGTGTAGGGGGAATTGCTGTGGGGTGGAAGGATGAAGAGTTCTCCCTGCTGGACTCTCTGGTTGGGTCCCATGTTGTCACTGTTAGACTTCAGAGACGTTGGGATAACACATGTATGCTCCTTTCCTCAGTCTATGGCCCGATGGAGGGTTGGAGAAGGCAGGCATTGTGGGAAGATCTGATTCAGGTCACAGCAACTTTTTAGGAGATACCTTGGTTGATTGGTGGTGATTTTAATGTTACTCTGCGGGCAGAAGATAGACCAGGTGACCAAGGGGGATTGGACCAGGGCTCTGTGGCGTTTGCAGGCTTTGTGGTGGAGCAGGGGCTGGTTGACATGCCCCCTTTGTCCTGTCTCTACACGTGGAGCTCTGGAGGACAGCGATCCCGGATTGACAGATTTCTTGTCTTAACAGCGATGGTAGAGTTGTTCCCGATGGTGGAGGTTAGACCCCTGGAGCGTCCTTTCTCGGATCACACCCCCTTGCTATGGGTGTCGAACGAGGGATGGAGGCATGGTACTTACTTTAAGTTCGATAGGGCATGGCTCCTGGAAGAGGGTTTCAGGGGGTTGGTAGGGGAACGGTGGAGGCCAATTCAGGTGGATGGTTTGGCGGCTGCCAGGTTGGAAGCGAAACTGAGAGATTTGAGATCCTTCTTGAAGGTTCGTATCAAGCAGATTAGGGAGAAATGCGGGAGGAAGAAAGAGGAGGCTCTTGGTGAGATTGCACGTCTTGACAGGGCAGAGGACGTTGGTCTCCTTTCAAACACTGACAGGGTTTACAGAGCAAGACAGATTTAGGTGATACAGGTGGAAGACCGGAAGGTGGAGATGGAGTGGAGGGTGAGGTCTAGGCAGAAGTGGCTGAAGGAAGGAGATTCCAAAACCTGATTCTTTCATATGGCTGCATCAGGTAGGAGGAACTGGATTGATAGTTTGGTGGTGGATGGGGAGGAGTTTATGGGAAGGGAGGCGGTGGGGGGAGTAGCTGTGAGGTACTTCAGAGATTTTACTGAGAGGAGATGGGGGGAAGGTTGAGATGGTTAGGGTTTGAGGTACCGCAGATCGGGGAGGCAGAAGCCGGCTTCTTGACGGGCTCGTTTGGGGAGGATGAGGTCCATGAAGCAATATGGGGGTTGAACGTGGATGGTTGTCCAGGACCGGATGGCTTTCCGGTTGCCTTCTACAGGGAGTTCTGGCTGGTGGTGAAGGAGGACGTGATGCAAGTGGTGTAAGAATTTAGAGCTGGAAACTTGGGGTTCAATAGGCTGAACAAGTTCTACATGTTCCTGCTGCCGAAGGAGGGCGCTGAGGAGATCTAGGAGTACAGGCCGATAGCTCTCTCGAATGCTATCTACTTGGTAGTGGCGAAGCTTCTGGCAAATAGATTGAGGACTTTGGCTAGGATTGTAAATTCGGTGCAGACGGCCTTTGTTCTTGGCAGGAATATTTTGGAAGGTTATGTGTTGGCCTTGGAGATCATTTCGTCCTGGAAGAGAGATAAGAAGAAGGCTTTCCTGTGGAAGGTTGATTTCAGCAAAGCTTACAACTTGATCCAGTGGTCGTTTCTTTGGACGTCCTTGGTGAAGAGGGGTTTCCCGCTGGTGTGGATTGACTGGATGAAGAGATGCGTCACCACGACGTCATTCTCGGTTCTTATCAATGGAAACCCAGCTAGGGGTTGGATTCAACCAAGGAGAGGGGTGAGACAAGGATGTTCGTTGGCTCCGATACTCTTTGTGATTGCCGTGGATGCTCTTGCAAGGGCAACTAAGAGGTCATGTGAGAGAAACTTGATGAGAGGCTTCTCCTTAAGAGATGGGACGAGTATCCCGTTACTTCAGTATGCGGATGATACGATCTTCTTCATTAAAGGTGGAGAAAGGGAGGCCAGAAGAATGCAGTTCCTTATCTTCTTACTTGGTGAGGCGTCAGGACTGCAGATCAACCTAGCTAAATCTGATTTTGTCCCTTTCAACTTGATTGAGGCAGAGGCGAGGGGGTGTAGTTTGGGACTTGGTACAGAGCAGGTTAAGCTCCCGATTAGATATCTGGGTTTACCGTTGACGGATGGCAGGATTTTGGTGAGAGATTGGGCCCCCCAGTGGAGAGTCTGGAGGGGAGGTTGGAGGGGTGGGCGTCCAGGCTATTGTCAAGAGGTGGAAGGTTGGTCCTGTTCAAGGCGGTTCTGTCAGCAATGCCATCGTATTTCACTTCTGTGCTGAAGATGCCTCGACAGGTAGTTGCAAAGATATAGAGATCTATGAGGAATTTCTTTTTGTCCAACCAGGGGATGAATGGATAAGGTGCAAGGTTGGTTGCTTGGGAGGAGGTCTGCAGACCGTTGGAAGACGGGGGACTCGGGGTGAGGGATTTGGGGAGATCTAATGACAGTCTATTGGCGAAATTGGTAGGAAGCCTGTTGGAAGGTAGGGGGAATGTGTTAGGCAAGGTATTCGAGACGGCGTATGGTGGCCCGGTGTGGTGGGATCTCCTGATGTCTCTGCCTAGGGATGCCTCTCACTTTTTGAAAGGCCTGTCGACGGTGGCTCCTAAGGTGAGGAATTGCTTTGTTAGTGTGTTGGGAACGGGGGAGATTTTCAGATTTTGGCAGGATGACTGGACGGGTGATGGAGCGCTTGGCAGAAGATTTCAGAGGTTGTTTACCCTGTCCTAGAACAAAATGGCATCTGTGGTTGAGGTATGGGAAGATGGGTGGTGCCCGCGCTTCGTAGGCAACTTGTCAAATGCGAAAGCGCATGATTTTTAGGTCCTATTTGAAGAGTTGGAGGGACTGCATCAGGCATCTGGTATGGATATGTTTGGTTGGGATAAAGGTGAGTTTTTGGTAGCGGCTGCATACAGGAGATTGTCCATTGGTGATCCTGTGGTGGAGCTGGATCTGGTGAGGGACTGCAGACAGATTTGGAAAGCTGCGTGTCCCTTGAAAGTCAAGATTTTTGCTTGGCTCCTTAGGAGGAGAAGGCTTGTGACTAAGGTTTGGAGGGCGAGGTGGGCTCCTGGAGAAAGTAAGGTCTGTCCTTTATGTGGAGGTGGTGAGGAGGAGGTTGACCACCTTTTTTTCACTTGCCCTTTTGTGGTGCAAATTTGGGACAGGATGGGTGGGAGGTGGTGGGAGTGTCGTCTGTTCGGAGACTTCTGGCATAGCTTCAGAAGCGGAGGTGGTGTTGGTGGACAGTTCGTCTTCCGTACAAAGAAGGAGAAGGCCAGACCATTGGCAGTTCTTTGGGGTGTTTGGTTGGGCAGGAATGCGGTGGTTTTCAAGCGCCAGAGACCTTATGTGGAGAATTTTGTTGAGTCTATTAACTCCTTGTTTACTCTCTGAGTTGATTCCTTGTGAGTGAGGGGCCTTGGGGTCTGCCTGTTGTATTGGTGGAGTTTGTTGATCCTATTATATATATTTTTGGGTAGTTATCACTCTGGATAACTATCCTTTCCTTTTT
This sequence comes from Thalassia testudinum, assembly GCA_037157565.1. NCBI lineage: Eukaryota > Viridiplantae > Streptophyta > Magnoliopsida > Alismatales > Hydrocharitaceae > Thalassia > Thalassia testudinum. The sequence continues at coordinate 126,163,950 of JAZHRO010000013.1, forward strand.
AAAAAAAAAAAAAACTTTGTGGTCTATTGGTTTATAACGGAATAGATCTATTTTTATGAAGAGCATCCTTGGGTGGAAAACGTTGCAAGGGAAGTGCAGGGTTTGTCTGATTACTGATCAAATTTGGTGTAACCTCCTTTCTTGATGGTTAAATGAAGCGGATGGGTACTGCCCTTTTTCTTTTCCAAAAAAAAAAAGCCATGGTAAGCTTTATGGTGGCTAGTAGATCATAATAGCACTGAAAGTAAGGAAAAGGAATTGTTGGTATCAAAGAGAACAGATCCCATCTCCCTCCCATGAGTTTGTGTAATGTTGAGAAAGATGGGGGAGACGATCCCCTTGCAAATCCCACCTCTTTGGTTTAGGAATTGGGAAAGGTTGAAATGAACTTGAAAGGGAAAGTAAGGAAATTAGTTTGCTTTTGTTTCCATACGAGCACATACACCACATTTTTGTGGTGTTGGTCAAAAGGAGTCAATTTTTCTCTACTTTTATTTCTACCCCAACACCTTCCTTATTGCTAGAACTTAGAAATTCAATTGCATGCGCTGACCCAGCATCATACTTGTATGTGGCAGGGGGATTGAAGCAAGTATGCTTTTGTGGTCCATTATGTAACCTTGGTGACTGTGATATGCAGTTGCATACTTGGCCATTTACTGAATAGAAGCTTAATGGATCTTTTACAGATTTGATTGCCCGAAGAAACACTTGGGGTCCTCTTTCAGAAAAGCAGATACTTGGGGATCTAAAAGGATGTTAAGGACCACTATAATAACATTTGGACTCGAGGAAACATGCCTCATCCAATATTCAGAATGAACTCTTCAATTTTTGCAACTACTTGTTTGGGAAATATGATATTTATATTAGAACCTTACCTATTCTTTACTTAAGACTATATGTTTTGGTTTGTAGTACTTAAACTTTTTAAAAGAACCTCATTGTGATATCAGAACTCATATATTTTTGCTATGGTACTCATGTCTTAGTTTGATTACTCATGCAAGTTGATTATTTTTTTTTAATTATTAAAAATATGAAATTGCATGCTCATCCACACTCTCCTGCAATATCAAATACTTGCCATGCAACAGGCTGTTGGATTAAATACTGCATATCGACTTTCTAAACCTTGCCTTTCGCCCCAAAAAATGATTTAATTAGGTATTGCATAGAATTATTAGTAGTTTTTTGTTTTTGAAAGAACAAAGGGTGGTTGGGTGGTTATCCTACAGATAATTGCTCAAATTCATTAATCTAAAGATAAGGAAACTCCCAAAATATGACCTGGGAAGAAATTGAGGATACAAAGTTCTCAATGTAGGGGGTATGGCCCTAAAGACTGCCTCGTTTCTCCCTACCCAAATTCCCCAAAGGGTCGTCGACACCTTCGCCCTTTCCTTCTTTGAGTTGAATACACTAGGCCTCGCCTCTCCTCCACCTCTCCTGGAAGAGTCCTAGAATTCGTCAATGTTGCCATGGCTGATCCAGTCAATCCCCAATCTTATCCAGACCTGGTTGGCGAAATCACATCTAAAGAACAAGTACTCGATGTGCTCCTCCTCCCTCACATAAAGTGGGCAGGACTTGTTATCTGTTGACGCCCACCTCGCTCTCCAAGCCTTTGTAATGAGTCTCCCTCTCCTTAGCAACTACTCGAAGACCTTCACCTTGAGCAGGCACTCAGTCGACCAGAGCAACTTGCAGTCCTGCAAGAGGTCAATGTCAGTCACCTGCGTGAGACCTCCTATCCTATCATAGGCCTTCTGCATCGAGAAATCTTCTTCCCAGTGAAAACCATCCACCCCTTCTTCAGGCTCCCACCCCCATAGAGATTGCAAAAGCTTATGTAGCTCCACCCTTTGGTTAGAGAAGGCCCCCTGAAAGGTCAGGCACCAAGCATCTGACCAACACCTGCTCACCATCCCCTTTCTTTGGGTAGCTATGGAAAACATGCTAGGGAATGTGTCGCAGAGGGGGCCATCTCCCATCTAGTCGTCTGTCTAGAATTTGAACCCGTCCCCCGTCCCGAGAATGGGGGAGAAGAAAGAATGTACCTCCGAGGCCACTAATGCTAAGCCCCTGAGAAAGTGGGAGGCCCCAGCAGTCGACAACTCCAACGTCTATTACATCATAAATGACTCGTAGCACCTCTGCATAACCTCCTAAAAGAGGTCATGGTCTATCCTCAACAGCCTGGCTATCCACTTCGTGAGAAGACTCCTATTCATGCAGCCCACATCACGGACTCCAAGGCCACCTTCTTGAATCGGCCGGTACACCTCATCCCAAGCCATTAGCTTGACCCCACTCTTGGTGGTTCCACAACCCACCCAGAAGAAATCTCGCATCAAGTGTGATCCTCGTTTCTATCTTCAGTAGTTTGAAGACGGATAGGAAGCAACTCGGCATGGAGGAAGGCATCGCCCTGACCAACACTAACCTTCCTCCTTTGGATAACAGCCTGGGCACCCACCTTGCTAACTTCTCCATTCTCTCCAAGATTGGGAGCCAATCTTGCAACCTGAGTCTCCCCACTGTCAAAGGAAGGCCTAGGTAGGCCAGCGGTAGGGAGCCAACTGTCGTCTGAAGTGCCCCATTGCACTCACGTGCCTCTGAGTCTGCTAGGTGGAAACGGACAAAGTTGGATTTGCCATGGTTAATCTACAAGCTAGAAGCCTCACCGAAAAGGTCCAGAAGAGTGTGTAGTCACATCGCCTCTGAGGAGGAACCCTCTACTAGAAAGAGTGTATCATCTGCATACTAGAGCATCAGGACTTGAAGATCATCACCTGCCACAAAGCCCTTAAATAGGCCCGTTGAACACGCCCTGTAGGCCGCCCTCACCAGGCCATCCGTTGCCAAGACAAACATGGGGGCAAGTGGGAACCCCTGTTGAACACCTTTCCTGGGCTAGATCCAGCCCCCGGTCGGATTCCCGTTAAGCAGCACCGAGAAGGGGATTGTCATGACACATCTCTTCATCCAATCAATCCATATATGTGGGAATCCTCTCTTTGCCAAACTGGCCCACAGAAAAGGCCATTAGGTCGAGTCATAGGCCTTCCTAAAATCAATCTTCTATTGGAAGGCCTTCATCCCCCTTCTCTTCCAGGCTGCCAGGGCTTCTAGTGCCACCACAAAATTGTTTGAGATGCCTCTTCCCGAAACAAAGGTCGTCTGTACCTTAGAGATAATGTCCTGCAGTATCCCGTGTAGTCTATTGGCCAACACCTCTGCAACAATCAGGTAGATCGCATTTGAGAGGGTGATAAGCCTGAAATCTTCGATCTCCTCAACTGCCTCCTTCTTCAGTAGCATGAACAAAAAGAATTTGTTGAGCCTATCGAAGCCTCTATTACCATCTGCAAACTTTGCCTTCACCTACATCACCTTATCCTTTAGAAGAGGTCAGAACTCCTTGTAGAACATCACTGGGAAGCCATTCGGCCTGGTGCATCCGTTAGCATTAAGCCCTCACACCACCGCCTTAACCTCATCCTCCGTGAAGGCAGCTGTGAGCACTAGTTCCTGGTCATTGGAGATTCCCTGTGCACTCTCCCTTGTCCATCTTCGCTTTCCTCTGCTGTGTCGCCCATGGAACTTCCTGAAATACTCGACCATTGCATTCCTTACCTCTTCCTTGCCCGAGAAGGAGGCCCTGCCAACGACCAATCTATCAATTCAGTTCCTCCTCTTGGTCGACACAACCTGGTGGAAGAATCTAGTGTTTGAGTCCTCTTTCAATCACGTCTGCCTGGATCTCGTCTTCCATTCAATCTTCGTATTCCTATCCTCTTGTACCACCTACAAATGCCTTGCTCCATGCAACCTCTCTTTTGACAATAACGACCCATCATCTTCCTGCCTGTCTAGAGCATTGATCCTTACCAAGGCTTCTGCCTTCCTTTTCCCCCTTGCCTCCCTCACCTCCTTTTTGTACTCCTTCAAGTGCCCTCTCAGAGCAGCCAATTTTGCTACCATTTGGGCTGTTGTCGACCCCTCTACTTGCAAGGACCTCCACATCACCTCCACCATCTCCTTGAATCCCGACTCCAACAACCAAGACATGTCGAATTTGAAGTACGTGCCAAAGGATGATACCTCATTGGACTTCCACATCAATGATGTGTGGTCTGAAAAAAGGTCTGTCCATCGGCACCACACATGCTAAGGGGAAGGCCTTTGCTAGCTCCACACTAGAAAGGAAGCAGTCGATCCTGGACTTCTGGCCAATGGAGTTCCTCCACATGTAGGTGCATGAGGCAGGCTCTTAATCCAGCAGTCCATGCAACTCCACAAACTCCACAAACTGCTCTGACCCAGGATCCTGCCTCCCCCTCCTACCCAGCCTATCGCTCACCTATAGAGTGTTATTGAAATCTCCACTGATCAGCCAAGGCGTCCCCTGGCATCCCTGCTTTCTGCAGAGAGCTCCTCCCACATCACTGCTCTTGTTCCCATGTCCATCTTGTTGTAGACTCCTGAGATCATCACCTTCAACCCAGTTCCCCTCCTCTCAAGCATGATCGATACATGTGTCCCCGGGAAATTGTCTGCTAGGTGAAAGATATCTTCTCGCCAACCCACCAACCGCCCTCCTACTTGGCCACTTGCATCAAGGGCCAAGAAACCCTTCATGAAAAGCCCCCCACCTTGCTACAGACAGACCTGCTATACGTCGCCAGCTTCGTCTCTTGTAGTAGAACCACCTTCACTCCCCACTGCCTGAGATACCCTCTCGTCGTCGCCCTTCTAGTAGGGTCATTTTGACCCCTAATGTTCCATGTGAGGACCCCCTTCATTGGGAACCAACATACCCTCTCCCTACTACAGGTCGGAAGCCTCCCATCTCCGCAACCTGTCTTAACATGCTACTCTCTCCACCATCTGTTGGTGCTATCACCTACTGCTGTGGATGCGCGATTGTGGCTTGCGCATCGATGATTACCCTCCTCCGTTGACCCCCATCTCTTGCTACTGCCCTGTTGCTGCTCAACGACCCGTTAAAAGTCCACTTGCTCTTATACTGGATGCTTCCGCTCCCCTTCTGCATCAGCTTCGATCGCCATCGTGACAAGGGCAGGTGAGGAGCACTATGGTCCCTTACCCCTCCTGCCGATCTCTCCCTTTGCTCATTGTTAGGTGAAACAGCTTCCACTCCCACCTCGCGCTTGTCGTCGCTTCGCTTTCTTGCTCCTACCGCACCTGTAGGGTCATTACCCTAAGTCTTTGAGCATGGTGATCGGGCCTGGGGCTTGGCTCCCCGAGGAGCCACCCTTGATCCATCATGCGGTCGAACCCCTTCATAGTGCCATGGAGAGGCCCTTCCCTGTTGAGGTGTTGCCTCCACCTTCGTCGAGGTCCCACTGAGGTCCTCCCTACTCGCAGGCATGCCCCCCCGAGAAGGGGCTAGCGGATGCATTGACGATAGGAGGGGCGGGAGCCGCTTGCTGACCAAATGGATTGGGGTTAGGGATTGCCTCAACTGAAGGGGGTGAAGGGGTGTCAGGTTTTGGTTCAGGTTCGGGGTTAATACCCCCTATCGATTGGGGCACGTTCCTCATTATGTGGGCAACCCCCCTCATAAAGCCTCTTGGAGCCATTCCTTTCCTCAAAGCATTGTGCCCCATCTTCTTCGGGAATTGACAGCTCTCCTGATTTCAAAGCAGCCACCGTTGTCTCCTTGACTTCTTGTGGGTGGGACCGCTCCCTTGAGGCTCCCTCAGGACCAACTCCCATGTCATCGCCCCACCCTCCAGCACTTGCCCGACGCTTGGGCTTCCAAGCCCTAGTTGCCTTCATTGGCTTTGCCCCCACCTGACGACGTGCCCCTTTTTTCTTTAATTTGACAACTACTACAACAAAGTATTCATCATTGACATATCAAGTTAACTAGAAAACTTGGTTATATAAAGCTAGTAGTCAACATGGCTAGCAGCTACCGTATAATCAATATACTTAGAGCTAATGTTGCTCCTAATATGGATTTGACTAGATGAGGTCATTGAGCAATTTGAGTTATAACTTATAAGAGCTAATTTTCTCCCAATCAAGGTCTGGATTGAAGTATTCTGTTTACAGCAACAACCAAGAGCTTTCCTACGTTATAGGGGTTGATTACATAGATTCTTTCATGTTTATTTTGGGTCATTTGATGAATTAAGTAAAAAATCTAAGGTTGTTCTAAGACTTAGTTCACATTTCCAGGTTATAGAACCCTGTTTTATAACCTGGTTTTGGATTTATGAGAAAAGGGTTGTCTTGCATTTGTGTCTAGTTTGTAGGAGGGGACATCTCACTTTTTTGTTTATTGAAAGGAAGGATATCATAATGTGACTGGGGATGTTTACTTGGAAATGAGACTTGGACGGATGCGGCAAGATAACTTGTAATGCCCTTGAAATGCTAGTTAGCTTTGTTGGCTATTATTTTTATAGAGGAAGAAAAGGGTTAGGCAAATTGCCACCAACTTTGATGGGTCACTTATTGGCTAAAACAACCAGTGTTAGCAAATTCTGGTGCCACACTGGATCACATATCCTGGGATTTCTTCCAAACCCTGGTTAGAATCACCTGTAATATCCTGTTTGGTAAGAAGGGAATATTCTATGTTTTGAGGGGATATCAGTCTTGATAAACCAGGCCTAAATAGCTTCCATCCAACACTTCTTCGATTTTTGCTGATCCTTCTTGTAGGACTTGATATGCGGCTTGTCGTAACTTCAGACTGACTTTGATTGTAAGGCCCTATCTCTAGATGTTTGAACCACCTCAACAGTTCTCTTCCATTTCATTGCCACACTAACATTTCTTCGATAGTCTCATTTCCTACTCATTGTATGCTCACACATCCATCTCAACATTTACACTTCCATCACAAACAACCTCTCTACATGCTCATTATGGCAGCCATCACTTGGATCTATATTGCATTGCATCCTATGTAGTTGCCCTTAACTTTTAGAGGAATCTTGTACAAAAACAATTCAGACTCCTCTCTACTTCTACAAGCCTGCATTTATTTTGTGTGCAATGTATTGTCAATTTCTCTGTCTTGTCAAAAAATAGACCCCAAGTACTTATTAGCATTTTTTTTGGAATGGAGTGCGTTCCAATTTTCACGTTTTACCTATCTATGTTTTGACACTAAACTTGCATTGCACATATTAAGTCTATGTCTTTCTTAGCTGGATGCCTTTAAATTCAAGGGCCTTTCTCAGTACGAAACTTAGTTATTTACTCCAGTTTGCCTCATCCATGAGTACAATGTCACTTGCAAAAAGCATGCATTATAGCAACTCATATTGCATTATTTTCATGGACTCATCCATTACTGAATAAAAAAGGTAAGGACTTAAAGCCGAACCTTTGTGTATACTTATGTTGATTTTGACGGTACTTGTCAACCTAGTCCTAATACTTGCACATGCTATATCTTCATTGTGCATATTGTTTATTAGGTTGATATACAAAATTGGCTCTCCATTCTTCTCCAAACTACTCCATGACATGTCTTTTTGGAAGAGAAATATTAAGGGTTAGTTTGGATGGAGGGATACATTTCATGGGATAATTTTTTTATAGCTGGGTCATCCTCCATTTTTGTTTAGAAGTCATAAAGGTTATCTTGGTGGGTTAACCTGTGACTGTTTGGAAAGTATCTGGGTTAACCTGTGAAAACACATGGGATAACCTACAAAAAAAACTTATCTCATATCAACCCCAGAATAATTTATCCTAGGTTAAGTTAACTTGGGTCAAAATATCCTTCCCACCAAACTAGGTTAACCCTATTTTGATGGGTTATTATCCTTGCCAAACTAGGCCTAAGTCTCCCTCCAAATCAACACAAACTATGCGCAACTTTAAATGTAAACCTACTAGGCATGAAGCCAACTTGATTCTCTAGAGGCATATCAGGTTTCTTTCAATCTTCCTCTCTCAATGCTTCATTGTTTGATTGTCACTAATAGCATTATAGCTTGGACAATTTTGCCTTGTCTTCTTTATCCTTATTGGAAGGCATTCTAATGCTCTTTCCTTATTATTTTGGCATTGTGATGCTCCGCTAAATAGCACTAAGTAATTTCACAAGTGGTAATTGATCAGTAATCTAGATGCTGCCCCAAAAAGCTCCAATATGATCCTCATCCTTCTAGCCTCTAGCCTCCCACCTTCAACAAGAAAGATGGTATCATCAGCATATTGTAGAATAGCAATCTGATGGTTCTCTCCAGCCCGAAAACTGGATATGAGATCACTCTCACACACCCTGTGTGTCACCCTCGTCAAAGCGTCCGCTGCCAACACAAAAAGCATAGGGGTTATGGGGCACCCCTGTCTGACACCTCTCCTAGGCTGCACCTATCCACCCGCTGGGTTCCCATTGATCAAGACCGAGAATGATGTCGTCACATATCGCTTCATCCAGTCAATCCACCTTGAAGGGAAGTATCTTCTCAACAAAGAAATCCAAAGGAAATCGCACTGTATTGAGTCATATGCCTTGCTAAAATTCACCTTCCAAAGAAATGCCTGCTTTTTCTCCCTCTTCCAAGCAGCCAGCACCTCCATAGCAACGACAAACCCGTCCAAAATACCCCTTGTACAAAAGCTGTCTACACAGGTGACACCAGGTCTCCAAGGATATCTCTAAGCTTGTTCGCCAACACTTTGGCCACAATAAGGTAGACAACATTTGAGAGCGCAATCGGTCGGAAGGCCTGAATCTCCTCGGCTCCATCTTTCTTAAGCAGCAAGAACATGCATAATCTGTTCAGCCTATCAAAACCCCTAGTTCCTTCTGCGAACAACTCCACCATCTCCATCACATCTGCTTCCACCAGCATCTAGAATTCCCTGAAGAAAAATATCGGGAAACCATCTGGCCTAGGGCGGTCGTCCATATTTGGACCCCACACTACCTGCCTCACATCGTCCTTCGAAAAGCTGGCCGTAAGACATTCTGTTTGAGTCTCAGAGACCTGACATATATCCTCCCCCCTCCAGCTCTAACCACATCTGTTGTGTTTGCCTGTGAAGTCTCTAAAGAAGTCTACCGCAACCCTCCCCACCTCCTCCCTTCCTGTAAATTCCTCCCCATGTATGACCATCCTCTCTATCCAGTTCCTCCTCCTAGCAGATGCCACTTGGTGGAAGAATCTGGTGTTTGAGTCACCTTCCCTAAGCCAACGCGATCTCGTCTTCCATTCTATCTCATCTTTTTTGTCCTCCTGCACCGCACGTGACATCTTCCTAGTATCCCTATCCTCAACTGAGATAGTGGCCTGATCTTCCTGTCTGTCTATCCTGGTGATTACCTGCAAGGCCTTTGTCTTCCTGGCTCTCTTGGCTGTTCGGACCTCTTTCCTGAACATCTTGAGGTGATCTCGTAACAAGGACAACTTTTTTGCTAGTTGCGATGTAGCTGATCCTTCCACCACAAAAGACCTCCATTTCTTCACCATTCCCCAAAACCCCTCTTCTAGTAGCCAAGACCTGTCAAATTTGAAATACGTACCAAAATGAACCCCCTCGTTAGGCCGCCATACTAGGGGGTATGGTCAGAGAAAGGCCTCTCCAGGGGGGACACCTCTACCACCGAGAAAGATTCCGCCAGTTCTACATTGGCCAAGAACCTATCAATCTTGGACATCTGATGGCAGTTATTTCTTCATGTGTATGTGCAGGAAGATGGGCATATAGCAATAAGGCCATGAGTGGCCACAAAGTCAAACTCGTCGGACCCGGGGTCCTGTCTCCCTCGCCCCCTGGGCCTATCCTTCAACTGCAGAGTTATGATGAAATCTCCCCCAACTAGCCAAGGCCATCCTTGGCACCCTGCTGCTACAGACATGAGCTCCTTCCACATCATTTCTCTGGTCTGAGAATCTGTCGGTCCATAGACCCCCGTGACCATCATTCTAGCCCCTTCCATCCTTCGTAGTAGCTTTGCCGAGATAACATGTTCCCCTCGAAACTTTCTTCCAAAGAAAAAATGTCTTCTCTCCATCCCAATATCTGTCCCCCAGAGCGGCCAGTCGCTTCCACATAGCATAACCCTTCCATCCATGACCCGCCAATCTCCCTCCACGTCCTAGCATCACATTCAACTAGCTTCGACTCCTGCAATAAAACCAGATCCAGTTTCCATTGCTGAATGTACTGCCCCAATGTCCTCGATGGGTCATGTAGACCCTGTACGTTCCATGTAAGCACTCCGTTCATGAGGGAACGGTAGACGACTCGCCCATTTGCAAACGGAAGCCACATGCTTCTGCAGTTCGGATGACCTCATCCTTAACATTCAGAGTTGCTGTCTTCGTGGCCTGTGGGCGAGGAGGCAGAGTTGGTGGGTGGAGCGCTTGCGACAGAGGTCGGATCCTTGCTGTTGGTTTACCTGGGTCATCCTTTGTCGGACAAGAGGCTTAGATTTTGTGAGTGGCTACCATTGCTGGAGAAGATGGAGTGGAGGTTGGCTGGGTGGTTAGCTAGATTATTGTTTAGGGGAGGGAGGCTTGTTCTGGTGAAGGCTGTTCTGGTATCCATTCCTTCTTAATTCCTGTCTATTTTTAGGATGCCGAAGCAGGTGGAGAAGAAGATTTTCGGGCTAATGCGTGACTTCTTCTGGTCCAATATGGGAGCAACGAGAGGGACGAGGTTGGTGGCCTAGGAGGAGGTATGTAGGCCGGTGCAGGAGGGGGGCCTGGGGGTCAGAGAGGTGGGGAAGGTTGACACTAGCCTTCTCACGAAGTGGATTGCTAGGCTTATGGGACGGGAACATTGCATGTTTGGTGATATCATGTGCAGTTGCTATGGTTCCTTTGCATCTTGGGAGCCTTTGGAGTCACCGCCTCCAAGGTCATCTTTCTTTCTCAAAGGATTGGCGGCTGCGACGAGCGAGGTGCGCTCCTTCACTCCTGTGTTGGGTGAGGGTGACGTCTTCAGATCCTAGCTGGATGACTGGCATGGAGTTGGTATGCCCATCAAGGACAAGTTTCCTCGTTTCTTTGGGTGTGTGGGGAGCCTGTCAGCCATGGCCAGAGATTGTTGGTCTGGGGTCTGGTGTCCTATCTTACGGAGGGGTTTGTCGGACTAGAGATGTTTGGATCTATAGAGGCTGCTGCAGGAGCTGGAAGGTTGGGAGCCAGAGGTGGTGGGGGATACATACAACTGGGATGAATGCGAGTTCTCAGTGGCAAAAGTCTTCAATAGATTGAATGGCAGTGGGGCTGGCGCTGACGTAGACCTTTGGAGAGACTGCAGGCTGATTTGGGAGGTGGAGTGTCTGCTAAAGATAAAGATTTTTATGTGGCTGGTGAGAAGGGGGAGGATAATGACAAAGTAGAGAGCGAGGTGGACTCAAATGGATGATATGAGTTGTCTTTTAAGTGGCGATGCGGAGGACATTCAACACCTTTTCTTCCAGTGTCCTTTTGTGGAGCAGGTGTGGCAGAAGATGGGGATTGACTGGGTTGTTCCCTGGGATGAGCCTAGCTTTTGGTCGTGTTTCTGCAAAGGGAGTGCTCATGTGGGCCACAATGCTTTTAGGTCCAAGAGTGACTGCGCGAAAGTTTTGGTAGTGTTGTGGGGTGTTTGGTGGGGCAGGAATGGAGTGCTTTTTAGGCAAGAGACACCCTATGTTGAGAACTTTTTTAATTCCATCATGTCCTAGGTGGAGTTTTGGAGGTCAAGGATATTACCCTGGTGTAACTTTTTCCTGATTTGGATTTGAAATGAAATGATCTCGGGTGGTTATCATGCGTTCACCATTCCTAGCCAAACCACCCTACAAAAGGGCAAGTGAAGAAAATGTGATGAGCATCCTCCTCCCTACTCAAACAAAGAGGATGGTTGGTTTCCACATTTGGGGCCCATCTCACCCTCCATACTTTCGTCACAATCTTGCCCCTCCTAAGTAGCCAAGTAAAAATCTTCACCTTCAAGGGGCAAGTTGTTGACTAGATCTGATTGCAATCTCTCACCAGGTTGATGTCTCCTACCACCCTTGGAGTCCCCAATCTCATATACGTAGCACGAATCGAAAATCCCCTTCATCCCATCTGTACATATTCATTCCCGCTTCTTACTGGAAACCTAAGAGCTGAAGAAGTTATGTTTGAACTTCCTCAATCCTCTTATTAGACAAGTTTCCTATGAAGGTTGGGCACCAGCATCCGTCCCACAGTGAAGCCACCGAAGCCACCCTGTCTATTGCCAATGCGGCAAGTTTGGGGGAAATGGTCACATAGCCTCCCCTGGCCCATCTAGATTGTCCTCCCAAAACCTAAACAACCTTCCAGACCCCAACACTGGAGTAAAGAATGACTGCACCTCTGGAGCCACCTGGGAAAGGCCTCTAACAAAGTGCAATGCATCCAGAGGGGGGGGGGGGGGGGGGACAACAACAAATCCCAGTGAAAGTGATTGCCACATCATCTTTGCATAATCCTTCTAACCAAAAACTCCCCATCCCTTAACAACCTGGCAATCCACTTCATCATGAAGTTGTCATTCATTCTTTCCACGTCCCTAACCCCTAAGTTTCCTTCCTTAAGTGGCTTATACACCTCCTCCTAAGCGACCAACTTTAGTCTCCTCCCTGCCGCACCTTAATTTGTCTCGAAAAACCCTTCATCAGGTTCACAATCATTCTCTCAACCTGCTTTGGCATCTTCAAGACAGAAGCAAAATACGACAGCATGGACGCCAAATCCACCTTCAGAATCTCCAGTCTCCCTCCCCTAGAGAGAAGTCTAGAGGTCCATCTTGCCAATCTTCCATCAATCCTCTCCACCAAGGGGACCCAATCTTGTGCCAAAATCCCTTTATCTGTCAAAGGCAGCCCCAGATAAGAAATGGACAATGCTCCCCTCTCCATACCCAAAGCAGCACTAGAGCCCATTGCCTCTTCCTTCGACAAATGAAATGGGACAAAAGTGGATTTGGAGAAGTTAATTTGTAACCCAGTAGCCTCTTCAAACATATCTAGAAGAATACAGATCCTCCGCGCCTCTCTCTGGTCCCCCTCCACAAAAAGGAGCGTGTCATCCTTATATTGCAACATCGGAACAATGGAACCATCATTAAGAGGGAATCCGTGGAGTAGCCCTCCTTCAAAAGCTCTAGCGGTTGATCTTGCCAACATATCTGTCGAAGCATAGGTGCCAAGGGACAACCCTACCTGACACCCATCCTAGGTTGCGTCCCATCCCTTTGCTGGGTTCCCATTAATGAGCATAGAAAATGATGTCGTAATGCCCTGCTTTGTTCACTATACCCAAATCGGGGGGGAATTTCTCTTGATCAGAAATGCCCACAAGGACCAATGGATAGAATCATAAGCCTTCTTAGAATCAACCTTTCGTAAAAACGCCTCCCTCCTCTCCCTCTTCCAACATGCAAGGATTTCTGAGGCTGCAACATAACCATCAAGAATGCTTCTCCCTAGCACAAAAGCGGACTGCAACTGAGAGCCCATCCCCTCCAACACACCCCTCAACCTGCTCGCAAGGACTTTAGCCACAACCAAGTAAATTGCATTGGAGAGTGCAATGGGCCTAAACTCATCAATAGCCTCCGCTCTATCTTTCTTCAGCAACAGGAACATGAAAAATTTGTTAAGCCTGTTAAAGTCGAGGTTGCCATCCCTGAACTCCTCTAGCACATGCATGACATCCTGTTTGAGCAACATCCAAAACTCTTTGTAGAAGTGAACTGGGAGGCCATCCGGTCTAGGACATCCATCAGCATTCAGTCTCCAAATCACCTTCCTCACCTTATCCTTCGAGAAGTGTGAAATCAGTCTTGCAGCCTCCTCATTAATGGTAGGCACACCGGACCCAGCTACCTCCACAAGCCAATTTGCCGTTGGTCTGTGAACTCCCTGAAATAATCAGCAGTAGCCCTGCCCACCTTCTCCCTACCAACAAACTCAGCATCCCCTACCACCAATCTATCAATCCAATTTCCTTGCCTCCTCCGAGACGCCACCATGTGGAAGAATTTTGTGTTGGAGTTTCCCTCTTTAAGCCACCTCTGCCTCGATCTCGTCTTCCATTCAACCTTAGCCTCCTTGTCCTCCGCCTGCGTAGTCTTCATGTGGTTCGACTTGACGGGCCGCTCCTCTGTGGTCAGAAGACCCTGATCCTCAGCTCTGTCTAGCCTCTCAAACTCCCTCAGTGCTTCATCCCTCTTCCTATTCCAACCCTCCTTGATCCGCTTCATATACTCCCTCAGGAAGGGACATGAGATCCCGGAGGTTAGACTACAACCTCGCCACTACTGATCCAACAGGCTAAAAGGAACTCCACTTCACCATACTCCTGAAACCCTCCATCAACCGAGCCTTGTAATATTTGAAATAGGTACCACAGCGACAACCTTCATTGGAGGACCACATCAAAGGCGTGTGGTTTGAGAATGGCCTCTCAAGGGGCCTGACCTTAGCCATCTCTACCGAGGTAAAGAACCTGTCCAGCCTAGACATCTGACCTACCATACTCCTTTAGGTGAATGCATATGAGGTTGGAGGCATGTCCACCAAACCATGTGCATCAATAAACTCCGAGAACTTCGCTGAGCCTCGGTCCTGGCCCCTTATACCGCCCGATCTATCCTCTGCAAGCAGGGTGGCATTGAAATCCTTACCGATCAACCATATACAATCCTGAAATCTGATGGTTGCGTGACTGAAGTCCTCCCAAATTGCATGCCTAGCTGAATCATCATTCGATCCATAGACCGCCGAGAGCACACAACAAAAATCATCTTGGCGCCTCCTCAATTTGTTTGACACAATTGAGGAGCCAAGGAGTCTTCCAAAGAGAGGCTATTCTCCCTCCAACCCACAACACCACCCCCGGAGTGACCAACCGTATCCAACGTATGGAACTCCACATATGTTCCTCCTCCAATTTCCTGTGAGGTCTGCTGTGTACACTGCTGCAACTTCGTCTCCTGCAACATCATCGCATTCGGTGCTCATTTCTGTAAATAAAACTTCAATGCCGCCCATTTGAATGGGTCATTTAGGCCCTTGGTTTTCCACGTTAAGACCTTCAACATGGAGAATGTAAAGGAGCTCCCCCACCGGTGCGTCTGAAGCTTGCCGCTTCCGCAATGCAACCATCCTCTTCCACATCCGCTCCTAAACCCTCATCAACCACACCGACACCTCCCCTCTCCATTGCCCCACCGTGAGAAGCCCCCTTCGCCCCACTACCCTTAGGGTGGTCCTCCTCCAACTCCACCCTTACAGTAGCCTTGACCTCCGCTACCATTGGTTCCCACCGCAGACAGTTGCCACTCTAAAGTGGTGTCGCACAGTCTGTCCTTCGCCGGTCGTGCCACTTGAGGCCTCCTCAGCTTAGTGCTGCCCTATCCTCTAGCCTCCTTCCTCACCGCCTTCCTCCCACGGTGACGGATGGGCCTTTTCCCACAATCCTCACCTGCCCTACCTCCTCGCGTCGTCGAGCCACCACCGAGGAAGCTCTAATGTTGAGAGTATCGCAGCTTGCCCGCCCGCCTCAGGCAGGTCCTCCACCTTTAGAGCTTCGATCCTTCGCTCCCCCCTGCATTGGAACCCTCCTTACTATGCTGGGTGGGTTCCTTGCACAAGTTTGACTCAGAGGCTCTTAAAGAGGGGCCTAAGCCAACTACCATCTTTGGACCCAAGTTCGACCTAGAGCCATTAGGGGAGGATCCGCCCAAAGGTTCGAGTTCCATCCCTCGTGAAAAGGCCAGCTTAGTGCCCCGCTGGGGCCCGTCACCCGCATTGAATGTGCCCCCCTTTGAATTCACCGAGAATATCTCGACAACCACGTGTGCAACGATCGACGCAGTCGATGCCTTGGAATCCGTGTCCCCGCCAAACTTGCGCGGATGTTTTGCCTTCCTAAAGCTTTCCACCTTCCCACTAGCTCCGTTGCCCCCATCGCGCCTCTCGACGCACGGTAGGCCACCTCCGTCGCCACCTCGCCCCTTCATCCAACATCGCTCCAGCTTCTCCAAGGAGAACCTACTTGAAGGAGCTCTCCCCTACTTAGGCCAAGCCAACCCACACCACCCAGGTCGTGCCACCCAACCGTAGCACCACCTTCGCGGGGAGTTCTGCACCAGGCACGACCTCCATCGCCGCCTTCGGTACGGACAAATCTGCCTCTCACTCCCAACAAGTCACACTTCAACTTCGCGAAAGACGTCAATAGCGCTTCCACAACCTCCCTCGTTCGAAGCTAGAGGGGAATGCCCATAATCTCGACCACCACCTCTGCCTTCAAGGGAGGGCTCTCTATCGTAGCCCTGTCATGCTGCACCGGCCATCTCCACGGCACCTCGGCCACTCCCACCTCGGAGGTCCCAAAAATGAGCCTATTGGCGACCTCCGGAAGCAGCGCAAAGAGCAAGCACTTCGAATCTGACAATTTCCCGACCTTGGCTGGAGCATCTCCACCAATTAGGGAGGCCACACCGTCCTTCAGTCATCCTCAATCCAAGGTTCCACGAAGCACATCACTTACCAGTGCCCCTGCAAGCTCGTGCTCAATGCTCCTCAGTTGTGGAGACCACGGAGCCCTAACCTCAAGGAGAGGAGCACTTGAAGGTGGCGGCGATAGCTCCTCCATTGGCCTCCCACCCCTAGCTTCGCGCGAAGCCACGTGACATGCAGCCCTATGGTGTCCTAGACCCTCGCACCCAAGGCAACGAATTGGATCTTGGCATTCCACCGCCAAGTTGCCTGTTGAAACGTCGGAGGACTACGCTATCGGATTTGGTTTTGAAAACCTGTCGTTGTAGTTTGAATAGCGAAGAACTCGGGTTCAACAAATAAAATTTATACCAGAATAGAAATCCCGGGTCGAACTCAGGGAGACTACGTCAATCGAAATTCGCAATTATATTTTTTTTGTTTTTGTTTAAAGAGTGGAGTAATTACAATGCAATGGAATCAATATAAATAATCAGAGAGAGAGAGAACATCCACTTGAAGTTACAAAATGTTTGTATATCGAAGAAAGTGAGAAATTACACTAGAAAGTAGGAAAACTATTATAACTAGAAAGTAGGAAAATTCCACTCTAGAAAGCTGGAAAAAAGGAATGGGAGAGAGAAGTTATCCTCCTCGACGATCGCTTGGAGAACGAGCCGGACGGGACAACGCCTGGAAGATGAGGAATGGAGCGGGAAGGAGGTCGAGGCAGGAAGAACATGAATGAGGCAGCACGTCGTTGTCGTTGTGGAATCCGCTTCCGGAATGGGGACGAAAAATTGATTCTCTTGAGGAGCATCCCGGGTATGGGACAAGCTTCTCTTGAACTTTGGAGAGGGAGAGAAGGAAGGGATGAGAAATTCGTATGAAGGGGGTCTCCTTTTATAGTTGCAAGGAGTGGGTATTTTGGTCATTACAATTTGAAAAACATTAATTCAAGACCTTTAGTGACGGATAAATCGGTCACTAAAAGCCTGAACGTGGGCTAAAGATCCGTACACGCCCGCTCCTAATCTTCGGTTGCCTCAATGCATATCCACGTTCTTCCAATATCAGCCATCTAATTGCACGATCGGACGGCTTAAAGTGCATTTGTGCTGCTTCATGTTTCAGCCACTGCGCATGCTTGTGGCCAAGCACTTCATCCATCGCTCCACGTGACGTGCCCGTTGCTGCACGATCAAAATCAAGGGTGGAATTTCGCCCGCACCTGCGCATTTTAATTCTTGATTTGAAGGCGCAATGGGTTTCGACCTTGCGACCTGACGCGCTGCAAGTTCTTATCCACCATGCTGCTCGCGTGGATAGGCAAGGAGAGCATTCGTGTATTATTTGATGTCAACCATTGGATCTTGATTCAATGGTTGAGATCAAAAGTGTGGTTCTTCTTACATGAGGTGTGGCTTGAGGGTGCCACCTGATCAAGTCTCAGTCGTTGAATGAGAAGGTGGGGTAGTGGGCGATTTGAAGGGTTTGGATGGCGTCATCTGGCATCATTTGGACTGTCCATCTTCATTGAGTTGTAGATGGTGCTATGGATGTTGGATTGGATTGATTTTTGTGCCATTAGGTTGCGATCATCGATCTGAATCCATCCGTGCGGTCGGATTTATCATTTGAGGTGCGGATTAACACCATATTGGCCCATGATCTTTAAGGTTCCTCGGTCTCTATCTAGTGCTACAGATGTTCGATTAGAGCGATCTTGGAGTCGTTGAACTCCAATCGTCGTTCTGATCAGATCCGTACGGTTGGATCTTTAATCTGAGGTCCCGATAAAAAATTGCTGTCCCTGACCATAAAAAAGGAGACAATTACTGAACAATTTATACAATTTAATCTAAATGCATGATTATGTATGTTATGCACTATTTACAATGTATGATGCTAATGTGACACTAAGAACATGCATTAATAGACATTTTAGGTTGATCAGATGTATGCACATCACCCCCATACCTATTTTTTGTTAGTCCTTAGCAAAAACTACATGCTAGTTATAAAAGAATTAGGTTGGATTACTTGGGCATAAGTTATTTTCAACATTAAGAAATTCCTTTACTAAGGAACTGAACTTTCAAAGACACAACAGCATCCGGGTTTCTGCCACAATGCAAACTGCCTCAAGCCCTCGCCTTATTCAAAGAAAAATTTCTTTTTTCTCTTTTTTTTTTTAATTTTTTTGGATTTTTGAGTTTAGGGTTAAAAAGTGGCTTTCTACGGCCATTTAACCCACCCAAGATTTGATGAGAACTCTAAGTTCTAAGCATCTTATTGTGAATGTGATAAACTCGTTGATCGGCAATTAGAACGGACTTTGTGTTTCTACGCCTCTAGGTGACCTTAAGAAGAGAGTTTTGCCTAAAGGTGTATCTTTACGACCGGTGACTTTCTCCCTACTTTTATTTTTATGGGATCAACACAAGGGTAAATCAAATGTATATCTCCTCGGTTTATTCTACTTCTCTGCTTCTTCCTAAGTGTTTTGGGATTTTTTAGTGCATTTCTTGAGTTGGGTTCTGGACAACCGGTCGATGAGTTATCTCCGACAACTTGCCAGCCATATTCGTGCGGCGAATTGTGGCTTATTTCTTTTGTTTTCTTTTTTTTCTTTTTCTTTTCTTTTTGACTTTCTTTTTTTCTTTTTTTAAGTAGGTAGCTTCCCTGGTCTAAGATTTTCCTAAAGGCAGTAAGAAGAGAATGGTCCAGTGACTGGGCTCTGGACAACCTACCTATGGGTTACCCACAATAACTTGCTAGTCATATTATCTTAGAAGGTTCATTAGCTAACCAATTTTCGTTAAAATCGTCGATCAACAAGTTAGTGAAAAGAGTGTGTAGATGCTTTAGATTTAAAGTTCCTTCTAATCAGAGGGCAGGTTTATAAGTTGTATACTTATCACCCAAAATTAATTAAATTATAATAGAATTCAAGATGGCGAGAACTCGAAAAACAAATCCACATTTTAGTGGATACCCAGGCTGATTAAGCCTAAAGACCTGAAGAGTCTTTGTGTTCGGATCCTAATGTAATATTTCCTAAGATTGAAAAGTCTTAATGTCCAAGTATTCCTTCCTAACTCAATTATATATATATAAATAAAAGAAAATAAAATGAATCTACAGAGCTGACGAATAATTCAGAGATGAATATCCACCCCCCATGCCTATCTAATGCAATGTCCTCATTGTATTAAAAAGACATGAAATAGAGTGGAGTAGAATAGAAAGCACCTGTATTGCGTGAATAACGAGTCCGCTTCGAGATAAACAGAAACTGTATAAATGTTGAATTTAGTGCCTTCAGCTAGGCACACTATACAAAGAAGAGAAATAAAGAATTCATAGGTACATGTTAGAATCGGAATAAAAAGATGAAACCTCTGACCTGGCAGCAGATGTCCACAAATATGGACCAGATTGTGGTGCAGACCCATACCCGATGGTCGAAAATATCTAAGGTTAATTAGTATGCAAGCGGGGTTGGACTTGCGATTTATGAGGATGCAACCTAAGACTAAAAAGTCGGGTTACAGAGAATTCGAGATCAAAAGGATAATCAGTGAATGTGTGCTTGGGTTGGACATCCTCAGAGCAAATGTCGTAAGGGTCCTGGTTTGATGATTTTAGATTAATTGGAACCCTTAGACGCGGTCTTCTACTTCCTCCGGAGTTTGCTTTCCAAATCAGAATTTCCCAGCTTCTATTCTCATTCAGAATGTCAAATTCCGGGACCTCCTGCATATTAATCACCCCGTCTGAAATTTTCAAGTCTAAAAAATGTGGCTGAATCAGAATTGACTTGGGTCTAATTATCTCAAAAATAGAATCGTCCGTAAGCTCAATGGGATATAACTGACAATCGGGGCATTGGATTGAATCCTCCAGAAAATGCGATTCTGGATCCGTCATGTGAGCCCCAATAAGATCAGTTTCCTCAGTTATTGGGCTATCAAATAATTTAACCGATTTCGCAGGCCTAATCGTCTCACAGAAATCATATTCTGTAAACTTACGTGAGACTTCGTAAATTGAATCTTCACCATCAGAATCAAAGAAATCAAAATCCATATTAATGTACGTTTCAAAATCATCCGTCACTTTCTAATCCATGGAGACATACGTTTCCTTGTACCTCGACTCAGGGATCTCAGATGAAGAAATCAGATTATCCTTAATTTGTTGCTTTAATTCAATCCGGTCAGCCTCGTAACACGTGTCCCCCCAACAGGTGCTTGAGCGGGTTCAGACACTGGCTCTCCTGAAGGGGGTTCATCTTGGGAATCATCCCACGATTGAACTAAAGTAACCACAAATCTCATTCTCAATTTCACTAACTTCCAAGTTAGAAACTCACCCGGGTTCTTATCCTTAACATCCTGGAGTCAATCCAACAAATACTTATTCAGATCATCAATCATTTCAATCAGGGACTTCAATTCTTCAATGCAAGGTATTGGCTGAACTTCTAAAGATTGTATGGTATTCCTTAAGTTAGCCAAAACCTTATCTTGAACCTGGTTACCCTGAACCAAATGACTTGTTTCAGGGTTGGGCGGGTTTGTGATCAGTGCAGAGGAGTCAACAAATTGACATTCGTGATACCATTCCTGATAATAAGTCATTTCAGATTGTTCAAAAGGTGGTGATGACCTAAAGGTAGTGTATTCAGGGAATGGGTAATGATCAGTGTATCCTCTTTGATTGTAGATTGTATTTGGTTGTCCATGAAAGGGTGGCGATCTATAATCGATGTGGCTTTGAGAAGGGTAGAAATTACAATCATAGTGTTTAGGGTTAAACCTTAAACTCAAAGGTCTGGAACTGTATCCCCAATCTGAGTTGTCCCAACTAACTGATGGTTGGTTACAGTACGAGTTGGGATAATCGTCATGTTGATGATAACTCATAACAGGAGGGAAAGAATCCGTCGGGAATGCGTATAAAATGTGGAAGGATTCATGATAGACGAGAGGAAGAAAGGCGCCCTGTAATACAAACAATCAAACCTATCCTTAAGTGGGCTAGCCTAAAGACCTACAGACTCCCAGAACCCGTCTTGAGATAAAGAAATGATTTGATCTACTTTTGTCTGTTCAATCCAACCAGTTAGAGGGAGGGACTGGGGAGAAGGTTCTTTCTTCGGTTTGCGCCTCCGGTTCTTAGTGTATCCCGCAGCCGCGATTGTTTGAACAGTAGAAACAAACTAATCGAAAATAATCTCGTTCTGGGTTCCGAAGAGCGAGTCGAATCCTAAGGCCAAAGTCTACTCTGTTTTATTTAGGGGTTGGTTTTAATGTGCTTTGGAATGTGATTGGCCCTTTATCTGGATTGTGCCCTTAATAATTGATTGATGTGTGTGTGCGTGCATGCACAACCAGTGGTTTTCAAGCAAGATTATTTTTGATGCGGTGAATTTTAGGGTTCAAATCTTACTTAGTAGCTTTTTAGGATTCAACTTTAGGTATTTCCAAACAAATTTTGTGGGCACACCAAGTTTTGAAAGCACAGGTAAAGATGTTTTCCTTTGAAGCTTAAAGGAATGTGGAGTGCCTGGTAAATCCCTAAGAGTTGAACCTATGTGGCAGCTACTTAATGAGTTGATTTTATGTTGAGTGGTGCAGCCTAAACAACTCAAATAATTGGCCATAGTTGCACCACTAAGTTAGGCACACAAAAATGATTAACTTAGAATGATTTCTACTTTTTTATGTGTTGAATTGTGTTCCAATTCCACAGATCAGAATCCGGTTGAGTAGAAGAAAATCAATTCGGTTAAGTGCCTTGAATGTGTGTGTAAGTTGTGTATATGCTGAATTACCCCACAAAATTATCTTTTTGTTTCTTTTTTTTCGTTTTTATAAGCGAGGGTGAAATGTGAGTGTGAGTGGAAATCCAAACAGCCATAGTAATCCTAGGATTTATGCAAATACCTAAGTTAATTGGAATTTGAATTTAATGTGATGAAATGAAATCTATGGAGGGGAGAAGAATGGGGAGCACTTACAGTTATCTTCAACTGCACTTTACTTCGATCTACCGCTTGACGATTCCTTAATAGAGGTCTCTGCAAAACAATGGACATGAGAGAAAGCAAGTTAGAAGATAGTAAAGTGCGTGAAACGGGAAAAGAAGATCGGACAATTGTTGCCTCTTAGGCAACGACGCCAAAATGTTGAAATGTCGGAAGACTACACTATCGGATTTGGTTTTGAAAACCTGTCGTAGTTTGAATAGTGAAGAACTCGGGTTGAACAAATAAAATTTATACTAGAATAGAAATCCCGGGTTGAACTCAGGGAGGCCATGTCGATCGAAATTCGCAATTATATTTTTTGTTTTTGTTTAAAGACTGGAGTAATTACAATGCAATGGAATTAATATAAACAATCAGGGAGAGAGAACATCCACTTGAAGTTGCAAAATATTTGTATATCTAAGAAAGCGAGAAATTACACTAGAAAATAGGAAAATTTTACTCTAGAAAGCTGGAAAAAAGGAATGGGAGAGAGAAGTTATCATCCTCGACGATCGCTTGGAGGACGAGTCGGACGAGACAACGCCTGGAAGACGAGGAACGGAGCGGGAAGAAGGAGGTCGAGGCAGGAAGAATGGGAACGAGGTAACACATCATCGTCGTCGTGGGATCCGCTTCCGGAATGGGGGCGAAAGATTGATTTCTCTTGAGGAGCATCCCGGGTGTGTGACAAGCTTCTTTTGAGCTTTGGAGAGGGAGAGAAGAGAAGGGATGAGAAATTCGTATGGAGAGGGTCTCCTTTTAGAGTTGTAAGGAGTGGGGGCATTTTGGTCATTACAATTTGAAAAATATTAATTCAGGACATTTAGTGATGGATAAATCGGTCACTAAAGGCTTGAACGTGGACTAAAGATCCGCACGTGCCCGCCTCCTCATCTTCAGCTGCCTTAACGCATATCCACATTCTTCTCATATCAGCCATCCGATCGCACGATCAGATAGCTTAAAGTGCATCCGCGCCGCTTCATGTTTCAGCCGCTGCGCACGCCTGCGGCCAAGCACTTCATCCGTCGCGCCACGTGGCACGCCCGTTGCCGCACGATCAAAATCCAAGGGTGGAATTTCGCCTGCACTCGCGCGCTTTAATTCTTTATTTGAAGGCGCAGCGGGTTTCGACCTCGTGACCTCACGTGCTGCAAGTTCTTATCCTCCACGCTACGCGCGTGGATAGGCAAGGAGAGCATTCGTGTATTATTTGATGTCAATCGTTGGATCTTGATTCAATGGTTGAGATCAAAAGTGTGGTTCTTCTCACAGGAGGTGTGGCTTGAGGGTGCCACCTGATCAGGTCTCAGCCGTTGGATGAGAAAGCGGTGCAGTGGGTGATTTGGAGGGTCTGGATGGTGCCACGTGGCATCATCTGGATCGTCCATCTTCATTGAGTTGTAGATGGTCTACTGATGTCGGATTGGACTGATTTTCACGTTGTTAGGCTGCGATCGTTGATCCGATTCCGTCCGTGCTGTCGGATTTGTCATATGAGGTGTGGATTAACACTATCTTGGCCCATGATCTTTAGAGTTCCTCGGTTTCTATCTGGTGCTACAGATGTACGATTAGAGCGATCTTGGAGTTGTTGAAGTTCAATCGTCGCCCTAATCAGATCCGTACGATTGGATCTTCGATCCGAGGCCCCAGTAAAAAGTCGCCCTGTCCCTGATCATAAGAAAAATGGATAATTGCCGTACAATTTATAGAACTTAATCTAAATGCATGATTATGCATGTTATGCATTATTTACAATGTATGATGCTAATATGACACTAAGAGCATGCATTAATAGATATTTTAGGTTGATCAGATGTATGCACATCATTGCCCAAGCTAAGGCACTTGAAGTACTTGACCTGCGGCCTCTCCTTCCTTCCACGATGCCTACCACGAACCTCCACCCATCCCCTCTCCCTCCCCCTCTGGCACCGCTTCGATTGCCAACTGTCTCACCGTCGACCTTCCTCTACTTCCACCTCTCTCGTCGTAGCCCTTCATTCTTAAAGGTCTATGCATTTCTCTTCCATCTTTTCTTCCATGTGCAAAACTCTTCCACCTCTTCATTCCTCCTATGCCTCTCCTGCCAACCTCTGGCCACCATCCTTATGGACCTTATCCTGTATCTTTCCGTCTCTAAACCTGCTTCTCCTCCATGTCACCTCCTATAGCCATTACCCCCCTTAGCCCATCACCCTATTCTTTCCTCCTCTTCCAACTCCCTTCTTCCTCATCAAATATTACAACCATCAGCCCTTCATGATAAATGTTGGATTATGTTATTAATGTAATTCCTTATTTTTGACCAAAACCTCAAATAAATAGTACCTCTAATTATAATCATAACTCTAAATTAAAACAACTAATCACGATTCTAAATCTTCATTGATTTTGGTAAATGTTATTCTACTTGAGAAATGCCCAAAAAAGACTAGAAATTAGGTGGTGGATAGTTGCTTAAAGATGGCTATTGGAGATTGTTAGGTTCAATTCCTCCCATGGAGGTCTTTAAATTTTATCTTAGATGAGGGGGTTTCTATTTTCTCACCACTCCTCTCCACATGCGAAATTGGAGCACGTGAGCAATGACATGAGAAGATTAGGTTAAATAATCGATCTTAGACCAAAAGGGTGAGGGTTATTTAGGTCAATGTAGTGGTTTGACAATGTAATATGCAAGGGTAAGGGCCTGTGCATCAATCTATTGAGCTTGAAGGTTGTGGAACCATCATTGTGATCTTCCTTGGAACTTAAATCTAGAAATCCTAATTTCAAACCAAAGTGAGAGGTCAGAGGCTTGTGTTGATGTGTAGGTATAAAGGAAGGTGGAGATCATGGGAAGTGTAGATGAGGTGCTATTTTTATGACGGGAGGTTTGTGTGGATGATGGCCACAAAAAAGGTGACAAGGAGGAGCAGGTTGAAATGGGAGGAGGAACCACTTGGGGTTATTGTTGATAGTTGCCGTGTGTGTTGGAGGACGTGGGGGGTAGGGGAAGTTGGAAGATGGTAGAGGTGGAAGAAAAGAGGGGAAAAGGGATTTAATGGTACATTAAGATTACAAAAGTGTGAAATTGCACAAATGCCATCATTTTCACAATTTGACAAATGCCACTAAAAAGTTACTTCATTTACTTTTTTTTTTGAGAGAAAAAAGTTCATTTATTTATTTTTTACATAAATGAAGTAACTTTTCATTCATTTACAAAGTAGCATTTTTGTAAATGAAGTAACTCGCAAAATGCCACTTCATTAATGGAGATAGATGGACTGGCATTCTTTTAAAAGAAGCAAATTTTCACTAGCCTAAACATAAGTATTGGCGAGGCAATGGCAAATGCAATGGCTTCTATGTTAAAACCCTATTATAACATATATTTAACTTTCTGATAATCAAATTATACAGTCCTTAATATGAAGAGAATGAAAATGTTTCTCTCCATGAAAATCCTAGACCTTATATAGGGAGAGATTAGGGAACAATTACATATAAGTTTCTTTAAGGGAACAATTATGGATAAGTTTCTTTAAGGGAACTTGATGTAAATATTTTGCAGGGATTAATAAATTTGGGGTAGCTTGGGCCCTTATGTTTCGGGCTAGTAAGTAAAGAAAAATACAGATAAGCCCTTAGGAAAACAAAAAGTACAATAAGTATTGGAAAAGCAAGGAGAATGCTCATCTCTTTCTATACTCTCTTAAGTTGAAGTATAAATGTCTATCACGCTTAGTTTGGAGCAATATCAATCAAATGAAGCGTGGATGAGGGCCTTGGTGAACATGTCAACCGTTTGGTCTCTAGAAGCCATGTGAGATGTGTAGATAAACTCTTTCTCTGGATCATGTTGTGAGTGTGATGACAATCTACTTCCACATGTTTTGTCCTTTCGTGAAAGATTGGATTGTTGGCAATGAAGAGAACTATCTTGTTATCACACTTCATCTCCATGAGGGTAGGCATAGGGATATCAAGATCCTCAAGGATAGAACAGATTCACATGAACTTAGAAGCGGTTTGGACCACAGTTTGTCTCTTGCTCCGCCATGTAACTAGATTTACCCAAATCAAAATTGTAGAATCCCATGGTAGACTTTCTATCCTTAGGATACCTTGCATAATCCTCATTGGTGTAGGTCACAACATCTAAAGAATTGCCTTTGGTAAACAATAAGTCTTTTCCTAGTGCAGACTTCAAGAACCTGAGAGTCATCATCGCAGCATTTCAGTGTGCCCTTCTTGGCTTATCCATAAATTGGCTCACCTTGCTCACTACAAGGGAGATATCAGACACATGATTGTAACATATAACAAATTTCCTATTAAGCTCTTGAATTTCCTAGCATCAACTTGTGTTGAGCCATCTTCGTAGAGATGTATACTTGGATCCATGGGGATAGAAGCAAGCTTGGCACTTAACATGCTTGAAGAAGATCTACTATATATTTCCTTTGGGAAAGAGCTTCTCTTCATCTATTTCTAGCTACCTTATTCCTAAGGAAGTATTGGAGAAAACCTAAGTCCTTTGTAATGAAGTGCTTGGCCAAGAACTTTGTGGTAGCCTTGATTCCTTGTGTATCATCACTGGTCAATATGATTCATGCATGTACACCAGCATTACGATGACCCTCTTGTCAGTTTTTCGTACAAGAAAGAGAATGACTTGCAATAGATCTTTTGAATCCAATCTTCTCAATAACCTCAGATAGCGTCTGAAACCATGTTCTTGGACTTTGCTTGAGTCTATACATTGCTTTGTGTAGTTTGTAGACTTTTGTACACTCTCCCTTAGACTCAAACCCAATGGGTTGCTGCATATACGCTTCCTCTTGGAGATCACCATTGAGGAATGCATTCTTGACATCCAATTGATGAAGTGGCCAGTCCCTATGGATGCCTACAGAGATGAGAATTCAAATTGTAGGCATCCGTGTCACAGGTAAGAAAGTATCAAAGTAATCTGTTCTATGTGTCTAAGTATACCCCTTTGTTACTAGACGAGCTTTACATCTCTCGACCGACCCATGCGAGTGATATTTGATGGTAAACATCCATTTGCATCCTACCACCGTTGCATCATTTGGAGGCTGAACGAAACTCCAAGTCCCACGAGAGTCTAACGCAACCATCTCTTCTTTCATGGCCCGTTGCCATTTTGGATCACAGAATGCCTCCTGATGGGTAGTAGGTGTCTGAACTGTAGAGAGAGCAATAGCAAACTGTCGGTAATGAGGAGTGAGACTCGCTATAGACATGCCCTTGGACATCAGATGTAGAATACATGACCTGGTGCCCTTTCGTAAGGCAATTGGCAAATCAAAATTGTCTTCCAAAATATACCTATCTCACTAGGCTCAGGCTTAAAGTCTTCCGTTATTGTAGTCTCAAGTTGCTGAGGTATATCAAAGCCTCTCTGAGTGGCAGGAATGTGGGCCTCCATATCATCAGGTACAAGATTCTCCTGAGTAGAAGCAAATGCTTTGGAGGAGTCCTTGAAAGGGGTGGTTCTTTCTGCCAAGTCTGACAACGAGAATAGATCATCCTATACTTGTTCTATGAGTGATCAATACGTGGTGGGTGATTGGACTCTTAGGTGGCTGCTTCTGTGGTTTATCTGAGGATACAATAATCAGGATGATTCCCTCACCCTCGCGTGCCGGAGTGATAATGCGTGAGCTAGATATAGAAAAATAAGGGATGGACTCCATGAAAGTGGCATTTGTGCTTACATAATAGCATCAACTAATGAGATTATAACATTTGTAACCTTTTTGAGTCCTTGAGTACCCAACAAAGACACACTTGACCGTCGAGGAGCTAACTTACCCATATTGGATCCATGGAGGTGTATGAATGCTACACATCTGAATACCTTAGGTGAGACCCCAAAGAGTGCACGATTTGGAAATAGAATTGAATAAGGGATCTGCTCATTAATAACAGTGGGCGACATTCCTTTGATGAGATAGCAAGCAGTAAGCACTGTATCTCCCCATTATGAAATGGGTACATTATTCTGGATTAGAAGTGTATGTGCCACATCCAAAATATGATGATATTTCCTTACAACCACCTTATTTTGCTGTGACATGTATGGGTGGCATGTCTGATGCATAATCCCACAATCCTTGTAGGATGTATGGAGAGAATGGGTACAAAATTTTAGGGCATTGTCAGATTGATTTTTACATTGGCTCCAAATTGGTTCTTTATCTCCATTAGAAAGGTTTTGATTGTTTCACCTATTTTAGACTTAGATTTTAATAGGAACACCCATGCTAATCAAGAAAAATCAATAGGAACCAGGTAAAATATGTGACTCGTATGCTCGGGAGCACGACTAGGTCTCCAGATATCCAGGTGAACTAAAACATAGAGGAACTCCTTTGTTGTCTTGGAAAGGAGCTTGTATGATATTTTCCCAATTGACAAGCCTCGCATTGGAATATAGTTGTAGGTGGAATTTGTGGTATCACACGTTAGAGCTTGGCCAATGGGAGGTGTCCAAATCAAAGATGCCATAAATAACTAGATGATCTACCTGATGGAAGTGACATATCTTGCATAGGCTGACTGCAAAAGGGATAGACACCGCCTTCTTCATGGCCACAACCAATCACTTGACCTATCAATATGTATTGAAAAGTGATGCTGCATAAAAAACTGTCATGTAGCTCGACTCCTTAGTGATCTTACTAACAAGGAGTGGACTTAAAAGAAAATTAGGGCAAGAAGAACATTCTTTAGTTGTATATAAGGCACAACTTGTACCTCTCCTTGACCTGTGATAAGGGAATGCTGCCCATTAGTAACCGATATTGTTCTATTTGATGTCAGGTCTAAGTCTGGAGAATTGCCTTGCATCATTACATATGTGTCGGGATGCATCCGAATCAATTAGCCAGTTTGTGTCCTTTGCTTGAGATTAGTCTGCTTGAGACTGCCATGCAACACTCACTTGAGAGGCTTTATATTCTCCAAATGTTCGAATCAATGTATCATTCTCAATTTGTGGAATAGTAACTATGTTAGCTGTTAGCCTAGGTGCAACAAAGGCCAGATAATCAATCTCGTCTTTGGTCACCATGACTACATTTACATCCTCGAGTAGATAACAAATTACCTTTTCCTCTTTCCTGAGAGACAATCAAAGTAGGCAAACACTTATTTTTAGACCCCAATTTGGCTTGAATGTTCTCCTATATTCCTCAACATCGCGAGGAAATATTTGTGGCCATATCCTATGATTGGCCTCGTTGAACTTCATGATCGGGCAAAGGAAGGGATTCTTGAACTCCCCATAACTTCCATCTCCTTGATTAGGAGAATCAACTAGGTCGGAGCTCATATCCACAATGTTGAAGCCCTATGTTCACAAATTAGTGAATAACCTTAGTTCTCAACACGTTAGAGTCACAATTGGCTTAAATCACAACCATACAGGGATCAAGGAACCAATAATACAACCAGAAAGCTTCAGTCACAACAACAGCAGTAGGTTTTCGGACTAGAAAATGTCATGACGATGCTCTGGTTATCGCCAAGGGTACCACCGATGAGAGGACAATCTACAAGACCCCTTTAGACACAAAATAGTTTGATTAAAGACTGCTTGATGGTGTTTTCTTCTTGAAGCAATGGCGGCGGCACTGTAGTAGTGAGGGCTTATGGCGGCGCTCAGACCATCAAACGGTGGTTAGACGGGTCCTAATTGGTTGGCCAAGACTTAACGACCCCTCTACTGGTCAGTAGGAGGAGGATAGTAGTGTTGGCAGTGTTAGGTTGTTCTGCCTTTGGTGGAGAGGCTAGTGGCCTCTTAGGGCACAAAGCCCTAACACAAATCTGACGAAAGTTCTCTTTTAAGGTTGTTTAGAATCCCAATTCAAGATAACAATTTGTTTATTTGGTGGCGAAGGAAAAAAGGGAGAGATTAAGTAGGTATAGACGCTTTGATACCATGCGAAGAGAATGAAGGTGTTCTATTTCTCTATGGAAACCCTAGACCTTATACAAGGAGGGGTTAGGGAATAATTAAAGACTAGCCCTTAGGAAAACAGAAAAGTATGATAAACTATCGAAAAAATAAGAAGAATGCTTATCTCTCCTTACACTTAATGCTGTAATTTTTGTTTAATTTCTTTAGCATAGTGCGACCATGTGTAGTAAGCCAGTAGAGAAAAAATAACAGTTTCTAGATGGCAGTGAGCCAGGGTAACCATTGCATGTTTGCATAACTTGTTGCAAAAACTTCAATGTGGAGCATTTAAATACAAATGGAGCTAGTATGGCCCTTGGTGGTTGTGAAGGGACCTTTTAATGTGTGGATTAGTTGCTGGTTGGTGCATGTAATGCAGTGAAGAAGTGGAAAGCAAGTTAGATGCATATGTTGCTTTGTGGTAGCACTTCGGTGTAATTTTTGTGACAATTGTTGCTAAGTGCACATAACTTTTGTGTTTGCAATTTTAGATTGTGCAAATGGCATTCACTAAAGATTTGTTGATATGGAGAAGTAGTTGCCTAATTGAGTATGGGAGAGGCTATTGCGAGGGATTAGTTATTTTCTTCATCAATTGGTGTCATAAAGGTTGATGAATAGAGTTGGGGGACTTGCCATACAAAATCAATTAAACCGCTACCTATTCTTTGAAATTGATCTTTATTAGCGAATGCAAGGTTCTAAATGTTGATTTTGATGTTATTTCGATAAATTTCTAAATGCAAATTTCGGAGGCACGTTGAAGGCATGTCGTGGAAACACTCGCATTTCGACGACAGATTTCGACGATTTCGATGTCCTGAAAATAGTTCATTTCGGATGCATGCCTAGGACATGCCAAAGGCATGTTGATGCATGTCGACAAAAATGAAATTTCTTCATCTTTTCCCTTCTCTCTTTCCTCATCTCCTTCCCTAGTGTAACCCACCCCCTTACTCTACCAAATGAACTGTGCATGCGTGCATGTGTGTGTGTGTGTGTGTGTGTGTGTGTGTGTGTGTGTGTGTGTGTGACTAGGGCCCAGACACATCAGCATGACCTTTACCCAAAAATGGCCATTTCGATATCATGTCGTCGGCATTTAAAACACTGCCCAACAGAGATCCACCACCACTCCTTGCGAGGTGTGAACCACA
Source organism: Thalassia testudinum (assembly GCA_037157565.1). Classification (NCBI taxonomy): domain Eukaryota; kingdom Viridiplantae; phylum Streptophyta; class Magnoliopsida; order Alismatales; family Hydrocharitaceae; genus Thalassia; species Thalassia testudinum. The sequence goes on from JAZHRO010000013.1 coordinate 126,195,599, forward strand.
GTGCCACCTCCATCAAAGTAATTGAACCCACCATTTCAGCCATCACAGCAGTAGGCAACAACTACACCTACACGCAGGAGTAAAGCAACAACTAGCAAACAATAGCATGCCCCAAAATAGTCGTGCTGATCGATATATTATCGAAATAGTCGACATTGTCGAAATTGTCAACATACTGTTGACACCCCTATATTTCAATACCCTTTCCATGTCGATATGGTCCTCCACCCAAAATCCCCATTTTGTCGGCATGCTGAGAACATTTTGATCACTTAGAATGATTATGATTGTATTGAATTCATATAATTGTGTTAAAAAAACTTGATAAACAGTTAAAGTTAAACACTAATCCTATCAAAAAAATATTTAAACACCGAATCTCTATGATTTAACAATCTAACTCTATAAAATATGTAGATCAAACAATCATAGAATTAGTTAATCTACCATAAACTCATGGATTTGCAAATGTAATCATTAAAACCACAATAAGGTCTAAATTTAATGATTGTAGTTTAAATCTACTTAGAAAATAAGAAACAAATACTATTTAACTTTGGTGAAGCTAAATTGCATTAAAGATCTAACAAATAGAGAGAGAACACTTGCATGAGTTTTTATCACTCCAATAGCCATGCAACAACAGTAATGGGCAGAAATTAGTTATTGAGTCGCTTATGTCAACCTTAAAATATAGTAATAGCCTAAGAATCGTATCTAGTACTATCTATTTCACTGATATCATCATCATATTATTTTGATATTTGGTAAAATATCAATGACACCCTTCCATTTCGACATTACATATATGCAGATATGGTCTTTACATAAAAAAAAGGCCATTTCGTGGGCATGTCGTGGGCATTCAGAACATTGGGTGGATGGTGCCACTAGAAGAATCCAAAATGCAAAGTAAATTCAAAATGCATCCCGAGTGATTCCTAATTGGTAGATTGTGCGCATAGATAGATAAAGATCTGACCACAAGGGCTAGTCAATTATGTCTATAGACTGAGTAGATCAAGGTTGATGCTTGGAGTTGGCATGCTGAATCAGTCTTGGTTGAGCAGTTCCCCATGTTAGTTCTGGCTGTCTGTCAGCTGATATTATGATGGCGTCGGCTATGCCAATGCATTTAAAACCCAGTGGTAAAGTTTTGGAGACTGATTGTCCAATGCCAAATGGTATCTTGGCTTTGGTTCTCTCTTTTTTTTTTGTTATGATATAATTTCTAAGTCATAAAAGTTGCTTGTTTGGTATTTTTCACAATGATTCCATTTCTTTTTGAAAATAAAATTGCATGAAAAATTGTTGGATTTGCAGTCTGTCATAACTCAAGATCCTGCAGACAGAGATCTGTTAGTGAAAAATTTGAGGTCATTTGATATTCCAGTGCTTAACTATGTGAAGGATGGACCATGTAGTGAAATTCCCTGTGAGATCTCTCATGAGGTATTTAGAATTAGGGATTTAATTGCCTTTTTGATTGATTTTCTTGATATAAGATTCTAAATTTATTTCATTGTTGCGTAATCAGCTCCGTGAACTTGGTATATATACAAGGCTGGACCAAGTTTTTGTTGCTCCTGTTGCTGTTCGCAAGATTTTGATGAGCCAGACTTCTATTGCCAACTCTGTATGTTAAGTAGATCCACTTATTTCACGTTTTCCTTCTTTGCTCTCTTATCCAAGACCAATATTGATCTTGTACTGCACTTGATGCCTTTACCTTTCTGTAGTATATAGGTACTCGTGAGACCAATCAGAGGGCAGATGAGGTTTCAAAATATGGAATTTTAGATTTCTGGACACCAGAATCACACTATCGTTGGTCCACTTCCCGATATGGTAGCCACACTTCAGCAAGTGTTGAACCAGTGCATCCATCTAGACTATTTCTCTATAGTATGTCAACTGTTCAACTGAAGTTTTTTTAGAACATATGATTTTTTGCACATTCTTCCATTCTTTTCTCTTTTCCAGGCTCTGACAGCGGGGACCTTGAAAGGCTTAGATGTAGAAGAAAGGAACTTGAAGAAGCTATTGCTAACTTGGAGGAAGGTGTTAAAACTGTTCAGCTTGAGCAAAGGAAGCTTGAGGATGATGCAGCTATTTTGCATAAAGAACGAGTAAGCTAATCGTCTGACAGTAATGTCATCCCTTTTTGGCTTCTTGTTTATCATATAAAAGAGCTGAGTTTTATCAGAATTTATTTTATAGGAGGAGCTTGTTAATACAGTTCGATTTGATAAGAAAAAGAGGCATGAAATGGAGAACCGCATTGGTATGCTTTTAAATATGGTTAGCTATGTTTCTTCTTCATAGGACTGATTATGAATGTTACCTCCTTGTCTCTTATTAAACTTTAGATCAGAGAAGAAGAAAACTTGAGTCTATGAAGAATGAGGAGGATTTGGAATCAAGTACCAAAAAGCTTCTTGATCAAGTTGCCCAACTAAGTAAACGCCGTTTCCAATTGGCAATGCAAATCAAGGTTTGCCTGCGTGATTATGTACATTTGGATTTGCCCATCTTGAGGAGGAAGAGTTGTTGACATAATTCAATTGACTGTATAAAGCAAACTCTTACTTTGTTTCTGCCAGAGAAGGGATGATTAACCACTGAAAATTGACCACCTGAAAAAAAAGAAAACCCGCTGAAAATTGACCAGGTGGTTTTTCGCCCTGGAATGTCAAAATTATGTCGTATCCTTGAGTTTCTGAATATTAAAGTGCACCCTTCATATTATTGTTGTTGGTGGTTGTAGTAGGAAAAGAGTTATTCTATTGTTGAAATTCTAGGCCCTCTTATATAAAGAGCGACCTAATGAGTAAAAGTACAAGAATGCCCTCAATAATAAGAACTAGTAAAAATACAACTCAACTCTTAATACTCTCCCTCAAGCTAGAGTATAAATATCTGACATGCTCAGCTTGGTACAAAGATATTCTAACCTCTTCTTGGCTAAGGCCTTAGTCAATATGTCAGTAATCTCGTCTTGACTGAAAATATAGGATGTAGAAATCTTTTTGGCTAAAATAGCATCACGAACAAAGTGATAGTCCACTTCCATGTGCTTTGTTCTTTCATGAAATGTTGGATTGTTGGCAAGAAAGGTGACCACCTTATTATCACAATACATAGGTATGAGATCTTGAACTTCAACTCCAAAATCACAAAGAATAGATCTGATCCAATAGAGCTCATAAGTAGTGTGGGCCATGGCCCTATATTTCGATTCAACATTGGATTTGGAAACAATATTTTGCTTTTTACTTCGCCATGTAACAATATTGCTACCTACATAAGTGCAGTACCCTGTCGTGGATTGTATATCCTTATGAGCACCTGTATAGTCTACATTAGAGTATCCACATGCCTGAAGCTGTCCATGTCTCTAGAAAAAAAGACTTTTTCCTAGAACTCCTTTCAAGTATCTCAAAACTTGGCATACTCCAACCTAATGTCTCTCTCTAGGCTCCTGCATAAATTGGCTTAAGCCTCCCTACAACATAAGAAATATCTGGCCTCGTCACAGTGAGGTACAACAGTTTGCCAATCATAACTCTGTATCTGGTAACATCTTTTGAAAATGAGTTGTCAGTGTTTGCAAGGTGAATAGCTAGATCTAAAGGTATATCAGCAAGTTTGCATCCGAGCATTCTCGCTTCACGAAGCATGTCAAGTACATACTTCTTTTGAGATAAGACCATTCCTTCATCCCTATGATGTCTCTCAATGCCCAAAACCTGATCAAGCCAAGATCTTTAGTAACATATTGTGCATGTAAGAAGTTCTTGGTGTCCCCTAGACCTTGCAAGTCACTTTTTGTTAACATAATATTAACATACAAAATTAAAATGATAGACCCTGATTGTGTGTATTTAGTGAACACAGAGTGATAAGATGTAGACTGAATAAACCCAAAACTCTAAATTACAGTACTAAATTTGTCAAACCAAGCTTTGGGGCTTTGTTTCAGGCCATATATTTTTTTGTGAAGTCTGCACACCTTATGACACTCCCCTTGAATAACAAATCCTGGAGGCTACCCCATATATACTTCCTTATCAAGGACACCATAGAGGAAAACATTTTTATATCAAGCTTATGTATATGCCATCTTTTATTTACTGCTATAGATGGAAGAATCTTGTCAGAATTCAGCCGTGCAACTGGGGAATAGATCTCAAAGTAATCCACCCCAAAGGTCTGAATGTAACCCTTGGCAACCAATCTAGCCTTGTATCGTTGAATTGTTCCATCAGGTAGGTATTTAATGGTAAATACCTACCTACATCTCACAATAGTCGCTTTAGGAGGCAAATCAACAAGCTGCCATGTACCCCGAGACTAGAGAGTAGACATCTCTTCTATTGCCCTTGTCCAATCTGGATCCTAAAGAGCTTCCTTATAATTTCGTGGCACCTGGTGACTATCAACTGCAAGAGAAAGTGACTGTCCTATTGCAGACAACTAATTAGTAGTCATATAATCTGCTAAAGAATATCGAGCACACGATCGTGGAGCCTTCCATTGTGCTATAGGAAGGTTCAGGTCATTGCCCTGAGAAGAAGATACCTGATCTCCAGATGAATCAGTAGAATCAGTAGGGGATTGAGTAGAATCATGTTGAGCAGGTATAGTGGAAAGAGGCTCTTCCATGCGTGGATGGGAATCTCTGGTTTTGTGGTGGAAAATTTGTGGATAATAAGTAAAGGGTTCTGCATCAGGTGGAGCTGTATTTGGTGGTTTGGTTAGTTGAGTGGGCTCTGGAGGTGGTGCAGATGGAACAGGAAGAGGAATGTAATGCTCTACAGTAGATGAGGATTGGCTCCCTTTATGGGGGCAAAAAGGAAGCTCTTCAAAGAAGGTAACATCAGCACTGGCATAAAATTTATGAGTCGTAGGGTCATAGCACCTATATCCTTTTTGGGTTCTCGAACACCCTAAGAAAATACACTTCACAAAACAGGGTGAAAATTTGTCCACTTTAAATAGATGAATAAAGCAAATACATCGAAAGACCATTGGTATCAAAGGGAAAACATAAACAAAGTAGAATAGGGCACCTTGCCTCCTGACACAGACGAAGATATGCCATTAATAAGAAAAACAACAGTAAGAACTGCATCAGCTCAAAACGAGATGGAACGTTCATCTGAAACATGATAGATCGAGCCACATCTAACAAATGATGTAACTTGCATTTAACAACCTCATTTTGTTGGGAAGTGTGAGCACAAAAAGTTTGGTGAATCACCCCCATGGAACTAAAAAATTGAGTCAACTTGGCATTAACAAATTCTAGTTCATTATCAGAATGAAAAATCTTAATAATAGTGGAAAATTGAGTCTTTATTTCATTGAAGAAATTTTAAATAAGTATAGGGGTTTTAGATTTTCCCTTCAATATAAGCACCCATGACACACGGCTACAATCGTCAATCAAAACAAGGAAAAGCGAAAACCTCTAACACTGCAGACTTGACATGCCCCCCACAAATCAACATGCACGAGATCAAAAGGAGACTCAGACTTATTTTAACTGGAAAAAGTCGAACGGTGGTGTTTGCTAAGCTGATAGGCATCACATGGAAAATTATCTGGAAACTTCAAATCTGGAAATTGATGGCGGAAAATAGAAATACTCAGGTGACCCAATCGCTGGTACAACTGTAAGGGAGTAGTGGCAAGAGCAGCAGCAACAATAGTAGTAGTAGGTGGAAGGTTAAGGTATTAAAGGTCATTTTGCTGAAGTCTTCTATCAATCCGCCTCATCATTTGTAGATCCTGCAAAAAGAGAAATGGCACAATAGGTGGAGAACAGGAGCTGCAGATAGCTGGGCGGTCGGTTGTTGTACTTGACCATTACCAGGCTAGAAATCTCTTTTGCCGTGGGGAGGTTGAGCCAGTTTATGGATAAGCCCATGAAACAACATTGGAATGCTGCTATGCAGGTGCTTAGATATCTGAAGAAGCACCTGGTCGAGGGTTATTGTTCAAAAAGGGGTGTCTTATGACAATTATAGGATATTCAGATGCTGATTATGTTGGTTGTCTTATTGATTGGAAGTCTACTATCTGCTTTTACACCTTTGTTGCTGGGAATGTAGTTACTTGGAGAATCAAGAAGCAGACTGTAGTGTCAAGATCAAATGTAGAGTTAGAGTATCGTGTCATGGCATAAATTGCTGCAGAGATGGTGTGGGCCAAGTCTATCCTAACAGATTTGTCTGTTTAGATAGAGGAACCTATGGAGATGAGGTGTGACAACCTAGTTGTCACTTACATTGCTAATATCATGAGTGCACGAAACATGTGGAGATAGATTGCCACTCTACACGTAATCTCATCCAGAGGGGGATCATCTACACTACTCCTATCTTCTCATAGGATCGGATTGCATTTGAAAGTTGTTATGACAAGTTGAGCATGATTGACATCTATGCTCTAGGTTGAGGGGGAGTGTTATAATACCATTTTATGTTTTATCTCGATTCACTACTTCCTTTTCCCTCTGGGCCTCCTTTGTATTTTGCCCACACCTCTTCGTCTATATAAAGAGGTGTGGGTTTCCTTGGAATAACATCTTGCACACTTACACCGACTATGGTCATGAAACACTGCTCGGCATCCCAGATCTTTAGTAATCTAAGTAATAGACATCAAATTAAGAGCAAAGCGTGGAGCATGCATAACATTTGACAAAGGAAGAGAGGGAGAAAGAGATATATCTCCAAGACCAGTAACAGGAGACAAACCACTACCTACTACCTTGACCTGAAAGGGAGTAGCAAGACTACGAAGAGAGGAAAAAAGAGTGGAATCTCCTATTCTATGAGAAGCACCTGAATTTGCTATCTTTGCCGATGCACGAGAACTAGCGGATAAAGCATAAGTACCTGTGGGATGAGGAACATAGGCCCAAGCAGTAGTAGTGGTTTGAGAAGTCAACAACCTATCATAGTCAGCCTTGGAAATAGTAATCGGACTGTTCATCTTCGGAGTCTGTGTACCATCCTCCTCAGAAACAACTTGATTGGCACGGGGGCCCTGTCTTTGAGGATATCAATGCTTAATCTAGCATCTATCCACAATATATCCAATCTTATGACAATACTCACACACAAAGTTTCCTTTTCCACGGCCTTGTCTGCCTCTAGAGGCACCCTGTCCTTTAGCACCTCGACTAGCAGGTGGACCACAACCTCGACCAAAAGATACCAAGGCAAAATAATCAGAATTGGGAACAGGGTCAGGGATCTCTAATCTAGAGAGACGGGCATAAATCTGTGCAGGAGTAGGAATCTCCTCAGAGGTCATCAACTGGCCCTTTACTGACTTGTATTCTGGACCCAAAGTAGCAAGAAACTGTACAGATTGGATTGCTCTCTGTTTTGCCATGATTGATGTCAGATGTCAACGGTTGATGTGTGTCTTATTCATGCCATAGATCTTTGAGCATATCGTAACACTTTGCTAAGGGCATAGTCCCTTTCTTAAATGCGTGAATATCCTCAGTCACATAATACAATCTGGCAAGGCAATATTACTCTTCTGTGAATGGGTCTCGTGTAACACTTCCCACATCTTCTTTGCTAAGGCGTAAGGCATGACTTGTTTTACAATATTCTCATTCATACTATTCAACAAGGTTCGAAATGCCGATTTCAACACCGTGCCGATAAAATTCTAAGTATGCATTTTGTGGGCAACTGAGGGTACACCATGGAAATGCTTATTTTTCGATGGCCATTTCGATGGGCATGTCGAGGGCACGCCGTGGAAATGCTGAGAGTATGCCGATAACATGCCGACAAAAAATCGCATAAATAATCAAAATGATATCATTTTCAAAAAATATTGATTGTGTAACAATAAAGGTATTTCATAATAACCGTGTGTGTTTGTGTGTGTGTGTCCTTAGACCCTTACATTCCTCAATATCGACCTTCTATGCCCTTAGGATTCCAGAAATTGGCCTGTGGCAGTAGCACCTTTGCCCAGCAGCATCGGACTCAACACGTCCTTCGACATGCCTTGGCATGCCCTCGAAATCGTCGGCATGCCATCGAAATCATTGGCATGCCATCGGCACACCTGTAAATCGATATTATAATCATCTCGGCATGACTCCCACATGCTTTCGTTATTTAAATCACTGCTATTCAACATACGTGTTGGAACTCAGTCATTATCCGCCTCTCAGTCATCCGTCTTTTTGGAGTCCTCTGGTTCATCCCTCAAAAGAATATATTTATTTCTATGTGATCCAACAAATCGTGCAAAAGAAGTAGACCATAGCAAGAAATTGGAACCATCCAATTTGATACTAGTTCCTTGCATATGAGAGGGAACATTTATGGTTGACACCTTGCCAGTAGAGTCACCAACAACCTCTTTACTATTAGCCATGGTAGCTACTTTGTGTGGATCAACAACTCAACAATCAAAGATGACAAAAAACACTGCTCGTAGATTTGCTCAGAGAACTGCAAACATAATCATCGGTTTGAAAAATATCAATTTTAGATTCTACAGGGGCGATCTGCCTCTCTAGGGCATGTACATGTTACTAAGGATCAATCATACCTTAGCAACAGTACAAGAGGATCCCTAGGAAGGCAAGATTAGCCCCAGCCACTACACAGCCACCACCAGACTCCTAGAAGCCGAATAGGCGGTGGTGGCGACGCTGTAAAGGTGAGGGGTGGCGCTGCAAGCAGAGGAGTAGTGTTAGTGACGGTGGCGGTGCTGTTGCCGGTGCTGCTAGCCCTGTGGGCTCCTCTAGCGGTGCCCTTGGAGGGTTGGCGGCACTAGGGAGTGGGGGTGGAAGGTCGACAGCAGTGTGGGGGTCTCCTGCGAGGTTTCCTCCTGCTAGAGATCGCCTCCGCCAGTCTTCACCAGAGAGAGAGGGGTACGGTGGTGGGTGTGGAGGCCTGTTCTCAGTGGGATATCGAGCACTGATCTACGACTGCCGCCCTGATACTATGTAGGAGGAAAAGAGTTGATTCTATTATTGAAACCCTAGGTCCTCTTACATAGAGAGACCTAATAGGTAAAAGTACAAGAATGCCCTCAATAATAAGAAATAGCAAAAATACAACTCCAATCTTAACAATAGTTATGGGACATGGAATGGGTTTTGGGTAGCCAGAGAATGGAAATAAAGTGACACATGGTTGGTGGTATCAATTTATTGGGTTTTTTTTGTTTGATGGGGTGTGGGGTTGGCAAGGAGTTGGGATTGGGTTAGCAGTGGTGACGTTGGTATCTTTTAAAGATGTGGTATGGACACTGCCATGGGTGATAAGAGGAAGAAAGATGGGGATTGCTGCAATGTTGTTAAGGCTATTGCCTTGGTCTATTGGACTATTGAGCCAAGCAAGAAAGCTAGAAGTCACCTTAGAGTTGTTATAGGCTAGGGGCTTTATTCGGGTGATTGCCTTGTTCACCTTACCCTATTCACTCTAGATGAGATTGTAAGACTCTTTATTTTTTTTGCGGAAAGGAGGAAGATTACCTAGGGTGGTAATCATCCTAAAATTGTATTAAAAAAAAAGGAACGGAGTTGCAGGTTTTGCAGCCAAAAGTCAGAAAAATACTTTGCATCCCTTACAACACTCTCAACCCAACAACGATTATTCTTGAAAACCTTACTATTCCTCTGCAACCAGATGCTCCAAGCAATAGCAATCACCTGACACCAAAATGCCATATCAAGATCAATATGATCTCTTAAACTCATCCAAAAGCAATCAAAGTCCGTTGTATCAACCGTTGGGAGATTGAATTGTGCCCATACATCTCTAGAAAATCCACAATCGAAGAAAAGATGCTGGGCATCCTCATTAGAATGCTCACAAAGGGGGTAGGTCATGTCACCATCTGTATACCATTTAAATCTGTACATTTTTGTGACATGACCCTTCCTTCTAAAGAACCACAAGAAGAGTTTAATTTTGAGAGGTGTCTTACACATCCAAATAAGCTTTGAATCCCCATCAACGACATTTTACTGTGCACCACCAGAAATCAATAACTTATAGGCCTTTTTAACCGTGAAGGCACCCTCCTTCCATTGGAAGCAATCCGGCTTTGCTGCAGCTGGAGAAAACTCCTCCAAATATTGTAGTAACTGCTGAAATTCTGCAAAGCTAGGCTCAGAGAGACCTTGTGGAAGTCTGAAATCCCAGACTTTCAGCTCCTTATCCCACATTCCCTTCACCAAGATGTCCTTATGCACAATCTGCTGAAACAACCTTTGGAACAGATCTGAAAACTTGCCAAAATCGGACCAATTGTCAAGCCAAAATTTAATGGAAGACCCATCACCTAATGACAGAGAGAACTGATTTGAAAACTCTCTCAAAAGTGGCCGAACAGACTGGCAAAAGGCTGAAACGCCGCTCACATTTGCATTTGGTCATTGAATCAAATCCATGCATGGAATCTTTCATAATAGATGTAACCATAGATCTTTCATTTGCAACAATCTGACAACCCATTTTAGCAGTAAAGCCTTATTAAATGGTAGTACCTGACAAACACCAAGCCCCCCCTCCTTTGATTTACAAACCTCCTTCCATGAGACCAATTGGGTGTTCCTTCCCAAAAACTCTTTTCCTAATCATATTAATTTGCTTCAAGATCTTATTAGTAGGTGAGAAAACAAACAAAAAGAACACCGGAATGGAGGAAAGAACAGATTTAAGGAGAACTAATCTTCCCCCTCTGGATAACAGTCTTCCACTTCAAGAGGAAAGCCTACTTAGAGAAACGTTCAATCAAAGGCTTCCAATCCGATGATGTCAATTTTTTACCTTTCAAAGGAAGACCAAGATACTTAATAGGTAATTGTAGAAATCTCATTCTCCTCCACTCCCCCCATGCCAAAAGGAACCAAACTTGACTTACTCCTGTTAATCTTCAAGCTGGAAATCTCTGCAAAAATCTGCACTGAGGACAAAATATGGTTTGTCGCCCTTCTTCCCCCTTCAATGAAGAATGTCGTATCATCAACATATTGTAGAATCGGAGTAAGCACCTTGCCATCACAATTAGCTGTAAAATTGGAAAAAAGATCACCACTGCAAGCCTCAAAAGCCATTCCAGCAAGAGTATCCACAACTATATTAAATAGCATTGGTGCTAAAGGATAACCTTGATGCACACCCCTTTGTGGCTGAATCCAAGTTCCACTAGCCCGTCCATTAATCAGGATAGAAAAGGAAGATGCAGTAACACATCCTTTCATCAAAGTCACCCGCAAATCTAGAAAACCTCTCCTTTTTAAGGATTTCCTACAAATAATTCTAGGAAATGAAATCATAGGCCTTGGAAAAATCAACTTTCCAAAGGAAAGCCGAACTCCTCTTCCAGGCTGCCAAACACTCCTCTACCAACACATAAGAATCTTGTAAAGACCTCTTGATAAAAGCATATTGAAGTGGTGAAATGATGTCAGGAAATATGTTGCGTAACTGGTTTGCAAGAATCTTTGCGACCAACAAATAAATGGAATTGGATAGAGCAATGGTCTAAAATCCTCCAATTTCTCCGGGCCTGATTTCTTTGGTAGCAAGAATAAGTAGAACTTATTCAACCTCTCAATGCCTTCATTCCCTTTGAAGAATTCTTCAATCATAGCCACAACATCAGAACTAACAACATCCCACATTTCCTTAAAAAAGATAATTGGAAACCATCAAGTCGAGGGGCTCCTTCAGCCTTTAAGCCACGCAAGGCACACAAATCCCCTTGACATCCATGTCCCTAGTAAGCACCATTTTCGCCTCCTCAACCTGTTCCATCTCCAAATTTGCCAATTGCCAATCACCACAAGGTTGTCTTCGAGTGAAGTCATGGAAATAGGATTTGAAAGCGTTGTAGATATGTTCTTTCTTTTCAAAGCATCATCACGCACCTTTAAAGTATTTATCATATTCCTTCGCCTTCTCGCACTAGTTGCTAAATGGAAAAATCCTGTGTTGGCATCACTTTCTTTAAGCCACAACTACTGGGATTTTTGCCTCTAAACCATTTCCTTGTTATGATCTTCTTTCGACACAATTTCTTGAAATCTCCGTCTCTCGTGACAATCATCAATAGAAAGTGGTGCAACCTCTTCCTTCCTATCAAGAGAAGAAATCTTCAGAAGAGTTTCATTTCTTCTCTCCTCTCTACGTGATTTGAGATCACATTTGAACTCCATCATTGCTATTCCAATTGCTTTAATTTTGCAGGCTAAGGTGCATGTGGCTGAAGTAGGAGTGCCAGTCCATCTATCCTGAATCAAATCTTTGAACCCAGGTTCCTTGAGCCATGACTTATGAAATTTGAAGTACATTGAAAACTTAGTGTCTTCATTACTTCGCCATAAAAGGGGGGGTATGATTAGAAAAAGTCTATCACAAGCAATCACATCTGGCACCTAAAAAGACTCTACTATAGCAATGTTAGAAAGGAATTTGTCTATGCAAGATGTCGTACCACTGCCATTCCTCTAGGTGAAGCGAGTACCTGATGTAGGTAAGTCGAGTTCAAGATCTTGCACTACCTGCTGAAATTGGGTTGTTGAAACATCATGTGTCCCATCAGGTCTATCTTCAGAACATAACATCGCATTAAAATCACCTCTAATCAACCAAGGCATCCCCTCTACAAAGGAGGATTCCTACCAACCTCCTCCCAAAAGAGTGTCTTGGAATTGTCCTCACAAGGACCATAGACCATGGAAATGGCAAAAGTTAAACCGTCAGATTTTCTAGAGAAAATTATCGTCATCACTCTGCCAGCTAGACATGCGGAACACAACTCAAGTAGATCCTCATGCCACATCATAAGCATCCCTCCTGATCTTCCTCCCTCTTCCAACTCAATATAATTTGTGTACAAGTCACCACAAGTTCGCCTTCAATTGAGGAGTCAAGCACTCCAAATGTGTTTCTTGTAGACAAGCAACATCCACTCTCCAATCAGATAAATATCTCTTCAAAACAGATTGCCTCCTGTCATGTTGAAGACCTCGGACATTCCATGATAAAACATTAACTATTGATAATAATTTTTGAACCCCCTTTGTGAACTCTTTTAGCGCCAATAACCTTCGCTACTTAGTTATCTAGGTCCACATCCTGTCCTCTCCCGGTCACTCTCTTCCTAGTCTTCTTATGCTTATAACAAGCACTCAGAATCAATTTGTCTTTGTGGAATGATACTCATATGGCCTGAGGACTTGCTAGACGATGACTGATGTTGAACTGTCTTTGTTTTAACACATGACTTCTTGATTGCATGACCATTGTTATTCACATCAAACGTCACATCTTCCATAATATGCATCACTTTCTTTGTATTGCCTAACAACTCTTCATTGAGTTTGTTGCCATCATTAGATACAATACCCACATTGGGTCTATTGAAAATAGACCCAAACGCCATTGGTAGTCGTTCCCCCTGCAAGGGATAAGAAGTAGCAACAGACAACATGATAGTCGGAGAACAAGCAAGGATCGGTCTAGAAGTAGGGTGCGCATAGCAGGTAGACTCACCACGCCCAGACCCAGGCTTGGGTCCGATCACCAGCTGTGAAGGGTGAAAAGCGCATATATATGTTAATGTTATTGTTAGATATATGTTATCGATAGCTCTAATATGCTCTCAAGTTTGCTTTCTACTTTGATATACATTACCAACTTAGTCTATTGTTTGTTATTTATCTGTAATGATATGAGTTATATGTCTACGTTATACATATACCTGTATTTATATGTATGTCACAACAATATATGTATAATTTACAATATTAAGTTGATATTTTACTGCAATATATAATATAGCTTATACAATTGTTTTGGTGGATATATTTTCTTGAAAAGAGAAACTGTGACCAAAGGATGTGGAGTGAGGTGGGTGGTCGCGACCTAGGGGGCTTTATTGCGTTGAATGCTGTGGGAAGGTTGGGAGGTGTGCTGATGGGGTGGAACGAGGATGTGTTCTCCCTGGTTGACTCAGTGGTGGGGAGGGTGGTGTTCTCGACCCATTTAAAAAGGAGGTCTGATGGCTTTGTATGGTGGTCTCGGCGGTTTATGGACCGGTTGACAACACCACGAGGCATGTTGTGTGGGAGGATCTCAGTTAAGTTGCTATGAGATTTGTGGGGTGACCATGGCTGATTGGGGGAGACTTCAACATCACACTAGCTGTGGATGACAGGTTGGGCGGAAGAGGAGGGAGGGACTGGGGTTTTGAGGAGTTTGCAGGTTTCATTGCGACATGTGGCCTGGTGGAGGTGCCTCCCAACTCCTATTCTTAGACCTGGAGGAGTTCGGGAGGTTTGATGTCTAGGTTGTATCGTTTTTCTTGCCTCTGTGGACTTGGTGGAGGTTTTCCCCTTGGTGGGGGCTCGTGCGCTAGAGAGGCCGTTCTCGAACCACACACCATTGCTATGGGAGTTTGGTGAAGGCTCTCACTTTGGTACATATTTCAAATTTGACAGGGTGTGGTTACTGGAGGACGGGTTCAGGAGTATGGTTGAAGACAGATGGAGGAATTTGGCAACGGCGAGGTTGGAATCAAAACTTCGGGACCTCAGAGTTATCCTCAAGAAGTACAGGAAATAGTTGAAGTAGGAACAGAATGTGAAGAAAGATGAAGCAGTAGGAGAGATCTAGAGGTTGGATGAAGTGGAGGACCAGGGTCGTCTTATGGCGGAGGAGAGGGTGGCTAGAGCAGGTCATGTGAAGGTGGTTTAGGAGGAAGACAGGAAGGTGGAGGTAGAGTGGAGGACCAGGTCGAGGCAGAAATGGATCAGGGTGGGTGATTCCAACATCCGATTTTTTCATATGGCCGCCTCAGCGAGATGCAGAAAAAACTAGATTAATAAGATGGTGGGTGGGGTGAACGTAGTCGGTAGGGATGTAGTGGGGAGGGCGGCAGTTGGTTTCTTTAAAAACTTTACAGGGAAGAGGAGCCAAGGGTGGTGGAGGTGGAACAGTTTAGGTGTCTCGGTTGTGAGTTCTAAGGAGGCTAAGGGGCTGGTTGTGCCTTTCACGGAAGACGAGGTTCGCAAGGTGGTTTGGGGGTTGAATGCTGACAGGTGCCTGGGTCCGGATGATTTGCTGGTCTTCTTCTTCAGGGAGTTTTGGAGTCTACTGAAGGACAATTTGTTGCAGGTTCTTGATGAGTTCAGCGATGGAAACAGGGGTTTCAATAGACTGTACAAGTTTTATTTGTTTTTGCTTCCTAAGAAGGAAGGGGGCGGAGGTGATTGACGATTATAGACCTATTGCCCTCTTTAACGCGGTATACCTAATTGTGGCGATGGTTCTAGCGAATAGACTGAGGGAGGTGATTGATGGGGTAGTGTCTCAACTGCAGACGGCTTTTATGCCAGGGAGGAACATATTAGATGGATATGTCCCAACCACTGAGATTCTAGCACATTGGAAGTGCGAGAGGAAGATGGCGTTCCTTTAGAAGGTGGATTTCAGGAAGGCCTATGACTTGATACATTGGTCCTTGTGGGTTGCCATGGCGAAGAGAGGTTTCTCGTCACTTTGGATTAGATGGATGAAGCAATGTGTCCTGACAACCTGCTTCTCGATCCTTATCAATGGGAATTCGGCAGGTGGTTGGATACAACGAAGAAAGAGAGTTAGGAGAGGTTGCCTTCTGGTACCTATGCTCTTTGTTTTGGCGGCAGATGTGTTGGCAAGAGCCTCAGGTAGAGCCTGTGAGGCCGGTCTGATGAGAGGCTTCTTAATGGATGATGGGGAGGCCGTATCGATGCTACAACATGCGGATAACACCCTTCTCTTTGTGGAGGGGGCTAAGGCAGAGGCGAGGCGAGTCTGTATTCTTTTAGAGTTATTTGGCGAGGCTTCAGGTCTGCAAATTAATTTTTCAAAGTTGTCCATTCCTTTTGGTATGTTTGGAGAGGAGGCCGCGGCTATTGCTCTGCAGTTAGGGATGGAGAAATGTGCATTTCCTTTATCGTACCTTGGATTGCCTTTGACTAACAACAGAGTATCTGCACGGGATTGGGTCCCGTTGCTAGAGAGCGTGGAGGGTCGCTTGCCAGGTTGGGCGTCCAAGTTGCTGCCTAGATGGGCAAGGTCAATGCTTCTTAAAGTGATGCTGGCTGCTATGCCCTTCTACTTTACTTATGTAGTGAAGATGCCGAGGCAGATTTAGAGAAAGGTTGTGGGTCTTATGAGATCTTTTTTCTGGACCAACTATGGGGCAGCTGGGGGAGGGGCGAAGCTTGTAGCATGGGAAGAGGTTTGCAAACTGACTAAGGAGGGGGGCTTGGGAGTTAGAAGGGTAGGGAGGATGAATGATAGTTTTCTGACCAAATGGATTGCAAAGTTGCTTGGAGGTGAGAACTGCTTGGTGGGGGAGGATTTTGCGCTCTTGCTATCGGGGATCGCTTGGTTGGGTTTTGCTACTGTCTCCACCTCTGGGTGCCTCCCACTTTATCAGGGGGCTTTCTATCGTGATGCCCCTGGTTCGCTCTTTCTTTACATTGGTCCTTGGGTCAGGCATGACCTTCAAATTTTGGATGGATGATTGGGCAGGCCACGGTTCCTTGGCTGATCGTTATCCCAGGTTGGCAGCTTTGGCGAGTGACAGGGGAGCTACAGTGGTGGAAGTTTGGGATTGGATGTTGGAGCCCTGTGTTTAGGGGGAACTTGTTGGTTCAGAGGATCTTGGAGTTGCAGGAACTCCTGTCGGAGTTGGAGGGTTTTTAGTTGAAGGGGAGGGGGTGGGAGGAGGGTGACTTCTTTGTTTGGGACACTTACATGAGGCTTGGGGGACCAGTGACGGTGGACGACATCGACCTTGCTAGGGATTGCAGGTAGGTGTGGGAATTCTCTTGCCCCCTGAAGGTGATGATCTTCATATGGCTTTTAAGGAGGGGGTGGCTAATGACGAAGGTGTGGAGATCTATATGGGACCAAGCGGTTGATAGATCTTGCCTGCTCTGCTCTTAGCATGATGAAGACAGACCATATGTTGTTCACTTATCCCATGGCTTCGTTGGTTTGGGGATGGATTGGAGAGAGTTGGGCAGTCGATTCTCTTGATAGCTTCTAGACGTCGTTCAGGTGTGGAAGCTTGGGCGGGGGAACCAACTCGTTTCGAACAAGGAAGGAGAAGGCATGGTTGTTGGCGGTTCTCTGGTCTATTTGGTTAGGGAGAAATGCGGTGGTTTTTAGGGGGCAACGTCTTTATGTAGAGATTTTTGTGGCCTCTGCGTTGTCTTTTATGTCGAGTTGGGGCGCGTTTTTGTAAGATGGTGCTTGTACTTTGAATATTTATCTATTAATTTACTTCTCTGGGTGGATATCTAAGGGATAATAACCACCCTTTCACCGTTTCAAAAAAATAATTATATTAATAATGATAAAAAAGGTTGAATTATAAGCTCGAAGTTTAGAGACTAATCAGAGAAGAAACATAAGCAACAAAATTCTCAACATAAGGATGTTGTTCCCCGAAGACAACCGCATCCCTCCCTAACTAGATGCTTCACAGAGCAGCCAAAGGATTCACCCTCTCTTTTTTCATTCTAAAGACATTCTGACCACCATTCAGGTTATCCCTCCTAAGCCTTAGTTTACTTAGGGGTTAACTCCTCAAAAGGGGGTTAACTCATGTTTACTTCGTTACTTAACCGCCCTTTACTTAGCATTGATTTTTCTCTTTTAATACCAGTTTGCCTAACACTAGTTGCCACCGGTGTTAGTCGAACCCATGTTAAAGTCACAAGCAACCCTCTCTCTCAGACACTAGTTGCCCTCCTATCTCTAGCACCACTACTAATTAAACGTCATAAGGGTTAACACCACAACTTAACACCAATTCAAGTAAATACAAACTGATGTTAACACCACTTTGCAGGTAAATACATTTGAGGGTTAATACCACTTTCCTAACCTTCCAAGTAAACTAGCCCTAAAACCCAGGTTACCAGATGAGGCATTAAGTAGTCAAGTAAATAAAGTTAACCCTCTTTTTGAGGGGTTAACTGCCAAGTAAACTAGGCCTAAAAGATCTCCAAAAATGAGCAATGGTAGAATGCTCCAACCACCTAGAAGTGAAGTGACTCCCAATCTGTACAACAACGGAGCAATGAAAAAGCAGGTGGTTGACATCCTCATCCTCCATAGGATAGATCGGGTAGGTCTTCTCTACCTTTGGCACCCACCTGGCCTTCCACACCCTCGTCATGAGCTTTCCTTTCCTGAGTAGCCAAGAAAAGATCTTCACCTTGAGTGGATAGGTTATTGACCAAATCTGCTTGCAGTTTCTAATGAGGTCGACATCTGTCCACAAACCTCCATTCCCCACTCTTCTATAAGCATTCCTAACAAATAAATCACCCTCCTCCCATAAGAATGCATTCACACCACCCTTCGGTCGGTAGCTTTCGAGCTGCTGTAGCAACGTATGAACCTCTTGTATCCTCTAGTTCGACAGGTTCCTGTAGATGAAGGGCACCAACAACCCTCCCACAAGTTAGCCTCCTTGGCCTCCTTATTCGAGGCCAATGCAAATAGTTTGGGGAAAGGATCTCTCACCTCCCCTTATTTGTCCAGTCATCTAGTCAAAATCTAAACAAATTGTCTAAGCCAACAAAGGGGGTGAATAAACTCTACACCCTGGCCGCCACCAGAGAAAGCCCTCTAAAAAAGTGAGAAGAGCCTTGCAGGGGAGACAACAGGAGATCCCAACACACTGAGATACAATAACATGCTTGAAAGATTTTTCCCAAGAGGCCTTATGCTCGAGGAGACTACTAATCCACTTGGTTAAAAAGCTATCATTCATTCTTCCCGACTCCTTTAACTCCCAATCCCCCTTGTTTCTTGGGCTTAGACACCTCTTCCCATGCCACCATCATCGCCCCCTTCCCAATTGCCCCATATCTTGTCCAGAAGAAATTCTTCATTAGGTTCAAGATCTTCTTTTCAATCCACTTCAGTAGGTTCAGGATAGATGTAAAGTATGAAGGCATAGAAGATAACACTGCCTTTAGGATCACCAGCCTCCCCCCCTCTTGTAAGAACCTTGGACGACTAACTTGTCAGTCTCTTCTCTATCCTCTCATCTAGGGGGGTCCACTCCTACATGGAAATCTTCTTATTCGACAAAGGAGGCCCAGATGTGAGTGGGTAGAGAGCCCTTAGGCGTACAAACAGCCATTCTTCATCTACTAGCCTCTTTAATAGTCATCTAGAACGGAACAAAGGTTGATTTAAAGAAATTTATCTTCAATCCTGATGCCTCCCTAAACAACTCCAACATAACATGCATTCACCCTGCCTTTGTCTTTGAGCCCTCCACAAAGATCAATGTGTCATCAGCATATGGAAGCATAAGTATCACAGCCTTGTCTTCTAAAGAGAAGGCCCTAACCAAGTTCCATTCGTAGGCTTTACTTGCTGACCTTGCCAATGCATCAACTGCCAGAACAAAGAGCATTGTCATCAAAGGACAACCCTCCTTAACACTCCTCCTTGATTGTATCCATCCACCTGTTGGGTTGCCATTAATAAGAATCGAGGATGAAGTCGTGATGCATCGGTTCATCCATTCAACCTAAATAGGGGGAAAGCCCTTCGTAATCATTGATGCCCAAACAAAAGACCATTGCATCAAATCATAAGCCTTCTTGAAATTAACCTTCCACAAAATAACTTTTTCTTCTACCTCCTCTAGCAGGTGAGGATCTCCGAAACTGTGACATAGCCATTCAAAATATTCCATCCATGGGCAAAGGCCGTCTGCACCTGAGAAACAACCTCGACCTGGACCTCTCACAGCCTATTCACCAATACTTTTGTCACAATCAAATAGATGGTGTTTGGCAAAGCAAGAGGTCTGTATTCGTCAATGGCCTCGGCCCCTTTCTTCTTAGGCAGCAGAAATATAAAGAACTTGTTGAGTTTTTTAAAACCATGGTTTCCATTTGTGAATTCAGCTCACCTGTAAGACGTCCTCTTTAACAAGTGTCCAAACTCCTTATAAAAGTACATCGAGAGACCATCAGGACCAGGGTTGCCATCAGCATTCAGCCCCCAGATTGCCTTCCATACCTCGTCTTCATTGAAGGGTACCATGAGCCCCTTCACCTGTTCGTCACTGATGCTCGGGATGCTCAGGATGTCCCCCCTCACCTCTTTCTCATTCTTCTCCTAGTAAACTCCCTATAGTATTTTGCAGTAGCGTTGCCAATTATGCCCTTGCCTAGAAACTCCATATTGTTTACCCGCAACTTATCAATCCAATTCCTACATCTTCTCCCTGAGTCCACCAGATGGAAATATCGGGTGTTGGAATTCCCCTCCTTCAACCACTTTCTTTGGACCTCGTCTTCCACTCCATCTCAACCTTTCGATTTTTCATCTGGACAACCTATAGGTGTTTCGCTTTGACCATCCGTTCCTCCCCAGACAAGAGGCCCAAATCTTCCACTCTGTCCAACCTTGCAATCTTAGCAAGCACTTCACCTTTTTTTCTATTTTGCTCCTCTTCGATCTGCCTCCTATACACCTTGAGGAACGACCTCTCTTGTAGCTTAGCTTCCAATCTCGTCGCTGCTAATCCACTAATTTGAAATGGGCACCAATTCTCCACCCGCGCTCTGAACCCCTCCACCAACCATGCTCTATCAAATTTGAAGTAGGTCCTAAACTGCCTTCCCTCATTTGACTACTACAGTAGCGGCTTATGATCCATAAATAACCTTTCTATGGGTCGAACTTTCGTTACGGGGAAAGCTTCCACTAGCTCCATTGTAAACAAAAATCTATCCTAGATCTCTGCCCCCCCCAGTACTCCTTTAAGTGAGGATAGGAGCTCGGGATCATATCCAACACCCCATGCATTAACATAAATTCTACAAATGCCTTTGAGCCATGATCCCTCCCTCCCTTGCCACCTGGCCTGTCCTCCAAAATCAAAGTAACATTGAAGTCCATATCAGCCAAGGATATCCTTGAAACCTCGGGGCCACCTAACTCAACTCCTTCCACAGTCTAGGCTGCATAGTATCCTCATTTGGCCTATACATTGCTAAGTAAACACAACATAAGTTATCCCGATGCCTTGTTAGCTACACAATCACAACAAAAGAGCTCACAGAGGAATAAACCACAGAAAAAACATCTTCTTTCCATCCCATAATCACTCCACCCGAACATCCAATTGTATCCAGTGCAACAAATGCCCCCATACTTCCTCCCCTAATCTCCCTCCAAATATGCTGATCACACTACTCTAACATCGTTTCTTGGAGTAGCACCACTTCAGGGCCCCAAGATTGAAAGTATCCCCTCAGCGCCACCTACCTGGAGGGGTCATGTAGAGCCTCCTAACATTCCATGATAGAACCTTCGTCATAAGTCTTATGGCAACCCCCTCCCTCGAAGATGCGCCTAACCTCGTTGCCTATGCAACAAGGTCAACCTTTGCCACCTTCAGTCTAGCTTCCATAAACGCTCCCTCCAAGTTCTGCTCGTTAGCCACCTTATGTGCCACTCCTTTGAAACTAGCAGCATCAACCCTTCAACCATGGGTTGCATCACCCCTACCCATAACCCTTGTTTCACCCACCACTGCTGCAAGAAGCTCTGCCCATGGAAGTTTCCTTCCCCTAACAGGCTCCACCCCTCCCCATTAGCCCCGTCACAGCATCATGCTTGCCTCTACCAACCCCAAGCTCCTTCCCCCCTACCATGGAAATTGAAGACCCAGGGTTGACCACCCCTTTTGAAGTTCCACGCCTCCCTCCTGGATCGTTGTGCACCTCGATCGCAGCACTGCCTCCCATCGTGCTTGATGAAGCTCCTCTTTGTCGCCCTTGGAAGCTCCATCTCAGTTGATCTTCGGTGTCGGAATCCTCGTCGATCTCCATCTCTGAAGTCTTACAGGAGCATCCTCCTCAAGAGAAGCCACATCGCTCCGCTGCACCACTGCCTAGCTTGCTCCACCAATAGGACCCACCCCTGAATGGGGTCCGTTCATAAGAGTTAGGGACACATCGATGCTTAGGTGAGGCATGGCACCATATGGCACCATCACATATGGGAATCGTAATTGGGAAAGGGTCCCTAAACCTGGATTTGGATCTGAATCTGTATAGGGGTCCAAACTCCTCCATTGTAAAAGCCTCCTCCATATCAGTATTAATGCCCCCTCCAACCACTCCAATTTCTCTTGCGAGTGATGTGAACTGCCCTCGACATCGACGCGTGCCTTCTCCGCCATCGCCTCCCCAATCTGCACTGCGCATTGAAAAGGTGTCACCATCGATTATGCAGATCCCACGTCTACCTCAACAAGCCCACATCCCAAAGATTGCGGCGATGCGAGCGTAACCGCTACGCAATCTTCGACGTGACTCTTGGGCTTCCACACCAGCTTCCCCATCAACCACCCTGAGCACCTCTCCACAATGGTGTTGCTACTGACCTCTGATGAACCATTGATTGCAACCTCCGCTAATGATTTGGATGTATCCTTAACGGCCTTGATCATGATCAGCCATGAGCCCCGCCCCCCCGAGGCCCAATGTGACTTTTTCCATTTTCTTCCCTGACGTCATGTCCACTGTTGCGCACACGATCGAGATGTTCCCTTCACCAAGTCCGAGCCCCTTACACCACCTGACCTTCGCAAACTGCACATCCACAATCCCTACGACCTTCAACGTGCGAAGGTGCAATGGTACTCCCTCAATATCCACCAATAGGCCAGCCTTCATCAGTGGTCACTCCACCTCTCCATAGTGCTTCTTTAGCCAACACCATCAGACCACGCATTCCATACCTTAGCTTTGTGAAGGCCAACTTCTCCAACAACTCTGAGCACAGGCCATACACCAGAACCGTCCTCATTCCAAACACCGACACCTTGGCCCCCACCTTCCTCATTCCCATAACTCTCGATACCCCATTCCTTAACTCCTCCAGCTCCACCAGACCTTCAAGGACGTCTCCAACCAAGGCCGTAGGTAGGATCCTCTCCAAAGGCTTGACCTCTGCCGGCCAAGGTGCTTCAACCTCCATCGATGGTGCACCCCTTGGCGGTGGAGGCAAGGAAGGAGCAACAACCACCCTCCTCGAAAGTCCGCCTTGCATGCAAGCCACTCTGTGATGGCCAACCCTATCACAACGAAGGCACTGAACTGGATCCCTACAATCCTTCGCCATATGCCCTTTTCCACGACATTTGAGGGATAAAGCCTTAGATGCCGAGCCCCTTTGAGCCCTCCTCCTAGAAACCACGGTCCACCTCCGACCCTCCCCTCCATCCCCTTGCTCTCTGTCCCTCTGCTTTAGACCTCTCGTCACACCACTCATCCCTTATCTCTACGTTACACCCACAGCTTCTATATGCCTCTTTAATTCTCTATTTTGGTGGATATATATATATATATATATATATATATATATATATATATATATATATATATATATATATATATATTGTTTGCTTTCGCTTGTAACGACATACACACTATAGATATAATATATATGTGTATACATTATATGCTAATACACACATAAATGTATGTGTGTGTGTGTACATACATATATGTATGTATGTCATTATGACTTGAATATGATGAGATCATTCTTTTTTTGTTCACTTAAATAGTGTTACTATATGTTTCTTATGAAAATTGGTGCTACCATATGAGTTAGTTAGCATAGTCAATAATTTAAAAAATAAAAAGATTTGTTGCCTTGATTTAATTAGGTGATCACCTTTTGTTGTCACCTGCCTTGGGCAATTAAGGACCTTGTTGCCTTGTAGGTGCCTAATGTCTTAATAGCTTTGGTTGCTGTTAAAGATGAATGTGAGATGATTGGCATCACTGGTAAAAAAGAATGTGAATGACTATTATAAGAAAATCACTTTAAATGGGGTTTGGTGATAACAGGACATCAAAGAAGGGAAATAAGTTGCACTAGTCCCGCTGAGGGATGGCAAAATAGTTCTCTCTATGTGGGTGTGGTAGGGGCAGGGAAGATGGGCTTGTAACTTGCAATATGGTTCAGCTATCTCTCACTGATATAAATTTCTAGCAGGGAATCATGGTTTATTCATATATTGCAATAATTTGAAACATGAAATGGTTGTTGGGGCCATTCTATACTTTTGTTCCTCTTTTATCTTTTTGAGAATTCAATCTAGATTTTGTTGTTCTTGCTTGGTTGCTTTTGCAATATGCTATAAGCTACTTAATTTTTTGAAAAGTTAATTTCCCTGTCAGGAGCAGATGGGCTGGAATATAGAAGAAGCTGGATCAGCAGTAGTGATGATAGCCCGTTAGGGGCAGTGGTGATGTTGGTGGCCTGACCATAATAGACAAGTTTGTAGGAATGCTGGTGGTATGGGTGGCATCCTTTTTTTTTGGAGGGTACGGAGGGCATCTTGGGTGACGAGGGGGAGGAAGATGTGATGTTGGCATCAACGAATGTGAAGTGACCAAGTAGGGTGGGGATCTGAAAGAAGAGCTCTTTAGGGGAGATGGCTATTGATATCAGTGGTACATTGGAGGAAAATGAGTTACACTAGTTTTACTAACGATGGCAGAGTCAAAAGCACAAAGGATAGGCAGCTTTCAAGCGAGAGAGAGGGAAGATTAGGCCGGCATTGTCTTTGCTTGAACTAGACCTGAAATCCCACTCAAGTTCTCTCTATGCCTGTGTGTGTCGAGGTTGGAGGTGATGACCCTTGTCACTTGCAATATGGATGAGTTTTTTTTTTTTTCTTGAAGGGGGGCAAAGGGATGGTGACTATCCAGAATATTACGAAGTTATTTAATATTAGTATAAATTTCCAACAGAGTAATCATGATGTTTTGAGCCATTTGTTATTTAAACCTGAAATAAAATTTTTGGGATGTCTTTGAACGTTTGTCCCCTTTTTTTGAGTTTCTAGACTGTGCTGATATTGCTCAATTACTTTCGAGTTGTCATCCTGTAAACTATGTAAATGTTTCTCAAATAGCTGCTCAAGTTCTGGATGCTATTACACAATTAAACCTAATACAGCCTTTTTTATTTTACTACATTGGCAAGTGTCACTATGTTATCTTTTTGTCAATGTCAAATGTATCTGTGCATGATTTTGCGTTTACTGTTCTTGTACCATTTGCTAGAATCTTCTTGTTGAAGCTGTGTCACACAAGTGGAGTCTTGCTGGAAAGCACATGAGATCCATTGAAACAGACGTAAAGGTATACAATTTGACCCTGGTTTGACTATGGTTGTGAAGTTGTTGCGGACTTATGGTCCTAAGCACAAGAATCGTTTACTTTGGGCTTCTTTTTTTCTCTTTCTTTTTTGGGTCTTTTGTTTGTCAATCACTTGGTACGAGCATTGTTTGCATGACCTTTGTTTGTTGATGCCATGCTTTTCGTCAATCACCTTTCTGAACCGATGAGGGCACCTTCTGCCATCTGATGTACCATTTGCTAAAACATAATATCAATTAATAAATGCTATGCAGATCCTTGTAATTTCCATTTACATCACCTCTGAAATATAGAATATCTTCAGTTGTTACTTGATTGTTTTACTCGACAGTCTTCTATGGATGTGCCATTCCATTTTATTATAAGATAATGTCCTCAATGTACTAAGCACCACATGCACTAATGGTTTAATCTTATGATAATACTCAAGCCTTTTCACCATCTTTGGGCTTTTTAGAGATTTTATCTAGGAGGTCAAGAGTGGTTCTGCAGGGTTCATTGTCAGTCCTGACCTTGGGTGTTTTAGTGGCATTAAAATTGGTCATTGATATGTCAATGAGATTTTCTGAAATGTTGGGTTCTTTGCTGCCTTGCAATGAATCCTATGAGTTCCAAGAGTCCATTGAAGTTTATACATCTAGTCTACTAACTCATCAAGACATAAGGGAGAATGCTTGTCCAAATATGCATCTGTTTAACTTGAGTCTAAATTAGGAAATGTTCATGCCAAATATTCCCAAACTTGCAAACCTTATCATTCTTAGTCTTGCATCTTTTTGTGGTTTTCTTAACCCTCAACTCTACTTTGAGCAACAACTACATGGGAGAGGAGAATGGTGAGCTAGAGAAGGGGAGGGTCAAGGTTGGGTGATGATGGCAATGTTGGTTTGGAGGATGGTAGGGAGTGGAGTGAAGGTTCGTTGGTAGAATGTTGTCATTCACAGTAAGAAGTGTAAGATGCTTTTGTTGTCTCTCTTTGGGACATTAAGGGTGCGATTGTCAATTAGCAGTCATGTGCAGGTATGGTGGCCTTGGACATTGTTCCTTCTCTTGCCTTTTATGCTTGGACATGAAGATGGTTGAAGGAAAGTGGTCGGGGGGTTCTACGTCAACAAACATCTTGGTGAATGTTCAGTGGAGGATTTGATTAAGGGGATCCCATCATATGGAGGTATCATAGAAGAGGTAAAAAGGTTTGTTGGTGATGGTGGGAATTTTGGGATTGTATCAAGGTGGGGAAGGTTCTATTGAACGGATATTCTAGAAAGCATAGGCAAATTCTTATTGTTGAGTTGTAAGGGGGTGCTTGTTATGTCTTTTATCCTTAGGGGGTACTTATATAATTTTCTCATCTCTCTTTTGTATAAAAAGAGGACTAGGATTTCATTTGAAGGTTAATGCATCCTTTTTTATTCAATATGGTATCAGAGTAGTAGTCCTAGGCCAGTACTCCGATATCCCACCAAAAAAGAATCTACCACAAGATGATTGGATCACCAACATGGAGGTGATCCAATGGAGGACGATGTCCACGTCGCCGTCGCCACCACCAGTGGCGGCTGCGCTAACCAGGGAAGTAGCGGTGGCAGCCATGCCATTGCTTGACAGCCTGCCGGCGTTGGCAGCATCGTCGCTGGGTTGCCTGTCGTTGGTAGAGTCGTCGGCTAGGGCCTGTGGTCGTCGATAGCAGGGGTAGCTGCTGCTGGTGGCTACCTAGTTTGCCTTGTTCATGGTCTCCGTTGCCTGATGAGCCTTCTCTCACGCCTACTGTCGATGGCGATGAATCTTCTGTCGCCCATGTTGGAGAAAGTTGATCTGAGAAGATCAATTTCAGTTTCTATTGGGTTGAGATGAAGAAAAGGATGTCCAGGAGTGCATGGATGATTGACTTTAGAGCCTCTGTCCATCTTTCTGGAGGCGGAGATCGTCTGAAGAACCCTATGACTCTACAGGGAATTCGCGATGTGCAGGTGGCTAATGGAGCAACCTCTCTTGTTACAGTAGTTGGGTGTGTAGATGTTACGTCCAGGATGAGGATAAAATAGGTATATTAAGCTCCCGAGTTTCCCATGAATCTTTTGTCTGTGAGTAGAATTTGCAGAGGTCTTGGATGCCATGTCATTTTTTATGAGAAACATGGTTACTTCCAAGATCAAATTAAGGGGGAGATAGTTGGCAATGGCAATGGCATAGAAAGAGGTGACCTATATTACTTAGACATACCTACATTGTTTACTGGGGCTGTGTCAATCTCTCGTGATCCCTTGCTCTGGCATCGTAGACTTGGGCATCTATTCATGAAGAAGATGCGTTAGATGTACCCAAAGTTACTCGATTCCTTGGCTCTGGAGTGTAAAGATTGTTAGTTGGGGAAACATCACAGGAGTAGCTACCTTGGGAGAGATGCTGGTGTCAGTTTAGTGCCCTTTTCCCTAGTACATTGTGATGTTGAGGGACCGTCTAGAGTTGGTTCTACTGCTGGACATAGATATTTTGCAGTCATGGTCGATGAATGCAGTAGACTTACCTGGGTGTTTTTGATGAAGGCTCGTAGTGAGATTCCTACTATTTTTAACATTTCTTGTCAAAGGTGCAGACAGTATGGTACTATTGTTCGGGTCTTTCGCAGTGATAATGCACTAGAATTTATACGTAGTGA
Organism: Thalassia testudinum; assembly: GCA_037157565.1. NCBI lineage: Eukaryota > Viridiplantae > Streptophyta > Magnoliopsida > Alismatales > Hydrocharitaceae > Thalassia > Thalassia testudinum. The sequence continues at coordinate 126,223,537 of JAZHRO010000013.1, forward strand.
TATTTAAAATTGGCAGTCGATATTCAGTCAGTGAGGTCACCGACTAAGGAGTATATGGTATGCAGGTGATTAATCAGTATAGTATTTTTTAATATTTAAAATTTTAAATATGATTATATACACCATTATACATATATATGAATTAAAATATTATCTATATATATTAATATTATTTTTTTGATATAAATATTCTCTCAATATAGCTTCCAACAAATAAGATTGGTGCATCATAGAGTTAAAGGAGAGCTTTTAGTTCCAAATGCCACAAAAAGTACAAAATAGATAGCAAATTTCCAAAGAAACATTTCAAGAAAATATTAGGATTCAATCCTCCTCCTCCTCATCTAGAAATAAAGGAACATCCTCCACAATTTCATCTTCTTCGTCGATCTCTTCAAAACCAGCTTCCTCGTCGTCATCCTCAAAGTCAAGTGAGTTTGTTGGAGCTCTTGAGGTGGATGCTTGTTTGCCTTTGTCAACTCTAAGACTCCTCCTTGGTTGCAATACGTCTTCTGCACCACATGCCTCTGCAACTACACCACAAGTTAATCCTACTCCTAGAAAAACCTCATCTTCTTTAGCTACCATATCAAACACCCATGCTGATGCATGTGCTCTAATGTAAAAAAAAATTGAAACCTTGAAAGTGACTCGGGCGATTAATCGGTTGATTAATCGATATTCAGTCGAGTAATCGGGTAGACCGACTATAGTACCGAATATGAGCACTCGGTTCATTTTTTTATCACATAGATCGATTTTTGCACCCTTGACAGTGATTTACAGGAGGCTTTCTGTTATAGGGGGATTATTCACGAGATATCGTGTGCTCATACTTTCTAGTGGAATGGGGTTGCAGAGCGCAAGTTGCGACATTTGCTTGATATTGCTAAGACCTTGATGTCTTATATGAAGGTTCCTAGGCACTTTTAGGTGGATGCCATACTGTCAACAACCTACTTGATCAACTGATTGTCTTCCATCCTTCATGGTCAAATCCTATATTAGATTATACATTCTGAGTGTAGCATGATTTTTCCACTGCCTTTACGAGTTTTTGGGTGCATGTATTTTGTTTAGAATTATGGTATTTGGGATAAGTTTGCCCCCGCACCACAAAATGTGTTTTTCTTATGTACTGTATGACTTAGAAGGGCTACAGGTGTTATGATCTAGTTTGTAGGAGGTATGTTACTGCAAATGTGACTTTCCTTGAGAGGATTTCTTACTTCTCAGAAGAAGGGTCATAATAGAGGCGGTTATACAGGAGATAGGTGTATTAGAGATCACAGTTAGATGACTTTGTTGATGAGGAGCCATCTCAGCTTGTTGCCCCCTCAAATAGGGGTGATTCAGATAGAGAGGAGGAGGCTGTGCAGAGGAGGCTTGACATCACACTCCCATCCTATTTCCTGTTATACTACAGTCTCCCATCTCTAGGAGGACAGACAATTTGCATCTGCCATTACCACTGCAATTGTTCCTAGAGATTTTGTTCAGACTCTTCATGATCCAAAGTGGAAGGTAGCTATGGACGAGGAGATGCATGTGCTATAGACCAAGAAAACATGAGATCTTGTTCCATGTCTTGAGGGTGTCACGATTGTGGGTTGCATATGGGTGTACACCATCAAATACAGATATGATGGGACAGTGGAGAGATATAAGGCCAGACTTTTTGCAAAGGGATTCACCCAAATATATGGGGTAGATTACCTTGAGACCTTTTTACCAGTTGCTCGTATTACCTCAATCAAGATTATCTTGTTTGTTGCAGTTAAGAAGTGACCTTTGCATTAACTTGATATAAAGCATACATTTTTATATGGTGATTTGGCTGAGGGTCACTAGGGTACGACAGTTAGGGGGAGCTTGTTTGTCGCTTATGAAAGGCTATTTATGGCTTGAAGCAGAGCCCACGAGCCTGGTTTGAGAGGTTCAATCTCGAGATCAAGAAGGTGGGATTCTAAAGGTCTACCACTGACCATTCTATATTTGTTAGAAAGACCAAGCATGGTGGGATATGGTGTGTGGTTATCTTGGCAGTGTATGTTGATGATATGACTGGTGATGATATTGATGGGATAACAGAGACGAAAGCCTTTCTCCAGTTCACTTTTGTCAGTAAAGATTTAGGTTACCTTCGTTACTTCCTGAGGATAGAGGTTGCTTGTCAGGAGGCTAGCTTATCCTTATCACAAAGGCAGTATACTTTACAGATCCTAGAGGCTATTGGACTTCTTGGGTCCAAACCATCTGGGATACTAGTAGAGGCACAGCTGGTCATAGTTCTGATGAGACAGATCTTGTTTGAGGACGTTACCAGGTACTGCAGTACAGTTGGCCATTTGTTATATCTGACTATTACACGACTAGACATCAGTTTTGCGGGCAGTTGTGCCAGTCAGTTTATGTAGAGTCCCAGATACAGTCATTGGCTTGATGTGTGCCAGTTAGTTTTATGGTCAGTTGTGCCCTTGAGATACTTGAAGGGCACCCCAGGGCGAGGTTTGTACTATAGTACGAGTGGCTCTCTTGATCTTGTGGTATATTCAGATGTAGATTATGCAAGGTCAATCGAGGACAGACGATCTACGTCAGGCTTTGCTATCTACCTGGGAGGAAATCTAGTTTTATGGAGAAAGAAACAGAGTGTGGTTGCTTGCTCTAGTGCTGAGGCAGAATACAGGTCCATGGCCCAGGTTGCATGTGAGATAATGTGGATGGTTGGTTTCCTACGAGATTTAGGGGCATCAGTTGATACCCCTGTTCCACTCTACTGTGATAATAAGTCTGCTGCATATATTGCTTCCAATCCAGTCTTCAATGAGTGGACGAACCATATTGATGTTGATTGTCATTCTATACGGTATGCAGTGTTAGAAGGCAAGATAAGTACCTCTTATATATCTTCTGAGTTACAGATTGCTGACATCCTCACAAAACCTTTTTTGAAGAAGCGCCATGATTTTTTAAGCAACAAGTTGGGCCTCATTGACATATATGCCCCAACTTGAGGGGGAGTGTTGAGTTGTAAGGGGGTCTTTGTTATTTCTTTTATCTTTAGGGGTACTTATGTAATCTGCCTAATTCTCTTTTGTATAAAAAGATTACTAGGGTTTCATTTGAAGGTTAATGCATCCTTTTTTATTCAACACTTATCTTCCATGCTATATAGCTTACAAGTGTTCTTTAATGGAGGTTGCCTTTGGAGATGGATGGCTCTTACAGTAAGTCTACTGGAGTTCCTATAGATTTGCTTGGGATCCTCTTACATTTGCACTTATTTGTTGACATATCCCTACTATGTTAGCCCCTACAGTCTTCCTTATTTCCCTATATGTTGGTTACCTTAATTGTTGTTCCTTGTATGGTAATTGCCTTTATAGTAGTTGCCTTAGTTGTGGTCTCTTGTATGGCAATTGCCTTTATAGTAATTATCTTATCTGCCTCCCTTTGGTTTATGGAGCACTCTACTCTACCTCTATATATTGAGAGGTTGGACAACCAAATAAGATAATTTGCTCAATTCTTCTCACTTGGTATCAGAGTAGCGATCCTAGATTTGTGCTTGAGTATCCCACCAAAATAGGCTTTCGATCCAATCAACCAAATCCCTAAATCCCCTTGCCTCTTCACACCATCACCGCGTCAACTTGCAGTAGTAGCGTTGGAAGGAGCGACGGCGGTGGTGGTGGTGATTTGCAGTAGCAGTGGCAGTAGGGGCGCCGTCGGTTGGTAGCAGTGTCGCTAGTGGGCCTGTGCTGCCCTTGCGTCGGTAAGGGGAGCAACAACAGTCCTTTTGAGGGCCGCTAGGGGTCCCTCCTGGCCCTAGCGTGCACCTCCTAATCCTCGAAGGGACTGCTATATGATTCTAACTTGATTTTCAAGGAATAGATTATTTGAATTTCATGTTAGATCATTCTTTCTTGTGAGTTATGATGATTTTGCAGATCTGAAAAATTGATTTCAGATCTGAGTTTAGAGAGTTCTATTTGGTCGGTTGATCCCTTGGTCCTTATTAGGCATAATGTTAGTCTGAGAAGGAGCATAGATGCCATTGGATACCGCTATTGCGACATGGACGATGGAGTATGCAGGCTTGATGCATCAGGAGCATAACAGGAGTCACCCTGGTGCGGGATGGTTGGCTGACTATGGTGCTTCACAACATTTTTGTGGTGATTGGAGTTATTTCTGATCACTCAGTTCTGTTGTACCAGGGAGAACAATACAGGTAGCTGACGATAGGCACGCTCCTATTGTTGGTCAGGGGGAGGTGTCTGTAACCCCACTTTGTTGCTGTTGGGAGCATTACATGTGCTGGAGTTTCCCATGAGCCTATCATCGTAAGCAGGATTATGAAGGGCTTTAATTGTAGAGTTATCTTCGATGATGTTGGATGTATCGTCTATGATAAGTTAACTGGAAAGACTATTGCTAAGGGCACAGAGGAGAATGATGTTTATCATCTTGGGCAGGAAGCATTTGCTGGAGCTAGCAAGTATGATGGTGAGAGTGCCTTACAGTGGCATGTTCGTCTAGGTCACTTGCCTCTAAATCATCTCAGGAGGGTGATTCCACATATCTCTCCTGCCACTACCATTCAGTGTGACGCCTGCCAGTTAGGTAAGCATCATTGATCTTCTTTTCCTGCTAGTACTTTTCCTAGTTCAATGCCTGTTTTTGAGTTACTTTATATGGATGTTTGAAGACTAAGTAGAGTTCCAGACATGATGTGACATTGCTATTATCTTGTAGTTGTTAATGATTTCTCCAGAGTATCCTACGTGTTCCTTCTGAAGAATAAAATAGATGCTGGAGGTGTTAGAAAGACTCTCCTAGGTATTCCTTCTAAAGAATACTAACAGTACTTTGCCAATGTGAAAACTATACGGATAGATAATGCACTTGAGTTTTGTACTACAAGACTTACAGAGTTCTACAGGACTCGAGGGATCATCCACCAGATTACTTGTCTCCATTCCTCGCAGCATAACATGGTTGCAGAGCGGAAACACAGACATCTGTTAAGAGGTTTTGCCCGTACTCCTCTTATCCACCACAGTGTTTTGCAGAGATACTGGGGGGATGCAGTCTTGACTGCGTATTATCTCATTAATAGTATGTCGAGTTCAATTCTCCTTGAGTAGACATCGATTCTCTTGTTACATCCAGATGGTGAGCTTTTCCATGTATCTCCGAGGACCTTTGGGTGTGTTGCTTTTGTTCATACGCTATCACCATGTCATGACAAGCTTGCTCCTCGCGTTATCAAGTGCGTGTTCTTGGAGTATTCCAAGAGTCAGAAGGGGTGTCGATGTTACGATCCCATCTATAGCAAACACTATGTTAGCACTGATGTTATATTCAATGAGACCACACCATTTTTTTTAGTTGTTGGACAGATGATTTATAATGATAATGTGGCTCCTATGCTTATTCCTCCTGTTCCTTAGGAAGAAATTCGAATCTCCACTTCTCAACTTGCTTCTTTAGGTTCCACCACCTCCTTGGATGATTTCCAGAGTTGCATGGTCCAATACACACGTACAATTGACCTTATACGACATTACAGAGGCCACCTTCCCTACTGGCGGATGATGCTCCACAGGTTGTTGAGATGGTATCTAGCAACAATGACAGTTTGGTCTGACCTGATCCTCCTGATAGTATTGATCACAACAGTAGTGACGTTTCTTCTACAGACATTTAACTGAGGTGCCAGATGATTCTGACCTTCCTATTGCCATTAGGAAGGCACCCCGCACATGTGAGTCCAAATATCATGTTACAAGCAGTTTGGCTACTGATGGCTTTGGTTCTGAGTTTGGTAGACCCTACCAAGCAATTACAATCTCATACATTCCGTATACATACCAGCAGGCCATGTTTGATCTAAAATGGCGTCAAGTCATGGAAGAAGAGATGGCGACACTCCAGAGTAGACAAACTTGGGAGCTCACCTCACTTCCTATAGGTGCACAAATGGTTGGCTCTAGATGGGTTTTTACCTTGAAATACAATCCTAATGGGTCTATTTCAAGGTATAAGGACAGGTTGGTGGTGAAGGGGTTCACCCAAACTTATGGGGTGGAGTTCTTTGACACTTTCTTGCTCGTTGCATGGCTTGTCACTGTTCGTGTACTCATCTCTGTTGCAGCTCACAGAGATTGGCGGTTGCACCAGCTTGATGTAAAGAACACCTTTCTTTATAGCGTTCTTCAGGAGGAGGTTGACATGTAGCAGCCCCCAGGTTTTGAGGTTCAGGAGGAGTGTGTGCAGCCTCTGGAAGGCCATCTATGGCCTGAAGTAGAGCCTGAGAGCATGGTTTCAGAAGCTCTCAGATGTGTTGCAGAAGATGAGGATGCAGAAATCTTCCTCAGATCATTCTCTATTTGTTAGGAAAATAAAGAATGACGTGGTGGCACTTCTAGTTTATGTGGTTGATCTGATTATCATCAGCGATGATGAGGCTAGGATAAGTCAGGTCAAGAAGTCTCTTGCACGACAATTTGTTATGAAGGATCTGGGCCAGGTTAGATATTTCCTAGGGATCGAGGTGGTTAAGAGCAGAGATGGGATTGTTCTCTCACAACACAAGTATGCGTTGGATGTTCTTGAGGAGATAGGTATACTGGAGTCCAAGTCAGCTAACATTCCTATGGATCCTAAGGCACATTTTTATGATGAGGAGGCAGAGGCAGCTGATGGTAGATCATATAGACAGTTGGTTGGCAAGTTATTCTATCTGACCATTACACGACCCGATATTGCACTTGCTGTAGGAAAAGTTCAGTTAGTTCATGGATAGGCCAATCAAGTAGCATTGGCAGGTTGTTATGCAAGTGCTTAGGTAGAAAGCACTTGGACGTGGTATTCTCTTTCAGGTTGGGGCTCCTATGACTGTGGTGGGATACTCAAATGTAGATTATGCAGGGTGTGTTGCAAATAGGAAGCCTACTACAGGCTTATGCATCTTTGTTGCAGGTAACCTGGTTACCTGGAGGAGTAAAAGGTAGGCTGTGGTCTCTCGTTCTAGCGCTTTGTCAGAATACATGGCCATAGCCCAGGCTGCTACTGAGATGATTTGGATTAGATCCTTGTTACGGGATCTGCATGTGTATATTGTGGAGCCATGGAAATGAGATGTGACAATAGGGCTGCTACATATATTACTAACAATCCCATATTCCATGAGTGTACTAAGCATGTTGAAGTTGATTGTCGCTATACTAGAGATTTAATTCAGCATGCGGTGTTGCACACAACATATGTTGCTTCAGAGGATCAGATGGCTGACATCTTTACGAAGCCCTTGCCACATGGAGCGTTTGATACATGTTCTTCCAAGTTGAGCATGATTTACATCTATGCTCCAACTTGAGGGGGAGCGTTGAAATATCCCTACTATCTTAGCCTCTATGATCTTCCTTATTTGTTATTTCCTTTTTTAATATTTCCCTATATGGTGGCTACCTTAGTTTTGATTCCTTGTATGGAAATTGCGTTTATAGCAATTACCTTATCTGCCTTCCTTTGACTTCTGGAGCACTCTACTCCATCTTTATATATCGAGTGGTTGGACAATGGAATAGATAACTTGTTTATTTCTTCCCACTTTATTAGAAGTGGCTAAGGCAATTACATTTGATCGGATGCTTGAGATGTGCTTACTTGGGCTTTGGTGGAGGTGTAGGATCCAATAAGTATCTTGAAAACCATCTTGTCATGGTGTGGTGGGACTATGATGATAGTTGCTTTTTGCAAGATGGAGCATAGAAGAGATTGGAGTTGATGCCTAAGCCATTAAAGGTTGTAGGTTATGGTCTGCTAGCAAATTTGGCATCGAAAGGGCCCTGGACAGTGTGAGAAAGTTTTCGAATCAACATGGGATTAAGAAGATTTGCTCGATTAAGGCACCTCATCTTCGAGCCTTGTGGCCAGCAATTGCAGTGCTTCTTTGGAGGAGGTTGATTCGACGAGATTTTCTCCTTATTGCAATGGAGCAATGAAGGATTTCCAATGGAACTGGTGGCTATTTCTATTGAATAGGTCATTTAAGTCATCAATGCGCACCATATGTAATCCTCCTACCCCCTCCTTGCGAGGGGGTACTTGGATTTGTGGAGATCCAATAGTGCTACAGTAGGTGGAGACATGAAATGAGATTGAAAGTTCACATCTTTCAATGTATGGGCCTTCACTTTGACCTATGGGAAGTGGGCTTTCATCCTAGTTTGGAGATAGGAACCTTATGAAGGTGAGTAGGGTTGAAGGTGATGGCTCTTGATGGACGAGTGAGGGAGTTGACATTGCCCCCCAAACAAGTGACACTGAGGGTTACGTCGATAGAAGGCGAAGGTGAATATGGTCAGGAGCAAAGGGATGCAACCATGGCTTTCAATGAGAAGGTGGCATGCTTGGCTTGCATAGTAGGGGTCAATTGAGGGTAGGAGGTCACTGCCACGGGGGGAAACATTGATTGCCCTTGAAGGTCTTATCATGGAATGTGGGGGTTTACATGACCCAAAAAGAAGGTTGTTGAGTAGTTTTTTTGGTTCGAATAGGCGGTTGATTTGATTTTTCTCCAAGAAATAGTGTTGATGCCAACTCTTTTTGATGATTTACAAAAATATATAATAAATAAATGAGATAAATATATGTGCTATGTATATTTGTCAAGTCTTAAAATGAAGGAATTCAAGATAGTACTTGAAGGAAAGCAAATCTCTTTGGAGAAGAAGACTCAAGAAGACAAAAGCAAACTATGCTTGTAATCAATGGGTTGTAATTTTTCATTTGTTTCATTTTTTAGATAACATGTAAAGAGCCCAATGACTCCCTTAAATGAACCCAAAGTTTTAGGATCCCAAGTTAGAATAACGTAGGAATCCACACCCAACAACTTAAAATCTCTTACTCTCAAATAAGACGTTTAGCAATCCTATTAGACATTCAGATGCCCAACACTATTTCCACATCCTATACATGTTTGTTGGCCCCGTGATTAATCCTTGGAAATCCAAATAATGAAGATTTTTTTGTGAGGAACACAATATAGATTTTGATTAATTCAGACATCTAACAAGCTCTTCAAATGTCCTATAAGACTTCTGACAATACATCTGTTGACGAAAAATCACAACTCTATTCAAGTCTAGTAAAAATAGTAAGTTCTAGCCTTACACTTTGGATATCTGATTGTCAAAACAGATGACCTATATTGCTAAATAAGTCTTCTAATTTATGAATATATTCCATGCTATTTCAGCCCTTTCTTATGGTTCAAATCAAGTGACACAACCCTTTTTAGACTTCTGATTTACCTTGTATTGGACATTTGACAACCCCTTAGACATCTGTTAATGCCCTGATTGCTGTGAATATCTTTGCAATTAATTCTAAACTCAAGAGATCTTTGACCAAATCTTTTCCAACGACTAAGTAAGCACTTCAAGGCCATACCAAGTCATCTTATGAGTTCTGTAAATACCCCACATAGCTTCCTTAGGGCCTTAGCAAATACAACCATCAAGAGCTCACAAATTACTCATACAATCACTCAAGCTTACATGTGCTTCTCAAGCTCTCTAGTGCTCATCTCCATCCATCTAAGAGTTCATCTTCTTTGTATCATTTACTTAAACCTACGATACTTAAAAGGGAAGTAAATTGAATCTGTAGAAGATTTAGTACTGTAGTTCAGAGTTTTGGGTTTGTTCGATCTACATCTGATCACTCTGTATTTACCAGGCACACACAGGTAGGCTCTATTATTCTAATTGTATATGTTGATGATATTTTATTGATGGAGGAATGGTCTTATCTCAAAGGAAGTATGTGTTGGACATGCTTTGAGAGGCAGGGATTCTAGGATTTAAACCTGTTGGTATACCTCTGGATCCAGCTGCCTATTTTGTGGATACTGATAGCCCGATCCTAGAAGATGTTACCGGATATAGAGCTATGGTTGGCAAGCTTTTGTATCTTATAATGATGAGACCAGATATTTCATATGTTGTAGGGAGGATGAGTCAATTTATGTAAGAGCCCAGAGAAATACACTATGTTGGAGTTTGTCAAGTGTTGAGATACTTGACAAGCTCTCCTAGAAAGGGTATTTTCTTTAAGAGACATGGCCATCTTTAGGTGTGTGGATATTTAGATGTAGATTACATTGGTGCTCATGAAGGCAGATGATCCATGACAGGATAGTGCACCTATGTAGGTGGCAACTTAGTCATGTGGAGAAGTAAGAAATAAAATGTTGTCTCTAGGTCCAGTGCTGAGTCAGAGTACAGGGCCATGGTATACACTACTTGTGTGCTCTACTAGATCAGATCTATTCTTCGTGATTTTGGAGTAGAAGTTTCAAGTCCTATACCTATGTATTGTGATAACAAGGCTGTCACTTTTCTTGCCAACAATCCAACATTTCATGAAAGAGCAAAATATAAGAAGTGGATTGTCACTTTCTTCGTGATGCAGTACTGGATGGAAAGATCTCCACACCTTACATCTCCAGTCAGGACCAGAATGCTGATATTTTCACCAAGGCCTTAGCCAAGAAGAGACTGGAGTATCTTTCTTCCAAGCTGAGCATGTCAGATATCTATGCTCTAGCTTGAGCGGAAGTGTTAAGAGTTTAGTTAATTATCTTTATTTCTTTCCATTTGTCATTTTCTTATTATGTAAGGATGACATTGTATTTTACCCAACAAGCCTCTTTATATAATAGGCCCTAGGGTTTTTGGAATAAGACCACTTTTCCTCCTACAATAACCCAAGGTTTTAAATATCAATATCGTATCGACAAGTCAAAAAAGGATATATCGGGAATATATCGCTGATATCGATGAATTTTAGGAAAATTGCTTAGGAAGGTCAAAAGTGTAAAAAAAATGGCACAAATTTTTGAAAATTAACAATTTAATGATTAATACATCATAAAGAAATACCTAGAAGACGAAAATCAATAAATTAAAGGCAAAAATGTAAAAAAATGGCACAAATTTTGTGGGTGCGTGCATGCGTGCGTGCGTACATGTGGGTGGGTGCATGGGTTCGCGTGAGTGCGTGCATGTGCTTATGTGCGTGCGTGCGTGGGTGTGTGTGCGTGTGGATGTGCGTGTGTGCATGCATGGGTGTGTGTGGGTGCGTGTGCGTGCGTGTGCATGCGTGGGTATGTGTGTGTGTTGTCTGCCTGTGTCTATCTCTGTCTGTGTGCATGCGTGCATGCGTGCGTAAATACCTTTCCCGCCCTCTGTCTGTTTCTGTGTGTGTGTGTTTGTCTGTCTGTCTCTGTGTTTGTCTCTCTGTACGCGTGCGTGCGTGTGCAAATACCTTTCTCGCCCTTTGTCTCTGTCTATGTGTGTGTGTTGTGTATCTGTCTCTGTTTGTGTGTCTGTGCCTGTTTTTGTCTGTCTGTTTTGTCTCTGTGTGTGTGTGCGTGTGTGTTTTCCTACCCATCCCTAAGTAGTTAGGTTTATGTATTAGGTTTCAATTTTCCCACGCAGTAAATAGCTTTCAGCTTTGTAATTCCTGCATAGCTTTCAGGTTTCCCACCCAATAGTGTGTGATATCGACGATATCTCAGGGATATCGCCCGATATATCAGTGATATATTGTGATATCGGCGATATGTTGTCGATATCATGGAAAAAGAAACCTTAGGTGATATTGCCCTAGGCCATCGATATCGATATATCGACGACGTATCAAACCCTTTATTCCACTACTTCACTACACCATTCTGGCGAAAGATCAGGTTGAGTTGTTTGGGTATATGCTTCATCCCTTTGGCGAAATATGAAAGTCTTTCAAGGAGAAAGAATAAATCGAAATAAAATAAGCATTACTTTGAATGAACGGGTGATTGCTGAAAACTTTAATTAATTCTCATGCTTCGACTAGATATATGGTGATTTAGTTTATCTATGTTTTGGATTGAGTAAACTACACACATTTAATTTTGTTTCTTTTGATTTAAATTTCATCCACTGAAATTTGTTGTCTATTTAAATTACTGAGACGTTGCTTGATATTGGTTCTGCAAATATGATTATGTTCATCTTTCGTAGATAAGGGAGCTAGAAAGAAATCTCAAACTACATGAAAAAGCAGCTCTTCAAGCATCCACACACTTCGAGCAATGTAAGAATAGATGCTTTCTCCCTCTCAAATAGAAAGAAAAGGAATGATGCTCTCTTATTGGAATATAGATTATGTTTGTATTGTGTGCATCACTTTTTATGGGGGTGTTGATGGGTAACAAAAAACTTTATGTGATTGAATATTTTATCCATTCATTTTTCTAATAGGAAAAAGGGAAGATTACCGGAGGTCGATAATCATCTCACGAAGTACATTAAGAAAAGGAACGGACTTAGAGATTGAGCCAATATTTATCAACTCTTGTCCTAATAGTTCTAAGTTAGATGTTTTTTAATGTTTATTTGATAACATTTAAGCTCACCCTTTTCAAAAGAGAAAAAAAAACATTTAAGCTCAACAAGCAGTTGGTTGCCCTAGGAATGCTTTACTGCATGAGGTTGGTAGACAGTGCTAGCAATGGATGCTTTTTTTTTTGGAAGATAACAGTTACATATGTTATTGTTTATCTAGTCTACAGTTGCAAATCCTCGTTCAACGACCAAAGCATAGGCATATGATCGGCAAAAGGTGTTCGAACACCCACACGCTAGCCAGATGGTACAAAGTTGATGGTGCAGAGGAATCTATCCAATTTAGACCTATGAATTGTTGAGGTGGTAGTTTCCAAGTGAACAAGCAATTTGATGTCTTGAACACTAGGAAGGTAAGGTTTCTAAGCATATCCCAAAAGACAAAAGAGCTAGTGTCCATCCCTCCTATTATCTAGTTGATCCTCACTATTAACTGTAACATCTAATCCCCACCCCCCTCCTCCTTTTCCATTTGCCTAGGATGTCTTCTAAAAGGTTGCATAAGCTTCTTGCAGCTCCTTGATAACGTGATTTCCTGATGTAAAATTTACGATGTCATTGTACGAAAAATCACGATCAAATTTAAAATCCTATCTTGGTAATAAATGAAGAACAAAGCATAGAAGGAGTAGGGTTGATCCAACAGGGAGGTAACATCATTATAATCATGCTATTTAAAATGAAAATGAACATGCTAAGGGGTGGTTTAGGCAAGGTTTGGGTTGGCTAGATCATGAAGCTAAAATCTAAATGCATGTAGGTCTTACCAGTTTAATGGAGCTATTTTTAGATGGGCTTGGTAGGGTCTAATGGCTGTTTTAGGGCCTAAATAAGACTAGAATTCAACTCTAAGATTGAGGAGGATTGGGTTCTAAATGAGGTACCTAATTGGGGTATCTACTAAGGGTGAACCTAGGTGTAACAAGCTAATGGTAGATCTGAATGAATGGTAGATTAGCTAGGGGATTTGGGTGGTTAGATAGGTGACTAGGTGGTGGTAAGGGGTGTTGAGGCCATGAATTAGGTGATGGAAGGGTGATCTAATGAGATGATTGGCATGTAAGGGTAGAAGAAAAAAAACATTCACATCAACAAATCAAGAAATCATCATCGTGCAAAATATTAGTATCAATCTTTATTCTAAATGCCCACAACAAACCACAATATAATCAAAATAGAAAAAACACATGAGCATGATTAGCAAGTTCTAACAAAATTGTCTATCTAATAAAGCATTAAAGCAAGAGAGAGAGAGAGGGGAAGGGAAAAGAAATTCTTAGAATTGGAGGAGTATCCGCACCTGCCCGGGAGTGCTTGGGTAGCCATGGCCGTGTTTGAAGGTGGAGAAGAGCCTTGGCCATCCACCTTAAAGAAGGAGGTTGAAGGTCACGCCAATGGAGGTCTTTACTCCTTGGAGGTCATTCACGGGTTGCTTGCTTCATGTTGAAGAAGGAAGGCACCTTGCAGATGACGAGGAGCTTGAGGAGGAGGTCGTGGATGAAGTAGAGAGGGAAGGGGTTGTGCATTGGGTGGCTTTTGGGTGTGTGTGTTCGTGAGAAAGAGAGAAAGAAAGAGGTCGTGGGAAGTGGGTGGGCGGTGTTTGTGCATTGGCTACCTTTTGTGTGTGCATGCGTGAGTCATTATGGTAGGGGGTGGGTGTAATGATGGTGAGATCTACAATTTGTGGATCTAATTAAATGGGTGGTAAAAGAAGTTATTAAGGGAAGGTGTGGTTGGCCTTAGGTTCACCATAGGAGTAGGTTAGTGAGGAACTTAAGGGTAGATGAGGGTTTAGGATAAGGGTGGACCCAATTGAGATTAGGTGAGTATATTTTGGCATGGGTGAGCCTAATTAAGAAACCACTTAATCCAATTGAAACCCACTTAACCTAATTGAAATCTGAATGTTAAATTGAAGGTGTAAGGGGCTAATTGGCTAAGGCCTTAGTACTAGGATCTTGACTAAGTGGTGAGGGGATCCAGGTTGAGCCTAATTAAGGCTAAGTGCACCCAATCGGCTTAGTAATTGAATTCATTATATGGTTATGACATATTTTCAACGCATAATCCATTTAGGTTAGGATTGGAATTGTTTACTACAATTGCTTTTTTTTAAAGGTGTTTACTACTATTGTGGATGATGCCTAGATCCTAGGATGCTAGGCATAGGCTGTAAAGTGGGCAATGCTTGAATTGCTACATGAAAATTAGGCAATAGAAATGGTCATGTCAACTTTGAAACTATTATATTTGATTTTTTTTTATCTTTACATGCCCCAATTCAATTTGGATTATATTTATTTGATATTTATGTTAGCATATATTTTTATTTTATTTCTCTATTGTTCAATTATGGGGTTTGCTCCTTAAGGGACATCTATGTACTTCCACCTGTTTTGGTCTCTCTCTATATAAGAGAGCCTTAGGGTTTCAATAATAAGTTGAATTATTTCAACCAATTTGGTATTATAGCACCGGTCCTGGATCATGGCTCTCGATATCTTACCTCCAAAGCCTCCAAACCCTACACCCCACACCCTCTCCTCTCTCACGATGGCACACACGCTCAGCAGTGGCCCCGACGTGTGTGGCGATGCTCAACAGGTCAGTTCTCATGCGGTGGCACTCCAGGCAACGTTCCATGGCCACGATTGGCACTGGCAACGCTCTAGTGGTCGTGATCTAATTGGGTGGTGCTCCAGCAACCGCGATCTGGTCGGCATGGTGATCGTGGCTACCGTTGGGTGGTGCTGCTCTTGATATGCAGTAGCTCTGATCGGTTTCGTAGGGAGAGAGACACCTATATCTCCTTGGGGCCATCTTGAGTGTTCTTCCCTGCACCCGAGCGAGGCCAACGTTTGTCCAAGGGGGTCTTCCGCGAAGATGCAGATCTGAATATATCCGGATTCAAATCTTTTGATGGTTTCTTAGACATAGAGAGTTGATTGAGGTTTCTGGATTGCGAAGATGGCTTTAGATGCTCAATTTGAGGTGACATCGGGCACTCTTTCGGACACCAGGGTACTTCAGAATCCGTTTTTTGGTCTTATTGTCAAGTTAGACTAGACCAACTACCCACAGTGGTCGCAGACTTTCCTTATGGCCATCAGGTGTCATAAGAAGAGCCACATTCTTACGGATCTAGAGCCCACAGACAAGACTAGCGTAAATGCCAACTGGGATATCGACAACGCCATGGTCTGTGCATGGTTGATGCAGACAGTTATTCCCTGAATAGGGGATGAGATTATGTATTACACCACAATGAAGGAGATGTGGGAGTCTTTGCGTGACACTCACATGCCAAGAACTCCACGAGTGTTTTAGTTCTTTTATGACCTCTTCTACTTGCGTCAGGAAGGATGCACGCCGCCACAGTACTACTCCCTCATGAAGGGAATGATGGAAATGCATCACTCTTATCTGCCATGGTGTGCTTGTGAGTCCTGGTGTAGCTTTAGGAGATAGTTGGCAGCCTTCATTTTCTTAGCAGGTCTCGAACCTGAGTATACGACAGCCAGAGATCAGATTCTCACCGCTCTTGAGGTTCCTACCATTGAGGAAGCTTATAGCAGACTCAGTAGAGTAGTCGTGTGCACTCCTGTTCCTGACTTTGGTGCTCAGACATCCACACTGATTGCAATCCCTGAACATAGCAGAGGTGCTCCCTCTCTTACATGTGGTCGTAGACATACACTTTTTTGGTACACATACTAGGACTCCGTGCACCTACTGTGGCAGACTTGGCCACTCTGAGGCTACATGCTGGCAGAAGTATGGTAGGCCACCTGTAACCAATCAGACAGTTGAGATTACAGATGGAGTTCTCCCTAGTCCTGGTGTTAGTTCTCTGATCATAGAGATTGAGACCTTACGACAGTAAATCGCTTAGTTGACTCAGGCTTCTTCTCAATCTACAGACATTGTAGTTATTGCCACCTCTTCTGAGGCACGTGCGTCTGGTATGTTGTCACTTTTATCACTAGGTTATTGGTTGATTGATTTTGGTGTGTCACGGCACCTATGTGTTGACAGGGGTTCATTCTCTTAGTTGGCGCCAGTTACCCCAGCCAGGAGTTTACAGGTGCCAGATGGGAGACATTTGCCACTTGTTGGCAAGGGAGATATGCCCTTATGTCATATTTTGAGACTGACAGATGTCTTTTATGTGCCTGATTTTCCTTTGAGGTTATTGTCTGTTAGCTCAATTACTAGAGACCTGAACTGCTGAGATATTTTTGACGCGTCTTCTTGTGTCTTGCAGGACAAGTTCACTGTGAAAACTATTGGTGGAGGGCGTGAGGAACGAGGGGTGTACAGTCTGAGTTGCAGTGTTGTTGCTGCTTCTGATACCCAGGGCTTTACTTCTGCTGGATCCCCTCTCTAGTGGCATCAACTCCTTGGCTACTTATCTATTGATCACCTCAGACGTGTTTTGCCGCATATACCCTCCCCTACTGCTCTCACCTGTGACGCGTGTTAGCTAAGCAAGCACCATAGGGTTAGTTTTTCTAATTCTACTTCTATTTCATCTATTGTTACATCTAATTTGATTCATATGGATGCTTGGGGTCTTAGTCGTAATCCTGATCGACTTGGAAACATATATTATTTTGTTTTAGTTGATTTTTTCTCGTGTTTCCTGGATGTTTCCTATGAAGCAAAAGTCCAATGTGGGATAAATCATTGAGCATTTTGTTAAAGAAATAAAAACTCAACATTCTTGTTTGGTGAAGCATTTTCGGTCTGATAATGCCTTGGAGCTTTGTACTTCGCGTTTACGCACTTTCTTTTCTAGTTGCAGCATTATTCATGAGACCACGTGCTCTCATACCTCTCAGCAAAATGGTGTTGCTGAGGGGAAACATCGTCATATTCTTGATATTGCTCGTACTTTATTGGTTCACCATTCAGTCTCTTTCCTTTACTAGGGTGACATTTTGACTGCATGCTTCTTGATCAATAGGATGCGTAATGCTGCTTTACATGAACATATTCCATTACAAGTTATGTATCCTGATCCCCTGTTTCACGTCATCCATCGGAATTTTGGTTGTGTTGCCTTTGTCCACTTGTTAGGATCGAGTCGGGATAAACTAGCATCGAAAGCAATTAAGTGTATCTTCCTTGGGTATACTCGGATGCAAAACCTTTCTTGGGTGTACTCGGACGCAAAAAAGATATCCGTATTTTGATCCGATTACATTTCAACATTTTATTTCGGCGGATGTTACCTTTCATTAGGCAATACCCTTCTTTTCCACATCTGCTGCTGAGATTTCTCTTGAGGGTGACATGGCGTCTATGCCATATACCCTCATTCGCTTTGAGAGTTTTCCCGAGGTTCCTATCTTTACTACGCCACCATCACCACCTCTTGCTATGCATTTCTTTCCTCGTCTGACTAAGCCACTTCAGACATATGTTCGCCCCATACTACCTATCAAGGACCACCACCATCGCCTTCATCATTGGCTTCTCAGTTGAGTCCTTTAGACACTAACATTTGTTTGCCATGTGATGATCACAGGGACATGACATATAATGTAGTAGGTGATGATCTTGATCTTTCGATAGCCATTTGGAAGCGAGCACAGGCTTGCACTACTTGCTCTACGATCGGGGCACTTGCTACTGATGGCTTAGCCCCTGGGTTTGCTGGATTCACTTAGGCCTTAGCTGCTACTCAGATTCCAGCTACTCATTGTGAGGGCTTGTTTGATCCAAAATGGCGGATAGTCATGGAGGATGGCATGGCTGCTCTTAGAGGTCGTGGGACCTGGGAGCTCACTCCATTTTATGGTAGTGCTACACTTGGTGATGACGGGTATTCATTGGGAAGTTCAACCTTGTTGGCGATGTGGCTAGATAAAAAGCATGCCTCATGGTAAAAGGATTCATCCAAACCTATGGGATAGACTTCTTTGACACCTTCTCACCAGTTGCCAGACTTCCTATTGTACGGGTGTTAGTTGTAGTGGCAGTTCAGTTAGGTTAGCCTTTGCACCAGTTGGATGTGAAGAATGCTTTCCTTTATGGTGATCTCCAAGAGGAAGTCTATATGCAGCAACTATCTATCTGGCTTTGAGGTTCAGGGGGAGTGTATATGCCAAGTACAAAAGGTCATTTATGGCCTTAAGCAAAGCTCCATAGCCTCGTTTCAGAGGTTGTCACAGGTTGTAGCGACATCTGGATTCGATTTTTCTTTCTTTATCAGAAGGACTGGACGAGGTGCTGTGGTACTCCTTATTTATGTTGACCTTATTGTCACAGGGGATGATAAATAGGGTTTTGTTGAGATTAAGTGCATCCGATCAAAGCAGTTTGCCATAAAGGACTTGGGAGCTTTGCGGCATTTTCTAGGTATTGAGGTTGCTCCCATTAAAAGGGTGTGGTCTTGTCCTAGAGGAAGTATGCCTTGGACATCTTGTAGGAGGTTGTTATGCTTGGGGCCAATGATGCCAATATTCTTATGGATCCCAATATGCTACTCTATAATGATGATGCATAGTTGGTGGACAACACACAGTACAGGCAGCTTGTGAGCAAGCTGCTTTACCTCACTATCATGAGGCCATATATCTCATTTGCAGTGGGGAGATCGAGCCAGTTCATGGCCAAGCCAACACGTCAGCACTAGGATGCAAGATTGATGGTACTTAGATACATTAATAAGGCTCCTGGGAAGGGGCTCGTCTTCTCCAATTGATCTTCTATGACCTTGGTTGGCTACTTTGACGTAAACTACATCGGATGTCATGTGGACCGCAAATCCACTACTAGGTTTTGCACCTTTTTGGCAGGGAGTTTGATTACTTGGAGGAGTAAGAAACATGACAGTTGCGAGATCTAGTGTCGAGTCTGAGTATAAAGCCATGGTTCAGACGACTGCAGAGATGATGTGGATTAGGTCCCTGCTTACTGACTTACATATACAAATTTCTAGTTCAATGGAGATAAGATGTGATAATAGGACAACCACCTTCATTGCTAATAACCTAGCATTTCACGAGAGGACGAAACATGTTAAAGTTGATTGTCACTATACCAGGGACATCATTTAGAAGTGATTGTTATATACCACACCAGTCACATTTGAGGAGCATATTGCCGATATTTTCACCATGTCCTAGCCAGATCTTTATTTGATTCATGTGTAGCCAAGCTAAATATGATAGATATCTATGCTTCAGCTTGAGTGGGAATGTTAGCATATATTTTTATTTTATTTCTCTATTATTTAGTTGTGGGCTTTACTTCTCACGGGACATCTATGTGCTTTCACCCTTTTTAGGCTCTTTCTATATAAGAGAGTTCTAAGGTTTCAATAATAAGTTGAATCATTTCAACTAATTATTTAATTCTTGAACTTAAATATGGTAGTATGTATGTTGCATATAAATATTAGGATATAACATTTTTGTTCTTATGTAAGCCTATAATTATCTTGACTATTTGTGATGTTGTATGCCTCTAAAATAGACTATTTCTGGGTCTTAAAATCATCGAAATCTTGTTGAAATACAGATGTTTCTATGGTATGTCTTCTAAATATATACTTAAAAATTTATTAAAATAACATCAAAATTAGCACTTAAACCTTGCTTTTAGGTTGATTCTGCAGATGACAATAACGAGATATACCTTATGAAATTGTTTATTTTCATGTGCTGTTATTGACAATGTGCAACTTCTTTAGCTGACGCTAAGGAGGAGCTTGCAAGTCCGCTTTTTTTTTTGTAGGTTCAAAGCTAGGTAGGTGAACTGCCTATGACCAAGACCCCCTCAAGTGATGTGCTTCTTGGGTCCTGACAAACTTATGCGTGCTACCCTCGGCCCCAACATTGGAAACAATGTTAACCCCAACTCCTTCCCTACTTTCCATGCTCTAGAGATTGAGGAGGGTCCACTTTACACATTTGCTTTCTTGTTGCAACCCCTGTTCGCTAGTTCCCATCTATCTTCCCCCTATCGAACTCCCTCCATCTCTAAAGTTGAGATTCTATTCAAATTGTAGAAAAAATCACAGAAAACCAATGACATGCTAGAGAAACCAATTTACATGGAAAAACCTCCATAATGAGAAGGAAAAAGCCCCGAATCACATATATCATAGACCCTATTGCAGGATAGGTTTATCTTTATCAAGTCTAAATGAAAAGGGCAAACATGAATATATTATGTAGGTATACCGGTTAACGAGATCCACACAAAAATCTATTTACCCAAAGACAACTCAACAATTCCATCAAATTGCACATGAATCTTGATCAGGCCCAACTTGGTCATCTCCTCAAATTGAGTTCTAGCAAGCCCATTAATGTAGATGTCAGCAGCTTAGTCACTCGGCTTGATGTATGGGAAGCACAACACTCCATAACCTTCTTGTGGATGAAGTACTTGTCCAACTCCACATACTTCTTAAGATTGTGGAGGATTGGTTATTCAGGAGATTGTTAGCTGACTTGTTGTAATAGATCATCATGAGAGTCTTTAGTTGAAGGGCAATGTTAGAGAAAAGGAATTTAATCCACAACATTCTGGTGATCTTCAATGTTGTTTCTCCCTATTTTGCTTTGGCACTTTATCTTATAACAACAAATTGCTTCTTTAAGTGATGAGGTTTCCTCCTAATTACAAGCAATTAGCCAGAATTAAACTGCCTGTTATCACTGGAGCCTATCCAGTAAGCATCAGGGTATTTTTTTTTACATTAAGTTTGTCAATCTTAATGTATAAATAGTCCTTTTTGTGGTTTTTTCTTTAGATAGTAGAACACCTATCAGTTGCCTTGAGGTAAGCATTGTGGGAGTATGCATGAACTAGCTCAACACATCCATGCTATATGTAATGTCTCGTCCAGTCAAGGTAAGATAGATGGGCTTTCCCACCAACTTCTTCTAGTACTTATTCCTTTGAGATTCATTGGGGTGTTTTCCCCCTCTTTGGTTGACCACAACTAGGGTATGGAGTGCGGGCTGGCTTGCACCTAAGTTTGTTGTTTTCCTTTAGTAAATCAAGTACATGTTTTATCTAACACATAATCAAAACTTTCCTAGATTTGTCTATGTTAATCCCAAGAAAATATTTCAACTTTCCAAATCTCTGATCTCAAATTCTCTTGCTAGGTTGCTTTCGTGTTTGCCAATTTCCTCTTAACCAGTGCTTGTAACAAACATGTATTCTAGCATCAAAGTAAACCTCTCGCCAAATTTCTTCAAATAGATTGTGTTAGCACATATTATTATTTGTTATTTGTATGGGTTTTTGGGCTTTTAGCTCCTCAGGGTTACCCTTTTTGGTCTCTCTATATATAAGAGAGACTAGGGTTTTCAATAAGAGATTAACTTATTTCATTCAATTTGGTATCAGAACATCAGTCCTAGACTATGTCTCTAGGTATCCCACTCCCAAGGCCTTCAAAACCCTACCACCACATCCCTCCTCATTCTCCCTAACCCAGCACCGGCACCCCTCCATCGATGGCACACACCGCAGCAGCAATGCGTGGGCAGGAGGGGCATGTTGAGATGTTGAGCGACGCGGCGGTAGCTCTGCGCATCAGGAGCAGCGCAGCGATGACATTGCTATGTGGCAGAAGTGGTGCAGCGGTGGTGTTGCGAGGGTAGCGGCGGTGACACTTCATGTGTAAGGGGTTTATAGCCCCTTTCTAGTGTTGCGTCCCTTCCGATTACAGGGAGAGAGAGACCTAGGTCCCCTTAGGGTTGTCTCAAGTGTTCTTCCCACAATCAGGTTAGGCCAACGCTTGTTTAAGGAGGCTTCTTGTCGAAGATGCAAATCTGAACACATCCTGCTTCAGATCTATTGGTATTTCCTTGGTGATAGAAGGTTGATTGAGGCTTCCAGATTGTGACGTTGGCTTCAAATGATCAATCTGAGGTGACGTCAGGCTTTCTTTCGGACATCGGGGTCCTTAAAAATTTGTTCTTCGGTCCCTTTGTCAAGTTAGATGAGACTAACTACTCGCGGTGGTCCCAGACCTTTCTCATGACTGTCAGGGGTCATGGAAGAGTCACATTCTTACGGATCCGGAGCTTGCAGACAACACTGGCACAAATGCCAACTGAGACAGAGACAACGCCATGGTCTTTGCGTGGCTTATGCAAACAGTTATTCTCTGAATAGGGGATGAGATCATGTACTATGCCACAGTGAAGGAGATGTGGGAGTCCTTGCGTGAGACTTATTCACATGCCAAGAACTCTGCACGAGTTATTAAATTCTTTTACGACCTCTTCTACTTATGTAAAAAAGGATGCATGTTGCCACAGTACTGCTCCCTCATGAAGGGAATGCTGGAGAGGCATCACTCCTATTTGCCGGGGTGTGCCTGTGAGTCCTGGAGGAGCTTTAGGAGATAATTGGTAATCTCCTTTTCCTTGGCAGTCCTTAGACAAGAGTATATGACAGGCAGAGATTAGATCCTCACCTCTCCTAAGCTTCCTACCCTGGAGGAAGCTTATAGGAGACTCAACAGAGTAGCAGTGTGCACTCCTGCTCCTGACGCTGGTGCTCAGACATCCGCACTGGCTGCGATCCCTGGACATGGCAGGGGTGCTCCTCCTGCGCATGGTTGTGGACGTGGACACTCTTCTGGTACACACACTAGGACTCCGTGTACCTATTGGTGCAGACTTGGCCACTCTGAGGTTACATGTTGGCAAAAGCATGGTAAGCCAGCCGTGGCCAATCAGGCAGCTGAGATCACTGATGGAGCCCTCCCCAGTCCTGATGTTAGCTTCCTTGGCACAGAGATTGAGACCTTACGGCAGCATATTGCTCAGTTGACTCAGGCATGCTCTTCTCAACCTCCAGATACTGTAGCTATTACCACCTCCTTTGAGGCACTTGCGACCGGTATGTCGTCACTCTTATCTTCTGGTGATTGGTTGATTGATTCTGGTGCGTCCAAGCACCTGTGTGGCGATAGGAGATCTTTCTCTCAGTTAGCACTAGTCACACCAACAAAGATTGTACAAGTGGCAGACGGCAGACATTTGCCACTTGTTGGCAAGGGAGATGTCTTTATTTTCTACTCTGAGATTGACAGATATTTTTTATGTGCTTGATTTTCCATTGAGTTTACTGTCTGTTTGCAGTATTACTAGATATATGAATTGCCGAGCTATATTTGATGCGTCTTCTTATGTCTTACAAGACAAGTTTATTGGGAAAACGATTGGTGGAGGGCATGCGGAACGAGGGGTGTACTGTCTGAGCCGTACTGTTGTTGCTGCTTGTGCTACTCAGGGCCTTGTTTCTGCTAGATCTCCTCTCTAGTGGCATCACCGCCTTGGCCACTTACCTATTGATCGCCTTAGGTGTGTTTTGCCGCACATACTCTCTACTACTACTCTCACATGTGATGCTTGTCAGTTGGGCAAGCACCATAGGATTAGTTTTTTCACTTTAGTTTCTTCTGTTGCTATGTTTGATTTGATTCAGGTGGATGTTTGGGGTCACAATCGTATTTCTGATCGACTTGGGAATAAATATTATCTTGTGTTAGTGGATGACTTTCTTGTGTTTCTTGGATGTTTATCTTAAAGAATAAGTCCGATGTAAGACATTATTGAAAATTTTGTTAAGAAAATAAAAACTTAGCATTCTTGTTTGGTGAAGTGTTTTCGATCTGATAATGCCTTAGAGTTTTGTACCAAGGATATCATTCAGGAGCTACTATATACAACACCAGTTACATCTGAGGGGCAGATTGTAGATATTTTTATCAAGTCCTTGGCTAGATCCTTATTTGATTCATGTGTATCTAAGCTGAACATGATAGATATCTATGCTCTAACTTGAGGGGGAGTGTTAGCACATATTATTATTTGTTATTTGTGTGGGTTTTTGGGCTTTTAGCTCCTCAAGAGCACTTTTATTCTTTTACCCCTTTTGGTCTCTCTCTATACAAGAGAGCCTAGGGTTGTCAATGAGAGATTAACTCATTTCATCCAATTGTGTGCTTCCATTTTTTGCCCTCAATTTTTGAAACAAAGCTTATGGAGATTACTTAAGATCATACAAAGCTTTTTTGAGCTTCATGTTGCTTTGGCTTTTATGACATTTGCATATAGGCTCTCTTTTACATATTCCCATTCAGTAAAGCATTCTTCATGTCCAACAAATATAGCTGTCAAGAAATTTGCATTGCAATTGCAAGGATGATCCTGACAGAGCTTACCTTTGCCCTGGAGCAAAGGTCTCGAAATAGTTTACATTGTTCTTCCATGTAAATTCCTTTTGTTGTGAGACACTTTATATTATCTTTAGTTGGTGTTTTTTGACTATTTATTTATTTCTTATTCTTAGTTACTTCTCTGATGTAATTTTCTCAACACCTTACTCTATATAGAGAGGTGTAGGGTTTTTTTTTTAGAATAAGATTATTCGTTTTCTTCAACTTGATATTAAAGCGGCAATCTTAGGTTGGCGCTCTGGTATCCACCCAAAATAGGCGTTCTACTTAAACCACCAAAATCCTAAGTCTCTCTCCTTTCCTCTCCACGCCGTTGTCGCCCAGGTCTGTAGGGACATCGGCAATATGGGGCGGCTGTAGCGGCAACCTTCAACGCAACGGCAATAGGGCCATCACCAATCGACAGTAGCACCGTCGGTGGGGTTGTGCTACCCTTGTGTTGGCGAGGGGAGGAGCAACGATCTTTCAAGGGTCGTTAGGGATCGCTTCTGGCCCTAGTGTGCACCTCCTAATCTTCGGAGGGACCGCTATCTGTTTCTAACTTGATTTCCAAGGAAGAAACTACTTGGATCTGATTTCGGTGTTTCCTGTGTGTTTTGGGCATTATGGCTTCTTCGTCATCATCCGAGGTTTCATCGGAGACAACTTCGGAGAGTGGGAACTACAAAAACCTTTTTTTTTGTCCCAATCGTGAAGTTGGATGAGACCAACTATACTCGTTGGTCAGACATTCCTGATGATAGTTGAGGGTCATCACAAGGAACTTATTCTTCTTAAGTCAGAGACTCAAAACAAGATGGGAAACTACACCACTTGGAAGGACAACGCTGTAGTGAGAGCATGGATTATGAACATGGTTTTGCCAAGGATCGGGGATGGCATCATGTATTATAAAATCGTTAAGTAGATGTAGGATTCTCTTCATGATACTTTCATGAAAAGAATTCTAGTAAGGTATATCAGATCTATAATGATATGCTTTCCCTCAAGTAGGAGGGTCAACCATTGACTCGGTACCATGCCACATTGAAAGAGCTTCTAGAGAAATATAACGCGTGTAGACCTGTATGCACGTGTACTACCCAGCAAGATTATCGCAAGGAGACTATTGTTCTACACTCTCTCTGAATTAGGCCCAGAGTATGATGTTGCTCGTTCTTAGATATTGATTCTGTCAGATCTCTCCTCTCTTGAGGAGACATACTGCTTCTTTACCAGAGATTACTAGACAAACCTTTGCTTTGCTCTTGGTGGAGGTCATGGTACTCGGGGTTCTATTCATGGATGTGGACGAGGTAGAGGATAAACTGGCAGACCTCATCCCACATGCACTTCTGTGGTCGGATTAGCTATGTGGAGGCTTCTTGCTGGTCTAATCATGGGAAGCCTTCTGTGGCTAACTAGGTTGTGACTACTAAGGCAGAGTCAAATATAGAGTCACAAGCAGAGTATGACATCGTTTTTCAACGACTTGCTTAGATTACTTAGGAGACCCCTTCCTCATCTTCTGATATGATTGCCATTGCCTCCACAAGTATAGATTGTGTTTTTGGTGCTTCTGATTGGGTCTCTAACCCTATCACTTGGCTTGTTGATTCTAGTGCGTCACGTCATTTGAGTGGCAATCATAGTTGTTTCCAACAGTTTCAGCCTCCTGGTAGGACAGTTCAGGTAGTAGATGAGCAACATTCCAGAGTGGATGGTTAAGGGGAGGTGTCAGTTGCCTCCAATTTGAGATTATCTAATATTTTATTTGTTCCCGATTTTCTTATGAGCTTATTATCTATTAGCAAAATTATGAATGATCTTAATTGCAGAGTGATTTTTGATGATGTGGCTGTGTATTTCAAGACAAGCTCACGGGAAGGATGATTGGTGGACATGAAGAGGGGGGGTGTGTATCACCTGTCTCAGATGCTAGTTGCTACATTTTGCCGGCGCGACGTGTTTTGCTACAGGAAGTATTCTGTAGTGGCACAATCGTGTCTTAGTTATCCATCTCCAGATAGGCTTCGGTCTATCATTGCTCATCTTTCACCAGCTACAGAGATCCACTGTAATGTGTGTCAGATGGGGAAACATCACAAAGCCACCTACCTTGCTAGTTCTACTACTATTGAGTATTTTTTATTTACTGCATTTGAATGTATAGGGACCCAGTCCTATACTAGTTCGACTGGGCCATAAATATTATTTGGTGAAAGTTGATTGTTCTAGAATGTCCTGGTTGTTTTTATTAAAAGAATGAGTATGATGTTGGGTCAGTCATTTAGACATTTATTATTGAAATAAAGAATCAGCTTATCTCTACTATTAAAATTGTCCGTATAGATATTGCTTTTGAGTTTTGTACTACCTGAATGACCATTCTACAAATCTTGTGGTGTTATTCATTAAACCACTTGTCCTCATACGTCTTAGCAAAATGGGGTGGCAGAGAGAAAATGCAGGCATCTTTTGAATGTAGCTAGGACTTTATTGATTTATCATAATGTTCCTTCCCGATACTGAGGAGATGTACTGTTTGCTGCATGTTAGATTAATAGGATACCTAGTTCTATACTATTTGAGCAGTTACCATGGCAGATATTGTATCTAGATCGGGAGTTGTTTCAGTTGCCACCTTGAATTTTTAGCTGTGTACTCTTTGCATATTACTGGGCCTAGTGGAGATAAATTGGCTCCAAGGGCAGTTAAATGTGTCTTTTTGGGATATAGTCATACTCAAAAAGGTTACATATGTTATGATCCTTTGCAAAAAAGGCATTATGTTAGTGCAAAGGTCACTTCTCATAAGGTTGTGCTGTACTTTTTAGTTACTGGGAGTCAGTTGTCATTTGAGGCAGAGGGGGTACCAATGCCTATTCCTCCTGTTCATTTTAGAGATTTTCCTGTCTCTTAGACTACATCACCAGGCATTACAGATAGAGTTGTTACTCAGTTCAAAGATCCTTCAATGTCATTTAGATTACTTGTGACATGTCAGCAGCACACCCCCTACTTCAGCACCATCCTCCTCCCAATAGGTATGTTTTGATGCTACTGTCGCGTGTCTGGTGGTGATCCTACAGGTGATGTATCATTAGTTTCTGAATTGCCTATTGATGATGTTGAGCCTCCACTTGATGATCTTGACCTTCCGATAGCTATTCGGATGACACCTTGGAGTTGTGTACAGTATCAGGTAGCTGGAGTTGTTTCCTCTGACTGCCTAAATTGTCTGTTTGCCTTGTTCACAGAGGCATTGTCATTTACTTAGATACCAACCACCTACCAGTAGGCCATACTTGATCCAAAATGACGACAAGCCAGGGAGGATGAGATGGCCGTACTTCAATTCTTGGAGACATGGGAGCTTACTCAGCTTACTGCATGCATATTTGCCTGCCGTTGGGTCTTTGCTTTAAAATGCAATCCTGATGGATCTATTTCTCAATATAAGGCTTATCTTGTTGCAAAAGGATTTACCCAGACATATGGGGTGGATTTCTTTGACACCTCTCCAGTTGCCAAGCTTCCTACAGGATGGATTCTCATCGTTGTTACTACTCATCCATAAAGAGTTATATATGCAGCAACTCCTAGGTTTTGAGATTCAAGGGGAGTGTGTATGTAAGCTCAAGAAGGCAATTTATGGATTCAAGCAGAGTCCACGAGCTTGGTTCCAAAAGTTGTTAGAAGTTGTTAAAGATATGGGGCTTAGCACGTGATCTTTTGATCATTCATTATTTGTGCGGAAGACAGAGGGGGGGACAGTTGTACGTCTGGTCTATGTAGATGATCTCATCATCACTAGTGATGATGCGACTAGGATAACTGAGTTCAAGCAGAGTTTGGCTGAGAAATTTGTTGTGAAAGATCTTGGTCCTTTGAGATATTTTCTAGGCATTGAGGTGACAAGAGGCAAAGAAGGTATTGTTCTCGATCATAGGAAATATGTTATTGATTTGTTGTAGGAGACTAAGATGTTGGAAGTAAAGTCGGCCAACACATCCATGGATCCTAAGATGTACCCAAGGTTTGAAATGCCGATTTTAACGCCATGTTGATGAAATTGTAAGTGTGAATTTCATCTGCATATTGAGCGTATGTCGTGGAAATGCCTATTTTTCGATGGGCATGGCAAGATTTTAAATATCGATATGGTATTGACAAGTCAAAAAAGGGATATATCAGGATATATATAGGATATATCTCTAATATTGGTGAATTTTGGGAAAATCACTTAAAAAAGCAAAAAATGTAAGAAAATGTCACAAATTTTATGAAAATTAATATTTTTGTGACTAATACATCATAAAGAAATATCTAGAAGCTAAAAATCAATAAATTAAAAGCCAAAAGAGAGTGTGTGTGTTTCAGTTTGTGTCAGTTTTCAGCCCATCTCCAGTTTTTCAAGTTTCACGTGTGAGTACATTTCCCACCCATCTCAAAATTTTCAGGTTTCCTGCCCATCACCAGATACCTTTCCCACCCAAGAGTCCCTAATATCGACAATATATTGCCAATATTTTAGGGATGTTGCTCAATATATCATGATTTTGGCGACATATTGCCAATATCATGGAAAAAAATACATGTGATATCGATATGTCCAGATCCAGGCCGATGGGCATGCCGAGGGCACACCTTGGAAATGACTGCTTTTATGATTACGTCCGTCGGTGATGTAATCATTTCATTCGTTACATTTTATTCTTTATTGAATTTTTACAACCGTCGATGTGTAAACGAATTCGTCGATTATTATTTTATAGGTTTTTTATGATTACGTCCGTTAGTGACGATGTGACGTACTATGCGAATGTAATGTACAAGTACAACTCGTATATTGTACGACTCAATGATTGTTCAATGATGCATCGAATGATTGAAGGATATTTTTAAGGATTAAAAATGGTGTGATTTGGTTTTACAGGGATATAAAAGAACATTTTTGTCCACCTTTAAAAAGTTATTGTTCTTAGTTTGGTGTAGAAAGAGAGAGTGCACATTAGTTATAAAGGACCAGATGGATATATTTTGAACTTTAGGATAACATGAAAGCTTAGTGTAAATTTGAAGGGAAAGGATTAGTGCTGCAGTGCAGCGGCAACAAGTCCAGGCAGCAGCACGTAGTAGACCCAGGCAGAGCAACATTGGCATCGACATCGGCATGTCATCGATATCGTCGGCATGCCAGCAGCATTCCTACTTCTTGATAGCTATTCCATGTCGGCATGACCATTCTCGCAAAATGCCATTTCGACGGCATGCTGGCGGCATGCCGTCGGCATTTGAAACCTTGGATGTACCTATATGATGCAGAGTTAGTGACCATAGAGAGTAGAGGATATAGATAATTGATTGGGAAACTTCTTTTTCTTATTATTGCACATCTAAACATTTCTTTTGCTGTAAGCAAGTGCAGCCAATTTATCTGACTAAGTAGCATTAGGATGCTACAATGCAGATGCTCAAGTACTTGAACCGAGCATCAGGACGGGGATTGCTATTCAGGAGAGGCAAGTTCATGACTATTGTAGGATACTCTGATGCTGATTATGCTGGATGTCTTTCAAATAGGAAATCTACTACTAGTTCATGCACTTATGTAGCCAGTAACATGGTGACATGGAGGAGTAAGAAGCTGAATGTTGTATCTCGATCCAGTGTCGAGTTAGAATATAAAGCTTGGGCGCAGATAGTAGCTGAGCTAGTTTGGGTGAGATCTCTCCTACTTAATTTGAATGTTGAGGTTGATGATATGGAGGTTAGATGCGATAATTGTGCGACTACGTATATAGCTAATAATCTTATGTTTCATGAGTGCACGAAGCATGTGGAGATTGATTGTTATTATACTAGAGATCTGGTCCAGGGAGGACTTCTCTACACCATACTTGTTACTTCAGAGAACCAGACTACAGATATGTTTACCAAGTCTCTTGCCAAGTCTTCTTTTGATGCATGTTGTGACAAGCTGAGCATGATTAACATTTATGCTCCAGCTTGAGGGGGAGTGTTATGAGGCATTATATTATGTTTGGTTGGTGTTTTTAGTCTTTTAGACTATTTATTTGTTTCTTATTCTTAGTTGGTTCTCTGATGTAATTTTCCTAACACCTCTCTAAATGACAAGGTGTAGGGTTTCTTTTGAGAATAAGATTATTTGTTTTCTTCGACTCTTTCGCATCAAATCTTGTCATATGTCTGTTAATGGTATCATTTGTTTTGTGCTTCTTTGTATAGACCTACTTTGACATGACGTGTGTGCCCTTGGGGGAATTCTACAACATTCTATCTACGGTATTTCACAATAACATAAGAGCCTTTATGTTCTTTATGGGTAAACTCCACCTTGGATCAAGTTGAATTAATGTAGACCTTGGTATGGAAGACATGGTAAGCAATAATAAGAATTGTGGAGGTGAGCAATGGAGCGAGGTTGATGTGACATGGAAGCTTCACGCGTGGAACTCTAGGAGAGGGAGAGAGAGTTCGGTGATGAGGGAGAGAAAGGAGAATTGGAGGGAATTGATTATAAAGTAGAGATTGTATCGTGCAACTCAATTAATAACATAATTCTCTCTCTATAGGGAACTTTAATCCTAAATAAGGAAAAACAATAAATCAAATCCTAAATAATCTCTAAAAATGGAAAGGGATAATTGACTCAAACTGACTCTAATTAACCTAAAATAAAGGTGCCACACTTGGCAAGACTTAGACTCTAAGCAAACTCCTAACCAACCTAGGGTCGGTGGCCCTTCATTGGACTCAACTCCTATCTACATGGACATTCACGTGGCCACTATGCCATGTAGCAATCCACATGGCATCATTCCTTCACACTCGCCTTTAAGTTGAGACCAAGAGGTCAATAAGTTGCTCTTCAACTTTGTGAGACTAGATGCCTTATTACTCGCCTTCTTCATCAAGCTTGAACTTGGGATCTTCCAAAGTCGCAGTGTAGTGTTTAGCAACCTCTGAAGGTGTTGCTTCTTAGGCAACCTCAATGGTTGTTGCTATGGTAGTCGTAGTCTTCTCAGGGATCATAGCATGGATTTTCTCTAAATCTGCAAGTGTGAGAGTAGCCTAGCGTAGGGTGCTGGTAGCTCCACGTGTAGGCCTTCAATATTTGTCCCAACATTTATCATGTTGGTGATTAGTTCTTCTGCAATGTGGATATGGGGGAAAGACTTGGCCTAATCCACAACCTTGGCCTCTCTCACGTCCAATTTCTGAGTCGATTGTGGCAAGAGCGAAGTTGTCGGATGATGTAGCCACCTAAACCTCTAGCTTGCCCAACTTCTCGAGACGATTGCCTATCATCTCGAGATCCACCTTCTCAAGGGAGAGAATCTAATCTCGCACCATTTGGTATCGATGATGCAATCTGGATAAAAACTTGGCCACACATCCCTGCTTGTTGATCACAAAAAATGAGCTCATAAATCTCCAACTCTTCAAATAATGATTCCATCAATGTGTAATACTTTGCTATCTGTGTATATGTCAATGATGCATGCACTACTAGACTTCTTGGAATATCTCTTTTCCAAGGAGTCTACACATCTCGAAGTAGTTGTCTTTCTCAACCTTTTTCTTCGTTGCATCTTTGGTCTCAGCTGCTTCAAGCAAAATAGGAAGTTTTTCTTGGCCTCCTACAAATATCTTGAAGGCACACGCCCAAAGAGTGTAGTTGGATGCCCCTTGTAGTTTGATGGTAGTCCCTTGAATGAGTGCCTTTTTCTCTCCCATAGAAGCTTGGGCTTCGACTTTGGCTATCTTCTTTTGCACAAAATGGGCTTCTCCCTTCTATGTCTTACATAAGGCATAAGTTACGTGTCAAAGATAGCAACTTCCGACGTTTTTCTTGACTTCTTGGGACTTGCATAGGGTGCCAAGGTCTTCCAAGAAGTTCTAGCATGAACTTCTTCGGAGAAGATGCCTCTAACGTAAGCCTCCCTTGCTATGTGTGATGTAGTTCACGCACAAGAAGAAAACCTTCTTATGTGTACCTAAAGGCTCGGAGAGACCTGCTCTAATCCCATGTAGAGGCGAGTAATGGAGTGAGGTTGATGCGTCGTGGAAGCTCCACGTGTAGGACTTGAGGTGAGGGAGAGAGTTCAGCGATGAGAAAGAGAGAGGAGAGTTGATTGTAAAGTAGAGATTGTATTATGCAACTCAATTATTAACATAATTGTATCTCTCTATTTATAGAGAGATAACTCCAATCCTAAATAAGGAAAAATAATAAATCAAATCCTAAATAATCTCTAAAAATAGAAAGGGATAATTGACTCAAATTAACACTAACTTAAAATAAAGGAGACTGTGCTATGTTTTGTCATCGGTAAGATGAATAGTAATGAAATTGTGCTTCTAATGGGTTATGGTGTATACAAAGATAGTGCAAGTGATGGTTGCATGGAGGTAGGTATAGTGAGCATTGCCAACATGAGCGGTCAAATCAAACTGCATGAGAATCTGTGTGGGATAAATCTCCCCTATCCTACAAGTTATCCTATCCATGTGAGGTAAAATTTACCCCACATCCAAATGAATCAAACTCCTAAACAACCTAGGGTCAGTGCTGAGCAGAGAATCCCCGACAACGGCGCCAAAATGTTGAAGCGGAAAATCCACACAAAAAAGATTGAATTTGGAAAACCCGTCGTAGCGCAATTTGTGAGAAGATCCGTCAACAAAAAAATTTACCGAACTCAAAAAGAATTTCAGGTCGAACATAGGGAGGCTGATGTTTGATCAAAAATCACGTTTGATTTATTGTCACAAAGCAAATTAGCTAGTTGAATTGAATCTACGTTAGCTATCTACTTAAAGAATAAAGAATAAAAAAGAGAGACAGAATTATACAAATAAAGACAAAATAGAGAGAGAATGCGATAACCACTGAATCAAGTTCATTACATCTAATCACTACATGAGAAAGTGGGAAATCTACACTAAAAAGCGATAGAAGAGAAGGTGGAGAGAGGTTACCCTCCTCGACGGCTGGTTGGAGGACGAGCTGCGTTGATGGAGCGCTCGGATGAAGGTGGTGAGATGCTGGATGAAGGAGAACGAAGACGGACGATGGAGGATGGGGCAGGGCGATGTTGCAACGGGATTCGCTTCCCGAACGACGGTGGGAAGACAACCGCGGGCGCTCCACGAACGGTGATGAAAAGATGGAAAAATTCTAATTTAAACTCTAATAGAGTATCCCAGGTTTGAGACAAGCTCTTGGAGTTTTGGAGGAGGTGAGAGAAGAGGGGAAGGGATGAGAATTTCGAGTGGTAGGGGTCTCTTTTTATAGTTGTAGGGATTGAGGGCAAAATTGACATTTCAAGTTTAATATTAAATGAGGGGGTCTTTAGTGACGGATATAAAGGTCACTAAAGACCCCATGTCGTTGAAGAATGTGCACTCGCCTGCCTCTTCTTCTACGAGCTTAACGCTTCATCTCGATCAAGTGTTCTCAGCCGTCCACCTCGTATCCAATAGCTCAGATCGCCTTGCGTCTGCGCCTTAATCTTCTCTTATTCAACGCTCAAGCCCACGATCTCGCGATCTCAACCGTCCGATCGCGAAATCAGACAGCTTAAGATGCATCTGCGCCTCATCGTGCGCCCGCGTCTGATCGACTGTTCAAATGCGTGTCATCGTGTGTGTGTGCGATCCACGCTCATCCCGCACGTCACATAGCCACATCTCCCACCGTATGATCTTCATCGCACGATCGAATTTGGCCGCACCCTCGCTGCAGTTGATTTGAAGTGCTAGCGGGGGCTCAAATGCGCGCCTCTACTTCGTGAATGTGCATGCGACTGCTGCGCTGAAGGAGGTTGTTTGTCTCGTTTATGAAATAGCGAGCACAGCCTTAGTGTGATCTTGGCCGTTGATGGAAGATCCGACGGCCAAGATTGCACGGAGGTACGCCCTTTAGAGAGGAAGAAGTCCAAGCAAGTGACGTGGCCACATCTCAGCCGTTGGATCTCGATCCAACAGTCGAGATTTGATGACCGACTGAAGAGAGAGAGAACAGCGGCGGGCCTTGGGTTGGTATGGGCGGCTGGGATGGTGCCACATGGTGTCATCTTGGCCGTCCATCTTCTCTAACTTGTAGATGGTGCCACGGATGTCGGATTGAATCGATTTTCGTGGCATTGGGCTGCGATCGTTGATCCAAACCCATCCGTGCGGTCGGATTTGTCATATGATATACGTATTTACACTACCTGACCCTTTGACCTTTGATCTTTCTTGGACTGCATTTGATGCTACAGAAGTCCGATCGGGGCGATCTTGGAGTCGTTGAACTCCGATTGTCGCCCTGATCAGATCCGTACGGTTGGATCTTCAATCTGAAGCTCCGATATGATATTGCGTTATTTTTACCACAAAAAGGAGAAATTAGCCTAAAATTTATACAACCTAATCTAAATGCATGATGATGCATGTTATACAGTATTTATAATGTATGATACAACTTTACATCTAAGAGCACACATCAATAGACGGTTTATGTAATATAAACGTGTTTACATTAGTCGGCGGCTTTTTATTGGACTTAAACTGTGTCCACTTGGACTGCCCACATGGCCATTGTGCCACGTGGTATTATTCCTTCACAAGAATCATTTATTCTCGTCAAAAGAAAAAGAATAATTTGTAATTAGAGTTGAGATGAGATTAAGTCACCTACAATGGGAGGTCGTGTTACTTGTGTACACTCTTTGATCCCTTTCTTGAGAACACTAAGGCTACATTTCTTGAAAAATAAGGTTATCCTGGGATGGAATAGGTGGTGGAATAAGTTGTGTGAGTGTTTGTTTAAGGGAATGGTATAAGTAGTGGGATAAAATAATTGGTATGTTGATGTGGCATTAGTGGATAATATTTTGATATTATTGTATGATGTGGAGTGAATATATGTTAATGGATATATTATGTCATATTGGGTATATTTTAATATATGTTGTTCATGTGATATAGTGGAATAATGTTGATGTCATGGAGTGAGAGAAATTATATTCTCTCCTAATTCCTTGGATATCTCATGAGATATCCCTTTGACTAGGGATATCCCATGAGCTATTCCACAAGCAAACACAACCTAAGTTGATCATCCTTAGAATAATTTCGACGGGAGGAGCAAAGGGTTCAGTCTTCAACCCTTTTTCAACATGTTCTAAAGGTGGATCTGGATCTTTTTTTTGAAGGGTGAAGATGGATCTGGATATAAAAGGGTAGAATGACTAGTACTGCCAGTTTGATGGTCAAGTCTCTAGTACATAAATATGGGCATGAATCTATAGCAATCACACCCTCTTTTCTTCCTCTCGCTTAAACATTCTATCTCATCAACAAAGCTCCTAGGATCATGAACATGAGCAAAGTTATTTGTTCACCTAAAAGCTCTTCACCAATTCCCAAAATGCCAAAGCCCTCCTTTCCTGCATTTAGAATGGTAAACTCCTCTTCATTTGAATTCTCCTCTAAAGGAAGGGGTTTGCATGGAAAATCACATATCCTTCCTTGGTCAACTCATTTGTATCCTTTTGCATCACCAAGTAGCCTAGAAAAAATTTCTTAGGAGCCAAATCATGTGCAAAACATAGAAAAAAACATTCAATGGGAAACTGAATAGTTGCCTATCAGGCATCAATGAGAGACGATAATATGAAGGAAGTAGAGATGACTCTTGAGAGAGAGAGAGAGAGAGAGAGAGAGAGGAGTGAGGTATTGAAGGATGGCGAAGAGGGGTGGGTGGAGGTCTGGTCTAAGAGAGCGAAGAGGAGGCTGCTGGAAGATGTAAGGTGCTTCAAATGCCTTGGTCGAGGGCACCTTGTAGGGACTTGTCAGGACCTAGTTAGGTGCCTTAAGTGCGGTGGTGTTGGTCATCAAAGGAGGATGTGTGTTGCTGGGCGGAGCAGGCAAGGGGAGGAAAAGCTTGGTAGGCCTCCTCCGCCTCTAGAGGGGGCCCCAATGATAGAAGTGCTAGCTCCTTGGTTGGTGCAAGTTGGACCGCTTGAGAGGTAACTTGAGGGAGCTTTGGTAGGTGATGTGGTCCAGGGGAGGCTGGAGAGGACAGAGTTGAAGAAGTGGTTAAGGGCGTTGCTTGGCTTGGAAATCAATCCTAAGGTGGTGATGATCTCTTGCTCGAGTTCTTGCTCTTTGGCTTGGAGCTAGAGGTGGCGTGAAGATTGGTGCTCTAGGTCTCCTCGGTCGAGGGGTCTTTAGTGTGGTGGTGGACATCGGTCTATGATGGTGCCTTGGCGAAGAGGCCACCGCGGAGGACGGAGGTCACGGTGGTGATCAAGAGGATTCCACTTTGGCTCCGCATAAGGGAGGTGCTCAAGGCAGTTGTGGAACCCTTTGCGAGAGTCAAGTCATGCATCGACCTTGGTCTTGTTGATGGAGACCTGATGGTCATCAGAGTTGTGGTTGAGCTCATCCTAGGCAAGACGGCGGCCCTAAAGGTGATGCTACACTTGGGAGGGTTGTTGTGGGTGGTGACAATCACGATTGTTAGCATTGATGGGAGGTTTTATGCCCTTGTCGTCACTAAAGGTGGTTGGAAGGTGGAGGCCGGAGGTCCTTCCAAAGCAACAAGGGCAAGCGACGCTGTCGCGAAGTTGCTAGCACAGGTTTGGAAACCGAAGGGTCAATGCAAAGATTGTGGCGGAGGCACGAGATTGAAGGGGTCGTTTGCAATGCCCAAGATTCGCGATGGGGATGTGAGATCAAGGGGATCAGCTGAGATTCAAGAAGATAGCGACCCATTTAAGGAGGCTGCTTCATCTTTTGCAAGAGATTGCAGGGCAGATGAGGTATGGATTTTAATGGCTAATATGGGGGGGGGGGATTATTAGTGGGGTTGCATCTAAGCACTGCCTTTGGTAAACAGACTTGGATCAGGACTTGGATCCGAAGGGAAGGGTTGTACAATGATGGAAGTTGATGGTGAGGGCCCAACTTTAGGCCCATTAATTACAAACGGTGTTGGGCCTACATATACTCTTTGTCGTTGGGAGCAAGATTGCAATTTGAGAAGGTTGGAGAGGGAGCATTCGAAGTGGCCCGTCAATTGCTCGAGAAAGCATGACATAGCGGCGATCGTAAGGGTTGGAGCAAAGCTACACTTAACGCGATGGAGGCCCTTCATGCACTGAGAGCCAAGGTTGCGGTATAGACCGAAGTGAAGCTATCGTGGCTGGTTGAGAAAGGATTCTGAGATTGTGGTTGATGCGGAGTGGAGCCTTCGAGGAAAGGAGGGGTTGGATTGTGAGGAAGCAGGAGAGGAGATCCCTTTCGAAGGTCTTTGTTGGAGATGGGGTAGCGGCCAATGCTAGTGGAAGGCAACAGGGCTAGAGGTGCTTGGTAAGAATGGAGGATCGGAGGGGGAAGCTCTGGAGGTTGGTTAAGATGGGGATCAACAGCATGTCACAATGCAAGAGGGGGACATAGACCTCGAAGAGCGGCAAAAAGTAGTGGACACGGTGGCATTCAAACACATGTCTGGGGTTGACCCTTCCATTATCTTATGATGAAGGGGCTTTCCTAGAATGTGAGGGGGTTGAATGACCCCTCTTGTAGGGTGGCGCTTAGTGAATGCATCTGTTCTTAGGGCCCTGAGGTGGTCTTTTTGTAAGCGACCAAGCCTAGGAGTTGTGACCAGTAGGTTTGGAAGGAGATTGGGGGGAGTTGGGTGGATAGTTTTGTCATGCTAGATATCGTTGGGAGGTCTAAAGGGATTATTGTAGGGTGGAAAGATAGTGCGTTCGATGTGAAAGATTCGTTATTGGACTCTTGTGTTGTGACGGTGCAGCTTAGAAGGCGTTGGGATGGCCTTAAAATTGTGTAATCGGCAGTGTATAAGCCTAACAACAATGGGGCTCGATAGCAACTATGGGTGGAGTTCAGTCAGGTGGTGGAGAGAGTCCTTGGATGTTCGTGGCTGATTGGGGGTGATTTCAATGTTACTTTGCTCCCGGAGGATAGGCCTAGTGATAAGGGGAAGAGATCATGGTTCAGATGCTTTTGCAGAGTTCATTGCTATGCATGGCCTTCTTGATGTAATTCCTTGCTCGTGTGCTTATACATGTAGGACTTCGGAATGGCTCAAATTGATAGATTCCTATCTAGTGTGGTAATAGAAGAAGCTTTTCGTTTGGCAAGAGTTTGACCTATAGAGAGGTCATTTTCAGATCATACCCTATGATGTGGCAATCACATGAGGAAAGGCGGCTAGATTGGTGGCCTGGAAGGAGCTATGTAGGTTGTTGAAGGAAGGATGTTTAGGGATGACGGACTTAGGGAGAATGAATGGTAGTCTTCTGACCAAGTGGATCAATCGGTTATTCAAGTAGATCGGGGACCTCTTGGGAGGAGTCATGCAAGCCTGCTATGGGGGCCCCATGATTTGGAACGTTTTGACGTGTCTGATAGTAGCTATTCCCATTTTTGCAAAGGCGTATCTCTGGTGGTGCCAAAGGTACAATCCTTCTTTGTTCCCTTTATTGGCATGGAAGATGTTTTTCGTTTCTTGTAGGATGACTAGATGGGTTAAGGAAGGTTAAAGGATCGATTCCGAGACTATATGTGATGGCTGCTTGTAAGGAAGTCAAAGTGGATGAATGTTGGGAGGATTTGTGGTGCCCTACATTCGTGGGCAATCTGTCTAATTAGAGGATTGGAGTGGTCTATGTTTTGCTCTAGGATTTGGAGGGATTCAGATCGAAAGATGGGAATAATGCCTTCATGTGGGAAGAGGGTGAGTTCTCTGTAAAGGAAGCTTATAGAAGGTTGGGCGGGGGTGGGTCGGTAATGGATGTAGATCTCATCAAGGACTGTCGGTAGATATGGTTGGCTTCTTCACCGTTGAAGGTCAAGATCTTTGCTTGACCCCTTAAGAAGGGTAGACTCATGATGAGAATTTGGAGGGCTGAATGGGTGCTAGAGGCAGAGAAGACTTCTCTGTTTTGCCTTTCAATAGATGAAGATGTTGACCATTTATTTTTCAGATGTTCTTTTTCGGCACGGGTTGGGAGACAGTTCTCTTTAGAAGGTTGAGTGGGGGTAGGCTAGTGATGAATGTAGATCTCATCAGGGATTGCTGGCAGATACAATCGGCTTCTTCACCGTTGAAGGTTAAGATCTTTGCTTGTTGCTTAGGAGGGGTAGACTCATGATGAGAGTTTGGAGGGCTAACTGGGTGCCAAAGGCGGAGAAGACTTGCTCGTTTTGCCTTTCAATAGATGAAGATGTTGACCATTTATTTTTTAGATGTTCTTTTTCGGCACAGGTTTGGAGACAATTCTCCTTATAGTGGTTATTGTACGATGCCTTTGCTAACTTTTGGAGGTCTTTCAGATGTGGGAACCAAAATGGTAGGCAAAGTGTGATCAGGATGGGATAGGAGAAAAGGGAGGTCTTGGCGGTTCTTTGGGGCATTTGGCTTGGAAGGAATGCCTCTATCTTCAAGGGCCAAATCCCCTACATTAAGAATTTTGTTGCTTGTATATCCTCTTTGGCCTGTTTGTGGGCCTCTAATATGTAACATGTCGATTCCTGGTCTTTGCTCGATATAAATTTTAGGTGGTTATTAATCGGATAACTACCCTTTCACTTTTTTTTTAAAAAAGTGAGTACCAGAGTCTTCACTCTAAGTACTCGGAAAGCATAAAGCATTATCTTTATTAGGAGGCACTCGTCATGATGGTTTCTACCAAGAGGCACTTGGGAACATTTCACCAAACGAGAAGAGAATTTTACATTTGCCAAATTGATTTTCCATCATATTAGAAAAAAAAATTGCACAATTTTCAAAACATCTACTATGCTCTTCATTATGTACACACAAAAATTCAAAAGTTCATCCAGTAATCAGTAAAGGCTACAAAATATCTGACACCATCCATAGAATGAATATTTGTAAGACTACATGCTTTTTTTTTTTTCAAAAGGCCTACTCACAGTAGAATGCACTACAAAGGACATGTTCTTGTGATGCCATGCTTCCGAAAACTAGCACAATGATGTCACACCAACTTGGAAGTCTTAGACTACAATGTTTGCAAAAATTGAAAAGGTTATCCAGTAATCGGCAAAGGCTACAAAATATCTAACATCATCCATAGAATGAATATTTGTAGGACTACATGCTTTTTCTTTTTCCAAAAGCCTACTCACTTTAGAATGCACTAAAAAGAAAGGACATGTTCTTGTGGTGTCATGCTTACGAAAAGTAGCACAATGATGTCGCACCAACGTGGAAGTCTTAGATTACAATGTTTGCGACTTTATCCCATAAAAATAAATTTCAGAACACATTCTTCTAAGTAAGGTTTTAAATGTCGATGTTGATATCGTGTCAATAAGTAAAAAAGGAGATATGTCGGGATATATCGGTGATATCACTGAATTTTGAAGAAATCACTTAAAAAGATCCAAAAGGTCACAAATTTGATAAAAATTAACATTTTAATAACTCCTACATGTATAAAGAAATGCCTAGAAGACCAAAAATAATAAATTTAAATGAAAACATAATAAAAATGTACTACTGGCATATCGACAAAGTCATATCATAGCATTGAAAAGAAAATGCACATAACATGCAACAAATTGGGGATTAATTAGGGATCTTTCCTAGGTAGTGTAGACCACATAAAGTTGTGCAATAATCGAGTGTAACACAAGATTTAACTTTAGCATGAATAATAACTAAGGTTAAATTGTAGCGATTTAGGCCACAAATCATCACCAAATCGAGGATTAATTAGAGGTCTTACCTAAATAATGTGTAGACCACATTAATTTGTGCAATAATTGAGTGTAGCACAAGATTTAACCTCAATATACATTAATAGATATTAAATCGAGGTGATTTAGGCCTAATGATGCAAAAAAAATGGAAAGATTAAAGTGATTATCTTGTTGAGAGATGAACAAGGGCTCCAAATCACTTAATAATTGAGGCGAACGGATTGACGAACGCTCGTAGCAGGTAGTAGCAAAGCACAAAGGAGAGAGGAAGAAAGCAAAGAAAGAGGAGATTGGAGAGTAGCTACAAAGGTATTGCCTAATGTCATTAAATATTGACAATATTTAGGAGAAATTTCACTCATATGCTTCAGTTTTAGTAATATATCACCGACACACATCGACATAGATGATATTTCACCCAACATCCTGGAGGACATTATGGCAATGTCAACACTGGTATTGTCGCATCTCTTTCACTTAGGGATATCGATCAAGGCCCACTGATATGGGTGTCATATTGTTGATATCATGGAAAAAGATATTCCCGTGATGTCGATATAAGTCATGTTGGGGATATGGATATATCGTTGATATATCGAGATATCTGTTTCCATGCTTCTATGCAGAGATGATAAGGCAATTATGCCACAATATATTTGATCTTTGTTTTCATCTTTCTGTCTATATTTGATCTTTGTTTTCACCTTTCCGTCCATGTGCACAAAGTATCAACTAAAGAGCTAAAGCTGCCTTCATGGATAGCTTATAAAATCTATCACATTCCAACCCAATGTCAACTTGCTTTATTGTCCTGAAATCTTGCAGAACACAATGATCAGAATAGGATGAGTATGCAATTTATCTCCTTTGTGATTTTATTAACAAACAAGTTTAGATGAAGATCAGGAACATGAACAGCAGAAGATGTGTGTTTCATTTGGGAGTTTTATCACTCTTTTCCCAGCTATGTTGACATGAGACCCATAAATTTTTAAAGCAACCTTTTCTTGACTTGGAATTTGTATTGAGAGGAAAGCTACACTTGTCCAGTTGCGTGATTTATGGCACCACTGTCAGTTAATCCAACAATCACTTGATTCAGGAACATCAATATCTTGACTATCAA
Source organism: Thalassia testudinum (assembly GCA_037157565.1). Taxonomy (NCBI): domain Eukaryota; kingdom Viridiplantae; phylum Streptophyta; class Magnoliopsida; order Alismatales; family Hydrocharitaceae; genus Thalassia; species Thalassia testudinum. The sequence continues at coordinate 126,266,108 of JAZHRO010000013.1, forward strand.
TGATGGGGACACCATGAGGAGAGCTCTTATCCTGATCTAATGCATTTGTTTAGAGCACAATAACCTCATGTTAGAAGGGAGAGAGCCTCTGTGGATGGTTTTTTTTTTTTTTTTTGAAAAAGTAAACCTCTGTGTGTCTTGCAACATTTTAGTTCAGTTGAAATTTTTTGGTGTAATTAGCTCTCCTCATTAATGGATTGCAAACATCATTTTTTAACCCCCTTTTTCCTCTTCAAAAAAAATCTTGGCCATTAATCTTCCTTATCTTATGGGCCATCCCAATGGTAGGAGAATACCACACACCAAAAGCAACTGCCACAAAATGAAAACCACCAACAATAATAAAGCAGAGTAGACTACGTGCACCTCTTTACAATGAAGCAAGTACTACCACGCATACAAATCTCACCACAGAAGTAAAGAGAGATTGGACTTGAGCATGTGAGTGCAAAGAGCTCTTGAGAGCACAACGTTAATATTTTTTCCTAGATCATGACCAAGTGGGGATGGGTGCTAAACCTCAAGCAGGCCATGATCTCTTCTTACACCTGAAGTACCACTTAAGTGGCGCATGCAATATCTGACCAGCTATGCATTGGAACAGTTCAACTAGTCAGAGGAGAACTTGATTGGTTAGACAAAACTGACCCAGGAGATAGCCAATGTCACCTATGCATCTGATTGCTCAAGGAGGAAGCTAACCACTTGCGTAATCCTCATAGACAGGTGGGTACGAGTGACCTTACTGCACAGTTTGGAGAGCATTTGTTTTAAGTGATACAAGTGAACATGCAAGGAAAAAACTGTCAAAGTTTTGTTGTTTGTTCCATTGTTGACCTTATATATATTTCACGATGGCCCAAGAACGCACTTATTCTGTAGCTGTAGAGAGACTTCTGAATTGTGAGGTTGATTGGTTGGAACCACAAGCTGCAGATTACAGATCAAACCAGTTCTACTTTACCACTTAAGAAACGAGCTGGCCTGCTGGAATTCCCACTTCTCTAATAGTGATTACAAGTAATTGATATAAACATAATTTGATCCTCAAATCACAATCCATGAGCAGGGTATCTCACAATTGATTGATCCTTTTTCTCTACTTTAATTTAGAACCAACTCTGATGCTATGTAGAAAAAATCACACAAAATCAGCTACACGCAAAAGACAGTTGTGGATGGGAAATAGACTGCCATAAAAAGGTACGCAGATGATGGATGCAACAGACAACAGCTCATCCCCTAGTGCCTCCTTTCCACCTATAGAAGCCCCTCTTGTTTTTCCTTCGTTCCTTCCCATCTGCCTAAGATGTCTCACCTTCCCTTCACCTAAGTCTAACCAGAGCCCTCCTCTGCTTGGAGCTTCTTCTATAGCGTCTCTTCATTTCGTGGAAGCTCAATCGTTGCTTCCTTTCTCATCCTACAGGCACTGAGAGGAGGAAGTTTCTGATCAAGAGACTCAAACATCCAAGAATGACACATCTGCATCATTTGCATCACTTCCATCCATCCAAATTGGTGAAAATGTGGAAAACCCTCCACAACAAGTTGGAAAAATCACCGAGCAGATGGGCACTGAGCTTATTGGCAACTATGTTTAGTTTCACAAGACTAAATGAAGAGGTGAGGTGTGAACACATTATATAGCTTGTAGTTCATACCATCTGGTGCATGGGAAAACAGATCCATGACCGAAATTCATTTATCCCAATACAACTCTACAGATGGGAAAAGTCCAATAGCTTGTAGTTTAGACAATTGAAGTTGAAACCAATCGTAAACAAAGTCAAATTCTGTATCTAAATGGAATTTGTTATGTTTTGGCCTGTTGTTTAAGATACTGTTTAGATGTTGTTGAAGTTTATTTTCTGCCAGATTCAATATGGAATTGATTGAGAGGAATAAGAAATAAAAAATTTGATTAAACAATGATATGATTTAGAGAGAGTTGAAATAACTCTAATTCTGTGGAATTAGTTAGAATAAAATGGTTGTTGTTCGTTGATGTGATATAAGAAGGGCATTTGCTAATGGAAGAACTTCTATTTCCAGAATCAGCATTAGGTAAAATTATTAAAGGTGAAGAGAAATTATCAGAGGAATAAAGAGGAGGCTACTGTAGAATTTGGTGGTAAATCCTTAAAACAAATGCTGCTCAAGTGTGTTATGCCTCCTGGTTTCAGATTGGTAGAACTTATGGTGTCACCAGGGATTCCCTTGACAATTTTGAATCTAATAGTTCTTCAGATCTAGGAATTCATTATCATTTACTTATGCCACTTTTGTGAAACGATGATTTCCCGTAAGGTTCATACTTACATCTAAATTTTTAAGCCTAAAAAAACTTGAATATATCTGAATCTAACAATTGCCTCTTTTCTTTAGACACCTACATGGACTTTTCCCTGCGTAACATCAAAACGAGAAGGACATTTCTCTCAACTCGGATGGCAAGGAAAACATGTGCACAAAGATCAGAGAAATCCATATTAATAGCAGAAAGAATAAGCATGAAAAGAAACAACATTATTACATGGTGTAGTCCTTATTTTTATTGCTATAGAGTACAGTTTTATGATGTTTCAAGGGTTGTGATTCTCTTACTCAGATGTTACATGAAGAATACAATTTAGGTTCTTTCTAAGGTAGCAATTCTCTTTATTTATGCTGGTGAAACATTTACTTAGATACACTCACATTTATGGAATAAACCCTCATATCTCACGCATTTAGAACCTGCATTATATTTTTGCTAAGTATCTACCCAAGTGCGTACGGTTAGATTCTTGTATATTTAAATCAAACAAACCAAATTAAGGCTACTTCTATGTAGCATGGGCTGGTTACAAAAGCACAAATACTTTGTGTTTCAATTCATATCTATTTTGGGTTATACCTGGACTTAGCTCATGATAGGATGAAATTTCTTAAAGCTTAACAGCAAAGCATTCATCAGCTTCTATATAGCAGCCCTAAGCATCTTAAACGTGCATTTTTTGTGCATCCAATTTCTAGAATTTGTCCTGAATTTATTTTACTGTCATTGGAGAATCGATTTGGCATTTGTAACTGTTGGCAGCAAGATTTTAAAAAGGCAAGCATAACTATGGGCTGCTTATCTCCTTTTTCTGGCAGGTAAGACCGAAACTGAGCTTCACAGGAAACAACTTTCCATTGCAAAGGAGGAGGCTGAGGCTGTTGCTGTCATCACTGAAGAACTAGCACAGGAGTTTCTTCAGGCACATATTCATGTTCTGCTTTTTCTTTGCATCATGTGTATAATTTTATTATGGGTGGCATTTTTCCATCCTTCATGATATTGTTCCAGCTGTCATGATTTTTCTTTATGATTTGACGCTTTTTTGCTTTTTTCTTCTTTGGTGGGTGGGGGGGAGGGCGGGGTTGGGTGGGGTGGGGGTGGGGGAAGGGAGGGGGAGTGTTGATCTGTCAAATTCCAGTTCAAAGCAATATGATTTCTACTCGAGCCCTTTCACTGTTTGTGTTTTTTTTTTTTTGAAATGAAAAAAGGGAGGGTACCTTGAAGGTACTCACCCAGATATATTCATTAAAAAGAAAAGAGCGTTAGATTACAAGTACATAATGAGGAAGCATCCCAAAGCACCAACTAGGAGGAGATGGAGGAAATAGCATTTCCAACGTAAAGGTTGTTCCCCCCGAAGACCACCCCATTTCTACCCAGCCAAATGTCCCAAGGAATCGCTAACACCTTGGCCTGCTCCTTTTTTGATCTGAAAGCGTCGCCTCCCACCTGCACAGCTCCTCTACGGAATGAGGCCCAAAAAGCATCAAAGGAGGTCAGGTCAATCCAGTCAGGACTTAGAGCCTGCCATACCTATGCAGCAAAAGGGCATTTAAAGAAGAGATGGTCACTGCTCTCGTCAAACTGCATGCAGTAAGGGCATGTGGTGTCGTCAGTAGGTGCCCAGCATGCTCGTCTCATCTTCATAAGGATCCTGTCTCGCCTCCGCAGCCAAGCAAATAAAATGATTTTTAAAAGACAGTCCGCCAACCATAGAAGCCTATAGTGCCTAAGGAGGTCGACATCCAATGGCTATGAGGTGTGTCAACCTATGGTAGGCCTCTCTTACTGAGAAAGCACCATCGTCCCAGCAAAGCACATCCCTGCCAAGTGCGAACCTCCAACCCCCAACCTTCCAGTGCTTGCAACAACTCCAGCAATTCCTCACAATGCTGGTTTGAGAGGCCCTCCTGAAAGGATGGGCACCAAGTTCATTCCCTGTAACCCTTAACAGATGCATCTTTGTCGGCCGCTCTGCAGAGCAATCTCGGGAACCTGCTACTCAAAGGATCATCTCCCTGCCAATTGTCCGTCCAGATTTTGAAGTCACCCCTATCTCTAAGCACAAGAGTGAACTACTCCTTGACCAACGGGGTCACCGAAGCCAGCCCTCTAAAGAAGCGTGATGCCCCAGTTGCAAGGCGGTTGAGAGCCTCCTAAGAGAGGAAGGTGCCATAGCACCCCCGTAAAACCTTCCTGAAGAGGCCCTCTTCGCCTCCCACCAATCTGACTATCCATTTGGTGAGGAGGCTCAAGTTGGCCCCCTTAACACTCCTAACGCCAAGGCCCCCCTCCTCAACGGGCTTGCAGACATCCTCCCAAGCAACCAATCTCGCTCCCCTACCTAAGCTGTCGAAGTTCGTCCAAAGGAAGTCTCGCATAAGACTAGAAAGCTTCTCCACTTGGCAAGGGGCCTTGAAAACAGAGAGAAAGTAAGAAGGCATGGAAGAGAGGATTGCCTTGAGGAGGGTCAATCTTCCACCCCTGGAAAGTAATTTGCAGGCCCACCTCGCCAGCCTTCGCTCCATACACTCCAGCAGCGAGAACCAGTCTTGCAGTCTGAGTCGCTTGTTTGAAAGCAGCAGCCCCCCAACCTCCGTATCAAGGGCGGCCTCGCAATTTTGCTACTCAAGAAGGGAGAGGCTGAAGGGGATGAAAGCAGATTTTGAGAAGTTGATCTAAAGACCCGACACCTCACCAAACATGTGTAGCAGCAGGCAAACCTTCCATGCTTTTGAGGCGGCACCCTCTACTAGTAACCAAGGCTCGAAATGCCAATTTCGATGCCGTGCCAATGAAATTTTAAATGTGCATTTCGTGGGCATGCCGAGGGCACGTCGTGGAAATGCCCGTTTTTCAATGGACATGCCGATGGCCATGCTGAGGGCACGTCGTAGAAATGCCGATGCATGCCGATAAAAATGACAGAAGTGGTCAAAATGATATCAATTTCAAGAAAATCAAATGTTAATTATGTAACAATAAGAGTGTTTCATCGTAACCATACTATGTTAAAGTTCAATAATGAAATATCAAATATTCTTATCATGTTAATAATTCGAGTAACAAATAGATGGCATTCGAGAGCACAATGGGCCTATAATATTTTGTTCTTTCAACCACATTTTTTTTTAGGTGAGGTAAAAGGGAGGCTTCTCAACCTCCTTTGATAATAATAATTCTTTTACAACCTACCTAAGACACCACCCATCAACTGACCAAAACACCTTAAACAATAAAATTGGAAACTCGTCAGGTTCCAAAGCTCACTTCACATTGAGTCCAGCCACATCTGTTTTCACCTCAAATTCAAAAAAAGATTGCATCAGCAATTCTGGGTACAGAAAAAAGGGAAGAGCCCCCCTTTTATTCCATCTCTCACTATTTTGATTATCTCCTTGAATGCTCTAAAATGTTTTTCCACCAATGCCCCAATATCCTCTCTGTCATTATATTCCATTTCATTAACTTTGGATCTTACCAATGAACTTCCTATTTTCATTGGCTGCCATTTGAAAGAAACATGCTTGCACCCCCTTCCTTCAACTAAAGAGGTTATGATCACTTTCTCTACCCCACATCTTCCTTCTTATCTTATAGAGAAATAATTTGTTGGGCATGCTTCCTCTCCAACACCTTCGAAATCATCGATATAGTATTATCCTCAAGTCTGTCAAACTTAGGGATCTTCCCCAAAGCCTTGGTCATCTTGCATTTCAACCATTTCTTCATTTACCTTTTATTATGCCATAAAGTGTGGGTCTACAATCCTCTTGCCTTGGTCAGATTAGATAAACCAAAGGATTGCACTACCCACTACCAATCTCTCACTATTCATTTGATGTTTGCCTTCAACAACTAAGCATGCTCAAACTGGAAATAGGAAAAGTCCAAGGCCAGCCTCAATTACACAAAGGAAATATCTCCAAAATCTCTATGGAATCAAGAAACATATCAATGTATCATTGCACTTCTCCAAGTTTATCAGCAATAAGCTTGACCAATCTCCTCCAAGTTAAATGCTACCATAACCTACAAAAATTCCATCGATCCAACAATAGTACCACCTCCATTGTCAGGTAAATCATAAAAAAAAGACCTATATCAAAGCCATCGTCAACCAACAATGCGACCTCGCAAAAGAATCAATAACAAATGGGCCATACACATACATGATCCCAAATAAGAAGCCATCACTCCTCTTCAAGAGCACAACTGCCACATGTTGACCTCTCTAATGGCCTTCCAGATCAAATAAATCTTTACTCAATGAGATAAACGTACAAATCAACCATGGAGCCTTTTCCCCCAATCTACCTCTAAGCCCATTGATCATAAACCAGCAGCAGCCATCAGCATCAGCATCGATATCGTCGGCATGCCTTCGGTATCATCGGCATGCCGGCGAAATCCCAGTATTTCGACAACATAGTCATCTCAGCATGGAGATTTTCCAAAATAGGCCACCATCAGCATTTAAATCACTGCTAGTAACAGGGTATCATCCACATATTAGAGGACTAGCACCTCACAATTACCACCAGCCCTAAAGCCTCTGAACATCCTTTGTGTACAAGATCCCACCGCAACCGTAGTTAATGCGTCAATAGCCAAGACAAAGACCATAGGAACTAAGGGGTAGCCCTACCGAACCCTCCATCCGAGTTGCACCCTGCCCCCGGCAACATTTTCGTTAATCAACATGGAGGACATAGTGACGCACACTTCATCCAGTCAATCCACCTGCTGGGGAAGCCCCTCTTAGCAAGTGAGGACCAGAGGAAGGACCAATGCATCGTATCAAATGCCTTGCTGAAATCAACCTTTCAAAAGAAGGCCTTTGTCTTCTGCCTCTTCCAACATGCCAAGACCTCTGAAGCCACCACAAAGCTGTTTAGAATTCCCCTACCAGGTATGAAGGTCGTCTGCGTCTATGAGATGAGGTCTAGAAGAAGACCCCATAATCGGTTCTCCAATGCCTTGGCAATGATGAGGTATGCAGCATTGGATAGGGCAATCGGCCTGAAGTCTTCAATCACCTTGGCACCTTCCTTTTTTTGGGAGCAAGAAAATGATTGGTTAAGCTTATCAAATCCTGCATTACCCTCTTCAAATTCACCGATGACTATCATGACATCCTCCTTTAGTAGATGCTAGAACTCACTATAGAAGTGGACCAGGAATTCGTCGGGCCACAGGCATCAGTCAGCAATGAGCCCCCAAACCATAGTCCTAATTTCATCCTTCGAGAACCCTCCTACCAAGACCTCCACCTGCACCTCCAAGATGCGTCAGGCACCTTCCCTTGTCCAATGGCAGGTTCCAGTGCCGTGCCATCTGGTGAAGGCCCTGAAATAGTCAGTCGTCACTTGCCTAACATCTTGCCTCCCATTGTGTCGCATGCTACTCACCAACAGGCTGTTAATCCAATTGGTCCTCCACCTAGCTGAGGCCACTTGGTGAAAGAATTTGGTATTGTAGTCACCTTCCTTAAGCCATCTCTAGCAATATCTGGTCTTCCAGTCCACTTCAACCTTGTTGCTCGATCGCCCTACGAGCTCTATCATCCTCCACAAGTCGATCTTCGTCCTCTAGTCTCTTAAGCCTTCTAATTTTAGCCAGTGCCTCTACCTCCCTCCATTCTCTTCTTTGTCTTAGCTGTTTGCGGTACTCTCTAAGGTGCGTCTTCAAGCGAGCTAGCTTCCCAGCCAAATGAGCGGTTGCCAATTTGTCCACCTCCAAAAGTCCATTTTTGCTCAACTATGTCTCTGAACCCCAGCTCCATCAACCAAGATCTCTCGAACTTGAAGTATGTGCCCACCTTTAGTCTCTCATTGGACTACCAGAGGAGGGGGGGTATGATCAGAAAGCGGCCTTTCCATGGGCGAGATCGCTGCCAATGAGAAGGCTTCGACAAGCTCAACATTGGAGAGGAATTTATCAATGTGTGATCGATGCCCATTATTGCTCCTCCAAGTGAAGGAACATGAGGTGGGGGCAAGATCAATGCGGCCAAATGTTATGAACTTAGCAACATGCTAGGAGCTCGGATCTGGTTGCCCATGACCATTCAACCTGTCATCAATATGCAGGGTGGTGTTGAAGTCACCCCCCACCAGCCAAGGGCACCCATGACAAGCAACACCGATCGAGGCAAGCTCCTCCCAAAGGCAGGTCCGTAAATTCGCATTATAGGGCCCATACACTATCGTCACCATGAAGGAGACACCATTTCTCCTACAGAGGAAGCTTGTAGAGATGATGTGCTCACCGACAAAGGAGTCCTCAAGTGCTAAAGTGTCCTCTCTCCATCCCAAAAGTTAACCTCCAACTCAACCTTGTGTGTCGAGACTGGTGAAGCCATCAAGCCAAGTGCCACCGATCTCCCTCCAAATGCTAGCATCGCAATAGGGAAGCTTCGACTCTTAGAGCAGGACAACGTCGGTCCTCCACCGTCTTAGATATCCACCCAACGTCACCCTTCTTGCAGGGTCATTGAGGCCCTGCACGTTCTAAGTAAGGATATTCAACATGGGGTAAGCTCAAGCATCTCCTTGGCAACTGGCCTAAAGCTAGCCGCACACGAGACCTCCACAATCTCCTCCCTAGCCAAGGGGCCATTGGCCCCTCTACCTTCAACCACATCCTTCCGTAGGCGAGCATCAACTACGACTTAGGGCATAGCCATCCCAACTTTCTTAGTGCAATAGGATCATCGCTTAACGAAGCGGATGGTCCTACTTGAGCGGTGATCGGGGCGAGGGTCCCAAGTGACCACCTCCTAAGTCACTGGCCTTTGGCCCCCTTGACAACGATGTGGACACGGTCTGGGGTCGTCAGTGAACTCTCCAGTAGGCCCCTGTCTAGAGGCAAGGGACCCACCATCTCCTTTGTCGCCTCACTTGGCCTCCTTCGGCAAGTAAGGTTGAGCCTGGCCGTCAGCGTCGTTGAAGGAGATACTGTCTCCAAGTAAGGGGGCGTGAAGAGGTGACCCATCACTGGTGGGGGTCCCAGCAGAAGGGGTTGCAGAAGTAATGGGGGCAGGGGGTTTATCGAGTCTTGAGTACCTGACCTGGACAAGATAATTGGGGGTGCCACAGGGACCAGCACCTTCAAAATATCTTGGGGGAGGGGGAGGGGGAGGGGATGAGGTGCAACTCCTTATCTCCCCTATGCCTGCCGCCACAGAGAGTAAAGGCTCCCCATCGGGTGAAGCGATCTACATCGCCTCTCCCTCCACGTAAGCGCGGCACCTTGGCTCCTCCACATCTCGACCACCCAAGGGACTCGATCTATCAACCTCCACGCCCGTCGAGCTTTGTGTTGCTTCCACCGCGCCCAAGGGATGTGACCCCTTGACCTTCACACCCGTCGAGTATCGCACTGCCCCGCCATCTACCACGTCAACGGCGATGAAGAGGAAGCGCTCTCTGGGCAACTCCAAAGCTTTTGGTCCATGTCATTGAGCTGTGCCACATCAACGTGCCTCTCTTGGTGTTGCACTAAGTGCCAAACCCTAGCCTCTCCTACTGTCGCACTTGCCAGCAAGGGCTCGCCCCGGTCGCCAACGACCTCAGCAAAGTTTCACGCACATGCGTCTCCATCTCTACACGAAGGCATTAGACCACCTACGAGAACCCTGCGTGGCAGAGCAGCACCTTCTCAAGCACCGAGGCACCAATCTTGGGCACAACCAAGGCCTCCAAGGGCTCTACGAATAGCCTCGCCCCTCGAACCTCCCTAATGCAAGCAAAGGGGGAGACTAGTGCCTCCACTACGACCACGGTACGCAACCAATACCGCACCCCCTCAAGCCATAAGCGCAAAATCGGCCTCTCAGGAAGCCAGTCCATCGTGGACACATGGGAGCCACTAGTGGACAATGCCTTCTCGTCTATTGCAATGAGGGAGAAGCCTTAATAGCACGAAACGCCCAAGCCGGTCAGGGATCACCTTTAGCCTCGGGTCTAATCTCAAGTGTGTCACCACCCACATAGCAACCTCTTTGGGGTCCACCTTCCCTAGCACCACCTCACCCAGGAGGCTCAAAGCCACCTCCACCTCCGAGGTTTCCACTTCGTTAGACCAAAGGGCAGCCACCTTCACCAGCGGAATCGAGGCTACAGATGGGGGGGTTCGCACAACCAGGCCTTAATCTTCCTACATTTGCAATTCATCTTTTGATGGCCAAGACCCCCGTAAACCTAGCACTTGGGAGGGTCTGCCCAGTGGCCAAGACAAAGATATTGGAGGCACTTCTTAAACCTCTGGGCATCCTTGGTCAGCACACGTCACTTCTCACATTGCGGGGGTCACCCTTCGCACGGTGCTTTTTCCCACGACGACCCCTACGATCCACACGTGTCCATCCTCCATCCTCTGCCCTCAGTTCCCCCACATCACCGGTAGCTGTTGAGGGTGAGGACCTTCCTTCGCCCCCATCGCAAACGTTAGCGGAGGTAACCACCCTCTCCCGCCCCACCTCCTCTCACTCTCGCCTCTCCATCCTCTTCAGCTTCCATCGTTGTTTGTGTTTGCAATTGAAGAGTACTTTAGAATTCAAGGGGAGTGAGTATTCGAGTTTTTTAAGAAGGATGCTCTCATCCAAAGTAGTGGAGATTGCTCAAATACCATGGTCTCTTGTTAATGAAAAAATTGCAAGGACATTATTTACTTCTTTTTCCATTTAACACGGATATTATTTTTATTAACACTTTGTTTTATGAAGTGTGGGAATCTATAGTGGGCTTTTAATATCTAATTAGTTACGGTAATGGCCTTCTACGGAGGAATTTAGTGGCACAAAAATGTCCACGTTTTCTTTTATAAAATTTTCAAGTTCTTTAATTGTAAAAAGTATGGATGCACATATTTAATTTTCTCATATAAGAGTAGAACTTTTGTATTATCAAGGGACCTGTTGAGAGATGTGGTCTATTGTAGTAGTACATTTAGTACCACATAGTAGAGCGGAGAAAAGTATGGTGTGTGGGAGCTTATAAATAGGTTGTTGTACACTCATTTGTTTCTCGAGAAAAATATAGAACTATTAGCCCTATCGGGGCGTTCGCCCATGATTTTCCCCTCACTCTTTGTAAGTGGGGTTTCTACATAAATCCAAGTGTTCCTATTGTTTATGCTTTGATATTGTCTGTTTTCGCTTATTTATATTTTACAACAAGGTATCAGAGCAAGTTGATATTGGGTTCATTTGTTCTTTAGATTATCATTTTGTTTATTATCAAGTTTTTATCATTTTGGGTTCTTAGAAGTGAATCAACCATGTTCTTGGCATCCACTCCTTGATCGAAAGGAGGTGCAAGGGTAGTGCTTCATCGCATTGAACTGAGGAGCGTAGGAGGTTGAAGCAGTCAATGATAAGGTCAAAGGAGGTGCTACGACGAAAGGGAAAGCTCTTCCATCTTCTCCAATCGGAGGCAACGTGGAGCGTCGTGGTGGTATAGTGGCACATGGAGTGGCAATGGCAGTGAAGAAGCAAAAATTTATTTTTTGTGGTGAACTAGCAGAGGTGTATATGAGATAGCCACCAAGATATGGCATGCAGGGGAAGCGTGTTTGTTGTCTGAGGAAGGCCATTTATGGCCTAAAGTAGAGCTCGAGGGCATTGTTTGAGTGCCTTATTCAAAGATTCAGAAGATCGAGTTCAAAAGGTCATCTTTAAATCATTCTATCTTTGTTTGGAGGACTGGCGATGTATCCACTGGAAGAGTTGTGGTCCTAGCAATTTATGTAGATGACATGGTCTTGATAGGTGATGATGAGGAAGGCATTAGTTAGATCAAGGCATTTCTACAGTCTACCTTTGTAACTAAGGATCTTGGTGATCTATGATGTTTTCTTGGGATTGAGGTCATTCAACAGGGATCACATTTATCCTTGTCATAGAGGCAGTACACATGACAAATACTCGAGGTCGATCTTCTTGGAGCTAAGCCACTTGGAAATTCCTGTTGAGGCACAACAATTTCGTGGCACAGGTGAGGATGGTCCCCCATATGACGATGTTAACAAATATCAAAGCTTAGTAGGGATATTACTGTACCTGGCTGTGACTTGACTAGATATCAATTTTGCAGTTAGCAGAGCTAGTCATAATATGCAAGCTTCTCGCTACAACCATTGGCATAAGGTATGTCCTATTCTGTGAAATCTCAAGGGTAATCCTGGTCGAGGACTTTAGTATAGAGATAATAGGTCCATGGACATTATGGCCTATTCAGATGTAAACTATGCGGGATCTATTGACGATCGATTCTCCACCTTGGGGTATGATGTGTTCTTAGGAGGGAATCTTGTTTCCTAGAGAAGCAAGAAGCAAAGTGTAGTCTCTTGCTTCAGTGCAGAGGTAGAGTATCGTGTCATGGACCACACCGCATGCGATATCATGTGGGTTGTGGGTTTTCTACAAGAGATGGGAGTGAAGATTGAGGCACCCGTTCCACTCTATTGTGATAATAAGTCTGCAACTTATATTACTTCTAATCCTATTTTTCACAAGCAGACGAAACACATCAAAGTTTAGTGTTATTTAGTAAGGAATGCAATCATGGAAGGATCAACTCCCTCTACGCTACCTTTGAGCTACAACTTGCAGATATACTCAGTACTCACCAAGGCTCTCAAAAAGAAAAGACTTGAATTTTTACGTAACAAGTTAGGGCTAACAGATATATATGTCCCAACTTGAGGGGGAAGTGTTAGCATGTAAGATGAGTTGAGGGGCACATTGTACTTTTTTTTTATTTTATTGGACCTCCTTGTAATTTGCCCAATTTTCTCTTCTATGAAAGAGAGGCTAGGGTTTCTTTAATTGAATGAGAAAACATTATTTCCCTTCACAAAGGGTTTCCATAGGAGAAGAATACATGATGATTCCAATTCTACAGTATGTAGACAATATGGTTCTTTCATAGAAGGTGCAAAGGAAGCTACAACTGATGTTGAAGATGTGCTTAAGTCATTCGGTAGTTTATGTGGCCTTACAATTAATAAGGAGAAATCTTCCTTTGTCGCTTGATCTTGTTAGATCAAAAGAAGGCCTTATGTGTGGAGACTTTGTGCACTTCATTAAGATAGTTGACTTTATTGTATTTAGGGGTTGCCCCTAATGATGGGATCTCTCAAGGTGGATGATTGGAACCTAGTGATGAGCAAGTCAAGAGATTGGAAGGGTGGAGATCAAAGTTAATATTAAGGAGGCTTCCCTTTGCTACTAAAATTAGTTTTAACTGTAATTTTGATTTTTTTTTCTGTGTTTTAGATATCAAGGAAAGTAGAACTTGCACTTAGCAAAATGATGTGGACATTTTTTGGAAGGGGCCTGGGGAGGATGCCATGGGTATGCACATACTACCTACCAGGAGTGTACGCCTATATCGGATGAGGGATCGAGGATACTTGATTTTAGAACCATGAATCAAGTCATACTTACGAAGTGGATGGTGAAAGTAATGGAAGGAGGTGGCGGTCTAATTCATGAAGTATCGATGGCATGTTATGAAAGGACGGTGATTCGAGAGAAGAGGATAAGACCATTTAGAGTGACTTTTTCATTATGGAAGGGCTCGAGTCAATCAACATGCTGCTGCCTGCTAGGTTGTGTGCATTGCACGGCACTGTTGTTGCTAGTTGCTAGCTGGTTGTTGCTACTACATTGCATTGAAGGGTTCTTGTTGTTGCTATGCACTGTGGCTCGCGGCATCACGTATGGCAGTGAAGGGCAAAGGTTGAAGCTTGGTAACTGCTACTACTCTTAAGGAATTAAATATTCGTTGAAAATTGAAAATTATTTTTTTTACACCTGGATCAAAAAAGATTCTACTATAGCTTAAATTTATACTTAGTTAATACCAACAACTCTAATGACTAATGAAAAAATTAAGCATCATGCTCTGTCCTCCCCTTTACATACTTAAATGCTCCATCCCAAATTTATCTTGTCCTCAAGAGATGGATTTTTCACTTACATAATGCAACTATAATTACTTAGGATCGTTTCTCGTAGCCAAGTAAACACCATCAGTAGCTCATTTATATCATGTTTTCATTTAAAATTTATAATGTCTTTAGGCCATTTTAAGCGATTTTTCCAAAATTTACCGATATTTGTGATATATCAACAATGTATTCCCTTGTTGACTTGTTGATATGATATCGATATCGATATCTAAAACCTTGGCTACTGTCCTGACTTCTCTCCTTCCTCTCCATTGTTGCTGGTAGTTGGTGCTCTTCTCCGTTCTCTTCCTCCATTGTTGCATGTTGCTCTCGTTCTCCTTTATTGCTGCAACTGCAATTGCTACTACTCTCGTTCTTCTCCATTGTTGCTACTGTTGCTCCTATTCTTCTCTTGAAGTTTGATTCCACATCTATCCCTAATTATATATTAGATCTACACATTAGATCTACTCTATAGCTAGATCTAGTCGTGACTCATAAGTATCCTCAACTATATATCCTTCGAGCCTCCAAATCTTGCTTCCTATATTTTAAATTCCAGCTTGCAGGTTGTTTTGGTGATTAGGAAAATATACAATTTTAAGGCATAGGAAAAGCAAAAATATAAGTACAAGGTAAAGAAAGGAAGAAGGGGAAAATACCACAAATCTTATGTATCATTAATAATACAATTAAAATTTATTAATATCTAATGGTAATTGATTTATTTATGATTTGAAATAAATATTATCTATTTGTTCTTTTCTTAATTTAATTCAGATAATAATTATTTGATATTTGATTCTTAAACTAGAACATAGTATAGTAGACTGCATGTTACATATGAATATTAGAATATAATATTTTTATTCTTATATAAACTTGTTTAAATTTGTGATTTTCTTAAAATTCTAATCATTTTGACTACTTGTGTCATTTTTGTTGTCATGCATCGTCATGGCTCTGAAATGTACACTTAGAAATTTATCAAAATGACATTGAAATCGACATCTAAAACCTTGCTAGCAGTTATGCCTTTTTTGATGCGAGGTTGGGTGGGGCAGACTGTAGTTATTGGAATGACGACTAGATGGATCATGGGCCTCTACCTAGTCAACATCTAGAGGCTTTTCTCGCTATCTCTTGATTTTAATGTTGTTGTAGCTTCATATTGGGATCCACATGCAAGTGGGAAAGATGGTACTTGGACACTTGTGTTTCTTGCAATTTTGTCAAAGTAGAGAGTTCAAGAATTTGTACCCTTATTATATGATCTAAGTATTTTGCACCCCATTGATGGTGTGGTTGATAAATGGGAGTTGGAGAATGGGAGAAGCATGGTGAAGGAGATCTTCAAGATTTTATCTAATGCACTATAAAAGGTTTTAAATGACGATGTCAACAGGTCAAAAAGGGGGCATGTCATTGATATGTCGTTAACATTGGGGAAATTTTGGGAAAATCACTTGAAAAGGTTCGAAATGGCCTAAAATGTCATAAATTTGATAAAAATAAACATTTTAATAACTACTAATGCCCAAAAAATTAAAATCATGTATTTTAAATGAAAACATAATAGAAACATACTATTGGCATAATGATTGCTTACTGGTATATCAATAGCGTCACAGCATTCAATTGAAAAGACAAAACATGATAAAAAAGTTAATAAATTAAGTTCTTCAAATACTTACTAGAAGAAGGGAAATAGCAGAGTATTAGTCGACTACACTTGCACCAATGCCACCAAATCAAGATTCAATACGATGTTGAGTTGCAGCCTGGCTTTATTCCTCTCCTTCGATTTTCTTCCTTTAGTTGTAATATTCTAAGATACAGGACTCCCATGCTATGAAGTTATATTGATTGATGTATTACTGGTGCGATCATTGCAATATGCAAGTATACCAAGACATGGATAATATTGACTTTGCCTGTCGAAGGAGCTACTTGTTCTACTTCTAGAATGAACCTAACGTTCTTGATCTCTCCTTGAATCTCTTGAATGGGTAGAACCACCTTATCTCAATGTATGGTAAACTTGGTTGGAACTGTGCGATTAATTTCTTATGCTCTTTTTATAAAGATGTTCGTCGATGCAAATAGTGTGATTAATTATTTTTTGCATTTCTTATAAAGAATCCTTTCTTTCTCATCTATTTTCTTTCCATTGTACCCAATGACACCCTTCCTCTCATGATTCTCAAAATAAACAATAACTAAGATTACATCATAATGATTTAGGTCGCAAATAATCACCAAATTTGGGATTAATTAGGGATCTTGCCTAAGTAATGTGTAGACCACACAAATTTGTGCAATAATCGAGTGTAGCATAAGATTAACCTCAGTATGAACAATAACCGAGTTTATATTATAGTGATTTAGGGCACAAATCATTACCAAATTGGAGATTAATTAGGGGTCTAGCCTAAGTAATGTGTAGATCACATCAATTTGTGCAATAATTGAGTGTAGCACAATATTTAACCTCGATATGGACAGTAACCGAAGTTAAATCGTTGTAATTTAGGCCTAATGATGAAAAAAATGGCAAGATTACGGTGATTACCTTGTTAAGAGATGAACAAGGATTCTAAATTACCTAATAATCAAAGCAAACTGACTAATGAATGCTCACAGGAGGTAGCAAGCTGCAGCAAAGAATGGAGGAGAGGAGAGGAAGAAAGCAAAGAAAGAGGAGATTGGAGCAAAGGTATTATCTAATGTTGCCAAATATTGGCGATATTTGGGAAAAATTACATTTATGTTCTTCAGTTTCGGCAATATATCGTTGATACACATCGACAGAGGTGATATTTCGCCCGATACCCTGGAAAAAAGATATTCTGGTAATTTCAACACAGGTATTGTTGGCAATATTGATATATTAGCAACATGTCGCCAATATATTGTGACATCTCTTTGCTTGCTGCAAATACAGGATCTTAATTTGAGATGTGAAATTTTCTTTGAAGGGCCAAAATGCCTTTAAAGGTCAAAATTCTTGCATGGCTTTTGTGATGAGAAAGATTGATGACCAAGATTTGAAGACAGAGCTTTCCAAGTGGAAAATGTTGGATGTGTTCTTTGCAAGGAAGCTGATGAAGATTGCGCTCACCTTTTTTTTTCCTATCCTTTTGTAGCTGCGGTATGGGACAAAAACAATTTTGCAATAATAGATTCTTCCTTTGTCCATCATTTTGGAGGTCGGTCGTAGTAGGAAGGGTGAGACCTGGGCTAACATGTTTCAAATCAAAGCTTGAGAGCAAGACCATTTGCAGTCTTATGGGCTATATGTTTATGTTGAGTTATTTTTGTATGCCTTTTTTGTGTTATGTTACGTAAGGGGTATACTTGTAACTCTACCCTTTTCTTGCCTCTCTATATAAAGGCACCTAGGGTTTTCTAACAGAAGTTGTGGACATTTCAACCTAACATGGTATCAGAGCAGCGGTCCAAGACCAGGGTTCTGGTATTCCACCGGAAACTTAGCCTCCTCTCCTCTCCACCCAAACCCTATGGAGCCAACAGCCTCTCCTTGTCGCTGCTGGCCTCCTTCCTGTCGCTGCCAACTCCTTCAACCGGTATCAAGGCCTGCTACAATCGGTCAGGAGGGTCGCCGACCCCCTTGGCTGTGTGTTGCCCCGTCGTGGTGGTGATTTGATCACCTGGGGGAATTGATCTGTCGCTCCCTCATCGCTGTGACGGTGTAAGAGGCGTAGCACCACCCCCTGTTCGCCGCTAGTCACAACAGCACCGACGTCACCTCTCTGTGATCCACGATTGTCTGCTTCCACACCTCATGAGGAGCAGCGACTAGGAGGCGTCTCCACTCTTTTACTCAACCGTAGAGAGGTCCAGAAGAAGGAACAACCCCTTTGGGGTCTTATTTAGCCCCAAAGGTGATTGTTATGATCTGAAAACGTGTCTGTTCTTAGTTTTGTTGATGATTTCAGATCGGTATATGGTCTGATTTTCTACTACAGTATCTTCTCTTTGGTGTTTCCCACATGTTGGATGATATGGAAAACAAGAAGAGTAACCCGAGTGACTTAGGATGGAAGATATCTATTCCAAGCACATCCTCTTTCATGTAGGGAACTTCTATCAAGTTAGATGGAACCAACTTTCTCCTCTGGTCTACCTCGTTTTCCCGATTTGTGGGGTCACACCGAAAGAAATATATTCTGACGAAAGATGAACCAACTGCCAAGTCTGATGACTGGGAAGCAGACAATGATTAGGTGGTGACTTGCTTGTTGAACAGTATGAAGGAGCTAATTGTCAAACAAGTTATGTCATATATGTCTGTAGAAGATGTGAGACGTTCTTCATGAGATAATGAGATACACTCTCATAAAAGCAATATCAGCCGCCTCTACAGAATGATTGAGGAGTTACATTCCCTTCGTAAGGAAACTGTCCCTTGCCGAATATTATGGTTCTATGAAGAACCTTTAGGATGAGCAGTACACTTGTTAGTTGATCTCTACAGATGTCACTGTTATCGCAAAGTAACGTGAGGCCTTTCGCTTTGTTTAGTTGCTTACAGGTCTTGGTCCTGAGTTCAAGTCTGTTAAGGATCAGGTTATGACACTTGAAGAGATCCCTACACTTGCGTAGATTTCTACTCACCTATCTAGACTTGAGATCTCTGACCCTGTCTCAGTCCCTGATTCCTCAACCATGGTAGCTACTAGGCGTGGCAAGGGAACCTCAGGAGGCAAGAGGAGAGGACGTGGAGCGAGAACAGAAGGTCGTGGCAGAGGACGTGGTTTGTTCTATCTTCGTTGTCACAAAACAAATCACACTGTTGACAAGTGTTGAATAAAGCACGAGTTTTCTCAAGGCCATTAGGACAATCAAGTTACTTATGGTGGAGATGAGAATCTGCATTATCAGGAGGAAGAGCAAAGTAGTCCTCAGGTCACTATCTCTGAGGAGGAATATGATAGACTTGTTTCTACTTAGACTACTTCCATTGCAGGTGCTTCTGTGCTCAGAGGACAGGTATTGTTGTTAGTGCTAGAGGTGTTCGTAAGCCATCTTCGCTTGCAGACTCAGGTGCATCTTTCCACATAACAGGAGATATTACCCTTTTTACTTATCTTAGACCACTGATTACTCCAGTACATGTCAGGGTAGATGATGGTGCCTTGTCCCCCATAACAGTCTTGGGTGACATTTCTCTGTCCATTACGTTACATCTTTCTAATGTCATGCATGCGTCGAAATTTGCCTTGAATTTAATGTCTATTAGTCAGATAACTATGGCATTAAATTGCTGAGCTGTTTTTCATGACCATTTTTTCTTACTATAGGACCTCCTGACGATAAAGCGGATTGGTGAACTTGAGCAGGGCGGCCTCTACTATCTTGACCTTCCACCAGAGCATCGTTCCATAGCTACTGCCTCCTTCACTTCTGCTTTACAATGGCATTTGAGATTAGGACATCCTAGTGTGTCTGTCCTTCATCGTCAGTTTCTTGATATGTAGTTGCCAGATTCTTTTGCTTGTGATGCTTGTCAACTTGGCAAGCATCAGAGTTTCATTTTCTAGTAGTAATAAAAGAACTGTCTATTTTTTCTCTTGTTCATGCTAATTTGTGGGGCCTATGTCAAATCAGAAGATTTAAGGGTTTTTGATATTTTCTCATTCTTATGGATGATTGTACCCAAGTCTGTTGGGTCCTTATGATGAAAGGAAAATCCGAGACTCCTTAAAAATTTTGTGAATAAAATAAAGACTCAGCTTTTTACTACTATTCATATGTTTTGGACTGACAATGGGCTTGAGTTTGTGAACTCTAGTTTGACTCAATTTTTTTAGTCTCATGGTATTTTACATCAGACCTCATGTGTTTATGCATCCCAACAGAATGGGGTGGTTGAATGCAAGCTGAGACATCTTCTTGACACTGCCTGCACTATTATGTTTCAGATGCATGTTCCTACTACCTTCTGGTCTGATGCTATGCTTACGACTTCTTTTTTGATTAATCAGGTGTCATCTTCTGTGCTTTGTGGGAAAATTCCTTACTCTATTTCATTTCCTGATCAGGAGTTGTTTTCATTACCTTCTAAAGTGTTTGGATGTGTGTACTTTGTTCATTCATTTAAAGTAAGCTTGCTCCTAGATTTTGTGGGTTACTCTAGAACCCAAAAGGGATATAGATGTTTTGATCCTCTCTCACATCAGTTTTATGTAAGGATGTGACCTTTTTTGAGGATATTCCTATTACTCTGCTACATAACAGTCTCCCAGTGTGTCGCAAGATATTCCATTGCCTATGCCTACTGCTAGAGCACTAGGTCCCTTTGAGCCACCTTCACCTAATGATGTCTCTCCTATTGCCTATCCTAGACATCCTAAGGTGACTACTACATATGCTTTCCCTTAGCATTTTCAGCGTAGACCTACTACTCTACAGGCAGAGGAACCACTTCCTACCATTCCTACTCAGTCCTCTGTTGATACTGTTGATTCAGATGAAGCTCCAGATTCTACAGTACCTGATGTGGATCTTTCTATTACTCAGAGTAAGCCACAGCGATCTTGTGTTAAATATTTTATTTCTAATTATATGTCACTTGATCATTTACTTGTATCAAGGACGCTTCTATCTCTTGCAGTTGACAGCAGAAATATTTCCAGAAACCATGTTGAGGCATCTCAAGATCGTTCCTAGGCCGTGGCCATGGAGAAGGAGATGGCTGCTCTACAATCCAGGGATACTTGGGAACTTGTTGATCTACCCCTAGGTGTTGCTGTTGTGAGGCATAGGTGAGTGCTCACCCTAAAATGCTACCCAAATGGTATAATAGAAAGATACAAAGCACGCCTAGTTGCCAAAAGTTACACACAAACCTTTGGAGTGTGGATAGTATTCTCTGTGGCAGTCAACAGTGGATGGTCGGTTTCACAGGTTAATATTAAAAATGCTTTCCTCTATGGTGACTTAGAAGAGGAGGTCTACATGCAACAACCCCCTAGTCGTTGTTGAGGGGAAGTGTCAGAAAGTCTGTAGGTCGAAGGTGGCAATTTATGGCCTTAAGCAGAACCCCAGGGCCTGATTTGAAAGGCTTAGTAAAGTTGTGCAAGAGTTTAGCTTTACTAGATCTACTGCAGATCACTCTGTTTTTACAATGCATAGAGTTGTTGGATCTGTTATCATTATTGTGTATGTAGATGATAGACTACTCACGAGGAGTGATGAACAAGAGATAGAGGCTACAAAAGGTTCTTATATTCTCAGATCTGGGAATGATAAACTACTTTCTGGGCATTGAAGTACAACATGTTGATGGTAGCCTAGTATTGTCACAGCAGAACTATGTTCTGGACATGCTAAAAGAGGTAGGGATGAGGAGTTGCAAGTTTGCTAGCATTCCTATGGACTCCTCATTGCCACTTGCATATTCTAAGAGTCTTTTGCTTAAGGATGTTACCAGGTACCATACTATGGTAGGAAAGTTATATTTAACTGTCACATGGCCTAATATTTGCTCTGCTATGGGGAGACTGAGTCAGTTTATGCAGTCTCCTAAAAAAGTTCACTTAGATGGCATCTGTCAAGTGCTAAGATACCTCAAACAAGCTCCTGTGAAAGGGTTGTCTTTTATGAAGCATGGCAATTTCAATGTCTGGGGGTATTCATGTGCAGATTATGCAGGAGCACATGAAGACAAGTCTACCACTGATTACTATACCTATGTGGATGGCAACCTTGTCACATGGAGAAGCAAGAAATAGAATGTCATTTCTAAATCCAGTGTAGAATCAGAGTATAGGACTATGGCCCACACTACTTGCGAGCTCTTGTGGGTGAGATTTATATTATGTGACTTGGGAGTGTCTGTTTCCGGTCCCACTTCCATGTACTATGATAACAAGGCAACAGCATTTATTGCAAATGATCCTGATTTTTATGAAAGAACCAAGCACATAGAAGTAGATTGTCATTTTATCAGAGATGCTATTACCACTAGCAAGATCACTACACCTTACATTGCTACAGACGATCACGTTGCAGATGTCTTTACTAAAACACTCTCCAAGAAACATCTTGAGTTATGTACCAAACTGAGCATGCTTGATATCTATGTTCCAACTTGAAAGGGAGTGTTGGGTTATTTTTATATGCCTTTTTTGTGTTATGTTACGTGAGATGTATACTTGTAACTCTATCCTTTGGCTACCTCTGAATATAAAGGCACCTAGAGTTTTCTAATAGAAGTTATGGACATTTCAACCTAATAATTTGCAAAGGAATGGAGTTGTTTTTAAAGGGGAACACCCCAGTGTAGACGGAATGGTGTATGACATCCATGTAATGTTGAACTTATGGGTTTCATTCTTGTAATGAGGTGTTCTTTATATTTATTAATATAATCAAGGGATGGTTGCTATCCTCATCCGATTATCCTCTTTACACTTTCAAAAAAAAGTCACCCTGAGCACGTAGCAACAGTTTTCCCTGTGTAGTACACGGTTGGGGACTGGCAAAAGTCCCTACTGGACTGACACATACATCAACATTACTGAACTAGTTTCTAATAATCGAACTAGTATAATATTTGTGTACTACTGTTGCTACTTTTTGGTTTGGTGATAAGTCCCACCATGGGCCAGTCTTGAGGGAGGAACCCTCTTATGCTCAATCCTTTTGTTGCTCGGGGAAAAATTATATTATGCCTTGCATAGTTGATTAAGATGTTGATGCTAGCAGCTATTCGGTATAGTTTATCTTCTATACCATTTTCTCAAGCCTTGGAGTAGAACAAAATTCCATGTATTTATTACAACTCTTGCCTTATCACTTAAAAAAAATCAACAATCCAAGAGAATAACTAAATAAAATGATATCTGTTTAATAATAGTTTATCATCAAATTTTTATCTACAGTTATTCCATGCAAAAGAATATTCTCCAGCAAATTTTTGACGTGTATCTGAATGTAAATTCAGAAGGAGGAAGACTCCTGCCTTTTTATTTGCTTTCCTTGTCTAGCTCTTTTATCCTCTCCTCTCTTTTCTCAATTTCCTCTCTTTCTTCCTTGAGTTATCTTTTGTCGCCCCTTCTTCCTCTCTGTACTCTTCCCTCTTTTGGATATATGCATACACACATGCATTATGCATCTATGTATGTCTTGTAATTTTTGACATTAATTATCTTCAGTTAATCTTGGAACCACCGTTTAAATTTCAATTGTACATATCATTACACCACCTAAGTTGACAACTATCCAGCACTCTTTGTCCTCTTCATCCTCTTACCTTTCAGTCTCCGCCTTCATGGTGCTATTTATCTCCCTCTCATCACAGCTTACTATAATGCCTTCTTGTGCATTGGCTCTCTTGCCTTTTTTTTGGCCCCTTTCCAATACTCCTCCTCTCACAATGCATGGGACTGGGCTCCCATCTCCAATACAGGTGATTTTGCATCTGCGGTTTGGCTTGAGAGGGGGCGTTGAGGAGGCTAGATGTTTAGTTGTTTCGTATTTCGAGAGATTTCTTGGGATGGTGTGTTCAGAGTCCTCATGATTTATTTTGTGGAGTCTATTTTTTTTCTGGGTCCTGGCTGTGATATGCCAACCTATTTCTCTACATAATGAGGATTGGGTTTTTCCAGGGTCCTCGAATTCTAGTGCTTTATTCGTTTGTTGCAATTAAATTGTGAACTCTATTTGACATCTTGATTTTAGTTATTAGATAGACTATTTTCCTGACAAGCCAGCATTGTTTTTTCAGCATTACTGGTACCTTTAAAATCCTAGCTGTAGGTAATTTTATCGTTATTTTGTTGCAGATGCCTTCAACCATAGAAGAACTTGAGGCTGCTATTCAGGATACCATGATACAAGCAAACTCTATTCTTTTTGTCAATCAGAATATTCTGGAAGAATATGAAGCCCGTCAACGGAAGGTCAAATTTGGAATAATATAGTTCTTACCTTGGCTTCTCTGTGCCTTTTCTAATCTGTAATGTTATCCGGTGCAGATTGATGCACTGTCAGCAAGACTTGAGTCTGACAACAAGGAGTTAAATCGATGCCTATCTGAAATCACCAGTCTCAAGGCAAATAAGTTGAACTTTTTTATGAGTAGCTATGTATTTAGTGCTATCAAGTATGTTACATCTAGAGGATTTGTGCAGGACAAGTGGCTTCCAACATTAAGAAATCTGGTTGCTAAAATCAACGAAACTTTCAGTAGGAACTTTCAAGAGATGGCTGTTGCTGGCGAAGTCTCTTTAGGTATCTTGTAAATGTCCTCTTGCTTTAAGAGTTGACATTGCAGGTTTTTCAATCAAATTTGACAGTCTTTTGATAGTGTATATTTTTTCACTTTCCATCCAGATGAACATGAAATGGATTTTGACAAATACGGCATCCTTATCAAGGTGAAATTCAGGTAATGCAATGATGGGAATTTTAAAACTTAGCTAAACTTTACTGTTACATGATAGCATTGGACAATGTCAGGTAAATAAACATTTTGGTTTCCTTGAAGGACTATTTAAAGTTTTGAATAATTTACATAAATCTTCCTAAACTTACACCTAAATTTCTTTTTGGTCCCCAAACTTTGGATTGTGTTAATGACCTCCCTGATTTTCTGCCTGCATCAATGCAGTCTCCCTCTTCCATTATCCAATCTAATCTAGTTATCATGTGCTAAACTTTGCAGTATGGGTTTAGGTGAATACTTCAAATGTTAGTGAATGATTTCCTTTTTGAAGGAAAAATGTTAGTGAATGATAACATCAAAGGGATTAAAATTTAGACAATTAGAAAGATCACAGATGATACTGAGATGCTCTAAAGCTGAGAGCCCACATTGAAATGTGACTGTAAGTTTAGAGACTTTTATAAATTGATATGAATCCCATACAAAGCATTCTACCTCTGGTCAGGGTGGCATGCTTGGTCGAAATTGACTCTAAGAATTCAGGCAGAATCCCTTGGTTTAATTATCTTCCAGAGCAGCTACACGTTTAGTTTATGAATTTCAGATATTGCTTTCACAAGTCTTTCCAAAAACATTTGTTTGTGTGTGGGTGGGTGGGGTTTTTTTTTTTTTTTTTGCTGTGTGTGTGTTTAGGGGGGAAGGGAAACCCTAAATGAAGTGATGGTGATCATACATTCGAATGCATATGAATTTCATGATGTTGTTGTAGTTTTCCTTTTCATAAAAAGAAAGAACATGATTTTGAATGCTGAATGCTCTGGAAACATTTATTTACATGTTAAGGAGGAGAATGTAGCCAATGTACAAAAACAAAAAAAGCTATAAATCCTCATCAAGCAAAAGGGTATAATCCTAAATGTCTCCTTTAAATTGTTGTTTTTGGTCCATCTTGTTCCCTGTTTCTAACAATTGACTTGAATTTGTTAGTGTATTTTAGCTTATTTTGTTCCATCTTATTGTGAGGGCTATAATAGTCCTTATCCCTCAGAGACATGTACTTTTAGTCCTTTGATCCCTCTCTATATAAAGAGGCATAGGGTTTCTAATAAACTTGAACTCTTTCAACCAACTTGGTATCAGAGCATCAGTCTTAGACCGTGGCTCTAGGTATCCCACCCCTCAAGGTCTCCTAAACCCTAATACCCAAATCCCGTTCTCTCCCCTCCTTCCTTGGCGGCAGCAGTAGCACTCTCCGGCGGCCCTCGGGACGCACGCAGGTGCCCTAGCGGCTGGAGGTGGCGCCCCTGTGCCCTTGTTCAGCCTTGCAACAACGTTGAAGAGGCGCCAAGCCTCCTGAGCCATCGTGCAACCATACGCAGGAGCCCTAGCAACCGAAGGTGGCGCCGCTCCGATCCGATTCAGCCCTCGCGATGGGGTTGGGCGACGCAGAAGCTCTTGAACCATCAAGCGAAGCTCCGATGAGGCCCTAGTGGCTGGAGGCAATGGTGCTGTGGCTTGATTTATCCCTCGCGACGGGATTGTTGCGGCGTGGAACCTCCAACACCACCTAGCGGTGCTCCGACAAGGGTCAATAAACCCAGCGGCGATGCTCACGACCCCATACAGGTGCTGTTGTCGGCGCTGCAGGTCCTAGCGGTTGCGGCGGTGCTCTGTAGCAGGCTTTAACATCGCCATCCAGCCTCTGTCGGTGTCATGGCGGCTACCTGAGGCAGCGACCGACGGAGATCAAGCAGCGAACCACTAAGCAATCACCTGCTGCATCTGTGAGGGGCATATTGCCCTGATCTTGAGATTGCAGCCGATTCAGGTTGCTAGAAGGGGGGCTAGATCTATTCATGGTCTCCTTGGGTGTTCTCCTTGCACTCAAGTGAGGCTATCACCTGTCCAAGGAAGCCTCCTAGCAACTATGTAGATCTGAATTTACTGGATTTTCGGATTATTTGATGATCTCTTAGTCCTAGACACGTGAGTGAGGCTTCCAGATTGTGGAGATGGTTTCAGATGATCAGTTTGAGGTGTCTTCAGGTTCTATTTCGGACGTCGAGGTACTCAAGAACCCGTTCTTTGGTCCATCTATTAAGTTGGGCGAGATCAACTACCCGCGGTGGTCCCAGACCTTTCTTATGACCGTCAGGAGTCATAAAAAAGGCCATATACTTACCAATTTGGAGAATGAGAACAAGACTAGCACAAGTGCCAACTGGGATAGTGATAATGCCATGGTTTGTGCATGGTTGATGCAGACAGTTATTCCCAGAATAGGAGATGAGATCATGTATTATACTACAACGAAGGAGATGTGGGAGTCTTTGCGTGATACCTATTCACATGCCAAGAACTCCACACGTGTTTTTCAGGTCTTTTACGATCTCTTCTACCTACGTCAGGAGGGGCACACGCTATCACAATATTACTCTCTTATGAAGGGTATGCTAGAGAGGCACTACTCCTACCTGCCAGGGTGTGCCTGCGAATCCTGGAGGAGTTTAAGGAGACGGTTGGCTCTCTTTTCTTGGCTGGCCTTGGGCTTGAGTATGTTGCAGCTAGAGATCAAAGTCTTACTGCTCCCGAGCTTCCTACCCTGGAGGAAGTACATACCAAGCTCAGCAGAGTTACGGTGCGTTCCCCTATTGCTAATTCTACTGCTCAGTTGTCCGTGTTGGCTGCGATCCCTGGATGTGGCAGGGGTACTTATCCTGCACGTGGTCATGGACATGGAAGCTCTTCTAGTATGCGGAATAGAACCCCGTGTACTTACTATGTCAGGCTTGCTTACTCTGAGGCTGCATGTTGGCAGAAGCATGGTAAACCATCGGTGGCCAATCAGGCAGCTGAAGTCCCAGATTCAGCTTTTACTACCCCTGATGTTAGCTCCTTGAGTACTGAGATTGAAACTCTACGGCAGCAAATTACTCTTTTGACTCAGGCTTTCGCCTCTTAGATTCTTGACACTGCAACTATGGCTACGTCTTCAGAGGCTCGTGCAATTGGTATGTCATCCCTTCGTCTTCTGGTGAGTGGTTGATTGACTCTGGTGCATCCAAGTATTTATGTGGCGATAGAGGTTCTTTCTCCTAGCTTGCACCTGTTACACCTATCAGGATAGTACATGTGGCTGATGGAAGACACTCGCCACTTGTTGGCAAGGGAGATATGTCTTTATCTCCTACCTTGAGGCTTGCAGATGTTTACTATGTGCTTGATTTTCCATTGAGTTTATTATCTGTTAGCAGTATTACCAGAGATTTGAATTGCCGAGTTATTTTTGATGCGTCCTCTTGTGTCTTGCAGGATAAATTCACTGGAAAGACTATTGGTAGAGGACGTGAGGAACATGGGGTGTACCGTCTGAGCCGTACTACTTTTGCTACTTCTGCTACTTAGGATCTTGCTTCTGCTGGATCTCCTCTCTAGTGGCACCACCTCCTTGGCCATTTACCAAATCTTCGCCTCAGACGTGTTCTTCTGCATATCCCCTCTACTACTGCTCTCACCTGTGATGCCTGTTATCTTGGCAAGCACCACAGGACTAGTTTCTCTAGTTCTTCCTCTGTTTCATCTGTTGCCCCATTTGACCTGGTTCATATGGATGTGTGGGGTCCTAGTCAACTTAAGAACAAATATTATCTTATTTTAGTTGATTTTTCTCGTGTTACTTGGATGTTTCTCTTAAAGAATAAGTCTGATGTGGGGCAACTTGTTGAAAACTTTGTCAAGGAAATAAAAAATCAGCATTTGTGTTTGGTGAAGTGCTTTCTTCTGATAATGCCTTAAAGTTTTGTACTATGCGTTTGCGCACTTTTTTTCTAGTTGTGGCATTATTCATGAAACTACCTTCCCGTCTCTTTACTGGGGTGACGTTTTAACTGCATGTTTTTTGAGAAATTGGATGCCTAATGCTGCGTTACTTGAACGGATTCCTCTTCAGGTCATGTATCCTGATCACCCTCTATTTCACATCATCCCTCGGACTTTTGGTTACGTTGCCTTTGTCCATTTGTTGGGATTGGGTCGGGATAAACTTGCTCCGAGAGCAATTAAATGTATTTTTCTAGGGTATACCTGAACACAAAAGGGGTATCGTTTTGATCCTCTTACCTCTCGATATTGTGTTTCTATGGATGTTACCTTTCATGAGGTTGTACCTTTCTTTTCCACAACGGCTACTGAAATGTCTCTTGAGAGTGATATGGCACCTGTGCCATATCACCTATTTGCTTTGGGAGCTTCCATGAGATTCCTGTCCCTACTAGACCACCACTACCACATGCTGCGCATCCCTTTCCAAGCCTGACAGAGCTACTCCAGACATATATTCACCCCCATACTACCTATTAGGGACCCCCACCCTCGCCTTCACCATCGTCTTCTCAGGTGCGTCCTTTAGGCACTGATGTATCTTTGCCATGTGATGATCACAGGGATAGGACATGTGATGTGCTAGGCAATGATCTTGATATTCCGATAGCCATTCGGAAACAACCACGGACCTACACCACTTATTCTACGGCAGGGGCACTTGCTGCTGACAGTTTATCTCTTGGATTTGCTGGGTTTACACAAGCGTTAGCTACTATACAGATTCCATCCACTTACCGTAAGGCCATGCTTGATCCAAAATGGTGGGTAGCCATGGAGGACGAGATGGTCGCTCTTCGAAGTTGTAGGACTTGGGAGCTAACCCCACTTTCTGATGGTGCTGCAGTTGTTAGTTGCCGATAGGTATTTACTGTGACGTTTAATCCTGGTGGTAATGTTGTTCGGTACAAAGCCCGCTTCGTGGCAAAGGGGTTCACCCAGACTTATGGGGTTGACTTCTTTGACACCTTACCAGTTGCCAGACTTCCTACAGTTCGGGTCTTGATTGCAGTGGTAGTTCAGCTGGATTGACCCTTGTATCAATGAGATGCTAAGAATGTCTTCCTTTATGGTGATCTCCAAGAGGAAGTCTATATGCAGCAGTCACCTGTCTTTGAGAGACAGGGGGAGTGTGTATGCTAGTTAGGGAAGGTTATATATGGCCTAAAACAGAGTCCCAGAGCCTAATTTCAGAGGTTGTCACAAGTTGTTGAAGCAGCTGGATTCAGGAGATCGACAGCTGATTTTTCACTCTGTCAAAAGGACTCCACGAGCTACTGTGGTACTTGTTTATGTTGATTTGATTATCATAGGGGATGATGAGCAGGGCATTGCTGAGGTCAAGCACATCCTTGCATAACAGTTTGTTATGAAGGACTTGGGGGTCCTACGGTATTTCCTTGGATCCCAAGATGCTACTTTATGATAAGGATGCATAGGTGGTGGACAGTAGACAGTATAGATAGCTTATGGGCAAGCTATTGTATCTCACTATCACGAGGTCAAATATCTCTTTTGCAGTTGGGAGACTGAGTTAGTTTAGGGCCAAGCTAACACGTTAGCATTGGGATGCGGCATCGATGGTACTTAGATATGTCAAGAAGGCTCCTGGGAATGGTCTTTTCTTCTCCAAGGGGTCTTCTATAACATTGGTTGGATACTCAGATGTAGACTATGTTGGATGTCACGTAGATCGCAAATCCACTACTAGGTTCTGCACCTTCTTAGTAGGGAATTTGATCACATGGAGGAGCAAGAAACAGGGTACAATTGCGAGGTCTAGTGTCAGAGTCTGAGTACAGAGCTATGGCTCAGACGACTGTTGAGATGATGTGGATCAGATCCTTGCTTGTTGATCTACAGGTATAGTTTTCTAGTCTCATGGAGATGAGGTGTGATAATAGAGCAGCCACCTTCATTGCTAATAACCCAGTATTTCATGAGAGGATGAAGCATGTTGAGGTTGACTTTCACCATACCAGGGACATTATGTAGAAGGGATTGCCATACACCACTTCTATTGC
Organism: Thalassia testudinum; assembly: GCA_037157565.1. Classification (NCBI taxonomy): domain Eukaryota; kingdom Viridiplantae; phylum Streptophyta; class Magnoliopsida; order Alismatales; family Hydrocharitaceae; genus Thalassia; species Thalassia testudinum. Next base: position 126,296,703 of record JAZHRO010000013.1, read on the forward strand.
ATCTGAGGAGCAAACAGTAGATATTTTCATCAAACCTTTGGCCAGATCTTCATTTGATACTTATATGTCCAAGCCGAGCATGATAGATATCTATGCTCCAGCTTGAGGGGAAGTATTGGTGTATTTTAACTTATTTTGTTCCATCTTATTGTGAGGGCTATAATAGTCCTTGTCCCTCAGGGATATTCATGTACTTTTAACCTTTTGGTCCCTCTCTATATTAAGAGGCCTAGGATTTCTAATAAACTTGAACTCTTTCAACCAAATGAATTGACCTCTAAAGTGTTTCAGAGATTTCATTGTGGTCCCTAAGCAAGCAACACAGGTGCTTCCGACCTCGGCAAAATCAAAGAGTCTAGGGTATTTTCCTTGGTCCATGTGGACTTATAGGGTGTTGAGATGTGTGCAGTCCGGAGCGTAAGGGGAATTTTTCCACATGAGAAGCCCCAATAATGGCCCCAACAGAGGATAGCGATGGGAGCAGCAACTTGCTGCAGTTGCTCCCTGTTCCTTGTGGAACAGGGGAGCAAGAGGAAGAACCGCAGCCGATGGGCTGCTGCTGCCGCTCCTGTTGTTGGCCAAACAGAGAGACGAGAGGGGAGAAGATCTGCCGGTGGAAGAGAAAGAGAGAAGAGTCTTGGAATAGTTGGAAATATTATTATTGGACTTAAAAACTTACAAAAAGGAAAGTCTCTCTTTTATAGAGAGAACATATCCTTTAATTAGGAAACAAACTACAACCAATCAAATCTTTAAATAAAGCAAATACTCAATTCCTAAAACAATTTATTCTAAAAATAACAAACTTGACTCCCAAGGAGAAAACCTAAAATTGGTCCCTTTGGACCTCTGGCTGCCGGCCCTGTTGGACCCTCTGGATGCTGCCACGTGGCACTGCCACATGGCCTGCTGGCTGCCACGTGGCTGTCCACATGGTCCCTTTATTCCTAACATACGGGTTGTGCTGGATAAGAATCAAAGGCTCACCTCAATCTGTCTGCGTTCTACTATATATTGTTGTCGATTCTAGGTGTCTTGTGTTTCAACTAAACATCAGCAATGCCTTTTAATATGATGATCTACAAGAAGTCTATATGGAGCAATCATCAATCTTTGTAATTCATGTGGAGTTTTCTAAGGTATGTAGGGTAAACAAAACTATATATAGGTTGAAGCAAAGTCCTTAAGCACAGTTTAACAAATTGCACAGGGTTGTTCAATGGCATGGATTCGTTCCTCATCTGATAACTGTCTTTATTCTACATCGGCCTATGGGTTCAGTTGTTCTTATTATATATGTGGATGAGACTTTGTTGAGTAGGAGTGACCATAATGGAATCCTGTTGTGAGAACTTTCGTACATTCTCAGTTTGTTACCAAGGATATTAGGCCTTTTTTTTTTCTTGGCATTGAGGTGAGCCATATTGATGGAGGACTTGCTCTGATTCAAAGAAAGTGTCTCCTTGATCTACTTCATGAGCTGGGGATGATTGGGTGTAAACTTGTTGTAATAGCTCTAGATCTTCATATGCCTCTGGCCTTGATAGTCTGGAATTACAAGAGCTTACACCATATAGAACCATAGCAGGCAAATTACTTTATTTACAGACATCACTGCATCTGTTGTTGGAAGACTGAGTCACTTTATTCATCAACCTTGGGAGATGCATTGGACAAGTGTTTGCGGGATTCTTTGGTATTTGAGGAGCTTACTAGGCAGAGGACCCTATTTTGCTAACCATGGTCATCCTGATGTATGGAGTTACTCGGATGTAGATCATACATGAGGATAGATCCAGAACTAGTTCCTGTACACATGTGTATGTGGTAATGTCTTTATTTGGCATAGTAAGAAACAAAAATATGATACCTTGCTGTAGTATCCTAATACAAAGTTGTGGCCCATGATGCATGTGAAATATGTGTGGACTCTGGTATTCCTATAACACCTCAGGCTCCTATGTATCACAACAATAAAGTTTCTACCTTTATCACCACTAACAAGCATATTGAAGGGATTGTCACTTCACTAGAAGTGCAGTTGTGTCTAGAAAAATAATATTTGATTCATTAAACTATCAAATTCGGTTATGAGATGCATATCCAATCCATTTTGCTTGAATCAGTTTCTTTTCGAGTTTTTGTCCAAATGAAAGTTGAATAGTTTGATTCATTAACAGCTTTGGTATATAATGAACAAATAAAAATGGTATTAATCAAATCACACTTCTTTCATTATTTAATTCACTTCATAAAAAATAAAAGACCGATTCAAATGCTATGATGGGAAACTAGATTTTTTTTTCACGTATCAAAATCTTTATCAACTATTCTCATAAAAAACCCATATTTGTTACATAATCACAATTTAAATGTTATACGATGCCACTCCATCCCCACAAGGGCAGAGAGCCCATCGCTATCTCGACTATGCTATCGAAGGCTCTGGGGAAGTCGGAATAGGAGAGCACTCATCTTGGGGTGGGCTTACTACTTAGCTACTTTTAGCAATTATCTGCTCCGCACTTGGCTACCCAGCGTTATTGTGGGCACAATAACTGGTACACCAGAGGTGCATCCTTCCCAGTCCTCTCATACTAGAGAGAGGTCCTCTCAATGCTCTAACACCCATACCAGAGATGGACCGAACTATCTCACGACATTCTGAACCCAGCTTATGTACCACTTTAATGGGTGAACAGCTCAACCCTTGGAACAACCTACAAAAATATCAAAATGATCCTTTTCAAAAAAAAAACAAATCAAAATGCTCGGTAGATTATCTCATCAATAAAAATTCATGTGATATTAGAGTGTTTATGGATCTATCAATGGGTTCAATTCCTTAAAAACAAATGGGTGTAGGAACAAAGGAATAAAGTAGTTTGAAACGTCATTTTAGATCAAAGCATTTGCTTTTTATTTTTCTCCTTTTTTTTCGTGTTATGGAAGGACCGTAGCCTTGTCCCATATTAATCGTCTAGTCCTTGCCCTTTAGTATTGTTGGGAGTAAGAGAGGTCACGTGATAGTGCCACATGGCAATTGATTAGGAGGCCACTAGGGTTGTTGATCTTTGAGTCCTAGAATCCTTGGTTTTTTATCTTTTGCTTAGTTTGCAAGTTTGCTTCTTTGTTAAGTTGTTTAGAGGATTTAGTTTTATTTTGAGATTTGTTCTTCCTTATTTAGGAGATAGGATTAGTTTCTTGTTTTAGCGGATATGTTCTCTTCTATAAAAGAGAGCCTTCCTATTATAATTGCCTTTGACCTAGCAATAATATTTTCCACATTTCTCAAACTCCCCTCCTCTCGCTCTCAATATTGCCTGCCACGATCACCATCGGCCTCATCACTGTCGATCACCAACCACAGCAGCCGGTGGCTGCTACTCTTCCTCTCCTATTGGAACAGTCCCATGTGGACTATTTTTCCACACGCCAAGGTGCCTCCATACTTACGCCAAACTCCACATGGTATCAAAGCCTACGGTCTAGGCTCCTTAGTGTGCGTGTGTTCGTGACTACATGTGTGTTTTCCATCACCGACAAGTCTTCCTCAATAAATCTGGTGCCTTACGTAGAGAAGGAAGATCATAAAAGATGACGAATGCCATCGCTACGGTCACGGACACCATGTTGGCCTTGAGAGAAGGCAAGGTGATTGTTCCGAGAACAATCATCAAGTTGCAAGGCACCTCCAACTGTCTTGTAGGCTCACACTTTCAAGATATTCATCGAAGGTCGGGAGAAACTCAATATTCTCCTGAAGGAACCACCTGAGCAGAAGGATGACAAGAAGAAAAAGAAGTAAGAGGAGAATTACATCATAATGAATTGGTTGATGAATTTGGTAGATCCTTCCATCACCTCGAACATACTCTATAAAAACAACGCTACGAGATTTGGACGGCCTTTAAGAAAAAGTACGCCCAAAAATCTAACGCTCGTATTATTGGTTTTATACTCATATATGGATAGATAGTCAAGGAGATCTCTCCTTAACCAAATACTATGAGAAGATGGAGGCCTTATTCGAAGAGTTGAAGATCTTTGAGCCCCTTTGCTGTAATAAATAGGGGGAGACACGAGCGGTTTGGTAATCTGCTAAGTTTTTATGGGCGTTGCATCCTCGTTATCGAGCCACCCACGATCAAATTCCTGTATCTGATAGGAAGATGGATCTTGAGACCATCTTCTGCTGTCTCGAGAAGATGGAGATTCCAGAAAATGAAGTCATGCCCAAGGGCAACAACTCCACACTTGCGATCTCAAAGACAAGTGCGGGCGTGGCCGAGTCCCTAGTCGCATCTACCCCAAGTATCAGTATTTTGGACGTACAAACCATCTACAAGAGAGATGTTAGGATAAGTTCGGAAGGCCTCCACGTGAGGCTCCTAGCACCTCATGGATGGACTCCTTGACTCTCGAGAATCTCAAGAAAATACGGGTCATGATTCATGAAGAAAAGAAGACAACGGCGATCGTTGCAACGACTATTGAGGTTCCCACAAATACAATGATTTCGAAGGTCGAAAGTGGCTACACCATCGCTTCTTCCAAAGATAAGGTCAAGAGCACGACTCTCGAAAAAGAAGAGTGGTGGGGCATCTAACCTCACAAATTTGAAGACCAAGTCATTGTCCTCTCAACTAGGACAATCGATTTTTGAGTCCTAGAGTCTTAGGTTTTTGGTCTTTTGCTTAGTTTTCAAGTTTGCATATTTGTTAAGTTGTTTAGATGATTTTGTTTTATTTTGAGATTTGTTCTTCCTTATTTAGGAGATAAGATTAGTTTCTTATTTTAGAAGTTACGTTCTCTCTTTCATAAAAGTGAACCTTCCTATTGTAATTGCCTTTGAGTTAGCAATGATATTTTTGACATTTCTCAAACTCCTCACCTTTCTCTCTTAATATCGTCAGCCACCATCACCATCGACCTCATCACTGTCGGCCACCAGCCACAACAACTGGTGGCTGCTGCTCTTCCTCTCCCTGTTCCATCATGGAACAGTCCCATGTGGACTATTTGTTCACACACCAAGGTGCCCCCACGCCTCCACGCTTGTGCCAAACTCCACAAGTATCATCTGAGAGGTATGAGCTATTGATTTCTACTTTTCATGTGTACAATGCAATTTGTTGATAAATGAAAATAAGCAAAATAATAATTAACAAGAATATCAAGCATGACAAAAATAACGCTTGGGTTGACATGGAAACCCTACTCATGAAGAGTAAAAAGAACCACGGGAAAATTCCCATATAGGGTGAGTATTTGTATTACTTTTCTCAAAGAATAGGTGAGGAGTACAATGCCTATTTATAGGTCATCACACACTTCAACTCTTCACATTACACAATGTGGGACTTAATCCCAACTATACATTCTCTCAACACTTCCCCTCAAGTTAGAGCATCGAATACTCAGCTTGTACACAGAAATTCTCATTCTACAGTAGAACACAACACTCTCAATTGGCGCAACTGGTTCATGGCTCTCCTCCGGCAAATGGCATCAGCTGCATCCTCGTTCTTGCTTGTAGGAAAATGTGCTTTGTTGGACAAACTACTATAGCTAGCTTTGGCATGGGCCTCTCCTCTGGGGACCTCGACAAGTGCTAGTGCCTTCCCATTAGAGATCTTGGACGTGGGCCTCTCCTCTAGAGCCCTCGAAATTGGGACTCTCCTACATGGAAACTTGAAATCGATTTCTCTTTTGGAGATCAAGATAGTGGTCCTCTCATCTAGGAACCAACAACAAAGAAAGAGTTTCTCATGTGGAGGCCTTAAACAATGAACTCTCATATGGGATCACAACAATAGACTCTTACACTCCCCCTTTCTCCCATACTCATATGAGAGAAGAAATAAACATGGAGAAGATAGAAAAGAATAAGACTAGATAAGAGCTTCTTCCCCTTTTCTCTTAAAATTCATTATTTTTTATTATTTTCTTTCTTTTTTCTATTTTTTTCTCTTCCCATTCTTTCATAAACTTCAACCTTTTTTTTGTTTGTTTTTATTATTCCTCTACGCAATTTTTTTGGCATACATATAAAAAAGAAAAGATTAAATAAGGACACAAAAATAAAACAAAAGGGACCCTACTGTTTAGGGTTTGCATAGAACCTACCGCTACTGCTTTCAGCTCCTTCTCAAGCCTCTTTGCCACCAAGTTTGGCCACATCAACTCCTTTGGTTGATGTCCACACATGCCACCTTCATCAGACCAGCATTGCCCCTTCAAGATCATCTGCTACTCTCATCACCGGCTCCTCATCGCAATCTTCGAGGTCATCTCATTTGCAGTGCGCTGCATTGCCACAGGCCTCAATCTTCGTTCGTGCCTTGTGCAAAATCCTCACCTCATCTTGCGATCGCCATCAATGCTTGCTCCACCTCACACACATGTCATGATCTCACCCCAACCATCATCTCTACCTCACACTTCTCGAGTGATGATGGTGGCAACACGTGCATTGCTACGCATGCCTTGTGCTCTTCGTGTCGCTACATGGGATGCAGTAGTGCTACCGTACCTCCTTCCTTGATGGCTACTCCCTCTTCACATTCAGCCTTGCCATCACAAGGCTTCCATCAATGTACACACTCCTTCAGCTGCTGTTGCGTGATGCCCTTGTTGGCATCTCCTGCAAGAACACGAATAAAGATATGACAATAAAATAATAATAATAATAACAAAAGAACCCAAAATCGACTTTCTCTAATACAAAGTTGATAAATGAAAATAAACAACATAATAATCAACAAGAATATCAAGCGTGACAAAAATAACACTTGAATTTACGTGGAAACCCTACTTCCAAAGAGCTAGGGGAAAACCACGAGAAAAGGCCCCTATAAGGCGAGTATCTATATTACTCTTCTTAAAGAATAAGTGGAGAGTACAATGGCTATTTATAGGCCACCACGTACTTCAACTCTTCATACTACACAATGTGAGACTAAATCCCAACTACATATTCTCTTAACATCATGCTATTGCCATAAACTGGAATATGAGCTGTTAGAAAAAATGTCATTAAACCGAACACAAGAATACCAATTTTAGTGCCTACTAGCCAAAGAGGAATCCTTTTAGTAGCATCAGACATTACTTTGCTTTTTTCCACATTTCATAAAGTGGTCATGGAAGAGACCAAAAAAAATGATAGTTATAAGGATGGATTAAGTTTGTCAAAAACTGCATTGCTTATATTGATCGTAGTCCACGAACAGCCAATCATTGCACTGTCAAAAATAATAGACAGGTTTGATCTATGATTATGTGGACATTTAGTAGTTGAGACAGAGATGGGGCAGATGCAAAAATTAGAACAGATTGTATTCCAAAGAAAATGTCTAGATATCTAGGGACAGTTTTCAATAAGATGAGAAATTTATGCACATGATATATATAGAATTGGTGTATGTTGGTTGGAGTGCTTGTGAGCCTCTAGTATTTCATATGAGAAGATTCTTCTGAAGGAAGGAAAGGACTGTAGAGTAGCTGAGAGACTTGCCATGCTATATAGATCTAAGTGCTGAGCTATTAACTATTGACATGTGTAGCGGATGTCTTTAGTGGAAATGACGTTCAGATGAATGTCTGACTATACAAGGGAGAATTGGATTGCAGTAAGATTATCAAGGATTGGGGTGACACCAACACAGGATAAAAAGAAAGAGATGTTTAAATCAGTTCGGACAACCTTTTCCAAAAAAAAGTAAAGAAAAGAAACAAAAAAATCAGTTAGGACATCTGCAAGAAGGTTAATTGATGCCTCAATCATAGATGCAAGTAGTTGGTTGTTGAGCCTTCCAAGAGCGGGGAGGACTAGAAAAATGTTGGAAGCAAAATGAGTAGAGATGATCTTGATTTAATATGTTACAATACTAAATGAGGGGAATTCATGGTTCTGTGACATTGTCTTTTGTATGAATCATTTTCTTCTTCCTCTTTCAAGAGGCATAAAACTAATTAGTGAATCTGAAAAGCGTGACTATTGCAGTCGTCAGAAACTCTCTTTTATGTACTGCTTGAAAGTTGCATATAAAGAGATCTTTGTTAAGAGGTTCTTACCATTCTTGGCTTTAAGTTAATATCTTTTTTGAGAGATTCTATATTTTTGCTTTTACATTAGGATTAACCTGATATGGAATAATTGTTGTCATGTCAGTTCTTTTTCTGTTCAATAACTGCTCCTTCTCAATCTAAACAGGCAAGCTGGCCAACTTCAGGTCTTGAGTGCTCATCATCAATCTGGAGGGGTAATCATGAAAAACCTCAATGATGGTACTACTACTTGTGCCCTCCCTTGTTTTGATAACATTCCCTTTGATGCAGGAGCGCTCTGTTTCAACTATTCTTTATCTTGTTTCTTTGCAAGACCTCACTAATTGTCCTTTTAGAGTGGTTGATGAAATCAATCAAGGTGATTGCTCATCCTCTTTTACCTTAATTCTTGGTGATGTGAGCTTAGCAATTATTGTCTTGAAATACCCCGCAGGTATGGATCTCATCAACGAAAGGAAGATGTTTCAACAACTTGTGCGGGCAGCCAGCCAACATAGTACTCCACAGTAAGCCACAACATGCTGACATCTTTTTTCTTTTAGTTGGTCCTTGAAAAATGCAGGCAACTTGTGATACGAAATCTGAAATTGTCTCAAGTTGTAATGCAAACCTTGGATCATTAAACGTAAGTTGCCAGCAAATCCTTGAAAGCATGGATGGTATCCAGATAAAAAAAAAGAGGCTGTCCAGTCCTAAGCATTAGGTTTCTTTTTCTTTTCTTTTTTTTAATCTTACTTGAAAATCCCTGAAGACTTCAAAATGACTTCGAACTTGTCGTGAAGCTCAAGTTTGCCATCCTAATGATTTTGCAGGTGCTTTCTACTGACGCCAAAGCTTCTGGACAACCTTGAATACAGTGATGCATGCAGTATTCTTAACATCATGAATGGTCCATGGATCAAAGGTGCCTCTGATGGTAATCCTTTTAGCTTTAGTACATACATACATGCATACAATTCTTTTCACTAAAGTGGGGAAAGATTGCCCATCTAATCAACAGCTTCCATTTGTGTACTTCATAATGCACAACAATGATGATCGTTTCTGTCAATCATGGACCAAAGGTTATAGTACTTGCCTCAGCAGACTCTTTGTATTTGAAAGGAAATGGAGAGGAATTACTTGATGAAACTTACAGTCTTATACTTCTGGAGGTGGAGGTTTTTCCTTACAAGGGACGGAAGGATACCACACTTACTCAAAATCGGGGATGGGGCATTTGTTGGGTAATTCAGAAGCAAGCATAGGAGCAACGTTGACTAGAGCAAAAGTTAGTATCGTTGCTTGTCATTGATGCAGTGGCCTTTTTCTTGTCTTTATTTCAGAAGACACTAGTTTCCCCATCTTGCCTCTGCTCAACCATTATGGGGTGTGCATGTGGGAGATTGGGCACAGGTCCCAATCCTACTCTCTTGGTCCTTTGTGGCTGAGGGGGAAGAAAGGAGTGTGAAAATCATTTCATTCAAGTGGCAAGTGGCTCCCTTCACAGGGGTGCATGTTGTGTGAGCCTTGCATTACCTAGAGCTCCAGAGTGTAGTTTGTATGCATCTCAACGTATCCCTAAAAGATAGTACAACATGGAAAATTCAGGAGACTTTGAAGTGGTATATAAGAGTGGAGACATACTACTAGTTAACATAGGTTTAAGCATTTTAAGTTGGTTAGTGCCAAGCTCATCGAGTTCCATGGTTCAACGATGTAAATTAGGTAGCAGTGTGCAATGTTTTGAATACCCACGACATGCTGGTGAAATGGCATTTTTTTCTGATGTGAGGTCATATCGACATACATGTAATGTCAAAATGCAAGAGTGTCATCGATATTTTGCCACATATCAAAATAATATGTTGATATCAGTGAAATGGATGATACTAGGTACGATTCTTAGGCCATTACCATATTTTAAGGTTGACATAGGTAACTCAGTAACCTATTTTTGTCTATTACTATTGTCAAATGCTTGTTGGAGTGATAAGAACTCTTGCAAGTATTTTCTCTTTCTAATGTTAGATCTAAAGGTATTTTAGATTCTCCAAAGTTAAATATTATTTGGTTCTTATTCTCTAAAGCTAGATTGAAGTTATAATCATTAGATCATGTTGTGGGTTTTTAATGACTACATTTGCAAATCTATGAGTTTATGGTAACTTAACTAGTTCTATGATTATTTGATCTACATATTTTATAGAGGTAAATTATTAGATCATAGGATTCGGTATTTAAATATTTTTTTGACATGATTAATATTTAAGTATGTGAAGAGAAAAATAATGCATTGCCTTCAAAAAAAAATCATAGCCTCTTTTTTATATTAGAGAGGTTCGGGTAGATTATAGTCACCCAAGAAAGAGCAAAAATGACACGTATGTCCTTTAGTCTCAACACTCCTTCAAGTTAGGGCATAGATATCAACAAGGTCCAACTTGTTGCATAGAAAATCAAAATACTGTTGGCGCTAAAGCACCACGATCATTTGTTTTGATGATAACAAAACACGTGTTATTTAACATTTGCAATTTGAGTCATAGATTTCAGGTCAATTGCAAATGTGGACGTGTTTAGACGGAGTTCGAGCTCGCATCCAGGACGGATTGGAGGAGCTTGACGGAAAACAGAGGAGGTTCGCGTGGAGCGAAAGATTGAAGATGGAAGGAAATGAAGAATATGATAGATTTCCTTCTTTTGTACTTGTTGTATTTTTCGTTTCTTTTGTTGCTCTTTATTTCCTTAGATATTTCATGTTAAAGAGCCTCAAAGTACCCTAACAATAGTCCTAGGAACACCGGCACAACCCTAGGATACTTAGGTTTTCTGTAGAATACTTAGAAAACCAATATAGGGTTCAACAGCACTTCCAGACGTCTAATTCCCAAATCAGACGTCTGATAAAGTATTGTAAGACGTCTGACTGTTGTTTCAGACGTCTGATAACTGGTAGGCTGGACATAGCTAGTTCTGTCTGATGAAATCAGACGTCCAGATCTTAGTTCAGACGTCTTAGAAGACGTCTGATGACTTTGCCAGACGTCCAATTAGTGGACCATTGGCTGGCTTAGCAAACAGTCAAGAATATGACCGTTAGAGCCTTATCAGACGTCCTTAGGCCTTTCCAGACGTCTGATAAATGACCGTTTTACCTCGGCTGACCCAAAATCTCTTCTCAGTGATTTTCTAGCCGTTGCAACGTTTGGAAATCAATTCCCACAGTAAAAGTAGGTTTCCAGACGTCCAGACTTAGTGCCAGACGTCCTGTATGTCGTCTGATGGACTTGAACAAAAACCCTGTTTAGATCTGATTCAAGTCACGGAGAGACCCGCCCAAAATCAGATGTCTGACCTTGTAATCAGACGTCTTAAAGTGAAGTTCCAGACGTCTGATAAGCCTGTCAGAACAATGATTGTTCCTGATTTCGGGCTGATTCTCTTGGGCTTTGCACCCAACGGCTATAGAACCTTTCCTAAGCCTTCCAAAGTTTTCCTAAGGCCTCTATAAATAGAGGGGAGCCTTTGACACACCAATACACAAGAAAAGCACTTAGACACACAAGAAACACTTTGCAATACACTAAGATCAAGTATTTCCACTCTCTTGTGTCCAAGAAGCTTTTGCTCTCTAAGCTCAAGTTCTACATCTTGAGAGCATCATTCCCTTCGCGCACCCGCTCTCCCGCCGTTGTCTACGAGAGCGACATTGCGCCGTTGCGTGGCTCACGCACCCGCGTCATCGTCGACGCACTCCTTGCAAAGGGGAGTTTCCTAAATCCTATAGAAACTTAGGTTTATTACTTTGTTGGCTCTATAGGTTTGTTGTTTTATTTTACCTTTGTAATTTGGTTGGGTATTCGTTTTGCGAATTCCCGTCTCCTTCGTGGGACAAAATCCTTCTCGTGGAGAGAAGGGGTTGAGGAACGCTACCCTCGTACTTGTAGCGTGGTTGTACTGAGGTTGAGTCACCCTCGTTTTAAAGTGATTCGGTTAGTGGATTTGATCAACTAGGTTGATTGGAAAATCCTAACTCGAGAGGGTTAGGTGGTAGTTTTCACCCGGTTTGGGTTTCCACCTAAAAATTCTTTGTGTACTTTGTGTGTTTGTTTATTCTGTGATATTGTTTATTTTCGCATTTTATTACGTCACCCCTCCTCGTAGGGAAGAACCTTCAAACACTTCTTCAGAGCCATGGTGAATAAATCTACTAGCTGAAGCTCAAAGGAGACATAGGGAGTGCTAATTTTTCCTGCAATGATCGTATTGCGAATAAAATGGCAGTCTACCTCAATATACTTGATTCTTTCATGAAAAACAGGATTCAAGGTAATATTTGTGGTGGACTTGTTGTCGCATGGGAGTAGAACGGGCATGGTGGCCTGAATGCATAAATCATGTAGAAAAGTGGCAACCCACATAATCTCACAAGCAACCAGGGCCATTGCCTAATACCCAGCCTTTGTATTGGAACGAGTAACAACGTTCTACCTCTTACTACTCCACGAGACAAGATTCCCGCCAAGATAGACTGCAAAACCTGAGGTAGAACATTGGTCATCTACAGACCTAGAGTAATTTGCATCAGAGTAGGCTAAAATGTCTAGACTACCACCGTCTCTGTAATATAGTCCTTTGCCTAGTGACCCTTTGAGGTATTTAATAATAAGGCATACCTCATACTAGTGGTTGTATCGTGATGCTTGCATATGCTAGCAGGCTCTGCTCAATGCAAAACTAATATCAAGCCTCGTAATGATAAGGTATAGTAAACGTCCCACTATGTTGCAGTATTGAGCAATATCTTCAGAGGGTGGATCATCCTCATCAAAAAAGGCGTGGATAGAGGCTCAACAAGTATAGCAAAAGGCTTAGTCCAAAGTAAACCAACCTCCTCAAGAATTTGCAATGTATATTGCCTCTGTGACAGGGAAAGACACGATCCTTGTCGTACAGCCTCAATCCCCAGAAAATATCTAAGATCACCCAAGTCCTTGGTGACAAATGTTTACTGTAAGGACTTGGTCTAAGCAATCTCATCCTTATCATCATTAGTAAGGATCATGTCATCTACATAAACAACTAAAATAATAAGAGTACAATCACCATATCTAGTCTTCTTGATGAAGACAAAATGGTCCAAAGTAGATTGCTAGAACCCAATCTCCTCAACCTCGGAACTAAGCCTCTCAAACCAGGCACGAGGACTTTGCTTCAGGCCATATATGGCCTTCCTCAGATGACAAACAAGCTCCCCCTTACTGCTACAACTTGGTGACTGTCTCACATACATCTCATTAGATAAATCACCGTATAAGAAAGCCTTTTTAATATCAAGCTGAAATAAAGATCATCCTCTGACAACAGCTACAGATAGAAGGATCTTAAGTGATACGGGCTACAGGAGAAAATGTCTCGAGATAGTCTATCCCGTAGGCCTAAGTGAAGCCTTTGGCTACCAGCTTGGCCTTATTCCTGTCAACTGTCCCATCTGCTCTGTACTTGATGGTGTAAATCCATCTACTGTCCACCACTATAGCATTTGGAGGACATGGCACAAGATCCTATGTCTTTTGTGACTGCATTGCCTGCATCTCCTCATCCATTGTTGCATGCCACTTAGAGTACTAAGAGGCCTGAGTAAAATCTCTGGGGACAACGGCAGTAGTAATGGTACAGGCAAACTAGCAAACACTATCCTCAAGATGGGTAACTCCTGTATACTGTGAGATACGATGAAGAGTACATGCTCTGCTAGATCTCCTCGGGATTGGCTGCTCCTCTGTATCTGAGCTGCTCTCATCTGTCAGTATAAGACATGGCACTATATCTAACAAAGTATATGATCTTCTGTGATAAATCTGTCTCCTCCAAGATAGGCTAAATAAAAGTTCCTTCTTATGAGAAATAGGGGACTTTCTCAAAGAAGGTAACATCTGCAGTAATAATATATCTTCTGCAAGTCAGGTCACAACACATATATCCCTTTTGTATCCTGGAATACCCAAGAAAACTGCATTTGATGGTCCGAGGAGAAAACTTATCATGATTGCCATGTGCCTGAACAAAGAAAGTGCACCCAAAGACCCTTAGTGGAAGGGCAAATGACCTATCATAATATGGATGGATTACCTGGAAAGTAATCTACCCCTGAAGAACAGACAAAGGCGCCTGATTAATCAGATAAACTATAGCATGGCATCCCCTCAGAATTGCTTAGGAATCTTCATATAGATCAAGGGCCTAGCAATATCGAAGAGATGTCGAAGCTTGTGCTTAAGCGCGCCATTCTGTTGAGACATGCGCACAGGAAGTTTGGTGAATAATGCCTCTAGAGGAGAAGAGACTCTAGACATCTTGCTGCATAAACTTTAAGGCATTATCATTACGAAACACTCTAACTACACTATAGTACTGAGTCTGAACCTCTGACAAGAACTACTGAATAATTTGAGGGATCTCTGAGTGTGCTTTCGTCAAGAAGATCCAAGTAAGATGAGTGTGATCATCCACAATGAAATATAATATCGATGCCCTCCCGGGGTAGGAACTCTAAAAGATCCCCAAACATCACAATGTACTAAAGAAAAGGGAATATCACTCACCTCATCAACACTCCGTGGGTAGGTGATCCTATGATGCTTTTCAAGCTAACAGTCCTTGCACTACAAAGTCAAAGAATCTAGCAGTCCTAGATACATATATCTCATCTTCTTAAGTGAATGGTGTCCAAGTCTTCTGTGTCACAACCAAGGATCAAAGGCTATGGACACGGCTTCAGCAAATAGAATAGGTGTATCCAAGTAATAGAGACCATCTCGCACTATACCCCCACCTAAAATCTTTCCCGTCTGTCGATTTTGAAAATAGCATTGATCCTCATCGAATGGCACACAGCATCCAAGGTCCCTACAGATATAACTCACAAACAACTGATTCATCAGAAATTTTGGAGCACAATGAACTTTGATTATCATCTTCCAGGAAGTATGCACACTCCCAACAGCTATGATCGAAGATGTGGTCCCATTGGCCACTCTAATATCTCTAATCCTACATGGGTGAATGAGATTCTCCAATCTCTTATCTCCTGTGAGGTGTATGGAAGCGCCAGAGTCAATAACCCAAACTCCTCTGACCCCCATCTTCTTCTTTGAACTTTCTTGGATTATATACGCATGCCTCTGTTGGTCTGAAATAGACCCTACAAATAGTCCAATCCCACCTGTTCTGCACGAGAGAAGACTCATCATGCTTGGGAGAAGGGACTTGATCAACTGTAGTTTGAGAAGGCTCATCACCATGCACGAGGTGTGAGAGAAAACTCATTACGCTAAGAACACCCCTAACAGGGGTTACCACGCACCCATCGGCTGGTTGGGCCACCAGCAAGCCAACAGCAACACTGCTGGACCTGCCAACAACGGCAGCGGCAACCCTTGCAGGTGTTGCAGTGTGGGCAACGGCGGCGGAAGAGGTTGCAATGGGGGCTACGGTGTTGGGAACTTTTCCCATGTTGCTATTGCTACTATGATCTTGCCTCTTTTCTTTCATGGAATCACCTTTTCGTTGGTGATTCAAACATCTTTTGGGTGGGTATTTGATGGGATATCGGAGTATCGGCCTAGAACCACTGCTCTGATACCATGTGAAAAGAAAAATGATGCATTGCCTTCAAAGAAAACCCTAGCCTCTCTTTTATATTAGAGAGGTTTGGGTAAATTACATGGCACCCAAGAAAGAGTAAAAATGACACGTTTTTTAGTCTTAACAAAGTGTTTATTAAGTTTTTCTAACACAATCATATGAATTTAATATATTCTTAATCATTCTAAAAGCATGATCAAGATGTCTGCATGTCAACTAAATTGGAGGTTTTGAGCGGAGAACCATATCAACATAGAAGGGATATTAAACTATAGGAGTGTTGGCAGTATGCTACTACTTGCTAGTTGATGCTCTACTTCTGCATGTAGGTGTAGCTACTGTCTATTGCTACAGTGGCCTAAGTGGTGGATTCGGTTACTTAGATGGTGGTAACATTGTGGCTTGTGCCTCGTAGGGAAGAGGGAGGATAGGTGGCAGGTCTCTATTAGGTCACGCAGAGGATAGGGGTTACGGTTCAAGTTGTAGGGTCTATTGGTGGTGAAGGGGGTGGGTTTAAGTGGGGAAGGGGATGAGATGAGGAGCAGAGAGGAAAAAAGACAAAGAGGTGTTATTTTTGTCGACATGCCTTGGGCATGTCTTCGGTGTGTCTATGAAATGAACTATCTCCGTGACATCAAAATCATTGAAATATAAGTGTTTTCACGGTATGCTTTCAGCATGCCTCCAAATTGTACACTTGAAAATTCATTGACACGACGTTGAAATCAATATTTTGGACCTTGGCAGTGTTGTGACAAGCTTAGTGTGAAACTTGGGGCATCTCACAGATTCTATCCTCCCACTTTTCACTGCACTTCTGACCATCAAATGTTGGGACCCAGGGTTTCTGAGTCATCCACTATTGCTAGCATTTCTTTGCTTAGATGAATTTTGAAAGAGTTCAATTTCCGTTTGGCAATCTGTAATAAAGTTATCCATGAGAAAAATATTCCTTTTTTATTCAATTACTACCACCGATCCTGTCTCTTTAAAATCTGAGTTCTAGTTGTCTCCTTGTGTTTCAGTGTGGAAGAGTGGCAAGTGTTGGCGAGCCATCATGGGCTTAGAAACAAAAGGTTAGAACTTCCCTCCAGCCAATAGGTAAAATATTTTTTGGCTCTTGAAATTATTAATTAAAGGGAATGCGTTTGTCTAGTTTGTCATTCACGGAAGCTTTTTGTTAATGTACTATTGTAAAATTCGGTTACCTGCAGTGGCGATTTGTATTTAAAAATAGTTGTGCATATCAGCGTTTAAGTTGTGGGCTTTTTTTTGTCTGTACAGTTATTTTCTACAATTTGAGTCAACATACAGTGTCAGATTAAGAAATTGTAAGTTTGTAACTATTCGCATTCCTAATCAGGGGGCTCTGGACGTTGGGCACGTTGTGTAGTTTTGTAATTTTGCGTGATGGAAGAAGCTCGTTAGTCCGGGCATATGTTAATATTTTACATAAAAAGTTGAGCGATTGTCTTGGGCGTGCATGCTTTATCGAAATGAACTAGTTGTACCTTTTATTTGGCTTTGTTCGGAAGATGTAGGTACTAGAAAAAATCTCTCAACAAAAAGTTGCTTCAGAAGTAAGGAAATATAGATGTACACATTGAGGATGAGGATGAAGATTATCGTGTATTATAAGATGGTTTCTTCTCATAATGTGTTGACTGATTCTTTGTATGCGGGCGCATTGGTTATATCTGACACATGAAGTGCCATAGACGATCAAGATGTTCATTTGACAAAGTGATTACATGACAGTCATATCCATTTATAGGCTTGGAAATATGCATAATAACTTTAGTCATTGCCTTGAATCAAACAAGCCTGGCCACTGTTTGTAAATCAATTTTAAAGGTGGGATTATATACAAATAGGTCTTTAAGTGCAGCTGGGTGCCACGTGATGTGATTTTGAACATTGTATCAGGTCAGCCCCAAGGTGCCAAGGCCCAGCTTTTCGGAGTAATGATAAAAAATTAGGCCTTGTTCTAAACTTTTTGGAGGTGGTATTTTGATTAGGTCTGACTTCGAACTATTTCTTTTGTATGGAATCCAAGAGGTTTCTGACATGAGGTTTTTTCTTGCCATCCTGTATCTGGACTGGTATCCCAACAAAATGGTGAAACCAAGCTCGAAATTGTGCCTCTAAACCCTGGCTCGCATTGTTTACTTTGAAGAATATAGATCACAGCTCAAATTTAGGGCCGGTCTACTCGATGGATTATGGGACGAGCTCTAGCTTCAATTCGGGACAATTGTAGTCCCTCTTACCCGATAAACAACGTGTCAAGAACAAATGGGCCAATTCTCCGGATCCTGGCAGCACAACTCGATCAAAACCCATCTCCTTCACCGAATGTGTATACATGTCCAAGCTCTGATTTCCCCTTCTCCACGGTATCCCATTTGCATACCATTTTCCTTTTACAATGCGAACACCTGTGCCCACAAATAGTGACGTCCACATGCCCTCGTTCCCAATCTCCTTCCTAAGTTTGATCACCTCTCCCACATATGTTGAAACAAAATAAGGGAATCAAGTTTTCCACGTAAAGGTCAGCTTGGACCTCAATGTCGGTGTGGTCCTAGCTTTGGAAATGAGAGATTGGTCCCTGAAGCTTCTCCGAACTTTGTTTCCCGAACTTATGAGATAAATATGTCAATATCGTCTCATGTACTCATCTAGGGATAAAATTCAATCGGATGTGCACGCTTCCATAGACATCTATGGTCCCAATACCAAATACTGATGTTGATGTGGATATTGATTGATATCAGTATGCATAGCTGCATTGGAAAATGATCAAATATGGGTTCAGTTTGGAAATGGTCCAATACTCAACTCGGAAGTTTAACCATCATTGCGGTGCATTTTGGCGTCTACAACTCCAAAAAGAAAGTCCATAGTCCGTGAAACAAAATGCATAAAGGAAGACAAATATGCAAAAAACAGGCGTGGACACCGTTATCCCAGAAAAAATACCCACATGAAGAAAATCCCCATGCATTACATGCTTAACAAGAGTCCTTTCAAAGAGACGATGTCTAATGCATTGGAAGGGATAATTTGCTACCGATCTCTACGCTGATGCTTAAACAAGAATATCCTTACTTTCCTTGGAACAAGGAATAGGCGGTATCATTGAATTGAGATGCATATCATGCAAAACTATTTGGTCTTAATAATGAGCTGTGAAGATTAAGATTTTTAGTCCAATGTGATAAGTCCGTGGTGAAGGCCCTTGTTACTGAGCTTTGGAGTATTTTTTATTAAGATAATAGGAAGTGACTTAAACGATCTTCCTCCCTGTTGTAAGACAACTTCTGCTTTTCCCAATTAAATCACCTTTAGGGATTCAAAAGAACTTTAAACGATTGTTATTTCATGCTACAACGACATGATTTTATCCCTTAATGAATTTTTTGGTCACTACTGTTACGATGGAGCGGTAAGTATCTGATGACTATTGAAATCATTGCTTCGTACCTTGCTCCAAAAGCTTTCCAATCATTGCCTAGGCTTGGGACAGTTCACTTACGTCTAAAATTAGGCTAATGGGAAAACTCTCAATACAACATATCTAAAATTTAAGCAACTAATTATATAAGAAACAAAAATAGACATCAATATAAACAAGAATATTGGAAATAGCATAATATCATGAAAGCATGGTTAAGATATAGTTAATTATTTAGAACTTAGTGGCGGCACTTAGTAACAATTTAAATCATTAATTTGTTAATTATTCTATCAATTATCCATTTCCTTACTCAATCGGGCCAGTGGTATCTTACCCACCTTGCCTACCTACAACGTAGAATGTGATCCCCGTAAGACTTAAAAATAAATCTGAGGGCACCTACAACTTCATCAAAGGTGTGAGGTGTCATCTAATTTGGATTGCTCGTTTTCTCACAACACCAATGAATGGAACAATCAACATTCGATGTTAAAAGAACCCAAGGTCATACCTAACTAAGCTACAAGTTTGAGTCATAAAGAAACATTCTACTACCTATTCACAGCGATCATTGACCACAAATAAGATATAGGATCAAAGAGTCAGGCAACCATTTAACCAACCCCCCTATCTTCTTATGAGTATGATGATCATTTAATAAACCTGTTAAGGAATCATCCATTTCACATTCCTCACAAACATTAACAATTATTCATTGCTTTCACATCTCAATATTACATATAAGATCAAAATACATTGTATCTTTGAACAACTATTAAACCTTTTGTTTCCAAATCAAATTACCAAGCAAGGAACATAACGATATAGATTTCGTAGAAAATGGAATTCATTTAGTACATGTGATAATGGGGACTCAATCAATATTAGTTAATCATTTAAATTGATAGACAAGTCAAGACATTATTTACAAAAATCAGTAACTAATTCAATAGTTAACCATAATATTCTCATATTAACAATTTAGTCAAGCCATGCATTCCGAGAGGGTTAATAAATACAAGTATCAAAATATCGATGAGGCAAAAGTCATGAAAGGTAGATGTTAATGAATTCAATCTAGGTTCTCAACCTATGTGCAAAAGTTTCGAGGGAGAGGATGTGGGCATTGAATAGAGAATAGACATGACAAGATGTGGCATTCTACCTCACGTGTGTGCGAGCACATGCACACGACTCTCCTTTTGTACGTTATGTGCAAATGTGCCCTTTAAATAGCACCTCGAGAATCAAAGCAGATTCCATCTCAACCAACCATATGGATATGTTCAACATGTGCAAAAACCGTAAGATCATATCCTGAATCACTGAATTTTGAGTCTAAATGGCCTCGATGTACACAATTAAATTTTGTTCATTAGATTAAACATATGAGTAGATCACTTGTAGGGATTGAAACACAATAATAGAATAATTTTACAATCATAATTTTCCCCTTAAAAAAAGGCCACCATCTTCTTCCTCCTCGGTTTCTTCTTCTTCTTCGTGTCCCCATGCTCGCACATGAGGGAGGGGGGATGAAGGGAATCGTTCCAAACGATCTTGTGACATTGTGAAAGCATGAAGAACATGAAGAATGCATAGGAGAGTTTCAAAAATATTTCGCAAACCTGATTAAATCAATGCCATAAAATGATCAAGGTAACGAAATATAAATGCCTAAAATCAGAATCAAATCGGAACTACATGGGACAAACTAATTTCCTCCTCGTCCAGAATCCCACGAGAAAGAGAAATTATACCTTGAGATGGCGTAAAACAGCACCTCACGTGGTGGTGCCTCATCAAATAAGTCCCAGGAGAGACCCTTCTTACTCGAGGAGAGAATGAAGTCGTTGTGTTGTGGAAGATCAACTACATAGAAGATCTATGAACTCCTTCACAAATCGAGGTGACGGTCACCTTGAAATACAAGAATAGATCTTAGAAACAAGCTCTAAAACCCATAGCAACCACTACAGCAGTAGCCGGTCAGCCTGGTTGACCAACTACTAAGGGTAGTGGGAGGTAGGCGAAACAAGAAGGCCTATTCTTGCGGGCCTTCAGTAGGCAATCGGTCGATTCAGCAGCTAGTCAACCAACTACAACATAGGGCATTGACCAATATTAATATTAGTCGACCAGCTACAATGGCAACAAAGGGTGCCACCCTTCGTCTTTTCTTTCCCACTGCCGGTTGTTCTTAGTGGAGAATTTGGTGGAGTTTTCTTGATGGTCAATCAACAAATGATTGATGCAAAGATATAATTAAGGTTTTTCCCTTTGAGAGATATTTATAGGGATTCCATCTCAATTCCTAAATTGATGGGAGCTATTAGATCTCCATCCAATGGATAGGATGTAATCCTAATTGAATTTTGCACCTTTAGTCCAAAACAAGTTTTGAGAAGTTTGGATCAAGTATCGAAACTTAAATTAATTACAATTCAACACTTGAATTTTACACTTAATCAAATTAGGTACAATTAATTGCCAAATTAAACATAACTTAACTTTTTAAGCAACAATTAATTTTCTCTTCAACTAGTAACCCATAAATATCATTATTAGTTTTATCACTTCAATAATGACCCATGAAATAAATGGAATTTTAGCACTTTGCCCCCTTAAGTATTCCAAATACTTGTAAATCCTTCACACTTAAAAGAAAATATAAGTCCGAGATCTAATCTTATTAGACAGCTGTCATTCCTCCATGGCTAATATTATTCTTGATATCTCCTTGTACTATTGGGACAAGAACAAACATCAGAACCTTTCCCAAAGGTCTATCTTCTTCTCTTCATGCCTTGAGTCTGATCAAGACTCTGTGATTACATGTGGAATTTGTCATTTCCAATATACGCAAAGTGAGCTCATGTCTCCAATCTGTTACATACATTTATGCAATAAATTTGTGTGATCCCTTTGAGAGATCATGTGCCTCTTATCGCTTCCAACACACACCAGCTTTCTAGCGTTAGCACCGAGGTGGGTGCATTAACGTATTGGTCTGTCAAATGTGTATGTTTGTGAACAAAGATACAAATTTGTCTCAGGTTTAAGGATATGCCTTCTCCATGACAATATCAAAGAAGAACTTCCGCTATATCTTGTTTCATCAAATCAACTCCTTAACCCAACCCTCATGACAATTCTCAAATCTCCATCGAGCAGGTAATGGCCTCTAGAAAATGTTGCCATCCCAACTCAGATTGAAAACATATGATCGAATCAGATGGTTTCTTGATATACTATCAGATCCTCTAGACCATTTAGATCTCTGAACCAACATACATCAAGTTACTCGATCTGACCAAGTACGTAACCCTGATCATACTAAAAGACCCAAGTCATTCAATTGGAAAATAATTGAAATCTTTATTTAGATAAAATGTAATCACATTACAAAAACCCGGATGGCTCGCTAAGGGCATACAAAATACAATAGGCTCCCACTTGCCCTCAGAGCCAATCCAGAACCTCTTTTAGCCCCAAACTGCAAACATGCATATCAAATTACTCTCTAGTCAAGGCCTTGATCGTGATGGATCATAGCTTCACACTGGCAATCTCCCGAATAATGTCGTATTTCCTCTCAATGTGCTTGCACTTCTGGTGAGAGCAAGGCTCCTTTGCCTGTGTAATGGCACTTGTGTTGTCACACAACAATAGGATTGGCAACTATATCGAGGTAGCAATGCCAAGTTCTTCCATGAACTTGCATATCCATATCGCCTCCTTCACAGCATCTAATGAAGCAATGTATTTGGCTTCAATTGTTGAGTTAGCCGTGGTATCCTACTTCTTGCTTCTCCACCTCATAGAACCACCGTTCAACAAGAAAATGAGCCCTGACTTAGACTTTCTATTATCAATATTTGACTGAAAGTCAGATTCGATGTACCCTAACACCTGGAGATCCCCATCTCCAAAGACTAAGTAGTAATCCTCAGTCCTTTTCAAGTACTTAAGATTGTCTTGATAGCAGTCCAGTGTTCCTGTCTAGGGTTGGACTAGTAACGACTTACCACTCTCACTATGTGATAAATGTCTGGTAATGTACAAAGTATGGCATACATCAGGCTACCTATTGCAGAAGCATATGAACATCCACCCATGGCTTTCTTCTCCTCAACTGTTTGGGGAGACATTCCCTTTGATAGGTTATGCCATATCTGATAGGGGGAAAACCCTTTTTAAAATTATCTATGCAGAATCTCTCCAAGTCCTTGGTTATGTATCTTCGCTGGGACAATCCCAATATCCTCTTTTCTCTATTTTTGAACATTTCTAGAACCAAGATGTAAGAGGCATCCCTAAAATCTTTCATCTTAAAGTTTTGGGATAACTAGAGCTTAACACTAGATAACATTCCTACATCATTCCCAATGCGTAGAATGTCATCCATGTACAGTACCAGAAAAGTGATAGCACTCCCACTGGCCTTCTTGTAGACACAAGGCTCATCCACGTTCTAATCATGGAATCCATAACTCTCTATGGTTTTATCAAATCAAAGGTTCCAGCTACGAGAAGCCTACTTTAAGTCCATAAATGGACTTCTTCAGCTTGCATACCTTTCTTTCCTCATCATCTACTTGGAAACCCTATGGTTATTCCATGTAGATGTCCTCATAGAGGAAACTATTGAGGAAAGTTGTCTTGACACCCATCTACCAGATGTCATACTATGATGTGCAACCATGGCTAGCAATATTCAAATGAATTTAAGCATGGCAATAGGGGAGAAGGTTTCTTTATAGTCAACCCCTTCCTGTTGGGTGTAGCCCTTGGCCACAAGCTGTGCTTTGAAAGTCTCTACCCGTCCATCTGAACCCCTCTTTCTCTTATAGATCCATTTGCACCCAATGGGTTTTATCCTGTCAGGAGGATTAACAAGGGTCTACACATCATTCTTATTCATAGAGTCTATCTCAGACTACATTGCTAACCTCCACCTATCCACATCATGATCCTTCATTACCTCATCATACGTGGCAGGATCAATCTCAGACTCATCTACGATGTAGAATCCATATCGTACAGGTGGATGCATTGCCTTAGAACTCCTAGGTGGAATGGGAGCATCACTAGATTCTAGTGAATCTCTTTCTCTTGGGTTGAAGACTTCATTGGTCTCATCAAACTCAATAAGTTCCCTTACTTCATTCTTATCTTGACCTTCAAGGAACTCATCTTTCAAGAATCTAGCATTCCTATAAAAGAATACCTTTCGGGCCTCAAGATCATAAAAGCAATGGTCTTTGCCATCCTTCAGATACCTAATGAAGTAGCATTTAGTAGTGCATGATATAATTTGTTAGGATTCATGTTTTCAACATGAGCCATACAACCCCAAATCCTCAACTATCCAATACTTGGTTTCTTCCTATACCACATCTCACGTGGAGTCTTAGGAACAAATTTGGTTGGAATCGTATTTAAAATGTATATCATTATTTCCGGTGCATACCCTCAGAAGTAAAGCGGTAGTTCTGCTTTACTCATCATGGACCTCACCATACTGCATTTACGTCTTTCAAATATGCCATTTAACTGTAGAGTACCAGGAGGTGTGAGTTTAGAGATATTCCTTGAATTCCTCATAAAGGTATTCACCTCCTCGGTCTAATTGAATTGACTTGATTCTTTTACATGTTTTCTTCTCAACCAATGTCTGATACTCGAACTTTTCAAAGGTTTCAAATTTGTGGCACATCAGGTAAATAAATCCTCACTGCAAATAGTCATCAGTAAACATCACAAAATACCGTTGATCATTCCGAGTGGCAATACTAAATGGTCAGCATACATATGTATGTATGAGATCCAACAAGTCCTCACGTCTAACCCCATTTCCAGGAAAGGGAGGTCAAGACATTTTCCTGCAAATACAATACTCACAGGTAGGAAAGGGTTGGATATTTAGGAAATCCAAGGGTCCATCCTTGACGAGTCTATTAATCCTATCAACATACATGTGTCCTAATCTTTGATGCCAGATCACAATAGATCTATATGCATCAACCCTAGCACATTTAGAAGGTATTTGATTCTCAATCACAACATTGAAAGTGTTCAAAACAAACTCACAATCATTGAGCACATACAAACCACCAAGAATAATGGAACCTAAAGAAATATATTTTCTGTAATCACTTATGGTAAAGGTTTTTTCAAAATAGCATGCATATCCAAATCTAACAAGCTTAGAAACAGATATAGGTTTCCCCTAATAGAAGGTACAAAGAGACACTCTCTTAAAACTAGAATGTGCCTATTGGGCATTCTGAGTCTATAGATCCTTATGGCTTCTGCTACAACCATTGCCTCAGATCCCATCATGATCTACAGTTCTCCCTCCTTAAGCCTTTTGGTCAGTTGAAACACAAGCAATAAATTGCAAATATGAACAGAAGTTCCAGAATCCACAACCCAACTTCCAAATCGTCCTATGATCAAGTTGGTTTCTATGATGAGAAGAGATTCCATACTTGCATTGACCTTTCCTTTGTTCTTCTTCAAGGACTTCATGCACTGCTACTTCGAATAGTTCTATTTCTAGTGGCCAGGCTTCTTGCAGTGGTGGCACGCGTTTGCTGCCTTATCCTTCTTCTTCTTGGAAGAAGTAAGATGTACGAAAGGAGCTAAAGACTTGCTCTTCTTTTGGGAACCTTTCCATTTGCCCTACTTCTTCCGCTTGAACTTCCCATTATTCTCAACA
The DNA here is from genome assembly GCA_037157565.1 of Thalassia testudinum. Lineage (NCBI taxonomy): Eukaryota > Viridiplantae > Streptophyta > Magnoliopsida > Alismatales > Hydrocharitaceae > Thalassia > Thalassia testudinum. The sequence goes on from JAZHRO010000013.1 coordinate 126,322,589, forward strand.
ACCATTGCCTCAAGTGGGTTCTCCTTTGTAATAATCACCTCAGTAGAATTAAGTAAGGAGATGAGCTAAGCATATGTCATCTTCATCTTTCCCATGTGGAATGAGATGATGAAGTTGGTGAAGTAGCTTGAAAGTGATTGCAAGATGATATATGTGAGGGTCTTAACATCAATCGTCATCCCAACCTTTAGATTTCTAAAATATGTCCGTACATCTTAGAACATGCTCCCTCACCAAAGTCCCTACCGTCATCTTATATGAAAGCAACTCCTTGAACACATTGTAGCACTGAGTTCAATTCGCATTCCCAAACATATCCCTTAGGATGATCAAGATCTTTGAGACAGTCTTCATCTCCTCATGTTGCTTCTAAAGCACATTGGAGAGTGTTTATCCGACGAGATAGATGTTGTAAATGCTGTGTCGTAGTATAGTCGAAATTGCTTGAAAACAAATAAAATCTATTACTCGAATAAAAGTCTGAGGTCAAACACAGGGAGCAAACAGGAATTCACACACTAATCTCAACAAATAATATAAATGAGCACAAGAACTTAAACCAAATAATGATATTCAATAAAAACTAATCTGTCACATTAGATATTCAATGAATTTTCATGTACCTTGAGGCAATAAAAAAAGTAGAGAAGCTAAAACAATGGTGATTTAAATCACCAATTACTCTCTAAACATATATATCTCAAGCATTCAACCAAATTAAATATCTCAATAGTAATTCTAAATCAAGCTTTCACAATATCAAGCCTTAAATCAGACGTCGGGTCTGATGACCAGACGGCTTAACCAACAGATGCTACAGTGCTAGGGAAGCACTATTCTTCTTCTCTTTTCCGGCCTTCTTCCCTTCCTCCTCTTCTTTTCTTTCTTTCCTTGGCTTTCCTTCTTCAGCTACTCCCCTCCTCTTCTTTACGCACGAGCCTTCTTCTTCTGCTCTTCTCAAGTTCTTCTCCTTCTGTGCCTTCTCTCTTCTTCCTTTCTTCTCTCAGATTTGGCTAAGTGTCAGAGAGGGAAAAACCCTCCTACCCTTGCTATCTGTCTCTCTCCTTCTCTCTCTGGGATCTGCCCTCCTAGGGCCACAGCGGGTTATCTGGTATTTAGGTAGAGCGCACCTGGGTCCAGGCTCACTGGCGTGGGTGGTGAGCGAGGTGTGAACAGGGCTTAGGCAGGTCGGATCTGCGCCAGACCCACGGGTTAAGTGTCAAGGGTGAGGCACATGTGAGGGGCGTGCGAAGGACCTCACCCCCCTGTGTTTACTTGAGGCAACAAGCCATATGTACAAAAAAAACTTATATGCGCCTCTACACGTCCTTCTGCGCCTGATGTGGGACTAATCCCACAACTATTTTCCTCGTGCAGCAGGCAGCAGCAGCAGTTGCTTCGTTGCTCAATTGAAGGTGAAGAGGATGTAGCCTCCTCCAATTAACTTCCTGGAAGTGAACCGGAAAGGGTTCCACATCATTTGGAGATTACACCTGGAACCATCAAGTGCTGGAGCGAGTTTCAAGCAAGCTTGAAACTTGCTCTTCAATGGCGGAATTGACATGTACCTGCAAATCAATAATAAAGCCTCTCGGCCATGTTAAAGCATTTTAGGAGAGTCACCGAGAGTCATGGAATGTGGTGGCGGTGGTTTCATGGAGTTTGGTGCACGGAAGTGGTCGATCGATGACGAAGTAGGTTACGTGAAGGTGGGTTGCTCGGTGGGTGTTTTGGGTGGATGGGAAAGAGAATGGAGAGAGGGGTTTTGAAGAGTGGAGTACAGCGAAGCTGATGGAGGTGATAGTGGCGCAATTCGTGCTGTGGAGTGGCGATCGGGCATCGCTGGAGCTTCGCCGGATCGGAAGAAGACAAAGGGGGAGATGTTTGGTAGGCGGTCGTTTTAAGAGATAGAAAGAGGGAAAAAGAAGTAGGGATAGAGATAAGTCTACCAGACCTAATTTAGGGACGAAAAGGAGAAGGGATACGACGCTGGTGTGATTGCTGGCGTCGTGGAAGATGAAACTCCTTAAGGGAGACGGTAGTGAAGAAGGGGGTCTAAGGCGCCTCTAATGTGGTCATCGAGAGGCAAAGGAAGTCGGGGAGGAAGAAGACGCTCCCAATTTGGCCGTTGGGAGACCGTAGGATGACGGGGAAGGATGCTCACCGGAGCTAGGTCAGAGGAGGCCAGAGGTAGGGTTAGGAAGAGGGTTTTTGGGCCAAAACCTAGCTGAAGAGCATGGCCATGCATTGGGCATGCTTAAATAGGGCTTAGGAGAGGGTTCCAAGCTTGGGAACTTTGGAGCTTACACAAAAATAGGATACCCATTCCTTCAAAACGTTTGCACGAGCTTTTGGGAAGGAGTTGGGATCCAAGGTTGGTCTCATTGAAAAGAGGATTTTCTAAAGAGTCTCTAGTTCGATTTTGAGAAGGTTTCATTAATCAATCAAGGAGAACTCTCCAAATGAAGCTCATCGGAGTAGGATTCTTAAGCGATAATGGTGGAGGGACCTTTTTGTGAAGAAGAAAAAGAAGTTGGGGGGCTATTTGTAAGGAATTCAAAAAGCAAAGGATCTGAATGAGATAAAAAGAGTCTAACTGGATCAAAATGCAAACTTGGTCAAGATGGTATCAGATTGGACCCAAATTTTGGTAAAAACCTAATTTTGAACCAAGAAATACAATGGTGAAGTTGGATTTAGGTTTTGACCTCCTTTGACTATGTAATTTATGCAAAAATCTAAATTAGGGTAAATGTCAGTCTGAGACTCTATTTTGGGTCAAGATGGGTTCTAATAATCAAATTGAAGGTACCAAACCCTAGAGAATATTTTTCTATGAATTTAAGAGGTTTTAGGTGAATTTTATCCAGACCAAAACCTTAGTTAATTAAGCGAGTCTATTTTTAAGGTTTTAGAAGACATTTAATTCTTGAAATGCATGAAAACTCATTTCTGTCTATACTTACTCACTTGTTAGACTCTTAAGATCATTTGACCCTTAATTAAACCCTAGGAAAACCTGTGGTTGTTCTATATTCAGGATATGATGGTAAAATGCAGTTTTAACCTTGGTTTCTTGTATTTCTCTCTGAAAGGATTTGTAATGAATTATGACCTTCTGATGGTTATATAGGAGCATTTAATGACTTAATTAGATCAAATTGAGCTAGTTATGACTCATGATGGTCTTCCCATCAAAGAGCAAACTAAGGATGTAACTAATGAGAATGCAACTAATTGATATTAAATGCCTATTTTAGCTAAGTTTCATGGCATGCATAATGTATATACTTTCATTTCATGCATTTAGGATGATGTATACACTTTGGGTTTAATAAGTGTATCTTAATGCTAATACATGAAATTATTGTTGCAGGGGTGAGGGAGCTAAAGTTTATTACAAAGCATAAGAGAAAAGCTAATCAGAAGACAAGTGGCATCATATGAAGGTGCCACCTCAACAAATATGCACACCAACATGGAGCTATGCAACCTTAAGTGGCGCCACCTTAGCCTTTCTACATTTAAACTCTACACAACCTCAAGTGAAATCCCAACCCTTCATCTTAGAGATCAAATCCTAGCCCTACAATTCAAAAGCTACATACTAAAAATACTCACCTAATTAAGTGCAACCAAGCCTCCAACCTATCTCCATGGTCGTCCATACACCCCTCCCATCTCGACCATTAACCACCATCCTATAGCCCATGATGATCCTAAACCAAACCTAATCCCAACCTTTCATCTCAACCAAGCTTAATCTTAGCCCTCCATTAAAGCCTAATGAACCTGGCCTTAAACTACACCCACATTCCCATGGCAACCATAGCTCAATTCTAGCCCTCCATTAAAGCCAAATGAACCTAGCCTTAAACTACACCCACATTCCCATGCCAACCCTAGCTCAATCCTAGCCCTCCACCTCTTCCAAACCCAATCACTACTATCCATCCCTAGTGATCCAAGGCTTACCTCTTCAACCGATCAAATTACACTTCTTCCTCTATAAAAACACCACCTCTCCACCACTTTCAATCAACTCTTCCTTTCCATGTTCCCCTCCCATTTAGCATGCACACCACCTATCTACTTCACCTCCAATGGCAATCCACACTCTCCTTCCTCTCCTCACCCTTCTTCCCATAGCTTATGTCTCCCTTTCCTCCACCAAATTGACTTCTCATTAGCTGTCCACCTTCCCTACTCCTACCTCCAAGGAAGCTCCTACTTCAACTCTTTACATCTTCTACTCCAACTTCTCTCTAGACGTCCACCTTCACTCCAATTTTCTAACACTTTTCTTTTTCTTTTATGTTTCTATTAGTTGTAGTTTTTATTGTAGTTGATGTTTTCCTCGGGATGTTGAACTTAAGCACAATAGTGATTAATAAAATAATGTTTGCCTCGGTTATCTTTCTCTTTATTTGCTTTAATGTTATGCATGCTCTTGCTGCATGATTCATAGTCTTAATTCTAGTGATCATCTTGTCTCATTCATTACCCTTAAAAAGACCAAAAATATATATAAATAAAAAAACCAAAAAATTTAAAGCAGTAAACAATTTGACCTATGCCTCCCCGTGAATGATCCAAACTCCCAAGTTTCACTTATATTTGCTAGAGTTTGATTTTACAAATTTTAAAATGTGCACAATGTCAAATTACAAACAACGCATTTTCCTTAATCCGATTTCATGCTAGAAATAACACCGAACAAGTGTATTGTCCTTGTCCTAGTTGATGATAACATCATCATCAGTCATATCTAGCTTTAATTAGTCATGTTCTAGTAATAAATGCTCCTACATAACCGTCAAAGGACCATAATTCACTGCACATCCTTTCTGAGAGTTTAATATGAAACCAAGGTTAAAATCGTAATTTTACCATCATATCATGAATGCAGAACAACCGTGGGTCTTCTTAGGGGTTTACTAAAACTCAAATATACATTAAAGTCTAACAAGAGGATCCGTGTAGACATAAACGGGTTTTCACACGTTACGAGAATTAAATGACATCTGAAATCCTAAAAACAAACCCGCTTAATTTACTAAGGTTCCGATCAAGATAAAATTCACCTAAACCATCTAAAAATCATATTAAAAAAATTATCTATGGTTTGGCATCTTTGATTTGACCATTGAACCCATTTTGACCTAAAACAGAATCTCAAACAGACAGTTGCCCTAATTTGGGTTTCTGCACAATCTACCCAGTCAAACTTAGTCAAAACCTAAATCCGACTTCACCATCAGATTCTTTGGGTCTAATTAGGTTTGTACCAAAATTTTGGCCCAATCAGAGATCATCTTGACCTAGTTTAGATTTTAGTCTTGTCTGACTCTTTTTCTTACACAGATGCCCCTAACTTTTGAATTAATTACAATCAAGTCCCTAACTATGTCATCGATCTTTGCAAAAAGGTCCTTATGCCATTTTTGGAAGGTTAGACCTTTACCGTCGAGTTTCGAGCGAGGATTTCTCGCTCGATTCTCAATCAAACACTTCCAAAATTGAAAAGGAGATTCTTTAAGGAATTCCCTTCCAAATGAGACCTTCCATGAATCCTAGCTTGGCCCCAAATCCTCATGAAAACCTTTTGAAGGTTCACATGTCCTAATTGTGTGAAAAACGTGGAGTTACAAGCTTGGTTTCTAACCTTGAAAACCCTCCCCATGGCCTATAAATGGACCTGCGATGCAAACCTCACCTCTTTAGCTAGGTTTTGGGCCAAAAACCTCTTCAAATCCCTATCTCCGACCTCCTCTGACCTACGCTCTGGCGAACCTTCTCGACCTCCCTCCTCTATGCCTCCAACGGCTGAATTGAAAGCACAGCAACCTTCCCCATCTTCCCCCGCGCCTCGCCAGTCACAGCAGGCACTATCTTCCCCTCTCCTCGCCACCGTTCACCTCACCAGAGAGTTCGTCCCCTCCAACGCCAGCCAATCAAAGACAATGCGAATCTCCTTCCTCTTCATCCGTTGGTTAGGTCCTTAACCTCCCCTTCCTCTCTAGACTTCATTCCAACCCTTCCTAATTCAATTCGACCACTATTCCACCGTCTCCCCCTTCGTCTTCCCCACAATCGATCGAGCTCCAATGAGCCCGCGCAGCCACTACAATCCACCAAACTCATGCTGCAACTCCAAAAAGCATCACCACACTCCCACCTACAAAAGCCCTAAACCTATTTAGAGGTTTACCCACTCCATCACACCACTGAACAACCCACCTTCACGTAATGACCTCCGACTTGGACACACCACCATACACACCTTCACCCTACAAAACCACCACCATCATCTTCGCCAAGCTTGGGCGAAGCCTCTGAGCCATTTGACTAGGGCTTTCAAGCCAGTATTTGTGATCACAGGTTATTGCCGAAGCTCCACCACCGTTGCTCATCTCCGGCCCTATTCTTCATGTTCTAGAGACGAACGGCCTAGGTGCACCCTCCAGGATTTGCGGACTCGCTTCAGGATCATGCCCAAATATTCAATTGGGCACCACACCAACCGTGATTGCTTCAATTGGTCGAAGCTTCACCTGCAGGCGCACGAGAGAAGGAGGGGACTTTTAATCCCACATCGGGCGTGGAGAGGCGCACGGTAGCCCATAAATTGATTTTTTGAATCCTGCTGCCTACCTCGAGACATTGGGGGTGAGGTCCCCGCTCACCAGCTCACGCTCACTCGACCCGACCCGACCCAACCTAACTTGTACACCCCTCGGCTACTACCCACACTGGTAGCCCTGGACCCAGGTGTGCATGATCCGATTACCTGACCATCTGAGAGAGAAAGAGGAGAAGAGAGAAAAAGAGAGAGAGAGCAGGGGAGGGGGTTTTGCTCTCTGAAGAAGTTTACTTGTGCAACACTTAGCCAAAATTCGAAGGATGTGTAGCCCTTATGCGTGAAAAAGAACGAGAAGGCTAGAGAAGAATGACTGTGCATGCTAAAAGAAGGAAGAAGAGAAGAGTTGAAGAAGATGAACAGTGCCTTTGCACTGTAGCATCTAAGTACTTGGTGTCTGATTGATATGTTACTGTTGAATAATTTAACTACTATGGTTAAGAATAAATTGAGATGTATACTTAAATGAGGATCTAAAAGGTGATTTAAATCACCACTTTTTAGGATCATTTTTATTCTTTTTGCTATATCAAACTCATGTTATACATTGATTATCAATTTTTAAGTAATTATTCTTCCTTGAATATCATTCTTGGCTTAATTATTGTGCTCATATATATGTTCATTAAGATTAGCACTTGAATTCCTATTTGCTCCCTGTGTTCGATCTTGGATTTCCATTCAAGTAATAAATTATATTTGTTTGAGTGCATTTGTTCTATACTACAATGCATAACTTTAACAACAATGAATTCGCTCTAACACTAGTTTGCATTGAAGTCCCTCTCCTAAGCATTCTTGGAGTTCTCATGCTTGTCCTACTTGATCACATACTCTATGTGATCAGCGACAAGAACTAATTCAAGGTTATGGATCCAATCCGTATAGTCAAGGCTCATTAATTAGTTCTTTTAGAGTAAACAACTAAGCGGATTGAGGTTCGTCATCTGAAAAATAATTTAAGATCATTTGATTAAAATCTAGTTTAATGACAACTTTGTTTTAGGATTTTGAAAATAAAGGTGCCCACTATATCAAATTTAAATGTTATTCCCTTTTTTAACACTCAAACCAAGAGGCACACCAACCTTAATGCCTCAAGTGGGATTGGACTCTTCACTCCATTGAGATCATGTAGTTGCATAGGTTATGCATACATAATCCCACTGAGATAAGCAGGAACATTTTCCACTTCGTAAGTCCAACTTGCATTTCCAAATGATTTGGTCCTTTGATGTATCGTACAACATGCACATCAATCGTCGTTGAGCATGTGCACTACTCCGTATCTGGGCCCATGAATAATGCACCTAACCGACTAATAATAGTGGTGATTGTCAAACCATATCACAATATCGTGGAAAAATCAAGATATGTGATTGTCTTTCCTCCTATTGATTGTCAAACCATATCACCTACTCCGTATCAAACCATCAAATCGTGGAAAAACTAACATACAGATAATAACCACAATATCACATGTCAAGATATGTGATTGTCTTTCCTCCTATTGATTATTAATTAATCAAGTGAGCACGTTTTGTTATTTTACTAATCTATAATCCTAGTTTGAGATCTTGTGGAACATAATGGCATCCTACATATTTGAAAATCCCCTAAAATCACTAATTAATCTAATTAATTCTGAAATTAAACTTTATAAATCAGTCTTTTAGCTTGTTTGATTTTAAAATCTCTATGTGCCTAATTTCTACACGGATCACATCTATAATTGTGGCAACAATCATTCTCAAACAAAACCACGAAAGACCCTGGAAATATAAATGAATGTTCACTAACAAACATATAAAGTTTCTCCTACAATTGTCACAACAAATCCAATTCAAAAATAGGACTATAACACGCCAGGAAATAATTTTAACAGCACTAACTAGTCAACCGACTACTGCATGGGCTACTTAGGATCCCATCCTTCAATAGTCGTTCGGCTAGTCAGGAAACCTGCCATCTAGTTACACAGTAACGAGTCGACTTATTTTCCAGAATGGTCAACCAACTACAATGTCATGTGCTGCCGCCTGTCAAGAACCAATTCCTTTGTAGTCAATCGGTCGGCCTTACGACTGGTCAATAGGCTACTACAGTGCCAATCGGTGGGTTCACCAACCCATCAATTTGCTTTTTAATATCAAGCTTGCAGTTCCTAACATCCATTATTAGGTTTTTGGTCCTTAGTAGTCAGTTGGTCAAATCTCTTAATTAGTCGGCCAACTACACTGCAGGTGATCGAATGGTTATAGCATATTTTATTGGTGTAATTCAAAAACCCTAAAATCTAAATTTTTTGAGAAAAACCAAATTGACCAAAGCTCAAATACTGATAAGTCCACTTTAGTGGATCATTATTTGGTCTAAGTACTCTCTAATTAGTTATTCTTAGCTGTTAATTGATTTGAAGTTATATGGTTATTCACTTTAGTATGCATATAATGTTATGTGTTAATTTTATATCTAATAACATATGATATAATAACATAATCTGTATGGTTGGATGCAGGCTATGTGCAAGAGTCAGCCATCCATTCTGCTTCTATAAGATGTCTGGAGTTCATATCAGACATCTGGGAATCGCCATCGTAGACTCCCTGATATCTACACTTTTTAAGACGTCTAGAGCTCAGATTAGACGTTTGATGATGTTACCGCCAGCGGTGCACTTAACTGACCAGCTCAACGCATCGCCAACCCAAGGTGACCATGCATCTCGCAATCTCACAACAGCAACCTCTCCAAACCGCCGCATTACCGAAACTGTTGGAGAGGATCTCGGCGGAAGAAACAAACTGGAGAGGCGTTTAAAAGAAAAGGCACAACCATCATCTTCAGGATCTCCATCTCTCCCCCACTTTGGGAATCTTCTCCCTCGCCACCACTGTGGAAGCAGCATGCACCGTGATCAGGAGTGTACACCGTGGGATCTTTGCGAGCAGCTCTACCACACCTCCACGCACCCACCTCCGGCCTTTGCCGGCCATGGTGTGCACGGTGATAGCACGCACACCATCACCTCCACCAACATCATCTAGCACCACCTTCATTACCTTCTCCATGCATCCACGTCCACCCTTTAGCCGCAGACCATCCTCTCCTAACTGCATCCCCTCTCCGCAAACACCACCAACACCCGCAGCCAAACCCCCCTCCTCTGCCCCTGCTTCTTCTTCTTCCAACCCCCCCCCACCTGCTGCAACTTCTCCAAAGGAACCCAAAGCCATCGCCGACCACCTACTCGCAGCCGCCACCGTCAGCCACCATCGTCGACGCTAACCGCACCAACACTCCGATCACGCACTGTCGAATCCTCCCCGACATCAACAACCGCAAACAACGCCCTCACCCGTTGCCGAGAAGACCCACCACCACTGACTAACCTCGTCATCAGCTGGCCAACTCCAGCCTCCTCAAGATGCGCCGCTACCACCATCACGAAGCCCTCGTCACAATGCACCTCTACCCGCAACCTCGCCGCCGACCATTCCCCCTGTCATGCGCACGGTCAAGGGGAAACAAATCCCCTATTCTTGCTCATATTAATAATTACCTTTAATTCCATTGCTAAAGTCACTATTGCATTATTTATCTCATTATTATATTCAGTTAGATTTGCATGAATACCCCTAATTTATTTGAATTAAGGATGATTTCATTCGTCTCATGAATGGGATATTGATTACAATGAACAAGGTATCTTTTATCGAAGATTAATCTTTACGTAGATTTTCATTTCCAAGATCACTATTTAACATAATATTATTTTGTGGTGATTTTGCATATAAACACTTACATTCTTGATCAATTGCTTAAAATGAACATTTATGCAGGAAATGAGTTGCATTAATGAATAGGCACACCCATTGATATTCCCGAATAAAGGAGGCACCACTCATTAGTTTAATAGGCCAATTCCTCCCTATGGAGACAAGCTAACTATTTTCATGGTTAGATTTTAAGTTATTAAATGTTTTGAAAAGTGATTTTCTACCACGTGATTAAATACAACAACGTAACATTTTATGTTTAAAAATTCAACAAAAACGAAGACCGTTCTTTCAGATGCTAATGAATGCAATCGTTCCAAACAATTACGTCGCATCACGAAAGTGTGAAGAACACGAAGAACACGTAGGGATATTTCAAAAAATTTTCGCAAACCCAATTGAATCAATGCCATAAAATGATCAAGTAAACAAAATATAAATGCCTAAAATAGGAACCACATAGGAGGAACTAATTTCCTCGTGTTCTAGGATTCCACGAGAAAGAGGGATTATACCTTAAGACATCGTAGAATAGCACCTCACATGGTAGTGCCTCAAATAAGTCTTGAGAGAGACCTTTCTTGTTCCTCCTTGACGAGCGGATGAGGCCCTCATGTCATGGAAGATCAACTACACCGGAGATCCACGAACTCTTTCGCAAATCGAGGCAACGGTTGCCACAAAATCCAAGAGATGATCTTAGAAGCAAGTTCTGAAACCCACAACAGCTGCTACAACAGTAGTCGATCGACGTCTAGCGGACCAACTACTAAGGATAGCTAGGGGCAAGCGAAATAGAAAGGCCTGTTGTTGCGGGCCTTCAGTAAGAGGTCAGCCGATTCAGCAACCGATTAACCAACTACAACGTTGGGCACCGACCAATATTACTGTTAGTCGACCAGCTACAATGGTGATAGAGGGTACCACTCTTTGTCTTTTCCTTTCTACTATTGGTTGTGCTTGGTGGAGAATTTGGAGTTTTCTTGATGGTCAATCAACAATTGATTGATGGAAAGGTGCAATTAGGGTTTCTCCCTTTGGGAGATATTTATAAGGATTCCATCTGAAATCATAAATTGATGGGATCCATTGAATCTCCATGCAATGGATGGAATGTGATCCTAATTGAATTTTGCACTTTTGGCCCAAAACAAATTTTAGAAAGTTTTGATCAAGTATCTAAACTTAAATTAATTATAATTCAACACTTGAATTTTGTACCTAATCAAATTATGTACAATTACTTTTCAAATTAAATGTAACTTAACTCTTTAAGCTACAATTAATTTTCTCTTCAACTAAGAACCCAACAACATCGTTATTGGTTTCATCACTCTAATAATGACCCATAGGATAAATGACATTTTAGCACTTTGCCCCTTCAAGTATTTCAAATACTTGTAAATCTTTCACACTTAAAGGAAAATAGTATTCTAACTAATCCCATTAGATAGCTGTCATTCCTCCATGGATAATATTATTCTTGATATCTCCTTGTATAATTGGTATGAGAATGAAGATCAAAACCTTTCCAAAGGTCTATCTTCTTCTCTTCATGTCTTGAGTTAGATTAGGACTCTGCGACTACTTGTGGAATTTGTTATTCCCAATATACACAAAGTGAGCTTATACCTCCAATCTATTACATACACCTATGCAATAGATTTATATAGTCCATTCAAGAGATCATGTGTCTCCTATCCCTTCCTACACACACCAACTTTTCGATATCAGCATCAAGGTGGGTGCATCAACCTATTAGTCGGCCAAATGGGTGCATTGTATTACAAAAACCCAGACTGCTCACTTCACTACTACATACAGGACTTTTGCCGTCGGTTCAAAATCGACGGAAATTCCTATATAACCGACGGCAATAAGCGACACCATTAATACTGTCACTGTTTAGATTTGCCGTCGGTTACAGGGATAATCAGACGTGGAAATAATGTATGACCATCGAACCGATTAGATCTTTCGACGTTGTTTTACAACTGACGGCAAACACAAATGTCGTCGGTTATTGAACAACTGATGGTATATGTCAGTCACTTCTTCCCGCCATTACGCGCCCTTTTTTTATTTACGTCGTCATTTAATAACCTTTACCATCAGTTATAGAAGCAACAGGAAAAATATTATTACTGTCTCTTATATGATAACCGTCGATATAACATTACAATAGCAATTTTATCGAACCCTAAATTCTGTCGCTTATTCATATAAGCGACGGAAAAAATATTTTCCCCATCGCAGATATGTCGTCGCTTATTTGAGTAAGCGACGGCATAGACACGACTGGGAAAATATTTTTTCCTTCGTTTATATTGATAAGCGACGGCAAATGTATGGATTTTTTTTTAATTACCAACGGATGGAAACTAACTACTAAACCCTAAATTTTAGTTATGCTTTTATAGAAAAACAAGTAATGCAAATGAACAAAAAGTTATATTTCATAAATATAAAATGTAGTACATTAAAAGTTTGAAAAAGAGATATTTACATAAAAAGGATTACATGAAAAACAAAAGAAAAAAAAATGCATATAAATCAAAATACAGCTGCCCCAATGCTACCTCCACCACCTATGGAGTCGTCGTCGCCTCGTTTGCCGCTGCGAGGATCCATAGAAGATGGATGCTCTGATTGACCCTTATTATGAATAAGGGATATAAGCTGCTGAAGCTTATAATCCATCGCATTCATCTTATTCTTCATCTCTACCTCTCTCTTCTCTCTCTCTCCTCATCTAGTCTCTGTAGTTTGTCGATCTTTTGATGCAACTGATCGACAACACTAGATGAGACAACACCTTTCCTCCCATAGCAGGTGGATAATGAGTATGCCCACCCTGCACTACGAACGAAACCACCATGGTTTAGTAGCATCACTCTCCTAAATGCCTCCTCTGCATCCTAAAGCTGCTGGACGCTGTCGAAGGCCTCGTCAGCGGATGATGTACTAATTGTACCATTTGATCCTAAATGTATTACATAATATTATTATAATATATATATACAAAGTTATAAATTTTTTGAGTTTAGGAAACTTACATGTTTCTCCTGGTATGACTGATGAATCCACTTATGAGCATCCTCAGTTGCAGCCTTACTGTGGGAGACCTCGTAGATTTCCATTCTAGTCATTTCCATCCCATCATGTGCAGCGGACTGAAAAAATAAAAAAGATACAATTAGGTTAAAATAACTTTAAAATTAAGTAAATTTCATTAAAAAGTAATTTCAATACTTACATAACAGCTCCTAACTGTCTCGATGCTCCTTCAACCCAAATAATGGGTCTGTGGTGGAGCTTTAGCTCTATTAGCTTTACTTTTTTGTGCTTGCTCCTGTAGACCTACATAATAATATTTTTTATGAATTTAAGATATATGAAATTAATAGAATAATTTATAATCATTTACTAACCTCCGTCTTTGGATTCATCAAATGCTTGTATGCCTTCTTCCAATCTTCAGGCATAACATCAGGAGGATAATTCCCCATTGCCTCCTCGGGTGAACTCATGTTCGAGAAAAATTAAATACGAAATATAAATTGTTAGAAATAATATAAGACATTATGTTTATAATAAAAATGTAAATGTTTAAAAATTCTTACATTTCTCTTAGTCTCCGTCCTTCAATCCCTATGCATTTTTGCGACGTGCTTAAGGATGTATCGGGAGGCATTAGGGTTGTCACCCTAATCGTAACTTTACTACATTAATTTTAAAAAAATATGTCACTGTTACTTTAAAATAAATTTAAGATAAAATTATAAAAGAAATAACTTTTGTAAATGAAATTACCTCCAACTAATGGATCAACTGCCTCTTCAGCTTTGTGGGCACCTTCCTCCAGTCGAAGTAGAAAATGGGCACAATGGACTTAACAATTACTCCCACTCGACTGATAAAGCCTGGGTAATTCTCCACCTCCCTCGTGGATCTGAGCCTAATCGTTAATCTGGCGCCCTCGGGGATATGCTGGAGGTCTAGATTTTTTATCTCCCCCGTCTTCTTCTTAGTCTACCTGCATAAACATTAATCATATTTATTATACATTTTTGAAGGTATATAATTTAATCTTAAAGGTATATGATTTCTTACTAAAACTTAAGCCCGCCAGTGAGGGGTTGACATGAACTGGGGCCGTACTCCCCATCATCTCATCCTCCGCCTCCTCCACTCCCTCCTCTCCCGCCTCCTCCCGCTCAACCTCATCTGATCCTCCATAATTTGGATCATCCTCTACTCGGTCTGGGAAGGTTTGAGTAATCTCCTTCCCCTTTCCCTTCCCCCCCCGCGTAGTAAACATGTCATCTCCCCAGGTCGTACGAAATGTGACTAGGGGGTTGGCTGAAGCTGCTGTCGAAGAGGTAGCTGAGCCTACTGTGGGGGGGGTTGGTTGAGCTTGAGAAGACAAATCAGGCTGCGTGGAGGGCTATGTCTCAAGAGGATCATTTCTTTTGGATTTTTTCTTAAACAACTTCATTTGTAACAAGTAAAAATTTAATAATTAATATAGTTTAAAATCACTAATATATAAATCATTAATGAAAAAGGTTTGCTAAACATAAAAAAAATCATTTAAATAGAAATGAAGCAAAACAAATAAATTATTACTAACCTTTTATGTTAACATCTATTACAAAACAAAAAAGAAAATTTAAAAATTTTGGTAAAGTTTCCCCTAAAATTTGGAAGTTTCTCTAAAAGCCTGCATATTTAAATTAAAGAAGCACACCCCACATAAAAAAAAGTGCAAAGATAAATCACAAGTGGGCACACCCGACATCCATTCAAATAAACAATGCAGTTAATAAAAAAAAGGCATGATATACAGTCTTGATTAGATCAGGAGCATCCCATTCATTTAAACTATATCATAAAACAAGCCCATGAGTGACTTCCCATTCATTTAAACTATATCATAAGCATCAACCATGAGTGATGGAGATGAGTACATTTTATTACTTTATTTTCTAATGACCGTAAAGAAATCCTATCTGGCTAATTAGATTGTCAAATGTCTACTTTTAAATCTTGATAAGTATTGAATGTTTATCTATGATTTTTTATGGTATATACTTCTTGGTGGCTTCCTGTATGTTATGGCTAGCAAGTTCAATCTAAAAGTTATTTTTAATAATATTGTTGAATTATTATTGTTGGTGTTTCCCTATAAAGGATGTATGTCTTAGGAAACAAAGGAGCTCCAAAGTTCACTGCTTTAAAGGGGGTATTCTACTAACAACCCCAACTAGGATCTTTTATAACCTGGATCCCTTTCATCAAAGAACAAAGTCAATGGAGATGATCAATTACCTAATATAAGCTCATGTCAGGGACAAAGCTTGACAAAAAGCTTTATTGACTTATTAACTTTCTTACTAGTAATCATGTTTCTATGACATAGACTTTGGTAGACTTAATTTCTATTAGTTGATAGTTTTATAAACATTGCCCTCTCAGAAATTTTAGCTCTTTTCTTGCATCAGACTTAAGGTATGAAAATGTCTATTACAAAACAAAAAAGAAAATTTTAAAATTTCGGCAGAGTTTCCTCTTAAATTTGGAGGTTTCTCTAAATACCTACATATTTAAATTAAAATGAGCACACATCACATAAACAAAAAGTGCAAAAATAAACCACAAGTCGGTACACCCCACATTTAATTAATTAAATAAAAAATAATATGTGGGCACAACCCACAACTAGAAAAAACCTATAATTTCATCCAATCAAATTTAAAACATTGAAATTATATTTCTAACGACAATAGCCTCCGAGTATGCCTGTCACCGATAAACTGTAATTTGAAAAACAGAAGTAATTAAAATCCCAGTAGAGCAAGAGTAACAAATATTGAACGTGTGTATTTGATTGGTTTAAGTTTAGTTATTTTTAATGTATAGAACATGACTGTTGTAGTTTAAGTTTCTTAAATTTTAATATGAATTTGATATAAACAAAAATGAATTAAAGTAAACAAACTTTTACTAACCTTAAATGTCCACATCTACTGCATTTGAATCTATATGACTTTCTTCTGTTAATTCTTGGTATGCTTTAGATGTGCATCAAAATGGTTGCGCGGTACTGTTCTTTTGGGTATAACCCATCCCCTTTGCCAATTATCGAGGACATGCTAATGTAATGGTTCATCTGACTGAAGAATTTGATGATTAGGATTTAAACTCAAGAAATTATGTTTCTTATCAATTTTGAAACTGCTGCCCTCTTTGGAAACATCAAAACAATGACATTTAAATAGGACAACTCTATGATCATATCTGAAGCTGATCTACATAATTTCTTTAATTTTACCATAGTATCCATCTAGACTGGTGGAAAGATCTGAATCAACTCCGGCCTGTTGTGCAACCTTCCTATCATCAATTTCTTTTATTCTGAATTTGAACTCACTTATTATATACCCAGAGTGGTAATGCGTATGATGTAATGGTGAATCAGCAATTACATCAAAATCTGGTATCCATCATGGGTCCTTATCCTCTTTCAATTGATGAACTCGGTCTTCAAACCAATCTAATAAGCGAAATTTGTTTGTCCCAGAAAGAGGTAATAGTTCGAATTCCTCATAAAATGGATCAATTTCAGAAATTTATTTTAAAATATATAGATGCGTACAACGTCTGTCATTTTCTGAAATAGCCTTGTACTCTGTATGAAGGATCGACCTTCCTTTGATATAAAAAATTGACAAACATTCTTCATCAATGTCATTATATTCCCCCTCATAATTTCTTTGAAGTTTATTAAAGTGGTTGTCTGTTTCATTCATATACATGGACGTAAAATTAATATACTCCTCCACAAGATAGCCTTCTACAATTGATCCTTCCAACTTTGCCTTGTTCAAAATATAATCTTTAAGCTTTTCCAAAAATCACTCCACGAGATATATCCATCTAAATTATATAGGTTCACCGATTCTCGCTTCATTTGCAAGATGCAGCATGAGATGAACCATTACATCGAAGAAGGCTAGGGGAAGAATCTGTTCCATCTTACAGAGAGTAATGACTATTTGTTTATCCCGGTATTCCAGCATATCATTTTGTAGCATCTTCGAACAAATAGCTTTGAAGAACCTACTCATTTCTGTGAATGAATCAACAACTGGCTCTGGCAGTATTCCCCGTATCGCCAGTGAAAACAATACTTGCATATAAACGTGTGAGTCATTACTTTTCAAGCTAGATATCTTTTTTCACGCTTCATTCACACAACGGGAAAGCTGTGAGCAAAATCCATCTAGCACCCGAATTTCCTTTAAGAAGGAGAGAAGTCCACTCTTCTGGTCTTGATTCAAGTTGTAAATAGCAGGTGAAAAGTAGCCATCATCCTCATGAATATGCAGCTCCGGACGTGTCCCCAAAGTTTTCATGTCTTTTCTTATTTTGACCGTGTCCTTTAGATTATCGGTTAGATTTAATACATCTAAGATGTAATCCATCACATTCTTTTCGATGTGCATAATATCTAAATTATGACGTATTCTAAGATCTTTCCAGTATGGCAGCTCTAAAAAGAAAATGATTTTCTTTCGAAATCCAGAATTCCTTGAGGCTGCCTGGTCTTGTTTGAATGGTCGATCCAACCGTATCTCACCCATTTCTTGTAATCTCCCCATTATAACCTGACTCGGCAACCTGATAGAATCTGTATTAAGTTTATTTTTGGATTTTTCTTTCAATACAGACACATCCTGCCATCAAATTTACTCCTGAACTGTGATGTTCGCCATCTATGTTCAATAGGTAAAAATCTGCAATGTCCTAAGTAACAGAACTTCTTACTTTCCTGCAGTCGTAGGTGATGAGTGTCTTCTATACAGACTGGGCAAGTAAGCTTTCCTTTAGTGCTCCAACCTGACAAATTTGCATACGCCGGGAAGTCGTTTATGGTCCACAACAATGCTGCATGCATATTGTAAAATTCTTTCTTTTCTACATCATATGTCTTCACTCCAGTGAACCACAACTATTTCAGTTCATCAATTAATGGCTAGAAATAAACATCTATTGCATTTCCTAGTTATTTTGGATCGAGGATTAATAGAGTCAGCATCATAAATGACGATCTCATACACAACCAGGGAGGTAAGTTATAAGTGACCATTACCACTGGCCATATAGAGTACGACGGGTACATAATCTTAAATAGATTGAATCCATTGCTTACAAGACCCAACCGCACGTTCCTTGCTTCTGAAGCGAATGAATTGTTTCTTTCGTCAAATATCTTGCACTCCTCTGAATCAGTAGGATGACGTATTCTTCCATCTTGAGATTTACAATCCTGGTGTCATGTCATCCACTGTGCAGTTTTAGTTTATATAAAAAGGCGTTGAAGCCTAGGTGTCAGTGGGAAGTAACGAAGGACCTTCTGAAGTTGTTTCCTTTTGCTTTCATTTTGACCTTCCTTATATCTCTGAAGTCCACATTCGAGACAGTTACTTAAGTTTGCGAATACATTCTAAAAAGAATGTAGTCATTCGGACATACATCAATCTTCTGATAGTCCAAACCAAACTTACAAGTTTGTTTCCTTGCCTCATACCATAAAGTCAGAAAATCATTAGGGTTATTCAACAGCTCTGCAATAAACTGAAGCATTTCTGACATAAATTTAGCACTAGCTCTATTCATAACCTTCAGTTGAAACATATTCAACAAAAATGACAACTTGGACATTTTCGTAACACTAGGAGCAATAGGATCCTCAGCCGCCTTAATAGCATCATAGAACAGATCACAACTAAATGGATCTTTTTCATCTGTATTTATATCCTCTCCTACTCTCATCTTGTTCAACATGTCTTGTATTTCTTCACCTCTACTATCTCTAATTTCCTCGTCAATCTCTTTATCAAAAGTATTCTCATTATTTATGGCTTTCTCAGTAAGCTCCTCTCCATAAGCTACCCAAGTAGTGTAATGCTGCCACCACCCATTACAAATGTAGTACTCGAGCACAGTATTACGATCATGCAATGAACCATTCAAACATCTTCTGCATGGGTAGAAGATATTCTTAAATTGAACTCCTAGCCTAAATATCATTCTATTGTCATCAAAGGCCCAATCCAGGAATGAAATTACTCCATTCTTATATATGGTGTAATCTGAACCCCGCAATCCAATCCAAGATTTACCTATTGTAACCTAAAATTTAATGTAAACAAATCACTTATTAGGAAGGGAAAGGACCGAATGATGTATATCTTGATTAAGATTTTCACTTTATAGCCCATCCTCAATGATTTGATCACAACTTAGGTTTGCTCGTTACATGTAACTTTAGTATGGTGAAATTTCGGTAGCATCTCCCCGCACTTCTCCAGTATACCTCCCAATACTAACCTTAGCAAGATTTCTTTTAACACCCAATTAAGGGCACCGTAGGAAACTAGATAAGATTAGTTGGTATACTAAAGAAGATCTAGGAAGAAGCAACCAAAATTTTACCGCACAAGGTTATATGTAATGAGCAAACCTAAGTTGTGATCAAATCTTTAAAGACCTTCTTTAGTTCGGTACTTCACCGAGCTACAGTCGATCGAATCTTATGACATGCTACAAAGACAACACATCATGCATGTAAATGAGGTATACATACACTTCCTGCATTGTCCATATAACATGATCAAAAGTCTCGACGAGCGAATAATTTGGACACATTTGACTTGGAGGACTTTTACACTAGGGGTTAGAATACTTAATGTTTGGCCTCGCGTGCATAAATCTTCTTTAGCAAGTGTGTGTATCTAAACAATAACTAATTTAAACATTAAAAAAATTTACCAAAAAACTAAAAAATCATTCAATTAAATTAGAAAGATTGAATGTATATATATATGCCTCAAACTACTCAAACCTCCAAGTGTACCCGACACTGATAACCTGCAATTTCAAAAGTAAAATTAATTAAATAGCAAATTATAATTATAATCCTAAACCCTAACCCAAACTAAACATGCAAACCAAGCGCGAAAGCAAGCAAAAACCCTAACCCTGACCCAAACTAAGGAGGAGGGGGTCGACAGTAGGAGGAGGGGGTTAGTAGGAAGAAGAGGAGGTGGAGAGGAGTGGTTAGGAGGAGGACAGGAGGAACCCCTATTTGGTTAGAACAAAGGCTTTATAAAGTTGAGACATGAAATCAAAGCCTTCAAAATTCAATCTAAGATAATGGAAAGAATAGGTATAACATTATGATGGCACCTTCTCGGTGTAAAGCATTCCTTATGCAAATCCAATCTACTAAAAAACAAAGGGCATCAAAGAGAAAGGAATCAAGTAGTTTGAAATATCAAGTTAGAGTAAAAAGATTCACTTTTCATTTTGCTTGAGCAATAAAAAGGATCTAATCCTCATCCCATACGACCTTGGCAGGCCTTACCCCTCAAATATGCTAATAAGACACAAGAATCAAGACATTTCAAACTATAACCTTAGTGTTAAAAATCTTTGATTCTTGGCTTGCACCAAGTTGGACCTAAACCTAATAAGTCATGGCACACTTCCTCTATAGACTAGAATCTAGAGACAGGTTATTAGATCAAAGCCAAAATCCTCTGGTGCTTGGTCCTACTATAACCTATGGCACATTCCTGTCGAGGAATTTCCACCTCTAAAGTAGAGCTTAAGCACTTCAAACGACAACTCCATACAATTTCAGGATTGGAAGGAGCAAATTTGATTTGAAGCGGTTATCCTTAGTCAATTAGAACTTATGCTTGAAGCACTACACTATGACTAACTCTTCATTGTTTTCAAGAAAAGAAGGTTTACCTTCAGCAAGATATAAGCAAATTAACCTCATTAGCATGTATTCAGCTATGATACCTTGACTACATACATTAAATCTATGATGCTCTAGATTTGTAAGGAGTTAGGAGGAGAAGGGGAGGAACCAAGGAGGGGGAGGAGGAGGGGGGGCTGCTAAGGAAGTGGAGCAGGAGGGGGGGAGTTGAGGAGGAGGGGGCCTGTTAAGGAAGTGGAGAAGGAGGGGGGAGCTGAGGAGGAGGAGGGGACGATCAGGAGGAGGATGGAGACGCCGGCGAGCAGGGGAGGAGGAGGATGAGGCCGCTGGCTGAGGAGGAAGGTGAGGAGCTACGGAGGAGGAGGAGGGGAAGGAACCAGGGAGGAAGGGGGCATAGGC
Source organism: Thalassia testudinum (assembly GCA_037157565.1). NCBI lineage: Eukaryota > Viridiplantae > Streptophyta > Magnoliopsida > Alismatales > Hydrocharitaceae > Thalassia > Thalassia testudinum. The sequence continues at coordinate 126,344,202 of JAZHRO010000013.1, forward strand.
GAAGGAGGAGGATGGGTCATAACTGAAATAGAAGAGGAGGAGGAGGGCGTCACCGGGCTGGGGAGGAGGAGGACGATGGTGTTGGCGGAGGAGGAGGATGGGTGAGGTCTCTAGCGGAGGAGGAGGAGGGCGAGGAGCAGCAGAGGACGAGGAAGAGCAAGGTGAGTTGTCGCGGAGGAGGAGGGCAGTGGTGCGTGGAGGAGGAGGAGGGGGGATGATGATGACAAGGACAGGGATTCACATGAGGAGTAAGGGGCGACGTGAAGAGGAGGACCACGTGGAAGTGCTCGGTGCGAGGGGGCGGCTCGAGGACCTGCGCGAGGGGTCGATGGGCGAGGGTTTGGAGGACAAAGATGAACAGTGGGCCACAGCACAGTTATAAATTTAGGAACCTATACCGTTGATTTTATTAACAACTGACAGCAAAAGATGAATTGAACCGCACCCAAAATTTGGAAATGGAGACTAAACCCTAAATTTGTCTCGTCGCTTTTTCATATAACCAACGAGAAAGTGTCAATTATAAGACGTTTGGAAAAAGTGTCAAACGTCTAATACTAAGATTCTTTCCTTCCTATTTTCATAAGATCGAAACAGAATTCTAGATAAGTTGCCCAGACGACAGGTCGAACGTCTGACAATATGTCGGACGTCTGGATAGAGAGATCACTACAGAAATGGATTTAGGACAAACGAATACATTCCTCTACCATCGCTTATTACATCAACCGACGAAAAAAATATATTTGCCGTCGGTTACTAAAGCGACGTCGAATATTAATGACAGTCGCGTGCACGATCGCTTTTCTTCAACCGGTGATTGGTAGAGTACAGGCATTCACCATCACTTATTTTAATAAGCGACAGTAAAAATAGTATTGTCGTCGGTTACTAAAGCGACGGTGACTATTAATGACAGCTGCGCGCCCGATCGCTTTTCTTCAACCGGCAGTTGGTTGATTACAGGTCTTCTCCATTGCTTATTTTAATAAGCGACAGGAAAAATATTATTGTTGTCAGTTTTATAAACCAACGGCGAGGAATCGACGGCATATCACATATTTCTAGTAGTGCTTAGGGCATACAAAATCCAACAAAGAGATGCCCATTGTAGACCACCGCCTCCACAGCTTCGCCGCCACATCCCAAGCATCGCTAACCCCTTCGTCGCATCCCCAACGAACTCCCACTGACCAGACACTTTCTCCGACGACCCCTGTCTTCTTCTTCTCATTCATTCACCTATAAGGGGGCTAACCCACCACTATTGATGCCCCCTACCAACCTCCTGTGGCTCGTCATCAACCCCCCAATAGTCCCCTCTTCTCCTTCTCCCCATTTGTTGTCCTCTTCCTCCCCCTCATTTTTCCTTCTTCATATGTGAACCCAACAACAAGATATGAGGGGGGATTACCTTCCTCCGCCATCGGCATCTAAAATCACCATTGTTGACTCATGTGCCACCTTCATAGCCCTGTGTACTTAGTCTCCCTTCTGCACGCCGCTTCGTGTGCCCTTTGATAGGCCCCTATAACGCTTCCACTTCCTACTTGCTCAAGGTTGACACACAACCTCTCTCTCTCTCTCTCATGTTTCTCTTCTAACTCTCAATCTCTCTCTTTCCCGCATGGGCACATGTTTATAAAGGTGGGACTGAGGAACAAGGAAGTGAGGGTGGCAACAATGGTTTTGACGTAAAGAAAGAACCACAAGGGTTTATAAAGGTGAGGGGGTGAGAAGGAAACGTGGAAGGCAGAGAAGAGTAGGATTAGGAGTTTATTATTATTATCATTATTATTTTCCATAATTAAGAGTGTCTCTCATAAGGGTTAAATGAGCTTCAATTCCTACAAAATAAGTACCGTTGGAATCGTTGCAAGACAAAATCCAATGCAACTCTCATATTTCAAATATGAGTTTGTTTGAGTAGTATAGATCCCCAGATAGATCCTACACATGTTTACACTCGTTTCACGCATTTAGGGTCTGATTCCCATGCTAAGTATGCCGTTGGAATTATTGTGAATTCAAGAACCCTAATCCATCATCGAATCGTTGATTCGAGGTCTGAATCACAAAAACAAGAATCGTGCAAATTTCCACTTTGATTGCACATTGTTATTCAAGTAGGTTCCGATTTTCACACAACTAGTGTCATCAGGTTCATTTCAAGGTATAGTATCCAATTAAATACTAACATCTTCGATTTAGGACATTAAAGATTGATAACCAATGGATTAACGTGTGTTTAAGGCCAATTTTTCCTAATTTAGGCTTGAATGGATAAATTCTCTACAAAAGCCACTACAAAAGAAGTTACTAAGGGCCTAATTGTAAAGCACTTGGAATTGGTACCCTATGTTTTAACCCAAACTTTTGGATGGAGGGGCAACTTTGATATTTTTCCCTTATTACTTAAACCCAAACACTCCACCAACTTCCCCTCCTCCATCGCCTATGGCTCTCCTCCTCCATCACCTCTCCACTAACTCCTCTCTTCCTTGCTCTCATGGCTGCAAGAAAACAAGGTTTAATTAGGGCTTCAATCTGCAGTAAAGGACAACATTTTGTTCTCTCTATCCTCCTTTGTCCTAACCCCTCTCTTTCTTTGGATCTTGAAAGGGAAGTTTAGGGAGAAGAGAGGAAGAGGAAGGGTGTGATGTGGCTATTGGGATCATGGAGGGGCTGCTACATGATCGTTGAAACTAGAGCAAGAGGAAGAGGTTACTGGGGAAGGAAAGCAAGACAAGGGGAGGAGCTTGGGAGGTGATCTCCATCAACAATCAACTCAAGAAGAAAAATCTCAACTCAAGATAGAGACATCCTATCTCAATGTTATGATGTTCTCCTTGATTCCTAGACCCTAGGATTGAAGGCATGCAGGTGGATTTTAGTTATATTGTTGCATGATAGATCCTACCATGCATTTTATAGTTCTTGAGGTTTTTGATGAATGTGACCAAGTTATGATGTTCGTAGTTTTTCTTGGGTTATCCCTGGTTCTAATACGTTTAGCATGTGGCCATTTTTCCCTAAATGTCATTTTAGGATTGTTAGGCATCATGGGTTTTAGGTGGGGGTTCAAAATGGGCCAATTGCAACCAAAATAACATTATAACAACAACCATGTTTCAATACCAAAGCTTAGTGCCGGTGCTGGTTCGGTGTCGGGAAATTAAACGATTTAATCCTAAGGTATTGCGGAAGCACGAAAATGGTTGTTTTAAAATTTGTCATTGATGAGTTTATATTTTATTACATAATTTATGTTTAACTATTATTTATTTAAGGGTAAATTAGGTTGTATTGTATTAGATTAAGTTAAATTAATTATATTGTAGTATTTTATAAATATTATATTTTAAGAATTTAGTTGTAATTTTATTATTATCTATATTTGATGTCTCGATGAAATTCATTTTATTTATTTACAGGTACTAGATTTGAATTTTATTGGACCTCTTCTGATATGTGGTTCAACGTGAGCTTAGATGATGCAAATGAGACTTGAACTATATATCCTTGACCATAGCCCAATTGATCCCACATAACCTAACTCAAATCATCCCTGATTTAGCCGACCAAGACACTTTCTCTCCATACATAATTGGGCGGCCATATTATTTGATTTAATCCACCACCATAAAATCCATATGCCTTCCCTCACGTAACCTCCCCCAATCCTATGCACCAAATCTAAACGTAACCCATTACCCACGTAGATATCCTATTCCCTCCTCAACACTGCACGCTAGATTCCCATGTAACATCCGCCCATTTCTTTTTCTATGCAACGTCACCCACCGAACACTCCTATCCTCACCTACGTAACCCCCTCAAAACCCAAATCCCATGCAACCGAAGCCCACGTACCAAAACCCACCTACGCAACCAATCATACCGCCAATCCCATGCACCGACCCAAAGAAATCCTTCATCCACCGCATGCACCTAACTCTATCCTACGTAATCCCCATGGGTGTTCAAAGAACCTACTAATTTTAGGTATTCGATTTGACCTATCATTTTTGTTCTTATTAGGTTGGGTATCCATTTATAAAATATAAGTTATGTATCTATTAAATATGACCTGTTACTTTTCGGATCTCCGTTTAGGTACCCATCAAGACATTTACGGGTACTCATTAACTGACCTGTCATATGACCCGTCTTATAACTCGTCATATGACCTATCCATGATCCATCCATATTGTCAATCTTATAACCCAACTAAGCTAGCTTACGATCCCTTTTTTCTCAATTCTCACTGTGCTCACAATTCAATCTCAACCCATTTGTTATTACAACCCTTATTCCTTCAAGCAGGTCAGGGAGAGGGCTACTAGTGGGGGACAAGGGTTAGGAGGTGGAGGAGGAGGTCACGTCATAGTCGACGTCAACAGGGGCAATGTCAAGCCTTTCCGGGCCGACGAATCTAGACTTAATCCAGCTGCTTGTAAGGTCACGAACGTGGTCGAACTCGGAGGCGAGGAGGCGCGAGGTCACAGAGCTCAGACCGAAAGTAGGCGAAGATGTGGAACGTAACGTAGCCACCGGAGAGGATCTCGCCACGATGGCTTCAGTCCTTCTATGCTTTCTTCCCTCCCTTGATCTTTCAATGCGACAAACCCCTTCCTCGTCGTTCTCAGTCACACACGCCTTCCCAACAATGTGTGATGCCTGTGCACTGTTTTCCACCGTCGCTAGTGCGTACATAACCCGATAGTCATTGTATTCCTCCTAACCCCATCTTGAAAACATTGTTACGTGCTTAAAGTTTTTATTTTTTTAAAATAAATAAATAACAACTATAATTAATAGTAGTCGTCCAGATTTATTGATATAAGATTTATTTTCATTTTTATTTTTTATTATTTATTATTATTTATTTATTTATTTACTTTTTTATTTTTATTTTATTTTACTTTTCTTTTTCTTTTTAATTTTTATTTATTATTTATTATTTATTTTTATTTATAATTATTTTTATATATTATTTATTTATTATTTTTTATTGAATAAAATTTTTATTTTTAAATTTATATTTTATATTAAATTATTTTTATAACTTTTAAATGTTTTTATATATTTTTAAAAGTATTTTATCATTTTAATGAATATTATCATATATATTTTTACTTATTTATAATTTTCTTTAAATTATATTTTATTTCTTTAAATTTTTATATTTTAATTAAATTAATTAATCAGATACCCAACGAATATTCATGATTTAATTTAATATAATTAAATATTATATCTGTTAAATTTTCATTTGAATGAATCGATCATAATTCACTTAAATCAAGTCACCAAGTGAAAATAGAATTGATACCTTCAAACTCATCTTTTTCCCTCCGCCCACCATCGAACTTATCTTTTTCCCTCTCTGTTTAATCTCTCCACCGATCCCATCAATCGGGCTCTCCTCTCTCATGTCACGTTCTCAATCTCATCCCACCATCTCTCACTTCCACCGTACGATCATCTCATCCCATTATTTTTCCACAGCAATCTAGATCTCCCATCGTCTCTCCCGTTGTATTACCCTCTACTTCGATTCCTCCTTCCTCCACTAGCCTCTATCATTAAGTACATGCACAGGGTGGGATTACAAAATTCATCAAGCTGATGGTATAAAAAAATCTTATATAAAATAAATAAATAATAGATAAAATAAAATAATTTATTTTTATAAAAATAAAAAATACTTTTAATAATAATTAAAATGAAACGATCATTATTTAAATTATCTACTTAAAAGTATTATGTAATTATCACATAAATCTAACTAATCATACACATATAGTTTGCATTAGTTAGTGTTTTTTATAAAAATCAATTCATTAACGGAGGATAATACTTTACCTATACACATTTTTGATTGATTTAGATAGCCGTTTGAATTTCATTATATAAATTTCATTGGAAATCATAAATAGTTTGTAGAAAGATTTAAATATCCAAAGATCTAAATATGGCATCATTCACAATGATAGTAATAAGAAAGATGTTACAGATAAATTTAAAATTGTTATGTAAAATAATTTATAATTACCATCAGGCTGAGAAGAATAGATGGAGTATCTTGTATACTTTATACTTATGGTCAAGAAAAGACTAACGATGGCTATCTTTCCTCAATTAGCTCTCTTATGGTATGGATCATAGCTAGATTAAGTATATTTTTCTTAACAAATATGCAAAAATAAAGAGCTCTACTTTGATTTTTTGTATAAAAAATGCCTTAGATCAAATGAAAAAGGAGGGGTCAACATTTAAATAATCAATTTATTAAGAAAGAGTTAAAAGAACCAAGAAGGGGTCATGGCCCTTGCAAGACACTATTTCGGTCTGCCCTTATGCACGCAGCCTCTACAACATTCCCTCAATTCTGATCTCTCACCTCTCAACTCTCGGAATTTCGTCTGCATCTCCACATCAACTTTGACTCGGCTAGTTCCCTGCCTCAACTCCATTCCTGTCTCCATTACGACCGGACCATGTCCCAACTCACCATCTTCTTCTCTAATTTTATTTTTATCATAGTCTTTCCATTAGTTGTAGTATTCAAACTCTAGTTATTAGCAATAAAGTTTTATTTCAAATTATTTTATTCGCAATCTGCGCTTCTCACACCCATTCTCATTATATATTGCAATTGGTTTCCATTTTCTCATCTACTTTTTATTCAAAAAATATATTAAAAAAATCAGTTAGTATTTCATTTCGTGTTTTCTTATATCTAGGTTAGAATGATCCTATGCCTCCTCGTATTCAACTTAGGACTCACCAAAAACTCTGTTATTTTTATTTCTATTCTCAAAAAATCGTAATACAACGAATATCTTTATCACTTAGTAGTTTCTTCAGATCAGTCGTCAATTTGATAAATGGCTCGATGCCTAGGATATTGAATACAAGAATCGAAAAACCAACACGACCTATGCAACTAGAACCAAATGGGAAGATCCAGTATCTCCCCATTTCGTGTTACCTACTAGCACCTCAAGTGTTATGCCTCCTATTATAAGTTACGACTCCGTGGGACTCCCTTCTTCTCAACAAGTTAATGAGGCCTTTCGAGCAAAGAACATTCAATCCTTGTGTATGCAACGTGAACCCTTCACACCCTGCAAACTCCTTTGTATTTTCCAAGGCAAATCAATGCCTCAAAATAACCTTCAGATGTCAGTCCCCGTAGAATAATGTTCCATGGCTAAGAGATATTGGACATCTAGAACATTTTTTGGATGTCTAAAAGTTTTTTAGAGCTTCTAGTCAAGTGCTTGGATGTCTAGTAGAGGAAGAATCTGATGTCTAGAATAATCTCTAGTCATCCTTTGAGAGACTCAAGACCTCTTTGAAGGTGCTTGGACATCCAGAAGTCAAAGAAGAAGGGCAACAACAACTCTGCTTCTTCTCTATCCCTTGATCTCTCGGTGCAGGCTTTTTGGGTGTACATATTGAATTGATTAGGGTTTCCACATTGCAATTGGGAAATATATAGAGCGAATCCAAGCATTCCTAATATGATGGTTACTATTGGATCAAATTCAATTTTAGGGATTAATCCTAGTTGAATTTTGCAACAATTTCCCTCCAACTAATTTAAGGAATTGGGTTTAAGTACCTAAAGGCATTATTTACATCCAAACCCTTTAGATTAATACCCGAACATATTTGACCTAATTAATTGCTAAATCAAATACCAATTTAAATCCTTAAATAGTATTTGATTTCTATTTAATTAGAAACCTATCAAAATTATTATTGGTTTCATTACGCTAATAATGAAGAATTTAGGAATCAGGATTTACAGCACTATGCCTCTGTGGTGTCCCAGATTCGACAACTTGAAACACCACTGGCCTATAGGTCACCTGTACCTATAGTCATACCAGTACCTATGCCTGTACGTATATGTGATCGCACAACAACATCCATAAAGAAAACCAAAGCCGAAGCAAGAGAAAGAAGGTTGTAATGCATGTACATCACCATCAGACATACCACCATGTTTATTTAAGTACAGACCACAACTACATAAGTACATGCAGTTTAGAATGTTTAGTGGTTACAGAACATAAGCGGGCTACATCCATACAAGTATAAAACAAAAGGTGGTCCACAGCAATAAGGTACTACCCAACACCTTAAGTACTGGTGGCAATGTCAAGGCTATCTTCAGGAGGTCCCTCCTATGTTGTATGTGTCACTAGAGAGTTTGTTTCCCAAGGCAGTGTGGTATCCTTGTGCTTGTGCTTGCCATCTAGTCTTGAAAATGGAAACGTGGCGTAGGTGTGAGCCAACTAGCTCAGTAGGGCTTTAACCTAGTGTTGTTATTACCATAGGTGGGGGTGTATACATACATAGGAAATTCTTACTTGAGTTACTTGGAAGTTCCCCCCCTTATACACTCATACTAGATATTTTACCCCACTTAATCTATCCCATTCCATAGATCTCTCCCTCTCTCTACGCATTGACCCATTGGTCAACCTAAGTAATAATTATCCCTCACATTCAATCGAGGTAGATGTTGCATGCGCACTCCCTTATCCAAGCTTCGAACTTTGAGCTACCTTAGCCTTTGGTAGCTTAATCCCTTATACTCGGGTCCAGAAGTTGCTTGAGATGACCATGGTCTGTCGCATTACCATACCTGGTGGTGATTGCCAGACTCCCATTCCTTGGTGACAACACCCTATGGAGCATCATTGGACGCCCCCATTGGGTTGCCTAGCAAGCACTCCAATGAGTCACCTATCACATCCTCAAGAGCTAGCTCATGCATTGCATGACTCATCGCCCATGTTCTAGGGTACTAAAGGTCTAGCCTCATGTCAACTAACCCATGTTGATCTCATGAGTGTTTTGAGTGTTCTTTGTTTGTAGCTAAACCCACAATCCAACCATTCAAGGTGTACATATAGCTGCAACTAGGTGATTCCCCGTAGAGACATCACTGGACACCACCAATGTAGGCTGCCTCCTGTTACCCGACTTTTCTGTCATATATTTGGCATGGTCGGTTAACGTCCGCACCCAGCTAGTGAATGCCACATCCCATCTTGTGGGTAATTCCTTGTAGAGACCTCAACGAACGACTCCAAGTGGCCGCCTTTCCAGCACTTGAGTCACCTTACATATCCATGACTTCCTGGCTCATACTCTCTAGTACGACTCATTGTTCATCCATCACAAGTACCAAAGGTCCAACCTCTCATCTATTCTAACCCCATCGATCACTGAGTTTGCCTCTAAGGGCTCCCCTTATGACCAATTTCACAAGGTGGATAGGTCCAAAATGACCCTCGCAAAGCTCTAGTGCTATAGTGCATGTGATAAACATATGAATGTTCATATAAATCATGCTTAATTTATATTAGTTTTGTAGTATTAATTGCATAACTACATTATATTAGTGCATTTTATATATAAGTGCATTTATTTAGGAATGCAAGTATATTTGCTTAACAATGTATCCTAATGCTCAATTATGTTGTAAATAATATTTGCTTTTTTTTCTATGTAAGGTTGGAATAATAACGACAATTATATTGTAGAATATGAATAAATAATGTACTTTGTAAGTACTATCTTGCAAAGTATTGATAGGAAGTAATGGGAGCCATTAATCTAAAGAAGAAGATCCAAGGGTTGAGAAAGCTTGCTACTTAGAGAATAAACCAAGAATTATCTTTTTGATAATTCAAGAAGATAAAAAGAAAATAATATTTTGAGAATATAATTCTTTTCTTGTTAAGAATCTAGTGGTTAAGGTGAAATATCAAGAGGTGGCACCATCTCCTCCCTCCATCTCTTAATCCTGAAATTCATAATAGCTTGATACATGCTCAATAATCTAGCCATAGATTCCTCATTCAATTTCAAATTCACATGATTCAAAATGCACTGATTTAAAGGGCCACGATTTATCTTTTATGTAAAAAGCCAAATTGGGATCATGAGAGGGCCAAAAAATTGAGAATATTGAAGGATACTCTAGTTGGTTGTTGCCCTATTTATATAAATCCCTTGGTCGCCCAACGTTGGAAGGATTTTCCCATCCATGTACTCTCCTTCAGCCCTCCTCCGAGTGGTTTCCGACAACTATTGACGGCACCTTTCACCTCCAACCTCCATCCCCCCCTACCACCACCACCACACTCCACTCCATCCTACACCCCCTCTCCTTAGTTTTGCATTTTTATTTCTAGTTATAGTATTTTTTATTCTAATTATAATTTGAAACTTTGATTTAGTTCTTCAATAATATAATAAAAAAGTTCTCTTTGATTATTCAGTTTCTTACAGCTGTGTTTATTTATCATTTCATTAGATTTATATGCATATTTTCATTCTTATGACTTTTAAATACTTGCATTTGCTTCATGAATTTCTTTCATAATTTTCATGCACTCAAAGATTCCAAAAAGATTGCCATAGGCTTCTTCATATTAGGTTTAATTCTGATCCAAATTTCATTTAAAAATCCATTCTATAAAAAAATTAAAAAATTACTTACATTTCAATCCTTTCATTGTTACAATTTAATCCCTACATTTTATTTCTAAATTTACTATGCATGTTCTAAATGTTATTTTTGCATGAAATTTGGTAGAAATCTTAGTTAGGCAATAAGGTCACTTTGTTAATCTTATTATAATTTTTAAATTTTTGGAAAATTAATTTGATGCAAATTACGTATAGGTTGTTACTTGTGTGATTTAGTCCTTATTCTTAGTTCTCATAGATTTATCTCCTCTTTAAAATATCAAAAAAATCTAAAAATTTTAAAAATACCATAAATAAGTTAATTAGGATGGTAGGAAGTGACTTGAACACTTTGCTTTCCTATGAGATGACTTAAACTCCAGTTCTACCTAATTTAATTACTTTTAGTGGTTCAAACAATTTTTAAACGATCATTATTTTACGTTGCAACGACAAAATTTTACCCCTTAGCGAATTTCACAGTTATCATGCCTTAGGATCAAGGGTCATAACCCACCTATGGCTGACTCTTCTGATTTGGAGTCCAACCATAGTGTCTCACTGTTTATAGTCAGTGAAATGGTTCCCAAGTGGACTACCTCTACGAGTACTCACTCTTGAGCCCCTATGTGGTTGCTCTCACAAATCCTACATGATTTGATTCATAATCAGGACCTACACTCACCCCTAACTACAATATTAGATGTCTAATCGTCTGGTGTCACCTTACCAGACGTCTGACGTCAAAATTAGGCGTCACATGGTGGTGGACTAGAGTCGATCTTCCTGACCTTTGCATATCAGACGTCTATCTCCTAGATTAAATGTCTAATTTTTTTGGTCAAATGTCCTATTTCTGTCAAGCATGTCAACCAACCACCCTTTCTAGTTAGCACCTGTAAACCACTCCCCATAGGGTTCCAAAACCAACTGATCGAGGCCCTGATCGGTAGGGGACTCAAATCAACGAATATAACAAGCAACCAAAAAGATAGAGGCACAAGAAATTGGTGACCCAGTTTCACCCGAAGAGGCGCACGTCTGGGAGCGGGTGATACTCCGAAGATTCTACTATGGTGGTTGATGATACAATGACTCCCAGCTTCCTCAATCAGAAAATGTGTGAAGCCCCCCTCTAAAGGCTTCTCTTCTCTATTTATAATACAAAAATTATTGCAACAACTTTTTGTTTCATAACAAACTTCGTGAATTCTTCGGCTCATTCATTACTTGGCTATAAATAGACTTTACAGCGCAAACTGTTAGCACTGACATAGATGTTGTTGCCTCCTCTTCAACTCTAGTCGACCAGATCCTTTGGCTAGTCGGGTTCGCTCAGGTCTGCCTGGATTTTGGATAGTCAAGTAGCTGGATTCAACGAGCCATCAAAGAAATGGATCCGTTAGACTTTGTGCAAAGTGTTAACTCTAAGGGTACTTTTTTCCCCTTATCATATGCCCCCACTCTCTAGCTAGCGTATGCTGCTAAGAGAGTGGTATAAGGGTTAAAACTTCGCATATGGGTGCTACCCCCAAATGATGTACCGGCTGCCTTCTAAGAGGGGTAATCATTTGTCATGAGGCGTATGTTTTAATTTCAGGCAATCAAGGAGCCATTACTGATGGGGTATGAAAACACTGAAATTTGAAGGGAATGTAGGCATGTTATCTCCTGAGTTCCTGTCGGCCTTTAAAAGCCAACCTTTATTGAAGGGAACATAGGCATATTGCAGCTTGAGTTCCTGTCGGCCTTAAGAGGCCAACATCCTAGGCATAAATTGATGGTAACACCATCATCTTAAGAGGCCTAATTTAGCCAAATTCCAAAGTTAAATGCTCCTTAACAATCATCAGAAAGTCGTATTTCAATTCTAAGTTGAATTTGAAAAGAAGGAAATTTCGTTAATTCTGATGTTTTAACGAGAAATCACAAATGCAGATTAACTAAAGATTTAATCAGTGACTAATCTAAGATCAAATGAAATTAAATTTTTAAGAAGTGGGCTCGAACTGATTGAATCAGGGTTTTCTAAGATTTGAAGATTATTTTAATAATAAAACCCTAATTAAAGGATCACTTCAATTGAACAGGTTTTGGTGGAAATAAACATAATTGAGACCTCCTAAAAATCATTGAAAATTATTCTTTGAGGTTTGAAACTTTCACTTTGACCAAATGAACCCATTTTGACCAAAAACAATGACCTAGGCAGGAAATTGCTTCATTTTGCGTTACAGTGTAAATTACCCAATCAAACTTCATCAAAATCCAAATTTTAGGTCATCATTATATTCCTTGGGTCCAAATTAGGTTAACCCTAAATTTTGAGCTCAATTAGAGTCCATCTTGACTTAATTTGCATTTTAGCCCAGTTGTCTCTATTTATTTACTTATACCCCCTTATATTTCAATTTCTCTTACATCCAAGTCCCTCCCTTCTTCATCGTCCCAAATAAGGCATGTTGCAGCAGAAGAGGAGACCCAAATGCATCGACTTTTATTGGAGATTTGCTACATCAAATCTCCACAAAATCCAACTAAATTTGGTGAGATTGGTATTCAGATCATGTCAGTCAATTCAACAAGGTCCCATACTTTGATTTAAATTCAATCACCGCCAGCAAGCTTAGGATTCGCGAGATCTAAGTTGCCAAATTCGTAAGGAAATCTTGCAAATTAAAGGTAATTCAAGGCGAATTCCTCTTCTATATAAGTGCTTGGGCATTCCTAAGCACAAATTAGTCATGTTTTACCTTCTTCAATGCACGACCGTCACCTTCTCCGACTCTAGTGACCTCTCTATTCTCCCTCTTTCATGCCTACTCCAGCCAAAAGGGCATTGCCATTATCTTCCCCACCTCCCTCCGACCTTAGTCAGCCAAAGCTAGGTTGCTTCGACCCTATCTTCGTCGTCGATTCCTTCCCGGAGCCATCGTCTTCCTCGCATCTGGCTGGCCAACGGTGGACACAATTCCTCCCCCTTCGTCCCTTTTAGGTAGTCCTTTCTCTTCCTCTCTTCTCATAGATTAGTTTAGGGTCCTTAGGAGTAGGAATTAACCTCATTTCCTAGCCGTTCTTCTCCTTCTTCCTCACGACCGGTGAGAGCTCTAGCAAGCTCTAACCCAATCTACACTCCATCTCCCACCTCGCCACTCACCTCACAAGCACCACAAGGTCTTGGTGATCAAAAGCCCTCAAGAAATTGAGACGTTTGATCAACCAAAACCTCCGCTGGACACTGATGACTCTACGATTATTAGCATTAACTATATCAATTAGAGTCAATTTTGAGAGCACATGTGCATTAATGACATATCATAATGGGCTTGAGAGCATGGCATGCATGTTGTATTAAGATTGCTTGTAATTCATGTTTAACGACCATGTGTGCAAGTGTGTATTAAAATAGGTCTCAGATGAGCAATCGGATCATACAAATGGATTTAGATCAACGAACGGAGTCCAACAGACTCAAAATCACCTCAATCCGACCTCCATAGCCCCCACAACAAGTCCTGGAAGTTTTGACCGTTGATCTACTGATAAAAGACCAAAAAGCTAACACGTGGCAGTTGCCCAGCCCTTGCCAACTTGCCCCGCTCCTCTTCATCATGTGCAGGAAGGTCATGACCATCCGATCATGAATCGGACAACTGAGGGACCGCAAGAAACGCGACCTTTTTGCGAGGATAGCACGATGCTCCTCCACTTCACGTGCAGAAGGCGCAGGTTCGAGACACTCACCGTACCTAATCAGCGGAGATCAAGCGCATGTCCAAATTGGACCACCCGATTGCCATCGAGCAGTCCAAATAGTGCTACGCAACGCCCCCTCGAGTGCAGATGCTTCCATGCACGCGCCAACACCACGTTGACGCTCAATCACACGCGTGCTTGGGGCACGATCTAAGCGCACGTTCACGAGCAATCTAGGCCGTCGATCGTGGATTGAACAACTCTAAGCTAGCGCACATAGATCGCGTGAGGGAAGAAGCACGTGCGCACGTGATAGACCGACGAGAGGAGGCCTTCACCGATACTTTTGGAATGGCCTTAGCGACGTCCTGGATGTCGCTAAAACCCCTACCTAATTTAGAAACCCTTCCTTCTCTATAAAAACCCCCACACTCACTCCATTTATGATCATCCCTTCCTAGCTTCTCCTTAGCTCTACTTAGCACACCCTTCACATTCTCCCAGAGTTGCAGAGCTATCGACGGAAGCCCATCCACCGCCGTGACTGCCTCGCTTCTCCATTCGGCACCTCTTTACCTTAGTTTAATGTTTATGTGTTTTAAAGCTTTTCTCTAGCATTGTTGATAAGTCCACTTTCGTGGACCATTATTTGGCCGAAATACTCTTTAATTAGTTATTCTTATTTGTTAATTAATTAGTAGTTATTTGGCAGTTCATCTTATCCTGCATATAATTTTATGCATCAATTTTATACCTAATAACATATGATATGGTAACATAATTGATTTGATGAATGCAGGCTAGGTGGCAGAGTTCAGACATCTATTTTTGCATCTATAGGACGTCTGGAGATAAAGTTGGACGTCTGGGAATGGCCATCACAAACTCCTGAGTCTACATTTTTTTTTAAGACATCTAAAGATGACATCAGATGTCTAATGGAAACCATGCGGCAATTATCCTTCTGTTCCAACCACTCGCAATCTTCGCAAGTGGTTGGAGAAACTTTGGATCAAAGAAACCAACAAACTAAGGAGTTGTTTTTAAGGGAGGATCGGCCATCATCCTGAGGATATCTCCCTCTCCCTGACGAGGATCTCCTTCCTCCCCCACCGTGGATCTTGCGCACACCATGTACCCTGCAAGAACCGTGGCTTAGGCATGCTACACCTCTACTCCTCCCTCTTGCTGATCACACGGTGACAACGTGCAACCACAACACCACTGCACATAACCCCCCTCAACCATCCATCTTCTCCTTCCTCTTCGTTTTATTCTTCACCTTCTCCACCACCATTCCCTACAACACAACAGGAACCCAACCGCACGGCCATCAGCCACGCACGTGCCATCCACGCAGCGTCACCTTCATCCTCTTCATGCGTGCAAGCATCAGCAGCCTCCAGCAACCTCGCACGATCGTTCTCCTTGCTCGCGCATGCATGCGAGCACCTCCTCTCGAATCACTATTCATTGTCTTCCCCAAAAGAACCCAAACCGACGTCCACTTCACACGCAGCCGGTTTCATGGACCGCCAATCTCCTCTCCATCAACGTCGTTGAACTCGCCTTGCCCTCACAAGGCACCCACACCTGCGGCAGCCCTTCCCACCGTCCACTCGCACAAGCCACCGCCGACCATCATCTCCTCGTCGCCGGCGACGCCTCCAGCCGTCTCCCACCGCAAGATCAACGTTAACGCAAAGCCCACACTCTGACGCCCCACCACCAGCATTCATGCCATCAGCCTTTCCCTCCTCCCGTGCAAGTTCCTCCACTAAATCCTCTATTTCTCAACAGTAAAGGCCCTATTAATATTTACGAAGTTTACCATTACGAGAAACACTATTCTTTTATTTAAAATCTTAATTTATTGAGGCACATTTGCATGAATATCCCTCTGATTTATTTGAATTACATATAATTGCATTTATCTCATAAATGATAGCATAGGGGATATTGGTTATGGGGAACGAGTTCAATTTTGATTAAGATTGATGGTGCTTGTCAGTACCAAGATCATGATTGACATATTTCCATGATGGTGATTTTGTATGTGCACACTTGTATTCTTAATTAATTACATAAAATGATGACTTATGTTGAAAAAGAATTACATGAATTAGCATGCACACCCATTGAGTTTCCCGAATAATTGAGACACCACTCACTAGTACAATAGGCTCATTTCTTCCTGTGGAGACGACCTAACTATCTTCGTGGTTAGATTTTGAATATTAAATGTTTTGAAAAGCGATTTTCTACCACGCGACTACATACAACGACGCGACATTTTGAGTCACAAACTTCATCGAAAACGAAGATCTCTCTTTCAATTGTACTTGTGAAACAATTTTACTTATTCAATATATTTCCATTTTTTTCATCATATCATGTTTCATGCATGCATAAGTAATCACCATGCTATAATCTCAAGTCTCTAACCCTACTCTCTCTCTCTCTCGTTTTCTCACAAGCAAACAAAACAAAGATTTTTGTGACATCCTAAAGTGACAAACTAATCCGATTTCACACCTCCTCATGTTCAACACTTGAACTCACCTAATCCATATTTTCATTTAAAATTAATGTCACAAACACATGCTATAACGATGGATTTAACTTAACGTGTTTTGACAACGTCAATTTTTGGCGTCATTGCCAGGGAGCCAACGGATCTTTTTGTCGCTTTTATCCTTACATTGGTATTCACATTTTCTAACCCTCTTTTCTCTCTCTTTCTTTGGTCGGCAACAAGAGGAGAGCGATCCACATTAATAGAGTCGGAGCAAAGTATGGTAAAGAACTTTTGTGAGTATCACTTGACCTAGCGTAGTCTCATCCCTCCATTATCTAAAAATAAAAAGAAAAAAAAATCATCTAGGCTCGTGAATAAACCTTAGGTTAGTTGATTGTTTGCTTGCTTAAAAATCCAAAAAAATATAAACTCCAAAATATGGAGTGGTGAATGAGTACTTGACCCACATCTCAAATCCATCACCCAAACAAAAAACATCAACTCTAATGTTCTTGAAGGAAATCTTTTTGGAGTGTTCATTTCCTTTCAAGTGGTGTTTGCAAAGCCATCCGTGCTTTGTACTTGGCCACACCACTTCAACTAAAATCAATTCACCTGATAGAATTACATGAACTTTAGGGTGAATACATTAGGGTTGTTTTTCTAGGGCCACATCATTCTCTCAAAAGGAAATCGACTATCATCCATTGTGTGCAAAACATTGTGTGCCTACTTAAACATTGTTTGAATCCATTGAGAAATTTCAACCCTAAAAATCACTAAAGAAAGGACAAATCATTAAAAGATACCACATCCTAAAAACCTTACTTGAAAATCATGTTTTGTTGAGTGCACACACATACTCAATTAGATTAACTAAGAGGCACAACCTCCAACAACACATCATCACATATCTTGAGCACAAGCACTAACCTAGCCCTATATTAAAATAGAGTAGACGTGCCCTAGGTAGGACTAATCTAAGTCCTGGAAGAGTGAGTGGGTTTGTCAAGTGCTTGGCCTTAATTCCCATCGTGAAATCTGGTGTTTAGGCTGCGAGGAAGTGTCAAACGACCGCGATTGTGGGGTACAAAGGAACCGACGGTGCAAGCTAAAGGAAGAACCTTCCCCTCAATCCCCTCGTAATCAACTTGGCCGAATTAACTTTGAGAAGGAAGGTTTAAGTGCTTCCAAACTTGATTACTCTTTCCAAGGCCTTTAGGTTACCTAGGTCTACACTATAGGGGCTAGACTTGTTTGCTTGATTGTGCACACACTTTTCTCGCACCTGTCTCTCTCCGCACCCCTCCCTGTTCTTCTCTAGTGTATGCATGGAAGACGATCACTTCATCTTGAGTTTGTTTTAAAAAGGGACATTAGGAAGAGGCTTGATTTTTCAAAAGATAGGATTAAGGAAATGGCTGATCCAAGAATTGATGAGATTGAGGACCAACCTCAACCCAATGCTATGGCCATCATTCAGGCTCAAATCTCTACCAACCACCAACTCCAACAACAGTAGATCCAAACCATCACGCAAGCCATACATCAATTGCAAAACCCTCAAGGGCAACCCCCATTGAACCCACCTAACCACCACAACCTCCCAAGGACCAACCAAAGCCTCTCCGTGATTTTTACGATCCATTTGCTATCCGGATCGAGCCACATCTTAGGGTCCCCGAAGGGGGAGATGATTTGAGCTAAAACCTAATGTCCTTAGCTTAATTCAAAGCCACTTTCATGGGATCTCAAATGAGGTCCCCTTCCAACACCTAGAGGACTTAGACTGGACCTCTCGGACTGTGAAACCAAGGAACATTAGCTTAGATATCGTTTTAACTAAGATGTTTCCTTTCTCCCTAAAAGACAAAGCTTCTCACGGCTTAGAACCTTAGGGAGACCCATCTCCACCTGGGAGGAACTGAGTCATGCCTTCTTGAAAAAAATTTTCCCCATAGGTAAAACCAATGTCCTCAGAAGAGCCATTACCACATTCACACTACAAGGTGGGGAACAATTTCATGAGGTGTGGGAAAGATTTAACAAATTACTGAGGAAATGCCCACACCACGAGGTTCCAAGGTGGCAATTGGCTCAGATCTTCTACCATGGTCTGGATAGCAACCTTAGTAATTTTGGTGTTGCTTCATGTGGAGGCAATTTTCTAAACAAAGACGAGGAAAGCGCGTTCAAACTATTTGAGTCCATGAGTGAGAATTCTCTTAATAACGCCTCCATGACCCAATTCAACAGGTCCAGTCAACCCCATGGTGGGATTTACAAAGTGCAAACTAATTTAGGGACGGTTGACATGGACATCATAGCAAAGAAGCTGGATTAAGTTGAGATGGTAGACAAGAAAATTGATGAGATTCTGAATCAATCCCGGACACCCTTGCAAACCTTCTCCCTCCCTAGCAAAGGGAGATCACAATGTTGACCTGATTTAGTCTATGAACCAAACACACCTGGAACAACCCCTGCCTATGTTCTAGGGAGGGACCTTTTCTCCCTCATACCTTGACTATTCTTTCCCCTCCCCTTCGGCACCTCCTACCTTGGAAGATGCCAATGCCATCCAAAGTTACTCCAAACCCAACCCTTTCTCTAACACCTACAATGCCAAATGGTGCAATCATCCAAATTTTGCCTGGATAAACCAAAAATCGAACCAATTCCAGAACCAACCCAGGCCAAACCTACCTCCCATCAGCAAGGTCCACCAACTAGACCACCCTATAACCATAATAGGGCGGCCCCTACACAACAAAACCAACCGAACACCCTGATCAAGATGATGGCTGATATGAATCAGAAACATCAAGAGGAGATGGCTTTAGCAAAAGGACAATTAAGTCAGCCGCTGGAGAACAAACAACAGGGGTCCCTTCCACCTCAGCCACAATCAAACCCAAGGAATGTCATGAACAAAGGCCACAATCCTCAAGGGTTCCAAAAAAATCAGGGGCAAGCCCACGTGATTCGACAAGCCCCACAGACACCCTCTAGGTTTGCTACTTCTTGTTCTTCTCAAGGACCTAACCCTAGTCCCAATGCCTCAGCCAATGCAGTTACCTTGAGAAGTGGCACCCAAACCCAGGATCCCAAATGGCCAGCCCCTCCCATGACTATACTACCCGAGATAGTTGATTCTGAAGATGAGCGGGAGGAACCCAAGGATCCAGAACCTGACCCAGTTCAAATCCCAGTCCCATACCCTGAAGCCTTGGATAAGGCCAAGAAGAAAAGAAACATGGCTAAGAATCAGGAGTTGTTAGAAATATTCAAACAAGTGTAGATCAATATACCCCTCCTCGATGCAATCAAACATATCCCGACTTACACAAAGTTTCTAAAGGAAGTTTGCACACCCAAACGTAAGCCAAGAACCTAAGCACCTAGGAAGGTAGTGCTATCTGAGCAGGCTAGTTCGGTGATATTAAGTAGCCTACCTCCAAAAAGGGCTGACCTTAGAGCACCTTTGATCTCATGTAATATTGGGGATTTGACTTTTGATCGAGCGCTCCTGGATCTAGGTGCTTTGATAAACCTGATCCCGACTACCCTTTACCACCAATTTGGATTTGGAGAACTAAAGCCTACACCTGTGACTATCCAACTGGCCGACCGATCTGTGAAAACCTTGAAAGGGGTAGTTGAGGATGTAATTGTTCGAGTTAAGGACTTCTACTTCCCAGTTGACTTCTTAGTCCTTGGCATGGAGGCCCTCGAACAATTACAAAACACACCCATCATCCTAGGCAGACCTTTTTTAGCTACAGCCAAAGCTAACATCGATTGCGACATGGGACGTATGGAGATTGCCTTTGGAGATAGGAAGATGCAATTGGATATCTTCAAGGCAACAAAGTCTTTCGATTGCAATTGGGTTGAGGAATGTGATCCCGTGGAATCTCTAGTTGAGGAATGCCTGATAGCAAGCTCTTTAGAGGACCATCCTGCTCAACTAGCTTTAGACTACCCTGACTAACCCCAATCTCTAGAGGTAGCAGAACTTTGTCAAACTGATTTCCACCAACAACCCCCATTTGAGGAGATTGATGTCACTCAACTCCCTCCCTTCCCTTACCCATCAAATATTGTACCACCAGCACCTGAATTGAAACCTCTACCCAACAACCTCAAGTATGTCTTCCTAGGACCTGATCACACCTTCCCTGTGATTGTCAATGCACACCTAACTAGGGACCAAGAGCTTAAGTTGACTACAACTCTTTATAAATATCAGGCAGCAATTCAGTGGACAATTTGTGACCTAAGAGGCATTAGCCCTAGCTATTGTACACACAAAATCTATTTGGAAGATGAGGCTCGACCTTTCCGCTAGATGCAAAGGCGTCTGAATACAACCATGCGGGAGGTCGTTAAAAATGAGATCATCAAATGGCTGGACATGGGGATCATCTACCCGATTTCTGACATCCCCTGGGTGAGTCCTACTCAAGTGGTAACAAAGAAGGCCGGGCTCACCGTTATCACAAATGACCATGGCAAATCCATCCCTACCCGCACCACCACCTCATGGCGGGTAGGCATTGACTATAAGAAGCTCAATAAAGCTACCAAGAAGGATCATTTCCCTTTGCCATTCATTGACAAGATTCTCGAACGGTTGGCAGGGAAGAAATACTTTTGTCTCCTGGATGGATATTCAAGATATAACTAGGTTGCTATTACACCTAAGGACCAAGATAAGACCACGTTCACCTACCCGTATGGCACGTTTGCATTTCGCCGTATGCCATTTGGGTTATGTAACGCACCTGCTACCTTTCAGCATTACATGTTAGCCATCTTTTCAGAGATGGTGGGTGAATATTTAGAGGTCTTTATGGATGATTTCTCTATCTTTGGAGACTAATTCGGCCATTGCCTTAGCAACCTGGAGAAGATCCTGAAGTGATGTATCGAAGTCAACCTTGTTTTAAGCTGGGAAAATAACCATTTTATGGTTCAAGAAGGGATTGTCCTCGGTCACATCGTCTCACATCGGGGCATAGAAGTTAACCGAGCTAAAGTTGACTTAAGCTCCAAACTTCCACCACCGAGCTCGATTAAACAAATCAGGTCTTTCCTAGGACATGTTGGCTTCTACAGAAGGTTCATAAAAGACTTCTCCAAGGTATCCAAGCTTTTAACTGACCTTCTAGCCAACAATGTGCACTTTGACATGACATCTGAGTGCATCAAAACCTACACCACTATAAGGGACACAGTCTCGATTGCACCTATCTTACAACCCCCAGACTGGTCCCAGGATTTTAAGATAATTGTGATGCATCAGACTTTGCCTTTGGAACCGTCCTAGGACAGAGGCAAGAAAAGAAACCCGTAGTGATCTACTATGCAAGTAAAACCTTGGATGACGCTCAATGGAACTACACTATAACAGAGAAGGAGCTGCTCGCCATAGTTTTCGGACTAGAAAAGTTCATATCATACCTGTTGGGATCCCACGTCATCATTTATACTGACCACTCGGCTATCCGGCACTTGTTAGCCAAAAAGGATGCTAAACCCAGGCTAATCAGATGGATCCTGCTCCTACAGGAATTTAACCTGGAAATACGTGACAAGGCCGAATCCAAGAGTGTTGTAGTCGACCACTTATCCCGACTTCACATGGAACACATTAGACCTTCACTACCTTTGACTGATACATTTCCCGATGAGCAAATCCTAGCCATGCAAGCCAAAAGTCTCCCCTGATATGCCAACTTGGTTAATTACCTAGTGGTAGGGCAGATTCTGTATGACTAGTCTAGACAACAACGAGACAAGTTCTTGGCTGAGGCTAAACACTATCGTTGGGATGACCCCTAGCTGTTTTGACTTTGTTCTAATCAGATCATTAGGAGATGCATACCTGAGGAGGAGGTCCAAAGTGTGTTGTCCTTTTGTCATGAACAAGCTTGTGGTGGCCACTTCTCTGGCAAACAGACGGCTGCAAAGGTTTTGCAACCTGGTTTTTACTGGCCATCACTATTCAAGGACGTACATAGCTTTTCTAAAATCGGTGATAGATGTCAGACCTTAGGGACCATGACTAGAAAGGATATGATGCCTCTACAACCCATTCTTGTCATCAAAATATTTGATGTTTAAGACATTGATTTCATGGGTCCCTTCCCACCATCAAATGGCTTCGAATATATACTGGTCTCAATCGACTATGTCTCGAAATGGATCGAAGCCATACCTACCCAGAAATGTGATCATAAGGCAATCATGGACTTTGTGAAGAACATCTTTTCCTAATTTGGGATACCCAAGGCCATGATCAGCGATGGTGAGAGCCACTTTATCAATGCCCAGTTTCGTGCTTTGATCAAGAAATACGAGGTTACTCAGTGCATTGCTACTCCATATCACCCACAAACGAACGGGTAAACTGAGGTCTCAAACAGACAAATCAAGAATATTCTGCAAAAGACTGTGAGACCTGACCAGAAGGATTGGTCCACACAATTAGATGATGCCCTATGGGCATATAGGATCCCTTTTAAGACCCCGATTGGCATGTCACCATACCAATTGGTCTTTGGCAAAGCTTGACAGCTTCCAGTTGAGTTAGAACACCAGGCATACTGGGCTATCAAACAATGCAATATGGATTCCCATTTGGCCAGAGCTCAAAGAAAGCTCCAACTCTCTGAGCTTGAAGAAATTCTTCATAACGCTTATGAGAATAGTAAACTTTACAAGGAGAAGATGAAAGATGTCCATGATTGGCATATCACTAGGAAAACCCTCGAGCCAAATCAAAAAGTATGGCTCTTTGATGCGCGACTTAAACTCTTCCCCGGAAAGTTAAGATCTAAGTGGATGGGGCCTTACCAGGTGGTCAGACCATTCTCAAATGGGGCGGTAGAAATTGCTGATCTTAAAACTGGGCAAACCTTCACAGTCAATGGCTAAAGATTAAAACACTTTCTTTCCCAGGTCCCCCCAAAGGAAGTTGTAACCCTCATTGAGGGTTAAACAAGAGCTGCGCCTAGCTGGAGGTAATAAACTCAGCGCTTCCTAGGAGGCAACCCAGAAGATTCAGGCTGGCCAAACACATAGCTAAACTCAGGTTATTTCTTTCTTTACTCCCTTACATATATTTATCTTCCAATGAGGACATTGTCCAACTTAAGCATGGGGGGTGGTAATTCACATTCTCGAAGTTTATACTATCAGCTTGAATTATATTATGAAAAAACAGAGAGAGAATTGGGAAAAGAAAAACTTAGGCATTAGAGGCTTGTCAACTATAGGAAATAATACGTTAAGGACCTGAACACTTAGACTCTTCAGGTTATTAGGCTTAATCAGCCCAGATGTCCACTAAAATATGGATTTGATCTCGAGTCCTCGCCACCTCAATTTATATTAATATGATCAATAAAGTTGGGTGATAAGTATACAACTTATCAACCTACCCTCTAATTCGGGGGATTTTTAGTCTAAGCATCTGCACACATTTTGTACTAACTCAATCCTCGACGATTCTAACAAAAATTGGGTAGCTAATGAACCTCTAGGGTGATATGGCTGGCAAGTAGTCGTAGGTAACAGTCCATTGGTCGATTGTCCAGAACACAAACACAGGACCATTCTCTTTTTCTATTTCCTTTAGGTAAATCTTAGATCAGGAAAGCTACCTACTAAAAAAAATAAAAGAAAAAAAAGAAAAGAAAAAGAAACAGAAAAATAGAAAAAGAAGAAAATGAAAAAAGAAATAAGGCACACTTCACCGCATGAGTTTGGCTAGCAAGTTGTCGTGGGTAACAGTCCATTGGCCATTTGTCCAGATCCCAGCTCCCAAAATGCACAAGAAAAATATCTAAAACAGTCAAGGAAGAAGCAGGGAAGTAGAACAATCTAAGGAGATATACACTGGAAACACCCTTGTGTTGACCCCACACAAAATAAAAGTAAGGAGAAAGCTACTAGTCAGACAGATACACCTTTAGGCAACATCTTCTCAGGTCACCTAGGGGCGTAGAAATCCAAAGTCTATTTTAATTGTCATCGAGTGAGTCTATCACAATTTTCTCACTAAGATGCTTAGCACTTAGAGTCCTTTTTCGAGTTATGGGTGGGTTGGGTAGCCGTGAAAAGTTACCTAGATACTCTCAACTCCAAAAATCCAAAAAAATTAGAAAAGATGAAAAGAAAAAAATCTATATGCATATATGTGTGCTTAAATTTAAAGCGAGGACTTGAGTGGTCTGCATTTTGGTAGACACCTGGGCGCTGTTTAGCCTCTGTGGATTAGGATCTTAGTATAAATTTCCTCCTATGGACAAGTAACATATGCCTGAGCAATCGATTCTTAATTCTAGCTGAAAATAACATTTAGGATAGCCTTCCTAGGGACTAGCAAGGGATGAGTATGGGGGTATGATGACTCTACAATTATTAGCGCTAACCATATCAATTAGAGTTAATTTTGAGGGCACGTGTGCATTAATAACATATCATAATAGGCTTAAGAGAATGGCATGCGTCCTGTGTTAATATTGCTTGTAATTCATGCTTAACGACCATGTGTGCAAGTGCGCATTAAAACAGGTCCCAGATGAGCAATCGGACCATATGGATGGATATGGATCGACGAACGGAGTCTAGTAGACTCAAAATCACCTCAATCCGACCTCCGTGGCCCTCACAACAAGTTCGGGAAGTTCTGACCGTTGATCTATTGATCAACGGCCCAAAAGCTGACACGTGGTAGCCGCCCAGCCCTTACCAATGCTCCCCACTCCTCTTCATCGCACGCAGGAAGATCATGACCGTCCAATCTTCATTTGGATAGCTAAGGGACCACAAGAAACGTGACCTTTTCGCGAGGATAGTGTGATGGTCGCGCCTCCACTTCACGTGCAGAAGGTGTGGGTTCGAGACGTGCGATCTGGGCCATCAATCGTGGATCGAACAGCTCTAAGCTAGCACACACGGATCGCGCAAGGGAAGAAGCACGTGAGCGTGTGATGGATCGGCGGGAGGAGGCCTTCACTGACACCTTTGGAATGGGTTTAGCGACGTCCTGGACGTCGCTAAAACCCTTGCCTAATTTAAAAACCCTTCCTTCTCTATAAAAACCCCCACACCTACTCCATTTATGATCATCCCTTCCTAGTTTCTCCTTAGCTCTACTTAGTACACCCTACACACTCTCCCAAAGTTGCAGAGCCGTCGACGGAAGCCCATCCACCGCCATGATTGCCTTGCTTCTCCATTACGCACCTCTTTACCTTAGTTTAATGCTTATGTGTTTTAAAGCTTTCCTCTACATTGTACTTGTGAAATAATTTTACTTATGCAATATATTTCCATTTGTTTCATCATATCATGTTTCATGCATGCACAAGGAATCACCATGCTATAATCTCAAGTCTCTAACCCTACTCTCTCTCTCCCCCTCTCTCTCATTTTCTCTCAAGCAAACAAAACAAAGATTTTTGCGATACCCTAAAGAGACAAACTAATCTAATTTCACGCCTCCTCATGTTCGATACTTGGACTCACTTAATCCATATCTTCATTTAAAATTGATGTCGCAAGCACATGCTATAACGACAGATTTAACTTAATGCGTTTCGACGATGTCAGACACCACCTCCACCCACCACCGTCCTCGCATCCAGCCAGCCTTCTCAGGTTATTTCGCACCAAATTCTCACCACCATCACCTTCGTTGGTCCACAGCAAAGCTTCTTGCGTGTTTAATTGGGGCTGAGGACCTATGTTCTTGGTTGCAGGTATCACGCTGGTTCAAGCATCTTCTCCAATGACATCAAGGCCCTCCGGTGAGCAATCAACGATGACCTCACCCTTTCCTCGTGCAAAACCTCTTGGGGAAGACTTCTAGGCCATTGGATTTGAGATCCAAAGCCACAACTTCATCAATCAAGCAAGTACATCCTCTACACTGCAACACATGAAGAAACACAGGAGAAGTGGGACTCAATAGTCCCACATCGTTGGGCAAAGCAATTGGAATCGAGCATTTAAGGAAACCTACCCCTTAAGCATCGCTTGAAAATCAGGGGGTCATGTCCCCATAATATCACACGCATGCACACCTACACACACGCAAGCGTGCTTGAACCTGGTCTGGGCCGATTTTAAACCAACCTTGCGCCCATTCTAGATCGGATTCTGGGTTTGCTTTGGGCTGGCTCTTTGGTTGAGCTCTAGACCATTTGTGGCTTAGCTTTGAGAGGTTCTCTTTGGTCGAAATTGTGTCTAAGTGTTGAAGGCTTCACTCTAGTTGAAAAATCACTTTTTTGCCTCAACATTTTCACATATTGTAAAGACTCGTTCTGTCCTGAGCCTTTTAAGACGTCTGAACTGTCGGTCAGACATCTGAAAATCGAAATTTTGGTACAAGCCTTCGTGTCTGCGAGTGGGCTACGCACAGACAGTACCTCTCTTCTCTCTCTTTCCCTCCTCTCTCCTTCATCCAAACCCTAACGAGCCTTATAAAAGGCCCTCTTCCCCTCTCCCTTTCTCCCCACTTCACCACAGCACCTCCTTCCCTTCCTCTCCACCACAGCGAAGGGAGCGAGCAGCGACGAGGAGGAGAGGCGACGTGAGGAGAGGAGGAAGAGCTTGAGCTCGCGAGCTCATGGGGGCTCGCCGGAGGATGCACGACCGGAGCGGCGAGTGCGGGAGGAGTGCGTAGGGGGAGCCATCCCCAACATTGCTGCAGCCGGAGCTGCAGGCGAGGAAGTGAGGCTGTGGTTGCGCGTGGTGAGGAAGAGCAGGAAGTGGTTCTAGTTCTGGGATTTTCCCAGAATCAGACGTCTGGCGTGACATCCAGACGACAGGGCGGATGTCTGGTGACTACACCGGACGTCTGAAAGCAGCTTACCGTGAAGGTACATTCCTTTTGCGGATACGACCATGCAGGCCACTCCACAGCTATGTTTTGCGTGGCTAATTTTAGGCAATTTGCCTGTCGCGTGCAGGGATTGCTTCGGGAAGGCAAGGAACACGCCCTCCCATGCGTTTCAGACGTCTCAACAGCTTACCAGATGGCTGGAAGCACTCCCAGACGTCTGGAGAGGAGGTCGGATGTATGGAACTGGGTCCAGACGGTCAGGAAGAGGTTCTGGATGTCTGAGGTCGACGCAAGACTTGAAGTGTGTTTCTGGTTACTTTTAAGACGTCTGGACCCTATGCCAGACGTTTGATTTGGGTCTGTAGCTGATGTAAATACATTTACACTACTTAAAATGTCTATTTATGCATGTTCTTAAGCATAGGATTGCATTTCATGATATAAATATTGCATTACATGCATCATCTTGCATTTAGAGTAGTTTGAATAAAATGGAGGTTAATTGTCTCCTTTTATGTGCTTGGACAGGGCAAATATTTTATCGGGGCCTCGGATCAAAGATCCAACCGTATGGATATGATCAGGGCGACGATTGGAGTTCAACGACTCCAAGATCGCCCTAATCAGGCATCCGTAGCATCAGATAGAGACCGGGGAACCCTAGAAGATCAAGGGCCAGGATGGTGTAAATCCGCACTTCAGATGGCAAATCCGACCACACGGATGAATTCGGATCGACGATCGCAGCCCAACGACACAAAAATCGAGTCAATCCGACATCCGTGGCACCATCTACAACTTCCAGAAGATGGACGGCCAAGATGGCGCCACGTGGCGCCATCTCAGCCGCCCAATCGGCCGCATGCGTCTTGTGAAGACCGCGCACCGTCTCCTCTCCGCCGTTGGATCTCGATCCAACGGCTGCGGTCGCTCGCGCTTAAAAACGTCCGCGCGACCATTTCGCCCGCGTAGCGCAGCGGCGACGCAGCTGCGGGCGAAGCGGAGGTCGCGGGTTCGAGCCGCGGTGAGGGGGTGGAAGGCGCGGGCGAGCGGGCGCGCACGAGCGTCAGATGAAGATCCAACGGCTGCGCGCGCTCAATCAGGACGACGCGCGATTGCACGCCGGGCGTAACGCGCGATCGCACGCGGGCTGGCGCGCTACGCAGCGGGCGCGAACGCGATCTGAGCCGTCCGATCTCGCGATCGGACGGCTGAAAATCAAGCGACGTGCGTAGGCGTTACGCGCGGGCAGCCGAGCGGGCGCGCGTGGGCGCGGCGGCTACGCCCACGTTGAGGGCTTTAGCGACGGTTTTATCCGTCACTAAAGACCCCTTATTTATTATTTTGAAGATGTAATGTCCATTTTGCCCCCACTCCTTGCAACTATAAAAGGAGACCCCCTCCATACGAAATTTTCATCCCTTCCTTCTCCTCTCTACCTCTCCAAAGCTCAAGAGAAGCTTGTCCCACACCCGGGATGCTTCTCGCGAGATAAAGTCCAAATTTTCGTCCCCCTTCGGAAGTGGATCCCGCGACGACGACGGCGTGCTGCTCCGTTCCCGTTCTTCTGCTTCGTCCTCCTTCGTCCCGCTTCGTCCTCCTTCATCCAGGCGTCGTCCTGTCCGGCTCGTCCTCCAAGCGACCGTCGAGGAGGATTCTCTCTCCCTATTCTTTTTACTGCTTTCTAGTATAGATTTACTGCTTTCTAGTGTAGTCTATTCGTCCTCCGAGCGATCGTCGAGGAGGACATTTCTCCCTCCATTCTTTTAATGCTTTCTAGAGTAATTGTTT
Organism: Thalassia testudinum; assembly: GCA_037157565.1. Classification (NCBI taxonomy): domain Eukaryota; kingdom Viridiplantae; phylum Streptophyta; class Magnoliopsida; order Alismatales; family Hydrocharitaceae; genus Thalassia; species Thalassia testudinum. Next base: position 126,373,565 of record JAZHRO010000013.1, read on the forward strand.
TATGTTTTCTAGTTGTAACGAACGAACTCTTTTATGATAAATTCCTTGTCTATTCTACATCTCATTTTGATTTCCATGTGTAGTATTCTTTCTCTCTCTCTTACTCCCTCTCTCTCTTTTATTTGTTGTAGATACTTAGATAGTTTAAATTGAATTTCTTCGTGACAAAATAAAAACGAAATGCGAAGTTTTTAAATCAAACGTCCGCCTCCCTGTGTTCGACCCGGAATTTTAATTTCGGTATAAATTTTATTTGTTGAACACGAATCCTTCGCTTTCGAACTACAACGACAGGTTTTCCAAAACCGAACACGTTAGCGTAGGTTCGTAACACGTTCAACAGTAGCCCTGTTTTTGACTCGTTTATGGTCTGTTTGAGGTTCGTTTTTCGCAAACAAGTTATCGGTGTTTTCCTTGAGAGTTCCTCTACTTGTTAGAAGGCCTTTTATAAAGTTCTGAATGTTCCAATGTGATTGTTCCTTGCTATAGGACTTCGTTCCGTTGTGGGTTCGGGGCTTGCTGAGGCACGAGAGCCTACCGTTCGAGCCCCCAATACTCCCGAGTTATCTGGTAGAGTGGCTTTCTCGAATTTAATTATAAAACCTGAATGCATATGTGGATTGAATAACTAGAACCTAGGGTATGGCATGAATTCTAGGATGAGAAGTTACTTGAAATGTCTGTATGCGTGGTTGAATTGCAGTCTTGAATGAATGAATAGAACTGTTAACAAATGCCTGTTAATGAACAAGAGCTGCCTGTGAAATATGAATTACCTATGCTAGTTAAACAGTTACATGTGACATTACCTGTTGTATATGTTAAATGATAGAAATACGAGCTGCATGTGTATAACCTGATAATGGAAATGTGAATGATGAAACCTAGTATGGAATGGCATGAGAAATATGAGCATGAACCTTACGGGGAATTAGGAGTAGAGCTCCTGGAAATAAATGGAATGGATCTGGAAATGTGAGGGGGAAGTGTGATGGCCCTTGAGTATGTTGTACCAAGGAGAGCGACTATCCCCTGTTTAGTGTAGAGCAGAGCTAGCAGCCCTTGGGTGGGGAACCGAGGTCAGGATTGGCCACTTTACACCAATTTCTTGGCCCTCGTGTACACTGTACCAGGAGAGCTACTAGTGTATGGAGAGAGCTAGCCACCCCACAGGGACCGAGGTTTAGCTAGCCACCCTACACCGACTTGCTAGGCCCACTGGGCAAACTAGGGTAGTCAGATGTGGGTGCGCAGACTGTGGAGGGGCAAGACCCCTATTTGGTTCTGAGGGGCTAGACCCCTGTTACTGAGAGGACTAGGCCCTATATTGTTCCGTGCTGTACTTTGGGCGTACCCGTTAGCAGAAACGACTGACCGCGTGCCAGTGTAGGGTAGCTACCCGTGCGCTTATCGCGCATACTGTAGTCACCGCTACATCTGTCTGTGGCCTTAAATGGTTAACTAGGGTAGGATCACCACGGGGGACTCTCCCGGCGAGGAGAGCACCACGTGCGCCTTCTACTCTTCGGAAAAGGCTGCAATCAAGAATGTTCCCACGAGGAGCATTTGAGATCAAGAAAGAGATCTGAAAAATAAACCAATGGGGGAAAGGAATAACTTGTGAAATAAAGTAATTGGAAAAGATAAATTACCTGTTAGCTTTTACTGCTTTAGTTAGTTGGTTGCCACTCTACTCAGCGTTCGCTGACTTTGTTTACTCATAACCCTTTTCAGGTCCAGGTGTTGAACAGCCCGAGTCACCGGCTGCAGAGGGTGCTGGGCCCAGTAGAGCCCAATAGCAGTAGTCTTCCTATTGTTGTACTTTCTATTGTTAGTGAGTTTGGACTGCTGTTTCTGTTTACATTTCTGTACCTTATTTTCGCTTTACAGTTTTGGTGGTAATATGTACTGTTAGCAGCTTTATTTCTTTTACTACTTGTACTCGTTTACTGTTAGTTACTTAGCATAGTGAATGTGGTTTGCTTTCCTGCTTTTTGGTTATTTATTGTTGGACGATTGGGTCTTGGGATCAATCGAGTCGAACCGGTCTCGTGTCCTGTAGGGATTCAGAAATCGGATCGTAACACATATCTTTTTTAGTTTGATAGTGCTATTCATTGATTAGTATATTTATTTTTATATCAAATTCTTGTGCCTCATTTCATATTCATTTAAGTAGTTGTTAATTGCAATTAATTTGCTCCCTGAGATGACCTCGGACTCACAATTTCGAGATTATAAATTTAAATATTTTTGTCGCTTTAATTGCTATACTACAATGAATATTTTAAACCCGACTTTAATGCATTGAACATTTTGGCACCGTTGCCTGGGAGCAATGCACTTTTTACCACTATTCATATCTTCTTCTGATTTGACTCTAACTTGTCATTGTTTGATTGTTTCAAGGTAAACCAAACTCTCAGGATCATTAGCTCGAAGCAACCACACCAGAGGCAAGTTAGTCATCTTCCCTTTCTTCCATAATCCCCTCTCTTTCTTGGGCAGATAGAAAAGGCAACAAAAAGAAATAGGAATCCAATCCTGCCTTATTTTTCTAGACATATCAATCAAGGCAAGAGTTTCAAGATTTACTCGATTCTATTGCGATCATATCAAATTTGATTCGATTTGATTCAGAACACCCAATCCTTGTACCTGCACCTATTAAGGACTTGCAGCACCTTAGACTACTTACTTTCTTGTTTAAGTCCAAGGTGCCATATTTGGAATCAATTAGGACTTGGAAATAGAGACAATTAGGATTTTCACATTGGAGTTGAGGTTCTAATACACACTTGCCATTTACAAAGGAAACAAATCTCCCCACATTTGTGTGCTACCTAAGCCCTTGATTGAATTGATCTTATCATCAAACCCTAAAATCAAGGCTCTAAGATTACTTGAATCTTAAAATTGAGACCTAATAACCTGTTTGAGAAGCAAAATAGGGTGATTCAGGTGACTTGACCCAAATTTCATTCTAAATTTTAGGGTAAGTCAAGTAAAGTTGGTTCACTTTGTAAATCAATCAACCTCAAATTAGGTCACAATTTGAATCAATCTCTAATTCAAGTGATATTCATGGCACAATTAGGGTTAAAATTGCTAGGCTTAGGGTTCAATTTGTACATTTCGGTCTACTTGGATCCACAGTGACAAGAAAAGTCAGGCGAGAGAAACCTTATAACCCATGGAAATGCTCTACCGTGTAGGGGTCTTTGTGGGGTTGTCCCTTCCTGGCTATCCAAGTAATTCTCGGGTGTACAAATTTCTAATCTAGACGTCCATCTGCCTCGAACTGCCATAGTCACCTAATTCTTGGGTGCCTTGATTGGGCTGAGAACATTTCCAATCTTTCATCTCTTCTGTAGTGCATGTAGGGGAGGAGGTATTTAAGACCAATCTTGAGACCTCCATTAGCAAGGCACACCCGTCAGGGTTAGACCCCGACCCGCTTGTTTGGGTCTCCTTCTAATCTATTCGATATCTCTTCTGATCAAACTACATCTGTTCACAATTCTCCATCCTCTACTTCCATGGAGAGTCTAGAACAAGGAGGGGGTGATATTCAACACCTGCAAGACCAGTTGCAGACTCTCACCAATCTAATTCATGCATTGGCCAAACCCTGATCGTGTCCACAGATGCAAGATCACTACAATCCCGCAGCTATGGCTATCAAACCCAGGGTGTAGATTCTGGTAGGGGGACCTGATACTGAGTTGAAGCCGAATATTATCAACTTGATCCCTCACTTTCTTGGATTGGGCTATAATGACCCTTTCCAACGTATTCAAGAGTTGAAATATCTAGCCCAGACTCTCGGGGCTACTGTTCAAAATCAAAACTCCCTGCTCATGAAAATGTTCACCTTCTCATTGAAGGATAAGGCTACTCACTGGTATCAGTCTCTAACTCGATCGATCAACACCTCAGAGGATCTACAAGTCGAATTTCTCAAGATATTCTTCCTAGTAAGACACACTAATGCCTTGAGGTACCAAATCACGCATTACAAGCAAAATGCGGGGGAACCTCTTCATGAGGCATGGGATCGCTTTCTAGATCTCATGCAAAAATTCCCTTATCACGGAGTTCCTAAATGGGAACAAATCCAGTCTTTTTACCACAGACTTCGTGAGGACATCAAATTATTTGTCAATGCAACCTATCGAGGTAACTTCATGGGTAAAGATGAAGACATTGTTTAGGAGATTCTTGATAACATGTGGGAGAACTCCATAAACAATGAGTCTTTGGGTATATTTGACTGGACGACTGCCCGTGCATTGACAAACACACGAGGGACACACGAAACACGAGACTTATCTGCATCCGTCGATCTGGAGTTAGTGGCAAGTCAATTGGATAAGGTCTCTATCATCAAGAAGCGGTTGGACGATTTGACTCACCAACTCCAGAGAGCCACTTCTTCTAAGCAAAGCACGTATGCACATCCGCGCATAGGAAGGGAGGCCGTGCACAATGTTCACCACCACCACTCTTATGACAGGATGGATGCCTATCTACCTGCATCTGATCTAGGTTTTGGAGGAAAGTCCAAACCTTCCTACTTTAGTTGGAGGGTCTCTGAACTTTCGTATCCTAATTACTTTGGAGCTACTCAACCTTACGAGGAGCTCCACACCATCCAGAATGATCTTTTCTCTAACTCATACAATCCTAGATGGCGTAATCATCTGAATTTCTCCCGATCGAGGAATAATTAGAACTCCAGACCGCAATTCCAACCTTGACCACAAAATCTGTGACCATATCAACCCACTCATCCTAGGCCCAACCTGAACTTTCAAACCGAGCCTAGCAAGGAAGATCAAATGAGCTTAATTTTGCAAACCCTAGCTAATATGCAGAAGACCAATGCTGCCATGCAAAGGCAACACAATGCAGAGATTACAGAGGTTCGTAACCAACTTGCACAGATAGGTGGGAATCACCAGCCTAGTGCACTTCCCTCCCAGTCTCTACCGAACCCGAACAACGTGCCGAACCAGAAGCACGATGTGAACCCAATCAAGGCTAAACACATTACATCTATCAAGCCCCTTCTGCACCTCCACCTAATGGGTCGGGGACCTCTACTTCAAACACGAGATATCGCTAGCAACCTCCTATCTTGCCAACTCTAAATCCAAACCAGGAAGGACTAAATTCCGTCACTAATCGTAGTGGCAAAACTACTCATGACCTACCTTCTCTAGTCAATCTGGTTCGAGTAGTTCAAGACCTAAGTCCAAAATGGAAATCAAGGACAAACCCACCCCAGACCCAGAGCCTGAACCAATCCTGAAAAAATCTAAAGATGTCCCATTTCTCGAGATTTTGACCAAAGGAAATAGGAAATCCAAACTCGTGGCACCTAAGGAGGACTTAGTCAAGCTTTTTGAGCAAGTCCAAATAAGCATTCCCTTGATGGATGCAATCCATCACATATCGACTTACGCATGATTTTTGAAGGACTTGTGTACACCAAAGCATAAGCTGTGAAACAAAGATGGGAGTCTGATTATATTGTCAGAGCAGGCTAGCTCTATAATCTTAAGCAAACTCCCGCAGAAAGTGAAAGACATTGGCACTCCTTTGATTTCTTCCAAGATAGGAAACCTAGAGTTTGATCAAGCTTTATTAGATTTAGGACCATCCATAAACCTAATTCCCACCTCCCTACTAGACCACTTTGAGGAAACTGAGCTTAAACTAACTAAGGTGACTCTGCAATTGGCTGATAGATCGATTAAGTCACTAAGAGGAATTCTCAGGATGTGCTAGTTAGGGTGAGAGATTTCTATTTCTCGGCAAATTTCATCGTATTGGACATGGATACTCTTGAGAATCTGAGAGACACACCGATCATCTTGGGGAGACCGTTCCTAGCGACTGCTAGGACGAATATTAACTGTAAAGAGGGCCAGATCGAGTTGAAATTCGGGGATAAGACGTTAAACATTGATATTTTTAAGGCTCAAAAAAGAATAAACTGTGGGGTAATTGAGGAAGTTTATGACATAGGCTCTTTGGTTGAGGATTTGATTCTCAAGGTGAACCCAATTCTCCAAGGACCGCAACCACAAGAAGATCTTAACCCACACATTAGGGAGCCTGAATCTGATTTAGACATATTTCTAGCTTCCATCCTGTCTTCCAAGGCTAACCCCGAACCCCCACCCACTGCTGATAACTCGATCCTCGAGTTGAAAGCACTTCGTACCATTTGAAGTATGTGTTTTTGGGTTCAAATCAAACGTTTCCAGTGATTATTAACTCTCAACTCACCCCTGATCAAGAAACGAACTTGATTTCTGTCATCTAGCAATATCATAGAGCCATTGGTTGAACTCTAGATGACTTGATTAGAATAAGTCCCTCTTACTGTCTCATTATATCTATGTTGAAGAGGGCTCACAACCTTCTCAAGAGATGCAGAGAATACTTAACCTAAATCTCCAAGAGGTCATGAAAAGGGAGATCATTAAATGTCTCGATGCGAGAATCATATACCCCATCTCCAATAGCCGTTGTGTGAGTCACAGTCAGGTTGTGCCTAAAAAGGTGGGACTCACCGTAAGTACTATTGAATCTAGAGAAACCATCTCGACACAAATTGTGAACTCATGGAGAGTTTTTATAGACTATCGGAAACTGAATACCTCCATGAAGAAAGACCATTTCCCTCTCCCATTTATTGACCAGGTCCTTGAAAAGCTGGCAAGGAATCGATCTTTCTATTTTTTGGATGGGTACTATGGATATAACCAAGTGGAAATTCATCCTGAAGATTAAGAGAAGAACACCTTTACCTGCCCCTACGGGACTTATGCATTCCATAGGATGCCATTTAGGCTACGCATTGCACCTGCAACCTTTTAATGATGCATGCTCGCCATATTTTCCGATATGGTAGGTAAATACCTTGAAGTCTTCATTGACAACTTCTCGATTTTCAGTGAAACATTCAATGATTTCCTTCTGTACTTAGTTCAGATCCTCCGGCGATGCATTAATGTGAACCTAGTTCTCTCTTGGGAAAAAAGCCACTTTATGGTTCCTGAGGTCATCGTACTTGGATACCTTGTTTCTGAGAAAGGTATCCAAGTTGACCAAGCAAAGGTGAATTTGATTTTCAAACTTCTTGTGCCTTCCTCAATCAAAGACATTTGTTCATTTCTAGGGTACGTAAATTTTTATCGACGTTTTATATCTGATTTCTCCAAAATTACACACCCCTTGACAAATCTTCTCTCAAAGGACACTCCCTTCGAGATGACAAGTGAGTGTATTCGTGCATTTGAAATCCTACACGACTGAGTAACCCAAGCTCCAATCCTATAATCTCCTGACTAGTCTCAGCCGTTTGAGATCATGTGCGATACGTTTGACTACGCTGTAGGAGCAGCACTTAGGCAAAGATCGATGGAAAATCAGTGGTAATATATTACGCCAACAAGACACCAGACGAAGCTCAGCGTAATTATACGATTACAAAGAAAGAGCTGCTAGCCGTAGTATTTGGTCCGGAGAAATTCATATCATACCTCTTGGGATCCCATGTTATTATCTACTCGAATCACACGGCTGTGAGGCACTTACTTGTGAAGGATGCTAAATTGAGGCTGATTCGATGGATCTTCCTCCTGCAAGAATTTGACCTCGATATACGTGACAAGGCAGGAAAGCAGAATGTCGTTGCTGACCATTTATCATGTCTTCCTTCTTCGATCATTAACCTATCCAAACTTATTACCAAGCATTTTCTGGATGAACATCTTTTCATCATTAATGGACTTCCTTGGTTCGCTGATATCGTGAACTACTTGGTCACTGGAAAAGTCTCGTCTAATTGGGCCAAGACTAGATAGGACACGCTGATTTCTGACACCAAGTATTATTTCTAGGAAGATCCTTATCTGTTCCACATTGGCAATGACCAAGTAATTAAAAGATGCACTTTTGATGGTGAGGTCAATGATGTTATATCTTTCTATCATGACTAAGCTTGTTGTGGCCACTTCTGTGGATGTAAAACTGCAGCTAAGATCCTTTAGTGTGGGTTCTTTTGGCCCACACTATTCAAAGACGCACAAGCTTATTGTAGGGCATTGCCCATTTCTAGACCCTCGACAATATGGGTCCGCCGATATGATGCCCTTAAATTCTATCATTGTGTGAGACATCTTTGACATATGGGGGATTAATTTTATGAGACCTTTTCCTGGATCCAACAACTTCAAGTACATCTTACTTGTTGTTGATTACGTCTCAAAATGGATCGAAGCTGTCCCCATGAGAACGAATGATCATAAGTTGTTATCTGCTTCATCCAGGAGATCTTTTCCAGATTTAGGGTTCCTAAGGCCAACATCAGCGATGGCTAGTCCTACTTCGTGAATGTGCACTTCTAGTCCCTATTGAAGAAACATGGGGTGTGACATCGAATTTCGACTCCATATCATTCCCAAACTAATGGACTAGCCGAACTCTCCAATCGAGAGATCAAGAAAATCCTTCATGTCACTATCCGACCTAATAGAAAAGATTGGCCAACCTGGCTTTCAAAAGCATTATGGGCCTATAGGATCGCCTGTAAAACCCAGTTGGGGTTGTCTCCATTTACACTAGTTTACAAGAAGGTATGCCACCTTGGGAAGTACGAAAGTGCAATTTGGATCTTGGGAAGGCTGGAATCCACCACCGTTTGCAAATGAGCAAGATCGATGAACTATGCAATGATGCATACGAGAACTCGCGTATCTACAAGGAGCAAATTAAGGCCCTTCAAGACAAGCATATTTCACAAAAAACTTTCTATACTGGTCAAAAGGTGTTTCTCTTTGATGCCTGACTCAAGCTCTTCCCAGGAAAGCTAAAATCGAAATGGACCGAACCTTTTCTAGCTTGGAGGATCTTTAGAAATGGAGTCATTGAAATGAGTGAACTCAGTCATGACTCAAAACCTTTTATAGTGAATGGTCAAATACTAAAACCATTCCTTGAGCTTACCAATTCGAATTTGGCTGCTGAATCTTTTGATCTTCATTCCCCTTGAGCTGCATTACGCCCGACTGATGGCGTTAAACTTAGCACTTAAAGGGAGGCAACCTGTCATTTGAAAACCCGAGACCCTTCTTATCCTTCTTGAGCTGCATTTCTATTACACTTTAGGGCTCGTACTTTAGAACACCCGACTCCAGCTCCGATACTCATATTGAAGCTTGAAATCGTTCGCAACAATCATCCCGACCTGATCACCCAACCTTGTGAACCTGTTCTAAAATGTTGAACGAGCTAAAGTGGGGTTTAAAATAGATGTGACGTAAGCATCACCTACCACAAGTGGTGGCCAATCATTGTGGGAGTTGGTTTTGTCCTTTTGTATGACAGGACTGGCATTAACTGTCATAATCATGAGGTGTATTTACCACAAATATCTCAATGGACAGCAATGCAATCATTGTGATTGTAGGGAAATGATACACGCGCAAGGGCATTTAATGCCCATAATGATGATTACGGTCGTTCGAGATATGGCAGGATCTTTGGAAATTTATGCTCGTATTGTGGGATTTCATTTTCAAAATCCACGTTTCGCAGAGGGAGAACCCCCAGGGTTATAAAAAGGGGGTGGGGTAGAGTTAATGCCCTACCTACTCGCTTTTACTGCCATAAACCCACCTTGCGAGCTTGCTTCCGCTCCTTCTCCGACAAACCATGGGAGGTTCTAATAATCCAAAGACACCACGTCAAGGGGGCAATGGAGGCTTGACGATGTCCGGACTCACTGGCAAGGGTAAGTTCGGATCTTCCTCCTCAGGCATTGCACCTGAGATAAAGGAGTGGTACAGTTTTTCTTTTGACTTTCGTAGTCGATCTGCCATTAAGGAATTCCTGGCGACGCATGAATTCGATGGAGTCTAGTTCCACCCTTATGGGCTCCTGACCAGCTTATGTTCCAATGGGGGATGGGTATGTTTATTATTTATAGATATGCCATAGAGAATGGCCTGTGGGTGCCCTTGAACCCTTTTTTAGTTTCATTTCTTTGTCATTACAATCTTGCCACCTCTCAACTTAGCCTGAACTGTTGGCCCATTGTCAACATCTTTACTATCATCAATTTCCAGTTAGGACACGTTCCCTGGTTGGGCGTATTCCACCTAATTTTCGGTCCCATGCCCATTAAGGTGAAAAGGGTAGGCCCCCCTCTGGTACATACACCTTGTACAGTCGACACACCAAATATAGAATAGTTGATCTTCCTGATAGCTTGAAGGGGCAAGACCACCACTTTTTCTTCCTCCACAATGTCGAGACTTTAGTAGTCCCCTATAAGTGCCAAGGTCTGAATAAAAGAGACCTGCTGCCTAGCTCTAAGGAAATTGATTTATCTACTCATGTGGATAAGATAATGAGCTTTTGGGCCAATTGCTCAATCAAAGCTGAGGTAGAGAGATGTTTGGGCAACGTTGGGGGTAGTAGCTTTATATAGCTTATCTTCTGCATCATCTGAATAACTTTTATTTTTCCTTTTCCCAGCTTTTAGACGATTTGTTTGTCTAGACACTCCGAGGCGGTGACCCAGCAGTTCTTCTCACGGTGGGTCCAGGTGAAGGACAAGCCCTTAGGGTAGGGCAAGGGGAGCGAATCTTCCCATCCCAAGGAGGGAAAAAGGAAGTGGCAGGCGGTGAAAAGGATGTCCCCCTTAAGTGCGTAAAGAGGAAGAGTGCCATGACTTCTCTGGTACGAGAGTCAGCAATGCCCTTCTCCTCAAGCCCTTGTGGGGTTAAAATAGCAGATGCCCCCGCAGATTCACATTACTCGTCTGCCCCACCTGAGCCTATTGTTCTAGGCAACTCCCCGTGTTAGACTCTTAGTGAGGTGGCTGAGAGGGGAAGCTCTGGTCTGCCCACTCTACCAACTGGTTCTTCGAGTGCCTTTGTAATGGTGGCGTAGGAGGCAACGGCGTCAAGGGGTTTTTTGGGTGACAACACTTTTGGCCAGCCGTACTTTAGGCGGAGTGCAACGAGGGCACGAGTGATGGTGGACCCCAGTAGCCGGGGGTTTTGGGATCATAGGCCAGGCGGTCAGGTCTATGAGGGGATCCATGCTGGAGGGGACCCATGAGGGCCCTATGCCTAGCTGGAGAACCCCATCCTAGGCGGGCTCCTTCAGCAGTGCCCCTTAGCTGGAAAGGCAGGTGCTATGACATTTGTAGGATTCCCTACTTTGGGCTACCCCTCGTCAAGGAGGGATGAACTTCAAACATGTTTTCTTCTACAGCCATCATGTGGTAAGTTCATTTTCTCACTATGTTCTTTATCCCTACTTCTGCAAGATACTAGATTTTTAAATTCCAATCATTCCTTCTTGATGGGTTAAGAGCCTTAGGTCTTTCTTCGTTCTTATCGGCAATGTGTCGTTTGATATCGCCGACCCTAGTGTCTCTTATGAGGTGATTGACATGGCCGCAAAATGGGCGATGACTGCCAAGGTGGAGCAATGGAACTACGCCCACCTGCTCGAAGAAGCTACTACCACCCGAGAGAAGGTGGAGAAGATTGCTGAGGAGGCTACCAAGAAGCTCTGGTTGCAGTAGCAAGCAATTAGACAGGTGTGACCCCTGCAACAAGAGTTAAAGGAGGCCCGCCTGGGGCTGATGGGAGTCGGGTCCCTGGCCATGAAGCTTGAGGAGCATCTTATCAACATTCAAAAGAGAGATCTTGTGAAGTTGCAAGACTTGACTGACCGACAGCACACTTCCTATAACAATGCATTCTAGCTAAAGGAAGAGGTGTAGGTGTTGAAGGTCACCCATTCCTCAGCTGTGGAAGGGTACAAGACGACTCTGAAAGAGAAGCACCTTCGCCTGAGCACGACTATAGACGAGCTTGCCAATCTGAAGGCAAGTCATGAAAAGGCATAAGGGGTGACCTCACCAAGCCCACCAGATCGTGAAGGACAAGGCCACAAGGGTGCTGGAACTAGAGAACGCAACTCAACTGTTGATGAACCCCGAGAGGTTGATGAAGTTCTTTGCCCCCAACTCGTCTATGGAGGAAAGCTGGGACCTCATCTCAAAGGAGGCTGGCAAGTATACATTGGTAGCGGTGTAGGCTATTTTGGAGGGCAAGCACACTACCATGGAGGAGCTTTTTTGTTGGTCTATCAGCCCACTTATGTCCGAGTTCAACTAACAGAAAGTTGAAGGTCTTATCACGAACAAGGCTCCAATTCTGCCACCTGAAGACCACCTGAGAAGCCCGGCTCCTGAAGAGGCAGACATGCCGGGTCTGACAGGAGCCTTGGAGCAACCTTCCCATCTAGTGAGCCCGTCTTATGAAGCCTCTCCACCCCCACCAACTCCTCGGGTTGATCTCCTTGAGGACTCCGGTGAAGTGCTCTACCATCCTTCCCGTTGTTTTTCCCCCTTTTTTACTTTTTCATTTTTATGGGCTATTTGATCGGAATGGCCTTCATTGGAGAATATAAGACACTCGATGAAAAGAAATGAAAGAAAACTTTTTGTCTTTTCTCTTATGTTCTCTTTTTTTAATACATGGTACAATCTTAAGTTGCTCGCATGCCAAGTTCAATGAATTGGCTTGCCGCCTAGAGTTTGTAACCCATAGAAGTCGCCTAGACTGTCCTTGCAAATTTTGTAAGGCCCCTCTCGTGGGGCATCCAACTTTCCTCTCGAGTTGCTTGGCATGGATACTTCACTCTTCCTCAAGACCAGATCTCCTTCAAAGAACTTTCACTTGTGGACACACTTGTTGTAGGCAGCCGCGGCCACTTCCTTGTACCGTAACGCCGACTCGGATGCCTTCTCCCTTAGCTTGTCCACCAAGTCCAAGGCCAGGCAGATTTGATCATCGTTAGTGTCAGGGTCGTATAGTTGCATGCGATATGTGGGAAGAACTGTTTTTATACATAGTCGAGCTTTCATATCGTACACCAGGCTAAAAGGTGTGTGACTTGTGGAAGTGCTCTGGCAATTCTTGTAGCCCCACAATACATTCAGTAGTTCTTCGGCCCATCTTCCCTCTGAAGAGTCCAACTATTGTTTTAATGCTAAGATGATGGTACGGTTGGTTACCTCCACCTATTCTGTTTGCTTGGGGGTGTCCCACGAACATGAAGCATAGGTAAATGTCCCAACTTACGCAAAATTCTTCAAACTTCTTGCAAGCAAACTGGGTACCATTGTCTGTGACAGTGGTTTGTGATATTCTGTATTGGACTATAATATTCTTCCTGAAAAATGACGCGACCCAATTGGCTGTTGGGCTGGCCATGGCCTTAGCTTCTACCCACTTGGAGAAGTAATCCACTACCACCAGGATGAAGCATTTTTGAGTCGACGCTGGGGCAAAGGGCCAATGAAATCCATTCCCTATTTTGCAAAAGGGATGGGTGACATGATAGGTGTTCGTCGCGCTTTGTGCGGGTTTTTAAAGGATGTCACGTTGTAGTATAACCGACAAAGCGTTCAAACAAATAGAGAATTTTATTACTCGAAAACCGGAGTATCCGAGGTCGAACACAGGGAGCAATTGGAATTTACTACTAATCTCAAATGTAATTGAACACTCTAATTTACTCAAAATTGGAATTCAGAGGTATTTTAAAAAAAATAATTCGGGCAAAAGAGTCAAATTGGACGTCTGATCCCAAGATCAGACGTCTTAAAAGTGTTTTCCCTTTTTCCTTTGGATTACTCTTCTTCTTCTGATCTTGCTTTCTTTCTTCTTCTGCAGACTCTTTTTCTTCTTCGTCTTCTGTCTTGGCTTCTCTTCTTCTTTCTCTTCTCTCTTTCTACTTTGCTTCTTTTCTTGCGAAGGCTTCTTCTTCCTGCCTTTGTTTCTTCTCCTGCCTTGCTCTTCCTTCTTCCTTCTCTTTCCTATGAGTGCTTCTTCTTCTTCCTTCGCTCAATCTCTTCTTCTGCTTCTTCTCTTCTCCTTGCGGCTAAGTCTCTCGACGCTCAGTCTGCCTGCACAGAGCAAAACCTACCCATTTTCCCTCTACCCGCGCGTCTCTCTCTCTCAGCAATTCACTGAAGGACGCTCTCCCAGAGCCACACAGATGATCGGGTCGGATCGTACCCGGGACCAGGTGCACCTGCAGGTGGCGTGATGCGCGAGGAGTGCTCTTGTTTAGGTCGGGTCGGATCCCGCCAGATCCGCGAGATGAAACCGCGGACGAGGCGAGCGTGAGGGTAGGTGAGGGACCTCACCCCTGTGCTTTCGAAGGCGTTAAGGCAATATCACAAATTCAATTTATGGTGCAACGGCGCCTCGTCTCTCCATGATGTGGGACTAAAGGTTCTGCCCTGATTTCACGCGCGCCCGCAGACTTGCGTGCCATCCCCACAGCTGCTGGCTTCTCAGCACCCCTGGCTGGACTCGAAGCACTTCGCAACACTCGCGTGAACCTGCTGCGCCTGCAACCTGGGAGCCCTGGCGCCTGGAGCTACGTTGGAGCTTCTTCAAATGTCATCCATGGCGGCAGGAGCGTCGACACTGTCAGACACAAACACGGCCTATTGGCCCAATCAGACTAGCTGGACACCTTCGCCGTGGCACGGCGAAGGCGGTGGACGGTGCTGCAGGCCGCAGGTCGGCCTAGGCATGCGTGCCTAGGTCAACCTATGACCGGATGTGTGGGGTTGTTCAGGGGGCTACTGTAGAGGTGCGGAGTGGCAGTGGAGGGGTGGAATGTGTTCCTGGTGGTGAGGCGGAGCTTACGAGATGGTCGGCGAGCCGTGTGGAGGGGCGGAATGGTGGGAGCGGCTCGCCGGAGGTCGGTCGGTGATGTGGAAGATGAGGGTGGTCGGCGTCGGTCGAGGGTCGATTAGATGAGATAACAGGGGGAAAAGAGAGAGGGGACTACGGGGAATAGTTCTAACATAATTGTAGGGACGAAGGAGGATGGAGGGAGGACAGCTGTACCTGCTGTCGCCGGAGAAGACGCTGCCCAGTGGGGGAGAACAGCGTGACGACGGGGCTGAGGCGGCGTGCGCGGGTACTGCGCGACGCGGAGGAGAGTCAGGAAGATAACTCTGCCACTGGTTTTGTGGCAGAGCGAAGAGGGAGGGGAGGGGGGCTCGCCGGAGCTTGCTGGGAATTTTGGCCGGGCAGGAGGAGATGAATTGGAGGTGGAAACTCGGCCAAATCAAGCTGAAGATCTGCGGCCAAGCTTAGAGGTTATTTTATAGGCACTGGGTTGTGCTGTCAGAGCGTGGAGGGCGCGCAATTGCCTGAGGTCGGTTGCCGGAGATGGAAAGAGGTTAAGATACCCAAATCTCTCGTGCATTCGCACGAGAGATTGGGTTCACACCAGAGATCGTGATTGGCCGTAGATGGAAGGGAATTCCTCAGAGAATCTCCCTTCCATTTCTGGGAGAGAATCTCTGAGGAATCAGAGAGTAATCCCTCTCTAAACTTTGTCGGAGCTTGGTTCTGCCCTAACAATGGCGGTAGGACCTGATTGCAAAGGTGGCGAGGAACTTAGGGTGCTCTCTGCAAATATATTCAAAAGATAGGGACCAAATTGTGATTTGGGTGTACTAAATTGCAAAGTAGGCCAAGATGACCTCCCCTTAGGTCCAAATTTTGATACAAATCTAATTTGGACCTAAGGAATCCAATGGTGAAGTTTTATTTTAGGTTTGACCTCGTTTGAATAGATATTTTACGTAAAAAACCTAAATTAGGTCAATTAATGTGCTAGAACCCTAATCTAGGTCAAGCTGGGTTCCAAAGACCAAATTGAGTGTTCTGAACCCTAGAGGATATTTTTCCATGATTTTTAGAGGGTTTAGTTTATTTTTATCCTGATCGGAACCTTGTTAATTTAAGTGGGTCTGTTTTAGGGTTATCAAGTGTCATTTAATTCCTAGATTGCACATAAACCCATTTATGATTGACTCAACCCACTTTTTATCTCATTTAGCCCATTTGACCTATGTTTTGCCTCTGAGAAATCCCATTTGTGTACTGCAATGGTAAAATTGCAGTTTTAACCTTTATTTCCTATTTTCTTCTCAGAGCACTTATTCCTTCAGTTAAGCCTTCTTCTAGGTTATGTAGGAGCTTTTATCTTCTTTATTGGGTCAAAATGAGCTAGTTATGGCTCATGATGAGGCTCTCATCAATAGGCACCAATTTTCTAGGTGGCAAATGGTGCAGCAAAGTGAATCACTTGCACTTATTACACTTGCGCACAAAATCCCTACAATGTTGTTTCATATGGGGTCATAAGTATCCCGCCTGAAACAACCGGGCCAAGAGAGCCCTGTAACCTTCATGATTCCTGCATATGCCTCCATGGGCTTCTTGGAGGGCTTGTGATGTCTCCTCCTGTGCGAGGTAGCGCAACAAGGCGATGGAAATTCTCTGCTTGTACAATTTCCCCTCTATCAAGGTAAACCTAGAGGCTTTTAGGCAAAATGCCTTGGACCACGGTTCCTTCTGGGGTAGCTCACCAGTGTTCAAGTAGCTAATGATAGGCATCATCCAAGATGTGGATTGTTCTATCATGAACATTCTGGAAGAGATTACCGTCGACCCTTTTAACGTTTGGAGGCATATGTCCTCTTCCTGTTCAAGCGGGATTGCTGGTGTCAGGTGGGCTAAAGCATTTGCTAGGGGATTGTCGAATCGAGGTACCCGACTAATCGAAATGGCCTTGAAATCTAACAACCCCTCTACCTTGTCAGCTTATAGAATCATATTTGGATCCCTAGCTTGGTACTCGTCGTTAACTTGGTTGGAAACCAACTGGGAATCCGTATAAATGTCCAGCGATGAGATGTCTCTTGACTTGGCCACCTGGATGCGGTTAACATTTCCTCGTACTTTACTACATTAATGGAGGTGGGAAAGATAAGCTTGATGGCATACTTATGAGTAGTGTCATCTCATGAGTTTAAGGCTATGCCTGCCTTAGACCCGGCTACCATGGAAGAGCCATTTACACATAACCTCCAAGGGAGAGAGAGGGAAGCATCCGATTCTATGAATTCTACTACAAAATCCTCCAGAACTTGACCTTTGATTGACCTCCTTGGTTGGTATTGAATGTCGAATTTTGCCAACTCCATGACCCATTTTATCTGTCATGCCGACCTTGTGGGTTTATGTAGCATTCGACACAAAGAGTAGTCAGATAAGGCTATTTTTGAATGGGTTTAGAACCATGGGTGTAGTTTTCTGGCGGCAGTCATCAAGGCTAGCCCGAGTTTCTCGATCATAGTATACTTAGCTTCTACACCTTGATAGGTCATGCTAATGAAGTATACTGGTCATTGCCCTCCTCGTTCACCCACAAGGACAGTGTTGACGGCGGACATGGATGCCACTAAGTAAAGGAATAAAGATTCCTTGGCCTTAGGAGTCGTCAAAATGGGAGGACTTTTAAGAGCTTCCTTTACCTCCTTTAAAGTCTTTTGGCAGTAAGGAGTCCAATGGATGTCAGTAAAGCCTTTGCCCTTTTTTATACACTCAAAGAAGGGGAGACATTTGTCGGAAGATCGAGACAATAATCGGCTTAAAGAGGCGATCTTGCCGATTAGTGACTGTATCCCTTTCAGAGTGTTTGGCAGCTTTAAAGCCATGATCGCCTAAATTTTGTTGAGGTTGGCTTCTATTCCTTGGTTAGAAACTAGAAACTCTAGGAATTTTCCAGCTGAAATACCAAAGATGCATTTGTCAAGGTTCAAGCAAAGGCGGGTGTCCCTTAAGATTTGGAACAACTCCGCCAAGTACTCTAAATGTTGCAAAAAATTTGATCCATTCACCAACATATCATCAATATACACCTCAAATGATTTTCCTATTAAATAGGAAAAAATCATGTTTACAAGGCGATGGTAAGTTGCTCCAGCATTCTTCAAGCCAAAAGGAATGACTCTATACTAAAATAAACCCTTGTCTGTTATAAAGGAGGTATGAGGTTTATCTACTGGAGCAAGGCTTATCTGGTGGTATCTGTTGTAGCCACTGCATGAGTCCACCAGCATGTTTACCCTAGGCAAGGGGAATTCATCTTTAGGGTAGGCTTCATTCAAGTTGGTGAAGTTGACGCACATCCGCTACTTGCCATTCACCTTCTTCACCATGACGACAATGGATAGCCATGCCAGGTATAGGGACTTCTCAATGAAACCAACATCTAGGAGCTTTTTAACTTCTACTTCAGCTGCTTGCCACTGTTTGGCTGACTTGTGCCTGCGGGCTTGTTTAACTGCCCAAGCATCCGTCTGAATATTGCGGCGATGCTGTATTAGGGCCGAGTCCACTCACAGTAAGTCATTGGTGGACCAAGTGAATACATCTGCGTTGGCCCTTAATAAAAGCAGTAGCTCTTGGACTTCAAGGGGATTGAGGTCCACCCCGACTCTAACAACCTTAGTCACGTTGTCAGGATATAATTGAATAGCCATGACTGAAGGGCTTGGCTGAAGCTCTGTCGTTCCTTGAGGATCATTCGGGTTCATTTCCTACTAAATCGCCTGGACCTGGCTTCTTTTCTTTCCCTATTTTTGTGGCTTTGGCGGCCTTAGTTCCATGGATCGTTCCAACTCGATCTGCAGGAGTTCGCACTTGGCCAACTAATCCCTATGCACTATCTCCATTGTGGAGGAGTTTGGAAGAGCATGAATTGGAAATAAGAGGAGGGGGTCACCCGGAAGGCATGGGTCGTCGGGTGGTCGATGTTGCCGTCAAACGTTGTCGTCAACCTGGCCACGACGAATGTGGCCATTCTGTTCTTGAGCTTGTCTCCATCACAGATAGATAAGGGTAAACCTATCTCTCCTTTCGGCATCACCTTATGATTTTCAAACCCCACAACCAGGTGAGTTGATGGGGAAAGGTGTTATTCTTTGAACCCTGGCCTTAACAATGTTTTCCATAATAGAGCGTTTAGTGCACCACCTTCATCCACCAAGGCCCTAGGTTGGAATTGCCCTGCCAACAGGAGAGTCACCAGGAATGGATCTGTATGCTCTGCTGGGTCTGATAGTGCAGAGAACAACTCTAAAGCCGCCTACTTGACAGAGTCTGTTACGAACGCGGCTTCAAGACGTCTGGGAGGTGGCCCAGACGTCTGACCAGACGTCTGGAACCCCTTCCAGACATCTGGGATTCGATTTCTATGGCACGCGCGTTTCCATCTGCGCGCCTGCGCGCGCAGACCTGCAACACCCCTTTTCCCCTCTCTCCTCCGCAGGCGCAACGCTGCCCCCTCTCTCTCCCCGTGTGGCTTTAAAAGGGCCCTCGCCCTCTCGCTCGCTCTCATCTCCTCCGCTCCCCTCTTCTTCTTCTTCCAGCCAGTGCGAGAGTGAGCGATCGGTGGCAGCGGCAGCCGCGGCGGGTGTGCGGGAGGAGGCGTTGCCCGAGGGTAGAGACGCCCGGCCGTGAGTGCTCGAGCTTGTCGAGCAGCTGGAGCCGGCTGGCGGGGGGCAGCGGGCGCGGAGTGACGCGGGAGGGCTACTGCAGCTCGAGCAGCAGGCAGACGAGGTGCGGCGCGGCCGTGCGTCGCGGGCGGAGAGCGCGTCGAGCTCTGATTCTGGAAGTTTTTCCAGAATCAGACGTTTGAGCTTCCAACCAGACGACGGGGAAGACGTCTGGAGGACTATCCAGACGTCTGGCAAGTAAGTTATTTTTCATCCTTCGTCCTTTTCTGCGATCGTTGTACTGAGCACGAGGAGTAGGTACGTCCAGGGTGTGAGATTTGCATCCAACGCAAATCAGACGTCTAGCCGCAGTGCCAGACGACCGGAAGGACTTCCAGACGTCCGGGGTGATCATCGGACATCTGGGAACTAGGCCAGACGCCCCCGTAGGATTCTGGATGTCTGAGAGACTACGCAGAACAAAGGTATCCTCTGATCCACTTTTTAAGACGTCTGGAAGATGTTCCAGACGTCTGATTGTGGACTGTTTCGTCGTTTTTAACCCGTTTAGGGTCCGTTCGGAGTCCGTTTTTCGTGTTTCGAGTTGCGTTCTTTTCGGAATAAAATCCTCTACCCGTCTACAGTAATTATATACTGTTCTGAGAAACTCCTTGTGTTTGATCCTTGTGATAGGACCCCATACCATTTTAGTCTTGGGGATTGCGGAGGCGCGCGAGATTTCCGACCACGCCCCCAGTACTTCCGTTGTAGCTGGTAGAGTGGCTTTAGAAATTATTAACATAATTTGTTACAATTATGGAACAATTAATAGATCCTAGCGTATTGCATGAATTCTAGGGCTGGAAAACTAAATTGAATGATAGATCCTAGGGTACGGCATGAATCCTAGGACTGGAAAACTAGCGAAATGAACATACATATTGCAGTCTTGGAAAATGTGGAAAGGAAATAATAGCTGCCTGTAAATTGATTTAACAGCTACCTGTTATGAATAAATGAACATGATTGAGAATATGGGTTGTATGAACGTGAAACTGGAAAGGTGAAACCTGAATGTGCTGAGTTAAAAGAGCTGGAACCCTACGGGAAATTAGGAGTAGAACTCCTGGAAAGAGAATGAAATGGAACTGAGAAAGAAAGATGTGGAGGTGCGTTGTCTCTTGGGTACGTAGTGCCAGGGGAAGCACCTGTTACCTACTTAGTGCAGAGCGGAGCCAGCTGCCCCAGGGACCCAGGGTTAGGTCTGGCCACTTTGTACCGACTTGTTGGCCCTCGTGTACACAGTACCGAGGAGAGCTACTAGTGTAGGGCAAGTACTAGCTACCCCACGGGCCCCGGGGTTCTGCTAGCTCACCTACACCGACTTGCTAGGCCCACTGGGCAAACCAGGGTAATCAGGCGAGGGTGCGCGGACTGTGGAGGGGCAAGGCCCCTGTTTGGTTACTGTGGAGGGGTTGGATCCCTGAGAGGGCTCTGCCCTATACTGGTTCCGTGCTGTGCTTTCGGCGCACCCGTTAACGGAATCGACTGACCGCGTGCCAGTGTGGGGTAGCTACCCGTGCGTTTACCGCGCGTGCCGTAGTCACCGTTACGTCTGTCAGTGACCTTGGGGTGGTTGACTGAGAGTAGGATCACCACGGGGGACTCTCCCGGCCAGGAGAGCACCACGTGTTACTTCTACTATTCGGAAAAGACTTCAATCAAGATCGTTCCCACGAGGAACATTCGAGATCAAGTGAAGGATCTGAGAAATAGATAAATTGTGAAACAATAGAAAGACGTAAATAAAGGAAGAAAGAAAATAAAACAGCTACTGTACACTTTACTGCTTCTTTAGTTTTAGCTGCCACTCTACTCAGCGTTTCGCTGACGTGTTACACTCGTTACTTTTCAGGACCAGGTGTTGAGCAGTCAGGGTCAGCGGCTGCAGAGGACGCTGAACCGAGTAGGGTCCAGTAGAGTTACCACCGTTCTTTGTGCCCTTTTTGTTTCACTGTAGTGAGTAGTTTTTGTTACCCCCGCACTTTTCTTTACTTGTAGTTCTTGTTATGTTATAAATATTGCTCTACTGTTGTGGTGGTACATGCTGTAGTAGTTCTTTTTCTTACTGCTGTATTTTGTTACTGCTAGTTATATTTCATGTTGAATGTGGTTTATTTTACTGCTCTTTTGGTTACTTCCTCGTTAGACGACTAGGTCTTGGGATTAGTCGAGTCGGTCCGGTTCTCGTGTCTCGTTGGGACTCGGGAATCAGGTCGTTACAAGATGGTATCAGAGCAAGGTCGTCCCGAGAAGTGAATCAACTGAATGGAAAATAACCAATTCACATGTCTATGACTAGAGTAGCCATCACAACATACCTTTTGACATGAGCTCTTAGACGTTTCCGTTAGGTATCGTTCCTTAATGACGTGTTCCGTTTTGTTTCGCATCTCCTTGCAGGAGATGCCTCGTCGCAGGACTGGTGAGGCGGTCCGCGGGCGCAGCCGAGGACGAGGTCGGCGAGGTGGGCGTGCCGTTGCCGACGCCTTAGTGGACCAGCCACTACTCCCGAGCATCCAGGCCCAGGACCTCGCCCAGCTAATACGGGATATTGTGCGAGAGGAGCTCCACCCACCACCCCGAGCGCCTCCCCCTGGGGCTGCGGAGGGGGTGTCCTCTGTGGGACCATCCGACGGACGCGGCGTTGGACACGGGGGAGGGGATGGGCCACCGCCACCCCCACCTTCCTCCGACACTTCTGTGCATGAGGCACCTTTGCCTGGAGGTGCACCAGCATCCCCACTGCAGCGCCACTCCGAGCTCTTCGGACAGTTCCGGAAGCTGAAGCCCCCCTCCTTCAAGAGGGATGAGGACCCGACCGAGGCAGAGGACTGGCTCGAGCAGCTGGAGAAGATTTTCGACACCCTTCGCCCCCCGGTGGAGTGCCGCGTGGCCTTTGCCACGTACCAGCTGGAGAGTGCGGCACACAGGTGGTGGAGGGCGATCCGGGGACAGGAGAGGGACGAGCCGACCTTGGACCAGTTCGTCGCCCTCTTCTGCGAGCAGTACTTTCCCCAGACGTGGCAGGACTAAAGGAGGCGGGAGTTCCACACTCTCTGCCAAGGGACGATGACCATGAGCGCGTACCGCACGCATTTCTTGGAGCTGTCCCGCTTTGCAGCGACAGCGGTAGCTACTGAGGAGGAGCGCCTTTGGAGGTTCACCGAGGGGCTCCGGCCTGCGATTCGGGGGTATGTCAAACCCCTGAAGCTGCCTACGTTTTCGAGGGTGGTGGAGGCAGCCATGACTTACGAGGAGACCAACCCATCCGCGCGAGACACTGACGGCAGGCGGAAGAGGCCCTTTCAGCCAGACTTTTCACAGGGCCGGCGAGAGAGGAGGCACGTGGCATCCGCGGGAGAGCCGTCACGTTTTGCAGGGCCATCCGTGGCCTTTGGGGGACCTCAACAGAGGCCAGTCGCTAGCACCGGACCCTCGCCCAGCCGACAGCAGGGACCCACTGAGGGCAGGAGTTGGGTTCCCCTCTATTACCAGTGTGGCCAGCCGGGCCACATCAGGAGGGACTACCCGTCTAGGGTAGGAGGTTAGCAGATACTTCCCGCGCAGAGCACTGGAGGGCGCGTAGGAGGCCGCGGTTCCCAGGCGCGAGGAGGAGGACAGCAGTCACGAGGAGGGTACCGGCCAGCACCTGCCCGACCGACGCAGAGTGTGGCTGCTTCGTCCGCACCTAGAGCTGAGGGGAGTGTCAACGCCCTAACACACAGGGATGACAGAGCTTCAGGCTCGGTGGTGGCAGGTATGGTTTCAGTTTCCGGCAGACTCGTTTACACACTTTTCAATTCCGGCGCTACGCACTCGTTTGTCGCAGCCAATTTCGCAGTTAGTTTGGGCCAGGACTATACGCTGTTAGAGAATCCGTTCGTAATCAGAGGTCCGAGTGGTCAGCTGTTTATAGCTGAGGAGGTGTACACGGATTGCGAGGTCAGCGTCGGGGGACATAACCTGCCAGCTGACCTGATTATGTTACAGATGGAGGACTTTGGTGTAATTCTGGGGATGGACTGGCTGTCCGCTTACCACGCTTGGTAGACTGTTTTGAGAGGAAGATTGTCTTCTCCATGCCGGAGTGGCCTTCTTTCGAGTTTCACGGACAACCAACAGACGGAGGCTGCAGGTGCATTTTGGCACTTCGGGCGGCGAGACTTTTGAACCAGGGGTGTGAGGGCTTCCTAGCTTGTGTGGTGGCAGAGCCCAGCCCTGTGGCAGACTTCCAGAGCATCCCGGTGGTCAGAGAGTACCTTGACGTGTTTCCAGACGAGTTACCAGGACTACCGACCGAGCGTGAGATCGAGTTTGAGATCTCACTAGTACCAGGGACCATCCCCATCTCCGCTGCGCCATACAGGATGGCACCGCTTGAGCTACGAGAGCTCAAGTCTCAGTTGCAGGACCTCTTGGAGAAGGGCTTCGTGAGGCCCAGTGCGTCTCCCTGGGGAGCCCCGGTACTGTTTGTGAAGAAGAAGGATGGTACCCTACGCCTTTGTGTGGACTACCGACAGCTGAATAGGGTCACCATCAAGAACAGATATCCGCTGCCGAGGATCGACGACTTGTTTGACCAATTGCGGGGTGCCACGGTGTTCTCCAAGATCGACTTGAGGTCTGGATACCACCAGTTGAGGATCAGGGAGGCAGACGTCTCCAAGAAAGCTTTCCGCACTCGGTACGGACACTACGAGTTTTTGGTCATGCCGTTTGGGCTGACCAATGCCCCCGCTGCTTTCATGGACCTGATGAACCGGGTGTTTAGACCATAATTGGACCAGTTCATGGTGGTATTCATTGATGATGTACTCATCTATTCTCGAGATCGGACGCAGCACGGACAGCACTTGCGGATGGTTCTGGACACGCTGAGATGGCGTAGGTTGTACACCAAATACAGCAAGTGCGAGTTCTGGTTGAGGGAGGTGACCTTCTTAGGTCATGTGATCTCTGGAGACGGCTTGGCGGTGGACCCAGCCAAGGTCGAGGCAGTGCTCAGGTGGGAGAGACCGTGTTCAGTTACTGAGATTCGCAGTTTCCTGGGACTGGCAGGCTACTACAGACGATTCATCAGAGGTTTTTCACATATTGCGCGTCTTATGACACAGTTGACCCGGAAGGACGTGCCCTTCACTTGGACAGATGCCTGCGAGGAGTGTTTTCAGGAGCTGAAGGAGAAGTTGACCTCGGCTCCCATGCTCACCATCCCTGACAGTAATGGTGGGTTCGTTGTGTACACGGACGCCTCCTTGCAGGGGTTAGGAGGTGTGCTCATGCAGAGGGGTCACGTTGTCACTTACGCTTCGCGGCAACTGAAGCCCCATGAGCATACCTACCCTACCCACGACCTGGAGTTGGCAGCTGTCGTCTTCGCGTTGAAGACCTGGAGGCACTACTTGTACGGTGAGACCTTCGAGGTTTACAGTTACAGAGTTGGAGCCTCTTGGAGGAGGTGGGCAGTTGGCGACCCCTGGAGTTACGGGGGCACTGTGGGGCAGTGACTGTGACACGACAGACTAGGCCAGAGCTGATAGACCGTATCATCACAGGACAGATGGACGATCCGTACTTGCAGTCCTTGCGCGATAGAGTACTGTCAGGAGACCTAGGGGACTTCTCTTTCACAGACCAGGTGCTACTCCTGAGGGGACGGTTGTGCGTTCCCAGGGACGAGGAGCTGTTGAGAGAGCTCCTGACTGAGGCACACGGTTCCAGATTCACCATACATCCCGGAAACACGAAGATGTACCACGACTTGAGACGCAAGTTTTGGTGGAGGGGGATGAAGCGAGATGTGGGTGAATTCGTGCAACAATGCTTAGTGTGTCAGCAGGTGAAAGCCGAGCATCAGAGGCCTGCAGGGCCGCTACAGCCGCTTCCAGTGCCAGAGTGGAAGTGGGAGAGCATCATCATGGACTTGGTGGTGGGTTTACCTGTTACCCAGCGAGGACACGACGCAGTCTGGGTAATTGTGGATAGACTGACGAAGATGGCACGATTCTTGCCGATCCGAGTCACTTTGGGACCAGCACACTTGGCAGAGAGGTATATCCGCGACGTGGTACGACTACATGGAGTTCCGAGGGAAATCGTATCCGACCGGGATACTCGCTTTACGTCCCAGTTTTGGGCTGAGTTTCAGCAGGCCCTGGGGACGCGGTTGAGGTTTAGTACAGCTTACCACCCCCAGACGGACGGACAGTCGGAGCGCACGATACAGACACTTGAGGACCTTTTGCGTGCCTGTGTACTGGACTGGAGGGGCTCTTGGGAGGAGCACCTGCCCCTGGCGGAGTTTGCATACAACAACAGCTATCACTCGAGCATTGGCATGGCTCCCTACGAGGCTCTGTATGGACGGAGGTGTACGGCACCCTTGAGTTGGGTTGAGGTGGGGACCAAGTGGGAGGTTGGCCCCAGGTTGATCCGGCAGAGTCAGGAGGTAGTCGAGCAGATCCACAGGCGACTCCGCACTGTCAGGAGCAGACAGAAGAGCTACGCGGCTCGAAAACGCAGAGAGGTGCAGTTCGAGGTTGGGGACCACGTCTTTCTTCGTGTTTCGCCCATGAAGGGCCTACAGCGGTTTGGGGTGAGAGGGAAGCTCGCGCCGAGGTTCGTGGGGCCCTTTGAGGGTGGAGTGGGTTGGACTCGTTGCTTACAGGCTTGCCCTCCCTCCCCACCTTTCTAATGTGCACGACGTGTTCCACCTGTCCAACCTCAGGAAGTACATAGCCGATTCCAGTCACATACTGAGTCACGAGAGCGTCGAGGTGAGCGACTACCTGACCTACCCCGAGCGGCCAGTGCAGGTTCTTGACCGAGCCGTCTGCAGTTTGAGACGAAAGCAAGTACCCCTGGTGAAGGTTCTATGGAGGAGCCAGCAGTACGAGGAGGCTACCTGGGAGCCTGAGGCGGCAATGCGGCAGCGGTACCCGGAGCTCTTCGCGGGTACGTCTTTCGGATCGGCTTTGGTCCTCTTTGAGTTTGTTATGTTTTTATATGACACCTTTTCCCGCACCCTAGTTAGCGCAAGTTTCGGGGACGAAACTTCCTGTGAGTTTGTTATATTGTTACGAATGCGGCTTCAAGACGTCTTTTAAGACGTCTGGGAGGTGGCCCAGACGTCTGACCAGACGTCTGGAACCCCTTCCAGACATCTGACCAGACGACTGGAACCCCTTCCAGACGTCTGGGATTCGATTTCTGCGACACGCGCGTTTCCGTCTGCGCGCCTGCGTGTGCAAACCTGCGACACCCCTTTTCCCCTCTCTCCTCCGCAAGCGCAGCGCTACCCCCTCTCTCTCTCTCTCCCTGCACGGCTTCAAAAGGGCCCTCGCCCTCTCGCTTGCTCTCATCTCCTCCACTCCCTTCTTCTTCTTCCAGCCAGTGGGAGAGTGAGCGAGCGGCGGCAGCGGCAGCCGCAGCGGGTGTGCCGGAGGAGGCGTTGTGCAAGGGTGGAGACGCTCGACCGTGAGGGCTCGAGCTTGCCGAGCAGCTGGAGCCGACCGGCGGGGGAGCAGCGGGCGCGGAGTGACGCGGGAGGGCTGCTGCGGCTCGAGCAGCCGGCGGACGAGGCGCGGCACGACTGTGCGTCGCGGGCGGAGAGCCCGTCGAGCTCTGATTCTGGAAGTTTTTCCAGAATCAGACGTCTGAGCTTCCAACCAGACGACAGGGAAGACGTCTGGAGGACTGTCCAGACGTCTGGCAAGTAAGTTATTTTTCATCCTTCATCCTTTTCTGCGACCGTTGTACTGAGCACGAGGAGTAGGTACGTGCAGGGTGTGAGATTCGCATCCAACGCAAATCAGACGTCTGGCCGCAGTGCCAGACGACCGGAAGGACTTCCAGACGTCCGGGGTGATCATCGGACGTCTGGGAACTAGGCCAGACGCCCCCGCAGGCTTCTGGAGAGACTACGCAGAACAAAGGTATCCTCTGATCCACTTTTTAAGATGTCTGGAAGATGTTCCAGACGTCTGATTGTGGACTGTTTCGTCGTTTTTGACCCGTTTAGGGTCCATTCGGAGTCCGTTTTCCGCGTTTCGAGTTGCGTTCTTTTCGAAATAAAATCCTCTACCCGTCTACAGTAATTATATACTGTTATGAGAAACTCCTTGTGTTTGATCCTTGTGATAGGACCCCATTCCATTTCAGTCTTGGGGATTGCAGAGGCACGCGGGATTTCCGACCACGCCCCCAGTACTTCCGTTGTAGCTGGTAGAGTGGCTTTAGAAATTATTAACATAATTTGTTACAATTATGGAACAATTAATAGATCCTAGGGTATTGCATGAATCCTAGGGCTGGAAAACTAGATTTAATGATAGATCCTAGGGTACGGCATGAATCCTAGGACTGGAAAACTAGCGAAATGAACATACATATTGCAGTCTTGGAAAATATGGAAAGGAAATAATAGCTGCCTGTAAATTGATTTAACAGCTGCCTGTTATGAATAAATGAACATGATTGAGAATATGGGTTGTATGAATGTGAAACTGGAAAGGTGAAACCTGAATGTTCTGAGTTAAAAGAGACGGAACCCTACGGGGAATTAGGAGTAGAACTCCTGGAAAGAGAATGAAATGGAACTGAGAAAGAAAGATGTGGAGGTGCGTTGACTCTTGGGTACGTAGTGCCAGGGGAAGCACCTGTTACCTGCTTAGTGCAAAGCGGAGCCAGCCGCCCCAGGGACCCGGGGTTAGGTCTGGTCACTTTGTACCGACTTGTTGGCCCTCGTGTACACAGTACCGAGGAGAGCTACTAGTGTAGGGTGAGTACTAGCTACCCCACGGGCCCCGGGTTCTGCTAGCTCACCTACACCGACTTGCTAGGCCCACTGGGCAAACCAGGGTAGTCAGGCGAGGGTGCGTGGACTGTGGAAGGGGCAAGGCCCCTTTTTGGTTACTGTGGAGGGGTTGGACCCCTGAGAGGGCTCTGCCCTATACTGGTTCCGTGCTGTGCTTTGGGCGCACCCGTTAACGAAAACGACTGACCGCGTGCCAGTGCGGGGTAGCTACCCGTGCGTTTACCGTGCGTGCCGTAGTCACCGTTACGTCTGTCAGTGACCTTGGGGTGGTTGACTGAGAGTAGGAACACCACGGGGGACTCTCCCGGCCAGGAGCGCACCACGTGTTACTTCTACTGTTCGGAAAAGACTGCAATCAAGATCGTTCCCACGAGGAACATTCGAGATCAAGTGAAGGATCTGAGAAATAGATAAATTGTGAAACAATAGAAAGACGTAAATAAAGGAAGAAAGAAAATAAAACAGCTACTGTACACTTTACTGCTTTTTTAGTTTTAGCTGCCACTCTACTCAGCGTTTCGCTGACGTGTTACACTCGTTACTTTTCAGGACCAGGTGTTGAGCAGTCAGGGTCAGCGGCTGCAGAGGACGCTGGGTCGAGTAGGGTCCAGTAGAGTTACCACCGTTCTTTGTGCCCTTTTTGTTTCACTGTAGTGAGTAGTTTTTGTTACTCCCGCACTTTTCTTTACTTGTAGTTCTTGTTATGTTATAAATATTGCTCTACTGTTGTGGTGGTACATGCTGTAGTAGTTCTTTTTCTTACTGCTGTATTTTGTTACTGCTAGTTATATTTCATGTTGAATGTGGTTTATTTTACTGCTCTTTGGGTTACTTCCTCGTTGGACGACTAGGTCTTGGGATTAGTCGAGTCGGTCCGGTTCTCGAGTCTCGTAGGGACTCGGGAATCGGGTCGTTACAGAGTCTCTCTCACCCCATTAAAGGGTGGGGAACGAATTGCAAGGGATCCGCTCATGAGGGGCAGTTTGCTGGCTTGGGGTGGCATTGACCCTAAAAATGACCTCAACCTCTAAACTCGTTGACTTAGTGTTACGACCCGATTCTCGAATCCCTACAGGACACGAGACCGGACCGACTCGACTGATCCCAAGACCTCGTCGTCCAACGAGAAAGTAACCAAGAAACAGTAAAATAAACCACATTCACCATGCAAGCAACTAACAGTAACAAAAGTACAGTAGTAGAGAAGTAATCTACTATAGTACACACCACCACAACAGTAGAAAATTAAACAGGTACAGGAGTATAAAGTTTACAATAAACAAGTACAGAAGTGTAACAACTACTCACTACAACAGGAATGGAGTACAATAGAAAACTACCACTACTGGGCTCTACTGGGCCCAGCGCCCTCTGCAGCAGCAGGCTCTGGCTGCTCAACACCTAGACCTGAAAAAAGGTTATGAGTACACGAAATCAGCGGACGCTGAGTAGAGTGGTAACTAGCTAACTAAAATAGTAAAAGTGGACAGGTAGCTGTTATTTTTCAATTTCTTTCTTTCTTCAACTAATTATTCTTTCTTTCATCACTTGGCTTATTTATCAAGTCTCTTTCTTGATTCGAATGTTTCTCGTGGGAACGATCTTGATTGCAGTCTTTTCTGAAGAGTAGAAGTAGCACGTGGTGCTCTCCTAGTCGGGAGAGTCCCCCGTAGTGATCCTACACTCAGTCAACCACCCCAAGGTCACTGACAGACGTAACGGTGACTACAGCACACGCAATAAACACACGGGTAGCTACCCCGTACTGGCACGCTGTCAGTCATTTCCGTTAATGGGTGTGCCCAAAGCACAACACGGAACCAATATAGGGCATAGCCCTCTCGGTAACAGGGGTCTAGCCCCTAAGAACCAAACAGGGGTCTCGCCCCTCCACAGTCTGCGCACCCTCTCCTGACTACCCTGGTTTGCCTAGTGGGCCTAACAAGTCGGTGTAGAGCGGCTAGCTGAACCCCAGGCCCCGTGGGGTGGCTAACCCTCCCTACACTAGTAGCTCTCCTGGGTACAGTGTACACGAGGGCCACCGAGTCAGTGCAAAGTGGCCAAACCCACCCCGGGTCTCAACCCGAAGGCAGCAAGCACCCCTCTACACTAAGAGGTAACATGCGCTCCCCTTGGTACCACGTACTCAAGGGTCAGCACACTTCCCAACACATTCTAGATCCATTCCATTCCCAAGAGCTCTACTCCTATCCCCCCCGTACGGTTCATGCTCATATACCTCGTGTCATTCCATACCAAGTTCATCATCTCTATTTCCATTCTCAGGTTATATATATGCAGCCTGCATTTCTATCGTTCATATTCCCGTATACGAGTTATACACAGGTAGCTCGTATTTCCATCATTCATATTACCATTATATACATGCAGCTTGTGTTTCCAACATTTAATCTTCCATTTCCAGTTCATATACAGGCAGCTCATATTATGACATTAACGTAACAACAAGAATTCATATGCAATAGTTTACTAACACAAGTACTTTACATTTCACAGGCAGCTGTTATTCATTTACAAGTAATTGTTATTATTCTATCTACTCGTCCAAGGCTGCAATCCATACATTCCATACAAATATTCCAGTGTTTCTAGTCCAAGGATTCATGCCATACCCTAGGATCTAACATTCATTCCACATATGTATTCAGGTTTGTAATTAAACTAGGGGAAGCCACTCTACCAGTAAACCCAAGAGTAATGGGGCCTTGATCAGCAGGTCCACGTGCCTCAACAAACCCAAAACCCGCAATGAAACGAGGTCCTATCACAAGGATCATTCACAAGAGACTACTCAGAACAGGGTAAAAAGTATTCCAACAAGTAGAGGAATTTATACGGAGAACAACGGAATCTTAATTGCGGAAATTGGACCTCAAATGGACCCTAAACAAGTCAAAAATAGAAATTCTGATTCATATCAGACGACTGGAACACCTTCCAGATGTCTTAAAAGAGTACAGAACCATACCTCAACTCTGCACTACTCCTCACACGTCCAAGAATCCCGCTGAACCGTCTGGAACCAGTTCCACACGTCCAATCACCTCTCCGGACGTTTGGAGACGCTTTCCGCCGTCTGGTGCCTCGCCCAGACGTCTGAAATGCGTGGGAGGGCATGTCCTATGCTTTCTCGAAGCGAATCCTGCATGCATCGACACAAAATCTCCTCAATATGGCATGGAACAGTGCCTCGGCGGAATGGCCTGCATGGCCATATTCGCAAAGAAGGTGTACGTCGCGGAACTTTACCTCTCAGTTGTCTGGAACCTCCTCCAGACGTCATCTACGTCGTCTGGATGTAGATCCAGACGTCTGATTCTGAAAAAATCCCAGAACCAGGATCTGCCTTCACCTTCTCGCACCGCGCGCGGCCGCGCGGCTCCCGCTCGATCGCTGCTCTGGCTACAATAGTGTCGGGGAGGACCTCCCCGACGCACCTCTCCGCCTTGCGCACGCCCGACCGGCCGTGTGCTCTCCGGTGAGCTCTCTCACCGGCTCGCGCGCTTGCTCTCCTCTCTTCCCCTCGCTGTTCCTCCTCTCCTCTCACGCCGCTCATGCCTGCTGCTCGCTACTCGCCGACCACTGCTCTTGCGCTGGAGGAAGGAGGGTGGCTGAAGGTGAGGTGAACGAGGGAGAGGAGGGGGTTTAAGTAGGTGTTGGGTTAGGGTTTCATCGGTGAGAGGAGAGAAGAAAATGAGGCTGCGTACTGTCTGTGTGCAGCACGCGTGCAAACACAAGGACGTACACGAAAAATATGATTTCCAGACGTCTGGGAAGATGTCCAGACGTCTAACCCAAATCCCAGACATCTTAGAGGGTTTTAACAGCACTGGTCTTAACACTTAGGTGGCGGGAAGTGAGTGTTCTGGAGTAACGCTGCCTTCACCGCCAAGATCTAATGGTGATATTCTGTAGGGGGGAGCCATGAAGACAACACTTACTCAATTTGATAAGCTTCAGACTCCTTCGGCTCTTGGTCTGCCACGAAGACCATATAGACCCCCCAAAGCTGTTGAAGCTTCCCCTTATGGTACTCCTCTAGACCCTCCATAGGTCTCTTGCCCTTATCTTAGCCTTCATTCTGCTTAATGAAATGGGCCAAGTTTCCATGTCAGATCAGAGACTCAATCTAGTCACGTAGATCATTGTAGTCTTTCGTAGTATGTCCTCGGAATTGATGATACTAGCAGTAGGACCTGGTGTCAGCCTTCTTCTTGAGAGGCTTTGGCGGGAGTAGAAGATCCTTGTCGGTGGGCCATACCTCCGCCAACACATCTGCCTGATTCACGGCCAAGGGAGTGTATTATTCAAAGAACTCCCGCCTGGGCTGGCGGGGCCTATTATTTCGACCCTTACTGGGCCTTTCGCTTCTCTGATCTTGGAACTTTACCTTCCATTTGTTGAAGTGACTGCCTCCGCGGATAGATATTAAGGCTAGTGATGTAAACACATTTACAGTACCTAAAATGTCTATTTATGCATGTTCTTAAGCATAGGATTGCATTTCATAATATAAATATTGCATAACATGCATCATCTTGCATTTAGAATAGTTCGAATAAAATGGAGGTTAATTGTCTCCTTTTATGTGCTTGGACAGGGCAAATATTTTATCAGGGCCTCGGATCAAAGATCCAACCGTATGGATGTGATCAGGGCGATGATTGGAGTTCAACAACTCCAAGATCGCCCTAATCAGGCATCCGTAGCATCAGATAGTGACCCAGGAACCTTAAAAGATCAAGGGCCAGGATGGTGTAAATCCCCACTTCAGATGATAAATCCGACCACACGGATGAATTCGGATTGACGATCGCAGCCCAACGACACAAAAATCGAGTCAATCCGACATCCGTGGCACCATCTACAACTTCCAGAAGATGGACAGCCAAGATAGCACCACGTGGCGCCATCTCAGCCGCCCAAGCGGTCGCTTCATCTTGTGAAGGCCCCGCGCCCGATCGCTCTCCGCCGTTGGATCTTAATCCAACGGCTGTGGGCGCTCGCATTTAAAAGCGCCCGCTCGACCATCCGCACCCCATAGTGCAGTGGTCGAGCGCGCTATCGCGAGCGCGGGTTCGAGCCGTGGCGAGTGGTGGGCACGAGCGATTGGGCGCGGGTGGAGCGTCAAATGGAGATCAGACGGCCGCGCGCGCCCGATAGCGTCGACGCGCGATCGGACGCGCAATCAGACGCGTGGGGGGCGCGCAACGCAGCGGGCGCGGACGCATCTTAAGCCGTCCGATCGTGAAGGCGCTGGACGTGCGTGGACGTTGATGAGCGGGTAGCCGAGGAGGCACGCGTGGGCGCGGAAGCGACGCCCACGTCGGGGTTTTAGTGACGGATTTATCTGTCGCTAAAGACCCCTCTTTTATTATTTTGAAGTTGTAATGTCCATTTTGCCCCCACTCCTTGCAACTATAAAAGGAGACCCCCTCCATATGAAATTCCCATCCCTTCTTTCTCCTCTCTACCCCTCCAAAGCTCAAAAGAAGCTTGTCCCACACCCGGGATGCTTCTTGCGAGATAAAGTCCAATTTTCGTTCCCCTTCGGAAGTGGATCCCACGACGACGACGGCGTGCTACTCCATTCTCGTTCTTCTGCTTCGTCCTCCTTCGTCTTGCTTCGTTCTCCTTCGTCCAGGCATCGTCCCGTCCGACTCGTCCTCCAAGCAATCGTCGAGGAGGATAATTTCTCTCTCCCATTCTTATTTACAGCTTTTCTAGTGTAGAATTTTTCTGCTTTATAGTGTAATTGATTTTCCGCTTTCTAGTGTAACTTTTATAAACAATTAAAATATTGAATGCATGTTCTCTTTCTCTCTCTCTCTCTCCCCCTTTCTTTTAGTCTGATAGCTCCATTGTAATTATATCGCCTTGCTTATAAAAAAATCCTAAAAAAATATAATTGCGAATATAGATCAACGTAGCCTCCCTGTGTTCGACCCGCAATTCTTTTCGGTATAAATTTTATTTGTTGAACACGAATTCTTCGCTTTCGAACTACGACAGGTTTTCCAAAACCAAACATGTAAGCGTAGCGATTCGAAAAACACGTTCAACAGCTGGTTCTCCCGAGACTCTCTTTTCCTTCACCAGTTGGCTATGGGAGCAAAATGAGTCATGCTGCTCTACAAACCTCGTATCCCAGTTCCATAATTTCGCCATATCTCTAGGCGGAAAATCGTCAATATTGTACCAGAACCTCTAAGTCGGGAGGCCAGACTTGAAGTACTGGATAGTGATGGCGTCATGGGGCCTTTTGTACTTCAAGTATTGAGCTTTAAATCAGTCTAGATTTGACCGGAAAGACTCATTTTTTCGCTACTAGTACTTGGACGAAGCAATGCTAGGGAATATTTTGATGAATGAAATGAAGTAAAATATTACCTCCCCGTCAACAGCACCATTAAAATGGTTGCCCCTTACCTCAACTCAGTTAATTATGTTAATTTTACTTAAGAGTAGAGAAAAGTCACTTAGGTTAACTCGAAATTGTGTCGATTAGTAGTATAGGGTCGAATTAACTTAACATTTTAGAAAATTTTTACTGGTTGAGTCCAGGTCGTTCACTGGAAGGTATAATTCATTCGAAATTCACTAGTTATCTTTTATTTTTATTTATAAGTATAGGAGGTATGTTTAAGTTAACTATGGAAGCATAAATTTTGCCAAAAATTTGATTAAAATGAAATAATATACAAAATCCCATATGAACTTTTATTCTCAACATTTATTTCAAATGATTAAAGGCAAAGAAGAGTTTATTTAATCAATATATGCCTTAATATAACAATTAAGAGCAAAAAGAAATTAAAATCTAACAAGAAAAATTAACTTCTTTTGCTTATTCTTCAGCCTCTCTTCTTCTCTTTATCTTCTTTTCTTTAATTTCTTAATCCTTTGTTCTTTCTTTCTTTCTCTTTCTATTCTCCTCTTATTTTTTTCTCAATCTCTTTCTTCACTTTTGCTTTCTCTTCTGCTCCTGCCCTTCTTTTTAAGTATTTTCTTATGCCTGCCTTCTTTCTTCTTCTCTTTTCCTTACCTTCTTTCCTTACCCTTTCTTTCTCTTTCCTTCTAAGCCTTTCTCTTAACCTTCTGAGTCTTGGCCTTCAACACTTAGCCTTAAGCTTCTGAACCTTTCTTCCTTTAGCACTTCTTACTGAGTCTTTTTATCTTCAACCAAAAATTAATTTTTTTATTTACGGCTCAGACTTTTCGGGGATACACAGAACCCTTTGCAGGGTGGGACCAGACCCTATTAAGTCCTCGCCTGGTTCATTTATAGCTCAGTTTATTTTCGATTCAGAGTTCCAAGCCACAACCAGCTCAACACCTCCCAGGCCTCGCCCTCCCAGGGCCACACATCTGCACGCCACACAGGCGCACACTCGTAGGCACATACGCACCCACACACACTCACATACGCATGCTCAAGTTCATTCGGTAACCGTGCGTCGAGTGCTGACGACTAAGAAACCCCCTGCACAAATTCCTTTTGTACTAAGGCGCCCGCTCGTCACTTGTCGATGTGGGACTGTCCTAGCCCCTTCCAGAGCGAGCTTCAAATGACGATATCTCCTAGCTCAGAGCTCCAATTCAAGCAAATAAAAGCTTGTTGGAAAACTCTTGAGTTGCTCTACAAGATTGTGCTATCAATTTAAAGTGAATGGGAGGTTTTCCTCTTCGATTTGAAGGGTGAATCTACAGGTCTTCTACGGTGAAAAATAGCCTGGAAATGGTTTTCCTTATTCAAAGTCTTCATACTGGACTTTCTCTCTCAGTTTAGGTTCTAAATAGTTTCTACAGGTAATTCTGCAGCTGTTTGTGTGGGTTTAAAGCTCTCAAAATCTCCAGGAAACGCAAGGAAGCTCAAAACTTCGCCCTAACTATAGGTGGTAGAGGACCCTATGAAGGTGAATAGGTGGTGGAGGGCCCTATGAAGGTGGATCTAAGCTCAGTTACTGTCACCATGGATAGCGACAGTAGCTGTGAAGGTGAAGATGAATTAGACAAAACAGTGATCAATTAAGTGTTTTAATCGATTATAAATGGTCGTGAGGGTTAAAGGAAGGTGATCAGCGAGGTAAAAAGACAAAATCAAAGCTCTGGCAAGCTCAAGGAGCTCGTCAGAGTCTAAGAAGATGAACATTAAACTCTGAAATTATGACTAAGCTATCTAACTAACTACCTACCTAAACTACCCTACTTCTACTCCTACTCCTAATCTACTATTACCTGGATGAAGGGGTCAACGGAATTCCACCGAAGGCTCATGGCGGATGACGAAATCAGAGGGTTTAAGAAGATCTCCGGCAGCGGATGTGAGGTGAAGCAAAGGATTTCCTCGGTCGTCGCCTTTGTCCAGAGACAAGGCTGACCTTGGCGAAGCTCCTTAGCTAATCAGGATGGATGGAGGAAGTCGAAAGATGAAATGCGGAGTTGCCGGAGCTGCTGAGAGAATAGCCTGTCAAAGTTGGCTGCAATGAAGAAGAGTGAAGGGAGCCAACTTGAGAGAAATCGAAGGGGTGAGGGGGTATTTATAGTTAATGGCAACGAAGAAGGTGGCGAAGTCTGGACGAAGAAGAAGCTTGGGGAGCTTAACCTCCGACATCGTCTCCGATGACGGTGAGGTTAACTCACATCAGAAATTAGGATTCAGAATAATCCAGACCAATGGATGAAGATGGAGTGGCGAGCGCAAACTCCA
Organism: Thalassia testudinum; assembly: GCA_037157565.1. NCBI lineage: Eukaryota > Viridiplantae > Streptophyta > Magnoliopsida > Alismatales > Hydrocharitaceae > Thalassia > Thalassia testudinum. The sequence goes on from JAZHRO010000013.1 coordinate 126,410,588, forward strand.
AGAGCTTGGAGAAGGAAGAATGATGTTAGCAGGGCAGTAATCGCATGGTGGAGTCACTCTCCGTCGTCAGTCGTCCAATCGGCTGAAGAAGAAGAAGACAAAAGGGACCTAAGTGCAATGAAACTTAAGGACCTATATGAAAATTAAGGACCCGATCGCAATGATTAGTAAGGACCTAAATGTAAACTCAGGTTTTAAAGGTTTATTTTAACTTAGATCTTTTTCAACTTTTTATATATGTTAATAAATAAGGTAATAAATAAGGTAACTATTATGATTAGACCTTAAATTTACATTTTTGACCTTTTTAGGTTAATTTATTAGATTAAGTAAAATTACTGAAGTTATTATATACTTATGTATACATTATGTTTAAGTTACTTAACCTATTAATTAAAGAAATGATTAATAAGATTTTGAGTCCAATTATTAATTAAATTGTTAATAATATTTATTAAATGATAAAATATCATTTTAAACTTATTTTAAGGTCATTTACTAAAGATCCCTTATTTTATAATTAACCCTCATATACTCATAACCTTAGCTAATTAACTAGGAAGACTAGTTAATTAAGGGTAACTAGAGATCATGATGAGTCTCTCATCAGCTACCAAAACTCCGACAGCCTTTCTGGGTTATCCCTAACCTGTTGTTGTCCTACGAAATACTAGTAGAATTTATCCATCAGTTCTTGGAAGTAGGTAATCTGTCCTACTGGTAGCTCGTCGAACCATTCGTGAGCCATTTTGAAGAGATATGATGGGAATAATCGATAGAGCACCCCATTAGGATAGCCATGAACAAGCACCATATGGCGGTAGCTCCCAACAAAGCGGTTGGGGTCCGTTGTTTCGTTATATTAGACCATGATGAGCTGCTTGAATTTCTCCGACAGAGGTGTCATCATTATCTCCTCCATGAAAGGGTAGGTAATGACATATGCCCGTAGGCATATGCCTCTCATCACCTGGGTGACCTAACAGACGATCTCGGGTAGTGAGCCCCCTCGGTTGGTCACCATAGGGTGAGCCCTGGACTGCTCCCTTGATGAAGGCGAACTTGGGCTAGGAGGAACTTCCCCTTTCTGACTATTAAGCTCGTGTTTTAGCTTCTCAAGCTGTTCGTACAGGCAAGTGTTCTCCTCTTCTACCATACTATGCCACTTCAATTGGTCGTTAGTAGGACCGGAGTTTTGGGGCTCCTTTGGCTGAATCTTGCGATTTTCCTTGATCAGCTTGATTTCAAGGAGTTGATTCGCAATCAACTGTTGTTTAGCTTTTAGAGCTACCAGCCTAGCTTTGTACTCTTCTTCACTCGTCTGCATCTCGAGGCGAGAGTCCCACTGACGAATCTCAGGATGAGAAGGCCCAGGTTGTCGGCTAGGCTGTGTTGGCTTCTCTCTACTAGGTTCGATGTGAAGATGCTATTCCTTGGACACTGAAACATTGGTCTACATCAAGGCAGCCTTCTTGAGGTTAGCACTAGAGGAATTTCGAGTGGTGGGAGCCATTGCTTTGATTCAGATTAAGGAAATGATATCGAACTATAGTTCTTTCCCACATACTGTGCTAATTGATCAAGGCCCTGATGAGCAGGGGACTTGAATCAACGAATATCACAAGAAACCACAAAGATAGAGGCACAAGAAATTGGTAACCTAGTTCTACCGAAGGGGTGTACGTCTAGGGGGAGGGTGATGCTCCGAAGATTCTACTATGGTGGTTGGTAGTACAATCACTCCTTGTTCTCTCTCTCAGAAAATGCATAAGCCCCCCTCTAGAGGCTTCTCTTCTTTATTTATAATACGAAAGATATGGCAACAACTTTTCGTTTCATAACGAACTTTGCATATTCTTGGGCTCATCCATTACTTGGCTACAAATAGCCTTTACAATGCAAACCATTAGCACTAACATGGATGTTGTTGCCACCTTTTCAACTTCGGTCAACCGGATCCTCTAGCAAGTCGAGTTCGCCCGGATCTGCCTGGATTTTGGATAGTCGGGTAGCCGGAATCACCGAGCTAGTGGAGAAATGGATCTGTTGGGCTTTGTGCGAAGTTTTAACTCCGAGGGTACTTTTTGCCCCTCATCACCCATGTTATCAATCGTCATAGATGTTTGATGGTCTACTACCCCAACATCAGGGGTGCGCACGCTACATGGTTTGTCTGATTTTCGCATCAAACGTCCCCTAGGCCCATATCAAATATATGGCAATTAGGTCAAACGTTCGATACTACAACCTGCCAACACAGGAGATGAAATCATTGGTGCACACTCGAATAGGCTTACTTAATATGGTGATATTATCATTGAAATTAGTATAGTGAGTTAACCTAAATCGAGTCTAAATCAGTTTCACAAAAAAAAAAAAAAACCGGGCCTACTTAATTTTTTTCTTGGTCACTTTTAGGCCTAGAGTCAATCTCAGGGAGGCGAGAATTAGGAGATTAAAAAGTTTCTACTCTTTTCCTAGAACGTATCTCTTCCTTGCATTTATTATGTTTTTTATTTTTTTCTACTTTTAAGACTTTTGTGATATTGTTGTCCTTGAGGAACACCCTAAAAAATGAAGTCCTTAGCCTTGAGCCAAATGGTCTTGGCTTGAAGCTAATTTCGGGTTTCAAAATTGATCTTGTCACTCACAAGATCGGGTACCTTTAAGATAAGAATTACCTTTTCTCTTTTATACATTTTTTTTTTCTTTGGTCTTTTTAATAGCAAGAATAAAAGACAAATGAAAGTAAAATAAAATACAAGGAAAGAAATGAAAAGAGATACTTAGCTTAGTGTATATATATATATATATATATATATATATATATATATATATATATATATATATATATATATATATATATATATATATATATATATATATATATATATATATATATATATATATATATATGTAAGTGGATATGGAATACATATATATATATATAGATACTATATACATAGGGGTGGAGATGGAAATGGGGATGGGATGTAGCACGGTGTCAAGTTGGTCCACGTCTAGTAAGATGCAACCAACAAGACTAAGTGCCGCTTGGAGTGTAGAGCGGATGTGTGTGAGTAGGGGGTGGAAAGCTTGCTTTGCGCGAATATCAGGAAATATTTGCAACTGGTGCAAATATTCTCGCAATATAATGCGCGGTGAAGGGTAGGTGCATGGTTGTGTGAGTAGGAGATGTGGGGTGAATGTGTGTATGATAGAATGTGGATATGTGTATATATTAGTATATATAAGTATATATAACTATATATGCATATGTATGTAAATATATAGATGTATATATGTGTGTGTATCTATATAGATGGGGGGGGGGGGGGGGGGGGGGGGGGTTGAGGTGTGTGTGTATAAGAGTGTGCGAGTGTGATAAAGAGGGTGTGCGTGAGAGAGTGTGCATTTAGGTCGTCTAGAGAGTGAGTGCGTCGTCTGAGCGAGAGAGGGAATGTGTAAAGGGTGCGTGCAAAGAGTGAAGGCAAGAGATGACTGGGTGAAGTAGGTGGCGCGAAGAGAGAGAGAGCCCGAGTCATCGACTAAGTGAGAAACTTACCGGTCAGCTACAATGTCACAGAGAGAGCGCGTGAACAGTACGCGCAGGCATGTGTGATCGGCTGGGACAGTTTAGAACTGCAGGGGCGTTGCGAGGAGAAGGGTGACCGAGTGCAACAAGAGCACACGAAGGCGTGTGGAGGGCCACGGTGAGGTGGCAGGGCTGCACAAGGTGCGCAGGAAGGAGCTTCAGAGCTCTGAAGCTTTGTTGTGCAATAATGGCGATGGTGAACAAAAAAAAAAAGAAAACAGAAGACAAAGAAAATCAAGATAACAAAGCAAAAAAAATCAAAACAGAGAATCCACCACACCCACCTTCTCGCGAAGGAGTTGGACGGTGGTGGAGCTCATCGTGGTGTTTGAGACCATGTGGAGCTTCTCCTGAACAGAGTGTGCCTCTTCTCAACTGGTGACAAGAGGGGCTGTGTATGGAGAGGGAGAGAGGGAGAGAGGAGAGTACAGGCCAGCTAGAGTGAGTGAGGGGTAGTACTACGTCTGATGGTGGGGAAGGGATGGCTGGAGGTGGAAGTGAGGGTGACGCCGACTGCTCTACAGGGGAGGGGTGCATGCTCTTTTATAGAGAGAGCGTGCACCTCTTCCCATGTAAATGGTACGAGGGAGACGGGTGCACAGCTCTATGCAGAAGCAGCCAGTTGGAGGAAAATAAAATAAGGGTGCTGAATTTGCAATTCAAGCACACAATGAAGATGTTAATTATTATGTGTGTTTGAAATGATATGGATTGTTATGATATTGAAGTGGATTGAATGGTCATTTGCTCCCACGCTCTTCCCCTCTTTAGAAATGCATGCAAGCGAATATTTACAAATGTAAGTTTGGCTACCTAAAATGCATGGGTAATGCTAGGAAATAGCATAAGATGACATATTTATAGGCGTAGCTTGATGTGCAATCATACCCCCATGTCAATCTTTTGCTAGTCCCTAGCAAAACATTATTTGTATCATGTTTAGAAACGATCTTAAGCTGAAGGTTTTTCTGAAGCCATTAATGTGTTTATCTGTTAAACACTGTGAGAATCAATTGCAGAGAAGACTACCGGTACTCAAATCTTACATGATATAGACCATCTCTCGACTAACCTGAACTCTTGATATTTAAACCTTAAGTGCAATTTCCAGGACTCAGAGGGTTTCACCGTACTCGAGAGCTAAGAGGTTATGGTTTGTACATAGTGATGGATCAAGACCGACCAAATGAACATCAAGGCTCAAGCCTAGGGTTTCACAAATTTTTAAGTCCAGGTTTGTCCCAGCTTCAGTGGAGTTAAGTTTTTCCATCATTTTTTTTAGGGTATTTGTAACGCACCCTGAAAAACTTTTGAGTAGAAGAATTTACAAACTTTTGGAAGATATACTGACTTATTCTCAAGATTTTGTACTTTTTGAAACAAGTGTCAATATATCTCCTACAACTTTATTTGGAAGAGAACACTTATTTGGTGGGTGAGTACTTTTTGGTGGAAAGAGTTTCTCCTAAACATAAGACTAAAGACTGGGATAAAAAGTCTACCTGTGTGCATAGGTAAGGACTCCACCTTCTCTAATGAACACTAGGTTTGGATTTTACGTTCACCTGGTCTTTCTTGATATGTGTAGTGTGAACCAAGATTACTTAGGCTCTCAAGTAGAAGCAAACCAACGAATCATGTACTGGTGACTCAGGTATGAGAATACGTCCTAAGTTAAGAGAGATTCTGATCTATCTTATCAATGCTCAAGTGAATTAAGCCAAAACCTGAGCGAATCAAGCTTCTGTGGCCTGGAAAGTCTTCAAAGCAGAGGTTGAATATCCATAAACACTTATTGTATTTTAGTTTCAGCTTTCAGATCATAGCTAAACACTTTACATTTTTTATGGCTTTTTTTTTTTGAAACAAATAGGCTATGTACATATTTATAGATGGATATGTATAATGGATGCAGAAGCTGCATAATACTCATATAATACCCAGATCCTATGGATGCCTATCCACCCCCCATGCCAAATGATTCTATGTCCTCATATACATGCAGGGTTAAGCAAGGTCCAAGGGTCTTGGTATGATAGCTGAGGTGCGAGGTATATAGCAGGGTGGCAGGGCGGGTGGATGGTGGGTGGTGAAGTGAAAAATGAAGAAGTACGAAGTGAAGTGAAGTGAAATGGAATGTGAAGGCGAAAGTGGAAGAGGAGTGTTGCTAGGGTGTCTCCCAACAAGCGCTGAATTTAACATCCTCAACTGGACTCAGAGTGAGGCACGAAGTTAGTTACCCTCCAGCAAGGCAACAATTTCACCAACAGGGGCAGGTTCATGAGTAAGATATGGTTTTAACCATTGCCCATTGACCGTAAATTTACGCCCAAATCTAGGATCTTCAATTTCGATGGCCCCATGCAAAATGATCTCGAGACCAAGTAGGGACCAGTCCATTTGGACTTTAGTTTCCCTGGAAAGAGTTTGAGTCGGGCATTGTAAAGCTAAACTTGCTGTGATGGCTCAAATTCCTTCCGCCGAATGGGGCTATCGTGAAAGGCCTTAGTGCGTTGTTTGAAAGTTAAGGCAGAATCATAGGCCTCATGATGGAGCTCTTCCAGCTCCTGCAGTTGGAGTTTCCTTTCTCGACCACACAAGTCTAAGTCGAGGTTACATTGGCGAATAGCCCAATAAGTGTGGTGCTCCAGTTCCACGGGTAAATGACAAGGCTTCTCGTAAACAATTTTATAAGGAGATATACCAAGGGGAGCCTTGAAGGAGGTCCGATACGCCTAAAGTGTGTTAGCCAGCTTGTCAGACCAATCCTTACGGTAAGGCTGAACCGTTTTCTGGAGAATTTGCTTGATTTACCAGTTCGACACCTCATCTCAGTCGTTCGTCCAAGGATGATACGGAGATGTGATACGGTGGTGGACTCTGTATTTCCTCAGAAGTTCCCGAAAAGATGCATGGGTAAAATGACTTCCTCCATCAGAGATGATTGCTCGAGGGATCTCAAAGCGCGCAAAAATGTGATCTTTAACAAATTGAGTAGATATGACATGGTCAGCATGGCGCATAGGAATAGCCTCGATTCATTTCGAAACATAATCTATAGCAACGAGGATGTACTCGAAGTCGTTGGAAGGAGGAAAGGGTCCCATGAAATCGATTCCCCAAATATCAAAGATTTCAATAGCTAGGATGGGCTGTAAGGGCATCATGTCACGACGTGACATTGACCCTAGCAACTAGCACCTAGTGCACTGTTTAGCATAATTGTGTGCATCCTGATGAAAAGAGGGCCAAAAGAAATCACACTGCAACACCTTGGCTGCAGTTTTCCTCCCAGAGAAATGGCTTCCGCAGGCCTGATTGTGACAGAAGGATATCATACTGGGGAACTCGCTGTTAAGAATACAGCAACGGATGATCTGATCATCACCTACTCGAAAAAGTAGTGGATTATCCCAGAAATAATACTTTGCTTCTGCGATGAGATGCACGTGCTGGTTTTTAGGCCAGCCACATGGGAGCCAGAAGTAAGGTAATTGGCAATGTCAGCATACCAAGGTCCACTTGCCACATTAATCTCCAGTAAGTGCTCATCGGGAAAAACCTCAATAATAAGCAGGGTAAGTCCAATGTGGTCAGGGCCCAGTCTCGAGAGATGATCAGCAACAACATTCTGAGCTCCAGCCTTATCGCATGTCTCAAGGTCAAATTCTTGGACTAGAAGGATCCAACGAATCGGTCTAGGCTTGACATCCTTCTTGTGAATGAGATGATGAATGGCCATGTGCTCAGTGAATACAATAACATGTGAGCCTAGAAGGTAAGAGCGGAATTTCGCCAACCCGAAGATGGTCGCTAGCAGTTCTTTCTCAGTAGTCGTGTAATTACGTTGGGCCTCGTCCAGCGTCTTATTGGCATAGTACACCACAAAGGGGTGTCTATCACGTCTTTGTCCCAGGATGGCTCTGACTGTAAGGTCGGAAGCATCACACATGAGTTCAAAGTCGAGGGACCAATCAGGTGGCTTGAGAATAGGGGCCTTGGTGACTGCCTCACGCAGCTGCGTGAATGCTCGTACACAGTCGAGGCCCATACCAAAGGGTATGTCAGTTGATAGAAGGTGAGTTAAAGGTCTAGAAATCCTGGAGAAGTCTTTGATGAATCTCCTATAGAAACCGACGTGTCCTAAAAAGGAGCAGATTTGTCGGACAGAGCTAGGAACGGTTAAATCAGCAATCACATCAAGCTTAGCTCTATCCACCTCAATACCCCATCGGAGATGATGTGATCGAGAACAATCCCCTTGTGTACCATAAAATGACTTTTCTCCCAAGGAAGCACGAGGTTCACATCAATACATCTTCTGAGGATACAAATCAAGTTGGCTAGACAATCATCAAATGAGGGTCCAAAGACCAAAAAGTCATCCATGAAGACCTCAAGAAAATCACCCACCATATCGTGAAATATCGCCAGCATACATCTCTGGAAAGTTGTTGGTGCGTTACAAAGTCCAAATGGCATCCTTCTGAAAGCGAAGGTGCCAAAGGAACAGGTGAAGGTGGTTTTCTCTTGGTCCCAAGGGTCAATAGCCACCAGGTTATAACCTGAGAATCCATCAAAAAAATAAAAGAACTGATTTCCCGCTAACTGCTCTAGGATTTGGTCGATAAAAGTAGCAGGAAATGGTCTTTCCTAGTAGCAGTATTGAGTTTCCTATAATCTACACATACTCTCCAAGACATAGGAGTGCGTGTAGGGATGGATTCGCCCCTGTCATTGACACGGATGGTGAGACCCGCCCTTTTATGCACAACATGTATCACGCTCACCCAAGGGTTGTCGCTAATCGGGTAGACGATGCCTGCATCAAGCCACTTGATTATTTCATTTTTGACAACCTCCCGCATATTCGAATTGAGACGACATTGCATCTCGCAAGAAGGTCGAGCCTCCTCCATATACATACAGTGAGTGTAGTAGGAGGGACTAATGCCAGTTAGATCCAATAGAGGCCATCCAATGGCTACCTAATGTTCAATTAGGGCCTTCATTAGTTTTCACTCTTGTTCCCTGGACAATTTTGAACTGATGATTACAAGAAGCGTTTCATTTGGTCCGAGAAAAACATATTTTAGCGTGTCAAGCAACGCTTTGAGCTCAGGCGTGGATGGGGAAAGATCTGTCAATTCTTGGGACAAGATTGTCTCGTAAGGAACAGAAGACGGAATAAGGGGAGAAGGAAATTGGCCCTCAAGTTGGCCAAAGAGAGGGGCATCTTGGATTGATGGATCCAAAAAAGGAGTGCACTAGAGATCAATGTTTGGGAACAAGGTCCCAGTGTGGAATGTCGTTTCCACCTGATTTGATGGGAAAGAAAGGGCACTCCGATCTTCAACGGGGTAGACCGAATGTGAGTAGCCTGGATATGACTCAGATCGCGAGGCATAAGAGGCGGAGTGGACCCCCTCAAGGGCCTAGTCAGGAAGAGATAAGGGTAAAGGAAGGGATGGGGAAATGTCACAATACAAGTCAGTCAGGTCTTAATTTTCGAGGGGTATGTCGCAGCAAGTCGAATAGGTCCCAACCAATCTGATACATGCACTGACAGCCATGTCATAGTCAGACATGTCATTCTCCATAAAATCGCAATCAAAATGCTTGTCAGCCTTAAAGATGTTTAGTTTAAGCTTTTCAGAGCCCACAGCAATCTCAATATAGTCCGATTCACAATCGATATGGGCGTAGGCTGCTGCCAAGAAAAGTCTACCGAGGATTATCGGATAATTACAAAGTGACTCAGGAACTTCCATATCTAATACAAGAAAGTCAACAGGAAAACAGAGACTACGGACCCTAACCACCACGTCTTCCACCACACCTCGCGAGATTTTGATAGAGCGATTAGCCAATTGCAGTGTAATAGGAGTGGGTTTCAAATTTCCTAATGCAAATTTCTCGACATGATGGTCAGTATGAGGTTAATGGAAGATCGTAAATCCAGCAAGGCACGATCAAAATTGCAACTTTTGATGCTGCATGAAATGAGAGGGGTGCCTAGATCTTTCTGCTTCGGTGGCAATTTTGACAATCTAGCACAACTCGCATGAGGAGAGAGAACCACTGAATTCTTGGTTTTCTTTCGCAGTCGCCTGGGTGTAGTGTAGTCTTTCAAGAAACGGGTGACAGTAGGGATGGTCGATCACCTCTAACAAGGGAATCTTGATTTCAACATCCTTGAATAAATCACACAGATTATCAATGGTCTGCAAGATCTTTTTCTTGCCTTTTGGCTCCCTTAGTAGAGACTTAGGGAACGGGACCGATTCTGGCACTAGTTTGGGCGTATCGTCCTCACGAGAATGCGGTGCGCATCCTGAATGAGAGGGAGATGAAGTAGATGGGCCAGGATCAGGTCAAAGCGGATTGACAGTTTGTTTACCACTCCTGATAGTAATCGCATTGGACGTCACAAGTCTAGTGGGATCATAAGGGGGAAGAGGGTTCAGAATAGGGATATATTGGTGATGTGCTGTTGCGGGATTAGCCTGAAATCCCAGTGGAGTACTCGAAGCTTGTAGAATCTGAAGAACTTGCCCCTGAGAAAGTCATACCTGTGGTTGAGGGCCACGACGTACAAAATTTCGCAAGTTAGGAATAGGTTGGGTTGGAAGAGTGTCCTGAGATTGAGTGGCCATGCGTAGTTGACTGATCTTAGCATTCTACTGCGCCAATTGGTGCTGAAGAGAGGTCATGTTTTCTTCATAGCGCTTCAACATTTCTGTCATCATACGCATCAATTTATCAATAGGGCGTGATGCATGATCATTCTGGGGTGTGCAAGGGCCTGGCGATAGATTTGCCATAGGGTTACACTGGGCCCTTGGGATGATGAGTGCAGAAGGTCTCATTGGTCCACTCGGGGGGTTTTGACGCTGCGGGTTACTGGACCATGCGAAGTTAGGATGATTTCGCCACCCTGGGTTATAGGTGGCAGAGAACAGGTTGCTCCCCAGGGCACAAGCATCTTCTAAGCCAGAAGATGAGTTCGCATGTGTATAGGCATCCGAGAACACGGAGGCTTGGTCCTCCATGTCATGATACTGGCCAGCAGAAGCCAGATCCACATTAGTTACTGAGCTGCTTGGCACGATACTCGGTAAGGACGGTATCACAGGATTCTTAGGAATAAGCCTAGCATTGGAAGGATTAAGGTTGTGATGGAGTGATCGTGTGGAGGTGTTTGCCATAGAGCAGGCGAGGTTAGCCAGAAGCTCGTCCAACTTCTTGTGCACGACGGAGATTTCATCAAATTTTTGTGCAATTAAGTTAAGATATGTGGATGAATGGAGGGTCCTGTGTTAACTTCGTGAACATTGCGGGGCATGCTGTTACGATTAAAGGCAACAATGGAGGCATTGTTCATTGAGTTTTCACTCATATTTTCAAATAATTCAAATACTTCATCCTCATATTTATTCATGAAATTCCCTCCGCATGAAGCATCCTCAATCTACCTCAAAGTTTCATTTAGCCCATAATAAAAGATCTGGGCTACGTGCCACTTAGGCAGACTGTGGTGTGGACATTTCCTGAGGAGGTCATTATGCCTTTCCCAAGCCTCATGAAACTGCTCGCCATTTTGTTACGTGAAAGAAGTAATATCACGGCAAGTGCATTGGTATGCCCAATTCAGAAAATTTTCTTGAGAAACGTTGTACACATCTCTTCCCAAGTTCGGAGAGGTTTCCCAAAGGTACGCAACCATTACATCGCTTTGTCATGCAACGAAAATGGGAATATTTTCATGAGGACGATACACAGCCCGATGTTTATTGGTTTAATTGTTTCAACTAAATGGGTTAAGTCCTCCAAGTGAAGAAAAGGGTCTTCACTGGCCAATCCATGGTAAAGGAAGCTAATTAGGCTGATTATGTTCGACTTTAGCTTGAAATCCCCCCCGCCCACGGGGACACGAATATGCTCACGAGTTTCTGTAGCAACAAGATTCTGATAAGAGCTAAAAGACCTGGGCTCTTCCCATTCGGGAGAGTTCTGCATTTCCTCCAAGGTTCCCCTAATGGGTTCAATCTGCTCATTATACAATTCTATTTGAGCCTGGAGGTGGGTTAATGGGTCAACGACTCCTCCACCACCTGGTGGATTTGGAGGGGGGCGATTTCCTCCCTCAGGATTTGGGGGTAGGTGAGCAGCCATGTTTACAAAGGAGGAGGATGATTCACCAACTTCTACCCTTCTAGAGTTTTCAGACAATTCAAAAAGTTCAGGGTTGTTCGTTGTGCTGAATCGAGTTTTAAAAGTATTGCGTTGCAGTACAACCGAAAAAGCGTTCAAAACAGATTTAATTTTATTACTCAAAAAGATTTCTGAGGATTGCAATAATAGCAGTATCAGAGTGCAAAAATATGGGAGTAAAATGGTGATGTAAATCACCAAATGCTCCTACAATATCACCAAATGATTCAATGTAAAAATATGCAATGAGGCTAAAATCTGTCGTCTGATTCTTTAATCAGATGACTTAAATGTCTGATTGCTTTTCTCTTACTCTACCTTTGTCTTCTCCTTCCTTCTTCTTCTTTCTTTGGCTTTCTTCCAGAATTCCAATCCTTTTCTTTCTCTTCTCCATCTCTCTCTGCCTTTGCTTCATCTTCTTCTTTCTTCTGCCTTGGCCTTGAGCTGTGCTGGCCTTCTCTTCTTCCTTCTCTTTCTCTTCTTTGCCTTGCCTTAAGCCCTGCGATGCTTCCCTTCTCTCCTTCTTCAGCTTCTTCCTTCAGCCTTGCTCGTTCTCTGAATTCGACTAAGTGTCGAAGGTAAACTCCTTAGAGCAAAACCCCTCTTCCACTGCGTAGCTCTCTGCTCTCTTTCTCTCTTTTCTATTTTAGAGCTGCTCTCCCAGAGCCTTTAACCGGTCGGGTAATCAGACCTAACGGAGACCCGGGTCCAGGCTCACTGACGTGTGTGGTGAGCGAGGAGTGAATAGGTCGGGTAATCGGGTCATGGCCAAGTCCGCGGGCTATATCGCGGACGAGACCGTGAGAGGGGGAGGAGGACCTCACCCTCAATGTTGGAGGCGAAGAGTCCCTAACACTTTTTCCTTTTATGTGCACGCAGGTGCTTTTCCACTTCCGAGGTGGGACTAAATGTCCCACCTCCCTTCGCGCATCTGCCGTAGAGCGTGCTTGGCCAAATTGAAGGGCTGCAGCTACTGAAGTCTTTGCATAAGGGCTTGGACGCATGCGCAAGAGGATTCCGCACAACCTGGGGTGATCTCCTGGACCAGAGTGAAGCATGCTTCAAGCTCAGCAACAATGGTGGAAGGCATCCTGAACCTGAAATCAATGGCACGGCCTCGTGACCACGTCAAAATGTTTAGAAGGGATCGCCGGAGCACGACAAAGATGCTGGGGTGGTTGGCGTGGCGTGGGGGTGCCTGTGCGAGTGTGCCTAGGGCTTACTGTGGGCGTATGAGTGGGTGTGTTTGGTGGGGAGCTTGGGTAATCGATGGAGAAATTGGAGTGAGGGGAAGTGATCAAGGAGTCGAGGTGGAGATCATAGGGTGGATGGCGAGGTGGATGGAGGTGCGGAGCGACAGGAGCACCTCGCCAGAGGTATCGCTGGAGGTGGAGAAGGTGACGGTGGTCAGTGGCGTCGGTGGGTCGCTTTGGGAAATAAAGAGCGGGAAAGAAAGTGAGAGAGAGAGAGAGTCTAAAAACCTACTTCTAAGGGACGAAAGGGACAGGGGATCCACGTCGGTATGGCTGCCAGCCATAGGGAAGATGAAGCTTTGTAGATGAGGCGGCGGCGAAGATGGGGCAAAGGCGACGTCAGCCGATGTTGCACAACGCGGAGATGGAGAGGAAGACAAGCCGACCACTGGTATTGTGGTTGGGCGACAAGTGAGTAAGGGAGAAACCGCCGGAGCTTGCGGAGATTGTGGCCGGCAAAGGAGAGAGGAATATAGGGAGAACCGACCCAATTTCAAGCTTGAAGACTGCGGTTGGATCTGGGGCTCCTTTTATAGGTCATTTGGAGAGGGACTTGCACTTGGAAACCAAGCTTCCAAGCAAGGCAGGGTCACCGGAGTTGGAAGCCGTTAGGATACCCATGTCTCTCATGCGTTTGCATGAGAGATTGGGAAAGAATCTGGGATCAAAGATGGGTTCAGACGAGAGAGAACTTCTTAGAGAATCTCCCTTCCAATTTTGGAAGAGATTCTATGAGCAATCAAGGAGAACACTACTTCCAAAGCTCGCCGGAGTAGGATTCCTCCGTTATAATGGAGGAGGGGCCTAATTGCAAAAATGATGAATAAGATAGGGGGCTATTTGTATGGATTTTCGAAAGTTAGGGATAGAAATGTAATCAGGTTGGACCTATTCACAAATTAGGTCAAGATGAGTTCCCCTTAGGTCCAAATTTTGGTACAAACCTAATTTGGACCTAAGGAATCTATTGGTGAAGTTGGATTTTGGGCTTGACTACGTTTGACTGGAAAATTTATGAAAAATCTAATTTAGGGCAAATATCTATCTGAGACCCCATTCTAGGTCAAGATGGCTTCTAATGGCCAGATTAAAGGTTCTAAACCCTAGAGAATATTTTTCTATGATTTTTAGAGGGTTTAGGTGAATTTCATCCTGACCAGAGCCCTGGTTAATCAAGTGGGTCTATTTTAGGGTTTTAAGTCATTTAATTCACAGGATACACGCAAACCCTTTTCTGTCTGATCCAACCCATTTATTATCTTACTAAGACCCTTTGACCTTTGTTTAGTCCTTGAGAAAATCCGTTGTTGTATTGCATTAGTAAAATTGCAGTTTTATCCCTAATTTCTTGTTTCACTCTCAGAAAGGTTATGCAGTAAATTAGGACCTTCATTTGGTTATATAGGAGCATTTATTCTTGCAATTGGGTCAAAATGAGCTAGTTATAGCTCATGATGGTGTTCCCATCAAGGGTTTTTGACCTCCTCCCAAACATGCACTGTCGAAAGACGAATTAGGGTGATGAGAAGAGAGAAGAGGATAAGAGAAAAGACACCGAATAGGTGCACTTGATGATAAATCAAACAATCAAGGTCCTAACCTCTAAATGTGTCCCTTAGACCTAAAGATCTAAGTTCCCTACTATCGCGACTTACGGAACTGAATACAAGCACCGTGGAGCCACCGGGCCAGATTGAAAGGCCGTTTGCTCCAGTCTTAGACACCCGATAGCACGCGGGAACCCACAACAGCACATAACCACCACACGCAGGTAGTTAGACCTCCAAACCTTAATGGGGTCAAGTTACTACCAATTTTAATTAAGAGGCTTTGGATTTAAGTGCTTTGGAATGTAAAGGCCGTTGTATACGAGTAATGCCCAAGTGCGTTGATTTTAAGAGTGTGTCAAGCAAGTATGCAACAGGGATCTCTCCCTAACTTGCAGTTTTTTTGGAGTGGTGAATGACTTTTAGAGTTTCGCTCTTCAGAATTTGTGGATTTTAATGTTTCACTTATATACCACTTCAACCAATCTCCGAGTTTGAGAAAAATACAAGTTTCTTTGTTATGCTCAACCAACCCTTCTTCAATGTGGATTAGTTAATGCATGCTAAAAATGCAATGGGTTTCCCTAGATGAAAATTTCTATGTGTGGATGCATAAGTCAATTTTATTTCCATGTGAATGGGAGCCAATTAATGCACTCAAGTGTTCCCAAACACCAAAAGATATCCACACACAAGGGCCCAACCACCAAATGATGTAAAGAAAATGAAAATGTTGGGGTTAAAATATTCGAGATTGAATCTAAGGCAAATGTAAAGTCGTGGTGGGGTTGGAATCAACTCAATTCCAAGCCACCCCACCAAAAATGTGATCCCGAAATGCTAATAAATGAGGCAAGGAAGGATGACAATCAATCAATTTTTATCTTACCTCTAAGAAGACTTCACACAACGAAATTGTCAGGAATCAAGATTCTTGGATTTTCACTATACGAAGTTTGTAGGAAATCAAGGGACGGTGGGGTTGATAGCAAACAACCAACAAGTGGGTTTTATTCCACTCGCCCCAAGAAATTCCCAAGAAGCATTTTTAGGGTTTTTGGAATTTTTAGATTTTTTTTTGTATTTTGAATTGTGGGTGATAACAGGATCTAGTTTACAAAAGCGAAGAACACTAACCTGTTCTGCAACGGTTGCGAAGACCCAAGTGGCAACGGTGGTGACTTCACGCTCCCACCTTGGCCTTGCTCCCATCTCCTTCCTTCTCTTTGCGCCTCCTCCTATAAAGTAGCTCACCTGCAAAACACAAACAAACACACCCATGAAGACAAGGGTGGGAAAAGAAACAAAGGAAAAGGATAGAAACACTTACTCCGAATGGCACTTCCCCGGCAACGACGCCAGAAAAACGTGGTGCACACACGAATAGGCTTATTTAATATGGTGATATCATCGTTGAAATTAGTATAATGAGTTAACCTAAATCGAGTCTACACCAGTTTCACAAAAAATATTTTAACCTGGCCTACTTGATTTTTTGGTCACTTTTAGGCCCATAGTCGATCTCAGAGAGGTGGGAATTAGGAGATTAAGAAGCTTCTACGCCTTTCCTATATTGTATCTCTTCCTTGCGTTTATTAGGTTTTTGGTTTTTTTCTACTTTAAGATTTTTGTGATAATGTTGTCCTTGAGGAACACCGTTAAAAATGAAGTCCCTGGCTTTGAGCCAAATGGTCCTTGGCTTGAAGCCAATTTCGGGTTCCAAAATTGATCTTGTCACTCACAAGATCAGGTACCTGCAAGACAAGAATTACCTTTTCTCTTTTATACTTTTTTTTTCTTTGGTCTTTTTAATAGCAAGAATAAAAGACAAATGAAAGTAAAATAAAATGCAAGGAAAGAAATGAAAAGAGATACTTAGCTTAGTATATGTATATATATATATAGCAGATATGTAAGTGGATATGGAATAGATATAGATATATAGATACTATATACATAGGGGTGGAGAAGGAAATGGGGATGGGATGTAGCATGGTGTCAAGTTGGTCCACGTCTAGCAAGATGCACCCAACAAGACTAAGTGCCGCGTGGAGTGTGGAGCAGATGTGTGTGAGTGGGGGGTGGAAAGCTTGCTTTGCGCGAATATCAGGAAATATTTTCAATTGGTGTGGATATTCCCGCGATATAATGCGCGGTGAAGGGTAGGTGCACGGTTGTGTGAGATGTGGGGTGAATGTGTGTATGATAGAATGTGGATATGTGTGTCTATATTAGTATATATAAGTATATAAGTATATATAACTATATATGCATATTATGTAAATATATAGATGTATATATATGTGTGTGTGTATCTATATAGATGGGGGAGGAGGGGGGGTTGAGGTGTGTGTGTATAAGAGTGTGTGAGTGTGATAGAGAGGGCGTGCGTAAGTGTGTCTGTTTGGGTACGTGAGAGAGTGTGCGTTTAGGTCGTCTGGAGAGTGATTGCATTGTCTGAGTGAGAGAAGGAATGTGTGAAGGGTGTGTGCAAAGAGTGTTCTAGCGGAAGACGTACGCAAAAAGGATTGGATTTTGAAAAGCCCATCGTCGTAGTATGATTTGAGAAGAAATTCGTCAACAGATAAATTTACCAAAATTCGTAAAGAGATTCCGGGTCGAACACAGGGAGGCAGACGTTTGATTCAAAACCGCGTTTGTTTAATTGTCACGAAGCAAATTAGCTAATCGAATTGAATCTAAATTAGCTATCTACTTAAAGAATAAAGAATAAAAGACAAAGAGAGAAGAGTACAAATCAAGACAAAAGAGAGGTAGAATAAACATGGATTTCATTATCACAAGCTGATGTTCATTACAATTACAACTACTCACTACACTAGAAAGCGGGAAATCTACACTTGAAAGCAGTAAAAGAGAAGGTAGAGAGAAGTTATCCACCTCGACGGCTGCTTGGAGGACGAGCTGGACGGCATGATGCCTAGAAGACGGAGGACGAACTGGGAAGAAGGAGAACGAAGCGGGAAGAACCGGGGGGGAAGCAGGATGTCGTCATCACAGGATCCACTTCCTGAATATAGTGAGAGGACAACCGTGGGATGCTCCATGAAGGGAGAAGGTGGAAAATTTCTAATTTTAACTCTAACAGAGCATCCCAGGTTTGGGACAAGCTCTTAGAGCTTTGGAGGGGTTGAGAGAAGAGAGGAAGGGAAGAAGAAGTGGAGGTCGTAGGGCGATATATATGTGTAGAGGTTGGGGGCAATTATGTCTTTTCATATATAAAGCAATAATTCAAGGCCTCTAGTGACGGATTTATCCGTCACTAAAGGCCTGAACGTGGGTTGAACATCCGGGCGCACTCTCGCCTCTTCCTCTCCGTTGCTCTCAACTCATGCGAACGTCCTCAGATTGTGATCGGATGGCTTAGGATGCACCGCGACTGACCTCCTTCAACGCCTGTTAAGAGGCACGTGGCCTCCATCGCTGTTGGATCGAAGATCAACGGCTCAGGACGCACGCTCGCCCACCTTCACAGGAGCATGTCTGATGGCGCGTTCGCGCTCCTTGCATCCGGAAGCGCCACGTCGCTCGCATCCGTGCTGTCCGCTCACCATCCATGCATTTAGGTCAAGTTGTATAGATTGTATAGTAATTGTCTCCTTTTATGGTCAGGGACAAGGCGACATTTTATTGGGGCCACGGATCGAAGATCCAACCATACGGATCCGATCAGGGCGACGATTAGAGTTCAACAACTCCGAGATCGCCTTGATCAGACATCCATAGCACCAGATAGAAACTGAGGAAGCCTAAAGATTAAGGGCCAAGATTGTGCCAATCCACACTTCAGACGACAAATCCAACCGCACAGATGTGTTTGGATCGATGATTGCATCTTAACGGAGCGAAAGTCAATCTAATCCGACATCCACGGCACCATCTGTAACACACAAAAGATAGAAGGCCAAGATGGCGCCATGTGGCACTATCTCAGCCGCCCAATCGGCCCAAAGGACCCGCAGCTGCACTTCTGAAGGCAAAGGCACGGGCGATAGGCCACGATCGCATGCACCTAACTCCTGAGCGAGACAAGGAAGAGGTTGTAGCTCATTGGTCGTAGGCGTGCTCGCGAAGTAGAGGCCGCGGGATCGAATCCCCGCAAGCCTCAAATTGAGGTGAAGGCATGGGGTGCATTCAATTCAGTCATGCGATGCAGATCGTGCGGGCAAGGAGCTAGTGACGTTGCTCAACGGATGCGCGCGGTTCACGCGCACTTGATCCTACGTAGATGCAAACGTCCGATCAGACCTGAGGGCGCGATGCATTCTGAGCTGTTAGATGCGAGATCGGACGACTAAGAAAAGGCACACTTGTGCGTTGAGTTGACGAAGAGGCGCTGGCAAGGAGCGTTTTAAGCAGTCCGATCTCAAGATCGGACTGCTGATCGTGCGAGAACGTGGAAGAGTGTTGGGCGCAAGGAGGCGAGGAGGCGTGCGCACTTCAGCCACGACCGGGCTTTAGTGACGAATAAATCTGTCACTAAACACCCCTAATTTATTGTTTTGAACTTAAAATGACCTTTTTGTCCCCAACCTCTATGCCTACAAAAGACCTACACCCCCCACATTTCATTCATCCCTTCCTTTACTTCTCTACCTCTTCAAAGCTCAAGAAAAGCTTGTCCCACACCCAGGATGCTATTCTAGAGCCAAAATCAAATTCTCTCGCCCCCGTTTCGAAAGTGGATCCCGCGACGACGACGACAAGTTGCCCCGTTCCCGCTTCTTCCTACTTCGTCCTCCTTCCCATTCCGTCCTCCGTCTTCCAGGCATTGCTCCATCCGACTCGTCCTCCAAGCATTTATCAAGAAGGATAACATCTCTCTCCCTTCTTTTTAATAGCTTTCAAGAATAGAATTTTTTGCTTTCTAGTTAATCATTTCCTGCTTTATAGTTGTAAAAATAGTCTGATTATATCAAGTGATTGTTCTCTCTCTCTCCTCTCTTATTGTTTATATCAATTCCATTGTAATTATTTTATTTTCAAACAAAAACACAAAAAAATATATAAATCGCGGATATTAGATCGACGTAGCTTCCCTGTGTTCGACCCGGAATTCTTAGAATTCCGGTATAAATTTATTTGTTGACAAATTTCTTCGCAAATAGAACTACAATGACGGGCTTTTCGAAACCAACTTTGATCGCATAGTTTTTCGCATCTCAACATTTTGGCGCCATTGCTTGGGAGGCAAGGATTTTAGATTTTCTTTCCGCATTTTGCGCACTTTATTATTTTCTAACTTGCTTTATTTCTTATCTCTTGTTTTGCAGGTACCTTGACAGGGGATCTTCAAGCGGTAGATTCGAGTAAAGTGCAGTTGAAGACGACTGTAAGTGCTCCCCATTCTTCCCCCTCCATAGATTCTATTTCACCACATTAATTCAAACTCCAATTAACCTAGGTGTTTGCATAAATCTTAGGGTTAGTTTGGTTGCTTGGATTTCAACCCACATTCATTTCACCCGCATAACAAAAATCAACAAAAAGATATTTCTTGTGAGGTAATTCAACATACACCCATATTCAAGGCACTTAACCTAATAGATTTTCTTCTACTCAACCGGATTCTTATATGTGGAACCGGTACACATAAATCAACATATAAAAGACTAAAAATTAATCTAGGTTAATCATTTTGTGTGCCTAACTCAATGGTGCAATCTTGGCTAATTGTTTGAGTTGTTTGGGCCTCACCATTTAACCTAAAATCAACTCACCAAGTTGCTTCCCCTTAGGTTTTCAATTTAGGTCAATACCAGGCACTCCACTTTACTTTTTGGATTTCAAAAGGAAAGAGATCTTCATCTGTGCTTGAAAACCTGGTTTGCCTCGAATTTGATTAAATTAAACCTAATTCCAAATCCTAAAAGCTGCTTAAGCAAGATTTGAACTTTAAAATCTACTTATCATAAATAATCTTGCTTGAAAACCCTGGTTGTGCACGCACTCACACATACTCGATTGATCATTAAGGGCACAACCCATTTTAAGGGCCCACCACATTCCATAAGCACTACAATCTCGGCCCAAAATAAAATCAAGTAGACGTTGGCCTTGAGGACTGATTCGCTCTTTGGGGTCCAGTCTGAGATTGTTTACGATTAACCTGCTTGTGCTGATCAATTTGATGTCTAGCTAGGGGAGTAGCGTCAAACGACCGCGGCTGGGGGGTACACTAGGAACTGGAGGCGCAAGCCGAAGGAAGAACTTTCTCCCTAGTCTCTCCTTCTAACTAGTTGGATTGAGCAGACGCAAATAGAGTAAATCGTTTATAACCTTAAGACGGATTCTGAGAGTCTATAGATCCTTAAGCTACCCTACTTCAGGATAAGCTTGTTTTGTTGTCCTGCAGGGTTCTTATCCCCAGTCCTTCCGACGTTTTCCTAGTTTATGCTGGGAAGGAGGTCATTGAATCCCTGATTGGAAGGACCACTAGAGTATTCTAGGAGGCGTAGATTGGATTTTGGCCAAATTGATCATATGGCCGATCAACAACCTCCTCTGCCTCAGAATCCACAGGAGGTATTTTCAAAGGCAGCTGGAACAAATACAGAGAATGCAAGAACGGTTCCAGAGAATACAGAGCGCTCAGCTCTTGAAGGATTTTTATGATCCTTCAAATTACGGGGAACGTCCCGACGTCCAAATTCCTACCGGAGGTGTAGAAATCAAGCCCCAGGTGTTAAGCTTGATCAAGCATTTCCATGGGCTTGGCTATTAAGACCCGTTTCAGCACTTGGAGGAGTTGACCACTTTGGTCCAGACCACCAAGGCACGAAACATGAATGAGGAGCAGATGATCATGAGGCTCTTCCCCCACTCTCTTAGGGATAAAGCTGCTCATTGGTAAAGGACTATAGGAAGGCCAATTGCAACTTGGAATGATTTAAAATCGGCTTTCCTGAAGAAATTCTACCCTGTCGGACATACCAATGCCTTGAGACGGGCGATTACTACCTTCACCCAGTGGCTGAAGGAGCAGTTTCATGTTGCCTAGGAGCGATTCCAGGACTTATTGCGGAGGTGTCCACACCACAAGGTGCCGAAATGGTAGCTCGTGCTGATCTTCTTTCATGAGTTGACTGAGTAACTCAGAAATCACCTGGATGCTCCTTGCGGAGGCAATTTCCCCAACAAAGACGCAGATAGCGCGCACGATTTGTTTGAGGAGATGAGCGAGAATTCGATCAATCATGCCTCCATGGATACTTTTAACCCGTCCCAACAACCCAGATTGAATGTTAATGAAGTCCATGATTCTCATTCATTCGATATAGAATTGATTTGCAATAAACTAGATAAGGTGGACTTGGTTACTAAAAGGATGAAGGAGTGGATAGCTGGAAATTCAATGAACAATTCTCCATCCACTCAATCCCAGAATTCAGGATTCCATTCATCGCAAGCTCCTTTTGGACGGGAGTTCGTGAATCAACTTTATGCGACTCAACCTGTGAGTCAGCATTATTCGGAACCCCACGGGTTCCAAACTGGGGCCTTTGATCCCAGTTTCTTTGATCCATCACTTTCTTTCTCTCCATCCTCACCCTATGAGGATGTCCATGCTATACAGGAGAACGTTAGGCCCAACCCTTACTCCAATGCTTATAATCTGAGTTAGAGGAACCACCTTAACTACTCCTGGAAAAACTTGGGGCAGCAAACCCAATTCTGACCCAGCAATTATGCTCCGCAAAGACCAATTGGTCATGGTCATGTTTACACCCAGCTGCCCCTGAATCAGGTCAATCAGCCATTTTGGAATGCTCGTCAACCCGTAGGGCAGGCAGATTTGAACCAACAGATGGTAGAAGTGCAAGGAAATATGCTCCAGCTCATGCAACAAATGAAAACCTCACTGGACAACTTACAAGCCGGGTTCATTGCTAATTCTCATCAACTCGAATCTCTGCTATCTCAACCCGTACCAAACCTGCGTAATATCTAGAATCCGGGCAATCATGCCTAAGGGTACGAGAATCAGAGGGACTCGCACGCACATGCTTAGGTGGTTGAGCAGGGTCCTTCCTCTTCTGCTTCTTCCTTAAATCAAAGGTTTTTGGCTAATGAATCCCCTCCAATCTTTCCTAACCCTCCCCAAGATTTGCATCTGCTAATTCAGTTACCTTAAGGAGTGGAAAACAAACTCAGGATCCACAACGGCACCGTTCTGATCTACCAAATCTTGGAAAGTCTGAGGAGAGAAAGGAGAGCTCCAAAGAAGAAATCAAGGCTCAGGAACCTAATTCCGAAGTTCTGACTCATGTTCCTTTTCCTGAGGCCTTGATTAAACCTAGGAAGAAGAAGCTTGTTGATAGTAACGAGGAGCTCTTGAATATATTCAAGAATGTCGAGATCAATATCCCTCTCCTCGACGTTATCAAACACATACCGGCTTAAGCTAAATTTTTGAAGGATTTATGCACACAGAATCATAAGTCTAGAGAATCTGTTCCAAGGAAGGTGGTACTCTCCAAGCAGGCTAGTTTCGTTATCCTGCATCACCTCCCTCAGAAAAAGAGAGATCCATGTGCTCCTTTGATTTCTTGTGTCATCGAAGATTACACTTTTGACAGAGCACTTCTGGATCTAGGTGCATCTATTAACCTAATTCTGATTTCACTTTACGAGAAGTTCGGATTAGGTGAACTTCGGCCGACTTCAGTAACGCTGCAGTTAGCAAATCGTTCGGTCACAAATCTGTGAGGCGTTATTGAAGATGTTATTGTTAAGGTTAAGGATTTCTATTTTCTTGTAGATTTCCCTGTCATTAACATGGATGTACCTGAAAATCTGAGGAACATGCCCATCATTCTGGGGCGTCTGTTCCTAGCTACCGCAAAGGCCAATATCAACTGTGAAAGTGGTAGCATGGAAATCGCCTTTAGGAATCAGAAATTGAAATTGGATATTTTTAAGGCGATTAACAAATTCGAGGATTGTGGATTTATAGAGGAACTTGAGGATGATAACTTGAATATTGAAACTTGTATAATAGCTTCTGCAATTGAAAGTTCCTCCTGTTATGACAGATCTGAACTGCAACCCTTTGTGGTGAACCCGCCACATTCTGAAGGGGTTATTGATTTTATTCACTTTTAACCTCTTCCACTTGATGAATCTTCATCAGCATCATCCTTACCTTCCATCCAAAACCCCCCCAGCTTGAACTGAAACCATTGCTTGAGAATTTGAAATATCAGTTTTTGGGACCACAAAAGATGCTCCCTGTGATTATCAATGCCAGATTAACTAGGGAGCAGGAGATTAAATTGATCAAGGTCCTAAAGGAACACAAGGAGGCAACTGGTTGGACCATTCATGACCTTAGGGGGATCGAGCCATCTTATTGTAATCACAGAATATTTTTGGAAGATGGATCCCACCCTTCTCGCCAAATGCAGAGGAGATTAAACCCTAATATGCGAGAAGTGGTCAAGAAGAAAGCTATCAAGTGGCTCGATGTAGGAATCATTTATCCGATCTCTGATAGTCATTGGGTAAGTCCCGTGCAAATTGTTCCCAAGAAGCCGACATTACCGTTGTGACTAACGAGAAAGGAGAATCTGTCATAACTCATTTAGCTTTCTCTTGGAGGGTTTGTATTGACTACAGAAAGATGAACACAACCACGAAAAAGGATCATTTCCCTTTGCCCTTTATCGATCAAATCCTTAAAAGCCTAGTCGTGGAGAAGTACTTATGTTTCCTTGACGGTTACTCAGGATACAATCAAGTCCCTATCCATCCCAAGGACAAGGAAAAAATGACTTTCACCTGTCCCTACGGAACCTTTGCTTTACGTAGTATGCCATTCGGCTTATGCAATGTACTTGCGACTTTTCAAAGGTGTATGCTAGCCATATTCTCTGATATGGTGAGAGAGTTTATGGAAGTCTTCATGGATGATTTCTCTGTTTTCGGATAATCGTTTGATTCCTGTTTAGCTAATCTTGAAAAGATTCTTAAAAGATGCATCAAAACAAGATTGGTCCTTAACTGGGAAAAGAGTCATTTCATGACACAAGAAGGCATCATCTTGGGTCATGTAATCTCTGAACGAGGTATCGAAGTTGACAAAGCTAAGGTTGATGCTATCACTAAACTTCTTCCTCCCACATCTGTCAAATAAATTCGATCATTTCTTGGTCATGTGGGATTCTATAGGAGGTTCATCAAGGACTTTTCTAAGGTTGCTCGCCCTCTGAGCAACCTTCTTGTCAAAGATACGCCATTTGATTTCAATGAATCATGCCGTAAGGCATTTGATTTTCTTAAAATGGCTGTCACTTGTGCTCCGGTGTTGCAACCACCGGTTTGGACAGCCCCATTCGAAATCATGACCGACGCTTCTGATTACGTGGTCGGGACTATTTTGGGTCAAAAGATTGACAAAAAGCCCTCTGTCATCTACTACACCAGTAAAACTCTGGACGAGGCCCAGAGGAATTACACTGTTACTGAGAAGGAATTACTAGCTGTAGTGTTCGCGATGGAGAAATTCAGAGTTTATCTCTTAGGGTCTCACGTCATCATATATACCAACCACCCAACCTTGAGACATCTCTTGGCCAAAAAGGATGCTAAACCCCAGCTTATTCGATGGATTCTTCTGCTTCAAGAATTTGATCTTGAAATCAAGGATAAATCCAGGGCACAGAATGTGGTGGCAGATCATCTTTTGAGATTTGACTGATTCTTCTCGTCCGGATATTTCGATTGTTGATACTTTTTCGGACGAGACTATCCTTACAGTTTCAGGTGTCCAAACTCCATGGTTCGCAGACATCATAAACTATTTGGCTGTTGGTCAAATCCCTCAGGATTGGACCAAGCAACAATGAGATAAACTCAAATTTGAGGCTAAATATTACTTCTGGGAGGACCCTGAACTGTAACGCATCGACTTTGATCAGATTATTCGCTGATGTGTTCCAGAGATTGAATTCAAAAGTATACTCGACTTCTGCCATGCATCTGCGTGTGATGGACATTTCTCCGGGAAAAAGACGGCTGCAAAAATTTTGCAATCTGGATTCTTTTGGCCGTCTTTATTCAAGGATGCCCAGGAATTCTCGAGGTCGTGTTCCTGATGCCAGGCACTTGGGAGCATAACCAAGAGAGACATGATGCCCTTAAACCCGATTCCTCTCGTCGAAATCTTTAACATTTGAGGCATCGATTTTACGGGACCTTTCCTCCTTTCATTTGGACATCAGTATATCTCATCGCTGTTGATTATGTGTCCAAATAGATCGAGGCGATTCCTACCCAAACCAATGGCTACAAGGTGGTCATCAATTTCGTCAAGGAGAACATCTTTAGCCGGTTCTGGATTCCGAGGGCCATCATCAACGATGGTGGTTCTCACTTCACTAATGCCCAATTTCATAATTTACTGGCAAAATACGGGGTAAATCACAGAATCTCCACACCTTACCATCCCCAAACGAATAGACAGGTCGAGATCTCCAATCAGGAGATCAAGAATATTCTTTAGAAGACGGTTAGGCCTGATCGTAAAAACTGGACTCAAAAGCTTGAGGACGCTCTTTGGGCCTACCGTACGGCGTACAAAATGCCTATCGGCATGTCATCGTTTTGCCTGGTGTATGGAAAGCATGCCATTTACCCGTAAAAAGTGAACATAGGGCATTCTAGGCAATCAAGCAGTGCAATATAGATTTAAGTTTAGCCAGAAAGACCAAGAAACTCCAACTATCTGAGTTGGAGGAGCTTAGACATGACGCGTACGAGAATGCCAAGATCTACAAGGCTCAGACCAAAGCTTTTCATGACCAATTGATATCCTGTAAGAGCTTTGAGCTGAACTAGAAGGTCTGACTCTTCGATTCTCGACTTAAGCTCTTTCCCGGCAAACTTAGGTCAAAATAGAACGACCCGTTTATCATCGATCAAATTTTTCCAAACGAGGCCATTCAGATTTCTGACCCAAAGATGGGTAATTCATTCAAAGTCAACGATCAACGTCTAAAGCCTTTTATTGACCATATTGTTTCAGAACCCGTCTCATACACGGTTGCCCTCATCATGTTGTGATCTCTTTGGCTGGACTTTGCCTTGCTGATGACATTAAACTCAACAGTTGTACAGTCTGACTCAGAGCTGACCCGAGCATCATATTCAGGTGATATCTTCTACATTCTACCTTCCTTTCATGTCTTTTATTCTCAATGCGGATATTGCATCAGCTAGGTATGGGGGGATGGATTCATTTCTGAATCAAATTGTCAGCTCTGTGGAATTTTTGTAAATTCTACTTGTTCTCTCTCTAATAAAAAAAAATGAATTAGGAAGGAATACTTGGGCATTAGGACTTTTCAATCTTAGGAAATATTACAGTATGATCTGAACACTAAGACCCTTCAGGTCTTTGATCTTAATCAGCTCGGGTATCCACTAAAATGTGGATTTGTGTATCTAGTCCTCGCAATCCTGAATTCTATTTTTATTTTATTAATAAGTTTGGGTGATAAGTACATGACTTATCAACCTACCCTCTGATTTGAGGGAATTTTAAGTCTAAAGTATCTACACATTATTCCTCACTGACTCGTTCGGCTGTTTTAACGTAAATTGGGTAGCTAATGAACCTTCTAGGGTGGTATGGCTGGCAAGTTATCGTGGGTAATAGCCCATAGGTAGGTTGTCCAGAGCCTAGCTACTGGACCATTCTTTTCCTGCTGCCTTTAGGTAAATCTTAGACCAGGGAAGCCACCTACTTAAAAACAAAAAAGAAAAAGAAAGTACAAAAAGAAAAAAAAAGAAAAAGAAAATGAGAAAAAGAAAATAAAAGAAATAAGCCACACTTCATCGCATGAGTATGGATGGCAAGTTATCGTGGGTAACAGCCCATTGGTTGGTTGTCCAGAACCCAGCTCAAGAAATGCACGTCAAATTCCTAAAACACTTAGGAAGAAGTGGAGAAGTAGAATAAGCCGAGGAGATATACACTGGATTCACCCTTATGTTGATCCCATAAAAAGAAAAAGTAGGGAGAAAGGTACCGATCTTATAGATACACCTTTAGGCAGAATTCTTTTTAAGGTCACCTGAGGGCATAGAAACCTGAAGTCGTTCTGATTGCCGATCAACGAGTCTATTACTTTCACAAAAAGATGCTTAGAACTTAGGGCTCTCATCAAGTTTTGGGTGAGTTGAGTGGCCATAGAAAGCCACCCTGTAACCCTAACCTCAAAAAAATCCAAAAAAAATAGAAAAGAAGAAAAAGGAAAAAAAGAGATCTTTCTTTGAATAAGGCGAGGGCTTGAGACGGTCTGCATTTTGGCAGATACTCGGGCGCTGTTGTATCTTTGAAAGTTCAGGTCCTAAGTAAAAATTTGTTAATGTTGAAAATGACTTGTGCCCGAGTAATCCAATCCTAATTCTTTTATAAATAGCATATAGTTTTTGCTAGGGACTAGCAAAAGATAGGTATGGGGGTGTAATGTGCATACATCTAAATAGCAAAAAATGTCTATTAATGCATGTTCTTAGCGTCATATTAGAATCATACATTATAAATATTGCATAACATGCATAATCATGCATTTAGGTCAAGTTGTATAGATTGTATAGTAATTGTCTCCTTTTATGGTCAGGGACAGGGCGACTTTTTATTGGGGCCTCGGATTGAAGATCCAACCATACGGATCTAATCAGGGTGACAATTGGAGTTCAACGACTCCAAGATTGCCCTGATCGGACATCCGTAGCATCAGATAGAGGTCAAGGAAGCCTAAAGATCAAGGGCTAAGATGGTGCCAAGCCGCACTTCAGATGACAAATCTGATCGCACAGATGAGTTCGGATTGATGATCGTAGCCTAACGGTGCAAAAATCGATCCAATCCGACATCCGTGGCACCATCTACAACACACAGAAGATGGACGGCCAAGATGGCGGCACGTGGCACCATCTCAGTCACCCAATCGGTCCTAAGGACCCACAACTGCACTTTTGAAGGCAAAGGCACAAGTGATCTAGGTCGTTGGATCATGATCCAACGGCCACGATCACGCGCGCCTAATTCCTAAGCGAGACAAAGAAGAGGCCGTAGCGCATTGGTCGTGGGCACGCTCGTGAAGCAGAGGCCGCGAGATTGAATCCGCGCAAGCCTCAAATTGAGGTGAAGGCGCGGGGCGCATTCAATTCAGCCGTGCAATGCAAATAGTGCGAGAGAGGAGCGGGCGACGTGGTGCAACGGATGCGCGCGATTCACGCACGCGTGATTCTACGCAGATGCAAATGCTCGATCAGATGTGGGGGGACGCGATGCATTCTGAGCCGTTGGATGCGAGATCGGACGGCTAAGAAGAGGTGCGCTTGTGCATTAAGCTGACGAAGAGGCACTGGCAAGGAGTGTTTTAAGCTGTCCGATCTTGAGATCGAATGGCTGATCGTGCGAGAACGTGGAAGAGCGTCAGGCGCAAGGAGGCGAGGAGGCATGCTCACTTCAGCCACAACCGGGCTTTAGTGACGAATAAATACATCACTAAAGACCCCTAATTTATTATTTTGTACTTAAAAAGACCTTTTTGCCCCCAACCTCTACACCTATAAAAAGACCTTTGCCCCCCACATTTCATTCATCCCTTCCTTCACTTCTCTACCTCTCCAAAGCTCAAGAAAAGCTTGTCCCACACCCGGGATGCTATTCTAGAGCCAAAATACAATTTTCTCACCCACGTTCCGGAAGTGGATCCTGCGACAATGATAACATGCTGCCCCATTCCCGCTTCTTCCTACTTCGTCTTCCTTCTTCCCACTCTGTCCTCCGTCTTCCAGGCGTCGCTCCATCCGACTCATCCTCCAAGCATTCGTCGAGGAGGATACATCTCTCTCCCTTCTTTTTAATCGCTTTCTAGAATAGAATTTTCTACTTTCCAGTATAATCATTTCCTGCTTTGTAGTTGTAAAAATAGTCTGATTATATCAAGTGATTGTTCTCTCTCTCTTATTATTTATATTAATTCTATTGTAGTTATTTCATTTTCAAACAAAAACATAAAAAAAATATATAAATCGCGGATTTTAGATCGACGTAGCCTCCCTATGTTCTACTCGGAATTCTTAGACTTTTGGTATAAATTTATTTGTTGACGAATTTCTTCGCAAATCGAACTACAACAACGGGTTTTTTGAAACTAACTTCGATCGCGTAGTTTTCCGCATCTCAACAGATGGTTGGACGTGGAAGTGAGGGTGATGACAACCACTCTGTAGGGGAGGGGTGCATGCTCTTTTATAGAGAGAGTGTGCGCCTCTCCCCATGCAAATGGTACGTAGGAGACGGGTTTACAGCTCTATGCAGATGCAGCCGGTTGTAGGAAAATAAAATAAGGGTGGTGAATTTGCAATGCAAGCACACAATGAAGATGTTAATTATTATGTGTGTTTGAAATGAGATGGATTGTTATGAAATTGAAGTGGATTGAATGGTCATTTTCTCCCACTCTCTTCCCCTCTTTAGAAATGCATGCAAGTGAATATTTACAAATGCAAGTCTGGCTACCTAAAATGCATAGGTAATGCTAAGAAATAGCATAAGTTGACATATTTATAAGCGTAGCTTGCTGGGCAATCACTCATCTCCAAGTGTCATCTAGTCAAGCATCTAGACATCTAACCTTCAAGTGTCAGTCACTTGATTGTATAACTAGACGTCACCTGAAGTTGCCTAGGTGCCCTATTCCTACAACACTTCACCCAAACCGTGTTCTACCCACTTTGAACACATAGGGAGGAAATATATTAGGATCCAATACTTCCCATACCTTGCTACCCATCTAAGTTTGGCATTAGACACTTGAGAACCACACTCTGACCTCGCTTTTCTTGACATGCAACCACCCAAACGTGGTTGGTGGGTGGTTATCACCACCTCTAACACAAAAATCACTCCACTAAAGGACCCTTGATCCAACCTTAGCGTACTCATTGAGATGCTATTCCAAATCTCGCAATCAAGAGGGTTAGGTGCCCTACTTAATGTTTAGAACTTTCAAATGTTGCTCCTACTGTTGTGTTCTCTTCGTTAAGCTGCAACTACTCCTTTCAATTGCAGCTGTTGCTCCCTCCTTATTACAACAGCCACCTATTCCATCATCCAGAGGAAATCAATACAAGAACATCAAATCCATCGTCATCAAACTTAGAGAAAATAGGTTTCAGATGTTTCCCCCCTTAGATCCAACACATGCAAAGGTGGAAAAGGTCCATTCCTTCATGAAAACCCAAACCTAGCATGGAGAGAGAGAGAGAGAGAGATTACCTTGATGTCGTGAATCAGAGAGAGACAATGATGGTTCCTCCTCTCTTGATTGCCCTCCAAGAGCAATTACTGCTCTCAGATCTCCTCTTCTTCCTCTGCTGCTAGAGCTCTTCCTTAACTCTTCATTATCTCATTCTTGGAAGGAAGAAGACGAAGGAGGGGATGAGAAGGGAATGATCAGTTGGGCTTCTCCTCATCCAAAGTCATTGTTTTTAAGGCCTAGAAATTTGTCAGGGACCCCCTCCATTTCCTATTCTTTAATCCCCCTCACCAGAACCTAAAACTTATTGCTCCAATGCCCTTCCCAAGAGCATATTTCACATTTTGACAAAATATTGGCCTTATCACTCATAAAACCCTTAACCTAGATCCCTTATTCCTTAACCTAGGTAATTAACATCCTAGTTTACATTTAAGAGGGACAATTGCACTCTTAACCCATAATCAGCATTTAATTGTTGATGGGCTCTCACAGCCTCCCTTAAACATTCCAAATACACGTGAATCCTTTACACTGGAAGACATATGTAACCCCTAAGATTAAATCCCACAATCATTTCCATCCTATCATAGGTTACGTAGTTTTATGTTCTCTTATCATTGGGATGAGAACAAAGACCAACTACTTTCCAAAAGAGTTGTCATCTTTTTCATGAATGGGTCTAATTACGACCTGTACAACCATGCATAGAATTTTATACATCCCAATATACGTACAGTGAGCCCACGTCTCCCAATCTGTTGCGTATGATTACAATACTATATTTGTATGATTCCTTTAAGAGATCATGTGTCTCCTATGCTCTCATATGCACACTAGCTTTTCAGTCTTAACACCAAAGTGGGTGCATCAACTATCAGTCTACCAAATGTGCATATTTTAAGAATAGAGAAACATATTTGTTTCAAGTTAGGGATACACCTTCTCCGTGACAATGATAAGAGGACTTTTGCATTTTCACCTCATCGAGTCAACTCTTTGACTTAATTTGTGCGACAACCCTAAATCTGAAAGCACTACATGGGGGTGAATAGAACTTAAGGCGGTAAGAAAATGCTAATTAAAAAATAAATAAATTATAGCTAATCAAACCACAATTAAATCACAACTCACTACACAATATATATAATGGAAACACAAATAGGGAAAAACCACTACCAAAGTCTTCCAACCTAGGATTTTACCCTAAGATAATCTCGGGAAACTAATCGGTACTTATGGGGTACCAAACCCTTAATACAATTCCTCTAGATAATCTAATCAAGAGCAAACCCCTCTCACTTGAGAGGAAAGAAGCCCACAACCCGAATAGATGGAAGAATGAGATCAAAGAAGAATAAATTTATGCTCTTATGGACAACCCCAAAAAGATATGCAATAATTAATATGAAAGAACTATCTAGGAAGCAAGAGTAAACTCCCTTGATGTGTGTGAGAGTGTGGTGTAGTTGGGAGTTGAAGTGGTGGATCTCCAAGCAAGTTGAAGTTGAAGAACAAGAATTCCAAGCACCTTCAAGAACACCAAAATAGAGTTTTTGTTGAATGTATGGTTGCGAACTTTGAAATGTGGTGTATGGGTGTTCTCTCTTGTGCTAAGTGACTGGGAGAGTATCAACATATATCGGGGTGTGTTTATATGGGGTTGTGTTTTGGACTAAAAAATGTGGAGACTACACACATCCCAACATTAAAAAATCCTCTACTTGTGCCTTGCTAACGTCTAATTAACATGGTCAAAAAACACTTTATTCAACGTTAGGTAAAGTTGATCTAACGTTAGGTTAACTATTTAACGTTATCTGCTCAGTTAGGTACAAAGCTTGCTTCTCCTGATCAACCTTTGGCTCACGCAGCATTGCAAATCTGACATTAGCCATGGTTTATCTAACATTAGATGTGTTGTTTAATGTTAGATGGACAATTAGGTGCAAAGTTCGCCAAGTCCTGCTGTCCAAGTTTAGCGCAGCCTTCCTTACCTAACGTTAGGTATACATTACCTAACGTTCTGTTAAGTGTCTGCCAACTTTTGTTTAGAGTCTTCTTAAGATCTATCATCATTTATAGCAATGCACTTGCACCTAAAGACTTAGTTAGACATTAATTTGACCTATTTAAGTTAAGTGTGGTGCTCTCATGAAATTTACATATGAGACCCTTAAGTTTTTACTAATATGAAATCTATTTGGAGCTCTCCTTACATTCTAAAAACATAAGCTTACAACCCATTTCCTATGTTACAAAGAGACCTACTAGCTGACGTGCGCTTGTGCATGTGTGTTAAGAAGTGTTGTTATAGTCACACTTGCAACGCCGGTTTTAAAGTAAATAAATGAAGGTGAGTCCGAGTGTCGGTCTCAGGGAGGCGTGAAAATCGGATTTTTCTTATCACTTGCTGTCACGGAAAGCGCGGAGTTTTGCTTGCGGAGGTGCGGTTTAAAAAGCGAGAGAGAGATAGAGAGAGATTAGGGTTAGAGTGTTTCTTGTTTGGTCATGAAACTTAAACAGAGATTAAAGTAACAATTGAACAGAGAATAACTTCATTAATCATGCACTTTTAGTTCATAGTTTACAACATTAAATACATGCTCAAACAAAAGTAATGGAAAGCTTAAGAGAGAGAGAGAGAGGAGGGAGAGCGACAAGGCAGCTAAGAGAGGGGTGGAGGAGGCTCCGTCGGTAGCTCGTCATCTCCGACGATTACAAGAGGGCCTAAAGCTAGCTAAGAGAGGGGTGGAGTAGTTGCAAGGGAAGTGAATGCCTTGAATGAGTGGTTGGAGGGGGTTTAAATAGGGTTAAGGGCTTTCTAAAAGAAGGGGTTTTAGCGACGTCCGGGACGTCGCTAAAACAACTCCAAAAGCGTCGGTGAAGCCCTCCAGCCCGCTGGTCAACCGCCCGCGCCGTTCTTCCTCACGCTCGATCTGCGGCCGCTGCGTGAGAGCCGTCCGATCGAAGATCGGACGGCTGAGATCTCTCCTTGGCTGCGCTTGGATCGCGCCACTGGCGGGCGTGTGCGCGGGCGTCGTTGCCCGGCGTGCGCGTGCACGTGGGCGCTCGCGATCTGTGGGCGTGCCACGTGGCACGATCTCGGCTGCCCGCTGCTGATCGAGCGACCCAATTTCGCCGCGCACTTCCTTCGTTTTCAATTTGTGCACCGCGCGGCTCGAACCCACGTCGCGTGCGTGCGGGCGTGCGCGCTAACCGTTGCGCCACGCCCGCACTTTGTCGCGGCGACCACGCGGTTCTCGACAAGATTTGATCTCAGCTGATGGTTGAAGCGATGAGCGGTGGAGAGAGGGTGACGTGGCGCAATGAGGGTCGTTGATCTCCAGATCAACGGTCAGAACTTCTTGGGCCCATTGTAGGAGCTCCAGATGTCGGATTTGGCCGGTCTTGAGTCCGTTGGACTTTGTTCGTCGTTCTGAATCCATCCGTGCGGTCTGATTGCTCATCTAAGGCCTGCTTTGACAAGTACTTACACAAATAGCCATTAATATAGTTTTATAAGCAATCTTGGTTCATGATACATGCAATGCTCCCATTCTACTTATGTTGTGCCTTTTATTCTAAAGATGGGCCCTATTTAACAGAATTATCACTTCCTTGTGCAGTGTTATCACTAGCCACCATCTTGATAAACACGATCTTTTCCTTCTTCTTGGCTTTGAGTCCCATCATGATATGCTTCAACCTGAAAGTCATTCTTAAAAGATCCAAACATAAAATCTAATTTTAATCCCAATTACTCGATATGTTTATTATTATCATAACCATCAATTAAGGATAATGTGGTGCCTAATTACTTATGCACTTACAAAATCTCCATTCCTATGGAGAGGATGTGCTTCAAAGGCATCAGTTAGGCAATAGTATCTTAAGAAGATTGCCATCTCTTCTCAGACCGAAGACAATAGTTGAGTATCATGATGATTTTTGATGACTTACGAAAATCCTTGATCCAAACCATTTGGATCTTCAATACCTGCAATCAGTATATCCAACATGGCTATTGAAAGTGCGATCTTCATTTTTGTTGAAAACATTAACATAAAATGATGTGTCGTATGTAATCGCGTGGTAGAAAATCATTTTTCAAAACATTTCAATTCTCAAAACTAACCACGAAGAGTTAGGTCGTCTCAACAGGGAGGAATTAGCCTATTTAAACTAGTGCATTGTGCTTCATTTATTCGGAAATCTCAATGTGTATGCATACTAACTGGTGCACGTGTTTTCAACATGATTTCTTGCTTCAATTAATTAATCAAGAATACAGGTGTGCATATGCAAAATCACCACTATATAATATCATGTAAAATAATGATCTTGATACTGGTAAACATTGTAAATACTAATTTCTAGAATATAGCTTGTTTACCATAATATATATGACATGCATTAAATCATTCATGAGAGATATTCATCTGCAAGCAATTTGGATGAAGTAGAAGGATGGCTATGCAAATTCACCTCAATAATTTAATTCTTTAAATAAATGAATAGTGTTCCCCCGTAGTGTCATGGATGGTAATTTTTAATGTGAGCAAAAACAGAGGATTTCTCCTCTCTACTCCTCGCATGAATGGCCGTGCGTGGATGGCTGCGAGAGTCGACGGGATGGTGCACCTCGACAAGTGCTTCACGATGGTGGTGACGCGGCGACCAAATGGAGGAGGAAGACTGGCAACTATGAAGCTCACTCGCACCGCTGTGCTGCGCGCGTGGGCCGCACGCTGGGGCGCTACGCATGGTGCTCGGCGTCAAGAACGGAGACCGGAGGGGGCCGCACGGTGTGGGGCAGGCCGGTGGTTGATGGGTTTTTCTCTTTGTTGCAGCAGTTGAAGAAAGAAGGAGATGAAGAAGAAGAAGTGGAGGTGGCCACGCGTGCTGTTGCTGGTGGTCTTGCGCGAGAGGCAGGTGCCTGCCAGCGCTGTGTGCTCGCGTGGACGCGCTGCTGCGGGTGCGGTGAGGGCGGTGAGAGGCGGTGCGTGGTGTGCTGCACGTGGTGAGGGGGTACGCTTGGTGAAGGTAGCGGCTGGGTTGTGCGCAGGGCGTAGCACGCGGTGAGGTGGTTTACGGTGGTGGCCTCACACTGTCATCGTGCGACCATCAAGATGACAAAGGTGAGAGGCAGATGCGCAGAGTTCACAGTGTATGCCAATTCCATAGTGTATGCCCTCTCCACGGTGGGGAAGGTGGAGATGATGGAGGTGTGCACAAGGGCTGCGGCTGCGCACAAGGGCACAGTTGCAACACAAGGGAGAAGATGGAAGCGCCGCTGCTGGTGGAGGCACGCTCTGGTTGGAGAGGGTGAAAGGGTCCACAGTGCACGCCTTCTTCACGGTGCACACAGGATCTTTTCCAGTGGTCCGTTCCAAGCTAGCCAGATCTTCTCTTTTATCTCCTCCCCGACGTAAGTCAAGGGATTTTCAAATCCCTTACTAAAATTGGCCGGTGGCTGTTTTGGATTTGTTGAGGCCGACCGGAGGTTGAGGGAGGCTTTGTTGTGGCCGAGTGGCTGTTGGGGGAGGGGGAAATTCATTTCACCCCCTACTCTCTTGCAAAATTAATCCTCCTCCTCTCTCACTTTCCCGATTATTTGTTAACTCTTAAATTAGCCTGATGGAGTGGATTAAGTGGAGGAGATGGATAGGGTGCACTGTGTGTGAGACCTGCATGAAATATAAAATAATTACATAATAAGTTATAGAATGCAATAGAATAGATATAAACTTAAGTAATGATGCATGCAATCATTTTATGACCTAATGTGGTTATTAACAAACATAAAATGTAAGAATAGAGTTAACTTAGGCGTAACAATAGTCCATTAAAATGGACTCATCAACTATAGTAGATTCTCTCAATTGTATCGACGGACCCAACTAACCATGTTAATGTTTCCACATGATATGACATTCAAATTAGAATCATTGATTGAGTGATTTCACTTAAGTTGATTAGCTCACCCAGGGCACATAACTCCAACACTAACGTGGTACCTACTTGGGGCCAGTAGGCATAAAGTACCAGCATTACGCTTCAGTACTAGTACTTAGCCCCATCTTGAACCCTAAGTAAACCCAAATTTGGAAGTTGTTTGAAAGGGTATTTTACTTTGTGTCTAAGGTCTCTTTAGAGAGATTTTCATAGCCAAATGCCCCTTGTAAAATTGGTTTGGGAGGGCTTAAGAGCTTTCTAAAAGAAGGCTAAAAGTCTAACTCAATCAGCTAAGTAAGGGCCCATTTCATAATTGTGTAGGTTAATATCTTTAACAAGGGTCTAAATAAGGTTTGCTGGGTCCTATGATTTAATCTAAACCCAAAGAGATTCAACTAGTCCACAGGTTCCAGTTTAATCTATTAGGAATCGACCAGTTGGATAAATCAAGGTGATTAGGTCACGGTAGGTGAATCTGTAGGATGTGACACTGTAACCTTATGAGCTGAGAAGAATTCCTTATTGCAGGTTGGATACTTGAAGAAATGTGGTAGTTGATGGCTACCAGTGGTTAACCTTGGAACTTGGAGAGCTTCCAGTTATGGTGACAGGTCGTGCGCCTGTTGTTGAAATGAGGTACTTGTAGAGAAAGCTTTACAAGAGCTTGCATGCGCGAATGACGTTGGGGTACCACAAGGGTGATTGGATGAGATATAGTCTGAGGCTGGATTCAGTAGGCACAACTGGAGTACTCTCTTCTGTCAAGGGCATCAGTGTAGCCAATCCTATCTATCCAACCCCTGCCATCGAAGATCTAAATGATCGTTGACCTGATCTCGACGGATTTGAGTCGAGCTATCCCCTTAAGATCTCAGGGAATTGGCCTAGGTAGCTCTCAAGAGGGTCTAGTGTTCTAATTGAGGTTAGTAATATTCTTGTACAACAAGAATGAGAATGCCTCACTCGAGGACCATTAGTACTGTTTGCCTCTCCTATGATCAAGAAGAGACTCACAACACTAAGAGTCTAAGAGAAGGATATGTCCCCATCACCTTTTCTAAAGAGGGATGATTTACAATAATGTGACCCATGAGGCAAGTGAGGGAACATTAAATAATGACCCACAGAGTAACTGTTAGGTTGGGATAAGATAGTTGGCCAACTTGTAGTGTAGATACCCATACACTACTAAATGGATTGAAACAAGATTTAAAAGATGTATTTTTTATGTCGTTGCAACATGTAATGAAAGTTCGACTTTTAAATATTTTTACCGGCTTGTGTAATGGCAAATCGAGTCGATTCATGAGGAGGTAAGGTGTTGATTTGAAAACCCAATGTCTAATGCCTTGTTTCTTTTTGATATTTTTGGTTTTGTAATTTTTTTGTCTTTTTTGATAAGAAGAAAATAAAATACAAATCAATTTTTTTGGTCACAAGAGATAATATTAACTACTTTCAACCAATTAACGAAGTTAAAGAATATGAAGATGACTTGGCAATTGAACTCACAATCACCACGGTGGGTGGCTTGTAATCAACTACTAAGCAAATTCACATGCCCAACAAAATCAAAGATGAGATAGAAATGTAACTTTATTTCCATAATATTCCAAATTTAACAAAAAGATGCTTAATTTAAAAAGTTTACAAAAGCAAAAGACTACCAACTATCAAAAACATGCAAGAAATTAAAGGAGAAGAAAGCTTATGAAAGGGGATGCTTGGATGATGGTGTAGATGATGATGGTCCTCCTCTCCTCCTAGGCGTAGAAGTGAGCTTCCTCCAAGAGGGTGACATGCTCCTCCCTGCTCCTCCTTGGTGTGGAGGAGGAAGAACTTCAACCCAATTTCCTCCAAGATGGTGGCGTGGGATGATGGTGGTGGAATGAAATGATGGTGGAGTGACTTCAATTGGCGTGGGATTGGCAATTGAAGGATGGTGGAGTGACTCCCTCTTAATGCCTAAAATCTGGACTTAGGTAGTCCTTATGCCCTCCCTTTCTCCCTTAGAGTACTCAAGAGATGGGATTGCCAAAGATGATTTGGATGGATGGAATGAATGGCCTCGTATAGAGGTGGGGAGGGTAAAAAGGGAAGGAGGGAGGGGTGTGCCAACAATTATGGTTATGGGTAGATGTGTTAAGATTAATGATGAAGCCTTGGAATTGGGTTGGGTGACTATTAAATGGTGGTGGGGTCTAGGTGTGGTGAAATGTACATCTATAAAGAGGGTGGCTTTGTTGGAATTGGGGAGAGGGACTTAAATGTGTCATGGAGGATGTGCAAAGGTGGCTCTAGGTGGAGTGGAGTTGGAGCTTAATAAATGAAGCAGAGGAGCTCATTTATTGTTGATGTAGGATGATTTTTTTGCTTTGTTGAGCTGGAGCTTGGGATTTGTGAAGCTTCTAAGTTCAAATTTCTAGCTCAATTTCTTCAATTCTTCTTTCTTCTTCTCTCTTTTTCTCAGCTTTCAATCATATGGTCATAAAATATCATTAATCAGTGTAGATCACAAAAAATTATGCAAAATTGGATGCATGCCTATCTAAAATGAAAATGATGCTTAATGTATGTTGTATGATAATGTTTCTAACCTAATTGGTTGCGAAGCTTAGCAAAGTATAGTCATGGGTAATAAAAAATGTGGTTTGATCAACTACCTACTTCACTCTTTTGTTTACACCTGTAGCTTGTCCCTACTAGGTCACTTGGTTCATCCTGCATTTGTGACCTCATTTCAAGACTCGATGGCATGGCCAACATGTTAGTGATCAGTAAGGCAAAGATAGTCTACCTTAAACAAGTGAGGCACTGTTTCTATCGAGCCCTGTGGTATTTGAAGGTTGATATGGAAAAGCAATCGCATGAAGGGTAGTCGTTGGACCCTCCTGCTGATCGGATATGGAAGACCTTATATGAGTTCATCATCGTCTTGTGTTTATTACATCAAACCATCTGTTGGGCAGGCTACACTCCTGAAGCTTGATGCTTAGATATGGTTGAGTTGGTTGGCATTTTTGTTGTATAGTTACCTTTTTGTTTTACTATTGTAGGCCCTTTTGGTAATTGAACATATTGCAACTAGGCCTCGTTTCTGATGTAAAAATGTATCGAACAACTTATGACTCCCGTAAATCTTGTGAATGAATAATGTAGTTGTAGATGATGCATGATAATTAACTTTAAAGCTGTTTTTATGCCATTCTATTTTACATTATTCTTCGTTTCTCTACTTTGTTGCCATGTGTGTATGACATGTATTAGTGTGGTATCATAAGAGTTAATAAGTTGCCATTAACTTGATAATCGAAAAGATTGGACTATTTATAACCCTAATCACCCTACGGACTGGAACGTTAGCAGGTCACATCTGTTAACCTAGTTTCCGATTCGTCGAAAGGTTGTGAGGCATGACATGAATAGTCAATTATCCAAAGGTCATAATAGGCTATGCAACTAAATATAATGGAACAACATAAAATCAACCTAGGTAACTAACAATGAGGCTACAAGTTATTTAGATTCCTAGTCGGATAGTAATGCAACATAGTCAACTAATGAGCACAATCCCAAAAGTAAAGGATCCATAAATGGTAGAAAGGAATGTTTGGTAAAAACCTTAGATGCTATGAAAATTGTGCTTGTAGCTAGCAGGGAGAAGAGTGTACCTGGTTAGGTTAGAGTTCATAGCTAGCCATGAATTATTGATAGTCAAACATGGCAATTAAAATAGCATATCTAAAGTTGTTTGAAGAATGAACAAATCATGAAGCTTGAAGAAAGGAGGCCTAAGTATATAGCTCTTAGTACTAAGGATTATAAAAAAATGTAAGATCCTAATGTATGAATAGGCCTGTGTGCAATTTCATCTAATTTCATGTAAGAAATATTAACATTTACATAGGCAATTTCATTTCAACATTTAAATCTAATTACCTACAACAACTATCAACATCCACAAGAAATATACAAACCATGTGCAATTTCATGTCAACATTTCAACCTAACTATGTGCAATTTATATCTAATCCACACTTGAAAAAGCAATGTAATAACTTGCCTTAGGTGAGTAGGAATGAGTATTTATCTACAATGGCAATTGACAAGTAATGAGCAAGGAAGAGAGCGGTAGTCAAAGAAGAGCAACAACATTGGTTGGTGAGGAAGAGGAGCATTGATGGAGGTTGGGGAAGAAGTGGAGGAGTAGTTGTAAGAGGGAGTGGATTAGAGCAGCAATTAAGAGAAGAGCATAATAAATGGAGAATGGGATAGGAGAGGTCTATGAGGTTATTTTAATTGACTTGGCTAAGATGATTTTGGCTTATGTTCTAAAGTTGCCTCTTTTAATAAAATTGACTTAGAACACATACAAGTAGCCTCTTGAAGAAGCGACTAAACTGTCATATTCAAGTAATAACATTTTTTAGTGTGATTATTAATGAAGTAAGTTTTTTAACTATGACATAGAACACGATCGGAAAGTAGTTGGATCACTTTGTAGTAAGGGGAGACCTTTGTGTTGAATTTGATGATGGTTGGACCATCTTTGCGGTATTTTCCCTACCGCATCGGCAGCAATGACTTTTTGGGTCCTAGTAGTCGAATTGCAAACACAGAATTCATTGCATAGTGTGATGAACATGAGCCCATTGTAAGAGGCAACTATATAGAGCCATGATATAATGGCGCAAGTCACATTAGCTAGACCATATTTGTTGAGGGACATGTAAGAATAAGTGTTGCGAGACATCTTGGGGACATAGGAGAAACCTATAATCACCATTGGCAAGATTCTAATACTGTTTCGCCATGATTTTGGAGAAGAGCATGAACCTGACTAAGGATTCAAGGGTAGATGGGCAAAGACATGGGCGAGGACATTGCTGTAGAAGTAGGCCATGGTGTTTCTATGGATGCTTGGTGGAGTCTGTTTGCCACTAAAGTTATGCTGCATCATCACATGATCCCATTTTAAGGAGAATTGAGATTGGATGTGGAAGAGATGGTGTTAACACGCTTTGAACGGGTGCTTTTAGAGAACATGAATGAAAGCTGTCGTGTCATAGTATAGGGTCGATCAAGCGTTATTAACAAATAAGAAGTTTTATTACTTGAAAACCTAAGTATCCAAGGTCGAACACAGGGAGAAAATGGAATGTATTCATTAATCTCAATAAATGTATTTTGAACACTTAAATCAACTCAAAACCTAATTCAGAAGATAATGCAGGAGTTTATGAATTATAGAATGTAGCAAAAATAGAAGGGAAATTGAGAAGAGTTGGATAAAAAATTGATTCTTGGCTTGGCTCTCTCTTCATCTTCTTCTTTCCTTTCTTCTTCTTCTGTCTTCTCTTTTCTTTCTTGCTTTCTTTGGCTCTTTCTTCTTTTCTTTGCCTTCTGACTTTGGCCATCTGCTTCTTCTTCCTTGTCTTCTTCTGCCTTCTTTTTCCTTGGCTTTTTCTTCTGTTCTTTGGACTTCTTTCTTCTTCTTCGATTTCCTTCTCAGACTTTAGTCTTACTTCTTCCTTGATTTCTCCTTCCTTCTCTGCCTTGTGCTTCTGCCTTTGCCTTAGCTCCTTCTTCAACTGCCTCTTCTTTCTCCTTCTTCCTTAGCTTTCCTTTGCGGCTACAGTGCTTTCTTCCTTAGCTTTGGCTTCTGCCTTCAAGCTTCTGCCTTTGCCTCAACTTCTTTCGCAGCTTCTTCTTCCGAACCTTCACAAGTCCTTCAGTAGCTACCTCTTTCTTCTCCTTCTTCTTCCTTAGCTTCTTTGTGGCTGTGCCTTCCTCTTCCTTTCTTCTTCTTCCTACACATGCACACGAGAGCAAAACCTACCCCTACCCTCCCCCGCATCGCTCTCTCTCTATTTCTCTCTCCGCTCTCTTAGAGCCAACTGGGTAATCAGGTCGGGTTACGCGAGCCCGGGTCCAGGTGCACCGACGTGGGCGGTACGCGAGGAGTGCAGGGTAAACAGGTCGGCTAGGTCCGCGTAGGTGTGGGTCGCGGACGAGGCGAGGGCGTGGGTGAGGGACCTCACCCCGTGTTACTTGAGGCGATGAGATAAGAACACAAATTCAATTTAACTCACTCCGCGCACTCCTGGCTTTCTGAGGTGGGACTAAAAGTCTCACTTGCTTCGCTCGTGCACTCGCAGGAAGACTTCGTTCAATTGCTACAGCTGGGCTCTCCTTCAAGGCCAATTGCCTGCTGAATGCGTGCGCGAGTCCATCCCACACCTTATGGACCTGGAGACTTGGAGCGAAGCACTTGGGTTGAAGCTTGCGAGCTTCTTCAAGCTGTCATTAATGGCGGTGGAGGCTCGGACCTGAAACCACTCAATACGGCCTTGCAGCCTCATTAGAGCACATGGGAAGCTTCGCCGTGGCATGGCGAAGGTGAGGTGGTGGGTGGCCGGC
Organism: Thalassia testudinum; assembly: GCA_037157565.1. NCBI lineage: Eukaryota > Viridiplantae > Streptophyta > Magnoliopsida > Alismatales > Hydrocharitaceae > Thalassia > Thalassia testudinum. Next base: position 126,453,873 of record JAZHRO010000013.1, read on the forward strand.
CGCGGGGTGGCTTGGGCGTGTGTGCCTAGGTCACCCTGTGGCCGTGAAGGTAGGTTTGATCAGGGGGCGTTTATGGAGGTGTGGGCGGTTAGTGAAGGGGCGGAAGATGATCAGTGGATGATGGCAGAGGTTTTGAGATGGGTGGCGAGGCGTGTGGATGGGTGGAGAGACGGGAGCACCTTCGCCGGTGGTTTGCCGGAGGTGGAGAAGGTGGTGGTGGTCTGTGGTGGTCGGTGCATGAAAGTAAAAATAAAAGTAGGGGAAATAAAGAGGAGAGAGAGGGGAAGCGTTCTAGCCTAACTTAATGGATGAAGGGAGAGAGGTGGCGGCTGGCCGTACCTGTCGTCGCCGGAGAAGAGAGTACCAGAGGAGGGAGAACAACGACGACGATGAGGCTGGAGGCACGCGCGCGGGTATTGCGCGACTCTAAGGAAGGTGGGGAAGATAGCTCTGCCATTGGTATTGTGGCAGAGCGACGAGAATAAGGAGGGTCGCCGGAGCTCGCTGGTCACCTGGACGGAGTTGAAGGGAGGAAATTGAGGTAGTTCTCCGGCCAAGTCAAGCTAATTCTGAGTGGCCGGAGATGAGGGTTCTTTTATAGGTGCTGGTAGGGGCTCATGTGCTTGGAAGGCAAGCTTCCAAGCGCAATAGTCCTTTCCGGAGATGGAATGTGGAAGATACTCACATCTCTCGTGCGTTCGCACGAGAGGTTGGGTGCAAATCAGATCTTGTGATTGCGCTCAGATGGAAGGGAATTCCTCAAAGAATCTTCCTTTCAAATCTGAGAGGAGATCTCTGAGGAATCAGGGAGCAATCCTCCTTGGATCCTCGCCGGGGTAGGATTCCTTCGCGTTAATGGCAAAGGGACCTAATCGTAAGAGTGGTGAGGAAGATAGGGGGGTCTACACAATGAATTTTAAAAGCTAGGGGTCAAAATGTAATTGGGTGTACTATTTTGCAAAGTAGGTCAAGGTGACCTCCCTTTAGGTCCAAATTTTGGTACAAACCTAATTTGGACCTAAGGAGTCCAATGGTGAAGTTGGATTTTAGGTTTGACTACGTTTGACTAGATATTTTACACAAAAATCTAAATTAGGTCAAATAATGAACTGAGACCCCAATCTAGGTCAAAATAGGTTCCAAAGGCCAATTTGAAGGTTCTAATCCCTAGGGGACATTTTTCCATGAATTTTAGATGGCTTAGTTGATTTTTATCCTGACCAGAACCTTGTGGAATTAAGCAGGTCTGTTTTAGGATTGCAAGATGCCATTTAATTCTTAGATTGTACATGAACCCTTTTCTGACTGAACCAACCCACTTTTTATCTTGTTTAGACCATTTGACCTATGTTTAGCCCTTAAGAAATCCCGTTGATGTTTTGCAATGGTAAAATTATAGTTTTATCATTTATTTCATATTTTCTTCTCAGAACATTAATTCCTTGAATTAGGCCATTCTCCAGGTTATGTAGGAGCTTTTATTCTCTTTCTTAGGTCAAATGAGCTACTTATGGCTCATGATGATGTTATCATCAGATGGCACATCAAGCAAATACATGTGAGAGATATAGATAGCGTAAGAGGCCTCGTTTGGCATATGTTTAAAGTTTAAAATTGGGTATAGTTTAGGAAGTCATAAGGGTGAGATAAGTGGAAGGTTAATATAAGGGATAGTGGATTTTGAGGTGATAGTTGAGTTGATGTGTTGTTAGATGTAATAAAATATTTTTGATGATTTTTATTGGAGGATGTGTTGTATTTATTATGAGGGAATGGTGATGTGAGACATTTTTGGAGGCTTTTTTAAATTAAGAGGGTGTTGTGGAGTTCGTAAAGATAGTGTGAGCCATATTGTTTTGTTTCTAGTTGATGTCATGCATTCTGTTACGAATATTATCTAGAATCAATAATGTAAGATGCCTTTATGGACAACAACAGATTACAATCTTACTAAATTGATGTGATTTTTTAAAAACGATAAACATAATATATAATGTATTTGACTCAATTATTTAAATGGGTAACAAATTTATCAAAATTAAAGGCAAAGGACACTGTGGCATAAACATTTCAGCTCTATCAATTGATACCATATGCGACATATCTTCTTTAAACAATCTCCAATATTGTGTAATACGTGAAAATGCGACAATCCATAATATATGAACAAAGTATAAGATCTTCAAATAGAGTTCATATACACTACAAATGAAGGATAGGTAATGGCAGTAAAGTTAATACACTTATTCCAAGAAACGTAAATGTCAAACTTTTGAGCGGAACTCTATATCGATCTATAGATATATATCATATATTCTGTTATCACATGTAAGAGATATATAATGTAACTTTATTGTAGAACACCCATGATCAAGGCAATATAGAGGGATTGTCTAATTTAAATTTACCTAAATTTAATATTTTCCTACCAAAGTTGCAGCTTGAATACCCAAAACACTTGCACGATACGTTTAATTACATGATTTAATCATATTCTCCTTGTTTGTTTCATGCACTTCATGTTTAAGCTACGTAAAAATTGAATGCAAATAAGGGTATTAACTTTTCTACCACTTGAATGGTGTATTTATGTGGAGCTATATTATATGCTATATGTTAAAAAATATTTACACATCTACACGTAGCAAAATTCAAATATTATGGATGAACTATAGATTAAGGGAACTCTCCTGGAATGGCTAGTGATTGTATCCAAGATTTTCATTAACTTAAGGCCATGGAAATTTGAAACATGGCTGAAAACAAAACCCTCTATCTATGTCAACGTTTGAACGAAGGTAAAACCATCTTAATATTGTACGTTGTGTTTGGGACTTCACAACTATTGCAAGAGAAAAAAAAACACATCAACAAATGCACTTAACTGTAGGTCCATTTACTAAGTAACTAAATTACTTGCTCGCTAACCGTCTACCATATTGGGTTTTCCAATTGATTTCTTTAATTTCTCAATTCATTATGAACGAGTTTAAAAATTGTATTTCAACGTATTTCATTATAGCAATTTGTGGGCATTGAGAGTGACATACACGTTGTAAATGGGCTTTATTACGGTACTAAATCTGGAAGGTAACTATGATGTATTCACGTCACCAAAGTCCCACTCCACGACCTTAGCCATCCTTTTTAGACACTTGTCTGGTGTAAATGACAGGGACAGATGCATTTACAACATTTCCTAACATTACCTGTTACCGTCGTGAAAAATTTAAAATTTTATGATAAGAGGAAATCAACCCCACGCAAAAAACCACATGTAATAAACTCCATTTCAATTCCAGCATGATAAGTAAATACATGAAGACAACCCACTCTTTCGTTATGTTGGTGAAGGGAACAAACAGATCCACAATAAACATTACAAAAACAATGCATAGGAATTTAATCAAATAAGTAAATGAAAATGGGATTCTACGCTGCTTAATACATACAAAAGGGAAATGAGATAGCATATAAGGCGGTAGTGGATACTTGCTTTTGTTGACTCGAGTTGAAATAGCTGGTAACCACCAACATGATTGCATACAGCAAGAGAGCACCGACGCCTCCGAAGGTGTTTCCTCTTCCCACCGTTTGACGTTGAGTAATCGAATTAAGGGAAACTGTCGGAGCACGTGATTCTTTAGTCGTTGGAAAATTTCAACATGCCAGGGTACTCGTAGAAACTGAGAAAAAAATCAAAATGACCAAGGTTTGTTCCTACTAAACTGATTAGGGAGACGAAGATGTTGGAGTCGAACATACAGATCGCTGATTAGTGTTTGCCAAGAAAAGCAAGTCCGCCAAACCAACCAACGGACAGACCGAACACCACAACTTACTCAAAGGATTAAACGCCACCGATGAAGATCGTTTTGTAGCGTGAACGATGCCAACAATAGACAATTCAACTCAGCGACCACGACCTTTTACACCTCCATACTCCTGGTTAAAAGGAGAACACAAATCTAGACTATTCATTTTGCCCTCACGTGAAACCCTAACCCTATGCTCGATCAATGGACGTAAGGAGGTTGATAATGGTGGTGGTTAAGAGATGAGTTGAAATCTTCGTGGTGACAACAAGAGAGTTGAGAGAGGGTGATAACTCTTCAAAATGTAATGTGGATGGGAGCAATTAATGTGCGGTGGTTGGAAAGGCGTGCCACTTTGAGGCTCGTGAGACATGAGATAACGCGCACCTATAACCCACTTTCGACTTGTCACCACCATGCATTGAATAACCGCAACATCCTCCTTTCCTTAAACTTGGCCTTCACTGTTCATGAACTGTAGCATTAATCCTTGGCACATCGGATAGACCCTTGTATTACAATGTTGCCAAATGGGACCTAAGAGAATATGTTTCTAGTTAGTTTATTGCAATGGCATTTGTGTCATGTAAATTTACGATTGATTGTTGATTATATATAGGTCTTGGATTTAAAAACAAAAGAGTTTTTAGTTATATAAATATCTTTTTAATAAACATATTAAAACAAATGTAGGCCAATTATAGTATGATTGGTGAGTATTCCATCTCCTTGAAGGAATGATTTAAAGTTCGAATCTTACTAGTGATAAATAAAAATAATGATGTATTATCGAAAACAATAAATAATGTTATAAAATTTTAAAATATTAAACTTATGTCAAATATTTTTTTATTATCCTATATAAAAAAAACTTATAACTTAATTTTTTTTTAAATAATCAACACATAAATAATAAATATAAAATTAAGGTAACCTAAATTCAATGAAACACCGATAAAATGACGTACAGTGACACTACCGATCAAATTTATTAAGAGGGTAAGAGAGAGAGGGTCGATGAATGGTCCGCGAGAGACGGCAGTGAGCGAGAGCGAGTGGTGACTTCTTCTATTTTCCTTTTTTTATTTCGTTTTCTTATGGCTTTGGCGATGGCCTTCCGGATAACGCCTTCTTCCTCCGCCATGGCCTCCTCCTCCCTCCTCCCCACTTCCCCGCTGCATTGCTCCCTACGTCCCCGCCTCCACGTGTCCCGCCGCCACGTCCGCCTCCGCCCTCGCGCCTCCTCCGAGTCCCCCCCAGGTCCCCCTATCCACTTTTGATTCCTTTTGGCTTGTGAGTACACTGTGGATTTAGATAAAGTTGCCTGCTTGTTCCGGAGTTCTCGGACGGTCCCTTGTTGAGGAGTGTGAACTGCTCTACTCTAGAAATAGCTACTGGGTAGTTGGAACCGAGGCTTCTTTTGGAAGAAACTTGGATGCTGTGAGGGGATGATGTTTCTTTGTATTTGCATTGTGGTGTGGTCAGGAGGGAGAGTGGAGAAGGGTAGTCAGGGAGGCTCCTTTTTGCCGGGAAACATGCTGTTGAGCATCCACGTTCGAGAAAGGAGGGGTCTTGCTTTGGCTCGAGGTGTCGTTCCACTCGGGTTCTTGGGATGGGATCTGTTTTTTCTCTCTGGTGGCCGGCTGAGAGTAATAGAGGCGAAATAGATCTGTTTCGGTTCCATTCTGGAGTCTGGAGTTGATGCACACCGGTGCCTTTGACACATGGCCCAGGGTGGATGGGCTCGTGAGCTGCAGACTCACCAATTTTGAAGGAAGCATGCAGCTGCAACCGGATAGTCAAACGAGGAGGATACCAATCGACCTTGGGATATCAGCGGCCATAGCTGGGACTGCAGAGGCCGTCGGGGCCATTTTGGGATAACAGCACCAACTCCCGTTTTGCCCCACTAGCAGTAATTCATGAAATGGGAAGTATTGTCTTGGGTAGAGTAGAGATATCGCTTCTGGTAAGAACATGAATTGTCTTTTGTGAGATTATCACTGTATATATGTAAGGGGAAAATATGAAAGGAAGCAAGCAAATTCAGATTCCCAAATTGTTCTTGTGGTTGTTGGTTCTCTTACACCCACGATTATCTCCCTTATTACACCAACCATGGCCCCGCGGAGAACACCTTGCCCATCCTGATACCTCTGCCGTTCACCTCCCCTCAACCTCCAACTGCCAGGCGCTATCAGGAGTGCTTTAGTGTCATGTCATGGTGCGAAAATAGCTTGAGGAGATGCTTGTGTTGCTATGGGGAAGGTGTGTAAAGAAGATATGTTATTTGCCATACGAATGGGGACATGATTGTGATTTTGCCGAACTCATCTGCCATTTTTAAGAACTGCATCTGAGTGGCATGGATGCTCATGCCATTTTGTATCCTGAGAAACATAAAGAATGTGAATTGATATCGACTTCATTGAGAAATGGCATATAGCATTCTATGTTCTAATATGACTGTCTTCTTTGGTGCCTACTCTTTGTGGTCCACACTGACTTTTATGCTCTTTCTTTGATTTTTCACATGGGCTCTTGTAATGGCCTTTGTTGTTACACCTGCAGCAAATCATATTCTTTGGAAACTGGACTTGCTCTTTCTGGTTGTTGACTAGGAAAAATGCACCTACGTGATGCATGCTTTGGGCCCTTCACCTAAATTCTTCTGTCTCAAAGCTTTGTGGTCTGGCAATGACTTCTGTTGGCAAAGTGGTACGGCATCTTAAGATGTGGAACTTGAAAAGTGGCATGGCATATACATTGATGGTTGGGGGTCTCCACTTAAGCCTTTTGTTTCTCTCTTTCTTTGCATGATCATTTCACATTGTATTAGAGCCTTAAAAGCTGAGATTAAACTCTGCATGACCCATCTAGATGTTCCTGTGTAGGACCAAAAGAAGGCCATATACAAGGGGATGCATTGAGAAAATAGTGCGAGATGTTAGAATGTGGAATTTTATACGTGACATATATTAGTGGCTGGGTCTTTCTTCTCAATCCAGTTGGTTTTGGATTGATATCCTCAACTTCAGGAAGAGGAAAATAAAAACCTTAGGATTAGCATACCACACCGATTAATATAACTAATATGTTTGCAACATCAAATGCACTGGAAAATGATCTTGGTTTGCATGGAAAGCCCTTTTCAAAAGAAGGGAAAACTTATAGCTGAAGCACCTTAATACATTGGATACTGCATTGCTTTGTTCTGAGAATAAACAACAGCATATTGACATATTTATAGGCAACACCTTCACGCAAACTCTTAGGGTAAGTGATGTGGGGCTAAAGATGAACCTAAACCTAATAGTAGACGATGAGGGAGAGGATCCAAGTGCCCATCTATCTAGAAAAAATATCCTCAACAATTTGCTATCCAAGAGTACATATTCATGTGTGTGAAGTCAGATAATGAGGAAGGCATCTGAATTGCACTGTATACCTGTTAATTTGAAAACATCATGTATCATGTCCCTGGGTTGCCATTTAATTGGCCATTAATTTGTGTGCCTATTAATAAATAAATTATTGCATCAGCCATATTATTCAATCTGCATTTCTCTCAATAGCATGCAGATCTTAGAGTTAGTCCTAAGTTTCTGAAGGCTCTATGTGGGGAATGTGTCCAATGTAAAAGCATATAACATTTTTACTATAGAAAAATTTGAACTATCTATGAATGGGGTGTGCATGTTAAATCTTGAAGTTACGAAAAGTTTTTGATGATTTTGTGTAGTAAATGTATCTGAGCCATATCTCTGAACATATTGGGGTAGAAATACCCAAAGCCTTCTTTGAAAATATTTTGACATTGATGATTTTCCATACGCTTCTTGTTCTTGCACGTTTTTCATTAAATATTATCTGGCGGTGTAATGCTAAGGTCCTCATACAACGAGTTGCAATGCAAATTAAATTGATTTTTGGCTATATCTTACTTGGTTATATAATTAATCAAGACACTCTGGTATTATATCAGCCAATTGAGGTTGGTCTAGTTCCATCTACTCTGACTCAATCCCTGGCTGGTTCCTGCATTGTTTTGGCTTGTAAAGGCTTCTGGGAACATGGCTGGATCAATTCATGCTTTCAAGTGTAACTGTGGTGGCCCTATCCAATTCCTTATCCAAGCTTAAACTCTTTCCAATGACATTCTCTTTTTGGAGCAAGTTGAATTATATAAGCATGTTATTTCTTTTTAACTTTTGGAAATTTTGTACTATTATTGACTGAGTTGAAATTTTATAGGCCTGGGAGGAGTTGAAAACTTGGTAATCATAGGCTCTGGTCCAGCTGGATATACTGCTTCTATTTATGCTGCTCGTGCAAATTTGAAGCCCCTAGTTTTTGAAGGATATCAAGTAGGGGGTGTTCCAGGAGGACAACTGATGACGACAACTGAAGTAGAGAATTTTCCTGGGTTTCCCATGGGTATAACTGGACCTGATTTGATGGACAGGTAATTCAATTTGAATGCTGCCAGACTGTGTGCCATTTAATTGAGTCATCATCTGTAAATTTCTTTGCTGATAGTCCGATAGTATCTCTGGTACCTGCCTTTCTTTGAGCTGTTTGTGTTATAGTTGTCATCTCAGTAATAATTTCTTTCTTTTCTACAAGAATGCGGCAGCAAGCAGAACGCTGGGGTGCAGAACTTTTTCAAGAAGATGTGGAGTATGTTGATGTTAAGAATAGGCCTTTTACTGTGCGGAGCAGTGAGCGTGAGGTGAACACTATTTTTACTTGACTCGTCACATGATGCCTTGCTATGAGTTTGCTTCAGGAACAAAAATATTTTGGAAATGGTCATGGCAAATTATACTTCATGCGATGTCCATCTTGAATCCTATGGACTCAACGACCAGATTGGATCCCTGATTGGTTGCTTCCTAAAGGAGATTGAAGCCTGCATGCAATTTGTAGAAGTCCAAAAGCTTATTCTTTTTGTTAAAAATGCTGAAGATTGGTTCTCTTGTCAGTATTTGGATAATATCCTCCTAAAGGCATTTAATAATGTATGGTAAAGTAAAATGTCTATAACCAGTCACTAGCATCAAATCATCAGTTGTCATCGAATCTAAGAGACACCCTATTTTTATCTACCACCAGTCCCATCTTGACCAGTGTTTCTAAACACTGATCTGATAAGATCACTATGCTATTCAAAAAAACTATTCATGATAATTGCGGAGCTTTTTTTGGAACTCTAGTATTTTTTTATAAGAATGGAATCTATTTTTTTTAAGGTTATCCGGTGATTTTATAGGGGAAAATACTAAGGTTTACTTTTGTTTTCAGCATGGTATTGGCTAGATGTTTTTCATACATCTCATGGCTGCTGTAGTCATGTGTTAGGGTCCGATTGATAACCATAATGAATTCTTGGGTTCCATATTGGTATCATTGTGACCGGACGTATGATATCAGACTTCTCCTCCTTAGAGTTTCCTCAAGCAATTGTTATTGTCCTTACCTGATAATCTATGTGAAGGCTGAAGACACATTTTGGAAACTAAATTAGCTTTGAGGAAATAATAAATATCATTCATCTGTCATAGCACTTGAACCTTTTGATCTGGAAATTGAGTTAAAGTGGGATAGAATGTTTTTGTGGACAGCATTTCCATTTTCTTGTTCTCTCCATTCAGAATATCATTTGCTACTACACATAGATGTTTGAATCTTGGCATGAAATCCATTTCTTTGTTTTGAGTGTTTCCATTTCTTCTTTGTTATCTTGAAACAACTCTTTTTTTGTAATGTTCCTGTTGATGTTAACGTGTCAATAAAATTTATTATAGGTGAAATGCCACAGCCTGATTTTGGCTACTGGAGCCACAGCAAAAAGGCTTAGGTTGCCATGTGAAGAAGAATTCTGGAGCAGGGGTATTAGTGCCTGTGCAATCTGTGATGGAGCATCTCCATTATTTAAGGGGCGAGTCCTTGCGGTCGTAGGAGGGGGCGACACAGCTACTGAAGAGGCTCTATATCTTACCAAATATGCGAGCCATGTGCATTTGCTAGTTCGCGGAGGTCAGTTGAGGGCATCCAAAGCCATGCAAGATAGGTATGATTTGCTCATGGCCTTTTTGACCTTTGCTTACTTTGGTACAAAAACAAGAAATGTGTTGAGTCAAGATGCCTTTTCCACATGGAACCCATTTGGAGTACAAAATGCATAAATTGTTTCCTGAAATAGCTCATGCACGGATGCATGCACACATGCACACCACACAAAAAACTAGTGAGTAATTCTAGAGAACACAAGCTAAAGTTGAGTATGTTGGAAGGTTATAGTGAGACATGTTGGAAGAAATCATCAGGCATGGTCTTGTGGATCTAAGCCCAAAAATGGCTGAGGATTAATTGAATGAAGGCGAAGAATCTATGCACATACCACTAGGAATGTTGAAGGAACCATCTAGCATGAGCTTGCTTATGTGGATCTAAGTCCAGAAATGGTGAAGGATAAATTGAACAAGACAAAGAATCCATTCAAGTGACCCCTATTTAATTTGAAGAAAGGCTTCCTTATTGTTGTCGTTGTTTAAAATATATGCTGCTATTGTAATTGGGAAAAAATAGTAGTTGTTTAGTTGGGAAAGGGTGAATGCTTACAAGGATGGAGATATTGAAGAGTTGTCTCGGATGGGAACAGGATGGTTGGAATATAGAGTACATCTGATGTTGATACGTATTGTCAGAGAATTTGATGGCAGTAACGTGTCTTTATTGTTTTAAGAAAGCATTGAGTGAAGACAAATTCCTGTTTAAATAATGACAATGGAGATGAGGTGGATGAATGGGGATACACATAAATAGAAGAACTGAATATGAAGTTGTAGGGAGTCTAGGGACTGAGTCAACCTTCAACATGGAAAGCTTGAAGTAAGTTGTTGACTAATGGCAGAGCCAGGTGGTAATGTCAGTGGGATATGCCGAGATGCTTTTCCTTGAAGGTAGAAGTATCTAGCAACAAAGATGTAAGCCTCTTTTGACATAGGAAGGTTTTGTAAGCTTGTTTCTCAATTCAACTACACACACTTGTGCATATAATATACATCGTTGTACATATGAATGTGTGTGTAGCTATGCATGTCTTCAATGATGTGGATGCCTATGTGTTCATACACGTGCATGCGCAAATACATATGTCAACACATTTTTTTGCAACTTTGATAACTTAGCAAACTCATTTATCTGTGTTGAAAAAGATCAACTTGATTATTTTGTGTGCCTTGAAAAGAAAGTTTTAGCTCTCTTTATATAGAGAAAGGGCTTAGGTATACAAGGAAGCATCATAAAATACAATAACTCACTCGCCAAAAATAAGAAAGGCTCATAATCCTAACTTATTTGATCCTAAAATATCTAACACTAATGGAATGCCTACACTGCCCCTCAAGTTGGAGCATAGATGTCCATCAACCCCAAGTTGTTACATAAGAAATCATGGTGCTTCCTCTTGAGATTCTTCGTAAGGATGTTAGCCAGTTGTAGCTCGGAGGAGACATATGGAGTACTGATCCTTCCTTCCAGAACAACATTATGGATGAAGTGGCAATCTACTTTAATATGCTTCGTCTGACTGTGGAAAACAATATTGGAAGCAATGTATGTGGCGGATTTGTTATCACAATATAATGGGACTAGAGCAAAAGTAGACACCCATAAGAAACCAACAACCCACATTATCTCACACGCAACATGGGCCATAGCTTTGTATTTTGCTTCTGCATTGGATTGGGCTACAATAGTCTGCTTCTTGCTTCACCATGAGACAAGATTCCCTCCAAGGAAAACTGCTTATCCAGAAGTAGATCTACGATCCTTAATGTAGCTTGCATAATCCATGTTAGAGTAGGCCATAATGTCCATGGAATCATAATCCTGATGGTAGAGTCCTAAGCAAGGACTGCCCTTGAGATATCTCAAGATAAGACACACCTTGTGCCAATGACTATAGTGGGGCGCCTACATGTATTGGCTAGCTTTGCTAACAACAAAGCTGATATCTGGTTTGGTTACTGTCAAATATAGCAATTTTCCAACCGAACTTCGGTATCTAGTGACATCTTCATAGAGGGGATCATCCTCATCTGGACCACCTTTCTGCGGTGCCTTAACAGGTATGCCTGACAACTTAGCTCCAAGAAGACCAGCCTTCTCTAGTAGCTATAGAGTGCACTGTCTCTGGGAGAGTGATGTGATTCCTGTTGAACCACTTCAATATCAGGAAAATATTTCACGTCACCAAGGACTTTAGTCACAAAATAGAATGTAAGAATGCTTTGGCTTGTTAAATGCCTTCATCATCCCTTGTAATAACCATGTCATCTATATAAATTGCCAGCACCACAACCCTATTGGTAGGGCTTACTCCGGTCTGACCCTTCGAATGAAGATTGAGTGATATGAGGATGACCTAAAAAAATCAATCCTTTAGACCTCTATACTCAGATGCTTAAATCAGGTTCTAGGGCTTTGCTTTAGACCATAAATGGCCTTCTTTAGGCGGCAAACACACTCCCCCTAAGTGACATAACCGGGTGGCTGCTTCATATACACTTCTTCTGCCAGATCACCATATAGAAATGCATTTTTGATGTCAAGTTGATACGGTGGCCACTTATGGTTGACTGCTACAGAGATGATGATCCGAATAGAAGAGATACAGGCTATTAGAGAGGTCTCCATGTAGTCAATGTCATAAGTTTGTGTAAATTCCTTAGCCACTAGCAGGGCCTTGAATCTATTAATAGTACCATCCACTTGGTATTTGATGGTGTAAACCCATCAACAAGCAACCACAATGGTATCAAGGGGCATGAGACCAACTTCCATATTCCTTTAGACTAAAGTGCCTCCATCTCCTCATATATAACAACAAGCCACTGGGGATCTTGGGATGCTTGAACATAGTCCCTAGGAACAACATTAGTAGTAAGAACAGAGGCAAATTGTGGAACCTCCTGTAAATGAGAGGTCCTGGTATAGTGGGACATCAGATGTAACACGCAAGGACGACTAGATTTGCGCAACGCAATAGGTTTGGCATCATCTGCCGTGGAATCAGTTGGTGCCATAGGAGCAGTAGTCTCTGGTGTCATGGGAAGTGGATTCTGATGATGGTGGTAGACATGGGTTTCCCTAGGAGCTAACTCAAAGTTAGCTCCTTTCTTTGAGTAAAAGGGTACCTGCTTGAAAAATGTGACATTAGCAGTTACTATATAACACTTGTGGACTGGATCATAGCACCTATAACCCTTTGGAGTCCGAGAGTATTCCAAGAAAACACACTTTATTGCTTGTGGAGAAAACTTGTCATGGGTATCTATTGGGAATCTTAGAAGAAGCCACGTGGACACTGCCATGTGGCACATCAGGCCACGTGGCAGCAGCAGCAGTAGCCATTTGGACGCCCAACAAGGCTAGTAGCAAGGGTCCTTTGGACCAAATTTGGTGCACTAATATGGTGCTTATCTATTTTTAATAAAAGTGTTTTTAGGAATTAAGTTTAGGATTTGGTTTTGTTAAGAGAAAATCTTTCCAAATGAGAAAATATTTTCTCTTTAGGAAACAAGATTTTATCCCTTGCTTAATTTGTTGGGACATGTACTCTCTATAAGTAGAGAACCTTTCCACCTTATTTTCTCTTGAGCAATATAGAAGAATATTTCCAAATCAATAAGGCTCCTCTCCTTTCTCTCTCTCTCTCTCTCTCCAATCATGTGCATCAAGGCCAACCAGCCTCCACAGCAGCCGGTCAACAGGAGCAGAAGCACCTTCTTCCTACCCGGCCTCTTCTTCTAGACATGTTTGATCACCCAGATTAAATGTTTGGTGGACCGTCTAGACGACTTAATGTGACGACACCTTGTTGCTGCATGCGCATAGGAGTCTCCATGCTTCGCTTCCACCACACAAAATCTCTACATGGTATTAGAGCCTACGATGTAGGCTTTTGTACATGTAGAAGATCCAACTACTTAGTGATTCGTGCATCCGAAGTAGTCCTCTAATCCAACGACTTGTACGGAAAAGAAGGAAGACCAGGAGATGGTAGAATCTACCACGACCGTCGGAGATGCTACACTCGGCTCTGGAGAGAGCAAGGTGGTTGTCTATGGGACAACCATCAAATTGAGTGGTGCCACCAACTCTGTCTTGTGGGCTTGTGCCTTCAAGGTCTTCGTTGGTGGACAGGAGAAACTTAGTATTCTCTTTGAGGAGGCGCCGGATTTCAAGGATGGCAAGAAGAAGAAGTATGAGGAGATTTATCAAAAGAGGCGTAGTGTAGCCTTTAGCAGAGCACCAAGAATGCATCAACTTCTACACTTTCTTTTCGTTACCTTGGCTCGAAGAAAAGCCGAAGGTCTTTTTTAGCTTAGGAGCAAGGCGCCATACTTCTCGAGGAGACACGTGGAACTTCCTAATACATCGAGGAACGCCGAGATGAAGAGGTTGACTCTCGAACGTAGAAGAGATACGAAGATCATCTTCAAGAAGAAGAATGATGCAATAATTTCAATTTCAGCAAGTCATTAGCCTCTCGACCTTTGACTTGAGGGAGAGTGTTGAGAATCTGAGAAGCCACGTGGACACTGCCATGTGGCACATCAGGCCACGTGGCAATGCTACGCGGTAGCAGCAACAACAACCATCTGGATGCCCAACATGGCTGACGGCAAGGGTCCTTTGGACCAAATTTGGTGCACCAATATGGTGCTTATCTATTCTTAGTAAAAGAGTTTTTAGGAATTAAGTTTAGGATTTGGTTTTGTTAAGAGATAAAATCTTTCCAAATGAGAAAAGATTTTATCTCTTTAGGAAACAAGATTTTATCCCTTGCTTTATTTGTTGGGATATGTACTCTCTATAAATAGAGAGCCTTCCTACTTAATTTTCTCTTGATGTAGAAGAATATTTCCAAATCAACAAGGCTCCTCTCCTTTCTCTCTAATCTCTCTCTCACCGTGTGCATCAAGGCCAACCGGCCTCCATAGTAGCCGGTCAACAGGAGCAGAAGCTCCTTCTTGCCCGACCTCCTCTTCTAGACGTGTCTGATCACCTAGATCAGACATTTGGTGGACTGTCTAGACAACTTAACGTGATGACACCTTGTTGCTGCATGGGCATAGGAGTCTCATGCTTCGCTTCCGCCACCCAAAATCTCTACAGTATTAAATGCTTGAACAAAATAGATGCTACTAAAAAGACAACGGTAGAGCAAAGGGTCTATCATAATGCGAATGCAAAACTTGATAGGAAATTCACCCCTGAAGCACAGAAGAAGACACTCTATTTATCAAATAAGTTGCATTGCCCCACAATAATTAAGGTGCCTTCATATGAATCATCAAAGAGTGTGCGATATCTATAAGATGCCTTAGCTTGTGTTTTATTACCCCATTCTACTAAGACATGTGAGTGCATGATGTTTGATGAATAGTCCCACATGTACTAAAAAACTCTTGCATCTCCTTCTACATAAATTCTAGAGTATTATCGCTCTAAAAAACTTGAATGGTGGCAGAGTGCTGTGTCTAGACCTCGTCAAAAAATTGTTTAACCTGTGGAATTTTGGATCTGGTTTTTATCAAAAAACCCAAGTTGAATGATTGTGCTTCTCCATGAAAACAAAATATTTGTGGCCATCAATACTGGGTACACGTGCTGGCCCCCATATGTCACAGTGAATTAGAGCAAACAGAGTTATGTTGACGCCATCAAGTCGACATGGGAACTCCTGTGGTGCTTCCCTAACTGATAATCCTCACACTCCAGAGACAAGGTGTCTGGTAGCTGGTAATTTTGATATTGGAGTGAGATGAGCGAGAGGGGGAGCGAGAGGCGGAGTGCGGGGAGGGAGGTGAGTGGGTTGGGGGGGGGATGGCTCTGGCTGGACGACGGTGAGGAGGAGGTCATGAAGGGGAGCGGAGCCGATGCGGTGTTTCAAGTGCCTCGGGAGGGGGCATGTGGCGGCGGGCTGTAGGTAGCCGGTGAGGTGCCTGCGGTGTGGTGGTCTCGGGCATCGACGGTTGGGCTACGGGCTCCGTGGGTTGGGTGGTGGGGCTTCTCCGAGGAGGGCAAGGATGCTACCACCTCCTCTGGAGGGGGCGCCTCTCGTGGAGGTTGAGATACCGTGGTCGGAGGAGATCGAGACCTTGGAGGGTAGGTTGGCGACGGCTCTGGTGGCGGTGGTGCTGGAAGGGGAGGTGGATGTGGGGGACTTGAGGAGGGCGGTCGCGTCGTTCTTGGGGATCGGTTAGGGGACCTTTGGTGTGGCTTCCCTCAGGAGCGGCTGCTTGTTGCTACTGGGGCTGGGATAGGAGGAGCTACGACGCTTGGCCTTCAAGGAGCTGTAGTGTGGCCTGGGTGTGGCGAGGTGGCAGTGGCCGGTGAGGTCGGATGGCGCCATGGAGGAGTGACCGCCGGTTGGCGCGAGGCAAAGGGTGCTGATTGAGGGGGTCCCTCTCTTCCTTCGTACGGTGGAGGTGGTGGCAGCACTGGTCGCTCCATTTGCGAGGCTCCGAAGCTGCGATGGCTTGGGTTTGAGAGCGGTGGACCTGTCGAGATTCGGGGCGTGGGTGGAGATGAAGCCGGGGAAGCAACTTGCGGAGAAGGTAGTCCTCAGGTGGGGGAGCTCCTCCTGGTTGATTCGGGTCTCGCGGGGACCAGGAAGACCTAGGTCCTTCGTTGAGGCGGTGGTTGGTGGTGCGACGGCTGAGTTTGGTGGCGGAGGTGGCGGGTGAGCGGACAGGGGGTGGGCTCTTTTTTGGAAGTCGAAAGGTCGTGGTGTGGATGGCGTAGCTGTTGCGATCCCCGCGGCACGATTTGAGGCAGACAAGAGGGCGAGGGATTTAGAGGGTGCTGCGGGATTTGCGGAGGAGGCATTGGAGGAGTCTGCGACGCTGAGGGCGACAAACCCTGTTGGGGTGGATTAGCATCTTAAGGAGTGCGGTTGTGGCGGATTTGGGTCGGGCAGATTGGATCCGGTGGTGAGGAGCAGTGGCTTCGGAGGGGTACTCGGTTTGAGCCCTGCTTCGCGTGAAGATCCGGGACAGTCTTCATGCAAAGGCCGTGGTTTGGGGGCTGTGGAAGCGAGCCCTTGTCGCGATCTCGATCAGATCGACTGGGCAGCAATGTGTGATGCGGATGGCGAGGTGAGGTGGTGTAGAGGTGGAGGTCGAGGAGGTCAATACCGCAGCGGCTCACATATAGGCCGCGGTGGTCCTATCGGAGGTGACGGGCTGCGACCGCTCCAACTAAGAGTGGGGTTGGGGATGGCCAGCATTGGAGGATGGTGGAGTTGGGTGTCGATGCGCCTACCGGTAGGCGGGGGGAGGTGTCGACGGTGGGCTTTGTAGGGGGCGGAGGTGAGGCGAGGGCTGAGGGAGGGTTGTTGTTGAAGAGCTCAGGCAGCGGGTGGCTGGAGCAGGAGGTGTTGGGGCGGTGGAGGGTGCGGCGGAGGTGGGAGGGGTTGGTGAGGCAGAGGCACAGGCTGTGGAGGGGGTTGCCTTGCAGGAGGGGTAGGTGTTGGACGTGGATAGGGCAAATGCTGCAGGATCGGGTGGACCGGGGGGCAACGCTGGGAGGGGGTTGCCCGGTAGGCTTGTGGAAGTGGAGGAGGGGGAGGTGGACAGGGTGGCTGTGGAGGTGGGGTTTAGACGTACGATGCAAGGGGGAGTCTCCCGAAGTTCTCCATGACTAAGGTCCTTTTGTGGAATGTGAGGGGTTTAAATGACCCCTCAAGGTGGGCAGCTTTGCGTGGGTATATTCAGAGGTGGGGTCCTGAGGTGGTGTTTTCTCCAGGAGTCAAAATGGGGGAGCTGTGACAGGAGAATGTGGAGGGAGGTAGGGGGGAGCGATTTTGGGGAATTCTTGGCCCTGGATGCAGTTGGAAGTGTGGGTGGAATTGTTGATGGGTGGAAGGATGATGCTTTCTCCTTGTTGGACTCGATGGTCGGCTCCCATGTTGTTACTGTCAGGTTGCAGAGACGTCGAGACAATTTTTGCATGCTCTTCTCCTCGGTTTATGGTCCGACAGAGGGTAGGAGGAGGCACGCCTTGTGGGAGGATCTGGGTCAGGTTGCGGCAGCATATCAGGGGATACCATGGTTGATTGGAGGTGATTTAATATCACTTTGCTGGCGGAGGATAAACCTGATGGCCATAAGGGGGTGGACCAAGGTTCTAAGGCTTTTGCGGGATTTGTTGTAGAGCATGGGCTGGTTGACATGCCACCCTCCTATCACTTCACTTGGAGGAGCTCTGGAGGACAGCGGTCTCGAATTGATAGATTTTTCGTCTCGACGATGATGGCTGAGTCGTTCCCTGTGGCGGAGGTTAGACCCCTAGAGTGGCCGTTCTCGGATCACACTCCCTTGTTGTGGATGACAAATGAGGGTTGGAGGCATGTAACGTATTTTAAGTTCGACAGGGCCTGGCTCCTTGAAGAGGGTTCAGGGGGCTGGTAGAGGAGCGGTGGAGGTCGGTTCACGCTGATGGCTCGGCGGCTGTTAGATTGGAAGCTAAACTGCGAGACTTGAGGTCCTTCCTCAAGGTCCATAAGAAGCAAATTAAGGAGGAGCGTGGGAAGAGGAAAGATGAAGCACTCAGTGAGATTGCATGGCTAGACTTGGTTGAGGTTGTTGGTCTCCTTTCTGATGTTGATAGGGTGAACAGAGCGAAGCAATTACAGGTGATACAAGAGGAAGATTGGAAGGTGGAGATGGAATGGAAGGTGAGATCTAGGCAGAGGTGGCTCAAGGAAGGCGATTCTAACACTCGATTTTTTCATATGGCTGCATCAGGAAGGAGGAGGAACTTGATCGATAGGTTGGTAGTGGAAAGGGAGGAGTTTGTGGGAAGAGAGGCGGTGGGTGGGGCGGCTGTGAGGTACTTCAGAGAGTTTACCGGGAGAAGACATGGGGGAAGGTGGAGGTGGTTGGGATCCGAGGTGCAACGGATCGGGGATGCAGAAGCCGATTTATTGATGGGTCCGTTTGAGGAAGATGAGGTTCACAAGGTAATCTGGGGGCTGAATGCTGATGGATGTCCAGGTTTGGATGGTTTTCCGGTTGCCTTTTATAAGGAGTTTTGGCCGGTGGTGAAGGAGGATGTTATGCAAGTCGTGCAGGAGTTCAGGGATGGAAATTCGGACTTCAACAGATTGAACAAGTTCTACATGTTCCTGTTGCCGAAGGAGGGTGTTGAGGAGATCTAGGAGTACAGACCGATAGCCCTCTCGAATGCTATCTACCTGATTGTGGGTAAGCTCTTGGCGAATAGGTTGAGGAGGACCTTGGCTAGGATTGTGGATCCGGTGCAGACAGCTTTTATCCCCGGTAGAAATATTTTGGAGGGGTATGTGATGGCCTCGGAGATCCTGTCGTTTTGGAAGAGGAGTAGGAGGAAGGTTTTCATGTGGAAAGTCGATTTCAGTAAAGCTTATGACTCAGTGGTCTTTCCTTTGGGCATCCTTGATGAAGAGGGGTTTTCCACCAATGTGGATCGACTGGATGAAGATGTGTGTCACTACGACGTCGTTCTCGATCCTTATCAATGGAAATCCGACAGGAGGTTGGATTCGGTCGAGAAGGGGGGTGAGGCAGGGGTGTCCTTTGGCTTCGATGCTCTTTGTTATTGCAGCAGATGCACTTACAAGGGCGGCTAAGAAATCGTGTGAGAAGAACTTGGTGAGGGGTTTCTCTTTGGGAGATGGGATGAGTATTCCGTTACTGCAGTACGTGGATGATACGATTTTCTTCATAGAAGGCAGGGAAGCGGAAGTCAGGAGGATGCGGATCTTACTTTTCTTGTTTGGTGAAGCTTCAGGTCTGCAGATCAACTTGTCTAAATTAGAATTTGTCCCTTTTAATTTGACAGAGGCGGAGGCGAGGGGTTGTAGCTTGGGTCTTGGCACAGAGCAGGTGAAGTTACCGATCAGATACTTGGGTTTGCCGTTGACGGATGGTAGGATTCTGGTGAAGGACTGGGCTCCCCTGGTGGAGAGGCTGGAGGGGAGGTTGGCGGGGTGGGCGTCCAAACTTTTGTCGAGGGGTGGAAGGCTGGTCTTGCTAAAGGCGATTTTGGCGGCGATGCCGTCGTATTTCACCTCTGTCCTGAAGTTGCCCCGGCAGGTTGTCTTGAGGATAGAGAGGCTTATGAGGAATTTTTTCTGGTCTAATCAGGGGTCGAATGGACCTGGTGCCAGGTTGGTGGCGTGGGAGGAGGTTTGTAGACCGGTGGAGGGGGGCCTTGGGGTGAGGGACCTAGGGAGGTCTAATGACAGCCTGTTAGTGAAGTGGGTTGGGAGCCTCTTGGAGTGTAGGGAGGATTTGGTGGGTAGGGTTTTCAGGACGGCTTATGGTGGCCCACCGTGTTGGGATCTCCTGATATCTCCGTCGAGGGATGCTTCTCATTTCTTGAAAGGTTTGTCGGTGGTGGTTCCTAAGGTGCAGAACTGTTTTGTACCGATGGTGGGGATGGGGGAGATATTCAGGTTCTGGCAGGATGATTGGACGGGGTAAGGTGCGCTTGCTAGAAGATTTCCGAGACTTTTTTCTATGGCCCAGAGCAAAGAGGCGTTAGTGGCCGAAATTTGGGAAGGTGGGTGATGCCCATCTGTTGTAGGGAATCTTTCAGATGCGAGAACTCACGATTTCCAGAGACTGCTTGAAGAATTAGAACGTCTACGGCCGGCTTCTGGAAAGGATATGTTTAGATGGGATGAAGGTGAGTTCTCGGTGGGGGCTGCGTACAACACTGATTTAAATGCCGTCGGCAAGGCCTATTTTGGAGGATGTCCATGCCGATATGATTATAATGTCGAAAGTCAGGAGTTTCATCGGCATGTCGACCATACCGGCGGCATGCCGACCATACCGGAGGCATGCCGACATGCCGATGCCGATGCCGATGATGTGTGCTTGTTGCAGACTGCAGTATGTGCTAGTCCGCTCCGCTAATGCCACTGCCACTGCCATCTCCACTACCAAATCATATGCCTTAGCGAAATGAACCTTCCACAACAACCCCTTTAACCTCCTCCTGTTCCACAATACTAGCATCTCCATAGCCAAAATGGACTCCTGAAGCGATTTACCCCTGATGAAAGTAGATTGCACAAGGCTAACAAGGTCAGGCAAGACCTCCCTCAATCTATTTGTAAGGATCTTCACCACAATCAAATAAACTAAATTAGATAGCATTATCAATCGATAATGTTCTATCTTCTCTACTCATGGCTTCTTAAGCAGCAAGAACAAGAGATATGTATTCAATCTCTCAAAGCCAAAATTCCCTATAAAGAACTCCTAGCACATGGCTAAAAAGTTAACCTGTATCACATCCTAAAGCTCCTTATAACAAAGAATTGAGAAACCATCTCAGACAGGTGAACCTTCCCGCCTTCAGGCCCCTAATAGGGGCCAAGACCTCCTTCACCAAATCTCTCCTCAACAACTCCTTGCCACCCATATCAAGCACAAGAACCTGTGAATCGAGCCACTTCCATCTGCCTGGGTTCCTTCTTCTAGTAAAGTCATAGTAATGCAAGCTATGAGCTAGCGCAATATGCTATATGTGTAAACCTCATCATTCATCTTGACTAATGAGATCAAATTTGAACACCGTCACAAGCTTGTAGCAAGATGGAAAAACCTGGTATTGCGTCACCTTCCCTCAACCACAATTGTCTAGAACGCTATCTCCGGTCCTTCTTGTGATCCTCCCTAGCGATAACCCCCTACATCTTATGTCGCTCCTCCCTTTCATATGACGTCAAATCCCTTTATCTTCAAGTTTGTCAAAGCTATCAACACATTGAAGAGCCTCCACACAAGATTTCTCCCTCCTCTCCCAAACCTCCATCTTAAAGGAGATCAACTTAGACCTCGTCCTCATCAACTTCTCTGCAAAAACCTTCGTTGTTGACCCAAAGATCTGCCCAGCATTCCATTCTTGAGTGATCATCTCCTTGAGTTGGGGTTCAAGGAGCCATGATGTAGCCAACTTGAAGTACGATGAGAACCTCACATTTTCATTGGAGCACCATACCAACAGTGTATGATCTAAAAAAGGCCTCGACATTGCATTCACCTCCGCCAGTTGGAAACACTCAGCCAAAGAAACTAAGCAGAGGAATTAGTCAAGCTTGGATTTCACCCCAATAGTGCTCCACGTGAAATGCACCCCACTAGTTGACAAGTCAATGAGCTCCAGATTGGCCACCAAATCTGCAAATCCTCCCATTGATCAATCACCCCTACCATCAGGTCGATCCTCCAAGGTCAAAGTTGCATTAAAATCGCCACCAATAAGTCGTAGTCTACCATCAACAAAACTTCCCAGGTGACTCAATTCCTCTCAAAACTGTGACCTATCCCCATTATTACATGGTCCGTACACAATAGTGATCACCAGTTCTATCCCATCAAAAGATCTAGTGAAGACCCCGAACAAACACCAGGAGGATCGCCTACCCAAGCCCAGCTGGAAATCAAACCTCTTCCACATAAAAAGCATTCCACCAGCCCTTCCAACAAAATCAACCTCCAAAAAGGAATCAAACACTTTACCACCAAGCTCCCTTTTCACAAAAGGCTCCAAGGACCCCAACTTCATTTCCAGCACAATCACAATCCACCCTCCACTCAAGAGCACAACGAAGCAAGGCTCCCTATCAAGGCTTTGAACCCCCCTCATGTTCCACGACAGAATGTCAACCATCTACAAAAGAAGAATCCCTTGTCGAGGTGGAACATTGAGCCCCAACCACAGGAGCCACCTTCATGTCAGCCTCATTGATCTCTTTATGAAACCACCATAATGCCCTTCCTCTTGTCATACGGATTCTTAAACCATGTTTGACCCTTGTAGACTATTTGAAGTTTTGGCTGCAAAAGCAATCTCTAGGGACTTCGATTCCGCACTCGAGCCTTTGGCGCTCCATGAGCACCCCCACCTCCGGACCACGAAATAAAGTAAGTGACACATCCCGACATTCCTTAGGTTCGAAGGTCCTTGCCACTCCAACATGCCCAATTTCACCTTCCTTCCAAGCAAGCTCACAACAACCCACCAGTGATTTAAATGCCGATAGCATGCCGCCGGCAAGGGACTTTTCGGAGCAAGGCCATGCCGACACAAAGATGGTGTCGGTTTACAGGTAAATCGTTAGCATGCCGAAGATTTCGCCGGCACGCCGACAGTTGCCGAAGAAACCGGCGGCATGCCGACAGTCTGTTGGTCGGGAAAAGCTTGCGCTGGGAATTGGAGGGTGAAACTGAAAAGAATTGGAGGGAATTTTTTTGAGATAAGAATTTGGACACACACACACGCACACACACACGCACTCACACGCACACACACACGCACCCACACGCACGCACGCACACACATATGTTGATTTTGTCATATAGCCTTAAATAACAATTGTTTTTTGTCACATAGCCTTATATACAACTATAAATATGTTTCCCTCTGTCACACACACGTTGATTTTTTGTCAAATAGCAATTGTTTTTTGTCATATAGGCTTATATACAACTGTAAATATATTTCTAACATCTTGATTTAGTTATCTTTCAAATTTTAATCATCTCTATCATTTCTGTCGGCATGCATCGGCATGCCCTCGGCGTACCTCGAAATGTTATTTTTTCAGGCCGTCGAAATCGTCGAAATCTACCATCGAAAAACGGGCATTTCTATGGCATGCCCATAAAATGCATACCTACAATTTCATCGACACGGCGTCGAAATCGGCATTTCGAACCTTGGCGTACAGGAGATTGTCTGGCGGAGTCTCCACAGGTGACTTAGATCTGGTGAGAGATTACAGACATGTTTGGAAGGCTGCATGTCCTTTGAAGGTCAAGATTTTTGTTTGGTTGCTTAGGAGGAGGAGACTAGTGAGTAAGGTTTGGAGGGTGAGATGGGCTCCTGGGGAGAGTAAGGTATGCCCGTTGTGCGGAGGTGAGGATGAAGAGGTTGACCACCTTTTCTTCACCTGCTCGTTTGTCGTATAGATCTGGAGCCGTGTGGGAGCGGGGTGGTGGAACTATCGGTCTTTTGATGGGTTTTGGTGCAGCTTTAGAGGTGGAGGGAGTAATGCTGGGTAGAATGTCTTCCGTACGAAGAAGAAGAGGGCCAGACCGTTGGCTGTCCTATGGGGCATCTGGTTGGGTAAGAATGCTGTGGTCTTTGGAGAATTTTGTGGAGTCTGTTACTATTTTATTTAATCTTTGGAGTAAGTCCTTGTGAGTGAGGGGCCTTGATGTTTACCCTTTGTATGGTGGTGGCCGTTGATTCTCTCTTTAATATATTTGGGTAGTTATCATCCTGGATAACTACCCTTTCCTTTTCAAAAAAAAAAAAAAGGTGTGGTAGCTCTGGATAATTAGGTGCATCTTGCTAGTGGAAGGATGCCCTAGTCATCTGTGGCACAACCATGGATCACCTGCGGTTGATGCTGCTCTTGTAAAGGCCTTAGGAACGTCTAGGAAATCAAGTTCGTCCCTCTCTATGCCTCCACCAATGATCTCGTTTATCTTCTTATCTTTGAAATAACAATGTCTGTCATCAAATACTATACGACACTGGAGATCTTTGTAGATCTTGCTAATTGACAATAAGTTTGTTGAGAACTTTTGGACAGGGCATAATGCACATCATTAACACAGAATCCTAGAGATACCTAGAACTCTTCAATAGTGGTCACAAGAGAAGTAGCCCCATTCTCCACTCTGACTTCTTTAACTTTGTGTGGCTTACTAGTGTTCTTCAACTCTACTGTATCTCTGGTGTGGTTAATCGATGCGCCAGAATCGACAATGCATTGTCTTGACTGATCTTTGGATGCTCTAAACTTCTTTTGGACTGAAAATGCTAGACCATACAAGTCTAGTATACCCCTATGACTAAGGCAAATTGTCCATAGTCCTCCAAAAAACATACATATAGATACAACTTAAGATAGAAGTCTAAGTACCAAGATTACTATCGAACAAACAAGTCTGGACCATAGTGTACACGCATATGAGAGGAGCCCAGCTCTACATGTCATTATTGCTGCACCTAGGGATAGCAGCAGCTGCGTCGCCGCCTGGTCTTGTAGATCAATGTAGCTAGCGCTTTACGTTGCTAGGAATGTCGTTGCTATAGCCTTGTGTGGCGTCACTGGAGATTCCTCTTCCATTCTTGATGATTTAATCATCCTCTCAAGCATCACCACAAAAATGGTGATTTGAAAATCATGTTTTGGTGGATATTTGTTGGGTTATCAGAGCATTGATCTAGGATCGTTGCTCTGATACTGTGTTGAAAAAGATTAACTTGATTACTTTATATATTTTGAAAAGAAAACCTTAGCCCTCTTTATATATAGAGAATACTTAGGTATACAAGAAAATATCATAAAATATAATAACTCACAAAAAATAAGAAAGGCTAAAAATAGTAGGACACCTAATCCTAACTTATTTGACTCTAAAATATCTACCACTAATGGAATGTCTGCAATTAGTGCATATTCAACATACACGATAGTAAACAAAATTTAGTCTACCTTCTGGTTTTGGAAAATATTCCTTTTATCATTCTGATTTTTCACAACCATATTAATAGATATGCACAATAATTTTCAAAGTAACAAGGAACCTCCATGGTGTCCAACCAAAAGTCTCTTCCCATGGTGTACTTTATAGTCAGTATTCCTCTTTTGTGTGGAAGGGGACTTCTGTCATGTAAGCTTTCTTAGACATGCACCTAAAAAATGTACCCCTAGTGCAAAAAATGTACCCATTAGCAACATATAAAGTAAAAATCTTATCTCCCATAGTTCAAAAAATGTGATGCTATCGCTGGTGTGGTAAGAGCAAGTAGATGTGATTACAACAAGGTTAATGATTGGTAACTGCAACTTGAGTGAAGGAAATACCGCATACGGAAGTGTAGTTGATCATTTAAAATTTTCCAACAGAAATAATGATTAAATCAGATGCTGCCAACCAGGATCCTATGCTGCCTCATAGTATGTCCTGAGAAGTGTCATAGCAAACAAGGTTGTGGAAAAACTCTGCTTCAAAGTGATGAGCCTAATGGGACAAGACATGAGCTGTATGAGAGAGGTGCGAGGGGGGAAGGGAGAGGGTCTGGGGGAGGAAGGGTGGTTGGTGGTCAAGAAGCAAACAAGAGGGTCTCAGAGAGTGGATGATGTGCTTTGTGTCAAGTGTCATGGCCAAGGTCATTGGGCAAGAGATTGCAGAGATCCAATACGGTGTTTGTGGTGTGGAGGTTTGGGGCATCGCTGTGCGAACTGTAGGAGTAGGTGCGTGGTGGAGACGGGAGCCTTGTTGCCTCCGCCATTGTCTGATGCTTCGATCCTTGAGGTGGATGCACCAAGGGAGTTTGATGGGAATCTTCAACCCACCTTGAGGTCTGCAGTTGTGGGGGTGGTGCTGGAGGGAATTGTGTTGTTGGAAGAGGTGAGTCTCGTCAAAAAGTGGGCCTCGTCGTAGCCACTCGAGGTGGTGGTTTTTGGAGCAACGAAGGTGTTGGTGGTCGGTCTAAAGTCGGAGGTAAGGAGTGAGATTTACTTCAAGGAGATGAAGGTGGTGACTGCTTAAACTTGTTGGCGTCCCTTGCGACCATGATGGTGCATAAGAGGAGCGCATGCCACAGAAGCCCAATGTTTTCCTTAAGCTTTTAGGGATCACTTTGTGGCTGAGATCATGGGAGGATGTGGAGATGGTGGTTGTACCCTTTGCAAGGTTGAGGGTGTGCAAGGGCCTTGACATCGTAGAAGGCGATATCTCAGCAGTGGAGGTACTTGTGGAGATGAAGGTGTGTTGCGTTGTGCTAGAGAAGCTATCTATACACTTTCTAGTGTGGTGTGGCTCATCTCCTATGTTAGTGGCGGGGAATTGAAGATCGGGGCAGCGAGTGGAAGGGCTGCGCCGTTGATTGTCTAGGAATATGGCTTGGTTGGCTGCTTCGATGTGGAGTATCTGGAGGCCCAAGATTTGCGACGGAGAAGATGTTGGTAATGCTGATGAGGCGATGAATTTGGAAGGTAGACCTGTCGAGGCCATCAATGGTGTGGGGGAGGCGTTACAGAAGGGGAAGGAGCCTGTGACTGCAGTCGATGATCACGTTGAGGTGCATGCGAGGAAGATTCCTTCTACGAAGGGGAAGGAGCCTGTGATTATGGCCGATGATTGTGTAGAGGATTACGCGAGAACTTCCTTTTACGAAGGCACTGAAATTTGGAGTGGGGTGCATTTTGTGGCTACGGATTTGGGGAGTGGTGGCAAATTTGGATTTGGGGACTGGAAGTCGGTGTTGGGCCGTGAGGAAGTCGAAGCATTGGGATGGGCCTTGAAGTGCGAAGCATGGGGGTTATGAGGGGTTTTAACTTTGGCACGGAGAGATTCAATGAGTCACTTTTCGATGCAGAGGCTCCTGAAGCAGTGTGAAGGAGGTTGCAGTTCTCTCTGGAGCTCGTGGCAATGTTTGAGGACTTTGTGGGGGAGATTGTTAAAATGGTAGCGATGGAAGACCTCGTGGCTGGGGAGGCGGTGCTTGATGTTGCAATGCCTTCTTCATTGGCCCAACGGCAACTTCATCAACTTCAAGGCAGAAGGGGGGATGGTGAGAGAGGGGGTCTTGTTTTGGAGGGTGGAAGGGTGGTGGCGAAAGTACAGGGGGAGGGTTTTGGAAGTGGTGGTGTTGTTGAGGAGGAAGTGTATAGTGAAGTGGAGTTACTTGCTGAAAGTGCGAGATTTGGGGGGTGGTCTGCCTCATTCCTAATGATTGGAGTTATTTCGTGGAATGTGAGGAGTCTAAATCACCCTGCAAGGAGGGTAGCTCTTTAGGGCTACCTTCAAGATTGGAGGTCAGAGGTGGTTGTGTTCCAGGAGATAAAGTTATCTTGTGATCATAGACTTTGGCGGGAGATAGGAGGCAATTATATGGAGAGGTTCCTCGAACTTGATGCCGTGTGCTACTTAGGGGTAATCTTACTTGGTTGGAGGGATGATTTGTTTGATCTTGAAGATTTGTTGTTAGGCTCGCATGCCCTTTCAGTGAAGTTGACCAGGAAGATAGATGGTTTCAAGATGATTGTCTCTGCGGTCTATGGGTCTGTGGATGATGTAGCGCACTTGCAGTTGTGAGAAGACCTGTTGCAGGTGGTGGATTGATTCTGTGGTATTTTGTGGTGTCCCTTGGCTGGTTGGAGGTGATTTCAGTGTCACTCTATGCATTGATGACATGCCTGGTGATAGAGGAAGGCAAGATAGGGGATCTGAGGAGTTTGTGGTGTTTGTAGCCTTACATGGTCTCATTGATATGGTTCCGATGCAAGGTTCATGAAGTTGGTATGCGGTCGGTTGGATCATCGCATAGAGAGTATGCGGTATTCGGATGGGTATGCGATTTTGCATTTTTTTATTTAAAAAAATGTAAAATAATTAGTTAGCTTATTAAAATTTATATTATATGTAATATTGTAACTATACAACTACCTTAAGTAGTGTAATAAAAATAACATAGTTAATCCTCCTATTCTTTAATTACTATACGACTTAAAATATAAAAGATTAGATATTTTAAAAAAAGAAAATATAGAGATTAGAATCCAAATATTCATGTTTATTATCAATGAACATAAACAATAGATATACTTTTAAAAAAATATAAGCAATAGATCTAAATCAAGAATCTAAAATGGAAACTAAATTAAAAACCTTAAATCAACCTAAATGAAAACATGTTATTAAGATTCTAAAATGAAATCTAGATTAAAATCAGACCAAAGAATCTAAAATGAAACCTAAAACAAAAACTTAAAATTAAATGTAAATCAAAACAAAAGTATAAAGTGTACGGTGGACATCATTTCAAACAATACCTAAAAGGCTAAAAAGAAGAAATCTTTCAAAGACTTAAATCAAAATTATCTAGTATATACCTTAAAAGCTTGGCTTGCTGCCACTACCGACCAAGAGAATCCCCCCCACCTTAAGAGCTTGGGGGTTTTGGAGAGGGGTGCGATGGGTGTTTTATTTTGAGGGGTTATTGGAGGGTTAATACGTCAACAGGGAGAGGGGTATCATGGGTGGGGGTATCGAATAGGTGTTAGGTTAATGTAGGTTTTCTTGAGAAGAGCCCATTAGTGGCTCTATCTCAAAATCGGGTGAGTATGCGATCGAGTAAATGCCTACTTGGCCCTCCTACTTGGCCAGAGTTGAGTATAGGACCGCATGGCATTACTCGATTTGGGAAGGGGTTTGCTGATGCCAATGCGGGCAGCTATTCGGCCTAGGCGGCCGACTTCCTGAACATTGTTTCGATGTCTTGCAAATATACGTGGAGGAGCTCTTCTGGCCTCAAATCTAGGTTAGATAGGTTCCTTTGCAGGAGTCTTCCTTTGGTTGATGTCACTTCTCGAATAGGCCCTTTTTGGATCACACCCCACTTTATTAGAGGACGAATGAGCATC
Organism: Thalassia testudinum; assembly: GCA_037157565.1. Lineage (NCBI taxonomy): Eukaryota > Viridiplantae > Streptophyta > Magnoliopsida > Alismatales > Hydrocharitaceae > Thalassia > Thalassia testudinum. Next base: position 126,483,204 of record JAZHRO010000013.1, read on the forward strand.
GGGCAGCTGGGACCTATTTCAAATTTGATAGATCCTAGTTATTGAAGGATGGATTTATGGAGGCGGTGGAGAAGTCCAGTCAACCCAAGTGAAGGGGTCGGTGGCAGTGAGGTTAGAATCAAAATTAAGAGAGTTGAGGATGCTTATGAAGGCTTATAGGAGGGAAGTTAGAGAGAGGAGGACCAGAAGGAAGTTTAAGGCGCTTTTGGAGATTGTAAGATTGGATAGAATGGAAGATGAGTGTAACCTTATTGCTGAGGAGCTGTAGAGGAGGGCTGCACATATGTTTGTGGTTCAGGAGGAAGATAAGGAGGCTGAGATAGATTGCAAGGTGAGGTTTAGGCAGCGCTGGCTAATAGAAAGGGACTTTAACACTCGCTTTTTCCATCTCATGGCTTCCAATAGGTGGTGAACTTGCAAGATTCGAGCTGCATTCTTATCCTGGGAATAAGTATGGCATAGAACATCCCACATCTCCTTCACAGTCTTGTAGTATATTATCTTTATGGTGATACGCTGTACTATTGTATTCATAATCCATACTTTGACCATGACGTTGTCCTTCCATGACACATTTTCCTTTCTTTTCGGCAGGCTCTGCCTCCAATAGAATGTGCTCCTTATCGTGACCTCAACTACATTGAGGATCGATTGTGCCCACAGGGCATAGCTGGACCCATCAAACTTTACAAGGGGTCCAAAGAAAGGGTTCTTGAAATCGCCTTATCCTCCTTCCTTACATGAGGAGGAATCAACCACTTTGGATGCCATCTCTTTTCTGGTTGCACTTGGCAGGTGGAAGTGGTCACTGGCGGAGCCCTGGTGATCATGGATTGGTGGAGCACACCTAAGGGAGTCGATTCGACCCCTCAGATGGTGGAACGGATGCAGGAGGCAATGTTCTCGATCTAATCCTGGCAATCAAGCGGCGTTGCTCTTGTTTGGGAGGGGTGTCGGTGCTTCTCTGTTGACTGGATGGTCGTTAGAGGGGTGTGTTTGGTTGGTTGCGTGTCGGTGCCCCCCTCGGAAGGATTGACGACGATTGGAGTCTCGAGTGGTGGTTTGATGATGAACGAGGCTTTCACCGGAAGGAGATCATGCTCTAGCCAAGGGGTTCTAGACATGGATCTCAAAGGAGCGATTTGGTATAGAAAGAAAGGGAATGTGAGTCAAGTAGGTATCAAACGCCGGCCTAGGATCGCCACTCTGATACCATATTAGGAAACGAAGCTTGTAATTGCATTAATCTTAAACCCAAGGTCCTTATATATAGAGAAGGGCTTGGGTAAATAACAAGGACGTCCCTGCTTGGGGAGAAAGTAAAGAAAACAAATACAACTAAACCCATCAAAATCGTGCGTCAAACAAGCTCAAGGACATGCTTCCGTTGAGAGAGTGTTAGGTCACATTTGTCTTTGACTGCCTTTATCCCTAGGAAATATTGCAGCTCTCCTAGGTCTTTTGTAACAAAGACCTGCAAGAATGCCTTGACCTCCTGAATGCTTGCAGTAGTGTTAGGGAAATTGGTCGAGTAGGTTGTGATGCGGCTGCATAAGCGTCAACACCGCCCCCTCCGCACCGGGCATCATTGGCACGATCCATTAAGTGGATGGGTTTTGAGTATTCAGGTTGAATTGTTGCATAGGTAGGTGATAAGTGCTCGATTTTGTGATAGAACCAAACCCAATAGGGTAAGGATGTTGCCCAATATTAAAAAACATTCGCTTGATCAAACCAAAACCCCTCTGTCGAGTCTCGACAAAACCAAAACCCTAGAAGCCCCTTCAACCTCCCTAATAGTTTGATCTCCCCTATCCCATCACACCTGGAGTTCAAGCTCTGAAGGAGGCGACGATAAGTAGTTGTCACTGGTGGCAGGCTATTCTAGTGGTGAACTTGGTCGGTGGTAGCAACATGGAACTTCTCTCAGTTGGTAGCAAGCTCAATTCGAGTCCCAGGCTTGCCGCTCCTAAGGATGCCATTCTAAATTAAAGTTCTTTCTACATGTGAAACTTAAGTTTTGCTTTTTTCCCCCTTCTCTTATTAATCTTGATTTTAATTCAGAAACACCTAAGATTAATTTAGGCCTGACATGTGTTTTTTGGTTGAATAATAGTGGCTTTTGATGATTAATATGGTTTAGAATATATTTTAGGTTCGATTTTCTTTAAAAAAGTATTTTAGGGTTGATTTTTGTTATGGAACATATTGTTATGATTTTGGGTGTGAGTTTAGGCGTGTTTGATTTTTTTTTTAGTAAGTTGACTATTATTCTATATTTAGAAAATAAAAAATTGCATACTCACCCGTGTACTTGTCCGTATATTGTATACTCTTTATGTGGTGACCCACCCAATCGAATACTACATATCAACTTCTTGAACCTTGGCCCGTCGTTAGGACCATGTTGTCAACGTACGCAACGAGAACTACAGTGTTAAAGGTAGTCGTCCTAATGAAGATAGAATGGTTAGATGCGGATCGTCGGAGCCAACCTTCATCACCTCCATGGTCAATTTGTCAAACCAGACATGGGGACTTTGCTTAAGACCATATATGGTCTTCTTTAGACTATATATGTGCTTCCCTGCAACCTTGTAGCTAGGAGGTTACCATATATACATGTCCTTAGTCAAATCTCCATAGAGGAAGGAATTCTTGATGTTGAACTGATATAGCAGCTGATTCCTATTGACAACAATAGACAGGATGACATGTATGGAGGCAACTCGAGCCATAAGAGAAGTCTCAAAGCAGTTACCATATATACATGTCCTTAGTCAGATCTCCATAGAGGAAGGCATTCTTGATGTTGAACTAATATAGCGGCTGGTTCCTGTTGACAACAATAGACAGGGTGACATGTATGGAGGCAACTTGAGTCACAAGAGAGGTCTCTAAGTAGTCAACTCTATAAGTCTGTATGAAGCCCTTGGCAACCAGTCTCCCCTTGAATTTGTCAATGTTGCCATCTGCAAGGTACCTTCACCATGTAGACCCACTTGCAGTCAACAATCTTGACCTCGTGTGGACATGGCACAAGCTCCTATGTGCCACGAGTAGTGCCTCCATCTCAATATCCATAGTAGCCTTTTGTTGAGGATCATGAGAGGTTTCTGAGTAGTTATGTGGAATGACAATTCTGAGCAATGCTCTGGAAAGTCGCTGTATAAAAGGATCCAGATGGGTTGTGGACGTAAAGTAAGAGATAGGATGAAGTTTGCAAAAGTGAAGGGCCTTCCTTAGAGCAATCAGTCTATCAATCTCCTCGCTTTGACTCTGTGTCTGTGAGGGCATGGTATGATTATCATCAAGTGGAGGAGCTAGCATAATAGGCAATCTGCTCCCTATGTTGTTTGTGATATGTTTGCAACTAGTAAAGAACAAACTCAATATTGGTTTGCTTGAAGAAAGGAATCTTCTCAAAGAAGGTTACATTTGCAGTAACTGTTGAGAGTTGGCACTTTTCATGTTTCCTCATTCTTTTTCTTATTTTTTCATTTTAGGAGGGTTCACTTGTAATTTTTTTATCCTCTATATATTCAGGATTGGGATCTTTAAATGAAGTTGATCTCTTTCTTTTTAACTTGGTATCAGAGTAATGGTCCTAATACCCTCCTCGATTCTCATTTCTTTTTTTTTTCTCCACAAAAAAAAACCTAAAAGGAAGAGGAAAAAAATCCTAAAAACTAGGGTTTGGGGCCCCAAACAGTAGCCATCGTTTGGCTAGGTTGTGTCACCCATTGCTGTTATTGGCCGCGGCTGGTGACCACTGGCCAGATCTCCTTTAGATTTTGCTGTAGTAGGGTTGCAACGACCTTGTTTTGTTGCTACGGCCATTGCTGACCCTTGTTGGTTGTCGCTGGGGTCTAGTGAGGGTCACCGGTCTCTGCCTTGATTGGCTAGGCCTCGTCGGTCACTGGTGGTTGGTCGGTGAGCTCATCGTATAGACTTTTGTGGTCGGATTTGGCTTGTTTGACTGGTTTTTGGCCAGATTCGAATCGTTTGACCGTTGTTGGAGTATGTTGGGACATCGTTGACCCTTGTTTGATGCCTATGTGATTTCCTAGCTTTGTTTGGTTTTGCTTTGATGTACTAGACACTCATTTTTGCTTTGTTTACCTCTCAATTATTTGTGGCTTTGGTTAGGGAGAAATAGCTTCCAAAGACTTGTCAGAGGTGACATCGGTGCCAATGACGGAGATGGGGTAGATGAGAGTCGCATCTTCGATTCCTTGTTAAGGTTGGATGAGATCAACCATGCATAATGGTTACAATCCTTCGGGATGATAGTAGAAGGTCAGGACAACGGGTACATTTTGCTTAAACTAGATCTTGTAGGGAGGGGTAGCGAGAATGCACAAGAGTTCCATAACCTCGAGGTGGCATGCGTGTAAGAGGAGAGTTTTACTCATGTCGCTATGTTTGTTCAAATGGATAATACATGTAATTCTGATTGGCTTGTAGATTTGGGTACATCATGTCATTTGTGTGGTGATCGACATTTCTTCAATTATTTTAAGCAGCTTCCTGCAATTCAAGTGGTAGATGGGAGACATTCTTCCATCACTGGTAAGGGGAGGTCATGGTTACCCTGATCATGCAGTTGTCAAGCATTTTACATATTCCTAACTTCCTCATTAGCCTACTTGCAGTCAGCAGAATCACAAAAGAGTTGAATTGTCGTGTTATCTTTGATGGTGTTTCATATATATTTCAAGGCATCTTGACTGGGAAGATCATTGGTGAAGGTTTTAAGGAAGGAGTGTACTGACTACTTTAAGCTTCATTTATTGCCTATGCTTGGGTTCCTACATTGTTAGCATCTGCTTTTTAGTGGCACTTGTGATTGGGTCTTCTCTTTTGTAAGCTTCGTCGCATCATTCCTCGGATTTCTCTAGGTTTAATGATCAAGTGTAAAGCATGGCAATTAAGGAAACACCATAGAATCACATTTCCATGTTAAACATGGAGATTAGGATCCTTATTTGAGCTCCTTTACATGGATGTCTGGGTTCTAGATGTGTTCTTAATAGATTGGGGCATCACTACTATTTAGTGATTGTTGACAATTATTCTTGCTTAGCTTGGGTGTTCCTGCTGAAGCAGAAACTTGATGTAGGGATGAGCATCAAGAATTTTATTTTGGAGATGAAGACATAATTTAGGGCCATCACCAAAATTGTTCGGTCGGATAATACCTTGGAGTTTTACACATTATTTTTTCATGACTTCTAGAAGTCATAGGGGATAATACACTAGACTATTTGTCCACATACTTATCAACAGAATGGTGTTGCTAAGCGTAAACACCGACACATTTTGGATGTGGTTAGGACACTATTGATCCCTAATAGTGTTCCTCAAACATATTGGGGAGATACGGTTCTTATAACATGTTATCATATTAACTGCATGCCTTCTTTAGTATTTGATGAACAGATTCTAATACATCTATTATATCCATATGGAGAATTGTTCTCTGGTTAGTCTAATGTATTTGGATGTGTGGCATTAGTTGATTAATATAAATAAGCGGAAGCATAACTAGATATCAAAATAAAGCAATAAGAAATACTTAAGTTTACGTGGAAACCCTATTCACATAGCGAGGAGAAAACCACAGGAGAAGACTCTGATAGGGCTGATATTTGTATTGATCTTTTCAAAGAAACAAGTGGGGAGTACATGTCTATTTATAGGCCACCACACACAACACTCTACATTATATGATGTGGGACTAAATGACCACTACACACAATTATCTCAACACTCTCCCTCAAGCTGGAGCATGGAATGCTCAGCTTGTACAACATAAAAAATCTCACTCTACATAACAGAATACAACTCTCTAGTTCTTGCTTGTAGGCGGGTGTGTTAACGATGACAGGGTTGGAGTTGTTGGACAAACTGTCATAGCTGGCTCTACAAGGGCCTCTTCTTTAGAGACCTCAACTGGTGTTGGTGGCTCCCCATTTAGTATTCCTGACGTGGGTCTTCCTCTGAAGACCTTGAAGCTGGATCTCCCTCTTTGGAATCATGAAATTGGATCTCCCACATAGAAACTTGACATTGGCCCTCCCTCTAAGGACCTCGAAGTTGGATCTCTCTCTCTGGAGACCTTGAAACTCTGGACCTCCCAGAGTTTGGTTTCTCATGTGGTGACCTCGAATAAAGGGACTCTCAAATTAGGGATGACTATAATAGGATCCACACTTCCCCTTTTCCCATATTGTATGAAAGAAGAAAAATAATAAAGAGAAGATAATAAAACTAGAGAAGAGCTTCTCCCATCTTCTTTTAAACATAATCAATCTTTCTTTTATCTTTCCTTTTTGATAATTTTCCTTGTCTTTTTTTCTTTGATATTTTCTTTTCATCTCCCTTTTGTTTTTGCTTTGCCCCTTTTTCCTTTACAATACTAAGAAGGGAATAAAGAGAGCCCAAAAAGGAAAACAAGGGGAGAATAAATAAATGATACCTAAAATATCTCCTAAGGGTTGGAACCCAAGTCACAGACTTGTCTCACACCAACCTCGTTGCTGCCATTGTCGTGGAGCAGATTGTGACATGCGGAGCCTCCTCCATTAATCCCGTGCGGGATCTTTGCCAAGATCCTCGCCAGAGATCGCTTTACTCGATCGCGATCATTGTGATCTCACCTCCACCATCGTCTTCGCCTTGTGTTTCTCCTCGAGTGATGATGGGGGTGATATGTGCATCGCCATGTGCACCTCATGCTCTTCTCACCACCACGCAAGATGCGGGAAGGCCACCATACCTCCTTCCTCGATGGCTGCTCCATAGCGTGTGGCCTTGCCATTATAAGGCTCCCGTCAATGCATGCTCTCCTTTGGTTGCTGGCGTGAGATGTCCTTTCTCCAAGAACACGAATTACAATAACAATAATTTTTTTTAACAAGAGAACCCAAGATCGACTTGCTCTGATACCAAGTTGATTAATATAAATAAGCGGAAGCATAACTAGATATGAAAACAAAGCAATAAGTAACACTTGGGTTTACTTGGAAACCCCACCCACGAAGAACAGTGAGAAAACTATAGGAGAAGGCCCTGATAGGGCTAATATCTGTATTGATCCTCTTAAAGAAACAAGTGGGGGTACATGCCTATTTATAAGCCACCACACATAGCACTCCACATATATGATGTGGGACTAAATGACCACTACACAATTCTTTTAACAGCATTTGTTCATCTTCATGGTCTTGGTAGAGATAAGTTGGCCCCTAGAGCAGGGAAGTATCTTCTTGGGATATTCCAAGTCATAGAAGGGTTATCGGTGTTATGATCCTCTTCAACAATGCCACTATGTTAGTGTAGATGTGAGATTCTTTGAGTCCGTTACATATTTTTCTATTGTAGGATTGTGTCTACATATGGTTCTTGATATGATGCCTAGGCTAGTTAGGGATGAGCATTGGGTTGGGCCCTTGCAGGTCGGGTTTGGCCCTGTCCAAGCCCATTCTATAAATGGGCTAAAAAGGTGGCCCAAGGCCCAACTCAAAATAAAATTTGTTGACTCAAGCCTAGTTCAACTAAAAAACAATGGGCTCAGGTCGGGTCGGGTTGACCCATTTATGACTAATGCCATTGAACCATGGTTGTTTCTTGAATAATTTCATATAACTTTTACTGAATAGCATTTTGGATGTCTACACTTTGCTATGGCAAGAAGTCAACGGTTCATATCAAGTTCGAATGAGATTGTAGGATTGCACAACTTGCAGCTGCAAGGAGCATAGGGCTTTTAAGATTTAGTTGGTGAAAAAATTGCAAGAGGAGTCCATGTTTATTTAGTGTTTAACATATTATGCACACACACACACACAATTGTGCCAACAGGCTAGATCTCGGGCCAAGCCCATAAATGAGTCACATGGGCTGGGTTAAGTTTGGGCCACCTTGGCCTATGGTCCAACCCATTTAATAAATGGGTCAGATTTAAAACTTTAAGTTTAGCCCAAGTTAATTTCGTGCTTGGACTTAGGCCAACCTGATCCAATGCTCATCCTTAATGCTAGTGCCTCCTACCCTTTTGGAAGAGATTCATGTTGCTGTTACTCTAAATCCTGAGTACAATGAGCCTTAAGAGATCTTTAGTCATTTTCCTTTTACTTTTGAGCTTGCATATCCATCAACTCTTGAGAATATTGGTCTAGATGGTTTGGATGATGCAGTGGTGGATGATATGAGATACCCAGGTGGTAGATATTTCACCTGCAGATAAGCAGGTAGGTGCTAGTGATAGTCATGAGGTTAGAACAGACTAGGACTGGCCAATAGCTCTATGAAAGGGACGTCATAGTTGCACCATGCATCTCATTTCCAAGCATGTAGGCCCTCATTCAGGAAGTTCTCTCTGGCATTATTTGTGACGTTAATCCCTACATCTCACCATTAGGCCTTGTTAGGTCCACGATGGAGACATGCTATAGAGGAGGAGATGTTTGTCCTCAAGTCCCATGGTACCTGGGAGCTTATTGAATAGCCATTTGATTCCACTGTGGTAGGGTCTAAATGGGTATTCACTGTTAAGTACAATCCAGATGGATCAGTTGCGTGATACAAGGCTAGGCTCATTGCAAAGGGATTCACACACGCTTATAGAGTGGATTTCTTTAACACTTTCTCACCAGTGGCTTGACTCCCTAGTGTCCAAATTTTGCTTTTGGTGGTAGTCCACCAAGAATGGTTTCTTCACCACTTGGATGTGAAGAATGCCTTTCTTTATGGTGATTTAGAAGAAGTGATTTACATGTAGTAGCCACCGGGTCTTAGTCTTAGCGGAAATGTCAAAAAGTATGTTACCTTCGTAAAGTGATTTATGACTTGAGACAAAGTCTTGGGGCATGGTTTCAGAAGCTATCCAAGGTGGTTGAGACCCTTAGTTTTTGTAGATCTTTAGCAGATCATTCCTTGTTTGTTCAATAGGTATGTCGAGGGCTAGTGGCGATGTTGGTTTTTGTAGAAGAGATCATTCTTACTGGTGATGATACTCAAGGGATTCTTGACTTGAAGAAATGCTTGGTTGAGAACTTTGTGATCAAGGACTTAGGCCCACTTGGTACTTTCTTGGAATTAAAGTTAGCTGTAGCAAACTAGGTAGATTGTTATCTTAGAGAAAGTATGCTATTGATCTCCTATAAGAGATTCGTATGCTGGGGTGAAACCGACACATATTCCTATGGATTAAAAAGTTCATCTTTAAAATTAGAATGCGACACTTGATGATGCTCATCACTTTAGAACTTTAGTGGGGAAGTTTTTATATTTGACCATAACACATCTTGAAATCACATTTGCACTTGGGAAGTTTAGTCAATTCATGCATAACCCAACCAAGATACATTGGGATGCAACTAAGATGATACTTAGGTACTTGAAGTTTTTTGTTTTGAGAGAGCTTAGGTACTTGAAATTGTCACTAGGAAAGGGGCTTTGATTCATAAAAGGCACCTCTCTTGACATTGTTACCTGCAGAAATGCAGACTATGTAGGATGCCTGGATGACAGAAAGTCGACGATAGCTTTTTGTATGTATGTTGTTGGGAATCTAGTGACTTGGAGGAGTAACAGGTAGGGAGTTGTGTCTAGATTGAGTGCTGAGTCTAAGTATCGTGCCATGACTCAGATTGTTGCAGAAGTGATGTGGATACGATTTACACTATGTGATTTGGATATTTCCATTAGTTTTTCCATAGAGATGAGATGCGACAACAAAACTGGTACTTATATTGCAAATAATCCTATGCTCAATGAAAGGACTAGGTACGTTAAGGTGGATTGCCATTATGCAAGAGATCTTATTCACAAGGGGCTCATTTGAACCATTCACGTCTCTTATCAAGATTAGACAACATATATCTTCACCAAAGCACTTCCGAGGTTTTTATTTGATAGATGTTGTTCAAAGTTGAGCATAATAGATATCTATGCTCTAGTTTGAGAAAAAGTGTTGAGAGTTGGCTCTTTCCACGTTTCCTCATTCTTTTTCTTATTTTCTTATTTTAGGAGAGTCCACTTGTAATTTTGCCACCCTCTATATATTGAGGATTGGGATCTTTCAAGAAAGTTGATATCTTCTTTTCTTTTAATTGTAACTATGTACCATCAACTGCTTGGATTATAACACTGGTATCCTTTCTAAGTGCAAAAGTAGCCAAGAAAGACACGCTTAAGTGCTCACGAGGATAGCTTGTCCCACTGCCTAAAGGTATGCACAAAGCATGTACATTCGAAGGCATGTGGTAGGAGAGCCAAGGGCCAATCCACATTAGGGTGCAGTAATTGGAATGGGATCTCCCCTTTCAGGACACATGAAAGGACTTGATTAATCAGATAAGTACCGGTGAGTATAGCAGCTCCTAAGAACTATTTTGGCACCTGCATGAAGACAAGAAAGGTCTTAGCAATGCCCAGTATATGTCGTAGCTTCATCTCAGCAATGCCATTCTATTGAGAGACATGCATAGGATGTTTGATGTAAGGTGTCATTCTTGATGAAGAATGACTCCAACTCCTTCCGTATGAACTTGAGGGCATTATCACTACGATAAGTCTTGATGAATGTAGACATTCTGCACCTTATTAAAGAGTTGCTTGAAGGATCTTGAATCGATCCTTCATAAGGAATGTCTAGGTGGATCTGTTGTAATCATTAATAAATATGGTAAAGTATCTATAGCCTGCAATACTAGTCACACGAGATGATCCCCAAACATCATAATGAATTAACTGGAAGAGTGATTTGGTATGCTTCTTAGTCCATGGAGGAAAGGAAGATTGGTGATGCTTGTTCAATTGACAAATTTCACAATCAAATCTGGCAAATGAATGTAGATTTGGAAACATCTAGCATAGCTTCCCAACGAAGAGATGACCAAGTCAACGGTGCTAGAATAGAGGATTTGTAGAGATAGAGTTAGTTTCGGCAAAATGAGTGGGGATATCAAGGCAATATAGTTCATCTTGCTCATATCTACTACTAATGATCTAACTGGCTCGCTTATCTTGAAAGTAGCAATGATGCTCATCAAATTTGACATGACTCTTTAGATTCTTGCACAGCTTGCTTACAAAGAGGAGACTCGTAGGGAACTCGGGTGCACGGTAAATGCCTAGCAATTGTAGCTTGTAAGAAAATTGAACATCCCCAATAGCAATTACTGGGGAGTAGGAGCCATTTGCCAACTTCACGGAGGCAATTGCTCTTGCTGGCTGAGTCATATGCAGAGAACTAGGATTGCTGGTGGGATGAGTAGATGCACTTGAGTCAAACCCTTACTTCTCAGTAGTAGTAGATGTCATATTTAGTTAAGCCCCATTGGCATTGTTGACAACAAGTGCACAGGGATTGTCGTTACATGTGATCAAAGTGTCTTTTAGTGCAAATCCATAAGAATAGAAATCCTCTAAGAAGGCAGCATGCTGAGATGAGGGTAATAATAGGAAGCAATCCTAAGCAGTATTGAGAGACAATCCTAAGTAGGAATTGGGAAACAATCCCAATTAACAAATGTTACGTTATGTTTTGAGGGGTGTTTTATCTTTTCTTTTATTGTTGGATTTATGTTACAATTTTTCCCTCACCTCTTTCTATATAAAGAGGTGTAGGGACGACTTAGTAATTATGAAGTTTCATTTTCTTAAATTTAGTATCGGAGCCAAGTTGGGCACTCCACCGAGAAAATCCTAACCCTACTGCATAGCTCACCATCGCTGTTGCCATTGGTAGTAGTGTTGGTGAGCAGTAGTGTCGCCTCTCCAGCAGTAGCAGCAGTGTCTTTTCGACCCTCTGTCTTCCTCCAACGCCTTCTCCCTTGCTGCTGGGTCTTCTCTCGCGGTAGGGAGAGGGCAATAGGCCCTGTTTCCTCCTACTGCAGGGTCTAGGAAGGTCCTTGGTGCATTGGTGATGGAGTTCTAAAGCAAAGGCCTTCTGGAAGGTGTTTGGAAAATTCCTCCTTGATGGTATGATCAAATCAGTGTTTCGATTACTGTTTAGGGTGTGTATTCCCCTATTGATGTATGTTTTGGGGTGTGTATTCCCCTTAACTTGTTGACGAATATTGGAACCACGTGTAAGCGGATTTTTAGGGTGCGTATTCTCCTATTTTGTCAAAAATCAGATCTGTGTTTGAAGGTGTTTGTGGTGTGATTTCACTATAGTGTTATCGTCGTTGGAAACCAGAGTAACATCAGAATAGACCAGAGAGAGTGTGGTCTACAAGAATCCATTTTTTGCACCAAGTGCGAAGCTTGATGATATCAATTACCCTCGTTGGTCTCAGTTGTTTCTTGTCACTGTGGAAGGATATGAGAAGGAACATGTTCTCACTGAAGCACCATCAGAGCAGAAGACAGGGAAGTATGCAACTTGGAACAGAGTTGATGCCATGGTAAGGGCTTGGATATTAAACAGTGTGATACCTCGCATTGGAGATGAAGTCATGTACTGCAAAACTGCTAAACAGATGTGGGTCGGTCAGAAAGATGCATATTTTCATGAACTCAACTCCACCCAAGTCTTCTAGATTCACTATGATCTTTGTCATTTGAAGCAGGAGTCCATGAGTCTCTCATAGTATTACTCCACTCTAGACTCTTGGAAAAGAACAATGCGTGCAGGCCCATGTGCACATCACTTGGGTGCAAGGATTAGAGGAAGGAGTTTTCAGCTCATATGTTTCTGGTAGGACTTAATGATGATTATTCTGCAGGACGTTTACAGATATTGACACTTTCTGAGCTTGCTCCCATTGAGGAGATCTACAGGAGACATAGCAGGTTGCATGTCCTGCTCACTCCAGAGGTTGTCACCAGTAATGCTGCATCTGCTTATGCAGTTGTGAGTACATGTAGAGGACGGACTGGAGCCTTCCAAGGCACAGGCAGGGGGCATGTTGATGGTGGTCATGGCAAGCTTACCTGCTCCTACTGTAGGAGAATTGGCCATGTTGAGGCCAAGTGTTGGAACAAACTTAGACGACCTGTTTTGTCAACTAAGTCTATGTGACTGCTCCACCAGCCATGTCTACTGATACAGTGACTTGTAGAGGCGGATTATGATGCGGTAGTACAATGCCTAGCTCAGTTGACCCATGATCAACCTCAGTCTTCAGACATTGCAGCTTATGCCTTTTAATTAGATACGAGTGCTTCATATCATTTGTCAGGGAATTCCCAGTGTTTTAGGGATATGCAAGAGGTGTCATAGGATCGCTTAGTACAACTAATAGATGGTAGGTATGTGCTTGACATGGCAATGCAGTTGCTCTCTGTTAGTTCTATCATTAAGCAATTGAATTGTTGTGCCATTTTTGATGCGGTTGGGTGTATGTTTTAGGACTGCATGACGAGGAGGACGATTGGTGGTGGACATGAGGAGGGAGGTGTATGTCGGCTAATGCAGAGTTCAATTGTTGTAGCGTGTCAGATGAGTAGTATTGAGGAGAGTACAAATAAAAACAAAAATCAATAATAACATATCGACTCAACTATCACATCCACACTCACTAACCCTCCTTTTACCCATTCACTTATCCCTTCTTAAGGCTTCCTAAACTTTACCCAATCTTAAACTTTAAACCTCTACCAAATAGGACCTTAAGCTCTAGAAAGCATAGTGGTAGCTAGTTTGATCAAATATTCTTGATGAAATTTCTTGTAAAAAAGATATTCTTGGTGGAATTGATAGATTTTTTTGAATATTTGGTGGATAAAGATTTACAACAACCTAGTATACTTGGAATGGGACTTTTTTGTCAATTAATTTATTTAATCAAATTTTTGGATTTTGTTCTCTGTGTTTTAAATTTGAATTCAAAGCTTGAATAGTTTGAGCTTGTATTGAATGTGTCTTGAACTATATTCAGGTAATTGACTGCTAAAGAATATTGATGGTGGTCAATTTCCACTCCTGAACCTTGTTAACAGGATGATTATGGCGAATGTTTCACAGAGTATTCAACAACCCGAATATCACTATACATTTCAACACAGAAGCGGCGGACGTTGTAAGCGATAGCAAAGGGCAGATGTCTGGGATCCTCCTAAAAAAGGTTGATACTGGGGAAGAATCAGTCCTCGATGCAAGAGGCTTATTTTATGGCATAGGCCACTCTCCAAACAGCCAGTTGCTAGAGGGCCAAGTTGAACTTGATGCTGCAGGCTATGTATTTGTTAAGGATGGTACGGCAAAAACATCTGTTGAGGGTGTCTTTGCAGCTGGAGATGTTCAGGTAACTATTGTCTAGCATGCTTTCTCTATAATTCTGTGATAGTTTGAACATGGATTGTATTAAGAAAGTAAGTCTCTACTTGTGATTTGCTGCAGAAGTATGACACAAGAATGTTATAAAATCACATTGTTCGTGTGGCATGATTGTGGGGTGGAGAGAGAGAAAGGCATACATTTAGCTTGGAAAAATGAGTGATAGAGGGAGGGGAGGGGTGACGGGGGAAGATGAAGGTGGCTGGGTGGTTGTCAAGCCTAGGTGACAATGGATAGGAAGTTTGGAGGAGGCTAGTTGCTTCAAATGCTTAGGGAAAGGACATCTCATGGAGAACTGTAGGGAACCCACATGATGCTTAAGATGTGGAGTGGGCCATCGCTGGAGGGTGTGTTCACAGGTGCGGCGCTTGGAGGATGGAGTTGGGCATTCAAGTCTTCCTCCATTGTTGGAGGGGGCTCCTTTGATTGAGGTGTTCGCGCCTTGGTCCATGCAAGTGAAGTTGTACAAAGGGCTTACGGGGGTGGTTGTTGGCGAGGTGATTCAGGGAGAGTTTGATGGAGAGATGTTGAAGGGTTTGTTGCTGTTGTTTGGATGGGGGGGTGCCTTTCAAGGTGGCCGAGCTCAATTCAAGGAGGTTCTTTGTCTTTGAATTGCGATCGGAGTTGGCGTGGTCCCTCATTTTTGAGGTCATGATGTTTAAAGGACTGCTGGTGCGATGGAGATGGCTGTAGTGCAAGATGGCGCCATGATGGAGAGACCTTTGAGGAAGGTGGAGACCCTAGTGGATGTGGAGGGGATATCATCAAGGTTACGTTGCGCCTTGAGGGATCGTCGTGGGTGTTAGGCCTTGGCTGGGGGTGGTTGAAGGGAGGGGGAAGAAGGCGGCGGCGGAGGAAGGGTCAGAAGGTGCTGTTGTGAAGGTAGTGATGCTGGTTTAGAAGGCAAAGAATCGCATCGCTAATCTTGAGGGTGATGCAAAATTGGCACATTCTCCCATTGATTGTGGAGCGACTGTCAGTAATGGCGATGACGTGGTGATTTTGAGTAGTGATTGCAATGGGAAATCACATTTAGTGTGAACGATGGAAGAAGTGTGAATAGAGGAGGGTCCAGTTGTTGTGATGGGGGGGATTTTAATGGGTGGGGGATTTAGATTTGGTCATGGACCCGGTTACAAGAGGTGCCCCTCGGACCCGACTCCAGTTATTGAGAAGGTGGGGCTTTCAAATTTTGAAGTTGAGTTCGGGTCTTCGACTTTTGGTGTTGGGATCGGTCGGGTGGAGAAGGCTCTGATGGCTTCGCCTGTGCAGGTGGTAGATCACCTTTGAGGAGCGACTTTGATTTGTCTGAAGTCGTGGACACCTGAGCGATGTTGTGGAGGGTTTTGTGGGGAGGAGACATAGCTGAAGCTCATAAAATGGAGGCCAATGGTGTAACCTTCATTGAAGATCTCCTTTAGGACGAGGTGGAGTTATCGGGGGAACTCGATAAGGTTAGGGGTGGTGCGAGCTAATGTTGTGGCATCAAAGGGGAGTAGTGAGGTTGAGGTTGTGGTAGTGGGTGATGCGTCTTTGGCTGGGGGTGCAGGGCGACAATGAGATAGGAGTGGGTGCAGATGCTTCTGGAGTGGGGTCTGAGCACTTGCGCAGTGAGCTAGGTGTGGTAGTTGTACAAGTGGAAGTTTGTGAAGTTGCTCTTGGGGATGATGGTTGCATTGCTGATGGGGATGGCGTGGAAGGGCATATTGAAGATGATGTGGCGTAGGGGTTTGCAGTTGCTCGGGGGGGAGTTGGGTGCAACTATGGTGGAGAGGTAAGGAAGGTGATGCTAATGCTATTGAGCAAGAGCGGATTGCGGACGCGGTGGTTTAGGTGATTGTATGGGGAAGGTAATTGTGGTGCCTTACGACGAATATTCTCATAGAATGTCAGGGAGTTGAATGACCCATCGCGACAGGTGGCTTTTAAAGGGTAGATTCGATCTTGGGCACTGAGGTGGTGTTGCTCCAGGAGATGAAGTTGGAGTAGTGTGTCCAGAGAATGTAGAGGGAGATTGAGATTGGTTGGAGGATTTTGCTGCTTTGAATGTGATTGGGTGTTCGAGTGGTGTGATTGTAGGGAGGAAAGGGGATGCTTTTGCTATGGTGGACTCCTTCGTGGATTCTTTTGTTGTGTCAGTGTAGCTTAGAAGGTGTAGGGATGACTTCACTTTTGTCATCTCAATGGTGTATGGGGTGAATGATGATGCCACAAGTCTACATTTGTGGGAAGATTTGAGTTAGGTGGTCGGGAAGTTTCATGGTTGCCCATAGCTAATCGGGGGTGATTTTAATGTTACACTGCTTCCACAAGACGGGCCAGGTGACAGGGGGGAGGGATCGTGGCTCTTATATGCTTGCTGATTTTGCTACTTTGCATGGCCTTCTAGATGTACTTTTGAGTTCATGCGCTTTCACTTGGAGGAGCTTTGGACGGCAAAGATCCTAAATTGATAGGTTCCTTTCTAGTGTTGAAATTGTGAAAGCTTTCCCTTTGGCAGATGTCCGTCCTTTAGAAAGGTCGTTCTTAGATCACACGTCGTTACTGTGACAGTCAAATGAAGATGGGTAACTTGGCACTTACTTCAAGTTTGATAAATCATGGCTAATGGAGGGGTTTAGGGGTCTGATGGAGAAGTGAAGTTCTTTCCAGTCGAGTGGGTTGGCAGTGGCAAGGTTGGAAGCTAAGTCGAGGGAGTTGAAGGTGTTCCTCAGGACTTATAAGAAGTAGGTCAGGGAGGGGTGGAGCAAGAGGAAGGATAAGGCACTGACAAAGATTGCGAGGCTAGATAAGGTGGAGGATTTTGGTCTTCTATCTGAGGTGGACCAGAGGCTAGAGCCATGCAGATGAATATTGTCCAAGTGGAGGATCGAAAGGCAGAGATTGAGTGGAAGATGAGATCTAGGCAGAAGTGGCTAAAGGAGGGGGATTCCAATACTTAATACTTTCATATGTTGGCCTTCGGAAAGTTGTGGAAAAATTAGATTGACAAATTGTAGGTGGATGGCATAGAGTTTGTGGGCAGGGATGTTGTAGGTAGGGTGACAATAGAATATTGCAGGGAGCATCGTTTTAAAAGGTGCACCTCAAGGCGCTTGAGGAGTATGCCTTGAGGCAAGGTGCTAGGAAATTGCCCTGAGGCTATAGCCTTAGGGTTGCAACATGAGGTGTGCACCTTAGTTGGTCGAGGGGGTGTCGAGGCACTGAGGTGAAGGCGAGGCTATAGCGTCGGTTGAAAGATCCTTTTAGATCTCTGGAACCATAGTTCCCATCTTGTTGGAGTTCTAACACAAGTTGCTAGAGGTTACAGATGGATTACCAAAGGTTGCAGAACCCTTTGCCACCACATTACCAAAGGTCTACTGTTGCCAACTTCAATGCCCAGTCTTCACATCTCCACATGGTCTCACTACTAAGCAATAAGTTTAGGTTTTGTTTAGATTTTATTTAGGCCTTTTTTTAGGTTTTTTTTCTTTGAAAGGTGAAAGGGTGATTATTCGGTTGATAACCACCCAAAATTCATTAATCAAAAGGTTCTGGGCCAAAACACAAAGTTCAACTCTAGGAAGCCATAAAAGAGAGTACAGATTCCACAAAATTTTCTACATATGGGCACTGCCCCTAAACACCACATCATTTCCCCTAAGCCAAATAGCCCACAAAATAGCCAATGGTTGCACTCTCTCCTTCTTGGATCAAAAAAGGCTCTGCCTATCACTCCCAGTGCCTCTCTTGAAGGGTCTCCAGAATTCCAAAAAGGAAGCATGTAACCACCATCTGTCCCCAAAGCGATTCCAAATCAGCTTCACCAAGGGGCACATGAAGAACAGGTGCTCCACATCCTTAGGTCCTCCCTGGCGAAGCGGACAAGCAGTATCCGCCTCTTTTGCCCACCTGGATCGCCAAACCTCTGTTGTGATTTGTCCCCTCCTAAGTAGCCAAATAAAGATCTTCACCTTTAACAAGCATGCCGCCTCCTAAAGAAGGTTGCAATCCCTAATAAGATCATAATACGTCTATCCAGGATCCCCCAGCCTTCTATAAGCATCACGAACTGAGAAATCCCCTTCCTCCCACCCAAATAAATCCTCCCCCTCTTCCGGCCTCTAGCCCTCCAAATCTTGCAGCATCTCCTGCAAGTCACCAATCCTCTGATTTGACAGCTTATCCAAGAAAGTGGGGCACCAATAGCCATCCCAGGCATTCGTAACTAGCAAATCTCTATCCACTGCCAACGCTATTAGTCTAGGGAATTGGTCGCATGGTCGTCCATGCCCTGTCCAGTCGTCAATCCAGAATCTAAACTCCTTGCTTGAAGACTGGTGTGAAGAAACTCTGGATCCTGGGTGCTACCTTAGAGAGATCTCTAAGTGTCGAGTTACGTTTTGTTGTGTAAGGGGCTATTTGTTATTTCTATATTTCATGTTGGACTTATAATGTAACTTTTACCTCACTTCTCTCTATAGATAGAGGTGTAGGGATAACTTGGTAATTAAGAAAACTCGTTTTCTTCAACTTGGTAGTAGAGTACCAGGTTGGGGACTCCACCAGAGAAGAAACCCTAACCCTACCTCAAGCCCCCACCACTGTCACTGTTGGATGCCATCGCCAGCAGCGTCGGCACCTTCTCGCCGTAGCAGTAGCGACACAATAGGCTGCTGCCTATGTGCCTGTTGCTGTAGCGCATCGCTCGCGCGCCTCGTGGCCGCAACTTGCCGTTGTAGCGCACCACTGCACCTTGCTGCGCGTGTTGCAGTAGCACGCCGCTGTGCCTAGCTGTCGCCACTCCTTGCTGCCATCCAGGCCGTCAGAGAGGGGGTTGCTTGCCTTCAGAACTTCATAGAAGGTTCTTGAGTATCTTGGGAATGAAGGTTTGTATTAAGAACCTTTCTATGTGTGGTATGACTTCCTTTGATCTTGTGGTTTGATTTGGGGTGTGTATTTCCCATGGTTGATGGTTTTTGGGGTGTGTATTCCCCTTATTGCATGATTATTGGGATGTGTATTCCCTAGTGAAGTGTTGGAGATATTGTTTGTGGACTACGGGTTGTGTATTCCCCAATTTTTGGTGTTTGATAGAGGATTTCGAATTTGTTATATGTGTTCTTTTCTGTGTGTTTGGCATTAACATGGCTTCATCAACAGAATTTGAGGTGTCTTCAGGACAGAGTAGAGAAAGTAGGGTGTACAAGAGCCCCTTCTTCACTCCGATTGTGAAATTGGATGAGACCAATTACTCCCGTTGGTCTTAAACCTTTCTTGTTACTTTGGAAGGTCATGAGAAGAAGCATGTGCTTATGGAAGCACCACTGGAGTAGAAAATAAGAAAGTATGCAACTTGGAATTGGAATGATGCTATGGTGAGAGATTGGATCTTGAATAGTGTTATTCTTCGCATTAGAGATGAAATTATGTATTACACTTCGGCCAAGGAGATGTGGGATGGCTTGAAAATCGCTTATTCACATGAGTTGAACTCAACTTATTCCGGATTCACTATGATCTATGCCATCTCAAGTACGAGGCAATGAGTCTGTCGCAGTATTACTCTACTATGAAGGGGTTATTGGAGAAATATAATGCTTGCAGGCCGATGTGTACTTCCACCACATGCAGGGATCATAGGAAGGAGTTTGTAGCCCACATGTTCCTTGTAGGGTTGAGTGGTCACTATTCTGCAGCTTGCTCTTAAGTTCTGACTCGATCTGAGTTTCCTCCTATTGAGGACATTTACAGGAGGCTGAGCAGGTTGCAGATTCAGCCTACTCATGATGTAGTTGTCGCCAACGCATCTTCTGCCCATGTAGCTGTTAGCACCCGTGGTGGTCGAGGTGGCTTCTTTTTTGGCATAGGGGGTGTGCTGATGGTGGTTTCTGCAAGCCTACTTGCACTTACTTTGAAAGACTTGGCCATGTTGAGGTCAAGTGTTGAAATAAACTTGGACGGCTTACTGTTGCCAACTAAGTTTCAGTAACTACACCTCTAGTTGAGGCCACTAAGGTAGTGTCACTTGCAGAGGCAGATTATGATGCAATTGCGTAGCGACTGGCATAGTTAACCCACAAGCAACCTCAGTCCTCAGCAAGGTTCGAAATGTCGATTTCGACGCCATGCCGATGAAATTCTAAATGTGCATTTCGTGGGCATGCCGACAAGAATGTGAACGACGGACCATTAGTGGACCAATAGCAGCCTCGGCATGCCCATCGATTTCGTCGGCATGTCGACCATATCAGTGGCATGCTGATGATATCCTATCATTTCAATAACTTTACCATGTCGGCATGGGCTTTTCCCAAAAAAGCACACCGTCGGCATTTAAATCATTAGTCACTGCAGCTTATGCATCTGCATCAGGTATGAATGGTTCATGGTTGATTGATTCAGGTGCATTAGATCATTTGACAGGAAATTCCTAGTGCTTTAGGGAATTGTAGAAGACACCATAGGATTGTTTAGTGCAGCTGGTAGATGGTAGACATGCCCCCATCTGTGATAAGGGAGGGGTATCTGTTACACCCTCCATGCATCTCTCTGGTGTTTACTATGTATCTGAAATGACAATGCAGCTTTTATCTGTTAGTATTATTACTAAGTAGTTATTGTCGTGCCATTTTTGATGCCGTTGGATGCACTTTTCAGGATCGCATGACAAGGACGATTGGTGGTGACCATGAAGGGGGTGTGTACTGGCTGGTCCAGAGTCTTGTTATTGCGGCCTGTTAGACAACTACTGCAGGGAGTGCCTTGCAGTGACAGATGACTAGGTCACCCTTTACTAGACAGGCTACGCCGAATCATCCCTCACTTGTCTCCTGCCATAAAGATTTAGTGTGATGCCTGTCAGCTGGAAAAGTATCATCGTGCAAGTTTTCTAGCCTCTATCCAGTCGACTAGTTCTACTTGTTTTGATTTGCTGCATTGTAATGTCTAGCACCCTAGTCATGTGGCAGACCGTCATAATTATAGATATTATCTGTTATCTGTCGATGGTTTTTCACGCTTATCATGGACCTTTTTTTATGAAAAATAAATCTGAATTTGGTAATCTTATTCAGTAGTTTGTGATGTTTGTGAAAAATTAGCTTGGTGTGTGCATTAAGAAGATTAGATAATGCTTTAGAATTCTGTACAAAGAATTTTGCTAACTTGTATGGATCACTTGGTATTGTACATCAGACATCGTGTCCTCACATGTCGCAGTAGAATGGGATTGTTGAGAGGAAACACCGTCATATTCTGGATACAACTAGAGCCTTACTTATCAAGAATAGTGTTCCGTATAGTTACTGGAGAGATGAGGTTTTTACTACATCTCTTATTAACATGCTTCCTTCCTCTGTGTTATATGAGCAAATCCCTTGGAGCATACTATATCCTAATGCAGATTTGTTTTTTGTGTTGCCAAAGACTTTTGGCTATGTGACATTTGTACATCTCCTTGGGCCTGGTCGTGACAAATTATCTCCAAGGGTGGTAAGTGCGTATTTCTGGGTACGCAAGCAGAAGGGATACAGGTGTTTTGATTATATACACCAGAGGCACTATGTGCGTGCGGATGTGACTTTTCATAAGTCTATTCCTTATTTCTCTACCTCAAGTCATCAGTTGAGAGAGGTAGAGGTGGTTGCTTCAATGCATGTACCTCCTGTAGTCATGGAGGATTTTTCTCAAAGTAGTGGTGTATCTACTACAGATCAGACTGTGGTCACATTTAGAGTTGTACCACCTGATGAAAAGACCTTTAAGGGTGCTATATATCAGCTTCTAGTCACTTACAGAGAGGACACACCCCCCCTTCTTCAGACCCTACTGAGCCACCATCGTCCTCCCTTGTTCAGGTATGTATTGAGGGTACTAATGATTCTTCTCCAGATGTGTCTTCAGGTTCTCTTCTTATGCCCACAGATGAGGATATTCTCATTGTTGTCAGGAAGGCTCCGCTATCTTGTTCACAGTATCATGTTGCTGGGAGTGTTGTTTTTGCGGATTCTCTGGGATCGGAGTTTTATGCATTCACAGCTGTAGTCTCCAGTGCTGAGATTCCTACCTCCTACTAGTAAGCTCTACTACATCCACACTGGAAGGTGGCTATGGAAGAGATGTCTGCTCTTACTGATAGAGGCACCTGGGAGTTGTCTTCTCTACCTCCTGGCGTGCACTTTGTTGGGGCCAGATAGGTCTTTGCCCTAAAATACAATCTTGATCGGTCTATTTTTCGATATAAGGCTTGCCTTGTGGCCAAAGGATTCACCCAGAGCTATGGAGTGGATTTCTTTGATACTTTCTCTCCAGTTACACGACTCCCCACGATTTGCATACTCGTCTTTATTGCAGCTCATTATGGATGGCATCCACACCAGCTGGATGTCAATAATGCCTTCCTATATGGAGACTTAGAGGAGATCTACATGCAGCAGCCGCCTAGCTTTGAGGTTTACGGGGAGTGTGTGTGCATGCTTCGTAAGGCCATTTATGGCCTTAAGCAGAGCCCCCAAGCCTGGTTTCAGCGCCTGTCTAAGGTGTTATCTGTTATTGGGATGTAGAGATCTTCATCTAATCATTCTTTTTTTGTCAGGAAGACCAGTATTGGCAATATGGCTCTATTGGTATATGTTGGTGATCTTATTCTTACAGGTGATGATGTAGATGGCATTGCTCAGGTGAAGGATTATTTGGCATGTTAATTTGTCGTGAAAGACCTTGGGGAGCTAAGATATTTTTTAGTCATTATGATTGCCACAAGCAAGCAAGACATAGTGATGTCTCAGAGAAAATATGCACTTAATATTCTTCAGGAGACATGCATGCTAGGATCTAAGAAGGTTAATATTCTTATGGACCCAAAAGTTTATCTATTTAATGATATAGTGAAGCTAAAGGATAAGAAGGCCTATCGACAGCTGGTTGGGAAGCTATTGTATCTGATCATCACCAGGCCAGATATTAGTCTTGCAGTGGGTAAGCTAAGTCAGTTCTTAGACAAACCCATTGATGTTCATTGGCAGGCTGTTATGTAGGTGTTGAGGTACATCAAGGGATGTCGAGGTAGAGGCATTCTATTCTAGAAGAAGAAGGCTCCTATGTTTGTGGTTGCCTACTTTGATGCAGATTATGCAGGAGATGTTGAAGATAGGCGGCCTACTACTGGCTTTTGTACATTTGTTGCTGGCAACTTGGTGACCTGGAGGAGCAAGAAACAGAGTGTTGTTTCACACTTGAATGCTGAATCTGAGTACAGATAGGGCCATGGCACATACTGCAACTGAGATGATATGGATTAGATCTTTGCTACAAGATCTTCATGTTGATATTCAGGAGCCTATGGAGATGCACTGTGACAATCAGCCTGCAACATATATTGCTAACAATCCCATGTTCCATGAGAGAACGAAATATGTGGAAGTGGATTATCACTATATCAGGAGCTTGATTCAGTAGGGTCTGTTTCGTACTACTTGCCTTGCCTCCTCTGACTAGACTGCTGATGTGTTTACCAAGCTGTTGCCTCGCCCCCAATTTAAGAAATGTAGAAACAAGTTGAGCATGATGGATATATATGCTCCAGCTTGAGGGAGAGTGTTGAGTTATGTTTTGTTTTGTAGGGGGTTATTTGTTATTTCTATTTTTCATGTTGGACTTATGATGTAACTTTTCCCTCACTTCTCTCTATATATAGAGGTGTATGAATGGCTTGGTAATTAAGAATACTCTTTTTCTTCAACTCTAAGGAAGTGAGATTCTCCCCTCAGAGGAGACGCCAGCAAATCCCAAGCAAATGGTGATCCATAGCAAGTTCGCAAATCCTCCCAACTAAACAATCCTCCCTCCCAAGCAGTCTCACAAATCACTTGATCAGGAAGCTATCATTCATTCTTCTCAACTCTCTCACTCCCAGACCTCCCTCCTTGATTGGCTTACACACCTCTTCCCAAGCCACCAATTTCACACCACTTCCACTTGCTCCAAAGTTTGTTCAGAAGAAATTCCTCATAAGAGTGAGAATTTTCCTCTCGACTTGTCTAGGTATCTTCAAAATTGCAGGAAGATAAGAAGGCATCGCCGCAAGCACTACTTTCAATATCACCAACCTGCCCCCCTAGACAAATGCTTTGACGCCCAACCTGCCAGGCGTCCCTCCATCCTCTCCACCAAGGGGAACCGGTCCTGCACTGAAACCCTCTCATTTGTCAATGGCAGGCCTAAATACGAGATAGACAAAACTCCCTCCTCCGTATCCAACACATCACTATAGGCCTTTGCCTCCTCTGTTAAGCCAAATGGGATGAATGTGGACTTTCCATAGTTAATCTGCAAACTAGACGCCTCCTCGAAGAGCTTCAGAATCACTTTGATCCTTCTTGCCTCTGTCACTGCCCCCTCCACAAAGAAAAGGGTGTCATCTACACACTGGAGAATGGGAACCATGGTATTGTGATCCACTACGAACCCCCTAAACAGGTCCCTCTCATAGGCTCTACAAGATGACGTTGCTAGCACATCAACAACTAGGACAAAGAGCATAGGCGCCAGCGGACACCCTTGCCCGACTCCCCTCCTCGCTGTATCCATCCCCCTGCTGGGTTCCCATTAATGAGAATCGAGAAGGAAGTCGTTGTGACGTTGTTTCATCAATTGTATTCATACCGATGAGAATTCCCTTTTAATCATGAAAACCCATAGGAAATACCAATGGACCAAGTCATATGCCTTCCTGAAGTCCACCTTCTAAAGGAACGCTTTCCTCCCCTCCCTCCTCCACAAAGATAGGATCTCCATGGCAACCACGTAACCATCCAGAATATTTCTTCCAGGAACGAACGTCGTCTGTACCTCTGTGATTACCCCTGCAATCACTTCCTTTAATCTATTTGCCTAGACTTTAGCCACCACCAGGTAAACCGCATTACACAACGCAATGGGTCTAAAGTCGTCAATAACCTCTGATCCCTCCTTAGGTAGGAGAAATGTAAAGAATTTATTAAGCTTATTAAAGTTGCGATTTCCCTCCTTGAAATCAACTAACACTGCCAAAACATCATGCTTGAGCAAGGACCAGAACTCCTTATAGAAATGAATCGGGAAGCCATTCGGACCACGACACCCATCAGCATTTAGGCCCCACACCACCCTCGACTCCTCTGTGAAAGGTGCAACTAGCTCCTTAGCCTGGTCCGACCGAATGGAGGGTATCTCGGATCCATGCCACCTCTATTGTCCCAGCCTCCTCCCTATGAAGTCCCTAAAGAAATCTGCGATTGTTTTGCCCATTGCTTCTCTACCAACATATTTAGTGGCCCCTACAGACAACTTCTCAATCCAGTTTCTCCGCTGTCTTCCAGAGGCCACCATGTGAAAGTATTTGGTGTTGGAGTCCCCTTCCTTAATCCACTTTTGTCTGGATCTTATCCTCTATTCCACCTTAGCCTTGCGATCCTCTGCCTGGATGGTCTTCAGGTAGTCCGCCTTGGTTAGTTTCTCATCAGCTGTTAGCTGGTCTAGGTCCTTTACTCTGTCCAGTCTGTTAACCTCCCTCAAGGCCTCCTTCTTGGTCCTCTCCTCTTTTATCTGTCTCCTGACCTCCTTCAAGTAGCTCTTAAGGTCCCTAAGATTCGGTTCAAGTTTTATTGCTGTAGATCCCTCCAGTTCCAAGGATCTCCATTCATCTTCGACCTTCATTCTGAAACCTTCTTCCAACAACCAAGCCCAATCAAACTTGAAATACGTACCAAAATTAGTTGCCTCATTAGAGCTTTAAAGTAAGGGTGTGTGATTTGAAAATGGCCTCTCTAGAGAACGGACTCTTGCCAACAGGAAGATCTTTTCCAATTCCAGCGAGGAGAAGAATCTGTCCAATTTGGACATGAGCCTCCCCGAGCTCCTCCAAGTGTAAGCACAGGAAGCTGGAGGTAGATCGACCAAGCCATGCGTCACTACAAACTTTACAAAATCTTCAGACCCACAGTCTCGTCCACCCCTTCCCCCTGGCCTGTCATCAGCTGCAAGAGTGATGTTGAAATCTCCTCTAATCAACCACGACTGCCCTTGAAACTTTACCGCGGCCTGGCTCAAGTCTTCCCATATAACCTGTCTGCTGGAGTCTTCAACGGGTTAATACACCGTAGAGATAGCCAAACCAAACCCATCATTGCGCCTCCTTAGCTGAACAGAAACCACACATCCGCCCACCATCGAATCTTTCATGAAGGAAGCAATCCTCCTTCCAAGCGATAATGATGCCTCTCGAGTGCTTCGAAGAGTCGAGTGTCACAAACTCCTCAAACACACTTCCACCAATATCCTTCCAAAGAATAGGATCACATCGATGTAATTTTAAGTCCTGGAGTAACACAACATCAACATCCCATTTTTGCAGATAGGACCTCAATGCTATCCTCTTGGAAGGGTCGTTGGGACCCCTGACATTCCACGTAAGGATCATCATTAGGCAAGCATATGGAACTCCCCTCCAACTCTTCGAAAGCCAACTACTGCCGCTACCTCGTCAATCTTGGTATTGCTAAATCTCGCAACCCAAGATTTCTCCACGCCATCCTCGCCAACCCTCCTACCACCTCTGCATTGACCTCTGCCTGACTTCTAGATCCCTCACCGATGACTTCACCTGAAACCACGACCTCCTCACACTTGGTCCTGGCCAGCGACGGGTCCGCCGCCAATGCCTCATCGCCAGGTCCCTCCTTTAAATCTTCAGGGCCTCCCCCATCGACCTCGTTCCTGCTCAGACCACCCTCCAAGCCACCCAACTCTTCGTTGTATGTCGTCAACACCCTCGCCAGCCCCGCCGCTCCTTCGGTTGATGACGTTGCCGCAGAGGAGTTCCTTGTTGCCTGTAGCCGCTCCATCTGTCACTGGTGGAACTACTCCGCCCCCCCAGACCTCCAAAGGAATAGAGGGAGGCCCCACCTACTGAGGTGGCTTCTCACCCCGCCTTCGTCGTCTTTGGAGGGGCACACTCCTTCCCTTTCAAGGTTGCCTACGCAAAGGCATGACCTTCGAATGACTCTTCCACATAAACTGGATCCAGAATCGGCACCGGCCCTCCATCTCCGTCTGCGCCAAGTGGGCCCCCTACCAGCCTGGGACAGTTGGGCACCTTCCAAATGGGGGAGCATAGCACCCTCCTCACCAGTGCCGTGCATTTCGCCTCTTGCAATGTACGCCTTGTCCGCGGGATTAGTGCCCCCATTCACTTCTTGCCTGTTCATCTTTAATATCTATCGGACAACCGTTCGCCTCCCCTTGCGGCCGCTGCCACCGCCACGATCGGTAATGCCGCCCTCCACCGGTCCCCCGACGGCAGCCCCATGCGAATTGGGTGGAGCTCCAATGCGATCCTCCTAGAAAGACTTATGCCCTCTGATTGTAGCGACCACCTTCACGACCCATTCGGAGTGGCCCAGGCTCAGCACCACCTTCGGTGGGATGTTTTCCCCTGACGTCATCTCCACTACCACCCTCATAGTTGACAAGTTGCCCTCCGTCACCCCCAAGGAGGAGCACCCCCTGAGAGTGGCAAACAACGAGACCACTACCTCCATTGCCTCGTTGGTCCAGAGCCAGATAGGAATTCTTTCTATCTCCAATGAGACCTCCGTCTTCACCGGGTGGCCTCTTCGCCAACGACCCATCATGCCTAGAGGGTTACCTCCACCGATCCATTGCTCCACCAAATGCCGCCGTATTGAAAACCATCCTACTAGTTGCCTCTTGGCCTAGGCCAAAGATGAGGCATCTCGAAGGAGACAACGCTGCCCTCCCCCGCATCAAGGCCACATCGGCCTTCATCCACGACCAAGTTAGAGCCCCCTCCACCACCTCCCCCACCAGGTCACCCTTCAGCTTCCGCTCTAAGAGTTGCACCTTTGAAGACAAGGGGACGTCCACCTCAACCAAGGGTGCACCGGTCGGAGGTTGGGGGAGAACCTCCGTCGACCTTTGCTTCCTCTCCATCCTCCCTGCATAGAGTAATCCGCCCTTCGGTGCCCAAACCCTTTGCATTTGAGGTAGCGGACTGGGTCCCTGCACTCCACGGCGACATGACCC
Organism: Thalassia testudinum; assembly: GCA_037157565.1. NCBI lineage: Eukaryota > Viridiplantae > Streptophyta > Magnoliopsida > Alismatales > Hydrocharitaceae > Thalassia > Thalassia testudinum. The sequence goes on from JAZHRO010000013.1 coordinate 126,511,564, forward strand.
ATGTCGAGGCACTTGAAGCAGTGCACCGGAGGGTTCTTCCTCCTACTCTCCACCATCACCCAACCTCCCCTGTCGCCCTCACCCCTCTCTCTCGCTCATTTCTCCTCCCTTTGCCTTCCTAGACTTGATTATGAGAAAACAAAAAGATTTATTCTTGCTATGTGAAACCTAGGTTATTTTATTATATATGTTATTTAGCTACGATAATATGTTCTTTTATTATATATATGTTTTTTATAGATTTTGTTTAGAATTCATTTATGCTTTTAAGATTATGTTTGTTAATGATGAGTTATTTAATAGTACGAGAGTGATGGAGATACCAAATATTTATCATTTTTTCTATGATGTCAATGATACCATATGTTTACTAATGGTTTTGTTTAGGTTTCATTTAGGTTTTTTATGTTTGTGAATGATGACTTATGAGATTAGTTATTAGACTTATTACTTATGATTTGAGTCATGACAATTGTATTTTTTTATAGATAATGGGCAGAGTCAATATAATTCATTATATTTATTTGGTTTACTTGTGATACTTCTCATCATATGAACTTTTAACTTACTTAGGAGTTTTGATAAATTTAATTTCTAATTTTCTATAATGTTTAGAGGTTTACCTTTTATTTAAATGTCATCTCTTGTCTAGTTTTACTTTTTAAATGCTGTGATAAAGCAAAAATGGCATCGATGTATTTTTTACTTTTTTTTTTATTATTAGTACTTAACAAGTATATATTTATGTCATTTTTTCTTATTTTTCATCCAAAACCTGAGGTTTATGCTTTAACCACCTCGAGGCTTACGCCTTGCCTCAATGAAGGTAAACCACCTTAGTACCACCTTGTGTTTTTTAGAGCTTTGACAGAGAGTTCACTGGAAGGACAAGAGGGAGGTGGAGGTGGTCAGGAGCAGGGGTACCGACCATCAGTGGGGAGCGGACTGAGATTGTGTCACCTTTCAGTGAGGATAAGGTTTGTAAGGTCGTTTGGGGGTTCAATGCTGATGTTTGCCCCAGTCCTGATGGGTTTCTTGTGACTTTTATAAGGAGTTTTGGACTCCTTAAGGAGGACATTCTTGCGGTGGTTGTTGAGTTTGCTTATGGTAATCTTGGTTTTAACAGGCTCAATAGGTTCTTTTTATTCCTTTTACCTAAGAAGAATGGGGCAAAGACTATTAAAGAGTACAAGTGGATTGCGTTGTCCAATGCGATCTACCTCATTGTGGCAAAGGTGCTAGATAATAGGTTAAGAGGAGTCCTAGAAGGAATTGTGTCGCCTGTGCATATGGCTTGTCCTGGGCCTTGGTGTCCTTGATGGTTTTGTCATCGCTTCGAAGATTCTGGCCTTTTTGAGGAGGCAAAGGAAGGGGGCGTTTCTTTGGAAGGTGGTTTTCAAAAAGGCATATGACTCGGTGTAATGGTCTTTTATTTTGGTGAAGAGGGGCTTTCCTTCTCGGTGGGTAGATTGGATGAAGCGGTGTGTGACGACATCCTTTTTCATTCTTATTAATGGAAATTTAGCGACTGGATGGATACAATCGAGGAGAGGTGTTAGACAGGGGTGCCCTTTGGCACCAATGTTTTTTGTGCTAACGGCAGATGCTTTAGTGAGATCCATTGTTAGGGCATGCAAGAGGAATATGATTAAGGGATTCTCTTTGGAGGATGGGATAGAGATCCCGGTGCTTCAGTATGTCGATGACATGTTCTTTGTGAAACGATCTGAGGCGAAGGTGAAAAGAATGCATATTCTTCTGGAGTTGTTTGGTGAGGCACTGGGTTACAGATAAACTTCTTGAAGTCAACTTTTGTCCCTATTCAGATGACAGGTAAGGAGACTAGCATGTGCAGTGTGGCTCTTTCTACGGTGGGTGGATGCTTATCTCCTACATAGGCCTTCCCTTGTCGAGCAAGAGGATCTCTTTGAAGGTGTGGGTCCCTTTGGTATAAAGGATGAAGAGGAGGCTGGTGGGTTGGGTGTCTAAGATTCTTTCTAGAGGAGGAAGGTTGGTGCTCCTAAAGGCGATATTGTCTTCCATGGTTGCTTATTTTATATCGGTTTTAAAGTTGCCATAGAGGGTTGAGAAGAAGATTTTGGATTTGATGAGAGATTTCTTTTAAATGAACTATGGGTCGGTTGGGAAGGGGGCAAGATTGGTGGCATGGGATAAGGTCTGTAATCCTGTAAAGGAGGGGGCTTAGTAGTTAGGGACTTTGAGAAGATGAATGATGGATTTCTAGCTAAGTGGATTAACAAATTACTTGAGCGCAGAGATGACTTGTTGGGGAAGATTATCTTGCTTTGCTATGGCAACTTCATGAATTGGAACTTCTTATCGTCTCCTCTCGGTGGTACTTCGCATTTGTTAGGGGCTTGTCTTTTGTGGTGCCCAAGGTACGAAGCTTTTTCTCTCGCTATATTGGCATAGACGACTTCTTTCGCTTTTGGATGGATGACTGGATGGGCAAAGGGAAGCTGATGGATTAGCTTTTGTGGCTCTACGCTTTGGTCGCTCGTAGGGAGGTCAAGGTGGCTAATTGTTGTGAAGGATCTTGGTGCTCCTCTTTTGTGGGGAACTTATCTGATTAGAGGATATAGAAGCTCCGAACTCTATTCTAGGAGTTGGATGGATATCAACCGGAAGGTTTCAATGCATTCTTGTGGGATGATGGTGATTTTTCTGTCAAGAAAGTTTATGGAAGACTGGGTGTTGGTGGTTTGATGACGGATGTGGACCTCATAAGGGATTGCAGATAAATTTGGTTGTCTTCTTATCCTTTGAAGGTCAAAATTTTTGTTTGGTTGCTCAGGAGGGGAAGGCTCATGACGAGGGTATGGAGAGCTAGATGGGTGTCGGATGCAAATAAGGCATCTCAGCTTTGTTTCATGGCAGATGAGGATTTGGACCATTTGTTTTTTGGGTTCCATTTTTCTTCGCAAGTGTGGAGACGTGTTGGTTTCGATTGGATAGGATATTCAAGCTTTACTGATATTTGGAGGTCCTTTAAAAGTGGAACCCGGAGTGGGGGTCATAGCACTTTTAGAATGAAGAAGGCGAAGGCTTTGGTGGTGCTCTAGGGAAGAAATGGGGTGATTTTCAAGGAGCAACATCTATACGTTGAGAATTTTATTGCTTATATTTCAATGGGAAGAAATGAGCAGTTTTATTCGTCATGGAAACCCTACACCTCTTTATATAGAGGTGTTGGGAAAATTACACAAGAGAACCAGATAAAAATATAAATAAAATAGTCCCTACTAAACATAAATCAAGATAACAAGGAAGCTTAACACTCCCCCTCAAGCTGGAGTATAAATATCTATCATGCTTAGCTTGTCATAGCAAGGCTTGAAAGCAGATCTGGTAAGAGGCTTAGTAAACGTGTTTGCTGTCTAGTTCTCTGAAGCAACAGATGAAGTGAAAAGAAGTCATCTCTGGATTAGATCTTTAGTACAGTGATAGTCAATCTCTACATATTTCGTACGCTCATGAAACATGGGATTGTTGACTATGTAGGTAGCTGCTTTGTTGTCACATCTCATCTCCATGGGCTCTTCAACCTTGACATGTAAGTCAAGTAAGACAGATCTGATCTACACAAGCTCAGTAGTCGTTTGTGCTGACTCTGTACTCTGATGCTGTACTCGAGCAAGGCACCACACTCTGTTTCTTGCTTTTCCATGTTACTAGATTACTAGCTACATACGTATAAAATCCGGTAGTGGATTTCCTGTCAGAGAGACATTCAGCATAGTCTGCATCTGAGTATCCCATTATACTCATAGACCTATCTATCCTGAATAACAATCCACGTCCTAGTGCTCGTTTCAAGTACCTGAGCACCTGCAAAGTAGCATCCCAGTGTTGCTTAGTCAGTTTATCCATAAACTGGTTAAGCTTGTCAACTGCAAGTGAGATATTTGGATGTGTGATGGTAAGGTAAAACAGCTTCCCAATTAACTGCCTGTATCCTCTGCTCTCAACAGCGTTGGACTCAGAATCATACAAGTGCATCTTAGGATGCATGGGTATGTTGGCAGACTTGGAGCCCAACATCCCAGCCTTCTGTAGTAAATCAAGAGCGTATTTTCTTTAGATAAGGACAATCCTACTCTTTCCTCTTGCTACTTCTATGCCCAAGAAGTATCTCAATGAACCTAAATGTTTCATAACGAATTTTTCTGCTAGCTTCTGCTTGACCACAACTATCATAGTGGTGTCATCATCGGTGATGATGAGGTTATCTACATAGACAAGGAGAGCCACAATCCCCTTGTTTGTCTTCCTCACAAATAGGAATGATCAACAGTAGAGCGAATAAGTCCCGTATCTTCAACAGCCTTTGACAGCTTGTGGAACAAAGCTCATGGACTCTGCTTAAGGCCATATATCGCTTTCTTCAACCTACACACACACACACACTCCCCCTTAGCCTCAAATCCCGGGGGTTGCTGCATATACACTTCTTGTAAATCATCAAACAAGAAGGCACTCTTAACATCCAGCTGAAATCAAGGCTAGTCAAAATGAGCAGCTGCAGAGATAAGAATGCAGACTGTAGGAAGTTGAGCCACAGGAAAGAAGGTGTCAAAGAAATTTACTCCATATGTCTAGGTGAATCCCTTTGCCACAAGTCGAGCCTTGTACCGAGAAACCAATCCGTTTGGATTGTATTTCACGGTAAAGACCCAACGGCAATCAACTGTGCATGCACCAGGTGGTAATGGAGTGAGCTCTTAAGTCTGGTGAGATTGAAGTGCAGTCATCTCATCCTCCATAGTGTGATGCCATTTCGGATCGAGCAAGGCCTGCTTATATATAGTTGGTATCTGTGTAGGACATTTGTAAACAAGGCAAACGGGTGACTCAGACCATCTGAGGAAACGGCTCCTGCCATCTGATAATGAGCACAACTCCTAGGAAGTTCCATATCATCAGAAGCAAACTCAGGCTCAGATGATAATGCTCCCTCACCACTAAAACTGGCCTTAGACGTGGTCGGTATAGCACTTGCAGAATCATCACCAAATAAACAGAGGTCAGTAATCTCAACACATGCTCTGGGGAGGATGATGGTACTGAAGAGGGGCGAGGGGTATGCTGCCGATATGTGACTGGCTTCCTAAAAACTAATGGAGGATCTCTGAATCGATCCTTATCAGTAACTGTAGTATTTGACGGCCCTATCGAAATAGCTGGAAAATCATCAAACTGAACTGAAGGAATGGGCATGGGAGCCCTCTCTGCCTTAAGTAATAACTACCTCTAGTAACTGAAAAATATGGGACAACCTCATGAAAAGTGACATCGGCACTGAGAAAGTGTCTCTTTTGTAGAGGATTATAACATTTATATCCTTTTTGGGTGTGACTGTAACCTAGAAAAACACATTTAACTGCCCTGGGGGCCAGTTTATCTCTATCTGGTTCAATAACATGCATAAAGGCTACACAAACAAAAATTCCAGGGTGGTAACTGAAGCAACTCCTAGTCAAGATGTAATATCTGCCAAGGCACCTGCTCAAGTATAACAGAGCTAGGCATTCTGTTAATCAAGTAACATGCGGTCAACACTGCATCTCCTCAGTATTGTGAAGGCACATTATGATGTATCATAAGGGTCTGTGCCACATCTAGAATGCCTGTGTTTCCACTCAGCTACCCCATTTTGCTGTAATGTATGGGGGCATGTGGTTTGATAAACCACTCCATGAGATCTGTAAAAATTCTTTATACGAGTAGTACAAAACTCTAATGCATTGACATTGCGTACAATCTTGACAGTGGAAGCAAATTGATTCTTTATTTTAATTATAAAGTTCTTAATTAGAGATAACGCTTGACTTATTCTTCAACAAAAATAATCAAGATACTTTGGAACAATCATCCACTATCACCAAATAATATCTATGTCCTAGTTGGTCTAGAATACGACTAGGACCTTACACATTTAAATGCAGCAATCAAACAAAGACTCAGAAATGGTAAAACTAGCAAAGTAAGTAGATCTGTGGTGCTTTCCCATCTGACAAGTATCACAATGAATCTTGGTGGTTGGTAAAATATGAGGCATGATACGGCGTAGCCTGTCTAGTGAAGGATGACCAAGGTGACTGTGCCATTGTAAGACACTCCTAGCAGTAAAATACACATCTCCCTGACACTGTGCAGCAAATGACGTCTGAGACAAGCGATACATACCCTCTCTTCATGTCTGCCACCAATCATCTGCCTCGTGAGCTTGTCCTGAAACACACAACCAATATCATCAAATATCACCCTGCAATTGAGATCTTTTGTACTCCAGCTAATAGATAACAGGCGCATTGGGAAATCAGGACAAGTAGAACATTCGGCAATTTCATACTAGGGGTGACTGGCACCTTCCCCTAACCATCAACTCTAGCATGCCTCCCATCTACTACCTGAACCGTCCCACCAGGATGCACAAGCTGAAGGTGCAGAAAATCTTTATGATCACCACTCAAGTATTGGGGGGCACTCGAATTTACTAGCCAAGTAGACCTATTAGACATAGTAAAAATAGATTCTATACCTGAGGCGACAACAACAGTAGTATCTAAAGAAGACGGAGTCTCCTGGGTAACTTGAGCCAGCCTTTGTATTACAACATCATACTCAGCACGTGGCACTATGTCAGAGTTGATCTTAGAAAAAAGCAGCCACCTGATTGGCAATAGGTCTCCCATGCCTAGACTAGCAGGAAGTCTCCACATTGCCAATCCTACCATAGAAGGTTCACGTAGGTCGTGGTTTTCCTGTCTGTGCTCTGCCATGACCACGCCCGCAAGTAGAGGATACACCTCTCATGCCTCGATCTCCACCAATAACCAATGTAGAGGTCTGTTCAGTAATCTTAATAGCAGGGGCCACCACAATAATGCGGCTTAATTTGTTGTAGGTCTCCTCAAGTGTCGGTAGCTCCGACAGTGTCAGAATCTGAGACCGTGCAACATCATATTCTGGGCCTAGTTCAGAAAGAAAATGAAGCATTGTTGTCTCCTTGTGATACTTCAGATGAGTACCACATGTGCACATTGGTCTGCAGGCGTATTTCTCCAAAAGTCCTTTTACAACAACATAGTATTGAGTCAAGGACTATCCCTCATGTGAGGGAGAACATGTGATTATAGATTTGATGGACCTTGCTCAAATTCTTCTCATAGGAATACGTATCATGAAGCGTATCCCACATCTATTTCGCAGTTTTGTAATATATGATGCCATCGCCAATCTGAGGTGACATGGCATTATGATCTAAGCTCTCACCAATGCATTGTCCTTCCAAGATAAGTACTTTCCAATTTTGTTTTGAAGCTCTGGCTCGAGTAGGAGGCCTTCCTTGTCATGATCCTCTATGGTCATTAAAAACGTTTGAGACCAACAAGCATAGTTGGTCCCATCTAGCTTCACGATAGGCACGAAGAACAGGTTTTTGCAATTCCTGCACTTCGAAGGAGTCTTCGAAGACACTTCGGATGATGAGGAAGCGACCATGGCTCTCAAACACACTGGGAATCCACCGAAATCAGATCTGAAATATCTTCTTCAGATATGTAGAATCATGATCAGATCACATGATCGAACATGAAATCTGGGTGATTGAATCCTCGGAAATCATGTTAAATGCTCATGAGATCTCTCCGGATGGTAGGAGAAACACGCTATGGTCAGGAGGGACCCCTAGCAGCCCTCAAACTCCAACGAAGGGCACTGTGGGTAAAAGCATCTACTCTAGATCCACTGACGATGCTCTTACCAGTCGGTGGACTACTGTTGGTACGCTATATGCGTCGTGGAGACCCTCCTCACGCCGTTGCAGGCCCGCTCGCACTGCCGCTGTGCGCTACAGGCCTGCTGCTGCTCGTACCACTGCGTGCTACAGGCCTGCTTTGCGTTGCCGTACACTACAGGTCTGCTTACTTTAGGTGTTGCGACCACCGCGTGCCACTGTTGCTTGAGGGACACCGCCGATTGTGGCGCCCTGCCGGTGCTACGACCGGTGGCGGAGAGAACCACAAGATTAGCATTTTCGTAGGATGGGTTTGGAGGCCTATTTGGGTGGGATACCCAAGCGTCGATCTAGGATTGCTGCTCTGATACCAAGTAGAAAGAAATGAACAGTCTTATTTATCATGGAAACCCTACACCTCTTTATTTAAAGAGAGGTGTTGGGAAAATTACACAAAAGAATCAAACAGAAATATAAACTAATAAAGTAGTTCCTACTAAACATAAATCAAGATAACTAGGAAGCTCAACAATTTCTTCTTTGACAAATTTCTGGGCTTGTAATATGTGATTTGGCCACTTTTCTGGGCCTTTATTAATATAGTTCTTGGTTGGTTATCAACCGGATAACTACCCTTTCCCTTTAAAAAGTCTTTTTGGTAGAGAATAACTTGTTTTTCTGTGTTGTGTATGTTTTCTTTTTCTTTTGGCCTAACCCCTCATCCAACAACCTAAATTATGGTTGTCAAGTGGACAAATGTAAGAAAATGGACATTGTGGTGATTAATTTTCAAGTTTCTTTGTGAAGTTTTGTTGCAGCCCAAAAGGGAATGTGATAAATGCTGATGAGGAATAGTACCATATGTAAAGATGCAGAAATGATAAGTGGCATATATTAATTATTGAGCCTCTCCATTCAAGACAATTGGTCTTGAGTTTGAATGTTCTCACATAGTATTAGAGCTGCACTGGTCTAATAGTCGAGATTACTCTATGTCATCCATTGGTTTTTCCATGTGTAGGGTTCAAAGAAGGCCACACGTGAGGGTGTCTTGAGAAATTGGGCCAGATGTGAAAATGATAACTGGTGTAGCCTCTCCACTCAAGTCAATTGGTTATGAGTTCAATGATATCACAAATGAAGAATAAAATCAATATAGTGATGATTGATAACATGTTGATTTTTTTTTTTGGACAACATATGGATAAACTAGTCAGATCCATTTAATTAACTAGTCTCAGGTGACTTGTAGTCCTGGTCCAGTCTTTGACAGGCTATCTTGCAAGTTAACATTGAGGTTAGATGTGCATGAGAGTGTCCAATGGTGGGAATATTGATAAGGGTTCTTGTCAAAATGGTTTTTAGCAGATTGTTGCATGTCCATCTGTATGTTTGTATGTATGCATGTATGCCCTTTGGCATTGAGTGTTTGCACGTCTATGCATGCCCCTGTAAGTGATTTACACATAAAATGCCTTTTCACATCAAGTATTGCATTTCTATGCATGCCCTTGTACGTGATGTACAAATGATAGAAAAATAGGTAAAGTGGTTACGAGCCCATTCACAGCATTCAGTTTGTCCAACCATCTGATTGTTTCCCCTCCTTACTACTGTTACCCTGAGTTGGCACTTGTCAAGTATCCACCCAAGAACCTAGGGTGTTGGGATTGGTGCAAGTATGACAACCCTAGTAAAGCATCCCTATTATGTGTCTGAAACTGCTAATTAGAAAGCTTTTGATTTGTCAAGAAAATATATTACTGTGAACATCTAATGAGAGTAAAATTGTAACTTTGGGTTTTTCTTAATAAAGCATATTGATTTTGACTTAGATGCCTCTTGCATGATAAAAGAGCAATATGGACATATTGGCATAGATCTAATTTCATATTGCTCACTTGACGTATTGATGTAGTAGAGTCATAAAACTATACAAGGGCAACTGGCCTGGAGGATAATCTGACATGAGTGAATAAATGGTCAAAATAGTTGTTGGTATTTAGTTTTGGCAAGAGATAGATTGCAGACTGCCAGACCAGGATTGCCTGGAAACCTCTCTTTATGTGGTAGTTGTCTTCCTACTTTGTTCAGATATATATGTTGTCTCTTCAAAGCTAACCATGAGGACCTGATTCTCCAAATCAGTACCAAGGGTGGTTTTCTTTGGTGTACAAGTCAGTGCGATTGCTGTAGGTAGCAAGATCTAAGTGGTCTTCCTTTAAATTCTTGCCCCTGCTCAATGTGAATCCCAACTTTGGATATTGAACGTCACGATCACCAATAGGAATGGAACAATAATAGCTCATAAATTAACTATTAGTCACTGGGTAAATCACAATGTCAAAGTTGTGAAAATGTGAGTTTGAAGGTCTTCGAGTTCCCTGATGGAAGGTGAGCAAGCTGTAGGCCTCCTCATGTGCAATTCAAGGAAGTAGCACAATCTATGGCCACATTTCTGAACTTTGCCCATTTATGTGGGAGATTCGGATTTTTTTTTGACAATTTTTGAGGCCAAAATGGTCATTGCAAGTTCAGTTGATATTTTCTTGTCATGTCCAAAAGCATTTGAAATTGAGTATTATCTGGCACAATCTTGAGTCTTATGAAATAATCCTTTATATTGTATTTTAGACCATAGTTTGTTATGCCATGTTGAAGGGGTATTTGTCTTTTGTTTTATTTATTGGATTTATGTTATAATTTTTCTCTCACCTCTTTCTATATAAGGAGGTGTAGGGATGGCTTAGTACTTTAAGAATTCTCATTTTTTTCAACTTGGTATCAGAGTCAAGTTGGGGACACCACCCAACAAAACCCTAACCCTACCACCCTCGCCTCCACCGTCACCGCTGCTAGTAGCTGGGGCTACCGGCCACTAGCATGGCAAACTTCTCTGATAGGTACCTCTTGACTTTGTTTATCCCATATCTCTTATCCCCAGTGATGATGAGATCCTCCATATATACCAGGAGCGCCAAAGTCCACTTGTCAGTCTTCCTGGTAAATAAGGAGTGATCTAAAGTAGAGTGCCTTAGGCCAATCTGGTGGAGCACCTTTGATAACTTCTGGACTAGGCCCTTGGACTCTGCTTTAATCCATAGATTGCTTTCCAAGCTAGTAGCAAAGGGGTTCACCTAGACATATGGGGTGGACTTCTTTGATACTTTCTCCCCCGGTGTGCAGCTTGTCATTGTCCGGATACTTATTTCTGTTGTGGCTCACAGAGATTGGCCGTTATATCAGCTAGATGTGAGGAACGTCTTTCTTTACGATGATCTTCAGGAGGAGATTTACATGCAACAGCCCCCGAGTTTGGAGGTTCAAGGGGAGTCAGGTCTAACCAAACTGTCACTGGCATTAGGTACCCTCTCAACCACCTGTGGACCATCAGCTGTTGGTGAGGGAGTAGGCCTTTAAAATGTAGTGTGATGCCTGGTACGTATGACCCATGTAATTTCTCAAAGTCATCTAGGGGGGAAGTGCTCATCTATCTATTAGCTGGAGGTTTGGACTGAGAAGTAGTCACCTGAGTCTACACACGGAACAGGTAGGGGAAAAAAGGCAACATCATCACAAGAGCTCCTCTGTCTAGTGACTGAGAAGTATGGTGTATCTTCATAGAAAATCACATCGGTGCTAACATAATGTCTGTTCTGTATAGGATCATAGCAACGATACACCTCATGTATCCTAGAGTACCCAAAAAATACCCATTTGATAGTGCGAGAAGCCAGCTTGTCACAACCAAGTGACGACACATGGACGAATGCAACACATCCAAAGGTCCTGGGAGGCACATGAAATAACTCATCGTCTGGATGTAGAAGAATCGGTATCTGCTCATGAAGAAATGAACTGGGCATCTTGTTGATGAGATAAGTCGTTGCCAGAACTGCATCTCCCTAGTATCTCTGCGGCGCATTGTGGTGGATCAATAGTGTACGGGCAAAACATCCAACAAGTGCCTGTGCTTCCGCTCTATGACTCCATTATACTGTGAAGTGTGAGGACAAGTGGTCTTGTGGACAATCCCATGGGTCTTGTTGAACTCCTTACATCTGGCAGTGCAGAACTCAAGAGCATTATCAGTCCTTACCATCTTCACTGTGGCTGAATACTGTATGCTGATCTCCAGAAGAAAAGTCTCTAAGCATCCTCCAACCTCTATCTTGCTCTTCAACAAGAACATCCACATGGCTCTAGAGGAATCATCTACAACAACTAGGTAGTACCTGTGTCCTATTCGGTTTGGGACTCTACTCGGTCTTCATACATCCATATGAAGTAATTGAAATATTATCGAAGATCCAAGAGAGGTGCTAATTGGAAAAGAGGACCGATGATGCTTACCTAATTGGCAAACATCGCACTGTATGGTAGTAGCTGGGGAAATATGTGGTATCACCCTCTTGAGGCTATCTAGAGACAAGTGGCCAAGACAACTTGCCACTATAGAACACTCTCGTTACCATATCAAGTAACTCCTGCAAATGGCTTCTTTCCCAGATGGTAAACGCTATTCTCCTCTATACCTCTGACAACAATCCTCCCGGTAAGCTTGTCCTAAGCAACACATCCGACATCATCGAAGATCACTCTGCAGTTGAGATTCTTTGTGATTCTGCTTATGGACAATAGACTCAATGGGAATTCTAGCACATGCAACGCATCGGACAGCTATAAAATGGGGGTCACAGATACCTTTCCCTTACCCTCAACTGGGGTGTATCTACCATTAGCCACTTGTACAATCCTTCCTGGGGGAATAGACTGTAGCAAACGAAAATAGGTCTGATCACTACACAGATATTGTGACACATCAGAGTTGATCAACCACCATGCTCTAAGGTGGCTCCTGTAATGCTCCTGACGCACCAGACTCAGATTCTACCATTCGTGTTAAGTAGACCATATCTAAAGAACATGGGGCTTATACACCCCAAGAATCATGTAATACGAGGAATACACACCCCAAAAACCATCAATAAGGGAAATACACCTCAAAATCAGTCCATAAATCTGGAGAAAACCATGCCACTGTTCGGCGAACACCAATGGATTTGAAATAGTATGTGTTCAGATTTTCATCTTTGACAAGAAGTCCCCTTGGGCAGGCATTGGCCTAACCTAGGTGTGGGGAGAATACCCGAGATGGCCCTAAGAAGACCTAGGTCTCTCTCCCTATGATCGGAAGGGATGTAGTCCTAGAAAGGAGCTACAAACCCCTCACACGTGTTGCGCTACTCGCTCATGTGTTCCTGCCCGCGTGTCGCTGCAACACCGCTGCTGCTACACTGCGCTGTTGTTGCCTCGCCGCTTCACGTGCGCTGCCACAACGTTGCTGGAGATCGAGCCCTGTTGCTTGCATTGCTACTGCTGCGCTGCATCAGGCGAGTCGGATGGTTGTCGTAGTGTCGCTGCACGCCGCGCCCTGCTGTTTGCACTGCTTCAGAGGTGTGTGTGCTATCGCTACGTCATTGGTGGAGAGGGAGAACCGATGTAGATCAGGGGAAGAGAGGGAGAAGGATTTAATGGTAGGGTTTTGGAGGCCATGGGGGTGGGATACCTAGAGACAGTCTAGGACCGGTGCTTTAATATCAAGTGGGAGAATAGAATCCGTCGAATCTCATGGGGAGCCCTACACCTCTTTATAAGAGAAGAGATGTGGGAAAAGAACACCATGGTTTATACAAGATAAAGAAACATAAAATAATATAATGTGCCACCATCTAACATTTCTGGCAGGACTTAATGATGATTATTCTGTTGCACGTTCACAGATATTGACACTATTTGAGTTTCCTCCTATTGAGGAGATCTATAGGAGGCTTCGTACCTTGCAGGTCCTGACCACTTTGGAGGTTGTCACCAGTAGCGCTGCTTCTGCTCATGTAGCTGTGAGTACACGTGTAGGACAGAATGGAGCTTTTCGAGGCAAAGGCAAGGGGCGTGGTGATGATGGTCGTAGTAAGCCTACCTACTCTTACTATGGGAGGATTGGCCATGTTGAGGCTAAGTGTTGGAACAAACTTGGAAGGCTTGCTGTTACCAACCAAGTCACTGTGACTGCTCTACTAGTTATGTCTACTGATACAGTTACACTTGCAGAGGCAGACTATGATGCAGTAGTGTAGCGCTTAGTACAGTTGACTCATGATTAGCCCCAGTCTTCAGGCACAATAGCATATGCTTCCGCATTCGGTACGAACAGTTCTTGGTTGATAGATTCTAGTGCGTCAGATCATGTCTGGGAATTTCTAGTGTTTTGGGGATATGCAGGTGTCATAGGACCATTGAGTTCAACTGGCAGATGGTTGGCATGGTAAGGGGGGTGTTTGTTACTCCGACTATGCACCTCTCTAATGTTTATTATGTGCCTGATATAGCAATGCAGTTGCTCTTTGTTAATATTACCATTAAACAACTGAATTGTCGTACTATATTTGATGCGGTTGGGTGTACCTTTCAGAACTGCATGACGGGGAAGACGATTGGTGGTGGACATGAGAAGGGGAGTGTATACCAGCTAGTGCAGAGTTAAGTTGCTGCAGCGTGTCAAACAAGTACTACTGCGGGGAATGCCTGGCAATGGCACAGATGATTAGATCATCTCACATTTCTCACTTGCCATGAAGATTCAATGTGATGTTTGTCAGCTGGGGAAGCATTACAGAGAAAGTTTTCCAACTTCTATGCAGTCCAGTAGTTCAGCATGTTTTGATTTGCTTCATTGTGATATTTGGGGTCTTAGTCTGTGGCAGATTGACAGAGTTATTGTTATTACTTGTTATTTGTTGATGACTTTTATCATCTATCATGGTTATTTTTTATGCATAATAAATTAGCAGTTGACTCTATTATTCGACAATTTATTGCTTTTGTGAGAACTCAATTTGATGTTTGCATTAAGACTATCAAAACAGATGATGCATTGGAGTTTTGCACTAAGAGCTTGGCATTATTTTATAGGTCACTTGGTATTGTGTATCAGACATCTTGCTCCCATATGTCACAACAAAATGGGGTCGCAGAGCAGAAACACCGTCAAATTCTAGATACAGCTTGAGCTTTGCTTATCTAGAACAGTGTTCTACACATGTTGGGGAGATGCAGTTCTCACTATTTGTTATCTTATTAACAGGCTTCCTTCCTATGTACTTCATGAGCAGATTCCATGGAATATCCTCTACCCAAATGCAGAGTTATTTTTAGTGCCGCAAAAAACATTTGGTTGTGTTGCCTTTATGCATCTACTTGGACCTGGTTGTGATAAACTGGCTCCTAAAGCAGTTAAGTGTGTGTTTCTTGGTTACTCACGCATTTGGAAGAGATATAGGTGTTTTGATCTTATACACCAAAGGCATTATGTTAGTACGGATGTGACATTCCACGAGTTCATTCCGTATTTTTCCAGATCAAGCCATCAGTTGAAGGATGTGGAAATGGTTGTGCCTATGCTAGTATCTCCCATAGCCATGGAGGATTTTTCTTAAAGTAGCTGTCTACCCACTACAGAGCCACTTATGAGCACATTCAGAGTGGTATCACCAGATGAGAAGACTTTCAAGGGTACCACGTATCAGCTTCTTGTCAGCTATCCAGAAAAGATACACTCCCCCCTCCGTAGTTCCTACTCAGCCACCATCGTCCTCCCTCAGGTATGTGTTGAGGATACTGACAGTGCTTATCCTATTGTTGCTTTTCCAGGTTCTCTATCCATGTCTACGGATGATAATATACCTATTGCTATTCGGAAGGCTCCCCGCTCATGTGCTCAGTATCCTGTGGTTGGGAATGTTGTTTCTGCTGATTCTCTGAGTACTGAGTTTCATGCATTTACTGCTATGTTTCTAGTTCTGAGATACCGACTTACTACCAGCAAGTTCTGTTGAATCCACACTGGAAGTCTGCGATGGAGATGTCCGCTCTCTGTGACCGAGGCACCTGGAAACTTACTACATTACCTTTTGGTGCATAGCTTGTTGGTGCTAAATGGGACTTTGGTTTGAAATACAACCCAGATGGATCTATTACTTGATATAAGGCTTGCCACGTGGCTAAAGGATTTACCAAAACCTATGGGGTGGATTTCTTTGACACCTCCCTGTTTGCTCGTCTCTCCATCGTCTGTATGCTTATGTTTGTTGCCACACGCTATGGATGGCACTTACACCGGCTGGATGTCCAAAATACCTTTCTTTATAGCAACCTTCAGGAGGAGATATATATATAACAACCTCCTGGTTTTGAGGTTTAGGGGGAGTGTTTGCAGGCTACGAAAGGTCATTTGTGGTCTTAAACAGAGCCCCCAAGCCTGGTTTTAGCGTCTGACAGAGGCCTTGGCTGTTGTTGGGTTGTAGAGGTCTTCGTCTGATCATTCACTATTTGTAAGGAAGACCAGTGGTGGTATTGTGGCTTTACTTGTGTATGTAGATGACCTTATACTCACAGGAGATGATACAATTGGTATTTCTCGGGTGAAGGAGTATTTAGCATGCCAATTTGTTATGTAGCACCTTGGGAAGCTCAGGTATTTCCTTGGCATTGAGATTGCTACGAGTAAGTAGGGCATTCTTATGTCACAGAGAAAATATGCTCTAGATATTCTTTAGGAGGCCGGCATGCTTGGATCCAAGGGTGTCAATTTTCCTATGGGTCCAAAGGTTCACTTGTTTGATGACACAACAAAGTTGAGGGACAAGAAGGCTTATAGATAGCTGGTGGGGAAGCTATTGTATCTGACCATCACTAAGTTTGATATTAGTCTTGCTGTAGGTAATCTGAGTAAATTCTTAGACAGACCTATTGATGATCATTGGCAGGCAGTGATGCAGGTGTTGAGGTACATCAAAGAGTACCCAAGTCGTGGTCTCTTGTTTCAGAAGAAGGCTCTTATGTCTATTGTTGCTTATTTAGATGCAGACTATGTAGGTGATGTAGGAGATAGAAGATCTATTACAGGCTTTTGTACCTTTGTAGCAGAAAATCTAGTGACCTGGACGAGCAAGAAGCAAAGTGTAGTGTCACGCTCGAGCACTGAATTTGAGTACCGCATCATGGCACACACAACTGCTGAGATGATATGGATACAATCTTTGTTGTGAGACCATGTTACTACTCTTCAAGAGCCAATGGAGATATATTGTGACAACAAAGTTGCAACTTATATTGCTAACAATCCCATATTTCCTTAAAAGAATCAAACATGTAGAAATAGATTATCATTACACCAGGAGCCTAATTCAACAGGGTCTGTTCCGTACTGCATGCCTAGTTTCTTTAGAACAAACTACAAACATGTTTACTAAATCGTTATCTTACCCTCTATTTGAGAAGTGTATGAATAAGTTGAGCATAGTTGATATGTATGTTTCAATTTGAAAGGGAGTGTTACGTTATGTTGAAGGGGTATTTTGTCTTTATTTTATTTATTAGACTTATGTTATAATTTTTCCCTCACCTCTTTCTGTATAAAGAGGTATAGGGATGATTTAATAATTTAAGAATTCTCATTTTCTTCAACTTAGTTAAATCTTTCTTCTCTAAGGATTGAGTATTTAGAAGAAAAAACAGAAAATGGATGGACAAATTGCATATTTCAGCGGCAATCAAATCTTTGAATGATGAATCAAAATCAAGTTTTAGGTGGCTGTCTATCTATTGATCCACAGTAGTGGTGTTTTAGGTTGAGGAGAAATGACATGTGTTTTAATTTCAACCTGAAATTCTTTTGTTTCTATAATAGGACCATGAATGGAGGCAAGCTATAACAGCTGCAGGGTCTGGCTGTATTGCTGCTTTATCAGTTGAGAGATATTTGGCTTCAAATAATCTTCTTATTGAATTCCACCAGGTTAAGTTTATTTTTATTTGGCTTTATGCATTATTTTCTTGAATCTGAACTTCTCAAGGAAAAGAATTCTGGCATGTAATCATAAATTCTTCAAATTATTTTTTCGTTTGGACTTTTTTCTCAAAGTTTTGCAAAGATTGAGTACATTTTTGGATCTTCATTTTCTTTGAATACCTCATTGAACCACATCTCATGTCTTTAATTTAAACTTGTATCTAGAGTGAGTATGGCCTCCCACAAATTTTTTATACTTGAATTTGGGTAGGACCTTCACTCTTTTAATGCTCTTTGAAAGTTTTAAGATTTGAATTTGGTGGCTCCATCTTTATTGTTTCTTCTGCAGTATATATTTTGTAAAACACATTGATTCGTATGCTTCACAGTGGAACCTGGGTCCTTTTTTTCTTTGTTTTGAAAAGGAGTAGAACCTAAGTCTTACTATCACTGTACAGAAACAAAATCATTGTACATCAGGTTACATATACTTTATTCATGTGTAACTTTCAATCAGCAGCCTGTCGCTGAGAAAGTGAAGAAGGAAGCATCAGATAGGGATATATGGATGGGTTTTGATATTACAATTACAAAACACAAGGGCCAGGTAAAAATATGTTTTTTGCTGTCTCTAGCTTGAGGAAGGGTGATTGCCTATTAGATGTCATTAACGGCAATAGTTTTTACCAAGCTTGTTCCCACTAACTTGGTTCTGACGTTGAGCTTATCATTGCAGTATGCATTGAGAAAGTTGTACCATGAGAGCCCTCGGCTTATATGTGTCCTTTATACTGCACCAACTTGTGGCCCCTGCAGGACATTAAAGCCCATTCTGAACAAGGTATGATGACCTGATGCATAATTCTGGAGACCTGTCTGATAGGCGTGTTTCTTGTTAGGTTCCAAAGATGGTTTTGTCAGGTGTTTTTCCTAGGAAGTTGAGTTGTTTATGTTGATAGACTCTCCTTGTCCTTTTATTTCCTTTTGAATCTCTTGTTATGTTTAGTTTCTGCATGGACTTATGTTGATATTTGCCTAATACCTCTCTCCTTAGATGGAGGTGTTGGGCTCCCGTAGTAAAAATAATAAGTTATTTTCCTTTGAACTTGGTATCAAAGCCAAGTTTAACCTATCTGAAACCTCTTCTCATTCTGTTCTTCATTGCCGACAGCTTCAACTCCATCACTGGCTACTGTAGCACTGCCTAGGGCTGCGCTTTGCTCAATAGGGCCTCTTCGGCCCAACATAGAAGGGGTGGTACTCTTGCAAAGGAAATATGCACTTGACGTGCTTTAGGAGATAGGCATGTCTAGTACTAAACCTACCTCTATTCCCATGGATCTTAGTGTACATCTGTATGACGATGATTATGGGTTGGTGGATGCTAGACAATTCAGGACTTTGGTTGGAAAACTACTATATGTAATAGTGACACAACCCGATATATCTCTTGCAATTAGCAAGGTGAGCAATTTTTGAACAAACCTAGGAAAGTTTATTGGGATGCAATTATGATGATCATGAGGTATCTTAAGTTTGCACCTAGAAAAGGACTCTTGTTTTCCATTTTGGTGATCTTGGAATTATGGCATATACAGATGCTGACTATGTAGGGTATTCCAAGGCCAAGAAGTCTATTACAAGCTTCTACACCTTTGTAGGAGGGAACTTGGTTACTTGATGCGACAAGAAGCATATTGTGGTATTACAATCTAGTGCTGGGTTTGAGTATAGAACTATGGCATAGGTTTCTGCTGAGCTCATGTAGATCAGATCTATTCTCCTGGATCTTGAGATTCTAGTTACAGAGCCTGTGGAGCTAAGGTGTGACGATACAACAGCTACATTCATTGCAAATAACTCTGCTTTCCATGAGCGCACCAAACATATAGAGGTCGATTGTCACCATACCAGAGACTTTATTATGAAGGAGCTTATCCGTATGACCCATGTTTCTTTAGAAGCCCAAGTTGCGCTCCCCAGGGTCAGCTTCAATAGATGTTTTTCTAAGCTAAGCATGATTGACATCTATGCTTTAGTTTGAGGGGGAGTGTTTGAGTCTTGTCTTGTTCTTGTTTTCCGCCTTGTTCTATTTCTATTTATGCTTAGGGGCATGTGTGTAATTTGCCCCTAGGGTCTCTTAGCTATAAATAGAGCCCTAGGGTTAAGAACAAAAATAAGATGCTCATTTTTCGCTACAACTTCATGTCAGCAATGCCTTGCTCATCATCACCCATAAGAATGATGTTGTCCACGTATACTAACATGGTCACCAGATCTTTTGTACAAATAGGGAATGATCTGATAAGGATCTGTGAAATCCTAATATCTCAACTACCTTTGACAACTTTTGGAACTGTCTTAGGACATTGCTTTAGGCCATAATCGCTTTGAGTAGACAAAAGACCTTAGAACACTTCCCCTAAGACTCATAACTTGACAATTGCTGCATATATACCACCTTATGTAGGTCACTATATAAGAAGATATTTTTTACATCTAGCTGATATAGCAGCTAGTTTCACTGTACTACAATAGAGAAGGATCTACATAGTTGGTAGGCATGCCATTAGAGTGAAGGTATCAAAGAACTCAACCCATCTGTTTACGTGAAGCCTTTGGCAACTAGACGAGCCTTGTATTTGGCAACAATATAATCTGGATTGTATTTAATTGTAAAAACCCACTTATAGCTAACCATGGTGGTTCCATGAGATAGTTCTGTAAGCTCCCAGGTACAACAAGAGACAAGGGTAGACATCTCATCTTCCATGACTTGCTACCACTTCAGATCGCCTGCTAATGTAAAGTGGGAACCTGTATGCTGGAGAGTGACATGGCAAACTTATTGTATTTAGGGGACAAACTGGCCATAGAGACATGCTTGGAAATGGAATGAATAGTGCATGTCCTAATCCCCTTCCTCAAGGCAATCGGTATATCAAGATTAGTATCCCCCTAGTCACCGATGGACTTATCTATTGCAACCGTCTCTGGTGGTGGAGAGTCGGCCTGAGAAGCTAGAATGTTAGGGATGGTATCGATCACACCAAGACTAGATAGAGTATCGGTATCATCAGAAGGAGTTGACGGTCTTGACACTAGCAGTGGAAGATCTTGTCTAGGATGATGAGAATAGATCCTCTCAAACATGCTGTTAGGGCAAATTGTGGGAGATGAACCCTTCAGTGACTTCCTTTGTGAAGCATCTGAGGGTACAAGAAGTGGTATGGTAGCTACATCCTCAGGTGCATGTATGCTAATATGGGAGCCAAACATAAAGTAGTAAGGGATCGACTCGTAGAATGTGACATCAGCATCGATATAATGATATCTCCTAATTGGGTCACATAACATTGGTATCCTTTTTGGATCTTTGAATATCCTAGAAAGATACACTTGAATGCACTAGGAGTAAGCTTATCCCAGTTGAGACCATGAAGATGCATAAAAGCCTTGCAGTCGAAGACCTTGGGTGACACCCGAATAATTCACGATCTAAAAATAGAATGGAATAAGAAACCTATTTGTTAAGAACTGTAGATGGCATCCGATTGATGAGATAATACAAAGTTAGTACGACATCTCCCCAATACCTATTCGATACACTGTTTTGCATTAAAAGAGTCCTTGGAACATCTAAGATATGTTGGTGCTTCCTTTCTGCCATGCCATTTTGCTGTGATGAGTAGGGACAACTTGCTTGGTGGATGATTCTATGTTCTTGATAGAAGGCACGGAGGACATTGTCTAACTGAATGATTTTCACCTTAGCCTCAAATTGATTTATGATATCTACCAGGAAAGTTTGGATCATATCACTGGCTTCAGACTTGGATTTCGATAGAAAGATCCAAGTAAAATAGGAGAAATCTTGCACTGCCACTAAATAAAATGCCCCCTATGATTTGGGGTCTGGGTAGGTCCCCAGATGTCCAAATGGAATAACTGGAACATGGATTCAGAACTTCGATGTTGGCTTCTTGAAAATGCATTCTTGTGATGTTTTCCAAGTTGGCATGCCTTGCATTGGAAATGTGGTTGTTGGTGGAATTTGTCGTAGCATCTTTTGAAGCTTAGGCAGAGGGAGATAACAAAATTGGAGGTGCAATAAATAGCTAGAAGCAACTCTTGATGGAAGAGAGACATAACCTGTATAGGGTGATTATAGAAGGCGGTAAACACCACCTTCTTTACGACTGCACCCAATAGTGCATCCTGTTGAACATTTTCGAATGTGAGAGATATAGCATCAAGTATCGCCCTACAATTCAACTCCTTCATGATCTGACTGATAGATAGTAAACTCAGATGGAAATATGAAGCTAAAATGACATTCTCTAATTTCATGTAAGGAGCCAAATGAACCTCCCGTTGACTAGTAATGGGGGAAAGCTGCCCATCGACTACCATCGTAGCCCTGCTTGATGGGACTAGTCTGAGAGGAGAACTACCTTGCATCACCGCATATGTGTTGGCATGTACTTAAATCAACAAGCCAGTCTACTTCCTCTGGATGAGACTAACATGCAGCTCCTCCCTAAGATGTATCATGCTGACGGAATCTTCGGAGCAGTATCTCATACTTGCCTCGGAGGGTAGTCACCATATCATGTACCAATCTTAGTGTAGCAAAAGTACAATACTCAATAATAGCAACACTCTTCTCATGTAAATATGTATCTTTCAAACTTTCTTACATTTCCTTGGTAGTTTTGCAGTACATGATCTCATCCCCACTCCTTTGAATGACAAAAGTCATGATCCAAGCATGGACCATGGCATTGTCCTTCATGTGACGTACATTCCAACCTTCTTGGTGGGCTTTTTTTCAAGTAGTACATTTTTCTTATCATGATCCTCAACTATATTGAGGATTGATTGAGACCACAATGCATAACTGAACCCGTCAAACTTCGTGATAGAGCCAAAAGGGGGGTTTTTGAAATTCTCATGGCTTTCTTCACCTTAAGCGGAAGAATCAACGACTTCAGATGTCATGGTACTTAGATTGGAAGCCTAATCTTTCAAATCAATGAAATCTTATCACATCAAAGGTATATGGGTCACTAATTTTTCTGTTCAAGTCCTCATAAGGTAGGAAAATGTCTAAAACCTAGAAAATTCTTCACCGCTGGTCTAGAGGGTCACGAAGCATGGTAAGGGCAGCACTTCAATGATTGCTCCAATGGTTGGTCGGTCACCAGAGGTAGGTTAGGAGGTTGGGGGTCTGGAGCAACCCTAACCTTCCTCAATAGAGGTTGAGAGAGCTTCACGATGCCCTCTCTCTACTTCTACCCAGTGACGACGCTTGTGGGGAGAGACCCTACCAGCAACCTTGTTGTGGCTACTTGGTGGTCAAGTTGGGCTTAACCGACCAGGAAGGGTTTGACGATGCCGTTGCCGATGGCCTAAAGGTGGTTCTGAGTGGTGGCGACTCCTACCAACAACCATATAAAATGAGAAAAAACATAAAGAGGACACAAACTACATTACTCACAAATTATACAACCCACAACAACGGTCATGATTTTTTGTTTTTCCCTAAAGAAGCATGGTTCAAGATCCTTTTATGTATGAATCGTATGTTTATATCAACAATGACTCATCTATTAAGATATATATGGCATCACACAATAACAGATAAATGATATCCAATGGATAAATGGTTATCTGAGAGGTAAATGAGTATGGATTTTGATTTTAGAACTTGAGTCTAAAATGGGTAAGATATGAATGATAGGTTTGTAGGTAGATATGGGTTTTAGATAAACCCAAGCATGACATATTACCATGGTATACAATGCCTACGAAATAGACTTACCCCAGCTATTACTCTACATAACTATCTATATCTCTTTTTTTTCATAAAAGGTTCTATCAGCATGGAACCTATCATATGATGTTTTGACCTGAAGATTTTTTGGAACTGTGTGGAACCAGCTGTTGTAATTGGCATGCATAAATTCTATGAATTGATGCCTTGGCAGATCAGCATAAGGCTACTATGATAGATCAAAAGTTGTTGATCTTACGTGTAGCAGGAAGTTCAGTCAGCACCTTTGTATGCACAGACTATATCACACGGCAATACCAAAGAGGTTTCTTTTTGTGATGATATGGACACTTACAATTAAGTTATATTTATGGATATTTGCAATTAAACTATATTCGATTTACCCAAGTGCGTGTTTCATGGGCTTGTGTTTTGTTAGATCCTGAAGAGTTAATATTTGATTCAGGCCTTTGGTATAGGGTTATCTTTTAGCCCAAGATATATTTTAACAAGGATTAAGTTATAGATGGTCTTCAATATGGGTATGGAATAAATAGTGTGGTTTGATGTGGTGTGATTTAACTAGAGAAAAAATTATAGTTTATCTATTTTATATTCGACATTGGGTTGTTTTTCATTACTGATTTATTAGAATGTGAAGTGATTGGTGGTTGGTTGGGATAAATGAGTTGATATTGCTGAGAGAATTGAGTGGTTATTTAGTATCACATTGGAAAGTGTTGATTTTGTGTGTGAGTAGTGGCCTATAAATAGGTGTATACCTCCCACCTATTCATTTGAGAAGAAGAAATACAAATCAGTGCTCTATCGGGGCCTTCTCTCGAGGTTTTCTCCTCGCTGTTTGTGAGTGGGGTTTCCACGTAAACCCAAGTGTTCTTTGATTTTCTTTATGCTTTGATATTTATTCTTCCACTTTATTTTAGATTTCAACTTGGTATCAGGTTTATTCTTGGGTTGATTATCTAATTATCATTTGGAGTTGGATTTATTTTTGTCCAATCTCTATGTGTTCTCCGGCGTCGTGAAATCGGAGTAGGAAGACTGGGACCCCTACGGCATCCCCCTTGACGTGACCCCAATGCTGGATCGCATGAGCAGCCTCAAGTGCTACAAGGTCAGCAAGATCTTTTGTGACAAGCTGTTGGGGCGCTGCACCCCCTTCTCTGAGAAGGAGTTGATCTTCGAGATGTGCTCCCTTTGGCCAGGTGCTGCTGAAGGCGACACTCCTCGCGGACGGGTTCGTCGATGTCATCATCGACTTCAAGGAGACGAGGTGGAGGTCGCGGTCCCGCTTTTTTCGGGGTCGAGGCTTTGGCAGGGGACCAACGAACAACAGCGGTGAGGAGGCGAAGAAGGCGGGGTGCGGTGGCAAACAGCAGCAGGATAATTGCCAGCGCTGTGTGGAGGACAAGGGGCCGCCGCGACAACAACACCTAGCAATAGTTGGTGGCGGCAGCGGCGTACACATGGCGGTCTTTGGGGTTGAGGCGGAGGACAACCGCAGCAATGAGGAACTTCATGGCGCCACTCCGGTGGATCTGAAGGTGCCGTAGTGGAGTAGCAACGATCACGAGGCACTACAGCGCTGATCCAAGCATCTGCGATGGTGCTATAGTGCGGGTGGCGGTCCTTCAAATAGGCGTAGGAGGAAGGGCTTTGGTTTTGCCTTAAGAGAGGTGAGTTTCCTTTTTTATGTGATGGTTAAAAAAAAATAAAGGTAGGAAGAGGATAGAAGCAAGTTAAAAAAAAAGGAGAAAAAAAGAGATGAAAGAATGAGAAGGAAAAATAAATCAAAATAAAAAAATTGATGATGAAGTTTACGTGTAAGAAAAGAGATGAAGTCTTTTTAGGTTTTATTGGTTTTATTTTCTTCTCGTTATTGTTTTCTCCCATACAAGTATGGGAGAAAGGGGGAGTGTGGGAGCTTGTTGTGGTCACCCTCGTTTGATAGTCCCTTTGTTGCAGTCCCAAGGCATGATAGCATCCTCCAGTAGTTCAGATGACATCGGATATTTCTTTGGACTTGTTTAGTAGCTGATCTTCACGTGAGAACCAAACTCTGGGAGGTCTAGAGTTTCGAGGTCTCCAAAGAGAGGGAGATCCATTTTCGAGGTCCTCAGAGGAAGGACCTAGTCAGTTTCTATGTGGGAGATGCAGCTTCGAGGTCTTCAGAGAAAGACCCTTTTCAGGGATATTGAATGGGGAGCCATCCGCCCCAGATCTTCAGAGACAGCCACAATTCCTTCAGCAACTCCAGCCTATGTTCCCGCCTGTGTAGAGTGGGTTTCTTTGTGTCACATTGGAAAGTGTCACATTGTGTGTAAGTAGTGGCCTATAAATAGACGTGTACCCCTACCTATTCATTTGAGAAGAAGAAATACAAATCAGTGTGCTATCGGAACCTTCTCTCGTGGTTTTCCCCTCGCTCTTCGTAAGTGAGGTTTCCACATAAATCCAAGTGTTCTTTGATTATCTTTATACTTTGATATTTATGCTTCCGCTTTATTTTAGATTGCAACTGAGACGTGAGATGACAGATCTTGTAAACCACTCCTATTCTACCCATACTGTTCAGTTTTTACTGGCCATGTCGGCAACCCCAAAGGTTTAACCTTTCTCCAAATGCAGCCTAAGATATCACTTAAAATTTATTCTACCAACTCTAGACCGATTTTCTTTTGCTGGTTTAGATAATCATATATGTGGTCCTGTGCAGCATATATCTGTAGGGTTATCTTGTTCCTTGGATGGTTGCCTCTTGAGAATTTGAACTGTTGTAGGTTTCTCAGACTGATAGCTAGTATTGATAGCTTTTTGAATATCTATCTATATTTCACTTTAATATTAGCAGTACCTTGTTTTTCAGCAATAGAATCCATAATAACAATAGGAGATCTGTCATTGGCTTAGTGATTTCTCTTGTAACTAGACTTGGATATATAGATTGTAACACTGTGCACATTGTAAAGAAACTGAGTAGTAGGTTATCAAGGATTGAGTATTACTACTTGACAACTTATTAAATATTTTGAACAGTTGCCTTGGATCTGTCAGTCTAATGTTTCAAAGTTGCCAAGAACGGTTTTCCTCAATTAAATTCAGTTCTGGATCACTACAAATAGTATTAGAGCCAAATTCCTTCCAATAGGAGAAAAGGATTGCTCTTAAGACAGCATGACTGCACCTTGAAGTGGAATGGCCACTGCTATCTGAAAGTATATAGGTCAACTTGCAATAAGAACCTTGCAAATACAAGTGGAGATTGTAACGTCTTCAAAATAGTGTCACATCATAAACTCTTGAAACCGAGTGGTGAGTTATGGGGGATAGGGGTTATTACTTGAGAACTTTAGTTTAAGTATTTTGGGTAGTTGTCTTTGGCTCATTGGACTCATTATCAGCAACTTGTTAAGATTAATTTTTCTTAATTAAACTTGGCTTTAAGTTTGGGTCATGACATGGATTGACTTGTGGTGGAACTTGAAGTTAGAGGGAAGAATTGTCCACCGAGATTCCAATTGTCATGTGGAATGTTTTGGTTAATTTTTAGCAGTTTAGTCTTTTCATTTTTTTTTTTTTTTTTTTGCATATTAGCATGCTCTATTATCCATTATCCTTGCATTATTCTTCTTGTAGTTTAAAATTTATTGATGAAATTGACAGGTAATAGATGAGTACGAGAGAAGTGTACACCTTGTTGAAATTGACATTGAGGAGGATCCAGAAATCGCGGAGGCGGCAGGCATAATGGGAACACCTTGTGTACAGTTCTTCAAAAACAAAGATATGCTCAGGTAGTCCGCTTAACGTCTGTTCCCACTTTTAAATCTTATGCAAGTAAATCAGACATGTCATGTCAGCTACCTAAATATATTTATGCTTCACAGAACTATGCATGCTGATACAAATAAATAGCATATATAACTTTATAATTCAAGCCTTGTAAAAAAAACATTTCTAGATGAAGTAGTAGATTTGTGTGCTTAGGTTCATAAGTCATTTTGAGATCTAAGAAACTAATGTTTCATTCATGGCTAACCTATGGTGTATTATGACGTTGTTCTGACATGGAACTTAACTGCACATGAAACCACATTTGTTGTCACCAATTTTAGGAGAAATAGCATATATCCGCAAAAGCTGGGCAAAGATGTTAATTAGCCCCTCGTACTTGAAACGCAAGCATTTGCTACCCTAAACCTTAAAATTGATTCTCGTCCAGCTTCTTTCATCGAGAAGTTGGAGGGAAATGCAAATTCCGATGGAACTGCATAAGTGGTCATGTTTATAGATGGTTTGCTAACCACCGACTGATTGCATGCAGGACCGTTTCGGGAGTCAAAATGAAGAAAGAGTACAGGGAGTTCATCGAGTCGAATAAATGAGTTGTAATATTATTGTGTATCTCGTGCCCTTCATTTGTTCTCATTCAATTTTGATTCCTCCCATGTCACTAGGATAGAGCATCTTCAACTTCATTGTCATTGTTATAGATGTTCGGCTAAAGCTGTAACCATAATGGATGATGCAAGTTTCAATTTCCTTGTTTGCAAGTTCCCTTTTCTGTTGCTGTTGTTAGTTATCTTGGTTGATGGAAAAACTATCAGGCAATCAAGGCATTTTCTCTCGAGTAAGGCTGTCAAGAGTTTCTCAGGTGTATTACCTTGCTCTGGTTCAAATCTATAAAAGTCCAATTTGGTTTGGTTTAGGGGAGCAAGAACCAATGCTTTAAAAATCAAATCACCCATCAAATTGATTAGGTTTCGGCTTTGATTTTTAATGATACAGCTGGTGGTTCAACCTGGTCAAATTGGTGATGATGTCATCATTTTAAAAAGTCAGAAAAAAAAAAGTCCAATCAAGTCGAATTAGAGTTTTGTTGATAAAAAGATATATATTTTTATTAAAAAATATACTTGTAGAAGTTTAATTACATTAGAAACTAGTATTTTATTTTTACTAGTTCAATTGGTAGTTTAAACCTATTGAATTAGTGATGTCAACTTTGGCACGATCACTTGAAAAAATTAGAAGAAAACTAAATCGTGAGATATTTAGTTTGGTTTGATTGATATTAATTCAACTAGATTGAATTAATGTTTAATAAAAATTTATAACGTGTAAAAGAAATTGGTACCTTGCAACTCAGATTGCATTATAGAACATACATTTAGCAAGTATTAAATTAAAAATATATTCAGAATTGAGAGTTTAGCTTCGAAGAGGATATAGATCTAAAAATTATAAATTATTAAAAAGTAAGTACATTTCTAGGTCAAGAGCTTAATTATCTTATACAAAAATAAGATATTAATTGGTTTAAGGAAAATATAGATGTGTTCATATTTGGTAATATAACAAAATTGATCTATAAGAGTTGGCATTTAAAATAAAGTGAAAGCATAAAATATAAAAGTATCAATAAATGCATAATGTTTGAATTTACGTGGAAATTTCACTCACAAAGAGTGTTACTTGTGATTGCTACCAAGGAGGCTTCTTTGAAGTCGAAGGTGACTTGCGAGGAGTAGGCGTCCTCCCTGGTTTGGAACTCGTTGACGTGGTTCGCAAGGTGGCTTAACATAGAGGGCGATGAGAAAGATCGTTGCAGCGAGGAAGATGGCGATCTTCCTTGTTGCCCTTCGTGTCGAGCCACCTTGCAAACCACATCGATGAGTTCTAGACCAGGGAAGGATGCCTCTTCCAAAAAGATAAGCAGGAAGAAAATCACGAGAGAAGTGTTTAGGATGTGTATTTTTGTATTTCTTTTTGAAGGAATAGATGAGAAGTACACGTCTATTTATAGGTTACCACACACATAACAAAATCCTACTCTACTATGTGGGGTTAAACCACTACAATTCTCTCCACAATAAGGTAATGCATTTTTTAAGGAATCACATAAAAGGATAATGAAAAAAAAGATTATTTCGTGTGGCATCATGATACTTAGGTGTGCGCAACATGTTGCAAAAAATCATAGGTGACTAAAGAGGAACGATGTTGACAGGGGTGCCAATTTTAAGCCACTATCAAGAAGCTTTGGCGTGACGAGCGTTGGTAAGGTCAAGACGATAGTTAGGGTTTGGGGGTCGTTGAGTGTTGGGGTGGCATAGGGGGTGGGGTTTGTTTGTGGACAGGGGGTTTAGATTTTATTTGTTGTAGGTGACACGTATCTAGGGTTTAAGTTTTTCCCTTAAAAAAAAACTCTTGAAAAGATTGGTCAAATCGGTTAACTGGTTAAACTCAATTTTAACTGGTTCAAGACAACTTTGACTTTCTTTGCTAGAACCAATCGATCCAATTGGTTAGACACCAATTTTCAATTTAACTTGTGCAACCAGCTACTTTGAGCCGATTTTTAAAATGGTGATACAAATTAAGAGCTTGATAAAAACATGAGAAATTGGAATGGCACATTGGTAAGGTGGAGAAGGTGTGCATGAGAGAAGTGACGATGGAAAGGGTGGAGCAAGAGCAATGTTGATGATCGAGATCGTAGGCAATGGTATTGAGATGGTGGGGATAGAGGTTAGGATAGAGAGGTGTTGGGAGGTGGGGGAGGGAGGAGTTAAGCGTGAGAGACAAGAGAGGAGGTTTGAATCGAGGGGTTGGAGTGGATTTTTTTGTTTTAAATACCAAGGTGGCCCAACTGATAGAGCCGATTTGACTGATTCAATCGGTGGCGTCGAATTTTCTTCAATTTACATCAATTTCAATCTCCATTTCAGAAATCAGTTCACCGAATTTCTCATTGGTTCCCAATTTAACCCGTTCAACAGCCGATTCGATTCAATTTTTAAAATATTGATGGAAACTAAACTTTTAGCATTGTGTAGTAAGATTGATTTTGATTAGTATTTTCCCTGTGTATGCATATGAATGTAGTTGAGAATCACGTTCAAAGTGTGTAAATTCACAAAATCCACCGTCAGTCATAACACACTTGACGTGGAAATTGCCTTGCCTTACGTCCAATACGAAAATAAACAAGGGAACATACATAGCTAGCATTGGTGTAATTTCTTTTTCCTTGAATCAATCAACCAAACATGAATGATGTTGCTAACGTATAAGACATGAACCATGAAGAGGATTCAAAGTATTGTATATTAAACATGAGTCAACTCCCAAGTTCTCTCCTGTTCGTTGCCATGGACAGTCGTTGCAAGGGATGGTACGTTTTACCATCGGTGTTCGCATCTGTGAATCTCGTTCGATCCGGAAAGTTCAAATGGAAGTCGTTTGATCTTTGTATTTTTTGGTTTTTTTCTCCACTCCTTTTCTTTATGCTAATTATCTAATCGGTATGTATCTTTGCCATTACGTTCTTCATGATTCCACAACCTCATGGGTTTGATGTTTTGATCCCATCTTCGCAACACTCCTATCGAGGATTATCCATCCTTGAGGTCAGGGGTTGACCTTTTTTTTAGTTGCTCGCTCGACGGGTCACTTCTAATCATCTTCTAAATCTATTTTTAGAATACCCTGCGTCTAAATTAACGTTGCCATTAATTTAGCATAATATATGGTCCGGGAACATTTCCTGTATGATGTCCTGATTTATGTCGTATTTCTAAGCTCAATTGTTACTAGCAATATGACCCTATATTCCAGCAGTTTTTTATGAAATTTTACTGAACTTTATGCGTAAAGCTTCCACATTCTCCCCGTCATAACTCACCGGAATCAATATGCAATGATGGAGCTCAGAACAGCGCTCTTTGCATGATTGGTATTGGCATTGGGGTTTTGGTCCCACGCTGCGGTCAGGCACAGGGTAGTTACTTTCTTTTAATAAAAAAGTAGGGACTCAGTTTCATTCTGGCAAAGTGAATGAAATTGGCAATCCCATGTGTATTGATCAGGGGGGATGAGTCTTTTTTTACTAGTTTACTTCATCTCTCTAGCCCAAAATTCAGGTTTTGTCCATCTTCATCCCTGTTAAGAGGGGGTGTTAAAACAAGTAAATGAAAATGAAGGTTAATCCAAGCTTCACTTTGTAAAACCTAGATTCTGTAACCTTCAAAGTAAATTAGCTTTTAAGGGTCGGTTGGGGTGATGAAGAGCCATATTGGAATAAGTTCTTTGGGGTAGAATAAGAGATGGGTTTTTCTCATATGGCATTTGGAAGGGAGATGGAATGGCAAGTGGAAGAAGTTTCACTTTTTTCCATTTGAATGG
The DNA here is from genome assembly GCA_037157565.1 of Thalassia testudinum. NCBI lineage: Eukaryota > Viridiplantae > Streptophyta > Magnoliopsida > Alismatales > Hydrocharitaceae > Thalassia > Thalassia testudinum. The sequence goes on from JAZHRO010000013.1 coordinate 126,543,157, forward strand.
AGGGAAAAATGTTGAGTAAGGGGTGGAATAAAGTATTCAAACGCTTATTACAGCCTTATTTCAGTGCGGAAGGTGAGGGAGACTAATTACAAAATAATTCTCCTTAACCCGGAAGAGTTATCTCAGGTGGAGCATTCTTGTCAAATGTAGGTTTTCCTAGGAAACCCATGAAACAGAACAAGTCCTAAGGGAATATAGGAATGAGGATTTGAATTTATATCTCTTCTGCCAAAATAAAAAATTCACACCGTTCAACCATACTTTGATGAGTAATGGTTCGATCGATGTGAGCATAAATAGAAACTCGTTTGAGGCATGCCTTTCGCAACTGATTTTTTTTTTTTTGTGTTGATCATCCTTGCAGTTATCACATATATGCAGGCACTTAATTTCGTTTAAAGTGGTTGAGAGTCATTCCACTTGATTGCGGATTTCTCATTTTGCATTGATTGTTTAATGGTGGTCTTTACCCTCTTCCTCGTGCTCCTTTCCTCCCCTTAACATCTATATTAGATTTGGGTCGGATTTCGTTATTATCAAATTTATCATCATTTATAAATTTATTTTTCATATCTATACCAAATATAATTAGGGAAAATTTATCTCATACCAATTAAATTAAAGGATATACATTTAATTAATGGATACCCATTAATATATTAGTATATATATCGCACTATCATTTTAAAATACCATAAAGAAAAAATACATATTCCACTATAAAAAGTTTTTCAACACAATCATCATTCTAAAGATACGTAAAACAAACATAAATATCATGATGAAAAAAGAAAACACCAATATTCCAAACATATTGATGTTGAGATGGAATTTATATCACATAGTGTGAGGAAAGAAAACGTCACGGTGTAGTGTTGCTTGAGACGAAATTTGGAAAATTAGAAGTCCAAAATACGTGAGTTCGTGACCACTTTTAGATCTCATAGTCACATGAGCAGCTCAATGCCAGAAGTTGGAAGTCTTGGGACATTTAGAATTTTTAAAATTGTTTGGAAGTTTTGGAATCTTAGAATGTTTGGAATTTATTTTTAGAGTCTTGTATATATCATATATTTATGTCGAATATACAGGTTCAAGGGTACCTTTTCCCATACCCAAACCCAAACCAAATCGGGTTTGCAACCAAAAATCTAAACCCACCTAAATATTAAATGTAGTAGTTTTTACTTGTCCAAATCATGTCGATTCTCCATTGAGTACCATATTGACATCCACACACACCCACAAGTACACACCGTTCTCTCTCTCTCCTTCCCTCTCTCCCCTCCCCCTCGGCCCCCTTCTCTCTCTCTCTCTCATTTACATCCACACACATTACATGTGATAATCCTTATTTTCCTTACACTTTATTAGTATATTTTGATGATTTAAAATGTATAAAATAAAAAATCTAATGATTTTCTATCAAATTTCAAGACCAATCATAATTATCAAAACATCAACCCATATATCGATTGAAAAGAGAAACGATGAAGAGATACCTGAATCTATCGTAGCGAAAGCATTGAGGAGATTACGGAGATCCTCTGGAGTTGTGGGGTTTGTTTCTCCAATAAGAGGCGGTTGCAATGGAATTCCAGAGGGTTCAGAGAGCAAGAGTGGAAGAGAACTTAATGGGAGCATACCTCTTGGGTTATGTCATGGGCCTTATTTATATTTTTTCTGCGATGGGATGCAGAAAATCGAATGCCCACTTCGCTCGCACCCCTTCGGGGACCATAACCACTAAATATGAAATAACAATCACACTCATCATAGAATTATATTTCTCTTAAGGTTTCTATATATTAAATCTCATATACTTATGAGATGTGAATAATCAATTTACATAATAATACCACTTTAATGACCATAAATGTGGTGTCTAAATGTATGTATATATAATGTATAATTTCATAATAATAATATATGTCGGTTCGCATTATGATTCTAACAATCTCTCACTCGAATTACATATATCATCCTTATAATCATACATTCATATATACTTGTATGAGCTCATTAATACAACATCACGATAAACCATATCTCCACCAATCTCGTCCATACTCTGTTAACATACGACTAAAGTTAGTTTTCACTATTATGAAATCGACTAAACCAAACAATGATCACATACATTAACACAAGTAATGACATATATTTGATATAGGTACATAGCATGAAAATTGCATATTAATGTGATCTGCACATACCTATTTTCAACTGGTCCAAAATCATATCATACAAGAGATCACATGACAAGGACTAATGACTTCAAAAAATGAAGAACTTTATTATTATGCGCATAATCCAAAACATGGCCATACATGAAAAGACCAAAATAAAATAAGCTCTCACTAAATTGTTGTATTATAAAATAGATACAACACTTATACAGACAACATGCTCATGAAAAACCTTTGGTGTTAGCCCTTTAGTGAGTGGGTCTGCTATCATTGAGTTGGTTCCAATGTGTTCAATGGACACCTGTTCACTTTGAACTCTTTCCTTGACAGCTAAATACTTGATATTAATGTGCTTTGACCTTGAAGAACTTTTGTTGCTGTTGGAGTACATCACCCCCGAATTATTGTCACAGTAAAGTCAAAGTGGTCTTTCGATACCATCAATGATCTATAGTGCTGTGACAAAGTTCCTAAGCCATCTCCATGATTTGAGGCTTTGAAGCACTCTATGAATTCTTCTTCTATAGTGGAGGTAGCTATCAATGTTTGCTTTGCACTCCTCCACAAGATAGCTCCTCCAGCTAGTAGAAAAATGTATCCCAAAGTAGATCTTCGGGTATCCTAACATCCCGCAAAGTTAGAGTTAGAATATCTGAGGACCTCCAAATGATTTGATCTCTTGTACATGAGTATGAAATCCTCTATTCTTTGTAGGTAGCGCATGACTCATTTGGCTACCTTCCAGTGGTCAAGTCCAGGCTTGCTTAAATATCTGCCCAACATACCAACAATGTATGCTAGGTTTGGTCACGTACAGACTTGAGCATACATCAAACTTCCCACTACCGTTGCATAGGGAATATTTTTCATCTTTTTGGCTTCAAATTCATTCTTGGGGCATTGTTTAAGAGAGAATTTATCTCCCTTAGCCACTGGAGTATCTCCTGGTTTGCAACTCTCCATGCCAAATCGCCTTAGAATGGTATCAATGTATCTCCTTTGTGATAATCGAAGGATACCTCGAGAACGATCTTGTTGTATCTGTTGGTGCTAGAACACCATTATCGTTTATTTTGATGATAACAAAACACTTGTTATTTAACATTTGCTTTTGAGTCCTACCTTTCAGGTCAAATTACAAATGGAGACAAGTGTAAAGACGGAGTTCGAGCTCACGTCCATGGTGGATTGGAGGAGCTTGGCGGAGGAGGAGCTTCGTGAGGAGCGAAAGCTTGAAGAAGGAAGGAGATGAAAAATATGATAGATTTCCTTTCTTGTTCGTTGTACTTTGTTATTTGTTCTTTTGTTGCACTTTATTTTCTTTCTTAGTAGTATGTTAAAGAGCCTCAAAGTACCCTCAAAGTAATTCTAGGAACACTTGCCAGACCCTAAGATACTTAGGTTTTCTTAGAGAACTTAGAAAACCAAGATAGGTTCCAGACAGCTTGATTAGACGTCCAATCTAGAAATCAAAAGTCTGATCTTGACTTTTAAGATGCCTGATTGTTGACTCAGATGTCCAATAACTTAGGTTGGACATTAGTAGATTCTGTCTGTTAAAATCAGACGACCGTCCCATAGTCCAGATGTCTTAGAAGAGATCATATGGTTGTGCCAGATGTCCAATTAGTGGAACGTTGGCTAACAAAGTGAACGTTGAGGAAAATGATCTTTAGGCTTCTATCCGATGTCCGTAGAGGACCCCAGACGTCTAATATGTGGCCGTTGAGCCTTGATTGAGCCGAAATCACTTACCTTGAGGATTATAGCCGTTTATGTTCTTGGGAGTCCATTCCTACACATAATTAGGTTTCCAGACATCCAGACTTAGTGTCAGACGTCCTGTATGTCATCTGATAATTTTACACTAGAATCCTTTTTAGGTCTAAACCAAGTTAGTAAAGGAACCCGTCTAGAATTAGACGTCTAACTTAGTTCCAAGACGTCTTAAGAGTGACTTCCAGATGTCTGATCTTTTTCCCAGACGTCTGATGACCTTGTCAAAATCATTAATGATTCTGATTGCAACTTGCCTTACCTTGGGATGAACCCTAACGGCTATGGAAGCCTTCTAAGGCCTTCCAAAGCCTTCTTAGGCCCTCTATAAATAGAGGAGTACCCTTGCCTTGTAAGATACACTAAGCAACACATTTCCACATCTTTTGTGTCGACTTGATCTTTAGAAGAAGCCCTAGCTCTCCAAGCTTTAGTTCCACTTCACGAGAGCTTCATCGTTGTTGCACACCTGCTCTCCCTCCACAGCTACGAGAGCGATGAAGTGCCACCGAGTGATTCATGCACCCGCGTCATCAAACCGACGCACTTCCATCTAAGGGAAGATCTTTTACCTGTAGTAGCTAGTTTCATCTATATACTACGTGGCTCTATAGGTTTGATTTGTATTTTACTTTGTTTATTGGTTGGGTATTTGCGTTGTGAATTTCCGTCTCCATCGAGGGACAAAATCCTTCTCATGAAGAGGAGGGGTTTGAGGCACACTACCCTTGTTCAAAGTAGTGTTGTTGTATTGAGGTTCAGTCACCCTCGTTTAAGTGACTGGGTCAGTGGATTTGATCGACTTTGTCGATCGAAAAATCCTAACTCGAGAGGGTTAGGTGGTGGTTTTCACCCGGCTTGGGTTTCCACCTAAAAATCACTTGTGCATTGTGTTATTGTCCTTTTGTGAGATTGGTTTTATATTTTCACACTTTTCTTTTGTCACGCAGATCTCACCCCCTCTCGTAGGGATTTACATTTGGTATTAAAGCAGCTTTCTGCTTTCTAGGAGTAACATCCACAGAAGATCAAATCATGGAGGGGAGCATCTTCACAACTAGGCAATTGGAGGGGCAGTCTACAGTTCGACCATCATACTTCGATGGAAACAACTACAGCTACTAGAAGTTGTGGATGAAGATGTGGCTTCAAGCCATCGACTTTGCTCTATGGGGACGTTGCGAAACCCTATACGAAGTCCCAGAGAGACCAGAGAGAGGCTATTCATAGCAACAAACCTGTGAGCTTTCCCTCAACGCAAAAGCTATGAACGCGTTGTACTGTGTGCTAAGCCCGGAAGAGTTCAACCGGATATCTTAGTGTGTCACTGCATATGAGGAATGGCATACACTAGAGGTAACTCACGAGGGTACCTCCAAGGTAAAGTCTTCTAAAATTAACATTCTTTATCAAGAATTTGAATATTTTATTGTGAAGACTAATGAATCGTTAAGTGAGATGCATCTAGGTTCACTCTTATAGTGAAAAATCTTAAGTCATTAGGAAAGGCCTTCGTCAAGGGGGAGCTTCAAGGAAAGCTTCTTCGCTCCCTTGGACTGGAATGGAAGTAGAAGGTTATCGCCATCGACGAGGTGAACGAGGTGGAGGAGCTCAACATGGAGGATCTCCTAGGCAATCTAATAGCCTACAAGAGAAAGCTGAAGCAGAAGAAGGATACACTGGAGCCGAAGCCAAAGAAGACCCTCGCCTTCAGAACCACATCGGATAGCGAGGTAAGTTCCGATGACAAAGACTTAAATTTTTCACTTAAAAAATTTTCCAAGTTTTGTGGGGATTTTAAGAGAGAAAAGAAAGAGAAGAAGGGACAAGGTTGCCTGAGATGTTGCTACCACTGCAACGAAAAGGGGCATCTATGACCCGAGTGCCCTCTTCTCAAGAAGGAGAAGAAGAAGGAGGAGAAGAAGGCATTCCAAGCAACTTAGGACGACTTTAGCTCAGAGGAAGAAGAGGAAGCTCCCGAGAAGAAGAATGAAACTACTTGCATCGGTTTCATGGCCATTGCAAGCGATGGTGACTTCGAGAATGAGGTAAACTTGGACTTACAAGATGCCTTTGATAAGCTTTTTGAAATTAGTAAGTCATTAAAGGTAGAAAATAAAAATATTAAAAAGACACTTAGCTTTCTAAAATCTGAAAATGATAGGTTAGAAATTAAACATAAGGATCTAGAAAGTAGTTCTAGTCCTAAGGATAATAACTTGTTAGAAAATAGAGACCTAATCAACGAAAATAATAAATTGATTAATGAAAATACAAGTTTAAAATTAGAAATAAAAATATTAAAAAGACACTTAGCTTTCTAAAATCTGAAAATGATAGGTTAGAAATTAAACATAAGGATCTAGAAAATAGTTCTAGTCCTAAGGATAATAACTTGTTAGAAAATAGAGACCTAATCAACGAAAATAATAAATTGATTGATGAAAATACAAGTTTAAAATTAGAAATTTCTAGTTTAAAAACAAAAATGCATGCTATAGGAAAAGAACTTGCATGCTTTAAGAAAGAATCAAATAACTTGGTAAACAAATTAAATAATTTTTATAGCCCTAAGGTTGAGAAAGGATCTCCGTCAAGGAGATCCACTGACAAATTCAGATCTAAGCTAACTTGGATACCGAAAAGATAACTAGAATCTTGTTTTGTAGGTTATAAAGATTTCAACATCCAAGATTGGACCTACAAGATGAAGAACAGTCAACTCGAGTTGGGAAGACCAAGGAGTAGACCAAGGAGGAGGACGAGAAGACCAACGAGATGACGAACAACCGACCAAGCCGTCGTGCGACGACCGCCAGATTGGAGACCGGTACTGATGCCCAGACCTCCAGGCTACAGATGGGAGCCTCATCCAGTTTGACATCCACCTCCATTTGGGCCATTCTATTGGCCATGGTAGGTAAGGTAAATTCTTTACCCTATCTTTTAATTTATAGCATCTAGATAGGGGGAGTCAAAAATTTATGAAGCTATTTGTCCATCTAGATAGGGGGAGGTTCTAAAAATAACCTAGCTATATTGCCTTTAGAAAGGAGGAGGTAATAACATAGCTATCTTGTTTTTATGAAAAGATGAAATTCAAAGATCATGTTTTAAGAGGGAGTTTAAGATAATTAAAAATTATAACATCTTTTTGATAATGTCGAAAAGGGGGAGAACTTTATGTATTATTATTTATGGTTTTGTCATCATAAAAAAAGGGGGAGATTGTTGGTGTTAGAGCACCACGATCGTTTATTTTGATGATAACAAAATACTTGTTATTTAACATTTGCTTTTGAGTCCTACCTTTCAGGTCAAATTGCAAATGAAGACAAGTGTAGAGACGGAGTTCGAGCTCGTGTCCATGGTGGATTGAAGGAGCTTGACGAAGGAGGAGCTTCATGAGGAGCGAAAGCTTGAAGAAGGAAGGAGATGAAAAATATGATAGATTTCCTTTCTTGTTCGTTGTACTTTGTTATTTGTTCTTTTGTTGCTCTTTATTTTCTTTCTTAGTAGCATGTTAAAGAGCCTCAAGGTACCCTCAAAGTAGTCCTAGGAACACTTGTCAGACCCTCAGATACTTAGGTTTTCTTAGAGAACTTAGAAAATCAAGATAGGTTTTAGACAACCTAATCAAACGTCCAATCTAGAAATCAGACGTCTGATCTTAACTTTTAAGATGTCTGAATGTTGACTCAGACGTCTAATAACTTAGGCTGGACATTAGTAGATTCTGTCTGTTAAAATCAGACGACCATCGCATAGTCCAAATGTCTTAGAAGATGTCTTATGGTTGTGCCAGACATCCAATTAGTAGAACGTTGGCTAACAAAGTGAACGTTGAGGAAAATGACCTTTAGGCTTCTATTGGACCTCCGTAGAGGACCCCAGACATCTGATATGTGGCCGTTGAGCCTTGATTGAGCCGAAATCACTTGTCTTGAGGATTATGGCCGTTTAGGTTCTTGGGAATCCATTCCTACACTTAATTAGGTTTCCAGACGTCCAGACCTAGTGTTAGACGTCCTGTATGTCGTCTGATAGTTTTATACTAGAACCATGTTTTGGTTTGAACCAAGTCAGTAAGGGAACCCATCTAGAATTAGGCGTCTGACTTAGTTCCCAGACGTCTTAAGAGTGACTTCTAGACGTCTGATCTTTTTCCTAGATGTCTAATGACCCTGTCGGAATTATTAATGATTCTGATTGCGGCTTGCCTTGCCTTGGGATGTGATAGGATCTAATAGATAGGATTGGCTATGCGCACAAACACTCAAGCACAATATCAGTAATAATAAGAAAGATTTGCACAATCAATTCAAACCACAAAGGACATAAAATGTATAGTGGTTCCTCACTCACTTGGGTACTCCACTACCTAAATCTCTCAGCTTAGGGTTTTTAACCCGATTCCCTCAACCCCGAGAGAATCAATTTATTAAACCAAAATAATTAATAGGTTACCTCAACCCAGGCACAAAAATGGGTTTGTTACAACCTTATGAGAAAATGCTCAAATACAAATAAGCATTGGTGTAAGAAAAATAAATCTTACAACAAGAACCTAAGCCTCTCAACAATATATAAAACAATATTACCAAGTAGAGAGCTTAGAATGGATGTGAATCGCCTTGAAACATGTGTGAGAAAACACGTCAAAGTGTTTGCAAAAGCGTAGAGAAATCTGATAGCTGCAAATTCTTTCTTCTTCAAATATGGTGGAAAATATGAAATCAAAGCTCTAGAATTTCTCTTATGTTTCTTATGTGTCTTATGTGTAAACTAAGAGTCCAAGACTCATTTTATAAGGTAGGACCTCAGAGAGTCGTCAAATAGATGTTGAGATTTAATTTCCAACGTTCACATTATCAGAATTAATATTTCAGCCGTTCTATTTTGAACTAACGGCTAGCTGGTACCGGTACTAAAGTATGGGTACCGGTACTCGTTGCTTCCAGATTTGGGTTTCAAACTCTAAACACAAATCTGTAACCCACTTGTACCGGTACTGATCATGAGTACCAGTACTCGTTACCTCTAGTACTAGTACTAATCATGAGTACCAGTACTCATAGGGTACTGGCTTGTGTCTATGAAAAACCCAAACCTATAACTCACATGTACCGGTACTAAACTTTAATACCGGTACTTGTGGGTTAACAAGTACCTTTTTTAAGTAATTTAATCAATTACGTTCTTTGAAAATGATCGCAATATTAATCCTAATTTATCTCTAATTATTTTTACGATTTAAGTTATATTCCTTTGTTAAGAGGCATACATTCTATAAATACAAAAACATAAACTAAAAAACTAAAGGTCGAAGATAATCTTCTCCTCGACTCATCCTTGTCATCTTACCTCCTCCTTGTCATCATCTTCTCTTTCTCATCATCATGCTTTCATCACTCCCTATTTGCCTTGATCTTCACCTAAATCTAAAAAGAACTCAATTGAAACATTAATCCATAATAATTTTGTTAACACCAAAATAAGTTGTGGAACAAGGTTCCAACAATCTCCTCCTTTTTGGTGTTAACAAAACTATCTTGCAAACAGATAATTATACGAAAAAATAATTTTAACAATGTTATATGAAGGAAAAACTTTTACTTTAATCCTCTCCCTCAATATATGCTCCCCCTAAAATATTACTATTTGTCCTTTATTTTTCTCCCACTTTTCGTCAACCATCAAAAAATAAATGGGTAAAGAATATCATACCATAACATTTACCAATAGTAGAATGATGAATGTGGGTACCAAGCTCTGTTAGGCCATCATTTTTGGTCTTCATTCAGCCTATAGAATGGTTGAAGTGTCTTGTTGTGTGCCTTAAACACCCACTGATCTCTTTGATCTATTCCTGCAAAATAATGTAAAGTATCTTTTTTAGGGACCCATTTTCTTTGGGTCCTTTCAGGTTAGCACCTTTCAAACCTTGAGATTTATAGACCTCTCTTGTGTTAGATCTATAATTCTTGGGATTTTTGGCCTTTTGGTACATCCATGCATGCTTAGGTGCATGTGATTCATTTTGTGTATTCTTTTTACTCTGAAATTTTGATTTTAGTGCATCACAAAATTCAGTATTTAATCTAGTTGTTTTAAGATTATTTAAAGTTTCCTCAAAATGCTCATAAATATCTTCTAGCTCTACTATTTTTGCATACAACTAATTATTAGTCTCTTTTGACATTTTTAATTCCATTTATAAACATGAATTTTCTAATTCTAATGTTCGATAATTATTCTTTAAAACCTTTTTTTCCTTTTTAAATGACTTAGCTTTATGATATACTTCTTCATAAACTTCTAATAATTCTACAAAAAAGAAATCAGGGTTTACCTCATTGTCTGTATCTTCCGTGGTTGTTGCCAAACATAGATGAGCGACCTCATCGAAATCTGTTTCGCTAGAGTCGATGTCCATGTTGGAGTCACTATCATCCCATGTTGCTTTAAAAGCTCTCCTTTTCTTCTTCTTCTTGACTTCTTTTGTGTCTTTCTTTTTGTCTTCTTTCTTCTTATTCATAGGGCAATCCTTTCTCAAGTGCCCCTTTTTCTTGCACTCATAACGAATAATATTAGTTGAAACTTTATTGATTTTCTTACCTTGATTTTGAAGAAATCTCTGAAACTTCCTTGTAAGTATCTCCATCTCTTCATCTTCAGATTCCGAGGTTGTTGAGTCCGAGTCCTTAATTTCTTTAAAAAAAAAATTCTTCCTTTTGCTAGACATCTTCTCCTCATTTTTTTTCATATTCTCCAATTGGACCTCATATGCCATGAGGCTTCCAATCAGATCATCCAAGGAGAGAGTGGATAAATCTTTCGCCTCTTGGATCGCCGTGGACTTTGTCGACCAATCACTTGTAAGGGATCTCAAGATCTTCCTTACAAGTTGTTCTTCAATAAACTTTACTCCCAAATTTTTCACGGGGTTGATGATATCCTCGAACCTCATGTACATCGCCTTGATTGTTTCCCCTTTTTCCATCCTGAAACACTCATAACTCTTGGTTAGAATTGAGATTTGTGTTTCATTTACCTTATTCGTACCTTTGTAAGTGACTTGAAGTGTGTTCCATATCTCGTACGTAGACTCGCATGCGGAGATATGGTTGAACTCCTCCCTTGATAACGCACAATAGAGTGCATTCATTACTTTTGCATTCCCAGCGATCTTCTTCTTCTGATCCGCTGACCAAACTACGCCTTCCTGTGACTCTGGATCCGTGTACTTCTCTTGAATGAGAGTCCACGAGTCTTCATCTATGGCCTTGAGGAAGATTTGCATTCTCCTCTTCCAATACCCATAGTGCATCCCATCAAAATAGGGAGGACGGGTAGAAGACTGTCTTTCGGTGTGCCTTGAGAATGATGCTATTGCAAGTTGAGTTGTTATGTCTTCTTGCAATCGGGCTCTGATGCCACCTGATAGGATATAATAGATAGGATTGGCTATGTGCACAAACACTCAAGTACAATATTAGTAATAATAAGAAAGATTTACACAATAAATCAAACCACAAAGGACACAAATTGTATAGTGGTTCCCCACTCACTTGGACACTCCACTACCTAAGCCTCCCAGCTCAGGATTTTTAACCCAATTCCCTCAACCCCGAGGGAATCAATTTACTAAACCAAGGTAATTAATGGGTTACCTCAACCCAAGTACAAAAATAGGTTTGTTCCCAAAGAGCAAATGCTCAAATGCAAATAAGCACTGGTATAAGAAAAATAAATCTTACAACAAGAACCTAAGCCTCTCAACAATATATAGAATAATATTACCGAGTAGAGATCCTAGAATGGATGTGAATCGCCTTGAAACATGCGTAAGAAAACATGTCAAAGTGTTTGCAAAAGTGTAGAGAAATCTGATAGCTGCAAACTATTTCCTCTTCTTCAAATATGGTGGAAAATATGAAAATCAAAGCTCTAGAATTTCTCTTATATTTCTTATGTGTCTTATGTGTAAACTAAGAGTCCAAGACTCATTTTATAGAGATAGGACCTCAGAGAGTCATCAAATAGATGTTGAGATTTAATTTCCAACGTTCACATTGTTAGAATTAATATTTTAGCCGTTCTGTTTTGAGCCAACAGGTAGTTGGTATCGGTACTAAAGTATGGGTACCGGTACTCGTTGCTTCCAGATTTGGGTTTCAAACTCTTAACACAAATTTGTAACCCACTTGTACCGATACTGGTCATGAGTACTGGTACTCACAGGATACAGGTTTGTGTCTATGAAAAACCCAAACCTATAACTCACATGTACTGGTCCTAAACTTTAGTATCGGTACTTGTGGGTTAACAAGTACATTTTTTAAGTGATTTAATCAAGTACGTTCTTTGAAAATGATCGCAATATTAATCCTAATTTATCTCTAATTATTTTTACGATCTAAGTTATATTCTTTTGTTAAGAGGCATATATTCGATAAATACAAAATCCTAAACTAAAAAATTAAAGGTCGAAGATGATCTTCTTTTCGTCGACTCATCCTTGTCATCTTGCCTCCTCCTTGTCATCATCTTCTCTTTCTCATCATCATGCTTTCATCACTTCCTGTTTGCCTTGATCTTCACCTAAATATAAAAAGAACTCAATTGCAAACATTAATCCATAATAATTTTGTTAATACAAAAGTAAGATGTGGAACAAGATTCCAATAGGGATGAACCCCAACGGCTATGGAAGCCTTCTAAGGCCTTCTTAGGCCCTCTATAAATAGAGAAGTACCCTAACCTTGCAAAGATACACCAAGCAGCACATTTTCACATCTTTTGTGTCCATTTGATCTTGAGAAGAAGCCCTAGCTCTCCAAGCTTTAATTTCACTTCAAGAGAGCTTCATCGTTGTTGCGCACCCGCTCTCCCTTCGCAGTTACGAGAGCAACGAAGTGCCGTCGAGTGATTCACGCACTCGAATCATTAAACCGACTCACTTCCATCTAAGGAAAGATCTTTTACCTATAGTGGCTAGTTTCATTTATATACTTTGTCGATCTATAGGTTTGATTTGTATTTTACTTTGTTTATTGGTTGGATATTCATGTTGCGAATTTCCGTCTCCATCGAGGAACAAAATCCTTCTCGTGAAGAGGAGGGGTTTGAGGCACACTACCCTCATTTAAAGTAATGTTGTCATATTGAGGTTTAGTCACCCTCGTTTAAGTGACTGGGTTAGTGGATTTGATCGACTTTGTTGATCGAAAAATCCTAACTCGAGGGGGTTAGGTAGTGGTTTTCACTCGATTTGAGTTTCCACCTAAAAATCACTTGTGCATTGTGTGATTGTCTTTTTGTGAGATTGGTTTTATATTTCTGCACTTTTCTTTTATCACGCAAATCTCACCTCCTCCCATAGTGATTTACAGTATCTGGATTCCTAATACAAAAGAGGCTTCACCAAGATCCTTTATTTCAAAATTACCAAAGAGAAATATCTTGGTTTCCTAAAGCAAACCATTATCATTACAGGCAAGGAGGATGCCATCCACATACAAAACCAAGAAAATATGTTTTTCCCTACAAAATTTGTGGTATACACAATCATCAACCAAATTTGTCTCAAAATCAAATGAGACAATTACTTGATGAAATTTGTAATTCTACTGTCTTGAAGTTCACTTTAGTCCATAAATGGCTTTCTTTAATTTGCAAACCATTTTCTTTGCATCTCCTAATGCAAAGTTTTTTGGTTGTACCATGTAAATTATTTCATTAATGTTTCCATTAAGAAACATTGTCTTTACATTCATCTAATGTAGCTCCAAATTAAAATGAGCTACTAAAGCCATTATAATTCTAAGTAAATCCTTAAATGAAACTAGCGAAAATGTTTATTTATAGTCTATGCCTTCCTTTTGAGTAAATCCCTTAGCAACAAAATGAGCCTTATATTTGTCTACATTGCTTTGTGAATCCCATTTGGTTTTAAATATTCACTTACAACTAATGGACTTCACACCTTCAGGTAATGGGACAACATCCCAAACCTCATTGTTACTCATGGATTTCATCTCTTTATTCGTGGCATTGATCCAGTCCTGATAATGGGAACTCCTCATGACATGAGTGACCAAAATGGGATTCGTATCCATTTGGTCTACCTTTTGTTCCTATAGAAAGACAACACAATCACTAGATATTGCACTTCTCCTTTCTCTACTGGATCTCCTAATGAGTGTAAGATCTTGAATGTTTTGAGATTGTTCGGTTTGATTGATGGGAAGATTATCCACATTACTTTCTTCCCCTGATGTTGTTGGAATAATATTTGGAATAAGAACTTGACCATGTTCAATGATTTCCTTATGAACAAGATCTAATTCTTCAAATGTAATGTGGCGACTATCACCCCCTAAACCAACATCCTTAAAGAAGTGGGCATTCCTAGTCTCAAAGAATGTGCAAGTCGTTGAGTCATAAAACTTATAACCCTTCGATCTCTCAGAGTACCCTACAAAATAGCAAGTGACCGTCTTAGAGTTCACTTTCCTTTCAGCAGGCCTGTATGGCTTAGCCTCAGCTGAACACCCCCAGATATGAAAATATTTCAGACTAGGTATCTTATTAGTCCACATTTCATATGGGGTTTTAGGCATTGCTTTAGTTGGTACTCGATTGAGAATATACACAGTTGTCTTTAACGCTTCTCCCCATGGAGACTCAGGTAAAAGTGTATGACAATCATACTCCGTACCATATTCTTAAGAGTCCTGTTGCTACGTTCAGCAACACCATTCATGCTTGGTGTCTCAAGCATGGTGTACTGAGGTATTATACCACACTCATCTAGAAAAGAAGCAAATGATCCTGGATGCTGTTCTACTGATCCATCATATCTACCATAGTATTTACCACCACAGTCAGATCTGATGGCTTTAATCATTTTCCCGAGTTGGTTTTTCACCTCAGCCTTATAGGACTTGAACGTATTCAAAGACTATGGCTTTCTGTGAAGGAGAAATAGATACCCATATCTAGTGTAGTCGTCTATGAATGTAATAAAGTACTATTGCCCATTCCAGGAAGCTGTAGGGAATGGACCACAGATATTCGGTATGTATTAGTTCTATGACATCTGTAGCTCTAGTATCACCTACATCTCTTTTGTTTATTTTTTTCCCTTTTAAATAGTCTACACAAACATCTAAATCTGTGTAATCAAGGGAATCAATAATTGCATTCGAAATAAGCCTATCCATTCTATATTTAGAGATATGGCCTAAATGCTTATACCACAGTAAAGTGGAATTCTCCTTAGTTATTTTATGCTTTGTACCACTCAAAGTTGCTTGAATGTTTCTAAATTGGAGGAAACGTATGCAGTATATATAATTTACCACTAACATGCAAAGAATTAGAACCAACTAAATTTGAATTAAGAAACAACTGAATTTTTCTATCTCCAAATGAACAAGAACAACCAAATTTGTCCAATAGATAAACATAAACTAAATTTCATCTAAATGATAGTACAATGAAAGTTTCTTTCAAATCTAATTGGTGACCAGTAGTCATTGATAGCTTGAAATTCGCAATGGCTTCTATCTCCACCTTCTTGCCTTCACCCACATAGATGTATCTTTCACCATCACTTGGCATTCGGCAACTTAGGAAACCCTGGACAGACACACTAATGTGAATAGTAGTTTCCAAATTTATCCACCAATGTCTGAGGGTACAGAAGCATAGTTAACTTCTGAACAAATTAAAGAGAGTGAAATACCTTTCTTTTCACGTCAAGCATGATATTTGGTACACTCCTTCACGTATCCTTCTCCCTTGCAGAAGAAGTATGATGCCTTAAGTTTCTTTTAACTCCCTTTAGAGGAGGACGAACTAGCAACAGATGTATCCTTAGCTCGCTTCCTTTTGGGCCTAGAAACCAGATGAACACTCTCTGGTTTGTCATGTTTTACCCTCTCTTCCTCTTGCACACAATGAAAAATGAGCTCATTAAGAGTCCACTTCTCCCTTTGGCAATTATAGCTGACCTTAAACTGCCTATACTGTGTAAGGAGGGAGATCAAAACTAAATGCACGAGGAGGTCATCTAACAACTCCAACTTAAGTGCCTTTAGTTTCGAGGCTAAATGGGATATTTCCATGATGTGCTCCCTAATGTTTCCATTGCCCCTGTAGTTAAGTAAGACAAGTTTGCTAAGGAGATTACTTGTTTTAGCTTTTTCATTTTTAGCAAATCTTTTCTCAATCTCATCAAGGAATTTCTTAGCATTTAATTCCTCTGAGATAGCACTCCTTAAATTTTCTGGGATAACACGCTTTATGATCATGAGACACATGCAATTTGATTGCTCCCACCTCTCAAAGTTCTTTATTTCATCAGAAGAACTTTTACCCATAAGAGGGGAAGGAGGATCAATCCTAAGCGTAAGGTCTAGATCCATGCATCCCAGAATGATAAGGACACTCTCTTTTCAGAACTAATTAGATCCATTTAGTTCTAGAATAGAGTTTAGGTTGGCAGTTATGGTAGATGCAGAGGAGTTAACTTGAAAAATAAAGGAAATAAACCAGATACATGCTCAGAATCAAGTAAACTAAACAATATAATTATTAATATTTAGTCTTTGGATAATAAACATTAATATTGTAAAGGGCAATCTTAAGAATGATAAATAACTATTGAAAACACTCATGTAAGTCAAGCCATCTTTGGATTAACTTAACTACCCACATGAAACCTAATAATTCAATAGAAAATTTATCATTTAAATGTGTACATATGCATTCTGTCATGAGGCTGTTCACCTTTGGGTTAAGCGCCCCTTACAGGAATACAACATACACAGTTGTTTTAATGTTTTTAAATAAATTGGCACAAGAAGCAATCCGCTTTGGAAAGAATTACTAAATGTGATAGAGTACTTAATGCATTAAAACTAATCACTAATGTTCGTACCAAAATAATCATGATCACAAGACTGCATCCAATCAATATGCCAATACCGATACTCATGATGGGTACTGATACAAACAGCAATGACCAAATACCGGTACTGGACCTTATGTATCGATACCAGAATGACGTGTACCGGTACTGATCATACGTACCGGTACTACATCAGTATTGGACCAATCCTGGAACCATTACCAGTATCCTACTTGTACCGGTACTCACGATGAGTATCGGTACCCCATCCCTGACCAGTATCTCACTTGTACTGGTACTGATGATGAGTACTAGTATTCCATCGATACTAGCAGTGCTCCTTGGACTGACTAGTATCCCACATGTACCGATGCTCATCATGAGTATCGGTACTCCATCGATATTGGCGGTGCTCCTTGGAGCTTGACCAGTATCCCACATGTACTGGTACTTATGATCAGTACCGGTACTCCATCGATACTGGCGACGCTCCAAGAAGCTCCCGATTGGTACTCGTACCCAGTCATGAGTAGCGGTACCGGACCGATTATGGCCTGATTCCAGGGTGGCAATCTGAAATCGAGATTTGGGGAAAAATCATGTACCAGTAGTCATCATGAGTACCGGTACTCCATCGATACTGGCGGTGCTCCTTGGAGCCTGACCAGTATCCCACATGTACCAATACTCATGATTAGTACCGGTACTTTATCGATACTGGCGGCACTCCAAGAAGCGCCCGATTAGTACTCGTACCCAGTCATGAGTAGCAGTATCGGACCGATTATGGCCTGATTCTAGGGTGGCGATCTGAAATCGAGATTTGGGGGAAAAACCCCAAATTAAGATTCCAATCGAGAAAACTTGATTTGATGATCATATATGGGATACAAATGAATATGAAAATAAAAAACAAACATTAGTTAGCATTGATTCATCAAGATGAGATTGAAAACGAATCAAACACCAAACTTAAGAACAATCCCAAAAACCCAATGGATTGCTCTTTAAAACAATCGGAGGGCAATGATTCAACTAATAGAAAGGGCTCTGATACCACTCAATGGATTTAAAACATATAAAATAAAAAACCAAATGATTTTCTATCAAATCCCAAAACCAATCCTAATCATCAAAACCTCAACCCATTCATCGATTGAAAAGAAAAATGGAGAGATACTTGAATCCATCGTAGCGGAAGCGTTGAGGAGATTACGAAGATCCTCTGGAGTCGTGGGGTTTGCTTCTCCAATGGAGGTGGTGGCATTAATGGAACTTCTAGAGGGTTCAGAGAGCGAGAGTAGAAGAGCACTGAATGGGAGCATACTCCTTGGGTTTTGTCATGAGCCTTATTTATATTTTTTTTGTGATGGGATGCAGAAAATCGAATGCCCACTTTGTTCGCACCCTTTCAGGGACCATAACCGCTAAATATGAAATGACAATCTCACCTATCACGAAATTGCATTTCCCTTAAGGTTTCTCTGCATTAAATCTCATATCCTTATGAGATGTGAATGGTTAATTTACATAATTAGACTACTTTAATTATCTTAAATATGATGGCTAAATATATGTATATATATAATGTATAATTCCGTAATAATAATATATGTCGGTTCGCATTATGATTCTAACAATCTCTTACTCGAACCACATATATCATCCTTATAATCATACGTTCATATATATTTGTATGAGTTTATTAATACAATATCACGATAAACTACATCTTTACCAATCTCGTCCATACTCTGTTAACTAACGACCTTGGTAAACCTCGTCCACTCATGCCTATCATATTCTTACTTATTGGAAACCTTGGTAAATTAATTTATAACACTTGAATTTTAAAAATGACACTAATATTAAAAAAAAGATAGTATCAATGCTTGTTTCGTGTCGTGATGTTTAATTATTCCTACTTATTGTATTAGATCATGCGTGCATTGTATGTTGATAATCTCCTTACTAAACTAAATTCCTTTACGGTCATTAATTATTTGTTTATATAACCTATGCATAACTTAGTTCTAGATTTAATGGGTCAGACATTGTCGAGATTCTAGATTCGTAACTGGATTGAACCTACTATATTCATTTTTATTCATAGGTATTGGATTGTTGGAGTATAATTGTGATTAATTAGTGATGTTCTAATGTAAGGGTATTTCTCTATAACATGCATTTTGGTATAGATAGTGTCAAGGATTTTGCTGATTGGATTGTTATGATGTGGGGAACTCTTTCCCTCCCTCTCTCTCTTTCTTTCTCTCTATAATTAATTGGAAAGATATGTAATTTACCTAATAATGGAAAGACCAAGGAGTATCATGCCTCCTTTGTCCTCGAGAAAATTCTGTGGGGATAGACCAGGAGTTGGACTTTGAAGGAGGCTTGTGTACGTGCTGGAGGTGAGCCTCTCTTCTCCCCTTTCTCTCTCCCCTTTCATCCTTTTTACGCTATGCCCTTTCTTCCTCTATTTGTAGAGACTCTATACATCTCTTCAATTTAGTCTCATATTTCGTACGAGCAATATCCAATGGACACGTGGGTGAGAAGTACCTAGTATGAGATTAGATTAATATATTGAGAACAAACTAATAAATAAAAGAATATTTCTTAATTTTTTTAAGCATTGGAAATACTTTTCCTTTTACTTTTTTTCCTTCGGTTAATTATGTAAAATTTGAATAGGATTTCTTGTCACTTATCTGTTTGATATCATGATTAATTGATTTCACTGTTGCAATGTTAATATTGAATTATTTTACAAACTAGAGATTTCTTTTAGTGATACTCATGAGAATCAAATTGTCTTTACTGAACCATTTGGTTCAAGATCCATTTTTGACCTTACAATCAGATTCAAGAGGCTCGAAGCAAACCTTTGCTATAGGCGAACCGGCCCCGGGCCTCCAATTTTCATTGGGACCTTTATTGGATTTAGTCTACATTTTCCTTGATTTAAATTTCTTCATTGATGTATTTGTTGTTGTTATAACCCAAGTGCCCACCCTATTAGGAATCAGAATTGATTTTATAAACACCCACGATTAAGTCATCTAGCGTATAAATACGTAACAAACATCACATATACAATGCATCACATCACACATATTTCATTGAGAAAAGAACAACAAGCTAAACTGAGTAATGTCAAAAGAGAACCGGTCATAGCCATCGTATCTATAAGTACAGAATGGGAGAAAATAGTATGAAGTAATTAATTACTTAGAAAGTGGAAACTAAGTACTACTAAAGAAAATAGGAACTAAAATGCTAGTGTAAGTACCATGACTAAGGTGTTGCCTTCTGACCAACATTGTCAACTCCTATAACTATAGGACCAATTGTGATTCGTCAAGACCTCAGTACAAAATTAAAAAAGGAAAAACATTAGCAACAGCTAAGTAAAGTAGGGAAAAACAATTGAAAGAAAAATAAGTAGGAAAATAGATATTGTTCTTAATTATTTTCATTTCCATTCATTAATTCCATTTATCTATGACTTCCCACTATTTTGATCGTTAAGCACCCAAATCATTTCCCTCGGAAGGCTCAAGAAGATATCATTGCAGTATTCCCAAATAGCAAAGTTGATACAATTCAGCCTCTAGGTTGAGATGATCGCTTGCACGTACTCTACCACTTAGTTAAGTATCTCGAGGTCCTATCGTAGGTGAAGTGGTGACTATGACTCATATGATACGCATACAGAGAGCTACCCAACACTAACACACGATCAATCATCTCTACTATAGGGTGTGAAAGTAAACAAACCAACTCCTCACAACAGTAACACGTACCCACTTACACCTAGCTATGCAGTTGGCTAAATAGCCTAACAACAAGCCGTAGGGAGGCTAGCTCATTCCCTCAGCCAATCTTTGCCTCTAAATAGGTATAGCCGGCTATGCCATTGATACCAAGCACGAGACACACCATCGAACTAATCTCACAAGTTCTAGGTTTTACTAACCAATTCTTGCCCATATTTTCCGCCATTGATCATTTATGACAAGTAATTTACAATCATTCCATCATTGGTTAGCTATTCCATCTTTACATAATTTACAATAATTCTGAGTGCAAACAACTACTATGGACTCCCTTATTCACATCACTATCATTTCATTTAGCAAACTTGGTAGGTAATTCCATTTATTTAATCACAAGGGTTCGTGTGATGGTTCTTATTAATCTAGAAATGCATCATGTACGTGCATAAGCAATGAGGCATCACATTAGTCTTTAATGATGGTTTTGATGATAACAAGCATATCAAGTATAAGATTAAACTTGGATCTTATGCATATATATTACAAGATTAATTTTCAAGTTGAAGCTCTCTTGACAAAATACGAAGCCAAGAAGAAGGAGAAGATCAAAGTTAGGTCTCTTTGTAATTTTAGGAGTTGAGTTGTAATTTTATATTCTTTAGAATGTAAGGAAAGCTCCAATTAAATTAGCATAAATTTACATTATGAAGGTACCACTTGCATAAGTCTGATTTGATCAAAAATATGATAAAACATATCCTTAGGTGTTAGCGGCTCATCCTAGAACTCCATAGGCTCAACAAGACTGATTTAGACAGTTGGAGGACTTTTTACAGTCCATCTAACATTAGGTATTAGATACCTAACGTTAGGTAGTAAGGTTGAAGTCGGTTTGAGGGATCAAGGGAATAACGAACATTGCATTGAACTAAGCATCTAACATTAAGCAGTTAGCCTAACGTTAGACAAGGTATACCTAACGTTAGGTAGGCTTTTTTAGGCGAACCTAAGAGATTCCAGGAGATAGCGAATTTGGTACCTAACTGAGTAACTAACGTTAGATAGTTCACCTAACGTTATGTAACTTTTAACTAACGTTAGGTAAAGTACTTTTTAACCAAACTCATTAACCCTTGGAAAATGAAATTGGAAAATATTTTAGCCGTTGAAGAGGGGCCTTATGCACATTTAAAGTAGTCCAAACACCTCTCTATATATATGAGATGGTTTCCCACTCTTAGAAGGTTAGAGAACACTCAAAACTCACTCTAAAGTTTATTCAAGTCTACATTCAGCTAAAGCTTACACTTAGTGTTCATTGGTTGTAATTTGAGCTCTTATTCTTGAAGACCACCTCAACTCCCTGCTGTGTCACCTTCAAACATTCACTAAGGGAGTTCACTCTAGTCTCCGAGATAACTATTTTATACAATTGATTGTATATCTTTTTGGGGCTATCCATAGGAGTTAACTTCTATTTTAAGTCAGTTTTATTCCTTCATCTACTTGTAATCTGAGAGCCCAGGTTCTGGGTTCCTCTCCTCTTGAGTAAGAGGGGTTTGCTTTTGATTGGAATATCAAGAGGGTTTGTAAAAGGGTTTGGTACCCCATAAGCATCGGTTAGTATTCCGAGTTGGACTTGGGGCAAAATCCTAGATTGGGAGATCTAGGTAGTGGTTTTTACCTGGAATTGGGTTTCCACTAGACATGCTTGTGTTGTGATTGATGTTATATTTGTGGATTGCTTAAGTATATCTTAAATCTGCATTAATTTTAATTAGCAATTTATTTACCGCCTTTTGCCGTAATCACCCCCCTTTAATGCTTTCATTTGGTATCAGAGCGTAGGTTGGTGTACTTTGGAGTAACTTCCTCGCACCGACGATAATGGTGGAATCGAGCAACATGAGGATCGAGGGGTTGTCGACCCATCGACCTCCTTACTTTGATGGAAATGGCTACACACATTGGAAGAAGATGGCAGCCACCAGAGATCTCTCACTATGAAAAATGGTAGAAAAGGAATTCAAGATGCTGGAAATAGACACCACCACTGGAGACTATAAGTTGGAAGATGAGAAGAAGATATCAATCAATTGCAAGACTATGAGCATACTATCTTATGCCCTTTTTAATGATGAGTTTAATAGAATTTCACTGTTAGAGATGGCACATGAAATTTGGAAATCCTTGAAGTGACTCATGATGGAACCTCAAGGGTGAAGGAGACAAAAATTGGTCTCTTAACCTAAGAGTATGAGATGTTCAAGATGAAGCCGGGTGAAAGCATAAAAAAAATGAGCACAAGATTCACCAACACCATCAACTCTCTCAAGGGGCTTGGGAGGAGTTATCTCTCAAATAAGATGGTGTCCAAATTCTTGAGGGCTCTAACCAAGGAATGGGAACCAAAGGTTACTGTAATTGAGGAAGAAAAGGATTTGAAGAACATTAGCATGGATGAGATACTTGGAGGTCTAATGGCTAATGAAGTGAAGCTTGAGCTATTCAAGAAAGAGGAAAATGAAGCTTCTAACTCCAAGAAGAAGAATTTGGCATTGAAAGCCAAAATTGAGAGTGATTCTGATCTTGATGACAAAGATAAAAATGAAGAGGATGAAGAGATGGCCATGTTCTCTAGAATATTTGAAAATATGTGAGTATAAGGAAACAATTCAAAAGGAGAAAAGATGACAAGACCCCTACTTGCTATGGATGCAAGAAGAAAGGCCACATAAGGAAGGATTATCCTCTACTCAATGAGGATAAGAAAGATAAGAAGGAATGAAAGGAAAGGAGAGAAAAGGAGAGAAGGATGGATGACAAATCAAGAAGGAAGTGCTTCAAGAAGAAGAAGAAGGCATTCGCTACAACTTGGGATGACTCGGATCAAAGTGCAAGCGACAACATCGACTTCGACTCAAGTAAGGAGGAAGTTACACACATGTGTCTCATAGCAAATGAGATTGAGGCCTCAAAGAAGAGGAACAAGTGGATTATGGATAGTGGATATTCAAGGCACATGATGGGAGACTCCACACAATTCCTAAAGCTCAAGAAGCCGATGAAGGACACGTGGCCATAGGCAACAACAAAAAATGTCGTATTATTGGTAAGGGTACGGTAGGAATTCATTTAAGCAAGTTAGAAATGTCACTTTAGTTGATAGCTTAAAACATAATCTTTTTGGTGTTAGCCAAATACGTGATAGAGGATGTAAGGTTGTATTTGATAAAGATGGTTTTGAAATTATTGATAAAGAAACTTTAGAAGTTCTTTTGATAGGAAAGCGAGAAAAAGATATCTATATTCTTGAATTTGATAAGGAAGAAATAGTTGATTGCTTGCTTGCCTCTATTGAAGAAAATAATTTATGGCATAGAAGATTAGGTTATGTCAATATGAGACTCATTGATAAAATTGTTAAAAAAGAACTTGTTATCGAATTGCCTAAAGTTAGTTATAAAGAGGTCATATTTGTGATGCTTGTGAAAAAGGAAAACTAACTAAGGCTGCTTTTGAGAGTAAGGGAGTTGTGTCAACTACTAGATCACTTGAATTGCTCCATTTAGATTTGTTTGGACCAACTAGACTCGAAAGTCTGAATGGTTGTCATTTTTGTTTTGTTATTATCGATGATTTCTTGCATTTTACGTGGGTGATTTTCTTAGGTCTAAGGATCAGGCTTTTCTAGAATTCTTTAGGTTAGCTAAGAGAATACAAACTAGCCAAAGTGTTTGTATTTCTCAGATTAGGAGCAATCATTGTGGAGAATTTGAGAATGAGATTTTTACTTAGTTTTGTGAGTATTTTAGGATCCACCATGAATTTGCATTTCAAAGAGCTGCTCAGCAGAATGGAGTTGTTGAGTGTAAAAACCACACACTCAAAGAATGTGCTCGAACAATGTTGATAGAATCGGGTCTTCCCAAATATTTCTGGGCAGAAGTGGTTAACACGGCTTGCTATGTGTTAAACCGTGTGCTCCTTAGACCCATTCTTAGGAAAACCGCATTTGAGTTGTTTTATGATCGTGTTCCTAGGATTTCTTATTTTAGAGTTTTTGGTTGTTGTTGCTTCATCCTTAACACTAAGGACAACTTGGATAAGATTAATCCTCAGTGTGATGATGGAGGTTTTGTTAGGTATTCCTTGCATAGCAAGGAATACCAGGTTTTCAATAAGAAGACATCAACCATAGAGGAGACATTACATGTGTCTTTTGAGGAATCATTCACATCAATTTCCTCTTTCATAGTTGATGATGATGATGAGGCACCCTCTTCTATTGATGCTTCTTGTAACGAACGCGTGCCTCAGACGTCTTTTAAGACGTCTGGGAGGTGGCCCAGACGTCGGACCAGACGTCTGGGATCGTTTCCAGACGTCGGACTAGACGTCTGGGATCGTTTCCAGACGTCTGGAAATCCATTATCTTCCACACGCGTGGGTCGTTTGCGCGCCTGAGCGCACAGACCCGCATATTCGTTTATTCCCTGCGGCTGCAGACGCCCTGCCGCGTCCTCTCTCCTCCTCTCACGGCCTTAAAAGGCCACGCCTCCCCTCACTTCCGTCACCACCATCTCCTCCCTCTTCTCCTTCAGCCAGTGAGCGTGAGCGCGAGGGCAGCAGCGGCGGCCGCAGTGAGTGCGGAGGAGGTGCTGTGTGCGAGAGCGAAGCTCTGCCGTGAGGGCGAGCTCGCCGGGGCTGCTAGGGCCGGCCGGTGGAGGGCGCAGGGGGCGTGGAGCGACGCGGAGGGGGGACTGCTGCGGTCTGAGCAGCAGGCGCGCGAGGTGCGACGCGGGCGGCGTCGCGAGCGGAGGCTGAGTGGAACCCTGATTCTGGAAAAATTTCCAGAATCAGACGTCTGGGTTGATAGCCAGACAGCGAGGGAGACGTCTGGAAGACCATCCAGACGTCTGAAAGGTGAGTTTTCCGTCTCCTTCTTCCTTCCTGTCGACTGACCGTACTGAGGGAGGGAGATGGGTGTGCGCAGGCTCGGTGATTTGCCATCCAACGTGGATCAGACGTCTGGCTGTAGTACCAGACGGCGGGAGCGACCTCCAGATGTCCGGGGTGACCATAGGACGTCTGGGAGCTAGGCCAGACGTCCCCGCAGACTTCTGGACGTCTGGGAAACCACGCTGAACAAGGTAATTCTCTGATCCACTTTTTAAGACGTCTGGAAGAAGTTCCAGACGTCTGAGTTTACACAGTTTCGTCGTTTTCGACCCGTTTAGGGCCCGTTCGGGTTCCGTTTTCCGCGATTCGAGTTGCGTTCTTTTCGGAATTAATTCCTCTACCCGTCTACAGTAGCTATACACTGTTTTAAGACACTCCTTGTGTTTGATCCTTGTGATAGGACCCCGTTCCGTTGCAGTCTTGGGGGTCGCGGAGGCACGCGGGATTCCAGACCACGCCCCCATTTCTCCCGTTGTACCTGGTAGAGTGGCTTTAAGTTATTAATAAAATCTGTTAAATTATGGAACCATAAATAGAACCTAGGACATGGCATGAATCCTAGGAATGGGAAATAGATGGAATGATAGCTACTAGGTGTTGCATGAACCCTAGGGCTGGAAAACTAGATTGTATGATAGATCCTAGGATATGCATGAATCCTAGGATGGGAAAACTAGTGGAATGTATAATACTGCAGTCTTGGAAAATGGAAAGAGACATAAAGCTGCCTGTAATTTGAATTAACAGCTGCCTGTTGTGAATAAATAACGTGGTTGAGAACATGGATTGTAAGAATGTGAAACTGGAAAGTGAAACCTGGACGTTTGAGTAAAAAGGATGGAACCCTACGGGGAAGTAGGAGTAGAACTCCTGGAAAGTGAATGGAATAGTAATGGGGAAGTGAGCTGGCCCTTGAGTACGGAGTAACAAGGAGAGCGACTGTCCCCCTGTTTAGTGCAGAGTTGAGCCAGTCGCCCCAGGGACCCGGGGTTAGGACTGGCCACTCTGTACCGATTTGCTGGCCCTCGCGTACGTAGTATTGAGGAGAGCTACTAGTGTAGGGAGGTACTACCTACCCCACGGGCCCCGGGGTTCTGCTAGCCTCCCACACCGACCTGTTAGGCCCGCTGGGGCAAACCAGGTTTGTCAGGCGAGGGTGCGCGGACTGTGGAGGGGCAAGGCCCCGGTTTGGTTACTGTGGAGGGGTTGGACCCCTGTTACTGAGAGGGCTCTGCCCTAGACTGGTTCCGTGCTGTACTTTGGGCGCACCCGTTAACGGAAACGACTGACCGCGTGCCAGTACGGGTTAGCTACCCGTGCGTTTATCGCGCGTGCCGTAGTCACCGTTACGTCTGTCAGTGACCTTGGGGTGGTTGACTGAGGGTAGGATCACCACGGGGGACTCTCCCGGCCAGGAGAGCACCACGTGCTACTTCTACTTTTTGGAAAAGACTACAATCAAGATCGTTCCCACGAGGAACATTCGAGATCAAGATAAAGATATGAGGAATAAATGAAATAGTGAGACAATTGAAAGATGTGAATAAAGAAAGTAATCGAACATAACAGCTACTGTACACTCTACTGTTGTCTTTAGTTTAGTTTCCACTCTACTCAGCGTTTTGCTGACGTGTTACACTCGTTACCTTTTTCAAGACCGGGTGTTGAGCAACCAGGGTCAGCGGCTGCAGAGGACGCTGGGCCGAGTAGGGTCCAGTAGAGTTACCACTGTCTCTTGTACCTCTTTTGTTACGTTATAGTGAGTAGTTTTTGTTTCCACTGTACTTTTCTTTACCTGCAGTTCAAATTATATTATGAATGTTGTTCTACTGTTGTGGTGGTACATACTGTGGTAGTTTCTTTCCTTACTGCTGTACTTTCTTACTGTTAGTTATATTCATGCTGAATGTGGTTTATTTTACTACTCTTTTGGTTACTTCCTCGTTGGACGACTAGGTCTTGGCACCACAACATATCTCTTGACATGAGTTCTTAGACGTTTCCGTTCGGTATCGTTCCGTTTGTTTTGACGTTTTTCCGTTTTGTTTCGCGTCTCCTTACAGGAGATGGCTCGTCGCGGGACTGGCGAGACTGGCCGCGGGCGCGGCCGAGGACGAGGTGGACGTGCTGTTGTTGACGTCTCGGTGGACCAGCCACCACTCCCGGGCATCCAGGCCCAGGACCTCGCCAGACTGCTACGAGACATTGTACGAGAGGAGCTCCACCCACCGCCCCGAGCACCTTCTCCTGGGGCTGCAGAGGGGGAGTTCTCTGTGGGATCACTTGACGGACGCGGCGCGGGACACGGGGGAGGGGGTGGGCCGCCGCAGCCCCCACCTTCTTCCGATACTTCTATACACGAGGCACCTTCGCCTGGAGGTGCACCAGCACCTCCCCTACAGCGCCACTTCGAGCTTCTCGGGCAGTTCCGGAAGCTGAAGCCCCCCCTCCTTCAAGGGGGATGAGGACCCGACCGAGGCAGAGGACTGGCTTGAGCAGCTGGAGAAGATCTTCGACACCCTTCGCCCCCCGGTGAAGTGCCGCGTGGCCTTTGCCACATACCATCTGGAGAGTGCGGCACACCGGTGGTGGAGGGCGGTCCGGGGACAGGAGAGGGACGAGCCGACGTGGGACCAGTTCGTCACCCTCTTCTGCGAGCAGTACTTTCCCCAGATGTGGCAGGACCAGAGGAGGCGGGAGTTCCACACTCTCCGCCAAGGGACGATGACTGTGAGAGCGTACCGCACGCGTTTCTTGGAGCTGTCCCGCTTTGCAGTGACAGCGGTAGCCACTGAGGAGGAGCGCCTTTGGAGGTTCACCGAGGGGCTCCGGCCTGCGATCCGGGGGTATGTCAAACCCCTGAAGCTGCCTACATTTTTGAGGGTGGTAGAGGCAGCTATGACTTACGAGGAGACCAACCTGTCCGCGCGAGACCCCGACGGCGGGCGGAAGAGGCCCTTCTAGCCAGACTTTTCACAGGGCCGGCGAGAACGGAGACACGTGGCGTCCGCAGGAGAGCCGTCACGTTTTACAGGGCCATCAGTGGCCTTTAGGGGCCCTAGACAGGGGCCAGTCGCCAGCACCGGACCCCCGCCCAGCCGACAGCAGGGACCCACTGAGGGCGGGAGCCGGGTTCCCCTCTGTTACCAGTGTA
Source organism: Thalassia testudinum (assembly GCA_037157565.1). Taxonomy (NCBI): domain Eukaryota; kingdom Viridiplantae; phylum Streptophyta; class Magnoliopsida; order Alismatales; family Hydrocharitaceae; genus Thalassia; species Thalassia testudinum. The sequence continues at coordinate 126,571,939 of JAZHRO010000013.1, forward strand.
GCCAGCCAGGCCACATCAGGAGGGACTGCCCGTCTAGGGCAGGAGGTCAGCAGATACTCCCCGCGCAGAGCACTGGAGGGCGCGCAGGAGGCCGCGGTTCCCAGGAGTGAGGAGGAGGACAGCAGTCGCTAGGAGGGTACCGGCCAGCACCTACCCATCCGACACAGAGTGTGGCTGCTTCGTCCGCACCTAGAGCTGAAGGGCGTATCAATGCCTTGACACACAGGGACGCCAGAGCTTCGGGATCGGTGGTAGCAGGTATGGTTTTAGTTTCTGGCAGACTCGTTTACACGCTTTTCGATTCCGGTGCTACGCACTCGTTTGTCGCAGCCAGTTTCGCAGTTAGTTTGGACCAGGATTATACACTGTTAGAGAATCCGTTCGTAATCAGAGGTCCGAGTGGTCAGCTGTTTGTAGCTGAGGAGGTATACACGGATTGCGGGGTCAGCGTCGGGGGACATAGCCTGCCGGCTGACTTGATTATGATACAGATGGAGGACTTTGGAGTGATTCTGGGGATGGATTGGCTGTTCGCTTACCACGCCTCGGTGGACTATTTTGAGAGGAAGATCGTCTTCTCCATTCCGGAGTTGCCTTCTTTCGAGTTTCACGGACAATCAGTGGACGGAGGTTTCAGGTGCATTTCGGCACTTCGGGCGGCGAGACTTTTGAGCCAGGGGTGTGAGGGCTTCCTAGCTTGTGTGGTGACAGAGCCCAGCCCTGTGGCGGACTTCCAGAGCATCCCGGTGGTCAGAGAGTACCCTGACGTGTTTCCAGACGAGTTACCAGGACTACTGCCCGAGCGTGAGACTGAGTTTGAGATCTCACTAGTACCAGGGACCAGCCCCATCTCCACCGCGCCATACAGGATGGCACCGCTTGAGCTGCGAGAGCTCAAGTCTCAGTTGCAGGACCTTCTGGAGAAGGGTTTCGTGAGGCCCAGTGCGTCTCGTTGGGGAGCCCCGGTACTGTTTGTGAAGAAGAAGGATGGGACCTTACGCCTTTGTGTGGACTACCGACAGCTGAATAGGGTCACCATCAAGAACAAATATCCGCTGCCGAGGATCGACGATTTGTTTGACCAGTTGCGGGGTGCCACGGTGTTTTCCAAGATCGACTTGAGGTCTGGGTACCACCAGTTGAGGATCAGGGAGACCGACGTCTCCAAGACAGCTTTCCGCACCCGGTACGGACACTACGAGTTTTTGGTCATGCCGTTTGGGCTGAACAATGCCCCCGCTGCTTTCATGGACCTGATGAACCGGGTGTTTAGATCGTACTTGGACCAGTTCGTGGTGGTTTTCATAGATGATGTACTCATCTATTCTAGAGATCGGACGCAGCACGGACAGCACTTGCGGATGGTTCTGGACACCCTGAGACGACGCCGGCTGTACGCCAAATACAGCAAGTGCGAGTTCTGGTTGAGGGAGGTGACCTTCCTAGGTCATGTGATCTCTGGAGACGGCTTGGCGGTGGACCCAGCCAAGGTCGAGGCAGTGCTCAGGTGGGAGAGACCGCGTTCAGTCACTGAGATTCGTAGTTTTCTGGGACTGGCAGGCTACTACAGACGATTCATCAGAGGATTTTCGCAGATTGCGCATCCTATGACACAGTTGACCTGGAAGGACGTGCCTTTCGCTTGGACAGACGCCTGTGAGGCGTGTTTTCTGGAGCTGAAGGAGAGGTTGACCTCGGCTCCCATGCTCAGAATCCCTGACAGTAGTGGCGGGTTCGTTGTGTACATGGATGCCTCCTTGCAAGGGTTAGGAGGTGTGCTAATGCAGAGGGGTCACGTTGTCGCTTACGCTTCGCGGCAACTGAAGCCCCATGAGCATACCTACCCTACCCATGACCTAGAGTTGGCAGCTGTTGTCTTCGCGCTGAAGACCTAGAGGCACTACTTGTACGGTGAGACCTTCAAGATTTTTACTGATCACAAGAGCCTCAGATATCTTTTTGAGCAGAAGGAGCTCAACATGAGACAGAGACGTTGGTTGGAGCTCCTGAAGGACTACGACTGCAGCATCTCCTACCACCCGGGAAAGGCCAATGTGGTGGCTGACGCCTTGAGCCGTAAGGCGCCCGCACGCTTGGCCAGTCTACAGTTACAGAGTTGGAGCCTTTTGGAGGAGGTGGGCAGTTGGCGACCTCTAGAGTTACGAGGGTACTGTGGGGCAGTGACGGTGACACGGCAGACTAGGCCAGAGCTAATAGACCGCATCATCACAGGATAGATGGCCGATCCGTACTTGCAGTTTTTGCGCGACAGAGTACTGTCAGGAGACCCAGGGGATTTCTCTTTCACAGACCAGGTGCTACGCTTGAGGGGACGGTTGTGCGTTCCCAGAGATGAGGAGCTGTTGAGAGAGCTCCTGACTGAGGCACACAGTTCCAGATTCACCATACATCCCGGAAACACGAAAATGTACCACGACTTGAGACGCGAGTTTTGGTGGAGAGGGATGAAGCGGGATGTGGGTGAGTTCGTGCAGCAGTGCTTAGTGTGCTAGCAGGTGAAAGCCGAATATCAGAGGCCTGCAGGGCCGCTCCAGCCACTTCCAGTGCCAGAGTGGAAGTGGGAGAGCATCACCATGGACTTGGTGGTGGGCCTACCTGTTACCCAGCGGGGACACGACGCAGTCTGGGTAATAGTGGATAGACTGACGAAGACGGCATGATTCTTGCCGATCCCAGTCACGTACTGAGTCACGAGAGCGTTGAGGTGGGCGACGACCTGACCTACCCCGAGCGGCCAGTGCAGATCCTAGACTGAGCCGTCCACAGTTTGAGACGAAAGCAAGTACCCCTGGTAAAGGTTTTGTGGAGGAGCCAGCGGTACGAGGAGGCTACCTGGGAGCCTGAGGCGGCAATGCGGGAGCGGTACCCGGAGCTTTTCGCGGGTACGTCTTTTCGGACCGGCTTCGGTCCTCTTTGAGTTTGTTATGGTTAATTGGACCTCTTTTCCCATACCTTAGTTGGCGCAAGTTTCGGGGACGAAACTTCCTTTGAGTTTGTTATATTGTAATGAACGCGTGTCCCAGACGTCTTTTAAGACATCTGGGAGGTGGCCCAGACGTTGGACCAGACGTCTGGGATCGTTTCCAGACGTCTGGAAATCCGTTATCTTCCACACGCGCAGGTCGTCTGCGCGCCTGAGCGCACAGACCCGCATATTCGTTTATTCCCTGCGGCTGCAGACGCCCTGCCGTGTCCTCTCTCCTCGCACGGCCTTAAATGGCCACGCCTCCCCTCACTTCCGTCACCACCGTCTCCTCCCTCTTCTCCTTCAGCCAGTGAGCGTGAGCGCGAGCGCGAGGGCGGCAGCGGCGGCCGCAGTGAGCGCGGAGGAGGTGCTGTGTGCGAGAGTGGAGCTCTGCCGTGAGGGCGAGCTCGCCGGGGCTGCTAGGGCCGGCCGGCGGAGGGCGCAGGGGGCGTGGAGCGACGCGGAGGGGGGACTGCTGCGGTCTGAGCAGTAGGCGCGCGAGGTGCGACGCGGGCGGCGTCGCGAGCGGAGGCCGAGTGGCGCCCTGATTCTGGAAAAATTTCCAGAATCAGACGTCTGACCGTACTGAGGGAGGGAGATGGGCGTGCGCAGGCTCGGTGATTCGCCATCCAACGTGGATCAGACGTCTGGCTGTAGTACCAGACGGCAGGAGTGACCTCCAGACGTCTAGGGTGACCATCGGACGTCTGGGAGCTAGGCCAGACGTCCCCGCAGACTTCTGGACGTCTGGGAAACCACGCTGAACAAGGTAATTCTCTGATCCACTTTTTAAGACGTCTGGAAGAAGTTCTAGACGTCTGAGTTTACACAGTTTCATCGTTTTCGACCCGTTTAGGGCCCGTTCGGGTTCCGTTTTCCGCGATTCGAGTTGCGTTCTTTTCGGAATTAATTCCTCTACCCGTCTACAGTAGCTATACACTGTTTTGAGACACTCCTTGTGTTTGATCCTTGTGATAGGACCCCATTCCGTTGTAGTCTCGGGGGTCGCGGAGGCACGCGGGATTCCAGACCACGCCCCCATTTCTCCCGTTGTACCTGGTAGAGTGGCTTTAAGTTATTAATAAAATCTGTTAAATTATGGAACCATAAATAGAACCTAGGACATGGCATGAATCCTAGGAATGGGAAATAGATGGAATGATAGCTACTAGGTGTTGCATGAACCCTAGGGCTGGAAAACTAGATTGTATGATAGATCCTAGGATATGCATGAATCCTAGGATGGGAAAACTAGTGGAATGTATAATACTGCAGTCTTGGAAAATGGAAAGAGACATAAAGCTGCCTGTAATTTGAATTAACAGTTGCCTGTTGTGAATAAATAACATGGTTGAGAACATGGATTATAAGAATGTGAAACTGGAAAGTGAAACCTGGACGTTTGAGTAAAAAGGATGGAACCCTACGGGGAAGTAGGAGTAGAACTCCTGGAAAGTGAATGGAATAGTATTGGGGAAGTGAGCTAGCCCTTGAGTACGGAGTACCAAGGAGAGCGACTGTCCCCCTGTTTAGTGCAGAGCGGAGCCAGCCGCCCCAGGGACCCGGGGTTAGGACTGGCCACTCTGTATCGATTTGCTGGCCCTCGCGTACGTAGTACTGAGGAGAGCTACTAGTGTAGGGAGGTACTAGCTACCCCACGGGCCCCGGGGTTCTGCTAGCCTCCCACACCGACCTGTTAGGCCCGCTGGGGCAAACCAGGGTAGTCAGGCGAGGGTGCGCGGACTGTGGAGGGGCAAGGCCCCGGTTTGGTTACTGTGGAGGGGTTGGACCCCTGTTACTGAGAGGGCTCTGCCCTGGACTGATTCCGTGCTGTGCTTTGGGCGCACCCGTTAACGGAAACGACTGACCACGTGCCAGTACGGGTTAGCTACCTGTGCGTTTATCGCGCGTGCCATAGTCACCGTTACGTCTGTCAGTGACCTTGGGGTGGTTGACTGAGGGTAGGATCACCACGGGGGACTCTCCCGGCCAGGAGAGCACCACGTAATACTTCTACTTTTTGGAAAAGACTGCAATCAAGATCGTTCCCACGAGGAACATTCGAGATCAAGATAAAGATCTGAGGAATAAATGAAATAGTGAGACAATTGAAAGATGTGAATAAAGAAAGTAATCGAACATAACAGCTACCGTACACTCTACTGTTGTCTTTAGTTTGGTTGCCACTCTACTCAGCGTTTTGCTGACGTGTTACACTCGTTACCTTTTTCAGGACCGGGTGTTGAGTAGCCAGGGTCAGCGGCTGTAGAGGACGCTGGGCCGAGTAGGGTCCAGTAGAGTTACCACTGTCTCTTTTACCTCTTTTGTTACGTTATAGTGAGTAGTTCTTATTTCCGCTGTACTTTTCTTTACCTGCAGTACAAATTATATTATGAATGTTGTTCTACTGTTGTGGTGGTACATACTGTGGTAGTTTCTTTCCTTACTGCTGTACTTTCTTACTGTTAGTTATATTCATGCTGAATGTGATTTATTTTACTGCTCTTTTGGTTACTTCCTCGTTGGACGACTAGGTCTTGGGATTAGTTGAGTCGGTCCGGTTCTCGTGTCTCGTAGGGACTCGGGAACCAGGTCGTTACACTTCTAACATTCCAGACACCCCGAATGTTCATGACTTACCAAAGGATCAAACATTTCAAAGAGATCATCCCAAAGATCTCATTTTAGGTGATGTATCAACAGGTGTTCAAATAAGATCGAATTTTAGGGGTTTGTTTGTTTTTGATGCCTTTGTTTCTTAGTTAAAACCCAAGTCTATTGAAGAGACTTGTGGTGATGAGTCTTGGATTCTAGCTATGCATGAAGAACTCAACCAATTTAAGAGGAATGAGGTTTGGGATTTGGTTCCTAAGCCTAAAGACCACACCTTTTTTGGTACAAAATGGGTCTTTTGGAATAAATTGGATGAGTTCGGAAAGGTAGTTAGAAACAAAGCTAGACTCATTGCTTAAGGTTATAACCAAGAGGAGGGTATAGACTTTGATGAGACCTATGCTCCAATTGCTAGGCTCGTGTCAATTAGAATGCTTCTCGCTTTTGCCTCTTTCCTAGATTTTAGGCTCTTCCAAATGGATGTGAAGAGTGCCCTTTTAAATGGGCTTTATAAAGAAGAGGTGATTGTGAGGCAACCACCTGGATTTGAGTGTCTAGAGTATCCGGACTATGTCTATAAACTCCAGAGGCTCTTTATGATCTTAAGCGAGCTCCTAGAGCTTGGCATGAGAAACTAAGAACATTCTTGTTGGATTTTAAGTTTGAGGTTGGTCAAGTTGATTCCACTCACTTCATTAAAAGAAAAAATAAAGACATACTTCTTGTGCAAATCTATGTGGATGACATAATTTTTGGCTTTTCTAAATAAGTTTTGTGCAAGAATTTTGTCAATCAATGCAGGAGAATTTTGAGATGAGCATGATGGGAGAACTCAAATATTTCTTAGGTCTCCAAATTGCTCAATTGGATGAAGGAATTTTCTTGAGCCAACACAAATACACAAAGGAGGTGCTCAAGAAATTCTAAATGGAAGGATCAAAAGGAAAAAATACACCAATGAGGACCACTACTCAATTAGATGGAGATGAAAATAGTAAGAGTATCGATCAAAAGAAATACAGAGGTATGATCAGCTCTCTTTTGTATTTAAGGGACAGTAGGCTGGATATTTTATTCTCCACATATCTTTGTGCTAGATTTTAATCATGTCCTAAAGAATCACATTTAAATGACGTTAAAGAATTTTTAGATATTTAGTTGATACATGTGATGTTGGGTTATTTTACCCAAAATCCTCAAACTTGGATCTCACATCGTATAGTGATGTGGATTATGCAGGCTCTAGAATGGATCGTAAGAGTACTAGTGGCACTTGTCACTTCTTAGGTGATTCACTAGTCTCTTGGTTTTCCAAGAAACAAAATTGTGTAGCCCTATCAACTACTGAGGTAGAATATACGGCCACCGCCTAGGCTTATTTACAAGTACTTTGGATGAAATAAACTCTTAAAGATTTTTATTTAAACTTAAATTGCATAACCATTAATTGTGATAATACAAGTGCAATAAACCTTTCCAATAATTTGATAAATCATTCTACGACAAAACACATTGATGTTAGGCACCACTTCCTTAGGGATAATGTGGTTAAAAATGAAATTAAATTAGAATTTATCTCTACTCAAATATGAGAGATTTTGGTGAAATTAGGAGAAATTTGGGTCTATGTAAGATTAGTGACATCAAGGCCTAATTGGATTGCATTCAACTTAGAAATATAATTTAAATAGGACCATTAGGCATAAGTTGGAGATATGGCACATTGGTTAAGTCTCATTTGATTTTGAGATTCCTTGAGTATGAGGTTGCAATTGTTTCGGTATATTTTTGTTCTTTTTCTCTCTTAACCTTTGCAGCCCATATCATCCCTTCAACTGCACCTCATTTTTTCACTTTCCCATCTCATTTCACCAAAGAGAGAACCTAAAAGCTCCTCCACGTTCTCCCTCTCCTCTCCATCTTTGGAGAAGCAAATCTGGTTTTTGGAGCGATCTAACGTTAAATCTCAACCTTGCAAGAAGGGTTCCTAAGGTATACTCCCCATTCTCTCAATCTCTTGTGATTTCTATCTTAATCTAGGTCAAAAATTAGGACTTTTGTTTGATTTGATGTTTAGACTGGTGTGGGATGTTGTATTTGTCAGTGGAAGAGTACCCCAGTTGTTGATTTTGATGATAACAAAACGCTTGGTATTTAACATTTGCATTGAGTTTAAGTTTTTAGGAATAATGCAAATGGATTCAAGTGTGAAGGAGCTTAAGCTCGCATCCATGGCAAATTGGAGGAGCTTGATGGAGGAGAAGAGAAGATGGAAGCTTCACTTGGAGCGAGAGCTTGAAGACAAAAAGAATATGATAGATGTCTTGTTTATCTTTGTATTTGTTCTTTTTATTTGTTTTTCTCTTTACTTTTCTTAGAATCTTTCTTAAAGAGCCCAAAGTAATAAACATTAGTCCTAGGAACACTATTCCATCACTAGGGCACTTAGGCAAATCCTAGAAATGAATCAGAAAATCAATATAGAAATCAGATAGCTTGATCAAATGTCCAATCTAGATTCAGACGTCTGATCTTGGACTTTAAGACGTCTACTAGTTTGTACAAACATCCAAACACTTAGGCTAGACTTCGTGGTCTCTATTCATTACTTTTAGATGACCAACCCATAGTCTAGAGGTCTTAGAAGACATCTGATGACCTTGACAAATGTCCAATAATAGGACCGTTGGACTGTTAGAACATAATCCTCGAGGATTACCTTTTAATTATATTTTTAACACTTTCAGACGTCCGTAGAGCCTCCTAAACGTCTGATAAATAGATGTTAGGCTAAATCTGACCCAAATCACTATTTGTTAGATGGTTATAGCCGTTAGCCTCTCGGGAAATCCATTCCCGTAGAGAATCCTCTTTCCAGACGACTAGACATCTTTCTGATTAGCGGGATTTCTACACTAAGCAATTGAGTTTGAAAACCCGTCATTGTAGTTGCGTAAAAATCTGCTATCAGATAAATTTACCGAAACTTTGGTGAATCCCGAGTCGAACATGGGGAGGAAAACGTTTGATCAAAAATCGCGTTTAGAATTATTGTTATGAAGTAGATTAGTTGGTAGAATTAAATCTACACTAGCTATTTTACTTAAAGAATAAACAATAGGAGAAAGAGAAAGAATAACATAAAGAAAGAGAAAATAGAGAGAGAATGAACAAGTATTTCATAACCATAGCATTATGTCCATTACATCTACTTACTACACTAGAAAGTTGAAAATCTACACTAGAAAGCGATAAAAATAGAGGAATGAGAAAATCCTCGTCATCGGCTGCTTGGAGAATGAGCCACGTTGACGGAGGCTCGGACGATGGGGATGAGATGCTGGACGAGAGAGAATGGAGCTGGAGGATGGAGAACGAAGGAGGGCGACGTCGCAGCAGGATCCGCTTCCTGAATGGTGGTGAGAGGAAAATCGTAGGTGCTCCACAAATGGGGATGAGAAAGTGGAAAATTTATATTTAAGACTCTACTGGAGCATCTCGGGTATGGGGTTAATTCTTTAAAGCTTTGGAGAGGGTGAGAGCAGAAGGGAAGGGATGGTCCATAAGGAGGGGATGTAGGGCCTTTATATAGTTGAAGATATGCGGGTAAAAGGGGCATTTTTGCTTTCAAAAATTAACTCTGTTGCCTTTAGTGATGGAAACGTGAGTCACTGTAGACGCACATCGCTGTAGCCTCACCTTAATAAGGGTCGTCCATTGTGTATCCAAGTGCTCACACGCGGCCACGTCACCGCCTATCAATCTTCAACCATTGAGCGTGAGTTCACCAAGCGTTGTGCAACTGGCCACCTCACGAGCCGTTGGATCACAATCACACACTCCAGATTACTCACGAGCACGCGTTGAGGAGCGCATCTAATACCGCGTGCAATCGAGCGTTCATCCAATGCGATGATCTAGGTCGTTGGCGTCTGATCGGATGACTGAATCGAGCTCGTGCACGCAAGGAAAGAGCACGGAGGCGAGACTCGAATGCGCAATCTGCAGGCGTGTGTCATTCTTAACCGCTGCGCTATGAGGCTTCTTTTGTCTACTTTTTGAATTTTACTCAACGCGCTCTCAGCCGTTGGATGAAGATCCAACGACTGAGATCAAGGAACGCTTGATAGGAAGGAGAGCAGCGGTGGCTATGGGCAACTTGGATGGCACCACGTGGCGCCATCTAGGCCGTCCATTTTACAATGCTTGTAGATTGAGTCACATATGTCGAATTAAGTCGATTTTCATGCTGTTAGGCTGCGACCGTTGATTTAAACCCATCCGTGTAGTTGGATTTATCATCTGAGGTATGAATTTACACCATCTTGACCCTTGATCTCTGATCTTTCTCTGACTGCATCTGATGCTACTAAAGTCTGATTGGGCAATCTCGGTGGCGTTAGACTCCAATCGTCGCCCTAATCAGATCACGATTGGATCTTCAATCCAAGGCCCCAAAATAATATTACCCAGTCCCCTAGCCACAAAAGGATAAATTAACCTATAATTTGTACAAACTAATCTAAATGCATGATGATGCAGTTATGCAATATTTATAATGCATGATGCTTCTATAGACCTAGGAACATGCATAAATAGGCATTTTAGGCCAATTAGATGTGTGCACATCACTTGCCAGACGTCCTGTGTGTTGTTTGACCCTTATAACTCTAAAATCTTATTTCGATATGGTGAAAATAGGAAGCAACCCATCTACAATTAAACGTTTGATAATCTTCCCAGACTCCTTATAAATGACATCTATGACATCCGTCTTTATCCAACACCATCCAGATAATTAACCCTTTTAAATCAAACGACCAACCTTTAAATCAGAAGAAAACCCAAACGTCTGACCTTAAACCTAGACGTCTGATAACCCTGTCAGAATCATAAATGACCATGATTTCAGCCTGATTTACCTTGGATTTGATTACAACGTCTATGAAAGCCTTCCAAGGCCTTCTAAAGCCTTCTTACGACCTCTATAAATAAAGGAGCACCCTTCCTAAGCAATAGACACCTTAACATGCTACTTCCACTCATACTGTGTCTAGGAGAAGAGAGAAATCATTTAAAGAAGTGTTGTTGCTCTCCAAGATCATCCTATACATTTGAGAGCACCATCATAGCTGTTCATCCGCTCTCCCACCCATGGAATCTTAGTTTAACATTTATACTTCATGGCTGTATAGGATTGTTGTAAATTGTCTTTGTTGAGAATTCACTTTGCAAATTCCCATCTCCCTCGGGAGAGAAAATACTCGTAAAGAGAAAGGGTTTTGAGGTTACACTACCCTCATGTAAGTAGTGTCCGTTTGAGGTACGCTACCTTCGTGTAAGTAGAGTGGTTGTATAGAGGTTGAACTACCCTTGTTGTAGAGTTCGTTAGTGGAATTGATCAACTAGGTCGATTGGAAAATTCTAAACCGAGAGGCTTAGGTGGTGGTTTTTACCCTGGTTTGGATTTCCACCTAAAAATCTGTCTTTTGTGAGATTGCTTTTTATGTGATTGTTATATTATTTCTGCATTATCTCGTATCATGCAAATTTAACCCCCTCTCCATAAGGAATTACAGTATTTGATGTATCTTACAGGTTTGAAACCCTTGTTTTTCAGTTGGCTTGTGCACTCTGCCCTCTATCTAATGTTAGGTAGCACCCACCTAATGTTAGTTCGTGTCTGTTCTGCCAGATTACAGTAGCCATCAGAACTAATGTTAGTTCATACTAACCAAATGTTAGTAAGTCTGTTTTTGACTGGTTCAAGCTTTCTCTATTCTTTTACTTACTCAAATTTGTCATCTATATTCTTCTAATGGCACCCGAATCCCGAAAGGACAAGGGGAAGGGACCAACATCCTATAGTGATGCACCCTCTGACTCATTCCAATCGGAGCTCCTCAGGTATGCTCATTCTGATGAGGCAATGGAGCATCTTACTAAATTTGGAGCTTTTACTACCTATCCAATTCGATCCATCATCTAGGATGACTTTAAAAAATTTGATTTAAAATCAATGTTTGAAATGACTTCTCAACCTACTTTGACCATAACCAAAATGGCATTCACTACCCCTTTTTAACAAAAGTTTGGTACGCCAACATGACCTAGTCTAACCATCCCTCTTTTGGAAAAATTCTTAAGATGAATCTCTTTGGCAAAAATATTGTACTTGACGACTCTATTAAACTTTCAGGGATTTTTGGGGTCTCCCTCACTTTGGTTCTACCTTTCAGTCTCACTCCCATGAACTTGGTTACCATGTGTAACGACCCGATTCCCGAATCCCTACGAGACACGAGAATCAGACCGACTCGACTGATCCCAAGAACCAGTCATCCAACGAGAAAGTAACCAAAAGAGTAGTAAAATAAACCACATTCAACATGTATATAACTAGCAGTAAAAAAATACAGCAGTAGAGATAAGAAATACTACACTATACACCACCACAACAGTATACAATTACTGTAAACAGGTAGAGGAAATAAATCTGGAAAGAACGAAACTTGAAACACGGAAAACGGACTCCGAACGGACCCTAAACGGGTCAAAAACGACGAGTCTGCCCAAAATCAGACGTCTGGAACTTCTTTGAATGTTTGTACTTTTCTTTCTGTCGTAGTGAGTAGTTTCTGTTACCCCCTGTACTCTCTTTATTGTAAGCTTCATGTTTATGTATATGTTTATTTCTTTACTGTTGTGGTGGTGTATACTGTAATATTTCTTATCTCTACTGCTGTATTTTGTTACTGCTAGTTATATACATGTTGAATGTGGTTTATTTTACTGCTCTTTTGGTTACTTCGACTGGGTCTTGGGATCAGTCGAGTCGGTCCGATTCTCGTGTCTCGTAGGGATTCGGGAATCGAGTCGTTACACCATGGCATCCTAAGGGACTTAGGACCCTTAGAAAGTGCCATTGTAGGTAATTACTGCTTGGCACCTAACTCTATGTATCCTCTCCCAAAGTTGATTGCTAGGGTTCTTTACTATAGTCTCTTTCCTAAAAGGCAATCAAGCGAATTTAATCACATCTCCTCTGACTTAGCCTTTGTCACCTGTGTTGTCCTCACCAAGAAACCACTTTATTGGGCTATGATTGTTCTCGATGAGATGATAAAAAAACTAGTCAATGTCCTACCCTTCCCCATCATAGCGCACATCGCTTTGCACTATGGTGTTCGTCTTGAGTCCCTTCAATGCATCAAAATCCAGAAGCATGATTGCTTCAATGTCACCATGGCAAGGAAAATGCAGATCATGGATGATGATGTTAATGATGATGATGATGATGACGATGACGACAACGATGGTGACAAGGATGAGGATGATCAAGGAGAGGCAGGTGAGAGCTCTCATGAGCCATCCTACATATATGATTATTATTTGGAGGACATCCCACGTCCCCAACCTTGGGAGTGGGCTGAGACACATCCACACACATGCACGAACTATGACAACTACACTGTGTAGGACACCGCCGCTGGAATAAATTTTTTGGCTAGTTCTATTAAGAGCATGCGCCTTCAGAACGAGAAGTACAACAACTACTTTGTGAATGTTCATCAGCAATTTTCTCATAATTTGTCTTAAGTATGTCATGACGTTTCCCAAATCAAGGAGGATATTTGCACCTTGTCCAAGGGAAAAGGCAAAGGGAAGCGTCATGACTAGCCTTGTGACTAGCCTTGCGTCACCATCTCTAGCTTTAGTTTGGATTAGTCATGTGTAGTCTTATTAGTAATTTCGTGTTAGCATCTCATGTATTGGTAGAACTTGGGATACACAAACATCTATAGCTAATTTCTATGGTTTGTAATAGTTAGTTTTCTTATTCCTTCAAAACTATTGCTTTTGCTATTTCTATGAATCTTATTGAATTTATGATGTTTTTGTTGAGCTATATGTGTGACCTTCATATTGAATCATGAAGTCTATGATATGAGCTATATAATGTTTGGATTGGTACATGCTAAACCTCTCTCTATTTTTTTAATGATGTCAAAAGGGGGAGGATGATATGAGGTTGAAATGTGTATAGCATGTACTCCTTGCATTGCTTCTTTAATATGGCTTTCATTGTTATATCTCCAAATGTTTGAAAGAGAGCACTTAGTGAGGGGGAGTTTTTCAACCTCTCCTTTGAATGTTTGTCATCATCAAAAAGGGGGAGAATGTAGGTGCATAAGCAATTAGGCACCACATTAGCCTTTAATGATGGTTTTGACGATAACAGGCATATCAAGTGGTTAAGATTAAAATTGGATCTTATGCATAGATATTGCAAGATTAATTTTGAGGTTGAAGCTCTCTTGACGAAATACAAAGTCAAGAAGAAGGAGGAGATCAATGTTAGGTCTCTTTGTAATTTTAGGAATTGAGTTGTAATTTTATATTCTTTGGATTATAAGGAAAGCCCTAATTAGATTTGCATCAATTTACATTATTAGGGCCCTACTTGCATAAGTCTAGTTTGGTAAAAAATGTGATAAAACATATCCTTAGGTGTTAGCGGATCATCCTAGAACCCCATAGGATCAATAAGCCTGATTTGGACAGTTGAAGGACTTCTTATAGTCCATCTAACGTACCTAACGTTAGCTACTGGATACCTAACGTTAGGTAGTAAGGTTGAAGTCAGTTTGAGGGATCCAAGGAATAACAAACTTTGCATTAAACTAAGCATCTAATATTAGGTAGTTGACCTAACGTTAGACAAAGTATGCCTAACATTAGGTAGGCTTTTTTTTGTGGACTTAAGAGATTCTAGGAAATGGCGAATTTTGCACCTAACTGAGTACCTGATGAGAGACTCATCATGGCTCTTAAATATCCTTAATTAACTAGTTGCCTTAGTTAATTAGCTAGGAATATGTTTATTTAGGGTTTAATTATAATATAAGGGACAATATATTAAAGGACCATAAATAAGTTAATAATACTAAATTAAATGTCAATTAATTCTATTAATAATTTAAATAATAATTTAGACTCAAATTATAAATATTTAGCTATCTAATTAATATTTAATTTACATTATAAATATTTAATCCTAAGTATGTAATAACTTAAGTAACTTAATCAATTAAATAAGTAAAGCTAAAAAGGTCAAAAATGCAAATTCAAGGTATATATATAATATTTATCTAATTTATAATCATATATAAAAAGTTGAAAAAGAATTAAATTAAAATAAACCTTGAAAACCTCAATTTACGTTTTAGTCCTTAGGTTTCTATTTCCATTGAGTCCTTTTATTTATTTTATCCTTAAGTTCTCTTGCATATAGGTCCCTATGAGCACAACTCCTTCCTCCTTTCTTCTCCATCCTCATCTGCACGGACGGCTCCTGTACGTTGGTGACAACACCACTCAATCACCCGCTATCATGTGCCTGACAGCCACCATTGCTTCGGTCACCACTTTCTTGTCATCCGATGGTTTAGATGAACCTAAAATCCTATTTAGGTCTAGGAGTTAAGCTCACCGGCGTCGGAGACGACGCTGGTGGTTACCTTGCACCTAAACTCTTTTCCGTCCAGATACATCTCCCACTACCTTCACCACCACCTATAAATAGCTATCCATCCCTCCGATTTGAGCGGTTAGCTCCCTACCTCCTTCCCCCAACTGTAGCTAACTAATAAGCTATTCCTTCCTACTCCAGTGACCTATTCCCACTTCCACGCACTTCCTCCAATCATTTCCACCATTTGCCGAGCTTTGCCATCCTCCGCTGCACCTTTAGACAAAGCGACGACTTCGGACTCTGCTTCCACTTCACGACTCTACCCACTGGACTTCTTCCCCTTGCCTCTGATTTCCTCCTCCTCTATGACCGTTGATGGAAATCTCCTACTTCTTTCATCTAGGTAGCAGTAGGTTAGGTAAGTTATAGTAGGTTAGTGTAGTTAATAAGGTAGGTAGTTAATTGTAATGGTAGATCTTCTGTCGTCTTCTTCAGTTCTAGCGAGTTCTTCGAGCTTGTCCGGAGCATCTTTTTGTCTTTTTAATTCATTGATCACACTCCACATTCTTCCATGACCATTTTTAACTCATTGATTTCACGATTTGCTTCACCTACACGTCTAAACCATCACACCTCCACCGGAGATCTCTACTGTCCACGGCGGAGGTCTCCGAGCTTAGAACACACTCATTGGGGCACTCCATCACCTTGTCATCACCTAAGGGCCCCGTTCGACTTATCAATTAATTAAATAATCGCCTATATCACAAACGCCCAAATTTCCTTCAACCTCTGAGCTCACTATCAACGGCGAGCTAGAGGAGTAATTTTTCCTAATTAATCATCTCGACATCATCGCAAAACATCAAGAAGCAATTCTCCTCATTCAATTGAATGAGAGGAATTGATCTAAGTTCCAGCAAACTCAGATTACATTCTTACTAAATTCGATGCTTAACCTTTGACTTGATCTTTAATTGCTATATTTGATAAGCTCCTGAGGTTCCTTGTGATCTCAGGAAGCTTCTAAGTTTTAGACTCTAATACCCTTTCCTGGAGTTCTTCGAAGCTCCGGCAAGCTTCGGTGATTCCTTTTCAGAGCTTTAGCCATCAGAACCACTAGTGAAGCTCCAAAACACGTAAATGAAGTCTAAGGATCATATTTTTGTGTTTAAACTTGTGTTTAATCAATTCTATCTTACTGTTAAACTTTTTCTTCTCCAACTCTGGCAAAGTTGGAATGGCTAATTCTTTGAGGATTTAAGCTATTAAATAGTTTCAAAAGCATTAGTAGAAGCTAAGGAAGCTACTTCAGGTCTTGATTAGGTCTGGAAACTTCTAATTTTCTCTTCCAAACTCACCTCCATCAGATTCCAGGTGGTGATGTCTGAGAGCACCTTTAGGCTCATTAAAATACGATTTTTTTGTGTGCATCAGATCCCTGAGGATGAATTAAGTCAGATTAGGACAATTAATTGAAGTTGCGAGCCTTAATATTGGAAGTCAAATTTCGACTGTAGTAGATCAAACCTGAAGTGAATTCAAGGATTAGATTGTTGAATGTCTGATCTAATGGGTTAAATAGATTCCTGGAATGATTTAGAATAAATTTAGACCGATTTTATTAAGTTTTATTGAGAATTAATTGAGATTTGGTTTTACTGCACAGTATGGGTTGTTATGGAACCCAACACTATTCTCTGGGTTTCTGTTGAGATTCAAAGTCGAATCTCGGCCAAATCTGTTGCATTTGACATTTTGAGTTTGTTCAGATCGCTTCGTGTTAGTTTAATCTCTTTGTTAAACCATTCTGAGCTCAAAACAGGGCTCTGAAGCTTTCGTAGAAGCTTTCAAGCTTCTGGAGCTCACCAAAGCATCTCCAAACCTCCCTATTTCTTCTAAACCCTGCAGAATGTCTTACTGAAAGCATTTAGATCCTCAAATGAGGGCGATAACTCTTCTACAGGTCGTTAGACCTGAAGAGTCCTCTCTGAGCTCCTTCCAAGCATGGTTGAACAGCCATGTTCCCAATTGAAATCAGTGGATCAAATTTGATCCGAACACCAAATTGGTGTTCTAATTAGGTAGAGCATCTGAAGAGCTCTCAATCGAGCTTTGGAACGCTCGATTTGACCCAGCTAGTCAGCCGAAATTCACGATTGAAGTTTGGCTTGGAAGGGTGAAGTATAGTCCCACCTCAAGAGTTTAGAGGCACACGCCTTGGTATATCATGAATTTGCATTGATGCCTCTTCAGTCGTCAACGTAGGGTGCAAAGAGAAAAGCTAGGGTGGGGGTGCGTGCGTGTGCATGTGTCTGCGTAGGTGTGTGTGTGCGCCTGTGGGCATGTGTGCATGTGGGCTCGAGTGTGAGCGAGGTTGTTGGGCTTGTGAATGGTCCGAGATTGTGCATGAGATGAAAATATGAGAAATTCACCTAATAAAAGAATTAAGCCCTCCTGAGTGGGGTCTGGTCCCCCCCGTCCTTTGTGGGCACTGTGCATCCTCGAAAGGCCGAGCCACCCATTAAATAAACATAATTTTGGAATAAAAGGAAGTTAATGGGCAAAGTTAAGTGTGGACATAAGTAACTGCAAAGTAAAGAAGGGAAGAAGAGTTAGAGAACTAAAGAAGAGAAGAAAGAATGAGGTGAAGGAAAAGACAAAATAACAAGTAGAGCTCGAGAGAGAGAGATCACAAAAGAGAGAGCAAAAGGATAAGAGAAGAAAAGAAGACAAGAGCTTAAGAAAAGGAAATGAAAGAAGAAATTTGAGGAGCTTAAAGGCTAAAGCTACTGTATTGCATTTTTTTTAATGTTGAAGTAAGGCTTGATATCTTTGTAAACATTTTATGCCTTGTAATAAATAATGTTGTATTTGGAGTTTAATGAAAAATCTTTCTTGTAAACTTGTTCTTATTAATGGAATATTGCTTGTTTACATTGTTAATCTTTTGTGCTATATTCATGTGCTTAAAATGTATTGTAATTATAATCTATTTAATTAATTGATTGTTAATTATTCATTAGAAGTTAATGGTGAATTAGGATTCAATTATGCCTCCCAAAGAACGACCTGGATTTAACCAGTTTAAAAAGAACTTCAAATAAAAAATGTTAGGTTAACTTGACCCTATACTATATTTTTGACATTAAATCAAGTTAACCTAAGTTACATTCTTATGCAATTAATTAAGTCTAATTAACTTAATTAGCTGCATTGAGAATTAAACAACCATTACCTAACGTTAGATAGTTCACCTAACGTTATGTAACTTTTAACTAACGTTAGGTAAAGTACTTTTTGACCAAACTCATTAGCTGTTGGCAAATCAAATTGGGAAACATTTTAGCCGTTGAAGATGGGCTTCATGCACATCTAAAGTAGTCCAAACACCCCTCTATATATATGAGATGGCTTCCCACTCTTAGAAGGTTAAAGAACACTCAAAACTCACTCTAAAGCTTATTCAAGTCTACATTCAGCTAAAGCTTACACTTGGTGTTCATTCGAGGTTATTTGAGTTCTTGTTCTTGAAGACCACCTTCCTTGGAGCGCTACCACCTCAACTCCCTGCTGTGTCACCTTCATACATCCACTAAGGGAGTTCACTCTAGTCTCTTAGATAGCTATTTCATACAATTGATTGCATATCTTTTTGGGGCTATCCGTAAGAGCTAAATTCTGTTTTAATTCAGTTTTTTTCCTTCATCTACTTGTAACCTGAGAGCCCGAGTTGTGGGTTCCTCTACTCTTGAGTAAGAGGGATTTGCTCTTGATTGGAATATCAAGAGGGTTTGTGAAAGGGTTTGGTACCCCATAAGTATCAGTTAATATTCCGAGTTGGACTTGGGGCAAAATTCTAGATTGGGAGGTCTAGGTAGTGGCTTTTACCCACATTTGGATTTTCACTATATATGCTTGTGTTGTGATTGATGTTATATTTGTGGATTGCTTGAGCATATCTTAAATCTGCATTAATTTCAATTAGCAATTTATTTACCGCCTTTAATAGTAATCACCCCCCCTCTAGTGCTTTCACGCCATTGATTATTCAGTCATTTACTCATGTAACTTCTTTTATCAATTCAATTATTCAAGTACTCGATTATAATCAATTCTCAGGAATGTGGGACTCAAGTACTTAGCAAAGAGTATAAATGGATCAAATAATAATTTCAAACAAGTATCTAATGCACAACCAAAGTTACGAGAAAAGAAATGCGGGGCTACTCTGTCTAGGGTCATCAGGGGGTCATGGTGACTTCAAAAGGATAAATCAAAGACTCCTGGTATCACCCGTGCCTCCTCAAGTCCTTCGCATGCTCTAAACGTCTAACCTAGGTCAACAACAAGATGAAATGGGGTCAAATAGCCCATCGAATAACTATTTAGAATTTTCTTTGTCAAAGTAGTGGTCAAAAGGAGGTTTTAATGATAGGAACGTAGAATGTTGAACAAGAATTCCAAGGACACCTTCTTTGCTCAATTTCATGTCCAGGAGAGCCTTGAACTGGTTAAAAAAATGTAAGGGGGTCACCAAACCAACCTTGAATTGCTCTGGACCGCCAATCCAAGAAAGCCTGCTGATAGGTCCATATTATTGGACCAAACTAGAGCCTAAGTGCTTTATTATTGGGATGTGAATTTGATTTAAAGTAAGCATTACAGTGGGCAAATTAATTAAGCTTTGGATTTAAAGATTCCTTACATTTCATTATTTTTACGTACCTAGTTATGTGATTTGATTTTATTTGATGTAGGGTCATTTTTGGAAATACAATAACATCATATCAAATCTCGAATTGGAACACAATTGTGATGACAAGGAGGCCATCCTCTCATGTTTCATTTTTCTCTCCCTCGGGCTCTTTGATTTCCTCCCCCTCCACTTCAGACCAAAGATACCCATCACCTCTCTCCAATTTTGAACCCTCTCTTATTTGTCCACTATAAATCATGACCTTCTAAAAATTCCAAACCTTTTACTCGTTATTTCCACCACTCACCTTCCTTTTTTAATGTCCCTTATTTTTGCATGAAAAGTGGGAACATCCTTCACGCTCACGAGACAACTCTCCCCTTCTCACGAGAGCAAAGACAGAGATCCTTCCCACGACAGCAACACCTCCGCTAGAATTGCACCGCATGAAGCTTTCTCTACTGCTTCCGTCCATCACCACAGTCGGGGGTGACAGCACCAACAACAGCCACTACTGTGAATCCACCACCGACTCCGCCACTGCGATCTCTGCCGACCATGTTTTCTCGTGGGGAAACGTGGTGACAGCACACTTGGCCCACATATCGCCTTTGTCATCTACTGTGTTCACCACTGCGACTTCATCTACTACATTAGGCACCAATGACACCATACTGCGTCAGTAACCGCTCTCACCGTGATTTACCGCATTTACTTGAATCTTCTTTAGTTCAGTTATTTTTCTTGGATCATTGGAATCACTCGTATATCTCAAACTTACGTGCGTACTTGCCTCCCTGTGGAGACGACGTTATTTTTTTGTGGTTCACTTTGATTGATTGCATGATTTGATGAATGAAATTGATACATATTTGATTTCATTACTTGTATTTTGGTCTGGGATTTTTTCCACCACGATTTACACTGTGACAACGTATTTTCTTGATACTATCTGCAAAAGCAAAAATTTCCTCGTTCACATGCACCCTCCTTACTGCGTAGCACCACACTAATTCGCCTAATTGGTCATCATGTACGCCCTCAGATTGTAGGTGCATAAGTAATTAGGCACCGCATTATCCCTAAATGATGATTTTGATGATAACAAACATCTCAGGTAATTGAGATTAATATTGTATTTTGTGCCTGGATGTTGTGAGAATGATTTTCAGGTTGAAGCCAACTTGATGAAATTCGAAGCCAAAAAGAATGAGGAGATCAAGTTCGTCAAGACTTTGTCTAGTAGGTATCTTTGTAACATAGGAAGTGGGTTGTAATTTATACTTTTTAGAATGTAAGGAGTGGCCCAATTAGATTTCATATTGGCATAAACTTAGGGATCTTATATGCAAATTTCAAGAGAGCACCTCACTTGACCTAAATAAGCCTAATTTATCTTCAACTAAGCCATTAGGTGCTAGCATATTGCATTAAAGTTTATTAGATCTTAAATAGACTCTATACATAATTTGGTAGGCACTTAACAGCCTACCTAACGTCAGGAATACATACTTAATGTTATGAAAGGTGGCATGTGCTAACTATGAGCAACAAGAGTTAGCGAACTTTGCACCTAACTATCCATCTAATGTTAGACAGGCTTGTCCTAACATTATGTCAAGCATCCTGTGCATACCCAAGCTCAATCAGGACTTAGCAAACTTTGTATTTAATTGAACATCTAACGTTGGACAGTTCACCTAACGTTAGACAGTTCACCTAATGTTATATCACCTTAACCTAATGTTAGATAAAGTGCTTTTGACGAACTTAATTAGCCGTTAGCTTGGATTAGGTATGGAATTTTTTAACATTGGGATTTGTGTTGTCTAGACATGTTAGAGCCCAAAACACACCCCATATATATATTTGACTTCTCCCACTCACTTGGTACAAGAGAGAACACCCCTACACCTCATTTCTAAGCCAACAAGCATACATTTAGCAAAAACTCAGTTTTGGTGTTCTTGGAAGTCCTTGGAGCTTTGGTTTCTCAACCTTCACTTGCTTGAAGCTCCATCACTTCAACTTCCAGCTACTCCACACTCTCATTCACATCAAGGGAGTATATTCCAACCTCCTAGATAGCTCTTTCATATTAATATTTGCACATCATTTTGGGGTTGTCCATAGAAGTAGAATTTTGTTCTTCATTCAGTTTATTCTCTGTCTATTCTTTTAATCTGAGAGCTCAAGTTGTGGGCTCCTCTCCTCTCCAGTGAGAGAGGTTGGCTCTTGATTGGAATTATCAAGAGGGATTTGTACTAAGGGTTTTGTACCACATAAGTAACATTTAGTTTTCCGAGATTGACTCGAGGCAAAATCCTAGATTGAAAGACCTAACTAGTGGTTTTTCCCAGTTTGGGTTTCTACTATATATCTTGTGCAGTGTGTGGTGAATTAACTATGGTTTGATTAGTTTTTATCTCTAATTTTTTAATTAACATTTTATTTACTGCCTTAAGCACCATTCACCCCCTTCTAGTGCTTTCACACATAGCTGATTGGGTGTTGTAGGTCGTTTGATCCTTTTTCCCCCTTGTGTAAGCACAATCAGGCACAAGTAGATTCCTCTTCCACATGCATGCCTTCATGTTTCACTTTTGTGTGCATGCACAAGTGCGTACAACCTTAGCCACGCGTCACCCACTTGCTGGTTGCATTGCCTACCCTCGTCAGAGCCATGCGTGGCTCCCCACCTGCCACCCTCTCATACTGGAAAAAAAGGAGAAGAAAGAGGGACTCTCTCTCTTGTCTCTTTTCCGTACTTCTCTCTTTCTCTCATGCTCTCGCATTTTTTTTGTGGGGTTTTTCGCACGGAAATTCAACATGATAGAGGCACGGGGCACGAGGGATCCTTAACTAGATTGCCTGATACCCTAGGTTTTTTGGGAGATGAAAAAAAGATAAAAATAACCCCCAATTGGGTTTGAGTTTACCTATGTTTCCATTTAATGTGTTTTATGAGTAATTTTTACCATGTAGCTTGGATTTTAGCAAAATTGGTCTCGTTGGAAAGCTTGCAATGAGTGGAATCCAATTGTATTAAATATGACACATTCCAAGCAATTTTTTTCCTCAGGGTTGACTAAGGTTGTCCAAAACCCTCATTTCTTCGTTTTAGGCTATGTCAACCCAATTCGTACCCAACAAGTGTCGACAGATCCGCCTTGGCATGCTTAGTCTAGATTTAGGTTTGGATCTGGATTTTGAGTCATAACCCTTGTTAGGAAACTAGCAATCCTGTAGTTGGATGGTTGACACCTAGTCCTCATGTGGCCCAGGGTGTCACAATTATATTGAAATATTACCCATTAACATCACATCAACATACAAATCATTTCCATTCTATCCCATTGAAACTTATCATGGAATAAAAGTTATCCCTCAAGCAAACATAGCCTTAATCTATTTCTCATATTTCTAGGTAGAAAGGTTCTTCCTCCAAGCACTTTCTTGGAAGATGAATCATCACCTAGATAGAGAAATCAACATGAAATCACATCAATGCAAGGTTCATCTGTCATCTTCCTCATTTTCTAACATATGGTTAAAGTAGGATTTGAAAAGGCAAGCCATCAAACAACTTTCTTCTCTACTATTAATGGAGAGAGAACTACAATACTCAAAGGCTTTTAATGATACTTATTTTCTACATTGCATCTGGACGTTAAATCCTGAACTCTCCTTAGCAAAATGAGGATCCGACTCAACAATAAAAGCAATGCAATCACAGAAAAGAGACATGAGAGTTGGTTGTAAGTACCTCTGTTTTGATGCACCAAAATTATGCTATCTGTGAAACTAATATTTTAGGACTCTATTGGATCAAAGCTAGAAGAATGTTGCCCTGTGTCTCAATGTCTTTTTATCTTTATTAAGTCTAGAATATTTTTGTAAGGAACCTCAAAATAAGTGTCAAATGGATTCTCGCACTTCACATAAAAAAACATGTTTTTATGATTATTGATTAACCAAATATTTTAATTGATCGACTAAAGCCATTGAACGACCAACCAACTTAATTAATCGATCAAATTAGTCCATTTTAGGAAGTTGATAAATACACTTTTGATTGACCATTTAGGCTAATTAATAGACCAATAATTGATCGACCAAATAACTAGTTTGATTGACCAAACCTCTTTTTCATCGACCAAATTCCCTTAATTGATTGACCAATTTGATTTCCTTTCAGGTCAATTTTCTAGTTTAAATAGAGGTCGTACGTAGCCCTTTTAACATACACTCTCAAGTAGAAAACCATTCAAAGAAAGAGCTATCCGTGCTTCACTCTAAGTACTTCTGCACTTCTATTTTCATGCCTTCCAAAACACGACGATTCAAACCTCCGCTAAATTCTGGTTTGACTTTTATTGTTGCTTTTGATTACGGATCCCAAGCTATTGGGAGAAATCTATTGTTGTTGTTGTGCTTCTTTTCAAGTCAGTAAGAGAAGGGATCGTTGTAAGAGGTTGTACCACCCTCGTTCAAGTGGTACGTTAGTGGATTGACTAGCTTCGC
Organism: Thalassia testudinum; assembly: GCA_037157565.1. Lineage (NCBI taxonomy): Eukaryota > Viridiplantae > Streptophyta > Magnoliopsida > Alismatales > Hydrocharitaceae > Thalassia > Thalassia testudinum. The sequence goes on from JAZHRO010000013.1 coordinate 126,596,236, forward strand.
TTAGTCGGGAAAATCCTAAGCTGAGAGGCTTAGGTAGTGGTTTTCAACCGGTTTGGGTTTCCGCTATAAATTCAAGTATTATCTCTACTTGATTATTTGGTGGTTTGATCTGTGTATATTTCATTTGAATTTTTTAAGCGATACTATTCACCTCTCCCCTCTAATATACTATTAAGATTCGCAGGCTCCATCATTGGTCACCCAATTCCAACCAAAGAGGTGTACGTCTGCGGGAGGGCAATACTCCCGAACATCCACTAGAATTAGTGGGTAGTACAGAATCTCTAATTTTCACTCCCTCAGATTGCGTGAACACAGCTTCGGAGGGCCTCTCTTCCCTATTTATAGTACAAGAAATATCCCAACAACATTAAATCCCTTATAACGATCCTCGCGGATTCTCCAACACATCTGTTATTTGGCTATTAATAGCGCAGGTAACACCATCATTAATGTCGACGTAGGCGTTGTGGGTGTTGTAGCCACCTCTTCAACTTCAATCAATATGGGCCCTTCGACGGGCTAGCCCTATCCCGATTCGCCCAGATGAAGGTGGTTCCAGATTCGTCTGAGTGTAGGTGGGTCAGGAGGAGCCAGATCCGCCTGTTTGCTTGGTATCTGAGTAGCCTGATCCTTCTTTAGGCTTCGTGCGAAGTTTTGAGTCTGAGGATGCCTTTTGCCCCTCATCATATGCCCCCACTCTATAGCTAACAGATGCTGCTGAAAGGTAGTCAAAGTACTTAAAATATAACAGAAGATGATGCCCTTAAATGGTTTCCCAACTGTCTTTCAAGCAGGATGAGCATTTGTCATGAAGTGAATTTTTAACTTTAGGCAGGCAAGGCACCTTTGTTCATGCGATGCGTGACTATAAAAATAAGTGGGGAACGTAGGTGTGCTTCGCCTGAGTTTCTGTTGAGCTTAAAAGGTTAACAAATAATAAAGGGAGCATGGGCGTATCGCCACCTGAGTTCCTGCTGACCTTAAGAGGTCGGCAAATAATAGAGGGATCGTAGGCGTATTGCTGCCTGAATCCCTGCCGGCCTTAAGGGTGATAAGTCCACTTTCGTGGACCATTATTTGGCCTAAGTACTTTCTAATTAGTTATTCTTATTTGTTAATTAATTAAGAATTATATGGCAATTCATCTTAGTCTGCATGTAATTTTATGCATCAATTTTACACTTAATAACATATGATATGGTAACATAATTGATTTAATGAATGCAAGCTAGGTGGAAGAGTTCAGATGTTCATTTTTGCGTCTATAAGACATCCGGGGACAAGGTCGGACGTCTGGGAATTGCCATCACAAACTCTTGCTTCTACATTTTTTAAGACGTCTGGAGTGATAATTAGACGTCTGATGAAGAATCGCCCATGCTTATCTACCGTTCCAACCACTCGCGATCGTCGCGAGTGGTTGGAGACACTTGCGGCTTAAGGAAACCAAGGAGGTTTTTGCTTAAAAAGGAAAGCCGCGTCCACCCAAGGGCCATCTTCTTCGCCCCCTGACAGGGATCTCCTTCCTCCTCCACCGTGGACACTGTGAGCATCGTGGCTTAGGCATGTTGCACCTCTGCTCTTTCTTCCTCTCACCCGTTGCATGGTGACAGCGTGCAGCCACAACACCACCGCACATAACCCCCCTCAACCATCCATCTTCTCCTTCCTTTTCATTTTCTCCTTCACCTTCTCCACCATCGTTCCCTACAACCCAATTGCCAGCTTCATGCCCGTACGACGCTTGCAAGCGCCACCAGCCACGTGCGTGTGCAGCAGCACATCCCCTTGGGTACCCTTGCATGTGTGCCATCGCGCCACCATCATTGGGCACACGCAGCACGCCCGGTCCCTCTCCTTCTTCTCCGTTAGTAGGGGTGAAGAACCCATCACCAGCATCGCCCCATTCACGTAGCTGCCACTCCTGATGACGAAACTTCATTTCGTCAACGCCATCAACCTCGCCTCACCCTCACGAGGCCGTCCACACCTCCAGCTGCCCTCCACGATGCCCGCAAGCGCCACTTGCCGTCATCGTCGCCGGTGGTTTTTTCCGCCGTCCGACCACATACGAACACCTTTGATCGTGTTGCTACCACCGTTGTGAGACTCTCCTCCCACACGTCTCCTCCACCTAGACTCGTGGTTGGAGAGCCCCTCCTCCGCGCATGCGAGCAAGGGAAACTTTTCCCTTGTTTCTCTACAGTGCAAGCCACATTAAAATTTACCACTAATGCCATTGTAGCTTCTACTATTCACTTATTTATCTATTTAATATATTGTAGTAAATTTGCATGAATATCCCTCATGTTTATTTGAATTACATATAGTTGTATTCATCTCATAAATGATAGTGTATGGGATATTGGTTATAGGGAACGGGTTTGGTTTTGATTCATATTGACGATATTTGTCAGTAATAAGATTACGATTCACGTATTCCATAGTGGTGATTTTGCATGTAACCTCCCTATATTCTTGGGTAATTACATAAATGCTAACTTATGTTGAGAATGAATTACAATAACTAGTATGCACGCCCATTGAGATTCCCGAATAAATAAAGCACTACTTACTAGTCCAATAGGTTATTTCCTCCCTGTGGAGATGACCTAACTATTTTTGCAGTTATATTTTGAGAATTAAAATATTTCGAAAAGTGATTTTCTACCACACGATTAAATACGACACATCATTTTACGTTAAAGTTTTTATCGAAAATGAAGATCGCTCTTTCAAATGGGTCACATTTTGATAAAGGAAATGATGAGAACAACATCAGAGGCCCTAACTGGCCACTTTTAGTCAAGTTTAAAAGATAAATGCTCCTACATAATCATATGAAGGTTATAACTCCACTTCAGGCTGTTTTAAGAGAATAGGAAACTAAGGTTAATTCTGTAATTTTAACAACATATCATGAACACAAAATAACCAAGGGACTTGCTAGGGGTGAAATGAAGGTCAAATGAGCATTAAATAATAATAAGTGGGTTCATGCAGACAGAAACAAGGTTTCGCGCATTTCGAGAACCAATACAGCACCCAAAACCCTAATTTCACACCCGCTTAAATTACAGAGATTTTGGTTAGGATAAAATTCATATAAATCTTCTAAAATTCATATAAAAATATTCCTTGAGGTTTGTTAACCTTGATTTGACCTTTGGAACCTATTTTGACCTTAAACAGAGTCACAGACAAAGTTTTGCCCTAATTTGGGTTTTTACACAAATTGCCCAGTCAAAATGGTCAAAACTCAAATCAGACTTTGCCACTATATTCTTTTGGTCCAAATTAGGTTTGTACCAAAATTTGGGCCCAATCAGAGTCATCTTGACCTAGTTTGCATTTTAGTCAATTTAAACTCTATTTTTCACACTTAAGCCCGTAACTTTCGAAGTCTTTGCATTTAATCGCCTAACTTCTCATCATTTTCTTCAAAAAGGTCCTTGATGCCATTAACAATGTAAGCCCATTAGCACTGACCTTCAATTAAGGATTTCTCTCTGATTTCTTGATCAAATCTTTCCAAAATTGAAAGGAATGATCTTGAGAGAATCCCCAATCACCTAAACCTTGTCTTCGACTAGGATTTGGACCAAAAAGCTCATGTGAACTCTTTGATTTCAGGGATCTTCTTCCCTACTTTTTTGAGCTCCTCAATCTTGTTTCCAAGCTTAGAAGCCTGCCTGAAGCCTTTAAAAGGACCTCCATCACATTGCCTAGCTCCTTAGCGAGTTTTTAACCAAGAAATCCCCTCTTTGTCGAGACCGTGTCCAGCCGAAGATTGGTCGTCTTCGCTTCTCCCTACTCCATCTTCTGCTCACCATCAACTCTTCCATCTCCGACGCTGGCCCATTATAGCCGGCCACCTCCACCTGCCATCTCTCTCCCTAAGTCCCTCTATTTGTTCCTCTTCCCTTACTGATCCTCTCCAACCCCTTAGTTCTTAGGTTCAACCACCAAAACGACCACAACCACCATCATCTCCCTCCGCTCTAGCCAAGCTTTGGCAAAGGCCTCCGCTCACTTCACTACACCAAATCGCACGCCATTGACCGCTACACCTTCGTCGTGCCTCATCGACCAAAACCCCTCAAGTATTTGAGGGGATTCGCCTCTTACACACTCCACCTAACACCACCCTCACCGCACCACCTACTTGAGGTCGCCAGACCTCCACATGCACTCTCACTCCACAAAACACCCACCATCGCACTCGTTGACGTCTGGTGATCCTCCTGAGCTGCTCTGATGTGGCCATTAGGCCGTATTTTCTATTTCAGGTACCTCGTTGTCGCTCCGCTGCCGCCTTCGTCTTCTTCAGCCCTGTTTGCCAACCTCCAGTTGTGTTCTTCGTCACTAACATCCCTAGGTGCTACGGACAACTCCCAGGTTCTCCTCCAGGACCTCAATTGAAGACCACAGCCTCACCTTCGCCTTCCATTGGAGGCAGAATCTCCTGCAGGTGCTATGCAAAGAACTGTGGGAAGATAGTCCCGCATCGTAAGTTTTGAAGTCCTTTGTGTAAGATAAAGGTCTTTGGTGAAGATGACCCCTCGCCCAGTACACGAGGGGTTAAGTCCCTCCACGCACGCATATGCACACCTCACCCGCGACCACTACCACATGGGTCTAGTCCCCTGTCGGGATCTGAATGCCCAAACTAAACCTGACTACACCTGGGTTTGAGAGAAGTTGAGAGGAGAAATTTGTGAGAGAGAGGGGGTGGGTTTTGCTTTGCTGAGACCTTGGAGCCTGCCCTCTCTCGATACTTAGAAAAAAATCTGAAGAGGCCCTTGAGCCTTGGTTGCTGCTGCTGCTGTGTTCATGAAGAGGAGAGGACCTTGTGCCTCTTCTGTTAGGGCATCTGGAAGCCTTGCCCATTGTCTAAGGCCCTCTGCTGGTTACTGTGGCATTATTTGAATAACTTGATTAGTAGTTGTGATTTATTGTTGAGAAATTTAAGTGGTTGTGAGCATAACTTTGAGGGGTTAATTTGGTGATTCAAATCACCATTTTAACCCAATCTTTTTGCACTATTATTCTGATATTATGGAAATATCATTTTGAATGTCATTGCTTCCAATTGCTTATATTTCTTGTGTTTGGTGAATTAATTTGCATCTTTACTCCCTGCGAATGACCTCAGACTCTATTTTCTGAATCTGAGTTTATAAATTTAAATGATTTGAATGATTTTGTCCTATACTACAATGCATGCCTTAAACAACGACGATTTCACTTGAACAGAGAATGTAGGCATATTGTTGCCTAATTCCCTGTCGGCCTTAAGAGGTCAGCATCTTGGGTAAAAATGTGACGGAAGCATCACCTTCCACGAGTGGTGGCCGAGATTTGCAGGGATTGATGTTTGTCTTGCTGTGTGATAAGACTAGCATTAATTGTTGTCATGATAAGGCGTAATTGCCTCAAATATCATACTCGTCCGTGACATGATCACTCTTAGTGCGACGAATTGATACGCGCAAAGGGGCATTTATTGCCCGTAATGATGACCGAGGTTATTTCGATTTTGTCGAGATCTTTTGAAATCTACACCCCGATCTGCGGGATTTCATTTTTTCGAAATCTACATCCCTCAAGGGGGGAAAATCACCTTAGGGGGGTTATAAATAGAGGGGTGGGGTGCAGTTAATGCCCTACCTACCCTCTTTACTGTAGCGGACCACCTTATGACCCTGCCTGTTCTGCTTCTTCCCCAGCGAGTTGTGAAAAGTTCCATACATCGGAGATGTCGCATCTGAAAGAGTAGCAAAGGCATAAACATTCCTGGGCTCATGGGTAAGGGTAAGTCCGCCTTTTCCTTATCCAGCATCTCGCCTTAGATGAAGGAAATGTATAGTTTTCCTTCTAACTTTCATAGCTAGACCGCCATTAAGGTGTTCCTGGATGTCTTTGGACTCCATGGAGTTTCGTTCCATGCCTACGTGTCCAAGACCCACCTATGCTCTGACGAGACGAAGGAGATGTTGTTATTTGTAGATCTGCCATAGAACATGGTCTACGGATACCTTTAAACCCATTTTTGGTTTCTTTCCTTTCTCATTATCGCCTTGCCCCCTCGCAACTTAGCTTCAACTGTTGGCCTATTCTCAACGCCTTTACTATCATATGCCTCCATCTGGGGATTTCTCCCCGACTAGGCATATTTCACCTAATTTTTGGGCTCATGCTCATTAAAGTGAAAAGGGGCAGGCCCCCTTCTGGTACATATACTTTGTATAGTCGGCGTACCAAATACCGTATCGTTGATCTCCCCGATAATCTGAAGGGGCAAGATCATCATTTCTTTTTTCTTTCCAACATCAAGGACCTACTAGTCCTAAGGCCGAGGAGCTTGACTCATCTGCACTGGAGGACTCAGACAAGGTAATGAAATTTGGGTCGATTGCTCGCTCAAAACTTAGGTGGGATGATGTTCTGGAGGCATTGTCATGGGTTGCAGATTCCTATCCCACGTCATGTAAGTTGGGGGGCAATAGCTTTAGAAAACATATTATCTCCGCCCTTTACTTAACTTCTTTATTTTTTGTTGTAGCTTTTGGGCGGTTCACCAGCCCAGATACCCTCAGGTGTCGAGGCAGTAACTCCACCCTTGTGGGTCCCAACGTAGGGAGGAGAGGCCTATAGAGAAGGGTGAGGGGAGCAAATCTTCTCGCTGGAAGGAGGCGAAGAAGAAGAAGGTGGCAGGCAAAGAGGAGGCGGCAGAGGTCCCCCTGAAGCGCCTGAGGAGGAGGCCCGCTGCATGACTTTTGAAGGGAGAGTCGGTAGCAACCGCTCCTCCGAGCCCAGGCAGGGTTGAGGTGGAGGATGTACCTATGGACCGGTCTCACTCATCTGACCCGCCCAAGGTGATCATCTTAGGCAACTCCCCACTCGAGGCCCCTGTAGAGGTGGCTCAGATGGGGGGTGCTAGCGTTTCCACCCCTCTCACCGGCTCTATTGGTGCCTTTGCAAAGCTGGTGCAGGAGGCGGCTGCCACCAGAGGTTTTTTGGGCAGCAGCTTATTCAAGCAACCTTCCTCCAGGCAGAGCTCGACCGGGGTAAGAGTACTGGTGGACCCCACTGACCGAGGAGGTTCCGAGATGACAAGCCAGATAGTCGATTCCATCAAAGGATCTGTACTGGAGGGGGCCCCTGAAGGCCTTGTACCCAGTCTAGTGGCGCCGGCTCAAGTGGGCACTTCAAGCAGCAGCCCGAACTTGGAGAGGCATGCTCCAACACCGGCAAGATGCCCCATTTTGGGCTACCTCCCAGCAGGGAGGAATAAATTTTAACCATGTGTTCTTCTACTGCTTATGTGTGGTAAGTTTCTCCTTGTTTATCTTTGACTTCTCCTTTGGTAAAAAATTGGGTCTCACACCTCCGTCAGTGCTCTTTGACAGGTTCAGACTCTTGGGACTTTCTTTGTCCCGCGTGGCAATGTTCCATCAGACATCGCTGAACTAGTCATCTCCACTGAGGCGGCCAACATGGTCGCCAAATGGGTCGTGACTACTAAGGAAAAGTAGAGGAAATTTACCTATCTATTCATGGTGGCCACAGCCGCCTATGAGAGAGCAGAGAAGGTCGTTGAGGAGGCTACTTGGAAGCTCCGCTTGCAACAAGAGGCAGCCGGCCAGGTGACTAGGCTACAGGAAGAGCTGAAGAAGGCTCGCCAAGGCTTGGGAAGAGCCAAGTACCTTGGCGGGTGATCGCGTTTTTGCATGATTTGTTAATTTAGGCTTTTAAGTCGTTGCAACGCACAAAAATGGATTCGCTTTTAAATTTATATTCCTAGATAGGGGAGTATTTAGGGTCATCCAAGGAGGTCAAATATTTACAAAATTAAAATCCCTTGCTTAAAGATGGAACTCAACTTTCTTTTTGGTGTTATATATATATGATTTTTTTTTTTATTTTGAAATAACGTGAACAAGGCGGGTTTGTTGATAACAAGAAAATTCTCTACACTAATCCCCTACACTACTATTATAGTGACAAGTAGAACCTCTCCCTAAGCTCACTCTAGGCACGTGGAGGCCTGGAGTAATTAGGGAGTGGGAGTGAAAAAGGTTAAACAAGAATTCTACAAGACTATGCAACAAAAAGATTAAAGAAGGCAACTTTGATTAAAAGAGAGAGTGTTTTACAAAAAATCCTAGTCGATGAATGCTTCTACTACTAGATAATTGCAACAAAGAAAATAAAACGCAAATCTTCCTGAATTGTTGGTGAAGAGGGGAAGCTCCTTGCTCCAAGCTTAGTGGCTCCTAGGCTTGAAAAGGGGCTCCTCCTTCTCCTTCCTTGAAAATGGTGTCCTCCAAGGTGGTAGTTACCACCTTTAATTCTCCTCCTCCAAGGGTGGAAGTCCACCCTAGGTTCTTCTCCTTTTCCTAGCCGTCCTCCTTGAAGTGGAAAGCTCCTCCTCCTTGGCGTGGCCCAAGTTGAAGAGAGTGGGGAGAAGAAGGCACCAAAGGGGCTGGTGATGTGCCCCTTTAATCTTCTTCTCTACTCCTTCTTATTGGCCGTAGGTGTAGGTGGGTATATGTAGAATAAAACACTAATGGAGGATGGTTTGAATGGTGGTGGGTAGTGGTCTTTTTATAGGGTAGGATGAGGGGTTAAGGTGACTCATGAAATGGAGGTCTAAGATGGGAGGATGGAGGTGGTTAGGTGATCCTAGGGTTAAGGATCGTTGGCGCCACCTAAGGGGTGTAAGGGCTGTAGTTATGGGTGGCCAAGGGACACCTAAAAGTGGCGCCAACCATGGAGAGGTGCCATGGGTTGGCGCCAACTTCTAGGCTTCTAGAAGGGGGTTGAGGTGGATGGTGGAGATGGCTTGGAGGGATTATGTGTAGGGTGGATATGGGGGTTGAGGTTGGTGCCAAAAGGGAGGTAGTTAGGGTTGGTTTTGGCGCCAGCTTTAGGTGTCTTTTGGTGGTTAGTTGAGGGATGAAAGGTGGTGAAGAGGTGGCACCAAATTTTAGTAGAGGTGGAGCTAGCTTAAGTAGGCTTAAGTGGACTTGGAGTGGTAGGTTATGTAGGTGGAGTTAGGGGTTAGGTTTTTGGTGCCATGGAGGTGGATGATAGCTAAGCTAAGCTAGCTTAGCTCGCTATAGAGTAGAGGAATATGCATGTGGAGCTTAGGGTTTGAGGAGAGGAGCTGAAGAGGAGAAGCCTGGAGCTGAACTAGAGCTAGCAGCTGCTGAAGAGGGTGGCATGGAGCTACTCTAGCTGGCTTAGCTTGCTAGTTCTTTGCTAGCTGCTAAGCCAAGCTAAAGTAAACTGGCTCCTACCATAATGAGCTGAGGTGAGCTGGATCTGGTGCTCCCGAGGAGGATCAAGCTGGTTGAGGCAGCTAAAGTAGCTTAGCTCAACTAAGTTAAGCTAAGCTGAGTCCCCGAGAGCGAGACTTGAGCTTCCTAAGCTGGGATGAATTCATCTTTAGCTAGCTGGAGTCAAGTGGAGCTAGATGTAGCTGGAACTGAGCTGGGGTGAACTCCAGTCAACTCAGCTGAGCTAGCTAGAATTCCTTGTGGACTAGTGGGAGCTGAGATGAGCTAGACTCAACTAAGTTGAGCTGGATCTGAGCTGACCTGAGCTAGGGTGAGCTAAGATGAGCTCTCTTGAGTTGCCATTCAGCTGAGATTAGCTAAATGGAGCTAGGATGAGCTAACACTAGTCCAAGTGAGCTAGGTTCCAGTTGTGGTGAGCTGGATCAAGCTGAGTTCCAGTTAGTCTGAGCTCCTCCTTCACCATTTGCCTTCTTGAGTGCTAGGGTTTTAGAGATCTGTATATCTGTTCATCCCTAACACTCACAAAAATGCATCAAAAAGACAATAAAAAATGCAATGCATGTCTAACCTAATTAATGCCTAAATGCAGCCCAAAAACCCATTTGCGAAGTAAAATACTAAGAGCTAGGTTTGTTTTAATGCATAAGAATGATGATAAATTGGCGTTGATCAACGGGAAATTGGAGAGTCTCATCAAGATCCACAAGATCGACCTTGTGGCCTTATGAGACTTATCCAAGCGCCTGCAAACCTTATGTGCCAACATTCTCTGACTGAAGGAGGAAGTGCAGGTACCTAGGGTTTCTCACTCCTCGGCCATGGAGGGGTGCCACAACTATTGATGAGCTTGCCCAACTGAAGGCAAGTCACAAGAAGGCTGAGGTGGTTGTGGAAACCTTGAGAGCTGACCTGGACAAGGCCTAGTAGCTCACGAAGGATAAGGGTAGGAAGGTGCTAGTGCTAGAGAGTACTACGCAGTCGGAGCTTGATCCTGAGACGGTGATGGCATTCTTCGCCTCTGATCTGTCAATGGAGGAGAATCGGGACCTGATCTCAAAGGAGATCAGTAAGTATACCCTGGAGATCGTGTAGTCTCTACTAGAGGGCAAGCAGACCTCAATGGAGGAGCTATGCAACTAGTCTATGGACTAGTTCTTATCTAAGTGCGACCGTCAAAATGCTGACAATCTGATCGTGGACAAGGCTCCCATAGAGTCGTCTGAGGACCAATTGGGAAGCCTGGCTCCTAAAGACGAGGTGGACAAGCCGGGTCTGTTAGTAGTCATGGAGCCGCCTGCTCGACCAGTCAGCCCGCCTCACATGGCCGTTTGACACCTCAGACTCCTAGAGCTGATATCTTTGACGACTTTGAGTGATGCCGCCTTACTTTTGAGAGTGTTGTTGTTTCTTTTTCCCTTTGTTTACTTTTTTGTGGGCCCTTTGAGGGGAATGTAACAGACAACAAAACCATGAAATGAAAGGAAAGAAAAAATTTCTATCTTTATTGTCTTTTCTCTTTCTCTCTCTTTTTATATATGGTACAATTGCAAATTGCTCGCTTGCCAAGTACGAGGGATTGGTTTGCCGCCTAGGGTCTGTAACTCACAGAAGTCACTTGGATTGCCTTTACAAATTGTATAAGGCCTCTCCCATGGGGAGTCCAATTTTCCACCCATGTTGCTTAGCATGGAGACTTTTCCTTTTCATAAGACCAAGTCTCCTTCAAAGAACTTCCACTTGCAGATCCACCTATTGTAAGCAACTGTTGTCGCTTCTTTGTACTTGAGAATCGCTTCTATTGCTTTCTCCGTTAGCTCATCCATGAGGTCCAAGGCCAGGCAGACTTAATCATCATTGGTGGTGAGGTCATATAATTGTGTCTGGTAGGTGGGGAGGATTGTTTCTATTGGTGTTCGAGCTTCCATGCCATACACAAGGTTGAATGGTGTGTGGCCTATGGAAGTCCTTTGGCAAGTCTTGTAACCCCACAGTACATCCAGTAACTCATCTGCCCATCTTCCTTTCGTTGAATCCAGCTAGCGCTTCAACGTAGAAATAACGATGCGGTTGGTTACCTTCCCCTGTCTGTTTGCTTGAGGGTGACCCATGGACATGAAGCATAGGTGGATATCCCAGCTGGTGCAAAATTCTTTGAACTTTTTGCAAGCAAACTGGTTACCTTTATAGGTGACAATGTACATAGGTATCCCATGCTGAGCTATGATGTTCTTTCAGACGAATGAGATGACCCTATCAGATGTTGGGTTGGCCATGGCCTCAACTTCGAACCACTTGGAGAAATAGTCCACCACCATTAGTATGAATCGCTTATGAGCTGGGGTTTATAGGAAAGGGCTAATGAAGTCCATGTCCCATTTTGCAAAGGGAATGGGTGACATGATAGGCACCAACTTTCTAGGTGGCAAGTGGTGTAGGGTAGCAAATCGTTGGCACTTGTTGCACTTGTGCATGAACTCCTTGTATTGTTGCTTCATCTGGGGCTAGAAGTATCCCGCCTGGAACAGCTGGGCCAAGAGTGCCTCAAACCTATCATGGTTCCCGCATATACCTCCGTGGGCTTCTTAGAGAAATTGCATTGCCTCCTCTTTTGTAAGGTAGAGTAATAAGGGGGTGGAATACCCCTTCTTGTACAATTGCCCCACTATTAAGGCGTACTTAGAGGCCTTCAGGTGAAATGCCTTAGGTCGCAATTTCCTCAAGGGTAGCTCGCCAGTGTTCAAATAGGTGATGGTAAGTGCCATCTATGATGGGGATTGCTTTATCGTGAACATCCTAGGAGCGAGTACTATTGGCTCCTTCAAAGTTTGGAGACATCTATCCCCTTCCTGCTCAAGTGGTATTATTGAGGCTAGGCAGGCCAGCGCGTCCGCCAGGGGGTTGTCAGATCGGGATACCTGCCTGACCAAGAAGGTCTTGAAGTCTGATAGCTCCTCCTTGACCTTGTCAGCGTACAAGATCATATTTGTATCCCGGGCTTAGGACTCACCATTGATTTGATTGGCAACCAATTGGGAATCTATGTAGATCTCCAGCGATGGAATGCCTCTTGACTTTGCCACCTGAATGTTCGTTAACATGGCCTCGTATTCCGCCACATTATTGGATGCTGGGAAGACAAGTTTGATGGCATACTTATGAGTAACGCTGTCTGGGGCAATCAAGGCTATGCTAGCCGTAGATCCAACTATCATGGATGGGCTGTCTACATATAACTTCCAAGGCAAAGTGAGGGAGGCATCCGGGTTTGTAAATTCCATGACAAATTCCACCAAGACTTGTCCTTTGATTAATCTCCTCGACTGATATTGGACGTCAAACTCCGCCAACTCCATAGCCCATTTTATCTATCGTGTCGACCCCGTGGGCTTATGTAACATTCGCCGCAGGGGATAGTAAGATAGAACCACTATTGAATAGGCCTAGAAGTACGGGCGTAGCTTTCTAGTGGCAATCACCAGAGCTAGTCCGAGCTTCTCAATGACCGCATACTTAGCTTCTGCACCTTGATAGGTCTTGCTAACGAAGTATACTGGTCGTTGCCCCCCTTTTCGCTTGCCGACTAAGACTATGCTGACGGCGGAGATGGATGCCACCAAGTATAAGAAGAGAGATTCACCAAGCTTAAGAGTCATCAAGATGGGAGGACTTCTGAGTACTTCCTTCACTTCCTCTAAAGCCTTCTATAAATGAGGAGTCAAGTGGGCGGCTGAAAGTGCAAAATGTATGAAAACTCATATCAATAAAAGGTTTCAAAAAAAAAATCACATATCCAAAAAAAAAAAACTAAGAAATGGGAGGGAAAAATTTTTGGGCTATACAAAAACAGAAGGAAAAAGAGAAAAATGACAAAAAAGGAGCACAAAATGAAAAAAAGAAAGAGATAGTCATTAGTAAGAGATTAAGGGATTAACCGAAATTCTAGACCACATCAAGAAAAGTAGAGAAAAGTGCTAAAGAGACACAAAAAGAGATTAGTAGGAATGCTGACCTTAGGCCTTTTTGGCTAGACTCTTAGTACCTGCTAAGATCTGGATAATCCTCAAGAGGTTGAAGAAAATGCAAAGCTTAAGTATTAGGTCTAAGGCATAGGGAGTATTCGGCCTCGTTAACTGACCTTCGATTTGCAGGACTTGGTAACCTAAGCACCCAAATCCACACACAGTCTGGCTCAGTGCGCATAACAATCAAAATCACGCAGAAAGCATTTTAATGTTCTGAAAATGTTGCCTAGATTAGGAGAGCCGATCAACACAAGTTGATTTGGATGAGTTCCCGGTGCAGAGCGGCGGGAATTCCCCTTGAAGACGCATAACAACATATCATCTCCTCGATGCTTGTCTCTTAGGATATTTACATATCCTACCAGGGGCATGTAAGCACTCTGCTGGTTTAGATACCATGGGTGGCATTATCACGAAATGTTGATTGCCAGGGTCTGGATTTGGCCACGGAACGCCATGGACAGGATTATCTCGAAATCTCGAAAATCAGGGTTCTAGGGGTTACCATGGGCGGTACTATCAGGAAGCATCAATTGCCAAAGAACTTTGAGGATTGATGATGGGGACGAGGAATCCGATACAGATCGTGTTGAGAAGCCAATCCGAAGCTAGAATTAAAAAGAAAAGAGAGAGAAAACTCTCCAAACAAATAAATCCTCTGTCTCTCTCTTACAAAAATGCACTGAAAACTGAACCAAGGCTAAAATATGTCTCAAGCACAGGTGCTTTAACCACGAAGTCCAATGAACCTTAGGGTAGTTCCTGCGGGCCTTAAAAACCTTCGCGAAGGACTGAGGCTAAAGCTGGTCAGGTCCAGATCTTGGTTGGTACAAGAGTACCTTTAGGCCTACTGTCGGCATTCTGACCTAATCACAAAAGAAAAAGAAGAAAAAACACTTATCATAACTGGTGAAAGAAACTCATGGTCTAGAACAGAAGTTAAAACTTTGAAATCTTGCTAAGGGACAAGCAAAAGCTAGGTATGGGGGTATGATGAGAACCTCATCATGAGCCCTAACTAGCTTATTTTGACCTAATAAAGTGAACAAAAGCTCCTGCATAACCTAAAGGAAGGCCTAACACAAAAGATTACTGATCTGGAAAGAATACATGAAACAAAGGGTAAAACTGCAATTTTACCATTGTAGTACATCAACGGGATTTCTCAGGGTCTAGACATAGGTCAATTGGACTTAATAGGAGAAAAAGTGGGATGGTTCAGTTAGAAAAGGGTTATTGTGAAATTTAAGAATTAAATGATATTCTGTAACCCTAAAATAAACCTACTTAAATTCAGAAGGTTCCAGGCAGGATAAAAATCAACTAAACCCTCTAAAATTCATGAAAAAATATCCCCTAGGGTTTAAAATCTTCAATTTGACCTTTGGAACCTGTTTTGACCTAGATTGGGGTCCAAGCTCAATACTTGACCTAATTTGGGTTTTTATGCAAAATATACATTCAAACGTGGTCAAACCTAAAATCCAACTTCACCATTGGATTCCTCAAGTCCAAATTAGGTTTGTACCAAAATTTGGGCCTAAGGGAAGGCCATTTTGACCTACTTCGCAAAATAGTCCACCCAATTACATTCTGACCCCTAACTTTTGAAAATCCTTGCAAAAACCCCCTCAATTTCTTCATCACTTTTCGCATTCCAATCCCTCTGCCATTGCAGCAGAGACCCATACCTCCGACGAGGTTTCAAGGAGGATTTCCCCTCGCTTCGCCAGGGAGCTGCTCTCAGATTTGAAATGGGAGTCCTTTGCGAAACCCCCTTCCACCTGAGCAGCTCCCCATGCCCTGAATCGCCCCATACCTCTCATGCGAATGCTCGAGAGGTATGGGTATCAATTCCGGCCATACCTCCGCAAGGCTTTTTTCCCACCACCTTGCATCTAACCCTCTTCCCATGGCTATATAAGAAGCACCAGGTCCGACCGAATGGGGTAAGCTTGATTTGGCCTAAGAAAACCCCTAAAATCATCCTCCCTCACCTCCAGCAATAGCCCACAAGCTCCGATGACATCTCCTCCCTCCTCTCGTCATGCTACCACCATACCAGTGGCAGAGACATCTCCGCCTCGCTCCTCCACATCGCGCCGTACCCACGCGAGCTTCTCCGACCTCCTCGTCGTCGTCCTCTCCATCTCAGGGCCTTTGTCCCCGACAACGGTGCCAAAAAATGTTGCTCATTTCCGCGTCGAGATCATGTTTTAAAAAGAAGACGTTCGTTGCAGTATATTTGAAATCACCGCGAAAACGAATAACAATTTATTTTACTTGAAAACTAATGCATCCGAGGTCGAACTCCGGGAGCAAATTGGTATTTTAGAAACTAAAATCACAATTCTCAAAATATGATATTTAACAATAATATAAATGAGGGTCCATAAGGAAACTAAAAAGAGAATGGAAATGGAAAAGGAAATTCTCTTGAAGGCTTTTTCTTTCTTCTCTTTCTTCCTTTTCTTTCTCTTCTTGGCCACACCTTTTCCTTCTTTCTTTCTCTGTCTTTCCATTCTTAGACGTCTGATTCTATGAATCACACGTCTTAACTGGCGAATGCTACAGTGCTCACTTTTTTTTCTTCTCTTCTGTCTTCTTCTTCTTTTTCTTCACTTGGCTTTCCACCTTCCTGTCTTCTTCCTCTGTCTTCAGCTGCACCTCATCTTCTTCTGTGGCTTCCTCCTTGGCTTCTTCTCCTTCTCTTCTTCTTAGTCTTTCTTTGTCTTCTTCTCTTTCTTTCAAGCCTTTCTTCTTCCTTGGCCTCTGCAGCAGTCTTCTTCAGCCATGCCTCCCTCTCTTTTTCCGCTCATCTGCTACAGTGCTTCTTCTTCTCCTTCTTTCTTCTGCTGCGCCTTCGGCTTCTTCCTCTTCTTTCCCGCAGCTGCTTCCTCCTTTTTCTTTTCTTTGCCTTCAACTACAGTCCTTCACTTTGGCCTCTTTCTTTAGCTGCACCTTCCTCTTCCTTCTTCTCTCTTCAACGGCTACCTCCTCCTCCTTCTTCTTCCTTGCACGGCACCACGCAGCAAAACCTACCCCTACCCTCCCCCACGTCACTCTCTCTCTATTTCTCTCCTAAGAATGTTCTCCCAGAGCTGGGTAACCGGGTTGGGTCAAGCGCACTTGGGTCCAGGCACACCGGCGTGGGTGTGATGCGCGAGGAGTGCGTGGGATAGGTAATCGGGTTAGGTGCTAGATCCGCAGGGGCAAGTCGCAGATGAGGCACGAGCGAGTGAGGGCGACGGACCTCACCCCTGTGTTCTGAGGTGAAGAGAAGAAAACACAAAAACAATAAAAACCACTCACCCACGTTGGTTATATCCGAGGTGGGACTAAAGTCTCACCCGCTTCCTCACGCACTCGCAGGTGATTTCTTCGCCTAATTTCCGCTGTGTGATCCCTCTCAAGGCCGCTCACTTGGCTGGATGAGTGCACGAGTCCTACTCGCACCTCCTGGAGCTGGGGATCTGGAGCGAAACGGCCTGGAGCGAAGCTTGCAACAAGCTTCATAGCTGCTTCAATGGCGGCCGAGGTCAAAAACCTGTCAACAGGAATACGGCCTCGCAGCCCTGTCAGATGCCTTGGGAAGTTTCTCCATGTCACGATGAAGGTGAGACAGAGGTTGGTTGGCCACGGAATGGCCTAGGAGTGCATGCCTAGGTCAGACTTTGGCCGTGTTTATGGGTGTGTTCGGTGGGCATTTAGGGAGGTGATGGCGGTCAATGAAAGGGTGGAAATTGCTCAGTGGGTGATGGCGGAGGTGATGAGGGGTCTGGCGAGGCATGTCGTGGTGTGGAGTAGTGGATGCGCCTTCGCCAATGGTCGGCCGGAGATGGAGGAGGTGGTGGTGGTCTGCAGCGTCAAGGGGTCAAAATGCAAATTAAGAGAAGGGAAATGAAGAGGGGAGAGAGAGGAATAATTCTAACCTAGCTAAGGGGACAAAGAGGGGAAGGAGGCGAATGACTCGTTCCTACCGTCGTCGAAGACAAAGGCCCTGAGATGGAGAGGACGGGGACGAGTAGGAGGTCGGAGAAGCTTGCGCAGGTACGGTGCGATGCGGAGGAGCGAGGCGGAGATGACTCTGCCACTGGTATGGTGGCAGAGTGACGAGAGGAGGGAGGAGATGTCACCGAAGCTTGCGGGCTATTGCCCGGAGGTGAGGGAGGACGATTTTAGGGGTTTTCTCAGGCCAAATCAAGCTTACCCCCTTCGGCCGGACTTGGTGCTTCTTATATAGGCATAGGTAAAGGGTCAGATGCAAGGTAGCAGGCAAAAAGCCTCGCTGGAGGTATGGCTGGAACTGATACCCATACCTCTCGAGCATTTACACGAGAGGTATGGGGCGATTCAGGGCATGGGGAGTTGCTTAAGTGGAAGGGGGTTTCGCAGACGACTCCCATTTCAAATCTAAGAGCAGCTCCCTGGGGAAGAGAGGAGAAATCCTCCTCCAAACCTCGCCAGAGGTATGGGTCTCCGTTGCAATGGCAGAGGTACCGGAATGCAAAAGTGACAAAGAAATTGAGGGGGTTTTTGCAAGGGTTTTCAAAAGTTAGGGGTCAGAATGTAATTGGATAGACTAATTTGCAAAGTAGGTCAAAATGGCCTTCCCTTAGGTCCAAATTTTGCTACAAATCTAATTTGGACCTAAGGAATCCAATGGTGAAGTTGGATTTTAGGTTTGACTATGTTTAATATAATATTTTGCACAAAAACCCAAATTAGGTCAAATATTGAGCTTGGACCCGAATCTAGGTCAAAACAGGTTCAAAAGGACAAATTAAAGGTTCCAAACCCTAGGGGATATTTTTCCATGAATTTAGAGGGTTTAGTTGATTTTTATCCTGCCTGGAACCTTATGAATTTAAGTAGGTTTGTTTTAGGGTTACATAATGCCATTTAATTATTAAATTTCACAATAATCCTTTCCTGACTGAACCATCCCACTTTTTCTCTTATTAAGTCCAATTGACCTATGTCTAGACCCTGAGAAATCCTGTTGATGTACTGCAATGGTGAAATTACAATTTTACCCTTTGTTTCATGTATTCTTTCCAGATCAGTAATCTTTTGAGTTAGGCTTTCCTTTAGGTTATGCAGGAGCTTTTGTTTACTTTATTAGGTCACAATAAGCTAGTGAGATTTCATACGCTAAAAGATTGAGTTAAAAACTCGTCGTTGTAGTTGTATAAAAATCCACTAATTAGATAAAATTTATAACTGAAACTCTGGTGAGTCCAGGGTTAAACACAGGGAGGCGAACGCTTGATTAAAAATGACATTTGGAATTATTATCATGAAGTAGATTAGTTAGTTGAATTAAATCTACACTAACTATTCTACTTAAAGAATAAATAATAGAAGAAAGAGAAAGAATAATACAAAGAAAGAGAAAATAGGGAGAGAATGAACAAATATTTCATAACCACAGCATCATGTCTATTACATCTATTTGCTACAACTAAAAAGCTAGAAATCTATACTAGAAAGCGATAGAAAGAGAGGGATGAGAAAATCCTCCTCGACAACTGCTTGGAGGAAGAGCCATGTTGACGAAGCACCCGGATAATGGGGATGAGATGCTGGATGAGGGAAGACAAAGTTGGAGGACGGAGGACATAACACGATGGCGTCGCAGTGGTATCTACTTTTCGAATGGTGGTAAGAAGACAACCACTGGATGCTCCACGAAGGGGGTGAGAAGATAGGAAAATTGTTTTACTCTAGCTCTAATGGAGCATCCTGGGTATGGGACCAGCTCGTAAAGCTTTGGAGGAGGTGAGAGGAGAAGAGAAGGGATGATGAAATGTGTAGGAGGGGTAGGATTTTTATAGGTGAAGATATGAGGGCATAAAAGTCATTTTAAAGCTTAGAAATTAATCCTGGGGTCTTTAGTAATGGATATAAACGTCATGATAGGTGAGCGTTGTTGAAGCCATGTGTGCAACGTCAACCGTGCAATGGAGATCCAAGCGCCTAGAGGCGGCCACGTCACCGGCTTTCCACCTTCAGCCGTTGCGCGTCTCATCGCACCTAACTCATCTCTGTCCTCCGATCTTTTGATCGGATTGCTTAGATCACGTGAGTCACTTTGATCTCATACGTTCCGTGCGAAAGCATACGATGGCGCGTACGATCACGCGTCATTGCGTGCGTGCTCATCCGACGTTTGCTGTCGCGGTGCGTCCCCGCTCCCTCGATCGTCTATCACGCATCCAACAACCGAATTTCATCTACACCTTCTCTCACGGATTTAATCCGCTTGCCACGAGTTGATTGCACCTCACACGCTCGCAAACACAACGTACAACCGTTGCGCCAAGACTTGCAAATAGTCGCGCTTTTAAATTTTCGTCCACGCGCTCTCAGTCGTTGGATGGAAATCCAACAGCTAAGATTGAGGGGCGCGGATGAAGAAGAGGAAGGTTGACGGCTGTGGGCGGCTTGGATGACACCACGTGGCACCATCTAGGCTGTCCATTTTGCAACGCTTTGTAGGTGGTGCCACGGCTGTCGGATTGAATCAATTTTCACACTGTTGGGCTACGATCGTCGACCCAAACCCATCCGTGCGGTTAGATTTATCATCTAAAGTATGGATTTACATCACCTTGACCCTTAACCCTTGATCTTTCTCGGACTGCATCTGATACTACGAAGGTCCTATAAGGGTGATCTCGAAGTCATTTAACTCCGATTGTCGCCCTAGTCAAATCCATACGGTTTGATCTTCTATTTGAGGCCTCGAAATGATATTGTCTTGTCCCCTTACTGCAAAAAGGGAAAACTAACCTATAATTTGTACAATCTAACCTAAATGCATAATGATGTATGCTATGCGATATTTAAAATGCTGAATGCAGTTATACGCCTAAGAACACACATAAATATATAATTTATGTGACATAGATGTGTCTACATCACACCCCTTACCTATCTTTTGCCAGTCCCTAGCAAAACTACATTCTATTTATAAGAGAATTAGGATCAAATTACTTGAGCAATAGTTATTATTCAACACTAAGAAATTTTTACTAAAGACATGAACTACCTAGACTCAACAGTGCTCAGGTGTCTACCAAAATGCTGATCGCTCAAGCCCTCACCTTATTCAAAAGCAAATACATTTTTTTTTCGTTTTCTTCTTTTCTAATTTTTTTTTTATTTTCGAGTTAAGAGTTTCAAGGTAGCTTTCTACGGCTACCCAACCCACCCAAGATTCGACAAGAACTCTAAGTATTAAGCATCTTTTTGAGTGAATTAATAAACTCACTGATCGGCAATTAAAACAGACTTCGGGTTTCTATACCCCTAGGTGACCTTGAAAAGAAATTCTACCTAAAGGTCTATCTATCTGATTAATAGCTTTCTCTCTACTTTTTATTTTTATGGGGTCAACACAAGGGCGAACCTAGTGTATATTGATGAGAGATCATCATGGCTCTTAAATGCCCCTAATTAACTAGTTTCCCTAGTTAATTAGCTAAGAATATGTTTATTTAGGGTTTAATTATAAAATAAGGGATAATATATTAAAGGACCATAAAATAAGTTAATAATACTACATTAAATGTTAATTAACATTATTAATAATTTAAATAATAATTTAGACTCAAATTATAAATATTTAGCTACCTAATTAGTATTTAAGATAACATTATAAATATTTAACCCTAAGTATGTAATAACTTAAGTAACTTAATAAATTAAATAAATTAACTTAAAAAGGCCAAAAAATAAATTCAAGGTATATATATAATATTTATCTAATTTATAATTATATACAAAAATTTGAAAAAGAATTAAATTAAAATAAACTTTGAAAACCTCAGTTTACGTTTTAATCCTTAGGTTTCTTTGCACTTGAGTCCTTTCCATGCACATAGGTCCTTATTTTTTCCTGTGAATAGGTCCCTGTGAGTGCAGCACTTCTTCCTCTTATTCTTCTTCTTCCTTGCACTGGATGGCTGAGAATGTCCGGTCACCACGCCTTCTGATCCACCTTCATCCCTTGACAGAACACGGTCGTCTTGGTCGTTTCTCTTCCGCTCACCTTCCTTTCTTCATCCGATGGATCAGATTGACTTCTAATCCTATTTAAGTCTTGGTGTTAAGCTCACTGGCGTCGGAGATGACGCCGGTGGTTACCTTGCACCTTGACCTCCATCCGTCCAAGTACTGCCCCTTTACCCTCCACCGTAACCAATAAATACCCTAAGACCCCTCCAATTCAAATGGTCAACTCCCTTTCTCCCATCCCCAACAGCAATCGATAATAGGCTATTCGTCACTCACCTCCAGCGACTTCTCATACCCCCTTCGAGTTTTTCCGAGCAGAAGACTCGCCTCTCTCACCCCCTCTTTCTCTCCTGCGGCTATGACAGGGCTTGGGAGCACATCGCCCCTCCTTCCTCTCCATTTCCTTTCTCGTCGGAGCTTTATCCCAAATCCTCTGATTTCTTCCTCCGTCATGTGGCGTTTGATGGAGATCTCCTCCCTACTTCGTCCAGGTAACAGTAGATAGCTAGGCACTAGTTTAGATTGGTTAGGTAGTTAGTTAGAGTAATGTCAGTTAAGTTTTTAGATCATCTTCCCCGACTTTGGCAAGGCCAACTCCAGCCTTGCTGGACCTTATTTCACTGTTTCATGAACCTGATCACCTTCCTCTCCCCTCACGATCCTCTTCTCTTCCATCAAATTTATTAGCTAATTCTCTTAGTCCATCATCACCTTCACCAGCGACCTCTGCTGTCCACGGCAGAGGTCTCCAAGCTAATTCACCTCCAGTTGGGTCCCTTCACCACTTCTCCATCACTATAGGGCCCCATTCTCACTTTTAATTTGAGTAATAACCACTTAAATACAAAACACTGAAATCACCTCAACCTCCTGAGTTCGTTGTCAATGGCGTCTCAGGAGGAGAATTTCCATTTAATCAGTCACCTTTAGATCATCGTCACACCTCGCCGATCAAATTCTCTCACTTAATTGAGTGAGGGATTTGCACTTCAATTCAGGCGAACTCAAGAAGCAATTCACCTGAGTTCTTAATCAATTGATGATCAAGAGCTTCAATCACACCAATTGAAGTGCTCCTGAGGTTCCTTGAGACCTCAGGGATCGTTTGAGACCGTTCACAGCTTGTTTTGTGGAGTTTTCAACTCCAGATGATCATTTCTAGGTTCACCAAAGCTTCGGCGAGCTCCGGTAAGTCAAAAATTTGCTTCAGCCCTTAGAACTTCAACTAAAGCTCCAGATTGTATCCGTTATACCTCGGGATCACAAATTAGCAGTTTAATTTGTGTTTTGTTGACCAAAGGTTTTTCCTAACTATCATCTTCTCCAACTCTGATAGAGTTGGAGAGTCTAATTCCATTAGGGTTTTAATAGTATAATGGATCAGGAAGCTTCTACAGAGCTTCAGGAGTCTGTTACAAGAATTGTTTAGGCTTTAGAGTTCCTTGAATGCTCTGCCGAACAAAGTGGGTTTCATCTCAAGTGGCAACATCTGAGAAGCCATCAAAAGCCATCAAAATTTAGTTTTGAGTTGAGTGAATTTCTGAGGATGAGTTAAAGCAATGTAGGGTTTCAATTTGATCTAGAAGTCTATAACTCTGAAAGTCAAATTTTGTGCTTAGTCAATCAAATCAAAGTTGTAATTGAGGATTTATTGATCAAAACATAGAATTGATAAGTTAATTTGGTTACTGGATGTATTTAGAGATCAATCAAGTTGATTTTAATGAGTTTAATTGATTAATCTTAGAGTTCTCTTTTTTTATTTAGTTTGGGTTCGAAATGAACCCAATACTATTTCAATGTGGCTCTGTTGAAATTTGAAGGCCAAATCTACCTAGATCAGTCACTCTCAACCTTCTAAGGATGTTCAAACCTCTTCTATAGGTTAATCTCTTTTTGTTAGCTAATTTTGAGCTTAAACCTGAGCTTTGTGTACTGGGAACTAAGCTCACAAGCTTCTTCTTCTTGAGCCTTTTCTAGACCTTCCTTCCTTCTCCATTTGAGGCAGAACACCTTACTGAGGTCATTCAGGCCTTCAGTTAAGGAAGAAAGTCCCTCCTACAGGTCAAAGGACCTATTGCTCTTCTCTGCAAGCCATTTTGGCCATGTGAAACAATCGCTTTCATCCTTCAAATCGAAGGATCATATGAGATCGAAACACCAAATTGGTGTTATAATTAGGTAGAGCATCTGAAGAGCTTTTGATCGAGCCTTTGCTCGATCGATTTGGTGAACTGAGTTGATCGGAATCGAGTCTTGAAGTCTAGCCTGGAAAGGTGAACATAGTGCCACCTCAAGAATTCTGGAGCGCGCGACATAGTATAAAGTGATTTTGTGAACAGGATATTTCGATCGTCAGCGTAGGGTGCAGCTTATGAGCATAGGGTGCAGGTGCATGCTTGTGCACGTGCCTGCACATGGGTGTGTGTGTGCGCCTGTGGGCATGAGCCTGTGAATGGGCGTGTGGACCTGGGAGGCTAGTACTGTGCATTGATATAAATATATGTAAATCCACCTAGTTAAAACTAGGTCGGATCTCGTAGGGTCTGGTCCCACCCCACGGGGTGCTGTGTATCCCCAAAAGAGTGTTGGAACCTTGTTCCACATCTTATTTTGGTGTTAACAAAATTATTATGGATTAATGTTTGCAATTAAGTGTTTTTCATATTTAGGTGAAGGAGTAAGGAAAACAGAAAGTAATGGAGGCATGATGATGAGAAAGAGAAAATAATGACAAGGAGGAGGCAAGATGACAAGGATGGATCGAGAAGAAGATCATCTTCGATCCTTTATTTTTTTAGTTTAGATTTTCATAGATTGTATGCCTCTTAATAAGAGAATTTAACTTAGATCATAAAAATCAATTAGAGATAAATTAGGATTTATATGGCATTCATTTTTGAAGAACGTAATTGATTAAATCGCTTAAAATAGGTACTTGTAAGCAAGTAATAGTACTGTTCATCAGTACAGGTATTTGCAAGGCACAGGTTTGAGAATTTGTCTCAAACTGTGAACAACAAGTACCAGTACTAACCATGAGTACCGGTACATGTTGGCCATAGGTTAAAGGCTTAATTCTGGTCTAAACCTTATAAGTACCGATACCCATGATGAGTATCGGTACAGGTAGGTTACTGTGCCCAAGGAATTTCAAACCTGGGAGTCACAAGTATCGGTACCCATGATGAGTACCGGTCCTAGGACTCATGTACTGGTGGCAGTAAACTGCTAGTATCGGTACAGGTACTTTAGTACCGGTACCAGCTAGCCATTTGCTCAATTCTGAACAATAGAAATATTAATTCCAACAATGTGAACCTTGGGATTTACACCCCATCGTCTAGTAGACGTCCCAGCTAGGTCCTAACTCTATAAATAAACCCTTGGACCCGTAGTTTGCACATAAGAAATAGAGAAGAAAAAATTCTAGAGCTATATTTCAAATTTTCACCATATTTTCAAGAGAGAAAGAAGAAGCTTGCCATTCACTCTCTCTACATTCTTGCAAGCTCAACGACGTGTTTTTCTCATGCATCTAAGCAGCGATTCACGTCCATCCTAGGCTCTCAAATTGGTATTCATTTTAATTATTATTGGGAGGCATAGGAATTCTTGTTGTAAGAGTTCTCTTTCTTACACCAGTTCTTATTTGTATTTTGAGCTTGTTGCTCGTTGGGTTGTAACAAACCCGTTATTGTACTTGGGTTGAGGTAACCCGTTAATTACCTCAGGTTAGTAAATTGATTCTCTCGGGGTTGAGAAAATCGAGTTAAAAATCCTAAGCTGGGAGGCTTAGGTAGTGGCGTACCCAAGGGAGAGGAACCACTATACATATTGTGCCAATTTCTGTGATTGCATTTTGTGCAAATCTTTTTGTATTACTAACATTTTGATTAAGTATTTGTGCGCATAGCCATATATTACATATCTTTAGATCCTATCATGTGGTTTCGTAGCCCCTATCAATTGGTATCAAAGCTACATCGATTGGTATTAGAGCGGGTTGTGAGAAGAAGTAAAAACTCTTGCTCGCAATGACATCGACCTCAAGGTGCACCGAAGGACAATCGTCGACCCATCCTCCCTATTTCGATGGGACGGACTACGGGTATTGGAAGAGGAGGATGCAAGTCTTCCTCAAAGCAATGGATGAGGAGGCTTGGACCCTCATTCGGGAGAAGTACTCGGATCCAGAGCCACAAGAAGGAGTAGCATGGACAACAAATCAGAAGAAAAAGATCATAAGCAATGCAAAGGCGATGAACGCACTTTATTGTGCGTTGTCAAGGGAAGAGTTCAGCGGAATTTCAGCATGCGAATCCGCATACGAAATTTGGAACACTCTCGAGGTCACCTACGAAGGTACAAACATGGTAAAGGAAACTCGTATCTCTATTCTAACATAAAATTATGAGTGTTTCAGGATGGAGAAAGGCGAAACAATCACGGATATGCATACGAGGTTTGAGGAAATTGTTAACCCCATGAAGAACCTAGGAGTCAAGCTGAAAGAGGAGCAGCTTGTAAGAAAGATCATGAGATCTCTTACAAGCGATTGGTCTCCAAAGACCACAGCCATCAAAGAGGCAAAAGATCTTTCTACTCTCTCCTTAGATGAGTTAATTGGAAGCCTTATGGCTTACGAAGTCCAACTAGAAAACATGAAGAAGAGCAAGGAGGAAAAGATGTCTAGCAAAAGGAAGAATATTGCTTTTAGAGCAATTAAGGAGGACTCGGACTCAACAACCTCGAAATCCGAAGATGAAGAAATGGAGATGCTTACTAGGAAATTTCAGAAATTTCTCAAGAAACAAGGTAAGCAAGTCAATAAAATTTCAACTAATATTATTTGCTATGAGTGCAAGAAAAAGGGTCACTTGCGAAAGGATTGCCCCTTAAATAAGGAGGACACTAGGAAAGAAACAAAGGAGCTCAAGAAGAAGAAAAAGAAGAAGAAAGCATTTAAAGCGACATGGGATGATAGTGACTCCGACATGGACACCGACTCCAGTGAATTGCATGAAGACGAGGTCGCACACCTTTGTCTTCTTGCAACTTCAGAAGATACAGAAGAAGAGGTAAACCCTAATTTTTCATTTGAAGAATTATTAGAAGCATATGAAGAGCTATATCATAAAGGTAAGTCATTTAAAAAAGAAAATAAGGTTTTGAATGATAGTTATAGAACTCTAGAAATAGAGAAATCTTGTTTAGAAATAGAATTAGATATGTCCAAAGAAACTAACAATCAATTACATACAAAATAAGTAGAATTAGAAGATATTTATGAACACTTTGAGGACAATTTGAATAATTTAAAGATAACAACTAAGCTGAATACGTGAAGTGTCGGTTGGTTTGATGACCGGGTTTTGGTTTTGTTATAACGTTGTAGTAAAGCCGGTTATTACCAACATTTCAAATATATAAATTTTTTTACTCGGAAAATAAAAGAGTTCCCGAGGTCGAACTCAGGGAGCAAGTTGTATTCTAGAGATATACATGTTTCTTTTACAAAATAAAGAAAGAGAGAGGAAAGAATTTGTTGTTCTCTTTGTTTTCTCCTCGTGATGTTCTTCTTTCTTTCTTTCTTCAGATCTCCTTCTTCTTCTTCTTTGTTCTGCAGAGGTGATGCTCCTCTTCAGATCTCCTTCTTCTTCTTCCTTGGTTTCTGTCTTGGCCTCTCTTCTTCTTTTTCTGCAGTCTCTTCTGTGAAGGTTTCTTCTTCCTTGTCTCTGCTGCACTTCTTCACTGCAGCCTTTCCTCTTCTTCTGCCTTGCTCAGCCTCTTCTTTAGAGTTTCTTCTTGTTTTTCCTCCCTGCGGCTAAGTGTCAGCTTCTTCTTTTCTTTTTCTGCCAGGGACGTCACGCGAAGCTTTCTTCCTTAGCTGCTTCAGGCCGTCGTCTGATTTCCAAATCAGACGACTTAACTACCTGTTGCTACAGTTAGCTTCCTTCTTCTTCCGCGGGTCTTCTTCTTCGCCTGTGCCTGCACACTTCAGAGTTTTTCGTCAGAGGCAAAACCTACTCTACCCTCCCCCCCCCCCCCCCCGCGTCTCTCTTTCTCTCTGAAACCACTCTTGGGAAAGCTCTCCCAGAGCTACCGGGTAACCGGGTTCGGGTCAGGCCCGGGTCCAGGCCCACCGGCGTGCGTGGTGGGCGAGGAGTGCAGGTCAGTCTTGAGTCGGGTCGGGTCGGTTCGGGTCAGGTCCGCGGGGCGTGAGCGCGGACGAGACCGGGTAACCGGGCGGGTGTAGGGGACCTCACCCCGTGTGCTGAGGCAGTAAGCCTTCAGCACTTTTGCATCTTATGTCGCTGCGGCTCTTCAGGCGTTTCCGAGGTGGGACTAAACGGCCCACCTCAATTGCGCGCCCGCAGCGGGGAATTCAGCAGGAGATGGCGGCGTCACGCGGAGCTTTCTTCCTTAGCTGCGAACCTGGTGTTTTGCCAAAACTCCTCGCAAGGCCTGGGAGTGAATCTGGGCTTGGCGCTGAGCGTGGCGCGCCTGTAGCTGCAGGCGGAAGCAGTTCCTCCTGCGCGTCAATGGCGGCGGAGGTCGGGTGGCCTGTCCATAAGAAAACGGCCTCTCGGCCTAATCAGAGAGTGCCAGGAGCTTCGCCAGGGTGCGGCGAAGCTCGTGTGGGTGGTGGCGAGGCGCGGGGCGGCGTGCGAGGGCTGCCCTAGGTCGGACTGTGGGTCGGAGGATGGGTCTGTTCGGTGGGGTTGCAGAGGGTGATGTGGGGGGAGTGGCAGGGCGGAGGTTGATCAGGGTGAGGAGGCGGAGGTCCTGCGGTGGTCGGCGAGCCGTGTGGGTCGCTGAGGTGATGGGAGCGGCTCGCCGGAGGGTGGTCGGAGGCGAAGGGGGTGAAGGTGGTCAGAGTCGGTCGAGGGCTTAATTGAATAATTGAAAGCGGGGAAAGAAAGAGGAGAAGAAGGGGAGTAGTTCTAACTTACTTGCAGGGACGAAGGGGGAGGAACAGGGCGACAGTCGTATCGACTATCGCCGGAGAAGACGATGCCCAGTGGGGGGAGGACGGCGGTGACGACGGGGCAGAGGCGGCGTGCGCCGGTATTGCGCGACACGGGAAGAGCAGGGGAAGAAGTCTCTGCTGCTAGTATTGCGGCAGAGCGAAGAGGAGGAGGAGGAGGAACCGCCAGAGCTGGTGGGCGTCTGCCGGAGTGAGAAGAGAGGAAAGTTGGGGGTTTTCTCCGTCAGATCCGAGCTGGGAAGAACGGTGGAGCGACGGGGGGTATTTATAGGGATCAAACAGGGAGGAAGGCGGAGGGAGACGACGTGTCTCCCTCGCCGGAGGATGGCCGGAAGCAAGAACCCATACCGTCCGTGCATTCGCACGGCCGGTATGGTGGGTTATAACGACCAGGGGGGTGTCCCTGCGACGGCTGACGACGCAGGGCACCCCCGGTTTACTTGCCAGGTCCCCCACCTCACCCTGCGCGGCGCCATGCTCCGCGCAAGGTCGCCGGAGCATGGTGCTGGCAGGTTTTGCAGGAGGGACCTGATTGCAAAGAACGAAGGAGAGTTAGGGCCAAAATGCGAGGGTTCAAAAGTTGAGGGCCAAAGAGTAAATATATGAGGACCAAAGTGTAAAGTCGGTCAAGGAGGTTTCTTCTTAGGCTCAAGTTTTTATACATGACTAATTAGGACCTAAGGAATCTGATGGTGAATTTCATTTTCATATTAAACCTTTTTTGACCGGTCAATTTACGCAAAAACCCAAATTAAGTTATTAATTGAGCATGGTTCTCAATGTAGGTCAAAATGGGTTCTAAAGGCCAAATTGAAGGTTCTAAACCCTAGAGATTATTTTTCTATTAATTTTAGAGGGTTTATTCTATTTTTACTTTGCCTCGAACCTTGTGAATTGAAGTGGGTTGTTTTAGGGTTACAGATTTATCATTTAGTTTCTTGGAATTGCTGTAGCCCTTGCTAGATCATTTCATCCCACTTTTATTCTTATTAAGCTGCTTTGACCTATGTTTGGGCCCTGAATCACCCTGTATGCAGATTATACTGGTAAAATTGCATTTTTACCCCTTATGACTTGTTTTCTTCTCAAACTCAGGATTCTCTGAGTTAAGCCTTTCCTTGAGATATGTAGGAGCTTTTATCCTTTGTATTAGGTCAAAATGAGCTAGTTATGGCTCATGATGAGGTTCTCATCAATACGGAATTTTATAATAATTTAAAAGCAAAATTTAATAATAAGAAGAACACACAAAATAAATCACATGCACCTAAACATGCATGGATTTATCAAAAGGTCAAGAATCCTAAGAATTATAGATCTAACACTAAAGTGATTTATAAACCTAAGGATTTGAAAGGTACTAACCAACAAGGACCAACAAGAAAATGGGTACCTAGAAAAAATATTTCTTTTGCAGGAGTAGATCAAAGTAATCAGTGGGTATTCAAGGCATGTAATGGAACACTTCAACCTTTCTATAGGTTGAATGAAGACCAAGCATGTTAGACAAGAGATGCTTTGTATCCACAAGCTCCATTCTATTGTTGGTAAATTTTATGGTATGATATTTCTTCATTTTTTTATGATTGACAAAAAGGGGGAGAAAGATAAAGGGCAAATAGTAATATTTTTAGGGGGAGCATATATTTAAGGGGAGGATTTAATTAGAAGTTTTTCCTTCATATAACATTGCTAAGAATTATTTTATCGATTTGCAAAATAGTTTTGTCAATACCAAAAAGGGAGAGATTATTGGAACCTTATTCCACATCTTATTTTGGTGTTAACAAAATTATTATGGATTAATGTTTGCAATTAAGTATTTTTCATATTTAGGTGAAGGAGCAAGGCAAACAGGAAGTGATGGAGGCATGATGATGAGAAAGAGAAAATGATGATAAGGAGGAGGCAAGATGACAAGGATGGATCAAGAAGAAGAAGATCATCTTCGATCCTTTGTTTTTTTAGTTTAGGTTTTCATAGATTGTATGCTTCTTAACAAGAGAACATAACTTAGATCATAAAAATCAATTAGAGATAAATTAGGATTTATATGGCATTCATTTTCGAAGAACGTAATTGATTAAATCGATTAAAATAGATACTTGTAAGCAAGTACCGATACTGTTCATCAGTACTGGTATTTACAAGGTACAGGTTTGAGAATTCGTCTCAAACTGTGAACAACAAGTACCGGTACTAACCATGAGTACCGATACATGTTGGCCACAGGTTGAAGGCTTAATTCTGGCCTAAACTTTACAAGTACCGGTACCCATGATGAGTACCGGTACAGGTAGGTTATTGTGCCCAAGGAATTTTAAACTTGGGAGTCACAAGTATCGGTATCCATGATGAGTACCGGTACCAGGACTCATGTACTAGTGGCAGTGAGCTGCTAGTACCAGTACAGGCACTTTAGTACCGGTACCAACTAGCCGTTGGCTCAATTTTGAATGGCAGAAATATTAATTCCAACAATGTGAACCTTGGGATTTAAACCCCAATGTCTAGTAGACGTCCCAACTAGGTCTTAACTCTATAAATAAACCCTCGGACCCTTAGTTTGCACATAAGAAATAGAAAAGAAAAAATTCTAGAGTTATATTTCAAATTTCCACCATATTTTCAAGAGAGAAAGAAGAAGCTTGCCATTCACTTTCTCTACATTCTTGCAAGATCAACGACGTGTTTTTCTCATGCATCTACGAAGCGATTTGCGTCCATCCTAGGCTCTCAAATTGGTATTCATTTTAATTATTGCTGGGAGGCATAGGAATTCTTGTTGTAAGAGTTCTCTTTCTTACACTAGTTCTTATTTGTATTTTGAGCTTGTTGCTCGTTGGGTTGTAACAAACCTGTTATTGTACTTGGGTTGAGGTAACCTGTTAATTACCTCAGGTTAGTAAATTGATTTTCTCAGGGTTGAGAGAACCGGGTTAAA
Source organism: Thalassia testudinum (assembly GCA_037157565.1). Classification (NCBI taxonomy): domain Eukaryota; kingdom Viridiplantae; phylum Streptophyta; class Magnoliopsida; order Alismatales; family Hydrocharitaceae; genus Thalassia; species Thalassia testudinum. The sequence continues at coordinate 126,627,523 of JAZHRO010000013.1, forward strand.
AATCCTAAGCTGGGAGGCTTAGGTAGTGGAGTACCCAAGGGAGGGGAACCACTATACATATTGTGCCAATTTCTGTGATTATATTTTGTGCAAATCTTTTTCCATTACAAACATTTTGATTAAGTATTTGTGCGCGTAGCCATATATATTACATATCTTTAGATCCTATCAAGTGGTATCGTAGCCCCTATCAATTAGTATCAGAACTACATCAAAGAGGTCTGACTACCCATGAATAATATAGTTTTTATAAGTAAAGGGAAATTAATGGGTTAAGTGTTGCGTAAAAAGAAAATTGGTTAAGTGTGGAAAGTTACACGCACAGTACAGAGAGTTAAAGAAGAAATAAAGAAGAGATGAAGAGAAGAGGGATTAAAAACTTAAGTGTTGAGAAAGGGTTAAGGAAAGTTAAAGACTTAGGAGATTAGCTAAAGAACTTAAGAAAAATATAAGGTAAGAAGAGAAGCTCAAGAAATAAAAGAGAAAGAAAGAGAGCAATAACAGAAGAGAGGAAAAGAAAAGGAACAAGAGAAGAAAGAAGGGCTGAAGCAATTTGATGAAGAAAGAAGGAGAACTATCAGACATCTCTCACTTGCATTAGACTTCTAATTTTTCTTTTTATATTATTCTTAGATGTCTGATTTTCGGATTTGATCTTATATTACAATTTCATATTCTTTTATTGTTGTTTCGAGTATCAAATGTTGTAAAAGGTAAATATATTCCTTGTAAATCATTTCCTTGCTTTATACTCTTGTAAAATGATATAAATGATGTAATAAACATGTTTATTTGAATTTTAATGATAGATTTCTGGTGTAAACATGTTTGACCCTAATGAAATGTTGCATGCTTATGTTTGATGTATCTTTTGTGCAAGATTCATGTTTCTATGGTATTATAATTATATTTTGACTAATTAAATAGTTATCAATTATTTCTTAGAGATTAATGGTAATGGTGAATTAGGATTAAGTTATGCCTCCCAGTGAATGACCTGGACTCAACCAGTTAAAAAAAAATTTTAAAATCTAAAATGTTAGATTAACTTGACCTGATACTACATTCACGACTTTAATTTGAGTTAACCTAAGTTACATTCTTGCGCATTTAATTAAGCCTAAATAACTTAATTAACTATGTTGAGGAATTTCACCATCTCTCCCTGGCTTATTCTACTTTCTCGCTTCTTCCTAAGTATTTGGAATTAAACATGCATTTCGTGAGCTGGGTTCTGGACAACTGGCCATTGGGTTGTTACCTACGGCAACTTACTAGCCATACTCATGCAGTGAAGTATGGCTTTTTTCTTCTTTTTTATTTCTTCTTTTTCTTAATATTTTTCTTTTTTTTTCCTAAATAGGTGGCTTCCCTAATCTAAGATTTACCTAATGGCAGCAGAAAGAGAATAGTTGTGTGGTTGGGCTTTTGACAACCGACAAATGGGTTGTTACCCACGACAACCTGCCAACCATACCACCCTAGAAGGTTCATTAGCTACCCAATTTTAGTTAAAACCATCGAAAAGTGAGCCAGTGCAAATAGTGTGTAGCTGCTTAGACTATAATTCCCCTCAAATCAGAGGATGGGTTGACAAGTCGTGTACTTATTACCTCAACTTACTTAACCAATTCGAAATAAATTTACATATGGAGGGACTCGAGAAACAAGTCCACATTTTAGTGGACACCCGGGCTGATTGTTGGTAGGGTTGAATCGAGGTTTTAAAAGATGCGTTCGATACAGTAATAATTCCTCAAAAATAGCTCGAACAACAGATAATATTTATAACTCGAATGTCAGAAATGAAGTCTAAGGTCGTTCGCTCGGAGCAAATATGGAATTCACGCATTAATATCAACAGATAATGTAAATGAGTACAATTAATTACTCAAAATCTAATATGCAATGTATGACATGAGTATATGAGGAACCAAAAAGAAATCTAGAGAAAATAATGGTGATTTGGATCACCAATTATAAGTATAACATATAGAACAATTACTCAATATAATTAATATGAAGGAGCTGATAATCTGACATTTGATTTTGCAATCAAACGTCTTAAGAGACGTTGCTACAGTGCTCACTCTTCCTTTTCTTCTATTGTTGTTGTTCTTCTTTTCTTCTCTTCTTTGGCTCTGTCTCTTCTTCCTTCTCTTCTTCGGCCCTTCTGATGCACTGGGGGGAACTCTCCTCTGAAATCAACTAAGTGTCGAGAACACTGAAGAGCAAAACCCCCCTTAACCCCACGCTCTCTCTCTCTTCCTTCTCCTCTACTTATCTTAGGGATAGCTGGGCAATCGGGTATCGGATCAGAGTGCACCCGGGACCAGGGCTGCCTACAATGGGGTAGCAGTCGAGGTGTGTGCAGGCGTAGATGGGTAAACGGGTCGGACTAGGCCCACGTGGTGGTGCCACGGGCGAGGCATGAGTGGGTAAATGGGGGAACTCACCCCCTGTGTCTTGAGGCAAAGAGCCTTAAATAGAAATTCAATTTATTGCACTGTAGGAACTCTTCACAATATGAGGTGGGACTATCTCAATCCCCCTCCTTCGTTCAGTAGGAGCAAAGGAAGATACTTCCAATTCAGGTCTGGGATGTAGTCAAAAGAGCCCAATTGATCACCTACCCCTCTGCCTGGGTGGATTCCGCTTCACCTGGGGTGTGTCCCTGGTGCTGGAACCTCACGAACACTGCTGGAGCTCACTTGAAGATGCTCCGTTAATGGCGGTTGAAGGTCTTGTACCTAAAAACAAGAAGAGGGCCTCTCAGCCGCATTAAAAATGCTTAGGAGCTTCGTCAGACGTCATGAAAAGTAACTGTGGTGGTGGTGTGTTGCGAGGATGAGTATAGGCGGTGGGCGAAGGTGGAATAGGTAGGAGATGATGGGTTTGTTTGGCAGAGAGTTCGGGTGGATGGGAAGGCGAATCAAGATAGGGGTTTTGTGCACGGAGGGACGGTGGTGCTTTTGAGGGGGTTGACGAAGTGTTTGGAGTGGTGGAGTGAGTGGAAGACTTCGCCAAAGTGGTCGCCGGAGATGGAGGGTGGCTTGCGACGGTGTTGAGGGGTTGAAAGGGATAGGAAAGAAACTAGGAATGAAGTAGAGAGGGAGAGGGACCTAACTAACTAAACTAACTGGACGAAAGGGGTAGGAGGACATCGGCTTTGATTGGCCAGTGCCGTGGAAGAGAAGTTCTCTGGTGGGGGACGGCGAGGAAGAACAGGAAGGAACGACCCTGGCTTTAGCACACCAAGCGCAGAGGAAGGAGACGAAGATATTGGCACTCCCAAGTTAGCAGTTGGGAGGCCAAAGATGACGGAGGAAGAGGCTCGCCGGAGCTTGGTTGGAGAGGGGCCGAAGGTAGGGTTAGGAAGAGGTTTTTAGCCCCAAAACCTTGCTAAAGAAGATCGGTGTGCAATGGGGATCCTTTTATAGGACTTTAGAGAGCAGTTAAAACTTACAAACCAAGCTTTTGAGCTTGGAAAGCTCGCCGAAATTAGAAATCCAATTCTTTGAAGGATTCACATGAGGATTCTAGTGTGAATCAGGTCCCAACACGTGGCTCAAATTGTAGGAGATCTTCTTAGGAATCTCCCTTCCAATTATGGAAGGGATTGAGTGAGAAATCAAAGAGATCTTCCTATTTGAAGGTCGTTGGAGTAGGATTTAGGAAACTACAAGCGGTGGGGACCTATTTGTGAAGAAGGAGATGAAGTTAGGGGGTAAATGCAAAACTTTCAAAAGCTAGAGGTACGGGTGTAAGAGAAAGAATCAGACTGGACTGAATTGTAAACTAGGTCAAGATGATCTCAGATTTGGCCCAAATTTTGGTACAAACCTAATTTGGACCCAAGGAATCTGATGGTGAAGTTAAATTTAGGTTTTTACCAAGTTTGACTAGGTAAATTGTGTAGTTACCTAAATTAGGGCAACTGTCTGTCTGAGACTCTGTTTTAGGTCAAATTGGGTTCCAATGGTCAAAACAAGCATACCAAACCCTAGAGAATATTTTTATATAATTTTTAGAGGGTTTATGTGAATTTTATCTTGACCAAAAGCTCAGTAGATTAAGCAGGTTTGTTTTAGGATTTCAGATGTCATTTAATTCTTGAAACGCATGAAAACTCATTTCTGTCTGCACGGACCCACTTGTTAGACATTTAAGACCATTTCACCTTTAATTAACCCTTAAGAAATCTCGTGATTGTTTTGCAATTGAGATGTGCAGTTAAAATTGCAATTTTACCTCTATTTTCTTGTTAATCTCTCAGAATGGATTTGTAGTGAAGTAGGGCTCTCTGGCGATTATGTAGGAGCATTTATTCCTTAATTATGACTAATTAAAGCTAGATATGGCTAATGATAATGTTATCATCATACCCCCCATACCTAACTTCTGCTAGTCCCTTAGAAAAATCTCATGGAATTAATTCAAATTCTAGACCATGCCTTTTCATGCTCAGAACTCTATTATGTGCTTTCTTATGTAGATTAGGTCAGAATGCTAACAATAGGCCTAAAGGTACTCAAGTACCAACCAAGATCCGGACTTAACCAGCTTTAGCCTCAGCTTGCCGCGAAGGTTTCTAAGGCCCACAAGAACTAACCTGAGGTTCGTTGAATTCCACGATTAAAGCACCCATGCTTAAAACATTTTTAGTCCATGTTCAGTTTGCAGTATGTTTTTGTGAAAGAGAGATAAAAGAATTTTTGCATTTTTTTGGAGAGTTTTCTCTTTCTTTTTCTTCTTTATTTCTAGCTTCGGATTGGCTTTACAACACAGTCTATATCGAATTCTTAGCTCCCACCATCAATCCTCACAGGGTCCCTGGCAATCGATGCTTCGGGATAACACCGCCCATGGCAGCCCCCAGAACCCTGGCTTTCGACACTTTGAGATAGTGCCGCCCATGGCATTCTGTAGCTAAATTCAGGCCCTAGCAATCGACATTTTGGGATAATCCCGCCCATGGCACCTGAATCAGCACAAGGTGCTTACATGCCCTCGGTAGGATATTTAGATATCCTAAGAGACAAGCACTGAGGAGACGGTATGTTATTGTGCATATTTGAAGGGAATTTCCCGCCTCTCCACGCCGAGAACTTGTCCAAATCAACTTGTGTTGATAAGATGCTCCTAATCTAGGTAGCTTTTTCATAACAGAATTAACGCATTTGCGTGATTTTGGTAATTAAGCGTACTAAACCAGACTGTGTGTGGATTAGGGTGCTTAGGTTACCGAGTCCTGCAAACTAGAGGTCAGTTAATGAGGTCGAATAATCCCTAAGCCTTAGACCTAATACATAAGCTTCGCATTTTCCTCAACCTCTTGAGAACTATCTAGATCTTAACGGATACTCAAATTTTTAAGCCTAAAACAAGCCTGAGAGGCCTAAGATCAGCGTTTATACCAAACTCTGTGTCTCTTAGCACTTTTTGACTTTTATCTCTTTCTTTTGATTTGGTTTAGAACTAAGTAGATCCATAATCTTTTACTAATGACTGACTCTTTTTATTTCAACTTGTTGCTTCTTTTTGACATTTAAATCACCTCTTCCTCCTCTCAAGAATGATATGCAATTTATTTTTTTCAAAATTTCCTCCCCTTTCTCCATTTTTGTGTTCTTTTTCTATTTTATTTATTTTGGTTTTTCGGAATATGTATTTTTTTATGAGAACCCTTAAGGACTTTGAATTTTTGTATGTTTGCACTTTAACACCCCCCCATGCCTAAGTTTTGCAATGTCCTCATTGTAAATCGGAGGGTATGAAATTAGTTTGGGTTCAGGGATTAGAACAGGATAATCGGGTGGGCGAACGGGTCGGGATGACCGTTGTGGATGATTTCAAGCTCTGGTACAAGTACCAAAGGTAGAGTCGACTGTTCTAAAACTAAACTCGGAGTGCAATAAACGTGAAGTACAAAAGGATAATCAGAATGATCTCAAGTTTTTGGATTGATGGGTTGTCTCCCATTAAGCACTAAATTCAATGCATTCAGCATAGCAGAAAATGATATGGAGGAGTGGTCAAATCAGATGAATTTTGTAGAACAAGCACCTTGATCAATAGCCTGGTTGGTTCAACCAGGTGCTTGTTCAAGTTAACAAGCTGATGATGCAGTCCAAACCCAATCAATCTGGTGGGTTGATAGATGTGAATCTGCAAATGCGAAACCCACCATATGCTCTGTGACTCAAAGAGATGTGGAAGTGTGAAGCTAAGGTTTGGCTAAATCGGATTAGCCTAGTCAGAGTAGGGATCCTCAAATCAAAGAGGGTCGGTGGAGGATGTAGGAACCCTACAGGAGTGATCAGAGAAGGATGGGGCATGGTTATCAGTCTGATCGAAGTCCGAAACTCGATTGAAATGTGGAGGAGAATCATGTGTAACCGATTCATCGAGAGGAGAATCAGGGTAGAAATTGAGTTTGGTTGCGAGTCGGGGTTGAAAATGGGTTTTGGAAGGTTCTTATATGTGTTGCAGAAGAGGTGTTTTCTTTTGAATCATTGACCTCAGTGTCAGAATCAAAAGACAGGTCGTGGATGCTGAGGTCGTAGATTGGCTCGTAAACATCAGGAAACAACAGTTCTCCGATATCAGAGTAAGATTCAAAATCGTCAGAGAACTTGCGAGAATCATGTTCTGAATTTGACTCTGAATCAGAGGTTCCACCATAGAATAAACCAAGAGATGTGGACTCAGCAACCTAACTTGGGTCTAACCTATACTCAAAGTCTAAGCTCAAAGAGGTGTCTCTATTAGGAATAGGCTTGGGTTCTTGGCTTGTAGGGAAGACCCAATCGATTCCTAGCACTTCTAGCTCCTCTATTTCTGTATCATAGATCGGCGTGACTTTCGAAAAATCAATCTGTATTTCTGAGGAGTCTAAAGAGGTGTAATCATCAAATACGGGCCTTGAATCATAATCTAGATTCGAAATCTGATTCATATCACACGGGGCCTCATAATCTTCTTAATAAGGCTCAGATCTAGATTCTAGGTTAAGGGTGTGGGTTGGATCACTAGAATCTAGGCTGGGCTTTACAGGGATATAAGAATTGTCCTCGAGGATCACCTTATCAGAATAAGGAGCGAAATTTACGTCCTCGAGGACTTCTGACTAAATCTCATCACTATAGGTGTTTGGAACATTAAGGAATGGTAGGGTTGGTTCATAATCGTGATCACCTGTAATTGGATCCTCCCTACTCATATCAGGATAAGTTATGCCAATTGCTATTAAATTTGAATTGGAATTCCTCTAGGTTGGGGGTCCATGGCAACCTTGATCCTCAAACCTAGGATTTGGGGGATTATGTTGGTTAATCCAAGATGTCGCAAGGGTATACTGATGCCTATGATCGATAACATGTTTCAACATCTGCATTATCTTGTCTCTTCTTTCAAGGTCATCTTGGTGTACTTTCCATGGTGATGGCTCAAATCTACACAAGATATACTCACCATTATGCCATCACTTAATTTCCTGGTATTTTAGCATGAGAACATCCCAAGTTGCCCCATTTTCTAGTTGTGTCAAAATCAGTTGTGCTTGTTCTGAAATGAATGATGTTGTGTTTGAAACATTAACCTGTATATCCTCAAACGAGTCTGCTATCATGTCAAGTTGCATTTTTGAATCAAATGGTGGAATCAAGATGTAGAATCAAAACTCAAGATTAGATTGGAAGCTGATCAGATTTGAAAGAGAATCCCAAGAAGATCTAGTGAGGCTTCTTAGGTTAAAAACCTAATAGCCTTCTTGTGTATGTGCTCTAATAGAAGGGATAAGGGACTGGATGTGAGATTTGACTCAATCAAGGCACCCAAAGATTTTTGGATGACTAAGGCAGCTTCGAGGCGGATGATGCCTCTAAATCAGAAATTTGCACACCCGAGATTACCTGGGCAGCTAGGAAGGAAGAGCCCCGCAAAGACCTCTACACGGTAGAGAGTCCCCATGGGTTACAGGGTTTCCCCCACCCAACCTTCCTTACCACTGAGGGTACAGGTAGATCGGAATGTATGAACTTAAGACCTTAAGTCTACCGATTTTGTCCTAATTTGTGCCTTTAATTTCACTTGATTAGAAGTTAATTCAATTTGTGACCTAATTTGGAGGTTGGTTGGCCTAAATGTAAACCAACTTCACCTAACCTACCCTAAAGATGGCAAAATGAGATGTGCTATTAAAACTGCAGTTTTACCCCTATTTTCTTGTTAATCTCTCAGAATGGATTTGCAGTGATTAGGGCTCTATAGCGATTATGTAGGAGCATTTATTCTTTGATTATAACTAATTAAAGTTAGATATGGCTGATGATGACGTTATCATCACTGATTAAGTTCGAAGACCTGAAGAATCTAAGTGTTCAAGTCCTATTATATCATTCCCTAAAGTTGAAAAACTCTAATGCCTAAATTCTCTCTTCCTAATTAATTTTTTTTTCCAAAAGTAAAGAGAAAATAAAAAGAATCTACGGAGATAACAAGATGATTCAGAGATGAATATCCACCTCCCATGCCTACCTAATACAATTCCCTCATTGTATTAGAAAGACATGAAAAAGAGCGGAGTAGAGAAGAAAGCACTTGAATTTCATATTACCCGGTCAGCTCTGAGATGAAACCAAACTATGTACGTGCTAAATTTATTACCTTCAGATAGGCACACTATACAAACAAGGGGAAGAAATAAAGAATTCACAAGTGCAGGTCAGGATTAGAATAAAAAGATTAACCTCATGACTTGCCAGCAGAGAATGTCCACAGATGTGCACCAGATTATGATGCAAACCCATGCCCCATGATCGAGTGGTTCTAAGGTTCTGAATAAAAATTACCCAAAACCTGAGATCATTATGCAAGCGAGGTTGGGCCTACGGATTGTGAGGATGCAACCCAAGTCCAAAAAGTCGGACAATAGGAGAATCAAGATCAAAAGAATAATCAATGAATTTGTGCCTGGGTTGCACATCCACAAAATCAAAAATGTCATGAGGGTCCTAGTAGAAGGTTGTTGGTTTCAAGTAAATAGGAACACTTAGACCAAGAATTGTATTTCCCTCAGAATTGTCTTCCCAGATCTTCATTTCTAGATTCTTATCCTCCACAATCACAATTTCTGGGACCTCACAAATGTCATCATCCTCGTATAAAATATCCAAGTCCAAAATTTGTGATTGAATCAGAATTGACTTGGGTCCGGTGATCTCAAAAGCAGAATCATCATTATGCTCAGTGACTTGTGTGTGAGAACTAGGGTTATTGGTCAAATCATCCATTAACTAAGGATCATAATTCTCCATATCCACCCCAGTAGGATCACAATCCTCAATTATTGGGTTATGAAATGATTCATCATACTCCTCAAGCTCGTATGTCTCACTAAAATCATTTTCCTTAAACTTAGGTGAGACTTCACATAACAATTCTTTACCATCAGAATCAAAGAATTCTGGATCTGCATTTATATATGTTTCAAAATCATCTATCATTACATGATCCATGGAGACATACTTTTTCTCATACCTTGGCTCAAGGATCTCGGGTGAAAGAATTAATTCATCCTCAATTGATTACTTTAGAGAAATCTGGTCATCCCCGATCTCATAAAACGTGTTCCCCCCTACAGGTGCCTGAATGGGTTCTAACATTGGCTCTCTTAAAGGGGGTTCATCCTGGGAATCATCCCAAGATTGAACTAAACCAATCACAATTCTCATCCTCAATTTTGATAATTTCCCAAGTAAAAACTCACTTGGGTCCTTATCCTTAACATATTGGAGCCAATCCAACAAATATTTGTTAAGATCATCAATCATTTCAATCAAAGGCTCCAATTCTTCAATGCAAAGTGTTAATTGAGCTTCTAAAGATTGTGTCGTATTCCTTAAGTTAGCCAACACCTTATCTTGTACCTAGTTCAATTGAACCAAATGGTTTGGTTCAAGGTTGGGTGGGTTTGGGTTCAGTCCAGGGGAGTCAAGGAATTGAGGTTCTTGGTGCCCTCCCTGATAATAGGTCATTTCGGGTTGTTCAAAGACGGGTGGTGACCTATATGCAATGTAATCTGGGGGAGGATAAGAGTTGTAATCAAGATATCCTTCTTGATTATAAATTGGGTTAAATTGATCATCAAAGGGTGGATATCTATAATCAATGTAGCTTAGCGAAGGATAAAAATCAAAATCATGATGTCCAGGATTAGACCCTGAACACAGAGGTCCGAAATTGTATCCCCAATCAAGATTATCCCAACTAGTAGATGGGTGGGAATAAGTCTGGTTGGGATAATAATCATCTTGGGAATAAGTAGTGGTAGGAGGGTAAGAGTGGAAATGCGAATAGGATATGGGATGACCCATGGCAAAGCAGGAGGAAAGAGAAAAGAGAGGTGCCCTATAGTACAAACAATTAAACCTGTCCTTAGGTGAGATAGCCTAAAGACCTACAGACTCTCAAAACCCTTCTTGACATGAAAGAAATGATTTGATCTACTTCTTTCCGGACAATCCAACCAATTAGAGGGAGGGATTGGGGAGAAGGTTCTTCCATTGGCTTTCGCCTCAGGTTCCTTTGATACCCCCCAACTGCGGTCATTTGACACTACTCCCCTAGCTAGGCATCAAATTGAACCAGTAGAAATAGATTAATAAAAAATAATCTCGATCTGGGACCCGAAGAGTGAATCAAATCCTTAAGGACAACGTCTACTTGATTTTAGTTAGGCTTAGGTTTTAATGTGCTTGGGAATGTAATGGACCCTTTATCTGAGTTATGCCCTTAAAGTTTGATTAATGTGCGTGTGTACAAGTGATTTTCAAGCAAGATTATTTGGATGAGTGGATTTTAGAATTCAAATCTTGCTTAAGTAGCTTTAGGGTTTGAATTAAGGTTGATTCAATCAAGTTTAGGAGGCACACCAGGATTTGCAAACACAGGTGAAGATGGTTTCCTTTGAAATCAAAATAAGATGGAGTGCCTGGTACTGACCTTAAATGTTAACCGTAATGAGCAAGCTACATGATGAGTTGTTTTTAGATGGAATAGTGCGATCTAAATAACTCAAACAATTAGCTTGATACACCACTGAATTAGGCACACACGTGGTTACCTAGTCCGATTTCTACTCAAATATGTGTTCATTTGCGTGTATCGGTTCCAAAGATCGGGTTACCGGTTGAGTATGAAAAATCAGAAGAGGTTGTACACCTCTGTGGGATTTTTTAGATCTTTTTTTTATAAGCAGAGGGTGAGGCAGGTGGAGGTGGAAACCAAACAACCAGAACTAACCATAGGGTTTATGCAATCACCTAGGTTAATTAGGGTTTGTGTTATTAGGTGGTGGAATGAAATCTAAGGGGTGGGTGGTGGGGATATACTTACAAACCCCTCAACAGTACTTCACTCCATTCTTACAGCTTTGGCTCGCCTTAAAAGAGTACCTGCAATCACAGTAAGAAAAGAGAAAAGTGAGGTAAAAGATCAGAAAGGCGAGAAATGAGGGAAATCAAAGAGCATCACCTCCCCAGCAACGACGTCAAAATGATGAGTGAGATTTCGTACGCTAAAAGACTGAGTTAAAAACCCATTGTTGTATTCGCATAAAAATTCGCTATCAAATAAAATTTATAACTGAAACTCTGGTGAGTCCCGGGTCGAACATAGGGAGGCGAACGTTTGATTAAAAATCACGTTTTGAATTATTGTCACGAAGTAGATTAGCTTGTCAAATCAAATCTACACTAGCTATTCTACTTAAAGAATAAACAATAAAAGAAAGAGAAAGAATAATACAAAGAAAGAGAAAATAGGGAAAGAATGAACAAGTATTTCATAACCACAACATCATGTCCATTACATCTACTTGCTACAACTAAAAAGCTGAAAATCTACACTAGAAAGTGATAAAAAGAGAGTAACGAAAAAATCCTCCTCGACGACTGCTTGGAGGACAAGCTGCGTTGACGGAAGGCCCGGACGATGGGGATGAGATGCTGGACAAGGGAGGACGAAGCTGGAGGACTGAGGATAGAACGGGGCAGCGTAGCAGCGAGATCTACTTCCCAAATGGTGGCTAGAAGACAACCACGAGATGCTCCACGAAGGGGGTGAGAAGATGGGAAAATTATTTTACTCTAGCTCGAATGGAGCATCCCAGGTATGAGACCAGCTTGTAGAGCTTTGAAGGAGGTGAGAGGAGAAGAGAAGGGATGATGAAATGTGTAGGAGGGGTAGGCTTTTTATAGGTGAAGATTTGAGAGCATAAAAGTCATTTTAAAGCTTAGAAATTAATGCTGGAGTCTTTAGTGATGGATATAAATGTCATTGTAGGCGAGCGTTGCTGAAGCCGCACGTGCAATGTCAACCGCGTGATGGAGATCCAAGCACCCAGAGGCGGCCACGTCACCAGCTGTCCACCTTCAACCATTGCATGGCTCATTGCACATAACTCATCTCAACCATCCGATCGTTCAATCAGACGGCCTAGATCGCACAAGCTGCACAACTTCATATGTTCCGCATGTGCATATACGATGGCACGAACGATTGCGTGCCATCGCACCTGTGCTCATCTGGCGTTCAATGTCGTGGCATGTCGCCGCTCCCTCGACCATCCATCACGCATCCAACAGCCAAATTACATCCGCACCTTCTCTAGCAGATTTAAACCGCTAGCCGTGAGTCGACCGCGCATTGCGCTCTCGCAAACACAGCATGCAACTGCTTCGCCAGGCCTTCCAAATGGTCACGCTTTTGAATTTTTGTCTACGCGCTCTCAGCTATTGGATGGAAATCCAACGGCTGAGATTGAGGGGCGCGAATGTAGAAGAGGAAGGTCAGCGGCTGTAGGCGACTTGGATGGTGCCACGCAGTGCCATCTAGGCCATCCATTTTGCAATGCTTTGTAGATGGTGCCACAGTTGTCGGATTGAATTGATTTTTGCACCGTTGGTCTGCAATCATTGATCCGAACCCATTCGTGTGGTTGGATTTATCATCTGAAGTACGGATTTGCACCACCTTGACCCTTGACCCCTGATCTTTCTCAAACTGCATCTAATACTATGGAGGTCCGATCAGGGTGATCTCGAAGTCGTTGAACTTCGATTGTCGCCCTAATTAGATCCATATGGTTGGATCTTCAATCCGAGGCCCTGAAATGATATTGCCCTATTCCTTGACCACAAAAAGGGAAAATTGACCTATAATTTGTACAATCTAACCTAAATGAATAATGATGCATGCTATGCAATATTTATAATGCTGAATACATTTATATACCTAAGAATAAACATAAATAGACAGTTTATATGACATAGATGTGCCTACATCAGCGGCAGTATAACCTTTGCCCTTTTTTATACACTCAAAGAAGGGAAGGCATTTGTCAAAAGATTGAGACAAGAATCGGCTTAAAGAGGCAATATTGCCAACTAATGACCGCATCCCTTTCAAAGTACTTGGTGCTTCCAACACCATGATTGCCTGAATCTTGTCAGGATTGCCTTCTATTCCTCTGTTTGAGATCAAGAAGGCTAAGAACTTCCCGGCTGAAACACCAAAAACACACTTTTCAAGGTTCAGGATGAGGTAGCTGTTCCTTAAGACGTGAAACACCTCTGCCAAATACTCCAAGTGTTGTGGGAAGTTTGATCCCTTCACCAACATATCATCAATGTACACCTCAAATGATTTTCCTATTAAATGAGAAGAAATCATATTTACAAGGCACTGGTAAGTTGCTCCAGCATTTTTCAAGCCAAAGGGCATGACTTGTTCGACCTCAAGATGCGTTAAAAATTAGTTCTGTCGTTGTAGTGCAAATCACAATGAAACAAATAACATTTATAGAGATTTTGGTGAGTACCGAGCTATTCGCAGGGAGGAAAAACACAATTTTTATGGAAAATCTTTTCAGAAAAGTCATTCTAAGCAAATATTTATATATGTATATATAGACAACAAATATCCAAAGAATCAGAATTTTATTGCTATTTGGGAACAGTTTTCAAAATAATTATTCTAAGGAGTAGAGAGAAAGAGAGAGATAGAGAGATAGAGAGAGATAGCAGATGAAGGACAACGCCGCTTGTGGGATGCTTGTGCGAAGTGCGACAGCACTTCAGATCCAAAGCGCCGGGAAGAAGACCGGTGAGAAGTTGCAGAGAGAGAGGCTGGAGATTTGTCTGATGGGAGTTGCCTCTTAACTGGGGGCCCTGAGGCTCTTTTTATAGCTATAATGAGGGGCAAAATAGGCATTCTAGCCTGAAAAATCATGCAGCAACCTTGGTTTGATCAAATCCGTTGATCGGGAGAACAATGACTCTGATCTAGCCTCAAAACAGCCTTAAATGTGCCTTTCACGTTCGGATTGCTTCTGGTGCTGACACATGGCGGCTCCAGTGCCCTCAAATCACCATCATGCGGTTGTTGTCATGCCTTCCACTTCTTTATATGCTTGCCTCGTGCTTTCATCGCGCACTAACGCTTTCCTCGTGCCTTTGAGTTCAAATCGTGCGTGCTTGATTTCAGTTGTCCGATCTCGCGATCGAACGACTTAACTCACACATGCCACCGCCTTTAGGATCCCGCGTGCAATCACGTGTTCGCGTAGGGTGTTAGATCGCACGTATGCATCGGATGATCCTCGTCGCACCACGTGTTCGCCTCTACGCCCTTCAATCACCATCCAACGACCTAATTGCTTCGAATGCCACCGTTTGCCCAATTTCTCATTGAGCACAGATCGATCCCACACCTCTCGCTAGTGTGCAGGCACGCTAACTAACGTGCTAAGTCCCCTCTTGTGTCACGGTTATGTTTTAGGCAAGTTCGCTCCCATCCGTTGGATGGAGATCCAACGGCTGAGATCTTCTCTCAACTGATGGCGTAAGGAGATGGGGCGACGTGGGTGCATGGTGGTCGTTGGATGGCAATCCAATGAACCACAACGCATGAGGAGGGCTTCTTCAGAGATTGGTGGCGCGGTGAAGAGTAGTTGTGATGGTGCATCATGGCCTTCCATTTTCCTTGCTTTGTAGGCGATGTTGTAGACCTTCGATCGAGATGATTTTTGCACCGTTGGACTCGATCGTTGATCCTGATTCATCCGTGCGGTCAAATTTGACATCTAAGGCTTGGGTCTCTACCATATTGCTCCCTGGCCTCTGTTCTTCTATGGGTTGCATGTGCTGCTATGGTCGTTTGACTAAGATGATTTTAGAAACGCTAGACTTCCGTTGTCGTCCTGATCAGATTTGCATGATTTGATTTGTCATCTGTGGTCTCAAATCATCTGCAATCAATATCATCTCCCTTTTAGAGCATAAAATAGCAGTATGATCTATAAAGCTATCAAACTAACTATTATGGTAATTATGATGCTTATGCATGCATTATTCCTAAGTTATGCCAGAATCTAGCTTAATTCAGGTAAATTAGGTCATATATTGCTATGCAATCACACCACCATGCCTAAATCTTGCTAGTCCCTAGCAAATGCAAGACTAAATGCAAAGTGATCCTACATGACTGATTTCTATCAAGAATTTGATTAGTGATTTATTTCTTTTGTTTCCATCCAAAACCTTAGAAATCCAGACATTCGTAAAAGTGTAATGTTGTAGCCTATGCAACGGATCCAAGTGAAAAGTCAATCCACAGCTAAAGCTTGTACTTGACCCTTAGTAAACTTCTATTGGGATAGGCAAACTTCTTCTCTCAGGGTGATAAAATAATCTGTAAATTTAGCCCCAGCTTTTGGCCTAAGTAGAAGATATTTTGAGTCAAGTGGATTTGTATTTGGTGGCTCACACTCATCTGGTGCTACATATAGACTAGTACTGCAGAACCTAGATTTTCAGACTAATAACTAAATCAACTCAAAGATAAGCAGAGAAACTATGCTTTCTTTAGTTCCTTTGTACTCATTCTCTCTCTTTCTTTTTCTTTCTTTTATTTTCTTTTCTTTTTCTTTTTGAGCTCACAATCTCACCAAATTTGTCAATATATTTAGTGGCCTCTCATGGCATTAACACCTTGATTAAGTTTTGATAACCCTATGACTAAGTCAAAATTCCTCATCCCATATTTAGGCAGTCAGAAATACAGAAAAGTAGGTCAAGGTTATATTTAGTGGATTATAAAGGGAATGGGTGTTATTGCCTCAATGTGCTTGACATGAAGTAAACACAACGCAATTAACACTTTTTCTTCTTTCTCTTTTTTTTTTTCCTCTTTTGCTTTACTCTTTCTTTCTTCTCTATTTTTTTCCTTTTTTTGCTTTCTTTCTTTTTTTCCATATATATTTTATTTCTAACACAACGTACTATATCAACCATGCACATTTTTATTCACAAGGCATTATTCGGGATTAGGGTGTTCAAGAAGATATCGAGTAGCTTATTTGGTGGAAGTACCTACTCTCGGCACCAAGAAAGAAATGGATGGGACAATGTATTTCTGACCTTGATATTAATATCCTCCTTCTGCTGAGAATTCCGTAAAGGACGGTTATAACCATTCACCTTAGTCCTAGTTTTATTAGAACCCTCCCTCTACATATTTGCCTTATTGGTCGCTCTCCAAAAATTCACACAAAGAATTTATACACAGGAACCAAGAGCAAAAACTACGCCTAACTCTGAGTATCATTATTCAATTACCCAGAAACTAAGATTCCTTATACTAGCCTTAGAGCTCCAGTAGGCTCTCTACTCTCACCACACACTTGTTTGGTGGATCTGCTACAAGATGTTTGCCTAACTCCTTAATTACTGTCCAAGGGTCCAAGTGGAGAAACAGCTCTTCTTCTCAACAAACTAAAGATGTCTATCGGTTTTCACAGCGGATCCATTGCAAATTCTACGTGTAAGTCTAAAAATGTACTGGATTCTAAATTCAGGAATCAACTTAAGAATAAATCCTTAATAAAGCTTTCTTGATAAAAATTCTTTATGCATGAATGTAATTTTTTTTTCTAACATAAAAATAAGACATGCAATGTCCACCCCCATGCCTATTCATTACAATGTTCTCATTGAAATGTATGTAGAAAAATCAAAATGTAATAAGCAAAAGGAGGGGATATCACCTGACTGGGCTTGTTAATCCAGGTCGCTTGGATGCAAAACTACCTGTAAAGAATACTAGGTTGCCTCTAAGCCAACACTAGGTTTAACATCATTTCCTGGACCTAAACCCAAAAATGAATGATTAAATTAATGGGTTGAGTCAAGATTAATATGAAGACATGATCGTGTGGTCCAAGAATCAATGATCCACAAATGCTAAACAACTGATGATGAATATCAAGCCCAAAAGCTTAGAAAAATAAAAGAAATGAGCTTGGAATTATTTGCTGCCAGGTGCTACAAAAGAGAGAAAAATAAGTGCGAGTGCCAGAGTGGAAAGTAGATAGCGGTAACCTTAAGAAGTTATGCATGAGTAAGGTAGATGTTGTGGGTAAATGGCGGTCAGTGGAGAATAAATTATACGAGTCCTAAAAGTGATGGGAAATGAAAGGAGGAACTCGAGTGGTGTAGTCTTGAATGGTATAAGAAACCACTTCGTAAGTTAAGTCAGGTGTAGATGGATGTAAAGTAGGTGAGTCAAATAAGATCCAGTAGTCTATCTCAATAGTTCCAAATTTACCCAAATCATGTTGGATACTCCAATCAAAATCCTCAATCTCATCCCTGGGGTGATAAAAAATCTCATTCGAGTCACCCAAATCTTATTTTAATTCATGATGCAAATTCTCAAATGTAATGGATGGAAATTCGTTATTCTTTAGAATCATTGCCCCAGGGGGAGTAAGATCAGAATTTAGATTAATCAAAACCTCAAATTCGTTTAGTTTTGTAAACTTCTGAATTTGATCCCAATTGTCTTTCTCTTGAACAATATCTTCTGAGGGCATGTCTTCATGTTTCTCATCAATCAAATCAAACTCCGCAAAATTCCATGATTCAGCTACATTCTTTGCATCCTCAGATAAATCATGATAAGTTATCCCCAATAATTCTGCAATTCTTGAACGTCTTTTTCATAAGGGGATTGTTTGTCTTGTTCTTTCACATGCTATTGGGGGTCAGAGACAGAACGTGCAGAATCAAATATCTCCACATCAATATTGTAATCCTTAGAGAGTGGTCCATTAGAATCCTAGATAAGTGGGAGAGATGGCTGAGAATTGGCTAGTGTGGAAGTGGGAATGGATTCAACTTTTAGGGGAGTTGAGTTAGAAAAATCATTTGAGTCGACCCTAGGTATGGAGCCTAAATCTTCCAAGCACATATGATTAGAAAAATTATCCATTAAAATTAGATTAGTATCATCCAAAATTGCCTGGTAAGGGCCAGTCTCTCTATTTCCATGTAATGTTTCTTCCATTTGTTCCTGATCTTGATCTTGTTCATCCTTCCTTAGTTCAAGTTCTCCCATAATTTTTGTAATATCAGACTCAGGATCATCCTCAATGTCCAACTATGCATCCTTAAACATAAATGACTCATACTCCAGCCCACCATGGATCGGTTCCTCAAAATAGAATGATTACAATTCAGGGCCTAAATCAAAATATAATTCCTCAAGTTATTCTTCCTTCTCAAAGTCATTGTTTAGGATATCAAAATTATTTATTAGTTTAGCTATAGGCCTAAGTAGGATTTATTCTGCAAAATCACAGGGCTAGTGGGTAGGCTCGGTGTATGTAGAGGTTGGGATTGGATAAGATGTCATACTTGAGGTTGGATCCTCAACATTAAGTGGCTTACCACCAACTTGTGGCACACTCTGACCAGGTCTATGACATTGTGCTTCCCAAATTTTATTAAGCTCTTTTGTCAGGTTATCCGTATTTCTTTTATTAGCTTCTCTCAACTCCTGGACTACTTCGAGTAATTAGGTAATCTCAAGATCACCACCATGGTAAGGGGTTTGAGTGGGCTGAGGATAACAATTTTCAGGATTTCTAGCCTTAGTCAAATTAGAATATCTATCATTTGAATACCTAGGTTAAGAATCATATCCTTGGTTAAGTGGTGTAGAGTTATCCCAATAAGAAGGAGGAGTGGTTTGGGTGGAATTGGGATAATTTGCAAAGTGATTTCGAGGATACGATTGATATTCTAGGTATTGGGACTTGATGAGAACCTCATCATAAACCCTAACTAGCACAATCTAACCCAGATATGCGAGAAAAAGCTCCTACATGACCCAAAGAAAGGCTTAACTCAGAGAATTCTGAGTTTAAGAATAAAACAAATCATAAGGGGTAAAACTGTAATTTCACCAATGCAGTTTGCAAACAGGGTAATTAAGGGTCCAATCACAGGTCAAACAAGCCTAACAAGGAAAGTGGGATGATCTGATCTAAAAAGGATTGTAGCAGCTTCAAGAAATTAAATGACATTCTATAACCCTAAAACAAATGCACTTCAATTCACGAGGTTCGAGGCAAGATAAAAATCAACTGAACCCTCTAAAATTCATAGAAAAATATTCTCTAGGGTTTATAACCTTCAATTTGGCCTTAGAAACCTATTTTGACCTAAAAAGAGAACCATGCCCAATTAATAACTTAATTTGAGTTTTTGCGTAAATTGGCCGGTCAAACATGATCCAACCTAGAATTAAAATTCACCATTAAAATCCTTAGGTTCAAATTGGTCTTGTATAAAAACTTGAGCCTAAGAGGAGACCTCCTTGACCGACTTTACAATTTGGTCCTCTTCATTTACTTTTTGACCTTATCTTTTGAAACCCTTGCATTTTGGCCCCTAACTTTTCATCGTTCTTTGCAGAATGGTCCTCCCTGCAAACTCTGTGCAGCATCATGCTCCGGCGACCTTGCACGGAGCATGGCGCCACGCAGAAAAGGGTTACCGCCCTACAAAGCAGAAGCAGGGTTCTCTGCGACGTCCTCTGTCGCAGGGACCCGCCCATGCCCTTTGCTGACCACCATACCTTCCGTGCGAATGTGCAGAAGGTATTGGTGTCATCTCCGGCCTCACTCCGGCGAGGCTGGCACGTCGCCAACCCGCCCCTCCCTCTGCGCCAACCCCTTTATAAGGACCGGCACCCCTTGCCAGCTCCTTCAAGCTTTTCTTTAACGGAGAACCCCCACCCCTTCATCCCTTCCTCCTCCGTCAGAAGGCCCGAAGCTTCCGGTGACTTCCTCCTCTTCCTCCCCGTCGCTCTGCTGCCCTACCTGCAACAAGGTTTGCCTTGCTCCCTCGTCCGCGTCGAGCTGTACCCGCTAGCGCCCTCCACCTGCCTCCTCGTCACCACACTCCTCCAGGGCTCCTTCTTCTCCAGCTCTGACAGGTACAAGCCGGCTGCTCCGCCCTTCCCCTTCGTCTAATACTTAGGTAAATAGCTTCCTCTCCATTTCCCTTACATTTTCCCTCTCTTAATTTACCTTTTTACACCACCGCACGCCGGTGGGCCTGGTCCCGGGCGCGATACCCGCACCCGATTACCCGACTCTGGGAGAGTGGTCCTAAGAGAGAAATCTGAGAAAGAGAGAGACGTGGGGAAGGGTAGGGCTAGGTTTTGCTCTCTAACCCTTGTGTGAGCATGCAGGAACAGAAGGAGAAGAAGGAAGGAAGGAAAAGAAGAAGAAGGGAAGCGGCCGAAGCCTCAGCCGCTCAGGGCAGCTGAAGAAGAAAAAGCGAAGGAGAGAAACAGAAGAAGAAGAGAAGGAAGGCATTGTAGCAAACCAACAGTTAAGTCGTCTGACCACTGCATCAGACGACGGAAGGGCAGCGGCCAGAACAGAAAGAAGAGAAAAGAAGAGGAGCTGTAAGGGAATAAAAGAAAGAAGCAGAGAAGAAAAAGAAGAAAAGAGAGAAGAAAGAAGACTGAAGCCGCAAGCAAGGAAAGAGAGAAACAGAAGAAGAAGAGAAGGAAGGCACTGTAGCAAACCTACAGTTAAGTCGTCTGACCACTACATCAGGCGACGGAAGGGCAGCGGCCAGAATAGAAAGAAGAGAAAAGAAGAGGAGCTGTAAGTTAAGAAAAGAAAGAAGGAAGTAGAGAAGAAAAAGAAGAAAAGAGAGAAGAAAGAAGACTGAAGCCGCAAGCAAGGAAATAAAGAAAGAGAAGAATAGAAGAAAAGAAGCAGAAAGAAGGAGAAGGCTGAAGAAGAAGAAGAAGTCAGAGAAGAAGAAGATTACCACAGCCGCAGAAGAAGAAAAGAGAAGAAAGGAAGACTCTGCAAGAAAAAGAAGAGAAGGAGAACAGCTGAAAGAAAAAGAAGGACTGAAAGAAAAGGAAGAGAAAAGAAGAAGAAGCCAAGAGAAGCTCTAGCTCTCTCTCCCTCTCTCTCTCTCTCTCTTATTTTTGTAACCTAATTGAGAATTTTTATATTTCTAGAATTCTAGTTGTTCCCTGAGTTCGACCTCGGGAAAACTTTTTCCGAGTAAAAATTTGTAGTAATCTGGTAGCTGTTTTGTACTGCAACGATTGTAAACCATAATAACATAAACCCAACCGCTGCCGGAGACGCTACCAAGACTCTGAGGCATATCCCTGACCAGGGGAGGGATGAGTCCAGCCAAGATAGTTGGTCATGTCGATTAGGTGCCGATCTTGTATGGAGAGTGTCTCTTGGGATTGTAGAGATTTTTGACATCCAAAGATTCGTGTGTGATTCTGTAAGGACAATGTAGGCCTAGCTATACCTGATGAGAAGCTCATCATGGTCTCTAATTACCCTTAATTAACTAGTCTTCCTAGTTAATTAGCTAAGAATATGTGAATATATGGGTTAATTATTAAATAAGGGATAAATAGTAAAGGACCTTAAAATAAGTTTAGAATGCTATATTATCATCCAATTAATATTATTATTAATAATCTAATTAATAATTTGACTCGAAATATTATCAATTATTTATCTAATTAATGTGTTAATATATACCTAAGTGGGTCAACCCTAGTACAGATATAGGCAAGAGAACCATGAGAGGCTAGAGAGGGGAGGGGAGAGGAGAGATCGACCATGGTGAGGGATGGCAAACTTGACGGTCGAGGGCAGGGCGGAGGAGAGAGCGGAGAGGGGAAACCCTAAGGGGTAGCGATTGGATGGATGGGGACAGAAAAGAGAGGGAGATGGGAAGAAGGATTAACAAAGAAGTCTGTTATCACTGCCGAAGGAGAGGCCATTTAGCAGCGATCTACAGATCCCCTCTTGTCTGCTTGGCTTGTGGTGGTCACGGGCATAAGAGGGACGCCTGCACAAGGTGGAGAAGGGGACCCAATAAGTCGTCGACATGGCACCCTAAGCCGACGCATAACTTTAGGCCACCGCCGCTGCCCAACAACTATAAGGGTTTTACCATTGATGTTGATGTTCCTATGTCTGAGGATACAAAGATCTCTAAACTTATGCTCAGAGGTGCTCTGGTAGGGGAGGTGATGGCTGGAAATCCGTCAACAAACCGCATCAAAGGTTTGGTAAAATCCCTTTCTCTCTCTGTTGAAGATTGGAAGATTTCTACCCTATCGCCTACGAGATTTGTTCTGTTTGGTTTGGGTATGATGGATGTGGAGCGACTTCGATTTAAATCATCCATTTTTGAAAACCTAACGGTGATCTGGCGACTTATTTCGCCTTTTGATGGGGCTTTATCAGATAGGCCGTCTCAAAGGGTTGCTGTCCGAGAAGGGAACCTAGAAATCAGTGGTCTACCTTTGCATCTTAGATCGCAAAGTGTGGTAGCTTCTACCCTGGCTGGATATGCGACTGTTGCTGAGGAGGCGGAGGTTGGTTTGAGGGAAGGAGATGGCAAAACAGTTCATGTTAAAGTGGAGATTCTCAAAGGGGGAGCATTGCCGGAGAAGATTATACTCAGATGTGGTGGGAGCTCATGGCTTCTACGGCTGCAACTTAAGGCAATGGTGAAGGAAATCTATGAGCAGAAAGAACAGAAAACCTATGCAGAGATTGTTTGTAAGGAACATCACCTGGACCACACAGAGGGAGGTGGATCTGAGGGAGCTCCTGAACCAAAAAAAAAGGAAAGATTATCATCGTAAGGAGATGGTTAAGGAGGAGATGGTGGTGATGGGGGATGACCAAATTGCACAAGAGGGTGAACAATCTGTGGGGTATTGCAAGAAGTTTCAGTGAATTCGATGGTACAAAATTCTTCTTTCAATGTTGAAGGGGAACTGAAATATGGGGCTGGAGCGTTGTCAAAATCAGTATTGTTGAGATCCCCATACAAACTAAGGAAAAGGAAAATGAATTTATCTACCAAGAAGGTGGATGAAAATTCTGTTGCTTTGGTACTTGGTGTTGAACATAGGCTGTAAGCAAATGTGGGGGGCTCTCAAAAGGGGAGATGAGAGTCCTTTCCTGGAATGTGCGTGGGTTGCACGATAAGGTTCGACGTGCCACACTTATGAGATATCTCAGAGAATGGGACATTGAATGTGCTCTCATTCAAGAAACACATATAGAAAGGGAGAACAGTCCCATGTGGAATGATTTGAAGGTGAATGGGTATGCTAGTTGTGTGGTAGTAGAAGCAAATGGTAGATCTGGAGGGATGGCCTTTTGGTGGAAGGAGTCATGCTTGGAGGTGCTTGAAGTCTTTAAACCTAGGCATGCTATCTCCTGCAGATGTAATATGGTCCAAGGGGAGATGGAATGTCTTTTTACTGGTGTATATGGCCTGTGTGTGATGAGCAATCGGTCTGAACTATGGGAGGACCTGACAGACATTGCGAGACACTCCCAAGGACTGCCATGGCTAGTCAAGGGTGACTTTAATTATACCTTGACAGAGTTTGATATACCATGTGGGTTAATGGACAATGCCTCCCTTGGCTTCCAGATAACAATATAAGAACTGGGATTATCTGAATTCCCCACTACTGGAGTGGAATTCACTTGGAGAAGTGGTAATGGTTCATGTTCCAAATTGGATAGATTCTTTGGGAATGTGGAGCTAATGGAAAGATTTCATCTGTTGTCAGTGGCAGGGCTGGTGCGCCCCTTCTCAGACCATACGCCATTTGTCTGGGATAGTGGGGACAGTATACATGTGGGCTCCTACTTCAAATTCAGAAGATCTTGGCTCAGAGAGCAGGGTTTCCGTGAGATGGTGGTCTGCTGGTGGCGTTCTAACCAGGCTGAAGGTCCAGCAATTATCAAATTGGCTACAAAACTTGCATCACTGCGATCTATGCTAAAGGAGTATGGCGCAACAGTTGCAATAGTGAGGAACCAAAAACGCACTGAAGCGCTAGCTGCAGTTCAGTACATAGATGGGAAAGAGGAGGCTACCAGTCTAATTGAGTAAGAGCGGCGAGACAGGAAGCAATGGTAAAACATTGTGGCTGAGGAAGATTTAAAAAGAGAAATGGATTGGCGGGAGTGCTCATGACAACTTTGGCTTAAAGAGGGGGACGCTAACACCAAATTCTTTCACTTGGCAGCCAGTGCACGTAGAAGATATAATTTCATTTCTTCCATTGTGGTGGATGATCAGGAAATTTCATCTAGCAATGAAATCAGAACAGCAGCTACCAGATACTTTAGAGACATTTCTCGGGCTGCAGCAAGGGGTACATGGAGAATGGCAGGATTTGTCTTCCCTCGCATCTCTACACAATAGGCTGACAACTTGGTGACATCCATCTCTGAAAATGAGGTTTTGGAAGCAGTTAATGATCTGAATTCTGAAGGATCACTAGGTCCTGATGGTATGCAGGTCTTCTTTTACAAAGAATTTTGGACTATGCTGAAGGGGGAGGTGATGGAGGTAATTGGGGAATTTCAAAGGGGCAATTATGGATTTGATAAAATTAACAGATCCTACCTATTTTTACTTCCAAAAAAACTAGGTGCGAACTGTTTCCAGGAGTTTAGACCAATTACTCTGTCTAACTCCATTTATTTATTGGTAAGATTTTGGCAAACAGACTAAGGAAGGTTCTTCAGGATATCATTCTACCAATACAATTCGCCTTCCTCCCCAATAGGTCACTACAAGAATCTTTCATTATGGCACAGGAGATGGTGATGGGATAGCACAGAAGAAAATGCAAAGCATTCCTTTGGAAAGTTGACTTCTAGAAGGCCTATGATTCTGTGTCATGGCAGTATCTATGGGAAATTTTTAAGAGAAGGGACTTCCCAGCGAAGTGGCTACAATGGATGAAAAGATGTATCACCACTGCCTCCTTCTCACCCTTGATTAATGGAAGACCATGTGGGAACGTGGTGTTAGGCAGGGATGTCCTCTGGCTCCACTTGTGTTCAACCATGCAGTTGACACTCTAGCGAGATATGCATGTAGACTTTCGGAGGCTGGGCTCATTAAAGGATATTCCATCTCCAACAGGTGTGCTTTGGCTCCAGTACTACAGTATGCCGACGATACAGTATTCTTTGTGGAAGGGAATGAACATGCAGCTCAGGCATTATTACACATGGTACAGATATTTGGGGAAATATCAAGTCTGAAATTGAATGGTGATAAAGCCTCTCTGGTGTATTTTGGGCTAATGAGAGAAGAGCAAACAACCATCTCCTCAACATTAGGTACCCCATTGGTCACCCTACCAATCAAATATTTGGGATTACCTTTAAAATGCACTAAACTAAAGAAAAGTGACTGGCACACTTTATTTGATAAAATCTCTATCAAGTTACAAGGGTGGAGCAATAGATATCTATCCAAAGGAGGCAGACTTATTCTCTTGAACTCAGAAATAACCTTGATAACACCACGCAAGGGGGTAGTAATTAGGTTGAATATGGCCCATCTTTAGAATAAAAGGCACAACATAAAGTAGAATAGGAGCATTGCATGCATCAAGTACCAAGATTGCTTATAAACTGTATTAATGGCCATTTGTGTAAAGCATTTATCAAAGCAGGCCTCAGATGAGCAATCGGACCACACGGATGGATTCAGGACGACGAACGGAGTCTAACGGACTCAAAAGCGGCCAAATCCGACATCCGGAGCTCCCACAATGGGCCCAAGAAATCCTGACCGTTGATCTGGAGATCAACGGCCTAGAACGCGCCACGTCGCCCCGCCCCAGCCGGCCGCACGCCCCCAAGCCAGCCAAGGACGCATCTCGGCCGTTGATCTTCGATCGAACGGCCGAGATCCGCGCGCTCGCCCGCGGTCGCCGCGACAAAGCGCGGGCGTGGCGCAACGGTTAGCGCGCACGCCCGCGTCGCGGCGACGCGCGTTCGATTCGCGCGGAGCGAAAATCATCTGCGGGCGAAGGGCGCGGCAAAATTGAGCCGCGCGATCAGAAGCGAGCGGCTAGGATCGCGCCACGCGGCGCGACGACAGCGCCCCACCTCCCACGCGCGCGCGCACGCCGGGCGGAAACGCGCGCGCGCACGCGCGCCCGAAGCGCGATCCTAGCGCAGGCGCGGGAGGATCTCAGCCGTCCGATCATCAATCGGACGGCTCTCGTTCGACGCCCACGGATCGCGCCTGAAGAGAGAGAGGGGCGGGCGGCTGACCGGCGGCAGAAGACCTTCACCGACGTATATGGAAGCGGTTTTAGCGACGTTCTGGATGTCGCTAAAGCACAGTCTTCTTTTAGGAAGCCCTTAACTCTATTTAAACCCCCTTCTACCACCATTCAAGGCATCCTCTCCCACTTGCAACTACTCCACTCCTCTCCTAGCTAGTCTTAGGCACTCTTGTAATCGCCGGAGACGACGAGCCGCCGACGGAGCCTCCTCCACCGCCGTGGCTGCCTCGTCGCTCTCCACTCTCTCTCTACCTCTCTCTCTCTCTTTTAAGCTTTCATTTACTTATGTTGAAGCATGTATTTAATGTTGTAAACCATGAACTATGAATGCATGTTTAATGAAATTGTTTTTCATTTAGTTTCCTTTTTAATTTCTGTTTAAAGTGCATGATCAAAATCAAGAGCTTTCTAACCCTAAACTCTCTCTATCTCTCGCTCTTCAAAACCGTTTCTTTCGCAAGCAAAACTCCGCCTTTTCCGTGACAACAAGTGGTAAACAAAATCCGATTTCCACGCCTCCCTGAGATCGACACTCGGACTCACCTCCGTCTACTTCTTTTAAAACCGACGTATCAAGTGCAACTATAACGACACCTCTTAACACACACGCACGAAGGCACGTCAGTTTTTGGCGCCGTTGCCGGGGAGGCAACGGATTTGTTTTATCACCTCCATTCCACCTTCATTCTCATATCGTCTAATGCCCTATTTTCCTTTTTACTTGATGGTTGCAGGAATTCGGCGCATGGACGGCGAAGCGACGCATTCCACTATGGTAGCAAGGAAGTAGGCGCCTCGAGGACCGATAGTAAGTACTCTCTCTCTCATTGTTTGCTTGCGTGAAAAAGCTAAAAAAATCATAAAAACTAAAAAAAAAATTGGCGTGGTGAATGATTGCTTGACCCACATTCTTAACACACCACCCTACAAAAAAATGTACACTCTAATATACTGGACAAATTCTTGGAGTGTTCTTTTCTTTTTCTCTTGAGTGGTGTTTGCGAAGCCACCGTGAGTTGACCTGGGCCGCATCACTCAACCCTAAAAACTAACTCATCTAATAGTAGCTGCACGATCTTTAGGATGAGTACACTAGGGTTTTTAGAGCCTCTACAAGATAAAAAGGAAATCTACTTTCACCAAGTTGTGTGTAGAACTTGACGTGCCCATTGAAACTTGTCTGAAAGCATTAAGACACGTCAACCCTGAAAAAACACTAAAGTAAGGATGAAACATTAAAAGACACCACACCCTAAAAATTCTTGCTTTAAAACCCTGTTTTGTAGAAGCACACACCTTGAAAAGTGGAAAATTAAGAGGCACCACCCCAATCAACGCCTCATCACATTACCCTAAGCACAAGCACTATCCTAACCCGTTAAAACTGAGTAGACGTGCCCTAGGCAGGACTGAGTTAAGTCTCAAAAGGTGAGGTTTTGTTCGCTAGGCACTTGGCTTTCATTCCCTTGGTAGAATCTGGTGGCTAGGCTGCGGGGCAGTGTCAAACGACCGCGGTTGTGGGGTCTATGGAACCGGAGGCGTAAGCCAAAGGAAGAACCTTCCCTGCAATCCCCTCGTAATCAACCTGGCCAGATTAGCCTTGAGAAGGGAAGTCCAGTGCTTACGGACTTAATCACCCTTTGTGAGATTTCTAGGTCTCCTAAGGAATACACCATAAGGATTAGGCTTGCGTGCTTGATTGAAACACATTTCTCGCATCTGTCGCCCTCCGCATCCCCTCCAGTTCTTCTCTAGTGTATGCACGGGAGGCGCTCACTGCATCCCGAATTGTGTGTTTTGGGGCAGGAATCTAGACGACGTAACTCTGTTGAAAACATGGCTGAACCTAGGGTAGATGAGGCTGAAGATCAACCCCCACCAGATGCTATGGCTGTCGTCCAGGCTCAAATCAATGCTAACCATCGGCTTCAGCAACGACAAATCCACACCATCATGCAAGCCATACAACGGTTACAGAACCCGCAAGAACAACCACCACCTTTCAATGACATACCAGGACAACCACCACTTGATTTACCACCGTTTCAGAACCAGCCAAGACCCCTCCGTGATTTCTATAACCCTTCTGCCATTAGAGTCGAGCCACACCTTAGGATCCCCGAAGGGGGAGACGATTTTGAGCTAAAACCTAATGTATTAAGTCTAATCCAGAGCCACTTTCATGGAAGCTCAAATGAAGACCCCTTTCAGCACCTAGAAGATCTCGACCGCATAGCAAGAACAGTAAAACCTAGGAACATTAGCCTTGATATTGTTCTAATCAAGATGTTCCCTTTCTCATTAAGAGACAAGGCTTCTCATTGGCTTAGAACCCTAGGTAGACCTATCACCACCTGGGAGGAACTGAGGCATGCATTTTTAAAGAAATTCTTCCCCATAGGAAAGACCAATGCCCTCAGAAGAGCTATCACTACCTTCACACTCCAGGGTGGGGAACAATTTCATGAGGCGTGGGAAAGATTCAATGAACTTTTGAGGAAATGCCCACACCACGAAGTTCCAAGGTGGCAATTAGCCCAGATCTTCTACCACGGTCTGGATAGCAACCTACGGAACTTCGTCGATGCCTCATGCGGGGGAAACTTCCTAAACAAAGACGAGGAGAGCGCGTTTGAGCTCTTTGAGTCTATGAGCGAGAATTCGCTCAACAATGCCTCCATGAACCAGTTTAACAGATCCAGTCAACCCCGTGGTGGGATTTATGAGGTACAAGCAAATTCTGGAATGGTTGACATGGACATTATTGCCAAAAAGTTGGATCGAGTGGAATTGGTGGACAAGAAGATTGATGAGCTTCTAAACCAGACCAGGAACCCCTTGCAGACTTTCACCCTAGCAAAAGGAGCACATAATGTTGACCTGGTCCAACCCTTCACCCAACTAAACTTGGAACAACCCCCAACCATGTTCCAAGGAGGGACCTTTGCTCCCTCGACCCTTGATTACTCCCTTCCTTCTTCATCAACATCGGCTATTCTAGAAGATGTGCAAGCCGTCCAAGGATATGCAAAACCTGACCCTTTCTCCAACACTTACAACACCGGCTGGCGTAATCACCCCAACTTTGGTTGGACAAACCAGAAACTACCGCAATTCCAAAACCAGCCCAGGCCAAACCAACAGCCACACTTGCCCCCCTATCAGCAAGGACCACCAGTTAGACCCCAATATAACCAAAATAGGGCGGCCCCTCCCCCACAAAACCAAATGGACACCCTAATAAAGATGATGGCTGACATGAACCAAAAACATCTGGAGGAAATGGCCTTGGTAAAGGGACAGTTAAGCCAACTCTTGGACTATAAACAGCAAGGATCTCTACCTTCCCAACCACAACCAAACCCGCGAAACATAATTAACAGAGGCCCCAATTCGCAAGGGTTCCAAGGCAACCCCGGGCAGGCTCATATGGTCCAACCAGCTCCACAAGCACCTCCTGGGTTTGGCGCCTCTTCATCCTCATCTTCTCAAGGATCACCCCATGGCCCCAATGCCTCTGCAAATGCGGTGACCTTGAGAAGCGGCACCAAAACCCAGGATCCCAAATGGCCGACTCTCCCCGAGACTTTACCCGACTTAGAAGAAGCACCAACCAAGGACCCAAGCATGGAACCAATCCAGACACCCTATCCTGAGGCCTTGGAAACAATCAAGAGAAAAAAGAATACTGTGGAAACTGAGGAGCTGATGGAAATTTTTAAACAAGTACAGATTAATATTCCGCTTCTAGAAGCTGTCAAACACATCCCCGCTTACGCCAAGTTCTTAAAGGATGCCTGTACACCCAAGCGTAAGACGAGACCTCAAGCACCTAGGAAGGTTGTACTCTCTGAGCAAGCCAGTTCCGTGATATCAAGCAACCTTCCACTCAAACGAACTGACCCAGGAGCACCCCTGATTTCCTGCAACATCGGGGACATGACATTTGAGAGAGCGCTCCTGGACCTAGGTGCTTCTATCAACCTAATTCCCACAACCTTGTACCACCAATTTGGTTTTGGGGAGCTGGCACCAACCCCTGGCACCGCCCAGCTGGAGGCGTTAAACTCAGCGCTTCCTGGGAGGCAACCCAGCAGATTCAGACTGGTCTGGTAGTTTACGTCACTCAGGTACTATCTTTTTGAACCCTTTTGCATCCATGCATCTGCCAATGAGGACATTGTCCAACTTAAGCATGGGGGGGATGGTAAACTGCATAATCCTGAGCTTAATTAATCAGTCTGAATGAATAAATTAATTGATTAAAAAAAAAAAAAAAAAAATGAATTTAGGAAGAAAAACTTAGGCATTAGAAACTTGTCAATAGTGGGAAATAATACAAAAAGAACTTAAACAGTTAGACTTTTCAGGCCTTCAGGCTTAATTAGCCCTGGTGTCCATTAAAATATGGATTTAGCGGCGAACCCTTGCAACTTTAAGCTATTCTAATCCACCTAATAAATAAGGTAATAAGTATACGACTTATCAACTCACCCTCTAACTCAGGAAAACTTTGAGTCTAAGCATCTACACACATTTTTGCACAGACTCACTTCTCGGAGATTTTGACAGAAATTGGGTAGCTAATGAACTTTCTAGGGTGGTATGGCTGGCAAGTTGTCGTGGGTAACAGCCCATTGGCAGGTTGTCCAGAACCCAGCCACAGGCCATTTCTTTTTCACTGCCTCTAGGTACATTTGAGATTAGGGAAGCCACCTACGTAAAAAAAAAAAAAAAAAAAAAAAAAAAAAAAAAAAAAAGAAGAAAAGAAAATAAACCACACTTCACCGCACAAGTATGGCTGGCAAGTGATCGTGGGTAACAGCCCATTGGTCGGTTGTCCAGAGCCCAGCTCAATAATTGCACAAAAAAAGAAGACCAAAAACACCTAAGGAAGAAGCGGGGAAGTAGTACAAGCCGGGGAGATATACACTGGAAAATCCTTGTGTTGACCCCAAGTAAAATGAACGCAGGGAGAAAGCTACCAATCGAACAAATACACCTTTAGGCAAAAATTTATTTTCTTTTCCGGGCACCTAGAGGCGTAGAAACTCGAAGTCTGTCTCAATTACCGTTAAGTAAGTCTATCACAACATTCACACCAAGATGCTTAGCACTTAGGGTTTTGACCGAGTTTTGGGTGGGTTGGGTAGCCGTAAAAAGTTACCAACCCACACTGAATTCTAAAAATTCTAAAAAGACATATATAGATATATACGTATACATAAGTATAGTTATATATACAAAGCAAGGATTCGGGCGATTCGTATTTTGGCAGACACCCGGGCGCTGCTTAGTCTTTGTAGATTAAGATCTTCGTATAGTTCCTCTTATTAACAAGTAACGAAGTGCCTAAGCAATTACTTCTTGAATTCGCCAAAAAAATAAAGGCTAGAATAAACCTTGCTAGGGACTAGCAAGGAGTAAGCATGGGGGTATGATAACACCACGCAAGGGGGTAGTAATTAGGTTGAATATGGCCCATCTTTAGAATAAAAGGCACAACATAAAGTAGAATAGGAGCATTGCATGCATCAAGTACCAAGATTGCTTATAAACTGTATTAATGGCCATTTGTGTAAAGCATTTATCAAAGCAGGCCTCAGATGAGCAATCGGACCACACGGATGGATTCAGGACGACGAACGGAGTCTAACGGACTCAAAAGCGGCCAAATCCGACATCCGGAGCTCCCACAATGGGCCCAAGAAATCCTGACCGTTGATCTGGAGATCAACGGCCTAGAACGCGCCACGTCGCCCCGCCCCCGCCGGCCGCACGCCCCCAAGCCAGCCAAGGACGCATCTCGGCCGTTGATCTTCGATCGAACGGCCGAGATCCGCGCGCTCGCCCGCGGTCGCCGCGACAAAGCGCGGGCGTGGCGCAACGGTTAGCGCGCACGCCCGCGTCGCGGCGACGCGCGTTCGATTCGCGCGGAGCGAAAATCATCTGCGGGCGAAGGGCGCGGCAAAATTGAGCCGCGCGATCAGAAGCGAGCGGCTAGGATCGCGCCACGCGGCGCGACGACAGCGCCCCACCTCCCACGCGCGCGCGCACGCCGGGCGGAAACGCGCGCGCGCACGCGCGCCCGAAGCGCGATCCTAGCGCAGGCGCGGGAGGATCTCAGCCGTCCGATCATCAATCGGACGGCTCTCGTTCGACGCCCACGGATCGCGCCTGAAGAGAGAGAGGGGCGGGCGGCTGACCGGCGGCAGAAGACCTTCACCGACGTATATGGAAGCGGTTTTAGCGACGTTCTGGATGTCGCTAAAGCACAGTCTTCTTTTAGGAAGCCCTTAACTCTATTTAAACCCCCTTCTACCACCATTCAAGGCATCCTCTCCCACTTGCAACTACTCCACTCCTCTCCTAGCTAGTCTTAGGCACTCTTGTAATCGCCGGAGACGACGAGCCGCCGACGGAGCCTCCTCCACCGCCGTGGCTGCCTCGTCGCTCTCCACTCTCTCTCTACCTCTCTCTCTCTCTTTTAAGCTTTCATTTACTTATGTTGAAGCATGTATTTAATGTTGTAAACCATGAACTATGAATGCATGTTTAATGAAATTGTTTTTCATTTAGTTTCCTTTTTAATTTCTGTTTAAAGTGCATGATCAAAATCAAGAGCTTTCTAACCCTAAACTCTCTCTATCTCTCGCTCTTCAAAACCGTTTCTTTCGCAAGCAAAACTCCGCCTTTTTCGTGACAACAAGTGGTAAACAAAATCCGATTTCCACGCCTCCCTGAGATCGACACTCGGACTCACCTCCGTCTACTTCTTTTAAAACTGACGTATCAAGTGCAACTATAACGACACCTCTTAACACACACGCACGAAGGCACGTCAAACCTCCATCCCAGTCTTCTTCTTCTCAATGTTTAAAGCACCCAAGTCCATCTGGAAGTGTATTGATGTGATGAGAAAACGTTTCTTCTGGAAGGGAGCAAATCATGAAGGTAAATTTTTCCAACCAGTAAAGTGGGCTAATTTATGCAAACCGAAAGATCAAGGTGGTATGGGAATTAAATCCCTCAAAGAGTTCAATGATGCCTTACTACTCAAGTGGGCCATCAAACTGTTTAATGGGGAAACATAAGAATTGGGTGGATCTTATTAACGAAAATTATGGAAGATCGCATAGCTCTCTAGACCGACTCCAACCAGTTAAGCCATCCCCTTTCTGGAAGTTTGTGATACAAGCTATGAAGAATAACTGGCAGATGTTTAAACCTATCTTAGGTGATGGACGGTCATTTAAATTTTGGCAGGAGGAATAGTCACCTTTAGGGCAACTAAAGAATGCATACCCAAGAGTTTATGCGGCAGACATGAACAAAGGGGCTACGGTCCGCAGTTTCTGGTCTAATGGGTGTGATGAGTGGCGAATTGAGGAGGGTGAATCCATCAGAGAAGGCACAAGAACATGGGAGGAAAGAACACGCCTGGAGCAAGATCTGAGGGCTTTTAGACTTTCTTCTGATAGAATAGACAGATATTGCTAGGATGGAACTTTCACTCCTGCAAAGGCATATGACAAGCTCATGAGTCATTCCCACTCATTGGAAATGGATGTGATAGGGAAAAAACTATGGCTGCTTAAGATCCCAATTAAAATATATATTTTTCTATGGCTATGCAAGAGGGATGGACTGGTGACAGGTGATCTCAGACACAGAAGAATGGGTGTGGTATTGCAGTCTTGCCTGCTATGTGGTCTGCCGACTGATAGTTCCATCCATATCTTTTCTTCTTGCATAACCATTGATGCAATATGGAGAAAAGTTTGCAGGGACTCTCCCCACTTGGGATGACCTGTGGAAAAAATTTTTGTCGCAAGATAATCTACCTGTTCACATGGCGGCAGTCATGTGGTGTGTATGGAGAGCAAGGAATGATTTTTTGTTTCAAGAGAGACCAATATGTGTGGAGCAATTGTAAATGCCTGTTGGTCTCTCATACATATGTGGGGTTCTACGTTGTAATCATGTTTTATGTTGATAAATAAAATGCACCTCCGAATTGCTATCTATGCACGATAGCTTTCCTGTCTGTTTCAAAAAAAATATATACCTAAGTATGTAATAACTTAAGTAACATTAAATAAATTAATCTAAAAAGGTCAAAAATGTAAATTCAAGGTCTAAATATAATAATTGTCTTATTTATAATCATATATAAAAAGTTGAAAAAGATTTAAATTAAAATAAACCTTGAAAACCTGAGTTTACATTTTGGTCCTCACATTTTATTTCAATTGGGTCCTTATTTTCCACTTAGGTCCTTAGGTTTCACTACAAATCGATCCCTGGAATTCTTCTTCTTCTCTTCTTCACCCGACTGAATGGCTAACGACTGAAGGTGCAACCACCGCCTGATCACCGCCAATCCGACGTCATCCCTTCTTCTCCAAGCTCCTGGAGCTTGCGCTTACCATCCCATTTTCATCCACTGGTATGGATAACACTTATATCCTAATTTAGGGTTGGAGATAACCTCACTGGTGTCGGAGAAGACGCCGGTGGTTATCCTCCTCCTAGCCACAATTGCGTCCAGACTTCACCTCCTTCTCAGTCGTCGTCGACTATAAATACCCCTTGACCCCCCTGATTTCCAGTAAGTTGGCTCCCTTCCCTCTTCTATCACTGAGCCGACCCAATAGGCTATTCACTCCGCAACTCCAGCAATCTTCCACCACATCATCCGACTTCCTCCATCCATCTTCAATAGCTCTGGAACTCCGCCGAAGTCAGCCACGTCTTCTGACAAGTGTTGACTAAGGAGATTTCCTCTACTTCATCTCACAACCACTGCCGGAGATCTTTCAACAACCCTCTGATTTCCTCCTCCATTATGAGCCGTCGACGGAGATCCTCTAACCCCTTCGTCCAGGTAACAGTAGACTAGGAGTAGGAGTAGGAGTAGGATAGTTTAGTTAGTTAGTTAGGTAGGTTAGATAGTTGTAATGTCAGATTTAGATTTTGTCTTCCTCAACTTTGGCGAGCTCCTTGAGCTTGTCAAGAGCATTAATTTTGTCTTTTTGAATCACTGTAAACATTCTTCTAACTTCCACGATCATTTCTATCATCATTAATTACTAACCTAATCACTAATTCACCTAAATCACTTCCACCTCCATCGACTACTTCTGCTGTCTATGGCAGCAGTAGTTGGCCTTATTTCCACCTTCATTGGGTCCTCCATCATCTTTTCATCACTAAAGGATCCTAATCATCACTATAATTTGATTAAATACCACATATAACTTAAACGCCTAAATCTAATTAAGCTCCTGAGCTCGCTGTCAATGGTGGCTCAGGAGTAGTTGAAGTCCTTAATTATATATATATTTATAATTGCAAATATCTGTTGACCTGTTTTGACCACTCAATTGAGTGGGAAAACAAGTCCTAAGCCTTAACCAATTAAGATTCTTTAAAAATGGAATTCACTGTTAAATCTTAATTTTAATGATCAATTGAAGAAATTAACTTGATCCTAAGGTTCCTTGTAACCTCAGGAACCTTTTCAAGTCGTTAATGGCACAAATTCTCACTCTGTTTCACAAATTCATCTTTTTCTAGACTCACCAGAGCTCTCTGAAAACTGATCTTCAACCTGTAGAACTTGGTGAGAAGCTCCAGATTGATGAATTGAGGTTCACTGATCATGTTGAGTTTGTTTCTTTGAGATTTTAATGACTAGAGCTTGAGATAGGTATTCATCTTCTCCAACTCTGGCAGAGTTGGAGAAGTCTGACAGTTAGTTGTAAGTTGCGATTAATAGGTCTAAAAGCTTCAGTGCAGTGCACTGAACTCATTTCCATGTTTAAATGAGTGTAACAACCTCTGGATTGTTCTGACGAACAAACCACTTTAGAAGCTCAGGAGACAAGCTTAAAATCCTAGAATCAATAGATGAAACACCTTTTTTGGGGTCTGAGCATGTGACGGGTACCGTTTTCATGCGTTTTGAAAGTCATCGAAATCGTAGTATAGTCGTGCAAAAACGTTCGCCAAAAATTAAGTTTGTAAAAATAACGAGACTTGAGTCCCGGTCATTCGTCTCTGGGAGGAGTTGCTTTTACTTTTGAAATTGATCTTTTTGCCGCTCTACTTCATTTAAAACACACGTCAGTTTATGATTATTACGTATTGAAGTATGAGATGCTTAGTTGCAAGTATATCAGGAATTAAAAAAAAGCAACGTTAATCACTCAAAAGATATTGCAATAAGCTCATGGTGATTCTCAACACATAGACATATATATAAAAATATATCTTCTATTCATTCAAGAAAGTGTTTGCAACATAGAAGGAAGAAGAAAGCTTGTACATGAATGCTTAAAAATGTAAATCTAGCTACCAGAAAACGATCGCATACAAGAATCTACTGGGGGATTTTGCATGCATCATTGGGGGAGAAGTAAGACTACACTATTAAGCAGTAATAAAAGTAATAAAATTATAAAGAGAATGAATTAAATCTAGAAGAATAGAGGGCATTCAGGGGTGGTCCCCGATGGCCTTGGAGTGGTCGGGAGGAGAATGAGGGGCGGCCAATGTAGCTTAGGCCGACCCTTGGAGAGAGGGAGGAGTGATCCAGCATCCCGGCATAATGTCCTCCAAGGTGGTGGTAGTGAGCTCGCGAGGGTGGAGTGGCTAGCTAAGTGGAGGTGGCGTGAATGGCACCAATGGAGTGAATTTGCCAAGGAAGTGAATGGGTGCAAATGGCCACCCCTTAGGTCTTT
Source organism: Thalassia testudinum (assembly GCA_037157565.1). Classification (NCBI taxonomy): domain Eukaryota; kingdom Viridiplantae; phylum Streptophyta; class Magnoliopsida; order Alismatales; family Hydrocharitaceae; genus Thalassia; species Thalassia testudinum. The sequence goes on from JAZHRO010000013.1 coordinate 126,664,800, forward strand.
TTATAGACGTAAGGGAAGCTCTCTAGAGAATTATGGAATTCTCTAGAGAGGCCTATGGTGGGAGCTCGTGGGAGAGTGAGAAAGAGAGGATGGATGGTGGTTTTTAGATCCACCAAATGTGGATCTAAAAATTGAATGGCTCTTGGTTGCTAATTTTGTTTGGCAACTAAGGTAACCACACATGGTAGAGAGTTCTAGAGAACTCTAGTCTAGGTATTTTCATGTGGATGGTGTGTGTCGGTGTGTGTGGGTCGAAACTTAGGTGACTAGGTTGATCAGTTAGGTTCTAGTGGGTTTAGGTCAAGGTATGTCTCAAATTAGGGTTATAAACCCTAATTCACTACGGTAAAGTGTAATTAAACTTAATACAAGTTTAATTAGGTGTGTGAAAACTTAATTGAGAGTAAAACAACTCAATTAATTTAGGTTTAGGTCAATTGGACTCTCACTGAGTCCAATATGACAGTGTGTGCTGAGATCAGGGCTCAATTGGACTCAATGAGTCCAATTGAATAGGCTGATGGAATTGACTAATATCCAAGTCAATTAGATTTAGTGAGGACCTAATTAGGTCCTTAGGGAGGTCTAGAGGTGATGTACTAGGGTTAGGGCACCTTAATTTAGGTTCCTTTGGGGTTGGAATTGGGTTTAGGGACCTAGAGATCCAAGATCAAGGCTTAAATCTCAAAACAGGAACTGGAGAGTAGTATCAGACATCTAATAATTGTGTCAGACATCTTATACTCAAAAATCAGAAGTCCAGACTTGTTGTCTGGACGTCCAATCAGAGTCAGGAGAGATTTTGGGTTCTGTTTTGGGTATTCTGCAGAAATTGGATGTCTGACAAAGTGTCTGGACGTCCAATAACACTGCAGAAGTGGGTTTGAGGTGTGTGGGAGATGGCTAAGGGTCCTGTACATCCTATAACTTATCTGGACGTCCATATAAGGGTTGGAACTAGGGTTTTAGGGCTTCCTAGGGTGTTGTGACCTAATCTAAGGGTGGCTAAGGCTTGGGGAAGTCTTTAGCCTATCTTAGGGCTAGGATGGACCTATGCTATTCACAATTTACTGCTTTATTCCTACTTAATAGAATAGCAAACCTTTAACTCCCTTACATTATTATTCCCATATCTAAAGTAAGCCTTCTACTCCAACTCTGTTGCAACTCCCGTTATTCCTGATCCAGCTTCAGATCCAGCTTTAGATCAGCTTATTCCCTACAATCGACATAATGCACTTAATCAGCACATTATAACATTATTTTATGCATAGCTAAAGGAAAGTAGTAAAGATGTAGATAATGCGTATGCATGCATGAATAACCCTAACTTATGCTAAGTCCTAGCCTAATCTAGGTCAATTAAGACCTATGATTGCTACGTAATCAGCATGTTTCTGGGATTAAGATGTCATTTAAGGTTTTAATTCTCTGTGAAAAGGTTTAAACCAGAAAGTCAAAATTTGAGGCTTTTTAGTCAAACCTGAGTTCGATTTCCTGATTCTAGATTCAATCTGACTAATTGATGAGTTTAAATTGATTCTGATATGACTATGAATGATTTTAAAGTGATTTGGTTGAGCTATGTTGTATAATTCGATTAGATTTCAATTTCTACCAGTTTGGATTGTTTTTGAACCCAAACTGGTGGCAGTGAATTTTTGATGAGATTTGATTGTAAATTATGCCCAAATGAATTGGTAACAACCTCTAGAAGTTGTTTCAATCAATTAAACATGTCTTTAGTTGTCTGTTAGGTCTTTTTCATGTCTGATAACACTTCCTGAAGCTTCCAGAGAAGCTTTAAGCTTCTGTACACTTTCTGAAGCTCCTAAAAGCTTAATATCTACACCTATAGCTGCAGAATCATCCCTTGAACCCATTCAGAACATTAACTGGAAGAGAAAGTCCAGTCTGAGGACTTAAAGTAAAGGAAACCACTGTCTAAGACATTTTAACCATAGACAAACCAGAACCTTTGCCCTTCAAATAGAAGAGAATAACTTCCCCTTTGAATTAAATTGACACTTTAATCTTGTAGAGCAACTCAAGAGCTTTCCAACAAGCTTTTATTCGCTTGAAATGGAGCTCTGAGCTTGGAGAAATCGACGTTTGAAGTTTGGTCTGGGAAAGGAGATGTTGGTCCCACATCAAGTATTTCTAAACAAGCGCTTGGGTATAAAACCATTTTGTTGTATAGGCACTTCAGTCGTCAGCGCTCGGCGCATGGTTACCGATTGAGCTTGTGTATGTGTGTGTGGGCGCATGTGTGCCTGCGAGTGTGCACCTGTGGCGTGCGGATGTGAACCCAAAAATAAATCGAACTAATTGAATTAGGCTTAGACCTAGTAGGCTCTGGTCCCACCATGGAAAGGGTGCTGTGTATCCCCGACCAGTCCAAGCCACCAATAAATAACCTAAATTTTGGTTGAAGAGAAGAAAACCCGGTTCGGCTCAGAAGGAAGAAATGCTGAAGGAAGAAAGGTAGGTTAAGGAGGAAAGAAGGAAATGCTAAAGGAAGAAGGTTAAGGAAGAAAGGCTAAATGCTAAGGAGCCAAGGCTCAGGAATGAAGGAAAATACTAAGGCTCTGAAAGAAAAAATGCTAAGGGAAGAAGGTAAGGAAAAATGCTAAGGTAAAGGCAAAAGAAAGAACGAAGCAAGGAAAAGAGAAGAAAGGAGAAGGAAGATAGGAAGAGAGTTTGTAAGAGAAGGAAGAGAAGGAACATGCACTAAGAGACAAGGCAGAAAAGAGAAGAAAGAAAAGAGGAAGAAGAGAAGAGCTCAAGAAATATAAGAGGAAAAATAAGAGAGAATAAAAAGAAAAGGAAAGGATTAAAAGATAAATAAAAGATAAGTAAAAAGAGAAAGAGAGAAAGAGAGAGAAAAGGTAAAAGAAGAAGAAAAAGAGAGAGAGGCTGAAGATAAAGAAAAGAAATGGTTTAATTTCTTGCATTATTTTTAATTTCTTTTTTATTTAAATGTTGTAATAAGGCATATTTCAAATAGAAAAACTTATATTGCCTCAATCTCTTGGAATAAATGAAATTAACATGTTTACTTGTTATTAAAAGTAGATCATTTGTGTAAATATATTTTCTTATAGAATTTTGCAGATTTTTTAAATTTAAAATCATTAGGCAAAATTAACTTAATTATAAATCCTATGAGTACCTTAGACTTTGGTGAATTCTAAATAAGTTATATACCTCCCAGCGAATAACCTGGACTCAACCAGTTAAACGAAATAAAATCTAAAATGTTAGGTTAACTTGACCCTATACTACTCAACCGACACAAATTCAAGTTAACCTAAGTTACTTTCTTCTACACATAATTAAGCAAAATTAACTTAATTAACTGTGTTGAGGGAGAAACGCATCATTTTAATGGCGCTGTTGTCGTGGAGGTAATGTTTTAATTCATCAAAATATTTCCCTGTGCCATAGGAGGTAACTGTAATTATATTCACCATTTTTACTATTTTTAGTATTTTGTTTTAATTAGTTGTGTTTTTGTTTTATTTTCTGTCTTCTTTTCAAGTTTACCTTCGCGGGTAATCTCAGGAAGGAGGCGGGTTTTCGTAGTTTTCTTTTCCCTTATAAATACCATTGTAAGTATTTCTTTTCTTAGTCTTTAGTTAGTTTGAATTGTTGCATCTAGCTAGCTATAAAAAATTAAAAAAATACAAAAATACATCCTTTCTGACTAGCAGCAGCATGATATAGGCATACACTTTTAGGAGTACATTTTATCTGCTAGTATTTTTCGATCTGACTTGGGAAAGGATATCTCAGCCAAATTTGTATCAGTCAAGTCAATGAAAAGTTTGAGTCTCTGACCGTTCACGATGAAGGGTTCAGAATCGTGGCTAAGTGGACTGATCTCAATAGCTCCATTTCCAAAGATTCGTCGGACTAGGTAGGGTTCGATCCATTTTGATCATAGTTTTCCTGGGAACAGTTTAAGTTTGGCATCAAAGAGTAGGACCTTTTGACCAAGATGGAAGATCTTTCTAGATATGTGTTTGTCGTGAAAGGCCTTAACCCGCTCTTTGTAAATTCGCGAGTTCTCGTATGCGTCGTGGCGTAATTCATCGATCTCGCTCATTTGAAGCTTTCTGTGGGTTCCCGCCTTAGAAAGATCTAGGTTGCAGTTCCGTACTGCCCAATAGGCTTTATGCTCCAACTCGATAGGGAGGTGACATGCCTTCCCGTACACCAATCTGAAGGGAGACATACCTAATTGGGTTTTGTGGGCGGTCCTATAAGCCCACAAGGCTTCCAGAAGCCGGGATGACCAGTCCTTCCTGTCAGGTCGAACAGCAACCTGGAGGATTTTCTTGATTTCCTGATTTGATAGCTCAGCTAGACCATTAGTTTGGGGGTGGTAAGGAGTAGGGATTCAGTGTGACACCCCATATTTGGTCATCAGTGACCTGAACTGAGCATTGGTGAAATAAGTCCCTCCGTGGAAATTATAGCACGTGGAATCCCGAACCGTGAAAAGATGTTTTGATGAATGAATTTGATAACAACTTTATGATCGTTGGTCAGGTCGGAATGGCTTCGATCCATTTGGACACAGTCAACAGCGAGTAAAATGTACTTGAAGCCTTCCGAGACAGGGAAGGGTCCCATAAAATCAATCCCCCAAATGTCAAAAATTTTGTATACCAGAATCGACTGTAAATGCATCATATCACGATGGCTTATGTTGCCCAAGGTCTGGCAACGAGTACATGCCTTATAGTGATTGTATGCATCTTTGAAAATTGTGGGCCAATAGAAGCCGCACTAGAGGACTTTTGCTGCGATTTTATGACCTGAAAAATGTCCACCGCACGCCTGGTCATGGTAGAAAGAGAGTATGTCTTGGATTTCCGCATCCGTGACGCATCGTCAAATTATCTGATCGACACCGATGCAAAAAGGATACGGGTCTTCCTAGAAGTAATACTTAGCACCGGAAAGCAATTTGTCCTTCTTGGCCTTCGGCCAATCGAACGGGATTTGATGTGATGCCAGGTAGTTTACTATATCAGCAAACCATGGAAGCCCTGTATTGATAGTCAGAAGGTGCTCATCAGGAAAATGTTCCGTGATGGGTTCGGAAGGGTCAATTATCTCAAAAGGAAGGCGGGATAAGTGATCAGCTACCACGTTCTATTTTCCCACTTTGTCGCGAATCTCGAGGTCAAATTCTTGCAACAGCAAGATCCATCGGATTAATTGAGGTTTCACGTCCTTCTTTGCAAGATGATGCCTCACAGCTATGTGATCTGAGTAGATGACAACACGGGAACCCAGAAGATAAGATCTGAATTTTTCCAGGGCAAATACTACAGCTAGCAGCTCTTTCTCAATAACTATGTAGTTACGTTGAGCCTCGTTAAGTGTTTTGCTAGCGTAGTAAATGACCACAGGTTTCCTTTCAATTTTCTACCCCAGTACCGCTCCTACAGGGAAATCAAATGCGTCACACATGATCTCAAAGGGTTGAGACCGATCAGGGGACTACAGGATCGGGGCGTGGGTAACTCTGTCACGGAGGATTTCAAATGCTTGAGTGCATTCCTTGGAGATTTCGAAAGATACAACCTTAGAGAGAAGAGTGGTAAGGGGGCACACGATTTTCGAGAAATCAGGAATAAATCGACGATAGAAACCAACGTGCCACAGAAAAGATTGGATGTCCTTGATCAAGCTAGGCATAGGGAGTTTGGAAATCAAGTTCACCTTGGCTCGATCGACTTGGACGCCTTTCTCTGAAATAAGATGTCCTAGGACAATTCCTTCAGGTACCATGAAATGGCTCTTTTCCCAGGAAGAACCAAATTCACGTCAATGCACTGCCTGAGGATTTGGACCAAGTGCAGGAGGCAATCGTCAAATGATGCTCCGAATACTGAAAAGTCATCCATGAAGACTTCCAGATAATCACCTACCATATTTGAGAATATGGAAAGCATGCACCGCTGAAAAGTCGCGGGTGCATTACAGAGACCGAATGGCATCCTTTGGAACGCGTACGTCCCGAAGGGGCAGGTGAAAGTGGTCTTTTCTTGGTCCTCGGATTGATTGCCACCTGGTTATATCCGGAGTACCCGTCCAAAAAGCAGAAGAATCTATTTTCCACTAGTTTCTCGAGGATTTGATCAATAAACGGTAGTGGGAAATGATCCTTCTTCGTGGAGAAATTGAGTCTTCTGTAATCAATGCAAACTCTCCACGAGTTAGCCACACGAGTCGGTATGATTTCTTCGATTTCAGTCGTAATGACGGTGAGTCTTACCTTCGTAGGCACAACCTGGATTGGACTCACCCACTGACTGTCGAAGATCAGGTAGATGATCCCTGCATCTAAACACTTAATGATCTCCTTTTTCACGACCTCCTACAGATTAGGATTCAAACATCTCTGCATTTCCCGCGAAGGTCGTATGCCCTCTTCGGTGTAGATACGGTTTGTGCAGTAACAGGGGCTGATACTAGTCAAATCTTCAAGAGTCCATCCAATGGCTCTACAATGATGCTGGAGAATAGTAATCAGACGGGATTCCTGGTCAGGTGTGAGTCTGGAGTTGATAATCACAGGAAACATCTGATTGAAACCCGAAAAGACGTATTTCAGATGGCCGGGAAGAGGCTTGAGTTCCAAAATGGGGTTATCAGCAGCAGCGGGCGATTCAGTGTGTGTGTCAAGAGCAAAGGGAGGAGTTATGGGTGTGTTTAGATCAGGGTCAGACTCCTCTGTTTGCGGGTTTTGATCTTCTTGTGGTTGATCGAGAATAATCAGATTGTCCTCAATATACGGTTCATCAACCACGGCCTTGATATCACATATTTGTTCTATAACACTGCAATTAATCCCTTGTTGGGCCTTAAAGATATCAATTTTCAGTGTTTGGTTCCCGAATTTCAGTTCTATTTGGCCCTCCTCATAGTTTATATTGGCCCTAGCAGTGGCCAGAAAGGGTCTCCCTAGTATAATCGGTATATCCCTTGGGTTTTCAGGTGCATCCATATCCAAGACTATAAAATCCACCGGGAAATAGAAATCATGTACCCTAACGATGACATCCTCGAGCCTTTAGGTGACTTAATGGATCGATCAGTTAACTGCAATGTCACTTCTGTCGGTTTAAGCTCAGATTCTTCAAGGTAGTCAAGGAGGGATGTAGGTATTAGGTTTATGGAGGCACCTAGATCTAATAAGGCTCTGTCAAATTGGGTATCACCAATAGTACATGAAATCAGGGGAGTACCTGGGCCTTTAGCCTTAGGTGGGAGTTTGCTCAAGATTACAGAGTTGGCTTGCTCTAACAGTACGATCAGACTCCCACCTGTGGTTCGCGGCTTACGCTTGGGTGTACAAACATCCTTCAGAAATCGTGCGTAAGCCGGTACGTGGCGGATTGCATCCATCAAGGGGATGTTTATATGGACCTGTTCAAAGAGCTTGACCAGATCCTCCTCAGGAGACACGGGTTTGGTTATCCTCTTTCCCTTGGTCAAGGCCTCAGGAAATGGAACCTTGGTTGGTTCCTCTTGAATAGGTCCAGGTTCTTGATCTGGGATAAGGGTGTCCTGGATAACTATCCTAGGGCTTGGGTTACTACTAGGCTTAGAGTGGCTTGGATAAGGTGGGTCTTGAGATGCTTTACCACTATAGGTTGTTACAGAATTTAGTCCTGCCTAGTTTTGGTTTGGGGTTTGTAAAATAGGTGGCTGCTGTTGAAATCCTGCATAAGATGTCGAAGCTTCCATCCCGTCGGGTGATGGAACAGAAGGGGCCTGATAAATCATGTGGGCGTGGCCCGAATTTGGGTTCATAATGTGCCTCTGGGTCAGCACGTTATTTGGATTCGGCAGAGGTTGTGAAGAGAGTGTGCCAGGTTGGCAGGAATTCACCATCTGGGCGAGTTGATTGCGAACCTCTATGATCTCATCCTTGTGCTACTTTTGTATTGCCGCATTTGTCTTCTGAATGTCAGCCAGAGTTTGAAGGATAAGAGTCATTTGATCTAGTTGGTTTGGCCCAGATTGATAGGTGGGGTTGGGCCAATGTTGAGGCAGCTGATATGGACGAGGAGCTTGTGGACGGGGTTGATAAGGTGGTCTTTGATTCTGAGTATTTCCCACCCACAGAAAGTTGGGATGATTCCGCCATCCAGGGTTATAGGTATTAGAGAATGAGTCATTCTGGATGGCGTTGAGGTCCTCACAGGTCTGAGGAACCTCGGGAAAATCAGAGTACGAGGGTTCAGAGTTCCCCCAACTAGAGTAGATCATATCAAAGTTTCCCCCGGTCCTGGAGTCAGACGGGGGTGGATATGGGTCCATCCCCTGAGAAGATCGGTAATAGATATTCTGCACAGTTTCCCTCCCAAGAGGTGGCTGTGCAAACGGGTTGTGTGCAGAGGTGGCTCGCTGCAGATGTCGAGTCAGCTCATCCACTTTCTTCTCGATGATAAAGACCTTGTCCAACCGACAGGCCATCAGTTCCAAGTCGACGGATGCGAACAGGCCCTACGTCTCATGTGCTCCCCTATGATTCTTCGATGCGCGGGCATTCGTCCGGTCGAATAAGCCCATGGAGTCATTATTGATGGAGTTCTCACACATATTCTTGAGAATCTCCCACACAGTGTCTTCATGTTGACTCATGATATTCCCTCCGCAGGTTGCATTGACGAATAATCGAATGTCTTCATGGAGTCCCTGGTAGAAAGACTGGACTTTTTCCCATTTAGGAACTCCGTGATGGGGGCACCTTAGCATGAGATCCAAGAATCGGTCCCATGCCTCATGAAGAGGTTCTGCAGATTATTGAGTGAAGTGAGTGATCTGGTGGCACAAGGCATTTGTCCGGCCAACGAGGAAGAACTTTTTCAAAAATTTGGACTAGAGTTCAACCCACATGTTGATCGGACGCGTCAGAGTTTGGTACCAATGAGCTGCCTTGTCCATGAGGGAGAAGGAAAACATCTTCATAAGCAGAATATCTCGATTTTGTACATCTGAACCGAAGGTCTGGGCCAGATGTTTGAGTTGTTTGATGTGCTGGAAGGGATCCTCGAAGTTAAGCCCATGGAACTTTGGAATAGCATGAATCATGTTGGGCTTGAGTTCAGAATCAGGACCTCCAGCCAGGATTTGGACTCAAGGCTCGATCGCCACCGAAGTGGGATTATAGTGATCTCGCATCATAGGACACTGCGGTGGGTTTACAAAGTTCTGGAATAGATCATTCAGGCGTTGGAGTTGGTGTTCAAGGTTGTTTTCTTCTTCAATTGGTTGTGCCATGATGGAAGAAGAAGAACTTGGTTCTGATGAATCAGAGGAGAGGTCTATGGTGGGGTTGCTACACAAACACAGATGTCAAGGCCTAGCCTCGGCGGAAGTGGACTTCTAAATGAGGTCTTAAGGATGGTCTCAAGGACCTCCTACCAAACATGCACTGATAAATTAGACGAGATTAAAATGTGTTGGACCCAATTGAGACACCCAAAAATTTTGGGTGACTATAGAGGTTCGGGGCGGATGGTACCCCTTAGTCAGAAAAGCCGTTGATGTAAACACATTTACACTACTTAAAATATCTATTTATGCATGTTCTTAAGTATAGGATTGCATTTCATGATATAAATATTGCATAACATGCATCATCTCGCATTTAAAGTAGTTTGAATAAAATGGAGGTTAATTGTCTCCTTTTATGTGCTTGGACAGGGAAAACATTTTATCGGGGTCTCAGATCAAAGATCCAACCGTATGGATATGATCAGGGCGACGATTGGAGTTCAACGACTCCAAGATCGCCCTAATCAGGCATCCGTAGCATCAGATAGAGACCGGGGAACCCTAGAAGATCAAGGGCCAGGATGGTGTAAATCCACACTTCAGATGACAAATCCGATCGCACGGATGAATTCGGATCGACGATCGCAGCCCAACGACACAAAAATCGAGTCAATCCGACATCTGTGGCACCATCTACAACTTCCAGAAGATGGACGGCCAAGATGGCGCCACGTGGTGCCATCTCAGCCGCCCAAACGGCCGCTGGCATTTTGTGAAGGCCCCCGCCCGATCGTTCTCCACCGTCAGATGGAGATCCAACGGCTGTGGCCGCCCGGCGCTTAAAACATGCGCTCGACCATCCACGCCCCACAGCGCAGCGGTCCAGCGCGCTTACGCGAGCGCGGGGCGCGGGTTCGAGCTGCGGCGAGGGGATTGGAGGCGCGGGTAACTGAGGCGCGTGGAGCGTCGGATGGAGATCGTGTGGTCGCGGGCGCCGGATAGCACCAACGCGCGATTGGACACCCCACGTAACGCGCGATCGCACGCGCAGGCGGGCGGGTTGCAGCGGGCGCGGACGCGTTTTAAGCCGTCCGATCTCGCGATCGGACTGCTGAAAAGCGCTGGACGTGCGCGAGCGTTGAGGAGCGGGCAACCGAGGAGGCGCGCGTGGGCGCGGCGGCGACGGCCACATCGGGGCTTTAGTGATGGATTTATCCGTCACTAAAGACCCTTTATTTATTATTTTGAAGATGTAATGTCCATTTTGACCCCACTCCTTGCAACTATAAAAGGAGACCCCTCCATACGAAATTCTCATCCCTTCTTTCTCCTCTCTACCCCTCTAAAGCTCAAGAGAAGCTTGTCCCACACCCAGGATGCTTCTCACAAGATAAAGTCCAATTTTCGTTCCCCTTCGGAAGTGGATCCCGCGACGACGACGGCGTGCTGCTTCGTTCCCGTTCTTCTGCTTCGTCCTCTTTCGTCCCACTTCGTTCTCCTTCGTCCAGGCGTCGTCCCGTCCGGCTCGTCCTCCAAGCAACCGTCGAGGAGGATTTCTCTCTCCCTATTCTTTTTACCGCTTTCTAGTATAGATTTACTGCTTTCTAGATAAATCTACTCGTCCTCCAAGCAATCGTCGAGGAGGACATTTCTCCCTCCATTCTTTTAATGCTTTCTAGAGTAAATTTATCGCTTTCTAGAGTAATTGTTTTATGCTTTCTAGTTGTAATGAACAATCTCTTCAATGCAAAAATTCCTTGTTTATTCTACATCTCATTTTGATTTCTCTGTGTAATATTCTCTTTCTCTCTTACTCTCTCTCTCTTCTATTTATTGTAAATAATTAGATAGTTCTAAATTGAATTATTCTGTAACAAATAAAAAGAAACGCGTAGTTTTTAAATCAAACGTCTGCCTCCCTGTGTTCGACCCGGAATTTTAATTTCGGTATAAATTTTATTTGTTGAACACGAATTCTTCGCTTTCGAACTACAACGACAGGTTTTCCAAAACCAAACACATTAGCGTAGGTTCGTAAACGTTCAATAGCCGTCCACCTGAGAAATACCTAGGCAGCCAGAGAGGGAGAGTCCTACAAAGACCCCTACATGGTAGAGCATCCCCACGAGTTACAAGGTTTCCCCCACCCGACCTCTCTTGTCACTGAGATTCCAGATAGACTAGAATGGGGCCCTTGACCTCTTAAGTCTACTACTTGTAATTAAGATCAAAGGTGCTTAGGGTTCCACCTGAACTTTAGATATTTTGAGTGTAAAAGTGACCTAATTTTAAGGTTGGTTAACCCAAGGGGTCAACTTCACCTATTTGTCCTTTGAGAGCTTTTAGGTCCTTTCTTTTCGGGTTCAAGTGAACTTAAGAGCTTGATTTTAGTATTTCTCTTGGATAAGTCTTTTTTATCAAGGCTTAGGCACACCTCTTTTTGGAAAAATTGATTCTTTCTTAGAAAAGATGTATCTCTAAAACCCTAGATTAGAATCCTTAAGTTGGCTCTAATTGGTCCAATTTAGTTACCACAAAGATGGTATCTAGGGCTCAATCAAGAAGGTACTAGCCCTAGTTACCTTAAATGGATGCACAATTCAAAATGTGTTGAAATCAAAATCAGGCAACTTTGGTGGATTAACTAGATATGGAAAGCAGGTAGCCCTAAATTGATTTTTTCTTTGTTTTTCCTTTTCAGAATTGCGGGGATTAAGAGAAAGGGCTAATGAGAAATTACCTGCCCCTGGTGTGGTTGTTGTGCGGCTGTCTTCTTTTGAATCTTCCTCCCCTGAAACAATCACAACAACAGAAATAGATCAAGTTAGTATTGAATCAGAAGTTGTGATCAAGGTTTCTAAATTGCCCGTTGCTCCCCGGCAACGGTGCCAAAATGTTTTGTCGAAAGTGAAATTGGGTTTAAGATAATTGCGTCGTAGTATAGCCAAAATCATTTTGAAAACAAATAAAATTTATTACTTTAAAAATATAAATCCAAGGTCGAACACAGGGAGCAAATTGGGATTTAAAAACCAAGAATACAACTTTCAAATTTATAATATGCAATGACTAATCAAAGTTATGAAGCAAGAAAATGATATCAATGTATATAGAAGCTCAAAATGAAATATGGACGTCTGATGTAAAAATCAGACGTCTTAAGTGCTTAGTGCTACAGTGCTTCTTTGGATTTTTCTCTGCTGTTCTCTGTCTTCAGCTTCTTCTTTCTTCTTCTTTTTCTGGTTCTTCTTCTTCTCTGATTTCCTCTCTCGTCTCTAGCCTTTGCTTCTTCTTTCTCTTCTTTCTTCTTCTTGCCTTTGACTTCAGCCTTGCTATTTCTCTTCAGCTGAGCCATCTCAGACTTCTGCCCTTCTCCTTCTTCAGCCTTCTTCTTCTCCTGCAGCTTCACCCTTAGCGTCTTCTTCTTCCTTGTCTTTGAGAGCAAAACCTAACCCCTACCCTCCCTGCGAATCCTCTCTTCTTTCTTCTCTCTTAGGCTCGCTCTCCTAGAGCCTTCTCGGGTTAACGGGTCAGATCAGCGCGCCCGGGACCAGGCCCACTGGAGTGGGTGGTGGGCGAGGAGTGCGCGGGTAGTCAGGTCGGGAACCAGGTCTGCGGAGCGTGGGTCACGGACGAGGCGAGTGGGTTGAGTGGGACCTCACCTCGTGCCAGGACACGATAAGCCCCTAGCACTTTTTCCACTTATAGCGCACCGCTTGCTTCAAAACTTCCAAGGTGAGACTAAATGTCCCACCTTCTTCTTGCGCGCTTCCGCAACAGGTTACGTGCTCGATTGCAGCAGATGTGGGAACTTTGCTTCCAATTGTTAGGCTGGAGTTGTTCGCTAACGAAGTCCGCGTGTCTAGGACCTGAAAACCTGAAGCCTGGAGCCTTAAATGGAGCTTGCAAGCTTCTTTGAGCTCGCTCCAATGGCGTCGAAGCACCTGTACCTATCTACAAGCAAACGGCCTCACGACCTCATCAAATCACACAGAAAGCTTCATCGTGACACGGCGAAGGTGGCCAGGTGGTCGACATGGCACAGGGCAGCCTGGGCGTGCATGCCTAGGTCGTTCTGTGGCTGTGAAGATGGGTGTGTTCGGGGGCAGTGTTGGGAGTGTGTGGTGGTCAATGGAAAGAGGGATGATGATCAGTGAGATGTGGCGGAGCTTTTGAGGTGGCTGGCAAGGTCGATGGGTGTGTGGAATGGCGGAAGCACCTCGCCGGTGATCTGCCGGAGGTGGAGAAGGTGACGATCATGTGTGAGCATCGGGGCGTGATAATAGAAATAAATGTGGGGAAAATAAAGAGTAGAGGGAGAAGACTTATCTACGAGGGGATAGACGAAGGGGGAGCGGAGGAGGTAGACGGCTCGTATATACCGTCATTGGAGATGAAGACCCAGTGAGAGAGGGACGGCGACGACGAGAGGGAGGCAGGCGCGGGCACAGGTGTGGTGCGACGCGGACGAAGGAGGCAGAGGCAACTCTACCACTGGTATTGTGGCAGAGCGACGAGAAGAGGAGGTAGGAGTCACCGGAGCTTGCTAGGATTTTGGCCGGAGGGGAAGAGAGGAAGATTGGGGGTTTTCTCAGGCCAAAACAAGCTTGAGAGGAACGAGAGGATCTAGGGACCTTTTTATAGCCTCTGGCAGAGGGCCTTGTGCTTGGAAGGCAAGCTTCCAAGCACAGCAACCTCGTCAGACTTGGAAGGTTTGAAAAGACCCAAATATCCCATGCATTCACGTGAGAGATTGGGTGGAAATTGGAGCTCAAGATTGGGTTCACACGAACATGAATTCTTCAGAGAATCTCCCTTTCAAATTTGAGAGGGATTCTCTGAGGAATCAAGGAGATGTTTCCCTTAAATCCTCATCGAAGTAGGATTCCTTCGTTGTAATGGTGGAGGGACCTAATTGCAAAGAACGACGAGGAAGCTAGGGGGTATCTGCAAGAGTTTTCAAAAGTTAGGGGTATAAATGTAATTGGACTGGACTGATTTGCAAAGTTGGTCAAGGTGAATTCCCCTTAGATCCAAATTTTGTTACAAACCTAATTTTGATCCAAGGAATCTAATGGTGAAGTTGTATTTTAGGTTTAACCACGTTTGACTGTGCAATTTACACAAAAATCCAATTTAGGGCAAGTATTTGACTAGGATCCCTATTTAGATCAAAATAGGTTCTAAAGGCCAAATTGAAGATTCTAAACCCTAGAGGATATTCTTCCATGATACTTAGAGGGTTTAGGTGAATTTTATCCCGACCAGAACCTTGTTAAATTAAGTGAGTCTTGTTTTAGGGTTACAAGAAGTAATTTAATTCCCAGATTTCACATGCACCCTTTTTTGCTTGAACCAACCCACTTTTTATCTTATTAAGACCATTTGACCTATGTTTAGCCCCTTAGAAATCTTGTTGTTGCACTGCAATAGTAAAATTACAATTTTACCCTTTGTTTCTTGCTTTTCTTTCAGAAGGGTTTTTCCTTGAGTTAGGTTCTCCAGTTGATTATGTAGGAGCTTTTGTTCTCTTTTCGAGGTCAAAATGAGCTAGTTAGGACTCATGATGGTGTTCCCATCAGTATGACCGGAAGGACTCAACTTTTTGTTGTCGGATTTCCGACACCTTTCTGGGTTATCTCTAACCCTTTGCTGCCCTGCAAAAAACTGGTAGAACTTATCCGTCAGTTCTTGGAAGTAGTTGATTTGTCTGGCTGACAGTTCATTAAACCACTCATGGGCCATGCCAGATAGATAAGATGGGATACCCGGCAGAGTACTCCGTCTGGGCAATCGTAAACCAAAATCATTTGTCGGTAACTCCTAACGAAGCTGTTGGGGTCCGCCGTCCCATCGTATTGGGCCATGACGAGCTACTTGAACTTTTCCAGTAAGGGGGCCGTCATCACCTCCTCTGTGAAATGGTAGGTGGTGACATAAGCATGCAAGTGTATACCTCTCATCTCCCGGGTAACCTAACAAATGATCTCGAGTATCGAGCCCCCTCGCTGGTAGCCATGGGGTGAGCCTTGAACTACTCCCCTAATGAAGACGGGCGTAGAGCTTTGAGCGGGCTGGGAGGAACTTCCTTTTTCTGGCTACTAAGCTCATGTTTTAACTTCTTGAGCTGTTCACGCAGGCAAACGTTCTCCTCTTCCACCGTACGACGCCATTTCAATTGCTTATCCTCCTTACTGGAACTTTGGGGTTCCTCCAACTGAATCATACCCAACTCCTTGATCTGCTTGATCTCATGGAGTTTGTCGGCGATTGACTGCCGCTAATTAATCAATCTCCTTAGCGAAAGGAGGATCCAACTCAACAATAAAAGTAATGCAATCACAGAAAAAAAATACGAGTTAGTGACTCAATTCCACCTGAAAGGGTGTACGTCTGTGGGGAGGTAGTGATTCTGAACTAATTTCTAGAGCACTACCCTCGCCTAAGATGTGAATTTCAAAGAAAAAGAAAAAGATTCCTTTATAGTTAAAGGACATATTTTTTCTTCCTTGGACATTTATTCGTGGTAGGTCATCTATTTTCTTGGTTAAAGTTTTAATTTTTAGCATAATCTTAACTAAGTAAATACATGAATCAGTCTAGTCATTTCATTTTGTATAGTATCAAATCTCATGGCATATTCTTTATCAAAACAAGTTGAAATTTTCTAAGACGTCGGGTTGTAAAGAAAAACATGATTAAATTGATCCACCAATTTCACATAAGATTGTAAAAGAAAATGGCATTCTCTTATTCAAAACATGGTTGGTTGCTTCCTTGTGTTGGTTATTGTGAATTTTATTTTAGTACATCTAATTTAGAAAAGGAAACACATGATAGTGTAGGGAAAGTTTTCAATATTCACAATTGCAAAAATATAAATAAAAAAATCTTTTTCCAATGCACATTGCAATAAGGATATGTAACTACCCTGAACCTCAATATCACTAGTGACTTTTAATTTTGAATTAAGTATCATCGGTGATATTTCAAATATCAATTTCATTAATGATTTTCATTTCTAGGTGACAATCATTAATAATTTTTTTATCATTGGTGGGTGATGGGCCTCACCATATACATTGTAATGGACATGATCTTTCGCATGATAATGACAAATATTGTCAATAATATTTGAATGCATCAATGCATTCCAGTGATAGTCCTATCAAAATGCATTCCCATACATACAAGAGGGATGCATGACATGATACTTACTTTTACATTGCATTTTGCATTTCCTTACTAACATTTTTTACTATTATATATTTATTTATAAATTTTGATCACCTTAAATGAGCATATCATCTACCAAATTACAACTCAATCAAGCACCTCAAGTCATTACATTAAAATTAATTAATTTTCAATAATTTCTAATTATCTAAATTTGGTTAAATTTTAACCCAATTGATGAACAAGTTAAGAGTGTACCTTTTTAATGAAATTTGAAATACATATTATTATTAGTGGAGAATTTCAACTAATTTACAATATTATTTTTACATGAAAATATACCTAGCAAGTAAACATTTTTTTTTATACTCAAATGTAGGCTCCCAACCATCTATCTAATTAATGGAAACACAAAATCTAATGGATTAACTTAGTGACAGGAGCACTAGTTACCTCAAGCCATAATCCAAATCAAAATTCAAACTAAATCATCGTAACCTTTACTTCCATTCCAAACAGCACATCATATTTGAGGATTTGTCTTTACTAAAACATTATTGAGCAATTGTTTACTAACATCCTTCTTCACATGCTCCCAAATCTTAGACCGTTTGACCGCACACCGCATTGAAAGCACACCGACCCCCTTTTTTTTTTATAGAGGAGAGGTGTTCATTTCTTTGGCGTTCGCTCGTAGAAACGGTAGAACCCTAAGCTCTTCCCCTCTGCCTCCCTCTGTGCTCGTGGCAAAGGGCGGGATCTATAGAGGTCGCAGAGAACGGGATTTCGAGCATAACCCATCGATCCTGTTGGAGCAATGACGCAGAAAGGCGATCTTTTCAAGGGGCAGAAGAAGAGGAAGACCATCCCCGCAAATCGCCACGGCAAAGGCCCGGTCACACGCAAAGGTCGTTCCTTTTACCCATGTCGTCAAAATTTCGGGGCCGTTTTGATCGTTTTGAGCGCTGCCTTTCTTGTTTTTTTGACCTGAAATGTGCAGCTTCATCTGTTTAGCTCGAAATCGGATGTTTGTTTTGCAGGGAAGAGATTCAAGAAGCCCTCCAAGATGACAAAGGAGATGGATACGGATCGTGTAAGTTTTTTTCTCGCTTTCTCTTTTGCTGTTTTCGTCGGTATGGTGCCAATTCAGATATGGTGGACTAAGCAAGCTTGACCCTTTTTGGTTATGGGACATGATTTCTGGACACTCTTTTGATAATGGAAATTTTAGTTTTTGATAGAAATTACAGACTCGTTGTTAGTTGTTTTTAAGTCTCTTTGTCGGGTTTGATCGAAGTTTTGCCTAAGCATGTTGACAACTTTTTCACTTTTGGGCTTGTAACAGTGTGCTGCAATTAACTCAATTGTGCATTCGAAGAGGGTGTGGCTTTGGCATGTTTTGTAAGATTGAAATGTGGGTACAGGGGATGTTTGACTTGTAATATTCAGAAGGATATCTGATGGATGCTCAATTTCATCTGTATAAATGTAGCTATTTTTACCTGGTCTAATGGATGCTCAAAACAAGTTATAGGTTTTCTTCTTGGAGCCTAGACGCATGAAGCATAAAACCCGCCTATGCTTATGATTATGTTTTAATTAACGTTTCGGTTCGAGTTCTCTTCCTTTCTCCTCTCAATATTTGCCTGATCTCTGTTGAAGCTTGAAAATTGAATCAGAGGTCAAACTTCGACCGTTCAACAAGTTGCATGGATCTGTCCCCTAGAAAAGGGTTTTTGTTAAGAATGGGAAGATATTGGAAGTGCATTTGCTTCTCCTGAAGTTCCAAAGGAAATGGTTAACTGATAAAACTCTTCTAATTTGAAGTGTATCCTACAACTTTGCATGTAGAAGCAGCGACCGGTTTTAGCCCTGCATAAGCGTTCTTGGATTTTAGTTTGATAATAGATCTATATTATTAGACACAAACAAATTTTATGTACTACCACTTGCATAATCCAAACCACTAGGGGTGGATCAAACTTCAAAAGCTATTTTGCATATTTTTCTCATAATCCACTTTTCAAGTTGATTTTGAGACACTCCATTGCCATGACTCCCACACTAGTGCCAACTATGGATACGAGGATTTTTCACAATATTGAGTGTTGCATTCTAGACTCTTAACACATTCTTTTAATGCCCGAAAATGCTGCAACTCCCCTCTGTTTTTATGGACTGAGTTTGTGTTCTATTTTTATCTGTGACATCAGGAAATCAGCAAGTTCATCAACCAGTGCAACGAGATAAAAGCTGCCACCATGGCCAGCAAGGAGGGTGGGCAACTTAGTATTCTGAAGGCCCCTCCTCCAGAACCCTCAAATACTTCAAAGAAACAGGCAAAGGCAAAGGAGCCCGGCGCTTGATATCTGCATAGATGAAAGAGAAGGCTTTGGAGCTCATTCAAAAAATGGGATTGCCTGGAGGAAATTGAAAAGTGAATACAATTTTGTCACTTTGCACCATACTCCTTTTCTGTCTCTAAATGATTACTTGTGATATGTAGTTCAGTTTCACCAGTTGCTTGCATGATAACCTTGGCATCTAACAATTTTTATGCTATTTCAGTGCTCAATAGAAAGCTTAGGGACTTGTGAAACAGAAAAGGCAGTACCCTTTTTTTAAGAGGATTGCTTCAGACAGTCGGTTAACATAATTATAGACTATGCTTAATTTGACATCAATACATCATCACCATGTTTTCCAGAATGTGAATGGATATAGAATTCTGGCTACAATTTATTACATGTCTCATTCATCATCTTAATTTGAAGATTCATGCCTTCTAGCCAGAAAGCTAGTTTTATGTGTGAACGGTTCTTCTGTTATATAGATTGTAGGGCAATTAATAAAGTCGGGAGGAGAAATACATCCGTTTGTTTTTCCAAATGTAGTGATCGTTGCCCTACCATTTGTATTTGCTGTGGTCTGGGGCTTTGGAATAAATATTGAATACCAGCATAGAAGTTGCATCTATACCCTTTTTTTTTTTTCCGATGCCCCTTTTTTGTTTAACACCACTCCTGGATGGTTGCATCAACGCTCTGCAGAAAAGGCAGAAGTGATTCCTTGTATCCTCCTATTTTTTATTTTTGTTTTGGGCTTTCTTCTTTGGCCCAACTGTTCAGGGAGGAAGGGGTTTGCGGGGGAGGTGACGTTCGTTTAAAGGGGAACATTTCCGAGTAATGTGTGAAAGTTAAAATTCCACTCATTTCAGCCATTTCTTTCAGCAGCACATTGTCTTTCCGAGATTTGCGTACGTGGGTTTTAGCTTAGATTTGGTCTTGGCTAAAATGCTTTTCTTTTTGAATTCATCAATTTCATCGCTGGCGACAGTGGAGTTTCCCAAAAAAAAGCCAACAACATTAAAAGTTAGAAGAAATGTTCATTCCAGAAAAACTCTGGTTCTTTTTATAACGGGGAAACTACATGCGGTCTCTTGGATGGTCATAAATGAAAAAAAAGATAACATATGTGACATAACTAGAGATGTCTCAAAGTTCGAACATACATGTCAATCACATTTAAAATATTATTTTTCGAACAAGGTTTGCAAAAAAGGTGTTCTCAAAGATATCACTTTTGATGAAATATGGGTGGTATGAATAAGTTCTCATTGTCGAATTCACACTCGATGAGTGTGGATGGATTCATTTCGGCACTCTTACATATGAAATGACTCTAGAATTTAGATTCGAGACTTCATACGAAGGTAGAGATTGCTCACATGAAATGGGGGTTGTTGATGACGTTAAAGGCTTGCCAAACATCCAAACATTGCAACAAATAACTTTGCCTTAGTTCATATAATGGAAGAAAGATTAACACTCGTTGAAGGCTCTAAAGTGGAAGATGACAACGGAGGCTACCTTCCCAACCAAATACTAGATGTCCTATATAGAAAATGGGGTTGAGGGTTCATGATTAATCAAGGAACATTCCTAAGTAAGTATCAGAACTAAGGTTTTGAATATCGAATCGAATGGGCCAATTAAACCGGTCGGATTGGACATCGACCAGAAATAGTTGGACGGGTTGGTTTTTAAGACAAACTTCAGAACCAGTGTGAATCGGTGAAAACCTGATTGAACGGAGTGAATCTGATCGAGTGGGTGAATCAATAAAAGAACAAAAAAGGTAAACCAAGAGTCTTACATGATGCGGAGTCCATCGATTCCATCTCCTCGCACTTGACAATTGCCAACCCTTCACCCCGAGAGGACCTCTCTCTCTTAAGCTCTATCCCTCCCTCACCTCCAACTCTCTCCCCTTCCTCCATCGACTGTTAACAATTACCATCAACACGCTTCCTCCAACGATCGTCGATTCCCTCCTGATGAGAATCTCATCATGAGCCATAACTAGCACCATCTAACCCAGATTTGCGAGGAAAAAAGCTCCTACATAACCATAGAAAGGCTTGACTCAGAGAAATTCTGAGTTTGTAAAGAAAACAGAAACTAAGGGGTAAAAATGTAATTTCACCAATTCAATCTGAAAATAGGGTAACTCAGAGTCCAAACATAGGTCAAACTAACCTAATAAGAAGAAAAGTGGGATGAGTTGATCAAATAAGGGCTACAGTAACTCCAAGGAATTAAATGACATCCTGTAACCCTAAAAATAAACCCACTTCAATTCACGAGGTTCGAGGTAAAGAAAAAATCGACTAAACCCTCTACAATTCGTAGAAAAATAATCTCTAGGGTTTAGAACCTTCAATTTGGCCTTAGGAACCCGTTTTGACCTACATTGAGAACCATGTCCAATTAATGACTTAATTTGGGTTTTTACGTAAATTGACCTGTCAAACAAGGTCTGATTTAGAAATAAAATTCACCATTAGAATCCTTAGGCCCCATTTAGTCATGCATAAAAACTTGAGCCTAAGAAGAGACCTTCTTGACCGACTTTGCATTTTGGTCCTCATCCATTACTTTTTGACCCTCAACTTTTGAAACTCTCGCATTTTGGCCCCTAACTCTTCTTCGTTCTTTGTATTTGGGTCCTCCCTGCAAAACCCTGAGCAGCGCCATGCTCCGGTGACTTTGCGCGGAGCATGGCGCCGCGCAGGGTAAGGGGGACCCTCTGCCAAGTCAACCGTGGGTTCCCTGCGACGTATGCCGTCGCAGGGACACCTCCATGGTCTCTGCAACCACCCATACCTCCCGTGCGAACGCGCGGAAGGTATGGGTCTCCATCTCCGGCGTCCTCCGGCGAGGGAGGCACGTCGCCTCCCTCCGTCCTCCTCTCTGATTCCACCTTTATAAAAATCGCCCCCGTCCACCGAACTCAACAGCTCGGTTCTGACGGAGAAACCTCCCCCCCTTTCCTCTCTTCCCACTCCGGCAGAAGCCCCCCTGCTCCGGCGGTTCTTCCTCCTCCACCTCGTCGCTCTGCCGCATTACCAGCAGTAGAGCCGCCTTCGCCCGCTCTTCCCGCGTCGCGCCGTACCCAGCGCGCGCTCTCCCGCTCTCTCCTCGCCGCCGCTCCTTCTCTCTGGGCACTTTCTTCTCCGGCGACAGTCGATATGACTGTCGCCCTGCTCCGGTCCCCCTCGTCCCTCCAAGTAGGTAACAGTTACTTCTCTTCCTCCCCTCTTTCTTTTCCCTATTTTAATTTGCTCGATCAAACCCTCGACCGACCCGACCACCATCATCTTCCACGCCTCCGGCCCACCTCCGACGAGTCGCTCCCATCATTCCGCCACTCCACACGACTCGCCGACCGACCCAAAACCTCCACCTCGTCCCACTGAACCGTTTCCGCCCCTTCACTGCCACTCCTCACCTCCACATCACTCCCCCGAACAAACCCATTCCCCCGACCACAGTCCGACCTAGGGCAGCCCCTACACGCCACCCCACGCCTCGCCACCACCCGCACGAGCTTCACCGCACTCCGGCGAAGCTCCCTGCACCTTCTGACTAGGCCGAGAGGCCGTATCTCTGTGATCAGGTTACCCGTCCTTCGCCGCCATTGCCGAACAGGTGAAGCTGCTTCAACCTGCAGCTGCAGCTGCGCTTCCGCCCAGGCCTGCGCTCTAGGACGTGCGGATTGCGACCTCGCAGCTGCCCAGGCCTTCAGCTGAAGAGAAGACCTAGCAACAGCCGTGAATGCCTGCAGCTTTCTCAGCTGCAGGCGCCCAATTGGGGTGGGACATTTAGTCCCACCTCGGAAGACTCTGAAGCGGCACGCTTGCATAAATTGTAAAAGTGCTGTAGGCTTATCGCCTCAGCACACGGGGTGAGGTCCCTCTCACCCGCTTCACCCGCCCAGTCCGCGAGCTCATCACGCGGATCCGGCCGACCCGACCCGACTTGACTCGAGCACTCCTCGCCCACCACGCACGCCGGTGGGCCTGGACCCGGGCGTGACCCGTACCCGAATACCCGGCAGCTCTGGGAGAGCTATCCTACGAGTGAATTCTGAGAGAGAGAGACGCGGGGGAGGGTAGAGTAGGTTTTTGCCTTCTAACCAAACTGTGAGTGTGCAGGCACAGAGAAGAAAAGAAAAGACAAGAAGAAGAAAGAAAAAGCCGTGCAGCTGAGCAAGGCAAAGGACCGCAAGAAGAAGAGCTCTGCAGCTGAGGCAGAAAGAAGAGAAGATAAAGAGAAGAAGACGAGAAGCTCTGAAGAAGAAAAGAAATAAGAAGCAGAAGAAGAACTGAAGGCAGAGAAGAAGAAGAAGATAAGCTAAGAACGAGAAGAGAAGCCACAAGACTTAAATTTATTTCTCCCTCTCTCCCTCTTATTTTTGTAATAAAAATATTGTACTTCTAGAATACAACTTGCTCCCTGAGTTCGACCTCGGGAACTCTTTTTCCGAGTAACAAATTGTATTAAATTGGTAACCACTTTTCTATACTATATTACGACGAAATAATAAAAAAACTGTAGGGGATTCGTGCGTTAACCACCTCCACTCGCCGAAAAGCTGCCACACAACCCTCCTTGAGGTTAGTCTCCTCCCCTTGCCTTTCATCCTCTCCCTCGACTACCCATCACTCTATAATCCATTACTTTCCTTTCCATACTCTACACTCCCTTTCATTAACGATTGTGTGCTTGCTCTTTGAGCAACTTCCTTTATGGTTTCAATTAATTATACATTTTGATATCCAAAGCTTTCAAAGGCACTTCATGCACGTTTCCGTTGATTGTGAGATATTCGAGTGGGTGATATTCAGATTGAGCGTATGCTGTCCATCTTCTCAGCATAGCCAACTCTTGATGGATTGTCAAGAATGTTTTATCTTAATAGGGTACATTTAAAAGGTTATACATTGGTAGGCCTCGTTTGGTAAGGAGAATAAGTAAAAAAATATGGAATAAGTAGAATAAATGGTGGAATAAGTGAGTTAACACGTTTAGACATTTAGATAGATTAAGATTATTCCACAGAGAAGGTGGAATAACTTTACCTCGAGTTAAATTCACTTAAACCAGCGTAAATATGAGGCGGGTTAAGTGGCAGGTTAAATAATTAACCCAGCGCAAACCTACTTAACCTACCAACCAAACATCCCCTTAGTCCTAGTTTGGTAAGGAGGATAACCCATCAAAACAAGGGTTGACCTTGTTTGGTGGGAAGGATATTTTGACCTGGGTTAAGAGAACTTAACTTGGGATAAGTTATTCTGGGGTTAATATGGGATAAGTTATTTTTGTCGATTATCTTATGTATTTTCGCAGGTTAACTCAGAAACTTTCAAACAACTACAGGTTAACCCATCAGAATAACCTTTATAACTTTCAAACAAAATTGGAAGATAATCTATCTGCAAAAAAATTATCTCATGAAATCTATCCCTCCATCCAAACTAGCCATTAGGCCTAGTTTGGTAAAGAGGATAACCCATCAAAATATAGGTTAACCTTGTTTAGTGGAAAGGATATTTTGACCCGGGTTAAGAGTACTTAACCCGTGATAAGTTATTCTAGGATTGATGTGGGATAAATTTTTTTGTAGATTATTTCATGTATTTACACAGATTAACCCATAAACTTTTAAAACAATCACAAGTTAACCCACTAAGATAATCTTTATGATTTCCAAATAAATTGGAGGATAACTCAGCTGCAAAAAAATTATCCCATGAAATATAATGTATTTCACATATGCTGCATGGTAATAAACATTTAGTATTTAATTTGATGCTATTTAGTCTGAGTCTTCTCTTCTCTTCCAAATCAGCTTTGATGAAAATTATTGCATTACCAATGTTGAACCAGATGGGAAAGCGCTAATATTTTATTTTCTAAGAGCATGACCGTGAATGCATGTTTAACTTACAGTAAATGTTATTGATCCAGCGATTCATTCTCCCCTTTGTTAGACAAGCCAGAGCATTTAATTTTTACTCAGAAGCTAAACTACGAATGTTGTCTTCCTAGTATGACTGCATATTTTTTATAGTCAGTCCCCATTTTGTTTGCCATCACAAGGTCATATCTAGCCAGCACCTCTTTCGCTTCGACCTCACAAATACAGTTTCATGATTTTTCTTTCATTAGCTGGCTTTTAAGAAATAGATGATCAATCCCATTTTTGTTGCTATCACAGGGTCATGTCTAGTTATCACCTCTTTCATTAGCTATCACATTTTGAGAGACAAAAGCAAATGCCCAAATCAAGCTCATTTAAAATATATAATTTCAAAGAGATTGTTATACAATCAAACTTGGAATGCTATTCAATGGTTGCAATATTTTGAAATTTTCTTGTAATATATTTAGTTCTTTTCATCGACTAAATCATGTCTCAACCCGATTCAACCCAATTAGCTCGATAAAATCAAATTAGAACTTGACCAATTCAATTTTTTTTGTTCAATTCAAATGATGATATTATTAGCAATTCTACCCGTTCGAACTGTTGGTTGAATCTTTAAAAATCAAAATCCAAGCTTGGTTGATTTGATGACCAACTCAATTTTTAAAACCTTAGTCAGAAGCCTACCTCTCAAGGTTTAACTTCAGGTGGTATTTCCTAAGGAAAAGAATTCCTAAGGTCTTGCAGGTGCTCAAGGAAGGTTCATTCTTTTACAAGCATGTCATATATCTATGTGTGCACTAAATGCTTTCATGATTGACTTAAACAAAATAAGGTTATAAAGACATTAACAAATTGCTTTAGCACTTTTTAGGCCAAAGAGCATATGATACTGGAAAGGTCCCTCGTTTGCCCCTTTTCTACAATGAAACGTGATGGTAGCTGTGAAAAGAGGTTTGTACAAAGAGACCTAGTTGTGGTGAGAATATGCATCAAGAAAGAACATGAACTACATAGTGCATTAGTGTCGATGAAGTCATCTATGTTTAGCAAGAAAAGTCGTCCTTAAACCAAGCCTTGTTTTGCATGGTGAAATCCATGCAAATATGCTACTTTCCATGATACTTAATGAAGCATTTAAAAAACCTTTTAGAGTAAGTAGGCTCCTTAATGAAGCATGCATCTAATAGTTTGCAACTTACCTAATTGTTGTTGGAATTTGTGTGCCCTTGGAGAGCCATCTAAATTATGTAAAGAGTTACCTTGACTTGATCATTTCACCTGAATAAGAATTAGAATTTTTTTCTTGTGCATAAATTAGGTCCTTTAATACTAATAAGGTAATGTACTTAGACAAACCAAATAAACTCGATGTGCATCGACATGGAGATCTAAACAGTTTAAAGAATCCAGAAGCAAATCAAGAAACCATCATATCAGATACAATCATTTGTTTCTAGTCTAAGTTACGATGGAAACCTTCTCTAGAAACCATCGCTTGATTGATGTTCTTGAATGGGGATTCATAACTGTCACATAGGTTGGGTTAAGGAGTTGACCTGATGAAATAGGAGATAAGTAGAAGTTCATCGCCAATGCTATTATGGAGAAGTCGCATCCTTCACCTAAGACAGATATATGTCTCTATTCACAAATACATGTATTTGGCAGATCAATAGTAAATGCACCTACCGTGGTGTTGATACTAGAAAGCTAGTACATGTGGGAAGGAAAAGGAGATGCACCCACTGTGGTCTCTTGAAGGGACCATACAAATCTATTTCATAAGTGTATGTAGCAAATTGGAGGAATGAGCTCACTGTACGTATATTGGGAAAGATCAATTTCACATGTTATCGCAAAGTCCTAACCAAACTTGAGCATGAAAGAGAAGAAAACGGTCCTTTGAGAAAGGAGTTGGTCTCCATTCTTATCTTAATGATACAAAGAGATATTAGAAATAATATAACCTAAGAAGGGATGATGGCTATCTAATGAGATTAGACCTTGTGGTTAATATTATCCTCCAGCGTCAAGGATTCATAAGTATTTAGAATACTTAAGGGAGGCGTAGCACCAGAATCTATGAATCCTAAGCACTTCATTATTGGCATAATGAAACCAATATTGATTTGGTGGTTTCCTAATTGTGGGGATGTTAAATATTATTTAAGAGTTAAATGATAGTTGATTTAACATTTAATCGGGCCTAAAAGAGTTTGTTTTGATCAAAAAGAGCTTTGATAGAAATTAAATGTGCTTTAGGTACTAAAATTAAATTGGCTAAAATTCTGGAAGGGCCACCAAGTAATTATGCAAGTAGGAACTTGTCTCAATCATTAGATTTGATCTAATAGTCCCCATTATATTAGGATTTGCATGGATCCCTATATGTGAGGTCCACTTGTAATTACCTAATTAATTAAAACCAATCAGCAATCAACCCTTCCAAATTGTAAGTTTAGACCCTAAACACTCAATTGAGATATTAAGAACCCAATACAAATTATTTACCCAAAACATGATTTGGTAGTTTAAACACCTAATTAAGAAAGACCAAGGATCCAAGTTTTGGGTTTCCCATGGGGAGTTGCCCTAACTAAGGCAAATTGATGAATTAGTAGGTGGAGGGGCATTGGAGCAATGGAGGAGAGGCTTTGGTAGGAAGAGTTCAAAGAGGTGGAATGAAGGGAAGCACCTAGAGATTTTCCCTTCGATTAATTAATCATTAAATGAGGATAAACATCCTCACATCAAATGATTGGAGGGACCCCATTTGCTGCCATCCCCCATTGTATCTTCTTCTTCCTCTTTTCAACGAGAGAGAAGGGGGAGAGAAGGGGCGAGTGAGCATGTAGTAGTAGACGAAGGGAAAAAGGAGGAGCACAAGGCTCTATTGTTGCTCAAGAAGAGGAAGGGATCTTATTGCCCCCATCAGACCTTCATCTCAAGGTAAGAAGGGCTATATCCTCATTTTGGGTCTCAAATGCTTGTGGTGTTCTTGGGGATTTAAGGTTTGCATATCAATTTTGCAAAGAGATTCCAATGATCAGACCTCAACTTTGCACTAGAATCACATTAAAGGGTTGATTTGGGGCCTTGTTTACTTGGCCGAGCTTCTGCAGGTTGGCTGCTACAAGAAGGAACAACAGCAGCAGCCACTTGAAGTGGAAGCACAGTGAACCCTTGCAGCAGCCACAACTCCATCAGATTAAGGTAGGGTGTATTTCCTTTTTCTTGTGTTACGTGGTTGTGCGGTTCAAGGTTTTCCTTGATTAAGGAATGGACTTGGCAATGGGGTGCAAGAGGTACTCCCCATTAAAAAATCCCACTCATATGACATGTACAAATGGAGTTGATGCAAAAAGGGGTTATTTCCTTAGTAAAAAGGTGATGAGGTAGTTAGGATGGGTTCTGATGCTGCATGCACAGATCCCTCAAGTCGCCAAGGATTTGGGAACTGAAACAATTTATGTATAGAGTGATAAACCACACTGATAGTACCAGACGATGTCTGATTTGTTAATTAGACTTCTGATAACCAAATTAGACGGCTGTTGGAGGATATTTTTCTTTAGGACTGCATTGGCATAGATTGTGTCATCTGATCATCAAGTTAGACATTTGATACTGCATAAGGGGACATCTGATGAATTGATTAGACAAACATTGTGACAAGTGGGATTTTGGTCTCGTAAAATTTGTCATAAGTCATTTGACACACTAGCTAGTTAGATGCCTATGAATGCCTCCAGATGTCCAGACATGGGTATGGACAATGAATGGCAAGGGTTTTTTAGAATGGCTCATATGTTGTTTGGCCAAAATGCTAGACGCCTTATTTGGTAATAAACGATGTCTGATTGAATGATCAGACGTTGATTCATAAGTACCCAGATGTTTAAATTTGAGACAAACGTCTAGAGGTCGAGGATAGGGACCCTAACCTTGAGAGTGCACTAGGGGACTTCTAATTTTGGTGTCAAGTGTCTGATATGGACCAATATTGGACGTTTGAACATGATGATAGATGTTTGATACAATTATATCAGAATGGTGTTGTTTCCAATTGCAAGTATGTGCATTTGGAAGTGATGAGGCGTCACAAGGGATTGAAGAACAACTACCCAGAGAGGAAGTCCACTAGGAACACCCGATGATATCAATGTTTTAAAAATCGAATCAAATTGGCCAGTTCAATTGATTCAATCAAAAGTTGGTGCCTTACCAGTCGGACCGACTGGTTCAGGCAATAAAAGTCAAAACTGGTGTAAACCGATCAAAAGCAAGTCAGACCAGCCGGTTTAGTTAAACTGGCCATCTGGTTTAGCCATTCTCTTAAGAGCTAAAACACTTTTTTTCAAAAAAGGAAAATGCATGTGAGTTTAGAACTTGAAACCATTCAAAGATCTATGTGCTCTTCAAAGTTAGACTCTCAATTTCGATTATACCTTTTATTTTTGTTTAGTATTTGATAAAAACATATCAATTTTAGTATAATTAGAGTTGCAAAATAACTTTTCTTACTACATATCTTCAATGATTTTTTATTGAACACTAGTTCAACCTGGTTAAACTTGGTTGAACCAATACAAACTAATCCAAAATTCTTACAGTTCGAATTTTTTTTTATTTTTTCACATGCTAACATCATGCTGACGTCATCACCGGTTCAATCGATACAAATCATTAGTTGAACCACTAAAAAACTAAACCAACACCTGACCGGTTCAATTTTTAAAACATTGGATGGTATCTCTATGGGGTACCATCGTATGGGTTTGCAAGACCCCAAACCAAACGAGTTTCTCTTGGGAAAGAGGGAAACCTCGAGGCTACTCATGGGATTAGCCAGAGTCGGTTGACTGGTGGTTAGACCTCTAGTATCTGGGGCAGGGTAGCCAGTGAGACTTGCATGCATGTTCTAGCTCCTCAGTCGACTGTTGAGACTTGCAGTGCATGTCCTACGAGGGATCCCTAAGAAATCAGGAATCGGCTATCAATGCTGGATATGTAAGCGTAACCGACTATATTTATCATGGGCAATTATCGAACAAGGGGATGAGGATGGAAGCTACCAAAGGCTAAGGTAGCTCAAGTCTTGAACTCTGGGAAGAGAACGTGCACCCCAGATCTACCTCGACTCCCGGTGAGGTGAACATGATTTGGTAGGACTAACCAGTAGGTCGATGAAATGATAACCAAGATAGGTCGAGTCACGGGTCATGGTATAGGATTGAAAGGAAAGAAGTAATTTGGCATGAGAGTATGGATTACACCAAGTTGTGTAAACCTAGGCACTTTCACTATGCACTTGTACACACACACCTATATATATATATATATATATATATATATATATATATATATATAGACACACACACATATACTACACATGTATATATATAGACACACATATATGGTTAGATATTGCCCTATTGAGCCACTTGGCTTACCCCTACCCTGTGTTTTGGGTTTTCAAGAAATGCCAGTGCGGAGGATATCCTGCTAACTCCGTATTTGGGTCGTCTAAAGGCGAGCCCACCTGTAATGAGTGACACTCCATATGGCCTGGATCCTTGTTCCCGTGCCACCACAGGCGGAGGCTGTGTTTGATGATCATGACAGGGAGGAGCTCGTTCAAACGTGCCTTAGGGAGTTCATTAGCATACTTCACAACATCGTCAACTTGTTGGAGCTATACTGGTTGGCGTGAGTTGTGGTGATGACTATGACACCCCCTTTTTGTTATGTTTTGGTAGCGAGTTGGCTAACATTCTAACTTGTAGCTCGCTGTTATATGGCTTCTTGATCTATGTATAAGTACAATGATAGTTAGTTAGGCACGCATTCTGTGAACTTTTATGTGGTGGTATGTGTGTGTGTGTGTGATGCATGAATACTTGTTGCTGCTGCTATTGGTGCATGGATGTGATGCGATGAATATTTGATTCTTGATCATACCAGTCATGTAACTCATTTAGGACATAAGCATACGTGAACCGAAGCCGAGGGTTTAGGGTTAATCTTTGTCGAAAATTCGAGTTCCGAGTCGTTTTAAAGTCGATTACATTGTTTTGGACCTGTCAGTGCTCATCGGGATTGGGTCATGTCGAAACACCTTATAAAACGTGAAACACGTACAACCCATGTGTGATCTATTTAGGGAAACACACTGTGTACATGACCTCATATTCAAAATCCATGAATTTTATCGAATTTGTCATCTCATAATGATTCCGACAGTATATGTTTCATGAAAATTAGAGACTGCTTGACCCATTTTCAAGAATCAGTTGTAGTTGAGAGAGAGAGAGAGAGAGAGAGAGAGAAGGCCTTCCTAATTCTACCCTAATGAGGGACAAAAAGTGCCCTCGGATTCAAGACTCTGCAATAAGCCTGAGGATGAATCCGGCTACCCAAATTAACAATGAACAGGCATATTCAACCCGGCCCAACCCGCCTACACCTAAGCGGATTTGGATCGGCCCGTCTTTAGGCGATTCGGTTTGTCCAAAGACAGGAAGGCGGTGGGAAATTCCATGACGCTCACGTCAACGGTAACATTGGCATCAACGTCATCAATAGTCTTACAAAGGATGTGCCTTGACAACAGACATGTCCTGACAGAAGATCCTACGATGAGATCCTCGTTCAGCACTACAAATAACAAAGAGGGGTCCTCGAGGCTCCTCTTCAGGCAATCCGAGAGAGGGAGAGACTTTGAGAGATTGCAATCTCACTACTTCTAGTGGATTCACGAGAGCACTACCTTACCCCCAGACGTATACCCCTTATGATGGAACTGGGTAAACAAGCCCTCTGTCTCTTATGTGATTACTTGTTATCCATTGAGTCGGACCTTTTGATTACTTAGGAGCCCCGATCAATTGGCGCCATCTATGGGAAGTGATTATCATTCGATAATGTTTCCTCTCCTTAAATCTTTTTCAATGGCTCCTACAACTCATAACTCATCTTGCGGCCACCTCGAGATAGCCCAGGTGGAGTTTAGCATTTCGATGTCCAAGCGGCACTCCTAGCACGTCGGCCCCGGTAAGGGGAAATCAGTTCAACCTAGCCGGCTGCTCGAGGCCCCTTAACAAGACCCCCCCTTGAGATGCAATCATGGGAGGAGTATGAGGCTCGGCTGGCGGCTTTGAAGGTGGAATAACAAGCGATCACCGGAAAACTCCATGAGATCAAACAAATCCAAGAGTTCACCAAGACCTATCCGGAGGAGCCCCAAAGTTCAAGCCTCGAAGACGAGCAACTAAAGTGGCATCGCATGGTAGAAGAGGAGAACACCCGCCTGCGTGAACAACTCGAAAAACTAAAATGCTAGCTTTGTAGCTAGCACGTGGAAGCTCCTCCTAGCCCTTAAAAAGCTCCGTGCCTACCTTTGTTGGGGGAGCAATCGGGGGCTCAACCCTTGTCCACCAGCAGCAAAGCTTCCATACCGAAGATCGTCTGCCAGGTCACTTAAGCAATGAGGGGTATACGCCCACGTGCATACATCACCACCTACCCGTTCATAGAGGACGTAATGATGGCCCCCCTACCCGAGAAGTTCAAGCAGCCCGTCATGGCCCCGTACAATGGGACGGTGGATCCCAACAACTTTGTTGGAAGCTACCACTAGACAATGCTAGTGCACAGCTGCCCGGATGGAGTGCTCTATCGAGTATTCCCGTCATACTTGTCCAGCATGGCTCATGAATGGTTCAACGAACTACTAGCCAGACAGATCACCTACTTTCAAGAACTGGCAGATAAGTTCTGCTAGTACTTTGCCGAGCAACAAAGGGTTAGAGACAATCCTGAAAAGCTGTTGAAAATCAGACAGTGGAAGACTGAGTCTTTCCGGTCCTACCTAGATGGGTTTAAGACTTAGTCCTTCAAGTTCAAGAGGCCTCACGATGCCATAGCCATCCAATACTTCAGGTCAGGTTTTCTAACTCAAAGGTTCTAGCATGACATCGACTATTTCTCACCTAAAGACATGGTAGAGCTATGGGATAGGGCCACGAGGTTCGCGGAACAGGATGACTCCTTCATCTCCCATATCGACTAGCCGAAGGATCTCTCCCCATCAACTCACCCAGTTGTAGGGTTTAGCAATCACATGGTGATGCCGAAGTAAGAGATTATCCTCCCCTTGTCCGTCTGCGATAGGGACAAGAACCTCAACCAGACGGCTACATTCATAGTGGCTAGGTTGGCGATAGCGTTCGATGGTATCATTAGTCGCCTGACCACCCACATATTTCTCTTGATCCCCTCCTTATACTTCTAGTTTGTGCTTTTCCAATCCCTCCGCTGAATAAGGATAGTATACGGGATCAAACAGCTGGGCATGAGCTCCTAAGGAGCTAGCTGGAATGATCCATGGAGCTGAGACCCCCTAAGCCACAGAAATGGGGGGAGAAGAGAAACCAAGTCTAGGAGATCCAGCAGGAAGCAAATCCGGCAACTCTGCCAGTGACTTCGAAACTGTAGCCAAGCTTTTTAGCCATAGCCTTGCAGCTTTATCCTAACAACACTACCAAGTTTGTCCAGGTCGGGGTGGACCTTGATCCCTCCGAGGTTCAAGAGCTGCTACTCCTGCTCCGGACCAACGTGGATGTCTTCGCTTGGTCCGGCAGTGACTAATTGTTTAAATCCTCAACACAGTTAATTAAGTTATTTAGGCTTAATTAATTGTATGAGAAAGTAACTTAGGTTAACTTGAATTAATGTCGGTTGTGTAATATAGGGTCAAGTTAACTTAACATTTTAGATTTTAAGTTCTTTTTAACTGGTTGAACCCAAGTCGTTCACTGGGAGGCATAACTTAATCTTAATTCACCATTAATTGCTAAGGAATAATTAAGATCTAATTAATTGACTAAATATTAAATTAAAATTCTTTAAGCCTATGAACATTGTACAAGAATTAATTAAATTAGCACATGCAACATTCCATGAATAGAGAACATATTTATACATGTGATTTGTCATTAAAAATCAAGTAAACATGTTTATTGCAACCATTACATCTTATTACAAAAGATTAAGGCAAGAAAAAGCTATACAATTGAATACAAATGCTTTATTACATCAATTAAGCTCAAAATATTGAAAGAGAATATGAGATTACATTATTAAGTCAAATCAGACATCTTAAAAATAAAAGTCAGATGACTAAAGATTAAGCAAGACATCTAATTTTATTCCTTCTATTTCTTCTATGTTGTTCTTTCTTCAGCCCTTTTCTTCCTCTTTGTTATTTCCTTTCTTCTCTGTTGTTGCTCTCTCTCTCATTCTCTCTCTTTTCCTTTACTCTCTGTCTTAGCTTATTCTTCCTTCCTTTCTTTATCTTTACTATGCTTAATGAATTCTATACTTAGACAAAAATTTTATTTTCCAGTTGGCGGCTCAGACTGGTCGGGGATACACAGTGTTAAGACCACGACATCAACCGTCTTTTAAGACATCTGGGAGTTGGTCCAGACGTCTGGTCAGACATCTGGAAGCCTTCCCAGAAGTCAGGAAATTAATTTTTGCGGCGTACGATTGCGAGTCTACGCGCATGCACGCGTAGACTGAACCCGCCGCCCTCTTTTCTTCTCTCTCTTCCCTCCCCATCCTGTAGGCGCCCTCTTTTTCTTCCTCTCTCTCTTCCCCGGAGCCTTCAAATACCTTCCCCCCTTCCCTCTCCCTCACCCATTTCCCCCACCGTCTCCTCCTTCTTCTTCCAGTGACAGCGTGAGAGTGAGAGAGCGAGGGCAGCAGCTGCTGCCGGGTGCATGCGGGGAGGAGGAGGTGCAGCGAGAGGGAGAAGAGGTGAAGCATGTGAGGAAGAGAAGGCGAGCTCGCTGGAGCAGCCAGGGCCGGCAGGTGGGCTCGCAACGGGAGTGCGGTGCTGGGGAAGTTGCCTCGGTGCTGCTACAGCTCAGGCAGCAGGCGAGCGCGGCGCGGCACGGCCGTGCGCAGCAGGCGAAGGGCGAGGAGGTCCTGATTCTGGGAAATTTTCCCAGAATCAGACGTCTGGACCTACGTCTAGACGGCTCAAGGGACGTCTGGAGTGAGATCCAGACGTCTAAAAGGTACAATATTTCTCTACTTCTTCCTTTCTGCAGATGTGGCCATGCAGGCCGTTCCACCGAAGGTTCTGCTTCTTTGTCATGCTGAGATTGATTACGTACGCGTGCAGGGTTCGTTCGGGAAGGCGCAAGGGCACTCCCTCCTACACAGTCGGACGTTTGGAACTAGGTCCAGACGGTTCAGCGGGATCCTGCACGTCTGAAGAACAGCGCAAAAGTGAGGTATGATCTGAACCATCATTTAAGACGTCTGGAAGGTGTTCCAAACGTCTGATTTGGGGCAGGGTTGTCGTTTTTGACCCGTTTAGGGTCCGTTCGAAGTCCAATTTCCGTGTTTAAAATTTTGTTCTTCTCAGAATTAATCCCTCTACTTGTTTAAAGTACTTGTATCCTGTTCTGAGTAATTCCTTGTGTTTGATCCTTATGTTAGGACCTCATCCCGTTATGGCTCTGGGGGTTGCGGAGGCACGCGAACCTGCCGATCACACCCCCAGTACTCCTGATTTTGCGGGTAGAGTGGCTTCCCTTGATTAGTTATCAACATTAATGCACTTGTAAGATAAATAATAGATCCTAGGTTGTGGCATGAATCCTAGGGCTGGAAAACTAGATTGAATGATAGATCCTAGGGTATGGCATGAATCCTAGGACTGGAAAACTAGATTGAATGATAGATCCTAGGGTATGGCATGAATCCTAGGAACAGAAACACTCAAACGAATGTCGTGAATACATGAAAATTTTCGTATTGGAAAAGTAGAAAGAATAATGATAATTGTCTGTAATTGGATAACAGCTGCCTGCGAAATGTAGAATACTGTTGCTAGTAACTGTTGCAACTAATTTCTGTTGGTTGAGATTAAATACGAGCTACTTGTATAAAAAAATTGGAAAGGAAAAGAAGTTGAATGTTGGAACACGTACTATATGCGAATAAACCTGAAATGATGAAACCTAGTATGGCTTGGCCTGAGAAACATGAGCACGAACCCTACGGGGAATTAGGAGTAGAACTCCTGGAAATAAATGAGATGGAACTAGAAAAGTGAATGGGGAAGTTTGTTGTCTCTTGGGTACGTAGTACCAAGGAAAGCACACGTTACCTCTTAGTGCAGTGGGGAACCAGCCGCCCTAGGGACCCAGGGTTAGGTCTGGCCACTTTGTACCGACTTTTGGCCCTCGCGTACACTGTACCGGGGAGAGCTACTAGTGTAGGGAGGGAGCTAGCCACACCACAGGCCCCGGGGTTCAGCTAGCCATCCAACACCGACTTGTTAGACCCACTGGGCAAACTAGGGTAGTCGGGCGAGGGTGCGCGGACTGTGGAGGGGCAAGACCCCTGTTTGGTTACTGTGGAGGAGCTAGACCCCTGTTACCGAGAGGGCTCTGCCCTATACTGGTTCCGTGCTGTGCTTTGGGGCGCACCCGTTAACAGAAACGACTGACAGCGTGCCAATGCGGGGTAGCTACCCGTGTGTTTATCGCACGTGCCGTAGTTACCGTTACGTCTGTTAGTGACCTTAGGGTGGTTGACTGAGGGTAGGACCACCACGGGGGACTCTCCTGGCCAGGAGAGCACCACATTCTACTTTTACTTTTTGAAAAAGACTGCAATCAAGATCGTTTCCACAAGGAACATTCAAGATCCAGAGAAACATCTGAGAACTAATTCAAGAATGAGTAAATAGAAAATAAGGAAAGAAATTAAAAATAATAGCTACTTGTCCACCTTACTATTTTCTTAGCTTGTTGGTTGCCACTCTACTCAGCATTTCGCTGACGTGTCACCTTTGTCACCTTTTCAGGACCAGGTGCTGAGCAGCCAGAGCCTGCGGCTGCAGAGGGTGCTGGGCCTAGTAGGGCCCAGTAGTTTTACTTGTGTTGTACCTACTATACCGTTTCTTCTGTTGTAGTGAGTATTTTCTGTTACAATTGTACTCTTTTATTGTAAGCATCATGTTTATGTACCTGTTTAATTCTCTACTGTTTTGGTGGTGTGTATTGTAGTAGTTCTTTTCCTTACTACTGTACTTTTGTTACTGTTAATTACATGCATGATGAATGTGATTTATTTTACTGCTCTTTTGGTTACTTTCTTGTTGGACGACTGGATCTTGGGATCAATCGAGTCGGTCCGATTCTCATGTCTCGTAGGGATTTGGGAATCGGGTCGTAACACACAGCACCCCCTAGAGGGTGGGACCAGACTCTACTAGGTCCGATCCTAATTTTACTTAGGTGCTTTATTTTCCAATTCAAGCCCACGCACAATATCCGGCCTTCTGAGCCCACACACGCCCACTCACGGGCCCACACTCACACACGTGGAACGCACGCACCCGTGCCCAAAGCCAAGTTTCATTTCACGCCTTGCGCTAACGACCGAGAAGGCTAATGCACTTTTTCGTATTATAGCATGTCAGTGCCTCAATAGCTCTCGAGGTGGGACTATCTATGTCCACTCTAGGCCAAACTTCAGCCGATGATTCCGGCCGATACAGTGACTCAATCCGTTCGAGCAAAGGCTCGATCGAAAGCCCTTGAGAAGCTCTATAGGATTATAACACCAATTTGGTGTTCAGATTAGGTCTGGCCCTTCGATTTGAAGGGTGAAGCTGGGAAGTTCGCACGGCCAAAATGGCCTGCAGACAGTGATTCCAGGTCTAAGGACCTGCAGCAGAGAATCTGACCTCCAGAGGAGGTCCAGACTCTATTCAGTAAGTGATTCCGCATCTAATGGTGAAGAAAGAAGGTCCTATGTGGCTTCAGGAAGAGAAAGAAGCTCATGAGTTTTGTTTAGGAACTTCATAACTCCATTTTAAGCTCTGAACATTTCAACAGAGAGCTAAAGACCTTACAAAGAGAATTAAACAACTTCTGAAGGTTGCAAAGATTCTATCTAGGCGAATTAAGCATTCAAATCTCGCCAAAAACACACTGAAAGTAGTATGGGTTCAAAAATGATCCAAACTAGACAGTGATCTCATTCACACCAAATCCTCAATAAAACTCAATCAAATCAACTCCAACTCACTCTAAATCATCCCAGAAAGAAGTTTAACCTTTTAATTCACAGGATTAAACACTTAATCCTCAAATTGAACCTGGGGTTTGACCAAGGTGAGCTCAGAGTTGACTTTCAGAATTAGAGCTTCTCTAAACAAATTAAAGACCTGGAGGGACTCTAATTCACCTCAGAAATCATTCCAGACCTTAAAACTAAGTTTTGAAGCTCCTAAAGGCCCACTCAGACACTATCGCCTGAGCTCAAAAGCGGGGGTGTTTGATGAAATAATCTAAGGAATTTCAGAGCAATTAAAGATCAAATATGACCCCTACGGGTTCTGCTTGAGCTTATAGACCTATTTCCAGAGCCTAAAACCTAACGGGTCAGCTTCTCCAACTCCACCGGAGTTGGAGAAGACAAAGGTTGCTTCTGAGCTCCAGGCATTAAATCAACAAAATAAACACTAAATCAGAATCCATAAACCTCAGTTATGCATTCTGGAGCTTCTCAGAGCCTATCAAGGGCTGAAAATCAATTTCAACCAGTCAGAGCTCGTCGGAGCTCCGGTGAGTCCAGTTTTGATATACAAAGATGAATAACACAATAATTGAGGCCATTACTGACCCGTGGAGTTCCCTAGGGTCTAAACAGATCCTAAAGACTCCCTAATTAGCTCAAAGAATGATTAGAACTTAGGATTCATCATGAAATTTTAAAATTGACCATTCTGAGTTCGACAGAACACAGAATGCTTCCTATCACTCAATTGAGTGAGGGAAAGTATTCTAAGGGGTGAGGCGATACTAATGGACTATTTAATTAGGTAATTTACTCATCTCTGAACCGCCAATGATAGCGAGCTCAGAGAGGAGGAGGAATTTAGGCATTTTTAATAGGAGGCTCTATAGGAGCAATTAAGCGGTCGGCTAAGGTCCTTAGATGTTAGGGAAGTGATGATGGACCTTAATTGGGTGTGAGAAAGCTTCTAGACACTCCACCATAGACAGTGAAGTGTCCAGGTGCATGTGAGTTGGCTGACATGAGAAAGACGTGTTTGTTTAAAAGGATTGTTATAGTTCATGCTCGCAACGTTGGTTTTAAAAGAAGAAACGGATGTGAGTCTGAGTGTTGATCATAGGGAGGCATAAAAATCAAATTTTCTTTGTCACTTAATGTCACGGAGATAACGAGTTTTTGCCTACGAGAAGACGTGGTAGAAAAACGAGTGAGAGAGAGAAAGAGAGAGAGAGAGAAAGTAGGGATAGAGTCTTTTAAATCATAGCAATTACTCAAAGCAAGATGGAGAACAACATAACACTATATTAAACATGCAAATCGAGTTTTACAAATACAACGATAGCTAAATGATTGAATAAAAAGGAAGTAAAGCTAGATTAAAGGGAAAGAAAGAGAGAGAGAGGGGAGACGGCGAGGCGGCCACGGCGGTGGAAGGAGGCTCCGTCAGCGGCTCGTCAACTTCGTTGACTACAAGAGAGGCTAAAGGGGGCTAGGAGGGTGTTACAACACTTGCAAGGTGAATTGAATGCTTTACATGGGTGGTTAGGAGGGGTTTATATAGGAAGAAGAGGTTTCTATTTTAAGTATGGGGTTTAGCGATGTCCAGGACGTCGCTAAACCCATGCTAAAAGCATCGG
This sequence comes from Thalassia testudinum, assembly GCA_037157565.1. Lineage (NCBI taxonomy): Eukaryota > Viridiplantae > Streptophyta > Magnoliopsida > Alismatales > Hydrocharitaceae > Thalassia > Thalassia testudinum. Next base: position 126,704,300 of record JAZHRO010000013.1, read on the forward strand.
TGAAACCTCCTTCCAAGCGGTCTCACGCACACGCTCACGCTTTTTCATGCACGAATCGTGCGTGCGCGCTGTGGGTCGTTCGATCGCGAATCGAACGGCTGACATCTTGCGAAGGGCGCGCTTGGATTGCGCCTCAAGCGCACGTGAGCGCAGGCATCATCGACTAGCGTAGGCACGCACGTAGAGGTTCGATGTTTGCGAGTGCGTCGCGTTGCGCTATCGAGGCCGCTTGATGGCGATCGTGCGGCTAAATTTGAGTGCGCGGGCGAAATTGGCTGATGAGGCACGGCGAGCGGATTCGAACGTGCGTTTTGCAGGTGAATTGCGAGGGCGCGACTGATGCACTGCCCTCGTGAATGGTCATGAGGAGAGTTTAAGCGTGGCTGCTGTCGCCCGTTGGATGGGAATCCAATGATCGGATCTTCGTGTGGTGTTGGATGTGTGGATGCAGAGGGAGTGGGAGCACAATTTCCAGCCGTCCGATCTGTGATCGGACGGCTTAAAGTGGTGCCACGCGATGAAGGGAGGTTGAGGGCACGACGATGCTGACACGTGGCGACCTTATGACCGTTGATCATCAAATCAACGGTCAGAACTTCTTAGGCCAATTGTGGGAGCTCTGAATGTCGGATTTAGTTGATTTCGAGTCCGTTGGATTCCGTTCGTCGCTTTGAGTCCATCCGTGTGGTGCGATCGCTCATCTGAGGCCTATTTTGATATGTACTTGTACACATGGACATTAATAATGCACTATAAGCAATCTTAATGTGCAATGCATGCGATGCTCCTATTTCTATTTATGATGTATTCTCTGTGCATTTTACCTTTAAGACCGTCCCCTTTTGGCAGAGTTAGCATTGTGCAATGCGTTGTTATCATACCCCCATGCTTACACCTTGCTAGTCCCTAGCAAGGTTTATTCTAGCCATTATTCTCCGTCAGAATTGAAGAAGTAATTACTAAGACATTTTGTTACTTGTCAATAGGAGGAAATATACTAAAATCCTGATCCATAGAGACTAAACAGCACCCAGGTGTCTGCCAAAATATGAATCGCCTAAATCCTTGCTTTAAGGCATATATATATATATATATATTCATTTTTTCTTATTTTTAGATTTTTGGAGTTAAGAGTGTGTTGGTAACTTTTTACGGCTACCAAACCCACCCAAAACTCGGAAAAAACTCTAAGTGCTAAGCATCTTGGTGTGAAGATCGTGATAGACTCACTCAATGGTAATTTAGATAGACTTCGGGTTTCTACGCCCCTAAGTGACCGAGAAAGGAAGTGTTTTTCCTGAAGGTGTATTTGTTCGATCAGTAGCTTTCTCCTTACGTTTGTTCTACTTGGGGTCAACACAAGGATTTTTCCAGTGTATATCTCCCCGGCTTGCTCTACTTCCCTGCTTCTTCCTTAAGTGTTTTGGCTTTTTTTGTGCATTTAATGAGCTGGGTTCTGGACAACCGACTAATGGGCTGTTACCCACAATCACTTGCCAACCATACTCGTGCAGTGAAGTGTGGCTTTTTTTGTTCTTTTTTCTTCTATTTTTTTAATTGGTAGGTGGCTTCCCTGATCTCAAATTTACCTAGAGGCAATAAAAAGAAGGTGGTCTCGTGGTTGGGCTTTGGACAACCTGCCAATGGGTTGTTACCCACGACAACTTACCAGCCATACCACCCTAGAAAGTTCATTAGGTACCCAATTTCTGTCAGAATCTCCGAGGAGTGAGTCTGTGCAAAAATGTGTGCAGATGCTTAGACTAAAAGTCCTTCTAAGTTAGAGGGCGAGTTGATAAGCCGTATACTTATCACCTTATTTAGTTGGTAGATTAGAATAGATTAAGGTTGCAAGGATTTGAAGCTAAATCCATATTTTAACGGACACCAGGGCTGATTAAGCCTGAAGGCCTGCAAAGTTTAAGTGTTCAGGTTCTTTTTGTATTATTTCCCACTATTGACAAATTTCCAATGCTTACGTTTTTCTTCCTAAATTCAAAAAAAAAAAATTATTCTATTCAGGCTGATTAAATGAACTCAGAATCATGCAATTTACCACCCCCCTATACTTAAGTTGGAGAATGTCCGCATTGACAAATACATGGATGTACAGGGGTCAAAAAAAGGATATTACCTGAATGAAGTAAAATACCAAATCAGTCTGAATCTTCTGGGTTGCCTCCCAGGAAGTACTGAGTTTAATGCCTCTAGCTGGGCGGTGCTTCGTGTCATCCTTCAATGAAGGTGACAACCTCCTTCGGGGGAACTGGGTGAGAAAGTGTTTCAATCTCTGGCCACTGAATGTGAAAGTGTGCCTAGTATTCGGATCATCGAATTCAATCGCCCCATTGGAGTAGGGCTTGACTACCCTAAATGATCCTGTCCACTTGGACCTGAGCTTCCCTGGAAAGAGTTTCAGACCGGCATCAAAAAGCCAAACTTGCTGATTATGTTTGAAGGTTTTTCTATGGATGAGTTGGTCATGGACAGCTTTCATTTTCTCCTTGTATAGCCGACTATTTTCAAAAGCGTCCCAATGAATTTCCTCGAGCTCGGAGAGTTGGAGCATCCTCTACGCACTGGCTAATTGGGGATCCATGTTACACTGCTTAACGGCCCAGTAGGTCCGGTGTTCCAACTTGACAAGAAGGTGGCAAGCATTGCCAAAGACCAGGCGATAAGGCGACATACCTAGCGGGGTCTTGAAAGCGATCCGGTATGCCCACAAGGCATCATCCAGTCGTGCGGACCAGTCCTTTCTGTCAGGTCTCACAGTCTTCTGTAGAATATTCTTGATCTGCCTGTTTGAGACCTCGATCTGCCCATTTGTTTGTGGATGATACAGGGTAGCAATACAGTGGTTAACCCTGTATTTTCTGAGTAGGGCACGAAATTGGGTGTGGATAAAATGACTTCCATCATCACTGATCATGGCCTTTAGTATTCCAAACCGGGAAAAGATGTTCTGCTTAACAAAGTCCATGACAGCCTTATGATCGCATCGGCAGGTGGCGACGACTTCAATCCATTTGGAGACATAGTCTACAGAGACTAAGATGTACTCAAAGCCATTGGATGGTGGGAAGGGGCCCATAAAATCAATACTCCAAATGTCAAAGATCTCGACAATCAAAATGGGCTGGAGGGGCATCATGTCTTTTTTGGTCATGGTCCCCAGAGTCTGGTAGCGAGAAAATTTTAGAGAAATTGTGTGCATCCTTAAATAAGGAAGGCCAGTAAAATCTGGACTACAGAACCTTTGTAGCCGTTTTCTTCCCTGAGAAGTGGCCACCACAAGCTTGGTTGTGACAAAAAGATAGCACACTCTAAACTTCGTCCTCAGGGATACACCTCTTGATGATCTGGCCGGCACAGAGGCGAAACAGCATGGGATCATCGCAGAAATAATGCTTGGCCTCTACCAAGAACTTGTCCCATTGCTGTCTGGACCAACTGTGCGGGATCTGACCTACAACTAGGTAGTTGACATAGTCAGCATACCAAGGTAGTTTCTTGTCCTGCACAGCCAGAATGTGCTCATTGAGAAAGGTGTCGGATAAAGGCAGGGAGGGCCCAATGTGGTCTGGGTGGAATCTGGATAGGTGGTCAGCCACCACATTCTTTGATCCGGCTTTATCGTGGATTTCCAAGTCAAATTCCTGTAAGAGCAGGATCCATCTGATGAGCCTGGGCCTCGCATCCTTTTTAGTTAATAGGTGTCGGATGGCTGAATGGTCCGTATAGATAGTCACGTGAGATCCCGAAAGGTAAGATCGAAACTTTTCAAGTCCAAAAACTACAGCGAGCAATTCTTTCTCTGTGACCGTATAATTTCGTTGGGCCTCATCCATCCTCTTGCTCGCGTAGTAGATCACCACGGGTTTCTTGTCTTGTCTTTGTCCCAGAACAACGCCTATGGAAAAATCTGATGCATCACACATGATCTCAAAGTCCTGGGACCAATCCGGGGGCTGATGTACAGGAGGTGCTTTGGAGACTAAGTCTCAGAGGGTGTAGTAAGCCTGGATGCAATCAGAGGTCATGTGGAATAGGGCGTCATTGGCCAGAAGGTCAATCAAGGGTTTGGAAAGCTTGGAGAAGTCTTTGATGAACCTTCGGTAGAAGCCAACATGTCCAAAGAATGAACGGATCTGCCGGACCGAGTTAGGCGAAGGAAGTTTGGAAATCAAATCAACTTTAGCCCGATCCACTTCAATGCCCCTATGTGATACGATGCGACCGAGGATGATTCCTTCTTGAACCATGAAATAGCTCTTCACCCAACTTAACACCAAATTAACCTCGATACATCGTTTCAAGATTTTTTCCAAGTTGCTCAAACAGTGGTCGAATGAATTCCCAAATACAGAGAAATCATCCATAAAGACCTCCAGGTATTCACCCACCATTTCTGAAAAAATGGCTAGCATGCAACGCTGAAAGGTAGCGGGTGCGTTGCATAACCCGAACGGCATACGACGGAATGCAAACGTGCCATACGGGCAAGTGAATGTGGTCTTCTCTTGATCTTCAGGAGCAATTGCGACTTGGTTATATCCTGAATATCCATCCAAGAAGCAAAAATACTTTTGCCCTACCAATCTTTCAAGAATCTGGTCGATGAATGGCAGGGGGAAATGATCTTTCTTGGTTGCTTCATTGAGTTTCCTGTAATCAATACACACCTGCTATGTGGTGGTGGTGCAGGTGGGGATGGATTCGCCATGTTCATTGGTGACAACGGTGAGCCCGACTTTCTTTGGAACCACTTGAGTAGGGCTCACCCAGGGGCTATCGAAGATGGGATAGATGATGTCGGCATCAAGCCATTTGATAATTTCCTTCTTAACGACCTCCCGCATATTTGGGTTTAACCGTCTCTGCATCTGACGGGAGGGTCGTGCCCCATCTTCTAGGTAGATCTTGTGGGTACAATTGGTGGGGCTAATTCCTCTTAAATCTAAAATAGTCTAGCCAATGGCAGCCCTATGTTCTGATAGGGTTGTTGTCAATCTAAGTTCCTGATCCCTAGTAAGGTTGGCATTGATAATTACAGGGAAGGTCTGGTCAGGTCCCAAGAAGACATACTTGAGATTCTCGGGTAGCGGCTTCAGTTCAGGTGTGGGGGGCACAATGTTCGAAGGAAAGGGGAAAGGCGGGAGTTGATCAGCATTAATTTCCTCGAATGGTGTTGGTTGATGGTAATCAGCCCTATAGAGGTCCATGGGCAAAGATGGTGACAGGTCAGAACAGTTGTTACAGGATTGGTAGTCCGAGATAGAACTAAGGTTGAGGCATTCCTCAACCAACGGTTCTACGGGATCGTGTTCCTCGATACAGTCGTAATCAAAAGACTTAGTTGCCTGGAAGATATCAAACTGCATTTTCTTGTCTCCGAAGGTGATTTCCATGCATCCCGTGTCACAATTGATGTTTGCCTTAGCCGTAGCTAAGAAGGGTCTGCCTAAGATGATGGGTGTGTTTTGTAGATGTTCAGGGACTTCCATGTCGAGCACTAAAAAGTTGACTGGAAAATAGAAGTCCTTGACCTGCACAATTACGTCCCCGACAACCTCCTTTGGGGTTTTCACAGATCTATCAGCCAATTGGATGGTAACAGGTGTGGGTGTCAACTCTCCGAATCCAAATTGGCGGTACAGGGTTGTCGAAATCAGATTGATGGAAGCACCTAAGTCCAGGAGCGCTCTATCAAATGTCATGTCCCCGATATTGCAGGATAGCAGGGGTGCTCCTGGGTTAGTTCGCTTGAGCGGAAGGTTGCTTGATATTACGGAACTTGCTTGCTTTGTGAGCACAACCTTCCTAGGTGCTTGAGGTCTTGGCTTACATTTGGTGTACAGGCATCCTTTAGGAGCTTGGCGTAAGCCGAAATGTGCATAACGGCTTTGAGGAGTGGAATATTAATCTGAACCTGCTTAAAGATCTCCAAAAGCTCATCAATTTCCACAACACTTTTCTTCCTCTTGATTGTCTCCAAGGCCTCAGGATATGGTGTCTGAAAGTGGATAGGATCTATTTCTGGGTCCTTGGGTTTTTTCTTTGCCTCTTCTGAGTCGGGTGTTTCAGAAGGTGAAGTCTCGAGAAGAATCGGCCATTTGGGATCCTGGGTTTTGGTGCCGCTTCTCAAGGTTACCACATTTGTAGAAGTAATGGGACGATGGGTTGATCCTTAAGAAGAGGAGGACGAAGAAGCACTAAACCCAGGGGGTGTTTGTGGGGCTGGCTGGACCATGTGAGCCTGCCCAGGATTGCCTTAGAACCCTTGCGAATTGGGGCCTCTGTTAATCATGTTTCGCGGGTTCGGTTGTGGCTGGGAAGGTAGGGATCCTTGTCGTTTACAGTCGAATAGCTGGCTTAACTATCCCTTTACTAAAGCCATTTCCTTCTGATGTTTTTGGTTCATTTTAGCCATCATTTTTATCAGGATGTCCATTTGGTTTGTGGGGGAGGGGCTACCCTATTTGGATTATATGGGGGTCTAACTGGTGGTCCTTGCTGATAGGGGGAAAATTTGGCTGTTAGTTTGGCCTGGGCTGGTTTTGGAATTGAGGCGGTTTCTACTTTGTCCAAGCAAAGTTGGGTGATTACTGGTGTGCCTCTAGGGTTTCGTCGTAGTATAGTATAAAGAAACAGTCACCAGTTTAATACAATTTGTTACTCGGAAATAAAAAGTTTCCCGAGGTCGAACTCAGGGAGCAAACTATAATTCCAGAAGCATATAAATTCACAATATATAATGTTTTACAAAAATTAAGAAAAAGCGAGAGAGAGAGAGTAAAAATTGCTCCTTTCTTTCTTTTTCCCATTTCCTTCTCTTCTTTCTTCTTCTCTGCAGCAAGCTCTTCTCTTCTTTTCTTTTCTTTTCCTTTCCTTTCTTCCTTCTCTGAAGGGCTTCTCTGCTTCTTCCTTTCTTTTTCTCAGCAGCTAGGGTTCCTCTTTCTCTTTTCTTCTTTCTTCTGCTCTGGCCCTTCTTCACTCTTCTTCTCTGTCTTCTATCTTCAGCAGTTCCGTCCTTCTTCTTCTTCCTTCTTCTTGGTACGGCTTCTTCTTCTTTTTTTGCTGCTACCTCTTCTTTTTCGCCGACGTTTGATTCAGAGCTCAGACGCCTTATCTGATCAGCCTCTCCTTCTCCTTTTCCTCTTGGCTTCCTCTTCTCTTCTCCTTCCTTCCTTCTTCCCTGCGCTACTAAGTCCCGGCCAATGCTCCTCTTCTCCTTTCTTCCTTCCTGCGCACACACACAAACGTCAGCACAAAACCTACCCTACCCCTTCCCCGCGTCTCTCTCTCTCTGAATCTCTCTTTGGTAAGCTCTCCTAGAGCTAGGTAATCGGGTCGGGTCGCGTGCCCGGGTCTAGGTGCACCGGCGTGGGTGGTGCGCGAGGAATGCACAGGAGTGGGAAGTCAGGTCGGGTCAGATCCGCGTGGGCGTGTCGCGGACGAGACCCGGTGAGTAGGTGAGGGACCTCACCCCAGTGTTATCAGAGGCAACCAGCCGATAACACTTTTCCAATTTACATGTGGGCGTGCGCCCACACACTTCCGAGGTGGGACTAAAGTCCCACCTCCGATCTCGGGCGCCTGTGGGAGAAAGCTTCAAGCAATTGGGGCAGCAGTCGAGGCTTGCGACCCCAATTGAAGTCCTGGGTGTGTGCGCGACTTCCTTCCGCGTCCCCTTAGGCTCACACCTGGAGCTGAAGAGGCCTGGAGCTGCCTGTTAAGCAACTCCTGCTGCTCGTCAATGGCGGCGAGGAGGGCGAAGCCTGAAACACGCAAATGGCCTCGCGGCCACTTCAAAAAGTTCAGGGAGGTTCGCCAGAGCGCAGCGAAGGTGGCCCTAGGCTAAGAGAGTGCCTGTGGCCGTGTGCCTAGGGCAACCTGCGTGCGTGGGAGTGGGTGTGTTCAAGGGGTGGTCAGGAGGTGCGAGGTGGTGAATGGAGGGCGGAATCCATGTCTGTGAGGTGTCGCAGTGCTTAAGGGGTGATTGGCGAGGTAGATGGAGGTGTGAAGTGGCGGGAATGCCTCACTGGAGGGCGACCGAAGATGGAGAAGGTGGTGATGGACAATGGTGGTCGGTGGGTTGAAATAGTGAATTAAGGAGTGGGAAACAACAGAGAGAGATAAGGGAAAAATTTTACCTACCTAATTGACGAAGAGGGAGAGAGACGACGCTCGGTGCGTACCTGCCGGCGTCGGAGACGAGGGAGCCCAGAGGGGAGTAACGGCGGCGAGGAAGAGGTCAGGAAGGCTCCAACAGGTGCGGCCTGTCGCGGGAAGACGAGGCGAAGTGGGCTCTGTTGCAGGTATGGCAACAGAGTGACGAAAGGAAGAGGAAAGGGCCACCGAAGCCTGCGGACGTTTTGTCCGTGGGCGGAGGAGACGAAATTGGGGAGGGATCCTCGGCCAAATTAGGCTTGAAGGAGACGGCCGCCCTTGCCGCTCCCTATAAAGGTGATGGCAAGGAGAGGGTTTTGAGGGAGCGACGTGGGGAACTCTCCAGAGATGGTCGGTGATGGAGACCCATGCTTTTCGTGCGTTCGCACGAGAGGCATGGGCAACTGCCGGTCACAAGGGAGGGTCCCTACGACAAAGGACGACGCAGGGAACCCCCATTCGTTCCTAAGAGCGGTTGCCTTACCCTGCGCGGCGCCATTCTTCGCGCAAGGTCGCCGGAGGTATGGTGTCTGCGCAGGGTGGCAGGTAGGACCGTTCTGCAAAGAACGAATGGGAAGATAGGGGGCTAGATGCAAGGTTTTGAAAAGATAAGGGTCAAAAAGTAATTCAAGAGGACCAATTTGTAAAGTCGGTCAAGATGGTCTTCACCTAGGCCCAAATTTTTGTACCAACCTAACTTGAACCTAAGGAATTTAATGGTGTAGTTTGATTTTAGGTTTGACCACGTTTGACCGATCAATTTGCGCAAAAACTCAAATTAGGTTAAAATTTGGGCATGGTTCTCAAATTAGGTCAAAATAGGTTGCAAAGGCCAAATTGAATGTTCTAAACCCTAGGGAGTATTTTTCCATGATTTTTAGAGGGTTTAGCTGATTTTTAATCTACCTAGAACCTCGTGAATTAAAGTGGATTTGTTTTTAAGGTTACAGAATGTCATTTAATTCCTAGAAGTTTCTATACCCTTTTCAGATCAGATCATCCCACTTCCTTCCTTATTAAGCTCATTTGACCTGTGTTTAGACCCTTAAATACCTTGATTGTGTACTACGTTGGTAATATTACAGTTTTACCCCTCATGACTTATTTTATTCTTCAATTCAGAATTCTCTGAGTTAGGCCTTTCTTTAGGTTTTGTAGGAGCTTTTTCACACTTATTTAGATCAAATTGTGCCAGTTAGGGTTTATGATGAGGCTCTCATCAATTACGCCAGCTAGTGTTGTAAGTGTTGGAAAAAGGGTCAGGTTTGGAATAACCTTGGATAGCCTGTACATCTTCAAGGATAGCAGATGTCGAGGGGGAGGGAAGAGAGTAATCAAGGGTTGAGGGAGCAAAGGTCCCTCCCTAGAACGTGGTCAGGGGTTGTTCCAGGTTCATTTGGCTTAGGGGCTGGACCAGGTCAACATTGTGAGCTCCCTTTGCTAGGGAGAAGGTCTGTAACGGGTTCCTGGTCTGGTTCAGTAGCTCATCTATCTTTTTATCCAGCAATTCGACTTAATCCAATTTCTTAGCAATGGTATCCATGTCAACCATTCCAGAATTTGCTTGTACCTCATAAATCCCACCACGGGGTTGACTGGATCGGCTAAAGTGGGTCATGGAGGCATTGTTGAGCAAATTTTCGCTCATAGACTCAAAGAGTTCAAATGCACTCTCCTCATCTTTATTTAGGAAGTTCCCCCTACATGAGGCATCAACGAAGTTCCGAAGGTTGCTGTCCAGACCGTGGTAGAAGATCTAGGCCAATTGCCACTTTGGTACTTCGTGGTGTAGGCATTTCCTCAATAGTTCATTAAATCTTTCCCATGCCTCATGGAACTGTTCCCCGCCCTGGAGTGTAAAGGTAGTAATGGCTCTTCTGAGGGCATTGGTTTTTCCTCTGGGGAAGAATTTCTTTAAGATGCATGCCTCAGTTCTTCCCAGGTGGTGATGAGTCTACCTAGGGTTCTAAGCCAGTAAGATGCTTTGTCTCTCAACAAGGGGAACATCTTAATCAAAGCAATGTCAAGGCTAATGTTCATAGGTTTCACAGTCCGACGATCCGGTCAAGATCCTCTAGGTGCTGGAAGGGGTCCTCATTTGAGCTTCCATGGAAATGGCTCTGAATCAAACTTAGGACATTTGGTTTCAGCTCAAAATCATCTCCCCCTTCGGGGATCCTAAGGTGTAGCTTGATTCGAATAGCAAAATGATTGTAGAAGTCGTGGAGGGGCCTAGGTTGATCCTGGAATGGTGGTGGATCAAGTGGTGGTTGCCCTTATGGGCCTTGGAAAGGTGGTGGTGGTTGCCCCTGTGGGTTCTACAACCGGTGTATGGCTTGCATGATGGTGTGGATTTGTTGTTGTTGAAGCCAGGTGGTTTGCGTTGATCTGGGCCTAGATGATGGCCATTGTGTCTGGTGGGGGTTGGTCCCCAACCTCATCTACCCTAGGTTCAGCCATGTCTCTAGTAAAATCAGGTCGCCTGGATTCCCGTCCCAAAACAAACAACTCGAGATGAAGTGATTGTCTCTCGTGCATACACTAGAGAAGAACAGGAGGGGATGCGGAGAGCGACAGATGCGAGAAGTGTGTGTGCACAACCAAGCAAACAAGCCTAGTCCTTATGGTGTATTCCTTAGGAGACCTAGAAATTTCCAAAGGGGCGATCAAGTCCGTAAGCACTAGACTTCCCTTCCCAAAGCTAATCTGGCCAGGTTGATTATGAGGGGATTGTAGGAAAGGTTCTTCCTTTAGCTTGTGCCGCTGGTTCCATAGACCCCACAACTGCAGTCGTTTGACACTTCCCCGCAGCCTAGTCACCAGATTCTACTAAGGGAATGAAAGCCAAGTGCCTAGCGAGAAAAATCACACCTCTTGAGACTTAACCCAGTCCTGCCTAGGGCACGTCTACTCTATTTTAAAAAGGGATAGGATAGTACTTGTGCTAGGGTTATGTGATGAGACGTTGATTGGGGTGGTGCCTCTTAGTTTTCCAATTCCAGTGTGAGTGCTCCTATCAAAACATGATTTTCAAGCAAGGATTTTTTTAAGATGTGATATCTTTTAATGTTTGTCCTTACTTTTGTGTCTTTTAGGGTTGACATGTCATAATGTTTTCGGACAAGTTTCAAGTGGGCACGCCAAGTTTTGCACGTGATTGGTGAGAGTAGATTTCCTTTGATGTGAAGAGGCTCTAAAACCCTAAAGTGCTCATCCTAGTGGTCATGCAACTGCTATCAGATGAGTTGATTTTAGGGCTGAGTGGTGTGGCCCATGTCAATTCATGGTGGCTTCGCAAACACCACTCAAAAAGAAAGAAGAACACTCCAAAAAGGTTAGGTCATTAAGAATGTTAGGGTGTATTTTTTTGTTGGGTGATTGTTGAGGATGTGGATCAGGCAATCAAGCACCACGCCAATTTTTTTTTTATTTTACAATTTTTTTTTAGATTTTTTTAAGGTAAGCAAACAACCACAGGTGAAGAATTACTCACAATCGGTCCTTGATGCGCTTACTCCATTTCTCCTGTCACGAGTTAAACCGCTTCGCCGTCCAAGCGCCGAATTCCTGCAACCATCAAGTAAAAGGAGAAATTGCGTTAGATGATGTGAGCATGGATATAAAATGGAAGTGACAAAATAAATCCGTTGCCTCCCCGGTAATGACGCCAAAAACTGACGTGCGAAAGACGTGTTTGTTTAAAAGGATTGTTATAGTTCGTGCTCACAACGTCGGTTTTAAAAGAAGAAACGAACGTGAGTCTGAGTGTCGATCATAGGGAGGAGTAAAAACCATATTTTCTTTGTCACTTAATGTCATGGAGATAATGAGTTTTTGCTTGCGAGAAGACATGGTAGAAAAATGAGTGAGAGAGAGAAAGAGAGAGAGAGAGAGTAGGGTTAGAGTCTTTTAAATCATAGCAATTACTCAAAGCAAGATGGAGAACAACATCAACACTATATTAAACATGCAAATCAAGTTTTACAAATACAACGATAGCTAAATGATTGAATAAAAAGGAAGTAAAGCTAGATTAAAGGGAAAGAAAGACAGAGAAAGGGGAGACAGCAAGGCAGTCACGGTGGTGGAAGGAGGCTTCGTCGGTAGCTCGTCGACTCCATTGACTACAAGAGAGGCTAAAGGGGGCTAGGAGGGTGTTACAACACTTGCAAGGTGAATTGAATGCTTTACATGGGTGGTTAGGAGGGGTTTATATAAGAAGAGGTTTCTATTTTAAGTATGGGCTTTAGCGACGTCCGGGTCGTCGCTAAACCCATGCTAAAAGCGTCGGTGAAGCCTCCTTCCCTGCGGTCTCACGCACACGCGCTCTTCTTCATGCGTGATTCATGCGCGTGTGCTGTGGGCCATTCGATCGCGGATCGGACAGCTGACATCTAGTGAAGGGCGCGCTTGGATTGCGCCTCAAGCGCGCGTGAGCGTGGGCGTCGTCGACCTGCGTAGGTGCACGCATGGAGGATCGACGTCTGCGTGTGCGCCGCATAGCGCTATCGAGGCTGCTCGATGGTGATCGTGCAGCTGAATTTGAGTGCGCGGGTGAAATCGGCTGATGAGGCACGGCGAGCGGATTCGAACGTGTGTCTTGCGGGTGAATTGCGAGGGTGCGATCGATGCGCTGCCCTCGCGAATGGTCGCACAGAGAGTTTAGGCATGGCTGCTACCAACCGTTGGATGGGAATCCAATGGTTGGATCTTCGTGTGGTGTTGGATGCAGAGGATGCGAGTGCGCGATTTCCAGATCGGACGGCATAAAGAGGTGCCGCGCGATGAAGGGAGGTTGAGGGGAGCAGTGATGCTGACACATGGTGGCCTTATGACCGTTGATCATCAGATCAATGTTCAGAACTTCTTGGGCCAATTATGGGAGCTCCGAATGTCGAATTTAGCTGATTTCGAGTCCGTTGGACTCCGTTCGTCACTCTGAGTCCATCCATGTGGTCTGATCGCTCATCTGAGGCTTGTTTTGATATGCACTTGTACACATGGCTAATAATGCACTATAAGCAATCTTGATGTGCAATGCATGCGATGCACCTATCCTTATTTATGATGTATCCTCTGTGCATTTTACCTTTAAGACCGTCCCCTTTTGACAGAGTTAGCATTGTACAATGCAGTGTTATCATTGGCGTAGATGATTAGGTGGATAATTGGGGTAGATCTATGGTTGAGAAGGGTCTTAGGGTGGTGTTCTAGTGATGGAAGACCCTAGTGGAGGTGTATAAGGCTCGGGAAACCTCCGCCATAGACAATGGAGATCGCCGGTGATGGTGAGGTGGTTTAGGTGGTTTAAGTGGTATCAGTGTGGGAAAGAAAGTGGGAATGGATCGTGGAGAGGTAAGGAGAGTGAAACAATTTCTGAAAATACGAACGAAGGCCCAGCGAGGTCGGACTTGGCCTCATCGGAGCTAAGGAAGGCAATACTGGAAGTCGAACTAAACTAATCTAACTAAGCTAATTACACTAATATAAGCTACACTAAGTAATGTACGATTACCTTGACAAAAAGAGGGGGAAGAATCTCCATCGAAAGGTGCGTAACGGATGATGAAATCAGAGGGTAGGGGATAGAGCTCCGGCGAGAAGTTGAAAGCGTCGATAGAGAGGAAGTGACGCTCCTTGGCCCTGTCATAGTTGTCCGGAGAGGAAGAGGAGGTGAGAGAGGCGAGTCCCTGGCGCAGAGGAGCTTCAATAGGGGGATGAGAAGTCGTCGGAGGTAGACGGAAGAATAGTCTATCGTCGGCCACAGTTGGGGAAGAAGGATAGGGGACCGACCTTTGAAATCGAAGGGGTTAAGCGGTATTTATAGGTTGCAGTGGCTATGGAGGTAGCTAAATCTAGACGGAAATGTATATAGGTGCAAGGTAACCACTGGTGTTGTCTCCGACACCGGTGAAGTTACTCTCTAACCCTAAATAGGATTCAAGGAACTTCCAGACCGTGGGATGAAATGAAGAAGGTGAGCGCAAGCTCAAGGAGCTTGGCGAGGGTGTAATGGCGTTAAATGAGAGGTCATTGGAGGGTGACATCACCGTCGAACGTCAGTCGTTCAAGCGGTTGAAGAAGAAATGAAGAAGAAGAAGGCGTTCGCAGGGACTTATGTGCAAGGAAAATTAAGGATCTAGGTGAAAGGAAAGGACTCAAATGCAATGAATTCCAAGGACTGAAATGTAAATAGAGGCTTTTAAGGTTAATTTAAATTATTTTCTTTTCTAACTTTTTATATATATTTATAATTTAGCTAAATATTATATTAAAGCCTTATATTCACATTTTTTACCCATTTATTTATATTTATTTACTTATTAACTTACTTAAGTTATTTAAGAACTTAGGTCTTAAGTTATACTGAAGTTAAATAAGGTATTAATTAGGTAGCTAATTAATGGTATTTTGAGTCCATTTATTAATTAAGCTATTAATAATATTAATTGACTTATAATTTATCATTTTAAACTTATTTTAAGGTCCTTTAATGATTTGTCCCTTATTACATAATTAACCCTTATATATACATATTCCTAGCTAATTAACTAGTGAAACTACTTAATTAAGAGTAATTAGAAGCCATGATGAGCCTCTCATCAGTGACCTATCGAGAGTTGACCCATCCCTGATCTAGTACCATTTGAATATTCAGGCGAGCACCCAAACAGTCAAACAGGCGCGTTGGTACAAGTCAATCAAACAATGGCAAGCGGCTGAGGCTGAAGTCCAAAAGCTCCATGAAGCTAGATTCATCGAAAATTCCTTGTATCTGGCCTAGCTTTTTAATGTGATAATGGTGAAGAAAGCCAATGGAAAATAGCTCATGTGTGTGGACTTCACCAGCCTTAACAAAGCCTTCCTAAAGGACGAGTTTCCCTTACCAAGGTGGACTCCTGTAGTGGATAATTCCATATGTCTTCCCTGAACGCTTACAGCAGGTATCACTAGATCAGCCTTGCTTCGGCAGATAGACCTCACACATCCTTTATTACTGATAGGGGTTTGTTTCAGTATAGAGTTATGCCTTTTGGTTTGAAAAACGCTGAAGCAACTTACCAGTGCCTTGTAAACATGATTTTCTCTAAAATAATTAGAAAATTATTTGAAGTGTACATAGATGATATGCTTGTAAAGGGATCTAATTTCCCTCAACACTTATACTTGGAAGAAGTGTTCTAAGTACTAAGGAACACCCGCCTCCGCCAGAGCCTTGAGAAGTGTGTATTCGGGGTTTCAGCCAGCAAATTCTTGGGGTTCTTAGTCTCCAATAGAGGAATTAAAGCCAATCCTAACAAGATACCAACGATTATGGACCTGCAACTGCCAAACACGCTGAGGGGAATTCAGTCATTAGTCTGCAAAATCGCCTCTTTAGGTCGATTCCTGTCTCGATCCTTTGACAAGTGCCTCCCCTTCTTTGAGTGTATCAAGAAGGGCAAAGTCTATACTACCGCATACTAGACCCCTCACTACTAGAAGGCTTTAGAGGACATCAAAGAAGCACTTCGGAGTCCCCCCATTCTAACGGCTCCTAAGCCTAGAGAATCTCTTCTGTATCTGGCGGTGTCCATGACTGTTGTCAGCACTGTCTTAATCGGCAAACAAGAAGGGGAGTAACGACCCATATACTTTGCTAGTAAGACCTACCAAGGTGTAGAAACTAAGTATATGATCATCGAGAAGCTCGGGCTAGCTTTGGTCACAACAACCAGAAAGCTACGCCCATACTTCTAAGCCCACGGGTCGTCACAGAAGATTAAATGGGATATGGAATTGGTGGAATTCGATGTCCAATACCAATCAAGGAGATCCATTAAGGGACAAGTCCTGGCGGACTTCATGGTAGAATTCATAGACCTCGATGCCTTCATCACTCTCCTGGCAGTTATACATTGACAGCTCGTCTATGACAGGTAGGTTTGGGGCCAGTATAGCCTTAACCACCCCAGATGGCGCTACTCATAAGTACGCCATCAAGTTGGTCTTTCCTACATCCAACAACCAAGTGGAGTACGAAGCTATGTTAGCAGGCATCCAGGTGGCCAAATCAAAAGGCGTCTCCTCGTTGGAAATTTATACAGACTCCCAGCTGGTCGCCAACCAAATAAATGGCGAATACCAACCTCGAGATTCAAACATGACCTTGTATGCCGACAAGGTCAAGGAGGAGTTGGCAAATTTCAAGGCCACCTCAATTAGACGAGCTCCTAGAGCTAGCAACCCCCCAGCAGACGTGCCCGCCAAACTACCTGCCACAATCCCCCTGGAACAAGAGGAAGACATCTGCCTCCAGACCTTGAAGGAGCTAACTGTACTCACTCCCAAGACGTTCCCAATAGAGCAGTCCATGTCTTGAATGATGTCCATCATCCCTTATTTAAACTCTGGCGAGCTACCCCTAAGGGAACCACGAACCAAGGCATTCCGCTTGAAGGCCTCAAGGTACACCTTAATAGAAGGGCAACTATACAAGCGAGGGTATTCTACCCCCCTGTTGCATTGCCTGACAAGGGAGGAAGCGATGCAGGTCCTTCAAGAGGGCCACAGAGGTGTGTGTGGGAATCACGAAGGGCGTAAGGCACTTTTAGCCCAACTATTCCAAGAGAGGTACTTTTGGTCCCAGATGAAGCAACAGCGTAAAGACTTCATGCGCAAGTGTAACAAGTGCCAACGGTTTGTTATCCTGGACTACTTGCTGTCTGAAAAATTGGTGCTAGTAATGTCATCCACCCCCTTCGCAAAATGGGGCATGGACTTCATTGGATCTTTTCCGCCAACCCCAGCTCAGAAGCGGTTCATGATGGTGGCAGTTGACTACTTCTCCAAGTGGGTCGAAGCTAAGGCTATAGCTAGCCCAACAGCTGACAGAGTTATCTCCTTCGTCTGCAAAAACATTATCACACGATATGGGATACCTCAGTACATTGTCGTAGACAATGGTACCCAGTTTGCCTACAAAAAATTCAAGGAATTTTGTACCAACTAGGATATCCTCCTATACTTTACATCCATGGGACATCGCCAAGCAAACGGATTGGTGGAGGTTACCAACCGCATCATCATCTCAACACTCAAACACCGATTAGATTCAGCCAAAGGGCGATGGGCGGACGAGCTACCGGATGTGCTGTGGGGCTATAGGACATGTCAGAGGACTTCCATAGGCCACACACCATTCAACTTGGTTTACGACATGGAAGCCCAGTTGCCGATTGAGACCGTCCTCCCCACTTATCAGACACAACTCTATGATCCTTCCACCAACAAGGACCAAATATGCCTAGCCCTAGACCTTGTAGATGAGCTAAGGGATGAAGCTTCAAAAGCATCGCTCAAGTCTAAGGAAGCAACTGTAGCTGCTTAAAACAAGCGAGTCCACAAAAGGGCATTCTCCAAAGAAGACTTAGTCCTACGGAAGTGTAAAATGTCCATGACAACAAAATCAAGCGGGAAGATAGATGACCCTTGGGAAGGACCTTATAAAATTTGTAAGAGCAGTCTTGACAACTTTTACAAATTACAAACCCTAAGTGGCAAGGCAATCCCTCGTATTTGGCATGAGAGTAATTTACGCTTATATCATGTATGTAAAGAAAACGCAGTGAAAATAAAAGCTTGGCTTTTCTCTATTGAAAATATTGTATATTACATCTCTCAAAATCATCATTCTCGACTACAAAAAAAAGGGGGGGCGAGATAACATGATCACTTTGAAGACTCGGTGACCTCACTCCCAATTTTCAAAGATATCTGCTCTAGGCATAGTAGGCGACGATGAGATGGCACGAGGAGAATTACTCAACCGGGTCGGTGGTTCCGCAGCTCTTGATGAACCCGACTTGGGTGCCTCCTCTTCAAGAGCAGGGCTTCCTGGTTGATCCACAGGCCCCAGCTAGTCCTCAGGCGACTCTATAGGAGCCTTGTCCATTATACGACCATCAGCTTTCTAGTAGTCATACTTGGACAAAAACTGGTCCATAGACCAGCTGCATAGCTCCTCCACCAAAGTGTGCTTGCTCTCGAGAAGGGCCTACACTGCCGCTAGGGTGTGCTTCCCGATCTCCCTCGAGACGGCTTCCCGGTTCTACTCCATAGAAGAACCTCATTACCATCTCAAGATCAAGCTCCTGCTAGGTATTCCTCTCCAACTCGAGCACCACTTTGCTCCTGTCCTCCGCGAGCTACTGGGCCTTGGCAAGGTCGGCCCTTAACGTCTCCACAGCCACCGTCGCCCTACAGTTCGACAAGCTTATCGATGGTCGTGCTTAGATGAAGGCACACTTCCTTAAGGGCTGCCTCATATCCCTCCACGATTGAGGATCGTTCGGCCCTTAGCACCTGCACCTCCTCCTTAAGTGAGAGGATGTTGGTGCAGTAGCTTTGTAGGCATTTGGACAAGTCTCATAAAGCCACGACTTCAGTCTTATGTGCTCTAACAAGACTTTCCTCCATCTTCTCACCAAGGTGAGTGACCTTCCTCAAACCTTGTCGGGACTGCGTTAGCTCCCCCTCCAGTCGGGATACCTGACGAGCCGCCTACTGCTGATAATGGAGCTTACGGAGGGCATCTTTTGTGGTCTTCTCCGCCTTCTCTCAGGTTGCAATGGCCTCCTTGAGGAGGTGGACAAAATTCCACTACTCTGCCTTAGCAGTCACAGCCTACTTGGCAGCCATGTCTGCCACCTCTGTAAAGCCGTAAGACCTAGAGATGTCTATGGGAGCACCACCACGCGGGACAAAGGTAGTCCTGAGAGCCTCCACCTGTTTAAAACCATGGGCAGGTTCAAGGAGAGAGTTCCTCTCCAAAACAAAGGTAAAGGACAAGCAAGAAATGGCTCATCGCTCAGAGGCAATAGTAGAACACATGGTTCATATCCATGCCTCCCAGCTGGGAGGTAGGCCAAAACACAGCATCCTCCAAATGCCGAATCACCAACCTTTCCAGGTTAAGGCTGCTTGACCTGCCTGCCTAGGTCAGAACCCCTCGGCTGGGCATGGGTCCGACCGTTTGTCCGATTGCCCTAGGACCTCTCCGACCAAAAGGATCCACTAGCATCCTTACTAGGGTTGTCAAAAAAATTTTAGGTTCAATATTCTTTTAGGTTTGATTCATCAAAAATGTAATTTAGATTCGACTCATAAATAAACGAATCAAACCTAAACTTAATTTTAGCCTCGTTTAGATAAACGAATCGAACCTAAATAAGATAGGTTTGATTCATTAAAAGTTCGTTAATATATATATATATGCATGGCATAAAGTCTGACCGATTCCAGCAAAATCTTACCATCATCATATTACATATACAAGAAATCCACATCCAAGATCCCTCCAACTATTTTCAGAAAAACCCCCCATACAATTTCACCCCTCTGCGAGTCTGTGACTGTTACCCGACTGCAAACCCCACCCACCAAAACCAAATCCAATCCCCCCATCTCACGTCCACCCCTCTGTCCCAATCAAAAAAAGTCCATCTCACACAACACGTTACACCATACACAAGGCACAACTCTCTCTCTCTCTCTCCATCTCCCACCCATATGCGTAATGCACTGATGCGTGACATGCGTCTGTTGGTCTCCCGAGAGTCCCAATCATTTCATCTCCCTTGTTCAATCATTCCCCAACAACAACAAGGAAAGTTGCTGTAGCGAAGCAAGTTACTGTAACCTTAAGCAACAGCACCCCCGTCCAGCCGATGGTGAGTCACCGGTGCTGCGGTACAGTTGCCACGATCACCTCACCTTCAAGACTTCAACTTCCAAGGTTATGGTATGTCCCACCTCCACCCCCAACATGATCTCCTTCTCCTCCATTCTCCCCCCCAACATAATCAACGACAGAGCCCATCTCGACTCCACCCTCCTCGCCAACTCCACCGCTCGATCACCCACACCCCTTGACCGAGACCTTCCTCTTCCTCCTTCTGCTTGTGACCCACAACGCCCCCTTCATCTCTCCAGCCAATGCATGCAAGGTTTCAAAAATGTATGGCTTGAGACATTTCTTACAATGACCAATGATTTAAGTAGTTGATATTTTATTAAATGATTTAAGTACTTACATTTTTTGTTTTGAAACATTAACCATACATGAAAATATGCACCACCATATAAGACCATCTAGGTTTTGATTGTTTTGTATTTAATTATTTGCGTATTGATATATGAAATTTATAAGTTTATTGCCCTGTTGAAATTCGATTCCTACTATTCAGTGTATTTCACCTCATTGCTTTATCCTTCTGCAAGTCTTTACACAAGTTGGGCTCCATTTTTGATATTTCTTGTGAAATAGTCAGAATTTGCATATTGTTACATCTATGTTATAATGAATATTGCTCTTGATAGTTGGCTTATTTTTTTGCTTTAGTTGGCTATTATATCTAATTAGAATAATATATTTATTTGGATAGATATGTCTTCACAAGAATCTCTATCATACGTCGATAAAGACCTTGTAGTTGTGGAGGAAAAAGAGCAGAATGTTGATGTAATGAATTATGAATCTAATAGGCATGAAGATGAAGATGATAACATGAAAGTAAATGATGATGAAAATGTATAAGATCATCCGAGAAAACAGGGAAAAGATCAAGAAAAAAAATATCTTTTGTGTGAGCTTATTTTGAAGATGTAAAGGTTAAAGTCCGGATAAAAGGTAAGAATGAGATAGCCATAAAAAATAAATGCAAGTGCTGTGGAGAAATATTGTCAAAGCCCTCTAGTGGAACAACTACACACATGAAAAGACATTTAGTGGGAACTTGCCCTTATTATAACATAAATCAATCAAAGAAACAATCCACACTTTTGTTCGCTTCTAGTTCAAAAGGTAAGAATGAAGAAATACCTGGTTTTTCTACCAGTGGTGGCTATGATAAAAAAAAGTTAGAGAAGCCCTTGCAAGAATGATCATTATGCATGAATATTCCTTTAAGATGGTTGAACATATTGGCTTTAACTTCTACTCCAAAACGCTTAATCCCAAATATGAGAAAATGTCAAGAAATATCATAAAAAATGAATGCATGAAGGTGTGTGAATATGTGGATCGCATCTCCTTTACTCCTGATTGTTGGACATCTAATCAAACAATTGGATATATGTGTTTGACTACGCACTGCATTGATTCTAATTGGAAATTACATAAGCATATCATTAGCTTTTGTGATTTAGAGTGGCACACACTGGAGTCGTAATCAGTGATGACATTACTAAATGTATTCAAGAGTGGGAAATTCAAGATAAAATTTAGACAATCACAATAGATAATGCATCAAAAAATACAGTTGTGGTTGAGTCTTTAAGGGAAAATTTTGAGTCAAGAAACAAACTTCATTTGAATGGAAAGATTTTTCACATGGGATGTACTACTCATATCTTGAATTTGATGGTTCAAGACAGCCTTAAACGAATTGAAAATGTCATCAATTGTATAATAGAAAGTGTCAAGTACATAAAGAAGTCTCCTTCTCATTTGTTTAAATTTAGGCAAATTGCAAAACAACTTGACATTTCCACATCCAAGGGCTTGCGCATTGATTGCCCAACAAGGTGGAATTCTACATATTTAATGGTGTCACTTGCTTTGACTTTTAAGCTTGCATTTAGCCAATATGCTCTTACAGATGCTAATTACAAGTGGCTTCCAACTTCTAATGAATGGATAAATGTTGACAAGATTTGTAAGTTCTTGGAAATATTTAATGATGTCACTGCTATTTTTTCTGAGACAAAGTCTCCAACAGCAAATTTTTTCTTTCCAGAGATGTGTCGAGTAAGGAGCTTGTTAAATGCCCAACTTAATTATATTAGATCAAGATGATGTTTTTATGAGAGACATGGCCTCAGTGATGTGGGAGAAAATGGAGACGTATTAGAATGATTGCAATTTATCGCTGGCAATTGCAAAAATCTTGAATCCACAAAATAAAATGGATTTTATTGAGTTCACTTTCCCTTTGATTTATCCAAAACATGAGGTTCAACATAACATTCAAATTGTGAAAGGTGTGTTTCATGAGCTCTACAATCTTATGTATAAGAACCTGTACAAAATTCAAGTGCTTTGCCTCCAAAACCTACTAATGTGTCAAAGAAGTCAGGTTTGAAAGGAAGACGAATGTTTGACATGCTTGTTAGAAAAGATGCAAAGCAACCATCTAAATCAAATGTTACTATATATCTAGAAGGTCTTTATGCTGTTGAAGATAAGAATGATGAGAGTAACTTGATGTTTTAGAATGGTGGAGGTTGAATTATATTAAGTATCATTTTCTATCCAAGATGGCCCGTGATATTTTGAGCATTCCCATCACTACCGTGGCTTTAGAGTCGGCTTTTAGTGCTGAAGGTCGAGTTTTGGATCCATATAGAAGTTCTTTAGCTCCAAAAACTATTGAAGAATTAGTTTGTGTAGGGAATTGGATTAGAGAAGGCATGAAAGACATTTCCAGTCCAATCGTAAGTCTTTTCATTAAGTTTTGACTTTCTAAATTAATAATCTAAGAGCTTCATCTTTGGATTGTCATTAAATTTTTAATTCTGGTATTGTAGGGAGATTACTTAGAAGAAGAGTTGCATATTTCTTTTCCTAATGAGTTGGAATCTTCTATTTAAAGTACAATTTAATGAAATAAATCACAATCTATAAAGAATATAATCTTTTTCTCAACATTTGACTTTCATTGATTATTCTAATCATATTGTAGGGAGATTATTTCACAGAAGAAGAGTTGCATATTTCTTTTCTAGTAAATTGTAATCTTTTAATTGAGGTATGATTTAATATAATAGCACATAATCTAAAAAAAATGACTTTTCTTTTCTCAATGTTTGACTTTCATACTGATTTCTTTCTTTCAAGCAAATGGTGCAATGATATGGAGCTATAAAGAAGTGATTTATTGTTCAGTGATATTTTTTTCGATGTGTTATTAAGCAAACATTTGTGGGGTTCTTTTTTTTGTGTATTCTTCTATATAATGTGGTGCCATGTAAACTTTGCAATTAGTAGTTGATTCAGAAACTTGTCTGCAATCTTATGTTATGATTAGAACCATATAGTTATCATGGATATTAGTACTATGTGATTTTTTTTTTCTATGTTTAGAGTGAGACCATGTTCTAATATGTTTGTTCTTCATTTTATCAACTGAAGTAAATTTTTCAATAGGTTGCTAGCGATTTAGCATGTTTTATGTCATGCATGATACATGACTTGTGGCTTTTAGAGGTATTTTTTCTTATTTATATTTTTTCTTTTAACAAACATGTCTTGAAATGTTTACATTATAATTTATATGTTTTTAAATTTTCTACTCTATGTTTTATTTTTTTAATTATGATTTATAATGCTTGTATTTATAATAAAATATTCATGAACAACCTTAAAACAAACTCTTAAACGAACACTACTAGAAATATGACATTCATCGTCGGTTAGTTGTTGTCGATTTATAAAGCGACTGCAATAATACTTTTACTATCGTTTCTTGGGTAAACCGATGGTGAATCTATCTTTAAAATTCGACTGCAGCGCTTGAAAGAATTATCCACTATCTGTGGGTTAATTATGTAATTTGTCGTCGTTTGGTTAAAAAAGCGATGGCGAATGTGTTTTGTTAACAAGGTGGGGCATTTAGGCATGCGACGAAAATAGTTGAAGCAACATTTGTTGTCGCTTTTTGATTAAACTGACAGCAAATGTGTTGCATTAACGAGGCGGGGCGTTTAGGCACATGACGGAAAATTTTGTAACGACATTTGCCGTCGCTTATTGATTAAACCGACGACGTATGTCAATTGATGTATGCGCACGCAAAGCCCAAGCCTCCCATCACTGTTCATCTTCCCCAAAGCAAACCTAAACCCTCGCAATCCCACGCCAAAACAAACCCAAACCCTCGCACCCACGATCCTCCTCGATTGAGAGCGCCTTCCTCATCATCAGCTCTCCACGTCGCCCCTCCTCGCCGTCCTCCTGCACCTCAGGTGACGCCCTCTTCCTCCAGTCCTCCCCCCCACCCTCCTCCTCCTCCTTGCCCCTCTCCTCTTCCTCACCACCCCCTCCACCTGCTCTCCTCTTCTCATGTTGTCCCACCCCTCCTCCTCCTACTATAACCCCCCTCCACCTCTCCTCCTCCCCGCCCCCTCGTCATCCTCCTACTGCTGCATGACCGACCCGCTTCCAAGTGCAAATTTCCCCATCCAATTTCGATTTCTTTTGATTTCTCCCAGCTCGATGATCCAAAGATCAGGAATTGGGGTTGCCACAACCATATTTGTTGGATTAGGGTTCCATAACAATGTTATGTGAATTGTTGGATGTGTTGTTTTGCAGTCTAATCCGAAGAACACCGTGGGGATCTTGACAATGCTGGTAAGGGCTCTCGTGTGCTTGTCATGCCGACGAGTGATCTAGGGCGGACCCTCGTGTACCCGCATGGTAGGTCTATTCTACAATGCATGCTAAAACACACACCCATATATGAATTATAACAAGTGAATGATATGTTGGTGTGCATTTTCTTTTGGTGACTGGTTGCAGTAGGAAAGGTTGGAATTTGTATGCGATGTAGATATGTGATGATAACTAATAGTTGGTGGTCCCTCTAACTATTTTTGTTGTAGTATAATCACTTCCATGGAATGTTTGTTGCTGAAAAATGTACCATTAGCTCACTAGAACAAAAAATAAAGCAAGAAATTGTCGATGATCCCGTGGTTGATGGTTTCAAAAGGAAATGTGGCTATGCATATGGTCACAAAACCAAAATCACATAATTCAAACTGTACTTCGTTCATAATCTCATGCCATGAACATTTCCAAAAAAAAAAAATCACACCATAAAGAATTCTGTGTTCAAATCTCTTAATGGAGAGGAAAATAATATGTTTCTCCATCGGATCCAACCTCGAACGTTGGCAACTGTTTTTCTGACCTTGAACATTAAGTGTCCACTCTTCTGTGTCAACTTAAGTGCCATCACTCGTTGTTGCATTGACTTTATTCTATCTATAATGCTTCTTTCTTTCCCATTTCAACACTTAATGGACTTTGTGTGCTGGCATACATTAAATCCTATACTATTCAACTGCCTAGCTATCAAGGAATCAACAATCTTTATTTTGGATTTGCTTACAGGATTAGAAATGGGTGGTGAAATGAATATAACCTCTAGAATTCAGGTTGCTCAATTGGCTTTAAAACATCGTCAAAGCAAAAATCAACATTAGAGAATTGTAGTAATTGCTAGAAGATAAGGAAATTGCCTTCTTATCTAATTCATATTGCACTTGGATATATGCTCAATGCTATCTGAAACTTATCAGCCTAGTTAGAGTAGAGAAAAAAATGTTGGAGGCTATTGGAAAGAAGTTGAAGAATAATGTTATCTGACTAGTGAATTATGTAAGTTTAGAAATTATTGTATTCTTATGAATAAGCTGCAATTTTGAAATTTTATTTGGATACCTTTGCCTAAATCTTAATATGCGCCTAATCTTGAAGATATTAAAGTAGCCTATGGTAATGAATGTATATAATCTCGGGTATTCCAATTGTTCATCTAAACAAAACAAAATGTGACCTTTGATACTATATATGCATAGATTCCAACCACTGATTTTGTTATAGTTGATTAGCAATGCTTATTATAGTCATTGCTGAAAATAATTTCTTATAGCTAGTCGGGAAGCTCATAAATAATTCTATGCATTATTTCTCATAAGTGAGTGAGAGTGAGATGTTGACCATTGGAATTGTCTTTGTCAAGTTCTATTCAAGGGACATTAATTCTAGGGGAAGGGATCTAGAAACCGGTGCATGACTTCCATCAACAGGAAGAAGACAAAACAAAAAAAGGTTAAGAAACGATTAAGTAGCCAACTTAATCCTAATGTGCATTTTCACTTTGGCTATGTGAACAAAACATTTCATTTCTTACCACTTGGTTCATTCCATGGTTTGTTGCCTTCATTAATGCGTTTTGCATTGTTTAGAGATTAGTAATCAAATATATTTAAACTGGGATCGATTTCTGAAGAACTCTTTTTTGAATAAAGTTACCAAAGAACTTTAAATAACTTGAAATTGTGATTTCATTAAAAAGTCAGCAATCATCTTTTCTTTTTTCTTTCTTTGCTTTTTTTTTCCTTAAAGGTCCAGTTATCTATTTTCTGACAGAGGATGTTGCACCAATTCAAATTTAATTAGAATTTTTGGCATACAAGATACTAGTGCTAAATTTATACTTTAATGCATGAAGTTAGCTATGATATCTCCCTTAAACTCACTTTCAAAAAAAAAAAATCTCCCTTAAGCTATGGATCTCTTAGTTTTTTGTTTTTAGTCTATGAGTCTATCACTAGGACATTATTTGAAACCAAGTTGTGGCATAGAGTTATTATTTAGATAAACAATTATAGTATTTGGTGATGAGTGTTGTGTCATGGAAAGCCTTTAGCAAGTCCTCATGAGGAAAAGCTTCTTCCTCCTTAACAATCTCCTCCTCCTACTTTTGCCTCTTTTCTTTCAAATTCAAATGTAAAAAGAACCTTTATAAATAGAAGTCTCCTACTTCAGGTTCTTTCTGAATGGTGTCTTCAGGTACTTGTAGATGCTCTCTATATATATGAATATTGAATAGAAGAGAGAAAATAGGGGGTAGAGACAATGGAGGGGAGATGGTTGAGGGGGAGACCCATTCCTCCTGAGAACTTGGTGAAGAATCACACTCCCGCACAATTGAAGGGACTATGTGATTGCTTATTGGAAGGTACATACCTTTGAATGTAGCAATTTAAAATTGTTCATTGTGAGAGGTTTTATTGGTAAGTCTGTAAATTGATCTTTTGATTAACTGAAGCAGACTGAAACTAGGTTTCTAGCAACTTGATCTTATAGATGAGTTGTTTGAATATTTTTGTCTAAAGTACGATAGTTTTCATGCTTAATATGCTTAAAAATGCAAATGTCATCTGCTGTGATGTCTTATGTGCTTGATTATATACTGTATTATTATTCCCTTACATTTGTTTTTTCACTTTGTAGCCAGATATTAGACAGGGTGATCTCTAATTTTCAAAATTAAAAAAAAAATAACCCTACATTTACCATCAGTTCCTGCAATGCTAAATTTCCCTACTTCACCCGTATGAGCAAGTCTATTATTTTGGAAATGGGCAACCCAATAACTCATGGTAACTTACTTTTGCCCCTCCGCCATATGCATTGGAACATGTCATGACATCAACAAAAAATCATGTTTTTTTGCATAGACGAAACATTGAACCAATCATTCTCCATCTAATTCTATCCGTATGCAATGGTTGGGAATTTCTATCTTTAGTTTTGATTGAGGACTATCCAATGTAATTTTAAGACTACCTTTAGTTTTGATTAAGACTCATCTTTAGCTATCTTGATTAAGATTCTATTTCTATCGTATGTGGTTACCTTTTTTATCTGCCATCACATTTTTGCAAATTTTGATTCTGAAATGAACTTTGTGTGCTGGAAGGATGCAAGTTCTTTTACAAGTCTAACCATTTAATGGTACTATCATTAAAAATTAAAAAAAAAAATTCATTACCTTTGCAGTTTTTAAAAAAATCAATGGCAAAAAAGGTAAGTTTTTAGAAAATTGAAGGTTTCTGTCGTCGCTTATTTTTTAAAGCGATGGCAAAAATACATGAGACTAATGTACAATAACAGGTATTTGCCATCATTTATTTGAGAAAGCGACAGCAAAATAATTTTTACCGTCGCTTGTATAAGCGACGGTGTTTTCTTTTAAACAACGACAAAACTCAAAAAACAACACGTTAACGCAGGAAAAGGTAACATAAAAATGTCGTCACTTTTTTTATAAACGATGGGAAATCAAAATTCCGTCGATTGTAAAACAACGGCAAAAGATCCAATTTGTTTGCTAGGCGAATGATATTTCGACGTCGAATGTTCCTTGTAACCGATGGGAAAAATAAACAACGATGTTATTTACGCCGTCGCCTTTTTACGTTGGTTAAAAGGGCTTTGCTGTCGATTTCGAACCGACGTCAAAAGTGAAAATTGTTGTAGTGGAACCCTTAAATGAACCCTTAACGAATGGAACCTAAGTTAATAGCATTTCAAACTTCACACTTAAACGAATCGTTAATGAATCGAATCGAACCTTTGATAACAAAAATGAACGGAACCGAACCTCACCTTTAGTTTTTCTTATCGAACTTGAACTGAATCCGAACCTTGAAAAAATGTTATCGAACCAAACCGAACCTAGGTAAGTTCGCTTAGGTTCTATTCGTTTACACCCCTAATCCTTACCCACGTTGAGCCTCGCCTAAAGTGCGACTACGTAAAAGTGCTCCCACTAAGGAAGCCACTCGTAACAGTCGCCTCCTGTGCCAGCTGGGAGAAGGCCCCGACAGAATCCAATGGAGTGCTCAACTCACTGGTTCCCCTTGGCTGAGTTACCTTCGCTAGAGCAGGGGGTGGGGAGTTAAGGAGTATAAACACTTCCGACTGTCCTGACAGGCCAGAAGCGGCAAACGAGTCCACTGAGGCCTCCTCCGCTGTGGCCTTATTCGAACCTTCAGGAGCAGACGCCGCTGGCTGCATACCAGCAGGGCCCCTCTTTAGCTATTTTAGAGGGGTCTCCACCTTCTCTGCACTTCCCTCTCCATCCTTTCTATTGGGCTCCATAGAGCGGGAGGATTAGCTCCCCTTGCTCTGCTCCATAGGCTTCTCCCCCACGATGCGATCCATGGTGAAAGGAACTGCTGCCTCGACACCTGGGGCTATCTAGCCGAGCAAACCGATCGAAGGCTACAAACAAAACAAGAAGAGAAAAGTCAATCCATTAAGTAGCAAGCAAGGAGGATGCACGTTCTAAAGCTATCACCCCCTTACTTACATGATGTGGGATAGGAATCTGCAACCCACGGCAGAGTCACCCAGACGTCTTCCCGCTTAAGCTCCGAGCGGGCAATTGGCCCAAAATCGATAATCCTATCGGTGTCCACCTGAGCAATCAGGTCAAAGCTCCTCGGGCCTAGGCAGTAGGTCCTTATCAAACAAACCTTGCTAGGTATAAGAGACATCGTGGTTCTCACGGTGGAAAACAAAGAAAAAATGATGATCTTGGCCCTTCAAACTATCGGGTAGATCAAATATTCGGTACTTGGTATGTCGGTTGTACAAGGTATAAGTATTTGACGGGGGCTTGCCCTTCTTGACTTTAAGGAGCATAAGCCCAAAAAGGATGCGGAACAGGCCCAAGTGAGAAACAATCCTCGGATGGAAGCAGATAACGGTAAAAGCATTCAAAACAGGCCAGTAGTTGAGGCTAAGCTGCGAGGGGCCTAGGCAGCAATAACAGAGGAAGGAACACAACAAAGGATTCAAGGGCATCCAGAGGCCATATTCTATGGCATATTTACAAATAATAAACGGGTCCTTAGACCCGTTCGAGCATAAGTGGGTCTAAGACCCACAGGGGTGAAACGAAACTCTATCGAGTCCATACTCACTCAGAAATACCTTAATGGCGAAACGACTATGGAAGTTAGAAGGGAAGGTGTACAGATCCCTTGTCTTAGGCGAGATGCCAGATGAGGATGAGGTGGACTTACCCTTGCCAACAAGTCCACACATGACGACGTCCTCAACACTCATCGAAAAAAGGGGCTATGAGAATAGCACCTCCTCATGCATCGCTTGCAAAGAGGGATCGCACTAGTGTCGCAGAGCACTCATGAGCTTCGAGAGGGTAGGAGGGGTATTAACTATGCCCCACACCCAATATTTATAACCCCCGTAACGGGCGATTCCCCCTTGTGGGATGAAAATTTCAAAAAAAAGAAATCCCATGAGATACGGCACGGATTTTGAAATATACTACCTCAAGGCAAAATACCTCGGTAATCATCACTGACATTAAATGCACATGCGCACATATCTTATGCTGCAATAATACCACTCACATCACTGGCAAATACGATATTCGAGACTCTTGCACCTCATCATGATGGCAATTGATGCCGGTCTTGTCACACAAACAAGACAAAAATCAATCCTGCTGTGACTGGCCATCACTCAAGAAAGGTAACACATTTGTCACACTCACTTTCAGCAGTAATACAGGTGGACTCTCCTAAAAGCTACCTCCTAAGGTCGGGAGTAAATACGGCGGACGCGCCGAAAAGCTGCTTCCTAAGGTCGGTGATAATTACGGCAGACGCGCCTAAAAGCCGCCTCCTAAGGTCGGTGGTAATACAGGCACACATGCCTAAAAGCCACCTCCTAAGGCTGGCGGGAACTGGGGCATACTCTCCCACATTCCCACACTACAAACCCACCTCTTAAGACCGGGGAAAGATACAACATGCGCTTTAAAACAGATGCTCATCCCACTTTAAGCAAAAAGTCAGAAAATCATTTAGGGGCATCGTCTACTGTGGAGCTTTCAGTACCTCAACTACTCTCTTAACAGGATTTGCTAGCTAGAGAGTAAGGGGCATATGATGAGGGGCAAAAAGTACGCTCGGATTCAAGACTCTACAGTAAGACCAAGGAAGAATCCGGCAACCGTAATAAGGAGTAAATAGGTGGATTCGACTCAGCCTGACTTGCCTACGCCAAGGAGGATTCGGATCCACCTGCCTCTAGGTGATCTAATTTGTCCAAAGATAGAAAGGCGGTGGGAAAGTCCACGACTCCCACGTCGACGGTAACGTTGGCATCTCCGTCATCAATAGTCTGACAAAGGATGTGCCTTAACAACAAACATATCCTGGTAGAAGATTGATGATAACGTCATCATCAACTATATCTAGCTTTTATTAGCCATAATCAACAGATAAATGCCCCTACATAACCGCCAAAGGACCATAATTCACTGCACAACCTTTCTGAGAGTTTAACATGAAACCTGGGTTAAAACTGTAATTTTACCATCATATCATGAAGGCAAAAAAATCGTGGGTTTTCCCAGAGGTTTATTAAAGGTCAAATGATCATAAATGCCTAATAAATGGGCCCGTGCAGACATAAATGAGTTTTCATGCGTTCCAAAAATTAAATGACATCTGAAACACAAAAAATTGACTAGCTTAATTCATTGAGATTCTTGTCAGGATAAAATTCACTTAAACCTTCTATAAATTATAAAAGAATATTCTATAAGGTTTAGTATCTTTGATTTTACCATCGAAACCTACTTTGACCTAAAACAGAGTCTCAAACAGATAATTGCCATAATTCAAATTTTTGAGCAATTTACCTAGCCAAAATTAGTCAAAACCTAAATCCGACTTCACCATCAGATTCCTTGGGTCTAATTTAGGTTTGTACCAAAATTTGGACCCAATCAAAGATCACCTTTACCTATTTTGCATTCTAGTCCAGACAGACACTTTTTATCACACAATGGCCCTTAACTTTTTGAATTCTTTACAAATAGGTCCTTAACTTTTTCATCATATTAACATTTAGGTCCCTACCGCCATTGGTGTGAACATGTCAAGCTCCAACGAGATTTGAGCGAGATTTGAGCGAGATTTTCTCGCTCGATTCTCAACCAAACAATCCCAAATTTGAATAGGAGATTCCTTGTGAAATTGTCTTTCAAATGAGCCCATCCACGAATCCTAAATCACCCCCAAAATCTCATGCAAACCTTTTGAAGGTTTGCATATCCGACTTGCGAGAAATTTGAGGAGTTCCAAGCTTGAAACCCCTCCCCATGGCCTATAAATGGACCTACATTGCACGCCCCTTCTCCTTAGCTAGGTTTAAGCCACAAATCTCTCTACTTCCTCTCCCATGGCCGACTCCGACCTATGCTCTGGCGGCCCACTCGATCTCTCTCATCCACACCACCAATAGCCAAATTGGACGCGTAGCAATCTTCTTTATCTTCCTCCGACGATGGCAAGCGAAAGCCTCGGCGTCTCCAACCCTTTCCTCGCCACCGTCTCCCTCCCCAGAGTATTCTCCCTCCACAATGTCGACCAAGAAAAGCCGGCCCCTCTCCGTCCCTTTCGTCCCTTAAAGTAGGTAGTTAGGTCCTTTTAATTCCTAAGGTTAATTATAATATCCAAAAATCCCAAAAAATCCCTCTACGTCGACGTTCGCCCTTCATCTTCCTCCGCTCCGGCCACCACTCCAGCGAAAGCATCCTGTCATTCCACCACACCACACAGCTCGCCAAAACCCTCTACACCTTCGCCTCATCACTCCCATCAAAACACCCATCTTTATTCACCTTCTCATCCACTCACGCGACTGTTGAAGCGAATTCGTCGTTGTTAAACTTATGCGTTGTAGTATAGGACAAATCGCTCAAACAAATACAATTTATAACTTGAATATAAGTCCGAGGTTGAACACATGCAGCAAATGCTGCATTCACGCACTAATCTCAATCATAATATAAATGAGCACAATAATTAAGCCAATAATGATATTCAAGGAAGAATAATTACTCAAGAATTGATCATCAATGTATAACATGAGTTTGATACAGCAAAAAGAATGGAAACGATCCTAAAAAGTAGTGATTTAAATCACCTTTTAGATCCACATTTAGGCATGCATCTTAACCATAATACTTAAATTAGTGAATAGTAATTCAAATAATGCCACAGTGTCTAGATGCTACAATGCAAAGGCACTGTTCATCTTCCTCAATTCTTCTCTTCCTTCTTCTTTCAGCATGAAGAGTCTCTCTTCTTTTAAACATGGATAGGCTCTCTTCCTCTTGAACTTCCCTTCGCAACACAGGGGAAGCAATTTCCTCCAATGACTAAGTGTCGCACAAGGGACACACACTTCTTCAGAGAGCAAAAAGCCCCCCTCTCGCTCTCCTCTCAATTCCTCCTCTATTTCTCTCAGAATCAGGCACACATTTGGGTAAACAGATCCATGTATTCGGGTATTTGGATCTAGGTGACTAGGGCTACTGGGCGAGGAGGTAGCCGAGGTGTGCATGCATGTGAGAGGGACCCAACCCCTCGTGTATTGGGCGAGGGGTCGGTGTGGCAAAATAGTAATATGTGCTGTTGGGGCGTTGGGGATCCACGATGTGGGACTATGTTCCCATCGTCTTGCTCGCGAAGCTGCAGAAAGCAGTCTCCTTCAATTGTCGTGGATGTGCTGCAGGTTCGTCTCAATTGAGGTCCTCGAAGGGTTTCTGGTTGAAGTCCACAAGACCTGGATGTAGCAGCAAGGCTTTTCAATGCCGGAGCGTGGACAGAACTAGGAAGACGATGCCGATGGCAGGCGGCGGCGTTTACTTGAAAAGAGTAACACGGGCTTAAAGGCCCCAAATAAATAATCCAGGAGTGTTGCCGAACCACATGGATTGCCGTCGTGGTGGTCTGGCGGCGTGAGAGTGCGTGAGGTGGTGCATCGGAGTTGGTGAAGGTGGACGGTAATGCGTTTGTTCGGTGGGGAGCTAGGGCGAGAGATGGAGCAAAATAGGAGAGGGCTTTTGATGGAGGGAGTACGGCAGAGCTTTTGGAGGTGGAGTGGGTGTGTTTGGTGGCATGTAGTGAGCTCTTGGCTTTGCCGGAGCTTGGTCGGAGCGGATGAAGGTGAGGGCATCAGGTGCAGTAGCGTGATTGTTTGAAAGTGTAGGTGAGGGGGAAGTACAGTAGAGGGACAAAGGAAGAGAAAGAGGAGCTACGAGGCGAGAATTGAGGGGGCATGCTTCGGTTGTGGCTGATCAGAGCCAATGAAGGAGATGAAGGCGAAAGGATGGCGACAATGAAAGGGGCAAGGAGGCATCCTTTCTTTAGCCGGAGAGGATCGTGAGGAAGAAAGGAAGAATATGGGCCATCCAATTTGATAGTTGGATGGCCGGACAAGGGTGAGTGGAGGAGGTCGCCGGAGCAAACTTTGAAGACGATCGAAGGAGGAAGAGGGGATTTCTTAGGCCAAGTTTTGCTAAGGAACTTGGCCTCGCGACCTGGGTCCTTTTATAGGGCTTAGGTGATTGTTTCAAGCTTGAACCCTTGAAATCTTCATGCAATAGGAAACTCACATCTCCCATGCATTCACATGGGAGATTGGCAAAGAGTTAGAGCCCAAGAATAGGTTTAGATCGTAGGGGATCCTCTCAGGAATCTTCCTTCCAATTTTGGAAGAGTTTGGCCGCAAAATCAGGGAGTAATCTTTGATTGAAGGTCGCCGGTGGAGTAGGTTTAGGAGTTGAAGGCAGAAGGGACCTATTAGTGAAGAAAATGATAATGTTAGGGGCATATTTACAAAGAATTTGAAAGTTAGGGTCCTGTGTGTGAGAGAAAAGAGTTAGATAGAACCAAAATGCAAACTTGGTTAAAGTGATCTCTGATTGAGCCCAAATTTTGGTATAGACCTAATTTGGACCCAAAAAATCTACTGGTGAAGTCAGATTTAGGTTTTGATCAAGTTTGACTGGGTAAGTTGCATAGAAGCCCAAATTAGGGAAATTATCTATTTAAGACTATTTTAGGTCAAAATGGGTTCCAATGGTCAAATAAAAGATGCCAAACCCTAGATAATATTTTTCCATGATTTTTAGAGGGTTTAGGTGAATTTTATCCTAACCATAACCTCAGTGAATTAGGCGGGTCTGCTTTTAGGGTTTCAAATGTCATTTAATTCTCATAACACGTGAACACTCGTTTCCGTCTACACGGACCCTCTTGTTAGTCTTTTAATGCATATTTGACCTTTAATAAACCCCTGAGAAAACCCACGGTTGCTCTGCATTCATGATATAACGGTAAAACTGTAGTTTTAACCCTGGTTTCATGTTAAACTCTTAGAAAGGATGTGCAGTGAATTACGGTCCTTTGGCTTTTATGTAGGAGCATT
Source organism: Thalassia testudinum (assembly GCA_037157565.1). NCBI lineage: Eukaryota > Viridiplantae > Streptophyta > Magnoliopsida > Alismatales > Hydrocharitaceae > Thalassia > Thalassia testudinum. Next base: position 126,739,347 of record JAZHRO010000013.1, read on the forward strand.
TATTAATGGAATATGACTAATTAAAGCTATATATGGCTAATGATGACGTTATCATCATACCCCCATGCCTAACTTTTGCTAGTCCCTTAGGAGAATTTTTGTAAGAGAGAGGGATAGAAGAATTTTTGCATTTATGAAAAGCCTTCTCTCTCTTTTCTTTTCTTTATTTCTAGCTTCAGATTGGCTCAAAAACACAGTCTGTATCGAATTCCTTGCTCCCACCATCAATCCTCGCAGGGTCCCTAGCAATCGATGCTTCGGGATAGCACCGCCCATGGCAACTCTCAGAACCCTAGCTTTCGATACTTTGAGATAGTGCCGCCCATGATGTTCTGTAGCTAAATTTAGGCTCTGGCAATCGACATTTCGAGATAATCCCGCCTATGGCACCTGAACCAGCACAAGGTGCTTACATGCCCCCGGTAGGATATTTAGATATCCTAAGAGACAAGCACCGAGGAGATGGTATGTTATTGCGCATCTTCGAGGAGAATTTCACACCTCTTTACGTCGGGAACTCGTCCAAATCAACTTGTGTTTATAAGCCGTTCCTAATCTAGGTGGCTTTTTTAATAACAGAATTAACGCATTTGCGTGATTTTGATTATTAAGGGCATTGAACCAAACTTGTGTGTGGATTAGGATGCTTAGGTTACCGAATCTCGCAAACCAGAGGTCAGTTAACGAGGCCCAAAAAATCCCTAAGCCTTAGACCTAGTACATAAGTTTCACATTTTCCTCAACCTCTTGAGGACTATACAGATCTTAACAGATACATAAATTTTTAATCCCTTAAACAAGCCCAAGAGACCTAAGATCATCACTCATACTAATCTCTTTGTCTCTCTATTATTTTAGGACTTAATTTTTTTTCTTTTGATTTGGTCTAGAACTTAAGTACATTCCATAATCTTTTACTAATGACTATCCCTTTCTTATTTCAAATTGTAGCTCTTTTTTAACATTTAAATCACCTCCTCTCTTCCTTCTCAAAAAATGATATGAAATTAATCTCACAAAATTTCCTCCCCTTTCCACTTTTTTTTGTTCTTTTCCACTTTTTCAATTTTTTTGATTTTTTTAATGAGTAATAATTTTATGAAAATCCTTCAGAAACTTGAATTTTTAAATATTTGCACTATAACATCCCCCATGCCTAAGTTTTGCAATGTCCTCATTGTAAACTGGAGGATATGAAATCAGCTTGGGTTCAAGGATTAGAACAGGGTCAAAAGGGTTGGCAAATAGGTCGGTATGACTGTTGCAAACGATTTCAAGCTCTGGTACAAGTACCAGAGGTGGAGTCGGCTATTTTAAAATTGAATTTAGAGTGCAGTAGACATGAAGCTCAAAAAGATAATCAGAAGGATCTCGGGTTTTTAAAATGACGGGTTACCTCCCATTAAGCGCTAAATTCAATGCCTTCAGTCGAGCAGAAAATGATTATGGAGAAAGAGTGGTCAAATCAGATGAATTTTGTAAGACAAGCACCTTGATCAAAAGCTTGGATGGTCCAACAAGGTGCTTGTTCAGATCAACAGGCAGATGATGCAGTCCATGAAAGTTCCCTACCAGGAGGGGTGACGTAATAAAATGCGGAAATAAATATAAACAATATCACAGAATAGACAACCACACAAATACACAAAGATTTTTAGGTGGAAACCCAAACCGGGTGAAAACCACCACCTAACCCTCTCGAGTTAGGATTTTCCGATCAACCTAGTTGATCAAATCCACTAACCGAATCACTTTAAAACGAGGGTGATTCAACCTCAGTACAACCACGCTACTTAGACAAGGGTAGCGTACCTCAACCCCTTCTCTCCACGAGAAGGATTTTGTCTCGCGAAGGAGACGGGAATTCGCAAAGCGAATACCCAACCAAATAACAAAGATAAAATAAACAACAAGTCCTATAGAGCCAACAAAGAAATTATGAACCTAGCTTCTATAAGAATAAGGAAACTCCCCTTTGCAAGGAGTGCGTCGAGTTGATGACGCGGTGCGTGAGCCACGCGACGGCGCAACTTCGCTCTCGTAAACAACGGCGGGAGAGCGGGTGCGCGAAGCTTGATGCTCTCAAGAGAATGGAGCTTGAGCTTGGAGAGCAAGAGCTAGCTAGGACACAAGAGAGTGGAACTATGTTGCTTGGGTGTCTCTAGGTGTGTCTTAGTGTATCCAAGTGTTGCAAAGGTTCCCCTCTATTTATAGAGGCCTTAGGAAGGCTTTGGAAGGCTTAGGAAAGGTTCTATAGCCGTTGGGAACAAAGCCTAAGAGAATCAGCCCGAAATCAGGAACAATCATTGTTCTGACAGGCTTATCAGACGTCTAATTCTATCATCAGACGTCTGGAAGTTCACTTTAAGACGTCTGATTTCAAGGTCAGACGTCTGATTTTGGGCAGGTCTCTTCCTGACTTGGATCAGATCTAAACAGGATTTTTGTGCAAGCCCATCAGACGACATACAGGACGTCTGGCACTATGTTTGGACGTCTGGAAACCTACTTTTACTGTGGGAATGGATTTCCAAACGTTGCAACGGCTAGAAAATCTCTGAGAAGAGATTTTGGGTCAGCCGAGGCAAAACGGTCAATTATCAGACGTCTGGAAAGTCCTATGGACGTCTGATAAGGCTCTAACGGTCATAATCTTGAGCGTTTGCTAAGCCAGCCAACGGTCCACTAATTGGACATCTGGCAAATCCATCAGACGTCTCCTAAGACGTCTGGTCTAAGGTCTGGACGTCTGATTTCATCAGACAGAACTAGCAATGTCCAACCTAACAGTTATCAGACGTCTGAAACAACAGTCAGACGTCTTAAAAAACTTTATCAGACGTCTGATTTAAGAATTAGACGTCTGGAAGTGCTGTTTGAACCCTATATTGGTTTTCTAAGTGTTCTATAGAAAACCTAAGTATCCTAGGGTTGTGCAGGTGTTCCTAGGACTACTGTTATGGTACTTTGAGGCTCTTTAACATGAAATATCTAAGGAAATAAAGAGCAACAAAAGAAACGAAAAAAATAATGAGTACAAGAGAAGGAAATCTATCCTATTCTTCATCTCCTTCCTTCTTCACTATATCGCTCCTCGCGAATCTCTTCTGTTTTCCATCAAGCTCGTCCAATCTGTCCTGGATGCGAGCTCGAACTCCATCTAATCACGTATCCATTTGCGATTGACCTGAAATCTAGGACTCAAAGCGCAAATATTAAATAACACGTGTTTTGTTATCATCAAAATAAATGATCGTGGTGCTTTAGCACCAACAGTCCAAACCAAATCAGTCTGGTGGGTTGATGGATGTGGATGAAAAGATATGGTGCCCACCAAATACTCTGTGACTCAGAAGGATGTGGAAATAAAGATCCAGGGTTTGGCTAAGTCCAATCAGCCTAGTCAGAGTAGGGATCCTCGAAAGAGAGTGGATTTGTGGAGGATGTGAGATCCCCACGAGAGTGATCAGAGAAGGATGGGGCGTGATTATTAGTCTGATCGATATCCGAAACCCGATCACAATGTGGAGAGGAATCAGGTGTGACTGGATCAGAGAAAGGAGAATCAGAATAGTAATTAATTCCAATTGCGGTTCGGGGGTGGGATCGGATTTGAGCGGGTTCCGTATGTATTGTAGAAGAGGTGGCTTCCAAGAGAACTGTGTGTGAGGGCTCCTCTAGAAAAGGTTCAAAGGTAGGTGTATCTAGAGAGTCCTCATAGGGCCCATCAAAATCAAATGTAAATGTCTGGAGAGTGTTTATAGGATCATGAGAATCGGAGTTAAGAAAGGATTCAAACTCTAGATTGCATACACTCTCAACACTTGTAGTTTCCGAATCCTGTAGATCATAATGGAATGATTCCAAGTCAATGGAACGCGATTTTGAATTGATGATCTCGCGATCAGGGACCTCAGAGTCAGAGAATGGATCATAGATACTGAGGTCATGGATTGGCTCCTAGTCGTCAGGAAACAAAGGTTCTCCGAAATCATAGTAGGATTCGAAATCATCGGAGAACTTGTGAAGATCATGTTCTGAACATGATTCCAAATCAGACATTCCACCAAAGAGTGAATCGAGATGTGGAGAAGCAGCAACCTAACTTGGATCTAACCTAAACTCAGAATCTGAACTCAAAAAGTTGTCCCTATAAGGCATGGGCTCGGGTTCTTGGCTCCTAGGAGAGACCCAATTAAATCATAACTCTTCCAGCTCCTCGATTTCTATGTCATAAATTGCGTGATTTTCGACAAATCGATCTGTATCTCGGAGGAGTCTAGAGAGGTGTAGTCATCAAACATAGGCCCAGAATTGTAGTTCAACTCGAAAATCTGAGTCTCATCACATGGGGCCTCATAATTATCCCGAATAGGCCCGAATCCAGATTCTAAGTTAACGGTAGGGTTTAGATCACTAAAATGTAGGCTAGGTTTTATTAGGATGTCAAAATCATCCCCGAGAATTACCTTGATAGGATAAGGCTCGGGATTTACATTTTCGAGGAGTCCTGTTGTAAGCTCATCATTACAGGTGTCTAGGAATTCAAAGCTAGGCAAACTAGGTTCTTGTATCTCTAGGTCTGGCTCGAAATCAAGAACACCTGCAATTAGATCCTCCCAACCTATCTCAGGATCAAGCGTATCAGTCTGCATATAAGTTGGATCATATTCCATTTGGTTGGGGATCCACAACAACCTTGATTCTCGAACCCAGGATTTGGGAAATCAGATTGATCCTCAGTCTTATTCCAAGATGTTTCACTAAATGCTTAGGGAGTATACGGGTATTTTTGATCGATAATCTGTTTCAAAAATTTTATTATCTCTTCGTATTTCTCAAGGTCATCTTGGTGTCTTTCCCAAAGTACAAGATCTGTCATGCATTGGAGGTATTCAAAGTTATGCAATTTTTCCAACTCAATATATCCTGTCATGAGAGTATCCCGAGTTGACCATTTGTTATTTGTATCAATATTAACTAAGCACAATTTGCAATAAGGGTTGTTGTTTCTGGGATATCTACCTAAATCGTGCTGACTGGATTTGAGGTTTTGTCATCAACTCCATAAAATTTCAAGGCATCCTCAATGATTCTATCTCTCATGGACATTTGGGATTCAGGGTTCCTAAATTGTCTTCGTAAATTGCCAGGCTGCATGTTCGGATCAAGTGGTGGAATCGAGATTTAGAATCAAACTCAGGCTCCGATTGAAGTTGATCAGATCTGAAAAGAGATTCTCAAGAAGATCTAATGAGGCCTCTTAGGTTAAAAACCAAAGGACCTTCCTATGTATGTGCTCTAAAGAATAGATGAGGGACTAATTGGATCCAATCAAGGCACCCAAAGATTTTTGGATGACTATAGAGGTTCGGAGCGGATGATATCTCTAGATTAGAAAGTCGTCCACCTGAGAATTACCTGGACATCCAGGAAGGGAGAGTCCTGCAAAGACCTCTACATGGTAGAGCATCCCCACAGGTTATAGGGTTTCCCTAACCTGACCTTCCTTATCACCGCAGATCCAAGTAGACCAGAATGGATAACTTGACCTTTTAAGTCTACCAGTTTTAAGTCCAAATTTGTGCCTTTAATTCCACTTGATTAGAAGTTAATTTGACTCGTGACCTAATTTGGAGATTGGTTGGCCCACAAAGTAGACCAACTTCACCTGACCTGCCCAAGATGACAGAATGAAATCTAGGTCAAGACCAAAAAATCACCCTGAATGACTCTCAGGTTATTAGGTCCACAATTTTGAGATTCAAGTAAAATTTAGAGCCTGACTTTTATGGTTCTTCTGATTAGATCTTTTCAATCAAGGGCTTGGGTGGCACACAGATGTGGGAGGGTATGTTTCCCTTTATGCAAGCAAGTGTGTACTAACACATCAGAAACCCTAAAGTTGAAACCCTAAGTGGCTCTATTTCCAAGTCCAATTTTGATCTTAAACTATTCTCCTTGAACCTTAAATCAAGAAGTGCGTAGTCCAAGAAGATTTACAATAAGCATAATCCCTAATAGGTACAGAAAATTTGGATAGGGATCTTTAACAGAATCATCTTAAGCTTCAATTAGATATGGAAATTTTTCACAAATCAGGAAAACTTGCCTTTTAGATGAAAAAATTACTATGAAACTAAGGCAGGTGATTCCAAATTGATTGTTTCCTTTTATTTTCCCAAGATTAGGAGGTTGATTAAGGAAGAACAGAAATTACCTGCCCTAGGAGTGGCTGATTTGCATGGAAGATCTCCTCGTGAAGTACCTTGCAAAATTACAAGAAAATAGATAGGGCAAGTTAGTGCTCAAATATAATCAGATAAAGCAAAGAATAGCGGTGAATTGCACGTTGTTCCTCAACAACAACGCCAAATTGTTGAGGCAAATTTGTCGTTGTTAAAGTTATGCATTGTAGTATAGGACAAATCGTTAAAACAAATACAATTTATAACTCGAATATAAGTCCGAGGTGGAACACATATCGCAAATGTTGCATTCACACACTAATCTCAATCATAATATAAATGAGCACAATAATTAAGCTAATACGGATATTCAAGAAAGAATAATTACTCAAGAATTGATCATCAATGTATAACATGAGTTTGAAACAGTAAAAAGAATGGAAAGGATCCTAAAAAGTGGTGATTTAAATCACCTTTTAGATCCACATTTAAGCATGCATGTTAACCATAGTACTTAAATTATTAAATAGTAATTCAACTAATGCCACAATGTCTAGATGCTACAATGCAAAGGCACTGTTCATCTTCTTCAATTCTTCTCTTCCTTCTTCTTTCAACATGAAGAGTCTATCTTCTTTTAAACACAGAGAGGCTCTCTTCCTCTTGAACTTCCCTTCGCATCACAGGGGAAGCAATTTCCTCCAACGACTAAGTGTTGCACAAGGGACACACACTTCTTCAGAGAGCAAAAATCCCCCCCTCTTTCTCCTCTCAATTCCTCCTCTATTTCTCTCAGAACCGGGCATACATTCAGGTAAACAGATCCATGTATTTGGGTATTTGGATCCAGGTGACCAGGGCTATCGGGAGTGGAGGTAGTCGAGGTGTGTGTGCATGTGAGAGGGACCTGACCCCTCGTGTACTAGGTAAGGGGTTGGTGTGACAAGATAGTAATATGCATTGTTGGGGCGTTGGGGATCCACTAGGTGGGACTATGTTCCCATCCTTCTGCTCGCGAAGATGCAGAAAGTGGTCTCCTTCAATTGTCGTGAATGCGTTGTAGGTTTGTCTCAATTGAGGTCCTCGAAGGGTTTCTGGTTGAAGTCTGCAAGACCTGGACGTAGCAGCAAGGCTTCTCGATGTTGGAAAAGCGTGGACGGAACTAAGAAGATTACGGCGATGGCAGGTGGCGACGTTTACCTGAAAAGAGTAACACGAGCTTAAAGGCCCCAATCAAATAGTCTAGGACTGTCGCCAGACAACATGGATTGCAATGGTGGTGGTCTGGTGGCATAAGAGTGTGTGGGGTGGTGCGTTGGAGTCGGTGAATGTGGACGGTAATGGCTTTACTCGGTGGGGAGCTCGGGCGAGCGATGGAGTGAAATAGGAGAGGGATTTTGATGGAGGGAGTATAATGGAGCTTTTGGAGGTGGAGCGAGTATGTTTGGTGCCGTGTAGTGAGCTCTCGGCTTCGTCGAAGCTTGGCCGAAGCGGATGAAGGTGAGGGTGTCAGGGGCAATAGCATGATTGTCTGAAAGTGTAGGTGAGGGGGAAGTATAGTAGAGGGATAAAGGAAGAGAAAGAGTAGGTAAGAGGAGATAATTGAGGTGGGGATGCTTTGGTTGTGGTTGACTGGAGTCGAAGAAGGAGATGAAGGCGGAAGGATGGTGACGACAAAGGGGGCAAGGAGGCATCCTTTCTTTGGCCAGAGAGGATCGTGAGGAAGAAAGGAAGGATATGGGCCATCCAATTTAATAGTTGGATGGCCGAACGAGGGTGAGTGGAGGAGGTTGCCGGAGCAAACTTTGAACACGGCCGGAGAAGGAGGAAGAGGGGATTTTTTAGGCCAAGTTTTGCTAAGGAACTCGGCCTCGCGACTTGGGTTCTTTTATAGGGCTTAGGTGATCGTTGAAAGCTTCACGCAATAGGAAACCCACATCTCCCATGTGTTCGCATGGGAGATTGGACCCAAGAATAAGTTTAGATCGTAGGGGACCCTCTCAGGAATCTTCCTTCTAATTTTGGAAGGATTTGACCGCGAAATCAGGGAGTAATCTTTGATTGAAGGTCGCCAGCGAAGTAGGTTTAGGAGTTGAAGGCAGAGGGGACCAATTGGTGAAGAAGAGGATGAAGTTAGGGGCATATTTGCAAAGAATTTGAGAGTTAGGGACCTGTGTGTGAAAGAAAAGAGTTAAACAAGGCCAAAATGCAAACTTAGTTAAGGTGATCTTTGATTGAGCCCAAATTTTGGTACACACCTAATTTGGACCCAAGGAATATGATGGTGATTTTAGATTTAGGTTTTGACCAAGATTGACTGGGTAAGTTGCATAGAAACCCAAATTAGGGCAACTCTCTGTCTAGGACTCTATTGTAGGTCAAAATGTATTATAATGGTCAAATCAAACATGTCAAATCCTAGAGAATATTTTCTATGATTTTTAAAGGGTTTACGTGAATTTTATCTTGACCAGAACCTTAGTGAATTAAGCGGGTCTGTTTTTAAGGTTTCAAATGTCATTTAATTCTCATAATGCGCGAAAACCCGTTTTTGTCTGCTTGGACCCTCTTGTTAGTCTTTAAATGCATATTTGACCTTCAATAAACCCCTCAGAAAACCCGCGGTTGTTCTACATTCATAGTATGATGGTAAAATTGTAGTTTTAGCCCTGATTTCATATTAAACTCTTAGAAAGGATGTGTAGTGAATTACGATCATTTGGTGGTTATGTAGGGCATTTATTAATGGAATATGACTAATTAAAGCTAGATATGACAGATGATGACGTTATCATCAGCGACCCCCCGAACAAATCCACCTTCACGCTTCCTTTCCGTCACCGTCCGACCACCTCGCACCTCCACATGCCATGAAACCTCCACCATCACATTCGCCAACTCTTGGGGAAGCTCTTGAAGTAGTTTAACTTGCCTGCAAGGCTGTATTCATGTTTTCAGGGTTCCCGCCATCGCTGTCCATCGCCACCGTCATCTCTGCCCTCTCTTGCAGTCCTCTGGCGAGCTCAAGACTTGGTCTAACTTCCAAGAGATGCGGATCACATTCGCGTTCCCAGCTGAAGCATCAATTGGAAAACCAACACCAGTTGTAGCTTCAATTTGAGAGACAATCGCCTGCTGCTGTTCGCTTGAGAAAAGTGTTGAGGGATTAGTCCCACACCAGCAGATGAGAGATACCCGTGTGTGCTTAAATTGATTTTGTGCTGAGGCTTTATCGCGCAAGCACACGAGGGGTTGAGTCCCTCCTCACTATACCCGCACACCTCGGCTACCTCCACACTTGGTGGTCCTGGTCATCCAGATCCCCAATTAACCGATCCACTGCCCAGATATGCGAAAGTGAAGAGGAAGGAAAGAGAGAGAAAGAGAGAGTAGGGGAGGGGGGTTTTGCTCTCTGAAGAGTGTCCCTATGTGACACTTGGCCACAGAAGAGATTGATTCCTTTGAGTTGTGAAGGAAAAGAACTTGAAGAAGGAGAAGAGGTTCTGAAGAAGAAGAAGAGAAGGCTTGTGCTTGCCTTCTATTAAGACGTCTGATTGCTAAGCCTGTTGTCTGAGGCACTGTAACATTCAAGCTACTGTTCATCTATTTAGTTTAATTGGAATATTTGATACATGCTTAAATAAAGGAGTTAAGTGGTGATTTAAATCACCATTGTTTTTTATTCTCTTATTCTTTTTGCTCCATCATATGCTGGTTCTCATTGAGTATATTTCTGTCTATATCATTCATTGAATATCTTGTATTTTGCTCCGTTTATTGTGCTCATTTATATTCAATAGAAATTAATATTGTGAATTTCACATTTACTCTCTGTGTTCAACCTTGGACTTCAATTCGAGTTATAAATTTTATTTGTCTGAGCGAATTTGTCCTATACTATAATGCATATCTTAAACAATGACGAATTCACCTAAAATATTTTGGCGCTGTTGCTGGGGAGCAACGCGCATTTCACCACTATTCTCTTGCTTATTTAATTATATATTTGAGCGCTAACTTTCCCTATCTATTTTCTTGTGATCTTGCGAGATACTTCACGAGGAGATCTTCCACGCAAAATAGCCACTCCCGGGGCAGGTAGTTTTCGTTCTTCCCTAAACAACCTCCTAATCTTGGGAAAATAAAAAAGGAAATAATCAATTAGGAATCATCTACCTTAGTTTCATAGTAATTTTTTCATCTAAAAGGCAAGTTTTCCTGATTTGTGGAAAAATTTCATATCTAATTGAAGTTGAGACGATTCTATTAGAGATCCCAACCCTAATTTCCTATACCTATTAGGGATTACGCTCAACTTTTAATCTTCTTGGACTGTGCACTTCTTGTTTAAAGTCCAAGAAGAACATTTTAAAGATCAAATTAGATTCAGAATAGAGCCAATTAGGGTTTCTGGAGTGCTAATTCACATTTACCTGCATAAAAGGAAATAAACCCACCCACATTTGTGTGCTACCCAAGCCCCTGGTTGAAAAGGCCTAATCAGGAAAAACCTAAAAATCAAGTTCTAAATTCACTGGAATCTTAAAATCTTGGATCTAATAACCTAGGAGTCAAATCAGAGTGATTTCTGGGTCCTGACCTAGATTTCATTCTCCATCTTTTAGGGCAGGTTAGGTGAAGTTGGTCTACATTGTGGGCCAACCAACCTCCAAATTAGGTCACGAGTCAAATTAACTTCTAACCAAGTGGAATTAAAGGCACAAATTAGGACTTAAAAGTGGTAGACTTAAGAGGTCAAGTTATCCATTCTGGTCTACCTGGATCCGTGGTGACAAGGAAGGTTGGGTGGGGGAAACCCTGTAACCCGTGAGGATGCTCTACCATCTAGGGATCATCACGAGGCTCTCCCTTCCTAGCTACCCAAGTAATTCTCAAGTGGACGACTTTTTGATCCAGGGATATCATCCGCCCTAAACCTCTATAGTCATCCAAAAATCTTTGGGTGAACTTTATTGGGTCAAATTCATATCCAGTCCCTCATCTATTCTTTAGAGCACACACATAGGAAGGTCCATGGGTTTTTAACCTAAGTGGCCTCATTAGATCTTCTACGAGATTTCTGATTTGATTGGATTCCTTCGATCTGAACCTGAATTTGATTCTACATTCTGATCCACCACCTAATCTGAAGATGTAGCCTGGCAATTTAGGAAGACCATTTAGGAAACCTGTATCCCGAATGTCCATGAGAGATAGAATGATTGAGGATGCCCCGAAATTTTATAGGGTTAATGACAAAACCTCAAATCCAGTCAGCATGATTCAGGTTAATATCCGAGAAACAACAGCCTTTATTGCAAATTCTGCTCAATTAATATTGATACAAATAACAAACGGATCAACCCAGGATATTCTCATGACAGGATATATTGAATTGGAGAAATTGCATAACTTTGAATATCTCTAATGTCTGATAAATCCTGTACTTTGGGAAAGCAACCAAGATGACCTTGAGAAATGGGAAGAGATGATAAAATTGTTGAAACAGGTTATCGATAAAAAATACTCGTATATTCCCCAAGCATTTAACGAAACATCTTGGAATAAGACTGAGGATCCATCTAATTTTCCAAATCCCTGGTTCAAGAATCAAGATTGTGGATCCCCAACCCAGATGGAATATGATCCAACATATGTGCAGATTGATACGCCTGATCTTGAGATGGGATGGGAAGATCCAATTGTAGGTGTTCCCAATTTCGAGCCAACCCTAGAGATACAAGAACCTGGTTCGCCTAGCTTTGAATTTCCAGACACCTGTAATGATGAGCTTAAAATATTGCTCCTCGAGAATGTAAATCCCAGGCCTTATCCTGTTAAGGTAATTCTCGAGGATGATTCTGACATCCCAATAGAGCCTAGCCTAGCTTTTAGTAATCCAATCCCTACCCTTAACCTAGAATCTGGATTTGAGACTATTTGGGATAATTATGAGGCCCCATGTGATGAGACTCAGATTTTCGAGTTGAACTACGATTCTAGGCCTATGTTTGATGACTACACCTCTCCAGACTCCTCCGAGATACAAATCAATTTGTCGTAAATTACGCTAATTTACGACACAGAAATCGAGGAGCTAGAAGTGTTCTGATTCGATTGTGTCTTTCCTAGGAGCCAAGAACCCGAGCCCATTCCTAATAGGGACACCTTTTTGAGTTCGAATTCTGAGTTTAGGTTAGATCCAAGTCAGGTTGCTGCTTCTCCACATCTCAATTCACTCTGTGGTGGAACATCTGATCTGGAATCAGGTTCAAAACATGATCTTCGCAAGTTCTCCGACGATTTCGAATTTTACTCTAATTTCGGAGAATCTTTGTTTCCTGACGACTATAAGCCAATTTACGACCTCAACATCCAAGACCCATTCTTCGACTCTGACTTTGAGGTCCCTGATCCCAAGATCATCGATTCTAAATTGAGTTCCATTGACTTGGAATCATTCCATTATGATCTATAGGATTCAGAAACTACAAGTGCCGAGAGTGTATGCAATCCAGAGTTTGAATTTTTCTTGACTCCAATTTTCATGATCCTATAAGCACTCTCTAGGCATTTACATTTGATTTTGATGGGCTCTATGCGGACTCTCTAGGTACACCTACCTTTGAACCTTTTCTAGAGGAGCCCTCACACACAGTTCTCTTGGAAGCCACCTCTTCTATAGCACTTATGGAACCAGCTCAAATCCGATCCCCCCCCCAACACGCAACCGAAATTAACTTCTACTCTAATTCTCCTCTTGATGATCCGGTCACACATGATTATTACCCATCTTTTGATTGGGATTCAAATGTCGTTCAGACTGCAAATCACGCCCTATCTTTCTCTGATAACTTTCTTAGGGTTCCTACATCCTCGACATACTCTTTCATTTGAGGATCCCTACTCTGACCAGGCTGAATCGAATCAGCCAAACCCTGGATTTTCATTTCCACATCTTTCTAAGTCACAGATTATCTGTTGGGCACCATATCTCTTGATCCACATCCATTAACCCACTAGACTAATTGGGTTTAGGCAGCATCATCAGCCTGTTGATCTGAACAAGCACCTAGTTGGATCAACTAGGCTATTGATTAAGGTGCTTGTTTTACAAAACTCCGTTGATTTGACCACTCCTCCATGACCACTTTCTGCTGGGCTGAAGGCATTGAATTTAGCGCTTAACGGGAGGCAACCCGTCATTCCAAAAAACCCGGGACCCTTTTGATTATCCTTTTGAGCTTCATGTCTACTGCACTTTGAGTTCAGAGTTAGAATAGTTGACCTCACCTCTGGTACCTGTACAAGAGCTTAAAATCGTCCGCAACAGTCATCCCGACCCATTCACCCACCCATTTACCCTGTTCTGACCCGTAAACCATGCTGATTTCATACCCTCCACTTTACAATGAGGACATTGCAAAACTTAGGCATGGGAGGGTGTTAAAGTGCAAACACACAAAAAACTAGAGTTTCTGAGGGGTTCTCACAGAAAATTACATATTCCAAAAAAACCAAAAAAATAAAAATTGAAAAAATAATAAAAAATGGAGAAAGGGGAGGAAATTTTGAGAAGATTAATTGCATATCATTTTTTGAGGAGGAAATGGGGGAGGTGATTTAAATGTCAAAAAGGAGCACAATTTGAAACAAAAAAGTGAGTCATTAGCAAATGATTATCTAATCTACTTAAGTTATAGACCAAATCTAAAGAAAAGAAATTAAGTCCTAGAATGATAGAGAGATAAAGAGATTAGTACGAATGCTGGTCATAGGCCTCTTGGACTTGTTTTAGGGCTTAAAAATTCAAATATCCATAAAGATCTGGATAGTCCTCAAGAGGTTGAGGAACATGCGAAGTTTACGTATTAGGTCTAAGGCTTAGGGAGTATTCGACCTCGTTAACTGACTTCTAATTTGTGGGACTCGGTAACCTAAGCACCCTAATCTACACACAAGTCTGGTTCAGTGCACTTAATAATCAAAATCATGCAAAAGCGTTCCCTGTTCCGAAAAGAGCTACCTAGATTAGGAGCGGCTTATAAACACAAGTTGATTTGGACAAGTTCTCGGCACGGAGAGGTGGGAAATTCCCCTCAAAGATGCTCAATAACATACCGTCTCCTTGGTGCTTGTCTCCTAGGATATCTAAATATCCTAGCGAGGACATGTAAGCACCTTATGTTAGTTTAGGTGCCATGGGTGGGATTATCCCGAAATGTTGATTGCCAGGGTCTGAATTTTGCTATAGAATGCCATGGGAAACACTATCTCAAAGTGTCGAAAGCCAGGGTTTTGGGGGTTGCCATGGGCTGTGCTATCGCGAAGCATTGAAAGCCAGGGACCCTACAAGGATTGATGGTGGGAACTAGGAATCCGATACAAATCGTGTTTTTAAGCCAATTCGAAGCTAGGAATAATCAAGAAAAAGAGAGAGAAAACTCTCAAAAAATGCAAAAATCCTTCTATCTCTCTCTTACAAAAATGCACTGGTAAACTGAACCGAGACAAGCTACGTATTCGCATGAGTGCTTTAACTGCTGGATTCAACGAACCTTAGTTAGCTTCTGTGGGTCGCAGAAACCTTTGCAACAGACTGAGGCTAAAGCTGGTCAGATATGGATCTTAATTGATACTTGAGTACCTCTAGGCCTATTTTCGGCATACCGACCTAATTCCAGAAAAATAGTATGATTCAAGAATCTAAGCACTAAAAGCATGGAGCATTAAAGGCATGGTCTAGAATTTGAGTTAATTCTGTGAGATTTTGCTAAGGGACTAGCAAAAGTTAGGCATGGGGGTATTATGATAACGTCATCATCAGCCATATCTAGCTTTTATTAGCTATAATCAACAAACAAATGCTCCTACATAATCGCCAAAGGACCGTAATTCATTGCACATCCTTTCTGAGAGTTTAACATGAAACTGGGGTTAAAACTGTAATTTTACCATCATATAATGAATGCAGAATAATCTTGGGTTTTCCGAGGGGTTTATTGAAGGTCAAATGGTCATAAATGTCTAATAAATGGGTCTGTGCAGATAGAAACGGGTTTTCATGCATTATAAGAATTAAATGACATCTGAAACCCTAAAAACAGACCCGCTTAATTCACTGAGGTTCTAGTCAGGATAAAATTCACCTAAACCTTATATAAATCATATAAAAATCTTCTATAAGGTTTGATATCTTTGATTTGACCATTGGAACCCATTTTGACCTAAAATAGAGTCTCAGACAAACAGTTGCCCTAATTTAGGTTTCTACATAATTTAACCATTCAA
The DNA here is from genome assembly GCA_037157565.1 of Thalassia testudinum. Taxonomy (NCBI): domain Eukaryota; kingdom Viridiplantae; phylum Streptophyta; class Magnoliopsida; order Alismatales; family Hydrocharitaceae; genus Thalassia; species Thalassia testudinum. The sequence continues at coordinate 126,754,826 of JAZHRO010000013.1, forward strand.
ACTTAGTAAAAAACCTAAATCTAACTTCACCATTAGATTCCATGGGTCCAAATTAGGTTTATGCCAAAATTTGGGCCCAATCAGAGATCACCTTGATCTAGTTTGCATTCCAGTCCAGAAAAACTCTTTTTATCACACAATAGCCCTTGACTTTTTGAATTATTTACAAATAGGTCCCTAACTTTTTCATCATATTCACATTTAGGTCCCTATCGCCATTGGTGTGAACTCGTCAAGCTCTGACGAGATTCAGACGAGATTTTCTCGCTCGATTCTCAACCAAACAATCCCAAATTTGAACTGGAGATACCTTGTGAAATTGTCTTCCATATGAGCTCATCCACGAATCCTAAATCACCCCCAAATCCTCATGCGAACCTTTTGAAGGTTCACATATCCGACTTGTGTTTCCAAGCTTGGTTTCCAAGCTTGAAACCCCTCCCCATGGCCTATAAATGGACCTACATTACTTGTCGCTTCTCCTTAGCTAACTTTAAGGCCACAAATTCCTCTTCTTCCTCTCCCACGGCCGGCTCCGACCTATGCTCTGGCCGCCCTCTCGATCTCTCTCATCCGCACCTCCAACAACCAAATTGGAAGCGTAGCAATCTTCCTTCGCCGGTGGCCAGCCAAAGCCCCGGCATCTCCAACCCTTTCCTTGCCGCTGTCTCCCTCCCCAAAGTATTCTCCTTCCACGGTGCTGGCCAATCAAAGTTGGTGCCTCTCCATCACCTTCGTCCCTTAAAGTAGGTAGTTAGGTCCTTTTAATTCCTTAGGTTAATTCTCTTATCCAAAAATCCCAAAAACATCCCTCGACGCCAGCGTTCGCCCTTCATCTTCCTCCGCTTCGGCCACCACTCTGGCGAGGGCTTCCCGTCATTCCACCATACCACACACCTCGCAGAAACCCTCTACACCTCTGCCTCATCACGCCCATCAAAACCCCCATCTTTATTCACCTTCTCATCCACTCACGCGACCCCCCGAACAAACCCACCTTCACGCTTCATTTCCGTCACCTTTCGACCACCACGCACCTCCACATGCCATGAAACCGTCACCATCACATTCGCCAACACTTGGTGAAGCTCCTAAAGTAGTTTAACTTGGCCACAAGGCAGTTTTCATGTTTTCAGGGTTCCCGCCATCGCTGTCCGTCGCCACTGTCATCTCCACCCTCTCTTGCAATCCTCCGGTAAGCTCACGACCTGGTCTCACTTCCAGGAGATGCGGATCACATTCACGTTCCCAACTGGAGCATCAATTGGAAAACCAACACTAGTAGTAGCTTCAATTAGAGAGACAATCGCCTACTGCTGTTCACGCAAGAAAAGAGTTGTGGGATTAGTCCCACATCAGTAGATGAGATACCCGTGCGCGCTTAAATTGATTTTGTGCTTAGGCTTTATCGCCCAAGCACACGAGGGGTCAGGTCCCTCCTCACTATACCCGCACACCTCGGCTACCTCCACACTTGGTGGTCCTGGTCATCCAGATCCCCAATTAACCGATCCACTGCCCAGATATGCGAAAGCGAAGAGGAAGGAAAGAGAGAGAAAGAGAGAGTAGGGGAGGGGGGTTTTGCTCTCTGAAGAGTGTCCCTATGTGACACTTGGCCACAGAAGAGATTGATTCCTTTGAGTTGTGAAGGAAAAGAACTTGAAGAAGGAGAAGAGGTTCTGAAGAAGAAGAAGAGAAGGCTTGTGCTTGCCTTCTATTAAGACGTCTGATTGCTAAGCCTGTTGTCTGAGGCACTGTAACATTCAAGCTACTGTTCATCTATTTAGTTTAATTGGAATATTTGATACATGCTTAAATAAAGGAGTTAAGTGGTGATTTAAATCACCATTGTTTTTTATTCTCTTATTCTTTTTGCTCCATCATATGCTGGTTCTCATTGAGTATATTTCTGCCTATATCATTCATTGAATATCCTGTATTTTGCTCCGTTTATTGTGCTCATTTATATTCAATAGAAATTAATATTGTGAATTTCACATTTACTCTCTGTGTTCAACCTTGGACTTCAATTCGAGTTATAAATTTTATTTGTCTGAGCGAATTTGTCCTATACTATAATGCATATCTTAAAAAATGACAAATTCGCCTTCAACAAAGATCCTACGGCGAGATCCTCGTTCAGCACTATAAATAGTAAAGAGGGGTTCTCGAGGCTCCTCTTCAGGCAATCTGAGAAAGGGAGAGACTCTGAGAGGTTGTAATCTCAGTACTTCTAATGGATTTACAGGAGCACTACCCTCCCCCTAGATGTATACCCCTTACAGTGAAACTGGGTAAACAACCTCTCTGCTTCTTCTGTGGTTGCTTGTGATCCATTGTGTTGGACCCTCCGATTACTTAGGAGGCCCCGATCATACCCACTCCTCTCCTACACCCTCTCTTCTCTCCCCCCCCACCCTCGTGAACTCATGCATAGCCCCCTACAAAGGATACCATTGTCGCCTTCCCTATTTCCCCTTCTGATGTGTACGTGAGAGAGAGATGAGGAGAGAGAGAGATAGGGAAGGAAGGAAGAGGAGCGGTGGTGCCAAATGAATTGTAGGAGGTGGTGTATTATGATGAGATGGCAACGTGGTGTACCACAGCGGCAAACTAGTGAGTCCTCCTCTCTCTCTGTGTTATATAGGTTCAAGAGGAAAGAAAAGAACAAAGAAGGGGAGGAGATCGGTGGAGAGAAGGAATCTCCATGGGTTTTTCCGAAGGTATGGTGCCCAACTCCACAAATGGTTGGTGCATCTGCTGGAGGCAATACGATGGCGGTGAGAACTTGCTAGGGGTCGCGTAGTGGCTTTGGTGGCCGACACTCACATGAGGCCGATGGTCGACACCACCGTTGATGGGTTCTTTCCCCCCATGACTGAAGAAGGGAGGAGGAAGGAGAGGAAGGGAGTAGCCATGACGCTTCACTAGAGGCCAACGAGGGCGGCTGAGGCCAGCAGAGTTGAAGATGGACAATTGGGCGATGATCTGGTGGTGGGATCGATGTTGGGTGTCTGGTGCATGCATGGGTGCACATACGTAAGAGAAGGAACGAATGGGAGGATAGAGGAGGAAGAAAGAAGGGAAAAATTATGCCTGAAAAATCACAAGTTAGATTTTTGCATTTTTCACCTTATGAAGAGTTGTGCCATACATTAGATCTAACGATCGAAAATTATTTTCTTTGATCTAGGTCTGCTGAAGGCAGATTTTTCTGATCCATGACTCGATATTGAGGTTCTCGAACATGCCAGGCACATTCGTATGGTCGGATCTGGCAATTTTCACTTCGATTCTTGAGGCGCGGTGAGAGGATACATGGATAGTACCTCTTAACCTCTGTTCTTGTTTAGAGTCACTGTGATCCCTCAGTGATGTAAGGTGAAGTAGCATCTCTTTTTCCATGTGGTTTGTCTACAATGTGATTTTCTTCACGTATTGCACTATTTAGCATGTGTTTTTGCCTCTTTGTTGAGATTGGAATCCATCCTCGTGTTTCTCATTGTTTTTGGGTACTTAAATGCTTCATTAATGTTGTGATTAAGGTGTTGAATTGGATTTGTGAATTATTGATTTTAATTGATGAATATTGGGTTGGGTGACTAGAATTTACAATTAAAATCTTGATTTTTAGATCTGATGCTTGAGGGTGGTTTTGATAATCAACATGCCTAATTTCATGCATGAATTAATGAGAACTTAAGTTTGGAATTGAATGATTAATGATCTTTGTTGTTTTTTATTCTGTTATTCGGAAATAAATTATTAAATTGAGACAATAATTTCGTTGGGAATTAAATTGGATAACTGGTTTAACCTTACTACTCGTTGAGACTGTGGCTATAGCTTTGGTTTATTCTTAGACGGGTTGGGTTGAGTTGCTGGCCTCCTTGTAACTCATAGCTAAGCTTAGCGGGATGTGTAGCTTGAGGGTTGGAGTTGTTTGCTGTACTCAACTGATAAGTGGATGAGAGGTTGTCTATGGTTCAGCATGTAAGGCTAACAAATGTTCACGCCACGTGATGTAGCCATCACTCATTGTCGCAAGGACCTTAGGGTAATAGATTGCGACGTGGGATAGGTATAGGTTATTCTCCTAGCCAAGAGGGTATTCTATACCAGTCTTCTCAAGATGTCACGTGGAGATTGACGTGCGCGGGGTGAGGTTGTTTAATTGTGTCGTTATAGCATGCATTCGCGACGTCGGCTTTAATTTAGAGATTGTATTTGGTGAGTCCAAGTGTCGAATACAAGGTGTAAAATCGGATTACTTTGTTGCTTTTAGTTGTCACATGAAGTTTGGTTTGCTTGCGAGAAAATGAGAAAGAGAGAGAGATAAAGGGAGAGAGAGAGAGAGTAGGGCTAGAAGTTTTCTTTGAATAACGACATTCATTTGTGCAAAATGAGAGCTATATAAGAAACATCAATATTAATATTTATCATGCAACTTGAGTTTGTTTGCAAATATAACAATAGCTAAAAGCTTAAACAAAAGCAATATGAAACTAGGGTAAAGAGTGAAAGAGAAAGAGGAGAAGGCAAGGTGGCCACGGCGATGGAGGAAGGCTCCGCTGGCGGCTTGACAACTCTGGCGAGTGTGAAGTTTGCTTGGTGAAGCTAGGAAGGAGCTAGGAGTATGGTGGAATGTGTGTGTGTATTCAATGCCTCTCAATGGGGTAGTTGAAGGGGTTTATATAGGGAAAAGAGGTTTCCAAACTACGTAAGGGTTGTAGCGACAACTGGGATGTCGCTAAACCCATGCCAGAAACGTCGGTGAAGCCCTCCTCCCGTTGGTCTGTCGTAGGAGCGCGTGCTTCTCCCACAATCCGCGTGATCGCGCTATGAGCCGTCTGATCAAAGATCGGACTGTTGAGAGTTGCGTGGGCACGCGCGCTGAGGATCGCTCATCATCTCTCTCCGGCCATCCGCTGCGCCGCGTGGCGTGATCCCTACCGTCGGCTTCTGCATCAGCGGTCGAATTTCTTCCGCGCTCGCATCCGTTGCCAATAGGATCCCATCGCGGCTCGAACGGGCACTCGTGAGCGCTCAGGTGAGGTGAGGACCAATGCGCTGTGTGCCTTGGTTTGTCGTAGCGCGGGAGTCTTGGCCATTGCTCCTCAGCTGTTAGATGGAAGATGTGCGACCGAGATCGTGCGAGCAGGTGTATTGAAGAGAAGGTGCGGGCGATGCTGGTGGCTTCTCACGATGGGACGACTTAAAATGCTTTGCATGATGAGGCAGGGGCACGCTGCGCGGGTGAAGGAGAGGTGGCGTGGCTGCTTGTGGGCTGTTGATCTGATGATCAACGGCCAGAACTTCTTGGGCCAATGGAGGGAGCTCCAAATGTCGGATTTGAGTCATTTCGAGTCCGTTGGACTCGATTTGTCGATCTAAGTCCATCTGTGCGGTCCGATTCCTCATCTAAGGCCTGTTTCAGTATGCACTTGTACATACGACCATTAAACATTAGTTATAAGCAATTTTAATTTGTCATGCATGCAATGCTCTCAAGCCTATTATGGTATATCATTAACGCACATATATCCTCAAAATCGACCCCGGTTGATGGAATTATCATCCTTAGGTGTAGAGTTAACATACCCCCATGCTCATCCCTTGCTAGTCCCTAGCAAGGTTTATCCTAGCTGTTATTTCCATTCGGGATTAGGAATTGATTACTTAGACATTTGTTGCTTGTCAACGGGAGGAAATATACAAAGAGCCTGATCTATAGAGACTAAACAGCGCTCGAGTGTCTGCCAAAATGCGAACCGCCTAAATCCTCGCTTTAAAGCATATATACATATATATATATATATTTTTTCACCTTTTCTCATTTTTTGAACTTTTTGGAGTTGAGTGTGTCGGTAACTTTTTATGGCTATCCAACCCACCCATAACTCGAAAAAGACTCTTAGTGCTAAACATCTTGGTGTGACTATTGTGATAGACTCACTCAATGGTAATTAGAACAGACTTTGGGTTTTTATGCCCCTGGGTGACCGAAAAAGGAAGTGTGTGCCTAAAGGTGTATCTGTCCGATTGGTAGCTTTCTCCCTACTTCTATTTTATTTGGGGTCAACACAAGGGTGTTTCCAGTGTATATCTCCCCAAATTGCTCTACTTCTTCCTTAGGTGTTTTGGACTTTTTATACATTTAGTGAGCTAGGTTCTGGACAACCGGCCAATGGGTTGTTACCCACGACCACTTACTAGCCATACTCGTGCGGTGAAGTGTGGCTTATTTATTATTATTATTATTTTCTATTTCTCCCATTTTTTTCTTTTTCTCTTTTCTTTTTCTCTTGTTGTTTAGTAGGTGGCTTCCCTGATTTCAGATTTACCTAGAGGCAATAAAAGAAAGTGGTCCTATGGCTGGGCTCTAGACAACCGGCCAATGGGTTGTTACCCACGACAACTTGCCAGCCATACCACCCTAGAAGATTCATTAGCTACCCAATTTCTATTAGAATCTCCGAGGAGTGAGTCAGTGCGAAAATGTGTGCAGATGCTTAGACTAAAAGTCCCTCTAAGTCAGAGGGTGGGTTGATAAGTCATATACTTATCACCCTACTTTATTGGCGAATTACAATAAATTAAGGTTGCGAGGATTTGAGGCTAAATCCGTATTTTAGTGGACACCTGGGCTGATTAAGCTTGACGGCCTGAAAAGTCTAAGTGTCCGGTTCTTCTCATATTATTCCCCACAGTTGACAAGCTCCTAATGCCTAAGTTCTCCTACCTAATTATATATATATAATTCAGGCTAATAATATAAACTCAGAGAATGCAAATTACCACCTCCCCATGCTTAAGTTGGACAATGTTCTCCTTGGCAAATAAATGGATGTAAAGGGGGGTACAGAAAGAAATCACCTGAGTGTTCTGTGTTCCTGATCAATCTGAATCTTCTGGGTTGCCTCCCAGGAAGCGCTGAATTTATTGCCTCTAGCTGGGGGAGGCTCAATATCAACCCTCAATGAGGGTGACAACTTCCTTTGGGGAAACCTGGGCAAGAAAATGTTTTAATTTCTAACCGTTTGCTGTGAAGGTTTGCCCAGTGTTAGGATCTACAATTTCATCTGCCCCATTGGGAAAAGGTTTGACCACCTGATATGGTCCTGTCCACTTTGATCTTAGCTTTCTAGGGAAAAGTTTAAGTCGGGCATCAAAAAACCAGACTTGCTGGTTGGGCTCGAAGGTTTTCCTATGGATGTGTCGGTCGTGGACGGCTTTCATCTTTTCTTTGTAAAGTCGATTGTTTTCATACACGTCCCGATGGATTCCTTGAGCTCGGAGAGTTGGAGTGTCCTCTGTGCCCCAGCTAATTGAGAATCCATGTTGCACTGCTTAACAGCCCAGTAAGCCTAGTGTTTCAACTTGATCGGAAGGTGGCAAGCTTTGCCGAAGGCGATAAGGCGACATGCTGATGGTCGGCCTGGATAGGTTGTTAATATGATATTTTTATCGTTGAAATGTGTATAGTGGTTAACCTAATTCAGACCTAACCATCTCTTTACAAAATTTTTAACCTGGCCTAATTGATTTTATCTTGTCACTTTTAAGCCCAGGGTCGAACTCAGGGAAGTGGGGTTCAAGTCGAGTTTCTACGTTTTCCTTAAAACGCGTCTCTTCCGTTCGTTTATTTTGTTTTTGGTATTTTTCTTATTTAGGTTTTTTTCTGGTAATCCTTGTTCTTGAGGCACACCCTCAAAATTGTGTCCTTGGCTTTTAGCCAAAACAGAGTTTCAAAACACGTCTTGCTATTTGCAAGACGGGGGGTACCTGCAAATCAAAGATTATCTTTTCACTTTTATACCTTTTTTATCTTTTTACTAAGAAAGAAACTAACAGATAGAAAGTAAATATAATAGCTATAGATATATATTTATATGTAGTATATATATAAAGGGGTGGGGGTGGAGGTGACGATGGAGTGTAGCACTATGTCGAGTCAGCCGACGTCTAGAGAGACGCAACCAACACGACTAGGTGCCGCGTGGAGTGTGGATGGAGGATGGATGATGTATGGGACCACGCTTTTTTTGTACGCGTGTATCAGGGAATATCAGCAACTGGTGCAGATATCCCCGCGATACAGCGTATAATAAATAACGTGAAAATATATGTACATATGTATGTATATAAATGTATAAGTATATATGTATAGATATATATAGATATATATATATATATATATAGGTGTATATATGTATATATATATATATGTATGTATATATGTATATAGCTATGTATATATGTATATAAGTATATATGTATCTAGATATATATGTATATATATATGTGTATATGTATAAGTATATAGATATGTATATATATATATATGTATATATATATAATACTATATAGATATATATATATATATGTATATAAGTATATATGTATCTAGATATATATGTATATATATATGTGTATATGTATAAGTATATAGATATGTATATATATATATATGTATATGAGTATGTGTATATATATATATATATATATATATATATATATATATATATATATATTATATATGTATATGCATATATATATTATATTATATGTATGTATACATAACTATATAGATATACTATGTATATATAAGTATATATATATAGATATATGTATATGTATATATATATATATATATATATATATATATATATATATATATGTATGTATGTATATAAGTTACTATTAGTGTGTGAGTGTGTGTGTCGGTGAATGGGTGTGTGTGTGTTGCTGTAAGTGAAAAAAGAGAGAGAGAGAGAGAGAGAGAGAGAGAGATAGAGAATACGTGAGAGAGAGAGAGAGAGCGGCAGACAGAGAGGGAGCGGGCGGGAGAGATCGCGGACGCGCGAACGATGGCAGCGAGTTAAGGCGTCTGTGGATGGCGGCAGATGTCTTGGAGCCGCGTCGTCTGCAGGCGGCGCCCGACGTCTGGAGGTCGAGTCGTCTGCAGATGGCTGCCGACGTCTGATGGTCGCGGATGCACGGGGGCGTACTCGCGCAGAGGAGATGAGGAGTCTGCGTCGACCTGCTGCGAGCGCGGAGGCTCGCGACAGTGCGCGCGGGGCTCTGTGGGTGCTGGCAGGGAGGCGGGAAGGGGCCTGGCCGGCCGCTGCAGTGCGCGCAGCGGCCTGTCGCGGGTGGAATTGCAGAGGCGACAGAGCAGAGGCGGAGACGGGGAAGTGCCCTGCAGGCGCGCGCGGAGAGCTGAGCGCCTGCGGGGAAGGTCGCGGAGGTGCGAGGGGAGGTTCTGCAGTGGTCGCGGAGGGTCGCGGGGGTCGGCGCGAGGCCGTAGCCGGCCGCTGCAGTGCGCGCAGCGGCCTGCTGCGGCTGCAACTGTGGCGTGGACAGAACGGAGACGGAGGCGGGGAACGGGCCTGCAGGCGCGCGCGGAGGGTTGTGCGCCTGCGGGGAAGGTCGCGGAGGAGGCGGGGGTGCTGCTGCTGCTGCTGTCGCCGCTGGGCTGCTGCTGCTTCAAGCTTCGGACCTTGAAGCGGCAGCAATGGCGTGGAGATGCAAACGAAGAGAAAAGAACACACCACGCCCACCGGCTCGTTGAAGAGCTGGGCGGTGGTGCTCCCACTGTGGTGGTGTGCACCACAGTGGGTTCTCCTGCTCGTCGGGTGCCTCCTCGACGGAGGACCGGCGTATGGGAGGGGAGAACGAGGGAGGAAGGTGGTGGACTGCAGCGTGGCGATTTTTCAGCAGCTGCCGCAGCTGCGTATTGCAGCAACGTTTTTTTCTTGCTGCAGCCAGCCCTCGAAGAAGAAGAACCAGTGGCTTCTTATAGAAGAAGAGAGCATGGTCATGCAGCATGCGGGAAATGGGAGGAATGGCAGCCGCAGGGAATGGCTTGGGCAGGGAGAGGGCGCGGGAAGTTGCAGCAGCGGGAAGGACAGCAGGGAGAGGCAGCGGAGAAGAAGTTGCAGCAGCGGGAGAAAAAATAGAAATCAAGAGGAAATAAAAATAGAGAAGGGAATTTTTGCAAATATGCACTCGAGGAAAAAGGTGAATTATGAAGTCATTTATTTCAATCTTCCCTCCTCTTAATTAAATGCATGAATGCAAGTATTTTTACAGATGCGACTATAGGATTATAATATACATAGTTAATGCTAGAAAATAGCATAAGAAGGCGTCCTTATAGGCGTGTTTTGAGGTGCAAACATATACCCCCATGTCTATCTTTTGCTAGTCCCTAGCAAAACCGTATTTAGAAATGTTCTTAAGCTGAAGATTTTCTTCTGAGATGATATCGGTGTGTTTATTATCGGATATTGTGAGAACCAATTGTAAAGAAGACTACCAGTACTTTAAGTCTTACATGACAAAGATTATCTCTCAACTAACCAGGACTCTTGATATTTAAACCTTAAGTACGATTTCCAGGACCCAGGAGGTTTTTCCATACTCGAGAGCTCAAGAGGTTATGGTTTGTGCATAGTGAAGGATCAAGACTGACCAGATGAACCTTAAGACTCACTCCCAGGGTTTCACGAATTTTTAAGTACAGGTTGGTCCCAATTTCAGCTCGTGTTTTCGGATTGACCCTTAAGATGATTACGGAAAACTCAACTCCCATTTTCGAAAAACAAATTATACCGACATTTATGAGATATACTGACTCTTTTGCAACATCTTTTTTTTTTTTTTTTTTTTTTTTTTTTTTTGAAACATATGTCAGTATATCTCTTACAACACATTTTGAAATTGCACACTTTTTTTTTTTTTTTTTTTTCTGGTGGGAGAGTTTCTTTTTGTTGGAAAGAGCCACTCCTAAACACAAGACTAAAGCTTGGGATAAAAAGTCTACCTGCACGCACAGGTAAGGACTCCACCTTTCCTAATGAACACTAGGGTTGGATCTTATGTTCCTATGGATGCCTATCCACCCCCCCATGCCAAACAATGCTATGTCCTCATATGCATGCAAGGAAAGGCAGAGAACGGACGACAGATCGGGTAACAGGAGCTGAGGTTTAGGGTATAAATCAGGGTGGAAGGGTGGGTGGATGGTGGGTGGTGAAGAGAAAAGCGAAGTAATCGCGATAGAGGCGTGAAAAGTAATGGTGGATGGTGAGAGATTTGGCGTTTTCTGGGACGAGAATGTCCCAGGCGGATCAGAAAACAGATCAGGAAGAGGAAGTTGGCCCTTAGATTGGCCAAGAAGGGGGGCTTTTTGGATAGATGGATCCAAAAGGGAATAGCCCCGGTGAGTAAGCTGTGGGCTCAAGGTCCCAGTGTGGATTTGCAAATCCGCCTGATTTAGCGGGAAAGAAAGCGCAATCCGGTCTTCCATAGTGTGGACCGGCGGTGAGCAGCCCGGCAATGACTCAGACCACGAGGTATGGGAAGCGGAGAAAACCTCGTCAGAAGTCTGGTCAGGAGAAGGTACAGGAATAGGGAGGGATTGGGGAACGTCACAGTTTGTGTTGGTCAGGCAGTCGTCAGGTAATTTGCAGCAGTCTGAATCGGCTCCAATTAGTTCGATACACGTACTGACAGTCACGTCCTCGTCAGACGTGTCATCCTTGATGTGATCACTATCATCATAAGAGTGCGGTGCTGCAGCGGGATTAACCTGAAATCCCGAAGGAATACTCGGAGCTTGCAGAATTTGATGAACCTGTTCCTGAGAAGGTTGTACCTGTGGTTGCGGACCACAGCGTACAAAGTTTTGCGGGTTTGGAACAGGTTGGGCGGGAAAAGTGCCCTGAGATCGAGTCGCCATGCTTAGTTGATTGATCTCAGCATTCTGCTGCGCCAAATGCTGAAGAGAGGTCATGTTTTCTTTATGGCGCTTTGACATTTCCGTCATCATTCGCATCAATTTATCAAGAGGTTTTGATGCGTGTTTGGTTTTCTGTACACAAGGGCCTGATGGCAGATTTGCCATAGGATTAGACTGGGCCCTTGGGATGACGGGTGCGGACGATCGCATTGGTCCACCAGCGGGGTTTCGACGCTGCGGGTTGTTGGACCATGCAAAATTGGGATGATTGTGCCACCCTGGGTTATACGTGGCAGAAAACGGGTTATTCCCCAGGGTGCAGGCATCTTCTATGCCAGAAGACGTGTCCGCATATGTGTCCGAGTACACGGAGGCTTGGTCCTCCGTGTTGAAATACTGGCTCACAGAAGCCAGTTCCACATGACTTACCGAGTCGCTTGGCGCGACACTCGATAAGGAAGGTCTTGCAGGGTTTCCAGGGATAAGCCTGGTGTTGAAAGAATTGAAATTGTGACGAAGTGGTGAGGCGGGGGTGTGTGCCATGTTTGTGGAGGAGGAGGATGATTCGGCTCTTTTTCTAGATTTATCAGTCAATACAAGCAATTCAGGGTTTTGTGACCTCCTCCCAAACATGCACTACCGCAGGAAGAATTGGGGAGATGAGAAGGGAAAAGGGATGAGAGAAATGATGCCGCAAAGGTACACTTGATTACAAATCAATACAGTCAAGTTCCTAACCTCTACAGTGTGCCCTTAGACCTAAAGATCTAAGTTACCTACTATCACGAACTACGGAACCGAATGCGAGCACCGCGGAACCACCGGGCCAGATTGAAAGGCCGTTTGCCCCAGTCTTAGACACCCGATAGCACGCGGGAACTCTCACCAGCACGTAGTCGCTACACACAGGTAGTTAGACCTCCAATCCTTAGTAAGGGTCAAGTTACTACCAGTTTTAATTAGAGGCTTAGGGTCAAGTGCTTTTGGAATGTGAAGGGCGTTGTTTACGGGTAATGCCCAAGTGATTGATTTTAAGAGTGTGTAAGAACAAGCATGCAACGGGGAAATCTCCCCGAATTGAAGTTTTTATTGGCGAATGGTTTTTAGAGTTCAGCCTTAAGTAGTATGAATTTTAGGGTTTTGCTGAATTACCAATTCAACCAATCTCCGGGTTTTATGCAAAAATACAGGTTTTCCTTCTAAAACCCAAGAAACCCTTCTTCAATTATCAGTTAGTTAATGCATGCTAAAATGCAATGGGCTACCCTAAATGGAGATTTCTAAGTGTGGATGCACGAATCAGTTTTATATCAATGTGACAGGGAGCCAAAGCACTTCAATTCAAGTGCTCCCAATCACCAGAAATGATTTCCACACACAAGGCTTCAACCAAAAGATAAAGAAAATAAAATTTTTGGGGTTGAAGTATTCAGGATCGAATCACAGGCAAATTTGAAAAGTCGTGGTGGGGTTGGAATCAACTCAATTCCAAGTCTCCCCACCAAAAATGTGATCCTGAATTAAAGATAAGTGAGGCAAAAGAGGGATACAAGCAATCTTTTTCTTTGCCTCAAAGAATACTTCCCACGGCGAAAAATCTAAGAATGAAGATTCTCGGATTTTCGCTATGCGAAGTAAGGCAGGAAATCCCGGGGCAGTGGGAGTGAAGACAACCAATCAATCAAGTGAATTTTAATCCACTTGCCCTCAAGAAATCCCAAGAAGTTTTTCTAATTTTTAGTTTTAAAATTTTTTTTTTTTTGTGTGGTGGCAAGTTAACCCTAATTTGATGAGAAAAGAAAACCTACTTGTTCGGCAACGTGTGCGAAGTTCCAATGCGATGTCGGCGTCTTCACGCTCTCGTTCCCGCCTTGGATCTGCTCACGTCCTCGACTTCGTCAGCCTTCTTCTCCTTCCACCAGGTTCACCTGCACACCAAAAACAACAATACCCGTGAAGAGAGAAGAGACAAATTTAAAGGAATTGGATAGAAACTTACTCGAAAGTGCACCTCCCCGGCAACGGCGCCAGAAAAGTTATGATGGTCGGCCTGGATAGGTTGTTAATATGATATTTTTATCGTTGAAATGTGTATAGTGGTTAACCTAATTCAGACCTAACCATCTCTTTACAAAATTTTTAACCTGGCCTAATTGATTTTATCTTGTCACTTTTAAGCCCAGGGTCGAACTCAGGGAAGTGGGGTTCAAGTCGAGTTTCTACGTTTTCCTTAAAACGCGTCTCTTCCGTTCGTTTATTTTGTTTTTGGTATTTTTCTTATTTAGGTTTTTTTCTGGTAATCCTTGTTCTTGAGGCACACCCTCAAAATTGTGTCCTTGGCTTTTAGCCAAAACAGAGTTTCAAAACACGTCTTGCTATTTGCAAGACGGGGTACCTGCAAATCAAAGATTATCTTTTCACTTTTATACCTTTTTTATCTTTTTACTAAGAAAGAAACTAACAGATAGAAAGTAAATATAATAGCTATAGATATATATTTATATGTAGTATATATATAAAGGGGTGGGGGTGGAGGTGACGATGGAGTGTAGCACTATGTCGAGTCAGCCGACGTCTAGAGAGACGCAACCAACACGACTAGGTGCCGCGTGGAGTGTGGATGGAGGATGGATGATGTATGGGACCACGCTTTTTTTTGTACGCGTGTATCAGGGAATATCAGCAACTGGTGCAGATATCCCCGCGATACAGCGTATAATAAATAACGTGAAAATATATGTACATATGTATGTATATAAATGTATAAGTATATATGTATAGATATATATAGATATATATATATATATATATAGGTGTATATATGTATATATATATATATGTATGTATATATGTATATAGCTATGTATATATGTATATAAGTATATATGTATCTAGATATATATGTATATATATATGTGTATATGTATAAGTATATAGATATGTATATATATATATATGTATATATATATAATACTATATAGATATATATATATATATGTATATAAGTATATATGTATCTAGATATATATGTATATATATATGTGTATATGTATAAGTATATAGATATGTATATATATATATATGTATATGAGTATGTGTATATATATATATATATATATATATATATATATTATATATGTATATGCATATATATATTATATTATATGTATGTATACATAACTATATAGATATACTATGTATATATAAGTATATATATATAGATATATGTATATGTATATATATATATATATATATATATATATATATATATATATATATATATATATATATGTATGTATGTATATAAGTTACTATTAGTGTGTGAGTGTGTGTGTCGGTGAATGGGTGTGTGTGTGTTGCTGTAAGTGAAAAAAGAGAGAGAGAGAGAGAGAGAGAGAGAGAGATAGAGAATACGTGAGAGAGAGAGAGAGAGCGGCAGACAGAGAGGGAGCGGGCGGGAGAGATCGCGGACGCGCGAACGATGGCAGCGAGTTAAGGCGTCTGTGGATGGCGGCAGACGTCTTGGAGCCGCGTCGTCTGCAGGCGGCGCCCGACGTCTGGAGGTCGAGTCGTCTGCAGATGGCTGCCGACGTCTGATGGTCGCGGATGCACGGGGGCGTACTCGCGCAGAGGAGATGAGGAGTCTGCGTCGACCTGCTGCGAGCGCGGAGGCTCGCGACAGTGCGTGCGGGGCTCTGTGGGTGCTGGCAGGGAGGCGGGAAGGGGCCTGGCCGGCCGCTGCAGTGCGCGCAGCGGCCTGTCGCGGGTGGAATTGCAGAGGCGACAGAGCAGAGGCGGAGACGGGGAAGTGCCCTGCAGGCGCGCGCGGAGAGCTGAGCGCCTGCGGGGAAGGTCGCGGAGGTGCGAGGGGAGGTTCTGCAGTGGTCGCGGAGGGTCGCGGGGGTCGGCGCGAGGCCGTAGCCGGCCGCTGCAGTGCGCGCAGCGGCCTGCTGCGGCTGCAACTGTGGCGTGGACAGAACGGAGACGGAGGCGGGGAACGGGCCTGCAGGCGCGCGCGGAGGGTTGTGCGCCTGCGGGGAAGGTCGCGGAGGAGGCGGGGGTGCTGCTGCTGCTGCTGTCGCCGCTGGGCTGCTGCTGCTTCAAGCTTCGGACCTTGAAGCGGCAGCAATGGCGTGGAGATGCAAACGAAGAGAAAAGAACACACCACGCCCACCGGCTCGTTGAAGAGCTGGGCGGTGGTGCTCCCACTGTGGTGGTGTGCACCATAGTGGGTTCTCCTGCTCGTCGGGTGCCTCCTCGACGGAGGACCGGCGTATGGGAGGGGAGAACGAGGGAGGAAGGTGGTGGACTGCAGCGTGGCGATTTTTCAGCAGCTGCCGCAGCTGCGTATTGCAGCAACGTTTTTTTCTTGCTGCAGCCAGCCCTCGAAGAAGAAGAACCAGTGGCTTCTTATAGAAGAAGAGAGCATGGTCATGCAGCATGCGGGAAATGGGAGGAATGGCAGCCGCAGGGAATGGCTTGGGCAGGGAGAGGGCGCGGGAAGTTGCAGCAGCGGGAAGGACAGCAGGGAGAGGCAGCGGAGAAGAAGTTGCAGCAGCGGGAGAAAAAATAGAAATCAAGAGGAAATAAAAATAGAGAAGGGAATTTTTGCAAATATGCACTCGAGGAAAAAGGTGAATTATGAAGTCATTTATTTCAATCTTCCCTCCTCTTAATTAAATGCATGAATGCAAGTATTTTTACAGATGCGACTATAGGATTATAATATACATAGTTAATGCTAGAAAATAGCATAAGAAGGCGTCCTTATAGGCGTGTTTTGAGGTGCAAACACATGCCTATCGGGGTCTTAAAAGCGGTCCTGTATGCCCACAGGGCATCATCTAGTCGTGTGGACCAATCCTTCTGGTCAGGTCTCACAGTCTTTTGCAGAATATTCTTAATCTTCCTATTGATTGGAGACCTTAGTTTGCCCATTCGTTTGCGAGTGATATGGGGTGGCGATGTGGTGAGTAACCTCGTATTTTCTAAGCAAGGCATGGAATTGGGCATGAATAAAGTGGCTCCCACCATCACTAATCATGGCCTTCGGTATCCCAAACCAAGAGAAGATGTTTTGCTTAACAAAGTTCATGACAGCCTTATGATTACATCTTCAGGTAGCAACAACTTCGATCCATTTCGAGACATAATTAACTGAGACAAGTATGTACTCAAAGTCATTGGATGGTAGGAAGGGACCCATAAAATCGATGCCCCAAAGATCGAAGATTTCAACAATCAGAATGGGCTGGAGGGGCATCATGTCCTTTCTGATCATAGTCCCTAATGTCTGGCAGCGAGGGTAAGTCTTAGTGAAGCTGTGTGCATCCTTGAATAGGGAGGGCCAGTAAAATCCGAACTGCAAAACCTTTGCAGCCGTTTTCTTCCCCGAAAAGTGGCCACCACAGGCTTGGTCGTGACAAAAGGATAACACACTTTGGACTTCTTCCTCAGGAATACACCTCTTAATAATCTCGTCAGCACAGAGTCTAAATAGCATGGGATCATCCCAGAAATGGTGCTTGGCTTCAGCCAAGAACTTATCCCGTTACTATCTAGACTAGCCGTGCGGAGTCCGACCTCCCACTAAATAGTTGACGAAGTCTGCATACCAGGGTAGCTTTCTTCCTTGCACAGCTAGAAGTTGTTCATCAGGAAAGATGTCAGTCAAGGGTAATGATGGTCTGATGTGGTCCGAGTGGAGTCTAGACAGGTGATCGGCTACGACGTTCTTGGACCCGGCTTTGTCGCGTATTTCCAGTTCAAATTCCTGCAAGAGCAAGATCCATCTGATAAGCCTGGGTTTAGCGTCCTTCTTGGTTAACAAATGTCGGATAGTCAAGTGGTCAGTGTAAATTGTCACGTGAGATCCTAGAAGATATGACCGAAACTTTTCTAATCCAAAGACTACGGCGAGCAGTTCTTCTTCTGTGACAGCATAATTCCTTTAAGCCTCATCCAATGTCTTGCTCGCGTAGTAGATCATCACGGGTTTTTGTAACGACCCGATTCCTGAGTCCCTACGAGACACGAGAACCAGACCTACTCGACTAATCCCAAGACCTAGTCGTCCAACGAGGAAGTAACCAAAAGAGCAGTAAAATAAACCACATTCAACATGAAATATAACTAACAGTAACAAAAAAACAGCAGTAAGGAAAAGAACTACTACAGCATGTACCACCACAACAGTAGAACAACATTTATAACATAACAAGAACTACAAGTAAAGAAAAGTGCGGGGGTAACAAGAACTACTCACTACAGTGGAACAAAAAGGGCACAAAAGAACAGTGGTAACTCTACTGGACCCTACTCGGCCCAGCGTCCTCTGCAGCCGCTGACCCTGGCTGCTCAACACCTGGTCCTGAAAAGTAACAAGTGTAACACGTCAGCGAAACACTGAGTAGAGTGGCAGCTAAACTAAAGAAGCAGTAAAATGTATAGTAGCTGTTTTATTTCCTTTCTTCCTTTATTTACGTCTTTCTATTATTTCACAATTTATCTATTTCTCAGATCCTTCACTTGATCTCGAATGTTCCTCATGGGAACGATCTTGATTGCAGTCTTTTCCGAAGAGTAGAAGTAACACGTGGTACTCTCTTGGCCGGGAGAGTCCCCCGTGGTGATCCTACTCTCAGTCAACCACCCCAAGGTCACTGACAGACGTAATGGTGACTACGGCACGCGCGGTAAACGCATGGGTAGTTACCCCGCACTGGCACGCGGTCAGTCGTTTCCGTTAACGGGTGCGCCCAAAGCACAGCACGGAACCAGTATAGGGCAGAGCCCTCTCAGTAACAGGGGTCCAACCCCTCCACAGTAACCAAACAGGGGTCTTGCCCCTCCACAGTCCGCGCACCCTCGCCTGACTACCCTGGTTCGCCCAGTGGGCCTAACAAGTCGGTGTAGGTGAGATAGCAGAACCTCGGGGCCCGTGGGATAACTAGTACTCGCTCTACACTAGTAGCTCTCCTCGGTACTATGTACACGAGGGCCAACAAGTCGGTACAAAGTGGCCAGACCTAACACCGGGTCCCTGGGGCGGCTGGCTCCGCTCTGCACTAAGCAGGTAACAGGTGCTTCCCCTGGCACTACGTACCCAAGAGACAGCGCACCTCCACATCTTTCCTTCTCAGTTCCATTTCATTCTCTTTCCAAGAGTTCTACTCCTAACTCCTCGTAGGGTTCCAGCTCTTTTAACTTAGCACATTCAGGTTTCACCCTTTCAGTTTCACGTTCATACAACCCATATTCTCAAACATGTTCATTTATTCATAACAGGCAGCTGTTAAACTCAATTTACATGCAGCATTATTTCCTTTCCACAGTTTCCAAGACTGCAATATCTATATTCATTTCACTAGTTTTCCAGTCCTAGGATTCATGCCGTACCCTAGGATCTATCATTCAATCTAGTTTTCCAGCCCTAGGATTCATGCAATACCCTAGGGTCTATCATTCAATCTGGTTACTCATTCCTAGGATTCATGCAATACCCTAGGTTCTATTAATTATTCCATAATTGTAACAAATTATGTTAATAATTTCTAAAGCCACTCTACTAGCTACAACGGAAGTACTGGGGGAGTGGTCGGAAATCCTGCGCACCTCCGCAACCCCCGGGACTGCAATGGAACGGGGTCCTAACACAAGGATCAAACACAAGGAGTTTCTCAGAACAGTATATAATTACTGTAGACGGGTAGAGGATCTTATTCCGAAAGGAACGCAACTCGAAACGCGGAAAACGGACTCCGAACGGGCCCTAAACGAGTCGAAAACGACGAAATAGTCCAAAATCAGACGTCTGGAACCTCTTCCTAATGTCTTAAAATGTGGGTCAGATAGTACCTTTGTTCTGCGTAGTCTCTCAGATGTCCAGAAGCCTGCGAGGGTGTCTGGCCTAGTTCCCAGACGTCCGATGGTCACCTCGGACGTCTGGAAGTCGTTCCCGTCGTCTGGCACTGCGGACAGACGTCTGATTCGCGTTGGATGCGAATCTCAAAACCTGCACGTACCCACTCATCATTCTCATTACAACGGTCGCAGAAAAGGACGAAGGACGAAAAAATAACTTACTTGCCAGACGTTTGGACAGTCCTCCAGACGTCTTCACCGTCGTCTGGTTGGAAGCCCAGATGTCTGATTCTAGAAAAACTTCGAGAATCAGAGCTCGACGCGCTCTCCGCCGGCGACGCACGGCCGCGCCGCGCCTCGTCCGCCTGCTGCTTGAGCTGCAGCAGCCCTCCCGCGTCAGTCCGTGCCCGCTGCTCCCCCGCCGGCCGGCTTCAGCTGCCCCGGCAAGCTCGAGCCCTCACGGCCGAGCGTCTCCTCCCTCGCGCAACGCCTCCTCCGGCACACCCGCCGCGGCTGCCGCTGCCGCCGCTCGCTCACACTCGCACTGGCTGGAAGAAGAAGAAGGGAGTGGAGGAGATGAGAGTGAGGGAGAGGGTGAGGGCCCTTTTAAAGCCGCGTGGGGAGAGAGAGCGAGAGAGAGGGGTGCAGCCTGCGCCCGCAGGAGGAGAGGGAAAAAGAGGGGCATCTGCAGGTCCGCACGCGCAGGCGCGTAGATGAAATCCACCGTGCCGCAGAAATTAAATCCCAGACGTCTGGAAGGGGTTTCAGACGTCTAGTCAGACATCTGGGCCACCTCCCAGACGTCTTAAAAGACGTTTTGAAGCTGCTTTCGTAACAGTTTCTTTTCTCTTCTTTGTCCTAGGACAGCGCCGATGGCAAAATCTGATGCATCGCACATAATCTCAAAGTCTTGGGACCAATCCGAAGGTTGTAATGTAGGTGCAGTGGAGACTATTTCCCTGAGAGTGTTATAAACCCTGATGCAATCAGGTGTCATGTGAAAAAGGGTGTCGTTGGCTAGAAGGTCAGTCAAAGGCTTAGAGAGTTTGGAGAAATCTTTAATGAACCTTCTATAGAAGCCAACATGTCCTAGGAAAGATTGGATTTGCCGGACCAAACTTGGAGGTGGAAGTTTGGAAATTAGATCAACCTTAGCTCGATCTACTTCAATGCCCCTATGTGAAACGATGTGACCGAGGATAATCCCTTCTTGAACCATGAAATGGCTCCTTTCCCAGCTTAGAACCAGGTTGACCTCAATACATGGCTTCAGGATCTTCTCCAAATTACTAAGGCAGTGGTCGAATGAATTCTCGAATATGGAGAAATCATCCATAAAGACCTCCACGTATTCACCCACCATTTCTAAAAGGATGGCTAGCATGCAACGCTGAAACGTAGCGGGTGCGTTGCATAACTCGAATGGCATACGACGGAATGCAAACGTGCCATACGAACAAGTGAATGTGGCCTTCTCTTGATCTTCCGGTGCAATAGCAACTTGGTTGTATTCTGAATATCCATCCAGGAAGCAAAAAATATTTTTGCTCTGCTAATCGCTTGAGAATCCGGTCAATGAATGGCAGAGGGAAATGATCTTTCTTAGTAGCCTCATTAAGCTTCCTATAGTCGATGCACACCCACCATGCAGTAGAGGTGCGGGTGGGGATGGATTTGCCCTAATCATTGGTGACAACGGTGAGCCCGACTTTCTTGGGTACCACTTAAGTGGGGCTCACCTACGGGCTATCGAAAATTGGGTAAATGATATCAGCGTCAAGCCACTTGATTATCTCCTTTTTAACGACCTCTCGCATATTCGGGTTCAATCGTCTCTGCATCCGGCGAGAAAGTCGAGCCCCATCTTCCAAATAGATCTTGTGAGTGCAATAGGTGGGGCTAATTCCTCTCATGTCGGAAATTGTCCACCCAATGGCTGCCCGATGCTCAGAGAGGGTTGCAGTCAGCCTATACTCTTGTTCCCTAGTTAAATGGGCATTGATAATCACGGGGAAGGTCTGGTCAGGTCCAAGGAAGACATACTTGAGATTATCGGGCAAAGGCTTCAGCTCGAGTGTAGGTGGGACAACATTCGACGGGTAAGGGAAAGGAGAGAGTTGATCAACATCAATCTCCTCAAATGGTGGTTGTGGAAGGTAATCAGCTCTGCAAATGTCAATCTCCACAGGCTGGGACGGGTCAGGATAGTCATTGGCTAGTTGAGTTAAATGGTCTGCTAAGGAGCTGAGAGTGAGGCATTCTTCAACCAGAGGTTCCACGGGATCGTGTTCCTCGATCCAGTCACAATCAAAAGACTTGGACACCTTGAAGATATCCAATTTCATCTTCTTGTCTCCAAAGGCGATTTCCATACATCCCATGTCCCAATCAATATTTGCCTTAGCTGTAGCTAAAAAGGGTCTGCCTAGGATGATGGGTGTGTTTTGTAGTTGTTCAGGGAATTCCATGTCGAGAACCAAAAAGTTGACCAGGAAGTAGAAGTCCTTAACCTGAACAATTACGTCCTCGACTACTCCCTTTGGGGTCTTCACAGATCTATCAGCCAATTGGATAGTCATAGGTGAGGGTTTCAATTCTCCAAATCCAAACTAGTGATACAGGGTTGTCGGGATGAAGTTGATCAAAGCACCTAAGTCCAAGAGCACTCTATCAAATGTCATGTCCCCGATATTACAAGAGATCAGGGGCGCTCCTGGATCAGTTCGTTTGGGAGGCAGGCTGCTCAATATCACTGAACTCGCTTGTTCTAAGAACACTACCTTCCTAGGTGCTTGGGTTTTTGGCTTACGCTTTGGCGTACAGACATCCTTCAAGAACTTAGCGTAAGCTGGGATATGTTTAATTACTTCGAGGAGAGGAATATTAATCTGGACTTATTTGAAAATCTCCAATAGCTCCTCATTCTCAACTACAACTTTCTTTTTCTTCCCTTTTTCCAAGGCCTCAGGGTATGTGTTTGGGTTTGAGTCAGGTCAGTCTCCATGTCCTTGGGTTCCTCCTACTCACCCTCAGACTAAAGTATCTCAGGAAGTGAAGTCACGGGAAGGGTTGGCCATTTGGGATCTTGGGTTTTAGTGCCACTTCTCAAGGTTAATACGTTGGTAGAGGCATTGGGACCATGGGTAGATCCTTGAGAAGAAGAGGAAGAAGGAGCACCAAACCTAGGGGGTGTTTGTGGGGCTTGTTGGACCATGTGGGCATGTCCAGGATTGCCTTGGAACCCTTATGAATTGAGGCCTTTGTTAATCACATTTCGCGGGTTCGGTTGTAGCTAAGAAGGAAGGGATCCCTATTGTTTACAATCCAACAGTTGGCTCAATTGTCCCTTCACTAAGGCCATTTCTTCCTGGTGTTTTTGATTCATGTCAGCCATCATTTTTATCACTGTGTCCATTTGGTTTTGAGGGGGAGGGGTTGCCTTGTTCTGATTATAGGGTGGTCTAACCAGTGGGCCTTGCTGATAGGAGGGGGGATTGGGCCTGGGTTGATTTTGGAATTGGTTCGATTTTTGGTTCGTCCAGGCGAAATTCGGGTGATTACACCATCCGACGTTATAGGTGTTGGAGAAGGGGTCAGGTTTGGAATAACCTTGGATAGCTTAGACATCTTCAAAGATGGAAGGTGCCGAGGGGGAGGGAAGTGAGTAATCAGGGGTTGAGGTAGCAAAGGTCCCTCCTTGGAACATGGTCAGGGGTTGTTCCAGGTGCATTTGGCTCATTGGCTGCACTAAGTCTACATTGTAAGCTCCCTTTGCTGGGGGGAGGGTCTGTAGCGGGTTCTTGGTCTGGTTTAGTAGTTCATCGATCTTTTTGTCCACCAATTCAACTCGATCCAACTTTTTGGCTATAATGTCCATGTCAACCATTCCAGACTTTGCTTGCACCTCATAGATCCCACCACGAGGTTGACTAGATCGATTAAACTCGGTCATGGATGCATTATTGAGCGAATTCTCACTCATGGACTCAAAGAGTTCAAATGCGCTCTCCTCATCTTTGTTCAAAAAGTTGCCTCCACATGAGGCATCAACAAAGTTCCTAAGGTTGCTGTCCAGACCATGATAGAAGATCTAGGCCAATTGCCACCTTGGAACCTCATGGTGTGGGAATTTCCTCAATAATTCATTAAATCGCTCCCACGCCTCATGGAATTGTTCCCCACCTTGGAGTGTAAATGTGGTAATGGCTCTTCTGAGGACATTGGTCTTACCTATGGGGAAAAATTTCTTCAAAAATGCATGCCTCAATTTCTCCTAGGTGGAGATGGGTCTCCCTAAGGTTCTAAGCCAGTGAGATGCCTTGTCTTTTAGGGAAAAAGGGAACATCTTAATCAAAACAATGTCTAAGCTGTTGTTCCTGGGTTTCACAGTTTTGGTGATCTGGTTAAGGTCCTCTAGGTGTTAGAAGAGGTCCTCATTTGAGCTCCCATGAAAGTGGCTCTAAATCAAGCTCAGGACATTAGGTTTCAGCTCAAAATCATCTCTCCCTTCGGGGACCCTAAGATGGGGTTCAATCCTAATAGCAGATGGATCGTAAAAGTCGCGGAGGGGCCTAGGTTGGCCCTCCAAAGGTTATGGTGGGTTAGGTGGGTTCAATGGGGGTTGTCCTTGAGGGTTTTGAAATCTGTGTATGGCTTGCATGATGGTTTGGATCTGTTGTTGTTGTAATTGGTGGTTGGTAGAGATCTGGGTCTGAATGATGGCCATAGCATTGAGTGGGGGTTGGTCATCAACCTCATCAATTCTTGGTTCAACCATTTCTTATGTAAAATCAAGTCTCCTCCTGATTTCCCTATCCAAAACAAACAACTAGGGATGCAGTACTTGTCTCTCGTGCATACATTAGGGAAGAACGGAGAGGGATGCAGAGAGAAATAGATGCGAGAAGTGTGCACAAACAAGCAGACAAGTTTAGTCCTTACAGTGTATACCTTAGGTGACCTAAAATCCTCAGAGGGAATGATCAAGCCTGTAAGCACTTAATTGCCCTTCCTAATGTTAATCTGGCCAAGTTGATTACAAGGGGGTTGAAGGGAAGGTTCTTCCTTTGGCTTTCGCCGCTGGTTTCATAGACCCCACAACGACGGTCGTTTGACACTTCCCCGCAGCCTAGACACCAGGTTCTACAAAGGGAATGAAGGTTGAATGCCCAGCAAATCAAATCACACCTCCAAGACTTAAACCAGTCCTGCCTAGGGCACGTCTACTCCATTTTAATGAGGGGCTAGGCTAATGCTTGTGCTCAAGATATGTGATGAGGCATTGATTGAGGTTGTGCCTCTTAGTTAATTGATTTGAGCGTGTGTGCACTTAACAAGACATGGTTCTTAAGCAAGGATTTTAAGATGTGGTGTCTTTTAATGTTTGTCCTTACCATAGTGCCTTTTAGGGTTGGAGTGCCTTAGTATTTTCAGACAAGGTTCGAGTGGGCACACAAAGTTTTGCACGTAATGGGCGAAAGTTGATTTCCTTTAAAGTGATGTGGCCCTAGAAAAGTAACCCTAATGAGTTCACCCTAGTGTTCATGTCGTTCTACCAAGTGAGTTGATTTTAGTTATGGTGAGTGGTGCGACCCAAGTCAAATCATGGCGGCTTTGCAAGCGCCACTCAAAAGAGAAAAAGGAACACTCAAAAAGATTATCTCCTTAAGAATGTTAGGGTATATTTTTTGTTGGGTGATGAATTTGGGATGTGGATCAAGTAGACATTCACCACGCCAATTTTTTATATTTGCATTTTTTTGTCTTTTTTTTTTAAGCACGCAAGCAACCAAAGGGTGGAGAGATACTCACAATTGGTCTTCGTTGCACTCTACTCCATCTCTACTATCTCAAATCGCGCTCCTTCGCCGCCCACTCGTCGAATTCCTGCAATCACTCAAGTAGAGGGAGAAAAATGAGTTAGACGATGTGAATACAAATTTGGGATGAAAGCAACAAAAGAAATCCGTTGCCTCCCCAGCAACGGCGCCAAAAACTGACACGCACGGGATGCGGTTGTTTAATTGTGTCGTTATAGCATGCGTTCGCAACGTCAGTTTTAATTTAGAGATTGTATTTGGTGAGTCTAAGTGTCGAACACAAGGAGGCGTAAAATCGGATTACTTTGTTGCTTCTAGTTGTCACATGAAGTTTGGTTTGCTTGCGAGAAAACGAGAAAGAGAGAGAGATAAAGGGAGAGAGAGAGAGTAGGGTTAGAAGTTTTCTTTGAATCACGACATTTATTTGCACAAAATGAGAGCTATATAAGAAACAACATCAATATTAATATTTATCATGCAACTTGAGTTTGTTTGCAAATATAATAATAGCTAAAAGCTTAAACAAAAGCAACATGAAACTAGGGTAAAGAGAGAGAGAGGAGAAGGCAAGGCGGCCATGGAGATGGAGGAAGGCTCCGTCGGCAGCTTGACAACTTTGGCGAGTGTAAAGTTTGCTTAGTGAAGCTAGGAAGGAGCTAGGTGTTAACAAGGCGAGATCGTGGTTTTAAAAATATGTCCGTTGTAGTATAAGTGAAATTGCCTTGAAAACAAATGAGAATTTTATTACTCGAAAACCTAAGTATCCGAGGTCGAACACAGGGAGCAAATTGGTCTTTAAAAACTAAGATCACAATCTCAAATTACTCAAAAGGTGAGGTTCAACAATAATATCAATGCAATTCAATGTATATGAAAGAATAAAGATGCAAAAAGAAATGGAATGTCTCTCTTCTTTCTTCTTTCTCTCTCTGATGTCTTCTTTCTTCTCTCTGCAGCTACTCTTCTTCTGCCTTCTTTTTTTCTTCAGCAGCTACAGTGCTTCTTCCTCTTTCCTTGACTTCTGCCTTCAAGTTTCTCTTCTGCCTCCAAGTCCTTTCTTCGACCTCTGCCCTTAGCTTCTTCCGCAGCTTCCCCTTCCTTCTCCTCCTTTCCCTGCACGGCATAGAGCAAAACCTACCCCTACCCTTCCCCACGTCGCTCTCTCTTTATTTCTCTCTTCACTCTCTCAAAGCCAGCTGGGTAATCGGGTTGAGTTACGTGCGGCCGGGTCCAGGCGCACTGACGTGGGTGGTGTGAGAGGAGTGCAGGGTAAACGAGTTAACCAGGTCCACGTAGGTGTGGTCGCGGATTAGGCAGGTGGAGTGGGCGAGGGACCTCACCCCGTGTTACTTGAGGCAACCAGATAAAAGCACAAAAACAATTTAAAGCACGCACTTGCGCCGAGCGTTTCCAAGGTGGGACTAAAATCCCATCCGCTTCTGCGCGTGCCTGCAGGAAGGAGTCTCGAGCAATTGTGGCAGCTGCAGTCGATGAAGGCCTTGATTGATAGGTGTGAAAGGCTCGTAGAGGGATTCTGTGCACCTGGGATGCGTCTGCCTGGAGTGGGACGACCTGGAGCGAGCGAGGGAGCTTCTTCACACCATCGCTAATGGCGGCGGAGGCGCGAACCGAAAACTGCACGAACACGACCTCACAGCCCTATCAAATGACTTGCGAAGCTTCGCCGTGTCACGGTGAAGGTGAGGCGGGGCTTGGTGTGGTGCAGAATGACCTAGGTGTGCGTGCCTAGGTTGGACTGTGATCGTGGAAGTGCGTGTGTCGGGTGAGGGTGTTGGGTGTGTGTGGTGGTCAGTGGAGGAGTGGATAGTGATCAGTGAGTGATGGAGAAGGTTCTGAGGTGGGTGGCGAGGCGTGTGGAGGGGTGAAGCATTGGATTCACCTCGTCGGTGGTCGATCGGAGATGAGTGAGACGATGGTGGTCGGTGGCTTATCGAGGGGGTTTTTTGAAATTGAGTGGGGAAAAATGAAGGGTAGAGGGAGGGGAACTTACTAAGGGTAGTTGGATGAAGGGGGAAAGGCCAAGGATGAGCGGCACGTAGGTGCCATCGTCGAAGAAGAAAGCCCTGAGGTGAGGATGACGGTGACGAGGAAGGGGTCGGAGAGGCATGCGTAGGTACGGCGCGACGCTGAGGAGCAAGACGGAGATAACTCTGCCACTGGTATGGTAGCAGAGTGACGAGAAGAGGGAGGAGGGATCGCCGGAGCCTGCGGGCAGTTGGTCGGAGATGAGGAAGAAATTAAGGGGGTATCCGCGGCCAAATCAAGCTTGGAAGATGCGTCACGGACCGGGGGTCCTTTTATAGCTGCTGGCTAAGACCTTTTTGCTTGGAAGGAAAGCCTCCAATCACAAAGATCTCACCGGAGATGGAAGGCATAGAAGATACCCAATCCTCTCAAGCGTTCGCACGAGAGACTGGATGCAAATCCGATCTTGGGATCCCGTTCAGATGGTGGAGAATTCTTCAGAGAATCTCCCTTCCAAATCTAGGAGGAGATCTTTGAGGATTCGGGGAGAAATCCTCCTCAAATCCTCGCCGAAGTAGGATTCCTCCACTGTAATGGCGGAGGGACCTAAATGCAAAGAGTGGCGAGGAAGATAGGGGGTCTACGCAAGGGTTTTCAAAAGTTAGGGGCAGAATGTAATTAGGTGGACTATTTTGCAAAGTAGGTCAAGGTGACCTTCCCTTAGGCCCAAATTTTGGTAAAAACCTAATTTGGACCCAATGAATCCAGTGGTGAAGTTGGATTTTAGGTTTGACCACATTTGACTGGATATTTTGCACAAAAACCCAAATTAGGTCAAATAATGAGCTAGGACCCCAATCTAGGTCAAAATATGTTCTAAAGGTCAAATTGAATGTTATAAACCCTAGGGGATATTTTTCCATGAATTTTAGAGGATTTAGTTGATTTTTATCCTGACCAGAACCTTGTGAAATTAAGTGGGTTTGTTTTAGGGTTATAGAATGTCATTTAATTCTTAAATCTCACAATAACCCTTTTCTGACTGAACCATCCCACTTTTCCCCTTATTAAGTCCAATTGACATATGTTTAGCCCCTAAGAATTACCATTGATGTACTGCACTTGTAAAATTGCAGTTTTACCCTTTAGTTCATGTTTTCTTCCTAGAACAGTAATCCCTTGAATTAGGCCTACCTTTAGGTTATGTAGGAGCTTTTGTTCACTTTCTCAGTTAAAAATGGGCTAGTTAGGGCTCATGATGAGGTTCTCATGACTAGGAGTATGGTGTAAGGTGTGTGTATTCAATGCCTCTCAATGGGGTAGTTGAAGGGGTTTATATAGGAAAAAGGGGTTTCTAAACTAAGGGTTTTAGCGACATCTGGGATGTTGCTAAACCCATGCTAGAAACGTCGGTGAATCCCTCCTCGCATTGGTCCGTCGTAGGCACGCGTGCTTCTTCTCCCACGATCAGTGTAATCGCGTTGTGAGCTATCTGATCGAAGATCGAACAGTTGAGAGTTGCGTGGGCATGCGCGTTGAGGATCGCGTATCATCTTGCCCGGGCGCATCCGCTACGCCGCGTGGCACGATCCCTACCGTCGGCTTCTGCATCAGCAGTCGAATTTCGTCCATGCATCCATCCGTTGCCAATTGCATCTCGCCGCAGCTCGAACGGGCACTCGTGCGCGCTCAGGTGAGGCGTGGACCAATGCGCCGTGTGCCTTTGCTTGTCGCAACGTGGGAGTCTTGGCCGCTGCTCCTCAGCCGTTAGATGGAAGATGTGCGGCTGAGATCGTGCGAGCAGGTGTGCTGTAGAGAAGGTGCGAGCCATGCTAGTGGCTTCTCACGATGGGACAGCTTAAAATGCTTTGCGCGATGTGGTAGGGGCGAGCTGCACGGGTGAGGGTGCAGTGGAGCGGTGACGTGGATGCTTATGGGCCGTTGATCATCAGATCAACGGCCAAAACTTCTTGGGCCAATAGAGGGAGCTTCGGATGTTGGATTTGAGTGATTTCGAGTCCGTTGGACTTGATTCATCGATCTGAGTCCATCCGTGTGGTCCGATTGCTCATCTGAGGTCTGTTTCAGTATGCACTTGTACATACGGTCATTAAACATTGATTATAAGCAATTTTAATTTGTCATGCATGCAATGCTCCTAAGCCCATTATGGTATATCATTAACGCACATGTATCCTCAAAACTGATCCCGGTTGATGGAATTATCATCCTTAGGTGTAGAGTTAACAGAGATTGTCTTGCACTGTGAGACATAGATTGAAAACTTGGATGACTGTAATTAAATGGGCATTGACTTAATAAAAGAAATAGATTAACAAACAAGGCTAAATAAATGGTTTAACTTATGAATAGTGCCATTTACTTTCTAATATTATGTTGTTTAGTTCTAGTCTACTCAGTTTTTAATGATCTACTCCCTTGAGTTTTATACTTAGGTGTAGCGGCTGTGATTGGTCATTTTGCTGTAGGGATCTAACATGACACCAAGAGATGATCCACATGAATAGTAGTTTTCTTTAGTTGCGTAGATTTCCTTTCCATTTTCTAGTGATTACACTCTGTTACTCTAGTACTCTTTTCCTTTATTGATTTATGAATGCAAACTCTTGGTGCTTTTGCCATCACTCTTTTATTTGATGCATTATGAATTTCTATTTGGTTTTTGTTCTTTAGCGATAATGCATTCGATGCTATTCCGTATTTAGTAATATTTTGAGCCTCATCGAGTTTGTTCCAATTAGTGGAACCTAAGTTGTCATACTCACCTTCTTGACCTTAACATTTAGCATCGTGCCTATAAAGGAATATAACAAATCTAAGCATCCAACGTATTTCACCATGAACACTTACTAAAATGCGTAGCTCAACAACTACATAATTGTGAAATTTGGCCTTTCATTTATCTCCATCTCTAGTAAACTCATACCATTCTTCTAAGTGCACATCATACTTATCTTCATCAGCTAATCAATCCAGAAGATGTTGGAAGCCTTTTACCTTGGGTAGGTATCTGTGATGGTCATTTGAACTTTAGCAAATTTGATATTAAATTGCCAGTCCCATCTAGCTATCTAGGGTCGGCCTTGGCAGGCTTCGTTATGAACTTGACTCTTGTTGACGGCAGTGCCTTTAGAGTTGCATGTAATTTGTTTTTGATGATTCCTCTGGTGTTATGCCAGAAACTTGACCTTATCTTCTAAGGCTCTTCCTTAACTCCCATTGCAAGCATATCATTTGAAATACAATCATCCTTTTTTGTTGTAAAATAATCTCCATTAATGAGAGAGTAGTAGACTACATTAGGATGCACCCTATTATAGGACAAAGGGAGAAGGGAAAGCACCACTTAGGAGTTGACATCCCTCAAAAGGGAGTGACTTCACACTTAAAATAGAGATAAAAAATGAAACTTACGGGAAAATAACAAAAATAAAATAAAATAAAGATAAAATGGACGTCAAAATTAGCAGTACTCCAAATGGTAAATTGATTGGATCTGATTTGGATGGATAAAATCTACTTCATTTAATATTTAAGTGAGTTTAGATTTTTAGATGTAAATTCAATCGAATTTGGATTTGATTATGGAAAAAGGTACCTCGAATTCGAATATCTAATATAAATATATTATATATACAAGATTTTAAAAATTAATTTCAAATGTGATAAGACTTCAAGACTCTCAAACTCTAAAAATTTCAAATGTCCAAGACTCCTAACTTCCCGCAATGGATTGCTCATGTGGTAAGAAAATAGTCACGAACTCACATATCTTGGACTTCTAATTTTCCAAATGCCACCTCAACGTCAAATTCCTCTCCTCTCTCCTCTATAATGTCCAAATTCTATCTCAAGTCTCAACATTAGCTATACTATCCAAATTCTATTTCAAGTCTCAATATCAGGATTTGCTCTCCTCTCTCATGTGATTATCTCAACCACCACTAGACTGTAGAGTGACTCTAAATTCCATTTCAACGTCATAACAAGACTCTCTCTTCTTTCATGTGATTATTTTTTGTTATAAACCATGAAATATCTTTAGAATATTGGTATTTTCTTTTTTTGTTATGATATTTTTATTTGTTTCATATATTTGCAGAAAGATGGTTGTATTGAAGAAATTTTGATAGTGGAATATATATTTTTTTCTTATGATATTTTAAAATGATGATGTGATATATAGATCAACGTATTAATAGATATTCATTAATTTAACAAATATGAGATAAATATAAGAAATTAATTTATAAATGAAGATGAATTTGATAATAATAAAATCTAATCCATATCGAACCCATTGACATCCTTAGTCAAAATACCTTATGACCATTATCCTCCATACTCGAAATCGATTCATCCTTGAACCATGTAAATACACATTGCATTTAATGCAAACGCCCCAAGTAGACAAATTCAAGCAACAAATATCCAATGTCAGATCCGATTCCCATTAGCGACGAAGTAACCCATTAGACCTAATGAAAAGGGCCCAAAAGGGGAGGCCCAATTTACATACTTAGCCGCTACCCAACCGAGGAAGCAAGTGCCGGTGGTGGTGAGGGAGTGTTCTGTGTTAAAAGTCTTCTCACACCCAAAGGCCAAAACGGCCGTCCCAACACTCTCAACGCTCCTCTCCTCCCACGCCGCCTCCCTATCTATATCTCTCGTCCGCTCACCCCGATCGGATCCGATCGCCCCTCCCTCTCCTCCCGACCCTCGATCCATCTACCGATCGCCGCCCGCATCATAGATGGCGTGCATAAAAAGCGCATCGAGATCGGCCCTTACGGCCTTCCCCGCCGACTCCCCCTACATGGCGGCGGGGACCCTCGCCGGGGCGGTGGATCTCTCCTTCAGCAGCTCCTCCAGCCTCGAGATCTTCGCCGTAGACGTTCAGTCCCCGGGCCAGGACCTTCCCATCGCCGGCTCCTGCCCCTGCTCCGAGCGCTTCTGCCGCCTCTCCTGGGGGAAGACTGGCTCCCTCTCGGACGACTACTCGCTCGGCCTCGTCGCCGGCGGCCTCAGCGACGGCACCATAGGCGTCTGGAACCCCAAAAAGCTCATCAGGTTTCATCGCCGCACACAGCGCCCGCCCCATTCTTTCACTCCTCTCTCTCCGGATTGAAAAAAGTTTGCATCTTTGACGGTTTCGAGGTCCAGATCTCGGGGTTTCGATGCGGTCCGACTGAGAAAGACCAATTCTTGGCGGCGAATTGTTGCCTCGATCTGGAGATTGGATCGTCCGTTTGGTTTTTTTTTTTTTCCTTTTTTTTGGCTGGATCGATTGTGAAATGGATGTGAGTCCAAGGGGTCCTCTTTTATATGGCTAAAACAGTAAGGTCTTGCTCGGCAGAGAAGTGTAATTTGAGAGTAGAAACGTTAAAATTATGGTAAATAGGTAGAGGAGAGTGGGGGGTACCAACTGGGTAGATTTAAGACAATTTTTTCTCCGGGATTCCACGAGGGAATTTCGTGTACAATGCATTTTGTTGGACTCATAAGGGCTTTGGAAAGTAGAGTCGTGACAATGTTAAAATTTGGACATAAGATTGTTGATGGAAAACATACAGACCACAAGAATATACTAGTTCGAAAGGTACTAGATACTCATAATTGCTCTACTGGCATCCGTTAGCTCTATGTATCTAATTGTTGGTCACGCCTGCCTTTTAAATGCAAAATTGCCTTGGATTGCTGTTCAAAACACCTCGTTTGCTGCTCATCATGGTTCATTCCTGCTCTACTTGGGGATTGCACAAATGAACCTTTTGTGCTTTCCCGTAATTTGCTCTTAGAAGTTGTTGGTAACCCCTTTCATCCCCCAATATTGTTGAGATTATCAGACTTTTCTATTGTTTGCTATTGTTTATCCTTTTTTTTGTTAGTTTTATGAGGGTTCCATATGTAATTTTTCCTTTCTAAACCTCTATATAATGAGGATTAGGGTTTCTAACAGAGATTGGTCTCATGTCTTCTAACTAATATCAATTCATCTAAAGCTCTTCCTAGTAAAGATACTCTATTCCCCATAGATGATTCATAGGACTCTTGAAGCTTTCATCAAATAAGACCTTAGATAAGTTCCAAGTCAGTGGCTTGCCTAGAAAAATTTAATTTGTCCTATCCACCCAGTTTTTCTACCAATGACATGGTGCTGGCTGGATGAGATGAGGGATGTTGTTGATACAAAATTTGAATATTGCAGAGTGGAGAGAGGCCTTGATGGGAGGGTTTTCCAACCTAGTAATCTAAAGATTGAGGATGCAAGTTGGTACTGACCTGAGGAGAGGGATCACCCTCCTCCTTCTTCTTTGAGCCTCTTCTTTTGATAAGTATGCAAGTTAATGGCCTGCACATTTGCCGTAAGTTTGTGCATTCACTCTCGACAAGTCTTGTGCATGATGAGGCTAGAGCCCGTGAGACGGAGTCAAAATTAAGAACAGATTACATTGTGCTAAAAATGCCTTGAAGCACTCTAGTTTGGTTCTTCTCCAAGGAGTTGATGAGTTGGCACATATGGTTGCTTAGTTTGTGGATATGAAATGAAAATATTGTTCTAAGCGATTACGCTTCTTTCTCTGTTGACTTCCTGGAGAAGGCATGAATTCTACTAGGCTTATAGTACTTTGATTACTTCAATTCTTGAATTTAAACTATACCATTATGCTTGATTGAAAAAAAAAAGCCAAAAATCATGGATGGACAGATTTAACGTAGGAAGTTGCATGTCAGGGTGATATGTTTTCCTTTTAAAATTCAAATAGGTGGTTTGATGCTCATTCACATGCATTATTTCAAATCAGAACTTGTCATATTTATGCACTTCAATAATGCTGCATGGTTTATTTTAGACAACAAGCATAGGCAGTAAATTTCACTCAGTGCACATGCTTTCTTTGCAGTTCAGATGATGGTGGTGGTGCTTTTGTTGCTCGGCTAGAAAAGCACACAGGGGCAGTGAGTATCTTGTGGTATTTACAAGGTACCAAGTCAAATCTCTGACCTTTGATTGCAATCACAGGTTCGTGGCCTGGAGTTTTCTTCTCTTTCTCCAAACCTGCTGGCATCTGGAGCTGATGAAGGCGAGCTTTGTATTTGGGATATGAAAAATCCTTCAGAACCCAATATGTTCCCCCCTTTGAAGGTAGTGATGCTGAAATAATTAGAATTCTCCCTCCCTTTCTGAGTCAAATGCAAATTTTTCCTTGTTATCCTTGGTGTCTTTGGACATACCATTGAGATTAATGCATTATAGCTTGTTATCAGAACTGCAAGTATTATTTGCTTATGGCCATTGCAAATCTCATTTGGGTTTATATATATGCGGCAACCGACTGATATTTAAAAAATCTAATCCTGATACTTTTGAAATGATCATGTTACTTGTAAAATTTAAAAGGCATGCTTTTACAAGTTATGCACAGAGTAGTTGATTGTGGGCTTTTATTTTATGGAACTGCATAAAAAGAATTGTGTAATAATGGAACATGGCACATGGGCATTTGCTCTGTCTTTCTGAAGATTGCATACCTTCCATTGCTATATCTGGTCCAGTTTAACTGGTAAGGCTAACATACTATCCAAGATGCCTGAAGCATTCTTCAAGTGGATGCCATGACATCAAATTTGTTATTGATTTTTTCTTTTGAATTTTGACTCCATCCATCTTTTAGATCCTGGCATTGAACTGATGCTTGACTGAATGTGTTTATATGGAACCTCATATTGTTATGTACTAGCCCTCGAAGTGACGGTTTTTGTTAACTTAATGTAACTTATTTTGATTGTAAATTGATGGAGATGTGTGGCTATTGACCTGGAGTAGTCACCCTTTTATCCTTTAAAAAAAAAAGAGCCTTGACAAGGAACTGTTTTAACGGACAGTCTTCAAATAAATGTCTCAAATGCTTCTTCCTTTTTATTCTGATGGACTACTATATTAAGCAACTGACTTCTGAAAAGCATTGTAGTCAATTGTGTCTGATAACACTGCAGAAGGCAGTCATGTGTGCATATAATATTTTGCTTATTGCTGCACATGTTAACTCTTCTAGTCAATACTTCTTTACTACAGGATTTCCGTCTCTTTTGCTCTATTAGTGTTCATCCATTGTTCATAAAATATAAGAAAGAATGACTTCCTTTCTATGATGACTTTGACTTTATTTGTTAAACTCTAATGCAGAATTCTGGTTCGGTTGCTCAAGGAGAAATATCGTTTGTGTCATGGAATCCAAAGTTTCAGCATATATTGGCATCCTCATCTTACAATGGAATGACAGGTTAGGAGGATTTGACTGTATTTATAATGCTTATTCTGGTTTTGCATTACTTGCACATGCCACCTGATCTCGTAAACATACTCTGGTGTGCAGTGGTATGGGACTTGAGGAATCAAAAACCATTAACAAGGTATTGCCTCTTCACTGGTTTTTAGTGTACTATCTATGCCATTAGTTTCTTTTTACTATTTTACATGCCATATGATTTATTTCTTGGCACATTTCTTTTCATCTTTTTAACAGTTTCTCAGATTCAATGAAGAGGAGATGTTCTGTCTTGCAGTGGAATCCTGATATTTCTACTCAGTTGATTGTTGCATCTGATGACGATAGTTCACCTTCCCTCAAAGTATTATCAATCAGTGAAATCTCTCTCTCTCTCTCTCTCTCAAATTATATATATATATATATATATATATATATATATATATATATATATATATATATATATATATAATTTTTGCTAATCTACTTCTTTTATTTGTAGTTATGGGATGTCAGGAAAACTATATCACCGGTGAAAGAGTTCATGGGTCATACAAAAGGTAAAGCCACTTGCCTGATGCTCCAATGTTTCATTTGGGCTTGAATTTCCAGTTATTGTTATTGTGGTTCTATAGATAATGACTAAGGCAGTGGTCAGCATGAGGAATAAGTTTATGGAATAAATAGAAGAATTGAGAAAGAGTGGAATAGAATGGAGTAATAAGTGGATTTTGGTGTTTGGGACAGTAGGTGGGTTAAACCTTATTGCACAAAGAGGGTGGAACAAATTTATGCTGGGTTAAGTTGCCTTAACCCGGGTCAGATGTGTACCAGTATAAACTCACCCAAACGTGGCTTAAGTGGACTTAACCCATGTACCAAACAACACCTAAGTAATTAGGAGGAAAAACTTAGACTTGGCGACGACCTTTTGAGGGACACAAAAAAGTGCAAAAGGATAAAACTTGAAAACAAAATCTGTGTTACATGCATTGTATGACATGGTAAGTCCTACAAAATTGTCTGCTGTGGGGATAGGTTGGTTAGCATTGTACACTAACAGAAATGAAAAGTTTAAGAAGAAAAATTTCAAATAGGAAAATGTAACTAGACAATCAAGTAAGCTCGTATCTCGAATGGGTACCAAAAGGAATTGCCACAAAGTTTGTGTTAGAGAATAAATTAGTTAGATTCGAGGATCAAATTAGTTAGGTTTGGGTGTTCTACTATTTTTGATCTTTCTTATTTTTGATAAGTGTGTTATTGTTATTTTATTGTGTTTCCTTTTATACCTAAAGCCCTTTCTCTATATAAAAGGAGCTAAGACTTTTTTTTCTAAATAACATAAAAGCTAAGTTGATCCTTTTCAACATGGTATCAGAGCAGATTTGATCCCGTTTGAAAGGGGGGAAGGGAGAAGAAAGAAGAAAATAGGAGATTCCTTCTTTGAGGTCTCCACATTAGAGAAGCTCACTTGAGGTCTTTAAGGAAGAGGTGCACTTTGAACTTTCGTGTCGGAGAGACCTACTTTAGAGATCTCTCGTTCTACTGTGGTTGCTGCTTTTGCTACAATCGCCTTTTACTCCTCTGACTTACTGCATGAGGTTCGTGTGCCTTTTCATTGCCAGTTCCAAGCCCGGGTAAAGGAGGAGGGTTGCGTTAGGTAATCGACAGCCAGCGTAAAATTTGTCGGATCTTTAAACATGGATTCTAGCAAACACTTTGATTTCGTTGGGGCGTTCCCTACTTGCGATGCGCTGCATCGACACCTGGGTGTAGTGATAAATGAGTAAGGGTTCTCGCATGAGGAACGCATACGAGTAAAGAAGTTAGTTCCACTACATCGCTGCCCGGATGTAGTCCAAAATGAGCAAGGGTTCTTGCATGAGGAACGCATGTGAGTAAAGAAGTTAGTTCCGCTACATCGCCGCCTGGATGTAGTCCAACATGAGTAAGGGTTCTCGCATGAGGAACGCATGTGAGTAAAGAAGCTAGTTTCACCACTTCGTCATCGAAGTGTCACAAAGAATGCTGAGATCCGATAGTTGGAATATTGGTACCTTGATCAGCAAGCTCATGGAGATTGTGGATACAATGGTAAGGAGAAGGATTCAAATACTTTACCTTCAAGAGACTAAGTGGGTTGGTGAAAAAGCAAAGGAAATCGAGAGAACATGTTTCAAACTTCGGTATTCAGGAAGGGACAATGGTAGAAATGGCGTGGGTATTATAATTCATAAGGATTTGAAGGAGAGCGTGGTTGAGGTTAAGAGATTGGGTGATCGAATTATTTTGATAAAATTAATCTTAGAAGAAGAGATCTTGAATGTCATTTCAGTTTATGCACCTCAAGTTGGTTTAAAGGAAAGAATAAAGAACAAATTTTGGGGAGAGCTTGATATGATAAT
The DNA here is from genome assembly GCA_037157565.1 of Thalassia testudinum. Lineage (NCBI taxonomy): Eukaryota > Viridiplantae > Streptophyta > Magnoliopsida > Alismatales > Hydrocharitaceae > Thalassia > Thalassia testudinum. Next base: position 126,792,939 of record JAZHRO010000013.1, read on the forward strand.
TCAAAGAATCCCACAGACAGAAATGATTTGCTTGGGTGGAGATTTAAATGGGCATGTGGGAAAAGATGCTTTAGAGTATGCAGGAGTGCATGGAAATCATGGTTTTGATGTTATGAATGAAGAATGGAAGACGTTTCTTGATTTTGCTATGGTTTATGATCTTTTCATATCAAATACTTTCTTCAAGAAACAGGAAGAGCATTTGATTACCTATAAAAGTGGCTTAACAAGAACGCAGATCGATTACTTTGCTTTGAGAAGAAGGGATCGTTTATCTTGTAAAGATTGCAAGATTATTCCAGGGGAGAGTTTAACTGCTCAACATCGTCTTTTGGTGTTGGATGTTCATTTGAAGAAGGCAAAGAAGAGAAAATTAGTGTCTAAGAATTTGAGAATTAAATGGTGGAATCTTAAGAAAGAGCAAGTGAGATTTAAAGAGAAGATGATGCAACAAAAGGCTTGGGATCTTGATGGTAGTGCTGATGAAATGTTGTTAAATATGGCAAACTGTATTAGGAAGGTGGCAAATGAGGTGTTAGGCATGTCTAAAGGAGATGTTCCAGGACAAAAGGAGGCTTGGTGGTGGAGTGAGGAAGTGCAGGAGAAGCTTAAAATTAAAAGAGCCTATTTTAAAACCTTATATCGAGATAAGACAGATGAAAATATGGAAAACTACAAAAGAGCAAAGAAAGAAGCAAATAAAATAGTTAGTGAAGCAAAAGTAAAAGCTTGGGAGCATTTTTATAAGAAATTTGATTCTAAAGAAGGTGAAAAAGATATTTTCAAGTTAGCTAAAGCAAGATAGAGGAAATCAAAGGACCTTATGCATGTAAGATGCATCAAGGATGAAGAATGAAGGGTGCTTATAGCTAGTGAGGATATAAAGACAAGATGGAAAAGATATTCTCATAAGCTATTTAATGAAAAATAAAAGAATGATATCATCTTAGGGGAGTTAGTTAACTCAGAAGAGTATGTGAATCGATCATGTTATCGAATGATACAAAAGAAAGAAGTAGAGGATGCTTTGGAGATGATAAAAAGTGGGAGGGTTGTTGGGCCTGATGATATTCCTATAGACGTCTGGAGAATGACGGGAGAATGGGGTATAACTTGGCTCACAAATTTATTTAATACTGTGTGGAGAGGCAAGAAGATGCTAAAGGAATGGAGGAAAAGTTTTATGGTACCTTTATATTAGAACAAGGGTGATATACATTATTGTTCCAACTATAGAGGTATTAAGTTAAGTCATACGATGAAACTTTAGGAAAGAATAATTGAAAGAAGGGTGAAGCAAGTTTCTATGGTAACTGAAAATCAATTTGGCTTTATGCCAGGCAGGTCTACTATTGAGGCAATACATCTGTTGAGACGTATGATGGAAATATACAAAGTGAAGAAAACTGATTTACATATGATTTTTATTGATTTGGAGAAGGCCTATGATTCTGTCCCAAGAGATACCTTGTGGAGAATTTTGAAGAAGAGACGAGTGTCAATTATATATATCAACCTCATAAAGGATATGTACTATGGAGCTGCAGCTTGTGTAAAGACTAAGGATGATTTGACAGACTACTTTGATATCATCATTGGTCTGCATTAAGGTTCGACTTTAAGCCCTTAACTTTTTGCCTTGGTTATGGATGAGTTGACGAAGCATATCCAAGTTGAGGTGCCTTGGTGTATGCTTTTTGCTGATGACATTGTGTTGGTTGATGAGACAAGAGATGGAGTGAACAGAAAACTTGAACTTTGGAGAGAAGCCCTGGAAGATAAAGGATTACGCATAAGTAAAACGAAGACTGAGTATATGGAATGTAAATTTAGTAGTAGAGGGAACAACGAAGGGATTGATGTAAAAATTGGAGAAGAGTGCATTCCAATGAAAGATATTTTTAAGTACTTGGGATCAATTTTCCAACATGATGGTGGAATTGATGGAGATGTTACACATAGAATTAATGCAGGGTGGTTGAAATGGAGGGGTGCTTCTGGTGTTCTCTGTGATAAGAGGGTTCCTTTAAAAGTCAAAGGAAAATACTATCGAGTTGTGGTAAGACCAGCCATGTTGTACGGTTCTGAATGCTAAGCTATAAACTATAGGCATGTACAGAAGATGTCTGTGGCAGAAATGAAGATGTTAAGATGGATGTGTGGTCATAAAAGAAAGGACCGTATTTCAAATGAATTTATTAGAAACAGGGTTAGGGTGGCACCGATAGAGGATAAAATGAGAGAGGTCCGTCTAAGATGGTTTGGACATTTACAAAGAAGGCCACTAGATGCTCCAGTTAGGAGATGCAAGAAGTTGGAGGCTGAACCCGCTAAGAGGGGGCGAGGAAGACCAAACAAGTGTTGGAAGGAAACTATTAAGTATGACCTTAATTACTTTAATTTAAGTCCTAAAATGGCTGAAAATCGATTTGTGTGGAGGTAAAGAATCCATATAGTCGACCCCACTTAGTGTGGGAAAAGGCTTGGTTGTGGTTGTGGTAGATATTTTAAGGATAAATTATTTAGGTTTAGGTGTCATACTCCTTTTAGTCTTTTTATTTTTGGTGAGTTATTGAGTGTTATTGTGTTTCCTTGTATACCTAAGCCCTCTCTCTATATAAAGAGGATTAAGATTTTCTTTTCTAAATAACAAAAGAATCAAGTTGATCTAAATCCATCGAAAGCCCTTAAAAAAGGGCCACTGTTGTCGGGCCTCGTAGCCATCGACGAGCCTTCGGTGGCCCTCCTCGGAGGGTCTCTCCTCTTCCTCCTCGCTTGATTGAGGTCGAGATTGACCTTTTTCTCTCTCTCTTGCCCTCTGGGCAGCGGCCAAAGAAGGCCACCGGCACCGCCTTCAGTGCCTAAGGTTTTGACGAACTCGCTGGGTTGCATCGCCAGACCCTATGGGGCACTCTGATGGCCTTGCAACATTGCCTCTCTTTGTTGCACTGTGGACGAGGTCGTCTTTGATATGCAACACCACCACAAAGGTTGGATCCGCCTCTTACTGTTGTAGCGTTGCCTCTTGCTGGAGACCTCCTCTTGACGCATCACTCGGTCCTGTGGGACTCTCCAGTGACCATGCATTGCCACTTCCCTATGGCGTTGGCTACAAGTCCTTTTCCAACCTACAACACCGCCTCTTCCACTCGAACCTACTGTGCTGCTCTCCTACAACATTGCCAACACTTCTTCCAGCCATTATGATGCTTTAGCGAGGGACACGCACACACTCTCTCTCTTGCTCTCTCCTACGCACACACACTCTCTCTCTTGGTCTCTCATTTTGAGTGGCGTGATTGGGTTCATTAAACCTTATCAAAAATAAGAGGAAGGTGATTATGTGTCTCTGTCTTTTGCATTGTTAATCCTCTGCTTTCTGGTTTTACAAAAAAAATGAAAAGAAAAAAAAAGAAGGAAAAAAGGGAGAGTGAAAAACAAAAAAAAGGGGGGGGGGAGAGGGAGTAGAAAGAAAAAAAATAGAATGAGACTCATTCTTTAAGGTCTCTACATGAGAGAAGCTCTCTCGCAGTCTTCAGAGAAGAGGCACACTTTGAGTTTCTGTGTGGGAGAGGCCCATTCTCGAGGTTCCTACATAAGAGAAGCTCACTCAACGTCTCCAAGAAGAGGCACACTTCAAGTTTCCGTGTGGAAGAGACCCACTTCTGAGATCTCCTGTTCTACTGTGGTTGCTACTTTTGCTATAGTCACCTTCTACTTCTCTGACTTACTGTCTGCTCCTATTTCTCCAGTTTATTGCCTGCTCGTCCTGATGTCTATATTGTAGGGGAATTCCCTTGTGTAACAAATTGGGTGTTGTATGGTCCAACTTAAGGGGGTGTTAGAGAATAAATTAGTTAGATATTTTATGGTCAAATTATTTAGGTTTGGGTGTCCTACTATTTTTAGTTTTTCTTATTTTTGGTAAGTGCATTATTGTTGTTTTATTGTGTTTCGTTTCGTACTTAAAGCCTTCTCTCTGTATGAAGAGGGCTAAGGCTTTCTTAATAGTAATAATACAATAACCAAGTTGATCTTTTTCAATAGATTGCAAATTCTTGTGTAGCATCACCATTGCACTTCACTTCAAAAAAAGCATCACTGTTGCACTTGTGCTCATCTTTTTGCAGCCATGATATGTTCTTTTTGCAGCCATGATATTGCATTCCTACTTATTTACAATCTATTAAGAAGTTAAGATTGTGCTGCCAAGATGCATGGCAGCATTTTTTTCTGCAAAAAGATGTGCCGAAGCCTATAAGCAGAAAAGCTAAGAACGATGGCATGTGAGAGCAAGGGAAAACATCATTGCCAGATGAGGTGCATGATCTATGTGGAAAATTTTTCCGAAGAGAAGGAAAGAAACCGCAATAGGATTCCTAGGGTTTTGAAAATTCTATTGATAATTCTCTTAAAATAAATGATGTACAGGATCTTTTATCTTGGCTATACACTTTTATCAAATTATCACATTAACGAGGTCGGCTCAAACCATACAGGCCATGATAGGATTCATTTACCTGACAAGCATCTCTGTTTAGTTGGAGCATTATATGCTGAGCTTGTCACAGACTTTCTATTCACTTCATTGTACACTTGATTCTGACAATGACAAAGTTGCTTGTCAGATTCTCATTCCATTGTCTCTGGAGAACAGAACATCTATTTGTGGTTCTGATGCTGGCATAGATGTTTCTTGAGTTATGCTTATAGAAGAGGAAGCTGATAATGATACAAGTGTATCCGGCCTAAGGTTCTTCACGTTGGTCTATGATGACAAGCAAGGACAGAGCTACATAGGGCTGGCTGGGGCCATGGCCCCCCTTCCCATCCATAAATCCCTGATGAGGTGCAGATGTAGTGGGCAAAATTCTGTATGAAGAAAGCATCTGGTCCCCCCAAGAGTTGCAACCAATTTACGTGGACCTTTTTTTTGGCAACAAACTTAAATGTGGTCCCTGAGAGATGCCGTTACAGTCTACATACCAAACATGGTTGTTATATTATTATCCTATAGATTAAATGGAAACAAAAAAATCCCATTAATGATATTTGCCATCAACGAATCTCTTATCCCAATTGCTCAAGGAATTCTTCATGGGACTCTTAGATGTGTAATGAGTACTCCTTGCAACTCCATATGTCTTCCCTCGGAGTCTTTTTTTCCATGCTCCTTTCCCTCCTCATTTTCCCACCTCTCTCCCTCCTCTAATCCACATCATCTCCATTTTCCCACCTCTCTCTTCCTCCTCTAATCCACATCATCTCCATCGATGCACTGCAACAACACTTACAGCCGCCAACATTCCCTCAGCATTGTACACCTTCACCAAACAACTTAGAACCCCTTTAGGTATAACCCATTTCATGGCTTTAGCATCGTATACGTGTCTTGACCTCACTCCAACAATTGCAAGGAATTCTTTGACACCTCCACATTCCCACTTTCCGATTGAGAAGGTATTGTATCCTTAGTTGTTCAAGATTTGATTTTGGGAAGTAGTTAACAATAATGTAATATTGCTATCAAGAATTGGTCTAGTTAAGCACATGGAGGCTGTGTGTGTGTGGGAAAATAGTTCATGTGTGAAACAAGGAGAGGAGGAGAGCAGCCAGTAGCTGCTTGAAGGTGGATTGGTTGCCTTGGGTGGTCGGCTGGGTTGGCCAATTGCTCTTGGTGGTTAGTGTGTCTTGTGGAGAGGAAAGAGGAGAGGTGCCTTGAGTTGATTGGAAATATCATTAATGCTCAAGAAAAAATATAAGAGAAGATGCTCTTTATATAGAGAGAACATATCCCTACACTTGGAAATAAATCATATTTTTAACAAAGAAAGATCTTATCTCATATGGAAAGATCCTATCTTTAATAAAGAAATCAAATTCCAACATGTATTCCTAAAAACACGTTTACTAAAAATAATCAAACTTGTACCTAAAGCAAAAACTCCAAAATTGGTCCCTTGGACCCTTGACCGTTGGACCTGTTGGGCCTTCTAGAAGCTACCACGTGGACAATCCACGTGGCCTGTTGACTGCTACATGGACTGTCTACGTGGCTTTGTTTTTGCTGTCCTAACACTCCCCCTCAAGTCGAAGGTCGGGAGGTTGACTACTTGGTCTTTCACTTGTGAAGCTAGATACTCCACCATTCATTTTCTTTAAGAGCCAAGCTCTTGGTCTTCTCCTTTGACAAGTCAATAGTGTAGCCTTTTGCGACTTTCGGAGTTGTTGCATCTGTGGCAACTTGAAAAGTCGTCAGGATGGCCGCCGTTGATTTGTCTTCTCAAGATCGACAGACATGAGAGAAACCAAGCGTGAGATACTAGTAGCCCCACGTGGTAGTCTTTGCGCCTTGCCTGGATATTTAGGAAATGAACTTCTTGGATCAACCACTAGTCTTTTCGCAACCTGGGAATTCGTTATTTTTTTTGGCAACCTCGAAAGTCGTCGCGTGGACTGTGGTGTCCTCTCATTGACATCTTTTTTTCTGGAAAAATCTCCTCTTTTGAAGGAGAGTAAAAAATCGGATATAAAACGCCAATATGTAAATAACTTGCTATATCTCCTCTTGCTTCTTCTTGTCTTCTCCTCTTAATAACGTGGTGTTCTCAGCCGTCGTGGTTAACTCTGATATCTTCTTTAGTCTTCCTTCTCCGCGGAAGGTGCTGGATTTGTCGAGGACATTTTGGATGTGTGGACCACCAACGTGTGGTCAAAGGACCCACAAACACAAGGAGCTTAGATTGAAGGCTCTGATACCATGTCAAGAATCGGCGTAGTTCGGAGCGTGGAGGCTTTGTGTGCGTGGGAAAATAGTCCATGTGTGAAACAAGGAGAGAGGAGGGGAGCAGCCGGTGGCTGCTTGAAGGTGGACTGGCTACCTTGGGTGGCCGGTTGGGTTGGTCGGTTGCTCTTGGTGGCTGGCTTGCCTTGTGGAGAGAAGAGAGAGAGTAGAGGAGCCTTGAGTTGATTGGAAATATTATTAATGCTCAGGAGAAAATATAAGGTAAGACTCTCTTTATATAGAGAGAACATATCCTTACACTTGAAAACAAATCATATCTCTAACAAGGAAAGATTTTATCTCTAATAAAGAAATCAAATCCTAACATATTTTCTTAAAAACACATTTACTAAAATTAACCAAATTTGCATCCAAAGCAAAAGCTCCAAAAATTGGTCCCTTAACTATTGGTCCTGCTGAGCCTTTTAGAAGCTGCCACGTGGACAGTCCACGTGGCATTGTTTTTGCCATCCTAACAATTTCAATGTCTTCAAATGTGTCCTCCCTTTTCTAAGTTGAACATGTTCATTTTAGATCGTATAAATAGTTTCGTGTTCAAGGGTCACCAATGAATGCTTTGACATCTAAGATATAGATGCAAGATATGAACTGATTGAAGAGAGTTGACAAAATAGCTTAAAAAAATCAGCATACTTCTCCATAAAAAAATCAGCATAGCACACGAGATTGCTATTATGTATCAACAATACATCTTTTATCCATTTATGCAACACACACACACACACACACATATATATATATATATAGTGAATTCTTTTAAAGGGACAAGTGATTGTTGTTTAGAGTATTTGGATTTATATTGATTTTATGATTCAAAGATTACGGCATTCCAAGACTTTGCTTATTCTTACTATATTATAATTATTCATAGCTATATCATTATCAAATGTCCTTTTATAATAATAGTTTTGTGACATGGTATTTGGCCTCCCTTATTGCGAATTCTTGGTTTTTCCCTTAATGACAAGGATGCATCTTAGGTAATACAACTATAGGTTAAAGTGTAGAAGATGAATTGCTTGAGCTTTGATAATGTTTTCTCATATGGAGATCTTGAGAGTGGGTCTTTTCCATATGGAAACTCATATTAAAACCTCCTTTGTTTGTGTGGAAGAATAAGTAGAATAGTTTTGTTTGTTGGAAATAGAAAATCTTGACCTCTTTACATGGAGAGAGGTTGGGTGGAGAAATTACACAGCAATCCTACTTATTACTTAAGAAAAGAAATAATAAGGATAACACGAATGGAATTAACTGACTCTATCTCTAACAATAAAAATGACTAAGGTATATTTTTCTAAAGACTCAACACTCCCCCCCAAGATGGAGCATGTAACACCCAACTTGCAGGTAGGAGACATAATGGACTTCCCCCCCAATAATGACTTTCTCTGGTTGGTGTAGGTAGGTAGGTAGTTAGGCAGTCATAAGTAGTTGCATTAGACCAAGGGAAACTTTTCTCTCTTGGAGGAGAAAAAAATTGGGAAGAGGCTTATAGGCAACAGATAGCAGGTAAGTAGTAGACAACAGGTAGAGGTAGAGGATTGAGCATGACGCTTAATGCCCCCACTAATCATCAGCATCTTTGAAGGGATTTGTAGCCACATCATCAGTAGGGACGAGAACGAAACCTAAAGTAGCATCCATAGGAGTTGCAACTGAAGCAGAGGAGGCTAGCTCGCTCTTCAACAGATTTATCAGGTGGTCTAGCTCTGTGGAGGTGAGGGCAATAGGAGACTGGGTAGAGGCTATCTTAGACCCTCAAGTCTTTGTCACAACCAACTTGTTAGGCTAAGTAGGCTTCCTAAATTTCAACTAGCACTTTCGGGTGGGTGGTTCGTCCATTTATAGTGAATGCATGGAGAAAAGATGTGACTACGTCTATGGCAACCACCATGTTCGTCGAATTGACCATCCCTACCTCTAGAGGCTGAGAGGGCAAAGGTGTTAGTAGTCACTGTAGGAGTAGATGGAGGTGTGTTGGCATCAACCTTCTAGAGATGCCTGTAGTCCATCTTTAGACTTGGCACTATATTGAAGGTTAGTATCTAATCTCATGTTGACTGGTATCGTGGTGAGAAGCCTCTTAGAAAATGGTATGTTTGCCACTTTGCTTGCTCTGCAACTTGCTTCTTGCAGTAGGTAGGTTGGTAGACATTGAGCTCCTTGAATAGGCCCTTTAGAGTGGTAGAGTACTCTAGGTCCTCCTATAGATGTTTGCGTGATGAGAGCTACTTATTTGGAGGGAGTACCTATTCTTAAGAGTATCCCAAATCTCTTTCACGGAGTCCTTGTAGAGTATGGTGGTTGTGATTTTTGGATTGATACTATTCATCAACCTATTCATGGCAAGCAAGTTTTTTCTTGAGAAGTGAAAGGGTAGTTATCCAAGTGATAACTACGTAGGTGTTTCATTAAAAGGTGGCACTAGGCCACATCACAAATTACAGTTCCAAATGGATAAAAGCGACAAAACAAACTCCATAAACTTCTCTACATCAAGGTTCGAAATGTCGATTTAGACGCCATGCCGATAAAATTCTAAGTATGCATTTCATGGGCATGCTAAGGGTACGTCGTGGAAATGCCCGTTTTTCGATGGCCATGCCGATGGGCATGTCGAGGGCACGCCGTGGAAATGCCGAGGGCATACCAACAAAAAATCACATAAATAATCAAAATGATCTCATTTTCAAAAAATAGTGATTGTGTAACAATAAAGGTATTTCGTAATGACCGTGTGTGTGTCCTTATACCCTTACATTCCTCAATATCGACCTTCTATGCCCTTAGGATTCCAGAAATCGGCCTGTGGTAGCAGCACCTTCACCCAATAGCATCAGACTTGGCACCACCATCGGTATGCCTCGACATGCCCTCAAAATCGTCGGCATGCCGTCGGCACACCTGTAAATAAATACTTTAATCATCTCGGCATGGCCCCCTCCCCAAAATAGCCTTGCCGTCGGCATTTAAATCACTTCTCTACATAAGGATGCTAACCCCTAAAGACCACTACATTCTTTCCGAGCCATATGCTCCATAAGATAGCAAGAGGCCGCTTCCACCACTTGTATTTCTTGCTCTCATCGGAGTCATGACCCTTCTCAATTAATATGTGTAACTTGTCTTGCTTTTTGATGAAGATGCAGGAGGCACGAGATTGGAGCACATAATTTGAGGAACCTGATAACTTAATCGTGGTTCCCTAAATAAGCACAAAGGTTGAGATCTTGGCCTCAATAGTCACAGTGGAGGATTTTGCTTTGGCCATGAGAACAGAGATTTGTTTTTTTTTTTGAAAAGGCAAAGGGCGGCTATCCTGCAGATAACCACCCACATTCATTCCACATCAAAATAAATTACATGAGGAGTTTACAAAATGTTCCTCCAAAAACCAATCTGGGAGGAGATAGATGAGACAAAGTTCTCAACATAAGGCCTCTTCCCCCTAAACACCACCCTGTTCCTCCCTATCCACAACCCCCACAAAATCGCCAGGGCATTCGCCTGATCATACTTAGAGCGGAAGGTGAAAACTCCGCCGCCTACACTTCCCCTACGAAAGGAGGACCAAAAGTTAGCGGCGTCCTGGTAGGAGATCTAGGCAATCCCCATCTCTTGCCAAACCTGCGCTACGAACAGACATTGAAATAGAAGATGTTGGACATCCTCAACACCCCCATGCCCCCCCCAAAGGGGGCATGCTAGGTCGCTTGTCTGGACCCATCTAGCTCTCCATTGCTTCATCATGATCCATTCTCTTCTAATCAGCCAGGTAAAAATCTTCACCTTCAGGGGGCACTTCGCCGTCCAAATTAGCCTACAGTCCCGTATGAAGTCCACGTTCAAGGGGGTCCCAGCCTGCGGTACACCTCTGCAACCGAAAAAGCACCCTCCTCCTAGTAAAAACCGTCGGGGCCTTCGCCCGGGGCCTAGCCCACCAACTCTTGCAACAGTCGCTGGAAGTCCTCACAGCTCTGCTCCGAGAGGCCCCCCAGGAAGATGGGGCATCAGGATCTGTCCCAGTAATCTCGAACCTTTGCCGATGCATCCACCACACTACTCAGAACAGAGATTTGTGCAATAGTTGGATCAAGTGACGTGAGTTGTACGTGTGGGGTAGATGTGCGCGCGCGATTGTTCATGCATGAGGCATGCCAATTGAGGTAAGCATGGTGCTGTGGTCCAGCACTCACATCGTAGACAAAGCAGATTAGAGGAGGGGGGGTCATCGAGTGGTGAACTCGATGAGGCAGCAAGTTTGGGCTATGGACCTGGTGCAGTAGAAAGATCAATAGGCAGCAGGGGCGTGATTGGTTGTTCCAGTTGATTAGTGAGGAGGAGGTGATGGTGTGTGGAAGAGAGAGGAGGGTAGTTGCACCCCTCCCGTAGTGATGCTGTAGTGTGATGTGCAACCCTGGGCGATATCCTTGGGGTACGATTGATAAAGAGAGAGAGAGGAGAGAGGATTGTGGTGGCCCTTCTTCCTCTAAGGGGTAATGCATGAGAGAGGGTGCGACATGAAGAGAAATGAGGGCTGGCGGTACTCCTAGGCAAGGAAAGGGGGGTGGTGGCCCATCTCCCTGGGTGAGGAGAGAGAGAGACCCAAGGTTAAGGTTTCTTGCTCAGATACCATGTGGAAGAATAACCTGAATAATTCTCTTTATGGAAAATTTAAAATCTTGACCCCTTAATATAGAGAGAGGCAGGGTTGAGAAATTACATATTATCCTACTTATTGCTTAGGAAAAGAAATAATAGAGATACCAGGAATGGGAATAACTGAGTCTATCACTAACAATAAAAATACCTAAAGCTTATTTTTCTAAAGACACCAAGTTCTAACTGAATGGAGGCTTGGATTAGGCCTCTCCTATGTGGAAACCTTGAGAATGGATTCTCTTGAGAGTTTCTCCTATACAAGGGCTAAAAGTGTGTCGCTCTCTCTCATGTGGGAGCCTTAGGAGCTTTGCACTCTAATTCTCCCTCTTGCACTTATATTTATTAGTCATAGGATCTCTATTCAAGTTGGAAGAAGTATAACAAAGTTTTGCTTTTCATCCTCTTCTCTCCCTCCCCCCCTTTTATTTTCTTTATTATTTATTTATTTGTTTATATTTTTTTAAATCTTTAGTTTTTCTTCTCTCCTTTTCTTTCATACCATTTTCTTTTCTTTTATTTTCCTTTTCTTTTTTTCATTTTTCATTTTCTTTTTTTACTACTTTCCTTTTTCCCTTTTCCTTTCGTGGTTGTGATGAGTTTGGTGATTCTTTCCCCACCTTGCTGCATATGTTGCGATTTAGGAGAGAAGGATGGGTACAACCTGTTTGTAGTCCTGAATGAAAAGGTAGTGAGCTTTTTCTCTACAGCAAAGTGTACGTGGCCCATGGAGTGCCTGACATAAGCACATTCAAGATGGAGTATTGTGGTATATGCTTTTTGTAGATGATGTTGTGCTGGTTTCTAAGACAAGGAATGGAGTAAACAAAACATTTCAACTTTGGAGAGAAGTCCTACAAGCTAAGGCTTTCAACTAAGCATGACAAAGATAACTTATATGGTATGTAAGTTTAGTGGTGAAGGATATGGAGATGGGGGTAACATTAAGAATTTGAGTAGATTGCATTTCCAGAAAAGATATTTTTGAATGTTTGGCGTTGCTTCTTTTACAAGATGGAGAAATCAATGGAGATGTTATGCACAGAATAGCATAGGTTAACTGAAGTTTAGGGATGTTTTGGTGTTGTGTGACAATGAGATACCTTCAAAAGATGAAGAGAAGTGTGAGACTTTTCATGCTATATGGGTTAAGTGTTGGGTTATTAGTTATAGGCACTTGCTGGGAATGTCTATAGGAAAAATGAAAATGTTAAGAGAGATGCCTGTCCACATAAGGATCAGATTTGCAGGAAAAGTATTAGGGGTCATCCTTCTGGAAAGTCCTCGTGGAAAAAAAAAAACTATTAGGGGTCATTTAGATGTAGACAATCCCAAAATCCACGTTTGGCATGAGGTGAAACAAAAATAAAGGGACTTATCTCGACATGCATTATTCCAAGGGGAGGGGTGGAACAACTTTTTCGGAATTCTTCATTCTTGAACTTAGATAACATAGTGGTACCTCTGAACAATGGTATGCTATTGAAATTGGATCACATTGAATGAAGTCAAAAGATTTCTTATTCCTCATATTTAATGAACTAATAGTCTAAATTGTAATTAAAGTAAGGTTCTAAATGCCTATTTCGATGCTGATTCGATAAATTTCTAAGTGCGTATGTCGGAGGTACATCGAGGTTTGCCGTGGAAACTTATATTTCGACGACCAATTTCGATGATATTGATGCCTTGAAAATATTCCATTTCAGAGGCATGTCGAGGGCATACCGACAAAAATAGCATCTCTTCATCTTTTTCCCTCTCCTCTCCTCACCTCATCTCCTTCCCCACCATAACCCACCCTCTTACTCCACCACCAACAAACCCTCCACCTTGAACGCTTTCTCCTCTCCTCCGTGCGACCCAATAGAGACCCACCATCTCTTCTCCCTTTTCTCCGCGAGGCATGAGCCATAGTGCTACCACCATCAAAGTAGTCGAACTTGCCACTCTTGACCTTCGTAGTAATAAGCAGCAACTGGTGCTTTCAAGGTGCTCTCCTAGGCGTTAAGTTGAGGTGAGGCAAGGCCCTAGCGCCTAGACAAGGCTTGCCTCGCCTGATTTGCCTAAGGTGTTGCTTAGGTAAGTGTCTAGGCCAAGGCGCTAGGTGCCCTAGGTGAGCGCTTGAATCAAGTTTGCTAATTTTTCATTTACTTAAATATTTTTAAGGGTTTTAATTTCTTTTACCTAATTATTGAGTACTCTTTTTTAGTTAAACACACACATATGTGTATGTATGAGCACATATGCATAGATATATACATACAAATATACACATATTTTGTATGTTTGTGTATGTATGTACATGTCAACTTATACATATAAATATATATGTACACACACACATATGTGCATTACTATAGTATATACATATAAAAGCATATAAATATACTGTGTACATTTACATATGTGTATAAGTAAATGTATGAAACTGTATACACACACCTATCATATGTATCAATGCGCATATATATATGTGTATTATGCATGCTGCCTACTTGTCTAATCATTTATATATCGTGTATATTATATGCAATCATAACATACCATATTTTTATTACTGTTATATGTATGTATATTTGTGTCTGCACACACACACACACACACACACACACACACACACACACGCACAGATTAGCGCCTCATTTTTCTCTGGCGAGCGCTTAGACAAGGGCTTAGCACCTTGGGCATTTTGGTCCACGCTCGCCTTTTAACACCTCTCTCCTTTAATAGCCTTGGCAGAAGCTACACCTACATGCAAGAGCAGAGTAGCAAGCAATAGGCAATAGCATGCCCCAAAACAATCATGTTGACCGACATATGATTGAATAGTCAACATGGTTGAAATTGCCAACATACCGCTGACACCCTGTATTTAGATACCCCTTTCGTGTCGATATGGTCCTTCGCCCAGAATCCCTCATTTCGCTGGCATGTCGATGACATTTTGATCACTGCTATTATAATGATTTGCATCATGGTTTAAAAAAAAGAGCCTCAAGGTGTGGTTGAGGTGGCCCAAAATAGCCTCAAGGTGGTAGCCTCGGCTTGCATGCATGAGGCGTGTGTCTCACTTAGTCAAGGTGCATCGAGGCGGTGCGAGGTGGTGAGACACAGCTGAGGCATCCCCTCAGGTTGTTACTAAGGATCTTCTTCATCTCCAAAACTTTTTTGTTGCAGAAGTCTCTTCTGAAGTAGGACTCTATGTCAGGGTACTAATATTCACAAGTTATGTTTTCCTTGGAGAGAATTTAACAAAGTGACTGTCTTGCACTATCTTGTGGGGGAAAAATTGACACAATGAGATTTAGTTCTACTATAAGTAGAGTTTGCATAAAATAGTTCTACTAACTGTACCACTAGAAAATTTCCTTTTAAACACATGTATAGGTTCCCCATTTTGCAAATCCTTGACCGAATATCTACCAGCCATCATAGTAGAACAAGTGCAACAACTGAGGACCAAATTGAATATTTTACCCAGGTCCACCAAAAAATTCATGCCATACTGCAAGCTGTGACCCTAAATATCAAATCCAAGCCAGGTTATGTCTCCCTAAATACCAAATTCAAGCTGGCCTACATCAATGAGAATCTGAGTTTCTAGACAGGGGCCTTATGACGATCTATTTCAAAAAAGAGATGTTTCCTACAAATGTCCACCAAAATTTGGGGACAAGTTTTGAGTCCATTATAAGTCATCAAGCACATCAGGGGGAATGCCTATTTGCTAGATTTCCTTCCAAAAGTTCCAGTTCCTCGCCAATGTTCAATGTTTTCAAACTCTATATGTATCATGGTGGCTAGGTGTCCTTGGGGGAACCTCCACTAATATCTCATTTGGACTTCAACCTTCTCTAATGCTTATTGGATCATACTGTCAAATACCATGTGACAAGTAGGCTTGATTCTAGCTTGAGAGAGGGGTGGTGGTGGGGGGGGGGGTTATATGCTGTAGGTTGCTTACATAATCCATTTTGTAATTTATTTTGGGGGGTTATAACTTGTGATAGAGAAAAAATATTATGAAAGTATGTTATTTACATTATTATTTCCTTATTAGTACTTAATATGTATGTATCATATCATTTTTTAATGTTTTTTATGCAAATCTTGAGGCTTATGCCTCGACCGCCTCGAGACTTACGCCTTGCCTCGATGAAGGCAAACCGCCTCACGTTGTTTAAAACCTTGATCAAGATTGTATTGAATTCATATAATTTGTTAGAAGAACTAGATAAACACTTAAACATTAATCATAGCAAAAAAATATTTAAGCACTAAACCCTATGATCTAATAATCTAACTCTATAAAATATGTAGATCGAGCAATCATACAACTAGTTAATCTGTCATAAACTTATGGATCTACAAATGTAATCGTTAAAGCCCACAACATGATCTAAATCTAATGATTGTAGCTTAAATCTAGTTTACAAAATAAGAAACATATATTATATCACTTTAGAGAAGCTAAATTACCTTAAGGATATAACAAATAGAGAGAAAAAATACTTATAAGAGTTCTTCTCACTCTGAGTACCATATTACCTTAAAATATGGTAATAGCCTAAGAATTATACATAGTACCGTCCATTTTGCCGATATCATCAATGTATTATTTTGATATTTGATAAAATATCGATGATACTTTTACATTTCGATACTACATGTATACCGATATAGCTTCACATCAGAAAAGGTTATTTTGCCGGCATACCGTGAGCATTCCGTACACTGAATTAAAGTTATCCAAGAAAATGACTATTTAAAGGGTATTCAGAAAATAATTTCAGAAAAAGTTTACCTATATTGAACCCAATATTGCCTTTTCTGGAGCAGATATAGCTCTCTTAAAACCACATCTCCATGTTCAAAAATTTTTGGCGAAGATGTCTTCACATGACAACTTGGCTGATGTAGGGTTTTTGTGGAAATGTCGACTTTTGAAACTTCTGCTTTCCCATGCAGGGTTTTACCACTTTGTCTGAAAGGTCAAAATTTTGAACTATGGATTCTCTGAAAAGCCAACCTTCTTTTAGCGAAACCTAGGTTATTGTACAATACCACAGAATCAATTCTGGGAAATGAGGGGGACAACTCCATAATGTTAGCTTTTTTTTTTTCCAAAAGGAACTCCATTACGTTAGTTAACACCATGTTATTAAAGGGGATTAAGCTGCTGGGGCTTGAGTGCCAAGAAAGCATTATTGGAAACTGACTCAGTAAAACATTTTTTGGCTCTATGCTTTTAAGCATAAACAGCAATGTGAGCATAATGAATCATCTGCTCAAGTATGCAATACCATTCATGGCAGCAACACTTAAATCTGGAGTTTGTATGCCCATAGCAGGCAACATTATGCAGTCTTATACTGAATCATGGGACATTATATTACTAATTCGCTACTACTAAAACCTCTTTGGTTTTCCTTATATCTATCTATGTATTGATTTTTTCCCTTCCATTATTTTTTGCTAATAACGTTTACTTTTATTTCATTTATAAGTTCATTCATTCACGGTTTTGGTTTTATGCAGGTGTGATAGCTATGTCTTGGTGTCATGCTGATAGTTCGCTTCTGCTTACTTGTGCTAAAGACAACAGAACAATTTCTTGGGATACCATCTCAGGCGAAGTAATCTTTGTCTTGGTGATCTTTCATGTTGTTTTCTTTTGCAAATCATAGGTTTTCTGATGGCGAACTTGTCAAATTATTCAGATAATTTGTGAATTGCCAGCCAGCACCAACTGGAATTTTGATGTTCATTGGTATCCGAAGATACCTGGAATAATTTCTGCTTCGTCTTTTGATGGGAAGATAGGAATTTATAATATTGAGGTAGATCATCTGATAACTTTCGGTTGCATCAGTTTGAATTTGTTGTGACAGGGATTCCTCCGAAAGCAACGGCTGAAGTTGGAATTTTCTGCAATTTTGTTCATTTGGTTAAGCTTTTGGATTCTTCTGTTGTCCTCACAAGCTCATGCTTATAAATGTCTTTTCTCCATTTGCTATATGATACCATTAATGATTGGATAAAAATCTTTCTTTTCCTTTATAATATTAAGTTGGTATCAAGTCCTGTAATACAACATATTCTGTAATTATTTGGACCTTTTTAAAACACTGGACAAGAAAAACACATTCTTCTAAAAGACAAATAATTTTGCCAGAAACTGAGTGGTTGCATGTGCTAGGAGATCAATAACTCCTATTATAGTGGGGCCTGTATCATCTACCTGCATGACATCTGGTGATCTAACATGTGTAGGTCATGATCTGTTGCGGGTCTAAGTGCTTAAACTCTTGTTAGTTGTCATGTGACTATTGACGTGTGGCCATTTGGTGGGTAACACTTTCTCTTACTTAAAACTCTTGGTAGTTGATGATTGGCAGAGGTGTGATATGCAGTCTCAAAAGTAGAGAGGACTCAACTGGTTGTTGTGTATGAGATGATCTACCTGTTTCTTTTGTTGCACTTATTTTTTTTCAAGTTATTAGATTCTTCATCAACTGCTAGGTGATGTAAAGTTTATAGCATCGATCAACCATGTGAAAGATTGAACTGGAAGAGAGCATATGCCATTTTCAGTTATAAGCTTTTGGTATCTAGGACTTGAATCCAAATGGAAAATGTGATTTTTTTTCAAAGAAATCACTGTTCATCATTCAGTCCTCGTACCATATGGCCAGAAACAAAATTTCAAGACACCCAATTTGATCGATGCATCTTTCTTGAAGTGGATCCATCCCTTGGTGCAATAGCAGAAATTCTCACCTAGGTGTTCTTGGAAACAAGCTTGTTCTTTAGATCCACTGGGACTATTATACTGCCACCGGGCTAGAGCTGTTGGCACTCTTTTAACGGAGTCCGTGGGCCATGGGTGCCTCCATTCCATGAGATTCCCCAGTGTTACATCTAGTTGAGAGCAGCAATGAAATATCATCCCACGCCGTTGTTTTGATATTGCTACTTAGAAATGGTGTTTTCTGGATCTTATGCCCTTGCAAGTAGAGATTGCAATAAGCAGTTTTCATGGTGAGCCGTGCATAATTAATTGCCCTTGTTATCAAGAAAACATGGCATGGTAATAGCAATAGTATCATTATCTTCCCTTGGGCCTTTCTTATGAATGAAGTGCATGTAATTAAGTGGAAGACCCACTGCTTTAAGGCTCCTATATACCTTCCTTGTTGTCAGCAACGGTGATCATTTTAGTAGGAGAAGAGTTTGATTGAATTGATAGCATCTAGTAAACATAACAGAGGATCACTTTGGTTCAGTGTATCTTGAGTCAGAATGCCTCACTGATGGCATTCCAACTGAAACCATGTGATCATGTCGTTGTGCATGCCCCAAAGTGATCACCATTGCAAAATATGCTAACAAAGCACTTGGAAGGAAGAGGGTCCAATCCGATGTGAACCAAGGGATGCTATCCCAACCTCAGCCTAAGATTGAGATGAAGGCATGATAGGCATTGAAGTAAACTGATGGAAAATTGTGCAGTGGTGCTGCATCTTTGGACTTCAGGCTCGTATGGTAAGGTGGTAAACTTCAACAATAACTGTAATACTTTCAGAAAAATGGTCCATCTGCTAAGAAGGATCATATTTTTATACTTGGGCTCTCTTGTAAGGTTTGAAATATCGATTTAGACGTCATGCCGATGAAATTCTATGTATGTATTTTGTGGGCATGTTGAGGGCATGCTTTGGAAATACCCATTTTTCGATGTGGATGTCGATGTGTATGCCGAAGGCACATCGTGGAAATGCAGAGGGCATGTCGATGCATATCGACCAAAATGACAGTAGTTAAAATCATATCAATCTCAAGAAAATTAAATGCTGATTATGTAACAATAAGAGTGTTTTATCAGGCATGCCAAGGACACACAAGCACACAGCAGTGCACCGCAATAGGCATGCTCGAGCACAGGCATCGACGTTTGGTGGCATGCTGGCGAAACTCCAACATTTCGATATATTATCTATGTTGGCATAGAGCAATTCCCAAAATGGCCTTGCTAGCATTTAAATCATTGCTCCCTTATTGAGCACCTTGCATATCTCTCTCCACTTTATCAAAACAAGCGAGCAAACTGGTCCTATCTTAATGTCCCAAAGAACTTCCATCAAAGGCCATCTGAGTCTACCATACAAAGACAACCTAGTAGGAAGCTGGATAATACTTGGATTGCATTGAAAAGGTTTAGTCCAACCTCAATGAGATCACATTACAATTCATTGATGTTACTTTTCTGGAAAAAAGACTCATGGATGTTGATGTCCTTTTGCTCAAGGAAGACTTAAGTGCCATAGTGGGAAGGGCAATAAGGCATGGTGGCATGGGGCAGTTGATGTAAGTTTGTTGAGAAACTAGAGCCACATTTAAGGATGTGGAAATTGAGAAGTGCCTAATATTAACGTTGGCCTTCTCTATTCAAGCTTAATATGTTGGGCTTCTCTATTCAAACTTATTGGTTCTAAGATGAATGTTCTCGTATCAAAGCCACACCAGTCTAATAATTGAGGAAAAATTCTACATTACCCATCAACTCATTCCATGTGTTGGACCCAAAGAAGGCCATACATGAGGGTTTGTGTTAAGAAGCTAGTGCCACATCTAAAGAGATGGAAATTAAGAAGTGGTTAATGTCAATGTGTTGGACCTCTTCACTCAAGCTAAATGATCTTGATTTGGATGCTCTCACAATTCCTTTTTAAGCATAAGGGCTCCATGTAACTAATTGGAGTAGCAAGTCCTTGCATAATCTTGTGAAGATATTATTGTGGATATTAAGAAGGTGGGGTTCTAGGACATAACCTAGCCTTGTTCCTCTACCTGACTATGGATTGGTACCTTTGACACTACCTTTTTTCAAGATGGGAACACTCTCCATTTAACTAATTTGCATCTAAGGTGAAAAGGAGGGAAACCCTAGATTGGAGGAATTGGATGACATAATTCACTTTCATTAGAAACCCTAGGGCTCTCTTATATAGAGAGATGCCATAGAGTCAAAGGTATAAAAATGTCCCTGTGGGACAAAGCACCCATAGCCCATATAATAAGAAGAAATAAAAAGGTCATATATGCTAACACTCCCTTTCAAGTTGAAGTATAAATATCTATCATGCTCAGCTTCGATATACAATAATCAAATAAAGATTTGGTTAAAGCCTTGGTGAAAATATCTGCAGTCTGCTCCTCAGTTGTGACTGAAGTGATATATAGCAACCCCTTCTGAATAATGTTCCTGGTATAGTGACAATCAACTTCAATATACTTCATCCTCTCGTGAAATGCTTGGTTGTTGGCAATGAAGGTGGTTGCTCTATTATCACATTGCATCTCCATTGGTTAGAAAACTTCACCTGCAGGTCAATAAGCAAGGATCTGATCCACATCATCTCTGCAGTCCTTTGAGTCATAACTCTGTACTCAGACTCGACACTGGATCTCGTAACTATGCCTTATTTCGTGCTCCTCCATGTGATCAAATTGCCTGCTAAGAAGGTGTATAACCCAGTAGTGGATTTACGACCTACATGACATCTGGCATAGTATGCATCAGAGTAGCTAACCAACGTCATAGAAGACCCCTTGGAGAAGAAGAGACCCTTCCTAGGAGCCTTCTTGACATATCTAAGCACCATCAATGCTGCACCCCAATGCTGACGTGTCGACTTAGTCATGAACTGACTCAGTTTCCCAACTGCAAAGGAGATATCGAGACTCGTGATAGTGAGATATAGAAGCTTGTCTACAAGCTACCTATATCGCCTGTTGTCCACCACCTGTACATTATCATCATAGAGTGGCATCTTGGGATCCAAAGGAATATTGGCCTCCTTGGCCCTAAGCATGCCAACCTCCTGCAGGATATCTGAAGCATACTTCCTCTGAGACAAGACCACATCCTTCTTGTTGCAAGCAACCTAAATACCAAGGAAGTACCGTAGAGTCCCCAGGTCCTTCATGACAAATTACTCTGCTATGATGCGCTTAACCTCAGCAATACCCTACTCATTGTCCCCTGTGATAATTAAATCATCAACATAAACAAGAAGTACCACAGTACTTCATCCAGTCCTCCTGACAAAGAGTGATAGATCAACCGTCGATTTCCTAAATCTAGTTGCCTCCACAACCTGTGACAACCTTTAGAACTAGGCTCTATGGCCTTCCGTAATCGGCATACACACTCCCCTTGACTCTCAAAACCAGGTGGCTATTGCATATAGATGTAAAGGCTAATCTAACTGAACTGCCACTGTAACCAACACCTGGACCGTGGGAAGTCTGGCAACTGGTGAGAAGGTGTCAAAGAAGTCCACCCCATAAGTCTGGGTGAACCCCATTGCCACGAGGCGTGCTTTGTACCTAGCAACATCACTATCAGGATTGAACATTACAGTAAATACCCACCGACAGCCAACAAGTGCAGCACCATTAGGAAGTGGAGTGAGCTCCCAAGTCCCACGGCCTCGAAGAGCGACCATCTCATCCTCCATGGTTGTCCGTCATTTTGGATCAAGCATGACCTCATGGTGAATAGCTGGAATCTGCGTAGTAGTTAACGCCTGAGTGAATCTAACAAATTCAGGAGCTAAACTATTAGTAGCAAGTGCCCCCACCGTGGGATAACTAGTGCAAGTCCGTGGTCGCTTCCGAATGATTATCGGAAGATCAAGATCATCGCCTGACACATCACCTATCCTGTCTCTGTGACCATCACATGGCAAACATACATCAGTGTTTAAAGAACGCACCTGAGAAGTCGATGGTGAAGGCAAGGGTAGGGGTCCCTGATAGGTAGTATGAGGGTGGACATATTTCTGGAGTGGCCCAGTTAGGCGTGGAAAGGGATGCGTAGTAGAAGGTGGTGGTGGTGTAATAGGGACAGAAATCTCAGGAAAGCTCCCAAAGTGAATGGGAGTATATGGTATAGGCGCCATATCACCCTCAGGAGGCATCTTAACAGCTGTCACAAAAAAGAAAGGTACAGCCTCATGAAAGGTAACATCTGCTGAAACATAGTGTCGAGAAGTAAGCAGATTAAAATACTGATACTCCTTTTGTATCCGGGTATACCCAAGAAAGACGTACTTAACTGCTCTCGATGTTAGTTTATCCCGACCTGGTCCCAACAAATGGATAAAGGCAACACAATCAAATGTCCGAGGGATGACGTAAAACAAAGGTCGATCATGATGCATGACCTGAAGAGAAATCCATTCATATAATGCAGCATTAGGCATCTGATTAATAAAAAACAAGCAGTTAAAACAGCGTCACCCCAATAGAGAGGATTGAATGGTGAATCAACAAAGTGTGAGCAACATCAAGAATATGATGATGTTTCCTCTCAGCAACACCATTTTGTTGAGAGGTATGAGGACATATTGTCTCATGGATAATGCAACAACTAGGAAAGAAACTGCACAAACGCATAATACAAAATTCGAAGGTATTGTCAGAACGAAAGTACTTCACCAAACAAGAATGTTGAGTTTTTATTTTGTTCTCAATAATTTGTCCCACATTAGACTTATTTTTCAAGAGAAACATCCAAGAAACACGAGAAAAATTATCAACTAAAATAAGATAATATTTGTTCCCAAGTCGATCGGGAGTACGACTGGGACCACACACGTCCATATGAATCAAATCTAATGCAGCAACAGATGAAACAGAAGTAAAACTGAAAACACTAGTCCTGTAGTGCTTGCTAAGCTGACAAGCATGACAGGTGAGAGCAGTGGTGGAGGGGATGTGCGGTAGAACACGTTTGAGGTGATGAATGGGTAGATGGCCAAGGCAGTGGTGCCACTGGAGAGGAGATTCAGCAGAAGCAAGGCCCTGGGTAGCAGAAGTAGTAAAAGTAGTACGGCTTAGGCGGTGCACCCCATGTTCTTCACGCCCTCTACCAATCGTTTTCCCAGTGAATTTATCTTGCAAGACACAAGAGGACGCATAAAAAATATCTCGGTAGTTTAGATCTCTAGTAATGCTGCTAATAGACAATAAACTCAAAGGAAAATCAGGCACATAATAGACATCTGCTAGTCTTAAAGTAGGAGATAAAGACATATCTCCCATGCCAACAAGTGGTGAGTGTCTCTCATCAGCCACCTATACTGTCCTGGCAGGTGTGATAGGTACTAATTGAGAGAAAGAGCCTCTGTCGCCACATAAGTGCTTGGATGCACCAAAATCAATCAACCACTCACCAGAAGACAAAAGCGATGACATACCAGTCGCAGGTGTCTCTGAAGAGGTAGCTATAGCCGCAGTGCCTGGAGTCTGAAAGGAAGATGCCTGAGTCAACTGAGCAATCTGTTGCCGCAAGGTTTCAATCTCAGTGCTCAAGGAATTAATATCAGAAGTAGGGTGAGTTGCATTGGAGATCTTAGTTGCCTGATTGGCCACATGTGGCCTATCATGCTTTTGCCAGCATGTAGCTTCAGAGTGACCAAGTCTGCCACAGTAAGTACACGAAGTCCTAATACATGTACTAAAAGAGCGTCCACATCCATGACCACGTGCAGGGTAAGTAATACCCTTGCCACATCTAGGGATCGCAGCCAGTGTGGACAATTGAGCAATAGAGTCAGGAGTAGGAGTGCGTGCTGCAACTCTGCTGAGTCTACTATATGCTTCTTCCAGGTAGTAAGCTCATGAGTAATGAGGATATGATCTTTGGCTGTTGCATACTCAGGTCCAAGGCCAGCCAAGAAAAGAGAGACAACCAACTGTCTCCTGAAACTCCTCCAGGACTCATAGGCACACCCTGGCATGTAGGAGTAATGCCTCTCCAACATTCTCTTCATGAGGGAGTAGTATTGTAACAGCGTGCGTCCCTCCTGACGCAGATAGAAAAGGTCGTAGAAAACCTAAAAAATTTGTGCGGAGTTCTTGGTATGTGAATAAGTATCACGCAAGGACTCCTACATCTCCTTTGCTGTAGTATAGTACATGATCTCATTCCTTATTCAGGGAATAACCGTCTGCATCAGCCATGCACACACCATGGCATTGTCACTATTCCAGTTGGCATTTGTGCCAATCTTGTTCTCAGGCTCTAGATCTGTAAGAATATGATTTTTTTATGACCCCTAATGGTCATAAGAAAGGTCTGGAACCACCGTGGGTGGTTGGCCTCATCCAACTTAACAACATGACCAAAGAACGGGTTCTTGAATATCCCGGTGTTCGAAATAGAGCCCGAAGACATCTCGGACTGATCACCTAAAGCCATCTCTGCAATCTGGAAGCCTCGATCAAGCGTCTGTCACTAAGAAATCATCAAATAATCTGAAACCAAACGGATTCAAATATGCATCGCTGATAAGGGGCCTCCTTAGATAGATATTGGCCTCACCTGGGTGCAAAGAGAACACCCAAGATGGCCCCAAGGAGATCTAGCCTCTCTCTCGCAATGACCACACAGACTGCAGTCCCTAGATCAGGGCAAGAAGCCCCTCACGATCCCTGCATAGGGACCACAGCATCGTGCACCACCTGCTCCTCGTTGCGCCGCTTGTTGTCACCGCAAACCATCATTGCAGAGCTGCTTCGGCTTGCTGCTGCTCTACTGAGGGCTATCGCCATCGCTGTTGGAAGCCACATAGTGCTGCCAGTGCTCCTCGAGGCTGCAACACCGCCGCCTGTTGCTGCAATAGGCCCCGCATTGTCGTAGTGCCGCCGCGTGGGCTGCTACGCACTGTTGAAGTGCTGCCTGACCAGTGCAGCAAGCCTTGCGCCGCCGCCGGGTGCCGCTGCTACCGCCGAGGAAGAGAAAGAGGAGATTGGGATTTGGTGTTAGGATTTAGGTGGCCTTGAGGGGTGGGATACCTAGAGCCACAGTCTAGGACTAGTGCTCTGATACCAACTTGGATGAAATGATTCACTTTCATTATAAACCTTGGGGCTCTCTTATATAGAGAAAGATCATAGAGTCAAAAGTATAGAAATGTCCTTGAGGGACAAAACACCCATAGCCCATATAATAAGAGGAAATAAAAAGGTCATATATGCTAACAGGAGGTGTGTTCAAAAGATGCTTTGGAAGAAACATATCTCATGTCGGGATGTCAATTTAGTATTCTTTAGTGGGGACCCAACCCGACCTAATTGGGGTGGGTTTTACTCGCCTCATTTAATAAATAGGTCCCAATTAGATTTGGGTTCGGGTGTGGGAAAGGGTATCCTTAAATCCATATATCTTATTAGGTGTAATATTTATTTTTTGTTGGATTTTGTGCAACATGTTTTTCTTTCAAAAGTAACTCATATCTACTCCTTAAATTTTCTCTTATATGATGAGGTACTTGTATAATTAATAAATAGTACACTTTTATAATATGAAAGTATGGCTTTCTTAAGTTGTTTGTTGATATGTATTGATAATTTTTACATAAAACTTTGTCAAATACGTCTTAATTATATATAAATAGGCATATGAGACATGTTAATGGATATCCGTTTGGTAAACTGGTATCCGATGGGTAAATGTGTATGGGGTGGGTGTAAGGAATAAATTTTTAAATGATGATGGGTTTGATATTACCAAAGCCTTATCCAAACCGGCCCATTGACATCTCTGATCTCATGCCTATGTAAGATCCGTGCCATGGATGGGGTTGGTTGCTACCTGATGTTAAATTTTGATTGAAAGCACCTTTCAAGGACAATATGAATTGTGTTTCAGAGAAAAAAAAAACGAATTGTACCTACAACACAAGGCTCATGACAATTATGTAGTCTATGCTAGCAAAAGCACTTTAGTGATCATCAGTATGAAATATTCAGGATCATTATCAGTAAGCAATTACCCTTGTGTCATCGGCTCTCTCTTGAATTAGGAATGGGAAGTTACGTTATTCAGGGTGGAGATCCAGTTATTTAATTACTCTAAATAAACTAACTCTCAAAATAAGGATATGTTTGTTTTAGCTATTCTTTTCTCTTGATGTGAAACTCCTTTATAGTTGCAAGTAAATCATCCTTGAATAACTCTTAACATTCGTAAAAATGACAATGTTGGACACATTTTGACGAGAGAAGTGGTGATGTTGAGCCCCATGACCTCATATGCAAATTCGTAGGTGAAAAGGATTTATTATAGAATAAAGGTTGGGAAGGTTGCCAACTTGTCATAGCATTTCTAGGTTAGGTTACAGGGTATTGAAGCTCCACAATAGTGAGTGACTATCCTCTTAGCACTGTCTTAAAGTGTTTATATGATGATTCTTTAAATGAATTACAGAAATGAAGACTTTATTTGGCCTCGTTATAGAGCTTCTTATGAAATTGTTAAGAGTTAGCTTTTATCATGTTTCCTCAATCTTATTTTCTTATTTTAAGAGGGTTCACTTGTAATTTTTTCATCCTCTATTCATTGAGGATTGGGATCTTTCAATGAAGGTGATCTTTTCTTTTCTTCTAACTTGGTATCAGAGTAGCGACCTTAGGTTGGTGTTTAGTACCCTCTTCGATTCTCATTCCCTTTTTTCTCCACAAAAAAAAAAACCTAAAAGAAGAGGACAAAATCCCAAAAATTAGGGTTTGGAGCCTCAAACAATAACCATCGGCCTCAAGGTTGCTGAACCAACCATTGACCGGCTAGATCGTGCCACCCCACTGTTGCCATCGGTCCTAGTTGCACCAAGGTCAACATCTCTAGATCTAGTGGTAGCAGGGTTGTGGCAGCCTTGTTTTGGTTGTTGCTGCCATTGTTGACCCTTGCTGGCCATTGTCAAGGTCTGACAAGGGTCGTTGGCCTTCACCTCGACTAGCCAGGCCTCATTGGTCAGTGAGCTTCCTGAAGGGACTTTTGTGTTTGGATTTGGCCTATTTAATAGGTTTTTGGCTGGATTCGAATTGTTTGACCGTTGCTGGTGTATGTTGGGATACCATTGACCCTTGTTTGATGCCTACGCGATTTCTCAACTTTGTTTGGTATTGCTTTGATGTACTAGACAATCGTTTTCACTTTGTTTCTCACTACCTCTCAGTTGGCTTCTAAAGTGTTAGAGGTGACATTGGTGCAAATGACAGAGATGTAGGCATATGAGAGCCGCATCTTTGATTCCTTGTTGAGGTTGGATGAGATTAGGCATTTGCGATGGTCACAAACCTGTAGGACGATGGTAGAAGGTTAGGACAAGGGATACCTTTTACTTAAACTAAAGCCTGCAGAGAAGGGTATCAAGAATGCACAAGGGGAGTTCCATAACTTCAAGGTGGTGTTCGTGTAAGAGGAGAGTTCAAGTCATGTTTCTATGTCTATTTAGATGGATAATATACATGATTTTTATTGACTTATAGATTCGGGTGCATCATGTCATGTGTGGTGATTGACATCGCTTCAATCATTTTCAACAACTTCATGTAGGACAGATAGTTTAGGTGGCAAATGGGAGACATTCTCCCATCATTTTTCAAGGGGAGGTCATGGTTACCTCGACCTTGTGGTTGTTAGGCATTCTACATGTTATTGACTTCCCCTTTAGCCTACTTTCAGTCAGCAGAATCATGAAAGAGTTGAATTGTCGTGCTACTTTTGATGGTGTTTCATGCATATTTCAAGACATCTTGATTGAGAAGATCATTGGTGAAGGTTGTGAGGAAGGAGCGCACCAACCAGTGTTCAATATGCCAAAGGCATGTCGGTGACACGCCATCGATATGGTCAATTTTGGGCAAAAGGCATATCGACACAGGAAAGTTGTCGATATGTAGGTGTTTTGTTGGCATGCTGGCGAAATCGTTAGCATGCTGCCGGTAGGGTTTGCTGTGTTGCTCTGCTACTGGCCTGCACTCCTGTTATTGCTACTGCTGCTGCACTTTACTATTATTGCTGCAGCTATTGCTGGCCAGCCTGGTGGTTTAGATCTCCAACATGGAAAATATTGGTATGGATAATTTTGGTTCATCGATAACCTCGATAACTTGACATTGATACATGGATGTTTCCACGACATGCTTACAATAGTGCACTTGGAAATTTATCGGCACGACATCGATATCAGCACTTCCAACCTTGGCACCAACTACTTTGGTCTTCATTTACTGCCCATGTTGTGGTTCCTATATTGACAGCATCTGCTCTTCGGTGGTACTTGCGACTTGGGCCATCTTCCCTTTTATAAGCTTTGTCACATCATTCTTCGGATTGCTCCAGGTGTAAAGATCGAGTGTGAAGCATGCAAATTAGGGAAACACCACATAAGCACATTTGCATCCAATCAGGCATAGAGATCAGGATCACTATTTGAGCTCCTTCACATGGATGTCTGGGGACTTATCCGTGCTCCTGATAGATTGATAGATTGAGGTATTGCTGTTATTTAGTGATTGTTCATGATTATTCTCGTTTGGCTTGGGTGTTCCTTTTGAAGTAGAAATTTGATGAAGCGATGATCATCGGGAATTTTGTTTTAGAGATGAAGACAATTTGGAGCCATTACCAAAATTATTCGTCTTGACAATGCCTTGGAGTTTTACATCATATTTCTTTGTGACTTCTACAAGTCATAGGGGATAATACATTAGACTACTTGTTCACATACTTCTCACCATTCAGCGTAAACATTGACACTTCTTGGATGTTGCCAGGAAACTATTGAATTAAAATAGTATCCCTCAAACATATTTGGGAGAAGCGGTTCTTATGGCATATTGTCTTATTAATCACATGCCTTTGTTAGTACTTGATGAATAGATTGCAATATAGCTATTACATCCAAATGGAGAACTGTTCTCTGTTTAGTGTTGTGTATTTGGATGTGTGGCATTTCTTCATCTTCAAGATCTTAGTAGAGACAGGTTGGCCCCTAAAGCATGAAGTGTGTCTTCCTAGGATACTCCAAATCCTAGAAGGGTTGTTGGTGTTATGATCCTTTCTAGTGACACCATTATGTTAGTGCTGATGTGACATTCTTTGAGTCTTTCATATTTTTCTACCGCGGGATTGTGCCTACATATTTTTCTTGATATGGTGCCTATGCCAGTGCCTCTTACCTCTTTGGAAGAGATTCCTATTGCTGTTACTCCAAATCTTAAGTACAACGAGCATTATAAGATATCTAGTCATCTTACTTCTATTCTTGAGCCTGCATATCCATCAGCTCCCGAGGAGAATATTGGTTTAGATGGTTCGGATGATGTGGTGGTGGATGATATGTCAAACACCCAAATGATAGATACTTCACTTGCAAATAAGCAGGTAGATGCTAGTGACAGTCATGAGGATGGAATAAATTATGCTTGGCTAATAGCTCTATGGAAGGGATTTCGTACTTGCACTTTGCATCCCATTTCCATATATCTATGCCATGTCTTGAGCTCTCGTTTAGGAAGTTCTCTTTGGAACTATCTGCGACACCAATCCCTACATCTCATTATCAGGCCTTGTTAGACCCACGATGTAGTCATGCTATGGAGAAGGAGATGTTTGCTTGGGAGCTTACTGAATCACCATCTGTTTTCACTAGGGTAGGGTCTAAATAGGTCTCCACTGTTAAGTATAATCCAAATAGATCAGTTGTGAGATACAAGGCGAAGCTCATTGCAAAGAGATTTACCCAAACTTATGGAGTAGATTTCTTTGACACTTTCTTACTAGTGACTTGACTCCCTATTGTTTGGATTTTGCTTTATGTAGTAGTCCATCGGGATGGTCTCTTCACTTGAAGAATGCCTTTTTTTGTGGCAATTTAGAAAAAGTGGTCTACATGCAACAACCACCACATTTTGAGTCTCAGGAGTGTTAGAAAGTATGTCGCCTTTGTAAAGCGCTTGAAACAAAGCCCTAGGGTATGGTTTTGGAAGTCATGCAAGGTGGTTGAGGCCCTTGATTTGTGGTCTTTAGTAGATAATGTTCTGAATGCCCATGGCGTGCCCATGACATGCCAGTAAAATGGCCTTTTTCTAATGAGAGGCGATATTGACATACATGTAATGTCGAAATGCAAGTGTCATCGGTATTTTGCCAAATATCAAAATACTATTTTGATGATATCGGTGAAATGGACAATATTAGGTATGATTCTTTAGCTATTATCATATTTTAAGGTTGACATAGGTGATTCAGTAACCCATTTCTGCTCATTGTTGTCACATGCTTGTTAGAGTAATAAGAACTCTTGTATTGTCTCTCTCTATTAGTTAGATCTTTAAGGTAATTTAACTTATCTAAAGTAAAATATTATTTGTTTCTTATTCTCTAAGTTAGATTTACGCTATAATCATTAGATTTAGATCTTGTTGTGGGTTTTAACAAATATATTTGCAGATCCATGAGTTTATGATAGATTGATTAGTTCTATGATTGTTTGATTATAGGATTGTGTTTAAATATGTTTTGATAGGATTAGTGTTTAAGTGTTTAACAAGTTTTTCTAATCATTCTATTAGCAGTGATCAAGATACTATCAGCATGCTGGTGATATGGTACTTTTTGGGTAGAGGACCATATCGACATAGAAGGGGTATTGAAATACAGGGGTGTTGATGGTATGTTGGTTTCGACCATGTTAACTATTTCGATGATATGTCAGTCGACACGACTATTTCGACGTATCCTACTGCTTGCTAGCTGCTGCTTTACTTTTGCATGTAGGTGTAGCTGCTACAATGGTTGGAGTGGTGGGTTCAGTTACTTCGATGATGCTGGCACTATGGTTTGCAACTTGCAGGGAAGAGGGAGAGGTGGTGGATCTTTGTTGGGTCACATTAAGGAGAAGGGAGAAGGTTCAAGGTTGACGATCTGTTGGTGGTGGAGTAAGGGAGTGGGTTATAGTGGGGAAAGGAATGAGGTGAGGAGAGGGCAAAAGATGGAGAGATGCCATTTTTGTCAATACGCGTCGTCATGGCTCCGAAATATAGACTATTTTTAGAGCATCAAAATCGTCAAAATCTATCGTTGAAATACAGGCATTTCCACGACATGACCTCGTATGCCTCCGAAATATGTGCTTATAAATTTATTGAAACGACGTCGAAATTGGCATTTGGAACCTTGTTAGCAAATCATTCCTTGTTTAATAGACACCTCGAGAGATGTGGTGATGTTGGTTTATGTAGGCGACATTATTGTTACTGGTGATGATACTCAAGGGATTCATGACTTGAAGAAATGCTTGTCTGAGAACTTTGTGATCAAGGACTTAGGTGCACTTAGGTACTTTCTTGGAATAAAAGTTGTCCGTACTTTCTTGGAATAAAAGTTGCCCGTAGGAAATAGAGTATAGTGTTATCCTAGAGAAAGTATGCTATTGGTCTCTTAGAAGAGAGTGATATTTTGGGGGCAGAATCGGCACATATTCCTATGGATCCAAAAGTTCATCTTTATGATGAGAATGTGATAGTTGTTGATGTTGGCCAGTGTAGAACTTTAGTGGGGAATTTTTTATATTTGACCATAACACATTCTGACATCACATTTGCAATTTTGCAGTTGGAAAACTGCGCATGTTTATGCATAAGCCAACCAAGGTACGCTGGGACGTAGCTATGATGGTACTTAGGTACTTGAAGTTGTCACCGTGAAAGGATTTTTATTCACAAAAGGCACCACTTTTGTCATTATTGCCTACACAAATGTAGACTATGCAGGATGTCTAGAGGATAGATAGTTGACGACGGGCATTTTCACATGTTGTTGGGAATTTAGTGATTTGGAGGAGCAAGAAGTAGATTGAGTGTTAAGTATCATGCCATGCCATGGCTTAAACTACTGCAGAGATAATGTGGATACGATTTGTGCTATGTGACTTGCATATTTCCATTAGTTCATCTATGGAGATGAGATGTGACAATAAGGCTGCTACCTATATTGTGAATATTCCCATGTTCCATGAAAGTACTAAGCACGTTGAGGTAGATTGTCATTATACAAGAGATCTTATACAGTATGGGCTCATTCAAACCATCCATGTCTCTTCTCAAGATTAGACAACAGATATCTTTACCAAAGCATGTTCTAAGCTTTTATTTGATAGATTTTTCATGCTGAGCATGATACATATTTATGCTTCAGCTTGAAGGGAAGTGTTGAGAGTTGACTCTTTTGATATTTCCTTTTTTTTTCTTCTTATTTTAAGAAGGTCCATTTATAATTTTTTCATCCTCTATATATTGATGATTGGGATCTTTCAATGGAGTGAAACTACAGTCTTAATGCATCAAACAATGATCGTAGATCAGGACATACTCTTCAAAAGTTGCTTTTTTTCAAACAAAGGTTCGATTGCAAAGACCCACAATAATCCAAGTCATTGTTGCCATTGTTCATAGGTTCCAGAGCTCCTTATTGCACTAAGAAATGAGGATCAGGTCCCAAACCTCCTTTGCTAGAGAAGTATGGATATTGGTGGATGTTCGAGTGGACATGAATAGAGGATCCTTTGAGTATTGGCCTATCAACTTTCAAGACCCTATTTAATTGCCCAACTTAATCTTCTGCAGCAAAATTGATCTCAGCCTCTGATAGAAGAACTGACCCTTAAGCACCTCCATTTTAGTTAATGGTCCATATACTTGACACTTTTTATGTTAGTGGCTCCATAAGGAGGTGATGTATGCTTTGTGTAGTTGCTCCAATAATGCAAGTTGAACTAAATATGATCGTGATATGAATGCTAAACTCCCATCTTATCAGAAGATTTCTTGGCACTTAACAAATTATTATTATTATTATTATTTAAATGGAATGAGTTCAAAATTTAAACCCTGACCCATCTAGGTGTCGCTCTACTTGTTATTTGCATTCCGTGATCTCAATCTTTTTCCCTACTTAGGCAACTAACATCTGCAGGCTTCTTTTAATCGCTTAAATTTTCTATGTACACGATTTCTTTTCTCATCCACAAACCTACCCTGCAAAAAGCATGCCCAATGTTACCATATCACTAACTCAGCAATGACAAAAGCGAAGTGGTAAAGGCCCAAAGCTAAATATGTTGATTGATGATAATATCAAAGGTATTTAAACAAGCTATATCTCCATCATAATATATCCTTTACGAGATATGATATAATTGATTGACACTCTTCTCAAAACTTCATATGATATTCCTGTAATATAATCACAAGCCTTTTCTATATGAAAAAATCGTGTGAAGGCCCTTTTTTGGTTCTGAAAATTTTTTCCATGCACCTCAAAAGATGTATAACTTGTGGACCTACTAGGCATGTAGCCAATGACCAAATTGATTCTCTATTGCATTAGATATCAGAGCTAATAATGACTCATCAACTTGATACCTTTATAATTATACAGTTTCCTATCCTATATCTGCTTTGTTGTTATTCAATAGTATCATGGTACTTTTTCTCTATCTAGCATTCCATTCATAGAATTCTCCAAGTTCCAAGAACCAAGTAATCCTTTTCTACCCCAATAATTTTCAAGCAGCCGCTGAAATATCATTAGGTTTCATATTCTTCCCTAAATTCATCTTTCTATTTTGACTTGCTTTCTATCCGCTAATAACTTGTATAATTCAAGTAAGAGGGGAGTTTGCTCCCCCATTTGGGTCCTTTTTGGCTCGACAGACTTTGGAGTTGCCCGCAGCTGGGGCATCGCACTTCCTTAGGGAGCTGGTGTTAGTGGCCTCGGAGGTGTGAGGTTTCTTCTCACCCCTTCTGGGGGCAGGTGATGAGTTCAGGTTCTAGACGGATGATTAGATGGGTGATGGTCCCCTCTGTGACAAATTCCTTACCTTATTCTCCAGAGCAACCCATAGAGAGGCAATGGTGGGAAGCTGTTGGTTTGACGCTTGGTGCTCTGGCTTTCAGGGGGCTTCTTCTGATCATAGGGTGGAGCTGCAGGAGCTCTTGCGGTTCTTGTAGGGGTGGGAGCCGGAAGGAGTGGATGGTTTCCATTGGGAAGAGGGTGGATTCTCGGTGAAAAAGGCCTATGGCAGATGAGGGGCTCCTGCAGATGACTAACATTGATCCGTTGTGGGACTGCAGATTGTTTTGGTTGGCGGAGTGCTCCCTAAAGGTTAAGATTTTTTGGTGGTTGCTGAGGAAAGGAAGGATCATCACGAAGGTTTGGAGGGCGAGATGGGCGCCGGTGGATGTCAAGACTTGCATGCTTTGTGGGGGGAGGACGAGGATGTTGAGCACCTATTCTTCAAGTGTGTTTTCACTGATTAGGTATGGAGGCACTTAGGGGTGGACTCGATCAACCGTGGCAGCCTCGATGGCTTCTGGGATTCCTACAGAAGAGGCGGGGGGGGGGGGAGGGAAGGCCTAATGTCTTCAGAATGAAGAGGGAAAGGGGGAAGGTGCTAGTGGTTCTGTGGGGCATGTGGTTGGGGTAGAACAGGGTAGTCTTTAGAGGGCATAATCCCTATGTTGAGAATTTTGTTGTCTCCATATCTTCTCAGGTGATGTTTTGGGAGTCCTCGTAATTTATAATGATTTAATCTTGGTTCAATGAAATTTGGGTAGTTATCTTGTGAATAACCACCCTTTCCCTTTTTTTTTTTTTTTAAAAAAATTCCATTAAAAAGCTTGTGAAAAAAAACTTTGAACCTCTCTTAATATCTTCACCATCTATGAGCTCCTCCAATTCTTGATCATTGATACATCTTACATGTGCAAGATAGTTTGCTCTTTGCATCCTTGCTTTGGATTGCATGAAGACTTTGCTTTCTTCTTCTTTGCAAATGAACTTTGCATAGAGATGCTCCCACATGTTTGCCTTCACTTCAAGGATGGTCTTATTTGCTTGATTCTTTACCTTTTCATAAACTGAATGAGTTTTGTCTCTATAAAATGCTTAAGTTTAATAAAATCGTCCAAATATATTTTTTGCTCATATCCAACCCCAAAGCCTTGTCCGTCTTGTTTTAACATAATGCAGTCCAAAATTGATGGCCTTTCCAGTTTAGCAGCTTAAAGTAACAGTTTGAAGTTCCTCCTGTAAGGGATAGGTACACAACCGGCAGTATCATCACACCCTCAATCATCAGTCTCATTATACCTTATATTATACCTTATTGGTAGTTTATTTGTTTATTCTGTTTTTTTTTTTTTTTTGGTAGTCTGAGTAGTGTCATTACATCCTCAACCATACACAATCAGTTTTATGTCTGTAATTTTTTTATTCATTATTGATTTTCATGTATAAAACTTACACTTAACATGATTAAAAGAAAGGGAAATAGTGCAGTTTGATCTGTCATGCAAAAGTTGCAGGTTCTAGTTCCAAATTCCCACCCCTTGCTGATCTTTTCTTATTTTTGGTAAGATGACAATCCGATGATATGGTTAAGCTGAGGATTGTTGTCTGTAGATAGTGTTTAATGAGTAGGATTTAGGAGATAGATTGGGTAAAAGGCCCAATGAATCAAATTTCCCCTTTTATTGAGTTGTGTCATAATTGCAAAGATGCGCTGTCCTTTATAATTGTCTGCTCAATACCTTAGCTTATGATCTAAAGAATTGTTGTTAGAAAGGTGTAAATTTTGACCTTTACATGAAAATTCAATTGAAATTGGAATATTCTCTTTTACAGACATTTATCTTGAAAATTTAGAACTCATTCTATGTGCATTTATTCTTTGTTCAATGTGTGCCTTCTAAGGGACATTACATGTGTGATTCTGGTAACTGGTAAAATTCTGAAACCCCAGATTGTTTGGTTTACTCTCATTAGTATAAATCTGTATGTGTCACAGGCTTGCAGCAGAGCAGGAGCCAATGAAGGAGATTTTAGTGCTCCAGGTGAGAAAAAGCTATTCCAAGTCTCTGAAATATAATACTCAGAAGCACACACAGATATTAGCTTAAATTCTTTAGTGTAATTCTGTTGATTTTGAGGGCTTTATTTCCTCAATGCCTTTATCTTTTTGTTTAAGTTTAGTACTTTTACTGGGGAAATTGATCCTACCTTTCTTTGTATCATTTGGAAAAGGAATTCCGCTTTGTTATGGATAATGTATGTTTTTCCCAAATGATTTACGGTATTAGAGCCAAACGTGCTTAGTTAGAGCTTTTCTGTCCCTGTTACATGACCGGCTGACATGTTTGCTTTTGCATGCTTTGGGAGAAAAATTATGAAATGGATTTTAATGAGTATAATATTAATGAAGTTCAGAATCCAAGCTGTTGATCTTGGATTGTAATGCTTGTTTATATATTTATGTTACCCCTGGGTTTTTTTTTCTTTGTGAGCGGGGGGGGGGGGGGGGGGGGGGGGGGGGGGGGGGGTGTTTAGGAAGATTTGTAAAGTGGATTTGACAATGATGATATCCAGACATTCAGAATTGAAGCTGTTGAGCTTGCATTGTAATGTTTAAATTTGAAAATGGTTGCTTGAATATATTGTTGTTGCTGTTATTTTTTGAAGAAGTGGTTTCTTGTATTCAACCCATGCCATTTTTTTAGGGGATTTTACAAATATATCCCTGCAAACTTTCGATAAGACGTATATACCCTCATATTCTTAATATTTACATGTATACCCTTATAAACTTACTCTGTTAAGGCTGTATGCCCCTACTCCGTTAAACCTAATGGAAAATGTCAAAAAATTTTAAAAATAGGAAAATTTATATATACCCCTCTATATTTATCTTGCAACTTCGTATATACCCCATAAAATACTCCCTCCCATACAACACCACAACACTCTACACCCCACCACACTCCTCTCTATCTTCCCCCTTTCCTTCCTTCGACCCTATCTATAGGTGCCGGTCTCAGGCATCATCCCCTTGGTCCGCACCTTGATGCGTGCCACCCCAAAGTCGACAATCTTGATTGAGCTGTCGAGCACCTGCTTGATCGTGAGGTGGGCCCTCTCGAGGCAACGCTCGAGGAGCTTCACCGCCATGTCCTCCCTGTTGTAGGTGCTGAGCTTCCCGAAGGCCCCCTCGGCGAAGGGGGCACCCAGGGAGAGGCAGCGGAGGTTGAGGGTCCACTTGTCGTAATCCGGGAGGCCCTTAGTGGGGTGACGTGGGTCCACGAGGGCCCTGGCGAGGTCGTCACTGGTGGTTTGGGTTTGGGGGTTGGGGTGGACGGTGGAGAGGTTGTCATCGTCGATGGAGATGGTGCGGAGAGCCTGGTGGTGGAGGGTATGGGAGTTGTTGGAGCCGATGCTACTGTTGTTGAGGGACATGATGGGGTCGAGGTTGCCGTTGAGGGACATGTTGGTGCCTCCATTGTCAAGCTTCTGGTAGCAAGGGGGCTTGTAGTAGAAGCCGTTGGTGGTGGTGGAGATGTAGTGGTGGTAGTCGCCACTGAGGAGGCCGACGAGCTTGGAGCCTTCCCCCATCACCCCCGTGGGGGGAAGAATTGACCTAATCGGGGTGATTGATTTAGAGGAGGTGTTCCAATGCCATCTCATCTCGTGATTCCGTAAATAATTGATTGGTGGGATTAGGGTTTGGGAAGGGAGGAAGGAAGCGGGAGGAGCGGTAGGGTCGGAGGAAGGAAGCAGGAGGAGCGGTTGGGGTCAGAGGAAGGGGGGAAGAGAGAGGGGAGAGCGGGTGGGGTGTAGAGTGTTGTGTTACGTGGGAGAGAGTATTTTATGGGGTATAGACGAAGTTGTAAGATAAATATAGGGAGGTATATATAAATTTTTCTATTTTTTTAAATTTTTTTTGATGTTTTCCATTGGGTTTAATGGAGCAGGAGCATACGGCTTTAACGGAGTAAGTTTATGGGGATATATACGTAAATATTAAGAACATAGGGGTATATATGTCTTATTGAAAGTTTACAAAGGTATATATGTAAAAATCCCTTTTTTATAAAAGGTTCAACCTGTGTCAAAATGAATTGTTTGCATCAGTGTTCTGGTTAAACTAAAGTGGATCCTTTATCAAGATTATAGAAATATTGCAGTAATATCAGATATGTTTACATTTTTTTTTATTAAAATGTATTTTGGAAATGTCAGAACAAGGTCAATGAGTAATTTAGTCGTGGTATTTTAATGTTTATATTATGTATAGTATCCAAGTCCCTTTTCTCCCCTCCCCTCTCTCTCTGCATGGTGCATACACACAAAGACATGCGCACATACAAAAAGAGACACAAATATTATATGCATTTTTGTATATTGGATATTTTAGTATTACAAGTCTACACTGTATGCTGTATATCACCTACCATCATGACCGCCCAAAGAACACACACATGCTGACACACAGAAAAGGTATGGATAGCTTCTTGAGATCAGGAACTTCCTTGGCTTTTGTAACAAAAAAAAGGGGTTTTGGAACATGGTTGTCTTATAAAAAGCATTCAGGCTTCTCCCTTGAAGTAAAGAAGCACATTCAAGAAATCTCTCAACTTAGAGTTGAGCTCTTTTGAGTACTTCAATCTTGCTGTAGAGCCAGATAATCCCTAAGAAAACTAAATTATCGTGCTTTGTCTTTAATATGAAACCTGCCAGTCAAACGTATGCCCTTCTGACTTTTTTCTTTTTGATGAAAAATCAATCCACTAAACCTCTCTACGATTAACCAACCTATGCTTTTGGTAAAAGAATGGACAGTGAGAAACAGGTTATTGACATCATTAATCACCCAACTTTCAGGAGGAACACATCAGGGTCCACAACCCATCTACCTGGTATGCTTTTGTTAATAACTTTTTTCGTAAGGTTCCTAACTTCGGGAAGGAAGTTGCAAGAAAGCCCTAATCTCCAAGGGTTTCTTTGCTTGCCACAACAATTGACTGTCCAAAGAAAAGTGCCAACATTACCACGAGGGACTTGGAATCTATTGTAACCTTCTCAAACCCGAGGCCCAACCAATCTCCACAAGTACCAATTATGGTGCTAATATCTGAACATAAAATGGGCAGCTATTCAAGTGTTGGAGTAAGCTCATATTTGTTCTATCCAACCAAGAGGAATGTTCATTTGTTATCATCCGTCGTTCAGTCTCCTATGCTAGTGCCCATTGGAAGGCTTGATTTATGTCAAGGAGCTCTGCCAAATTTCTATAAATGACCCTTACTCCTATGGAAGGAGCCCATGCACCCTCCCTAATTGTGGCTCAAAAAAAAGAATGTCATCTCACTAATGATCATGGTAAATTCCTTTTAAAGTTTGATGCCTTCTACTCAAGTTCAACATCTCCCAATTCCCATACCTTAGCATGTTACCACAGTTGACACCATAAAATTTTCCCCATAGCTTTTTCAAAAAAAAAATGTTCCCCACAGCCATAAGTACAGAAATTGATGTGTTATTCAGGTACAACGTCTGCAATCCTACCCTTGGGACATGCATGCACACCTCATACCTGCCATTGCCACCAAAATCTTCTCAAACTATCAAGTTGGTCCTAAATCTGTTTAGGCATTTTTACACCCGATATGTGAAGCTGCTAAAATAGAGAGCGCATACTTGAGCACAGTCAACCAACTCCCTAAAAGCAGTCTTTTCAAACATGTTTCTATCTGTTTTTTTAAATGTGTCCAGCCCAAAGTTCTGAGATACAGAGCAATGAATGATAAGCCCAAATATTGAAGAGGGAGAACACTGAGGATATCCTAATTGTTGGTTAGGAGAGGAGCACCTTCATCTATCATTCTGAAGGAAGGACAAGTGGATTTTATAGGATTTATCTCCTAAGTAGAAATATGCGCACTGCTGGCATCCTCCTCTACCCTCTTAATGGATATTTATGCTTAAATAGGGATAGATGATCTGTAAAGGAATTAGTTCAGGTTGAAGGGCAAGGCATTTACATAACCTTTATTCTTACTTTTTAATAAAGTGACATAACCAGAGCCTCTATACATCAGGTTTGTTCCACACATACAAAAGAACCTAAGTCATGTGTCCTTGAATCTGTT
Organism: Thalassia testudinum; assembly: GCA_037157565.1. NCBI lineage: Eukaryota > Viridiplantae > Streptophyta > Magnoliopsida > Alismatales > Hydrocharitaceae > Thalassia > Thalassia testudinum. The sequence goes on from JAZHRO010000013.1 coordinate 126,833,251, forward strand.
TAACATACCCTTGAGTTGGGACAGACCCTGGTAACACATCCTGGCTTCAACTAGACTAACCAAAGGCATTGCAACATGTTCCATGAGACTTGTTTCCTGCGTAAAAGGCGAAAGCATAGCTAATTATATTTCCAGAGCTAAAATTAGTACTCATAGTGGTTATTGAAAATATATCTATTCTAGCCTTAGAATACTGATAGGATTTTGATCTTTATGCTAAGATTCTAAACCTTGCAATTCCCATGTACTTTCCAAAATTTTAGCTTATGATGAAAGCCCTACTAGGAATTTTCCTTACCATGAACAGTAACTGATTAGGACTCCTGCATCAGAAAATCCGACTGGTGAAATCTGAAACTAGAGAGGTTGTAAAGAGAATGATGATTAGTAATTGAATAATATATGTTAGGAAGATTTGAATAAATTGTTGTAAAAGAAAGAATTCCATGAACATTATGGACTTTTCAAGCTTTGAAAGTCAATCAGCAATGGTATTATTGCTATTTTTGGCTTCCTCAATTCTGTGGCTTTGCTCGTAGTATCTCAATAATACACACACAAAGTATTGTTTGTTAGACATTTCATGTCATACATAACTTTTACCCACATTTCTTAATATGTGCACATATGTTTGTGGTTGTCAATTAAACTCATTCTTTGATGTTCCATTTATTCTCTATGATTTATGTCGTCCTTTATGTGAGCTGGCCAATGTATAATTTTATTGGGCAATGCAGTATTCTCAGGATTCAGGCTTCACTTTTTTCCCTCCAATTTTGCAGCAAGATTGAGAGCTCCAAAGTGGTTGAAACGCCCTGTGGGTGTGTCTTTTGGTTTTGGAGGCAAGGTTGTTTCTTTCCAACCTGGCCCATCACAAGCTGGTGTACCGCCTACTACTTCTGAGGTACTCCTAGAGTCATTTCACTTTGTCTTTCATCTCTTTTATCTTCATAAAATGACTGTCCTATCACTTTGTTATCAGATTTTTATCCATTCTTTAGTTACCGAGCAAAGTCTGGTCAATCGTTCAACTGAATTTCAAGCTGCGATTAACAATGGTGAAAGATCTTCCTTACGAGTCCTGTGTGAAAGCAAATCCCAGGAGTCTGAGTATGTTTTCATCTTTCACTATAGTGTTGCCTATAATCTGTTGATCCTCCAGACTGTTAACTGTTGACTCTTTGCATTTGTTGCAATCGCCAAATTGTTTGCTTTTGAATCCTTATGCATGCCACATTCACCTTCAAACTGTTCTGAGTGGAATCCTTTGATTTATCTGACAGATTGGAAGATGACCGAGAAGCATGGGGTTTTTTGAAGGTTATGTTTGAGGATGAGGGTACTGCCAGGACGAAGCTGCTTGGTCATCTTGGTTTTTGTTTGCCTATTGCAGATGGTGCCATCTCCGATGGTCTCCATACAGAATTGTCTGATGGCCTTAGACTTGATGACATTGTGGATAAAGTGGACATGATTGGGAAGGAGGATTTGAGTGTATTTTCATTGGACAATGGTGAGGAGTTTTTCAACAATTTGCAGCCTTCTGTTAGTAGTGATCATGATGGTCAAGAAGCTGCAAATGAAGTACAGCAGGAGCAGCCTGAACCTGCTGAAGTGTCTGACTCTTCCATTGATGAAAATATTCAACGTGCACTGGTTGTGGGTGACTATAAAGGGGCTGTTTTGCATTGCTTATCTGCAAATAGAGTTGCAGATGCTCTGGTTATTGCTCATGTAAGTGGGCCCGACCTGTGGAAAAGCACTCGCGATCAATATCTGCAAAAGAGCAAAGTGTCATATCTCAAGGTTGGCCCCCCTCCCTTAGTTCAGCAAGTTTTAAGCATATGATTAGAAATATAATTTGTGTATTCATTTGCATTCCTTGTGATGATATCAGGTTGTTTCTGCACTTGTCAACAATGACTTAATGACCCTGGTCACAACTAGGCCCCTAAGCTCGTGGAAAGAAACACTGGCTCTACTCTGCACAGTAAGTCATCTGACCATGTTATAGTATGTGTTTGCTGTGCGTGCTTTTGAATGCGTGAGTCAGGATGCTACACTTGATGTTTGGGATTTCTTGTTTTTGATGTCTTATCATGTAAATTTTGTTATCAGTGCACACCTGAAGAAACTGGAGTGACCGACTTTTAAGATAGGACTTGTTCTTTGGGAGTTGCAAATAGGTGTTGTTTTCTTGAATCTTGAGTTTATTGAAATATATGCCCAATTATCCACTGTTTCAATTGTTTTGAAGAAATCATCACTGTTTTTTTTTTGAGAAAAAGCAGTCATCAATGGTTATTCTAGAAGTTGTTTTTCTCTTCATTTTATTACGTTGGTGACACAAGTGCGGAACTACATATATCTCAGTTTTCAAAGTTTAAAGGCACCATGGAAGTGGGCTTGCATAATATGAAGCCCATGTCCACAATGACAAAATGGGAGTGGATCCATGCATCTAATATGATACCAAAAACCAAATAGAAAAGAGGTTGCTTGATTCTCCAACTTCATCTCATATCAGGACCGATAGGAGTATTCCATACATGGTATCTGCATGTAGAAATTGGGACATGTCTTAGTCTTTCCATACATGGTATCTTGCATAAATATGCTTCAAAAAAAATCTTGCATGTATATCTGAGCACTTATCTGGAAAACCGTGCAAATACGACATCAAACCAAAAATATCCTTTTAGTCCTCTATTTTTTTTCGCTAACTTATCTAGTTGAAGAATGCCATATGCTATTTGTAGTCTACCTCAATCTTCTACCACTGAAAGATAACGCTAATTACAATCAGAAGCACACTTTCCTGATTGGGTTGCAAAGAATCCAAATTCATGCTTTACTCTTCAAAACAATAATAAAATTAGTCGTTATGGTTAAATCTGAATATGTGGTAATGTGCATTTGTCCAGGGTCCACAAACCTTTGCCTTTTCTTTTTAAAGAACTCCTTTTATTCGTTTTCTTAACTACATGCTACAATATGTTCAGTTTGCACAGAAAGAAGAGTGGACCGTTCTATGTGATTCCCTCGCGTCAAAGCTGCTTAGTGTGGGAAATACACTGGCTGCAACTCTATGCTATATCTGTGCTGGAAATATAGACAAGACTGTGGAAATCTGGTCTCGCCATTTGAAGGGTGAGCGTGAAGGAAGGGCATATGTGGACCGTCTTCAGGTAATTTTTCTTCCATCAGGTTTTATTTCATGTTTTTATGTAGCTTTAGTTTTGTTAATTGAGTGGCTTGCCTGGAATAGGATTTAATGGAAAAAACAATTGTCCTAGCATTGGCAACTGGACAAAAGCAGTTCAGTGCACCTATGTCTAAGCTTGTTGCAAACTATGCTGAAATGCTAGCTAGCCAGGGGCTTCTAACGACGGCTATGGATTATCTGAAAGTTTTAGGTTTAGAAGATTCTTCAAGTGAACTTCTAATTTTGCGGGATCGCATATTGCTTTCTACTCAAGGTGAAGTAAAATTTTACATTACTTAAACTCATTGCATACCTGACTTTTTTGATCTATCTCTTTGCTATTTGCATGCTGATGTTTTTGTTGATCCTTAATGATTAGTTATGGCTGTTTTTAATTGGTGTGTTTAAGTAAACTAAGTTGTTATTACATGAACAAACTTTGGCATGTTTAAGAAACTGTATTGTTCTTACTACAAACTTTAAGCTTCATCTTTCGCTCATTGCTCTTCTGCATAGTCCATGCTGAACGCTTACTCTCTGTAAAAGAAACCATCTTTGGGTTGTCAGTTTGATGTGCTGGATTCATATGTTTTTATTTGTCTTTCATTGCCTTAAGAGCTAGCGAACAAATGCATGACAACTCTGTAATGTACCTCTCAGAGATAGCTCTGCAACATTGGTTAGACCCATTTAATTCTGAATCCAAGAGTCAGTACAGAACTTGACTGTCATCCATCTTAACATAGTACCCAGAGACTACCGCCCACCATAGGAAAAAAAAACACCACAACCACAACACACACACCGCATGCACTTACACAAGGTTCTCAATACTGAAGTCAACTTCAAATCTCAAGTATGGGGCAATTGGCATTGCTGGGGCAACTTTTGACAATCTTGCAGAATCAGAAAGGTCCTTGCAAAGATTTACCAATCATTAAGTTCGTACTGGGCTATGGCCAATTTACGCTTTGTTTGTGTGTACATGTAGACACATGCAAGAATACATACACATATTTATACATGTAGATACATGCATACGTGTGTACATAACTGCATGTGTTCTTTCTCAACTCCTAGAGGTCGCCTCTTCCAAAAGTCTCATCTTCTCCATTGCTGACAACAGTGGCAACTAAGTCTATTACCATTGTTGGAGGAAAATAATCTCTTATTAAAAATAGGAACCCTGAAAGAGTAGGGATGCAAAAATTACATAAGAAACTTGATGCAAATGTGGTCACAAAATTTGCAAACTACCCACAAAAGAATTTCAATCAGAAAATAAATAAGTTGGCAGAATCGGTTTGAGGGGCAGTAATTACCCCATATTAACTAATGCATAAGTAAAATAAATTGGTTTGGCAAATGACAAAACGGCATTATCCAATTCGTGTTTGCATGAATCCCACAAATTCCTGAATGGACAACTGGTGGTGACGAGAATGAATTATAGCAACAAGTTACACACCTCAGGTTGTGATTGTAACAGGGAATTGAGCAGTTCCACGCAAAAGCCCACGGTAATAGCAGCTAAAGAAATGGAAAACACAACAATGTGCGTAGCACTCAAGCCAAAGAGATACTTGGAAGTAATCGTGCAACATTGTTGGAACCGTAGATGTTTAGGGGGAGCGGATGCGATTTGGTTTGGTGCGGTGGCGGTGGTGGAGTTAGGAACTTGAAACAGAGTGGTGTAGTAGTAGAGATGGGACAACGGAGGTCACTCATAGGAAGGGGGTGCTAGTGGATCGGAGGATGCGTTGGCTGGTGGAGTGCTCGGAGGTGCTTGTTGAGTTTGGCAAAAAGATGTAGCGGTGGTTTGGTCATGGCAAAGGGTGCTAGTAGCGGCATTGGAGGTTGGGAGGTGGTTAGGAGGGAGTTGCTGTGTGTTACGATCCGATTCCCGGATCCTTACAGGATCCAAGATCGGCTCGTCTCGACTAATCCCAAGACCCAGTTGTTCAATAAGAAATAATCAAAAAGTAGGAAAGTAAACCACATTTACATATGCAATATAACTAAGCGGAAGAAACATACAAGCAGTAAAGGAAAAAATAACTCTGCCGTTTCAGTATATGCCACCACAACAAAAACGGAAAATGGAAGTAAACAGTAGAGGCAAATAGTAACTAAAGGTCCAATACTTACTACTAAGGTTCGAAATGCCGATTTCGATACCGTGCCGATGAAATTCCAAGTGTGCATTTCGTGGGCATGCCGTGGAAATGTCCTCTTTTCGATGGACATGCCGATGAGCATGCCGAAGGCATGCTGTGGGCATGCCAATGCATACCGACAAAAATAGCAAAAGTAATTAAAAAAATTAACAGCAACCTTAGCATGGACACCAATTTTGCCAGCATGTCGACCATGCCGACCGTGCCGAGGGCATGCCAACGGCATGCCGACAATGCCGAAAATGCCGACGATATCCCTGTAAATCGACATTTTATTCATGTCGGCACGACTCTTGCTCGGAAATGGCCTTGCCGAAGGCATTTAAATCAATGCTTACTACAACAGTAAAGGAACGAAAAAAAAGTGCTGAAAAACTATGGCTAGGCTAGACTGGGCTCAACATCCTTTGCAGCTAGTAGCTCGGGCTGCTTAACTTCTGATCCTGAACAGTATTATGAAAAGATAGAGTCAGCGAACGTTGAGTAGAGTGGTATCTATATTATCTAAAAATAGTAAAAAGCAACAGGTTTAATTCTCATTTCTATTTATCTATTTTATATGTATTTCCGTTTCACCCATTTCTATCAACATCCAGATATTCTTGATCTTGCATGTTCCTCATGGGAACGATCTTAATTGCAGTCTTTTCTGTAGAGTAGAAGGAACACATGGTGCTCTCCTGGCCGGGAGAGTCTTCCGTGGTAGCTCTACACTCAGTCAACCACTCTGAGGTCACTGTCAAGACGTAGCGGTGACTACGGCACGCGTGATAAGCTCACGGGTAGCTATCCCGCACTGACACGCGGTCAGTCGTTTCCGCTAGTGGGTACGTCCAAAGTACAGCACGAAACAGTATAGGGCATTGCCCTATCAGAACATGGGTTTTGCCCCTCCACAGTCCGGTCATCCTCGTCTGACTACCCTGATTTTCCAAGGGGACCTAACAAGTCGGTGTAGGGTGGTTAGCTGAACTCTGGGCCTCGTGAGGTGGCTAATTCCCTCCCTACACTAGTAGCTCGCCTCGGTACCATGTACACAAGAGCCAACATGAGTCGGTGTAGAGTGGCCAATCCTAACCTCGAGTCTCAACCCAAGGGATGCTAGTTTCGCTCTACACAAAAGGAATAGTTGCTCTCCTTGGTACCACGTACTCAAGGGCCAGCACACTTCCCATCTACATTTCAGGTTCCATCTATCCACAGGAGTTCTACTCCTAGTTTCCCGTGAGGTTCATGCTTATGTTCACCTCATTTATTCCGATCCAGATTTCACCATTCACAATATCTCATGCATATACAGGCAACTTGTGTTTCCATAATTCAATACATGCAACTGGTGATTTCACAGGTAATTGTTCATTAATTACAGGCAGCTCACAATTATAATACAGGCAATTGCTAGCAATTTATCTCAATCATGCATGCACGTACATTATACAGCATAACGGTTCATTCATTTCTCTATCCTAGGGTTCATGTCACATTCTAGGGTTCTATTTGGCTATTTCCACAAGCACATTCTTATTTAAATACTATTAACAGAATTAACCACTCTACCAGGCAATACGGGAATAATGGGGGCTCGAATCGTAGACCCAGGCTTCTGTGAGAGTCCCAAACATGCAGCAAGCTGAAACCCTATATCAGGGAATATATCACAAAATGAGGGTTCAGAACAGTGTACAAAGTATTCTAGTATGTAGAGGAACTCGCGAGGAAAATACAGGTATTTTGTTTGCGTAAAACGGACCTCGATCGGACCACAAACGGGTCAAAAACGTACATACTATTCAAAATCAGGCATCTGGGGATACTCCCAGATGTCTTAAAAGGTGCCAGATCCTTACCTTAAGTCTTTGCGGTATCCTCAAACGTCCAGGCTTTCTCTGCAATCATCTGAAGGCAGTTCCAGACGTTGGACAATGCCTCCGGTTGTTTGGACGTTCCTCCGAACGTTTGGTGATCTGATCAGACGTCCAAAAGCGCGACGTCCGCGCTCCTTCCCAAGGTTGCACCTGCGTACGACAACGCAGGTGTGGTCAGCTGACGAATACCCCTGCACTGTGATATGCATGCCGCAAGGAGATACATACCTTCGCGATAAAAAGAGCTTTTAGACGTCTGGCCTTAGCTCCAGACGTCCAGGTACCCCGTCAGCCGTCTGGACTTCACTCCAGACGTCTGATACTGGAAAACTTCTAGTATCAGGAACTCCTTCCAGCGCTCTCCGCTCGCTCCGCCTTGCGCCGCTGCAGCTCCAGCCGCTGTAGAGGGTTGGGAGGCCGTCTCCCCGAGCTCTCTCCTACACGCCCTCGCGATGGTCGTGCGAGCTCCACCATGCTTCCACCGAAGCTCCCCGACATCGGCCTCCTCCCGCGCTCTCCTCCCTCTCGCTCGCCTCCTCTTGCCACTCCCGCACAACTCTGAAGGTGGTGGTGGCTGGTGTGTGGAGTGGAGAGGAGAGGGGAGGGGTTTATATAAAAGGTGTGGGGTTAGGGTTTGGGGAAGAAAAGGAAGGGAGAGAGAAGAAGAGGGTCCTGCGCGTCGCCTGCACGCAGAACGCAATGTGCGTACAAAAATTTCATTTTCAGACGTTCGGGAAAGGGTCCAGACATCTGACTGAGACTCCAGATGTCTTAAAAAGCTAAAAGTATGACGGGTCATTACACTGTGGTTGGGTGTCGATGGTACTAATGGTCAGAGTGGTGGTGGAGGTTGGAGTGAGCGACACAGGTGAAGTGGTTGGCTGTCTCAAGTCGTGTGGAGGCGGTGTGCATTTGGGGAAGGGCAGGTAGAGGTGGTGATCAGGGGAGTGGAAGGTGAGGATAGTGGTGGTGGGTTTTGGGGGAGAGAATGCTGGGTTGTTGAAGGAGGAGGGAGTCAAGAGAGAAGGAAGACAGGTTCGGTGGAGGTGAGTTCTTGATGGAGGAGTTGAGATGAGGAGGTGTGAGGTGAGTGGAGAAAGGAAAAGGTGAGGAGAGATGAGGAAGTACAAGGTGAGGGTAATGTGTTGAGATGAGTGAGAAGAGTAAGGTAAGGGAGAGATATAGATGAGCACCACAGAAAAGAAATCCAATTCATTCGTTCTTGTCTCTTCAAAGTAACCTGCTCCCTTCTTATAGGGTACATGACCAAAAAATGAAACAATAAAATAGATAATACAGAAGACTCTTTGGTGGACCAAGGCATCCCTAGGTTGCACCACAGTAAAACCTGGAAAAATTGCATACACATGCTTAAACCTAAAAAAAATGGAAAAGTTGCATGCGTAGCACTTGAACTTTACATAACCTATACTAGGTTGCCTCGAAATCTAATTAGGAATATAAAATTGACTATAACTCTTAAACCTAATAAAAATAAACTCATTCTAATCCTAAACGCCCTAACAATTTTCCTATTACTCTTAACACTCCCTCTCTAAGTTAGAGCATAGATTGTCATCATACCCAACATGCTACAGGAGATAAATGTAACTCCCCTCAATAAAGACATCTTTTGACTTGAGTAGAAAGTAGTACGAGATTATCCTAAGTAGAGCATCTGGAAGCAATCAGGGATAGGAGATGTTCTCAAGCAATAGTAGCAGTAGATGAGAGACAATCTTAAGCAGGTTGGGAGATGATCTCAAGCACACAGTTAGGGTTGTAAACGAGCCGAACTCGAGTGAACCTACCTTGTTTAGGTTCGATTCATTTATTTAAACAAGCCTAAACCTTTGTTTAGGTTTGGTTTGTTTATTTTGCGAATTGGACCCGAATCGAACTCGAGCGAACCTACCTTGTTTAGATTCGATTCGTTTAAAATGTTCACTAACAATTATACGAAATGAATTCTAAAATAAAAGCTATTAACTAATTTGCAAGCGTTATATTCCACTAACAATTATATGAAATGAGATATCATAACTCTTAATTAAAGAAGAATAACATTCACAAACTTTCCTTTCTTGAACTGCTATAGAGGAGGAGGGGGGTTACTGGAGGAGGGAGTGATAGCAATTGGAGAAGGATGTGGCGAAGGGAGAGGGAGCCACCTAAAGGTAGGGTTGTAAACAAATTAAACATGAGTGAACCAACGTTGGTTCGGTTCAATTCGATAACAGTTTTTTAAGGTTTGAGTTCAATAAGAAAAAATAAGAGTGAGGTTCGCTTCGATTCGATTCATCTTTGTTATCAAAGGTTTGGTTCGATTCGTTTAGAGGTTGTTGAAGTGTAAAGTTTGTAATGTTGTTAATTTAGATTCAATTCGTTTAGAATTTATTTAAAAGTTTTTTTATGATTCCTTTAAAGTATAATTTTTTGTTATAAATGCAAACGTAATAAATCATAATTAAAAAAATAAAATATGGAGCAGAAAATTAAAAAAATATACAAATTATGTCATGAGTATTTCAAGGCATGTTCTCAAAAGAAAAAATATAAATAACAAAAAATATCTATATAGTCCACAAAATATAGAAGAGAGGTATCCCTTGAGTTATCTTGCCATTGCATGCTCCAATCTTTGGAGGTGAAGAGTCTCTACTTTGGGGATAGGAATGCGACAGTAACGAGAGTAGTGATAATTGGTTGTAGCCCTTGTAGGTTCATATATATATATATATATATATATATATATATATATATATATATATCAAATTTTGATGAATCAAACCTAAACGAACCTACCATATTTAGCTTCGATTTGTTTATCTAAACGAGCCTAAAATTAAGTTTAGGTGTGATTCGTTTATTTACGACCTGAATCTAAACTAAACTTTTGACGAATCAAACTTAAACGAATATTGAACCTGCAAATTTTTTGATAGTCCTACACACAGTAGTAATAGACAATAGGTAGTAGTAGGAGATGATAAACTTGCTGAAATCCCCTCGCCAATCATCAAGGTCATCTAGATTTCCAGTAAAAGGAACTGGTGCTTTAGAAAAACTCATAGAAGTAGAGGCAAAATTGGCCACAAAACTAGTTGCAACAGCAATAGTGGAGGATGGCTTTCTCCTCAATAGAGTTCTCAGACGATCTAAGTCCTCAGCAGTGAATTGTATAAGAGATTGCTTTGTAGTAGTCTTCATAGTAGTCTTCGTAGTAGTTTTTTAATTAGCCTAAGCGGGCTTCTTGAACTTCTCCATCACTTCTTAAAAGGGTGGTTCGTTCTTTTACAATGAGTGTAGGGAGAGCAGATACGATAGCCTCATCCGCAACCACTAGAACAACCACCTCTCCCTCTAGAGGCAATGAGGGTAGAGGTGTTAGGAATAGCAACAGGAGGAGCAAGTGGTGCATCGGCCTCAATCTTTTGGAGGCGGCTGTAGATAGTCTCTAGATTAACCATCAAGTATGAATATAGGATCTAGTCTCTGGCTGACAAGTACTGTAGTACAAGGCTATCTAGGAGGCGATAGGTTTATTGCTCTACTCATTTTGTAACCTACTTCTTACAACATGCAAGTTGTAATACACTAACTTCCTCGAATAGGCCTTCTAAATTAGTGAAATACTCAACCAAAGACATATCGCCTTGCTTAGTATTCTGGATACTCTTGTAAATATTGGCACATTGAGAACTACTTGACTGAAGGGAGTATCTCTTCTCGAAAGTCTTCCAAATCTCCTGGCTATTTTCTTGTACAACATGTTTAAAGCAATCTTTGAATCAATCAAGAGCTCTATTGGTCAACACGTGCCTCTGATCCTACCCGCATGTCTAGTGCAGAGCCTTAGATCACTATGTTTGAGACCAAGATATCTACCTCTGTCCTAGTTCAAGGGATGATGATCAAGTTGACGGGATCCTTGAACTATGTCCTTTGGTTGAGAGCATTTTGCATATTTGTGGGAGGACAATATCGACTAATGATACCATGATGGAGAAAAGTAATGCCTCTCTTATTAAAAATAAAAACCTAACTCTCTTACATAGAGTGTAGATGCAAAAATTACATAAGAATCCCAACTAGGAATATAAAAATGACTATAACTCTTGAACCTAATAAAAATAGATCCAATCCAAATCCTAAAAACTCTAAAACTTTCACAACCATATTAAGTGGGATTAGTTATGTGGATTGTTTGCCTTCATTGAGACCTGTTATGGGCTATTGTGGGGCTTTGGCCTAAATAAGCAAGATTTACCTAAACAGTTTTCTTCCAACACTTTGTTTGCTTGTCCTGGCATGTCCTGTTGACACTGTGTGTGGCTTCTCTTGCTTTCATAGTGGTGCATAAGAAGGCCTTCCCTCTAGATGTTTAAACCACCATAAACAAGTCTCTCATTTATCCTTGCTGGTGCTACACCAGCCCGTCTTTGACAATCTTACTTTGGATTCAACCCTTCCTTTTGTACCCATGCATCCACTTCAACTCAGGTTCTCCGCTCCCTCACCCGAATGTCCTGCCACCTTCAAAAAAACCCTTCGCTAGTCAAACTCTTTGCCACTTTAGTCCTATCTACTCTAAAATAGACAGCCTTCACCCATAAAAATCCTTACCCCAATATACCCACGAATTTGCAGTCATGTGAAGCCAAATTTGCACACTACTAAAACAAGCAGTACAGCATCCTCAACTCCCATTTTTATCCTCTTAATACAAATCAGTGGCAGGTCAATTTGCCGTATGAGCACGAGTGTATTATACTGGCCTGCTTCTGATCCTTTTACAAGTGATGGTCCAATGATCCTTTTTTTCTGAGAAGGGAAGAATGTGTCTACAGTTCTACTAAGTGGTTGTTGAAACATCCGAATAGTATCCAAGATATCCTCTCTTGGATATATCTTTTATCTCACGAGAAGTTATATCTTGTCATTGATTTCCTATTACGTCTAGCATGACATCACTCGGTAGTGTTGAGTCCTTTTGGACCAATCCAGGTGGTTGGCGCAATATCATCCTTTTCCTGATATTCTCATGTCATTTCGTACCTGTTTTTTTTCATGGATGCACATTCATTATTAACATTACCTTTACTGATCTCATTATGCATACTTGTAGATCACTCGATGACTACAAATTAATGCCTGCACTTGTTGTTGCAACATTTTCCTTTTGAGTGGTAACTTCTTTTCATGTAGAACTTTTGATGTCTCTCTCCTGTAAACTGTTCTTCCAATCCTTCATGCAGAATGTGTTTGTATGCTGCTTTGAAGAAGGGGCATATTGGGCCTGTTGTGGGCATGGAAGCATCCTACTAGAAAATTTGAGAAATGGTTGGGATTATGTTAAAACCTTGGAATGATACCTAAAACTTAAAGAAATTTGTGAAGTGACAAATATACGTGAACATTTGATGGGAACAACATATTTAATTCAATGTAAATATATGTGGTAATAAATGCAGTGTTAATAGAAAATTACAATGAAATATCCTGAAATTCTTATAAATACAGCCATAGTAACTACAGTTTGCATTTATGGTTTTGGCTTTTGGTTTTCACCATAAACCTCACCATTCCTTGGGGCAATCATGGTTAGAGATGGTCGTGTGCTTCACTTGCTTGGGCATGGATTTGCAGCTCTCTCTCTCTCTCTCTCTCTCACACACACACACACAGTCATGTTTTTTCCCTGCCTAAAAAGAGCATGGATTCACAGCTTGAACAGCTATGAACAGGGCATTTTGTTGTTGTTTACAAATTGATTAAAATGTTAGGTTGAAATTGTTGGCTTTCAACCACTGGCTTGCAAATGTTACTATAATGAATTTTGAGAAAGGGTAATAACCCTTTTCTATAACCATTATTCTCAGTATTTTGCCAATAATTCAATCCATGGCATGCCAACTACCAAACTGATTATTATGTTCATGGAGATCCAAGACATGCCCTGTTATTTCTCCATATGTAATAGTTAGAAGGACCTGTTAATTTGAAAAGAAGCAACGTTATATTTCAAGCCATAGAAAATTCTTTATCCTCTTAAAGCAAATATTCCCAAGGTTTATTTAGAGGAGGCCTGTCTGATACCTTGAATTGCTTGATGCTAGTTTCCCTCTGTTAATTTATTATCTAGTTTCATTTAATGGGACTGGGTTTTCCATTTCTCCTTAATTGGTAGTCTTCCTCTTTCAAGGTTGTTATGACATAACTTGGTGCAAACTGAATGCAGACAGAGATGCTCATGTATCATTGCAACCTGAAAGTGTTCTACCACAACCCGAACCAATTTATAACCCCAAGTCATCAAGTGTTGACACTACTGCTGGTTCATACCCATATTACCAGGTTTTTTTTTTCTTGGAGCTTCATTACTTATGTAGGAGGATTAGAGTATAAGGAAGAATTACTTAGTAGAATAGTAGGCAACTTGAAATTTTTTTCTTTGCTTCTTGATATTCTTCAAGTCTCATTTTGTTTTCCTCTTTAACTGAGTTCTTTCCAGGATAACATGCAATACCAGCCGCAGCAGGTTACCCAGCAGCAGGTTATACTGCAGCAACAGGTGATGCAACAGGGACAGCCTGTTCCAGGTGTTCCATATTCTACCGGTTATCCACAGCAGTTTAGCTCATACAACACTTATCAGCCCGTTGAAGCAAAAAAAATGCCTCAAACAGCGCCATTCCAGCTGGCAAATCCACCACAGATGTTCATTCCTTCGCAGCCATCTCATACCCCTCCGGTAAATTGTTGATCACTTAAATTCGTATTGGTTCATAACTTCATAAAGATTTCTGTTACATGAAATCACAATCCTATATTTGGAATCACCTGTTGTGTTGAGTAGGTTTTCTATTGTTTCAGAACAAACTTAATGTGGTGAAACAGGAATTATAAAATTGAAATAGTACTTTTATACTGGATGTATGACAGTTGATAGAAGGACAATGTGGTAGTTTGTCTTTAAATGCGGGAAAGAATAATCAATGGGATATTTTGTTGCCTATGTAAAAGAACTTGAGAAGGAGCATCAACTAGTCTTGCTTTTCACGTGTTATACAAGTCTAATCCTGCCATGGCTTCTGCTGCTGCTATGACCTTACCACAGTGATTTTGTTTTAGTATATTGGATTTCATCAGAGTTGTTTTATCAAGTAGATATTTTTGGAAAATAAGGGATCCATTTAAATAGTTTGTCTGTCTTGTGATTATATGTAGTTTTTTTTTTTTTTAAAGAGAAAGGGTGATTATCCGGATCACCCAGAAATTTCATTAATCAAAGGGCACGAGGCCAAAGTGCAAGGCCCAAACCTAGGAAGCCATGAAAGAGAGTACAGACTCCACAGATGGGCGTTGCCCCATAAAAGAGGGTGATTGTATGTAGTTTATCTTGTTCTTTTGTGCAGGGACCTCCAACATCCATGTATCAGCCAGGGCTGTCTGGGCAAAGTTCTCTTGCATATGGTTCTTCGCAAACTACTACCATTCCCAATGTGAAATTTTCCCCTTCAGTTGCTCCAGCACTGCCAAGAGGCTTTTCTCAGGTTACTAGCCCAAGCTTTGTTCCAGGTTCTAGTTTGGGACCTGTGCAACCCCCAAGTCCGACTGAACCAGCCCAAACACAGCCCGTCGTTGCACCTGCAGCTCCTCCACCCACTGTCCAGACGGTTGATACCTCAAATGTGTCTGGTAATTTTTGTTGCCTGTTGTGATGCTTTTTATTTTATTTTATTTTGATAAATTCACTTCAGCATGGTATCCTCTTAGTTGCATTTTAAACAATTTATGGATTAACTAATCTGAATTGTAGGCAACTTGGGCTTAGAGGCTTTTTTATTGGGTCCCTTGTACGACATAGCTTTATTTTCTGTATGCCTTTTCTTGGACTCTTAGTAGCTCTCACGTAATATGATGTTATATTATTGTAAATCTGCATGGGAAGAGTATAAATGTTTTCCCGAAAAAAGGAGGAAGTAGAAAATTTTTGTGTATGTTATATGCAGTCTCTTCGAGCAATACTATGCTGAATATGTTTCTTTACTACAAAATCTCTTTCTTTGGGGTTATATCTCATATTCTCCTTTATTCTTTTCTATTGCAATGATTCATTTCCAGAGGAAACATGTGCCATGAATACACTTGCGACATGAGTTTAAATGAAATCTGGAGTATATCATAAACTTGCTTACTAGAAAATTCAGTCTCACCATAAAACGGAAGGCATAGCATCGTTTTCTTTCCTTCTTGCTTTTTTCTTTTCTTTTTCTTTTTCTTTTTCTTTTTGAAGTAAAGGCATAGCATTGTTAGTCTTATACGTCTGTCTATCTACTTGCACCAATCCCACTATTGCACCCTCTACATACTGAAGTGACGACTTTAATACCTCACTTACCTACACTCATTTGTTTTACTTTATGTAACATGGCTTTTAGATAATGCGCAATGATCGCATCAGTACTATAATGTCTGTTTGCATGAAAATTGCTTAAGCTGTGCCTTCTTTCCTGACTCGCAGCTGAGCTTAAGCCAGTGATTATGACCTTGACAAGACTCTACAATGAAACATCTGAAGCCCTTGGTGGTTCTCGTGCTATTCCAGCTAAAAAGAGGGAGATAGATGACAATTCAAAGAAGATAGGGGCCCTTTTTGCTAAGCTAAACAACCAGGATATATCCCCTAATGCTTCCTCTAAGCTAATTCAACTTTGCCAGGCATTAGACTCGGGAGATTATGCTACTGCTTTACATATTCAGGTAACTTTAAAGTTCTGTCTCTATTCTAAAACCCTAGCCAATTGCATTGTAGTTTGATTGCAATTATTATGCAATACATCTCAATCCTTTCATCTTTTGGAAGTTTGTTATGTTTTGCGAAGCTCCTGTCATTGTACATTTACTTATTCTGGAAATTATATTTCAAAGATTCTTTTCAAAAAAAATTTATATTTCAAAGATTCTTGTTCTTTGCGAAAACTAGAGGAAGGTGATTGAGCTTCCAGCAATTCAAGCTTGCTACTCAGGACTATACTTGCACTATTTTAATTAGGTTGTCATTTAGACTATCTTGTATCAGGCTGCTACTACCTTTGGTTAGCAAGCCACCTCTTCTGTTGTTGGGGTTCCCTCCCTTTTTCTCGTTTGTCTTTGTTTGCTTGTATATGCCATGAGGAGTGCAAGCCTCGTCATATTCAAACATGGTTATCTGGTTCTTAGTCTGGCTTGTGTTCTAGATTATTAAGGAAAATTTCTAATTATCTGTTCACACAGGTGATTTTAACCACCAGCGACTGGGACGAGTGCAACTTTTGGCTTGCAGCGTTAAAGAGAATGATAAAAACTAGACAGAATATGAGACCACATTGAAGATTATGCAGCAGTTAGTAGAAAGATGTCCTTCTTAAGAATCAACTCCTTGCGGTTGCACTGGCCAGTGATCTTATGGTGGAAATTTGCTGTTCTGCTGCAACTATTTGCCGCAAATCTAGATCTGTAGAAGCGATTCGTCTTGCAGTTTGTAGTCATCTCCAGAAATACATTTCGGACAGCGTGGGCGTTGACTTCTTTTTGGTTCTTTTTTGTGGTCTCTGTTGTAAAACTGTTTGTAGTTGGTTGACTCAGTTTTCTTTTCTTTCCCCTTTTTGTTTCTTTTTATTCACAGCAATATATCATGATTTGTGAAGGTTATCAAGTCATAATAGATTTGTTGTTTTTATTCGTCACCTGTATGTTCATCTGCATGTGGGCTTTAATTTACTGGAAAATTCAGAGATTTTGTTCATTCTAGGATAATCTGAATGATTTTCTTAATTTTTCTTTGCTCTAGAATAAAAGATCAGAATTAGTTTTGGCGTGGAACACTTTTAAGGACATTTGGTTGATGGCTTTTAAGCATACAATCTGTGCTGCCTTGTCCCATAGAATCTCTCTTTGCAATGTTAAGTCATTGAGCATTTTTGCAAAGATACCGGTATTTGTTCTGAGGGTCCACCAATCGCAAAGTGTTGAAATCTTTGGTGGAAGCCTCTCAACTGCAACGCTGCTGTAAGAGCCCTTGACATGATTTCATACGTAAATATCACATTTGGCTGGTGGAAATGTTTATCATAGGGTGTGTTCCGGTTCTCTTTATGGTATCCCTTTGAGGTGCTTTAATTACAAGCATGCTCCTACAAATATCATAATTGCATTATTGCCCGTACATAGTGTAATGGTGGATAAAAATGTTTCTGGTTAAACACCTGTCGGATCGGCTTTTACACTTAATGGAAAACACTATCGGACAGGCTGGTCGAACCGATTGGATTGAGAATTCGGCTTTGCACCCGTTAGTTAAAACGCTTCTTAGCTATAGTAACTGTTTGGATTAAATAGGCTTGGTGCCAAACCAATTCAATCGTCAAATTTTGTCTAAATGAACATTTTTGTTAAACCAGTTTGGGAGAATCGAGCGTGTTAATGTAGGCACGGTTACACGTGACGAGGTTTACTCATTTAAATAGATCATGATTTGTGAGTAAAAAAATTACTAGTGTATTTTGGATTAAAATAAAAAATTATTAGTACATTGTAGTTTAAAATAAAAAATTATCAATGTAAAATAAATAATAATTAATATAAAAAAGATACTTGCACAAAATAAAAAATATCAATACATTTTAATTTTGAATAAAAAATTTTCTATGTATTTTTATTAAAAATGAAAAATTAATAATATATTTTTCTTTACTCGTAAGTGATTGTTGATTATTTGAGTGATAATGGATCTCACCACTTATATGATATTTTTTATATTTTTTTGCATTTTGTCTTTGATGGTTTCTTATATTTCTTCGTGGGCAATCACGTCTCATTTGAGACGCTCATTTTTAGTATTATTACACGTATGCAATCCAAATAACATTTATATTACTTTCATGGTTTACCAATTAACGTTTTGTTAAAGTCGATTATAGAAGTCCAAATAAAGTGAGGATCAAGTCTATTTCCAGAGACCTTAGCTTTCGGACAATTAAGCTCAGATGCATGAATTTATTTTCTTGGACAAACAAATATGAGAATTAACGTCAACCTATATAAACCGTAAATTTTTACGTGCGATTACAAACTCGACCGAGATTCAAACATTGACACTAAATAAACATTCTTGATTCCCTAAACACAACTCGTGAACTAGAGGAGGTCTATCGATGCATGGAAGTGCAGTACGAAGACATAGAGGCGATGGAGCAAAAGGCTGAAGGGCCCGTGAACATAAAGTAGATACAAAAGGAGAAGCGTCGGTAAACCCCAACTAAGGAGGTACGGATTCATGATCGAGACAATAGATATGCTCCCACCACCTTTATATATGTTGTCCTTGCAATTAAATTGGAGATCGGTGGATTTGTCTTTACAGATCTTCTTGCTGCCACATCACATGTAATAAGGTTTTCTTCTGTTTTTATATATGTGTACATGAGAGGTTTTATTTCTTTAGTGTACATGCATTATAGTTAATAACATAGTTAGTAATTCACTTCTGTTCTATTTTAGTGCATATACTTAATTGTGTTGTTTTTTTTCTTTTTTTCAGGAAAAGAGAGATGTATTGTTATTTCAAGGTTTGCAATAATTGTGAGTTGTAGAGGTTATATATCTTTTGGGAAGCGTTAGAAATTAAGTTGATTGTTGTTTTTTCCATTTCTCTCGTGTTCCTGGCTATTGAGGAGTTGGCAAGTGCATCGACTTAGAGCACAGCAAGTGATCTTAGAGCAAAAGACAACCCTACTTGTTAAGCTAATTCCTAGTTTCCATTGTCTTCCTAATTACGAGATATCCAACTAGAAATTGATCACCTGTTTGGTTCACAAGTCGATCGGCACTTGGGCGTCAAACATTACTTGTTTGGATAGCAGGTTTGGTCTTAGGTATAGAATTTGGATCCTTGGACTCGTGGATCTACGTATCTATGGATCCGTGGTCTTAGGTGAGCAATGTAGGCAAATCTGGGTCGGGTTGGCCCTTTCAACACAACCACACCCTCCCCTTCTCTGTCTATCGGGTGCTTCGATTAGCTCAGTCCCTCTTAGGGACGTAAGTTTTTGTAAATCTGATCCAAACCTGGCTCGAAAAGAATAGGTAATCTGGCTCAAATTCAAATATGAGTTTTATCTAAAAAATCATATTAGATTTGAGTATGCATGGATATGAATATGAATCTATACTTGATTATCTAACCTCAAGAATAAAATTTTCATTTATCTGAAATATATAAGTCATACCCTAAATTCCTCATTCCCTCAACTTTAATCTCCCTCATAATTTCCTCCATAATTTTAAAGGTTGGGAGTATTTTTAAAATTTTCATTGAACATTTATTTTAAGGATGGAGATATTTTATTTAAAATATACTTATATTTTACTTTTCTTGTATTTTTTATTTTCACTTTTGATGCATCTTGCTCGAAGAACTTTTTGTAATAATTTTAGTAAAGATCAATAAAATTAAAGTTAAACAAACTCTTATGTTTCAAATTTATTAAAAGTAAATAATTAATAAATCATATTATAGATTTTCTTTTTTAACTCTTGAACACGATTTAATTGTAAGATAAATTTGTAAATAATTACTATAAATAAATTCCTTATAAGTAGATAAGTATATATATGAATTTAACTTTTAATATCAAATAGATAAATAGACAAGATATAAATATAAAACCTATAAATAAATACAGATATAAATTTAACCAAATTTAACCTAAATCCAATCCATTTCCATACCTAATTCCTCCCCGATTTCCCTCTCATCCACTCGTCTTCTTTCCTCCCCCAATTAATAATATTTTTTCAAATCTCTTCCTTTAATTTTCCTTTCTTTCTTTCCCATCATTTTTGTTCTCAGAAAACACCCGTCACATCCTCAGTTCTCCTCCTTTCCCATCATCCGATGGCTCCATCCGACACCATTGTGATAAGTGGCCATTTACAAACATCCCTAATATAAAGATAAAAATATAAAATTTCGCTTCACCTTGGGATTAGTCTCGGCATTTGTTTCAGGTGTCAATACCTGGGAGTGTAATGTATGGTAGAAAACAGAAATAAAATATGATGTCCATTTTTCTGGTTCTTGTCCCAATCTCGTCCTCTGTTGAATAAAGTTTTTGAATAAAACTTGAGCTCAATAAATTCGTCTCAATAAGGACTCGTGAATATACGTAGCTCGATAAGTTAAAGAGCTGATCCCAAGTTGAAATTTAGTTTCATAATGTTATCAACTTAATTGAATAGGAGCCGATCTTGGTTTACTTTGGATACTTTATATACTAGTTTTCAACCCATGCTCTGCTACGGGAGCGAAAATAAATTTGGAATCTTGGAAGAAGAGTGTGCAATGTAATGATATCAAGAATAGCATTGAAATTATTATGATAATGAGAAAAAGAAGCAATTAAAGGTAGTAATATAAGGAAAATTCAACATAACACCTCCTTTTTTATTGATCTTTTATCGATATATTTTGATAAACCTACAGCATACAAGTGGTACAATGCAAGAATTATTGATTGACATTATGTATGTACATGTACCTAAATCATATATTTAATCTTGTAAAAGGAAGGGGAGAGAAAAAGGTCTTTCCATCATGTTGTTTGAACAATAATTTCATATAGTTACAATATACTTTGAAATAAGTTTCACCATCATAGGGATCTTTGTGCTATTTATATTTCATTCAATGAGTTTCTTGCAATTTTGATCGGAAAAATATTAAAAGGAAGAGACATGGGATCTTATTTACAATTTTTTACACTTGTGAGGGTTTAGATATAAATTTTTACATCAAATGCAGCTACAGTCACTGATATAGTGAGTACAGACCCTGTGTTATTTTTATTTCATTCAAGGAGATTCTTGCAATTTCGATCGGAAGAAAAACTTTAAAAATGAAGTGACATAAGGTTATATTTGCAATTTTGAGCACTTATGAGAACTTGGATTCAATTTACGGTGCATAGGAACCTATATGTTATTTTTATTTCATTCATTCTATAATTTTAATCTGAAAAAATTTAAAAAAGGAAGAGACATAGGATCTTAGTTGTAATTTTTAGTGCTTGTAAGGGTGTGGATGCAAATTTTACAGTAGTGGCTACATCCCATAGAAACTTTTGTGTTATTTTTATTTTATTTAATGAACTTCTTGCAATTTCAGTTGGAAAAAATTTAAAAAGAAGAGTCTTATTTGCAAATTTTAGTACTTATTAGTGCTTAGATGTAATTTTTCACATGAGATGCAAGTTCAATTGTTCATACAGTCCATATGTACCTTTGTGTTATTTTCATTTCATTTAAGGAGTTTCTTGCAATTTTGATTGGAAAAAAATTTTAAAAAAGAAAAGGTATAGTTATATTTGCAATTTTTAGCACACAAAAGGGTTTGGATGCGCTTTTTCTAGTATCTACTATAGTGCATAGAGATTTCAAGGAGCTTCATACAATTTCAATCTGGAAAAAAATTAAAAAATAAGAGATGTAGGGACTTATTTGTAATTTTCAAAACTTATGAGGATTGAATGTAATTTTCACATCAAATGTTGTAACTTCCCTGATGAGTAAGGATCTCTGTGCTATTTTCATTTCATTCAAAAAACTTCCTACAATTTTGATCATGAAAAAATTTACAAAAGAAGAGTTACACGAGTTTATATGTAATTTCTAAAATTTATAAGAACTTACATATAACTTTCACACCCAAAGGGATATAAGAACTTATTTATAATTTTAAAATTTATGAAAACTTGCATGTAATTTTCACATCAAAACAAATACCCAACGAACCATAGATACATAAATAGATGGTCGAGATTCTAGATGCCAATTAACATTTACAGAAGGGGCGATAGCAAGAAACATCTTGCAATGCAGCATGTGGCAAAAAAGGACAGGTGACTATCCGTTTTTCTTAAATCACGTGTTGGATGAGCCTTAGTCCACCGCTTTCCTACCTCCCAATCAAACTACTGTGATTTTTGTATTTTAATTAAATATCACAGGTAATTTTTAGATATGCAACAAATACTACTGATTTGTAACCCGGGCATTACTGCAGAAGTGAAAAGGAACTTGGAACCTCGGAAGAAGAAGGTGCAACGTACACACATTAAGAATGGTAACAAAATTATTATGATAATGAGTAGATCACATTACTCATATTCTCCACATAGTATTGAGGTAACCTATTATTTTGTTCCCTTGAGAGGTGCACCAAACTAAGTTCGAAGCAGCTATTTTGAAGGTTTAAAGAAAAAATATTGACCTTTGTAGTAAAAAAATCAATCAAGAAATATCATAGACTCATGGGCATCGAATAATTCCACACTTAGATTAGCTTTAATGATGAGACTGTGTCAATCTCGAACAAACCAAAGAGTATAATTAGGTACATTAATGATGCTTTTAAAGGCAACAACTAACAATTAAAGGAAGATCATCACACACTATCAAACTAAGAAAGAAGCAACAACTCTTCCATTCAGAGATTGGCCTATGATCAATCAGTTATAAAGTTAGGCACAAAACAAGAACATTTAATTCAATGACTGGTTGAGATTAACAGAGTTGTCAACAAAAAAATACGAAGATACCCATGGAAAGATGAAGTTACCATTAGTCCCACCTTTTTTTCCCAAGGAAGAAAGGGACACTCTAATTAATAATAATATACCAATAGCATGAATCCTCTTGAACTTAGAAGCTACGTGGTGGAAAATGATCAAGGACTTGTTTCTTCTATATGGATGTTTGCTATCCAAGTAAAAAGATAAAAGGGACAACAAAATCCTTTGGAGGCTCCCAAGGCAATAGGAGAGGTTTTACATATGAAAATTAGTAATCAAGAGATCCAATACATGATATAAAATATCCAAATCAAATTAGATGCATTTGCACCAAAAAAAAAAAAAAAAAGAGATTTGTGTTCGATGGAAAAATTGATTCACATCCAAAGAACCTGTAACATGAAGCTACAATAAGATGACTGTCCCATAACCATCGGACTTCAACCTTGAACCATTCAATAGATGTTTGGCCAAGTGAAAATAAAAAAGAATTGCTGAAGCATAGGAGGTGACCTTGCAAATTGTAAGCCTATTCCTTTTTACAATTTATGCTCCTAGGATGGTTATAATGTTCCTTCTTATTTTCAAATAAAGAATTAAAAAAACGTGATATCATGCAGAGCGTCTAATAAAAGAAACCAATCTTGGATTTTCAGTTCAAAATTGTATCAAAATATCTGAAAACTATAAGACCATCATAATATAGGATGAATGTTTCGGATAGCTCTGAGAAATACATATAGTCTCATGGATAGAGAGGGCAATAACTCATGATAAAAGCAAAACAAATCTCATAATATCACTGTCAGGATACAGTAGTAACCATAGGAAGAATTAATTAACAAAGCAAAACAAATCTCATATGTCAAAGAGATGAACAATTAATAGCCATGGGAAGGGAGTTGGATGTTACATCTTTAATAGTTGGATGGTCAATCAGCAGTGGATAAACTGGAGTTGCTCCAACGGCCAACACTCGATATATATATATATATATATATATATATATATATATATATATATATATATATATATATCAGCCTATTCCTTTTTACAATTTATGCTCCTAGGATGGTTATAATTTTCCTTTTTCTTTTCAAATAAAGAATTAAAAAAACGTGATATCATGAGAGCATCTAATATAAGAAACCAGTTTTGGATTTTCAGTTCAAAATTGTATCAAAATATCTGAAAACTATAAGACCATTGATATCATATAGGATGAATGTTTCGGATGGCTCTGAGAAATACATATAGTCCCATGGATAGAGAGGGCAATAACTCATGATAAAAGCAAAATAAATCTCATAATATCATTGTCAGGATACAGTAGTAGCCAAAAATAGTATAGGAAGAATTAATTAACAAAGCAAAACAAATCTCATCTGACAAAGAGATGAACAATTAATAGCCATGGGAATGGAGTTGGATGTTACATCTTTAGTAGTTGGATGGTCAACCTGCAGCGGATAAATTGGAGTTGCTCCAACAGCCAACACTATATATATATATATATATAAGCCTATTCCTTTTTACAATTTATGCTCCTAGGATGGTTATAATCTTCCTTTTTCTTTTCAAATAAAGAAATAAAAAAACGTGATATCATGCAGAGCATCTAATAAAAGAAACCAGTCTTGGATTTTCAGTTCAAAATTGTATAAAACTATCTGAAACTATAAGACCATCATAATATAGGATGAATGTTTCGGATAGCTCTGAGAAATACATATAGTCCCATGGATAGAGAGGGCAATAACTCATGATAAAGCCAAAACAAATCTCATAATATCATTGTCAGGATTAATAGCCATGGGAAGGGAGTTGGATGTTGCATCTTTAGTAGTTGGATGGTCAATCTGCAGTGGATAAACTGGAGTTACTCCAACAGCCAACACTCGATAGCTGAATATTGCCCTGGAATGAATTACCAAAAGGAAATCAAAAGCCTGATTCAATAGGGTATTATGTTGGGGATTGAATAGTATTTTAAATAAGTGGATACTTTACCTTCTAGCTCTTCCTCTTCTTGCTTAAGGAAGATGAGAGGAGACACCCACAGCATAACACATCCATAACCCAATCCAAGGCTTTATAGTCCTTGCAAAGGCACATCCACCTCATAAATACTCCTCCAGGTCCCAAGTCTGATGGGAT
The DNA here is from genome assembly GCA_037157565.1 of Thalassia testudinum. Taxonomy (NCBI): domain Eukaryota; kingdom Viridiplantae; phylum Streptophyta; class Magnoliopsida; order Alismatales; family Hydrocharitaceae; genus Thalassia; species Thalassia testudinum. The sequence goes on from JAZHRO010000013.1 coordinate 126,858,269, forward strand.
TGAAATGTGATGAGTCTGAGTTCACAATGTTTTAGTTTCATTGAAGTCAACAAATTAGAATGAAATCATACCCGCATAGGAGTGTCTTCATTGGAGACAGAAGAATACTTCCCCTTCTCTTCTCACCATTTCCATAAGAATACTTCTAGGAGCTCACAAGGTTTGCATCTGTTTAGAAAAAAAGAAAAAGTCAAAGGACGGGCAGAGAGTCTACAACATATGGAAAATAAAAGATTGTAATGTTAAATAGGTTAAATCAAATAAGTAATTGTAATGTGAGGCCGATTTTATACTGCTTTTGTTTTTACCCTACACTTGAAGGGGGAAGCCAGAAGGACAAAGACAGCCCTTCCATGCATGTATTCCATTGTGGAGCACTTGCATGGACCATATGTTCTAAATCAACCATAACTGCATATAATAGAAGCAAATGAAACCACAAGACTGCCGATTGGGAACCAAAATTCCCACCCTATTCATGCAAAAATCAAAAGGACATAGAACAAAATACAAACAAAAAATAAGACCCCACAAACACCTAAACAAAAAACACACCCACCGTAAGAAAAGAAAAGAGGAAAAGAAAAAATTTCACAAGTACGGTTCCCATTAGCAGTATAACCTTCCTCATCCTCCTTAACGACAACGGCAGTGAGAGGGCCCCAAGTTTAAGCCTTTCTGGTGGGAATCAGGTCTCGGGCCGATGTGCCCGTGGGGGTCGGAGGCGGCAACAGGGGGTCGAATCTGTAGGAGCAGTTAACAAACACCTCCAATTTACACTGAAAAATGGGGGAAAAGGGATCTAAAGGCGCACCTTGACATGGAGATGTCACGGGCGCTGCCCTTGTCGAGGCTGCGGAGAACGCCATCAAGCTCCAGGTCAAAATGGGGGAAACGGCATCTAAAGGCGAACCTTGGCATGGAGACATCACAGGAACTACTCTTGTCGAGGTCGCGGAGAATGCCATCAAGCTGCAGGTCTACTCGAGGATCGCCGGCGGAGCAGAGAGACAGAGAGAGTGAGAGAGAGATGAGAAGGGAGAGAGAGGGAAGGACAAGAGAGAGGGGATCAGGGAAGACGCGACATAATCTGCTTGATATCTACGTCGAACGCCATTGATCGGTGGATCTACAGTAACTGCTACAGTACCCGTGTGACTCAAACTCACACGGGCTTTCATACATATTATCGATGGATTGTATAATATAATCACTATTAATAGATAATAATATGATTCAACTTGTGAAGTATGATTATGAAATATCCAAGGACAATGTTCTGATGTGAGACTACATTGATTGTGCGAACTTTGAGATGTATTATCAAGATACACATAGTAACTCACTAAGGTATGATCGAACAATGTACATTCCTAACTTTAGTATGATAGATTCATGTTTGAATTCTTATCCTTGCATTACCTGAATGATTACTATATGGGAGATGATCGATTTGCCCCGAGTTTACCAAATTGGATTCTAAGTCATCAAAAAATGACCCACATAACATAACTAATAGTACTAAGGTCCCTAATCCCAACATATATATATCTTCCAATAATGGAGACATAGGTCAGAGACTTCCAGTCGTTTCTCATTCATGCTTGTACCTCATACATGGTCCATGGAAGTATGTTTAGGCTAGGCATATCAAGAATTGGAGTTACACATGCATTAGAGAGGTATCTCAGGATAACTAATGCGAAATAGGTTTTAATTGAAATTTGAAGACTTATAATATGTGTAAGGATATTCCCTAGATACCTAAATCGTGAAAAATAGACTTCGTTTGACCCTGTTTGACACTTGAATCCGACAATATCACTATAAAAACAATATCTCATTATGAATAAAATAGATTCAACTTACATTGATGAAAGAGGAAAAGTCTAGCTCATCAGACAAAAGGTCACGAAGCCTTTAGCTCAGACAAAGGCAAACCTAAAGTCCAAGACCAAGTGGAAAGCCCTTTGAGTGCCCCCAACTCAAATCTATCAGATGAGGTAGGAAGCTCTCGAGCGACCCCCGCCCAGACCTATTGGTCGAGAAATCTCCTAGGCACTCATCTCAGTTGGGTCACCCAAACCAGTTGATCGACTTGCCAGCTCAATTCGCCAGGCACCAAGGCGGCAGGGCTTGCTAGGAAAATGAAGTAGGGTGGTGGCTCAAGAGCCAAGACAGATCTCACTCCTTACCTTTTTTCTATTTTGTCTTTTTGTTATGGCTTACGCACCAAACATAATGTATAGTTTGACCTACGCCACCTCTACGAAGCTTGCGCCTTTCGTAGTAAGGTAGGCTTGGGAAAGCTATTAGTTGGTCGGTAGGTTGTCCCCTCCACATTTTCACACAACATGCGTACCCTCTTGAGGAGGTGGCCCATGAGAGCTCCTCTGGTGTGTGTGTTTCATATCCCTATGAAAGGGGAGACCTTGTATAGGAGAGAAAGGATCCTGTATTACCTAAGAATGTAAACCATGTTCACATAGTACAAACTTTGAGGGTTAGCTCTTCTCCCTAGACGTACACTACATTGATGGAACTAGATCACCTACTTCTAGTGTTTTGTGGATGCTTGTATTTTTCCTATTTTTATGCTTCATTTGCATTTCCCGTATCATAAATTTTTTTGATGACCTTCGAGGCCTCAACGACAGCCTCCAAGGTCCACGAAATGGTGTTGTTTGTGGGAATGCAACAAAAAGCCAAGCTTTTCAAGTGTAGGATACGATCCTTGCTCGGACTCACCTTGGAACCTCACTTCCTCTCAAGGTCCACGCGTAGGTCAAGTGACCCTTACACATTCTACAAGGTGCTCCCAAGTACTACAGCTTTGCTTGAGGCTGAGTAGAAGAGATAGATATACCATTGCTAGAGGTCAAGCGGCGATTACATGGCAATTACTGGGCACCCCCATATCGCCTAAGTCCATCCATTTGAACCCATTACAAGATCTTTGTCAGTCGAGCATTGGTTCTCTGTCACTTGGGTCTCCTGCTCAACTGAGAAGCACACCTCCAAGCATTCTTAGGGTGGTCACTCAAGTACGACCCCTTGGTACCACCAAGCACTACATCACTGCTTAAGGCAGGTGCAAAGGCCTTAAGTGCCTAAGCATCGCTTGTGGGGTTTCCTTAGGCACATCGTGCCCACTCAAGGCTTGATTCAAAGCCTAACCATATGAACATGCCTTGCTAAGTACATTGGGCACCCCCCCCCCCCTAACACAAAAGGTACGTCACACTTTAATTATTTATTCTCACGTTACCGAGAAAGCTTGCTTAATATATGGCATTTCAATATCCTATCTTTTTCAAAAAAAAAAGGCATTCAAGAGGCCCGCGACATATTGAGCATTTAATTTATATGCTAATCATTTGGAAGCAAAATATGCATTCCACCAAATGGAATTTTGCATCTAGTGTATGATAGCTACATAGTTAATACACTTAATATGTCTGAATTAAGTTAGTTCCTAAGTAAACACATCATACTTAGGTTATAAATATTACATTAGAGACAATATAGGTATATTAAGAGCCTGCATGAATTTGTACATAATTTTTTTTTTGAGAAAGATTAATTTGTACATAATTTATGCACATAACAATGTTTGTGAATTATGCAATACTTTAAGTAGAAGTAAGGAACTTCCTGAGTGAAAAATGCAAGCCAAGGAGCTAGTTGGAAAATTTCCCTTGGAGTGCAATAAATGAGGTGCCACCTGGGATTGCCATGTTACCTAGCCCTAGCCACCTAAGCCTACTTAAAGCCTACTTAGCTTCTACCTCACCCATCCTGCATGGCACCACATTAATGGAACCTAACCCCTTCTTAACTATCTAAGACTCCATGCCAACTCTACCATAATAAAAACCCCATGATTTCCTCCCTATGTCTGTCTCCTCTCCATTAGCTCTCTCTCCAATGCACACACTAATACACACACATAGACTCTTGTTGCCATAATTGAATCTCTCCATGGATCACTCCCTCTTATCAACATCCCATGCTCTACGCCCTATGAAATCCTCCTCTCTATTGATCCCTTGTCCATGCCAACCAAGCTACATTCAATGGCCATCCAACACTAATGCACACACATACACTTGGCACCAACCCCCCTCCCAATCTCCATCATTCATTTAGATCCTATGGTTCTTATTATGCCATCTCACCAATCCTAATCCTCTCCCTCTCAACCAATCCCAACCAAGCCCTTCACTTATAAAAAGACCCCCTCCAACATTTTCAATCATCCACTCCTTCCACCCACCATAGCCTAGGGGCGTGCTCTTTCTTCCTTAGGTTAGCTCCTTCACTATTCACCTTTCTTCCCTTAGTTGAAATTGATATCCTTAGGTCTCTACCCTTAGCCTCCTTTCCCATGCTCCACGCCACACCTTCCTCCTAGGTGGCAACTTTCTTTGGTCCTTCTCCAACATCTCAACTTCTTCAACCTCTACTAAACTTCCATCTCTGACTTCTTCTTCTCCAACTTCGTCTCAGAGCTCTTGATGTCCTAGTGGACGTAAGCATGGGTCTGACAACTCTGTCTCTACGCCACCACAAAAGCGATCACCCAGAGAAGCTTCCATCAACTCTACCCTCTCTTCTTCACTCTCTCTTTTTCTATCTTTTTCTCTCTTGTCACCCTCTCGTTATTGTACTTGAATAATTATTAGTGAAATGTTATTTTTGTGTTGTTGTTCTCTCTTTCTCTCATTTCGTGGATAGTGACTTAACAAAAATAAAAAAACAAATGAATATATAGAAAAAGATAAAACAAATAACAAGTAAGATAATAAGATTGACACTTCTCTCCATGTGTTCAACTCAGACCCACCATCCGGTTAAATAAAAATAAATGTATTTATGTCAAGATTTCACGACTACGATGACTAATTTGTATTTTTATACTTAGTGATTTCCTCACAAATAGGGTACCTTATGCTTTTAAACTTGCACCTCGACTCAACTCCCCACTCGTTTAGAGACTAATATGCACCGGGACTGGAAAACCCCCTTCGTTCCTGACACCACGAGCCACTCGTGAGAACAGTGATGAGGTGTGGCTCATCATAGCTAAAATGCCCAAGTTAAACTAGAAACTAGGTTAAACACTATCTTATTAACATAATAAATGGGTTAAGTGTGGGAATCAATGAAAATGATTTAAAACATCAAATTTGGGTTCAAAATGCATAATTAAGTCAATTAATGAGATATTATATTCATAAATGCAAAATGATGATCTAATTGCCAATTAAACACATTTTCGAGTTCAAAAGTTCAAATCAAGAGTGAAATTATGTTCTAATATATTCAATTAAGCTCCAATAAAAATTTCATAGTATTTGGACATCAATAAGACCTTGCATTCATTAGTTTACACTTAGGTCCTTCATCCATAACATTTTATTAAGCATAAAAACTATAGGGGCTTATTTGCGAGCCTTTAAGGACTATTCTGCAGTGATTTTTATCACTAATGGACCTCTTCTGTAATTGTTCTATCGGTTCTCTCTTCAAGGGCCTGCATGCAATTTTACCATTACACCTGATAATGTTCATGCTCGAAGAACAGGAGCTCCGGCCACTGTTGAAGCCTTGAACCTTTGATCCTACAATGGATTCTCTTCCAAACTTCCTGCGCCTTTACGTGATGCTCTGTCACCACCTTTAGATTTGATCCAACAGCGCACTTTTGGTTTAGAGCTTCCCGCACACCTATCTTCCTTATCTCCACTATTAAACCTAATTGAGCCTAAACTCACCTCGCGGTGATTTGATCCACTCGCACAGCTACTTAAGCACCTCACTTGAGCTCGCACGCGATCATCAGCTCCCTATCTATCTCTCTCGAGATGGTCTTTCCTCCCACTAATTTCCTCTCCTCACTCTATTTCCAGCTCCATTGCTACTGACGATGAAGCTCTGCTTCTTCAACTTTCCTCGCCGCTATGGATCACATAACACCTGAGGGTGACTCAGAGCTCCACTAGTGGGCTTTCCCCTCCATCGGAGTCTTCTCCCTCAGTTCTTCCTCTCCATCCACCTGGTGGAGATCCTCAAGTCCCGTTCTTCCATTTAGTGTAGAATCTCTTGCTTTCTAGGATAATTGTAGTGATTGTTAGTGTAGTGTAGATCAATTAGAGTAGAATTAGTTAGTTAATTCACAGATTTGGTAGTTTAGGTAGGAGTACATTAGATTAGCTTCAATTCGCCCTCTTCAATCAATTTAGATCAGAGAAATATTTTCGCAATCACATTTCATTTCAATGATCTTCCTCCACATCTCATAATCCATATTCTCAAATTTCCTCACATTTTAATCACCGTTCATGTTACGACCCGGTTCCCGAATCCCTACAGGACCTGAGACCGGCTTGACTCGACTAATCCCAAGACCCAATCGTCCAACAAGAAATAACCAAAAAGTAGGAAAGTAAACCACATTCACTATGTTAAGTAACTGTTAAGACCCACGACATCAAACGTTTTTTAAGACGTCTGGGAGTTGGTCCAGACGTCTGGTCAGACGTCTGGATGCCTTCCCAGACGTCTGGAAATAAATTTTTGCGGCGTACGATTGCGAGTCTGCGCGCGTGCGCGCGCAGATTGCGCCCGCCGACCTGCAAGCATTCTTCTTTTCTTTTCTCTCTCCCCTGACGCCTTTAAATACCCTCTCCTCCCTTCCCTCTCCCTCACCCACCACTCCACCGTCTCCTCCTTCTTCCAATGTTAGCATGAGAGTGAGAGAGCGAGAGCAGCAGCTGCTGCTGGGTGCGCATGGGGAGGAGGAGGTGCAGTGAGAGGGAGAAGAGGCAGAGCGCGTGAGGAAGAGAGAGTGAGCTCGCCGGAGCAGCCCAAGACCGGCCGATGGGCGCGCAGCGGGAGCGTGGTGCTGGGGAAAGCTACCCTGGTGCTGTTACAGTTCAGGCAGCAGGCGGGCGAGCGTGGCGCGGCCATGCGTAGTAGACGGAAGGAGAGGGGATCCTGATTCTGGGAAATTTCCCAGAATCAGACGTCTGGACCTACGTCTAGACGGCGCGGGTGACGTTTGGAGTGAGATCCAGACGTCTGAAAGGTACGATATTCTCATCTTTCTCCTTTTTGCGGATGCGGCCAAGCAGGCCATTCCACCGTAAGCTCTGAGACGTGTCGTGTTGAGAGTGTTTGCATACGCGTGCAGGTTTCGTTTCGAGAAGGCGCAATGACACTCCCTCCCACACAGATTAGACATCTGGGCACAGCACCAGACAGTGGAGAGAGTCTCCAGACGTCCGGAGTAATAGTCGGACGTCTGGAACTAGGTCCAGACGGTTCAGTGGGATCCTGGACGTCTGAAGAACAGCTCAGAGTAAGGCATGACCTGGACTACCTTTTAAGACGTCTGGAAGGTGTTCCAGACGTCTGATTTGAGTCAGAATTGTTGTTTTAGACCATTTAGGGTCCATTCGAAGTCCGATTTCCGCGTTTGAGATTCCGTTCTTCTCAGAAATTGTTCCTCTACTTGCTTAAAATACTTTTATCTTGTTCTGAGCAGTTCCTTGTGATTTATCCTTATGTTAGGACCTCGTTCTGTTGCAACTTTTGGGGTTGTGGAGGCACGCAGACCTGCCGATTATGCCTCCATTACTCCCAATTTTGTGGGTAGAGTGGCTTCCCTTGGTTATTTACCAACATTAGTGCATCTTTGAGATAAATAATAGATTCTAGGGTATGGCATGAATCCTAGGACTGGAAAACTAGATTGAATGATAGATCCTAGGGTGTGGCATGAATCCTAGGAATAGAAACACTGAAACGAATGTCGTGAATACATGAATTGCAGTCTTGGAAAAGTAGATAGAACAATGATAATTGCTTGTAATTGGATAACAGCTGCTTGTATATGAATGGATATTAAATGTTGGGAACACGGGCTATATAAGAATAAAACTGAAAGGATGAAACCTAAAATGGCTTGGCTAGAGAACTATGAGCATGAACCCTACGGGGAATTAGGATTAGAGCTCCTGAAAGGTAAATAGAATGGAATTGGGGAAGTGAGCTGGCCCTTGAGTACGAAGTACTAAGGAGAGCGACTGTCCCCCTGTTTAGTGCAGAGCGGAGCTAGCTGCCCCAGGGATCCGGGGTTAGGTCTGGCCACTTTGTACCGACTTTTGGCCCTCGCGTACCCAGTATCGGGGAGAGCTACTAGTGTAGGGAGAGCGCTAGCCACCCCACAGGCCCCGAGGTTCTGCTAACCGTCCTACCCCGACTTGTTAGGTCCACTAGGCAAACTAGGGTAGTCAGGCGAGGGTGTGCGGCCTGTGGAGGGGCAAGGCCCTTGTTTGGTTACTATGGAGGGGCTAGACCCCTATTACTGAGAGGGCTCTACCCTATACTGGTTCCGTGCTGTGCTTTGGACGCATTCGTTAACGGAAACGACTGACCGTGTGCCAGTGAAGGGTAGTTACCCGTGCGTTTATCGCGCGTGCCGTAGTCACAGTTACGTCTGTTAGTGACCTTGGGGTGGTTGACTGAGGGTAGGACCACCACGGGGGACTCTCCCGGCCAGGAGAGCACCACATGCTACTTCTACTTTTCGGAAAAGACTGCAATCAAGATCATTCCCACGAGGAACATTCAAGATCAAGAGAAAGATATGAGAAATAATTCAAGATTGAGTAAATAGAGAAATAAAGAAAGAAATTAAAATAACAGTACTTGTCCACCTTTACTGTTTCTTAGCTAGCTGGTTGCCACTCTACTCAGTGTTTCGCTGACGTGTCACCTTTGTCACCTTTTCAGGACCAGGTGTTGAGCAGCCAAAGCCTGCGGCTGCAGAGGGTGCTGGGCCTAGTAGAGCCCAGTAGTTCTACTTATGTTGTACTTGCTGTACCGTTTTTCTGTTGTAGTGAGTATATTCTGTTACACTTGTACTCTTTTATTGTAAGTATAATATTTCTGTACCTGTTTTAGTTCTCTACTGTTGTGGTGGTATGTACTGTAGTATTTCTTTTCTTTACTGCTGTACGTTTGTTACTGTTAGTTACTTGCATGGTGAATGTGGTTTATTTTACTACTTTTTGGTTACTTTCTCGTTGGACGACTGGGTCTTGGGATCAGTCGAGTCGGTCCGATTCTCCTGTCCTGTAGGGATTCGGGAATCGGGTCATAACAGTAACTAACAGTAAAAGAGTACAACAGTAAAGGAAGTAAAAGCTGCTAACAGTACATATCACCACGACAACAGTAAAGCGGAAACAAAGTACAGAAACGTAAATGGTAACAAGAGTCTGAACTCACTAACAAAAGAAAGTACAACAGAAAGACTACTGCTGGGCTCGACTAGGCCCAGCACCCTCTGCAGCCGGTGACTCAGGCTGCTCAACACCTGTACCTGAAAAGGGTTATGAGTAACAGAGTCAACGAACGCTGAGTAGAGTGGTAACCAACTAACTAAAGCAGTAAAAGCTAACATGTAATTTATCTTTTCCAATTACTTTATTTTACAGGTTATTCCTTTTCACCCATTGGTTTATTTTTCAGATCTCTTTCTTGATCTAGAATGTTCCTCGTGGGAACGATCTTGATTGCAGTTCTTTTCCGAAGAGTAGAAGGCACACGTGGTGCTCTCTTGGTCGGGAGAGTCCCCCGTGGTGATCCTACACCTAGTCAACCACCCCGAGGTCACGAACAGACGTAGCAGTGACTACGGCACGCGCGATAAGCGCATGGGTAACTACCCCGCACTGGCACGCGGTCAGTCGTTTCCGTTAGCGGGTACGCCCAAAGTACAGGACGGAATAGTATAGGGCGCTAGCCCTCTCAGTAACAGGGGTCTAGCCCCTCAGAACCAAACAGGGGTCTCGCCCCTCCACAGTTCGCACACCCTCGTTTGACTACCCTGGTTTTTCCAATGGGCCTAACAAGTCGGTGTAGGGTGGCTAGCTCTCTCCCTACACTAGTAACTCTCCCTAGTACAGTGTACGCAAGGGCCAAGGAAGTCGGTGTAAAGTGGCCAATCCTATCCCTAGGTCCCAACTAAAGGGCGGCTAGCTCCGCTCTACACTAAACAGGGGACAGTCGCTCTCCTTGGTACCACGTACTCAAGGGCCAGCACACTTCCTACTCACATTTCCAGATTCGTTCCATTTATTCACAGGAGCTCTACTCCTAATTCCCCGTAGGGTTCATGCTCGTATTCACCATGTCATTCCATACCAGATTTCATCATTCACATTTCCATTCTCAGATTATACACATGTAGCTCGTATTTCCATCATTTAACATATACAACAAGTAATGTCACAGGTAACTGTTTAACTAGCACAGGCATTTCATATTTCACAGGCAGCTCTTGTTTATTAACAAGCAGTTGTTTACATTTCTATTCATTCATTTAAAACTGCAATTTCAAACACGCATAAAAACAGTGCAACTACTTCTCGTCCTAGGATTCATGCCACATCCTAGGTTTCTAGTTATCCAAATTCACATATGCAATCAAGTTTTATAATTAAAATAGGGGAAAACCACTCTACCAGATGATCGGGAGTATTGGGCGCTCGAACGGCAGGCTCACGTGCCTCAGCAAGCCCCGAACCCGCAACTGATCGAAGTCCTATACCAAGGAACATACCATAATGGAACATTCAAAACAATATAAAAGGCCTTCTAACAAGTTGAGGGACTCACAAGGAAAACACCGATATCTTGTTTGCGAAAAACAGACCTCAAACGGACCCTAAATAGGTCAAAAACAGGATTGCAGACCTAAATCAGACGTCTGGCACATGGTCCAGACATCTTAAAAGTAATCAGAGTCTTACCTCAGGTTCTGCATCGACCTCAGACGTCCAGAACCTCTTCTTGACCGTCTGGACCTAGCTCCAGACATCCGACCTCTCCTCCGGATGTCTAGGAGTGCTTCCGGTCGTCTAGTAAGCTGTCCAAACGTCTGAAACCCATGGGAGGGCATGCCCCACGCCTTCCCCAAGCTATCTCTGCACACGACAGGCAAATCATCCACTTTTAGCCATGCAGATCAAAACTGCAGTGCAGCCTGCATGGCCGTATCCGCAAAAGGAACATACCTTCGCGGAACACTGCTTTCAGACGTCCGGTGTCATCACCAGATGTCCAACCCGTCGTCTAGACGGTACGCCAGACGTCTGATTCTAGGAAAATCCTAGAACCAGAACTATCTTCTGCTTCTCCTTACCGCATGCAGCCGCGACCTCACATCCTCGCTTGCAGCTCCGGCTGTAGCAAGTGTCGGGGACGTCTCCCTCGATGCACTCCTCTTCCCGCACGCGCTGCTTCGGCCATGCATCCTCCGGTGAGCTCCCACGAGCTTGCGAGCTCAAGCTCTTCCTTCTCTCCTCACGCCACTTCTCCTCCTCGTCGCTCGCTCTCACGCTCTCTCTCGCGCTCCCCCCTCTCGCTGCAGTGGAGAGGGAGGAAGGAAGGTGGCTTGTGGTGAAGTGGGGAAGAGAGGAAGAGGGGAGAGGGGTTTTATAAAGGTGCGCTAGGGTTCGGACGGAGGAGAGAAGAGGGAGAGAGAGAGAGGAGTGGAATTGTTTGCCTGCAGCCCACGTGCAGACGCGAAGTCACGTACTAAATTTTCAATTTCCAGACGTTTGGGAAGGGGTCCAGACGTCTGACCGACAGTCCAGACGTCTTAAAGGGCAATGGACAGAACGGGTATTTACATCATAACAAACTTAAAGGAAGTTTCATCCCTGAAACTTGAGATAGCTAGGGTGCGGAAAAAGAACTATATACACATAACAAACTAAAAGAGGACCGAAGTAGGTCCGAAAAGACGTACCCTCAAGAAGCTCCGGGTACCACTCTCGCATCGCCGCCTCAGGCTTCCAGGTAGCCTCCTCGTACCTCTAGCTCCTCCACAAGACCTTCACCAGGGGTACCTGCTTCTGTCTCAAACTCCGGATGGCTCTATCTAGTATTTGTACTAGTCGCTCGAGGTAGGTCAGGTCATCACCCACCTCGACACTCTCGTGGCTTAGAACGTGACTGGGATCGGCAACGTACTTCTTGAGGTTGGACACGTGGAACACGTTGTGCACACCAGAAAGCTGGGGAGGAAGGACAAGCCCGTAAGCAACAGGTCCTACCTGCTCCAAGACCTCAAAGGGCCCCACAAACCTTGGCGTAAGCTTCCCTTTTACCCCAAAACGCTGTAGGCCCTTCATGGGCGAAACAAGAAGAAAGACATGATCCCCAACCTCGAACTGCACCTCTTTGCGCTTCCGATAGGCATAACTCTTCTGTCTGCTCCTGACAATGAGAAGTCATCTGTGAATCTGTTCTATCACCTTCTGACTCTACCGGATTAGCCTGGGGCCAACCTCCTACTTGGTCCCCACCTCAACCCAACTCAAGGGCATAGTACACCTCCGTCTGTACAGAGCCTCGTATGGTGCCATGCCGATACTTGAGTGATAGCTGTTATTATATGCAAACTCTGCCATGGGTAAGTGCTCCTCCCAAGAGGCCCTGACTGTCCGTCCGTCTGGGGGTGGTACGCTGTACTGAACCTCAACCGTGTCCCCAAGGCCTGCTGAAACTCAGCCCAAAACTTGGAAGCAAAATGGGTATCCCGGTCGGATACAATCTCATGCGAAACTCCGTGCAGACGTACCACGTCACGAATATACCTCTCTACCAACTGTGTTGGTCCCAAGGTGACTCGGATCGGCAAGAAACGTGCCGTCTTCGTCAATGTCCAACAATCACCCAAACTGCGTTGTGTCCTCGCTGGGTGACGGGTAAGCCCACCACCAAGTCCATGGTGATGCTCTCCCACTTCCACTCTGGCATAGGAAGTGGCTGCAACTGCCCTGCAGGCCTCTGATGCTTGGCCTTCACTTGTTGGCACACCAAACACTGCTGCACGAACTCACCTACATCCCGCTTCATCCCTCTCCACCGAAAGTCACGTCTCAGATCATGATACATCTTCGTGTTCTTGGGATGTATTGTGAACCTGGACTCGTGCACCTCAGTCAAGAGCTCTCTCAACAACTCCTCGTCCCTAGAAATGCACAAACGTTCCTTCATGTGCAGCACCTCGTCTGTAAAAGAGAAGTCTCCTAGGCCCCCTGACAATACTCTGTCTCGCAATGACTGCAGGTACGGATCTGTCATCTGTCCTGTGATGATGTGGTCTATCAGCTCTGGTCTCGTATGCCGTGTCACTGTCATTGCCCCACAATGCCCCTGTAACTCTAGGGGTCTCCAACTGCCCAACTCCTCCATAAGTCTCCAACTCTGTGCCTGTAAGCTGGCCAAGTAGGCGGGCACCTTCCGGCTCAAGGCGTCAGCCACCACGTTGGCCTTCCCCGGATGGTAAGAGATGCTGTAGTCATAGTCCTTCAGGAGCTCTAACCAACGTCTCTGTCTCATGTTAAGCTCCTTCTGATCAAACAAATACCTGAGGCTCTTATGATCTGTAAAAATCTCAAAGGTCTCACTATAAAGGTAGTGCCTCCATGTCTACAGTGCGAAGACAACAGCTGCCAGCTCTAAGTCATGGGTAGGGTAGCTATGCTCATGGGGCTTCAGTTGTCGCGAAGTGTAAGCGACAACGTGACCCCGTTGCATGAGCAAACCCCCTTACCCCTACAACGGAGCGTCCGTGTAGAGAACAAAATCGCCGCTACTATCTGGGATGGTAAGCACAGGAGCCAAAGTCAACCTCTCCTTCAACTCCTGAAAGCAAAGGGCACGTCCTTCTGGGTCAACTGAGTCATAGGACGCGCAATCTACGAGAAACCCCTGATAAATCACTGGTAGTAACTTGCCAGTCCCAAGAAACTGCGTATCTCTGTCATTGTACGTGGCCTCTCCCACCTGAGTACTGCCTCTACCTTGGTTGGATCCACAGCCAAGCCATCCCCTGAAATCACATGACCCAAGAAGGTCACCTGCCTCAACCAAAACTCGCACTTACTATATTTGGCATACAGCCTGCGTCGTCTCAAGGCGTCCAGAACCATCCGCAAGTGCTGTCCGTGCTATGCCTGATCCCGTGAGTAAACGAGCTCGTCATCAATAAAAACCATCACAAACTGATCAAGATACGGTCTGAACACCCGGTTCATCAAATCCATGAAGGCAGCGAGGGTGTTGGTCAACCCAAACAGCATGACCAAAAACTCGTAGTGTCCGTACCGGGTGCGGAAAGTTGTCTTGGAGACGTCGGTCTCCCTAATCCTCAACTGGTGGTAGCATGATCTCAGATCTATCTTGGATTATACCATGGCACCTCGCAACTGGTCAAACAAATCATCAATCCTTGGCAGCGGATACCTGTTCTTGATGGTGACCCTATTCAGCTGTCTGTAGTCGACACAAAGGCGTAGGGTACCATCCTTCTTCACAAATAGCACCGGGGCTCCCTACGGGGACGCACTGGGCATCATAATGCCCTTCTCCAATGGCTTTTGCAGCTGTGACTTGAGCTCTCGCAGTTTAGGTGGTGCCATCCTATACGTTGCTGTAGAAATGAGGCTAGTCCCTGGTACCAGTGAGATCTCAAACTCGATCTCACGCTCAGGTGGTAGTCTTGGCCGCTCCTCTGGAAACACGTCGGGGTACTCTCTGACCATCGGAATGCTCTGAAAGTCTGCCACGGGGCTGGTCTCTGCCACTACACAAGCCAGAAGCCCTCACACCCCTGGCCCAAAAGTCTCGCTGCCCGAAGTGTAGAAATGCACCTGAAACCTCCGTCCACCAGCTGTCCGAGAAACTTAAAGGAAGGCATCTCCGGTATGGAGAAGACGATCTTCCTCTTAAAATAGTCCACCAAAGCATGGTAAGCGAATAGCAATCCATCCCCAGAATAACGCCAAAATCCTCCATCGGTATCACGATCAGGTCAGCGGGGAGGATGTGTCCCTCAATACTGACCTCACAGTTTGTGTAGACCTCATCAGCTACAAACAACTGACCACCCGGATCTCTGATCACAAATGGATCCTCTAACAACACATAGTCCTGTCCCAAACTGACAGCAAAACTCGCAGCAACAAACGAGTGCGTGGCGCCGGAATCAAAATGTACGTAAACTAATCTGCCAGAAACTGTAACCATACCTGCCACCACTGAACCTGATGCCCTAGTGTCTTTGTGTGTCAGGGCATTGATACGACCTTTAGCTCTCGGTGCAGAAGAAGCAGCCACACTCTGCATCGGACAGGTAGCCGCTGGTTGGTACCCTCTCTGCGATTGCTGTCCTCCCCCACGTGCCTGGGAACCATGACCACTTGCTTGGCCTCTAGTGCTCAGTGCGGGGAGCATCTGCTGCACTCCAGCCCTAGAGGGGCAGTCCCTCCTAATGTGGCTCGGCTGGCCACACTGGTAGCAAAGGGGAACTCGACTCCCTCCCTCAGTAGGTCCTTGCTAATGGCTGGGCGGGGTCCAGCACTGGCAGCTGGCCCTTGTCGGGGCCCCCCAAAGGCCACTAACGGCCCCGTAAAACTAGATGACTCTCCTGCGAGCGCCGCGTGCCTCCTCTCTCATCGACCCTATGAGTACTCTAGCTAGTAGGGCCTCTTCCGTCCGCTGTCGGTGTCTCGTGCGGTCGGGTTGGTCTCCTCGTACATCATAGCTGCCTCCACCACTCTCAAGAAGGTGGGCAGCTTCAGGGGCTTGACATACCCCGAATGGCAGGCTAGAGCCCCTCAGTGAACCTCCACAGGTTCTCCTCCTTAGTAGCTACAGCTGCCGTAGCAAAATGTGACAGCTCCAGGAAGCGCATGCGATACGCGCTAACAGTATCGTCCCCTGGTGGAGAGTGTGGAACTCCCGCCTCCTCTGGTCCTGCCAAGTCTGCTGGAAGTACTGCTCGCAGAAGAGGGTCACAAATTGGTCCCACATCGGCTCAATCCTCTCCTGGCCTCTGACTGCCCTCCACCCCCTGTGTGCCGCACTCTCCAACTGATATGTAGCAAAGGCCATGCGGCACTCTGCAAGGAGGCGAAGGGTGTCAAACACCTTCTCGATCTGCTCCAGCCAGTCCTCTGCCTCAGACGAATCCTCATCCCCCTTGAAAGAAGGGGGCTTCAACTTCCGAAACTGTCTGAAAAGCTCGTAGTGCAGTTGTAGTGGGGGAATGTGCATGCCTCCAGGTAAGGAGGGCTCATGCTCAGAAGTGTCAGAGTGAGGTGGGGACGGTGGAGGACCACCCCCTCCCCCTCGTCCAGTGCTACGCCGGTCTCTCAGCCCCACAGAAGACTCCCCCTCCACGTCCCCAGGGAGAGGTGCCTGTGGAGGTGGGTGGAGCTCCTCTCGTACTATGTCTCGTATCAACTGAGCGAGGTCCTGGGCCTGAATGCCCGGGAGAAGTGGTTGGTCAACTGACACCTCGGGCCTAGCACATCCGCCCCTCCGACCTTGTCCACGGCCGCATCCACGGCCCGCCTCAAGGACTCCATGTCGAGGCATCTCCTACAAGGAGGTGCGAAACAGAACAAAAAGAAGTCAACTCTAACGGACTTCAGCGAAGGAACTCAGAACAGATGTCAAGCAGTTCGTTGTGGTGGTTACTCTAGTTACATGCACGTGAATTGGCTATTTTCAAGCTAGTTGGTTCATTTCTCGGGACAACCTTGCTCTGATACCATCTTGTTACGACCTGGTTCCCGAATCCCTACAGGACCCGAGACCGGCTCAACTTGACTAATCCCAAGACCCAGTCATCCAACAAGAAATAACCAAAAAGCAGGAAAGTAAATCACATTCACTATGCTAAATAACTAACAGTAAAAGAGTACAACAGTAAAGGAAGTAAACGCTGCTAACAGTACATATCACCACCACAACAGTAAAGCGGAAACAAAGTATAGAAATGTAAACGGTAACAAGAGTCTGAACACACTAACAAAAGAAAGTACAACAACAGAAAGACTACTGCTGGCCTCGACTGGGCCCAGCACCCTCTGCAGCCGGTGACTCGGGCTGCTTAACACCTGTACCTGAAAAGGGTTATGAGTAAACAGAGTCAGCGAACGCTGAGTGGAGTGGTAACCAACTAACTAAAGCTGTAAAAGCTAACATGTAATTTATCTTTTCCAATTACTTTATTTTACAAGTTATTCCTTTTCACCCATTGGTTTATTTTTCAGATCTCTTTCTTGATCTCGAATGTTCCTCGTGGGAACGATCTTGATTGCAGTTTTTTTCCGAAGAGTAGAAGGCACACGTGGTGCTCTCCTGGTTGGGAGAGTCCCCCGTGGTGATCCTATACCTAGTCAACCACCCCGAGGTCACGGACAGACGTAGCATTGACTACGGCACGTGCGATGAGCGCACGGGTAGGTACCCCGCATTGGCACGCGGTCAGTCGTTTCCGCTAGCGGGTACGCCTAAAGTACAACACGGAACAGTATAGGGCCTAGCCCTCTCAGTAACAGGGGTCTAGCCCTCAGAACCAAACAGGGGTCTCGCCCCTCCACAATCCGCGCACCCTCATCTGACTACCCCAATTTGCTCAGTGGGCCTAATAAGTCAGTGTAGGGTGGCTAGCTGAACCTCGAGCCCCGTGGGGTGGCTAGCTCTCTCCCTACACTAGTAGCTCTCCCTAGTGCAGTGTACGCAAGGGCCAAGGAAGTCGGTGTAAAGTGGCCAATCCTACCCCTAGGTCCCAACTAAAGGGCGGCTAGCTCCGCTCTACACTAAATAGGGGACAGTCGCTCTCCTTGGTACCACGTACTCAAGGGCCAGCACACTTCCTACTCACATTTCCAGATTCGTTCCATTTATTCACAGGAGCTCTACTCCTAATTCCCCGTAGGGTTCATGCTCGTATTCCCCATGTCATTCCATACCAGATTTCATCATTCACATTTCCATTCTCAGATTATACACATGTAGCTCGTATTTCCATCATTTAACATATACAACAAGTAATGTCACAGGTAACTGTTTAACTAGCACAGGCATTTCATATTTCACAGGCAGCTCTTGTTTATTAACAAGCAGTTGTTTACATTTCTATTCATTCATTTAAGACTGCAATTTCAAACACGCATAAAAACAGTGCAACTACTTCTCGTCCTAGGATTCATGCCACATCCTAGGTTTCTAGTTATCCAAATTCACATATGCAATCAAGTTTTATAATTAAAATAGGGGAAAACCACTCTACCAGATGACCGGGAGTATTGGGCGCTCGAACGGCAGGCTCACGTGCCTTAGCAAGCCCCAAACCCGCAACTGATCGAAGTCCTATACCAAGGAACATACCATAATGGAACATTCAGAACAGTATAAAAGGCCTTCTAACAAGTAGAGGAACTCACAAGGAAAACACCGATATCTTGTTTGCAAAAAACAGACTTCAAACAGACCCAAAACAGGTCAAAAATAAGACTGCAGACCTAAATCAGACGTCTGGAACTTGGTCCAGACATCTTAAAAGTAATCAGAGTCTCACCTCAGGTTCTGCGTCGACCTCAGACGTCCAGAACCTCTTCTTGACCATCTGGACCCAGCTCCAGACGTCCAACCTCTCCTCCGGACGTCTGGGAGTGCTTCCGGTCGTCTAGTAAGCTGTCCAAACGTCCGAAACGCATGGGAAGGCATGTCCCACACCTTCCCCAAGTTATCTCTGCACACGACAGGCAAATCATCCACTTTTAGCCATGCAGATCAAAACTGCGGTGCAGCCAACATGGCCGTATCGGCAAAAGGAACATACCTTCGTGGAACACTACTTTCAGACATCTGGTGTTGTCACCAGACGTCCAACCTGTCGT
Source organism: Thalassia testudinum (assembly GCA_037157565.1). NCBI lineage: Eukaryota > Viridiplantae > Streptophyta > Magnoliopsida > Alismatales > Hydrocharitaceae > Thalassia > Thalassia testudinum. Next base: position 126,877,045 of record JAZHRO010000013.1, read on the forward strand.
CTGGACAGTACGCCAGACATCTGATTCTGGGAAAATTCTAGAACTAGAACTATCTTCTGCTTCTTGCCGCGCGCAACCGCGGCCTCGCCTCCTCGCCTGCAGCTTCGGCTGTAGCAAGTGTCGGGGATGTCTCCCTCGACATGCTCCTCTTCCCGCACACGCCGCTTCGGCCGTGCATCCTCCGGCGAGCTCCCACAAGCTTGCGAACTCAGGCTCTTCCTCCTCTCCTCACACCGCCTCTCCTCCTCGTCTCTCACTCTCGCACTCTCTCTCGCGTTCGCCCCTCTAGCTGTAGTGGAGAGGAGGAAGGAAGGTGGGTTGTGGTGAAGAGGGGGAGAGGGGTTTTATAAAGGTGTGCTAGGGTTCGGACGGAGGAGAGAAGAGGGTGAGAGAGAAAAGAGTGGTACTGTCTGCTTACAGCCCGTGCACAGATGTGAAGTCACGTACCAAATTTTCAATTTCCAGACATCTGGGAAGGGGTCCAGACGTCTGACCAGTCGTCTGACCGACAGTCCAGACGTCTTAAGGGGTTTCGGACAGAACGGGTCTTTACGGTTCACCCCTTCATCAAGGCCTAATTCAGATTTGATTCGTGCCTAAACTTCACCAGGGAGGTCTCCCATTCACTCCATACATTTACAAAGACCCATCGATCTGGTTTTGATTACATCGATTCGCTTGATTCTTTCATATTTGGTTTTCACACCCAATCTCGCGATTTGGGGTCAATTTGGTTTTAAATGACTTTAATCGAGTGATTCGAGTTCATATTTGCTCAATTGGGTGTATTACGATTAGTTTGAGGTGATTTGATTGAAGTTTTATTCTTGTTACGAACGCACTCAAGACGTTTTTTTAAGACGTCTGGGAGGTGTCCCAGACGTTTGGTCAGACGTCTAGAACCACTTCCAGACGTCTGGGATCTATTTTCGGTGGCACGCGGGACTGCGTCTGCGCGCAGGCGCGCGCAGACCCGCAACCGTCTTCCTTTCTCTTTTTCCCTCTCTCCTCCTGCGACCGCAGGTGCAGCGCTGTCCGCTCTCTCTCTCTCTCTCCTCCTCGCGCGGCCTTAAAAGGGCCACACCTCTCCCTCACTCCCGTCACCTCTGCCTCCTTCCTCTTCTCCTTCAGCCAGTGCGCGAGAGCGTACGCGAGAGCGAGCGCGAGGGTGCAGCGGTAGCGGCGACAGCCACGGCGGGTGCGGGAGGAGGTGCTGCGCGGGGGAGGAAGCGCTCGCCGTGAGGGAGAGCTCGCCGGGGCTGCTAGGGCCTGCCGGCGGGGGGCGCAGCGGGCGCGGTGCAACGTTGGAGGACTGCTGCGGCTCGAGCAGCAGGCGGAGCACTCGCAGCGCGGCCGTGCTTCGCGAGCGGAGGGTGAGTGGCGCCCTGGTTCTGGAAAATTTTCCAGAATCAGATGTCTGTGCTTCTAGCCAGACGACTTGAACGACGTCTGGAAGACTGTCCGGATGTCTGAAAGGTGAGTTTTCCATCTTCTTCCTTCCTTTCGATTGACCGTACTAAGAGAGAGAGGAAATGGGTATGCGTAGGGTTGGAGATTCGCATCCAACGCGAATCAGACATCTGGCTCCAGCGCCAGACGGTGGGAACTACTTCCAGACGTCCTGGGTGACCATCAGACGTCTGGGAACTAGGCCAGATGCCCCCGCAGGCTTCTGGACGTCTGAGAGCCCACGCAGAACAAGGTAATTCCCTGATCCACTTTTTAAGACGTCTGGAAGAAGTTCCAGACGTCTAATTTTACACTGTTTTGTCATTTTCGACCCGTTTCGGGCCCGTTCGGGCTCCGTTTCCCGCATTTCGAGTTGCGTTCTTTTCGGAATTACATCCTCTACCTATCTACAGTAGCTGTATACTGTTTTGAGAAGTTCCTTGTATTGATCCTTGTGATAGGATCCCGTTCCGTTGCAGCCTCGGGGGTTGCGGAGGCATGCGGGATTCCCGACCACGCCCCCAGTTCTCCTGTTGTAACCGGTAGAGTGGCTTTAAGTATAATTTGTTAAATTATGAAACCATAAATAGAACCTAGGACATTGCATGAATCCTAGGAATGAGAAATAGATTGAATGGTAGATCCTAGGGTGTTGCATGAATCCTAGGGCTGGAAAACTAGATTGTATGATAGATCCTAGGATATGGCATGAATCCTAGGATGGGAAAACTAGTGGAATGTATGAATACTGCAGTCTTGGAAAATGTGGAAAGGAAATAATAGCTGCCTGTAAATTCGTTTAAACAGCTGCCTGTTATGAATAAATGAACATGAGTAAGAATATGGGATGTATGAACGTGAAACTGGAAAGGTGAAACCGGAATGCGCTGAGTTAAAGAGCTGGAACCCTACGGGGAATTAGGAGTAGAACTCCTGGAAAGTGAATGGAATAGAATTAGGGAAGTGAGCTGGCCCTTGAGTACGGAGTACCAAGGAGAGCGACTGTCCCCCTGTTTAGTGCAGAGCGGAGCTAGCCGCCCCAGGGACCCGGGGTTAGGACTGGCCACTCTGTACCGACTTGCTAGCCCTCGTGTACGTAGTACCAAGGAGAGCTACTAGTGTAGGGAGGTACTAGCTACCCCACGGGCCTCGGGGTTCTCCTAGCCTCCCACACCAACTTGTTAGGCCCACTGGGGCAAACCAGGGTAGTCAGGCGAGGGTGCGCGGACTGTGGAGGGGTAAGGCCCCTGTTTGGTTACTGTGGAGGGGTTGGACCCCTATTACTGAGAGGGCTCTGCCCTGTACTGGTTCCGTGCTGTGCTTTGGGCGCACCCGTTAACGGAAACGACTGACCGCGTGCCAGTGCGGGTTAGCTACCCGTGCGTTTACCGCGTGTACCGTAGTCACCGTTATGTCTGTCAGTGACCTTGGGGTGGTTGACTGAGAGTAGGATCACCACGAGGGACTCTCCCGGCCAGGAGAGCACCACGTGCTACTTTTACTGTTCGAAAAAGACTGCAATCAAGATCGTTCCCACGAGGAACATTCGAGATCAAGTGAAGGATCTGAGAAATAGATAAATTGTGAAACAATAGAAAGATGTAAATAAAGGAAGAAAGAAAATTTAAAACAACTACTGTACACTTTACTGTTTCTTTAGTTTAGCTGCCACTCTACTCAGCGTTTTGCTGATGTGTTACACTCGTTACCTTTCAAGACCAGGTGTTAAGCAGCCAGGGTCAGCGGCTGCAGAGGACGCTGGGCCGAGTAGGGTCCAGTAGAGTTACCACTGTTCTCTTGTACCTCTTTTTGTTCCGTTATAGTGAGTAGTTCTTGTTTCCACTGTACTTTTCCTTACCTGCAGTTCATATTATGTTATGAATGTTGTTTTACTGTTGTGGTGGTATATACTGTAGTGGTTTCTTTCCTTACTGCTGTATTTCCTTACTGTTAGTTATATTCATGCTGAATGTGGTTTATTTTACTGCTCTTTTGGTTACTTCCTCGTTGGACGACTAGGTTTTGGGATTAGTCGAGTCGGTCTGGTTCTCGTGTCTCATAGGGACTTGGGAATCGGGTCGTTACAATTCTTAAATGAGCAAATGCCCAATTTGAGCATTATTTTGGGTAGCTATGGCCAAGGACAATCCAATATTTGGATTGGAGGACATAGCAATGATCAACTGGTTTAGAGGGTCATTCAGGATACTTGCACACTAATTAATAGTGTACAAGTGTTTTTCATGATTATATCTTCATGATGACCCACATTAAAAAACCCAAATCAGAGGAGACATTGATTTCTGAATTAAAGGATTTTCAATTTGAAATTTAGCCTTTGTCAATGGGTTTGAGAGATTAAAATGAAGGTTTGAAGTGGTTTATAAATGGTTTTTGGAAACCCTATATGATCTAGTCCTATACATTATCTATAATGTAAGGAGGAGATCATAATAGGATCCTTATGGATTTTGAAATAGAGTTGGTGTCTATATTTTCAGACCTTCAAAAGATTTTGTGCACTGATTTCCACTTGAATCTCGTTGGATTTGAGCATGTTTTGGGTGGTCTAATTTGCCTTAGATCAAATTTTTTAAGTCTGATTTAGACTTATCCCAGTAGCAACAATGCTGCATAATCAATTGCAGCAATCATTACAGTGGAAGCAACTGATTAGCTACTTGATTTTAGCAGACAGAAGCAACTACACTGCTGCTTAATTGGGCAGCAGCAACAATAGTAGTTGCTGATTCATCTTCAGCAGCAGTTGCTGTATACTTTAGAATTTGAATTCTAAAGTGGATCTGAAGTGATTTTGTAGAATTTATGTAGCTGACATGTGTATATTGCTAGAACATTTATGTTCAAGCATTCATGTACTAGAATTGGATTTTAATTTAATTAGAATTGCTTGTAAATTTCATTTGAAACCCATTGTCAGCATTTTTAATGCACTATTTGTTCTAAGAGAAATTTGAATGAAAATTGAATTGAAAATCATGTTTAAATGTTTGAAAGTCTTCCTTGTAATGTGCTGATTGTGTATGAGTACTTAAATCACTTATTCAAACCATAGAACTCATCTTGAGGTCTTAGGTTCTTTGACTAAACACTCATTTAGGCCTCATTTGAGTTAATTTTGTAAATAAATAAAAATCATTGAAGAGTTATAAACAAATAAAATAAATCTATCTTGAGTAAGAATAGGTATTTCTTTAGGTGTATGCAGAGTTTCAAAGTATTTCGAACCTACGACTTGATAGAATATACTAGCCGATAGTTCGATCTACTCTGAAATTCAAAATTCACAAAAAGAATTCTTCTCTCTCTTATATCAATTTCTATCTCTTCTCCTACCTCTATAAAACATAAAAAGACTATAAAAATAAAAAAAAGCTAAAAAATACCTAAAAATACCATGTATCTAGTATTTATACTTGTATATATCTATTTAATCCTAAGCTATATGTAAATAATGTGCATAAATAACTTATAATTGTATTATATATATTTAATAAGTATTTAGGATAATTTACTGTATATATAACCTTATTGTATAATTGTATATTAATTTATATTAGAGTAAATATATATAATACTAAGTAATTTTAAATAACTATGTACATACCTATAACCATATCTATTATTGTACATACATATTTAAGTAATTATTATATATGGTATGATACCTATATATTTATGTATTTATATATTTATCATAAGTAATTAAGTTATTAAGTTAAATAGGTAAATTATTAACTTAAAATAAAATAAATTAGTAATTTAAGTTATTACTGAAGTAATTTAGATTGTAAACTCGTATATTATTAATTTAATTATTTTCATCCTATTTGTAACATATTTTTACTGTATTATAGTATTTATAACTTAATTATGTATATACCTCATAAAAGCGTGTATTTAAATGTATATAAATTAAAATAAATTAAAAATGTATAATAAATACCTTAATATGTTAATTAACTATTTATAAAGTCAATTGCATGATTTACTTATCAATTTATACATTAATTAAGGATTTAAACTTTGAATTAACGTGTATAATTCCTTAACTTTAACTAATTTTTATATATAATTAAATAACTTATTTTTGTAAATTAATCATGTACCCCTATGTGAGGGCTTTCCATCTATATAATTTATTGCAAGTTTGGAATGAATTTAGGCACTCAAATCAAGATCCAAAATCATGCAATCAGAACGCTATTGAATGTAGTGTGAGCTGATTTGGGCACTGAACATAGTACCATATCATGGACGAGCGCACTGTTGCTGTCGTATAAAGTGAATCACGTCTGAAGGTAGCTCAGTCGTCACAGCCCTCGGCGCAAATACCTCTTACCTCTTCCCCTGTTACCCCTGAGCATATTGATATGAGCATGATTTGAGCACGTGGGCTAGGAGCCCATGTACAGTAGTGGGCCTATTGGACTTGCTTGGGCTTGAGAGAAAAATGAATAAAAATATACATGATAAGAAATTAGGACCGGCTTACTAGTGGTTTGGTCCCACCCATATGGGTGCTGTGTATCCCACGAAAACTTGGTTTGCCCACAAAAAAATCAAATTTTGGTCCAAAGGCTAAGTGATGAGAAGAACTGAGCCCAAAAAGTTTCTAAGTGTTGGAAGGGCTAAGTGAGAGCTGTGAAATATAAGTGTTGACTGTGCTTGTACGAGTGTGTGTATGTGTGTGTGTGTGTGTCTATATATATATATATATGTATGTATGTATATATGTATAATAAATAAACTATTATATATATATATATATATATATATATATATATAGAGTATAGGATAATAGATTAGTATAAACCTTATTATGTATATATATTTTTGTAAGATTTCTTTAGTGACATATGTATCCATCACTGTAGGTAAGCATATATGTTTCATAAGACTATAGTGACACTTATATATGTTATTGTATATAGAGTATATGTTATTAGGGCTAGTTTACCGCAGGGGATAGCTAACCCGAGATAACTTATTTACAAAAGGGGATATCCCCCAAAGCTACTTACTTCAGAAGAGGAGATAACCTATGTTTGTGTTTACTGAAGGGGGATAGGAATGGGGGTTATCTTGTGATGTGAAAGGGGGGTGTTTACCTGGGAATGAGAATTAGAATGGGGAATAAGGTGGGAAATGATTACTTTACCCCTTATGGTGGTAAGTAAGTTGGTTGGTGGTAATATTTTTTATTATATTTATTTATTGTGATAGTGTAGTTTATAATTAAATAGTGGGTATAATTGAATTAGGTAGAATATGTTAATGTTCCAAATTATGATTAGGCATTGTATTAATTACAAATATAATTAAGTATTAATTTTAGGATAGTATTGATCTCATTTGATGAATTACTGTTAATTCAATTTAAGTAAGTTAGTAATAATTAATGGATTGGAAGTATTAATTAATTTTTTATGAGGGGAAAATTATCTTTAATTGTATGAAAACTTTAATAATAATTATGTGTGTCATAGCATACATGATAAAATTAAGAAATACCATAGTAATAAAATATAACAAATAAAAGGAAAGTGAAAATTATAAAAATAGTAATTGAGGAATATAGATATAGCAATTAACATACCGCTTAATGGTTTGGTTGTCCAATGCTAAAATTCCTAAAGTGAGGCTGCATTGAAAAATGAAGGCCATTATGTAATGATGAACGATTTTAAAAACGTAATATCAATAAATAAAATTTGTCTAACCTGTCACATTTCGGTATGTAGTATTCCATGGAAGCGCAACGTATATTGAGTAATGTGTTAGGCTCAGGTTGCTTAAGTCAACGCTTGTCATTGGGAAAAGTCTATTAATAATGGATGGTGTAAATCAGTTATCCCTCAAAAATTGGTTTGCATAGGGTTGCTGCATAGCAGCCATCCTTGCCATGCAAACACAATTTACCCTCTAATATAGTGTTGGATAGGGTTACTATAATATAGCTGTCCTAACTATGCGAACACATTTTCCTGGGGTTGCCTTGTTTACTCACTAGGTAGCCAAACCAAGACCATCCAAGTGTATAATATCTTTTCCCTTAAGTGTTTGAAGCTTTCATCATTGCCTATATGAATTAAACCCTCTTTGCAATGCATCCTGTGCATGTAATTGGTAGTAAAGAATATCACATCAAAATTCAATTATCTTTATGTTGGAAAGAATAACTTAAAAAATGGCAGCAATAACATGAAATTCATAAGAATCAAATTTAGAAATATCTAAGCACTTAATATAACCATTTATAAGTAGCATCATACATTGATAAGTATCGACATCAACTACGACATAGTTATGAAATAGGCATATAATTCAACATAGTACCAACAATGACCAACATAGAGAAGAATTACCAATAGACATACTACTGAATAACACATAGACAAGAACATTAATCTATCAGGTCCTCGAATAATTCCATGAAAGGCAATTGACGATCACACAACCTTTTGTACTTCATTCCAACTTACGAGATAAAAAGAATTTATAAGCTTTACATGATATTGATTAAATGACAAAATTTGAGTAGATGATATCGTACGTAATCCCATTAGATAGGAACAGTTGGAACAATGACATTGTATGTGTCATCCTAGTGCCAACTTAGATCTCCCAATAGATTGATGATCAACTTATACATATTTCTAAGAAACTTCCACTGACTTTGAATTAGATGCATTGGAATGGCCTCCTCGAAATGAAATTCCATGTGTTCTTTAGTACTAATGACCAAGCAGCCCTAGTGAATGAACCCTGAATAAACTCCCCATTAAATTTCAGGTTCCTTAAGGTTCTCAGAAGGCATTCGTCTTTTTCCTCAATTCATGCCCTTGGTGCCATTCTAAATTTTTTAAAAGTAGTTAGAATGGTTAAAAAATGATTTCAATGGCATGACAGAAGAAGTTCTTGCAACGTAAGGACATTATTCATTTCAATATAAGATCTCATATAATGTTCTGTTACCCTACATTGATCAACTCTTATATAAATATAAGATATCTCATGTAATGTTCATATTACCCTACATTGATCAATGTGTACAAACGTGTACACGTTTACTCCATCGATTGTTTAGAGTACATGAAGGCAAATGTTGTTGCAAATCCTACGAATTCTTCGTGAAACGATCTACTATAACATTGTACTTCCTGCTTAGTGCAAAAATATATTCTTTGGAAGCGTTATATTGCTGTTACAATTCCATCCTTTTCCTCTTCTCTTGTATGAGCTCGCCGTATACATCGTAATACATGCATGCCATGAAATTTAACTCTACCTCCTATGATTTCGTTGTTGGCTGAAACTGGAGATGAGATTTACGAAAACCACATCCCTAAATTGAAATTATTTGTTATGTGCTATAAATAAATGAAATATTGGAAGAAAATCTTTCTCTTATGCTCTTTCCATAAGGGCATTTGTAGCAGAGACTATCTAAGATTGCATCTACTTTTCTTCCATCTTCCTCTAAGACAAGCTCGCTGGGAAGTCCACAGAGGCAGCACTTTGTATGTGTTGACATCCCATAAGATATAGATATGCCTGTATGGTAAGAAATTTGCAACGATGGAACAATAATTTCGTAATACAACCCTACAAGTCTGCATATAACATTTTCCTGATATGGTAGTCCATTGACATAAGAAAGAAGTACTGATAAGTAATGCGTTCATAGCCTACAGTACTAACAGTCCATGCTAAAAGTAAAATGCTACATATCACATTAGAACTAAGATAAGTGGATGTTTTTTATGCGAGCTAGCAAATCATGGCATTCAGTCTCCAATTCATCAACTTTTGCCTTCATTTGCGCCAACTCGAACTTAACTTGATCTAACTCCGCTTGTGCACTATCCACCATCGTGTTATGAGGACAATAGCATGCTAGCTTGAGCTTATCATACAAGAGGCTCAGGAAGTTGTGCTCAGCCTTTATTGACTAGAAATTTGCAAGATATGACCTTGCAACTTGTTTAAGGTTGCATCCCTGCATGTAATGGATTAAGTGCAAAATATTAACCCTATGGACAGGATCAACTGATGATGGACGTACTCATGTAGACACTAACCTCTTTTCCTCGAGGGCACATGTAAAATAGACGGTCTAAAGCTTCCTTATTTGTTGGGTTATGTTTCTCAAAAACAAGCTTGCATGGTTCATAGCAGAGGCATGCACGGCCGTGATACCAGTCTCCCCCTTAGTAAGGAGTAGTTTCCATCCCTAAAATATCAATAATAGATGCAAAGGCCATGGGGGTGCAGAATAAATCATGAAAATGTAAAGATAGAATAAGAAATACTTATCGAACTATTGCTCCCATGTCATATGGGCTCCATAACATTCCCACATATTACATATAGAAATTATATATGATGAGTACAGTGTAACGAAGACGATGCAATTCTTTGACATCTTTGAGAGCCCATCAAACACGTACATTTCTAATTTGGAATTCCTCCCACATGATATTCGGAATTGAGTCCCTTATTAATCCCCGTCGTCGTATATTTGTCTGACTTAATGTAACTAAAGGCTCAGGAGTTGTGACACCAGGGTTATCTGCCTTGGGGACTGGTCAATTGCCAAGTATATGATCTTCGTACAGCGTTGCTTCAATGTTCTTATTATAAAATTCATCGCGTCCTACATCTCTCAATAGGAAATTGTGAATGACACAACATGCAACGACGACGTCTCGGTGGACTTCATTTGGATAGAACAAAGGATACTTCAAAGATATAAATCTCTTCTTCAAGACACTGAAACACCTCTCAACGCAGTTCCTAATCTTCGCATGATGATGGTTGAACAACTCTTTCTTATTTCGATATATGTTTCATGAACCCCTTGAGTTGTATTCGGTGATGTGGTGACATTTCTATATGGTGCGAGAAATTGATCGGTATTTGCATATCCACAACCCACTAGATACACCCGACTTGGTGGTATGGGAATATTGTCTTCTTAAATAGCCCATCTAAGTATCATCATGTTAGATGCAGATCCTTCCCAACCACTAGAACATATTGTATCAATAGATCTAATGATGCAATACGCATAACGTTCAAAGAGCATCAACCATGCCGGTTTCTATACCTACCAGCATCCACTGGGTTCACACATAACATGTGTTCCATCAATTTCCCCAATGACATCCTGCAATGAGGCGAGGACAAGTATGTGATATATTGTAAATGAACAATCACACCATGCCAAATTATGAAATATAGGGGCCGAGTTACCTTGAAAAATGGGTAAAGCTCCCTGTTACTCCTTATCTTAGACGGAACTGGTGCGGAGTGATCGGGAAAGGAAATGAACTCAAATTGGAGCTTCTTGATAGCTCGGGCAACTCCTTGATAGTAATTACTTATTGTTCTTGAAGATCTTTCGAATCGTGCCTGCATATTTCGATTTGTAGCTCCCTGATCCGCCCCATATAGGAAAATTGCGAGTGCCTCGTTTGGATGCATCTCCTTAGTGGGTTTTAAGTACTTTCTATCAAGTAACATGTCTCGTAACTTGATGAAATGAAGACTCTCCATACGAAACATATCAATTGATTGGTTATGGTGGCCTTCTAGAATACTATTTACCCACCGCAATCCCTTCAAATCACCTGTGTTTATGTACATGCGGTACAGGTGTATTATGTTCCAATTCATCAACAACATAATGCATTGTTTCTTCGAACATGGCACCCATTATTGCATCTCCAATCTCATCACTATCCAATGAACAAGTAAAGTCTTCCATCTATTAATAAGTTACAAAAAACATAATAAGATTGAATAACTCATCCATTACGAAGTTACTATTCATACAATTTCATGATAAATACAGTAATAAAAATCATAAAACAATTCAACATAGAGAACGAAAATATCGTCATACATCCAACAACGAGAAAGATACCGTCCATCTAAGATAGAGTACAACCAAGCTAAACTAGGACAATAGAAAAGATGACCAACCAGTAACTACCTCCATTACACTCATGAAGTACATACCAAGCAGAGTATCACGCAATCACATATCCCCATTCATGACCATCTGGACTAACTCGAACATATCCTCCAAAGTACCACACAGGAAAACCCTCATGATATCTCTAAACGATGCATCCTTCAACTGGGCAATCATCGTAGACCTCTCATGAACCCTGAGGTCCGGTAGCATCGACACCAATCCATTACCACATTCATCAATCTTGCCTCTTTCAACTTCCCGAAGTCATTTGCTCTTGGTAAATTGCAAGTACTCATCCATCATTGTCGCAACCTTCTCAACTTCTGAATTGGAGGTCAAGCTATGACGTCGCTTCCCACTGCTACCGGATGTGCATCCAGTAGCCTTTCCCTTTTCTATCGTTGACGACGAGTTTGCCATAAACATGTACTCCCTCTTCAACAACTTGTGCCATGGTTGGTTCGGTTGGTGCTCATTGGGAGGAAGCGTAGTTCCTCACGTTGGCAGCCTACAAGGGCATTGATGCATTTTCATTCATGGAGACATCCATTTGAGACAAATTGACTTCACCTTTACCTTCGCTATCAACAAAATCCTCTCCGTCCACTTTCCTAAGACTGGATGTAGCATTCACCCCCTAGCAGTATCTCTACTAACAATAATCTCCAATTCCTTATGGTAAGGGAATGATCGTCCACGGAGCTTCTTAAGATGCTTTGGAAGCTGCAATTATATAGCATATTTCACGTAGAACATCATCTCTGATTGAAAAAAATGACAGTTGAATTGTAAACTTTACCAACCTCATCCCAAGCATTGTCATCGTAAGGGATGAGACATTTCCTTTGGTCATCACAACCCGACCCACTCTTGTTGGTGAATGCAACAAAAGCGTTGTATTCCCTCTTCAAAGTCTTGAAGCGGTTCTGCAACTAGTCTTTGTTGCAGGTAAGGCCTCTCTTAGAGTTGAACTCCTAAACAATGTCAATCCAACCCATTCTAGTGAATGACTTATTAACAAAGTCATTCTCGCAGTGGTCACTGAGAGGTCTAATAAGCAACTTATCCTTTTCACTTGTCCAATTGCTTGTGCGTGGAAGTCCCTTTTTACTCCCTTGTCAGGCACCCATCCCCCCGACTCGAACCCTCTCCATTCATCCTACATACATAACTTAATTACTCATCCAATATTGCTATGGCAAATTTGTAATATTTATTTCTTTGAAACGCTTCTAAATCCTACAAGCAATGGTTTAGTCTATACCTTACTTCCCAGAATTGTTTGTCGACATCATCTATGTCATCATCTTCCATCTCTAACTCAATAATCATTTTAGCAATTACTACAATGATTTCGATGACTAAATTTTGTACATGTCCAACTCTCTATCTCTTTCTCTATGGATTGCACAATGGCTGACACGACTACTTGCATCAGCCATTTCCTGTCTCAAAATTTCAAGACTGATATCCATTGACTCCACCTAGGAAATGAATTTCTACCTTAGTTGGCAATTACCTCATGATTCATCTTTCGACAAAGATTGCCATTTTAGATAAATGAGTTTGAATGTAATCGATTTCCACATGGTTGTCATATACCATTTACACATTCAACATGTGTGAGTTATACAAGTACAACAATAACTTTTCATTGGTAAGAAGAATTGAAATTAGTTACTTATATTCAAGTTAGACAATATAACTACTTAATGTAATGAAATATTAGTTACTTATGGAGTACTTTCGTAGTCGATTACTACAAAACAATTGTTTACTAGGTTTTGTTATTATGGTACAAAATTTTCGTGAAACAAAGAAATTAAGTTAATAACATAATTGGGAGGATTGTTGTTTCTATACCTAATTGCATAGCCATGTACAAAAATTAGAAACTTGAAATCCATGAAATGGACTCCATCCATCCCTGCATAATGCAACATACAAAGGCATGAAAGAATTTTAATCAAAATTATGATAGAAGTTAAAGCTCAAGGAGAGCAGATTAAAATCAACATTAAGAATAGTATTTCCAAAGCACTGTTAATCTTTCCAAAAGAAAACCTAACAACATAATCAGGAAATTAATCTTAGCCTTATAAGATGGAAATGAAAGCCGAAATATAACACTCCACATGATGAAAGTCTCAAGTGGTTTTCAAAGTAGGGGGATGGTCAGTCTAAACTGATGAATACAAAGAGCGATTCCATAGACTGATATATTAATTTATCAGATCCCAATGACTACCATGCTGATATAGTAATTGATTAGATTCCACATACTTCATGTGGATATTAACACTCTCCACTTCCTCTTAGCCCACAGATCATTCAACTAACCTTAACCCCAAGACCCTTGAGCCCAAGAGAACTGCCTGTTGCTGAAAAAGGAAACAAAAAACCCCAAAAAAGGATGAGGCCTAGCCCAAGAACTGCAATTAAGCATTATAGTTATCACATTTTCTGGCAAGGCTGGATTGAGAAGCTAGGCATAAGTCTATTGAAGAATTATTCCAACAAACACAGTGTGTCTAACAAGAATTATTCACATAAAATAGAACATCTCAAACTATATCATTAAGCAAAATGTTCTAGAACCTGTAAACCACCATCAAGCAAATTACAAAAGTGCACTGACATCCTACATGCAAACTGATTTGACTAATAAAATTCACCAAAACACAACGATATCTCAAACAAGCAAAAGCTTGAAAACAGAAATACAATCCAACACACATTGGTAATCGTCCCATATGGTATATGATGAGTGGCTACTCATCATGGCTAAAAAGCTGAAGTTAAGCTAGACGCTGAGTAAAACAACATCAAATTAACAGATAAAAAGGGTTAAGTGTGGGAATTAAAGAAAAAGACCTAAAACCTTTACTCTGTGTTAAAATTTCATAATTAGGTCATAAAACGAGATATTCTGAAAGCAAAGTACAAATGATGATCCATGCGTCAATTGAACACATAAATAAGTTTGAAAGGCCAAATCAGAAGTATAATTAATGTCTTAAATGTTCAATTAAGCACATATAAAAATTTGAAAGCATTTGGACATCATTTAGGCTATGAAATAGGTAGTTTACACTTAGGGCCTTCATGCATTACACTCTTGCCTTTAAAAACTCCTCTTTGGACCTACTTGTAAGCCGCAGGGACCCTTTTGAAAGGCTACAGGGTCCTTCCTGTTGTAATTCTTTTCACTTATGGGCCTGCACGCAAATCTTCTACCCCTTAACGTAAGGGCCTATCTGCAATTTTCCCGTTATTTCAGAGAATGGCCTGCTGCTCTTCGCACGCATTGTAGCGCGCGAAGAACACGGCCGATCTCGACCGTCCGTTGCTTCTTACGATTCTGACTTGCGGTTGGATTTGAATGGAAGCTTCGCGCGATTCGGCACGTGTGATCACCCCTTTCCCCAGATCTCATCTAATGGTCAGATTTTGAGAATAGCTCGCCGCGCGCTCCGCTCCTCTCATCCTCACCTCCGGTTACCTTTTGATTATCCTCACCTGCGCGGTGATCTTAGCCACTAAGTATGCTACTTAAGCACCTTAGTGGTGTCGCGCGCACGGGTCGCTCCCTCCTACACCTCTTAGCGATCGTTCGTCCACTCCAGTTCCTCCTCCCCATCAAGCCTCTGATTTCACAGCCACCGGCTATGAAATTATCACCTTCTCTCGACCTCCTCGTCGCTAAGGACTTCGTAGCACCTGAGGACGACCCTGGAGCCTCACTAGCAGACTCTTCTCTCCGCTGGAGTCATCTTCCTCCCTTCTTCCTCCTTAGCCACCGACTAAGGACCCATAGGTCCCATTCTTCCTGTTAGAATAGATTTATAATTCTGCAGATTAGTTGTAGCTGTAGTTAAGTAGGTTTAGAGTAGAATTAATGTAATTGGTAGTGTTTAATTTAGCTGTTAGGATAAAGTAGCTGTAGTAGTAGAATTAGGCTTTAAATTCCCCCCCTCACCTCCTCTGATCATTCCAGATTAGAGGGGAAGGTTTCACATAGCCACATTTTCAAATTCTCTCCCTCTCCATACTTTCATATTCATTTCTGATTTTCCACGACCTGTTTCTCGCTTTCCACCCATACACTCTGACCCAATTTCAGATCTGATTGGTTTTCAACCTCAGATCTGAAATTGGCGTCAAAAAGCACTTAAGGGGCTTCCCATTCACCTCACTCTTGGTCACAAAAAGCCCCTGGTTTGAGTTGAAATTATCATTTTGTCAGATTTCTCTTTAATTTGGATTTCAAGGATTTTTCCTTCAATTTGGTTTTAACTGTTTGATCTGACAAATTGAATAAATTCTGATTTGAGTTCATTGTTGGCAAGGAATCTGAGAGGTTTTCTGGTGTCAGAATTCATCTCAAAAGAGCCATATATAGATCTGATTTGATGAAGTTTTTAATGCATTGAATGCAAGTCAGAACTAAGGAGAATCACTGTAACGAGCGCGTGCCCCAGACGTCTTTAAAGACGTCTGGGATCACATCCAGACGTCTGACCAGACGTCCGGGATAGTTTACAGACGTCTGGCGAACAGTTATGCTCGCACGGGATATTCGTCTGCGTGCCTGTGCGCGCAGACCTGCGATCCTGCCTCTTTCTCTGCGGCGACAGGCGACTGCGACCGCCTTCTCTCTCCTCTCCGCGCGGCGTTAAAAGGGGGGCCGCGCCTCCCCTCCCGTCTCCACCATCTTCCTCCTTCTTCTCCTGCCTGTGCGCGAGAGCGAGCGAACGCGAGGGCGCAGCGGCAGCCGCAGTAGGCGCGGAGGAGCTGCGGCGTGCGAGGGCGGGGCTCTGCCGTGAGGGCGAGCTCGCCGGGAGCGGCTTGGCCGGCCGGCGGAGGGCGCAGGGGGCGCAGAGCGTCGCGGAGAGGGACCTGCTGCGAGCGGGGCAGCGGACGCGCGAGGTGCGACGCGGGCGGCGTCGCGAGCGGAGGCCGAGCAAGGTTCTGATTCTGGAAAAATTTCCAGAATCAGACGTCTGGATTGATATCCAGACGGCAAGGTCGACGTCTGTGAGATCATACAGACGTCTGAAAGGTGAGTTTCCGCTTTCTTCTTCTTTTTGTCGACTGACCGTACTGAGGGAGGGGGGTTGGCTGTGCGCAGGTCCTCTGATTCGTCATCTTTGCGAATCAGACGTCTGGAAGTTGTACCAGACGGCGGGAGTGACCTCCAGACGTCCAGAGTGACCATCGGACGTCTGGGATCTAGGAAAGACGTCCCTGCAGACTTCTGGACGTCCGGGGAACCAAGCCGAACAGGTAATTCTCTGATCCACCGTTTAAGACGTCTGGAAGAAGTTCCAGACGTCTGATTTTGCACAGTATCATCTTTCTCGACCCGTTTAGGGCCCGTTTGGGCTCCGTTTTCCGTGATTCGAGTTGCGTTCGTTTCAGAATTAATTCCTCTACCCGCCTACAGTAGCTATACACTGTTTTGAGACACTCCTTGTGTTTGATCCTTGTGATAGGACCTCGTTCGGTTGCAGTCTTGAGAGTCGCGGAGGCGTGCGGGATTCCCGATCACGCCCCCACTACTCCCGTTGTACCTGGTAGAGTGGTTTTAAGTATTAATAAAATCTGTTAAAGTATGGAACCATAACTAGAACCTAGGGCATTGCATGAATCCTAGGAATGAGAAATATATGGAATGATAGCTCCTAGGTGTTGCATGAATCCTAGGGCCGGAAACTAGATTGTATGATAGATCCTAGGATATGGCATGAATCCTAGGATGGAAAAACTAGTGGAATGTATATTACTGCAGTCTTGGAAAAATGGAAAGGAATATATAAGCTGCCTGTGAAATTAATTAACAGCTGCCTGTTATGAACAAAGAAACATGTTTGAGATCATGGAAATTGAGAACGTGAATCTGGAAAGTGAAACATATGATGTTCTGAAATAAAGAGCTGGAACCCTACGGGAAATTAGGAGTGGAACTCCTGGAAAGAAAAAGGAATGGAACTGAGATGTAGTTTGTACTGTCTCTTGGGTACGCAGTACCAAGGGAAGTACCTGTACCTGTTTTAGTGCAGAGTGGGGCCAGCCGCCCCAGGGACCCGGGGTTAGGCTTGGCTGCTCTGTACCGACTTGTTGGCCCTCGTGTATGTAGTACCGAGGAGAGCTAGTAGTGTTAGGAGAGTACTAGCTACCCCACGGGCCCCGGGGTTCTGCTAGCTTCCTTCACCGACTTGTTAGGCCCACTAGGGCAAACCAGGGTAGTCAGGCGAGGGTGCGCGGACTGTGGAGGGGCAAGGCCCCGGTCTGGTTACTGTGGAGGGGTTGGACCCCTGTTACTGAGAGGGCTCTGCCCTGGTTCCGTGCTGTGCTTTGGGCGCACCCGTTAACGGAAACGACTGACCGCGTGCCAGTGCGGGCTAGCTACCTGTGCGTTTATCGCGCGTGCCGTAGTCACCGTTACGTCTGTCAGTGACCTTGGGGTGGTTGACTGAGGGTAGGATCACCACGGGGGACTCTCCCGGCCAGGAGAGCACCACGTGCTACTTCTACTTTTGGAAAAGACTGCAATCAAGATCGTCCCACGAGGACATCCGAGATCAAGTAAAGGATCTGAGAAGTAAATGAAATAGTGAGAAAAATTGAAAGATGTAAATAAAGGAAGTAATAGAACATAACAGCTACTGTACACTCTACTGTTGCCTTTAGTTAGTTTGCCACTCTACTCAGCATTTTGCTGACGTGTTACACTCGTTACCTTTTTTCAGGACCAGGTGTTGAGCAGCCAGGGTCGGCGGCTGCAGAGGACGCTGGGCCGAGTAGGGTCCAGTAGAGTTACCCCAGCTTTGTACCCCTTTTTGTTTCTGTTCTAGTGAGTAGTTTTTGTTTCCGCTGTACCTTCTTTACCTGCAGTTTTTCTTATATGATAACTGTTGTTTTACTGTTGTGGAGGTGCCTACTGTAGTAGTTTCTTTCCTTACTGCTGTACTTTCTTACTGTTAGTTATATTCATGCTGAATGTGGTTTATTTTACGGTCTTTTGGTTACTTCCTCGTTGGACGACTGGGTCTTGGGATTAGTCGAGTCGGTCCGGTTCTCGTGTCTCGTAGGGACTCGGGAATCGGGTCGTTACAAGATGGTATCAGAGCAAGGTCGTCCCGAGAAGTGAATCAACTGACTGGAAATTAACCAATTCACATGTTTATAGCTAGAGTAGCCGCCACAACATATCTCTTGACATGAGCTCTTAGAAGTGTTGTTAGGTACCGTCTGTTTTGACGTTTCCGTTTTGTTTCGCGTCTCCTTGCAGGAGATGCCTCGTCGTGGGACTGGCGAGACTGGCCGCGGGCGCGGCCGAGGGCGAGGTCGGCGAGGTGGATGTGCTGTCGTTGACGTCTCGGTGGACCAGCCACCACTCCCTGGCATCCAGGCCCAGGACCTCGCCAGACTGATACGGGATATTGTACGAGAGGAGCTCCACCCACCGCCCCGAGCACCTCCTCCTGGGGTTGCAGAGGGGGAGTCCTCTGTGGGACCACGCGACGGACGCGGCGCCGGACACGAGGGAGGGGATGGGCCCCTGCCGCCCCCACCTTCCTCCGACACTTCTGTACACGAGGCACCTTCGCCTGGAGGTGCACCAGCACCTCCCCTACAGCACCACTTCGAGCTTTTCGGACAGTTCTGGAAGCTGAAGCCCCCCTCCTTCAAGGGGGATGAGGACCCGACCGAGGCAGAGGACTGGCTTGAGCAGCTGGAGAAGATCTTCGACACCCTTCGCCCCCCTGTGGAGTGCCGCGTGGCCTTTGCCACGTACCAGCTGGAGAGTGCGGCACACCGGTGGTGGAGGGCGGTCCGGGGACAGGAGAGGGACGAGCCGACGTGGGACCAGTTCGTCACCCTCTTCTGCGAGCAGTACTTTCCCCAGACGTGGCAGGACCAGAGGAGGCGGGAGTTCCACACTCTCCGCCAAGGGACGATGACCGTGAGCGCGTACCGCACGCGTTTCTTGGAGCTGTCCCGCTTTGCAGCGACAGCGGTAGCCACTGAGGAGGAGCGCCTTTGGAGGTTCACCGAGGGGCTCCGGCCTGCGATCCGGGGTATGTCAAACCCCTGAAGCTGCCGACGTTTTCGAGGGTGGTAGAGGCAGCCATGACTTACGAGGAGACCAACCCGTCCGCGCGATAGACCGACGGCGGGCGGAAGAGGCCCTTTCTGCCAGACTTCTCACAGGGCCGGCGAGAACGGAGACACGTGGCGTCCGCAGGAGAGCCGTCACGTTGTGCAGGGCCATCAGTGGCCTTTGGGGGCCCTCGACAGGGGCCAGTCGCCAGCACCGGACCCCCGCCTAGCCGACAGCAGGGACTCACTGAGGGCGGGAGTCGGGTTCCCCTCTGCTACCAGTGTGGCTAGCCGGGCCACGTCAGGAGGGACTGCCCATCTAGGGCAGGAGGTCAGCAGATACTTCCCACGCAGAGCACTGGAGGGCGCGCAGGAGGCCGCGGTTTCCAGGCGCGAGGAGGAGGACCGCAGTCGCGAGGAGGGTACCGGCCAGCACCTACCCGTCCGACGCAGAGTGTGGCTGCTTCGTCCGCACCTAGAGCTGAGGGGCGTATCAACGCCCTAACACACAGGGACGCCAGAGCTTCGGGATCCGTGGTAGCAGGTATGGTTTCAGTTTCTGGCAGACTCGTTTACACGCTTTTCGATTCCGGCGCTACGCACTCGTTTGTCGCAGACAGTTTCGCAGTTAGTTTGGACCAGGATTATACATTGTTAGAGAACCCGTTCGTAATCAGAGGTCCGAGTGGTCAGCTGTTTGTAGCTGAGGAGGTGTACACGGGTTGCCGGGTCAGCATCGGGGGACACAGCCTGCCAGCTGACCTGATTATGATACAGATGGAGGACTTTGGGGTGATCCTGGGGATGGATTGGCTGTCCGCTTACCACGCCTTGGTAGACTACTTTGAGAGGAAGATTGTCTTCTCCATTCCGGAGTTGCCTTCCTTCGAGTTTCATGGGCAGTCAGTGGACGGAGGTTTCAGGTGCATTTCGGCACTTCGGGCGGCGAGACTTTTGAGCCAGGGGTGTGAGGGCTTCTTAGCTTGTGTGGTGGCAGAGCACAGCCCCGTGGCAGACTTCCAGAGCATCCCGGTGGTCAGAGAGTACCCCGACGTGTTTCCAGACGAGTTACCAGGACTACCGCCCGAGCGTGAGATCGAGTTTGAGATCTCACTAGTACCAGGGACCAGCCCCATCTCCACCGCGCCATACAGGATGGCACCGCTTGAGCTGCGAGAGCTCAAGTCTCAGTTGCAGGACCTTTTGGAGAAGGGTTTCGTGAGGCCCAGTGCGTCTCCCTGGGGAGCCCCGGTACTGTTTGTGAAGAAGGATGGGACCCTACGCCTTTGTGTGGATTACCGACAGCTGAATAGGGTCACCATCAAGAACAGATATCCGCTGCCGAGGATTGACGATTTGTTTGACCAGTTGCGGGGTGCCACGGTGTTTTCCAAGATCGACTTGAGGTCTGGATACCACCAGTTGAGGATCAGGGAGACCGACGTCTCCAAGACAGCTTTCCGCACCCGGTACGGACACTACGAGTTTTTGGTCATGCCGTTTGGGCTGACCAATGCCCCCGCTGCTTTCATGGACCTGATGAAGCGGGTGTTCAGACCGTACTTGGACCAGTTTGTGGTGGTTTTCATAGATGATGTACTCATCTATTCTAGAGATCGGACGCAGCACGGACAGCACTTGCGGATGGTTCTGGACACTCTGAGACGACGCAGGCTGTACGCCAAATACAGCAAGTGCGAGTTCTGGTTGAGGGAGGTGACCTTTTTGGGTCATGTGATCTCTGGAGACGGCCTGGCGGTGGATCCCGCCAAGGTCGAGGCAGTGCTCAGGTGGGAGAGACCGCGTTCAGTCACTGAGATTCGCAGTTTCCTGGGACTGGCAGGTTACTACAGACGGTTCATCAGAGGGTTTTCGCAGATTGCACGTCCTATGACACAGTTGACTCGGAAGGATGTGCCTTTCGCTTGGACAGACGCCTGTGAGGCGTGTTTTCTGGAGCTGAAGGAGAGGTTGACCTCGGCTCCCGTGCTCACCATCCCTGACAGTAGTGGCGGGTTCGTTGTGTACACGGATGCTTCCTTGCAGGGGTTAGGAGGTGTGCTCATGCAGAGGGGTCACGTGGTCGCTTACGCTTCGCGGCAACTGAAGCCCCATGAGCATACCTACCCTACCCACGATCTAGAGTTGGCAGCTGTTGTCTTCGCGCTGAAGACATGGAGGCACTACTTGTACGGTGAGACCTTCGAGATTTTTACAGATCACAAGAGCCTCGGATATCTTTTTGACCAGAAGGAGCTCAACATGAGACAGAGACGTTGGTTGGAGCTCCTGAAGGACTACGACTGCAGCATCTCCTACCACCCGGGAAAGGCCAATGTGGTGGCTGACGCCTTGAGCCGTAAGGCGCCCGCACGCTTGGCCAGTCTACAGTTACAGAGTTGGAGCCTTTTGGAGGAGGTGGGCAGTTGGCGACCTCTAGAGTTACGAGGGTACTGTGGGGCAGTGACGGTGACACGGCAGACCAGACCAGAGTTGATAGACCGCATCATCACGGGACAGATGGCCGATCCGTACTTGCAGTCTTTGCGCGACAGAGTACTGTCAGGGGACCCAGGGGACTTCTCTTTCACAGACCAGGTGTTACGCTTGAGGGGACGGCTGTGCATCCCCAGAGACGAGGAGCTGTTGAGAGAGCTCCTGACTGAGGCACACGGTTCCAGATTCACCATACATCCCGGAAACACGAAAATGTACCATGACTTGAGACGCGAGTTCTGGTGGAGAGGGATGAAGCGGGATGTGGGTGAGTTCGTGCAGCAGTGCTTAGTGTGCCAGCAGGTGAAAGCCGAGCATCAGAGGCCTGCAGGGCCGCTTCAGCCGCTTCCAGTGCCAGAGTGGAAGTGGGAGAGCATCACCATGGACTTGGTGGTGGGCTTACCTGTTACCCAGCGAGGACACGACGCAGTCTGGGTAATAGTGGATAGATTGACGAAGACGGCACGATTCTTGCCGATCCGAGTCACTTTGGGACCAGCACAGTTGGCAGAGAGGTATATCCGTGATGTGGTGCGACTACACGGAGTTCCGCGGGAGATCGTATCCGACCGGGATACCCGCTTTACGTCCCAGTTTTGGGCTGAGTTTCAGCAGGCTTTGGGGACGAGGTTGAGGTTTAGCACGGCTTACCACCCCCAGACGGACGGACAGTCGGAACGCACGATACAGACACTTGAGGATCTTTTGCGTGCCTGTGTACTAGACTGGAGGGGCTCTTGGGAGGAGCACCTGCCCCTGGCAGAGTTTGCATACAACAACAGTTATCACTCGAGCATCGGCATGGCTCCCTACGAGGCTCTGTACGGACGGAAATGCACGGCACCCTTGAGTTGGGTTGAGGTGGGAACCAAGTGGGAGGTTGGCCCCAGGTTGATCCGGCAGAGTCAGGAGGTAGTTGAGTAGATCCACAGACGACTCCGCACTGTCAGGAGCAGACAGAAGAGCTACGCAGATCGCAGACGCAGAGAGGTGCAGTTCGAGGTCGGGGACCACGTCTTTCTTCGTGTTTCGCCCATGAAGGGCTTACAGCGGTTTGGGGTGAGAGGGAAGCTCGCGCCGAGGTTCGTGGGGCCCTTCGAGGTCCTGGAGCGGGTTGGACCCGTTGCTTACAGACTTGCCCTTCTCCCGCAGCTTTCTGGTGTGCACGACGTGTTCCACGTGTCCAACCTCAGGAAGTACGTAGCCGATCCCAGCCACGTACTGAGTCACGAGAGCGTCGAGGTGAGCGACGACCTGACCTACCCCGAGCGGCCAGTGCAGATCCTAGACCGAGCCGTCCGCAGGTTGAGACGAAAGCAAGTACCCCTGGTAAAGGTTTTGTGGAGGAGCCAGCGGTACGAGGAGGCTACCTGGGAGCCTGAGGCGGCAATGCGGGAGCGGTACCCGGAGCTTTTCGCGGGTACGTCTTTTCGGACCGGCTTCGGTCCTCTTTGAGTTTGTTATGGTTATTTGGACACCTTCTTCCCGCACCCTAGTTGGCGCAAGTTTCGGGGACGAAACTTCCTTTGAATTTGTTATATTGTAACGAGCGCGTGCCCCAGACGTCTTTTAAGACGTCTGGGAGGTGGCCCAGACGTCTGTAAAGACGTCTGGGATCACATCCAGACGTCTGACCAGACGTCCGGGATAGTTTACAGACGTCTGGCGAACAGTTATGCTCGCACGGGATATTCGTCTGCGCGCCTGTGCGCGCAGACCTGCGATCCTGCCTCTTTCTCTGCGGCGGCAGGCGACTGCGACCGCCTTCTCTCTCCTCTCCGCGCGGCGTTAAAAGGGGGGGCGCGCCTCCCCTCCCGTCTCCACCATCTTCCTCCTTCTTCTCCTGCCTGTGCGCGAGAGCGAGCGGACGCGAGGGCGCAGCGGCAGCGGCAGCCGCAGTAGGCGCGGAGGAGCTGCGGCGTGCGAGGGCGGGGCTCTGCCGTGAGGGCGAGCTCGCCGGGAGCGGCTTGGCCGGCCGGCGGAGGGCGCAGGGGGCGCAGAGCGTCGCGGAGAGGGACCTGCTGCGAGCGGGGCAGCGGACGCGCGAGGTGCGACGCGGGCGGCGTCGCGAGCGGAGGCCGAGCAAGGTTCTGATTCTGGAAAAATTTCCAGAATCAGACGTCTGGATTGATATCCAGACGGCAAGGTCGACGTCTGTGAGATCATACAGACGTCTGAAAGGTGAGTTTCCGCTTTCTTCTTCTTTTTGTCGACTGACCGTACTGAGGGAGGGGGGTTGGCTGTGCGCAGGTCCTCTGATTCGTCATCTTTGCGAATCAGACGTCTGGAAGTTGTACCAGACGGCGGGAGTGACCTCCAGACGTCCAGAGTGACCATCGGACGTCTGGGATCTAGGAAAGACGTCCCTGCAGACTTCTGGACGACCGGGGAACCAAGCCGAACAGGTAATTCTCTGATCCACCGTTTAAGACGTCTGGAAGGAGTTCCAGACGTCTGATTTTGCACAGTATCATCTTTCTCGACCCGTTTAGGGCCCGTTTGGGCTCCGTTTTCCGTGATTCGAGTTGCGTTCGTTTCAGAATTAATTCCTCTACCCGCCTACAGTAGCTATACACTGTTTTGAGACACTCCTTGTGTTTGATCCTTGTGATAGGACCTCGTTCGGTTGCAGTCTTGAGAGTCGCGGAGGCGTGCGGGATTCCCGATCACGCCCCCACTACTCCCGTTGTACCTGGTAAAGTGGTTTTAAGTATTAATAAAATCTGTTAAAGTATGGAACCATAACTAGAACCTAGGGCATTGCATGAATCCTAGGAATGAGAAATATATGGAATGATAGCTCCTAGGTGTTGCATGAATCCTAGGGCCGGAAACTAGATTGTATGATAGATCCTAGGATATGGCATGAATCCTAGGATGGAAAAACTAGTGGAATGTATATTACTGCAGTCTTGGAAAAATGGAAAGGAATATATAAGCTGCCTGTGAAATTAATTAACAGCTGCCTGTTATGAACAAAGAAACATGTTTGAGATCATGGAAATTGAGAACGTGAATCTGGAAAGTGAAACATATGATGTTCTGAAATAAAGAGCTGGAACCCTACGGGAAATTAGGAGTGGAACTCCTGGAAAGAAAAAGGAATGGAACTGAGATGTAGTTTGTACTGTCTCTTGGGTACGCAGTACCAAGGGAAGTACCTGTACCTGTTTTAGTGCAGAGTGGGGCCAGCCGCCCCAGGGACCCGGGGTTAGGCTTGGCCGCTCTGTGCCGACTTGTTGGCCCTCGTGTATGTAGTACCGAGGAGAGCTAGTAGTGTTAGGAGAGTACTAGCTACCCCACGGGCCCCGGGGTTCTGCTAGCTTCCTTCACCGACTTGTTAGGCCCACTAGGGCAAACCAGGGTAGTCAGGCGAGGGTGCGCGGACTGTGGAGGGGCAAGGCCCCGGTCTGGTTACTGTGGAGGGGTTGGACCCCTGTTACTGAGAGGGCTCTGCCCTGGTTCCGTGCTGTGCTTTGGGCGCACCCGTTAACGGAAACGACTGACCGCGTGCCAGTGCGGGCTAGCTACCTGTGCGTTTATCGCGCGTGCCGTAGTCATCGTTACGTCTGTCAGTGACCTTGGGGTGGTTGACTGAGGGTAGGATCACCACGGGGGACTCTCCCGGCCAGGAGAGCACCACGTGCTACTTCTACTTTTGGAAAAGACTGCAATCAAGATCGTCCCACGAGGACATCCGAGATCAAGTAAAGGATCTGAGAAGTAAATGAAATAGTGAGAAAAATTGAAAGATGTAAATAAAGGAAGTAATAGAACATAACAGCTACTGTACACTCTACTGTTGCCTTTAGTTAGTTTGCCACTCTACTCAGCGTTTTGCTGACGTGTTACACTCGTTACCTTTTTTCAGGACCAGGTGTTGAGCAGCCAGGGTCGGCGGCTGCAGAGGACGCTGGGCCGAGTAGGGTCCAGTAGAGTTACCCCAGCTTTGTACCCCTTTTTGTTTCTGTTCTAGTGAGTAGTTTTTGTTTCCGCTGTACCTTCTTTACCTGCAGTTTTTCTTATATGATAACTGTTGTTTTACTGTTGTGGAGGTGCCTACTGTAGTAGTTTCTTTCCTTACTGCTGTACTTTCTTACTGTTAGTTATATTCATGCTGAATGTGGTTTATTTTACGGTCTTTTGGTTACTTCCTCGTTGGACGACTGGGTCTTGGGATTAGTCGAGTCGGTCCGGTTCTCGTGTCTCGTAGGGACTCGGGAATCGGGTCGTTACAATCACTGTAGTGATTTGAAGTTTGATCTTGCATTCATGAGTTTGTTTTGAATGGATGTTTTGGTGATTTCCTAACCTAAGGAGTTCTCAATACTCCTTAAGGTTTCAGAAACTGGGATTTGAACTAGGGACTTCAATTGACTGAATTAACTCTTTCTTCATGCTGTCTATAGCATTAGGAAGAGTTAAATCAGTGTCTTTTGTCGATTTAATCTGATGTGAAGTTTTTTTATAAGGGTTTTTGCATTTGAATTGGTTCCGTTTTTTTTTTATGAGAGGGAGACCCTTATCAGATGATGGATTGAGAGAGAATTTCTATTTTTGTTGGATTTATGATTTTTTTCTTAATCCCAGTGGTCACAGTAAAGTGCTGCATTTTGCAGCTACATTCCCCTTCTTTCCCTACTCAGATTTTATTCCAAATGGTCTATTTGCAGCAGCAGTTAGCCCATCTAGAATTAGATTTGAGCTGATGCAGGGTTTTTCTGTAGGGTCAATGCTACTGCTGCTGTCTAACTGTTTAATTTCTAGCAGACCAAATCTAATGTAATACCCTATACAATGTGCTTTGAATTGTAGCTAACACACATAAATTTTGATTCCATTATAAACACAAGCTTTCCTGTTAGATAATTCCTCTTTCATTTCTGTGAATTCTTGTTTTTAATTCTTTCTAGTGATGTTAGCTAGTTTAACTAAAGCTAACCATCCAAACATGATTTAAAATGGGAAACTTAACTGAGGACTATTTTAAAATTGGTAAACACCTCCTAAATCACATGCTATATGGAAATAAGGCATTCATGAAACTTGATAAAAAGAGTTAAACTTAAAAAGACAGTAAACATGCCTGTTTCTCTCCTCAACCAACTCTTCCCTTCTTATCTCCTATTTCTGTAAGATTTATAAAAATAATAAAAAGTAAAAAAAAAACACCCAAAAGGAGAATATATATATATATATATATACATATATATTACTTTGTATATTAAGTATACTCCTATAGACATAAGCTCTATACTAGGCTATATATGTAAATAGGTAATATATATATATACTGTATAACTAACTATGTAAATATATTGTATACTGTAAATTAGGTTTCTGATTTAGTTTAGACAGTATGTACATTAATTATATAACTATCTATAAATTAAACTAATTTATATGTATTATTAGACGAACTAAATCAGTAGATAGTATGAATAAGGAAATTAAACTATAAAACTGTATAAATCTATGCATATGTAGATTATAAGTAAATAAAATCCTGTACCTTAATTTAATCCTTTATACATAATAAATAATGAATTTATTAAGTTTATAGCTAAGTTGTTAAATTAAATTAGATAAATTAGTAATTTAGAGTTATAATTAAGTTAATTGAATATGTATACTTAGACTAATATACCTTAAGTAATTTAAGCTAATTGAAGTATATTTATACCTGATTATATTATTTTAACTTAATTTATAAGTAAAACAATCAAAACTACTATTTAAATGTAAATAACACATAAATTAATTTGGAAAAATATAATAAAAATGTCTATAAAATACTTATACACGTATTCTAACTCTGTATGAGGTCAATTAGACCATTTAGTAGTTAATTTATAAGTAATTAAACAATAAAACACCAAAATCAGTGTGTAAAAATAGTATACTTTAGCGAATTTATTTATATAGTAAATCTAATTAAAATTTCAAATTAATTGAACAATTGTATAGTATTATGTAAATACTTTATTTTCCATAATTTATTTTTATTTTTAAATAAATTATGGCCCTCGAATTGAGGGTCAAAATCTCTTTCAGCATACAGCTGCGCACGTTTTTCAGCGTAGATGTGGCGCTCGAATAGCGCCACATCGTGCACTGCAAAATGCGCGCAATGGTATAAGTGGAATTTCTTCCTATGCAACGTAGTCATCACGAGCGCTGGGCGCCCGAAACAACATACGCTACATACTATACTGAGAATATATTCTGAACATTTGAATGTGGGGCCGGGGGCCCGGTGAGGTGTGCTGTGTGCGGGGGCTGAGAAGGTCCTGAGCTGAGTTTGGTAACACGTAATTAAGTGGCCTAATGAGAATTAGGGCACGCTCAGTAGAGGTTTGGTCCTATCCTATGGGTGCTGTGTATCCCTCGAAAAGTGTGACCGTAAATTTAAACACATTTTTAATTAATTAAAGAGAGCTAATGACGATAGTTAATTGCCTCTCCGCCGCAGTGTGTGAAACCTATTAAGGCAGAATTAAAACAAAGAAGAAGAAGAATAACTGAAGAAGATTAGTGCGGAGTAAGAGAGAGAGAGAAGATGTACATACGAAGGTAAATACAAATACAAGAGAAATATAATTATATATATATGTATACGTAGTATAGCCAATTACTTTTATATAAATAAACTCATACATTTACTAACAGAATAAAACGTCGCCATAATCGTCGCTACAGACCCCAGTTTCCCTCAAGTTTGTATATAGTATTTTCTAGGATCTAGCGATACTTACATCTGTCACTATAACTATTGTATGTGTTACTGTAGGTATCAGATTAGTAGGTTAAGTTAGTATACTATGTAATCTTAGTTGATAGTGTACTTTCATGTAAGTATTAATACTATAACTTGAAAAGAGAGTTTAAAATATAGTGATAAATTGTTTGGTGCTTGTTTATAGTTAGTTTTTGCAAGCATTGCGATTAATTCTTTGTGAGTAGGCAAACCATGTCTACATTCATTCATTCTTTATTAGATGTAAAGTTTCTTTTTGGAATTAGAGGATAATTTTGAGATCAAAGAATGATGTAATTCAATAATTGCCTCCCAGTGAACGACCTGGAATAAAACCAATAAAAATTAGATAAGTAAATAATAATGGTTGAAATGACTGGTATCCCATACAGCTCACTACAATGACACTAATGGTGTTTTCAATAATCATAAACCCATCATTCCACAAACATTACCAATGTACCATATTAGTATATGGGCATATAATTGGAGATTAATTGGTTTTATGACATGTAATATCACAATCGAAACTCTTTAATCAACAAGCGCATATAAATAAATATAATGAGAAAGTCACAATATACAATCTAATATGCAAATATTTGAATAAAATGTAAATTGCAGCCCCAAAATTTTGATTTGAATTTTTGCCAATATATATTAGAAAGAAAGGGGATGGTTATCTAAATTTGTTGTTTCCTTGGAAAGGGTTGGAACGTATTAGCCAAATGTACATGTGCATGAACCAAGCAACCACTCCTAATGGAACACATCTGTTAGTATTTCATAACAGCACACTAGGTAGTATTTCCAAAATCAGTATTAAGAACAGTATTTCCAAAAGCACTGTTAATCTTTCTAAAAGCAAACCTAACAACATAATTAGGTAGTTAACATTAGAGACGAAAAGAAAATCACAGAAACTAATCCACAAAGATGCCCACAGAAAACAACATAATCAGGCAGTTTCCGTTGGTTACATCCAACTGATGACCACTTCAGACAAAAAGAAAATCATAGGCTAAGTTAAAATCAGAGTCGAAGTTAAAATCAAAGACAAAGAAAGAGTGATTCTTGGTCAAAATGCCCAAATCAGAGATGAAGTTAAAATCATCTGGAATGAGAGTAAAAGCTCAAGGAAAGCAGATTAAACTTCTATTTGCACGTTGAAAACTCCACTAGAATTTTTGCCAATATATATTAGAACGAAAGGGTATGGTTATCTAAATTTGTTGTTTCCTTGGAAAGGGCTGGAACATATCAGCCAAATGTACATGTGCATGAACCAAACAACCACTCCAAAAGGAACACATTAGTTAGTATTTCAAAATAGCATAATCAGACAGTATTTCCAAAATCAGTATTAAGAACAATATTTCCAAAAACACTATTAATCTTTCCAAAAGCAAACCTAACAACATAATCAGGCAGTTAACATCAGAGACGAAAAGAAAATCACAGAAACTAATCCACGAAGATGCCCACAGAAAACAACATAATCAAGTAGTTTCCCCTGATTCACATCCAACTGATGACCACTTCAGACAAAAAGAAAATCAGAGACGAAATTAAAATCAAAGACAAAGAAAGAGTGATTCTTGATCAAAATACCCAAATCAGAGACAAAGTTAAAATCATCTAGAATGAGAGTAAAAGCCCAAGGAAAGCAAATTAAAATCAGCATTAAGAACAATATTTTCACATAGATGCCCACAGAAATTGCACAACAAAGCTCAAGGAACACAGCTAAAAAAGCATTGTTCTTTCCCAAATCTACTCACAGAAACTAGTCCGCGAAGATGCCCACAGAAATCTCACAAGAACAAAGCTATACCTCACAGAAATCAAAAGGCAAAGCAACCTGCTACCACAGCTAAAAGGCACCTTCGTAACTGCATAGGAACACATTTCAAACACACAATGAAGATGAAGATGAGAATACACTGCTAACACAAAGGAGTTGAACACACCAGGTAAGGTTCGTGGAAAGCGTGAAGAACAAGTGCAAATAGGGCCCCTTCTTATAGAACCAGAGGAAAAAAAAGCCATGAATTCATCCAACCAACACAAACCAACAACACGACAAAGCAAGCACAGACCGTGTGATCACAAGAAATAATAGCAGGATTCGCGCATGGACAAGATAAAGCTGAAGCTACATCAACTCCAGCCACAAAACCTCACAGCCATCTAGAAGGAAAGCCCTCGAAAAAAGGGAAGGAGTAATGGCCAACTAACCTTTCTCCAATAAAAATCACATTCAAGACATTGCTTGTTGCGTAGCTGAGAGAAGCAGAAGGAAGGCTGCAGTTGCATCACAATGCACGAAAGTGGAAACGAAGGTGCAAAGCACGATTCCACGGCTTCCGATCACTCGTCAGGGGTAGCAGGAGACCAAAGGGTGAAACCAAGTGCAAGATCGGAAGAACTAAGGCAATGGCAAAACGAAGCCCTTTGTGTAGCACATGGGATAAGTCAAGGGATAACTTATCCCTTTTGGTAACACGAGATTGCCTATTTCAGGTTAAATGCCCAATTAGGGGATAAGTTATCCCCCATGGTAAACAGGGGATATCCCTTAAAAAGAGGGGATATCCCCTACCGTAAACTAGGCCTAGCATATGTTATTATATTTAGTCTAGTGTATATTAGTAATTACTTTTGTACCTATACTTGGTATTATTTAGAATAGTTGTATATAACTAACATAGAGTAATCACACATAGTTTTTTATGCCTGATTAGTTGTAAATATGTTTATTGCATTGTAGTGAATATTATTTGATTCTTTTGTACATAAGTGACTAATTTATTCATTCTTTGATTCATTAATTCATTTTTGTAAATAAACTTGATATTTTTGGAATAAAAGAACATTTTTGAAACATAGAGAGTGATATATATCAATAACTGCCTCCCAGTGAACGACTTAGAATAAATCAATAAAAATTATGTAAATAAATAAAATGACACATCTGTTTGCATTATGACAACTATACTACAATAACGCACTATTAAATCACTATTTTTATGCAACACGGTTTGGCATATATCGACAGGTTGCCAGAAGGTCCCCCCACAAGAGTGGACCCGAGGCCTCTCGAGAGAGTAGGCTAATTGTGGGGAACATTAGTATGCTTTTGTATGTTACCTCTTATCTCTTATGGAGGTCCCGAGGAGAACCTAGGCATTCTAGTACTATTTGTAAGTGTAGAGAGTGGGTCGAGCTTGAGTTAAACTAGATGCACACATATTTAAGTCAACTTTTCTAAATTTTTACATGAGTTCCCTAACCTCTTGTCTCACAGGAAAACCCATCTTGGAAGTATAGGCCATCATACCACTAAACCAGCTTGATTGAGAGCACAAGTTTCCATATCGCAAGAAGTGCCTATCCAAGAGCAAAATAGGCTTAATCGTTGTCCCCTATATATATATATATATAGGAAAAGTATCCATTAAACACTGTGTTCCTAAACTCTCAATAGCCCCTTGTTGTGTCTGTTGCATGACGTTTTACTTTGATGAAAACCACTACACATGGAAAGGTGATTTATTAGAAAACAACTCTTTGTATATGGAATGTCCTCAATCAATTATTATACTATTTTTCAAAACTATTAATGCACAGAAATGTCAAGTTGTATTACTCCTCTACTCATAAACCGTATTTGGAATATAATTAATCAAATATTACATTATTATTGGAAAGTAACCATATCACATCAATATTTAATCGTATTACAACTCTATTCTTAACCAGAATGAATTTGTATTACAGGATTTTGTATGTACTGCAATTCAATTTTCACTTATAATATAAAATCATCAAGTTTATATAAGTTTGTTTTCACTTGAAATACAAGTTTTTACACTTCTTTTATAGTAAATATTTTATAATATAAGTTCATCATGTGATACAAGTCAATTTTTTACTTGTATTTCCTTTTTGTAATACACAATTTCAACTGTCTTTGAATTTAATCATCTTGTACTACATTATTTTTGTCGTGATACATCCTATACAACATAAATATTATTTCATTACAAAAATTGTTACAACAATGATGCACGATTTTTACAATCACATCTTTTTGATATTTCAACATATGTTTTTCTTTGTTACAATAATTATATACTTCTAACTCCTATAATATGTTGATTTTAAGATTCTATCAACAAGATTTATGCATTCTTTCCTTTTCTTTTTATGTGATTTTGTTTTTTCATTAATAATGTTTGTATTACGAAATTTATTATCGTTCAAGTAATTAATTCATTACCTATTTATAGAATGTTGATCTACTGAGATATTAGTGCATTCTATTTTTAGGAATTTTTTTTTTTATTTCATTTATTCAAGTTGTATTGTTTTGGCAATTTCTTTTATTTACAATGTAATGTAAAATCACTTTCGTTAACATAGATGATATTTATTATGATCGTGAGATCTCCATCCAATGGATGATATGTTATGCTCATTTAATTATTTTTAAGTACTATGTTCAGTGGATAGGGTCCTTATATATATATTTCTTTATTTATTTATTTGGTACAGGGGGCAACCCTAATGTCAATGTAGGAGGGGAACCCCCACAAGGCACCCAACTATCCAGCTTGTCGAAGGTTGGCTGCTAGAGGTAAGGGAGAGTTCAAGAAACTCAAAAAAACATTTACTCGAGCAATCGACACAATCGAACTACAAAAGTAGGGGCAACAAGATCACCATAGCAAACCCAACTCTAAGGGGCTCTCAAGTGTATCGGCCCCATAGAGTGGCAAGTGTTGAAATAAATACATATATGAAATAATTAAATAAAATGCACAGATCCAACGATTTTGCACAAATCAAAAATATTAAATCAAAAAAGTTAAACATGATATGAAAGACCTATAATAAAATAAAGTACAAATAACATGAAATGGTACAAATAAATAAAAAGATAATAGATTATTACTCCGATTAAAGCACCCACAAAAGACTTCATGCAGAGAAGGTATCGCCCCCCACAATATTGGTGCGTCAGGGTTTGGTGAAATCCTCCTAGGATATGACGATCTACCTCCAAAATTTGACGCACTCCAAGTTTAGACGTTCTCGAAAATCACTTCAAGAGAATAAAGCCAAAGCAATTTGATAGATAAATTTGGTTATTCAACCAATTTGATTGGTTGATTAATCAATCACGTCTCGTGGATCACTCCGAAATAGCTTATGCGAGAACGACAAATTTGATTGGAGATTAATCTACCAATCTTACATCGAACGAATGTACCTAGAGAAAGAGGGATGAGAACAAGAGAGAGGGAGGGAGAGTAGAGAGTTTCTCTACTCTCGTGTGTGTAAAATGAGAGCCCTCCTGTGGCCTTTATATATTGCCCACAACTCAACGTTTATGAAAATTCAAGTTTGTGGAAATTCGTCAATTGATCGATTAATTTAGTCCCATTGATTGATCAAACTTGACTTATTGGTCAACCAAATCAATTGATTGACCAAATTCGACTAATAATCAATCAACATAACTAATAAACCAATATAACCTTTTATTGATCAATCAATGACAAATTAATGAGATTAAAAAGAATACATAGCAAAAGAGTCTAAGTTTCAAATTCTAAATTGATTCTTACCCGAGCCCAAGCTCAACCTAAACTCAAGTCGACAAGGTGGGGCACGCATATGCACGTGTGTAGTCTCCAATCCCACCTCTTATTCTTTGTTGGATAAGCCATGTCAGGTAGAAATATTTTATACCTACCAAGAGGTTTGTCCACTTCCAATATGAGGACTAAAAACCTCTATCAAATCTCATTAATTTCAACATAAATTCTCACATCACTATATATCAATTACATCCTGATTAATGCAATTAGTCTCCTAAAACCAACATTCCCCACAAATTCATTGTTGAAATCCAACAATAAATTCCTCAACTAACACATTCTCCTTTCAATAAAGGTACCTTCCAGTTTGAATCCTTATCTGAGTCATCCACCTCCACCGTAAGAATAAAGTGAAACTAGTCATAAACTTTAGACCTTTGATGTAAGGTGTATAGCTGTAAGAATAGAGTGAAGTTCTTGGTAATAATCTTTAGGGTTAGTCTCTTAAGGGCCGTGCACTTGTCCTATTTCATGAGTGTATTCAAGAAAGATCCTATTCCATTAACTACAGTTCACATAACACTCACATAGGTGGCATTCTTTAAGGATGCATTGCTCACATCCTACCATAAAAGGCTTGAATGCATTCAAAGCATTTGCTCTTCCTAAATTTGCAGCTTAAGGCACTAAAGCTTTTAAGGATTGGACTCAAATGCGGAAGCATCTAACAATGAGTGCGAACCAATTCCCCATACAGCTTGTTGTTACCACATTGAACTTACTTTGTGGGATCTCTAGTCAGTTAAGTTGGGTTGCTGCTGTAGGTGAACTCTTAATGTGTCTCAGTCTCATCCCAATCTATCAACTCTTTTAGTAAATGGATCTGTTGTGTTATCCTTGGATCCTATAAATTTCATAGGGATTACTCCTTGAGACACCAAATCCTTTACAAATTTGAGTCTGATTTGGATATGTCTCATTATTTTCTGATTAAACTTTAAACTCTTAATCTTTGCTATTGCAGTCATGCTATCACAATGTAAAAATATTGAAAAAATCGGCTTACCCACTATAGGGATTTTTGAAAGAAGTCCCTTTAGCCATTTAGCCTCAATTCTAGTAGTGTTCAAAACACATAGCTCATCCTCAAAGGTATACCAGGCTAAAATGGTCTGTTTTGCAAACCGCTAAGAGACTACATTTCCTTCAAGGGTAAAGACATACCTTGTAACACCATTACTTCTGAAATCCTATGTTTGATCGATCTAGCTTCCATCACTATATCCTTCCAAAACTGAAGGACATTTACTATAATGCAAGCTAAGGGAAATAGTTCCCTTTAAGTACCTAAGTACTCGGTCGAAGGTATTCAAATGCGTATGGTTAGGATAACTTATGTATCGATTGAACTTAGACACGGAGAATGAAATATCTGGTTTAGTACTGTTAGCCAAATACATCAAGCTCTCTATAATTTGTGAATATCGTAGTTGTGGAACAGGCGCTCCACTTTTGTTCTTATAAAGAGTTTTTGATGAATAAAATACTTGATAGCCAAATTTCTCAAGAACCTTCCTAACATAATGAGATCGAGAAATAGCTATTCCCTCTACTAACAGAATCAGTTTGAGGCCTAAGATTACATTTGTAACACCATATCTTTCATCTCAAACTTATTACTCATGAATAACTTAGTTTTATTCACAATTTTTATGTTTGACCCAAACAATAATATACCATCTACATATAGACATATGACAATATACATGTCACCCTTAATCATAGAGTAGACATACCTATCGGACCCATGGCTCACAAGGCTAAATAATTAAATAGTCTTATCAAACTTTTTATGACATTATTTGGGTGTTTGTTTCAAACTGTAAAGAGAATTAACAAGCTTACAAACCTTTTTCTCATTCCCAAGAGCTACAAATCTGTCAAGTTGATCCACATAGATCACCTCCTCAAGATCGCCATGAAGAAAGGCAGTCTTCTCATCCATTTGATGGATAGTGAGATCACAAATAGAACCCAATGTTATAAGCATCTGGATAGTAGTTATCCTAGTTACCGGAGAAAAGATATTGCAATAATCGATTCCTTTTGTTTGCTTAAATCCCTTGGCAATAAGTTTGACTTTCTATCTTTCAATAGGTCCATCAGGCCCAAGTTTCCTCTTAAACACCCACTTGCATCTAAGAGTATAACACCCTAGAGGTATAGGCTAGGTTGCTAATTATTCAGGCAAAATCGTCGTTGTTTAAGGAATGCATTGTAGTATAGGATAAAATCACTCAAATCATTTAAATCTATAAACTCAAATTCAAAAAATAGAGTCCGAGATCACTCGCATGGAGCAAAGATGTAATTTTAATTCACCAATCACAAGCAATATATATATGCAATTGAAATCAATGATATTCAAAATGATATTTCAATAAAATCAGAATAATAATGCAAAAAGATTGGGTTAAAATGGTGATTTGAATCACCAAATTAACCCTCAATGTTATGCTCACAATCACTTAAATATCTCAACAGTAAATCACAACTATTAATCCATGTCAATCAAGTTATTCAAATAATGACACAGTAAGCTCAGACGTCGGCCCTATGTATCAGATGGCTTAAGTGTTAAGCCTCAGCAAGCACAGCACCATAGGAAGCCCCAAGAGCAAGAGCAAGAGCCTCAGAACCTTTCCTTTCCTTCCTTCACTCCTCAAGAGAGGCTCAACACAGGCTCATGGAATTTCACTAAGTATTGAGAGCAGAGGGAGTGCACGAGAGAAAAACCCACCCCCTCTCTCTCAGATCCTCTTTCTTTCTCCCCAAGCTCAGAATCGGACCAAACTCGAGAACCAGGTAACCAGATCCAACACCCAGACCCGCGTGGCATGTGCACGAGCGAGGGCATGGACAAGCGCGTGAGGTGCAACATGTGCGAGGGCGTGGTAGGGACCTGACCCCAGTGACTCAAAGGCAAACAATCCAAGTGGCTTTTTTGCCTTTGTGTCTTCAAGGCTCCGTTCCTTCACAATGTGGGACTATCGCACCGAGTGCTTCGCGTAGCAACTACAGAAGATGGTGTCTCCAATTGAAGGCAAAGGTGAGGCTGTTATCTTCGATTGAGGGTCTGGGAAAGGACCTGGAGCTAGGTCGTGTCAATTGCAACCTGCTGTTGGATGAGTTGAGGCCAGATAACTATAGCAAAGG
Source organism: Thalassia testudinum (assembly GCA_037157565.1). Classification (NCBI taxonomy): domain Eukaryota; kingdom Viridiplantae; phylum Streptophyta; class Magnoliopsida; order Alismatales; family Hydrocharitaceae; genus Thalassia; species Thalassia testudinum. The sequence goes on from JAZHRO010000013.1 coordinate 126,914,681, forward strand.
TAGAAGAAGATGAGGGCAACGGCAGAGCGACGAAGAGCACCTAAAATAGAGAATATAGCCTTACGACCATGTCAAAGTAGCTCAAGAGGATTGTCGTTGAATGGTGAGTGCACTGGTGGTGGTTTTGTGGAGTGAGGCTGCGTGTGCAGGTCTAGCGACCTTGGGAAGGTGGTGCGGTGAGGGTGGTGTTGGGAGGAGGCTTTGAGTGGCCAATCCCCTCAATTTCTTGAGGGGTTTTGGTGGGTGAGGAATGACAAAGGTGTAGGGACCGGCGGCGAGCGTTTTGATGCAATGGATAGCCAACGTGAGCTCACCGAAGTTCTGGCCGGACTTGGGGAAGACAGCGAGGAAGGGAGGTGGTTGTTGATGAGTTTAATTTATTGGACACTTAATTAGCTTAAGTGCATTTAAAACATGCCTCATTAGATTGCAATTAAGGTTAAGTGTTAGTTTATCTTAATTAGAAGATACTTTGTTAAAACTTGATACATATATATTTATGCAGGGTTATGAGCGTAAACTTTCACTATCTCCTCTCTGCCAGCAATTGAGTCGTGCGTCTTGCAACCTCGCAACGGCAATGCCTCATCTCAACAGGTTGTTGGAGGAGATCTCGCACGGAATAAACCAAATGAGGAAGAGTTGAGGAACATCTATTAAAGAAGATGCCCACGCGTTGGGCTAGAGAGAACGGATCCACCATGAAGCAATGCCTGCACCATGGACCTAGCACGCACCGTGGCCTGAACTCTCCACCGTCAACCTTCCCCTGCCGTGTTGTGTGCGGTGACAACGCGCACACCATCACCACCATCAACACCATCATCCACAGACCACCCTCATCACCAACACCTTCCATATTACCAAATCCCCCCACCCGCCTTACCTTCTTCTTCCTCTAGCGCACCCAACAATCACCGCACACACCACCTGATGAGAACCTCATCATGAACCCTAACTAGCACATTTTGACCTAATAAATTGAACAAAAGCTCCTACAAAACCTAAGGGAAGGCCTAAATCAGGGAATTGCAAATCTGAGAATAAAACATTATACAAGGGGTAAAACTGCAATTTTACCATTGCAGTACATGAACAGGACTTTTAAGGGTCTAGACATAGGTCAAGTGGACTTAATAAAAGAAAAAGTGGGATGGTTTAGTCAGAAAAGGGCTATGACAAAATCTGGGAATTAAATGACATTCTGTAACCCTAAAACAAATCCACTTTAATTTACGAAGTTTTAGGAAAGATAAAAATCAATTAAAAATATCTCCTAGGGTTTAGAACCTTCAATTTGGCCGTTAAAACCTATCTTGACCAAGATTGAGAACCTACCCAATTTTTGACCTAATTTGGGTTTTTGTGCAAAATGTCCCATCAAACATGGTCAAACCTAAAATCCAACTTCACCATTGGATTCCTTAGGTCCAAATTAGGTTTATACCAAAATTTGGACCTAAGGGAAGGTCGTCTTGACCCACTTTACAAAATGATCCTCAACAATTACTTTTTAACCTTTAGCTTTTTGAAACCTTGCAAAGACCCCCCTATCTTTCCCATCGTTCTCTTCAGTCGGGTCCCTCTACCACCCGCCTGCACAGGCCATACCTCCGGCGACTTTGCGTGGAGGATGGCGCCGCGCATGCATGGGGAGCCGGCTCCAAATTTGAAGGGGGAGCTCTCTATGAAGCCACCTTCCGCATGGGCCGACTCCCATGCCCTGTCGGCTGCCATACCTCTCGTGCGAACGCGCGAGAGGTATGGGTCTCCGTCTACCCATGTCTTCGGCAAGGTTTTTCCTACCGCTTTTACGCGCTTCGCGGCCGGTCGACGCTTATTTAAGGAGCGGCATCCTCTGCTGCATCCTTCAAGCCTGTCTTGGCCAGAGATAACCCCCCAATTTCGTCTCCTCCTCGGCCATCTGCCCGCAGGCTCCGGCGACTCTCCTCCTCCTTTCTCATCACCCTGCCACCATACCAGTGGCAGGGTTACCTCCGCCGTCTTCCACCACGCCTCGCCGTACCAACAGGCACCCTCCAGCCCTTCTTCCTCGTCGCTGTCTCTTCCCCTGGGCACCTTCGTCTCCAACGACGGCAGCACAGCCGCTCGCCACCTTCGCCTCCTCCGTTCACTCCTGACCTACCAGCTAAGTCCCTCTTACCCTTCTCTTTAATTCCCCTCTATCAATTTGTCGTTTAGACCCCTCTACAGCACTGTCCACCCCCACCATCTCCACCTCCGACTAGATCACCGCAAAGTGCTCCCGCTACTCCACGCATCCATCCACTTCGCCAATCACCTCAAAACCTCTGCCACCATCCACTAAACACTTTCCCCATCTCAACTACCCGCCACACACACTCCACACCTCCACCGACCTAACCCACCTTCACGGCAACAGAGTGACCTAGGCACGCACGCCTAGGTCGCCCCATGGCTAGCCAACCCCCACCGCACCTTCGCCATGATACAACGAAGGTTTTCCTATGGTCTGACAAGGCTGTGAGGTTGTATTCGTGCATTTCAGGTTCGCGCCTCCACCGCCATTAGCACCTAGCTTGGAACAAGCTCGCAAGCAGCTCCAGGAGGCGCGCCCAGGTTGTGCGGAAGGCTTCCGCGCACAGCTCCAGGTCTTCAGTTGGCAGCGAAGACCTCGACCTTGGCAGCTATTGCTCGCACTCCCTGCTGCGGGAGCGCGAGAGAGGTGGGGCGCAGATAGTCCCACCTCAGCCGTTTTCAAGTGCCCCACAACGCATAAATTGCAAAAGTGATTGAGGCTTATCGCCTCAGTCACACAGGGTGAGGTCCCTCTCACCCGCTCACCCGGCCTCGTCTGCAACCACCCCCCGCGGACCTGGCCTGACTCAATTACCCAACCTGTGCACACCTCGCCCACCACCGCAAGCCGGTGGGCCTGGTCCCAAGCGCGTCACCCAACCTGCATACCTGAATAGGCTCTGGGAGAGCAAACCCTAGAGTGAAACAGAGAGAGAGAGAGATGCAGGGAGGGTAGGGGTTAGGTTTTGCCTAACCATATGCCTGTGTAGGGAACAAGAGAAGAAGCAAGGAAGGAGCGGCTGAAGACTTAGTCGCGAAAGCATTTGTAGGCAGAAAGAAGAGAACAAGGCTCAGGAGCAGAAGTGGAAGAAAAGGAAGAGAAAGAAGAAGACAGAAGCTGAAGCAAAAGAAGAGGAAGGGGAGAAGTCACCTGAGGAAGGAAAGAAGAAGAAGTTGCCGCAGAGAGGAAGGCCAAGCAGCTGAAAGAAGAGAAAAAGAAGAAGCTAAGAAGAAGAAGAAGAAGCAGCAGCAGCAGCAGCTGAAAGAAAGAAGAAGGAGAGCACAAGCACTGTAGCAAGTGGCTACTTAAGGCGTCTGATCCATGGAGTCAGACGTCTGAAAACAGAGAGAAAAGGGGACAAAAGAAGAAAGAGAGAAGAAAAGAGAAGAGATAAATTTTTATTTCCTCTCTTTAATCTTTTTGTAAAACAGTATAATGTAAAATGTGATTTTCTATGCTTTTAGAATCAAGCTTGCTCCCTGAGTTCGACCTCGGAGAAATTTTGTATTCGAGTAATAAAATAAAATAAATCGGTCGGTTTAACACACCGCAACCACCACCGCCCATGTACGCACCTGCCTTACGTGCACCACCATCATCGGCCAAGCACTGCAAGCACCACTACCCTTGCACATCCACTTGTCTTGCGCGCATCTACCTCACACACGCAGTCACATAGCAGCTGGCTGGGCCTAGGGTTTTGTGTTATTTTAAAGTCCTAGGTGTTGTAGTATATCACGAAAAGCTATCACCAGTTTACAATTTATTACTTGGAATTAAAGGTTTCCCGAGGATGAACTCAAGGAGCACACGTCATTCTAGAAACATAATTTCACAATTCTGTTACAAAAAGAATAAAAGAGAGAGAGTGAGTGAGCAAAAGTTCTCTTTTTGGCTTTTTCTTCTTCTCTCTTCTTCTTTTCTTTCAGCTAGTTCTCTTCTTCAACCTGTCTTCTTCTTTCTTCTTTTTCTTTGCTGTAGCTACCTCCTCTTTCGTTCATTCTTCGGCTGCTGTGTCCTTCTTCTTCTTTGTTGTAGAGGCTCCTTCCTTCTCTTTTCTCTTTCTTTTTCTGTGGCCCATCCTCCTTTCTTCTCTTCTGCTCCGCTCCTTCCTTTCTTCTCCTTTCTGTTCCGACGTCTGATTCAGAAATCAGACGCCTTATCTGATTGGCCTCTCCTTCTTCTTTTCTTTCCTCTTGGCTTCTCTGGCTTCTTCTGCTCCTCTCCTTCCTTCCTTCTCCTTTCTTCTTCCCTGCGGCTAAGTCCCAGCTGCTGCTCTTCCTCTTCTTTCTTTCTTCCTTCTTCTCTTCAGCAGCTCCTTGCTTCTTCCTTTCTCACCTGTTCCCTGCACACACACACAAGCTCAGCGCAAAACCTACCCTACCCTCTTCCCGCGTCTCTCTCTCTGAATCTCTCTTTGGTACGCTCTCCCAGAGCCAGGTAATCAGGTCGGGTTGCATGCCCGGGTCTAGGCACACCGGCTTGGGTGGTGCGCGAGGAGTGCACAGGAGTAGGGATAGTCGGGTCGGGTCAGGTCTGCGTGGGAAGAGCCACGAACGAGACCCGGGTGATAGGTGAGGAGGGACCTCACCCTAGTGATTCGAGGTGAAATGCCTAGAGCACCTTTTCAATTTATGTGTGGGCATGCGCCCACACACTTCCGAGGTGGGACTTTAGTCCCACTTCCGCTCCACGCACCTGCAGGCAGAAAGCTTCGAGCAATTGGGGCAACAGCAAAGGCTCGCGACCCCAATTGAAGACCTGGGCACACTCGCGGAAGTGTTCCGCGTTGCCTAGGGCCTGCGCCTGGTGCTGAAGGGGCCTGGAGCTGCTCACTAAGTAGAACTAAAACGGCCTCACGGCCACGTCAGACAGCTCAGGAAGCTTCTCTAGAGTACGGTGAAGGCGGTGCGAGGGTCGGCATGGCGGGAAAATGCCTGTGGCCGTGTGCCTAGGGCACACTGCAGAGGTGCAGGTGGGTGTGTTCAGGAGGTGTTCTGGGTGTGTGGAGTGGTGGTGTGAGTGGGGGAAATGCTTGAGTGAAGTGAGGGGGAGCTTCTGGGCTTGTCGGCGAGGGGTGGAATGGCCTGTGGAGGTGGAGCGACCTCGCCAGAGTTGGTGGCCGAAGGTGGAGTAGATGGAGGTGATAGTGGCAGTCGAGGGGTTAAAAATGCCAATTTAAGAAGGGAAAATTAAGAGGAGAGTAAGAGGAAGGTTTTTACCTACTTAATTGACGAAGAGGGAAAGAGGAGGCGCCCAACGCATGCCTGCCGACGCCGGAGACGAAGGTGCCCAGAAGGGGGGTAACGGCGACGAGGAAGAGGTTGGGATGGCGCCAGCTGGTGCGACCTGACGCGGGAAGATGAGGCGAAGTGAGCTCTGCTGCAGGTATGGCAGCAAAGCGACGAGGAGAAGGAAGAAAGATCGCCAGAATCTTGGGCTGTCTGATCGGAGTGAGAGGAGACGAAGTTTGGGGTGTTCTTCAGCCAAAATGAGCTTGCCAGAAATGGCTGCCCCTGCTGCTTCTTATAGAGGTGCTGGCGAGGAGAGGATCTCGAGGGGGCGACGTGGGGAGCTCGCCGGAGAATGGTCGGAAAGTAGACCCATGCCTTTCGTGTGTTTGTACGAGAGGCATGGGCAGCTGCAAGTCAAAGGAGGGGTCCCTGCGAAAGAGGACGACGCAAGGAACCCCCCTTTCGTTCCTGAGAGCGGCCCCCATACTCTGCACGACGCCATCCTCCGCGCAAGGTCGCCGGAGGTATGGCGCCTGCGTGGGGTTGCAAGAGGGGCCGTTCTGCAAAGAACGAAAGAGAAGGTAGGGGGTTAAATGCAAGGGTTTAAAAAGATAAGGGTCAAAAAGTAATTCAAGAGGACCAATTTGTAAAGTCGGTCAAGATGATCTTCTCTTAGGCCCAAATTTTTGTACCAACCAAATTTGGGCATAAGGAATTCAATGGTGTAATTTAATTTTAGGTTTGACCATGTTTGACCTGTCAATTTATACAAAAACATAAATTAGGTCACAAATTGGGCATGGTTCTCAATTTAGGTCAAGATAGGTTGCAAAGGCCAAATTGAAGGTTCTAAACCCTAAGGAGTATTTTTCCATGAATTTTAGAGGGTTTATTTGATTTTTATCCTGCCTAGAACCTCATGAATTAAAGCGGGTTTGGTTTTAGGGTTACAGAATGTCATTTAATTCCTAGAAGTTGCTATAACCCTTTTCATTTCAGGCTATCCCACTTTCTTTCTTATTAAACCCATTTGACCTGTATTCAGACCCTTAGATACCCTGATTGTGCACTGCATTGGTAAAATTACAGTTTTACCCCTTATGACTTGTTTTATTTTTAAATTTAGAATTCTCTAAGTTAGGCTTTTCTTTAGGTTTTGTAGGAGCTTTTTCACACTTATTTAGATCAAATTGTGCCAGTTAGGGTTCATGATGAGGCTCTCATCATACACCCATGCCTAGCTTTTGCTATTCCTTTAGCAAAATTTTAAGGTTTTAACCTTTGTTCTAGACCATGAATTTCTTATCAAATTTAGATAAGTGATTTTTCTCTTGTATCCTTGATTGGGTCAGAATGCTAATCATAGGCCTAAAAGGTACTCTAGTACCAACCAAGATCCAGATCTGTCTAGCTTTAGCCTCAGTCTTTAGCAAAGGTATTTAAGGCCTATAGGAACTAACTTAAGGTTTATTGGACTTCGTGGTTAAAGCACCTGTGCTTGAGATAATTTTAGCCTTGGTTCAGTTCGCAGTGCGTTTTGTAAGAGAGAGATAGAAGATTTATATGTTTGGAGAGTTTTCTCTCTCTTTTTCTTTTTAATTCTAGGTTAGGATTCTCTTCACAACACGATCTGTATCGGATTCCTTGTCTCCATCATCAATCCTCAGGGGTTCCTAGCAGTTGATGCTTCGAGATAGCACCGCCCATGGTAACCCCCAGAACCCTGGCTTTCGAGATTTTGAGATAATCCTATCCATGGTGTTCTGTGGCCAAATTCAAACCCTAGCAATTGACACTTCATGATAATGCCATCCATGGAATCTGAACCAGCAGAGTGCTTACATGCCCCCAGTAGGATATGTAAATATCCTAAGAGACAAGCACCGAGGACATGATATTTTGTTACGCATCTTCGAGGGGAATTTCCCACCTCTCCGCGTTGGGAACTCATCCAAATCAACTTGTGTTGATCGGCCGCTCCTACTCTAGGTGACATTTTCAGAATTTTTGAAACGCTTCTGCATGATTTTGATACTTATGCTTACTGAACCAAACTGTGTGTGAAATTGGGTGCTTAGGTTACTGAGTCCCGTAAACCAAAAGTCAGTTACCGAGGCCAAATACTCCCTAAGCCTTGGACATAATACTTAAGCTTTTCATTCTCCTCAACCTCTTGAGGAATATTTAGATCTTAATGGGTACTAAGAGTCTATTTAAGAATGCCTAAGGTTTGCGTTCTTACTAATGTTGTTGTGCACTTTCCTTTTTCTTTTCTTAATGTGGTCCAGAACTTAGGTTAATTCCTTAATTTCTTGCTAATGACTATCACTTTGTTTCATTTTGTGCTCCTTTTATTCTTTTTCTCCTCCTCCTTTGTAAAGTCCACAAAAATTTCTTTCCTCCTCTCATTTTATTATTCTTTTTCGATTTTTTTTTTAATTTTTATGGTGTTTTTGGCATATGTGAAATTTTTTTTGTTTAAAACCTTTTCTTACGGGTTTTGCACTTTCATACCCCCCCATGCCTAAGATTTGCAATGTCCTCATTGTAACTTAGGAGGGTTTTTATTTAGCTTAGTTCATACATTAGGACAGGTATTTTGGTGAGTGGATGGGTCAAGGTGACAGTTGCGGACGATTTCTAATCTCAGATGCAAGCACCTGAGGTGAAGTTGGTTATCCTAAAGGATGAACCTTAAGTGCGAAGAGGTGTCAGAAAAGGTTTCGGGTTTTTTCAAAAAGAATGACGAGCTGCCTCCCGTTGAGTGCTGAGTTTTATGCCATCGGCTGGGCGCAATATGCTCAGGGAGAATGGATGATAAATGATGACTCAGCCAAATCTGTAGAGGTTACATCGATTAATGGTTTGAGTCTCTAATCGCTCACGATGAAAGGTTCAGAATAGTGGCTGAGCGGACTGATTTCGACGGTTCCATTTCCAAAAACCTGTCGGACAAGATATGGTCCGACCCACTTGGATCGCAGTTTCCCAAGGAAGAGTTTGAGTCGGGCATCGAAGAGTAGGACCTTCTGACCAGGATGAAAGATCTTTCTAGATATGTGCTTGTCATGGAAGGCTTTAACCCGCTCTTTGTAGATTCGCGAGTTCTCGTACGCATTAAGGCGTAATTCATCGATCTTGCTAATCTGAAGCTTTCTGTGGGTCCCAACCTTAGAAAGATCTAAATTACAGGTCCGTACTACCTAAGAGGCTTTGTGCTCCAATTCGAAGGGAAGGTGACATGCCTTCCCGTACACCAGTCTAAAAGGAGACATGCCTAATTGGGTCTTGTGGGCGGTCCTATAAGCCCACAAAGCTTCTGGAAGTCAGGACAACCAGTCCTTCCTGTCAGGCCAAACAGTGACCTGCAGGATTTTCTTGATCTCCCAATTTGATAGCTCAGCTAGACCATTAGTCTGGGGGTGGTAAGGAGTAGAGATTCGGTGAGACACCCCGTATTTGGTCATCAGTGACCTGAACTGAGCATTGGTGAAATGGGTCCCTCCGTCAGAGATGATTGCACGAGGAATCCCAAACCATTAGAAGATATTCTGATGAATGAATTTGATGACGATCTTGTGATCACAGGTTCGGGTCGGAATGAGTTCGATCCATTTGGACACATAGTCCACAGCAAGCAGAATGTACTCGAAGCCGTCTGAAACAGGGAAGGGGCCCATAAAATCAATCCCCCAAACATCGAAGATTTCGCATACGAGAATCGGCTGCAAAGGTATCATGTCGCGATGGCTCGTGTTGCCCAAAGTTTGGCAACGACTTCATGCCTTGCAGTGACTGTATGCGTCCTTGAATAAAGTGGGCCAATAAAAGCCACACTGGAGGATTTTTGATGCGGTTTTGTGCCCAGAGAAGTGGCCACCTCATGCCTGGTCATGGCAGAAGGAGAGAATATCATTGCTTTTGCCCTCCGGGACACATCTTCGGATAATTTGGTCAACACCTATACGGAAAAGGTACGGGTCTTCCCAGATGTAGTACTTGGCATCAGAGCGCAACTTGTCTTTCTTGGCCTTTGGCCAATCAGACGGAGTCTGATGAGATGCCAAGTAGTTTACTATATCAACAAACTATGGAAGTCTAGTACCAATAGTCAGTAGGTGCTTATCAAGAAAATGCTCCGTGATGGGTCCAGAAGGGTTAATGATCTCAGAAGGAAGGCGAGGCAAGTGGTCAGCTACCATGTTCTGTCTTCCAGCCTTGTCGCGAATCTTGAGGTCGAATTCTTGCAACAACAAGATCCATCGGATTAATCGAGGCTTCGCATCCTTCTTGGCAAAGAGATGCCTCACAGCTGTGTGATCCTAGTAGATGATGACGTGGGAACCCAGAAGATAGGATCGGAATTTTTCGAGGGCAAATACTACGGCTAGCAGCTCTTTCTCCGTAACTGTATAGTTACACTGAGCCTCATCAAGTGTTTTGCTAGCGTAGTAGATGACCACGGGTTTCCCGTCAACTTTCTACCCCAGAACCGCTCCTATAGCGAAATCAGATGCATCGCACATGATCTCAAAGGGTTGAGACCAATCAGGGGACTATAGGATCGAGGCTTGGGTGACTCGGTCACGAAGGTTCTCAAAAGCTTGAGTGCATTTGTTGAAAATTTCAAAGGGTACATCCTTGGAGAGAGGAGTAGTCAGGGGGCGTGCGATTTTCGAGAAATCAGAGATGAAACGACGGTAAAAATCGACATGCCCCAGAAAAGAATGGATGTCCCTGATCGAGCTAGGCATAGGAAGTCGAGAAATCAGATCGACCTTGGCTCGATCCACTTGGATGCCTTTCTCCGAAATTAAGTGACCTAGGACGATCCCCTCAGGCACCATAAAGTGGCTCTTTTCCCAGGAAAGAACCAGATTTACGTCGATGCAACGCCTGAGTATATGAACCAAGTGCCGGAGGCAATCATCAAATGATGCCTCGAAAACTGAGAAGTCATCTATGAAGACTTCCAGATAATCACCTACCATATCAAAGAATATGGCAAGCATGCACTGCTGAAAAGTCGCAGGTGCATTGTAGAGACTGAAAGGCATCCTTCGGAACGCGTACGTCCTGAAGGGACAAGTGAACGTGGTCTTCTCTTGGTCCTTAGGATGAATCGCCACTTGGTTATAATTGGAGTACCCATCAAGAAAGCAGAAGAATCTATTTCCCGCTAACTTCTCAAGAATCTGATCAATGAATGGTAGTGGGAAATGATCCTTCTTCGTGGAGGCATTGAGTCTTCGGTAATCTATGCAGACTCTCCACGAGTCGGCTATTTGGGTAGGTATGACCTCTCCAGTTTCAATCGTAATGGTGGTGAGCCCTGCCTTTTTAGGCACAACCTGGATTGGACTCACCCAATGACTGTCGGAGATTGGGTAGATGGTCCCTGCATCTAACCACTTAATGATCTCCTTTTTCATGACCTCCTGCAAATTGGGATTCAAACGTCTCTGCATCTCACGGGAAGGTCGTGCGCCCTCTTCAGAATAGATACTGTGGGTGCAATAAGAGGGACTTATTCCAGTCAAGTCATCGAGAGTCCAACCAATGGCTCTGCGATGTTGCTAGAGAACAGCAATCAGACGGGATTCCTGATCAGGAGTGAGCTTGGAATTTATAATCACAGGAAATGTCTGATTAGAACCCAAAAAGATATACTTTAAATGATCGGGAAGGGGTTTGAGTTCAAGGATGGGGTATCAGCAGCAGCGGGTGGTTCAGAGTGAGTGTGAGGTACAAGGATAAGAGTTATGGGTTTGTCTGAATCAGGGTCTGGCTCCTCTAATTTCGGTTCAAGATCTTCTTGTGGTTGATGAGGTATAATCAGGTTATTATCAAATTGTGTTTCATCAACCAAAGTTCTGACATCACAGATTTGTTCAATGACACCGCAATTAATCCCTTGTTGGGCCTTAAAGATATCAATTTTTAGGGTTTGATTTCCAAATTTCAGTTCTATTTGGCCCTCCTCACAACTAATGTTGGCCCTTGCAGTGGCCAAAAAAGGTCTCCCTAGTATGATCGGTGTATCCCTTGGGTTTTCAAGTGCATCCATATCTAAGACTATGAAGTCCACAGGGAAGTAAAAATCCCGCACTCTTACAATAACATCCTCAAGAATCCCTTTTGGTGACTTGATAGATCGATCTGCGAACAGTAGTGTCACCTCAGTCGATTTTAGCTTAGATTCTTCTAGGTGGTTGAGTAAGGATGTGGGTATCAAGTTTATGGAAGCACCTAAGTCTAACAATGCTCTGTCGAACTGGGTTTTACCTATCTTGCATGAAATCAGGGGAGTGCCTGGGTCTTTTGCCTTGGGTGGGAGTCTGCTTAGGATTACAGAGCTGGCTTGCTCTGACAGTACAATTGGACTCCCACTCTTGGTTCTCGACTTACGCTGAGGTGTACACATGTTTTTCAGGAATCGTGCATAAGCCGGTATGTGGCAGATCGCATCCATCAAGGGGATGTTTATTTAGACCTGCTCAAAGAGCTTGACCAGGTCCTCCTCAGGAGCCACGGATTTTGTTGTCCTCTTTCCCTTGGTCAAGGCCTCGGGAAATGGAACCTTGGCTGGTTCCTCTAGGATAGGTCCAGGTCTTTGATCTGGGACAGGGATAGGAACATCCTGGATTACTGTCCTAGGGTTTAGGTCACTACCAGGCTTGGAGTGGTCCGAATAAGGTGGATCTTGGGTCTCCTTACCACTACGGGTGGTTACAGAATTCAGCCCTGCCTGGTTCTGGTTAGGGGTTGGTAGGATGGGTTGCTGTTGCTGGTAACCAGCATAGGAAGTTGAAGCCTCCATCCCTTCAGGTGAAGGAATAGAGGGGGCCTGATAAACCATATGTGCTTAGCCCGGGTTTGGGTTCATAACGCGTCGCTGGGTCGGCATGCTATTAGGGTTAGGAGGAGGTTGAGAAGGAAGTGTGCCTGGTTGGCGAGAATTTGCCAATTGGGCAAGTTGATTTCGAACCTCTGTGATTTCGTCCTTATGTTACTTTTGAATAGCCGCATTCGTTCTCTGAATGTCAGCCAAAGTCTGAAGGATGAGGGACATTTGGTCTTGGTTTGGCTCGGATGGATAAGTAGGGTTGGACCGAGGCTGAGGCGGCTGATAAGGATGAGGTGCGTGTGGACGGGGCTGAAAGAGTGGTCTTGGATTCTGGGAATTCCCCACCCACTGGAAGTTGGGATGGTTTTGCCTTCCAGGATTGTAGGTATTGGAAAATGGGTCATTCTGGATGGCGTTGAGGTCCTCGCAGGTTTGAGGAGCTTCAGAAAAGTCAGAGAATGGGGGAGTAGAGCTCCCCCGGATAGTATAGAAAGGGTCGGAGGTTCCTCCAATCCGAGAGTCAAATGGGGGTGGATACGACTCCACCCCAGGAGAAGGTCGGTGGAAAATGTTCTGCACAGTCTCCCGTGCGGAAGGAGGCTGTGCAAAGGAATTCTGCGCAGAGGTGGCTCGCTGCAAGTGCTGAGTCAGCTCATCCACCTTCTTTTCAATAATAGAGACCTTGTCCAATCGACTGGCCATCAATTCTAGGTCGACTGATGCGGACAGGCCCTGCGTTTCATGTGCTCCCCTAAGGTTCGTCAATGCGCGGGTATTCATCCTGTCGAATAATCCCATGGAGTCATTATTGATGGAGTTCTCTCACATATTCTCGAGAATCTCCCACACGGTGTCCTCATGTTGACCCATGATATTCCCTCTGCAAGTTGCATTGACGAACAATCTAATATCCTCACGGAGTCCCTGGTAAAAAGATTGGACTTGTTCCCATTTAGGAACTCCGTGATGGGGGCACTTTGTCATGAGATCCTGAAAACGATCCCATGCCTCATGAAGAGGTTCTCCCGTCTGTTGCGTGAAGTGAGTAATCTGATGGTGCAAGGCATTGGTCCGACCAACGGGAAAGAACTTCTTCAGGAACTCGGACTGAAGTTCCTCCCAATTGTTGATCGGCCGGGTCTGTGTTTGATACCAATGGGCGGCCTTGTCCATAAGGGAGAAAGAGAACATCTTCATAAGGAGAATATCCCGATTTTGCGCATCTGACCCGAAAGTCTGGGCCAAATGCTTTAGCTATTTAATGTGCTGGAAGGGGTCTTCAGAATTAAGCCCATGGAATTTAGGTATGGCATGAATCATGTTGACCTTTAATTCAGAATCAAGTCCTCCAGTCATGATTCTGACTCGAGGCTCAATAGCCACCGCAGTAGGATTATAGTGATCTCGCATCATGGGACGCTGCGGTGGGTGCATGAAGTTCTGGAAGAGGTCATTGAGTCGCTGGAGCTGGTGCTCCAGATTGTTCTCTTCCTCAACTGGCTGAGCCATTGTGGAAGAAGAAGGTGAGTTGGGTTCAGAATCGAAGGAAAGGTCTATGTGAAGGGTTGGTTGCACATGCAAGGGTACCGAGGCTTGGCCTTGGGGAGAGTGAATTTCTAAAGGAGATTTCAAGGACCTCCTACCAAACATACACTGATGGAGTGGATGAGTTTAGCAGGTGCTGAACCCAATCAAGACACCCAAAATGTTGGGTGACTATAGAGGTTCGGGGCGGATGGACCCCTTGATCAGAAGGTCGTCCACCTGAGAATTACCTGGGCAACTAGAGAGGGTGAGTCCCGCAAAGACCCCTACACGGTAGAGCGCCCCCACGGGTTATGGGGTTCCCCCGCCCGACCTCTCTTGTCACTGAGATTCTAGGTAGACCAGAATGGGGACCTTAACCTCTTAAATCTACCACTTTTAGTTAGGATCAAGGTATTTAGGGTTTCACTTGAACTTTATCCTTTTGAGTGCAAAGAGTGACATAAGTTAAAGGTTGGTTGATCCAAGGGCTCAACTTCACCTATTAGTTCCTTTGAGAGCTTATTAGGTCTTGTCTTTTAGGGTTCAAGTGTTTTTAAGAGCCAAATTTCTTAGGGTTTCTCTTGATAGATGTTTTCAAGTAATGGCTTAGGCACACTTCTTTTGGGAATTTTTCATTCTTGCTTAGGAAAGTGTGCCTCTAAAACCCTAGCTTTGAATCTGATATTGGCTCTAATTGGTCCAGTTAGTTGCCTCTAGATTGGGTAATTAGGGCTCAAGCAAGAAGGTTTTAGCCCTAACTACCTTTAATGGATAAGTATGCTGAAATTTGAAAACAGGCAACTTTGGTGTTTTACTACGTATGAAAGACAGGTTATTCCAAAATTGCTTTTTTTCTTTTTCTTTTTCTTCCTCTTTAGAATTTAGGGGTTTAAATGAGAGGATAGAAAATTACCTGTCCTTGGCGTGGTTGTTGTACGGCTGCTTGTATTCCTCTTGATTTCCTGTGCCTTCACAACAAAAGAGAAGAGATTAGTCAATAGGAAATCAAAAATTGTGAATCAATAGCTTCTAGAATGGCCGTTGCTCCCTGGCAATGGCGTCAAAAACTGGCTATCGCTAGGGTTTCGTGTTATTTTAAAGTCCTAGACGTTGTAGTATATTACCAAAAGCTATCACCAGTTTACAATTTATTACTCGGAATTAAAGGTTTCCCGAGGTCGAACTCGGGGAGCACACGTCATTCTAGAAACATAATTTCACAATTCTATTACAAAAAGAATAAAAGAGAGAGAGTGAGTGAGAAAAAGTTCTCTTTTTGGCTTTTTATTCTTCTCTCTTTTTTTCTTTCAGCCGGTTCTCTTCTTCAGCCTGTCTTCTTCTTTCTTCTTCTTTTCTTTGCTGTAGCTGCCTCCTCTTTCGTTCTTTCTTCGGCAGCTGTGTCCTTCTTTGTTGCAGAGGCTCCTTCCTTCTCTTTTCTCTTTCTTTTTCTGTGGCCCGTCCTCCTTTCTTCTCTTCTGCTCCGCTCCTTCCTTTCTTCTCCTTTCTGTTCCGACGTCTGATTCAGAAATCAGACGTCTTATCTGATCAGCCTCTCCTTCTTTTCTTTCCTCTTGGCTTCTCTGGCTTCTTCTGCTCCTCTCCTTCCTTCCTTCTCCTTTCTTCTTCTCTGCGACTAAGTCCCAGCTGCTGCTCTTCCTCCTCTTCTTTCTTTCTTCCTTCTTCTCTTCAGCAGCTCCTTGCTTCTTCCTTTCTCACCTGTTCCCTGCACACACACACAAGCTCAGCGCAAAACCTACCCTACCCTCTTCCCGCGTCTCTCTCTCTCTCTGAATCTCTCTTTGGTACGCTCTCCCAGAGCCGGGTAATCGGGTCGGGTTGCATGCCCGGGTCCAGGCACACCGACGTGGGTGGTGCGCAAGGAGTGCACAGGAGTAGGGATAGTCAGGTCGGGTCAGGTCCGCATGGGAAGAGCCGCGGACGAGACTCGGGTGATAGGTGAGGAGGGACCTCACCCCAGTGATTCGAGGCGAAATGCCTAGAGCAATTTTTCAATTTATGTGTGGGCGTGCGCCCACACACTTCCAAGGTGGGACTTTAGTCCCACCTCCGCTCCGCGCGCCTGCAGGCAGAAAGCTTCGAGCAATTGGGGCAACAACAAAGGCTCGCGACCCCAATTGAAGACCTGGGCACACTCGCGGAAGTGTTCCGCGTTGCCGAGGGCCTATGCCTGGTGCTGAAGGGGCCTGGAGCTTCTTGCTAAGTTGCTCCTGCTGTTCGTCAATGGCGGCGAGGGGGACAAGACCTGAAAGCACTAAAACGGACTCACGGCCACGTCAGACAGCTCAGGAAGCTTCTCCAGAGTACTGTGAAGGCGGTGCGGGGGTCAGCGTGGCGGGCACACTGCAGAGGTGCAGGTGGGTGTGTTCAGGGAGTGTTCTGGGTGTGTGGAGTGGTGGTGTGAGTGGGGGAAATGCTTGAGTGGAGTGAGGGGGAGCTTCTGGGCTTGTCGGCAAGGGGTGGAATGGCCTGTGGAGGTGGAGCGACCTCGCTGGAGTTGGTGGTCGGAGGTGGAGCAGATGGAGGTGATAGTGGCAGTCGAGGGGTTAAAAATGCCAATTTAGGAAGGGAAAATTAAGAGGAGAGTAAGAGGAAGGTTTTTACCTACTTAATTGACAAAGAGGGAAAGAGGAGGTGCCCAGCACATGCCTGCCGGTGCCGGAGAGGAAGGTGCCCAGAAGGGGGGTAACGGCGACGAGGAAGAGGTCGGGAAGGCGCCAGCTGGTGCGACCTGATGCGGGAAGACGAGGCGGAGTGAGCTCTATTGTAGGTATGGCAGCAAAGCGATGAGGAGGAGGAAGAAAGATCGCTGGAAGCTTGGGCTGTCTGACCGGAGTGAGAGGAGACGAAGTTTGGGGTGTTCTTCGGCCAAAACGAGCTTGACAAAAACGACTGCCCTTGCTGCTTCTTATAGAGGTGTTGGCGAGGAGAAGATCTTGTGGGGGCGACGTAGGGAGCTCGCCGGAGAATGGTCGGAAAGCAGACCCATGCCTTTCGTGCGTTCGCACGAGAGGCATGGGCAGCTGTAGGTCAAAGGAGAGGGTCCCTGCGAAAGAGGACGACACGGGGAACCCCCCTTTCATTCTTGAGAGCGGCCCCCATACCCTACACGGTGCCATCCTCCGCGTAAGGTCGCCGAAGGTATGGCGCCTGCGTGGGGTGGCAAGAGGGGCCGTTCTGCAAAGAACAAAAGAGAAGATAGGGGGCTAAATGCAAGGGTTTAAAAAGATAAGGGTCAAAAAGTAATTCAAGAGGACCAATTTGTAAAGTTGGTTAAGATGGTCTTCTCTTAGGCCCAAATTTTTGTACCAACCAAATTTGGGCATAAGGAATTCAATGGTGTAATTTGATTTTAGGTTTGAGCATGTTTGACCGGTCAATTTACGCAAAAACGTAAATTAGATCACAAATTGGGCATGATTCTCAATTTAGGTCAAGATAGGTTGCAAAGGCCAAATTGAAGGTTCGAAACCCTAGGGAGTATTTTTCCATGAATTTTAGAGGGTTTAGTTGATTTTTATCCTACCTAGAACCTCGTGAATTAAAGTGGATTTGGTTTTAGGGTTACAGAATGTCATTTAATGCCTAGAAGTTGCTATAACCCTTTTCGGTTCAGGCTATCCCACTTTCTTTCTTATTAAACCCATTTGACCTGTATTCAGACCCTTAGATACCCTGATTGTGCACTGCATTGGTAAAATTACAGTTTTACCCCTTATGACTTGTTTTATTTTTCAATTTAGAATTCTCTAAGTTAGGCTTTTCTTTAGGTTTTGTAGGAGCTTTTTCACACTTATTTAGATCAAATTGTGCCAGTTAGGGTTCATGATGAGGCTGTCATCAGCAGTTGCCATGCACTCGACCTCCATGCTTGCGTGCAACCACGGCCATAGCCACAGCAGAGCGTGCTCAGGCGTGCGACAAGCCTCACGTGCGCACAACCCGTGCGTGCATGCCCTTGCGCTGATGGCCTCCTTCTTCGTCATCTTCTTCTCCTCTAACAGATAGAATGGAACCCAAAGTCATCGTTGTCCTCCTCTCAGCCAGCAACTCTACCCTCGAAGCTCCTCACCGACGACGTCAATGTGCTCTCCTCACCCTTACAAGTACTTCCACGCCCTTAGACGAGCCATCCACCACCCACGCATCGTTGGGGACCACCACCACCGGCGAGCATCAAGTGGCCAGCCGACCGTCGCCAACCACCGATTGATGAGCCGCTACCACCATCGGAGCACCCTCATCGTGGGCAACCTCCTCTCGCAGCCCGCCATCACCTCCTCAATGCGCATGAACAAGAAGAGAGAATCCTCTATTTTGGATTCAATTTATAGTCACATCTCCATACCATTGCCAACATTTCATTTTCTAATTTTTGGATTAATTTATTTTGGTGAAATTGCAACCTAACACTTGTTCTTGTGCGTATTTCTTCAACTCTTGTGATTCATCTCTATGTGCACCACAGTGGATTCAGATTTGCATGCAATTAAAAATTACATACTCTGCCACTACACATGCATCATCTACATATTTTTGGAAGCTTGATTTCTGATGTGAAATTTACATAAATAGCCCTTAACTTCTCATGAAATAAAAAGTTACATTCAGAGTAGCATATTCATTGAATTGACTTAGCTAATGTTTCTACGAACATGATGGCTACAAACTCGTAAATTTATTGCAATCATTCCTCCCTGTGGATACGACATCCTAATCATTGTGGTTAGATTTAATGAATTTTTTATATGAGATTTCCACCACATAAAATACATCAACGACACATCTTTTTATTGCAATCATCTTAATTAAGCGTAAATCTCGTGGTCAGTTATTAGTCAAATTGAGAGGTAGAGGGGTCGATAAGGATCTACTAAGGTAGAGGAAGAGATTGAACATATTTATGGATGAAGAGAGAGAGAATTGCGACAGCTATGATTGGTCGGTCATGGAGGGGATGAAGACCTCTAATAAGGGGGAACGGTAAGACGAAAGGGGTTCGAAGCCTTGACTTTGGCCCACCAAGCGCAAACGAGCGTGAGGAAGAGTTTCTCACTCCCAATTTAATGGTGGGAGGCCGTAGCAAAATAGGGGAGAGGGTCGCTGGAGTCGAGGTTGGAGGTGGTCGAAGTTGAAGGAGAAGACTTGGTTTTGGCCTGAACCTGACTAAGGAGCTTGGTTTCACAATAGGGAAGTTTTTATAAAGCTCCAGCCGAGTTCTAGACATGGAAACAAGCCCACATTGGCTTGTGCTTGTCACATGAAACACCCAGTAATTTTGTGGGTTCGCTAGGGGAATCAAATGTGATTTGGGATCCCAAATTGCCTTCAGATGATTTCTCGCAATGTGAACACCAATCCTACCAAATTTGGTGGGATTTAGTGTTGATTTGAGTAGGATTGGGAGTAATCAAAGTCGGCCTGGAAGTCGGTTGACCTCCATAGGCGGCAGGGTCCTTTCCGCATAGATGATGACAAAGATAGGGAGCTGTTCGTAAAGAATTTCAAAAGATAGGGGCTTATATGTGAAGAATAGAGTTTTAAAGGACTATAATGCAAACTAGGTCAAGATGAACTCTGATTGGGCCCAAATTTTGGTACAAACTTAATTTAGACCCAAGAAATCTGATGGCGAAGTCGGATTTTAATTTTAACCAAGTTTTCCTAGGCAATTTACGTAGAAACCCAAATTAGGGCAGAACTCTGTCTTTGACTCTGTTTAAGGTCAAAATAGGTTCCAATGGTTAAATCAAGGATACTAAACCTCAAGGAATATTTTTCTATGACTTTTAGGAGATTTAGTGAATTTTATCCTAACCAGAACCTCTGTAATTTAAGCGGATCTGAAATTAGGGTTTTGGGTGCTGTATTGGTTCTCGAAATGCGTGAAACCCCGTTTCTGTCTGTGTAAACCCTCTTATTAGAATTTTATGCTTGTTAAACATTAGATTAACCCCTGGAAAATCCTGTGGTTACCCTGCTTCCATAATATGATGTTAAAACTGTAGAATTAACCATGTTTTAATATTCATCTCTCAGAATGGATATGCAAGGAATTATGACTCTCATGCCACTATGTAGAAGCATTTGTCACTTGATTATGACTAATTAAAGCTAGCTATGGCTCATCACTAATCGAACTGAACGATTTGAATTTGGCTTGAATTTGTTCAATCAAATATTCGATAAAAGTTCATTTGAAAAAAAATAAGCAAACATAAACATTAAAGCTAAGTCTGATAGTTTAACGAACCAAACATGAACATAATACATGCTCGTTCGATAAAGTTCAAATTTGAAAATACACACACATATGCAAATTTAAAAACTCATTTGTGAACCCATTAAAAAAAAACTCAACCAACCTCTCCTTGGACCCTTAGTCTACAATATTATGGACAAACTAATGTAGATAAATATTAATAACAAAAAACTTATTATGAATTTGCAATTGGCCCCACCTCTCAAACTATTATTGCCCCATGGTCCAACCCCCAAGTCTCCCCATATAGGCTGAATTGCTATTTCCCCTAATACAGCCAGTCACAACATTAGCTTGCATTGTGTTTAGGATTTTTATAAGGTGGGTGTCATATGGACATGATACAATAATGTAACAAACTAGAATATGTATCATGTGTTCACTAAAAAAGGTTTGTTTTATTTTATGTTTTTGTTATTTTAGATTTTTATGTTTTTTATCTTATTTGTTAGTTTATTACTTATTCTTGAAATTAGTTTATCATTTAATGTCCTTTTAAAACATATAATATGCTTGAACTTTAAGAAAACATTTAAGCTAAAACATTAATCGAATGAACTGCTATCAAACTTTACTTTCAAATACATTACCGAACTTCATCGTAAATGTTTATTTGAACAAAGCAAACAAACTAATAACGAACCAAACTTGAACGTTCGATTTCGTTATTGAACCAAACTCAAACACAGATAATCGAATACTTAAAGAACTCAAACCGAACTCAAACATCGAACATTTTATCTAACTTGAACTCACACATACCAATGTTTGAGTATGTTCGATTCGATTAGTACACCTATCTAGAGTTAAGTCAACCAACTCTTAAGTGCTATTAGAGATGATTGAGTCTATCTCATTCTTAAGGACATCTTTTCAATTCCTAGCTTTAGAAGAAGCCATAGTATCACGATAAGTAAGGAGATCACCCTAGATTTAGTAAGCAATAGAAATCCTTGGCAATTCTTGGTCATTTACTTCTCTTAGGTTCAAATTCCTCTACTTTAATCATTGAGTTCAAAATGGGAAGAGCTAGCCCCCACATTAGACATCCCTTCCATTTATCAGAAATATAACCAGATGTGGTGACTAGATTATCTAAAGTCACATTTTGAGGTAATCCAGTCTTCATAGGGAAGACATCCTCAAAAAATGTAGCATTGCAAAGCTCAATAATATTATTAGCATCTATGCTTAAAATCTCATCTTTTCTAACAAAAAATCTATAGGCATAGTTGTTGTCAACATAACCTAAAATGACCGCATCAACTATCTTAGGTCCAAGTTTCTTCCTCTTGTGTTCTTAGGCAACCATCTTTACAAGGCAGCCCCACACTTTGAGGTATTTTAAACTTGGTTTCCATTTCTCCAAATCTCAAATGGACAACTTGCCTTATTCTTAAGGGGAACTCTATTAAAAATATTGTGTGTTGTATTCAAAACTTCCCCCCCACATATAAGTTGGTAATCCTGAGCTTTGCAAGAGAGCGTTAACCATGTCAGTTAGGATCCTATTTTTTCTCTCTATACCACTAGATTGTGGGGAATATGGTGTCGTCATTTCATGAACGATACCAAAATCTTGGGACTGTTCATCAAATAAGTTAGATCTATGTTCCTCTTCCCTATCCAACCTCAATTTCTTAAGAGTTGTTCCAGTTTGTATTTTCGCTTCTTTCTTGAAGATAAGGAATTTACCTAATGCCTCATCCGTAGATTTAAGTAAATACACATTACAATTGCCATCTCTAAAGGTGATAAAATATTTTTTATTGTCCCTAGTCAACACACCATTAAACTCGCAGATATCCATGGGCACCAAATCTAGAACTTTAGTACCTCTAGCGATAGAGTGAAAAAGTTTCCTAGTTTAACCTATACATATATCTCACATTTCTTAGTTTTAACTATGGTATATTCATGAATCAAATTTAATTTCATCATTATTTTAAAAAAATGAAAATTTACATGACCTAGTTTACCATGCCATAAATCACAAGAATCAATATTACCACAAATAGACTGAATCAGATGAAAACTAACATTATTCAGAGCATTTGTAGATGATACATCAACATCACATCTCACTTGAAATAACAAGTCAAAATTTGCCAAATGCCTATTTTCACAAAAAAGTTTCATGTCTCAATATTACTACTTTATTACATTTGAAATTTAACTCAAAACTTTCTTTAACTAACAAAGAATCAGAAAGAGCATTCTTCTTCATAGTAGGAACGTGTAGCACCCTACGCAGTGTTTAAACTTGCCATGAGAAAAACCTCAAGTCCACGCATTCGAATCCTGGCACCTTAGCTGCAGAGTTGTTCTCCACCTTCACAGTCCCGCTACTGCAACTTGATAGGAAGAAAAATAATAATCTATCTGTACAAATATATGCATTAACTCCAATATCCATGGGCCATTCAGTAGAATCATGAATAACATAGAGTTTGGGTTTTATCGAGAATACCCATTACTAGAATTGACCTCCTTGGTTATCACATGCACCTGAGGATTTCCCTTTGTGGTCTTCTACTAAGCTTTGTTAAAAGGACAATCATTTTTCTAGTGCCCAACTTGCTCGCAGTACTGACAAGGTTTTTTCTTAGATTTCTTTTGGATCTTGGGTTTGGCTCTCATTTTATTTTTATTGGTCTTATTTTTATTCTCCTTGCCCTTAAACGTCATGACATTCATCTTAGACACTATAAGCATTAAGAACTTCTATTTTCTAACTAATCTATTGTACTCTAATTACTAATCTAAGCTACTCTAGAAAGTTGGAAATCCTATCTAATAGGAACAATGGGTGATGGGAATACCATCATAAGCCCTAACTAGCTCATTTTGACTTAGAAAAGAGAACAAAGCTCTTACATAACCTAGAGAAGGGATTAATTCAAGAAATAACTATTCTGAGAAGAAAACATGAAACAAAGGGTAAAATTGTAATTTTACCATTGCAGTACATCAACAGGATTTCTCAAAGGCTAAACATAGGTCAAATGGTCTTAATAAGATAAAAAGTGAGTTGGTTTAGTCAGAAATGGGTTCATGTGCAATCTAAAAATTAAATGACTTATTGTAACCCTAAAACAGACTCACTTAATTCAACAAGGTTCTGGTCAGGATAAAAATCAACTAAGCCTTCTAAAATTCATGGAAAAATATCCTCTATGGTTTAGAACCTTCAAATTGGCCTTTGGAACCTATTTTGACCTAAATAGGTGTCCTAGCTAAGTATTTGCCTTATATTGGGTTTTTCTGCAAAATATCCAGTCAAACATGGTAAAACCTAAAATTCAACTTCACCATTGGATTCCTTAGGTCCAAATTAGGTTTGTACCAAAATTTGGACCTAAGGGGATGTCACCTTGACCTACTTTGCAAAACAGTCCACCCAATTACGTTTTGACCCCTAGCTTTTGAAAATCATTGCGAAGACTCCCCTATCTTCCTCTCCACTTTTTGCAATTACGTCCCTCCGCCATTACAGTGGAGGAGTCCTACTCCGGCAAGGATTCGAGGAGGATTTCTCCCTGATTCCTCAGAGATCCCCTCTCAGATTTGAAAGGGAGATTCTCTGAGGAATTGCTTATCATCTGAACGCAATCTCCAGCTTTTATTCACACCCAATCTCTCGTGCGAATGCTCGAGAGATATGGGTATCTCTCGTACATTCCTACTCCAGCGAGGATTCTTGCTCTTGGAAGCTTGCCTATCATGCACAAGGATCTTTGCCGGTGCCTATAATAGAAGCCCCAGGCCCAGACGATGATCTTCAGCTTGGTTTGGCCAGAGAACAACCTCCAATTTCTTCACTTCTCCTCCGGCCATGCGTCTAGCGAGCTCCAGCGACATCTCCCTCTTCTCGTCGCTCTACCACAATACCAGTTGTTACGACCCGATTCCCGAATCCCTACAGGACACGAGAATCGAACCGACTCGACTGTTCCCAAGACCCAGTCGTCCAACGAGAAAGTAACCAAAAAGTAGTAAAATAAACCACATTCACCATGTAAGCAACTAACAGTAACAAAAGTACAACAGTAAAGAAAAGAACTACTATAGTACACATCGCCACAATAGTAGAGAAATTAAAACAGGTACAGAATATGAAGCTTACAATAAAAGAGTACAAAAGTGTAACAAAATACTCACTACTATAGGAACGGGTACAACACAAGTACAACTACTGGGCTCTACTAGGCCCAGCACCCTCCGCAGCCGTAGGCTCTGGCTGCTCAACACCTGGTCCTGAAAAAGGTGGTAAGTATGACATGTCAGCAAAACGCGTGTGGTATAACAAGATGGTATAACACGGTGGTAAGTATTCTCGTGTCCTATAAGGATTCGGGAACCGGGTCGTAACAAGATGGTATCAGAGCAAGGTCGTCGCAAGAAGTAAACCAACTGGCTGGAAAATAACCAATTCATGTGCTTGGAACTAGAGTAGCCACCACAACGTACCTTTTGACATCTGTTTTAAGGTTTCTTCGTTGAATATCGATTAGTATTGACGTCTTTTCTATTCTGTATTCACGTTTCCTTGCAGGAGATGCCTCGACGAGGGACTAGCGAGGTGGGCCGGGACGTCGCCAAGGATGAGGTCGGAGAGGCGGGCGCGTTGAGCCCAACACCTCAGTGGACCAGCCACTGCTCCCAGGCATTCAGGCCCAAGACCTCACCCAGTTGATACGGGACATCATGCGAGAGGAGCTCCACCTACCGCCATGAGCGCCTCTCCCTGGGGCTGCGGAGGGGAGTCCTCTGTGGGACCACGAGACGGACACGGCACTGGACGCGGGGGAGAGGGTGGGCCTCCACCACCCCCACCTTCCTTCGACACTTCTGAGCACGAGGCTTCTTTACCTGGAGGCGTCAGCAGGGATCCACTGAGGGCGGGAGTCGAGTCCCCCTTTGCTACCAGTGTGGCCAGCCAGGCCTCCTTAGGAGGGACTGGCTGTCTAGGGCTAAAGGTCAGCAGATGCTTCCCGCACCGAGCACTGGAGGGCGAGCAGGAGGTCGTGGTTTCCAGGCGCAAGGAGGAGGACAGTAGTCATGGGGAGGGTACCGGCCGGCGGCTACCCGTCCGACTCAGAGTGTGGCTGCTTCGTCCGCACCTAGGGCTAAGGGGCATATCAACGCCCTAACACACAAGGATGCCAGAGCTTCAGGATCAGTGGTGGCAGGTATGGTTTCAGTTTCCGACAGACTTGTTTACACACTTTTCGATTCCGGCGCTACGCACTTGTTTGTCGCTGCCAGTTTTGCTGTTAGTTTGGGGCAGGACTGTATGTGGTTAGAGGATCTGTTCGTGATCAGAGGTCCGAGTGGTCAGTTGTTTGTAGCTGAAGAGGTGTACACAGGTTGTGAGGTCAGTGTTGGGGGACACAGCCTTCCCGCTGACCTAATTATGATACAGATGGAGGACTTTGGCGTAATTCTGGGGATGGACTGGTTGTTCGCTTACCACGCCTTGGTGGACTGCTTTGAGAGGAAGATCGTCTTCTCCATACCAGAGTTGCCTTCTTTCGAGTTCCATGGGCAGCCAGTGGAATGGGGCTTTAGGTGCATTTCTACACTTCGGGCGGTGAGACTTTTGGGCTAGGGGTGTGTGGGCTTCCTAGCTTGCATGGCGGTGAAGCCCAGCCCTGTGGCAGACTTCTAGAGTATCCCGGTGGTCCGAGAGTACCCCGACGTGTTCCCAGATGAGTTGCCAAGACTACCGCCCAAGCGTGAGATCGAGTTTGAGATCTCACTGGTACCGGGGACCAGCCCCAACTCTACAGCACCGTACAGGATGGCACCACTTGAGCTGCAAGAGCTCAAGTCTCAGTTGTAGGATCTTCTGAAGAAGGGCTTTATGAGGCCCAGTGCGTCTCCATGGGGAGCCCCGGTATTGTTCGTAAAGAAGAAGGATGGTACCCTACGCCTTTGTGTGGACTACAGACAGCTGAATAGGGTTACCAACAAGAACAGGTATCCGCTGTCGAGGATTGATGACTTGTTTTACCAGCTGCAAGGTGCCATGGTATTCTCTAAGATATACTTGAGGTCTGGATACCACCAGTTGAGGATCAAGGAGGCACATGTCTCCAAGATAGCTTTCCGCACCTGGTACGAACACTACGAGTTTCTGGTCATGCCGTTTGGACTGACCAATGCCCTCGCTGCCTTCATTGATTTGATGAACCGGGTGTTCAGACCGTACTTGGACCAGTTCATGGTGGTATTTATTGATGATGTGCTCATCTATTCTTGAGATCAGACGCAACACGGACAACACTTGCGGATGGTTTTGAACACACTGAGACGACGTAGGCTATATGCCAAATACAGCAAGTGCGAGTTCTGGTTGAGGGAGGTGACCTTCTTGGGTCATGTGATCTCCAGGGATGGCTTGGCTGTGGACCCAACCAAGGTTGAGGCAGTGCTCAGGTAGGAGAGACTGCGTACGGTTACTGAGATCCGCAGTTTCTTAGGGCTGGCAAGCTACTATCGGAAGTTTATCAGGGGCTTCTCGTAGATTGCACGTCCTATGACACAGCTGACCTGAAAGGACGTGCCCTTTACTTGGACAAACGCTTGTGAGGCGTGTTTTCAGGAGCTGAAGGAGAGGCTGACTTCAACTCCCGTGCCCACCATCCCAGACAGTAGTGGAGGGTTCGTTATGTACACGGATGCCTCTTTGCAGGGGTTAGGGGGTGTGCTCATGCAGAGGGGTCATGTTGTCGCTTACTCTTCGCGGCAACTGAAGCCCCATGAGCATAGCTACCCTACCCACGACTTGGAGCAGGCAGTTGTTGTCTTCGTGCTGAAGACTTGGAGGCACTACTTGTACGGTGAGACCTTTGAGATTTTCACAGATCATAAGAGCCTCAGATACTTGTTTGATCAGAAGGAGCTCAACATGAGACAGAGACGTTGGTTGGAGCTCCTGAAGGACTATGACTGCAGCATTTCCTACCACCTGGGAATGGCCAACGTGGTGGCTGACGCCTTGAGCCAGAAGGCGCCCGCCCACTTGGCCAGTTTATAGGCGCAGAGTTGGAGCCTCATGGAGGAGATGGCTAGTTGGCGGCCCCTAGAGTTACTGGGGCACTGTGGGGAGTGACGGTGACATGACAGACGAAGCCAGAGCTGATAGACCTCATCATCACTGGACAGATGGTCGACCCATACTTACAGTCCTTGCGTGACAGAGTGCAGCCAGGAGACCCTGGGGACTTCTCTTTTACAGACCAGGTATTGTGCATGAGGCTACGTTTGTGCGTTCCCAGGGATGAGGAGCTGTTGAGAGAGCTCCTGACTGAGGCACACGGTTCCAGGTTCACCATACATCTTAGAAACACAAAGATGTACCATGATTTTAGACACGACTTTTGGTGGAGTGGGGTGAAGCGGGATGTGGGTGAATTCGTATAGCAGTATTTAGTGTGCCAGCAGGTGAAGGCCGAGCATCAGAGGCCTGCAGGGCCGTTGCAGCCACTTCCAATGCCAGAGTGGAAGTGGGAGAGCATCACCATGGACTTGGTGGTGGGCTTACCCGTTACCCAGCAAGGACACGACATAGTCTGGGTGATGGTTGACAGATTGACAAAGACGGCACGTTTCTTGCCGATTCAAGTCACCTTGGGACCAATACAGTTGGCAGAGAGGTATATCCGCGACGTGGTACGTCTACATGGAGTTTCGTGGGAGATCGTATCCAATCGGGATACCCGTTTTACATCCCAGTTTTGGGCTGAGTTTCAGCAGGCCCTGGGGACGCGGTTGAGGTTCAATACAGCATACTACCCCCAGACGGACGGACAGTCTGAGCGCACGATACAGACACTTGTGGACCTTTTGCGTGCTTGTGTACTGGACTGGAACGGCTCTTGGGAGGAGCACTTGCCCCTGGTAGAGTTTGCATATAATAATAGTTATCACTCAAGCATCGACATGGCACCCTACGAGGCTCTGTATGGACGGAGGTGTACGGTACCCTTGAGTTGGGTTGAGGTGGGCACCAAGTGGGAGGTTGGACCCAGGATGATCTGGCAGAGTCAGGAGGTGATCGAGCAGATTCACAGGCGACTTCGCACTATCAGGAGTAGATAGAAGAGCTATGCAGATCGGAAATACAAAGAGGTGCAGTTTGAGGTTGGGAACCACGTCTTCCTTCGCGTTTCGCCCATGAAGGGCCTGCAGCGGTTTGGGGTGAGAGGGAAGCTCGCGCCGAGGTTCGTGGGACCCTTTGAGGTCCTGAAGCAGGTTGGACCCGTTGCTTACAGGCTTGCCCTTCCTCCCCAGCTTTCTGGTGTGCACGACGTGTTCCACGTGTCCAACCTCAGGAAGTACATCGCCAATCCCAGTCACGTCCTGAGCCACGAAAGCGTCGAGGTGGGTGACGACCTGACCTACCCCGAGCGGCCAGTGCAAATTCTCGATAGAGCCGTCCGAAGTCTGAGACGGAAGCAAGTACCCCTGGTGAAGGTTTTGTGGAGGAGCCAATGGTAGGAGGAGGCTACCTGGGAGCCTGAGGTGGCGATGCGGGAGCAGTACCCGGAGCTCTTTGAGGGTACATCTTTTCATACCAGCTTTAGTCCTCTTTGAGTTTGTTATGCATATATTGTTCTTTTTCTACACCCTAGTTAACGCAGGTTTCGGGGATGAAACTTCCTTTGAGTTTATTATGTTGTTAAGACCCGAGACATCAAACACACTTTAAGACATCTAGGAGTTGGTCCAGACGTCTGGTCAGATGTCTGGACGCCTTCCCAGACGTCTGAAAATAAATTTTGGCGTGTGTACGATCGCGAGTCTGCGCACGTGCCACACGCAGACTGAAACCCGCCGTCGTCTTCTTTTTCTCTCTCCCCTCGCAGACCTGCATACGCCTCCCCCACACCTTCAAATACCCCCTCCCCTCTCCCTCGTTCACCACCCCACTGTCTCCTCCTTCTAGCGTGAGCACGAGAGCGAGAGCGAGGGCAGCAGCTGCTGCCGGGTGCGGTGTGGAGAGGAAGAGGTGAAGCGAGAGGAAAGAAGAGGGAGAGCCCGCGAGAAAGAGAGAGAGAGCCCGCCGGAGCAGCTCGAGGCCGGTCGGCGTGCGTGCGGAGGAGCGTCGTGCTGGGGAGATCTCCCCTGGTGCTGCTGCAACTCGAGCAGCGGACAAGCGGCTATGCAACACGGCCGTGCGCAGCAGGAAGAAGGCGAGGAGGTTCTGATTTTGGAAATTTTTCCCAGAATCAGACGTCTAGACCTACGTCCAGATGACGTGGGCAACGTCTGGAGGGAGCTCCAGACGATTGAGAGGTACGTATTTCCTCCTATACCTCCTTTTGCGGATACGACCATGCAGGCCATTCCACCGAAGTTCTGAGACGTGTCGTGTTGAGGAGGTTTTCGTTGTGCATGCAGGTTTAGTTTCGGGAAGGCACGGGGACACGTCCTCCCACACAGTTCAAACGTCTGGGCACGACACCAGACGACGGAGAGCGTCTCCAGACGTCCGGAGAAGTGGTCGGATGTTTGGAACTGGGTCTAGATGATTCAGTAGGATCCCTGAACGTCCGAGGAGCAGCGTAGAGTGAGGTATGACCTGGACCACTTTTTAAGATGTCTGGAAGGTGTTCCAGACGTCTGATTTGAGTCAGAGTTATCATTTTTTACCCGTTTAGGGTCCATTCGAGGTCCGATTTCAGCGTTTAAGATTCCGTTCTTCTCAGAATTAGTTCCTCTACTTGTATGAAATACTTTTATCCTGTTCTGAGTGGTTCCTTGTGATTGATCCTTGTGTTAGGACCTCGTTCTGTTGCGACTTTAGGGGTTGCGGAGGCACGTGGACTTGCCGATCATGCCCCTATTACTCCCGATTTTGCGGGTAGAGTGGCTTCCCGGAGTTAATTACAAACATTAATACATCTCTGAAATAAATGATAGATCCTAGGGTATGGCATGAATCCTAGGACCTGAAAACTAGATTGAATGATAGATCCTAGGGTGTGGCATGAATCCTAGGAACAGAAACACTGAAACGAATGTCTTGAATACCTGAATTGCAGTCTTGGATAAGTAGATAGAATAATGATAATTACTTGTAATTGGATAACAGCTGCCTGTGAAATGTAGATACTGTTGCTAGTAACTGCTACATGTAATTCCTGTTGTTTGGCAACTAAATTCGAGCTGCTTGTATATAAATGGATATTAAATGTTGGAAACGCGAGCTATATGCGAATAAAACTGAAATGATGAAACCTAGTATGGCTTGGCCTAAGAAATATGAGCATGAACCCTACGGGGAATTAGGAGTAGAGCTCCTGGAAAATAAATAGAATGGAATTGGGAAAGTGGATGGGGAAGTAAGCTAGCCCTTGAGTACGGAGTACCAAGGAGAGCGACTATCCCCCTTTTAGTGCAGAGCGGAGCTAGCCGCCCCAGGGACTCGGAGTTAGGTCTGGCCACTTTGTACCGACTTTTGGCCCTCATGTACACAGTACTGGGGAGAGCTACTAGTGTAGGGAGAGAGTTAGCCACCCCACGGGCCTTGGGGTTCAGCTAGCCGTCCTACACCGACTTGTTAGGCCCATTGGGCAAACCAGGGTAGTCAGGTGAGGGTGCACGGACTGTGGAGGGGCAAGACCCCTGTTTGGTTACTGTGGAGGGGCTGGACCCCTGTTACTGAGAGGGCTCTGCCCTATACTAGTTCCGTGTTGTGCATTGGGCGCACCCGTTAACGGAAACGACTGACCGTGTGCCAGTGCGGGGTAGCTACCCGTCCATTTATCGCACGTGCCGTAGTCACCGTTACGGCTGAGAGCGACCTTGGGGTGGTTGACTGAGGGTAGAACCACCACGGGGGACTCTCCCGGCCCAGAGAGCACCACGTGCTACTTCTACGTTTCGGAAAAGACTGCAATCAAGATCGTTCCCACGAGGAACATTCGAGATCAAGAGAAAGACCTGAGAAATAAATCAAGAAAGAGTAAATAGAGAAATAAAGAAAGAAATTAAAAACTACAGCTTCTTGTCCACCTTTACTGTTTTCTTAGCTAGCTGGTTGCCACTCTGCTCAGTGTTACGTTGACGTGTCATATTTGTCACCTTTTTCAGGACCAGGTGTTGAGGAGCTAGAGCCTACGGCTACGGAGGGTGCTGGGCCTAGTAGAGCCCAGTAGTTGTACTTTTGTGTACCCATTTTCTGTTGTAGTGAGTATTTCTGTTACACCTTGTACTCTTTTATTGTAAACTTCATATTTCTGTACCGGTTTTTAATTCTCTACTGTTGTGGTGGTATGTACTGTAGTAGTTCTTTTCTTTACTGCTGTACTTTTGTTACTGTTAGTTACTTGCATGGTGAATGTGGTTTATTTTACTACTTTTTGGTTACTTTCTCGTTGGATGACTGAGTCTTGAGATCAGTCGAGTCGGTCCGATTCTCGTGTCCTATAGGGATTCGGGAACCGGGTCGTAACAACACCTGGTCCTGAAAAAGGTGGTAAGTACGACATGTCAGCGAAATGTTGAGTAGAGTGGCAACCAGTTAGCTAAGAAAACAGTAAAGGTGGACAAGTAGCTATTTTTTTAATTTCTTTCTTTATTTTACTCTTTCTTGGTTTATTTCTCAGGTCTTTCTCTTGATCTTGAATGTTCCTCGTGGGAACGATCTTGATTGCAGTCTTTTCCAAAAAGTAGAAGTAGCACGTGGTGCTCTCCAGGCCGGGAGAGTCCCCCATGGTGGTCCTACCATCAGTCAACCACCCCAAGGTCGCTGACAGACGTAACGGTGACTACGGCACGTGCGATAAACGCACGGGTAGCTACCCCGCATTGGCACACGGTCAGTCTTTTTCCTTAACGGGTGCACCCAAAGCACAGCACGAAACCAGTATAGGGCAGAGCCCTCTCAGTAACAGGGGTCCAGCCCCTCCACAGTAACCAAACAGGGGTCTTGCCCCTCCACAGTCCGCGCACCCTCACCTGACTACCCTGGTTTGCCCAGTGGGCCTAAGTAGTCGGTGTAGGATGGCTAGCTGAACCTCGGGTCTCGTGGGGTGGCTAGCTCCCTCCCTACACTAGTAGCTCTCCCCGGTACGTTGCATGCGAGGGCCAAAAGTCGGTACAAAGTGGCCAGACCTAACCCTTGGTCCCTAGGGCAGCTGGCTCCGCTCTGCACTAAGAGGTAACATGTGCTTCCCTTGGAACTACGTACCCAAGAGACAACAAGCTTTCCCATTTACTTTTCTAGTTCTACTCTATTTATTTCCAAGAGCTCTACTCCTAATTCCCCGTAGGGTTCATGCTCATGTTTCTCAGGCCAAGCCATACTAGGTTTCATCATTTTAGGTTTATTCACATATAGCACGTGTTTCCAACATTCAAACTTTATTTTCCAATTTATATACATGTAGCTCGTATTTAATTTCAAACAACAGGAATTACATGTAGCAGTTACTAACAACAGTGCTCTATATTTCACAGGCAGCTATTATCCAATTACAGGCAATTATTATTCTATCTACTCACCCAAGACTGCAATTCAGGCATTCAAACAACCATTCCAGTGTTTCTAGTCCTAAGATTCATGCCATACCCTAGGATCTATCATTCAATCTAGTGTTTCTGGTCCTAGGATTCATGCCATACCCTAGGATCTATCATTTATTCCAGACATGCATTTTTGTTTTGTAATTAACTAAAGGAAGTCACTCTACCCGCAAAATCAGGAGTAATGGGGGTTCGATTAGTAGGTCCACGTGCCTCTGCAACCCCCAAGTCCACAACAGAACGAGGTCCTAACACAAGGATCGATCACAAGAAATCACTCAGAACAGGATAAAATTATTTGAAATAAGTAAAGGAACTTGTACGAAGACAAACAGAATCTTAAACACGGAAATCAGACCTCGAACGGACCCTAAACGGGTCAAAAACGATAACTATGACTCAAATCAGACATCTGGAACAGCTTCCAGACATCTTAAAAGGGGTCTAGATCCATACCTCGCTCTGCGCAACTCCTCAGACGTCCAGGGGTCCTGCTGAACCGTCTGGATCTAGTTCCAGACGTCCTACTATCACTCCGGACGTCTGGAGACGCTCTCCGCCATCTGGTGACTCATCCAGATGTTTGAACCGCGTGGGAGGGCATGTCCAGCGCCTTCCCGAAGCGAATCCTGCATGCGCACGCAAAAGCTCTCAAACATAGCATGCTACAGAGTTTTGGCGGAACGGCCTGCATGGCCGTACCCGCAAGAAGGAAGGTATAGGCATAGTACGTACCTATCAGTCGTCTGGAGCTTCTTCTAGACGTCGTCCACATCGTCTGGATGTAGGTCTAGTCGTCTGATTCTGGGAAAAATTCCCAGAATCATAACCTCCTTCGTCTTCTTCCCGCTGCGCGCAGTCGCGCCGCGCTCGTTTGCCTGCTGCTCAAGCTGCAGCAGCACTGGGGGAAACCTCCCCAACACAACGCCCCTTCGCGCGCACGTCGACCGGCCTCGAACTACTCTAGCGAGCTCTCTCTCTCTCTCACGGCTCGCGTGCTCTCTTCTCTTCCCTCTCGTTGCTCTTCTCCTCTCCGCCGCTGCACTCGGCTGCAGCTGCTACGCTCACTCTCACTCTCACGCTGTAGGAAGGAGGAGACAGAGGATGGATGGATGTGGGGTGGCGAACGAGGGAGGGGGAAGGGGATATTTGTAGGCATGGGGGAAAGGCTTCTGCAGGTCGGTGAGGGGAGAGAAAGAGAAGAGGAAGGCTGGGTTTCAGTCTGTGCGCGAGACGCGCGCAGACTCACGATCGTACACACGCAAAAATTAATTTCCAGACGTCTGGACCAACTCCCAGACGTCTTAAAGTGTTTTGATGTCACGGGTCTTAATAACAAAACAAACTCAAAGGAAGTTTCGTCCCCGAAACTTGTGCTAACTAGGGTGCGGAAAAAGAATAATATACGCATAACAAACTGAAAGAGGATCGAAGCCGGTCCGAAAAGACGTACCCTCAAAGAGCTCCGGGTACCGCTCTTGCATCGCTGCCTCAGGCTCCCAGGTAGCCTCCTCATACCGCTAGCTCCTCCATAAGACCTTCACCAGGGGTACTTGCTTCCGTCTCAGACTCCGGACGGCTCTGTCGAGAATCTGCACTGGCCGCTCGGGGTAGGTCAGGTCGTCACCCACCTCGACGCTCTCGTGGCTCAGAACGTGACTGGGATCGGCGACATACTTCCTGAGGTTGGACACATGGAACAAGTCGTGCACACCAAAAAGCTGGGGAGGAAGGGCAAACCTGTAAGCAACGGGTCCTACCTACTCCAGGACCTCAAAGGGTCCCACGAACCTCGGCGCGAGCTTCCCTCTCACCCCAAACCGCTGCAGGCCCTTCATGGGCGAAACGCGAAGTAAGATGTGATCCCCAACCTCAAACTGCACCTCTCTACGTTTTTGATCTGCATAGCTCTTCTGTCTGCTCTTGACAGTGCAGAGTCGCCTGTGAATCTGCTCGATCACCTCCTGACTCTGCCGGATTAGCCTGGCGCCAACCTCCTACTTGGTCCCCACCTCAACAAAACTCAAGGGTGCCGTACACCTCCGTCCATACAGAGCCTCGTAGGGTGCCATGCCGATGCTCGAGTAATAGCTGTTATTATAAGCAAACTCTGCTAGGGGCAAGTGCTCCTCCCAAGGGCCCCTCCAGTCCAGTACACAAGCACGCAAAAGGTCCTCAAGTGTCTGCATCGTGCGCTCAAACTATCCGTCCATCTGGGGGTGGTATGCTGTACTGAACCTCAACCGTGTCCCCAAGGCCTGCTGGAACTCAGCCCAAAACTGGGACATAAAACGGGTATCCCGATCAGATACGATCTCCTGCGGAACTCCTGTAGCAGTACCACGTCGCAGATATACCTCTCTACCAACTGTACTAGTCCCAAGGTGACTCGAATCGGCAAGAAACGTGCCGTCTTTGTTAATCTGTCAATGATCACCCAGACTGCGTCGTGTCCTCGCTGGGTAACGGGTAAGCCCACCACCAAGTCCATGGTGATGCTCTCCCACTTCCACTCTGGCATTGGAAGTGGCTGCAATGGCCCTGCAGGCCTCTGATGCTCGGCCTTCACCTTCTAGCACACTAAACACTGCTGTACGAATTCACCCACATCCCGCTTCATCCCACTCCACCAAAAGTCGTGTCCAAAATCATGGTACATCTTTGTGTTTCCGGGATGTATGGTGAACTTGGAACCGTGTGCCTCAGTCAGGAGCTCTCTCAACAGCTCCTCGTCCCTGGGAACGCACAAACGTCCCCTCATGCGCAATACCTGGTCTGTAAAAGAGAAGTCCCCAGTGTCTCCTGGCAGTACTCTATCACGCAAGGACTATAAGTACGGGTCGGCCATCTGTCCAGTGATGATGCGGTCTATCAGCTCTGGCCTCGTCTGTCTTGTCACGGTCACTGCCCCACAGTGCCCCAGTAACTCTAGGGGTCGCCAACTGCCCATCTCCTCCAAGATACTCCAACTCTGCGCCTGTAAATGGGCCAAGTGGGCGGGTGCCTTCCAGCTCAAGGCGTCAGCCACCACATTGGCCTTTCCCGGGTGGTAGGAAATGCTACAGTCATAGTCCTTCAGGAGCTCCAACCAACGTCTCTGTCTCATGTTGAGCTCCTTCTGATCAAACAAGTATCTGAGGCTCTTATGATCTGTGAAAATCTCAAATGTCTCACCGTACAAGTAGTGCCTCCAAGTCTTCAGCGTGAAGACGACAGCTGCAGTTCCAGGTCGTCGGTAGGTGATGAGAACCTCCTCATGAGCCATAACTAGCTCATTTTGACCTAATACAGAGAATAAAAGCTCCTACATAACCTTAGAAAGGCTTGGCTCAGAGAGATTCTGAGTTTGCAAAGAAAATAGAAACTAAGGGGTAAAAATGCAATTTCACCAATCCGATCTGAAAATAGGGTAACTCAGGGTCCAAACATAGGTCAAAACAACATAATAAGAATAAAAGTGGGATGAGATGACTCAATAAGGGCTACAGCAACTCCAAGGAATTAAATGACATCCTGTAACCCTAAAAACAAACCCACTTCAATTCACGTGGTTCGAGGCAAGAAAAAATCAACTAAACCCTCTAAAATTCATATAAAAATAATCTCTAAGGTTTAGGACTTTCAATTTGGCCTTAGGAACCCATTTTGACCTACATTGAGAACCATGCCCAATTAACAACTTAATTTAGGTTTTTGCATAAATTGACCAGTCAAACAAGGTTTAATCTAGAAATAAAATTCACCATCAGAATCCTTAGGTCCTAATTAGTCATGTATAAAAACTTGGGCCTAAGAAGAAACCTTCTTGACTAACTTTACACTTTGGTCCTCATATATTTACTTTTTGGCCCTCAACTTTTGAACCCTCACATTTTGACCCCTACCTCTCCTTCGTTCTTTGCGTTTAGGTCCCTCCTGCAAAACCTGAGCAGCGCCATGCTCCGGCGACCTTGCACGGAGCATGGCGCCGCGCAGGGTGAGGGAGGGGCCCTGGCAAGTCAATGGGGGGTACCTTACGTCGTCAGCCACCGCAGGGACACCCCCCTGAGTGCTGCGACCGCCCATACCGCCCGTGCGAATGCACGGACAGCATGGGTCTCCTTCCTCTGGCGTCCTCCGGCGAGGGAGACACGTCGTCTCCCTCCGCCCTCCTCTCTGATTCTGCCCCTATAAATACCCCCGTCGCTCCGCCGTTCTTCCGAGCTCGGATCTGACGGAGACACCCCCTCAATTCCTCCCTTCCCACTCCGACAGACGCCCCCTTTCTCCGGCGGCCTCTCCTCCTCCTCGTCGCCCTGCCGCACTACCAGCAGCAGGGTTACCTTCCCTCGATCTTCCCGCGCCGCACCCAGCGGGCGCCTCTCCGGCCCTCTCCTCGCCGCCGCCCCTTCCTCTGGGCAGTTTCTTCTCCGGCGACAGTCGATACGACTGTCACCTGCGCCAACCCCTCTTCGTCCAGCTTAGTAGGTAAAACTTCTCCTCTTCCTCCCCTCTTTCTTTTCCATACTGAAAACCCTTACTGTCGGCCCCGATTTCCCACCAATCACCCTCACCTTCTCCACCTCCGGCCAAACTCCGGCGAACCGCTCCATCGCTCCAGCACCCCACAAGGCTCGCCGACCTATGCATAACCTCCGCCTCGTCACCCTGATCCTCTTCCACCCCTCCACTTCCCGCCAAACGCCCTCTGCAGATCCACCGAACACACCCACTTCTCCACCCGCAGTTTGACCTAGGGCGATCCTTTTGCTCCACCACGCCCACTGCAGACCCTCCGACCACCTTCGCCGTGCCACGGCGAAGGTTCTCCGCATATCTGATTAGGCCGAGAGGCCGTGCTTCTGTGAACAAGTGTTGCGCCCGCCATCGCCATTGCTGAGCAGCAAAGCTCCTTCGACCTGCTGCTCCAGGAAACACCACGCCCAGGTCAGGCTCCCAGGCTTCGTGGGGTAGCTTCGCGAAGTGTCAGGCTGCAGTTCGGGCGAAGCCCTCGCCCGAAGCTCGCGCGAAGTTCAGCTGCCGCTGCTTCCTCTGCTCAGGCGTTCACATTGGGGTGGGACATTTAGTCCCACCTCGGAAGGCTTCGAAGAGGCGCGCCAATATAAGTTGAAAAAGTGCTGTAGGCTTATCGCCTCAGCACACGGGGTGAGGTCCCTCTCACACCGCTTCACCCGGCCCGTTCGCGAGCTCATCACGCGGATCCGGCCGACCCGACCTGACTTGACTGGTACTCCTCGCCCACCACCGCACGCCGGTGGGCCGGACCCGGGCGCGACTCGTACCCGATTACCCGGTTGCTCTGGGAGAGCTGTCCTAAGAGCGAATTCTGAGAGAGAAAGAGACGCGCAGGGGAGGAGGGTAGAGTAGGTTTTGCCCTCTTGACTCTGAACTCTTGAGCGTGCAGGCACAGGTGAAGAAGGAAGCTAAGGGAGACACTGTAGCAACAAGCGGTTTAAGTCGTCTGATTTTCCAATCAGACGACGTCCTGAAGGCAAAGAAGAAGAAGGAAGGCGAGGCAGAGGAAAGAGAGGAACATAGAGAGGCCAAGTGAAGACTCTGCAGAGATCAGAAGACAAAGAAGAAGAAGAAAAGAAGAGAGAAGGAGCAGCCAAGTGAAGAAACAGAAAGCAGAAGAAGAAGAGAAGCAAGAAGCAAGAGGAAAAGAAGAAGAAGAGCACGGGAGGAAGATCTAAAGCAAGAAAAGAAGAAACAAAGAAAATAAAAAGAAGAAAAAGACAGGATCGTCCAACCAAGAAATAGAGAAAGAACACGAAGAACAAAAGCCAAAGAGGAGAGAAGACAAAGAGGAAGAAAGAAGAGAAGAAGAAGCCAAACTTTCATCTCTCTCTCTCTCTCTCTTTATTTTTGTAATAGAACATGTATATCTCTAGAATACGACTTGCTCCCTGAGTTCGACCTCGGGAGAACTGTATTTTTCGAGTAACAAATATTAGCAAATGATGGCAATAACTATCTGTACTATAACGACTTAAGAAAAGCTAGTTGCTGCCACCATTTGCCAGTAGGGTATCTATGCTCATGGGGCTTTAGTTGCCGCGAAGCATAAGCGACAACGTGACCCCTCTGCATGAGCACACCCCCTAATCCCTGCAAAGAGGCATTCGTGTACACAACGAACCCGCCACTACTGTCTGGGATGGTGAGCACGGGAGCCGAAGTCAGCCTCTCCTTTAGCTTCTGAAAACACGCCTCACAAGCATCTGTCCAAGAAAAGGGCACATCCTTCCAGGTCAAATGTGTCATAGACGTGCAATCTGTGAGAAGCCCCTGATAAACCGCCTGTAGTAGCCTGCCAGTCCCAAGAAACTGCGAATCTCAGTAACTGTACACGGTCTCTCCCACCTGAGCACTGCCTCAACCTTGGTTGGGTCCACAGCCAAGCCATCCCCGGAGATCACATGACCCAAGAAGGTCACCTTCCTCAACCAGAACTCGCACTTGCTGTATTTGGCGTACTGCTTACGTTGTCTCAATGTGTCCAAAATCATCCGCAAGTGCTATCCGTGCTGCGCCTGATCTCGAGAGTAGATGAGCACATCATCAATAAATACCACCACGAACTAGTCCAAGTACGGTCTGAACACCCGATTCATCAAATCCATGAAGGCAGCGGGGGCGTTGGTCAACCCAAACGACATGACCAAAAACTCGTAGTGTCCGTACCAGGTGCAGAAAGCTATCTTGGAGACGTCTGTCTCCCTGATCCTCAACGGGTGGTATCCAAACCTCAAGTCTATCTTGGAGAATACCGTGGCACCTCGCAGCTGGTCAAACAAGTCGTCAATCCCCAGCAGCGGATACCTATTCTTGATGGTAACCCTATTCAGCTGTCTGTAGTCCACACAAAAGCGTAGGATACCATCCTTCTTTTTCACGAACAATACCGGGGCTCCCCACGAAGACGCACTGGGCCTCACAAAGCCCTTCTCCAGAAGGTCCTGCAACTGAGACTTGAGCTCTCGCAGCTCAAGTGGTGCCATCCTGTACGGTGCTGTAGAGATGAGGCTGGTTCCCGGTACTAGTGAGATCTCAAACTCGATCTCACGCTCGGGCGGTAGTCCTGGAAACTCATCTGGGAACACGTCAAGGTACTCACTGACCATCGGGATACTCTGAAAGTCTGCCATAGGGCTGGGCTCCACCACCACACAAGCTAGAAAGCCCTCACACCCCTGGCCCAAAAGTCTCACCGCCCAAAGTGCAGAAATGAACCTGAAGCCTCCGTCCACTGGCTGCCCGTGGAACTCGAAAGAAGGCAACTCCGGTATGGAGAGGACGATCTTCCTCTTAAAGCAGTCCACTAAGGCATGGTAAGCGGATAGCCAGTCCATCCCCAAAATCATGCCAAAATCCTCCATCTGTATCATAATCAGGTCAGCGGGAAGGCTGTGTCCCCCAACACTGACCTCACAATCCGTGTAAACCTCCTCAGCTACGAACAGCTGACCACCCGGACCTCTGATCACAAACGGATCCTCTAACAACATACAGTCCTGCCCCAAACTAACAGCGAAACTGGCAGCGACAAACGAGTGCGTGGCGTCGGAATCGAAAAGCGTGTAAACTAGTCTGCCGGAAACTGAAACCATACCTGCCACCACTAATCATGAAGCTCTGGCATCCCTGTGTGTCAGGGCGTTGATACGCCCCTTAGCCCTAGGTGCTGACGAAGCAACCACACTCTGAGTCGGACAGGTAGCCGCTGGCCGGTACCCTCCCCGCGACTGTTGTCCTCCTCTCTCTTGGAAACCGCATCCTCCTGCTCACCCTCCATTGCTCGATGCGGGGAGCATCTGCTGACCTCCAGCCCTAGATAGGCAGCCCCTCCTGATGTGGCCCGGCTGGCCACACTGGTAGCAAAGGGGGACTCGACTCCCACCCTCAGTGGGTCCCTGCTGACGGCTGGGCGGGGGTCCGATGCTAGCAGCTGGCCCCTTTCGGGGGCCCCCAAAGGCCACTGACGGCCCCGCAAAGCGTGACGGCTCTCCTGCGGGTGCCACGTGACTCCTCTCTCGTCGGCCCTGTGAGAAGTCTGGCTGGTAAGGCCTCTTCCGCCCACTGTCAGTGTCGCATGCGGACGGGTTGGTTTCTTCATACGTCATAGCTGCCTCCACCACCCTCGAGAAAGTAGGCAGCTTCAGGGGTTTAACCTACCCCGGAATAGCAGGCTGGAGCCCCTCGGTGAACCTCCAAAGGCGCTCCTCCTCGGTGGCCATGGCTGTTGCTGCGAAACAAGACAGCTCTAGGAAACGCGTGTGGTACGCGCTCACAGTCATCGTCCCCTGGTGGAGAGTGTGGAACTCCCGCCTCCTCTGGTCCTACCACGTCTGGGGGAAGTACTGCTCGCAGAAGAGGGTGATGAACTGGTCCCAAGTCGGCTCATCCCTCTCCTGACCTCTGACCACCCTCCACCACCTGTGTGCCGCGCTCTCCAGCTGGTACGTGGAAAAGGCCACGCGACACTCCACAGGGGGGCGAAGGGTGTCAAATACCTTCTCGATCTGCTCGAGCCAATCCTCCGCCTCGGTCGGGTCCTCATCCCCCTTGAAGGAGGGGGGCTTCAGCTTCCGAAATTGTCTGGATAACTCGTAGTGGCGCTGAAGTGGAGAAGCTGGTACGCCTCCAGGTAAAGAGGCCTCGTGCTCAGAAGTGCCGGAGGAAGGTGGGGGTGGTGGAGGCCCACCCCCTCCCCCACGTCCAGTGCCGTGTCCGTCACGTGGTCCCATAGAGGACTCCCCCTCTGCAGCCCCAGGGAGAGGCGCTCGGGCGGCGGGTGGAGCTCCTCTCGCACGATCTCCCGTATCAGCTGGGCGAGGTCCTATGCTTGAATGGCCAGGAGTAGTGGGTGGTCCACTGAGGCGTTGGGCTCAATGAGCCCGCCCCTCCGACCTCGTCCTCGGCCGCATCCACGGTCTGCTTCGCTACCTCCTCGTCGAGGCATCTCCTGCAAGGAGACGCGAATACAGAACAGAAAAGACATCAATACCAATCGACATTCAACGAAGGAACCCTAGAACAGATGTCAAAGGATACATTGTGGTGGTTACTCTAGTTACAAGCACGTGAATTGGTTATTTTCCGACTAGTTGGTTCACTTCTCGGGACGACCTTGCTCTGATACCATCTTGTTACGACCCGATTCCCGAATCCCTACAAGACACAAGAATCGGACCGACTCGACTGTTCCTAAGACCCAATCGTCCAACGAGAAAGTAACCCAAAAGCAGTAAAATAAATCACATTCACCATGCAAGCAACTAACAGTAACAAAAGTACAATAGTAAAGAAAAGAACTACTACAGTACACACCCCACAACAGTAGAGAAATTAAAACAGGTACAGAATATGAAGTTTAAAATAAAAGAGTACAAAAGTGTAACAAAATACTCACTACTATAGGACGGGTACAACACAAGTACAACTACTGGGCTCTACTAGGCCCAGCACCCTCCGCAGCCGTAGGCTCTGGCTGCTCAACACCTGATCCTGAAAAAGGTGGTAAGTATGACACGTCAGCAAAACGCTGAGTAGAGTGGCAACCAGCTAGCTAAGAAAACAGTAAAGGTGGACACGTAGCTATTGTTTTTAATTTCTTTCTTTATTTTACTCTTTCTTGGTTTATTTCTCATGTCTTTCTCTTGATCTCGAATGTTCCTCGTGGGAACGATCTTGATTGCAGTCTTTTTCGAAAAGTAGAAGTAGCACGTGGTGCTCTCCTGGCCAGGAGAGTCTCCCGTGGTGGTCCTACCCTCAGTCAACCACCCCAAAGTCGCTGACAGACGTAATGTGGACTACAGCACGCACGATAAATGCACGAGTAGCTACCCCGCACTGGCACGCGGTCAGTCGTTTCTGTTAACGAGTGCGTCCAAAGCACAACACGGAACCAGTATAGGGCAAATCCCTCTCAGTAACAGGGGTCCAGCCCCTCCACAGCAACCAAACAGGGGTCTTGCCCCTCCACAGTCTGCGCACCCTCGCCTGACTACCCTGGTTTGCCCAGTGGGCCTAATAAGTCGGTGTAGGATGGCTAGCTGAACCCCGAGTCCCGTGGGGTGGCTAGCTCCCTCCCTACACTAGTAGCTCTCCCCGGTACAGTATACGCGAGGGCCAAAAGTCGGTACAAAGTGGCCAGACCTAACCTCGGGTCCCTAGGGCAGCTGGCTCCGCTCTGCACTAAGAGGTAACATGTGCTTCCCTTGGTACTACATACCCAAGAGACAACACGCTTTCCTGTTTACTTTTCCAGTTCCACTCTATTTATTTCCAGGAGCTCTACTCCTAATTCCCCGTAGGGTTCATGCTCATGTTTCTTAGGCCAAGCCATACTATGTTTCATCATTTCAGGTTTATTCGCATATATCACATGTTTCCAACATTCAAACTTTCTTTTCCAATTTATATACATGCAGCTCGTATTTAATTTCAAACAACAGGAATTACATGTAACAGTTACTAACAACAGTGCTCTATATTTCACAGGAAACTGTTATCCAATTACAGGCAATTATTATTCTATCTACTCATCCAAGACTGCAATTCAGGCATTCAATACAATCGTTCCAGTGTTTCTCGTCCTAGGATGTGGGGTGGCAAATGAGGGAGAGGGAAGGGGATATTTGTAGGCGTGGGGGAAAGGCTTCTGCAAGTAGGCGAGGGGAGAGAAAGAGAAGAGGGCGGTTGGGTTTCAGTCTGCATGCGGCACGCGCGCAGACTCGCGATCGTACGCGCGCAAAAATTAATTTTCAGATGTCTGGACCAACTCCCAGATGTCTTAAAGTGTTTTGATGTCACGGGTCTTAACACCAGTGGCAGAGCTATCTTCACCTCCTTCCTCCGCGTCGCGCCGTACCAGTGTTGGAGTTAACCACCCCTTCGATGTCGCTGTTCCCTCTCCACTGGAACTTTCTTCTCCGACGGCGGCAGGTACGCGCCAGCCGCCCTCCTTATCCTTTTGTCCACTTAGGTTAAATCTCTTCCCCTCTCTCCTCTCTTCATTTCCCCCTTCTTTATTTCTACTTTCAACCCCTCGACACCGCAGACCACCACCATCTTCCTCATCTCCGGCCAACCACCGGCGAAGGCGCATCCATCGCTCCACGCATCCACACGCCTCACCAGACCCCTCAAAACCTCCGCCATCATCCACTGATCACTTTCCTCATCTCCATCGACCGCCATCACCTCCACACTCGCCCCCCGACCACACCCATCACAACGGCCATAGACCGACCTAGGCACGCATGCCTAGGCTGCCTTGCGGCCAGCCACCTACCGCAGCAACTTCGCCGTGCCACGGTGAAGCTTCCTGTGTGGTTTAATGAGGCTGCAAGGCCGTATTGATTGATCGCAGGATCGAGCCTTTGTCGCCATTAGCGCAGACTCGAAGAAGCTCGCAAGCTCGCTCCAGTCAGTTGCGCTCCAGGTCTCAGGTCCCAGGTGATACGGATTCACCTCATGCGCGCATTCAACTAGGCAATTGGCTTTGAGAGGCATCACAACTGCATAATTAAGCAAAGCAACCTCCTGTGGGTGAGCGAGAAGCGAGTGGAACTTTTAGTCCCACCTTGGAAAGTCTAAAGCGTGCTAAGTGGTATAAAGTGAATTTGTGATATCAGCTTGTTGCCTCCGATCACGGGGTGAGGTCCCCTCGCTCGCTCACCCTCCTTGTCCGCAACCCACGCTACGCGGACCTGGCTTGCCTGACCCATTTACCCAACACCCTCGCACACCACCCACGCCGGTGCGCCTGGACCCGGGTGCACTTGACTCGACCCATATACCCGATTAGCTCTGGGAGAGCAAACCTAAGAGAGAAAAGAGAGAGAGCGTACGTGGGGGAGGGTAGGGGTAGGTTTTGCACTTGTGTTCAGGGAAAGAAGGAAGGAAGAGGAAGCTGAAGCTGAAGAAGCTAAGGGCAGGCGGAGCCGCGAAGGAAGCTATGAAAGCTGAAGGAAGAAGAAGGAAGGAGAAGGCGCGGCTAAAGAAGAAAGAGAGAAGGAAATCAGAAGCCAAGGAGGAAAGGTAGAGAAGGCAGAAGCTAAGGGAGGAAGAGGAAGCACTGTAGCAGAGAAGGTGCGGTTGAAGAAAAGACAAAGGCAAAGCTAAGGCAGAGGAAAGGAAGAAAAAGAAGAAAGAGGAAAGCAAAGGAAAGAAGAGAAGCCAAGAAGGAGAAAGGACAGAAGAAGAAGGAAGCCATCGAAAAGAAGAAGAAAGAAAGAAAGAAGAAAAGAAGAGGAAGCTGAAGAAAGAGCCAAGAGAAGAAGAATCAACCTTTTTATTCTATTCCTCTTAATTTCTCTTTTATTACTACATTTTAGTATTCATAAACTCCTGCTTTATATTTTGAATTAGATTTTGAGTAACTTTAAGTATTCAAATTACATTTATTGAGATTAGTGAATAAATTCCATTTGCTTCCTGTGTTTGACCTCGGACTCAACATTCGAGTAATAAAAA
This sequence comes from Thalassia testudinum, assembly GCA_037157565.1. NCBI lineage: Eukaryota > Viridiplantae > Streptophyta > Magnoliopsida > Alismatales > Hydrocharitaceae > Thalassia > Thalassia testudinum. Next base: position 126,959,647 of record JAZHRO010000013.1, read on the forward strand.
TTCTTATTTGTTTACAAGGCAATTTCAACTATACTACAACGCAGTACTTATTTTATAAAATCGATCTCGCCTTTTCTGTGTAAACAATGGGGTTTCCTGGATCCAAAGCTGACGACTAAGGAGGAAGAAGGGAGGGAGGTCTCCAGTGAGTGAAGATCCCTCTAGGGGAGCTCCAAGGTCGTCCTCTAGCATACGTCATCCCTAGCAGCGAGGAGGAATTGAAGATGAAAAATCACACCCTATCACAAGCGCGGTGATTGAAGGGGTTAGAAGGAACTGGAGAGGAAGGGATCAGCTCAAGGAAGTAGGAGGGGAGTTGATTACACGCACGAGTGGCTGGGTAGCTGCTTAAGTAGCTGAGGGAGTGAATCAAAGCACCACGAGGTGGGTTTAGGCGAGATTAAGGTAAACGGTGGATTTGGACTTGAGAGGGGCGTGAGAGCTGATGAGAACCTCATCATAAGCCATAACTAGCTCATTTTGACCTAATACAGAGAATAAAAGCTCCTACATAACCTTAGAAAGGCTTGGCTCAGAGAGATTCTGAGTTTGCAAAGAAAACATAAACTGAGGGGTAAAAATGCAATTTCACCAATCCAATCTGAAAACAGGGTAACTCAAGATCCAAACATAGGTCAAAATAACCTAATAAGAAGAAAAGTGGGATGAAATGACTCAACAAGGGCTACAGCAACTCCGAAGAATTAAATGACATCCTGTAACCCTAAAAATAAACCCACTTAAATACACGAGGTTCGAGGCAAAGTAAAAATATAATAAACCCTCTAAAATTCATAGAAAAATAATCTCTAGGGTTTAGAACCTTCAATTTGGCCTTAGGAACCCATTTTGACCTACATTGAGAACCATGCCCAATTAACAACTTAATTTGGGTTTTTACATAAATTGACCGATCAAACAAGGTTTAATCTAGAAATAAAATTCTCCATCAGAATCCTTAGGTCCTAATTAGTCATGTATAAAAACTTGAGCCTAAGAAGAAACCTTCTTGACCAACTTTACACTTTGGTCCTCATGCATTTACTTTCTGGCCCTCAACTTTTGAACCCTCACATTTTGGCCCCTAACTCTCCTTCGTTCTTTGCATTTAGGTCCCTCCTGCAAAACCTGAGCAGCACCATGCTCCGGCGACCTTGCGCGGAGCATGGCGCCGCGCAGGGTAAGGGAGGGAGCCTGCCAAGTCAAATGGGGGTGCCCTGCGTCGTCAGCCACCGCAGGAACACCCCCCTGATGGCTGCAACCACCCATACCGGCCGTGCGAACGCACGGACGGTATGGATATCCTTCCTCCGGCGTCCTCCGGCGAGGGAGACACGTCGTCTCCCTCCGCCCTCCTCTCTGGTTCTGCCCCTATAAATACCCCCGTCGCTCCGCCGTTCTTCCCAACTCGGTTCTGACGGAGAAAACCCCCACAACTTTCCTCTCTTCCCACTCCGGCAGACGCCCACCAGCTCCGGCGGTTCCTCCTCCTCCTCCTCTTCGCTCTGCCGCAATACCAGCAGCAGAGACTTCTTCCTGATTCTCCTCCGCGTCGCACAATACCGGCGCGCGCTGCTTCAGCCCCGTCGTCGCCGCCGTCCTCCCCCACTGGGCATTTCTTCTCCAGCTCCGGTAGGTACGAGCCGGCAGCCTCTTCGTCCCCTTCGTCTCTACAACTAGGTTAGAACTACTTCCCTGCCTCCTCTCTCTCTTTTCCCCCTGCTATTTTTATCTAATTACCCCTCGACCGCTCCTAATCACCCTCACCTTCTCCACCTCCGTCCATCCTCCGGCGACTCGCTCCCATCATTCCACCACCCCACACGACTCGCCGACCCTCACAGAACCTCCGCCTCCTCACCGTGATCCTCTTCCGCCCCTCCATTTCCCGCCACTCGCCACCTGCAGACCCCCCGAACAAACCCATTCCCCCAGCCACAGTCTGACCTAGGACAGCCCTTGCACGCCGCCCCACGCCTCGCCACCACCCGCACGAGCTTCGCCGCACTTTGGCGAAGCTCCCGGCACCTTCTGATTAGGCCGAGATGCCATTTTGCTGTGAACAGGTCACCCGTCCTCCGCCGCCATTGATGTGCAGAAGGAGCTGCTTCCGCCTGCAGCTGCAGCCTCGCTTCGCCCAGGTCAAACTCCCCAGGACGCAAGGTAGCCCTCGCGCACCTGCCCAGGCTCGCAGCTGGGGAGAAAGCTCCGCAAAAGCCGCAACTGCCTGCAGCTTTCTCAGCTGCAGGCGCCAAATTGGGGTGGGACATTTAGTCCCACCTCGGAAGGCTCTGAAGCGGCGCACCAATATAAATTGAAAAAGTGCTGTAGGCTTATCACCTCAGCACACGGGGTGAGGTCCCCTTCACCCGCCCGATTACCCGGCCCCGTCCGCGCTCACTCCCCGCGGACCTAGCCCGACCCGATTAGCCCGACCTGCACTCCTCGCCCACCACCGCACGCCGGTGGGCCTGGACCCGGGTGCGACCCGCGTACCCGATTACCCGGTTGCTCTAGGAGAGCCTTCCGAAGAGTGAATACTGAGAGAGAGAGACGCGGGGGGGGAGGGTAGAGTAGGTTTTGCCCTCTGACGTGTAAACCGTGAAGTGTGCAGGCACAGGTGAAGAAGAAGAATGACTGCGGAAGAAAAAGAAGAAGAAGAAGAGAACACAAAGCAGAAGAAGAAGGAAGCTGAGGAAGACACTGTAGCAGCAGCGGTTTAAGTCGTCTGATTGCAAATTCAGACGACGTCTGAAAGGCAAGGAAGAAGAAGAAAAGAAGAAGCAGGACCGCAGCAAAGAAGAGGAAAGACAAGAAAGAAGAAAAAGAAGAAGAAGAAGAAGATCTGAAGAAAAAGAAAGAAAGAAAACAAGGAAGAACAGAAGACAGAAGAAGAAGAGCACGAGGGGAAGATCTGAAGAACAGAAGAAGAAGAGCATGAGAGGAAGAGAAGAGAAGACAAAGAGGAAGAAAGAAGAGAAAAAGGAGAAGCCAAATTTTCATCTCTCTCTCTTTCTCTCTTTATTTTTGTAATAAGAATTTGTACTTCTAGAATACGACTTGCTCCCTGAGTTCGACCTCGGGAACTCTTTTATTTTCCGAGTAAAAAAAAAAAATATGTAATGATGGCAATAACTAACTGTATTACAACGCAATTTCTACAACAAAACCTAGTTAACGCCTCGATCATCAAGAGCGTCCAAATTAAAGATCAATCATTGGATTTGATCTGGGTATAGTGGTGATTCCACGCTCAGGTGTGCACAAAGAATGGAGAAAGATCGGCCCTAGGATCAAGGATGCAGGGGATGGATAGCTGCGATTGCCCATGCTCTTCGATTGCATGTAGCATGCAAGCCGCAGGTGTAAAGGGAATTTGCAAGTAGGCCCTCAAGGTGTGAAATGGTAGGAATTTTAGATGCAGGCCCATACGTGGCAAGAAACTGTTGCAACACAGTCCCTGGATCATACAAAGAGGTCCCTGGCGGCTTACAATACGGTCCTTGAAGGCATAAGTGTGAGCAAAATGCTATGTACTAAGGACCTATATGTAATATAATAATTGCATGGTCCTAATAATGTCCAAATGCAACCAGGTTTTTATTGGAGCTTAATTGAGCACTTAGGAAGTTAATTCAACTCTTGATTTATATGTGTTCAATTTGCAATTTGATCATCAAATTACATTTTTTAATAGAATATCTCAATTTGTGACATAATTTTACATTTTTAACATTAATTTGTTGTTTTAGGTCATTTCTGTTATTGCCCTCACTTAACCCTTTTAATGTGTTAATTATGTAGTGTTTAACCTAGTTTCTAGCTTAACTTGAGCATTGAAGCTATGATGAGTCACACCTCATCAGGTACGTCAGGGTCTAACAAACTCCTAGGATACAATAATCCACCTCCAAGATTCAAAGTGCTTCAAGTTTAGATGTCCTCGAAAATTAACTCACAAGAACAAACCAGAGGTAATTTGATTGATTAATTTGGTTGTTCTACCAAATTCCATATTAATCAATGAATTTGATTAGTTAATTAATCAATTACCCCTTATGAATCACTCTCAAACACCTTGTGTGAGATTGACAAACTTGATTAGAGATTAATCTATAAATCTTACGTCAAACGAACACGTCTAAAGAAAGAGAGATGAGAACGAGAGTGAGTGGAGAGTTTTTTCTCCTGTGTGTGTAAAATAAGAGCCCCTTTCTGGCCTTTATATAAAACCCACAAATCAATTAATTGATCAAACTTGACTTATCGATTGACCAAACCAATTAATGGATCAAAATAATTGGTCAACAAATTTAACCTTTTGATCGATCAATCAATGACAAATTAATGAGATTAAAAATTTGTAGCAAAAGAGGCTAAGTTCTAAGTTCCAAATTGATTTTCACTCGAGCCTGAGCCTGAGCCTGAGCCTGAGCCTGAGAGTGGTAGGTGCACGTGCGTGGTCCCTAGCTCCACCTCATACTCTTCATTACATAAGTGATGAGGAATGGCTTATCATAGCTAAAATGTCAAAGTTAGGCTAAAAACTAGGTTAAACACTATATTCTTAACAAAATAAATGGGTTAAGTGCAGGAATTAATGAAAATGACCTAAAACACTCAAATTATGTTAAAAATGCATAAGTAGGTCAATAATTGAGATATTCTATTCATAAATATAAATTTATGATCCAAATGTCAATTGAACACTTATTTGAGTTCAAATTTACAAATCAAGGGATAAATTAACTTCTAATATGTTCAATTAAACTTCAATAAAAATCTCATATCATTTGGACATCATAAGGACATTTCATTCATGACATTACACATAGGTCCTTAGTGCATAACATTTTCTACACTCAAAAAGCCGCAGGGGCTTATTTGATAAGCTTGGAGGACCATTTTGCAATAATTCCTACCACTAATGGGACTTTGAGCAATTATTCTACCCCTTCACCTTGTTGGGCTTCTCACGCAAAACCACCAACACACTTGAACTATTCACACTCTTCAGCTCGCGATGAACTGACCAACAGCTACCATCCATTGCTTAATCCATGAGATCAAGGAGTGTTCTGCCTCCATCCTCTTTGCGCCTTTGCACGAAGCACCGTGCCTCTCTCTAGATCCCATCTAACGGTCGGTTCTTGGTTTAAAACTTCCTGTGCCTTGTCCCAACTCATCCCACCATTCCTAACCCTTGTGCCTAAATTCAAACACTGGTGCCCATATCACCTTAATCTCCTATATAAGCAGCTCCCTTGCGTGCCTTAGGTCCTTTATCAACTCCCCTCTTACTTCCTTGAGCTGGTCATTCACTCCCTCCGACTTCCTCTATTCTTCACTTGGCTCCATTAGTGACAGAGGTGAAGCTTCACCTTCCTTGCTTCCTCCACGTCGCTAGGGATGACGTATGCTTGAGGGCATCCCTGAGCTCCTCTAGTGGGCTTTCCTTAACTGGAGATCTCCCTCCTTGGTTGCTACAGTGACCAACTGCAGCCTAGGTCCCATTCTTCTAATTAGCTAGGTTGTACTGCTTTCTATATTAGTTAGGAGTAGAATTAGTTAGTTGATTCACTGATTGTGTAGTTTAGATTAGGAGTAGATTAGTTTAGATCCATTTCGCCTCCTTTGATCAATTCAAATTAGAGAGATGGTTTCCCTATGTCATCTTGATTCATTGATCTCCCCCATCACCTCACGCTTGTTTCTGAATGTTTTCCTCACATTTTAATCGCCATTCACCCATCCATTGAGGCATCAAATCAAATCCGGTACTCTTGAGTATTCAAATCTAATTTGAGCGCCAAATTCCATCTGAGGGTCATCCCACTCATTCCACATGATCACATTGACCCTCCAATGGTTTTGAACAAAGTGATTCAATGATTTCATCCAATATAGGGTTAATCTGAATTTTGCTTTACATTGATAGATAGAGCCAAGGAAAATCAATTGCACTGATTTAAGGCTCTAGCAATGATTCAAATGCCTATTTGGACGAGATTTGGATTTTAATGAAAATGGTTTCAATGTGTTGTTCAAGAGTTTAGTTAAGTTTGAGAAATTCAAATGAAGGTTTGGGATTCGATTTTAGTGGATTTTAATGTCTGATTTAATTTCTTTCTTCATGCTATCTATGGCGTAAGAGAGGGATTAGATTAGAGTGTATTTTGTCTTTGAGCTTCAATCTGGTTTAAATGAGTCCTAGACCTATCAAGCAATGTTTGAAACACTTCTGAACTGAGCTTTAATGCTTTTAAAAGCTGGATATGAATTTTTACCTTACACTGTCTATAGTGTAAGTGTAAGGTGAAGAACATATTAGGGTTTCAAGGATTTCTAGGAGTTGTGTTTAGATTTCCTTGGATTTCATAATTTTTAGAAAATAATTTGAGATGATTTTTCTGAAGATTTTACTCATGTATCTTAGTTCTGGGATGCACTTCTACATCCCATGTCTAAGATGAGATCTAGATTCCAATGGCAACTAATGATGATTTTGATGCATAGATTTGATTCATAAGATGAGTTTCAAAGCATAATCAGTTTTCTATTGATTGTGTTCACACTTGTGATTGGCTTGAATCTCCCATTTCAACACATTAAAGGCTGCATAGTAGCTACATTTAGTGTTTTCATCTCTATTTTTAAGAGATTTGTGGATCTAAGGTGTCTCTAAGATAAACGACACTTAGATCTGAATTTTCAGATCTGAAGTGGCTTAAAGAAGCCTCAAATCAGACCAAATTGGTTTGATTTATGCAGCAAAACAAAGCAGCAAAATCAGCTACTGGAAAGCAGCAACAGTAGCTGCATCACTGTCTAAAGCTGATCTGATGAGGATTGAGGATTAAATGGGATAAAAATTTGTTGTAATGTTAGAATTTAGTGAACAAGCATTCTTGTACAATTGATTGACTCAAATCTGCTTGAAAAAGGCTTGTAGTAGAATTTGAATTATCTGTCAGCAACTCAGAGTTTATAAATTGTCCAATTGTGTATTATGATCTAATCAAGGTCAAAAATCATGTCTCAATGTTAAATAATATTGTCTGAATGTTCCTATATAGCTAAATCTCAATTGTAGACTTTGAATCTGATTTGTAAGAATTACAATCCTTGTTTTGAGTTCAATGTTAGCCACATTCATGGCATATTTGTCCAAGCATGCAAATTTGATGAATTCATTGTTAAAATCAAGTTTAATAGTTCAATTATGTTGTATGTAGTTTGTTGGACATTTCTAATGCTTTATATCTTCATTCCAACCTTTAGATCTAAGTTTGAGGCCTTAGGTTCATTTTCAAACACCATTCAAGGCCTTCTTTGTGCCAATTTGTAAATAAATAAAAAATTATAAAAAATTGTAAAAAAATAAAATAAAGGTGTATTGAGTAGGATTAGGTATATTTTTAGGAGTGTGTAAAGTTTAAAGTATTATGAACCCTATAGCTAGTAGAACATACCAATAGACGATTTAGTCTACTATGAAACTAAATTAAAAAAAAATCCAATATAAAAAACACAAAAAGAAAAATTATTTCTCTCATCTCATCTTCTCTCTCTCTTCCCATATTTCTATAAAACATAGAAAGACCATAAAAACTTGAAAAATAAAAAATTCCACAAAAATACCATGTGTATAGTATTTATACTTGTAAATACCAATTAATTTATAAGCTAAATGTAAATAACAACATATATGTATATAATGTACATAAATAAATTATATTTATTATATATATTTAAATAAATATTTATGTTGATTTCTAATATATATATTAATTATATAATTATCTATTAATTTATAATACATTATATGTACATATATCTATAATTATAAATAAATATGTAAACATGTATAAATGTGCTTATAACTGTATATACATATTTAAGTAATTATTATATACTGTATTTATAAACATATTTATTTATTTAAGTAGTTATTGTATGTAATTAAGTTATTAAGTTAAGTATCTAAGTTATCAAGTTAAAATAAAATAAATTAGTAAATTAAGCTATTATTGAAGTAACTTATCTTGTACATATGTATATAATAATTTTAAATATTTTCAACATATTTATAATATTCTTATACTATATAATAGTATTTATACCTAAATTATGTATATATCTATCAAATATGTGTATATAAATGTGCATAAATTAAAATAAATGACTAAAAATAAATTAAAAATATGTAATAAATACTTTATTATGTAAATTAACTAATGTATAAGTCAATTGAGTAATTAATTTATTAATTTATACATTAATTAAGGAATTAAAATCTAATTTAACATGTACAAATCACTAAATTTAAGCATTTTTTAAATATAATTAAATAACATGTTATTGTAAATTAACTACATAATTGAGTATCCCTATGTAAGGGCTTTCCAAGGGTATAAATTATTTTGAGAAAGAACATTAAATAAGCCTGCAACTCAAGGTCTGTATTAGGCCAATCAGGACGTGTTTACACACCAATTCAACGCGGATCTCCCAGCCCTTATAGTGCCACATTGGTGAAGTAAGTCCTCCCATTGCCGCATATAAGGTTTTAGCGCCAATGCGTTGGCACGCTGAAGTGAGTATCCTCATATATAAACTTACGTATCTCCTCTTGAGCATTGAATGGTGCGTGTGCGTGCGCAAGTACTTGCGGGTGAGGGCCCACAAATTTAAAATTTTTGTTAATTGTAACATAAGTTAAGTATATTAAAATTGACTAAGTGTTTAAGAGTGAGAGTGAGTGTAAGCGTGAGTGTGTGAGGTGTTGTGTTAACTAAGTGTTGAGTGTTTGAGTGAGCCTTAGAGTGTTATGTATATATATGACCATACGTGCAGAGTGTGCGTATGTATGTGTGTGTGAGCGTGTATATAAGTATAGAGCGTACATATACATATATAAATAAGTATACATATGTTTGAGCCTTTTATATGTACATATATTTTAAGGCTTTAGTAATGCTTACATATGACACTGTACATATAGTATATATTACTATCGGTGTTAATATATGTTAGAATAACCTAGTATAGCATATATTAGTAGTTATTTTTGTACCTACACTTAGGTATTACTTAGGATAGTTTATATAACTAACATAGAGTAATTTTAATTAATGTTTGATGCATGTTTAATTGTAAATATGTTTGAGGCATTGTAATTAGTCTTAATTGATTCATTTTGTACATAATTAACTTGATTTGTTCATTATTTCATTCTTTGATTCATTTGTAAATATACTCAACAATTTTTGGAATAAAAAAGTATTTTTGGATAATAGAGAGTGATGTATATCAATAACCGCCTCCCAGTAAACGACCTAGAATAAATCAGTAGAAATTATGTAATTAAATAAATGATTGAACACTCGTTTGGATTGCGACACTATACTACAACTTAATCAACAACAATTAATTACATGCAATCCAGATGGTCAATCAATAAGTCATGAGAGTTAGAAGCCTTTTACATCCATCAAAAGATTTGTCCCATAGATAGATCTGTTGCAAAACAAAGACCCTTAAGGTAACACCCGAATATCCAAGCAAATAGATCGCTACAACAACTCCCTTCTCCTCGGTTGAGAAGCGAGAGAGGTGGCAAAAGACTACCTTCCGATCATCTGATGAGCAATAGATAAGGGAAAAGAGCTCCTCCCCCCGCTACATGAGTGAGAGACAAGGCAGCAGAGTACCTACCCCCAGCTATGTCGGTTGACAGCTATTGGGGGCAAGGGGGAATACAAAAAAAAGTCACTATATTTTGCTCTCATAACCCACACAGTGAATTCCGAGAGTTGGGGCAACTGGTAAGGGAGGAAAAGTCTAGTCCATTAGACAAAAGCCCAAGACCAAGCATGAATCCCCCTGAGTGCCCCCCACCCCCACTCAAATCTATCAGATAGGAAAATCTCCCGAGTGCTCATCTTGGTTGGATCACCTAGATCACTCGACTGGCTTGCACACTTGGTCGGTTAAGCATTGAGGCGACAAGGCTTGCCAGGATAGCGAAGTGGGATGATGGCTTAAGAGCTGAGGCAGATCTCACTCTTTATCTTTTTTCTATTTTGTCCTTTTGTTATGGCCTATGCACTAAGTATAATGTACGCATTGTCTTGCGCCACCTCTTTAAGGGTTGCACCTTTAGTAGTGGTGCAGGCCTAGAAAACCTATTGGTTGGTCAGGAGTTTGTCCCCCCTCCCCAACTTTCCGCACGACGTACGTGCATGTTCTCTCAAGGAGAGGACCCATGAGAACTCCTTCGATGCGTGTATTTCATATCCCTATAAAAAGGGGGGACCTTGTACAGAAGAGGAAGGACCCTGTATTCACTAAGCATGTAAACCATATTCACATTGTATAAACTCTGAGGGTTAGATTCCCTTCCCAGACTACCCCACATCGATGAAATTGAGCTACCAACTTCTCATAATTTATGGATGCTTGAATTTTTCCTATTTTTATGCCTCCGTTGCATTTCCCATATCATATAAATTCTTTTATGACCCACAGAGCTTAACGGCGACCTCTGAGGTCATTCACATGTTGTCGCATTATCTAAAAAAAATGTTTTGTGAAGTGTATTGCAATGCAATTTATCCATAAAATAGATAAGAAAATGAAGGATTAACATTTAGCTAGGCCATGTAAATTCAAAAATATGCTCTAGTTATTTGATATATGTCCCTTGGGACATCATCCTCAGGTTTGGAAACGTTATTCCAATATTTGTATATCAACATTTCTTAGGGTTGGAGTCAATTTAAAAAGAGATGGGTATGACGTTTGAAAGTTAGATGCTCATTAGCTTATTTCCTTTAGGCCCCACTTGGCAAGGGGAATTATTAGTAAGAATAAAAATTAAAAGTAGGAGGAATGAAAGAGTTGAGGAGTGTTGAGTTAAATTTGTTATCTTATCAAAGGAATTAAAGAGTTTTATTTCGCTTAGGGTATTTGTTTGGTGGAATAAGTTAGTGAAATAAGAAGAAAATTACTTGTAAAGAGAGGTTAGGTAGAATTAGCAAGAGGAATTAGCTAATTTCATGGAAGGGGTGGAATTCACAAACATCTAAATTTAGGGTGCGATTTCAAAATAAACTACACTAAATAGGGAATTGGGTGGGGTTGGGGGGTGGGGGGGCAATTCGCCCTACCAAACGACACCTTAGGAGTTGTCTGGTTATCGAAATGAAGGGTTTAATCTTCCATTTGACACTCTTAATTGTAGAATTAGGTATTTAATTTTGAAAAAGGCAATTTCACTTTTGAGGTGGATGGAATTAATTTTCGTATAATTTCATGATAAGACACTCTTTTATTTTAAACATTGAATTTAATTCCAATTTTTCGTCCAAAGTAAAAAAATTTTAATTTCTCTCTTAATTCAATTTTCTTTTTATTTCTCTTGCAATTCTTTTATTTTTCATTCCTTTACCCAAACAATCCCTTAGAAATTTGATGCTCGTGTATGTTCCTCCTATCTTAAAGGATAATATCATTATAAAAATAGAAGAATTTTGTTTCTATCATTTAACTAAATTAAAAAAAGATGAAAGAAGAATATTTTGTACATGCAGGACAAATCCAATAATATAGTATTCATCAATCAATAGAAAAAGAAAGATACTCTGTAATACCTTATTTTTGCATTCTTCTTCTTCAGCCCAAGTCCAGAGCACAAGGCCTCATGGTCCAACATAATAACTTGAACCAATGAGACAATGGAGGCTGGTAGCATAAATGGGAACTTACTTTTATATTATCCAACTCTGTCGGGAAAGATTGACGTGATGATGTGCTGCGGTGAAAGTTTCCTTCTGAACCAAAATTTCCCTGGCCCTTTTGAACTAATATATGATTATCGTTAGCCTCTCAAAAATATTATTAATACTAGTATTTGATTGGAGGTCATGTTGGGCTCGAAATAAGGAAAAATGGCCATTTAAAACAGATAATTAATTGCACAAGTGAAGAGAAAATTTGGTAATCTGATTTTACCTTCTTACTCTTAGACTTTTCCACTAAATAGAGTAGAAAATATAAGGGTTCACTCTTTCTGAAGTGAGATTTCCACGACGTGATCATAATAGTCACAAGCTCAGTGACCATCATGCCACATGTGGCTCACGTCCGTCGTTGGTCGCGGGGATGTGGCAATAAATATGGTTGTCCATCTACCTCTTGTTAGGCTAACAATTTGTTTGTCAGGTTGCCTAGCTAAATTAGGGTCCGGTTGGCCGACAAGTCCTTTAGACGATATAGAGAAACGATATAGAGAAACGTAAGCAGGTGGGGAGCCTTTTTAGTAGACCTTTGAATCAATCAAGAACTTCGCCTTTTCGCCTATATCTATTGGGAGGATATGGTAGGGTTCTGTCTGTCTAATTTTCCCCACAGAGTATTTGTTGGGACAGGTAGTTAGATATTGCCTGATTGTGTTTTTCGTTCATTGTTAATTGAATCTCTTTAAGTTTGCTCTTGGACCTTTATGAGAGCCTTAGTAATTGAATTTAATTGGATTTTTTTTTATTTCTTCGTCAGTTGTCCACACTCTTTAGTTAATATATTAACTAAGAAAGTATAATTAAGGTAAGAGATTTTAAAGAATTTCTTCCTCAATTTTAAAACCATTATAGTTAAAACCTTGGGAACCCATTCAGGTGGTTCCAATTCTAATACTTCCGATCAGCGACAAATAATGACTTCGACATGAAGGATGTCGTGCATCTTGTTGAAGGTGACTACCTTTGCATCTGAAGTATGCTTGTGTTTTAACTTTGATTGGGATATGCAACATTAAGCATTGCAAAATTATGTATTTTTCAAGTTTCAGGTTGAATAAGACAGCAATAATTTTATCCTTTTACTTAGTTGACCTTTGATTAGTTTGTCGAATTAGCTAAGTTGAATAAATAGAGGAATCAGTAAAAGGTAGAATAAGTAGAAAAGTTGATGAGATTTTATTGTTTGAATCATCACATGTCACTTGAAGCAATTATGTTATGAACAATAAAATTACTGTGAGGAATAAATTAATTTTACCCTTAAAGTGGAATAAGTTCATTGTAGAATTGACAACTAAATTCTGCAATGAGCCAACACTAGACTTAAGCTGGCCGACCAAACATAGAATAAATTGTTATTTTGCTAAACAAATACCACCTCTTTAAATGATGACCATTACCTTGTTTTAGATTAGGTAATAATGGGTAGGTTAGCATTTTACAGTGAAAACAATATTATTATTGATGGAATACATGAAAGATACTTGTGTGTTTGAGATTTTGAGAGGAAAGGATTATGAGTTTTTTTATTTTTTATTTTTAAATTTTTTTTTAAAGTAAGGGAGAGGAATTCTTTCACGTACTTACGTGGGTAAAATTTAACGAGACAACGACACATGTGTCCACCCAAAATGAGATGCAAAGAAAAGGTATTTTTATTTTTACTTTTTTTTTCTTAAACAAGGGGGACCTTAGCATACAATGGTGGGTAGGATTTTTTCCACCAAAAAGTACAAGTGAGAGAGGTGTTACTATAAAATAGTACCTAATATAAATAAATTCAAACCTAAGAAGCCATGTACCTATTTACAAATTAATTAAATAGAATAATATATCAACACATGATAACACAAGGAAGCAACCTTTCGCACCTTGCAACGAATGATATCGTAAATGATACTTTTCGTCCTTTATCAAAAGTAGCTAAGACCTTTTATGTCATATATCAAGTCTCCTCACAGAGATTATTATCTACTGTGCATTATTCGTCTTAACATGTTCAAATCCTTTTTATATATATATATATAAACATAGATTTGTCATAAATTAAGTAGAGTAGAATTCTTTTTGACATATGCCTCTTAGCAGTAATTTTATGTTCATCTCAAAAAAATTATATGATCTCTTAGGTTGTTAAAATACAAATATGTCACTAGATGGGTATTAGATTGATGGATTAAGTATTTAATTTATTACTTAACTAATCTCTTATTTATATTTAACTTGACATAAAAATTAATTTATCTTCCATGAAAGATAATTTTAATTTATCAAAATATTTAAATAAATAAATTTATTTATTTCATTATTTATTCTAATTCTTTAATTTATTCTCCAGATTTATTCTTCTTATCAAATTAAACCCGAGTGAGTGAGTGAGAGAGAGAGAGATATATATCTCCGAGGCACAACGTTAAATGCGTTGTTAAAAAATAAAACTGCCACTTTGGATGGCACGACATTAAATGTAACGGGAGACACCGGAGATGGAGAGAGAAGAGGAGAGAGCGAGGGGGTGGTGGGAGGAGAGAGTGACACGTGGAGGGAGAAGACCTCTTTTAATGTAGAGTATAGATATAGATTAGACTCTAACAAGCCGCCAATGTCACCAAAACATGTTGGTTTTTCTCCCTGGTTTCTATCCGTATTTGCATTCAATCTCCTCGAACTGATGGCTAGTGGTATGACAGCCATAAAGTAACCCGTAGATTCCATCATATAAGAGTGCATGCATAGTAAACAAATGTATGGAACCACAAAGAGACCCTCTTATGGCCAAACTCTTTACACATGTAACCACGCGCTAAAATGGGGATGGCCATTGCCTTACATGACACGGTAGGTAACCTTGGTTTTGTTGTGTATTTTCCATTTCTATTTCCATCGTTATAACAGATTTATCTGCAAACCTTGCAACAAATCTTGTGGAAAGAATCAATGGTGGCAGAAGATTCAAAAGATTAATCATAATCTTCCCTGAGTACCCAAAGGAGATTTTCCTTGAATCTTGGAACGTGATCTTCTCTAAATCGAGGTGCAGAAACTTCCTTGACTTGGGATTGTGGTTTATTAGGGGAAAAGTATATAAAAGAGCTTGACAAGAGTGGGGGAGGATCATTGGATCCCATCCTATCATACTCTATTACAATTGCATTTCAGGAGAGATTAGGAGCATTATCCTACTTATTTTCTCCGATTTCACAGTAGAATTCGGGGGTCAGACGCCTCCCCTCACGTACATCTTAATCGGTAGAACCGATTACTAGCTGGCGTGTTCTTCTTTGTTTCTCTTGTGCAATTCACGCTTTAAGATGTGTGCTAAGCCCCTTTAATCATGGCAAACCTATGTTTAGTTAGTGTTCAATCTTTACTCTGGAAATTTATGTGTAATGGAGCAAACTGAGGGGTAATCATGTGTAAATATAAATGGTAGCAGGCATAAACGTTTTCGTGAGCTTGTATACAAGAGTATAGGGATAATAATTAGGTCATCATGATTGAATTCATAAATTTCGAATGGTCTTTATCAAGTTCAAGTAGAGTCCATTGAGTTTTGATTTTTTTTTTTTTTTTCCGTGATATAACAGGTGGCGGTGGTTGACGAAAGGGAAAATCTCAAATGAGATTTAAGATGAGTGCTAACTCCCTCCGGTCAAGACAAACCTGTGCTTATATATGGTCTATAATCTTTGGTCTAGTGGAAGGATTTCTATATAAAATGGAGCAATTAAATTGAGGGGCATTTGCGTAAGTAGAAAACAACCCAATGTGCAAATGCAGTTTTAAATTATTACAAGGCTTACTGTGCTTGAATCCTAGTAGGGGTAATGGCTTTGGTAAATTTGTATTTGAGAACATAAGAATAATATATGTTGTCGTTGCTTCATATATTATTTATACAAATATTTAAGTTATCAAGATTGTGCTTTTACCAAGCCAAGCTTGACTCAGTAAAATCATCGAGCTTGTATTGCCGAGGTTCAGCAAAAGCTCAGCTCATTAAGTTATTACTAAGTCTATTGATCAGTTTGATTCAGAGAAAAGAAAAAAAAATAAAAGAAAGGTAAAATAAATAAAAGAAAGAACAAAGATATGTGGTGGGGGTTAAGGAATGGGAGGGATCTTAGCTCTTGAATGAACTTTAAGATGTATGCTAACTCCTTTTAATCAAGATAATCTCTAGTTAATCAGAAGCATTTACGTAAATATGAAACAACCGAAGGCATAACTACAATTTTAAATGATACAAGGCTTACCATGTAAAGAGATCTCGATAAACTAAATAAGAGAAGGTGCCAAGGTTGACGTTCAACGCACTCAAGATTCCTTGTCTTAAATATTCTTATGCAAAAATGAGGATACTTTGAAATAGTTAGGGTGATAAAGGTATGGAGTTTGGGTTTGTTTACGCATTAATAGATGGTGGCGATTGGAGAAAGGGGAGTGGGATAGATTATAGTTGCTCATTGAGCTTTAGGATGTGTGCTAACTCACTATAATCAAGATAAACCTATATTTGATTAATCTACAAAATTTGCTCTACTGAAGGATACATTCACAGAACAGGGGAAGGTAAAAGGCAACTGTAAAAGCCACCAAGGGTTTTGTCAAGTGATAGAGCTCTCCACTAGCATCCAAGAGATCCAAAATAAAGGGAAACTGTGAAAATATGAAACAACCAAGAAGTATGACTGAAACTTCTAAAGGTTGCAAGGTTTGTCATGTAAAAGTACTTAATCAAACTAGCAAAGGTGTCAATACCCAGGACTCCTGCGGCCTCTTAATTAATATTGTCATGCAAAAATATGAAAATAGAGGTATTTTGAAATACCTCTTCTTCTCTCTCTAACCTCCTCACCAAGCTTTGAACCCGTAGCCTCTCTCTTTTAGCTTTGTAAGATAGCTTACAACCATTGAGGCAACGGAGACCTGGTGATCAAATGTTGTCCACGTCGATTTATATCTGGTTAGAATTAGGAAGGAATACTCACCTTGCATACATATGTGATAACGTGAGAGAACAAGAGGAAACACATTCTCTTCTATGTAGACATTTACAATTGTCACCTCAAGGATATGTTGAGGGTTATATTGTATTGCCATATTGATCTTACAACATGACTGAAACATGTATGTGAAAGGGATTAAACTATCATATATCGAATCAAATCATTAAAAATAATTTTATTGAATCTTAAGATCTTATCTTTCTATCAAACGTTAACTTAAACGAAGAACAAGGATAGAGTTGATACCTGAGTCCATCTCTAATCTTCACAATGAAGGAAGCGGGCAACAATCCTTCAATTCTCGTAAAGCTTTTCGACGGGTGTTAGCGATGGTACTTCCAAGGATCCAGAGAGAATGAACGTGGAAAAAAGAAAGAGACGTTATATTCTCGTACTCTTCCGATTTCTACCTAGGGCCCTTATATTTCCCACGATGAGATGCGGGGAAACAAAATCGTCCATTACTCGCATATCCCCGAGTACCATAACCGCTAAAATGGAATCAACAATTCTACCCATCAGCAAAGCACAATTCCTCAAAGAGTTTTTATATAATTAACCTTATATTATTGAAAGTGCAATTTGCCCAATTATTATTGGATCACATAACAGGCATATTTACCGATATATACGTATATGATATGAATTAATATAAGTCTCCTTATAATAATATATGTGTGCCCACTAATAATTCTAGCAATCTTTCACTTGGGCTACATATATTATCCGCATAAGCTTACATTAATTCTAAACTGTATGAGCTCAAACTGTATATTATATACATATATAAAAATACACATTCACCAATTACGTTCATACTGTGTTAGTCATAGGACCAATATGATTTTTTGTCATTTTATATTTGACTAAACCCCTCAATGATCACATACAACAATACCAATAATGACATAGATCAAATATGGGTACATAACATAAAAAATTGCATGTCAAAATGATCCATACATGTCTATTTTTCAACTGGTCCAACTTGATTATAAGAGATAAAAAATGCAGTATAGATCGAATTCAAAATTAAACATAACTTTATTTGCGCAAAATAAATGAATTTGTCCACACATAATGAACACCAAAATGAAACAAACTCCCACTGAACTGCAGTATCATATAAAAGATACAACACCCATTCGGGCTACATGCTCATAAAAGACTTTAGGTGTTTGCCTTTAGTGAGTGGGTCCACCACTATGGAGTGAGTTCCAATGTGCTCTATGGACATGTGATCACCTTGAACTCTTTCTTTAACTACTAGAAACTTAATGTCAATATGCTTTGACCTCGACGAACTTTTGTTGTTCGAATACAGCACTGCAAAATTATTATCACAATAAATTCGTAGTGGTCTTTCAACACTATCCAAAATGTGTAAAGCTATGACAAAATTCTTAAGCCATATTCCCTAATTCGACGCTTCAAAACATGCTATGAATTTTGCTTCCATGGTAAAAGTGGCTATCATCGTTTGCTTAGCACTCCTCCACGAAATAGCTCCTCCTGCTAGTAGAAATATACAACCCAAAGTGGACCTTTGGCTATCCTAATAACCTGCAAAATCGGAGTCTGAATACCCGAGGACCTCCAGAGTATCAGATCTCTTATACATGAGCACGAAGTCTTTTGTTTTTTGAAAATATCGCATGACCTGTTTAGTTGCCTTCCAATGATCGAGTTTAGGATTACTAAAGTATTTGCCTAACATGCTAACAATGTATGCAATATCTAGCCTCGTGCAAACTTCTCACTGTCGACACATAGGGAATATTCTCCATTTCCTTAGCTTTAACCTGATTCTTAGGGCACTGATTAAGGGAGAATTTATCCCCTTTAGCCATAGGAGTGTCTCCTGCCTTACAATTTTCCATGTCAAATCTCTTTAAAATAGTTTCGATGTAGTTCTTCTATGATAATCCAAGGATATTTAGAGAGCGGTCTTGGTGTATCTGGATTCCTAATACAAAAAACGCTTCACCAAGATCTTTCATCTCAAATTTGTTTGAAAGAAATCTCTTGGTTTCAAATAGTAAGCCATTATCATTAGAGGCAAATAATATGTCATTGACAAATAAAATTAGGAAAACATGTTTGCTCTTAATGAATTTATGGTATACACATCTCTCAAAACCAAATGAGACAACAACCTAATGAAATTTGTAGTATCACTAACGTGAAGCTTGTTTTAGACTATAGATGACTGTTACGAACGCGCGCTTCAGACGTCTTTTAAGACGTCTGGGAAGTGACCCATACGTCTGACCAGACGTCTGGAACCACTTCCAGACGTCTGGAAATCGGCTATTGTTGGCACGCGCGATTCGTCTACGCGCCTGAACACGCAGACCTACATACACTCTCTCTCCCTCTCTTTTTCCCTCTCTCCTGCGATCGCAGACCACCCTATCCCACTCTCTCTCTCCTCCTCGCGCAGCCTTAAAAGGCCACGCCCTCCCCCTCACTCCCGTCACCTCCGCCCCCTCCCTCTTCTCCTTCCAGTCGATGCGCGAGAGCGAGCGCGAGTGAGCGGCGGCGGCGACAGCCGCGGTGGGTGCGAGAGGAGGTGTAGCGCGAGGGACGAGGCGTCGGCCGTGAGGGCTCGAGCCTGCCGGGCCAGCGGGAGTCGGCCGGCGGGGGCGCAGCAGACGCGGGGTGGCGCGGCAGGCCTGCTGCAGCTCGAGCAGCAGGAGAAGCACTCGGAACGCGGCCGTGAGTCGCAAGCGGAGGGTGAGTCGTGCCCTGGTTCTGGAAACTTTTCCAGAATCAGACATCTAGGCTGATAGCCAGACGACGGGCACGACGTCTGAAAGGTGAGTTATTTCCGTCTTCTTCCTTTTCTTCGACTAACCATACTAAGAGAGAGAGGAAATGGGTACGCGCAGGTTCTGAGATTCGCATCCAATGCGAATCAGACGTCTGGCTGAAGTGCCAGACGACGGGAACGACTTCCAGACGTCCTAGGTGACAATCGGACGTCTGGGAACTAGCCCAGACGCCCCCGCAGGCTTCTAGACGTCTGAGAGACCACGCAGAGCAAAGGTAACCCCTGATCCACTTTTTAAGATGTCTGAAATAAGTTCCAGACGTTTGATTTTGCACTGTTTCATCGTTTTCGACCCATTTAAGGCCCGTTCGGGTTCCGTTTTCCGCGTTTCGAGTTGCATTCTTTTCGAAATTAAATCCTCTACCCGTCTACAGTAGCTATGTACTGTTTTGAGAAACTCCGTGTGTTTGATCCTTGTGATAGGACCCCGTTCCGTTGCAGTCTCGGGGGTTGCGGAGGCACGCGGGATTCCCGACCACGCCCCCAGTTCGCCTGTTGTAACCGGTAGAGTGGCATTTAAGTTTATTAGCATAATCTGTTAAATTATGGAACAATAAATAGAACCTAGGATATTGCATGAATCCTAGGAATGGGAAACGAGATTGAATGATAGATCCTAGGGTGTTGCATAAATCCTAGGGTTGGAAAACTAGATTGTATGATAGATCCTAGGGTATGACATGAATCCTAGGATGGGAAAACTAGTGGAATATGTGAACACTGCAGTCTTGAAAATGTGGAAAAGAAATAATAGCTGCCTGTTATGAATAAATGAACATGATTAAGAATATGGGATGTCTGAACATGAAACTGGAAAGGTGAAATCGGAATGCGCTGAGTTAAAGAGCTGGAACCCTATGGGGAATTAGGAGTAGAACTCCTGGAAGGTGAATGGAATAGAATTGGGGAAGTGAGCTGGCCCTTGAGTACGGAGTACCAAGGAGAGCGACTGTCCCCATGTTTAGTGCAGAGCGGAGCCAGCCGCCCCAGGGACTCGGGGTTAGGACTGGCCACTCTGTACCGACTTGCTGGCCCTCGTGTACGTAGTACTGAGGAGAGCTACTAGTGTAGGGAGGTACTAGCTACCCCACGGGTCCCAGGGTTCTGCTAGCCTCCTACACCGACTTGTTAGGCCCACTGGGGCAAACCAGGGTAGTCAGGCGAGGGTACGCGGACTGTGGAGGGGCAAGGCCCCTGTTTGGTTACTGTGGAGGGGTTGGACCCCTGTTATTGAGAGGGCTCTGCCCTGTACTGGTTCCGTGCTGTGCTTTGGGCGCACC
Source organism: Thalassia testudinum (assembly GCA_037157565.1). NCBI lineage: Eukaryota > Viridiplantae > Streptophyta > Magnoliopsida > Alismatales > Hydrocharitaceae > Thalassia > Thalassia testudinum. The sequence goes on from JAZHRO010000013.1 coordinate 126,980,570, forward strand.
CGTTAACGGAAACGACTAACCACGTGCCAGTGCGGGTTAGCTACCCGTGCGTTTACCACGCGTGCCGTAGTCACCGTTACGTCTGTCAGTGACCTTGGGGTGGTTGACCACGGGGGACTCTCCCTGCCAGGAGAGCACCATGTGCTACTTCTACTGTTCGGAAAAGACTGCAATCAAGATCGTTCCCACGAGGAACATTCGAGATCAAGTGAAGGATCTGAGAAATAGATAAATTGTGAAACAATAGAAAGACGTAAATAAAGGAAGAAAGAAAATTAAAACAGCTATTGTACACTTTACTGTTTCTTTAGTTTAGCTGCCACTCTACTCAGCGTTTTACTGACGTGTTACACTCGTTACCTTTCAGGACCAGGTGTTGAGCAGCCAGGGTCAGCGGCTGCAGAGGACGCTGGGCCGAGTAGGGTCTAGTAGAGTTACCACTGTTCTCTTGTACCTCTTTTTGGTTCCACTGTAGTGAGTAGTTCTTGTTTCCGCTATACTTTTCTTTACCTGTAGTTCATATTATGTTATGAATGTTGTTCTACTGTTGTGATGGTACATACTATAGTAGTTTCTTTCCTTACTGCTGTATTTTCCTGCTGTTAGTTATATTCATGTTGAATGTGGTTTATTTTACTGCTCTTTTAGTTACTTCCTCGTTGGACGACCAGGTCATGGGATTAGTCGAGTAGGTCCGGTTCTCGTGTCTCATAGGGACTCGGGAATCGGGTCGTTCCAAGATGGTATCAGAGCAAGGTCATCCCGAGAAGTGAATCAACTGACTGGAAAATAACCAATTCACATGTCTATAACTAGAGTAGCCACCACAACATATCTTATGACATGAGCTCTTAGACGTTTCCGTTCGGTATCGTTCCGTTGTGACGTTTTGTTTCGCATCTCCTACAAGGAGATGCCTCGTCGTGGAACTAGGAGGGTGGGCCGCGGGCGCGGCCGAGGTCGGGGCCCGAGGGACAGATGTGTCAGGCTTGGAGTACATACTACCCCTCCTCTTCTCCTAAGCATATCGTCTCCAGACCTCGTCCAACTAATTAGAGAGGTGGTTCGAGAAGAATTTCAGCTTCCACCCACATCGCCACCCCCTCCTCCCCCTTCCGAGCGTACGACAGGGGAGTTGGTGGTGGAACAAGATTTCCGCCATCACACTAGGCGTGTTAGAACTCAAAGGAGACACGTGGCATTCGCAGGAGAGCCGTCACGTTTTACAAGGCCATCAGTGGCCTTTGGGGGCCCTCGACAGGGGCCAGTCGCCAGCACCGGACCCCTGCTCAGCCGACAGCAGGGACCCACTGAGGGCGGGAGTCGAGTTCCCCTCTGTTACCAGTGTGGCCAGCCGGGCCACATCAGGAGGGACTGCCCGTCTAGGGCAGGAGGTCAGCAGATACTTCCTGCGCAAAGCACTGGAGGGCGCGCAGGAGGCCGCGGTTCCCAGGCGCGAGGAGGAGGACAGTAGTCGCGAGGAGGGTACCGGCCAGCACCTACCCGTCCGACGCAGAGTGTGGCTGCTTCGTCCGCACCTAGAGTTGAGGGGCGTATCAACGCCCTGACACACAGGGACGCCAGAGCTTCGGGATCGGTGGTAGCAGGTATGGTTTCAGTTTCTGGCAGACTCGTTTACACACTTTTCGATTCCGGCGCTACGCACTCGTTTGTTGCAGCCAGTTTCGCAGTTAGTTTGGATCAGGATTATACACTGTTAGAGAATCCATTCGTAATCAGAGGTCCGAGTGGTCAGCTGTTTGTAGCTGAGGAGGTGTACACGGATTGCGAGGTCAGCGTCGGGGGACATAGCCTGCCAACTGACCTGATTATGATACAGATGGAGGACTTTGGAGTGATTCTGGGGATGGATTGGTTGTCCGCTTACCACGCCTCGGTGGACTATTTTGAGAGGAAGATCGTCTTCTCCATTCCGGAGTTGCCTTCTTTCGAATTTCACGGACAGCCAGTGGACGGAGGCTTCAGGTGCATTTCGGCACTTCGGGCGGCGAGACTTTTGAGCCAGGGGTGTGAGGGCTTCCTAGCTTGTGTAGTGGAAGAGCCCAGCCCTGTGGCAGACTTCCAGAGCATCCCGGTGGTCAGAGAGTACCCTGACGTGTTTCCAGACGAGTTACCAGGACTACCGCCTGAGCGTGAGATCGAGTTTGAGATCTCACTAGTACCAGGGACCAGCCCCATCTCCACTGCGCCATACAGGATGGCACCGCTTGAGCCACGAGAGCTCAAGTCTCAGTTGCAGGACCTTTTGGAGAAAGGTTTCGTGAGGCCCAGTGCGTCTCCCTGGGGAGCCCCAGTACTATTTGTGAAGAAGGATGGGACCTTACGCATTTGTGTGGACTACCGACAGCTGAATAGGGTCACTATCAAGAATAGATATCTGCTGCCGAGGATCGACGACTTGTTTGACCAATTGCAGGGTGCCACGGTGTTCTCCAAGATCGACTTGAGGTCTGGATACCACCAGTTGAGGATCAGGGAGACCGACGTTTCCAAGACAGCTTTCCGCACCCGGTACGGACACTACGAGTTTTTGGTCATGCCGTTTGGGCTGACCAATGCCCCCACTGCTTTCATGGATCTGATGAACCGGGTGTTTAGACCGTACTTGGACCAGTTCGTGGTGGTTTTCATAGATGATGTACTCATCTATTCTCGAGATCAGACGCAGCACGGACAGCACTTGCGGATGGTTCTGGACACACTGAGACGACGTAGGCTGTACGCCAAATACAGCAAGTGCGAGTTCTGGTTGAAGGAGGTGACCTTCTTAAGTCATGTGATCTCTGGAGACGGCTTGGCGGTGGACCCAGCCAAGGTTGAGGCAGTACTCAAGTGGGAGAGACCGCTTTCAGTCACTAAGATTCGCAGTTTCCTGGGACTGGCAGGTTACTACAGACGTTTCATCAGAGGTTTTTCACAGATCGCGCGTCCTATGACACAGTTGACCTGGAAGGACGTGCCCTTCGCTTGGACAGACGCCTGTGAGGCATGTTTTCTGGAGCTGAAGGAGAGGTTGACCTCGGCTCCCGTGCTCACCATTCCTGACAGTAGTGGCGGGTTCATTGTGTACACGGACGCCTCCTTGTAGGGGTTAGGAGGTGTGATCATGCAGAGGGGTCACGTTGTCGCTTACGCTTCGCGGCAACTGAAGCCCCATGAGCATACCTACCCTACCCACGACCTGGAGTTGGCAACTGTCGTCTTCGCGCTGAAGACCTGGAGGCACTACTTGTACGGTGAGACCTTCGAGGATTTCACAGATCACAAGAGCCTCAGATACCTTTTTGATCAGAAGGAGCTCAACATGAGACAGAGACGTTGGTTGGAGCTCCTGAAGGACTACGACTGCAGCATCTCCTACCACCCGAGAAAGGCCAATGTGGTGGCTAACGCCTTGAGCCGTAAGGCGCCTGCACACTTGGCCAGTTTACAGTTACAGAGTTGGAGCCTTTTGGAGGAGGTGGGCAGTTGGCGACCTCTAGAGTTACGGGGGTACTGTGGGGCAGTGATTGTGACACGGCAGACTAGGCCAGAGTTGATAGATCGCATCATCACAGGACAAATGGCCGATCCGTACTTGCAGTCCTTGCGCGACAGAGTACTGTCGGGAGACCCAAGGGACTTCTCTTTCACAGACCAGGTGCTACGCCTGAGGGGACGGTTGTGCGTTCTCAGGGACGAGGAGCTGTTGAGAGAGCTCTTGACTGAGGCACACGGTTCCAGATTCACCATACATCCCGGAAACACGAAGATGTACCACGACTTGAGACGCGAGTTTTGGTGGAGGGGGATGAAGCGGGATGTGGGTGAATTCGTGCAGCAGTGCTTAGTGTGCTAGCAGGTGAAAGCAGAGCATCAGAGGCCTGCAGGGCAACTACAGCCGCTTCCAGTGCCAGAGTGGAAGTGGGAGAGCATCACCATGGACTTGGTGGTGGGCTTACCTGTTACCCAGCGAGGACACGACGCTGTCTGGGTAATTGTGGATAGACTGACGAAGACGGCACGATTCTTGCCGATCCGAGTCACTTTGGGACCAGCATAGTTGGCAGAGAGGTATGTCCGCGACGTGGTACGACTACACGGAGTTCCGGGGGAGATCGTATCCGACCGGGATACCCACTTTACGTCCAGTTTTGGGCTGAGTTTCAGCAGGCCCTAGGGACGCGGTTGAGGTTTAGTACAGCTTACCACCCCCAAACGGACGGACAGTCTGAGCGCACAATACAGACACTTGAGGACCTTTTGCGTGCCTGTGTACTGGACTGGAGGGGCTCTTGGGAGGAGCACCTGCCCCTAGCGGAGTTTGCAAACAACAACAGTTATCACTCGAGTATCGGCATGGCTCCCTACGAGGCTCTGTACGGATGGAGGTGTATGGCACCCTTGAGTTGGGTTGAGGTGGGGACCAAGTGGGAGGTTGGCCCCAGGTTGATCCGGCAGAGTCAGGAGGTGGTCGAGCAGATCCACAGGCGACTCCGCACTGTCAGGAGCAGGCAGAAGAGCTACGCGGATCGGAGATGCAGAGAGGTGCAGTTTGAGGTTGGGGACCACGTCTTTCTTCGTGTTTCGCCCATGAAGGGCCTGCAGCGGTTTGGGGTGAGAGGGAATCTCACGCCGAGGTTTGTGGGGCCCTTTGAGGTCCTGGAGCAGGTTGGACCCGTTGCTTACAGGCTTGCCCTCCCTCCCCAGCTTTCTCGTGTGCACGACGTGTTCCACGTGTCCAACCTCAGGAAGTACGCAGCCGATCCCAGTCACGTACTGAGTCACGAGAGCGTCGAGGTGGGCGACGACCTGACCTACCCCGAGCGGCTAGTGCAGATTCTAGACCGAGCCGTCCGCAGTTTGAGACGAAAGCAAGTACCCCTGGTAAAGGTTTTGTGGAGGAGCCAGCGGTACGAGGAGGCAACCTGGGAGCCTGAGGCGGCAATGCGGGAGCGGTACCTGGAACTCTTCGCGGGTATGTCTTTTCGGGCCGGCTTCGGTCCTCTTTGAGTTTGTTATGGTTTTTTTGACGTCTTTTCCGCACCCTAGTTAGCGCAAGTTTCGGGGACGAAACTTCCTTTGAGTTTGTTATATTGTTACAAACGCGCGCTTCAGACGTCTTTTAAGATGTCTGGGAAGTGACCCAGACGTCGGACCAGACGTCTGGAACCACTTCCAGACGTCTGGAAATTGGTTATTGTTGGCACGCGCGATTCGTCTGTGTGCCTAAGCGCGCAGACCTGCGTACGCTCTCTCTCCCTCTCTTTTTCCCTCTCTCCTGCGGCCGCAGACCACCCTGTCTCGCTCTCTCTCTCCTCCTCGCGCGGCCTTAAAAGGCCACGCCCTCCCCCTCACTCCCGTCACCTCCTCCCCCTCCCTCTTCTCCTTCCAGTCGGTGCGCGAGAGCGAGCGCGAGTGAGCGGCGGCGGCGACAGCCGCAACGGGTGCGGGAGGAGGTGCTGCGCGGGGGAGGAGGCGTCGGCCGTGAGGGCTCGAGCCTGCCGGGGCAGCGGGAGCCGGCCGGCGGGGGCACAGTAGACGCGGGGTGGCGCGGCAGGCCTGCTGCAGCTCGAGCAGCAGGCGAAGCACTCGCAGCGCAGCCGTGAGTCGCGAGCGGAGGGCGAGTCGTGCCCTGGTTCTGGAAACTTTTCCAGAATCAGACATCTGGGCTGATAGCCAGACGATGGGCACGACGTCTGGAAGACTGTCCAGACGTCTGAAAGGTGAGTTATTTCCGTCTTCTTCCTTTTCTTCGACTGACTGTACTAAGAGAGAGAGGAAATGGGTACGCGCAGGTTCTGAGATTCGCATCCAACGCGAATCAGACGTCTGGCTAAAGTGCCAGACGACGGGAATGACTTCCAGACGTCCTGGGTGACAATCGGACGTCTGGGAACTAGGCTAGACGCCCCCGCAGGCTTCTGGACGTCTGAGAGACCACGCAGAGCAAAGGTAACCCCTGATCCACTTTTTAAGACGTCTGGAATAAGTTCCAGATGTCTGATTTTGCACTGTTTCATAGTTTTCGACCCATTTAGGGCCCATTCGGGTTCCGTTTTCCGTGTTTCGAGTTGCGTTCTTTTCAGAATTAAATCCTCTACCCGTCTACAGTAGCTATGTACTGTTTTGAGAAACTCCGTGTGTTTGATCCTTGTGATAGGACCCCGTTCCGTTGCAGTCTCGGGGGTTGCGGAGGCACGCGGGATTCCCGACCACGCCCCCAGTTCGCTTGTTGTAACCGGTAGAGTGGCATTTAAGTTTATTAGCATAATCTATTAAATTATGGAACCATAAATAGAACCTAGGACATTGCATGAATCCTAGGAATGAGAAACGAGATTGAATGATAGATCCTAGGGTGTTGCATAAATCCTAGGGCTGGAAAACTAGATTGTATGATAGATCCTAGGGTATGACATGAATCCTAGGATGGGAAAACTAGTGGAATATGTGAACACTGCAGTCTTGAAAATGTGGAAAAGAAATAATAGCTACCTGTAAATTTATTTAAACAGCTGCCTGTTATGAATAAATGAACATGATTAAGAATATGGGATGTATGAATATGAAACTGGAAAGGTGAAATCGGAATGCGCTGAGTTAAAGAGCCGGAACCCTACGGGGAATTAGGAGTAGAACTCCTGGAAGGTGAATGGAATAGAATTGGGGAAGTGAGCTGGCCCTTGAGTACGGAGTACCAAGGAGAGCGACTGTCCCCCTGTTTAGTGCAGAGCGGAGCCAGCTGCCCTAGGGACCCAGGGTTAGGACTGGCCACTCTGTACCGACTTGCTGGCCCTCGTGTATGTAGTACCGAGGAGAGCTACTAGTGTAGGGAGGTACTAGCTACCCCACGGGCTCCAGGGTTCTGCTAGCCTCCTACACCGACTTGTTAGGCCCACTGGGGCAAACCAGGGTAGTCAGGCGAGGGTGCGCGGACTGTGGAGGGGCAAGGCCCCTGTTTGGTTACTGTGGAGGGGTTGGACCCCTGTTACTGAGAGGGCTCTGCCCTGTACTGGTTCCGTGTTGTGCTTTGGGCGCACCCGTTAACGGAAACGACTAACCGTGTGCCAGTGCGGGTTAGCTACCCGTGCATTTACCACGCGTGCCGTAGTCACCGTTACGTCTGTCAGTGACCTTGGGGTGGTTGACCACGAGGGACTCTCCCTACCAGGAGAGCACAACGTGCTACTTCTACTGTTCGGAAAAGACTGCAATCAAGATCGTTCCCACGAGGAACATTCGAGATCAAGTGAAGGATCTGAGAAATAGATAAATTGTGAAACAATAGAAAGACGTAAATAAAGGAAGAAAGAAAATTAAAACAACTATTGTACACTTTACTGTTTCTTTAGTTTAGCTGCCACTCTACTCAGCGTTTTGCTGACGTGTTACACTCGTTACCTTTCAGGACCAGGTGTTGAGCAGCCAGGGTCAGCGGCTGCAGAGGACGCTGGGCCGAGTAGGGTCCAGTAGAGTTACCACTGTTCTCTTGTACCTCTTTTTGGTTCCACTGTAGTGAGTAGTTCTTGTTTCCGCTGTACTTTTCTTTACCTGCAGTTCATATTATGTTATGAATGTTGTTCTACTGTTGTGGTGGTACATACTGTAGTGGTTTCTTTCCTTATTGTTGTATTTTCTTACTGTTAGTTATATTCATGTTGAATGTGGTTTATTTTACTGCTCTTTTGGTTACTTCCTCGTTACACGACCAGGTCTTGGGGTTTAGTCGAGTCGGTCCGGTTCTCGTGTCTCGTAGGGACTCGGGAATCGAGTCGTTACAATGACTTTCTTTAATTTGCATACCATTTGCTTCGCATCACCTAAGGCAAAGCATTCTAGTTGCATCATATATATCGTTTCATCAATGTCACCATTGAGAAACATCGTTTTCACGTCCATTTGGTGTAGCTTTAAGTCAAAATGAGCCACCAAAGCTAATAGTTCTAAAAGAGTTTCGAAGAAACAGGGGAGAATGTCTCTTTGAAATCAATGCCTTCATTTTGAGTGAAGCCTTTTGCAGCGAGACGAGCCTTATTCTTATCTGCATTGCCTTTAGAATTCCTCTTGGTTTTAAAAATCCATTTACAACCAATGGGTTTTACACCATCAGGCAATTGGACAAGTTCTCAAATGTCATTGTCACTCATTGATTTCATTTCCTCATTCATGGCCTCGATCCATTCTTGGGAATGGGAACTCCTCATGACATGAGTGACCGAAATAGGATTCGTATCTATTTGGTCTGGCTCTAGTTCCTGGAAAAATACAATATAGTCAGTGGAAATTGCACTTCTCCTTTTCGTAGTGGATCGCCTAAGGGGTGCTTCTTGAACATTTTGAGGTTGTTGAGTTTGATTCATAGAAAGATTTTCACCATTACTTTCATCCCTTTCTGTCATTAGAACGACATTAAGAATGACAACTTGACCCTCTTTAGTAATATCTATAGGAATAGGGTCAAGTTCCAAAAAAGTAATGTGCCTATCACCTCCACCTAAACCAACATCCTCAAAAAAATGGACATTTCCCGTTTCAAAAAACGAGCGAGTCTTAGGGAAAAGAACTTATATCCCTTAGACCTTTCCGAGTATCCAATAAAATAGCAGCTGACCATTCTGGAGTCCAATTTCCTTTCATTAGGCCTATAAGGCCTAACCTCAGCTGGACATACCCAAATATGAAAGTGCCTAAGGCTTGGTAATTTACCAGTTCACATTTCTTATGGGATTTGTGGCACTGCCTTTGATGATACTTTATTCAAAATGTATGCTGTCGTCTTTAATGCTTCTCCCCAGTGGGACTCTGGTAAAGAACTATGACTAAGCATGCTTCTAACCATATCTTTAAGAGTCCTATTGCACCTCTCTGCAACACCATTCATGCTAGGTGTCTCTGGCATGGTGTACTGAGGCATAATTTCACATTCATCTAGGAATAGAGCAAATGGTCCTTGATGCTATTCTCCTGATCCATCATATTTATTGTAGTATTCACCACCATGGTCAAATCTAACAACCGTAATCCTTTTCCCAAGTTGATTTTCAACTTCGGCCTTATAGGATTTGAAAGCATCTAAAGACTGTGATTCTCATTAATCAGATATAAGTATCCATATCTAGAGAAATCTTCTATGAATGTAATAAAATATTGTTGACCATTCCATGAAGCCGTAGGGAATGGCTCACAAATATCTGTATATATCAGTTCTAAGACGTCTGTAGCTCTTATGGCACCTACACCTGATTTGTTTGTTCGTTTCTCTTTTAAACATTCTACATAGACATTTAAATCCCTATAATCAATGGAATGAAGAATTCCTGTGGAAATACGCCTATCAATTCTCTTTTTAGAGATATAACCCAAATGCTTATGCCATAACATTCCGGAATCCTCACAAATTAATTTTCTTTTCATACCACTAGATGTAGCATGCAAGGTTTCAAAAGTAGAGGAAGACGTATGAAGCATATATAGATTGTCATTCAAGGATAAAGAACCAGTAACAATAAGACTTGAATCATGAAACAACTTGAATTGTTTATCTCCAGAAGAACAAGAATAACCTGACTTGTCCAATAGATAAACAAAAATTAGATTCCGTCTGAATGACAGTACTACAAAAGTTTCTTTCAAATCTAAAACATAACTAGTACTTAAAGATAATCTAAAGTCTCCAACATTTTCAACCTCCACCTTCTAATTGTCACCTACGTATATGAACCTTTCGTCTTCACTTGGCACTCAACAATTTAGGCAACCCTGCATAGACATACTAATGTGAAAAGTGGTTCCTGAATCTATCCACCAAATGTCTAAGGGTACAGAAGCTAAATTAACTTCTGAACAAACAAACGAAAAATACATGCCCTTCTTGTCCCGCCAAGCGTGATACTTGGTACAGTCCTTCCTTACATGTCCTTCACCTTTGCAGAAGAAACAGGTTGCCTTAGGCTTCTTTTGCTTACCTTTAAATGAAGAACTGGCAGCAGCATCATTCGCTCTTTTCCTTTTCAAACTGGTAACTAGATGAGCACTTTCAGGCTTATCCTGCTTGAGACTCTCCTCTTCTTGCACACTGTGAGAAATGAGCTCATTAAGAGATCATTTCTCCCTTTGACCGTTATAGATTATTTTAAACTATCCATACTATGCAGGAAGGGATATCAAAACTAAATGCACCAAGAGGTCTTCCAACAATTCCAATTTTAGTGCCTATAGGTTTGAAGCCAAATGAGACATCTCTATGATGTGCTCCCTTATGCTCCAAGTTCCTTTATACTTAAGTGAGACAAGTTTCCCTAGAAGGTTGCTTGTCTCAGCCTTTTCATTTTTCACAAAACATTTTTCTATCTCATCAAGAAATCATTTGGCATTGGACTCTTCTGAGAGAGCACCCCTAAAGTTTTCTGGTATGGCACGCTTCATGATCATTAGACACATGCGATTGAAAAGCTCCCACCTCTCAAAGTACTTCTTAGCATCAGTAGTACTTTGATCTGTAAGAGGAGGAGGTTGTTCCACCCTTAATGCAAGGTCTAGATCCATGCAGCACAGAACTATCATGACACTCTCCTTCCAGAATTTAAAGTTAGACGCATTTAATTCTGGAATGGAGTTCAGATTGGCAGTAATAGCAGATGTAGAGGAGTTAACTGAAATAAAAGGCAAAGACATGCTTTAATGAATAAATGAACTTGAGAAAACCATACAATATTGTCATTTAGTCTTTGGATAGAAATAACAATATCATGAGAGACAAAAATGAATAACCAAACAGGAGAATTTAAAAATGCAAGTTAGAAGAATTTATCGAATTAATTCATTACTCACATATGAAACCAAAATAAACAACTCATATTTGTTAGTAGTTGCATTCTAAGGTTCGGTCAAGTAGTAAATCACCTTTGGGCTAATTACTACTCACAAGAACAACATAAACTAGTCATTTTGATGTGATAAATCAACTAGCACAAGAAGTAATGAACTGCTTTGGCAAATAAATTGTTAAATATACTAATTAATTTAAATAATCAAAACCAACTACAATGATGTAGTATCATAGATAGTTATGCCCAATAATTCATGATCAAGTAATATATATCCCCAATGATGCACATGTACCGGTACTCTAGATGTGTACCGATACCATTTGTACAGGCCTAGTATCGGTACTCAAACATGAGTACCGGTCCTGGGTTCCATATGTACCAGTACTTGCGAGAAGTACTGGTACCAGCCACATACTGCCTACCACGAGTTCAACTTCTCCAGTTAATCATGAGTACCGGTACTCGTCAGTCACAGTTTTAAGAAATTGGTTCTCACATGTATCAGTACTTGTCCTTATGTACCGGTACCCAAAGTGATGTGTACCGATACTAATCTTAAGTACCAGTACTACATCAATTCTAGAGGAGTTATGGAATGGGAAAACAATGTCATATGTACCGATACTAAAAATTAGTACTAGTACCTGTATGACCCAAATTGCAATCCAGGATCAAAAAATTGTATCCTATAAGTACCAGTACTAATGGTTAGTACTGGTACCTAAACGATACAGATGGTGTTCTGGAATGCATCCGCTGGAATTCAATACTCGACAAGTGTCGATACTTATCATGAGTATCAGTACCGGACCAATTTCAAGGATGATTCCAGGGCGTAAGAACAAATCATGGAATGCATATAAACATCCCAAAATCGATTTGGATCGAAAAGCGATGTTACATAGCCATAGAAAGGATTAAAACTAACATGAATCACCCTTTAAAACATTGATTCAATTAAGATGGGACAAAAATGAATCAAACATCTTAATAGAGCAATCCCTGAACCTAATGGAATTTGATCTTCAAATCAATCATTAAGGCAACGATTTGACAAGAAGGATGTACTCTGATACCACTTGATAGGAATTAAACAATCGTATATCAAATCAAATCATTAAAAATGATCTTATTGAATCCCAAGATCTTATCCTTCTATCAAACGTCAACCCAAACAAAGAACAAGGATAGAGTTGATACCTGAGTCCATCTCTAATCTTCGCAATGAAGGAAGCGGGCAACAATTCTTCAATTCCCGTAAAGCTTCTCGACGGGTGTTGGCAATGGTACTTCCAAGGATCTAAAGAGAATGAGCGCGAAAGAAAGAAAGACACGTTATGTTCTCGTACCTCTTCAGTTTCCACCTAGGGCCCTTATATTTCCCACGATGGGGTGCAGGAAAACAAAATCGTCCATTACTCGCATATCCCCGTGTACTATAACCGCTAAAATGGAATTCACGGTTCTACCCATCAACAAAATGCAATTCCCCAAAGAGTTTCTATGTAATTAACCCCATATTATTGGAAGTGCAATTTGCTCAATTCTTATTGGATCACATAACATACATATTTACCGATATATACATATATGATATGTATTAATGTAAATGTCCTTATAATAATACATGTGTGCCCACTAATTATTCTAACAATCTCCCACTTGAGCTACATATATTATTCACATAAGCTTACATATATTATCCTCATAAGGGCCCTAGGTAGAAACCGAAGGGGTACGAGACCATAACGTCTCTTTCTTTCTTCCACGCTCATTCTCTCTGAATCCCTAGAAGTACCATCGCCAACACCCATCGAGAAGCTTTACGAGAATTGAAGGATTGTTGCCCACTTCCTTCATTGCGAAGATTAGCGATGGATTCAGGTATCAACTCTATCCTTATTCTTCGTTTGGGTTGACATTTGATAGAAGGATAAGATCTTGAGATTCAATAAGATCGTTTTCAATGATTTAATTCAATATAATCACTTTGTTGCTATATATTCTTGATTGCAAATGTCGAGGTTAGAATCATATACAAAGAGAATAAAATACCATCCTCAAATCCTTCTATTAGGCTACGTTTGGCAGAGGGATAGTACTACACCAGGATAGAATAGGAGTAGAATAAGGATAGAAGGTGTTTAGTTGGTGGGATTATAATGATTGATAGGATTATCAATTATTGGTTTGTTGGTTTTGTGAGAGAGGAGAGAGAGTTAGTGGGTTTTGATGTGCTGGATTTTAATTATTAAGTATTATTTTTGAAGTTATATGTGGAAAACGAAAGTATCAGTGGATTTTGATGTGATGGAAAGAGAAAATATATATAGAAAGAGTAAATTTCTTAGAATCCTTACTATGCCTATCCCATCCCACCTCTTAACCCTTATCCCATCCCTTATACCACAACCAAACATTGCCTTAAAGTTTAAATCACATATATATATCACTACCGATGTACTTCCCCCTTCACGAGAAGTTAGATCTATTTATTTAAGGTTCCGGAGAGAGAGAGAGAGAGCAATCAAGATGGAAACCCTCCGATCCAATGTTTTGATTCCCAAATTGCCAAGTACCTGACTCTATATATGTATATATATATTGACGCAAAAGCTAGAAGAAAGAAAAAAAATATAGTTGTGACATAAGCTGCCCTACAAAGACGATGTAAAAAGGAGATGCGTATTGCAAACGTGTACAAAAGAAGAACACTATAAATTCGAGTATTATTTATAGAGCAATCTAAATGAGTGAATTGGCAAGATCAAAACCGATTGGGTTGCGATAGTGAAACCTAAAGCCGCCGTACGAGAATCAAATGGACCGGGCCGGCCAGAATTCCATAGAGATCTTCTTTCTCTTCGATATATATATAAATTATCAATATGCTGGTCATGTCCATTGGATGACATATATATATATAAACCCACCACTAAATTTAGAAATTAATTCAGGCAACAAATCAAGGAAATCAATTTACAAATAATGATGGAAGAACCGATCAATATATATACTGAAATTTCGTGTGCGATTCAGTTATGATCTACTGTAGTACACACTGAATATTTACTTTTTTAAACATTGTCATTTATTGTATTAGAAAAATCAATTGAACAAAACAACAGGAGTCTCCGGTGCAGCTGGTAGTTAACGCTTATCAAGCAATTTAATGTTGTGGTGTCGTGTGCGAGAAATTTAGAAAGTTGAATTTGTAACCTTATTTGTTGGGAGATATTAATTAAATAAATGTCTACATAGGTAGTTCTAATTTAGTGGTAACATATAATAAATTCGTCGCCAAACATGCAAGTTTGTATTGTTTTCATTGGGTCGATCATTATTTTTTTTTTTTATATTTGATTTATTTTATTTCTCTTGTATATTGTTGAGCATGTACATTCATTACAAATTTTATTTCACCATCAACCTTCTCTTCATGTGCACTTTCATTAAAAATATATTTTGAATGTGTTTCTACAAAAATATAAAATAATACATAATTAGATTGATATTTACTTAATACAAAATAAAGTTAATCTAAGAATCAATTAGAAATAAAAATATACAAATCGATATTCCATCGATCAAAAATTATGATACATTGACTCTGATTTCTCAAAATCATAATACATTGATTTTGATTTCTCAAAAAAGCCCCTACGTCACTTCTTTTTTAAATTTTTCCCGATCGAAATTAACTTTTACATTTTCATAGTGATTGATTTTTAACCTACATGTTGCTATGGAAGTACAAAAGTCAATCACTACGGAAATGTAAAAGTAAATCATATGAAAGTCTGACATAATTTTTAATCAGTACATTTTGATTTTTATCAATGAAAACTAACCGCATGTTACAAAATGCATTACTCAGTGTATCTTGATTTTTGATCGATGGAAAAAAAGAAACACCAATCGAAAATCAAAATACACTACATGTTACAAAATTTATTACTCGATGTATTTTAATTTATAATCAATATTTTAGATTAGGTTTATACTACATGATTTTGTATATGTATTATTTCATATTCTCGTAAAAATATACTCAATATTGATTTCCAATGATAGAGTACAAGATGAGAAGAACGACGGCAAAGATGAAATTTGAAATTAACGTAATGCAAAAAAAATGAAATAAGAGAAAAATAAAATAAAATAAGATGTGAGGAAGAGAGGGAACAATAGTGTTGCACATAAGGAGAGAGAGGAATGGAAAGGATGAAAAAAAAAATTTAATTAATAATAAATGAATTGGGGCTTGAATAGTGATTGTTCCATGCCCCTTTAGTAGATATATGGTAGATTCATGTTTTTTTTTTGAGAGAGAGAAACATTTTACTCGTTCATTCATTCAGGCCTAGTTTATTTGGAAAGTTAACCTCTCAAAAGAGAGTAGAAATGTTAGATTGACTTCAAATTTAACGCATAACATATTCATATACAGTGATCTTAATTTCAAGTTTTCAATTCAAAACATTACTTGTAGTGAGAGAAATTGTCGCACATGTATATAACTTATGCGCAGGTCACCTGTACACTCAACGTGCAACTCACCTTCCCTAAGTTACGTGCAGCTTATGTTACGACCCAGTTCCCGAATCCCTACAGGACCCGAGACCGACTCGCTTCGACTAATTCCAAGACCTAGTCGTCCAACAAGAAATAATCGAAAAGCAGGAAAGTAAACCACATTCACATATGCAATGTAACTAAACAGTAAACGCGTATAAGCAGTAAAGGAAAGTAAAAGCTACTAGTTCAGTACATACCACCACAACAACAAGAAAGTAGAACAAAAGCAACAGTAATAGGAATTGTAACAAAAAGTCTGAAACTCACTATAGCAGAAAAGAGAGTACAACAAAAGTACTGAAAACTACGGCTGGGCTCGACTGGGCCCAGCACCCTCTGCAGCCGGTAGCTCAGGCTACACAACTCCTGGACCTGAACAGGTTTATGAAAAGATGGGGTCAACGAACGCTGAGTAGAGTGGTAACCAGACTATCTAAATTAGTAAAACTAGCAGGTATATTTATCCTTTTCAAGTTATTTTATTTTACAGGTAATTTCTTTCCACCCCATTGATTTACTTCCAGATTCTTTCTTGATCTTGCATGTTCCTTGTGAGAACGATCTTGATTGCAATCTTTTCCGTAGAGTAGAAGGTACACGTGGTGCTCTCCTGGCCGGGAGAGTCCCTTGTGGTAGTCCGACACCCAATCAACCACCTCGAGGTCACTGACAGACGTAGCGGTGACTACAACACGCGCGATAAACGCACGGGAAGCTATCCCACACTGGCACGTGGTCAGTCGTTTCCGCTAACGGGTACACTCAAAGTACAGCACGGAAAAGTATAGGGCATAGCCCTCTCAGAAACAGGGGTCTAGCCCCTCAGAACCAAACAGGGGTCTCGCCCCTCAACAGTCCGCACACCCTCATCTGACTACCCCGGTTTGCCCAGAGGGCTTAACAAGTCGGTGTAGGGTGGCTAGCGAAACCCCGGATCCCGTGGAGTGGCTAGCTCCCTCCTTAGATTAGTAGCTTGCCTCGGTACCGTGTACGCGAGGGTCAACAGAAGTCGATGTAGAGTGGTCAATCCTAACCCCGAGTCTCAACCCAAGGGCGGCTAGCTCCGCTCTACACTAAAAGGGGACAGTCGCTTTCCTTGGTACCACATACTCAAAGGTCAACACACTTCCCATCCACATTCCAGGCTTTTCCATTTAACCACAAGAGCTCTATTCCTAACTCCCCTTAGGGTTCATGCGTATGTTCACCATATTATTCCAGACCAGGTTTCATCATTTACAATTCAGTTCTCATTTATACACATGCAGCACGTATTTCCACAAATTAACACATGTAACAAGTGATATCACAGGTAACTGTTTAGTTATCTCAGGCAACTCATATTCTAACATGCAACTCGTATTTATTTATAGGCAGTGGCTAACAATCTAGCTCATTCATATATAAATACAATTTCAATTACACAACCAATTGGTTCAACCATTTCTCTTCCTAGGGTTCATGCCACATCCTAGGTTTCCAGTTGTCTAATTTTCATAAATGCATCCATATTTAATAAGTATAACAGGGATGGACCACTCTACCAGACAATCTGGGAGTACTGGGGGCTCAAACTACAAACCCACGTGCCTCTGCAAGCCCCAGACACGCAACAGGTTAAAGTCCTATACCAAGGAACACACCACAACGGAAGATTCAGAACAGTGAATAAAGGCTTCTAATACGTAGAGAAACTCATAAGGAAACCATAGATAATTTGTTTGCGTAAAACGGATCCCGATCGGACCCTAAACGGGTCAAAAATGTGTCTACAGACCCAAATCAGACGTCTGGAAACAAATCCAGACGTCTTAAAAGTCACAAAAACTCACCTCAAGCTCCTGCAGCGACCTCAGACGTCCAGGACTCCCCCGCGACCGTCTGAACACAGTTCCAAACGTCTGACCAGTCCTCCGGTCATCTGGGAACGCCTCCGATCGTCTGGTAAGCTTGTCCAAACGTCCGAAAGTGCCTGGAGGGGTGTTCCGCGCACCTTCCCAAAACTTCTCCTGCACACGACAGAGCAGCAAGCCACTTTAGCCCAAACAGAAAACATCTGCAGTGCGGCCTGCATGGCCGTAACCGCAAGGAAGACATACCTTCGCAACACAAATGCTTTCAGATGTCTGGTGTCGACACCAGACGTCCAGCCGGTCGTCCAAAAGACACTCCGGACGTTTAATACTGGAAAAATTCCAGTATCAGACCGCGCTCCTACGCTTCTCGCCGTGCTTCACCGCAGCTCCTTTCGCTCCGCTGCAGCCCCAACTGCTGCAAAAAGTCGAGGACGACGCTCCAACGCCCTCCTCCTCCCACACGCATCGCGGTGGCCGTGCGAGCCTCCGACGAGCTTCCATGAAGCTCTCGACCTTGGCCCTCTCCTCCTCACGCACGCTCCTCTTCCTCTCGCTTGCGCTCTCTCTCTCGCGTGCCCTTGCTCACGGCAGTGGAGTGGGGGTGTGGTGGTAGTGGTGGAGTGGAGAGGAGAGGAAGGGGGTGGCCATTTATAAGGCCGGGGGGTTAGGGTTCGGAGGGGGAAAAGAAGAAGGAAAGAGAGAGAAAAAGAGTCTACACATCGCCTACGTGCAGAACGCAGGGTGCATACAGATTTCTCAATTTCCAGACGTCCAGGAAGGGGTCCAGACGTCTGACTGATACTCTAGACGTCTTAAAAGGCTAAAATCAGGACGGGTCTTTACATCATAACAAACTTAAAGGAAGTTTCGACCCCGAAACTTGAGCTAGCTAGGGTACGGAAAGAGGAATATAAAACGCATAACAAACTTAAAGAGGACCGAAGTCGGTTCGAAAAGATGTACCCTCAAAAAGCTCTGGGTATCGCTCTCACATCACCGTCTTAGGCTCCCAGGTAGCCTCGTACCGCTGGCTTCTCCACAAAACCTTCACCAGGGATACTTGCTTCCGTCTCAGACTCCGGATGGCTCTGTCTAGTATCTACACTGGTCTCTCGGGGTAGGTCAGGTCGTCACCCACCTCGACGCTCTCATGGCTCAGAACGTGACTAGGATCGACGACGTACTTCCTGAGGTTGGACACATGGAACACGTCGTGCACACCAGAAAGCTGGGGAGGAAGGGCAAGCCGGTAAGCAACAGGTCCTACCCACTCCAGGACCTCAAAGGGCCCCACAAACCTCGGCGCAAGCTTCCCCTTCACACCAAAACGCTGCAGGCCCTTCATGGGCGAAACGCAGAGAAAGACGTGATCCCCAACCTCGAACTGCACCTCTCTACGTCTCTGATCGGCATAACTCTTCTACTTGCTCCTGACAGTGCGGAGTCGTCTGTGGATCTACTCTTTCACCTCCTGACTCTGCCGGATTAGCCTGGGGCCAACCTCCCACTTGGTCCCCACCTCAACCCAACTCAAGGGCACAGTACACCTCCGTCCGTACAGAGCCTCGTAAGATGCCATGCCGATGCTCGAGTGATAACTGTTATTATATGCAAACTCTGCCAGAGGTAAGTGCTCCTCCCAAGAGCCTCTCCAGTCTAGTACACAGGTACGCAAAAGGTCCTCAAGTGTCTGTATAGTGCGCTCTGACTGTCCATCCGTCTGGGGTGGTACGCGGTACTGAACCTCAACCGTGTCCTCAAAGCCTGCTGAAACTCAACCCAAAACTAGGAAGTAAAACAGGTATCCTGGTCGGATACAATCTCACGCGGAACTCCATGCAGGCATACCACATCGCAAATGTACCTCTCTGCCAATTGTGCTGGTCCCAAGGTGACTCGGATCGGCAGGAAACATGCCGTCTTCGTCAATCTGTCCACTATCACCCAAACTGCATCGTGTCCTCACTAGGTAATGGGTAGACCCACCACCAAGTCCATGGTGATGCTCTCTCACTTTCACTCTGGCATAGGAAGTGGCTGCAGCAGCCCAGCAGGCCTTTGGTGCTTGGCCTTCACCTACTGGCACACCAAACACTACTACACGAACTCACCCACATCCCGCTTCATTCCTTTCCACCAAAAGTCGCGCCTCAGATCATGATACATCTTTGTGTTCCCGGGATGTATGGTGACTCTAGACCCGTGCACCTCCGTCAGGAGCTCTCTCAACAACTCGTCCCTGGGAACGCACAAGCGTCCCCCCATGCGCAGCACCTCGTCTGTAAAAGAAAAGTCTCCCGGGTTCCCTGATAGCACTCTGTCTCGCAACATCTGTAAGTACGAATTTGTCATCTGTCTTGCGATGATGCAGTCTATCAGCTCTGGTTGCGTCTGTCGTGTCACCGTCACTGCCCCACAATACCCCTGTGACTCTCGGGGTCGCCAAGTACCCAACTCCTCCATAAGTCTCCAACTTTGTGCATGTAAACTAGCCAAGTGGGCGAGCGTCTTCGGGCTCAAGGTGTCAGCCACCACGTTGGCCTTTCCCGGATGGTAGGAGATGCTGCAGTCATAGTCCTTCAAGAGCTCTAACCAATGTCTCTGTCTCATGTTAAGCTCCTTCTGGTCAACCAAGTACCTAAGGCTCTTATGATCTGTGAAAATCTCAAAGGTCTCACCGTATAGTGCCTCCATGTCTTCAGTGCGAAGACAACAGCTGCCAGCTCTAAGTCATGGGTAGGGTAGCTATGCTCATGGGGCTTTAGTTGCCACAAAGAGTAAGTGACAACGTGACCCTGCTGCATGAGCACACCCCCTAACCCCTGCAACGAAGCGTCTATGTAAACCACAAAATCACCACTGCTGTCCGGGATGGTAAGCACAAGAGGTGAAGTCAGTCTCTCCTTCAACTCCTGAAAACAAGCCTCACATGCATCTGTCCAAGCAAAGGGCACGTCCTTCCAGGTCAACTGAGTCATAGGACGCGCAATCTGCGAGAATCCCCTGATAAACCGCTGATAGTACCCTGCCAGTCCTAAAAAAGCTACGTATCTCTGTCACTGTACATGGCCTCTCCCACCTGAGTACAACCTCAACCTTGGCTGGATCCACAGCTAAACCATCCCCTGAGATCACGGGGCCCAAGAAAGTTACCTACCTCAACCAAAACTCGCACTTGCTATACTTGGCATACAGCCTGCGTCATCTCAAAGTGTCCAGAATCATCCGTAGATGCTGTCCGTGTTGTGCCTAATCCCACGAGTAACCGAGCACGTCATCAATGAATACCACCACAAACTGATCCAAATACGATCTAAAAACTCGGTTCATCAAATCCATAAAAGCAGCAGGGGCGTTGGTCAGCCGAAACAGCATGACCAAGGACTCGTAGTGTCCGTACCAGATGTGAAAAGCTATCTTGGAGACGTCGATCTCCCTGATCATCAATTGGTGGTAACCTAACCTCAAATCTATCTTAAAGAATATTGTGGCATCTCGCAATTGGTCAAAAAGGTCATCAATCCACGGCAGCGGATACTTGTTCTTGATGGTGACCCTATTCAGCTGTCTACAGTCAACACAAAGTCGCAAGGTACCATCCTTCTTCTTCACAAACAACATAGGGGCTCCCCACGGGGATGCACTGGGCCTCACAAAGCCCTTCTCCAACAGGTCCTGTAGCTATGACTTGAGCTCACGCAGCTCAAGTGGTGTCATTCAGTACAGTGCAGTAGAAATGGGGCTGGTCCCTGGTACCAGTGAGATCTCAAACTCGATCTCACGCTCGGGCGGTAGTCTTGGCAGCTCCTCTGGAAACACGTCGGGGTACTCACAAACCACCGGAATGCTCTGAAAGTCAGCCACGGGGATGGGCTTCTCCACCACACAGGCTAGAATGCCCTCACACCCCTAGCTCAAAAGCCTCGCTGCCCGAAGTGCAGATATGCACTTGAAACCTCCATCCACCGGCTGTCCATGAAACTCAAAGGAAGGCATCTCTAGTATGGAGAAAACAATCATCCTCCCGAAATAGTCCACCAATGCGTGGCAAGCGGACAGCCAATCCATCCCCAGAATCATGCCAAAATCCTCCATTGGTATCACAATCAGGTCAGCGGGGAGACTGTGTCCTCCTATACTGACCTCACAGTCCGTGTAGACCTCCTCAGCTACAAATAGCCGGCCACATGCGTTTCTGATCACAAACGGATCCTCTAACAACACATTGTCCTATCCCAAACTGACAGCAAAACTTGTAGCAACAAAAGAGTGTGTGGCACCGAAATCAAAAAGCACGTAAACTAATACGCCAAAAATGGTAATCATACCTGCCACCACTGAACCAGAAGCCTTGGCGTCCCTGTGTGTTAGGGCGTTGATACGCCCCTCAGCCCTCAGTGCAGATGAAGCAGCCACACTCTGAGTCGAGCGAGCAGCCACTGGTCAGTACCCTCCTCGTGACTACTACCCTCCCCCACGCGCCTGGGGACCACGACCACCAGCTCGGCCTCCAGCGCTCGGTGCGAGGAGCATCCGCTGTTCTCCAGCCCTAGATGGGTAGTCCCTCCTGATGTGGCCCGATTGGCCACACTGGTAGTAGAGGGGAACTCAACTCCCACCCTCAGTAGGTCCCTACTGACGGCTGGGTGGGGGTCCAGTGTTGACAGCTGGCACCTGTCGGGAGCCCCCAAAGGCCATTAACGGCCTCGTAAAATGTGACGGCTCTCCCACGAGTGCCGCGTGCCTCCTCTCTAGTCGACCCTCTGAGTACTCCGACTGGTAGGGCCTCTTCCATCCATTATCGGTGTCTTGCACGGCCGACTTGGTCCCCTCGTACATCATAGCTGCCTCCACCACTCTCGAGAAGGTGGGCAGCTTCAGGGGTTTGACATACCCCCGAATAACAGGCCAAAGCCCCTCAGTGAACCTCCACAGGCGCTCCTCCTCTGTAACTACGACTGTCGAAGAAAAACGTGACAGCTTTAGGAAGTGAATGCGATACGTGCTAACAGTCATCGTCCCCTAGCAGAACGTGTGGAACTCCCGCCTCCTCTGGCCCTTCCAAGACTGCAAGAAGTACTGCTCGTAGAAGAGGGTCACTAACTGGTCCCACGTCGGCTCTCCCCTCTCCTGGCCTCTGACTGCCCTCCACCACCTGTGTGCCGCACTCTCTAGCTGGTACGTGGCAAAGGCCACGCGGCACTCCGCAGGGGGGCGAAGGGTGTCAAAAACCTTCTCTATCTACTCCAGCCAGTCCTCTGCCTCAAACGGGTCCTCATCCCCCTTGAAGGAGGGGGGCTTCAGCTTCCGGAACTGTTCAAAAAGCTCATGGTGCAACTGTAGTGGGGGAACGGGCACGTTTCCAGGCAAGGAGTGCTCATGCTTGGAAGTATCAGAGTGCGGTGGGGGCGATGGAGGACCACCCCCTCCCCCTCCTGCTTGTCCGGCACTGCGGCGGTCTCCCTGTCCCACCGAGGACTCCCCCTCCACATCCTCAGGGAGAGGTGCCCGTGGAGGCTGGTGGAGCTCCTCTCGTATTGTCTTTGATCAGCTGGGTGAGGTCCTGGGCCTGAACGCCCGGGAAAAGTGGAGGGTCAACTGGCACCTCGAGCCTGACATGTCTGCCCCTCTGACCTCGTCCACAGCCGCGTCCTCGGCCCGCCTCAAGAACTCCTCGACGAGGCATCTCCTGCAAGGAGACGCAGAAGACAGGACAAAAGAGGTCAACTCTATCGAACTTCTGCGAAAAGGGACTCGGAACAGATGTCAAGCGATATGTTGTGGTGGTTACCCTAGTTACATGCACATGAATGGTTATTCTCAAGCTAGTTGGTTCATTTCTCAGGACAACCCTGCTCTGATACCATCTTGTTACGACCCAATTTCCAAATCCCTATAGGACCTAAGACCGGCTCGCCTCGACTAATCCCAAGACCCAGCCATCCAACAAGAAATAACCGAAAAACAGGAAAGTAAACCACATTCACATATGCAATGTAACTAAACAGTAAAAGCGTACAAGCAATAAAGGAAAGTAAAAGCTGCTAGTTCAGTACATATCATCACAACAACAGGAAAGTAGAACAAAAGCAACAGTAACAGGAATCGTAACAAAAAGTCTCAAACTCACTATAGCAGAAAAGAGAGTACAACAAAAGTACTAAAAACTACGACTGGGCTCGACTGGGCCCAGCACCCTCTGCAGCTGGTAGCTCAGGCTGCTCAACTCCTAGACCTGAACAGGTTTATGAAAAGACGGGGTCAGCGAACGCTGAGTAGAGTGATAACCAGACTATCTAAAGCAGTAAAACTAGCAGGTATATTTATCCTTTTCAAGTTATTTTATTTTATAGGTAATTTCCTTCCACCCCATTGATTTACTTTCAGATTCTTTCTTGATCTTGCATGTTCCTCGTGGGAACGATCTTGATTGTAGTCTTTTCCGAAGAGTAGAAGGTACACGTGGTGCTCTCCTAGTCGGGAGAGTCCCCCGTAGTAGTCCTACACCCAATCAACCACCCTGAGGTCACTGACGGACGTAGCGGTGACTACAGCACGCGTGATAAACGCACGGGAAGCTATCCCGCACTGGCACGCGGTCAGTCGTTTCCGCTAACGAGTACACTCAAAGTACAGCACGGAAAAGTATAGGGCATAGCCCTCTCAAAAACAGGGGTCTCGCCCCTCCACAGTCCATGCACCCTCGTCTGACTACCCCGGTTTGCCTAGAGGGCCTAACAAGTCTGTGTAGGGTGGCTAAAGAAACCCCAGGCCTCGTGGGGTGGCTAGCTCCCTCCCTACACTAGTAGCTCGCCTCGGTACCGTGTACGCGAGGTTCAACATAAGTCGATGTAGAGTAGCCAATCCTAACCTCGGGTCCCAACCCAAGGGCGGCTAGCTCCGCTCTACACTAAAAGGGGACAGTCTCTCTCCTTGGTACCACGTACTCAAGGGCCAGCATAGCTTTCGTCCACATTCCAGGCTTTTCCATCTAACCACAGGAGCTCTACTCCTAACTCCCCGTAGGGTTCATGCTCATGTCACCATTTTATTCCAGACCAGGTTTCATCATTTACCATTCAGTTCTCGTTTCTACACATGTAGCCCGTATTTCCACAAATTAACACATGTAACAAGTGATATCACAGGTAACTGTTTAGTTATCTCAGGCAGCTCATATTCTAACATGCAACTCGTATTTATTTACAGGCAGTGGCTAACAATCTAGCTCATTCATATATAAATACAATTTCAATTACGCAAATAATTGGTTCAACCATTTCTTGTCCTAGGGCTCATGCCACATCATAGGTTTCCAATTGTTTAATTTTCATAGACGCATTCATATTTAATAAGTATAACAGGGGTGGATCACTCTACCAGATAATCTGGGAGTACTGGGGGCTTGAACCGCAAACCCAGGTGCCTCTGTGAACCCCCGACATGCAGCAAATCGAAGTCCTATACCAAGGAACACATCACAACGAAAGGCTCAGAACAGTATATAAAGGCTTCTAATACGTAGAGAAACTCACAAGGAAACAACAGATACTTTGTTTGCATAAAACGGATCCCGATCGGATCCTAAATGGGTCAAAAACGTGTCTGTAGACCCAAATCAGAAGTCTAGAAACAAATCCAGACATCTTAAAAGTCACAGAGACTCACCTCAAGCTCCTACAGCGACCTCAGACGTCCAGGACTCCCCCGCGACCGTGTGAACACAGTTCCAGATGTCTGACCAGTCCTCCGGTCGTCTGGGAACGCCTTCGGTCATCTGGTAAGCTATCCAGACGTCCGAAAGCACGTGGAGGGACGTTCTGCGTACCTTCCTAAAATTGCTCCTGCATACGACAGAGCAGCAAGCCACTTTAGCCCAAATAGAAAACATCTGCAGTGCGACCTGCATGGCTGTAACCGCGAGGAATACGTACCTTCGCAACACAAATGCTTTCAGATGTCTGGTGTCGACACCAGACGTCCAGCCGGTCGTCCAGAAGACACTCCGGACGTTTAATACTGGAAAAATTCCAGTATCAGACTGCGCTCCTATGCTTCTCGCCGTGCTCCGCTGCGGCTCCTTTCCCTCCGCTGCAGCCCCAACTGCTGCAGAAAGTTGAGCACGACGCTCCAACATCCTCCTCCTCCAGCACGCGCCGTAGTGGCCGTGCGAGCTTCCACGAATCTCTCGACCACGACCCTCTCCTCCTCACGCACGCTCCTCCTCTCTCTCGCACTCTCTCTCTCATGTGCCCTTGCTCACGACAGTGGAGTGGGGGTGTGGTGGTAGTGGTAGAGTGGAGAGGAGAGGAAGGGGGTGGCCTTTTATAAGGCCGGGGGGTTTAGGTTCGGAGGGGGAAAAGAAGAAGGAAGGAGAGAGAAGAGTCCGCGCGTCGCCTACGCGCAGAACGCAGCGTGCGTACAGATTTTCAATTTCCAGACATCCGGGAAGGGGTCCAGATGTCTGGTTGACACTCCAGACGTCTTAAAAGGCTAAAATCAGGATGGGTCTTTATAGCTTAGTCATACTCCTATATATAATCAATATTTCAAAATGAAAACTTAGAAATTGAAATCATTTAGTATAAATATAAAGGGCACAAACTTTATTAAAATTGGATGACCTTAGCACCTCCATCAAGTAGGGCCAAATTTCGTAATACTTAGGCCATCAAAACTGAGACCCCTTCGATGTAAATGGTAATAGTATCAGACTGGCTTGAAATTTTGTATATAACATGTTCATATAAAGTGATCTCAATCCCTGAATTTTCACTTCAAAACAAAACTCGTAAGTGAAGATATTAGATAACCTTCACCTAAGTTATGTGCAGGTGAGATTCACGCTCCATTTTCTTTGGTGAAGGTGAAGCTTAGCTAATACCTTCCATTATGAGTAATGTTTTGAAGTGAAAATTTGGGGATCGAGATCATTTTATATGAACATGTTATATACAAAATTTCTAGTCAATCTAATGCTCCTACCCTTTACAATGATGGGGGCTCAATTTTGATAGCCAAAATATTAGGAAATTTGGCTCTACTTGATGGAGATGTTAGGATTGTCTCAATTTTATGCAATTTTGCGCATCTCGAAGAATATATAAATAGATGATAAATTCTAGTCAAATTGCCTATCGCGACCTTCTCCCGGCTTCCTACAAGGCCCGATAACGGCTCGCCTTGACGAACCCCAAGACCCAGTCATCCAACGAGAAAAAATCAAATGCCATAATCATTCCATAACCACACAAGTAATGTAACTAAACAGAAAATATTTGACTGTAAATAAAAGAAAGAAAACAACAATCCACTAGTATCTCACATCATACAGCAGAAAGTTATGATTACAAGCATAGCCATCACAACATAAATCGGCACAGATATATTAGAAATATAACTAAGAACAGCAGGTACTCACTACCACAAAACTCTCTATAAGAAACACAAAAGAAAACTACTGCTGGGCTCGACTAGGCCCAACGCCCTCAACAACCGATGGCTCTGGCTGCTCGAATCCCTGACCTGAACAAGGTTATAAAATTCTAAGGTCAGCTAACACTGAGTAGAGTGGTGGTTAAAACATATAATTTAATCAAGCAGCTAACATGCATTTAACAGTTTATTATCATCCGATTCCAATTATTGTCTTTTTGATCCAAGTATTCTAATCAGGTTCCATAATATTTCTCAATCTTCTTGTTCCCTAAGGGAATGATCTGCTTGCAATTTTCCTATAATGCAGGATGTACACGTGGCACTCTTCTGGCCAGAAGAGTCCCCTATGGTAGTCCGAGGTCATGGTCGCGACGTAGCGGTGACTACGGCATGCATGATAAGCACACGGTAGCTACCCCATACTAGCACGCAATCAGTCATTTCTGCTAACGGGTACACCCCAAACGTACTGCACAGAACAACACAAGGCCTTGCCCTCTCAGAACAGGGGTCTCGCCCCTCACAGTCCACGTACCCTCCTAGTTTGCCCAACGAGCTAACAAGAGTCGGTGTAGGGTGGCCATTCCTAACCCCGGGCCCCATGGGGTGGCTAGCTGCCCCATACACTAAGTAGCTCACCTCGATACCACGTACGCGAGGGCCAAACAGGAGTCCATGTAGAGTGGTTAAACCTACCCCAAGTCTCAACCCAAAGGGCGGCAAGCTCCCCTCTACTCAAAAGGGATAGTTGCTCTCCTCGGTATTATGTATATGAGGGCCAGCTCACTTCCCGTAACGAAGTCCGAACAATCGCCCATAGGCAACATGTTCCAAAACCTGCAAATTTTCTGTACTACCGTACTCCTGGTTCCTTTCTAACTTCCCCGTAGGGTTCGTACATGGACCTTCTTATTTTCATATCTAGTTCATGTACGTAGGACAGGCAACTCAAATTCCATCATCAATTACTTAGTACAAGTATGTATTTCCATTCATGACGTATTCTATTTTAGGCAGCTCGTGGTTTCATCACGGTGATCCAATCATTTATTAATTAAGCATGCATTTCTTCCAGCCTTAGTGTTCATGTCACAACCTAGGATTCAATCGACTATATTGTATGGTAGCGTGCATTTATCCCTTCCTAGGGTTCATCTCACATCCTACGTTCAATTTAATCCTATGCATGCAATTTATTAATTCTGAGATTTGGGTGAGAACCACTCTACCAGGATAACCAAAATATGTGGGGGCAAAGTCGACGGAGCTTGCAACCCCTGCGGGTTCCATGCACACCACGAACGAATGACCTATCACAATGACCCATATGTCAAAATGAGCTCAGAATAGCAAGGACAACATATCATTACGTAGAGAAACTAGAACGGAAACCAATGAAGTTTCGTTTGCGGAAAACCGACACTGTTTGGGCCCTAAAAGGGCCCAAAAACACCAATCCTGACCAAAATCAGACCTCTGCAACTCTTAAACAAACTTGTAGGCATACCTTACTCAGGGTGCCTTTCTCTGGACGTCTAGAACTCCGTGCGGACATCTGAAGGTGGCTTCAGATGTCTAGAGGCACTTCTGGACATCCAAAATTGCCTCAATGTTCACAACAACGCGCTTCCTCACCCTCTGACACACATACACGCATGGTCAGAAAATGGCAAGAAAAAAAATAGACAAAATACGTGCTATCAGACATCTGGGATTTACCTTTGGACATCCGATCCGACGTCTGGAGGTCACTCCGGATGTCTAATTCTAAAGAAAAAAATGATTCCATAGAATCATTTTTTAGCCCTTTTCTCTACAGCTCTCCCTCTCCTCCTCTCGCTCAGCTACAGGCTCTTGCAGCAACTCCACCCCTCTAGATCCTCTTGCTGCTACTCCCGCTCTCCTTCGCCTCCCCCTCTTGGCTGTGGTGTGGGGAGAATGGGGGAGCAGGAGGGGGGTATATAAGGAGGTAGGAAGGATGGGGAGCAACATGGAGGGGAGTGAAGGGAGATGGCATCGTGGGGATGAGGCGGCGTAAGGGTGAGGTGGTGAGGTTGCCGCAGGAGGGGGGGAGAGGTGCGGTGTGCAAACGGTGGAGTGGTGGTGAGGAAAAATTTTTCCTCCCCCCCCCCCCCCCCCCCCAAAAACCCCAAAATAAAACTTAAGGGGTTTAGAATTGCACAAAAACCCCTACGAAATCTGGAAACGTCAAACGACCTTGGGAAAGGGTCATTTCAACATAACAAACTTAAATGAAGTTTCATGCCCGAAACATGAGCTGACTAAGGTGCTAAAATAAAATAAAAGTACATAACAAACTTAAAGAGGATCAAAGTAGGTCAGAAGCAACGTACCCTCAAAAAGCTCCGAGTACTGTGCTCGCATCATCGCCTCAGGCTCCCAAGTGGCCTCCTCATACCACTGGCTTCTCCACAGGACTTTCACCAGGGGTACCTCCTTCCGCCTCAGTCTCCGGACAGCTCTGTCTAGTATCTGTACAGGCCTCTCGGGATAGGTCAAGTCGTCTCCCACCTCAAAGTTCTCGTGGCTCAGAACATGGCTGGGATCAGCGATGTATTTCCTGAGGTTGGATATGAGGAAGAAGTTGCGTACTCCAAAAAGCGGACGAGGAAGGGCAAGCTGGTAAACAACAGGTCCTACCCGCTCCAGGACCTCAAAAGGCTCCACGAATCTCGACGCAAGCTTCTCTCTCACCCCAAGCTTCCCACACGGAGTTCCAGACATCTAGAGAAAGGCGCCCTGAGTAAGGTATGCCTGCGAGTTCGTTTAAGACGTCTAGGACTTTTCCCAGACGTCTGATTTTTGTCAGGATTGGTGTTTTTGGGCCCATTCAGCGCCCAAATGGTATCATTTTCCACAAACGAAACGTCATTGGTTTCCATTCGAGTTTCTCTAAGTAATAATACGTTGTCCTTGCCGTTCTGAGCTCATTTTGACATATGGGTCAACGTAATAGGTCATTCATTTGTTGTGTGCACGGAACTTGCGGGGTTGCAAGCTCCATCGACTATTCCCCCACATATTCCGATTATCCTGGTAGAGTGGTTCTCACCAAAATCTTGGAATTAATAAATTGCATGCATAGAATTAAATTGAACCTAGGATGTGAGATGAACCCTAGGAAGAGATAAATGCACACTACTATACAATATAGTCGATCGAACCCTAGGTTGTGACATGAGCACTAGGGCTGGAAGAAATGCATGCGTAATTAATAAATGATTGGATCACCATGATGAATCATGAGCTACCTGAAATGAAATACGTCATTAATGGAAATACATACTTCTACTAAGTAATAGATGATGAAATTTGAGTTTCCTGTCCTACGTACAACAAACTAGATATGAAAATAAGAAGGTCCATGTACGAACCCTATGGGGAAGTTAGAAAGGAACCAGGAATACGGTGGTACAGAAAACCTGCGGGTTTTGGAACATGTTACCTACGGGCGGCTATTCGAACTTGGTTAAGGGAAGTGAGCTGGCCCTCGTGTACGTAGTACCGAGAAGAGCAACTATCCCGTGAGTAGAGGGGAGCTTGCCGCCCTTTGGGTTGAGACTCGGGGTGGGTTTGGCCACTCTACATCAACTCCTGTTTGGCCCTAGCATATGTGGTACCAAGTTGAGCTACTTAGTGTAGGGGGGAGCTAGTCGCCCCATGGGGCCCGAGGTTAGGCAAGGCCACCCTACACCGACTCTTGTTAGCCCGTTGGGCAAACTGGGATAGTCGGGCGAGGATACGCAGACTGTGAGGGGCGACACCCCTGTTTCTGAGGGGTGAGACCCCTATTCTGAGAAGGCAAGGCTCTGTGCTGTTTCGTGCTGTACATTTGGGATGTACCCGTTGGCAGAAATGACTGACCGCATGCCAGTACGGGGTAGCTACCCGTGCACTTATCACGCGTGCCGTAATCACCGCTATATCGCGACCGTGACCTCGGGGTAGTAAGCTGAGTGTAGGACTACCACAAAGGAATCTTCTGGCCAGAAGAGTGCCATGTGTACATCCTGCATTGCGGGAAAACTGCAAGAAAGATTGTTCCCTTAGGGAACAAGAAGATTGAGAAATATTATGGAACCTGATTAGAATTCTCGGATCAGAAAGACGATAATTGGGATCGGATGATAATAAACTGATAAATGCATGTTAGTTGCTTGTTTAAATTATATGTTTTAACCACCACTCTACTCAGCATTAGCTGACCTCAGAATTTTATAACCCCATTCAGGTCAGGGATTTGAGTAGCCAGGGCCACCGGCTACTGAGGGCACTGGGCCCAATCGAGCCCAGCAGTAGTTTTCTTCTATCTTTCTTACAGAGGTTTTGTGGTAGTGAGTACCTGTTAATCTTAGTTATATTTCTGATATATCTATACCAGTTTATGTTGTGATGGCTATGCTTGTAATCGTAACTTTCCGCTGTATGATGTGAGATACTAGTGGATTACTGTTTTCTTTCCTTTATTTACAGTCAAATATTTTCTGCTTAGTTACATTACTTGTGTTGTTGTGGAATGATTATGGCATTTGGTTCTTTCTCGTTGGACGACTGGGTCTTGGAGTTCGTCTAGGTGAGCTGTTCTCGGGTTCTGTAGTGTTACGACCCGATTCCCGGATCCCTACAAGACCCGAGACTGGCTCGCCTCGACTAATCCCAAGTCCCAGTCATCCAACAAGAAATAACCAAAAAGCAGGAAAGTAAACCACATTCACATATGCAATATAACTAAGCAGAAGAAACGTACAAGGAAGTAAAGGAAAGTAAATCTATTACTTCATTGCATACCACCACAACAACAAAAACAACAGAATGCGGAAGTAAACAGTAGAGACAAACAGTAACTAAAAGTCTAATACTTACTACAATAGTAAAGGAACAAAAGGAAGTGCTAAAAAGCTACGGTTGGGCTCGATAGGGCCTAGCACCCTCCACAGCCGAAAGCTCGAGCTGCTTAACTCCTAGTCCTGAACAGTATTATGAAAAGACAAAGTCAGTGAACGTTGAGTAGAGTGGTATCTATATTATCCAAAATAGTAAAAGCAACAAGTTTAATTCTCTTTTCTATTTATCTATTTTATGTGTATTTCCTTTTCACCCATTTTTTTCAAACATCCAGATATTCTTGATCTTACATGTTCCTCATGGGAACGATCTTGATTGCAGTCTTTTCTGTACCGTAGAAGGTACACGTAGTGCTCTCCTGGCTGGGAGAGTCCCCTGTGGTACTCCTACACCCAATCAACCACCCCGAGGTCACTGTCAAGATGTAGCGGTAACTACGACACGTGTGATAAGCGCACGGGTAACTACCCCACACTGACACGCGGTCAGTCGTTTCTGCTATCGGGTACGCCCAAAGTACAACACAGAACAGTCTAGGGCTTTGCCCTCTCAGAACCAAACAGGGTTCTCGCCCCTCAGAACCAAACAAGGGTCTCGCCCCTCCACAATCCGCGCACCCTCGTTGACTACCTCAGTTTGCCCAGAGGGCCTAACAAGTCAGTGTAGGGTAGCTAGTTGATCCCCAGGACTTGTGGGGTGGCTAGCTCTCTCCCTACACTAGTAGCTTGCCTCGATACCGCATACATGAGGGCCAACAAGAGTCAGTGTAGAGTGGCCAATCCTAACCCCGGGTCTCAACCCAAGGGAGGCTAGCTCCGCTCTACACGAAAAGGGGACAGTTGCTCTCCTTGGTACCACGTACTCAAGAGCCAGCACACTTCTCGTCTACATTTTAGGTTTCCATCTATCCCTAGGAGTTCTACTCCTAATTCCCCATAGGGTTCATGCTCATGTTCACCTCATTTATTCCGATCCAGATTTCACCATTCACAGTTCATCTCTCATGCATATACAGGAAGCTCATGTTTTCATATTCGATACATGCAACTGGTGATTTCTCATGTAATTGTTCATAAATTATAGGCAGCTTTTTATAATACAGGCAATTGCTAACAGTTTATCTCAATCATGCATGCAAGTACATTATACAACACAACGGTTCATTCATTTCTCTATCCTAGGGTTCATGCCACATCCTAGGGTTCAATTTGGCTATTTTCACAAGCACATTCTTATTTAAATACTATTACAGAATTAACCACTCTACCAGGCAACACGGGAGTAATGGGGGCTCGAACCGCAAACCCAAGCATCTCTGCGAGCCCCAAACACGCAGCAGGATGGAACCCTATACCAGGGAATACATCACAAAAGGAGAGTTTAAAATAGTGTACAAAGAACTCTAGTACATAGAGGAACTCGCGAGAAAAATACAAGTATTTCGTTTGCGTAAAACGGACCCCTATCGAACCCCAAACGGGTCAAAAACATGCCTACTATTCAAAATCAGATGTCTGGGGATACTCCCATACGTCTTAAAAGGTGCTAGATCCTTACCTTAAGTCCCTACGGTGTCCTCAGACGTCCAGGCCTTCTCTACAATCGTTTGAAGGCAGTTCCAGATGTCGGACAATGCCTACGGTCGTTTGGACGTACCTCCGGACGTCGGGTGATCCGATCAGACAACCAAAAGCATGGCATCCGCAATCCTTCCCAAGGCTGCACCTGCGTACAACAACGCAGGCATGGTCAGCCGACAAGTATCCCTGCGCTGTGATATGCATGGCGCAGGGAGATATGTACCTTCGCGATAAATGAGCTTTCAGACGTCTGGCCTTAGCTCCCGACGTCCAGGTACTCCGTCAGCCGTCTAGACTCCACTCCAGACGTCTGATACTAGAAAACTTCCAGTATCAGGACCTCCTTCCAGCTCTCTCCGCTCACTCCGCCTCATGCCACCGCAGCTCCAGCCGCTGCAGAGGGTTGGGAGGCTGTCTCCCCGAGCTCTCTCCTCCTCCCGCACGTGCCCGCGATGGTCATGCGAGCTCCACCAAGCTTCCACCGAAGCTCCCCGACCTCGGCCTCCTCCTCCTCCCGTGCTCTCCTCCGCTCGCCCCCCCCCCTCCCTTGCATAGCACTGAAGGTGGTGGTGGTGGCTGGTGTGTGGAGTGGAGAGGAGATGGGAGGGGGGTGGCTTATATAGATTGCATAGGGGGTTAGGGTTTGGGAAGAAAAGGAAGGGGGAGAGGAGAAGAGGGTCCTGCGCACCGCTCACGCCCAGGGCGCAATGTGCGTACAAAAATTTCATTTTCAGACGTCCGGGAAAGGGTCCAGACGTCAACACAGACATCTGACTGAGACTCCAGACGTCTTAACAAGCTAAAAGTGTGATGGGTCATTACATGTAGGGAGCTGGGAGCGAGTCGCGACAGTACCTACAAATTAGCATGTTGTTTATCCATTAATAAGATCCTTGCACCACAACCCACCTCTTCTTATAATTAAGTAGCTAAGGTTCATGAACTCTAGACCAATTGAGTAGCGAACAAAATCTCCAATGTAGAAATGGAGGAAGCATCCCTACATCTGGATTTCTCATTATTACCTTTATGCATGTGTGCCTATCTAAAATGATGCATATCGATCCATGGCTTCTCTCGAATAACAAAGTACCTGATGTGTGTTAGAAACCATGCCCATGTTTCTTCCCTTTTCTCATCGACTAAAGCAAATGCCAGTTGGACAATGTGATTGGCTCTATCCATGTTGTTAGCAATCAGCAACTTGTGCTTGTACTTTTATGAGGTCTAACTCATCATAGCTAAAATACCTAAAGTTAAGCTAGAAACTAAGTTAAATACTACATAATTAACACAAGAAATGGGTTAAGTGTGAGAATTAAAGAAAATGACCTAAAACATCCTATTCGTGTTAAAACGTATAATTAGGTCAATTAATGAGATATTCTATTCACAAATACAAAAATGATGATCCAATTGTAAATTGATTACATATTTGAGTTCAAAAGTACAAATCAAAAGTTAAATTAACTTCTTAAATGTTCAATTGTGATCCAATAAAAATCTCATAGCATCTAGACATCAATAGGACCTTGCATTCATTAGATTACAAATAGGTCCTCATGCATTTACATTTTATTTACACATTAAGTTCTAAGGGCCTTCTTGAAAATCGTAGAGACTACTTTGAGAGACTCCAGGGACTGCTCTGACCTATTTTCAGCCACTTATGGGTTTTGTTTGCAATTGTTCTACCCCTTCAACCCACTTGGGCCTGGGTGAAAAAGCACCAATGCACCTGTAGCTCGCATGCACTGTTCACACGAGATGAGTTGTGGCTCATCATAACTAAAATGCCCAAGTTAAGCTAGAAACTATGTTAAACACTATCAAATTGACACATGAAAAGGGTTAAGTGTGGAAAATAGAGAAAAAGATCTAAAACATTAATTTTGTGCTAAAAATGCATAATTAGGTCATTTAGTGAGATTCTATTAATAAATGTAAAATGATGATGCATTCGCAAATTGAACAAACATTTGAGTCAAAAAGTTCAAATTAAAAGTGAAATTAACTTCTAATATGTTCAATTAAGCTTCAGTAAAAACTTGATTACATGTGGACATCATTAGGGCCTTGCATTTAGAGATTCACATTTAGGTCCTTCATATATCACCTTTTACTCATTGAAAAACCACCAAGGACCCTCTTGTAAGCCGTAGAGACCCATTTGTTACTCTCCAAGGACTACATTGTAGGCATTCTTATCACTAATGGGCCTCCTTGTAATTCTTCTACCCCTTCACTGAGGGGCATTTCATGCAAAATCACCATTACACCTGCAGTTCTTCCCGAAACACTGTTCACGAGAAGAACACGGCCAATCAGGGTCATCCATCTCATGATCTTCTTGATCTGTGGCTGCCCTTCATTCGAAGCTTCGCGCAACTTGGCGCATGCGATCACCTCTACCTACAAATCCCATCTAGTGGCTAGGATTTGACTTGAATCCCCGTGCTCTCCTTTCCTCTCATCTCCAACACCCATGACTTAATCGCCTATTTTCACCCTTGCGGTGAGGGGAACCACTGATTGCTCTACTTAAGCACCCCCCATCAGGCATGCACAAGCTATCGCTCCCTCCTCCCTGAGTGATCCTTTCATCCACTTCTAGTTTCCTTCCCCATTCTTCTACTGCACCGGTGACAGGAGCGTGGTACTCTCCTCCTCAACTTCGTCGCTGCAGTGACCAGCTACAGGCTTCGGATCCCATTCCTCACTGGAGATCTTCTTCATCCCCCTTCGTTGCTGCAGTGACAAGTTGTAGCCCAGGCATCCCATTCCTCTACTTAGCTAGGATGTTCAATGCTTTCATAGCCTAGATTTATTGCTTTCTAGGACTAGGATTAATTAATGACTTGTTTGATGAATGTGCAGTTTAGTTTAGGAATAGATAGAGTAGATCTCGCAGCTCCTCTGATCAATTCAGATCAGAGGAAAAGAATCCACTCACATTCACTTGATCATGACTCTTCCCTTGCGTTCCATTCTATCGCATTCTTCTTCCCTTGATTTTAAATTCACTGATCACCCCTTCATCAAGGTCTAATTTCAGACCTGAGAACCTTGCTTCTCATATCTAAAATTAGCACCTAAAAACCACTTGGGGGATCTCCTACTCATTTCGCAAATTCATAAAGACCCCTCAATCTTGTTCATAAACTCAATTGGCTCGATTTTTGCTTGAAAATATTTTAATTGTTCAAATCAATGATTTGAAATCGATTTTGGGCTTCATTGGATTTAATCGAGTTGTTTGAGGATTTTATGGGCTTGATGAGGCATTTTGCATGGATTCCAATGATTTAAGAGCTTGGATTTGAATTTTGATATGTGGGTGAGCTTACACCTGAATCAAGCTCTATGTTGGAGAGTTCTATCAAGGAGAATCAGTCTCCCTGATTTGATATAGGACAAGGACCCAACGGGTCTTGATCTATCCACACAATCACCTTGAACACCCATCAATGGTGTTCAAGGAGAGTAAGCGGAGAAATCACCATAAGACCCAAATTGAAAGCCCAATTGGGGCGACATTTCACCCTCCATATAACTAATATCATGATTTAATGTTGGGGGTTTTGATCAAAATTAGAAAGGGCTTTTTAAGGAAGATTTGAAATGATTTTTAAAGGGGATTGGAATCCCATTTTATAAACATGATTTCATATCTTCTTCTCTGATTGCAAGATGATTTTCAAATGAAAGTATAATCTGATTTGAATGTTTAGGATCCAAGATAAGACTTTTTTAAGTATGATCTTGGGTGATCTTTACGTTGATTTGAATGTCAGATTTGCTAAATTGAGGATCCAGACCCTGCTGTAGCTACTGGATTGATTTCTTGATGCACTGCAATAGCCCTTTAAATTGTTTAAGATGTCTGGGCAGATCCTTGGACTGTTGAAGACTGTTGCAGCTACTGTTTGCAATGGCTGTTGCTATTTCACGTTCTGCTGCTAGCTGCAGCAGTTGTTGAATGCCCTTGAATTTGTAAGACAGTAGGTGTTAGAATGGGAGTTTTAATGGC
The DNA here is from genome assembly GCA_037157565.1 of Thalassia testudinum. Lineage (NCBI taxonomy): Eukaryota > Viridiplantae > Streptophyta > Magnoliopsida > Alismatales > Hydrocharitaceae > Thalassia > Thalassia testudinum. Next base: position 127,017,750 of record JAZHRO010000013.1, read on the forward strand.
TGACATGATGAGTAATGTTATGTTTAACTTGTACAAGCTTTCATGTATTTTCTATGACTTTTAAATCCAATTTGATTGCTTGTAATATGTCAATAAATGTTTATTGTCAGCTATATTTGTGTCCAACTGTCCAAACATTAAAAATGTGATGAAATTAAATTGAAAAGCATATCTATTTGCTTGAACACCTTATATTTGAGATGTGGAACATTGTTGAAAGTTTTATTGCCATTTCAACCACTAGAACTCTTTTTAGGGTCTTAGGTTCCACTTTAAAACTCTTAGAAGGCCCTAAATTGAGCTTCCTTTGCAAAAAATACAAAATATATAAAAAATAAAAATAAATAAAATAAACCTATCTTGGACAATATTAGATATATTTTTAAGTCTACACCAAATTTTATGGTATTCCGAACCCCCGACTTGGTAGAACATACCAGCCGACCGTTCAGTATACCTTAAAGTTAAATAAAAGAACTCAACTACAAAAACATCAAAAATATTTTCATTTTTCTCATATCTCTCTTTCTCTCTCATCCCCTACCTCTACTAAATATATAAAACACATAAAAATCAGAAAATTTTCAAAAATACCTAAAAACACTGTGTATACTATATATACACATGTATATATAAGCTATAAACTAAACTATCTAGGTATATAATGTATAATATGTATATCATATGTATATATAACTTATGTATGTATGCTATAACATAAATTAAGTATTTAAGATAACTTAAATTGCATATAACCGATTTATATATTTAAGTATTAATTATATTAACTTATATGTACTATAAAGTAAATAAATTAATAAAACCCTATAAATAAACAAATTTATCAATAATAGTGTACATACATATTTATATATGTATAATGTACCTTAATACACTTGTAACTTAATTTAATTATATATATACAATAAATAATTAATTTATTAACTTATTGGCTAGTTTATTAAATTAAATTAGAATAAATTAGTAACTTAAGTTATTACTGAACTAGCTTATATTGTACATTTGTATTATAGTATTTTAAGTAATTTAAACTAATTTAACTATATTTATGCTGTATTATACTATTTATGCATAATTTATATGTATAATAGCCTGAAAATAGATATTTAATTGTAAATAAATTAGAATAAAAAGTGTAAAATATAATAAAAATCTGTAATAAATATTTTAATATGTATATTACTACTTTTTATTTAAAATAATGTATATTACTACTTTAATAAGTCAATTTGATCATTAATTAACTAATTTATACTATAATTGAGAAATAAACTAGAATTTCAATATGTTTAAATTGTAATCTTTAGCTAATTTATTTATATAGTAAATATAATTATTTTTGTAAATAAATTAAATAATTATATAGCCCTATAGAAGGGTTTCTAAAAATATATTTTATTTAAAAATTAAAATTAATTTGGGCCCTCAAATCAAGGGCCAAAATCAAGCAATTAGCGCACAACAACGCTGGCTGCAGCACCTGTAGGGGCGCAACAAAGCCCCACATCGTGGGCGTGTGAGTGGGCACACTGCTATTTATTATTTTTGTGCTATCCATCGGCCAGTCGTCAAGCACTCGACGCAATCAAACCCATTACCCTTCCCTTCTAAGCATGAAATGAGCATGATGAATTAGCTATGACATTTGAGAGTGCAGTGCAGGTTGGGAGCCATGCACTGTGCATGGGTCTAATTAGGCCCATTAACGAGCATAAAACGAGATTAAGAGGCCTAATTAACAAATTAGGGTGGCACTTAGTAGAGGTGTAGTCCTACCCTTAGGGGTGCCATGTATCCCTCGAAAAGGCCACTCGCCAATTAATTAATATAATTTTGCCATTAAAGAGGACTAATTAAGGTGATTAAGGAAGAAGAAGCATAAAAAAGAAGTAGGCAAAATCAGCTTAGTGTTGGAGAGACCCCTGCGCCTGTGTGTAGTGTCTATACGTACATTGTGAGTGTGTTGAGTGTGTGCGTGTGTGTGTGTCTATATATATATGTACAGATGTATGTGTATAATGCATATATAATATAGATATATAATATATAGCATAAATGTAAATAGTATATGAGTATACATAGAGTAGATGTTTAAGTTATATATGTATATAAATAAGAGATAGCTTTAGTGACATATGTATCCATCGCTGTAGATAGAGTAAACGTCAGTATAGATTCTATTTTTACATTAGCTTATGTATATAGTTTTTCTAAGGTTTAACGACACTTATATTAGTTGTTGTACATACATTATGTGTTACTATATATGTTACCATATTTATTTAAGTTAGTATAGTATATATTATTACTTATTATTGTACATATATCTAAGTATTAGTATTATAAGTTGTAAATAAATAATATAAAGTATTTAATTATAGTTTTTGATGCTTTTTTGTATATAATTATTTTCAAGCATTTTATTTATTTGTAATTCATTCTTTTGATATAATTGATTCATTCTTTGATTCATTCATTCATTATTGTACATAAAATCAATCTTTTTGGAATTAAAGAATATTATTAGACTTAGAGAGTGACGTATATCAATAACCACCTCTCAGTGAATGACCTTGAATAAACCAATAAAAATTAAATAAATAAATAAAATTAACGCAACAACGGTTTGTATTTATGACATATACTACAACAACGACCTATTTTTGTATGAACCGGTAGTCGACGCATCAACATGCGAAGAACAACTGCAGCAGCAGCCGTTGATCTCCATCCTCGCTAATCCTACAATCGATCCCTCTCCAAACTTCGCGCACCTTCGCACATAGCCCCACCTCTCCTCGCAGATTCCATCTAACAATGCATATTTGATTTGAAACTTCCCATACTCCTCGCAATCACTCATCCATCATTGAAACCCGAGACCAATCTCACCATTACAGTGATTTTATTCACTCTATGGCCTACTTAAGTTTACCCCTGAGCTTACGTGACACCCATAGACTCCCTACTACACCTCTTGAAACGATCCATTCCTCCCTCTCCAGTGTCTTCTTCCCCATTCACTTGATTGCGTCCGTGACAAGGGCATAGCTTCTTCCCTCTTAATCAACCACATCACTAGGGATGACGTAAGCCTGAGGACGTCCCAAGAGCTTCACTAGCAGGCTCTTCACCCGCTGGAGACCTCCCTCCTTTCTTCCTCCTCAGCCATCAGTTGTGGATCCAGGCAACCCATTCTTCTCATTAGATTAGGATTTCCTACTTTCTAGAGTAGTCTAGAATAATAATTAGTTTACTGTAGATATGTAGATGTAGGTTAGAAGCTAAATTTTGTGATGGATTGGTCTAGATTAGAGTAGAATAGTGTAGGACCAATTTCTCCCTCTCTAATCAATCCATATCAGAGAGGTATTTTCACCTTGTTCACACTGATCATATAGCTTTGATGCGCAACATGTCAACAATCATAAGGACGCACTATTGTTGTATTTTTATCCCCGGCAACGGGGCCAAAAATATGATGCAACGACTACCAATTCGTACAAAAAGGAGTATTGTTGTAGTATATGTCACAAATATAAACCGTTGTCACGTCAATTTTATTTATTTACTTAATTTTTACTAGTTTATTCCAGGTCGTTCACTAAGAGGCAGTTATTGATATACATTACTCTTTAAGTCTAACATTATTCTTTAATTCCAAAAAGATTGATTTTATATACAATAATAAATGAATGAATCAAAGTATGAATCAATTATATACAAAAGAATGAATTACAATGCTTGCAAACATTTATCTACAAACAAGCATCAAAAACTATAATTAGATACTTTATATTATTTATTTACAACTTGTAATAATAACCCTTATACATATGTACAATAATAAGTAATAATATATACTATACTAACTTAAATTAACATACTAACATTTACAGTAACATATAATGTACCTACAGTAACACATATAAGTGTTGCTATAGCCTTAAAAGAATTATATACATAAGTTAAGGTAAACATAAGATCTATACTGATGTTTATTCTATCTACAGTGACGGATACATATGTCACTAAAGCTATAATGTTATTTATATACATATATAGCTCAAACATATGTTATACTACGTATACGTATTACATATATACTTATTTACTTACATATATATACACATATTTCAGTATACATATATAATAGTTATATATATATATATACACAAACATACACATTACACACGCAGCTTTTTCTTTCTTCCTTTTATACTTAGTCACTACGCTTCAACCCTCTTCCCACACTTAGCCATTTTTAACATTCTTTCCTCTCTTAGCTTTAGTGTTTTAAGGCATGATTACTGTTCACTAATACAAAAATTTGGGTTTTTAATTGGTGGGCATCATTTTCGATGGATACACAGCACCCTAATGGGTAGGGCCAGACCTCTACTAAGAGCTACCCTAATTTCTTAATTAGGCCTCTTAATCCGGTTTAAGCTCATTAATGGGCCCAATTAGGGCCACGCATAGTGCACAGCTCCCAACTCACACACCTCACACTCGCATCTCAAGCTCATGTCAAAGTCAGATGTATATAGGTATGCGTGGTTCCGGGTGCCCAGCACCCGTGACGACAGGTGGGGATGGGAGAGGAAAATAATTTAAGGCACTGCGCCTGTTCGCAAAGCCACGATGTGGCACTAAATAGCGCCCCTTCAGGCGTTGGCATTCCAGTAAGCAGCGTATGAAATTGGGGTTTTTGGCCCTTAATTTGAGGACCCAAATGTTATTGGATTTCAAATTAAAATATATATTCATAAAGGCCTTATATAGGGCTACATAATTATACAATTTATTTACAAAAATAATTAGATTTATTATATAAATAAATTAGCTAAAGATTGTGATTTATACACACTGATTTTTTTGTTTATTTCTTAATTACAGTATAAATTAGTTAATTAATGGTCTAATTGACCTAGTACAGAGTTAATATAATTAATAAATTATTTATTACATATTTTTATTGTATTTTACATTTCTTTTAATTGATTTACATTTAAAAAAGTGATTTCAGGGTGTTTTACATTTAAATTAAGCATAAATAGTATAATACATTATAAATATAGTTAAATTAGTTTAAATTACTTAAAATATATAGTACAAATATACAATATAAGTTAGTTCAGAAATAACTTAAGTTACTAATTTATTTTAATTTAATTTAATAACTTAGCTAATAACTTAATAAATTAATTATTTATTATATAAATATATAATTAAATTAAGTTACAGGTGTATTAATGTACATTATACATATATAAATATGTATGTACAGCATCATTCATAAATATGTTTATTTATAGGGTTTTACTAATTTATTTACTTTATAATACATATAAGTTAATATAATTAGTAGTTAAATATATAAATAGGTTATATACAATTTAAGTTATCTTAAATACTAAATTTATGTTATAGCATACATACATAAGTTATATATACATATTATATGCATATTATACATTATGTACATAGATAGCTTAGTATATAGCTTATATATGCAAGTATAGTAACATACTGTTTTTAGGTATTTTTCTAGTTTTTCTGATTTTTATGGGTTTTGTGAGTTTTATAAAAGTAGGGGGTGAGAGAGAAAGTAAGAGATGAGAGAAGAGGAAATGTTTTTGGTGTTTTGTAGTTGAGTTCTTTTATTAAGTTCCAAGGGATACTGAACCGTCAGTTGGTATGTTATACCAAGCCAAAGGTTCAGAATGCCTTGAAACTTAGCATACACCTAGAAATATACCCAATCCTACTCGTTACACATTTATTTTATTTTTTTGGAATTTTTATGATGTTTTTATTTATTTACAAAGGAAGCTCATTCTAGGCCTAAAAGAGGATTGTCTAATGAAACCTAAAGCTTAGAAAACCTTTCCAGTTGCTGGAAGAGAAGTCTAAACAATTAAAAACATCCAACACACTATAAAAGAGGTATATGGTCAGTTAAACCCAATTTCTGTTTCAAATTTCATCAATTTCTAACAGTAGACAGTTATACACATGATTTAGCATTCAAATTGGATCAAAAGACATTTAACTATACATGAAAGCTTGTACAGAATACATACAACAATACAAAGCATATAACCATTCAAATAACCTAATCCTAGCTCATTATCCTACTCATTTCAACCCATCTAGCAAGAGCAATAGTTGCATCAGCAGCTTCAAATAACAGCAGCAGTGTTGCTGCTGGAATTCAGCAGAGCAGCAGCAGCAACAGCTCCAGACATCTAGCACTTGGTTCAAACAACTTAAAACCATTCAAAATGGCTTCTATTGCAGCCCAATCTCTTAATTCCAACGCTGAAATGCAATTTAGTACATTAAATACCTAAGATCAGACCTGGTGAAGTCTGATCTGGGATGTTTAAAGTCCAAATTAGGTATAAATTCATCTGAAACAATCTTAAAATCAAATGAGAAGACCTAAAATCATCTTTAGAAAATGAAAATTCCACTTCTCTAGGAAATCATCTCAAATCCTCTTCCAAAAATCCTTTCTAATTTTGATCAAAACCCCAACATTAAATCATGATATTAGTTACCTCACCAAGCTCAAAAAATCCTCAAACAACTCGATTAAATCCAATAAAGCTCAAAATCAATTTCAAATCATTGATTTGAACAACTAAAACCACTTTCAAGCAAAATCGAGCCAATTGAGTTTACGTACAAGATCCGGGGGTCTTTCTGAATTTGCGAAAAGAGTGGGTGACCCCCTCAAAGTGATTTTTAGCACTAATTTCATATTTGAGAACCAAGGTTGTCAGGTCTGAAATTAGACCTTGATGAAGGGGTGATCAGTGAATTTAAAATCGAGGGGAGAAGAAAGCAATAAAATGGAATGCAAGGGGAGAGTAATTATCAAGTGAATGTGAGTGGATTCATCTCCTCTAATCTGAATTGATCAGAGGAGGTGCGGGATCTAAATTACCCTACTCCTAAACTAATCTAACAAGCAATTTACCTAAAAAGTAGTAAAATACACTAATTCTACTCCTAGAAAGCATGTAAAATCTATCTAATGGAGAGCAAGAGGTGTCCAAGGTCACCCGTTGTTGGATGATGATGACGAAAGGGGAGGAGACTGATAACACTGCACAAGGGGGCGATAATTATGTTAAATAGGACTCATCTAAAGAATAAAAGGCACAACATAAGTAGAATGGGAGCATTGCATGCATCATGTACCAAGATTGCTTATAAAACTGTATTAATGGCCATTTGTGTAAGCACTTGTCAAAGCAGGTCTCAGATGAGCAATCAGACAGCACGGATGGATTCAGAAAGACGAACGGAGTCCAAAGGACTCAAGATCGGCCAAATCCGACATCTAGAGCTCCTACAATAGGCCCAAGAAGTTCTGACCGTTGATCTGGTGATCAACGGCCCTCGTTGCGCCACGTCAACCCCGCTCCACCGCACGCCACCTCTTCATTCAATCGAGATCAAATCTCAGCCGTCCCATCTTCGATCGGACGGCCGAGAACTGCGCGCCCACCCGCAGTTGCCGCAACAAAGCGCGGGCATGGCGCAACGGTTAGCGCGCATGCTTGCACGCACGCGACGCGGGTTCCAGCCGCGCGGTGCGTGAAATTGAAGGCGAAGGAAGCGCTGCGAAATTGGGCCACCCGATCAACAACGGGCGGCTGAGATCGCGCCACGCGACGCGCCCACAGATCGCGAGCGCTCACACGCACGCGCACGTCGGGGACGACGCCCGCACACACGCGCGCCTGAGGCGCGATCCGAGTGCATCCAAGGGGAGATCTCAGCCGTCCGATCTTCGATCGGACGGCTCTCATGCAGCGACCGCAAATCGAGCGCGAAACAGAACGGCACGGGGGAGGTTGACCAGCGGGCTGGAGGGCTTCACCGACACTTTTGGAGTGATTTTAGCGACGTCCCAGACGTCGCTAAAGCCCCTTCCTCTTTTAGAAAGCCCTTAACCCTATTTAAACCACCCCCAACCACTCATTCAAGGCATTCACTTCCCTTGCAACTACTCCACCCCTCTCTTAGCTAGCTTTAGGCCCTCTTGTAATCGCCGGAGACGATGAGCCGCCGACGGAGCCTCCTCCACCACCATGGCTGCCTCGTCGTTCTCCATCCTCTCTCTCTCTCTTTTAAGCTCTCCATTACTTTTGTTTGATCATGTATTTAATGTTGTAAGCTATGAACTAAAAGTGCATGATTAATGAAGATATTTTCTGTTCAGTTGTTACTTTAATTTCTGTTTAAGTTGCATGATCAAGCAAGAAACACTCTAACCCTAATCTCTCTCTCTATCTACCTCTCTCTCGGTTTCCAAACCGCACCTCCGCAAGCAAAACTCCGTGCTTTCCATGACAACAAGTGATAAGAAAAATCCGATTTTCACGCCTCCCTGAGACCGACACTCGGACTCACCTCCGTTTATTTACTTTGAAATCGACGTTGCAAGTGCGACTATAACGACACTTCTTAACACACACGCACAAGCGCACATCAGTTTTTGGCGCCATTGCCGGGGGGGGCAACGGATTTGTTTTGTCACCTCCATTCCACATTCATTCTCACATCGTCTAATGTTCTATTTTCCTCTTTACTTGATGCTTGCAGGAATTCAGCGCGTGGACGGCGAAGCGACGCATCCCACGACAGTAACAAGGGAGTAGGCGCAACAAAGACTGATAGTGAGTAATTCTTCTCTCATGATTGTTTGCTTGCGTGAAAAAAAATTAAAAAATTGAAAAAATTAAAAAAAATTGGCGTGGTGTATGATTGCTTGACCCACATCCTTAACACATCACCCCACAAAAAATGTACACTCTAACATTCTGAATAAATTCTTGGAGTGTTCCTTTCTTTTTCTTGAGTGGTGTTTGCGAAGCCACCGTGAGTTGACCTGGGCCGCACCACTCAACCCTAAAATCGACTCATCTAATAAAAGCTGCATGATCATTAGGATGAGTACATTAGGGTTTTAGAGCCTCTAAGGAATAAAAGGAAATCTACTTTCACCGAATTGTGTGCAGAACTTGACGTGCCCACTGAAACATGTTTGAAAACATTAAGACACATCAACCCTAAAAAGTACTAAAGTAAGGATAAAACACTAAAAGACACCACATCTTAAAAATCCTTGCTTAAAAATCATGTTTTGACAGAAGCACACACCTTGAAAGTGGAAAATTAAGAGGCACCACCCCAATCAACGCTTCATCACATAACCCTAGCACAAGCACTATCCTAGCCATTTAAAATTGAGTAGATGTGCCCTAGGCAGGATTGAGTTAAGTCTCAAAAGGCGAGGTTTTGTTTGCTAGGCACTTGGCTTTCATTCCCTTGGTAGAATCTGGTGACTAGGCTACGGGGCAGTGTCAAACGATCGCGGTTGTGGGGTCTATGGAACCGAAGGCGCAAGCCAAAGGAAGAACCTTCCCTGCAATCCCCTCGTAATCAACCTAGCCAGATTAGCCTTAGGAAGGGGAGTTCAGTGCTTACGGACATAATCACCCTTTATGAGATTTCTAGATTTCGTAAGGAATACACCATAAGGACTAGGCTTATGTGCTTGATTGAAACACATTTCTCGCATCAGTCGCCCTCCGCATCCCCTCCGGTTCTTCTCTAGTGTATGCATGGGAGACGCTTACTACATCCCGAGTTGTGTGTTTTGGGGCAGGAAAACATGGCGGAACCTAGGGTAGATGAGGCTGAGGATCAACCCCCACCAGATGCTGTGGCCATCATCCAAGCTCAAATTAATGCTAACCACCAGCTCCAGCAACAACAAATCCACACCATCATGCAAGCCATACAACGGTTACAGAACCCACAAGAACAACCACCACCACCTTTCCAAGACATACTAGGGCAACCACCACTTGATATACCACCATTTCAGGATCAGCTGAGGCCCCTCCGCAATTTCTATAATCCCTCTGCTATTAGAGTCGAGCCGCACCTTAGGATCCCCGAAGGGGGAGATGATTTTGAGTTGAAATCGAATGTCTTAAGTCTGATCCAGAACCACTTTCATGGAAGCTCAAATGAGCACCCCTTCCAACATCTAGAGGATCTCGACCGCATAGCACGAACTGTGAAACCTAGGAACATTAGCCTTGACAATGTTCTAATCAAGATGTTTCCCTTCTCATTAAGAGACGAGGCTTCTCATTGGCTTAGAACCCTAGGTAGACCCATCACCACCTGGAAAGAACTGAGGCATGCATTTTTAAAGAAATTTTTCCCCATAGGAAAGACCAATGCCCTCAGAAGAGCTATCACTACCTTTACACTCCAGGGTGGGGAACAATTTCATGAGGCGTGGGAAAGATTTAATGAACTCTTAAGGAAATGTCCACACCACGAAGTGCCAAGGTGGCAATTGGCCCAGATTTTCTACCACGGTCTGGACAGCAACCTACGGAACTTCGTCGATGCCTCATGCGGGGGGGACTTCCTGAACAAAGACGAGGAGAGCGTATTTGAGCTTTTTGAGTCTATGAGCGAGAATTCGCTCAACAATGCCTCTATGACCCAGTTCAACAGGTCCAGTCAACCCCGTGGTGGGATTTATGAGGTACAAGCAAATTCTGGAATGGTTGACATGGACATCATTGCCAAGAAATTTGATCGAGTGGAATTGGTGGACAAAAAGATTGATGAGCTACTGAACCAGACCAGGAACCCCTTACAGACTTTCTCCCTAGCAAAGGGAGTGCATAATGTTGACCTGGTCCAGCCCTTTACCCAACTAAACCTGGAACAACCCCTAACCACGTTCCAAGGAGGGACCTTTGCTCCCTCAACCCTTGATTACACCCTTCCCTCTTCATCAACATCAGCTATCCTAGAAGATGTGCAAGCTGTCCAAGGTTATGCGAAACCTGACCCTTTCTCCAACACTTACAACACTGGCTGGCGTAACCACCCCAACTTTGGTTGGACAAACCAGAAGCCACCGCAATTCCAGAACCAGCCCAGGCCAAACCAACAGCCACACTTGCCCCCTATCAGCAAGGACCACCAGTTAGACCCCAATATAATCAAAATAGGGTGGCCCCTCCCCCACAAAACCAAATGGATACCCTAATAAAGATGATGGCTGACATGAACCAGAATCATCAGGAGGAAATGGCCTTGGTAAAGGGACAGTTAAGCCAACTCTTGGACTGTAAACAACAAGGATCCCTACCTTCCCAACCACAACCGAACCCGCGAAACATAATTAACAGAGGCCCCAATTTGCAAGGGTTCCAAAGCAACCCCGGGCAGGCTCACATGGTCCAACCAGCCCCGCAAACACCTCCTGGGTTTGGTGTGTCTTCGTCCTCGTCTTCTCAACGATCAACCCATGGCCCCAATGCCTTTGCGAATGCGGTGACCTTGAGAAGTGGCACCAAAACCCAAGACCCCAAATGGCCGACTCTCCCTGAGACTTCACCCGCTGAAAAACCCGACTCAGAAGAGGCACCAACCAAGGACCCAAAAATAGAACCAATCCACATTCAGACACCCTACCCTGAGGCCTTGGAAACAGTCAAGAAAAAGAATGTTGTGGAAACTGAGGAGCTGTTGGAAATCTTTAAGCAAGTATAGATTAATATTCCACTCCTTGAAGCCGTCAAACACATCCCCTCTTACGCCAAGTTTTTAAAGGATGCCTGTATACCCAAGCGTAAGCCGAGACCTCAAGCACCTAGGAAGGTTGTGCTATCTGAACAAGCAAGTTCCGTAATATCAAGCAACCTTCCACTCAAGCGAACTGACCCAGGAGCGCCCCTGATTTCCTACAATATCGGGGACATGACGTTTGATAGAGCGCTCCAGGACCTAGGTGCTTCTATCAATCTGATTCCAACAACCCTATACCACCAATTTGGTTTTGGAGAGCTGACACCAACCCCTGTCACCATCCAGCTGGCTGATAGATCAGTGAAAACCCCGAAGGGGGTTGTCGAGGATGTGATTGTACGGGTCAAGGACTTCTATTTCCCGGTAAACTTTTTGGTGCTCGACAAGGAAGTCCCTGAAAAATTGCAGAACACACCCATAATCTTAGGCAGACCTTTCTTAGCTAGGCTAATGAAAACATTGATTGTGACACAAGATGTATGGAAATCACCTTCGGGGATAGGAAAATGCAATTGGATATCTTCCGGGCGACAAAGTCTTTTGATTGCGATTGCGTTGAGGAACATGATCCGGTGGAAGCTCTAATCAAGGAATGCCTCACCCCCAGTTCTGTATCAGACCACCAAACCCGTAATGATGGTTTTGACCCATCACTACCCGTGGACCTCTGTAAGTCTGAGTACCATCACACAACACCATTTGAGGAGATCGATGTTGATCAACTCTCACCCTTTCCCTTCCCATCGACAGTGGTTCCACCCACACCTGAACTTAAGCCATTGCCCGAGAATCTCAAGTATGTCTTCTTGGGACCTGACCAGACCTTCCTAGTGATTATTAATTCTCATCTAACCAAGGATCAGGAACTCAGATTGACTGCGACCCTTTCAGAACATCGGGCCACCATTGGTTGGACCATTTCTAACTTAAGAGGAATTAGCCCCACCTATTGCACCCATAAGATTTACCTGGAGGACGGGGCACGACCTTCCCGCCTGATGCAGAGACGTTTAAACCCAAACATGCGGGAGGTCGTTAAGAAAGAAATTATCAAGTGGCTTGACGCCGACATCATCTACCCTATCTCCGATAGCCCCTGGGTGAGCCCCACTCAAGTGGTTCCCAAGAAAGCTAGGCTCACTGTTGTCACCAATGATCATGCCGAATCCATCCCCACCAACACCACCACAGCATGGCAGGTGTGTATTGATTATAGGAAGCTCAATGAAGCCACTAAGAAGGATCATTTCCCCTTGCCATTCATTGACCAAATCCTTGAAAGATTGGCAGGGCAAAAGTATTTTTGCTTCCTGGATGGATATTCAGGATATAACCAAGTCACAATTGCTCTGGAAGATCAGGAAAAGACCACATTCACTTGCCCGTATGGCACGTTTACATTCCGTCGAATGCCATTCGGGTTATGCAACGCACCTGCGACCTTCCAGCGTTGCATGCTAGCCATTTTTTCGGAAATGGTGGGTGAATACTTAGAGGTCTTTATGGATGATTTCTCTGTATTCGGGAATTCATTCGACCATTGTCTGAGCAACTTGGAGAAAATCCTGAAACGATGTATCGAGGTTAATCTGGTGTTAATTTGGGAAAAGAGTCATTTTATGGTTCAAGAAGGAATTGTCCTCGGTCACATCGTATCGCATAGGGGTATCGAGGTAGATCGGGCTAAGGTTGATTTAATTTCCAAACTTCCTCCACCTAGCTCGGTCCGACAGATTCGCTCATTCCTAGGACATGTTGGCTTCTACCGAAGGTTCATTAAAGACTTTTCCAAGCTTTCCAAACCCTTGATCGACCTTCTAGCCAACGACGCCATATTCCACATGTCTTCCGATTGTATCCAGGCTTATCACACCCTCCGAGACTTAGTCTCCACCGCACCTGTACTTCAACCCCTAGACTGGTCCCAGGACTTTGAGATTATGTGTGATGCATCAGATTTTACCATAGGCACAGTCCTGGGACAAAGGCAAGATAAGAAGCCCATGGTGATCTACTACGCGAGCAAAACAATGGACGAGGCCCAACGAAATTATACGGTCACAGAGAAAGAGCTGCTCGCTATAGTCTTTGGACCTGAAAAGTTCCGATCATACTTGCCGGGATCCCACGTGACGATTTACATTGACTATTCAGCCATCCGACACCTGTTGGCCAAGAAGGACGCAAAGCCCAGGCTCATCAGATGGATCCTACTTTTGCAGGAATTTGACCTGGAAATCCGAGACAAGGCCAGATCAAAAAATGTGGTGGTTGACCACTTATCAAGACTTCATCCAGACCACATTGGACCCTCCCTACCTCTATCTGACGCCTTCCCTGATGAACACATCCTAGCTGTGCAAGACAAGAAAATGCCATGGTATGCTGACTACGTCAACTATCTAGTTGTAGGACAAACCCCGCACAGCTGGTCCAGACAGCAACGAGACAGGTTCTTGGCTGAAGCCAAGCACTATTTCTGGGATGATCCCAGGCTGTTTCGCCTCTGTGCCGACCAGATCATCAAGAGGTGTATCCCCGAAGGCGAAGTTCAAAGTGTGCTTTCCTTCTGTCATGACCAGGCTTGTGGTGGCCACTTCTCTGGAAAGAAAACAGTTGCAAAAGTTTTGCAGTCTAGATTTTACTGGCCGTCCCTATTTAAGGATGCACACAACTTGGCCAAGACTTGCTCACGCTGCCAAATGCTGGGGACCATGACCAAGAAAGATATGATGCCCCTTCAGCCCATTTTGATTGTCGAAATCTTCGACGATTGGAGTATCAATTTTATGGGCCCCTTTCCACCATCCAACGGCTTCGAGTACATCCTGGTCTAGGTAGACTATGTTTCCAAATGGATTAAAGCCGTTGCCACCCACTGATGCGATCATAGGACTATCATGGACTTTGTTAAGAAGAACATCTTTTCCTAGTTTGGAATACCCAAGGCCTTGATCAGTAATGGTGGAAGCCATTTTATCCATTACCAATTCCGTGCCCTACTTAGAAAATACGGGGTGAACCACCGCATTGCTACCCCATATCATCCGCAAACAAATGGGCAGACCGCGGTCTCAAATAGACAAATCAAAAGAATTTTACAGAAGACTGTAAGACCTAACAGGAAAGACTGGTCCACACGACTTGATGATGCCCTTTGGGCATACAGGACCGCTTTCAAGACCCCGATAAGCATGTCGCCTTATCGCCTGGTCTTTGGCAAAACCTGCCATCTTCCTGTCGAATTAGAACACCAGGCTTACTGGGCTGTCAAGCAATGTAACATGGATCCCCAGTTAGCCGGTGTGCAGAGGACGCTCCAATTATCTGAGCTCGAAGAAATTCGTCTGGACGCTTTTCAAAATAGTCGACTGTATAAGGAGAAAATGAAAGCCGTCCACGACCGACTCATTCATAGAAAAACCTTTGAGCCTAACCAGCAAGTCTGGCTGTTTGACGCCCGCCTAAAACTCTTCTCGGGGAAACTCAGGTCCAAATGGACAGGACCATTTCGAAAGCCCTACTCTAATAGGGCGGTCGAAATCGCTGATCCTAACACTAGGCACACTTTTACGGTTAATGGTCAAATATTGAAGCACTTCCTGGCCCAGGTTCCCCCAAAAGGAAAGTGTCACCCTCGTTGAGGGATGACACAGAGCACCACCCAGTTGGAGGCATTAAACTCAACGCTTCCTGGGAGGCAACCCAGAGGATTCAGACTGATCCGGTATTTTACGTCACTCAGGTACTATCTTTTTGAATCATTATGCATCCATGTACTTGCCAATGAGGACATTGTCCAACTTAAGCATGGGGGGTGATAAATTACATAATCCTGAGCTCATTTAATCAGTCTGAATCAAATAAAATAGTAAAAAAAAAAATTGAATTTAGGAAGAAATCTTAGGCATTAGAAACTTGTCAATGGTGGGAAATAATACAAAAAGAACTTAAATACATAGACTTTTCAGGCCTTCAGGCTTAATCAGCACTGGTGTCTGTTAAAATATGGATTTAGCTTTGAATCCTTGCAACCTTAAGCCATTTTAATCCACCTACTAAATAAAGTGATAAGTATACGATTTATCAACTCACCCTCTAACTCAGAAAAACTTTGAGTCTAAGCATCTGCACACATTTTTGCACAGACTCACTCCTCGGAGATTTTGACAAAAATTGGGTAGCTAATGAACTCTCTAGGTTGGTATGGCTGGCAAGTTATCGTGGGTAACATCCCATTGGCAGGTTGTCCAGAACCCAGCCATAGACCATTTCTTCTTCATGCCTCTAGGTACATTTGAGATCAGGGAAGCCACCTACAAAAAAAAAAAGAGGAGAAGAAAAGAAAATAAACCACACTTCACCGCACAAGTATGGCTGGCAAGTGATCGTGGGTAATAGCCCATAGGTCAGTTGTCCAAAGCCCAGCTCAATAACTGCACAAAAAGAACCAAAACACTTAAGGAAGAAGCGAGGAAGTAGTACAAGCCGGGGAGATATACACTAGAAAAATCCTTGTGTTGACCCCACTTAAAATAAACGTAGGGAGAAAGCTACCAATCGAACAAATACACCTTCAAGCAAATACATTTTCTTCTCCTGTCACCTAGGGGCGTAGAAACCCGAAGTTTTTCTGAATTACCGTTAAGTGAGTCTATCACAATCTTCACACCAAGATGCTTAGCACTTAGGGTTTTGACCGAGTTTTGGGTGAGTTGGGTAGCCGTAAAAAGTTACCAACCCACACTAAATTTTGAAAAAAAATTCTATATATATATATATATATATATGTATGTATAGTTATATACATTAAAGCAAGGATTCGAGCGGTTCGTATTTTGGCAGACACCCAGGCACTGCTTAGTCTTTGTAGATTAAGATCTTCGTATATTTCCTCCTATTGACAAGTGACGAAATGTCTAAGAAATTACTTCTTAAATTCTGAAAGAAAATAAAGGTTAGAATAAACCTTGCTAGGGACAAGCAAGGAGTAAGCATGGGGGTATGATAACACAGCACAAGGGGGTGATAATTATGTTAAATAGGACACATCTTAAGAATAAAAGGCACAACATAAGTAGAATGGGAGTATTGCATGCATCATGTACCAAGATTGCTTATAAAACTGTATTAATGGCCATTTGTGTAAGCACCTATCAAAGCAGGCCTCAAATGAGCAACCGAACCGCACAGATGGATTCAGAACAACAAACAAAGTCCAACAGACTCAAGATTGGCCAAATCCGACATCCAGAGCTCCTACAATGGGCCCAAGAAGTTCTGACTGTTGATCTGGTGATCAACGGCCCTCATTGTGCCACGTCACCCCCACTCCACCGCACGCCACCTCTTCATTCAGCCGAGAACCGCGCACCCACCCGTAGTTGCCGCGACAAAGCGCAGGCATGGCGCAACGGTTAGCACGCACGCCTGCACGCACGCGATGCGGGTTCGAGCCACGCGGTGCGTGAAATTGAAGGCGAAGGAAGCATTGCGAAATTAAGCCGCCCGATCAGCAACGGGCGGCCGAGGTTGCTCCACGCGGTGTGCCCACAGATCGTGAGCACCCACGCGTGCGCCCACGCAGGGCGACAACGCCCACGCACACGTGTGCCCAAGGACCGATCCGAGCGCATCCCAAGGGGAGATCTCAGCAGTCCGATCTTCGATCGGACGGCTCTCACGTAGCTACAGCGGATCGAGCACGAAGTAGAATGACGCTGGCGGTTGACCGGCGGGCTAGAGGGCTTCACCGACGCTTTTGGAGAGGTTTTAGCAACGTCCCGAACGTCGCTAAAGCCCCTTGTTCTTTTAGAAAGCCCTTAACCCTATTTAAACCCCCTCCAACCTCTCATTCAAGGCATTCACTTCCCCTGCAACTACTCCACCCCTCTCATAGCTAGCTTTAGGCCCTCTTGTAATCGTCGAAGATGACGAGCTGCCGACAGAGCCTCCTCCACCGCCATGGCTGCCTCGTCGCTCTCCATCCTCTCTCTCTCTTTTAAGCTTTCCATTACTTTTGTTTGAGCATGTATTTAATGTTGTAAGCTATGAACTAAAAGTGCATGATTAATGAAGTTATTTTCTATTCAGTTGTTACTTCAATTTCTGTTTAAGTTGCATGATCAAGCAAGAAACACTCTAACCCTAATCTCTCTCTATCTATCTCTCTCTCGCTTTTCAAACCGCACCTCCGGAAGCAAAACTCTGCGCTTTCCGTGACAACAAATGATAAGAAAAATCTGATTTTCACGCCTCCCTAAGACCGACACTCGTACTCACCTCCGTTTATCTACTTTAAAATCGACGTTGCAAATGTGACTATAACGACACTTCTTAACACACATGCACAAGCACACGTCAGAGACCCATCAGCGGACGAAGGTGATGTCCAAGAGCCAACGGCCGGCGGTTGAGGCGATTGAAAGGGAGGGAAAGTCTCTGCTGTCACTGCAGACCGGTGAAATTGAGGTGAGGGAAGCTAAGGGCGTGGAAGAATGGAATCACTCAGGGGGAGGGAGCGGTTCAGGTGCTCGTGAGAGAGTGAATCATGGCACCATAGTGATGCGATTAGTCACCTAGGGCACCTACGATTAGAAGGAGAGGAGAGGACGTGGGATGCTGTCAAGTTGAATCCTAGCTGCTAGATGGGATCTAGAGGTAAGAGGTGATCACACGTGCCAAGTCGCGTGAAGCCTCGATTGTAGGAGAGCCACCAGAATAAAGGACCATGAGATGGACAGCCCTAATTGGCCATGTTCTTCGTGTGAACAGTGTTCCGAAAAGAGCTGCAGGTGCCTTGAATTCTTTTGGTGAATTTACAAGAAATTCCCCTCAGTAAAGGAGTAGAAGAATATCAAGTAGGTCCATAAGTGGTCAGGAATCAATTCAGAATAGTCCTTATGGCCTTACAAAAGGGTCCCTGTGGGTTACAAATAGGTCCTTCAAGTAATTTCAAAGGCTAAAATGTTATGTATGGAGGACCTAAATGAGAATCTATAAATGCGAGGTCCTAATGATGTCCACATGTAACCAAGTTTTATTAAAGCTCAATTGAACATATTAGAAGTTAATTTCACTTTTGATTTGGATTTTTGAGCTCAAATGTTTGTTCAATTTGCAAATTGATCATTATTTAATAGAATATCTCAATAAATGACCTAATTATGCATTTTTAGCACAAAATTGATGTTTTAGGTCTTTTCTATTATTTCCCACACTTAACCCATTTTATGTGTTAATTTGATAGTGTTTAACCTAATTTCTAGCTTAACTTGGGCATTTTAGCAATGATGAGTCACAACTCATCAAGCTCCCCCACCACTTTGTGTCACTGTCACATTCTTCAATCAACGAGTTAAAATGCATTTCACCCTCCATTAGAGTTGAATTTAGATCTGAAAGTTTTCTAGCTTTTAGATTTGGATTCGCACTCAAATTCATCTAAGGGTCTTTTCATTCATTCCATTTGGTCACAAATGACCCTTTCATGATTTCAAATAGATCTTAATTGAGGATTTCATCTGACCTAGATTTGATGGTCAATCAAGTTATTTATAGACAATTACAGTCAATTTGATTGAGTAAACCAAATGGATTTGAGTTGAATTTGATATAATACGATTGTCTTATAGTCATTTGATTAGAGTTATATCGTTTAAGTTTGAAAAGCCTAATTTTCCACCTTAAGGGTAGATCAATTTTCATTTTTGATTGAGAGATGCTAAAGCCAAGGAAAATCACTGCATTGGTTTGAGGCTCTAGCACTAGTTTGAATCTAATTCTGTGGTTGAGTTTGGCTTATGAATGAGTTTTCCAGGTTCAATCAGAGTTTGAAGGATTTCTCTGCGACAGTTTGAAATGAATGACTTGAATTTACAAAGTTTTATCTTCATCTTGAGGTCCCTAAGAGTCTGATTGTCAGATTTTTAGAATGCAACATTATTCATGGTTTCAACAAATAGATTTAGTTAGATCCAAATTTAAAGATGGAAGAATCAAAAGGGACTGATCTAATATGTATCAATCCAACATTGATCAGAATGAAGGGCTTTCAAGTTGAATTTTAAATGATTTGAAGTGTGTTTAACCTCTGATTTCAAAGGAATTCATGAGAAGATCTTCTGGAATAGCTAATCAGGCTTGAAGCCGGATTCTGCCGCTGAGCAGCTACTGAATCAACAGCAGCACTCAGCTACTGGAATTGGACAGTAATTTCTGCCATTTTGACAACAACATGCAGGAGCAGCAGTTGGAATAGCTATTGATTTCTGAAAGCAGCAGATCATCCTCTTTTAGCTGTAATTTTGACTAGATTTGATGATTTTAAAGAAGTTGAAGTGTAGACATAGTTAGAACATCTAGGGACAAGCATTCATGTATTAATAATGACTCTTAATCTAATGAGAATTACTTGTACTTGATTTCAAATCTTCATTGTCCGCAACATGAGATGTATTTATCTGTCCAATAAGACATTTAATAAAAATCAAAGATGAAAATTGTGTTTACATGATCAATTATCGTCCATATGTTGTGCTAAATGTCTATAAGTACTTAAAGTTGTTACTAAGGCCTTGAAACTCTCCTAGAGGTTTTAGGTTCATGTGTTTTAACTTATTCTAGGCCTCTTTTGGGTGAACATTGAAAAATAGGAAAAATCATTAAAAAAATCACAAAAAAATAAAATAAACCTATCTTGAGTAAGATCAGGTATTTTTCTAGGTGTAGACCAAATTTCAAAGTATTCTGAACCCCCGGCTTGGTAGAACATACCAACCGACGGTTCAGTATACCTTAAAACTTAATAAAAGAAACCTAACTCAAAAGACCAAAAAGAATTCATCTCTCTCTCATCTCACTCTTTCTCTCTCATCCCCTACCTCTATTATACATATAAAAACTATAAAAATTAGAAAATGTCTGAAAATACTCAAAAATATCTTATATAGTATGTATATACTTGTAAACATGATTTAATACTAAGGTATGTGTATATATTGTAAAATATGTAAATAATGTGTATAAATAAATTATAAATGTAATTTATATATTTAATAAAATATTTAGAATGAGTTAATGTATATATAATTTTATTGTATAATTACATAGTAATTTATATTAACTTAAATGTATATAAACCTAAGTAATTATAAATACCTATTTATATACCCATAATCATCTTTAATATTGTACATATGTATTTAAGTAATTAATATATATTGTACCGTACCTATAAATTAATTTAATTATGTAATTACAGTAATTAATTAAGTTATTAAGTTAAAATGAAATAAATTAGTAAATTAAATTAATACTAAAGTATTCTATAATGTATACCTGTATAGTATTATTTTAAGTATATTTGATCTATTTATACTATATCTGTACTATACTACGATATTCATAAATTATTTATGTGCATAATTATCTAAACCATGTATTTAAATGTAAAGAAATTAAAATAAAGTCTCTAAAAAAAATTTAAAATGTATAATAAATATTTTATTATGTAAATTAACTCTACATAAAGTTAATTTCATAATTAAGTCACTAATTTGTACTTTAATTAGTAAATTAAACCCTAATTTAATGTGCACAAACTCCTAACTTTAATTAATTTTACTATATATATAAATAACTTATTTCCTTAAATTAATTGTATAATTATGTAGACCTATAGTAGGCTTTGTAACTATATAATTTATTTATAATTTAGATTAAATTGTAGCCCTCAAATCAAAGGCCAAATCATCAAATCAGAACCACATGCGAATGCTGATCTGCACTTAAATCCACCCGGTGTTAATGCCACATCGATGGACATGACACACTCAAAGCGGTATAAATTGAATAGTGCTGATGACCCATTCGGTCGTTAGCGCTAGGTACAAAACACATGAGCATATATTGGTCCTCAATTTGCATTCACTCCTACGAGCGTGTGCTTGCATGCATGTGCACGTGCCTGCGGGTGCATGTGTGCATGTGTGTATGGGCGCATGAGCACGTGGGTGGCTGAGAGCTGTGGGTCTATTGGGCTTGAAAAATGCACTAAAATACACAAATAATAAACTAGGGCCTGGGCCTAGTAGTGGTCTAGTCCCACCCTGTAGGAGTGCTGTGCATCCCACAAAAAGCCTTGAGCCCACCCATTAACATATTTTGTAAAGAGAGAATGAACAGTGTGTTGTAAGTGAGATGAAGCCAAGATTTGGCTATGTCGAGCCTTAGGCTATTGAGCATGCCTGTGTGTGTTGAGTTGAGTGTCTATGCATGTGTTGTGTGTGTACAGTGTGCATATAGTATATGTATAATACGTGTGTATGTAAAATAATACATATGTGTATAGAGTATAGATGTAAATAATGTATATATGTAGAGTAAATACGTAAGTATAGTGTGTGTATATATACATATTATATAAGTAAAGATAAGTAGAGTAATATATGTATATAAGCCTTATGTATAGATACATTCATGTTAAGGCATTAATGACAATTACATCCATCAATGTAGGTGTATATATATGTTAGTAAATTTAGTTCTTTTGCCTTAAATTTTGTATATATGTTTTATAAGGCTATAGTAACACTTATATATGTCACTGTATATATACTATATGTTATTAAAGTTATTAGTATATGTTAGTATGTTTAGTATAATACATGTTAATAGTTATTTTTGTACATATACTTAGGTATTATTTAGCATAGTTGTATATAACTAACATAGAGTAGTTTTATTTAGTTTTTGGTGCCTGTTTAGTTATAAATATGTTCAAAGCATTTCAATTAAAATTAATTGATCCTTTTTGTACATAATTAACTCAATTCATTCATTCTTTGATTCATTGATTTATTTTGTAAATATATTTCACATTTTTAGAATAAAAAAATATTTTTAGACATAGAGAATGGTGTATATCAATAACTGTCTCCCAGTGAACGACCTGAAAACTAACCAATAAAAATTATAATTAAATAAAATGACGTGACATCTACTTGCATTGTGATAAATATATGATAACAATGATACTTAAAACACCATTTTTATTGTAACGCGATCATCACCGATCATACTTGCCATATAAATTTATACCATCAATGCAAATAAGTGGCCTATAGTGTTGGAATGCCTCGATACAAGGCTCGACAACCCAAAATGCTTATCTAAAGATTCTTCTACCATCTCTCCTGAGTCTCATGTCCCACTCAGTCAATCTCAATCCCAAAATTTGTTTATTTGATTACATGAAGTGTATCATGTTATTGTAAGACACATCCCAAACACCATATGCAATCTCTATTGCTTTTCTCTTGGCATCCCAAACTTTTCTTTTGCTCATCTTGCATTTAAACTCTCCATCAACGAAACTCTTTGGTTCCCTAACCTTGAAAGTTGCTAATTCTTGCACATATTTCAAGAGATAGTGTGCCATGAAATTGCAACCCAACTAGGGTGGTATAAACCCGCAACTAGGTTATAACAAGTGTGCAGTCCATCAACAACTCCAACAACAATTTTGCCATCAAATTTCCTCTTATGTCCATGCAGTATCCATCTACAATACTTTTCCTTGTGACTGCATTCAACAACCCACAATTTCTTGTCTGATTCACAAACGAAGAAGTTATATTTTTGTCTAACATGGAAGTCTTTCACTGCAAAAATTAAATCTTCTTTAGTATTGAATACCTTTCCAACATGGAATTGTCCACCAAGTCTCATATCATCAACACTTTCCTCCCAACTGATATACCTAGAGCCAACTAAAACTTATAAAAATCGTTGTCCATAACATAATGCACATTGTTGCTACCACATCCATCTACTGTGTGTGAGGTGGGGTCATGTGGCAAATCATTGGGTTCATCGTCATGGCTGATGGTATATCATTGAAACCACTATGATCGTTTCCAAAACCAGGACCAACATCCCTTGGCTGAATAACTAGAGTACTTGGTAAATGATGAACAACTGGTGCAGTCATTGGAAACTAGACAACTAGAGTATTCATTGGAGGCTAGACAACTAGAGTACTCGCTGGAGACTAAAGAAGTAGAGTACTCACTGAAGGCTGGACAACTGGAGTAAGTGCTAGAAGCTAGACAATTGGAGTACTCAATAGAGGCTAAATAATTGAAGTACTCATTGGAGGCTGCGCAACTGAAGAAATAACTAGAGGTTGCACAATTGGAGTACTCACTGTAGGCTGGGCAACTGAAGTACTCAGTGGAGGAATGCGTCATAACTCATGGATCGTTATAAAAAGTTCCAAGAAATACACCGTGCCCATGGTATCTACGGTCCCAACAATTGAATCATGATCACCATCATCTATAATCGGTGATAAGATATAAGTTGTTTGCTTATGATCTCCACTTCTAACAATCATTAGAAATCTATGTACTATCTCAATGTCATGTGTTAAAGGAGAATTTGTTGAAGCCTCTCTCATTTCTAAAAATCATAATATTCCTGCAACAGGATCCATCATATCTGATTCCATCTCTCTATCAATAATATTCCCATGTGCATATAACAAGCACAAAAAACTTGGAGTCATTTCGACTAACCTGAAACATTATTATTAAAACCAATTACAAGAAATCATTCTCAAATCAAGTACACCAAATCAATTATTCTAAATGAATAAAACATTCTTTTATTTCAATGATTCATTCTACATTAATCAATTAAAACATGACAACGGCAAGGGTAGCACCGACAACAGCAAGGGTAGCACCGATGCGAGGACCACAAGTAGCATCAGCATAGAGGGAGTGAGCAGCAATAGCAACTTTGCTTGAGAGAATGGTTCAGACTAGGAGGGAGGAAGGGAGGCGCGGGTTTAAATTACCCCCATCAAAGTCGTGTCTTTAAAACACGACTTTGGTATAAACACCAGAGTCGTGCTTTTAAAACATGACTTTAGCACTTTCAAGTCGAAATCGTGTTTTCAAAACACAATTTCACCTTAACTAACGAATTAAGTTTTTCTGACGTGTAATTAATGAATTACCTTTTCTAAAAATTTTTTGAAGGGGAGTCCATGAGAATGTTTCATGGAGAGAAACAGGTTAGACAAAATCGCAATGGGGTCTTGGTGGTGCGCTTGTCCCACACTATTTAATGGTATCCCATTTAAATAATCACCTCCCTTTTGCAGATATTAGGAAAGGAAATATCTAAACGAAAGTGGTCATGTTAAATATCTTTTGGAATCTAGACTAAATAAAAATGTGTAAATTAAATGGGTGTTCAAAAAACTTTCTAATCATGGGTACCCAACCCGATGATGAGAGGCTTATCATAACTTCTAATCACCCCTAATCAACTAGAAATCCTAGTTAATTAGCCAAACATATGAGTATATAGGCGTTAATTATATAACAAGGGACAAATAAATAAAGGACCTAAAAATAAGTTTAAAATGCTTAATTATAAGTCAATTAATATCATTAATAATTTAATTAATAAATGGACTCAAAATATAATTAATTAGTTATGTAATTAAATCTAATTTAACTTAAGCATAATTTATACTTAAGTATGTAATAACTTAAGTAACTTAATCAATTAAATAAATTAAAGCTAAAAAGGTCAAAAATGTAAATTCAAGGTATATATATAATATTTATCTAATTTATAATCATATATAAAAAGTTGAAAAAGAATTAAATTAAAATAACCTTTGAAAACCTCAATTTATGTTTTAGTCCTTAGGTTTCATTACACTTGAGTCCTTTTCATGCACATGGGTCCTTAATTTTTCTTGCAAATAGGTCCCTGTGAACACACTTCTTCGTTTCTTCTTCAATCGTTTGAACGGCTGGCGAGCGACAGTGTTGTCATCCTCTGATGACCATCCATCCTATGTCAGTCCTTCCTCGCAGAGTTACAGAAGCTTGCGGTCACCTCCACAAACTCCTACATCGGTCTAGATCGTCCTATAATCCTATTTAGGTCACCACGATAACATCATCGGCATCGGAGACAATGCCGGTGGTTAGCCTGTACCCACCCCTTTCTACGTCCAGATTCAAACTCCTTGACCACCACCGTAACCTATAAATACCATAGGACCCCTCCGATTAGAAGGTCGGCTCCCTTTCCCTCTTCCCCAACTGTAGTCGACAATAGGCTATTCGTCAACACCTCCGGCGACCTCTTATCTCTCCATCAGAGCGCCTCCGCCAGAGATGCTCATCTCTCTCACCCCCTCTTCCCCTCCCGCGGCTGTAACAGGGCTTGGGAGTGCGCCATTCTCCTTCCCCTCTGCTTCCTTTCTCACCGGAGCTCTTCCTCCATGTAAAGACCCATTCTGATTTGAGCCTTTTAAGACGTCTGGATTGTCAGTCAGACGTTTGGCTAGACATCTAGACCCATTCCCAAACGTTTGGAAATTGAAAAACCTGTACGCGCATTTGCTTTCTGTGCGCAAGCAGCGCACAGTTCGTCTCTCTCTCCTCTCCTCTTCTTTCCCCCCCTCGCCAAACCCTAAACCCCTTGCCTATAAGAGCACCCCCTTCCTCTCCTCTCCACTCCACCACCACCACCTTACACCCCACTCCACTGCCATGAGTGAGGCGCACGAGAGAGGGAGCAAGAGCGAGGAGGAGGACCGGGCATGAGGAGGAGGAGAGGGCCAAGGTCACGAGCTCGTGGAGGCTAGCCAGAGGTTCGCACGGCCACCGCGGTGCGTGCGGGAGGAGGAGAGCGTTGGGGGCGTCATCCCCAACCTTCTGCAATGATCAAAGCTGCAGCGAAGCAAGAGGAGCCGTGGCGAGAGGAGCGGGAGTGCGGTCTGATACTGGAATTTTTCCAGTATTAGACATCCGGAGTGCCTTCCAAACGACGGGCTGGACGTCTGGCGACGACACTGAACATCTGAAAGCAGGTGTATCGTGAAGGTACGTCTTCCTCGCGGTTACGACCATGCAAGCCGCACCGTAGAGGTGATATGCTTCGCTAAAAATAGTGCACTGCTCTATCATGTGTAGGAGCAGCTTTGGGAAGGCGCATGGCACTCCCTCCCATGCCTTTCGGACATCTAGACAGCTTACCAGAAGACCAAAGGCATTCCCAGACGACCGGAGGACTGGTCAGACGTCTGAAGCTGAGTCCAAATGATCGAGGAGTCCTGGACGTCTGAGATCATCGCAGGACTTGAGGTGAGTCTCTGATGACTTTTAGGACGTCTGGACTTAGTTCC
Organism: Thalassia testudinum; assembly: GCA_037157565.1. Classification (NCBI taxonomy): domain Eukaryota; kingdom Viridiplantae; phylum Streptophyta; class Magnoliopsida; order Alismatales; family Hydrocharitaceae; genus Thalassia; species Thalassia testudinum. Next base: position 127,044,631 of record JAZHRO010000013.1, read on the forward strand.
ATACATCTAATTTGGGTCTGCAGACATGTTTTTGACCCGTTTAGGGTCCGATCGAGATCCGTTTAACGCAAATGAAATCTCAGTGGTTTCCTTGTGAGTTTCTCTACATATTAAGAACCTTTATATACTGTTCTGAATATTCTGTTGTGATATATCCCTTGGTATAGGACTTCGACCTGTTGCGTGTCTAGGGCTTGCAGAGGCACGTGGACCTGCAATTCGAGCCTCCAGTACTCCCGAATTGTCTGGTAGAGTGATTTCCCCTTATTCTATTTATAAAACATGAATGCAGCCATGAAAATTAGATAACTAGAAACCTAAGATGTGGCGTGAATTCTAGGACGGGAAATAGTAACACTGTTTGTGTGCGTAATTGAGATTGTATTCATAAATAAATGAGCTGAATTGTTAGCAACTGCCTGTTAATAAATACGAGATGCCTATTAGAATATGAAATGCCTGAGATAACTAAACAGTTACCTGTGATATCGCTTGTGCATGTGTTAAATTATGGAAATACGAGCTGCATATGTATAATACGAATGGAATTGTGAATGATGAAACCGGGTACGGCATAATATGGTGAATATGAGCATGAACCCTACGAGGAATTAAGAGTAGAGCTCCTGTGGATGAATGGAAAGGCCTGGAAATATGGGTGGGAAGTGTGCTGGCCCTTGAGTATGTGGTACCAAGGAGAGCGACTTTCCCCTTTTTAGTGTAGAGTGGAGCTAGCCGCCCTTAGGTCGGGACCCGGGGTTAGGATTGGCCACTCTACACCGACTTCTGTTGGCCCTCGCGTACACGGTACCGGGGAGAGCTACTAGTGTAGGGAGGGAGCTAGCCACCCCACGGGACCTGAGGTTCAGCCAGCCGCCCTACACCGACTTGTTAGGCCCTATGGGTAAACCGGGGTAGTCAAACGAGGGTGCATGGACTGTCGAGGGGCGAGACCCCTGTAACGACCCGATTCTCGAGTCCCTACGAGACACGAGAATTGGACCGACTCGACTAATCCCAAGACCTAGTCGTCCAACGAGGAAGTAACCAAAAGAGCAGTAAAATAAATCACATTCAGCATGAATATAACTAGCAGTAACAAAATACAGCAGTAAGAAAAGGAACCACTACAGTATATACCACCACAACAGTAGAACAACATTTATAACATAACATGAACTACAAGTAAAGAAAAGTACAGAGAGTAACAAGAACTACTCACTACAGTGGAACAAAAAGGGCACAAAAGAACAGTGGTAACTCTACTGGACCCTACTCGGCCCAGCGTCCTCTGCAGCTGCTGACCCTGGCGGCTCAACACCTGGTCCTGAAAAGTAACGAGTGTAACACGTCAGCGAAACGCTGAGTAGAGTGGCAACAAAAACTAAGAAACAGTAGAGTGTACAGTAGCTGTTATATTTTGTTACTTTCTTTATTTACGTCTTTCTATCATCTCACGATTTATTTATTTCTCAGATCCTTCACTTGATCTCGGATGTTCCTCATGGGAACGATCTTGATTGCAGTCTTTTCCGAAAAGTAGAAGTAACACGTGGTGCTCTCCTGGCCAGGAGAGTCCCCCGTGGTGATCCTACTCTCAGTCAACCACCCCAAGGTCACTGACAGACGTAACGGTGACTACGGCACGCGCGGTAAACGCACGGGTAGCTACCTCGCACTGGCACGCGGTCAGTCGTTTCCGTTAACGGGTGCCTCCCAAAGCACAGCACGGAACCAGTATAGGGCAGAGCCCTCTCAGTAACAGGGGTCCAACCCCTCCACAGTAACCAAACAGGGGCATTGCCCCTCCACAGTCCGCGCACCCTCACCTGACTACCCTGGTTTGCCCAGTGAGCCTAACAAGTCGGTGTAGGTGAGCTAGCAAAACCCCGGGGCCCGTGGGATAGCTACTACTCGCTCTACACTAGTAGCTCTCCGCGGTATTGTGTACACGAGGGCCAAAAAGTCAGTACAAAGTGGCCAGACCTAACCCCGGGTCCCTGGGGCGGCTGACTCCACTCTACACTAAGCAGGTAACAGGTGCTTCCCCTGGTACTACGTACCCAAGAGACAACACACTTCCACGTCTTTCTTTCTCAGTTCCATTTCATTCTCTTTCCAAGAGTTCTACTCCTAATTCCCCGTAGGGTTCCAGCTCTTTTAACTCAGCACATTCAGGTTTCACCCCTTTCAGTTTCACGTTCATACAACCCATATTCTCAATCATGTTCATTTATTCATAACAGGCAGCTGTTAAATCAATTTACAGGCAGCTATTATTTCCTTTCCACATTTTCCAAGACTGCAATATCTATAGACATATCACTAGTTTTCCAGTCCTAGGATTCGTGCCGTACCCTAGGATCTATCATTCAATCTAGTTTTCCAGCCCTAGGATTCATGCAATACCCTAGGATCTATCAATTGTTCCATAATTGTAACAAATTATGTTAATAATTTTTAAAGCCACTCTACCAGCTACAACGGAAGTACTGGGGGCGTGGTCGAAAATCCCGCACGCCTCCGCAACCCCCGAGACTACAATGGAACAAGATCCTAACACAAGGATCAAACACAAGGAGTTTCTCATAACAGTATATAATTACTGTAAACGAGTAGAGGATTTTATTCCGAAAAGAACGCAACTCGAAACGCGGAAAACGGACTCCGAATGAGCCCTAAACGGGTCGAAAACGATGAAACAGTCCAAAATTAGACGTCTGGAACCTCTTCCAGACGTCTTAAAAGGTGGTTCAGAGGATACCTTTGCTCTGTGTAATCCCTCAGACGTCCAGAAGTCTGCAGGGGCATCTAGCTTAGTTCCCAGACGTCCGATGGTCAACCCGGACGTCTGGAACTCCTCTCCGTCATCTGGCATTGCGGCCAGACGTCCGATTCGCGTTGGATGGCGAGTCTCAGAACCTGCACGTATCCACTCCTCGCTCTCAGTACGACGGGTTGCAGAAAAGGAAGAAGGACGAAAATAACTTACTTGCCAGACGTCTGGACAGTCCTCCAAACGTCTTCATCGTCGTCTGGTTGGTAGCCCAGACGTCTGATTCTGGAAAAACTTCCAGAATCAAAGCTCGACTCGCTCTCCACCCGCAACGCACGGCCGCGCCACACCTCGTCCGCCTGCTGCTCGAGCTACAGCAGCCCTCCTGCGTCACTCCACGCCCGCTGCTCCTCCGCCGGCCGGCTCTAGCTGCCCCGGCAAGCTCGAGCCCTCACGGTCGAGCGTCTCCTCCCTCGTGCAACACCTCCTCCCGCAACTCACCGCGGCTGCCGCTGCCGCCGCTCGCTCACTCTCGCACCGGCTGGAAGAAGGAGAAGAAGGGAGCGGAGGAGATGAGAGTGAGGGAGAGGGCAAGGGCCATATAAGGCCGCGCGGGGAGAGAGAGAGAGAGAGAGAGAGAGCGCATCACTACGCCTGCAGGAGGAGAGAGGGAAAAAGAGGGCGTTCGCAGGTCTACCCGCGCAGGCGCGCAGACGCAATCCTACGTGCCGCAGAAATTAAAATCCCAGACGTCTGGAAGGGGCTCCAGATGTCTGGTCAGACGTCTGGGCCACCTCCCAGACGTCTTAAAAAGATGTCTTGAAACCGCGTTCGTAACAACCCCTATTTGTTGGTTCTGAGGGGTGAGACCCCTGTTTCTGAGAGGGTTAGGCCCTATACTGTTCCGTGTTGTACTTTGGGCGTACCTACTAGTGGAAACAACTAACTGCGTGCCAGTGCGGGGTAGCTACCCGTGCACTTATCGCACATGCCGTAATCACCGCTACGTCTATCTGTGACCTCAGGGTGGTTGACTAGGTGTAGGATTACCACGAGAGACTCTCCCGACCAGGGGAGCACCACGTGTACCTTCTACTCTTCTGAAAAGACTACAATCAAGATCGTTCCCACGAGGAACATGCGAGATCAAGAAAGAAATCTGAAAGTAAACCAATGGGGTGAAAAGAAATTACTTGAAAAATAAATAACTGAAAAAGATAAATTTACCTACTAGCTTTTACTGCTTTAGATAGTCTGGTTACCACTCTACTCAGCATTCGCTGACTCTGTTTTCTCATAACCCTTTACAGGTCCAAGAGTTGAGCAGCTCGAGTTACCGACTGCAAAGGGTGTTGGGCCCAGTCGAGCCCATTAGTAGTTTCGTACTGTTGTTGTACTCACTTTCTACTAGTGAGTTTCAGACTGTTGTTACTGTTTCTGTTACTGTACTTTTGTTCTACATTCCTATTTTTGTGGTGGTATGTACTGACTAGCAGCTTTTACTTCCTTTACTGCTTGTATGCGTTTATTGTTAGTTACATTGCATAGTGAATGTGGTTTATTTTCCTGCTTTCAGTTATTTCTTGTTGGACGACTGGGTCTTGGGATTAGTCGAGCCGAGCTGGTCTCAAGTCTTGTAGGGATTCCGGAATCGAGTTGTAACACCCCAACCTTCTGATTTCATCCTCCGTTATGTGCCATCGACGGAGCTTCTCATCTCCCTTCATCTAGGTAACAATAGAGTTAGGTAGGTAAGTGTAGCATAGTTTTAATTCAGCAGGTTAAGTAGTTTAGTTAGGGTTTTATGCTTAGTTTATTTGTCATCTTCTCCAGCTCCGACGAGCTTTTTGAGCTTGTTCGGAGCATTCTTTTACTATTTTTATGCATCAATCACCTTCTTTATCTCATCATGAATTCATAGCACTTCTTTTCCCTCACTTTTAGCAGCTGAATGGCCTAGATCACTTCCACATTCACCGGTGACCTCCACTGTCCACAACAGAGGCCTCCTAGCGTAGAACACACTCATTGGGGCCCTCCGTCGTTTATTCACACTCTAAGGGCCCCGATCTTCACTCCAATTTAACGTATGATCACCTATACTGTAAACGCCTAATTACGTTTCAACTCCTGAGCTCACTATCCATGGCCAACTCAAGAGAGTTAAAACACCTAATAGATCACCTATCGACCATCGCCGAACACTACGAAACACTTCTCACTCAATTGAGTAAGAGGATGTGATTTGAGTTCTAGCAAACTCAGATTACATCTTTTCTGAATTCGATGCAAAACTTTATATTTAATCTCCATTTGAGTCAATTGATGAGCTCATGAGGTTCCTTGTGACCTCAGGAAGATCTTGAGACCTTTAATGGTCAATTTAATGGATTTTTGTACACTGCCAGACATTTCTTGGACTCACCGAAACTCTAGCGAGCTCCAGCAAGTCAAATAAGAGGTTCTGCCCTTGATAGATGTCAAGAAGCTCCATAATATGTAATTGAGGTTTATGGATTCTGATTTAGTGATTATTTTGTTGAATTATTTCCTGGAGCTCAGTAACGGCCTCTGTCTTCCCCAACTCTGGCGGAGTTGGAGATACGACTCAAGTAAGGAATAGATTTATTTAAGAGTTTCTTAAGCAAGAGGGGAGTCCAAAGAATTCATCCTAGCTGGTCAATTGGTCAAGAAAGTCTCAGTTTGCTCTACCGAACAAACCCATTTTCGATCTCAGGCGATTAGTCCAGAAACCCTAGAATACATGATCAAAACCTAATTTTGAAGTTCTAAGCAAGTTTCTAAGGTAGTTCAGAGTCGATTCAGAGCATTAATTAGGATAGAACGGGTTTAATTTAGAAAGTCAACACCTGGGTCGATTTGGTCAACTATAAGTTGTCATAAGGAATTTATTGGTCAAATCTGTTATTTAGTGAGTTGAATCTGTTCCTATGATGACGTAGAGATTGTTAGAACTAATTAAAAGTTGTTTAAATGAGGAATTAAGTCAAATCTTGTCTCTGTTCAATATGGGTCAGTTTTGAACCCATATTGTGTTCTTGGTGTTTCAGGTGAATGTCAACCGCCAATCCAGTTCAAATGGGATCGTAACAACCCTCAAGGCTATTTGATCAGCTAGAGATTGTTATTTCCTCTCTCTTTATCATTTCAAAGCTTGAGACTGAGCTTCAGAGCTTCAGTACGAAGTTCTGAAGCTAAACTGTCTTTTTGAAGCTACTTAGAACTCTACTCTTTATTAACTCGATACGAAATCACCTACTGAAGGTGATTCAAACCTCCTCTGGAGGTCAAAGGCTTATCTATAGGTCAAATGACTCAAGTTCTTCCTACTGAGGCCATTAATGGCCATGTAAAACCTACATCTTTGTCCTTCAAATTGAAGTATCAATCTAGATTTGAGCATCAAATTGATGCTGAAATTAGATAGAGCACTCAAAGGGCTTTCGATCGAGCCTTTACTCAATCGATTTGGCTCACTGAATCGGATGGAATCTTCAGTAGGAGATAGGTCTAGACTACGCAAGTTTAGCATCACCTCGGGAATTCTGGAGCACATGCCTTAGTATAATACGAATTCCTGCATTGGACAATTCAGTCGTGAGCACAGGGTGCAAAGAAACAGAACATAGCATGTGGGTCCGTGCGTTGCACATGCCTGCGCATGGGTGTGTGTGTGCGCCTGTGGGCGTAAGCGTGAGCCCGAGTGGGCGTGTGGGCTTGGGAGGCCAGGTACTATGCATGAGTTTGAAATGAAATGAATCCACTAGTTAAAAACTAGGTCCGAGCTCAAGTAGGGTCTGATCCCACCCATATTAGGTGCTGTGTATCCTCAAACGAGCTTCGGCCACCCACTTAAAACATATTTTTGAAATGAAGAGAAATTAATAGGCTAAGTGTGGAATCTATAAGGCACAGTAAAGAAGTTAAGGTTTAAGGAAAATATAAGGAAAGGAAAGAGCTCAAGGAAAAGATAAAAGGAAGAGTGAAGGGAGAGCTTAAGGAAATGGCTAAAGAAACAAAAGAGAGAAAGAGAGTGAGAGAGAGAGCAACGACAGAGCAAGTAAAGAAGAAACAGAGAGGGCTGAAGATTAAGAAGAAAGAAGAAAAATGAAGGAGAAATCAGACGTCTTGCCTTATTTTGAGCCATCTAATTCCTATTTTTAAGTCATCTATTTTTCTTAACAGGAGTTTGATTTGAGGCTAAAGCTATTATATCTATTGTAATCAAGTTTTAATTGTTGTATAAAGGCTTGATCATTCTTGTAAACATTTCTTAAACCTTTTATTTTGTAATAAACATGTTCTATTTGGATTTTAATGAAAAGTCATTCTTGTAAACTTGTTTTCTTTTAATGGAATATTTCATGTTTTCAATGTCAAATATTTTGTACAATTATCCATGTGTTTAAAGTATTTTAATTATAATCTAATTGATTAATTGATTAATAATTTATGCTTAGGAATTAATGATGAATTAAACTTACTATTATGCCTCCCAATGAATCACCTGGACTCAACCAGTTAAAAAGAACTTAATCTAAAATTTAAGTTAACTTGACCCTATACTACACAACCGACATAAAATTGAGTTAACCTAAGTTACATTCTTGCCCAATTAATTAATCCTAAACAACTTAATTAACTATGTTGAGGAATTTAACAACCACACGACCCATCATTTTTGACCCTATTGGGTCGGGTACTTGACGTCGTCGAAACGCATTAAGTTAAATCTGTCGTTATAACATGCATTTGCGACATAAATTTTAAATGAAGATTTGGATTAGGTGAGTCTAAGTGTCGAACACGAGAAGGTGTGAAATCAAATTAGTTTGTCTCTTAAGGGTGTCACAAAAATCTTTTCTTTGTTTGCTTGCAAGAAAACGAGAGAGAGAGAGAGAGTAAGTGCAACCTCCTGAGGGATCTCTAGCCACGTCTCCTTAATCGTTGGATGAGAGATGTGTGGTTGAGATCATGCGATGAAGGTGTGCTAAAGAGAGAGAGCGGCGGCTGCGAGCGCACAAATGTGCGACACATGGCTAGCTTTGGGCGGTTGATCATCAGATTAACGGCCAAGATTTCTCGGGCTTGTTGTGGGAGCTACGGAGGTCGGATTGAGATGATTTTGAGTTTGTTGGACTCCGTTCGTTGATCTGGATCCATCCGTGTGATTCGATCACTCATCTGAGTCCTGTTTCAACATGCACTTGTACACAAGGCCATTAAACATTAATTATAAGCAATATTAACTCATTGTGCATGCAATGTTCCCAAGTCCATTATGATATGTCATTAATGAACATGTGCCCTCAAAATTGACTCCAATTGATATAGTTAACGCTAATAATTGTAGAGTCATCATACCCCCATTTTCATCCCTTGCTAGTCCCTAGCAAGGTTATCCTAGATGTTATTTTTAGGTAGAATTAAAAATCAATTGCTCAGGCATATGTTACTTATCAACAAAAGGAAATTTATACTAAGAACCTAATCCACAGACACTAAATAGCGACCTAACGACTACCAAAATGCAGACCACTCAAGTCCTTGCTTTAAATCTAAGCACACATATATGCATATAGATTTTTTTCTTTTTCATCTTTTCTAATTTTTTAGGATTTTTGAAGTTGAAAGTGTCTAGGTAACCTTTTACAGCTACCCAACCCACCCATAACTCGAAAAAGGACTCTAAGTGCTAAGCATCTTGATGTGAAAATTGTGATAGACTCACTCGACGATAATTAGAACAGACTTCGAGTTTCTACGCCCCTAGGTGACCTGAAAAGAAGATGTTGCCTAAAGGTGTATCTGTCTGACCTGTAGCTTTCTCCCTACTTTTATTTTGTGTGAGGTCAACACAAGAGTGTTTCCAGTGTATATCTCCCCAGATTATTCTACTTCCCCGCTTCTTCCTTTAAGTGTTTTGGAATTTTCTTGTGCCTTTTGGGAGCTGGGATCTGGACAAACAGCCAATGGGCTATTACCCACAACACCTTGTCAGCCATACTCATGTGGTGAAGTGTGACTTATTTCATTTTTTTTGTTTTCTTCCTTTTTTCTGTAGGTGGCTTTCCTGATCTAAGATTTACCTAAAGGCAATAGTAAAAGAGAATGGTCCTGTGGCTAGGTTCTAGACAACCAACCAATGGACTGTTACCCAAGATAACTTATCAGCTATACTACCCTAGAAGGTTCATTAGCTACCCAATTTCTGTTAGAATCACCGAGGAGTGAGTCAGTGCAAAATGTGTGCAGATGCTTAGACTAAAAGTTCCCCCAAATCAGAGGGCGGGTTGATAAGTCATATATTTATCACCCTACTTTATTGATCAGATTAATATAAACTAAGGTGGCGAGAACTTGAGATCAAATCCATATTTTAGTGGACACCTGGGCTAATTAAGCCTGACAACCTGAAGAGTCTAAGCGTTCAAGTCCTTAACGTATTATTTCCTATAGTTGACAAGCTTCTCATGTCTAAGTTTTTCTTTTCCCAATTCCTTCTTCTTCTTTTTTCTTTTTTTTTTATCACACTATAATTTAAAAATTCAATCTGATGGCATGGACTCGGAGAATACGAATTTACCACCCCCCCATGCTTAAGTTGGACAATGTCTTCATTGGAAGATAAGTGTATGCAAGGGAGTAAAGAAAGAAATCACCTGAGTTTAGCTATGTGTCCTGTCAGGCGGAATCTTCTGGCTTGCCTCCCAGGAAGCGCTGAGTTTATTGCCTCCAGCTAGGCGTAGCTCCGGTTTAACCTTCAATGAGGGTTACAACTTATTTTGGGGGGACCTGGCAAGAAAGTGTTTTAATCTTTGGCCATTGACTGTGAAGGTTTGCCTAGTTTTAGGATCTGCAATTTCTACCACCCCATTTGAGAATGGTCTGACCACCTGGTAAGGTCCTATCCACTTAGATCTTAACTTTCCGAGAAAGAGTTTAAGTCGTGCATCAAAGAGCAGACTTGTTGATTTGGCTCGAAGGTTTTCCTAGTGATATGTCGGTCATGGACAGCTTTTATCTTCTCCTTGTAAAGTCTACTATTCTCATAAGCGTCCTGACAAATTTCTTCAAGCTCAGAGAGTTGGAGCTTCCTCTGGGCTCCGGCCAAATGGGAATCCATCTTGCATTGTTTGACATCCCAATATGCCCAGTGTTCTAACTCAATTGGAAGGTGACAAGCTTTTCCAAAGACCAATCGGTATGGTGACAAGCCAATCAGGGTCTTAAAAGCAGTCCTATATGCCTATAGGGCATCATCTAATCGTGTGGACTAATCCTTCCGGTCAAGTCTCACAGACTTTTGCAGAATATGCCTGATTTGTCTGTTTGAGACCTTAGTTTGCCCATTCATTTGTGGGTGATACGGGATAGCAATGCGGTGAGTAACCCCATATTTCTTGAGCAAAGCACAAAATTGGGCATTGATGAAGTGGGTCCCACAATCGCTGATCATGGCCTTAGGTATCCCAAATCGAAAAAAAATGTCTTCACAAAGTCCATGACAACCTTATGATCACATTTCTGGGTAGGCATGGCTTCGATCCATTTCGAGACGCAGTCAACTGAGACCAGTATATATTCAAAGCCGTTTGATGGTGAGAAGGGACCCATAAAATCAATGCCTCAAACATCAAATATTTCGATGACAAGAATGGGCTGTAGAGGCATCATATCCTTTCTAGTCAGGGTCCCCAAAGTCTGGCATCTAGTGCAAGTTTTAGCAAAGCTAAGTGCGTCCTTGAATAGAGATGGCCAGTAAAAACCAAACTGCAAAAACTTTGCAACCGTCTGTTTCCCAGAGAAGTGGCCACCACAAGCTTGATCATGATAGAAGGACAACACACTTTGGACCTCCTCCTCAGATATGCATCTCCTAATGATCTGATCAAAACAGAGTCTAAACAGCAAGGGGTCATCCCAAAGATAGCATTTGGCTTCAACCAAGAACTTGTCTCGTTGCTGTCTGGACCAGCCGTGTGAAATCTGCCCTACCACAAGGTAATTAACCAAGTCAGTATACCAAGGGAGACTTTTGGCTTGCACGGCCAGGATTTGCTCATCGGCAAATGTATCAGTCAAAGGTAGTGAAGGTCCAATGTGTTCTAGGTGAAGTCGGAATAAGTGGTCCGCTACAACATTCTTAGATCTGGCCTTGTCGCATATTTCCAAGTTAAATTCTTGCAGGAGCAGGATCCATCTGATTAGCCTAGGTTTAGAATCCTTTTTGGATAACAAGTGCCGGATAGCCGAGTGGTCAGCATAAATGATGACGTGGGATCCCAACAGCTATGATCTGAACTTTTCCAGTTTGAAACCTACGGCGAGCAGCTCCTTCTCTGTTACAGTATAGTTCCATTGAGCGTCATCCAAGGTTTTGCTCAAGTAGTAGATCACCATGGGTTTCTTTTGCTACCTCTGTCCTAGGACGGCCCCAACGGTAAAGTCTCATGCATCACACATTATCTCAAAATCTTGGGACCCGTCTGGGGGTTGTAAGATAGGTGCAGTCGAGACGGTGTCCCTTTGAGTAGTGTAGGCTTTGATGCACGCAAGTGTCATGTTAAAGTGAACATTGTTGGATAGAAGGTCAGTTAAGGGCTTGGAGACCTTGGAGAAGTCTTTCATGAACCTTCTGTCGAAGCCAACATGTCCTAGGAAAGATCCGATCTACTTAACCGAGCTTGGGGGTGGAAGTTTAGAGATTAAGTCAACTTTAGCTCGGTCAACTTCTATGCCCCAATGCGAGACGATGTGAATCTAGTCAATGAATGGCAGAGGGAAATTATCCTTCTTGGTGCCTTCATTGAGCTTCCTATAGTCAATGCATACCCGCCATACAGTGGTGGTGCCAGTAGGGATGGATTCTGTTGAAGCTATGAGCTACTATGCTAACGTATTTGGTTTTGAAAAACCTGTCGTTGTAGTTTGAAAGCAAAAAACCCGTGTTCAACAAATAAAATTTATACCGGAATAGAAATCCCGGGTTGAACTCAGGGAGGCTACGTCGATCTATATTCGCAATTATATTTTTTTAGAATTTTTGTTGAAAAGTAAAGCGATGTAATTACAATGAAGCAACATTAACAATCAGAATAAATGAGAGAGAGAGAGAGAAAAAACATGCATTCAATAATTCAAAATATTTATACAATAAAACCAGAGAAGAATTACACTAGAAAGCAGGAAAATTCTACTCCAGAAAGCTATAAAGAAGAATGGAAGAGAGAAGTCGTTACGAACGCGTGCCCCGGACGTATTTTAAGACGTCTGGGAGGTGGCCCAAACGTCTAACCAGACGTCTGGGATCACATCCAGACGTCTTGCCAGACGTCTGGGATGGTTTACAGACGTCTGAAAATCGTTATCGTCCACACCCGCGAGTCGTCTGCGCGCCTGCGCGCGCAGACCGCATATTCGTTATTCCCTCTTTTTCTTCTGCGGCTGCAGACGCCTGCCGCACCTTCTCTCTCTCCTCTCCGCGCGGCCTGAAAAGGGCCACGCCTCCCCTCCCGTCTCCACCGTCTCCTTCTTCTTCTCCTTCCTGTGCACGAGAGCGAGCGAGCGCGAGGGCTGCAGCGGCGGCCGCAGCGAGCGCGGAGGAGGCGCGGCGTGCGAGGGCGGAGCTCTACCGTGAGGGCGAGCTCGTCGGAGCGGCTTGGCCGGCCGGCGGAGGGCGCAGGGGGCGCGGAACGACGCGGAGAGGGACCTACTGCAGTCTGAGCAGCAGGAGCGCGAGGTGCGACGCGGGCGGCGTCGCGAGCAGAGTCCGGTTCGCGCCCTGATTCTGGAAAAATTTCCAGAATCAGACATCTGGGTTGATAGGCAGACGACGAGGACGACGTCTGGTATCTCATACAGACGTCTGAAAGGTGAGTATTCCATTTTCTTCTTCCTTCCTGTCGATTAACCGTACTGAGGGAGGGAGTTGGCTGTGCGCAGGCTCGTTGATTCGCCATCCTTTGCGAATCAGACGTCTGGAAGTTGTACTAGACGGCTTGAGTGACCTCCAGACGTCCGGCGTGACCATCAGACATCTGGGAGATAGGCCAGACGTTCCCGCAGATTTCTGGACGTCTGGGAAACCACGCTGAACAGGTAATTCTCTGATCCACTTTTTAAGACGTCTGGAATAAGTTCCAGACGTCTGATTTTGCACAGTATCGTCTTTTTCGACCTGTTTAGGGCCCGTTCGGGCTCCGTTTTCCGTGATTCGAGTTGCGTTCTTTTCAGAATTAATTCCTCTACCCGTCTACAGTAGCTATACACTGTTTTGAGACACTCCCTGTGTTTGATCCTTGTGATAGGACCTCGTTCAGTTGCAGTCTTGGGAGTCGCGGAGGCACGCGGGATTCCCGATCACGCCCCCATTACTCCCGTTCTACCTGGTAGAGTGGCTTAAGTTATTATTAAAATCTGTTAAAGTATGGAACCATAACTAGAATCTAGGACATTGCATGAATCCTACGAATGAAAAATGTATGGAATGATAGCTCCTAGGTGATGCATGAATCCTAGGGATGGAAACTAGTTGTATGCTAGATCCTAGGATGTGGCATGAACCCTAGGATGGAAAAACTAGTGGAATGTATAATACTGCAGTCTTGGAAAAATGGAAAGGAATATAAAGCTGCCTGTAAATTGAATTAACAGCTGCCTGTTATGAATAAAGAAACATGATTGAGATCATGGATTGTGAGAACGTGAAACTGGAAAGTGAAACATATGATGCTCTGAGATAAAGAGCTGGAACCCTACGGGGAATTAGGAGTGGAACTCCTGGAAAGAAAAAGGAATGGAACTGAGATGTAGTTTGTACTGTCTCTTGGGTACGCCGTACCAAGGGAAGTACCTATACCTGTTTAGTGCAGAGTGGGGCCAGCCACCCCAGGGACCCGGGGGTTAGGATTGGCCGCTCTGTACCGACTTGTTGGCCCTCGTGTACGTAGTACCGAGGAGAGCTAGTAGTGTTAGGAGAGTACTAGCTACCCCACGGGCCCCGGGGTTCTGCTAGCCTCCTTCACCGACTTGTTAGGCCCACTAGGGCAAACCAGGGTAGTCAGGCGAGGGTGCGCGAACTGTGGAGGGGCAAGGCCCCGGTTTGGTTACTGTGGAGGGGTTGGACCCCTGTTACTGAGAGGGCTCTGCCCTGGTTCCGTGCTGTGCTTTGGGCGCACCCGTTAACGGAAACGACTGACCGCGTGCCAGTGCGGGCTAGCTACCTGTGCGTTTATCGCGCGTGCCGTAGTCACCGTTACGTCTGTCAGTGACCTTGGGGTGGTTGACTGAGGGTAGGATCACCACGGGGGACTCTCCCGGCCAGGAGAGCACCACGTGCTACTTCTACTTTTGGAAAAGACTGCAATCAAGATCGTTCCCACGAGGACATTCGAGATCAAGTAAAGGATCTGAGAAATAAATGAAATAGTGAGAAAATTGAAAGATGTAAATAAAGGAAGTAATAGAACATAACAGCTACTGTACACTCTACTGTTGCCTTTAGTTAGTTTGCCACTCTACTCAGCGTTTTGCTGACGTGTTACACTCGTTACCTTTTTCAGGACCAGGTGTTTGAGCAGCCAGGGTCGGCGGCTGCAGAGGACGCTGGGCCGAGTAGGGTCCAGTAGAGTTACCACAGTCTTTTGTACCTCTTTTGTTTCTGTTCTAGTGAGTAGTTCTTGTTTCCGCTGTACCTTCTTTACCTGCAGTTCTTGTTATATGATAAATGTTGTTCTACTGTTGTGGTGGTACCTACTGTAGTAGTTTCTTTCCTTACTGCTGTAATTTCTTACTGTTAGTTATATTCATGCTGAATGTGGTTTATTTTACTGTCTTTTGGTTACTTCCTCGTTGGACGACTAGGTCTTGGGATTAGTCGAGTCGATCCGGTTCTCGTGTCTCGTAGGGACTCGGGAACCGGGTCGTTACAAGATGGTATCAGAGCAAGGTCGTCCCGAGAAGTGAATCAACTGACTGGAAAATAACCAATTCACATGTTTATAGCTAGAGTAGCCACCACAACATATCTCTTGACATGAGCTCTTAAAAGTTTTGCTAGGTACTGTCTGTTTTGACGTTTCCGTTTTGTTTCGCGTCTCCTTGCAGGAGATGCCTCGTCGCGGGACCGGCGAGACTAGCCGCGGGCGCGGCCGAGGGCGAGGTCGGCGAGGTGGACGTGCTGTCGTTGACGTCTCGATGGACCAGCCACCACTCCCTGGCATCCAGGCCCAGGACCTCGCCAGACTGATATGGGATATTGTACGAGAGGAGCTCCACCCACCGCCCCGAGCACCTCCTCCTGGCGTTGCAGAGGGGGAGTCCTCTGTGGGACCACGCGACGGACACGGCCCTGGACACGAGGGAGGGGATGGGCCCCTGCCACCCCCACCTTCCTTCGACACTTCTGTACACGAGGCACCTTCGCTTGGAGGTGCACCAGCACCTCCCCTACAGCACCACTTCGAGCTTTTCGGACAGTTCCGAAAGCTGAAGCCCCCCTCCTTCAAGGGGGATGAAGACCCGACCGAGGCAGAGGACTGGCTTGAGCAGCTGGAGAAGATCTTCGACACCCTTCGCCCCCCGGTGGAGTGCCGCGTGGCCTTTGCCACGTACCAGCTGGAGAGTGCGGCACACCGGTGGTGGAGGGCGGTCCGGGGACAGGAGAGGGACGAGCCGACGTGGGACCAGTTCGTCACCCTCTTCTGCGAGCAGTACTTTCCCCAGACGTGGCAAGACCAGAGGAGGCGGGAGTTCCACACTCTCCGCCAAGGGACGATAACTGTGAGCGCGTACCGCACGCGTTTCTTGGAGCTGTCCCGCTTTGCAGCGACAGCGGTAGCCACTGAGGAGGAGCGCCTTTGGAGGTTCACCGAGGGGCTCCAGCCTGCGATCCGGGGGTATGTCAAACCCCTGAAGCTGCCGACGTTTTCGAGGGTGGTAGAGGCAGCTATGACTTACGAGGAGACCAACCCGTCCGCGCGAGAGACCGACGGTGGGCGGAAGAGGCCCTTTCAGCCAGACTTCTCACAGGGCCGGCGAGAACGGAGACACGTGGCGTCCGCAGGAGAGCCGTCACGTTGTGCAGGGCCATCAGTGGCCTTTGGGGGCCCTCGACAGGGGTCAGTCGCCAGCACCGGACCCCCGCCTAGCCGACAGCAGGGACTCACTGAGGGCGGGAGTCGGGTTCCCCTCTGCTACCAGTGTGGCCAGCCAGGCCACGTCAGGAGGGACTACCCATCTAGGGCAGGAGGTCAGCAGATACTTCCCGTGCAGAGCACTGGAGGGCGCGTAGGAGGCCGCGGTTCCCAGGCACGAGGAGGAGGACAACAACCGCGAGGAGGGTACCAGCCAGCACCTACCCGTCCGACGCAGAGTGTGGCTGCTTCGTCCGCACCTAGAGCTGAGGGGCGTATCAACGCCCTAACACACAGGGACGCCAGAGCATCGGGATCCGTGGTAGCAGGTATGGTTTAAGTTTCTGGCAGACTTGTTTACACGCTTTTCGATTCCGGCGCTACGCACTCGTTTGTCGCAGCCAGTTTCGCAGTTAGTTTGGACCAGGATTATACACTGTTAGAGAATCTGTTCGTAATCAGAGGTCCGAGTGGTCAGCTGTTTGTAGCTGAGGAGGTGTACACGGGTTATGAGGTCAGCATCGGGGGACATAGCCTGCCAGCTGACCTGATTATGATATAGATGGAGGACTTTGGAGTGATTCTGGGGATGGATTGGCTGTCCGCTTACCACGCCTTGGTAGACTGTTTTGAGAGGAAGATTGTCTTCTCCATTCCGGAGTTGCCTTCTTTCGAGTTTCACGGGCAGCCAGTGGACGGAGGTTTCAGGTGCATTTCAGCACTTCGGGCGACGAGACTTTTGAGCCAGGGGTGTGAGGGCTTCCTAGCCTGTGTGGTGGCAGAGCCCAGCCCTGTGGCAGACTTCCAGAGCATCCCGGTGGTCAGAGAGTTCCCCGACGTGTTTCCAGACGAGTTACCAGGACTACCGCCCGAGCGTAAGATCGAGTTTGAGATCTCACTAGTACCAGGGACCAGCCCCATCTCCACCGCGCCATACAGGATGGCACCGCTTGAGCTGCGAGAGCTCAAGTCCCAGTTGCAGGACCTTTTGGAGAAAGGTTTCGTGAGGCCCAGTGCGTCTCCCTGGGGAGCCCGGGTACTGTTTGTGAAGAAGGATGGGACCCTACGCCTTTGTGGGGACTACCGACAGCTGAATAGGGTCACCATCAAGAATAGATATCCGCTGCCGAGGATCGACGATTTGTTTGACCAGTTGCGGGGTGCCACGGTGTTTTCCAAGATAGACTTGAGGTCTGGATACCACCAGTTGAGGATCAGGGAGACCGACATCTCCAAGACAGCTTTCCGCACCCGGTACGGACACTACGAGTTTTTGGTCATGCCATTTGGGCTGACCAATGCCCCCGCTGCTTTCATGGACCTGATGAACAGGGTGTTTAGACCGTACTTGGATCAGTTCGTGGTGGTTTTCATAGATGATGTGCTCATCTATTCTAGAGATCGAACGCAGCACGGACAGCACTTGCGGATGGTTCTGGACACTCTGAGATGACGCAGGCTGTACGCCAAATACAGCAAGTGCGAGTTCTGGTTGAGGGAGGTGACCTTCTTGGGTCATGTGATATCTGGTGACGGCCTGGCGGTGGACCCCGCCAAGGTCGAGGCAGTGCTCAGGTGGGAGAGACCGCGTTCAGTCACTGAGATTCGCAGTTTCCTGGGACTGGCAGGTTACTACAGACGGTTCATAAGGGGATTTTCACAGATTGCGCGTCCTATGACACAGTTGACCCGGAAGGACGTGCCTTTCGCTTGGACAGACGCCTGTGAGGCGTGTTTTCTGGAGCTGAAGGAGAGGTTGACCTCGGCTCCCGTGCGCACCATCCCTGACAGTAGTGGCGGGTTCGTTGTGTACACGGACGCTTCCTTGCAGGGGTTAGGAGGTGTGCTCATGCAGAGGGGTCATGTTGTCGCTTACGCTTCGCGGCAACTGAAGCCCCATGAGCATACCTACCCTACCCACGACCTAGAGTTGGCAGCTGTTGTCTTCGCGCTGAAGACCTGGAGGCACTACTTGTACGGTGAGACCTTCGAGATTTTTACAGATCACAAGAGCCTCAGATATCTTTTTGACCAGAAGGAGCTCAACATGAGACAGAGACGTTGGTTGGAGCTCCTGAAGGACTACGATTGCAGCATCTCCTACCACCCGGGAAAGGCCAATGTGGTGGCTGACGCCTTGAGCCGTAAGGCGCCCGCACGCTTGGCCAGTCTACAGTTACAGAGTTGGAGCCTTTTGGAGGAGGTGGGCAGTTGGCGACCTCTAGAGTTACGAGGATACTGTGGGGCAGTGACGGTGACACGGCAGACCAGGCCAGAGCTGATAGACCGTATCATCACAGGACAGATGGCTGATCCGTACTTGCAGTCTTTGCGCGACAGAGTACTGTCAGGGGACCCAGGGGACTTCTCTTTCACAGACCAGGTGTTACACTTGAGGGGACGGTTGTGCGTTCCCAGAGACGAGGAGCTGTTGAGAGAGCTCCTGACCGAGGCACACGGTTCCAGATTCACCATACATCCCGGAAACACGAAAATGTACCATGACTTGAGACACGAGTTTTGGTGGAGAGGGATGAAGCGGGATGTGGGTGAGTTCGTGCAGCAGTGCTTAGTGTGCCAGCAGGTGAAAGCTGAGCATCAGAGGCCTGCAGGGCCGCTTCAGCCGCTTCCAGTGCCAGAGTGGAAGTGGGAGAGCATCACCATGGACTTGGTGGTGGGCTTACCTGTTACCCAGCGGGGACACGACGCAGTCTGGGTAATAGTGGATAGATTGACGAAGACGGCACGATTCTTGCCGATCCGAGTCACTTTGGGACCAGCACAGTTGGCAGAGAGGTATATCCGTGATGTGGTGCGACTACACGGAGTTCCGCAGGAGATCGTATCCGACCGGGATACCCGCTTTACGTCCCAGTTTTGGGCTGAGTTTCAGTAGGCCTTGGGGACGAGGTTGAGGTTTAGCACAGCTTACCACCCCCAGACGGATGGACAGTCTGAGCGCACGATACAGACACTCGAGGACCTTTTGCGTGCCTGTGTAATGGACTGAAGGGGCTCTTGGGAGGAGCACCTGCCCCTAGCGGAGTTTGCATACAACAACAGTTATCACTCGACCATCGGCATGGCTCCCTACGAGGCTTTGTAAGGACGGAGGTGTACGGCACCCTTGAGTTGGGTTGAGGTGGGGACCAAGTGGGAGGTTGGCCCCAGGTTGATCCGGCAGAGTCAGGAGGGGAGCAGATCCACAGACGACTCCGCACTGTCAGGAGCAGACAGAAGAGCTACGCGGATCGGAGACGCAGAGAGGTAATGTTGGAGATTGGGGACCACGTCTTCCTTCGTGTTTCGCCCATGAAGGGCCTACAGCGGTTTGGGGTGAGAGGGAAGCTCGCGCCGAGGTTCGTGGGGCCCTTTGAGGTCCTGGAGCGGGTTGGACCCGTTGCTTACCGACTTGCCCTCCCCCCGCAGTTTCCTAGTGTGCACGACGTGTTCCACGTATCCAACCTCAGGAAGTACGTAGCCGATCCCAGCCACGTACTGAGTCACGAGAGCGTCGAGGTGAGCGATGACCTGACCTACCCCGAGCTGCCAGTGCAAATCCTAGACCGAGCCGTCCGCAGTTTGAGACGAAAGTAAGTACCCCTGGTAAAGGTTTTGTGGAGGAGCCAGCGGTACGAGGAGGCTACCTGGGAGCCTGAGGCGGCAATGCGGGAGCGGTACCCAGAGCTTTTCGCGGGTATGTCTTTTCGGACCGGGTTCAGTCCTCTTTGAGTTTGTTATGGTTATTTGGACGTCTTTTCCCGGACCCTAGTTGGCGCAGGTTTCGGGGACGAAACTTCCTTTGAGTTTGGTATATTGTTACGAACGCGTGCCCCGGACGTATTTTAAGACGTCTGGGAGGTGGCCCAGACGTCTGACCAGACGTCTGGGATGGTTTACAGACGTCTGAAAAACCGTTATCGTCCACACCCGCGAGTCGTCTGCGCGCCTACGCGCGCAGACCGCATATTCGTTATTCCCTCTTTTTCTTCTGGGGCTGCAGACGCCTGCTGCGCCTTCTCTCTCTCCTCTCCGCGCGGCCTTAAAAGGGCCACGCCTCCCCTCCCGTCTCCACCGTCTCCTTCTTCTTCTCCTTCCTGTGCACGAGAGCGAGCGAGCGCGAGGGCTGCAGCGACAGCCGCAGCGAGCGCGGAGGAGGCGCGGCGGGCGAGGGCGGAGCTCTGCCGTGAGGGCGAGCTC
Organism: Thalassia testudinum; assembly: GCA_037157565.1. NCBI lineage: Eukaryota > Viridiplantae > Streptophyta > Magnoliopsida > Alismatales > Hydrocharitaceae > Thalassia > Thalassia testudinum. Next base: position 127,064,764 of record JAZHRO010000013.1, read on the forward strand.
GCCGGAGCGGCTTGGCTGGCCGGCGGAGGGCGCAGGGGGCGCGGAATGATGCGGAGAGGGACCTGCTGCAGTCTGAGCAGCAGGAGCGTGAGGTGCGACGCGGGCGGCGTCGCGAGCAGAGTCCGGTTCGCGCCCTGATTCTAGAAAAATTTCCAGAATCAGACGTCTGGGTTGATAGGCAGACGGCGAGGACGACGTCTGGTATCTCATACAGACGTCTGAAAGGTGAGTATTCCATTTTCTTCTTCCTTCCTGTCGACGGACCGTACTGAGGGAGGGAGTTGGCTGTGCGCAGGCTCGTTGATTCGCCATCCTTTGCGAATCAGACGTCTGGAAGTTGTACTAGACGGCTTGAGTGACCTCCAGACGTCCGGGGTGACCATCGGACGTCCGGGAGATAGGCCAGACGTTCCCGCAGACTTCTGGACGTCTGGGAAACCACGCTGAACAGGTAATTCTCTGATCCACTTTTGCACAGTATCGTCTTTTTCGACCCGTTTAGGGCCCGTTCGGGCTCCGTTTTCCGTGATTCGAGTTGCATTCTTTTCAGAATTAATTCCTCTACCCGTCTACAGTAGCTATACACTGTTTTGAGACACTCCCTGTGTTTGATCCTTGTGATAGGACCTCGTTCAGTTGCAGTCTTGGGAGTCGCGGAGGCACGCGGGATTCCCGATCACGCCCCCATTACTCCCGTTGTACCTGGTAGAGTGGCTTAAGTTATTATTAAAATCTGTTAAAGTATGGAACCATAACTAGAATCTAGGACATTGCATGAATCCTAGGAATGAGAAATGTATGGAATGATAGCTCCTAGGTGATGCATGAATCCTAGGGCTGGAAACTAGTTGTATGCTAGATCCTAGGATGTGGCATGAACCCTAGGATGGAAAAACTAGTGGAATGTATAATACTGCAGTCTTGGAAAAATGGAAAGGAATATAAAGCTGCCTGTAAATTGAATTAACAGCTGCCTGTTATGAATAAAGAAACATGATTGAGATCATGGATTGTGAGAACGTGAAACTGGAAAGTGAAACATATGATGCTCCGAGATAAAGAGCTGGAACCCTACGGGGAATTAGGAGTGGAACTCCTGGAAAGAAAAAGGAATGGAACTGAGATGTAGTTTGTACTGTCTCTTGGGTACGCAGTACCAAGGGAAGTACCTGTACCTGTTTAGTGCAGAGTGGGGCCAGCCACCCCAGGGACCCGAGGGTTAGGATTGGCCGCTCTGTACTGACTTGTTGGCCCTCGTGTACGTAGTACCGAGGAGAGCTACTAGTGTTAGGAGAGTACTAGCTACCCCACGGGCCCCGGGGTTCTGCTAGCCTCCTTCACCGACTTGTTAGGCCCACTAGGGCAAACCAGGGTAGTCAGGCGAGGGTGCGCGGACTGTGGAGGGGCAAGGCCTCGGTTTGGTTACTGTGGAGGGGTTGGACCCCTGTTACTGAGAGGGCTCTGCCCTGGTTCCGTGCTGTGCTTTGGGCGCACCCGTTAACGGAAACGACTGACCGCGTGCCAGTGCGGGCTAGCTACCTGTGCGTTTATCGCGCGTACTGTAGTCACCGTTACGTCTGTCAGTGACCTTGGGGTGGTTGACTGAGGGTAGGATCACCACGGGGGACTCTCCCGGCCAGGAGAGCACCACGTGCTACTTCTACTTTTCGAAAAGACTGCAATCAAGATCGTTCCCACAAGGACATTCGAGATCAAGTAAAGGATCTGAGAAATAAATGAAATAGTGAGAAAATTGAAAGATGTGAATAAAGGAAGTAATAGAACATAACAACTACTGTACACTCTACTGTTGCCTTTAGTTAGTTTGCCACTCTACTCAGCGTTTTGCTGACGTGTTACACTCGTTACCTTTTTCAGGACCAGGTGTTGAGCAGCCAGGGTCGGCGGCTGCAAAGGACGCTGGGCCGAGTAGGGTCCAGTAGAGTTACCACAGTCTTTTGTACCTCTTTTGTTTCTGTTCTAGTGAGTAGTTTTTGTTTCCGCTGTACCTTCTTTACCTGCAGTTCTTGTTATATGATAAATGTTGTTCTACTGTTGTGGTGGTACCTACTGTAGGAGTTTCTTTCCTTACTGCTGTACTTTCTTACTGTTAGTTATATTCATGCTGAATGTGGTTTATTTTACTGTCTTTTGGTTACTTCCTCATTGGACGACTAGGTCTTGGGATTAGTCGAGTCGATCCGGTTCTCGTGTCTCATAGGGACTCGGGAACCGGGTCGTTACAGAAGTTGTCCTCCTCGACGATCGCTTGGAGGACGAGCCGGACGAGACGCCGCCTGGGTGAAGGAAGACGAAGCAGGAAGAAGGAGGTCGAAGCAGGTGGAATGAGAACAAGGAAGCACGACGTCGTCATTGCGGGATCCGCTTCCGAAATGAGAGCGAAAATTTGACTTTATCTAGCAAGAAGCATCCCAGGTGTGGGACAAGCTTCTCCTGAGCTTTGGAGAGGTAGAGGAGAGAAGGAAGGGATGAGAATTTCATATGGAGGGGGTCTCCCTTTATAGTTGCAAGGAATGAGGGAAATTTGGTCTTTTAAATCACAAAACATTAAATCAGGGGTCTTTAGTGACAGATAAAACCGTCGCTAAAGCCCCATTGTGGGCGACGTGCATCGCCCGCTCGCCTCCCACGCACTCAATGCCTTTCCACGTTCACCAAATCTCGGTCGTTCGATCGTGAGATCAAACGGCTGAGAGTGCTCCTCGTCATGCCTCCTCAGCACGCGCTCGTGCATGTGATCCAACGTCTTCACCGCGTGTCTAATTGTGCGTGAGCTCTATCGAGCACGCGCAGCCGCTCAATCGCTATCGAGCGCTCCTCACGCCCGCTCGCCGGCGCACCCCTCGCCTTCTCCTTATGGCTCGAACCCGCAGCCAACCGCGAGCGAGCACTTTATCCACTGCGCTACGTGCGTGGATGGGCGGGCGGGCCAATCTCTGAGCGCGCGATCAGGACCATTGGATTGAGATCCAATGGTCGAGACAGCTCCTTCCAGCGATTCTTCAGAGTCTTCAAGCGTCGGTTGAGCTCCTCTCTCAGCCGTTGGATCTTGATCCAACAGCGGAGATACATGGGCACTAAAAGCTTCAGTGGTTGAGAGCGGCTGGTTGGGCGACAGAGATAGCACCACGTGGCACCGTCTTGGCCATCCATCTTCTGGATGATGTAGATGGCGCCATGGGTGTCAAATTAAGTCGATTTTTGCACCGTTAGGCTGCGATCGTCGATCCAAATCCATCCGTGCGGTCAGATTTTTCATTTGAAGTGCAGATGCACACCATCTTGGCCCTTGATCTTCTAGGGTTCCTCGATCTCTATCTGATGCTACAGGTGTCTGATTAGGGCGATCTTGGAGTCGTTGAACTCCAATCGTCCCCCTGATCACATCTGCGTGGTTGGATCTTCGATCCGAGGTCCCGATAAAAATTTTCCTTGTCCCTGAACATAAAAGGAGACAATTAACCTCCATTTTATTCAAACTAATCTAAATGCAAGATGATGCATGTTATGCAATATTTATAGTATGCAATGCAATTCTATGCTTAAGAACATGCATAAATAGGCATCTTATGTAATGTAAATATGTTTACATCACACCCCCACGCCTATCTTTTACTAGTCACTAGCAAAAACTATATGCTATTTATAAAAGAATTAGGTTGGATTGTTTGGACATGAGTTATTTTCAATCATTAAGAAAATGTTTACTTAGGATCTGAACATTCAAAGACACAACAGTGCCCGAGTATCTGCCAAAATGCAGACCGCCTCAAGCCCTCGCCTTATTCAAAGAAAAATTTCTTTTTCTCTTTTTCCTCTTTTCTATTTTTTTTGGATTTTCAAGTTTGAGGGTTTAAGAGTGTCTTTCTACAGCCATTCAACTCACCCAAGATTTGATGAGAATCTTAAGTTCTAAGCATCTTATTGTGAATGTGATAGACTAATTGATCGGCAATTAAAACGGACTTCGGGTTTCTACGCCTCTAGGTGACCTTAAAAAGAGAATTCTACCTAAAGGTGTATCTTTACAACCGGTAGCTTTCTCCCTACTTTTATTTTTACGGGGTCAACACAAGGGTGAATCCAGTGGATATCTCCCTGATTTATTCTACTTCTCTACTTCTTCCTAAGTATTTTCGGAATTTTCAGTGCATTTATTGAGCTGGGTTCTGGACAACCGGTCGATGAGCTGTTACCACCGACAACTTGCCAGCCATACTTATGCGACGAAGTGTGGCTTATTTCTTTTATTTTCTTTTCTTTTCTCCTTTTCTTTTTCTTTTCTTTTTGACTTTCTTCTTCTCTATTTTTTTTTTAAGTAGGTGGCTTCCCTGGACTAAGATTTACCTAAAGACAGCAAAAAGAGAATGGTTCAGTAACTGGGCTCTAGACAACCTACCTATGAGCTGTTACCCACGATAACTTGCCAGCCATATCACCCTAGAAGGTTCATTAGCTACCCAATTTCCGTTAAAATCGCCAAACAATGAGTCAGAGCAAAGAAAGTGTGTAGATGCTTAAAACTCAAAGTTCCCTCAAATCAGAGGCGGGTTGACAAATCGTGTACTTATCACCCAAACTTATTTACTTCAATTACAATAGAATTAAGATTTGCGAGAACTCGAAAAATAAATCCACATTTTAGTGGATACACAGGATGATTAAGTCCAAAGACCTGAAGGGTCTTTGTGTTCCGATCCTAATGTAATATTTCCTAAGATTGAAAAGTCCTAATGTCCAACTATTCCTTCCTAATTCAATTTTTTTATGTATAAATAAGAAGAGAAAAATAATTTACGTGAATTTCACAAAGCTGACCAAATGATTCAAAAATGAATCCATCCCCCCATGCCTAGTTGATGTAATGTCCACATTGAGAAAGAGACATGAAAGAAAGGGTAGAGTATGAAAGATGCCACCTAAATATGAAGCTCGTGTCAGCTTTGTGTCATATGTACAACTGCTGAGTTTAATGCTGTCAGCTAGGCGAAATCCAGCCAAAGAAGTCACAGAATGGCTAGAGCAACCGTGTCTGAGACGGGTTCTGGAAGAGTACGGTCAATAACAGGCTTCAGACGTTGACCGCTGACTTTAAATGTGTTACCAGTCTTTGGGTCAAAAATCTGAACGGCTCCATTTGGAAAAATCTGGTCAAATATGAATGGGCCATTCCATTTAGATCTAAGTTTTCCAGGAAAGAGCTTAAGTCTAGAATCGAATAACCAGACTTTCTGGTTCGTCTCAAAGATCTTGTGAGAAATCAATTGATCATGCAGAACTTTGGTCCAAGCTTTGTAGATCTTGGCATTCTCGTATGCATCATTTCTAAGCTCTTCCAACTCAGATAGTTGGAGTTTCCTAGTCTTCCCAACAAAATTTAGATCTAAATTGCATTGTTTGATTCCCAGAATGCCCTGTGTTCAATCTCTACAGGTAGATGGCACGCCTTCCCATACACCAAACGAAATGGAGATATGCCGATGGGCATTTTATATGTCGTACAGTAGGCCCAAAGAGCGTCCTCAAGCTTTTGAGTCCAGTCCTTACAATCAGACCTAACCGTTTTCTGCAAAATGTTCTTGATCTCCCGATTGGAAATCTCGACTTGTCCATTCGTCTAGGGATGGTAAGGTGTGGAAAGTCGGTGATTAACCTCGTATTTGGCCAACAAATTCTGGAATTGGGCATTAGTAAAATGAGTGCCACCGTCGCTGATGATGGCTCTCGAAATCCCGAACCTACTAAAGATATTTTTCTTGACAAAATCGATGACCACCTTGTGGTCATTGGTTCAGGTGGGAATCGCCTCAATCCATTTGGACACATAATCAACAGCAACAACAATGTACTGATGTCCAAATGAAGGGAGAAAGGGTCCCATAAAATCGATGCCCCAAACATCAAAAATTTTGACAGGAAGAATTGGGTTTAGGGGCATCATATCTCTCTTAGTTATGCTCCCGAGTGCCTGACATCGAGAACATGACCTTGAGAAATCCTGGGCATCCTTAAATAAAGACAACCAATAGAAGACAAATTGTAAGATTTTTGCAGCCGTCTTTTTCCCGGAGAAATGTCCACCACACGCAGATGCATGGCAGAACTCGAGAATACTGTTGAATTCATTCTCCGGTACACATCGGTGAATAATCTGATCAGAGCTGATGCAGTACAGTTTAGGGTCCTCCCAGAAGTAGTATTTGGCCTCAGATTTGAGTCTATCATGTTGTTGCTTGGTCCAATCCTAGGGGATTTGACCAACGGCCAAATAGTTAACAATGTCAGCAAACCATAGGGTTTGGACACCTGAAACTGTAAGGATAGCTTCGTCCAGAAAAGTGTCAACAATCGGGATGTCCGGATGAGAAGAATCGCCTAGGAGTCTCGACAAATGATCCACCACCACATTTTGTACCCCAGTTTTATCCTTGATTTCAAGATCAAATTCCTGAAGCAGAAGAATCCAACGAATAAGCTAGGGTTTGGCATCCTTTTTGGCCCAGAGATGTCTCAAGGCTGAGTGGTCGGTATAGATGATAACCTGAGACCCTAAGAGATAAGCCTTGAATTTTTCCAAAGCGAACACTACAGCTAGTAATTCCTTCTCAGTAACAGTGTAATTCCTCGAGGCTTCATCCAGAGTTTTACTAGAGTGGTAGATAACAGAGGGCTTTCTATCAATTTTCTGACCCAAGACAGTCCCGACCGCGGAATCAGAAGCGTCGGTCATGGTCTCAAAAGGGGCTATCCAAAATGGTGGTTGCAATATTGGAGCACAGGTGACTGCCATTTTCAGGAAATCAAATGCCTTTCGGCATGATTCGTCACAAACAAACGACGTTTCTTTGGCAAGAAGATTGCTCAGGGGATGAGCAACCTTCAAGAAATCCTTGATGAATCTTCGATAGAATCCCACATGACCAAGAAATGATCGGATTTGTTTAACAGATGTGGGAGGAGGAAGTTTAGCGATAGCATCAACCTTATCCTTATCCACTTCGATTCCCCATTCAGAGATTACATGACCCAAGACGATGCCTTTTTGGGTCATGAAATGACTCTTTTCCCAACTAAGGACCAATCGTGTTTTGATACATCGCTTAAGAATCATTTCCAGATTAGCCAAACAAGAGTCAAACGATTCTCCGAAAATAGAGAAATTGTCCATAAAGACGTCCATAAACTCTCCCACCATGTCAGAGAATATGGCTAATATACACCTTTGAAAAGTCGCAGGTGCATTGAATAAACTGAAAGACATCCTACGGAAAGCAAAGGTTCCGTAGGGACAAGTGAAAGTAGTTTTTTCCTGATCCTTGGGATGGATAGGAACTTGGTTGTATCCCGAGTAGCCATCAAGAAAACAGAAGTACTTCTGCACAGCTAATCTCTCCAAGATTTGATCGATGAAAGGTAGGGGAAAATGATCCTTTTTAGTGGCTATGTTTAGCTTCCTATAATCAATACAAACCCTCCAAGAGGAAGCTGAACGAGTTGTGGCAGATTCTCCTCTCTCGTTCGTCACAACGGTAATCCCAGCATTCTTTGGAATAATCTGCATGGGACTTACCCAGGGACTATCAGAGATTGGATAAATAATTCCTGCATCGAGCCACTTGATGATTTCCTTTTTTATCACTTCTCGCATATTTGGATTTAATCACCTCTTCATCTGGCAAGAAGGGCAGGATCCATCTTCCAAGAATATTCTATGATTGCAGTAAGATGGCTCGATCCCCCTAAGGTCATGAATGATCCAACAAATTGCTTCCTTGTGTTCATTCAGGGCCTTGATCAATTTAATCTCGTGCTCCTTTGTTAATTTAGCACTGATAATCATAGGGAGCGTCTTCTGAGGTCCTAAAAATTGATATTTCAAATTCTCAGGCAATGGTTTCAGTTCAAGCTAGGGCGGGTTGATGATTGATGGTAAGGAAGATGCTGAATACTCAACAAGAGGAAGAGGTTATGAGTGAATAAAATCAATAACCTCTTCAAAAGATGGCAGGTCTGCCATAGAGGGTTGCGGGTTGAATTCGTCATCAAAGGAGGAACTTTCAATTGAAGAAACCATCAAACAAGTTTCAATGTTTTCATTATCCGCCTCAAGTTCCTCAATAAATCCACAATCCTCAAATTTATTAATCACCTTAAAAATATCCAATTTCATTCGTTGATACCCAAAGGCGATTTCCATGCTACCGATTTCACAATTAATGTTGGCCTTAGCGGTAGCCAAGAACGGACGCCCCAGAATGATGGGCGTGTTCTCAGATTTTTAGGTACATCCATGTCAAGGACAAGGAAATCTACAGGAAAATAAAAATCCTTGACCTTAACTATAACATCTTCAATAACGCCCCGTGGATTTGTGACCGACCAGTTCGCTAACTGTAGCGTTACTGAAGTTGGCCGAAGTTCACCTCATCCAAACTTCTCGTAAAGAGAAGTCGAAATTAGGTTGATGGATGCACCCAAATCCAAAAGTGCTCTATCAAATGTGTAATCTCCGAAGACACAAGAAATCAACGGAGCACCTGGATCTCTCTTTTTCTGAGGGAGGTGGTGTAGGATAACAGAACTAGCTTGCTCGGAGAGTACCACCTTCCTCAAAACAGATTCTCTCGACTTATGCTTTTGTGTACATAAATCCTTTAAAAATCTCACGTAAGCCAATATGTGCTTAATAGCATCGGGGAGCGGGATATTGATCTCAACATTCTTAAATAGACTCAGAAGCTCCTCATTGCTATCAACAGATTTCTTCTTTGATTTAATTAAGGCTTCAGGAAAAGGAACATGAGTCAGATCTTGGGAATCAGGTTCCTGAGACTTGATTTTTTCTCCAGAATTCTCCTCTCTCTCAGGTTTTTCAGGATTCAGTAGATCAAAACAGTGTGGTTGTGGATCCTGAGTCTGCTTACCACTCCTTAAGGTGACAGAATTTGCAGATGCATAAGAGTTTGGGTCTTGGAGAGGGTTAGGAAAGATTGGAGGGGCTTGATTAGCCAGGAATTGTTGATTTGCAGAAGAAGAGGAGGAGGGACCCGGCTCAACCACCTGAGCATGTGCATGTAGGTCCCTCTGATTTCCGTACCCATGGGCTTGGTTGCCTGCATTCAGAATATTTCACGGGTTGCGTACAGGTTGGGATGGTTGAGATCCTGGTTGACGAGAGTTAGCAATGAGCCCGGTCTGCAAGTTGTCCAGCGAAGTTTTCATTTGCTGCACGAGCTAGAGCATGGATCCTTGCATCTCTATCATTTGCTGATTCAAATCAGCCTGCCCTGCGGGTTGACGGGCATTCCAAGATGGCTGATTGACCTGATTTGGAGGCAACTGAGTATATACATGACCCTGACCCATTGGTCGTTGCAGAGCATAGTTGCCGAGTCGGAATTGGGTTTGTTGCCCCGTGTTTTTCCAAGAGAAGTTAGGGTGGTTTCTCCAACCCGGATTATAAGCATTAGAGTAAGAGTTGGATCTAACATTCTCTTGTACAGCACAAACATCCTCATAGGGTGAGGATGGAGAGAAAGAAAGGGAAAGATCAAAAAAACTGGGATCAAAGGCCCCAGTTTGGAACCTGTGAGGTTCCGAAAAATGCTGACTCACAGGTTGAGCCGCATCGAGTTGATTCACAAACTCCCATCCAGAAGGAGCTCATGAAGAATGGAATCCCGAATTTTGGAATTGAGTGGATCGAGAGTTGTTTGTAGAATTTCCAGCCATCCACTCCATTCTCTTAGCAACCAAGTCTGCCATGTCAAGTTTGTTACAAATCAATTCCATATCAAATGAATGAGAGTCATGGACTTCACTGACATTTGATCTAGGCTGCTAGGATCGGTTAAATGTATCCATGGAGGCATGATTGATTGAATTCTTGCTCATTTCCTCAAGTAAATCGTGTGCACTATCTGCGTCTTTATTAAGGAAATTGCCTCCGCAAGAAGCATCCACATGATTTCTGAGTTGCTCAGTCAACCCATGATAGAAGATCTGCACGAGTTGCCATTTTGGCACCTCGTGGTGTTGACACCTCCACAATAGGTCCTGGAATCGCTCCCAGGCCACATGAACCTGCTCCCCCGGCCGCTGGGTAAAGGTAGTGATTTCCCGTCTTAAGGCATTGGTACGTCTAACTGGGAAGAATTTCTTCAGAAAGGTCGATTTCAACTCATTCCAAGTTGCAATTGGTCTTCCTATTGTCCTGTACCAATGCGCGGCCTTATCCCAGAGAGTAGGGGAAGAGCCTCATGATCATTTGCTCCTCATTTACGTTTCGTTCCTTGGTGGTCTGGACCAAAGTGGTCAAGTCCTCCAAGTGCTGAAACAGATCTTCGAAGCCAAGCCCATGATAATGTTTGATCAGGCTTAACACCTGGGGCTTGATTTCTACGCCGCCGGCTTGAATCTGGACGCCGGGACGTTCCCCGTAATTGGAAGGATCATAAAAATCCTTCAAGGGTTGAGCGACCTATATTCTCTAGAACCATTCTTGCATTCTCTGCATTTGTTCCAGCTACCTTCGGAATTCTTCCTGTGGATCTCCAGGCTAAGGAGGCTGTTGGTTGACCATGGAATCAATTTGACCAAAATCCAATTTGCGCCTCCTAGAATACTCTAATGGTCCTTTGTAACGAGCGCGTGCCCCAGACGCCTTTTAAGACGTCTGGGAGGTGGCCCAGACGTCTGTCAAGACGTCTGGGATCACATCCAGACATCTGACCAGACGTCCGGTATAGTTTACAGACGTCTGGAGAACAGTTATGCTCGCACGGGAGATTCGTCTGCGCGCCTGTGCGCGCAGACCTGCGTTTCTGCCCTCTTTCTCTGCGGCTGCAGGCGGCTGCGACCGCCTTCTCTCTCCTCTCCGCGCGGTGTTAAAAGGGGGGGCGCGCCTCCCCTCCCGTCTCCACCATCTTCCTCCTTCTTCTCCTGCTTGTGCGCGAGAGCGAGCGGACGCGAGGGCGCAGCGGCAGCGGCAGCCGCAGTGAGCGCGGAGGAGCTGCAGCGTGCGAGGGCGGGGCTCTGCCGTGAGGGCGAGCTCGCCAGGAGCGGCTTGGCCGGCCGGCGGAGGGCGCAGGGGGCGCGGAGCGTCGCGGAGAGGGACCTGTGCGGGCTGAGCAGCAGACGCGCGAGGTGCGACGCGGGCGGCGTCGCGAGCGGAGGCCGAGCAGGGCTCTGTTTCTGGAAAATTTTCCAGAATCAGACGTCTGGATTGATATCCAGACGGCAAGGTCGACGTCTGTGAGATCATACAGACGTCTGAAAGGTGGGTTTCCGCTTTCTTCTTCCTTCTTGTCGACTGACCGTACTGAGGGAGGGGGGTTGGCTGTGCGCAGGTTCGCTGATTCGTCATCCTTTGCGAATCAGACGTCTGGAAGTTGTACCAGACGGCGGGAGTGACCTCCAGACGTCCGGAGGGACCATCGGACGTCTTGGATCTAGGCAGACGTCCCCGCAGACTTCTGGACGTCCGGGGAACCAAGCCGAACAGGTAATTCTCTGATCCACCGTTTAAGACGTCTGGAAGGAGTTCCAGACGTCTGATTTTGCACAGTATCGTCTTTCTCGACCCGTTTAGGGCCCGTTTGGGCTCCGTTTTCCGCGATTCGAGTTGCGTTCGTTTCAGAATTAATTCCTCTACCCGCCTACAGTAGCTATACACTATTTTGAGACACTCCTTGTGTTTGATCCTTGTGATAGGACCTCATTCGGTTGCAGTCTTGAGAGTCGCGGAGGCGCGCGGGATTCCCGATCACGCCCCCATTACTCCCGTTGTACCTGGTAGAGTGGCTTTAAGTATTAATAAAATCTGTTAAAGTATGGAACCATAACTAGAACCTAGGGCATTGCATGAATCCTAGGAATGAGAAATATATGGAATGATAGCTCCTAGGTGTTGCATGAATCCTAGGGCCGGAAAACTAGATTGTATGATAGATCCTAGGATATGGCATGAATCCTAGGATGGAAAAACTAGTGGAATGTATATTACTGCAGTCTTGGAAAAATGGAAAGGAATATATAAAGCTGCCTGTGAATTTAATTAACAGCTGCCTGTTATGAACAAAGAAACATGTTTGAGATCATGGAATTTGAGAACGTGAATCTGGAAAGTGAAACATATGATGTTCTGAAATAAAGAGCTGGAACCCTACGGGAAATTGGGAGTGGAACTCCTGGAAAGAAAAAGGAATGGAACTGAGATGTAGTTTGTACTGTCTCTTGGGTACGCAGTACCAAGGGAAGTACCTGTACCTGTTTAGTGCAGAGTGGGGCCAGCCGCCCCAGGGACCCGGGGTTAGGATTGGCCGCTCTGTACCGACTTGTTGGCCCTCGTGTACGTAGTACCGAGGAGAGCTAGTAGTGTTAGGAGAGTACTAGCTACCCCACGGGCCCCGGGGTTCTGCTAGCCTCCTTCACCGACTTGTTAGGCCCACTAGGGCAAACCAGGGTAGTCAGGCGAGGGTGCGCGGACTGTGGAGGGGCAAGGCCCCGGTTTGGTTACTGTGGAGGGGTTGGACCCCTGTTACTGAGAGGGCTCTGCCCTGGTTCCGTGCTGTGCTTTGGGCGCACCCGTTAACGGAAACGACTGACCGCGTGCCAGTGCGGGCTAGCTACCTGTGCGTTTATCGCGCGTGCCGTAGTCACCGTTACGTCTGTCAGTGACCTTGGGGTGGTTGACTGAGGGTAGGATCACCACGGGGGACTCTCCCGGCCAGGAGAGCACCACGTGCTACTTCTACTTTTGGAAAAGACTGCAATCAAGATCGTCCCACGAGGACATCCGAGATCAAGTAAAGGATCTGAGAAATAAATGAAATAGTGAGAAAAATTGAAACATGTAAATAAAGGAAGTAATAGAACATAACAGCTCCTGTACACTCTACTGTTGCCTTTAGTTAGTTTGCCACTCTACTCAGCGTTTTGCTGACGTGTTACACTCGTTACCCTTTTCAGGACCAGGTGTTGAGCAGCCAGGGTCGGCGGCTGCAGAGGACGCTGGGCCGAGTAGGGTCCAGTAGAGTTACCACAGCTTTTGTACCCCTTTTTGTTTCTGTTCTAGTGAGTAGTTTTTGTTTCCGCTGTACCTTCTTTACCTGCAGTTTTTGTTATATGATAAATGTTGTTTTACTGTTGTGGTGGTACCTACTGTAGTAGTTTCTTTTCTTACTGCTGTACTTTCTTACTGTTAGTTATACTCATGCTGAATGTGGTTTATTTTACTGTCTTTTGGTTACTTCCTCGTTGGACGACTGGGTCTTGGGATTAGTCGAGTCGGTCCGATTCTCGTGTCTCGTAGGGACTCAGGAATCGGGTCGTTACTTCCAATCGAGGATTTAATGACCGTCTTCCCAGCATAAACTAGGAGAAGGTCGGAAGGACTGGGGATAGGGACCCTGCAGCACAACAAAACAAGGCTGTCCTTAAGTGGGGTAGCCTAAGGATCTACTGACTTCCAAAAACCCGCCTTAAGATTGTAAATGATTTATTCTACTTGCGTCTGCTCAATCCAACCAGTTAGAAGGAGAGACTGGGGAGAAGGTTCTTCCTTCGGCTTTCGCCTCTGGTTCCTAGCGTCGTTTGACGCTACTCCCCTAGCTAGACATCAAATTAATCAGTACAAGTAGGTTAATCACAAACAATCTCATACTAGGCCCTGAAAAGTGAATCAGACCTTAAGGCCAACGTCTACTCAATTTTATTAAGGCTTGGGATTATGGTGCTTATGGAATGTGATGGGCCCATAAAATGGGTGGTGCCCTTAATGATTGATTGAGAATTGTGTAAGTGCATGCACAACTAGGATTTTCAAGCAAGATTATTTGTGATGCATGGATTTTAATGTTAAAATCTTGCTTTAGTAGCTTTTAGGGTTTAAAATTAGGTTGATTTCAATCAAGTTTCGAGGCAAACCAGGTTGTCAAACACGGGTGAAGATTGCTTTCCTTTAAAACTAGAAAGAAAGTGGAGTGCCTGGAATAGACCTAGATTGAAAACCCTAAGGAGGAGCTACTTGATGAGTTGATTTTAAGTAGAGTGGTGCGACCCAAACAACTCAAACAACTGGCCACAAATGCACCACAAAGTTAGGCACACAAAGATGCTTAACCTAGAATGACTTCTACTCTTTTATGTGTTGCTTTGTGTGTACCGATTCCACAAATCAAAACCCGGTTGAGTAGAAATAAATCAATTAGGTTAAGTCCCTTGAATGTGGGTGTACGTTGTGTGTTTGTTGAAAATTACCCCACAAGATTATCTTTTTATTATTTTTTTATAAACGAGGGTAGAATGAATGTGAATGAGAATCCAAACAACCAAACTATTCCTAGGATTTATGCAAACACCTATGCTAATTGGAATTTGGATTTAATGTGGCCAATGAAATCTATGGAGGGGGGAAAGAATGGAGAGCACCTACAATTGTCTTCAACTGCACTTTACTCCGGTCTACCGCTTGATGATTCCCTGATGGAGGTCTCTGCAAAACAATAGACACAAGAGAAAACAAGTTAGAAAACAATAAAGTGCGTGAAATGCGAAAAGTTGCTCGGAAATCGTTGCCTCCCCGACAACAACGCCAAAATGTTGAAGCTACAAGCTACTACACTAACGTATTTGGTTTTAAAAAACCTGTCATTGTAGTTTGAAAGCGAAGAACACATGTTCAACAAATAAAATTTATACCGGAATAGAAATCCCGAGTCAAACTCAGGGAGGCTACGTTGTTCTATATTTGCAATTATATTTTTTTAGAATTTTTGTTGAAAAGTGAAGCAATGTAATTACAATGAAGCAATGTCAAAAATCAGAATAAACGAGAGAGAGAGAGAGAAAAGATGCATTCAATAATTCAAAATGTTTATACAATAAAATCAGAGAAGAATTACACTAGAAAGAGAGAAATCAGCTACATTAGAAAGTAGGCAAATTCTACTCCAGAAAGCTATCAAAAAGAATGGGAGAGAGAAGCTATCCTCCTCGACGATTGCTTGGAGGACAAGCTGGACGAGAAACTGCTTGGACGAAGGAGGATGGAGCGGGAAGAAGGAGATCGAAGTAGGAGGAACGAGAACGGGGCAGCACGTTGTCGTCGTCGCGGGATCCGCTTCCGAAATGAGAGCGAAAATTTGACTTTATCTCATGAAAAGCATCCCGGGTGTAGAACAAGCTTCTCTTGAGCTTTGGAGAGGTAGAGGAGAGAAGGAAGAGATGAGAATTTCGTATGAAGGGGGTCTCCTTTTATAGTTGAAAGGAATGAGGGCAATTTGATCTTTTAAATCTCAAAACATTAAATCAGGGTCTTTAGTGACGGATAAAACCGTCACTAAAGCCCCATCGTGGGCGACGTGTGCCGCTCGCTCGCCTCCCGCGCATGTAACGCCTTTCCACGTTCATCAAATCTCAACTATTCGATTGTGAGATCGAACAACTAAGAGCGCTCCTCACCACTCCTCCTCAATGCGCCCTTGCGCGTGTGATCCAGCGTCTTCACCACGCGTCTAATTGCACGTGAGCTCTATCGAGCATGCACAGCCACTCGATCGCGATCAAGCGCTCCTCACACCCGCGCGCCCCTCGCCTTCTCCTTACGGCTCAAACCCACGCCCAACCACGAGCGAGCGCTCTATCCACTATGCTACGTGCGTGGATGGGCGGGCGGGCCGATCTTTGAGAGCACGATCAGGATCGTTGGATTGAGACCCAACGGTTGAGACAGCTCCTTCCAGCGATTCTTCAAAGTCTTCAAGAGCCGGTTGAGCTCCTCTCTCAGCCGTTGGATATTGATCCAACGGCAGAGATGCTTGGGCGCTAGAAGCTTCAGTGGTTGAGGGTGGCTAGTTGGGCTGCTGAGATGGCACCACGTGGCGCCATCTTGGCCGTCCATCTTCTGGATGATGTAGATGGTGCCACAAGTGTCAGATTAAGTCGATTTTCACGTTGTTAGGCTACGATCATCGATCCGAATCCATCCATGTAGTCGGATTTGTCGTTTGAAGTGCGGATTCACACCATCTTGGCCCTTGATCTTCTAGGGTTCTTCAGTCTCTATCTGATGCTATAGGTGTCTGATTAGGGCAATCTTGGAGTCGTTGAACTCCAATCGTCGCCCTGATCACATCTGTATGGTTGGATCTTCGATCCTAGGCCCCGATAAAAATTTTCCCTGTCCCTGAACATAAAAGGAGACAATTAACCTCCATTTTATTCAAACTAATCTAAATGCAAGATGATGCATGTTATGCAATATTTATAGTATGCAATGCAATTCTATGCTTAAGAACATGTATAAATAGACATCTTATGTAATGTAAACATGTTTACATCAGATTCGCTATGGCCATTTGTGATAACGATGAGCCCAGCCTTCTTTGGTACCACTTGAGCGAGGCTCACCAAGGGGCTATCGGAAATCTGGTAAATAATCCCCGCGTCAAGCCATTTGATGATCTCATTTTTAACGACCTCTCGTATGGTTTGATTCAGTCGTCTTTGCATCTAGCGGAAAGGTTGAGTCCTGTCTTCCAAATAGATTTTGTGTGTACAATAGCTAGGGCTAATGACTCTTAGGTCAGAGATTGTCCACCCAATTGTTGCCCGATATTCAGAAAGGGTTGTAGTCAACCTAAGCTCTTGGTCCCTGGTCAGATGTGCATTGATAATCACAGGGAAGGTGTGATCGAGTCCTAGGAAGACATACTTGAGATTTTTGGCAGAGATTTCAATTCAGGTGCAAGTGGTACAATATTTGATGGGTAAGGGAAAGGGGGGAGTTGAGTGACATCAATCTCCTCAAATGGGTGTTGCTGGTGGAAATTAGCCTGGCAAAGTTCTGCAACCTCCAGAGATTGGGATGGGTCAAGGTAGTCTAAAGCTAGTTGAGTTAGATGGTCCTCTAAAGGGCTTGCTATCAAGGATTCCTCAACTAGAGTTTCCACGGGATCGCATTCCTCGACCCAACCGCAATCAAAAGACCTTGTTGCCTTGAAGATATCCAATTGCATCTTCTTATCTCCAAAGGCAATTTTCATACATCCCATGTCGCAATCGATGTTATCCTTGGCCGTAGCCAAAAAAGGTCTTCCTAGGATGATGGGTGTCTTTTGTAACTATTTGGGGACCTCCATGTCAAGGACAAAGAAGTCAACTGGGAAGTAGAAGTCCTTAACCTGAACAATTACATCCTCAACTACCCCTTTCGGGGTTTTCATAGATTGGTCAGCCAGTTAGATAGTCACAGGTGTAGGCTTTAGTTCCCCGAATCCAAACTGGTGGTAAAGAGCAGTCGAGATCAGGTTTATCGAAGAACCTAGATCTAGGAGCGCTCGATCAAAATTCAAATCCCCAATATTACATGAGATCAAAGGTTCTCCAGGGTCAATCCTTTTTGGAGGTAGGCTACTCAATATCACCAAACTAGTTTGCTCAGATAACACTACCTTCCTAGGTGCTTGGGTTCTTGGCTTACGCTTGGGTGTGCAAACATCCTTCAGGAACTTTGCGTAAACCAAAATATGTTTGATTGCATCGAGGAGGGGTATATTGATCTGTACCTGTTTGAATATCTCTAACAACTCCTCATTCTCAGCCATGTTTCTTATCTTCTTGGCCTTATCCAAGGCTTCAGGGTATGGGACTTGGATTTGAACTGGGTCAGGTTCCTGATCCTCGAGTTCCTCTCGCTCGTCTTTAGAATCAACTATCTTGGGTAGTGTAGTCACGGGGGGAGTCATCCATTTGGGATCCTGGTTTTGGATGCCACTTCTCAAGGTAACCACATTGGTTGAGGCGTTGGGACCAGGGTTAGGTCCTTGAGAAGAACAAGAAGCAGCAAACCCAGGGGGTGTCTGTGGGGCTTGTAGAATCACATGGGCTTGCCCCTGATTTTGTTGGAACCCTTCAGGATTGTGGCCTCTGTTCATGACATTCCTCGGGTTTAGTTGTGGCTGAGATGGAAGGGATCCCTACTGTTTGTTATCTAGAAGCCGACTCAATTGTCCCTTCACTAAAGCCATCTCCTCCTGATGTTTCTGATTCATATCAGCCATCATCTTGATCAGGGTGTCCAGTTTGTTTTGTTGTGTAGGAGCCGCCCTATTCTGGTTGTAGGGTGGTCTAGTAGGTGGACATTGCTGATAGGAGGGAGGGTTTGGCCTGGGTTGGTTCTAAAATTGGTTCGATTTTTGGTTTGTCCAGGCAAAATTTGGGTGATTGCGCCATTCAGCATTGTAGGTGTTAGAGAAGGGGTCAGGTTTGGAGTAACCTTGGATGGCATTGGCATCTTCCAAGGTTGGCGGTGCTGAAGGGGAGGGGAAAGAATAGTCAAGGTATGAGAGAGCAAAGGTCCCTCCCTGGAACATAGGCAGGGGTTGTTCCAGGTGTGTTTGGTTCATAGACTAAATCAAGTCAACATTGTGAGCTCCCTTTGCTAGGGAGAAGATTTGCAAGGGTGTTCGGGATTGATTCAGAAGCTCATCAATTTTCTTGTCTACCATCTCAACTCGATCCAGCTTCTTTACTATGATGTCCATGTCAACCGTCTTTGCTAGGGAGAAGGTTTGCAAGGGTGTCCGGGATTGATTCAGAAGCTCATCAATTTTCTTGTCTACCACCTCAACTCGATCCAAATGGTGATGGGATCAAGTAAGACAAATTTGCTATCGAGACATCCTTTACTTGCAAGGGGTCAAGTAATCCCCAGATGGTGATGGGGTCCAGTGCCCTCAACAATCCATTAGAAATGACGTGGTACATGAACCTCCATTGATGGAAGGAGTTGGTGAAAAAAGAATGTATGTGGAGCACCCACTGATCAAAGCTTACTAGACTACAACCTATCTGGATTCGAGAATAGGAATAGATCCGCTTAACAAAGTAATCACATAAAGGATACAAGAAATTGATCACTCAGTTGCACCTCAACCGGTATATGTTTAGGGAGAGTGTCAAAATTCTCAAATTTCACTAAGTATTCAAGAATGCAAAGTACAATTAGTTCTCTCTTGTTCTTTTTGTGCGCGTAACCCTTTTCACCCAGCAAATCTTGGTATTTAAGGGTAATACCTCTCCGTCCTTGTGACAACTCAAGAGAAATCAAGTGATGGGGTTCATGATCGAACCCCATGTAACCACGATCCCCACGACTTGAGGCAGTGGGTGCAACAATAACCATTGCCCTATCAACAACTACTTCATGAAGGTGCCTGGCAAGGGAGGATGTGGTCTTCTCCGATCAACTACATCTAACCGTGATGCTTGATCAGGCCAACAAGCTTATTTACCCAGCCAAGTGGTGCTTGCCAATTGGACCCGCCTATACAACCAAGCAAGCTTGCTGACTGATATTATTTGGCCAAGTCAATCTTGCCGAGCAAACGTGCCTTCAACCCATGTGCTTATGCTGAATCCAAGTAATTGAACGTAAAAAAGTTACTTGTTATTTTTAATGGGCCTTGTAAGATAAGCCTAGAAGAAAGATTTTCCATCCATCATCATCCACCCACCTACAAAAGTTAAAAGTATAACAAATTATACATCAATTGTCAAGATGATGATCCATGTGATGGGCTTATGCCCAAAATCATTTCATTTTCATCCCATATTCTTAAGGTTTTTCTTTTTTTTAGAAACCCTAGTCTCAAGGTTGAGTTATTCTTATCCCTTGTCACAAAAGAATACGCTTGCGTAGACCTCTGTCCCACAAGCACATTCTTTTGAGAAACACTTAATGTGCACAAAAGTGTACACACATGACATATCCCCCCCTCCACCACACCACCACCCACCTCCCCACACCCCCCCCACCCACCCAACCCCCACAAGAAGAGGCCAGGCATTACACCCACAAACACATGATACGTCTTATGTAACCCCCTTTTAATAGTAGGGATTAAAGTTACAAAAAAATCACTCTACTTCAATTGAAATGTATAAGAAACCTCCTAATCCACGTCGCAAGCACTTCTTTTAAGCAATGATCAATAGATATAACAATTAAGGGGAGCAACATTGACGCTGGCGCATCCACAAAAAAAAATTTTGAAGCAAAAGTAGAGGAATACGGGGAACATTGGCACTCAAAGCAGAGTCCTGGACACTGAAAATAAGGGTACAAAACAAAAGAGAGGGTATAACCTGGTCAGGACTGTCTAACTTGATAATGGTTTCCAATGCAGGCACAAATTAAAGAGCCTGGAAACGTACAGCCCGACAAACCAACATGCATGGAAGTTTTGCCAAAGTTTGAAATAACCAAATCTTGCAGTGGCATGACCCACAAGATCACTGATCAAATGACCAAGAAAAAACCTTTTAAGCTAAATGGCTCTCTGCAAATAAGTTCTTTCGGGAGTCAGTCCTAAGAGAGCTCAGACGCAAAGGGCAAATGTGAGCAACAACCCCAGCATCCCCCAACACACACACACCTCAATCCCAAAAACAACGAGAAGAAACGAAGGACCTTTCTGACCTTTAACTGCAGTCAAAATATATTTCTTGTGATGCAACCGTAACAACCATCCTCCATTGAAGACCACAGACATTTATAAATGATGCAGAGAATGTGTGCATAACCAACGTAGCAAGAATCCTTCATCTGCTGATGATGATCCAGAAAGCAACACCTTGGGTGCAGCCATGTAAACCGAGACTCGAACCCACCTCCTTGGAGCTGATTCAGGAGGCTGCCGGGGTCCCGTTAACAATATGGCAATCTTTTCTTCAACACCTTGTATCAATAGCTTGAGTAATTGCATGCACTTCAGGTCCCAGCAAACAATTCATCAAGGTGCTATATCCAAGCTAAAGCAGTGCTTACCCATTCCAATAGTTCTATGAAGCACCCATTTGTATGATTGTACCAATTACTGATATAGTTTGTGCTTCCAGTCTGATTTCTACATAAGAATAAAAATGCCCTTGGTTGGCTTGAAGTCTGTCATTTTTGTCTAGTGCGAGGAGCAGTGATTGGTTTGATATACGAATCATAGAACACATGGAAATGTGCACCACATGCCGAAGCATTCTGTCTCTCGCGAGTTGGCGCTGAGATATAAGGAGGGGAAAAAAACAAACGATTGACAAAAACACCCGTAATCTTGTCTAAATTCATAAATAATAGGCCTAAATTACATTACTCTGCTGAGTACTATGACAAGCGGGGACAGTAACTGTGTGGAAGGGGAGGGACGATCATAAAGTAACAAATGGTATAACATTCCTGAGAGTTTATGGGATTGGAATGACTAATTGCTCAAGATCATAGCCTCTGGGGCTCCTGACTTCAAAGCTTCTGCTTCCAACCTCTTCCATCTCAGTTGCCGTTGCGCTTCCAATACACCTGCCTTGGCCTCCTTCTCTGCATATTGTTTTTGGCATTCTTTAAAAAGTTCACTGTCCATGTCAAGGAACATCTTCCGCACATTTGCAGTTAACCCATGAACAGCCTGATTCCAGTGGCTTTTCAGGTTCTTCTCAAGTGATTCAAAGATTATCGGCAGTATAACAGTGCGGTTTTGAGCAATCAGACTAACAATGTGATCATTGTTCCAGAGGAAGAGAGCCCGCTCAGCAACCTGCAAGGAAAAGAAAAAAAAAATCCAGCATAAGCAGATTGCAGGGATTCTAGATGGAACAATGTCATTCGTGAGCTCAGTTAACCACCATTGAAGTGCTAAATTTTTTAAGAAAATTGAAATTTAGTGCAAGCAACAATACAACACATCAACATACATTGCAGTGGCCAAATAACGCCATTTGTCAACATATCATGTTTGATAATTTTTAAATAGATTTAAACTTCTTTTCTCTCTTAAACTTCTTTTCTCTCAAAGGATAGTTTCTATACAGTAGATCCTTTTTTTTTAATCCAAGGTTGCAATATTTTTCACCTTGGCCAGGATAACCCCATTGCAGGGACCCAACATCCATTGTAGAAAAATATAATAGATTATCACAAATTCCCGTCAAAATATGGCAGACACTCGAAACAATATCTGATTCATTAGGAATGGAAAAGCACCATCACAAGTACACGAAAACTTGGCAAGCATTGACCATTCAGTAACGTGCGCATAAATGCAAGTTACCATCAGCATGCTAACACGACATCCCATACTCCTGAAACAGCCCATGGGAGGAAGGTGAATTTTCCCATATTCCTCGTCTAAAGGTAATGAATAACACAGAATAGAGTCAATGTAAGCAAATACATAGGTAAGCTAGTGATCACCACCAAAATCCAAATTTGGTAGCATCAGCTGCATAGACTACATCGAGTGTTGTCAACTGCATGACTTTCCATCCAAGTACCACATTCAATAACCAAACAAGCAAAGTCATCTCCACCAGCAAGGTTTTAAATGCTAATTTCGGCGTTGTTTCGATAAATTTCTAAGTACACATTTCGCAAGCACATCATGGAAACGTCCATATTTCAATATCAAATTTCGACAATTTCAATATGCTGAAAATAGACCATTTCAGAGGCATGCCAACACAAAAATGACAAAACTAGTCACAATGATTCCAATGTCAAGAAAATCACAAGCTTAAATTAGTTTATGTAAGAATAAGAATGTTATATCTTAACGTTCATATGCAACACACAATCTACCATACCATGTTCAAGTTTAAGAATCAAATATCAAATAATTATTGTCTGAATTGAATTAAGAAAAGAACAAATAGATGATATTTATTCGAACCCTTAAATAAATCAATCACCATTGGATATTAATAGATTTTGAATTAGTTATTAATGATACATAAGATTAGTTGTGTTTTTCCCTTCTTTTTTTACTTCTATTTTTGCTTTCCTAAGACTTCAAACTGTACATCTCCCAAATCACCAAAATGCCAGCAAATTGGAATTTGAAATATAGGAAGGAAGATTTGGGGGCTTGAAGGAGATCTAGCTAAGGATACTTATGAGTCAAGTTTAGATCTAGTTGTAGTGTAGATTTGATCTATTTTATAATTAAGGATAGATGTAGAATCAAACCTCAAGAGAAGAACAAGAGAAGAACAAGAGCAGTAAGCAGCAGTGAAGAATAGGAGAAGAGCAACAGTAACAATAGAGAGGAAGGGAAGAAGTTAGAATGCAACAACGATTTTAAATATTGATATCAATATCACATTGACAAGTCAAAAAAGGGATACATTGACGATATCGCTGATATCAAAAAATTTTGGGAAAATCACTCAAAATGACCTAAAATAGCTCAAAACGTCACGACATAGCAAACCAAAATCATAAATTTTGAATGAAAATATAATGTAAATGCATTATTGACGGTGTTTATTTAGCTATGAAAAATGATCCTAAGTGGTTGTAGCTACCTCATGTTGGTGAAAAATCCTTCACTTGAGAAGAAGATAAATTTGGGATGAGGCATTCAAGTAGGTGAAGGGGAGGAAAAGAGCATGATGCATAGTTTTTTCACTAGTTATTAAAGTTCTTGATATCAACTAAGTATAAGTTGAAAGTTTAGTAGAATCTTTTTTAAATTTTCAATTGCAGAGTCTAGGATGTCTAAATCGCCAATATATGGGAAAAATGATATGTAATCTGTATCGATGTATCGACGATATATCATCAATATATTGCGATATTTAATTCCTTTCTTCATGCACAACGTGTAGCAGCAACAGCAGTAGTGACACAGTGCGTGACCTAGCAAGTAGCAATGTGCTGACCAACACACCATCGGTATGCCGCCTAAATTGTCGACATGCCACCGGCATCCCTGTGTTCCAATAACTTTTCCATGTCGACATGGTACCCCATCCAAAAACCCTACATCGACATGTCGACGACAAGACAACAATTGATCATCGTCCAACAATAACCTTCCCAGACTTCTACCTTCCCTAACCAGCAATTTCTCACACATTTGGACCAAGACAACAACTGGCCTTGTGTTGGAGAAAATGAAGCCTCTTGTTATTGAAAATAGAACCCTAACCCCTTTTTATATAGAAAGCAAGGTTAACAAATTACATAGTAAACCCAATATAGGAAATCGAAATAGGAATGCTAAAATAGAACTCAACACTCTCAAACATAACTAAATAAACTAGACTTAAACAAAATAGGAAGATAAAACTGACTAAGACTCTTAAACTTACTAAAAATAGACTCAACCCTAATCCTAAAGATTCTAATGACTTTCCTAGTACTCTAAACACTTTGTACATGGATGCCCAAACAACCTTCATTAGAGAATAATTGGCCTCCTATATAGTTCATTTTATATGTTATTGGAATAACACCAACCTTTTCTCTAATAATCCCATTAGAGACTAGATCCCATCTTGTATATGATAGAATTAGTTATATTTCATGATTCTCATATTAACATTGTAAATAAGTAGCTTTTCAAAAAAAATATTGTAAATAAGTAAAGGGTGTGTAGGTTCTCCTATAATTTGCCTACGACTTGGGCACAAAGAAACCTCTCCATTATAAACAAAACCCTAACATCCTCTCCTCTGATCATTGTGTGGAAAGCAAGCCTTAGGCCCAGACATAGAGGTGTACTGCCTCTCAAACTAGGTTATCAACTCTTGTTTATGATTTTGATTTTGCATGGTATCAAAGCATTGATTCGTTGTTTTGAATGGATTTTTTTCTTTTGTGATGTGCCCTTGTCATGGAAGTCACGACTTCTTCTCGGTTGAGTCACGTCCAGCCATCGGGATTCCATTCAATCACTACTAGCCCATCTCCAACTACAAATGGCCTCCTCAAACCATCATCAAACTAGATCTAGCCTAGCACCGAAAGACCCGATTCGATCGCTGCCACCTCAAAATCGACCGCTAAAGGGTTGAATCCGGTCATTCTACCATCATTGAATCGATTCGACATCAAATCTAGCCTCCTCAAACCCCACCATACCAGATCTAATCCCTGCGGGAGCTAATCCCCCAGATTTTAAGACGTGCCCCAATTGCCACTCCTATCTCAATTGGGCAGCAATCCGTATCGCCCTCCCTGAAGTATCGTCGCCCCAACCTTCATTCATCATTCAGCTCCTCTAAGATCCAAGCCACTCCGATCGCTACTCCTCAGGCCTACCACCAAGGCCCTACAATCCTCTCACAGTCATGATATTGAGTTAAAGGTTTTAAAAACCCTTCTATCCTTCTTTCTTTAAAAAAAGAGAGGGTCATTTTCAGCACCATGACATCTGAGAAAGGCAATCAGAGTTTTCTCTCATTCTTTAACATGTTGAATTATATTATTTCTGTTAAACTCGATAGTGGAAATCATTTACTGTTACTTTGGAAATGCCTCCTCTTCCCTTCATTTATGGTCATCAGTTGACCAATCATATCGAAGGAAGCTCTTCGACCCAACCTCATTTTTTACAAGATGGCAGCATCAGGGAAGAAACCTCCTCCGAGGGAATTCGTCTAGTTCCCAATTCTCAGTATGCTGAATGGTTTGCTCTTAATCAACATATTGGTTGGATTAAATCCACTCTTTCAGAGGTTGTTGGGTTGTCAACTATAGACATATGCAAAAGATATTTCTAGCAAAAATAAAGATGTTAAAATAAATGTGTGGTAATACAAGAAAGAAACGTATTTCAAATGAGATTATTCGAGAAAGGTTGGGATGGCACCGATAAAGGATAAAATGAGACATCTAAGGTAATTTAGACATTTACGGAGAAGACTACAAAATGCCCCAATTAGGAGATACGAGTTGAGAGTTGAATCCACTAAGAGGAAGAGAGGAAGACCAAAGAAATATTGAATCCACTAAGAGTATGACCTCAATTACTTCAATTTAAGTTCAGAAATGACTTAAATAAATTTGCAGAGGCAAAGAATCTAATGATTTAAATTTCATCGACCTGTCATCAAAAAGGCTATTTTTGGGAGAAGGTGATGTCGACATCATTATTATGTCAAAACACAAGGGTTTTAACAAAATTTCACCTATTTTTGTCGAAATGGTCAATAAGTGGCGAAATGCACTCCTCTATTGTAAAAATCAATCAATTTTGTTGAGTAATCGGCCAACTACTCCTACCTAGACCCCGAATTGACTAAATAACCCATAATCGGACACATAGTTAGCAGGCCCAACTACTCAGGCGAGTAGTCGGTCTACTCAACTGACTATGCACTCGATTTCTCTATAAAGAGTTGAATGATGGTTTTATTATCTTGCTCGACTGCTTTAGCACTTTAAACTTGTACTTTTATTTTGTTGAACTTATGGCTTACAGCTTATTTTCATAATTTTGAGCTTCAAAATGATTTACTTTTATATAATGGTATATTTTACTAGTTGGTATTTCTTTTATTTATTTAAATATTAAAAAATGCTCGACCAAGTACTCTACAACTACTCCGTCGCATACCGTATACTCAGTGACCTAACCAACTAAATACCAACTACAGACTTTTACAACACTGGTACACTCGACATTTCAATAGTTGCTACTTCTATTGCTCCCATTGTTCGTTGTGCTCCTATCATTGCTATGTACTAAACCCCCTATTGTTGTCAACCCATACCGAGGAGGTTGAAAATTGACTTTTTTTTACACCTGTCAAAAGAGATTATACTAAACCTTCAACTCATACTTGACTGATGCCAACAACTCTAATGACTAGTGGAGGAACTAAGCACTATACCCGTCCCTTCCCCTTTACCTACCTATATGCTTTGTCCCAATTTTATCTTCTCAAGAAAAGGACTTTTCATTGTCATTGGCGTGAGGCAACTACAATTGTTGTTCTATAGTTTGCTAAGGCTTGATTCCATTCCACATCTATCCTTAATTATAAAGTAGATCTATACTAAATCAACTATTATGACAAACATTTAGGTCTAATCACAATTTAGAATTAAGAAAATCTTTGTTCAATTCCCAAAAATAAAATCCAAAGTGTTAACATTAGCGATTTTCTTCTCGTCGTTAATTTTGTAAATAGTTATCCATTTAAAATAGAGAGTATAAGACGGGATTGAAGGTTTAGAGCTTAAATTAAAATAGTTTTTTTTTTTTAAGTGTAAATGGAAATAGTTATTTTTGAAATTCTAATCATTATGACTACTCTGCCATTTTTGTCAACATGCATCGACGTGCCTTCAACATGCCCTCAACATGCCTCCACAATGGACTATTTTCAAGACATCGAAATCTGACATCGAAACACGATGCTTCCATGGTGTGACCTCAGTGTGTCGACGAAATGTGCACTTAGAAATTTATCAAAACATTGAAAGTAGCTTTTCAAACCTTAGAATTCATATAGGCAACCCCACTTGGTGTGAGAGAAAGCTTGGTTGGTTTCAAAGAAGTTTGTAACCCAAGTTCATGTCCAAACAACAAGAGAGCTCCAAGAGTCCCTCAGCATTGGACATTGTTCGATGGTAAAAGCTCGAATAATTTAGTTAAAGTTTTAACCCTCTCACATAAAACAAGAGAAGATGGTAGTTATGGATTTCTACTACAGAGTTCAAATGATTTATAATAAGCTTGCTCTTGTCGATCACATCATTAGCAAGGTGATACACTGTCTGGCTAGCCTAAGGAAAGAATACAAGATGTTTATCACAACTGTCACCACTAGGCCACCATTACCTACCTTTAAGGAGTTGCATTTCTCCCTTGTTAAGCATGATAATTTGATTCTAAAAATCAAAGACTCCGGTAGTACTGAGGATCATAATAGATCAATTAAAGCACTTCAGGTCAACATCACCACTATTCATGGCCACGATCAAGGGTGTAATCGTGGCCATGGTAGAAGCCACAATCAACTGTCTACTCAACCTGGTCGAGGACAATATCTATATACTCAACAAGCTATACAATCGAGATGTGTTATAGGCACTTCCAGTCGTGCATATCCTCAATAAGCTGCTAGGGGTCGTGGATTCCAGAGTCAAGCTGGTGTTATATATCAATTGTGTGGACATGTCAATCACTCTGCCATTAGTTGCTACGACCTTTCCAAGTTCGCAGGAAATACTTCAAAATGTCATGCAAAAGCCCATGTCATAGACTATTTTTTTTGTAAAGGTAAAAGGGTGATTATCCGTGTGATAACCACCCAATTCATTAGCAAAAGCAATCAAATTACATCATGTTACAAGACGGACTCCCAAAACAAAAGCTGGGATGAAATGGATGCAACAAAGTTCTCAACATAGGGCGTGATGCCCCTAAACATCACCCCATTCCTACCCAGCCACACCCCCCACAGGACCGCCAACACCCTCACTTTTTCCTTCTTCGTTCTGAATTTGCTTCTGCCTTCTTGAACGTTCCCCCTCTGGAAGGCCCAAAACTCATCCAGAGTGCTCAAGTCAATCTAATCAATTCCCAAGGCCCTCCAGACCTGCTTCACGGAGGGGCACCCAACAAATAGGTGGTAGATGTCCTCATCAACCCCGGTACATAGCGAACATTGCATGTCCTCCATCACCATCCATTTTGCCCTCCAAATTTTGGTGAGTAGCCTGCCTTTCCTGAGCAACCAAACAAAATTTTAAACCTTCAAGGGGCAATCAGCTGACCATATCAACCTGCAATCACGTTGAAAATCGACATCCACCGCATGTGGCCTCCCACAAAGCCTATCAAAAGCCTTCTTCACCAAGAAGTTTCCATCATCCCAAAACAAAGCATCTCTCCCACTTTCAAGCTCCCACCCTTACAAATCCCGCAACATCTATTGGAAGTCTGCACACCTCTACACTAAAAGTACCTCGTGGAACATAGGGCACCAAGCACCATCCCAACAACTCCCCATCAATGCCTCCCTATCTGCCACTCTCAAAAAAAGGTGAGGGGACCTGCTGCAGAGCGCTCCCTCACCCTACCAATCATCTAACTAGAAGTTGAAAGTGTCCCCATCACCAACATATGGTGTTAAGCAACCACAAACTCTCGGGACCACTGAAGCCAGGCCCCTGAAGAAGTGCGATTCCCCTAAAACTGAGGGCTCCAAGGTCCCCCAAGCAAGAAGAGAACCATAGCAACTGCAAAACACCTCACCCAGTAGACTCTGCACCCTGCCCACCAATCTTACAATCCACTTCGCAAGAAGGCTCTAGTTGACACAATCTACACTTCTAACCCCCAAACCTCCCTCCTTCATAGGTCAACACACCTCCTCCCAAGCTAACAATCTCATTCCTCTCCCTACCGACCCAAAGTTGGTCCAAAAAAATCCCGCATCAGACCCGTGATCTTTCCTTCCACTTGCCTGGGCACTCTAAAAATCAATAAGAAATAGGTCGGAATGTATGAGAACACCACCTTCACCAGCGTCAACCTACCACCCCTTGATAATAACCCAGAGGCCCAACCCAACAGCCTCTTCTCCATCCTCTCAAGCAATGGAAGCCAGTCATGCAACTTGAGCCACCTATCCATAAGGGGCAAGCCAAGGTAAGTCAACAACAAATAACCCCGGGCAGTCCTAAGCGCGGCCCCACATGCCTCCCCCTCTTCCCCTGTCATGTTACAAGGCACCAAGCTGGACTTCCCATAATTGATCCGTAGGCCAGAAGCTTCCCGAAATAACTACAGAAGCACATATAGCCTGTCAACCTCCACTAAGGAACCCTCCACCAAGAACAAAGTATCATCAGCGTACTGTAACATATGTCATAGACTATGATGTTCCTGCAACTATTGCTCCATATGATACAAAGGCTTTATCCACGTCACTTGACGAAATGTAGCTCAATGCTGATGAATGGATTCCTAACTGGAGTCAGAAATCATGTTTCTAATAGTAAAGGTACATTTGTTTCACTTTAACCATGTACTAAAAAGGACGCATTCTTATTGGTGAGGGCACTATTTGTCCAATTACACACACTAGATACATTATTATTTGCACTCAATCTGGTCGCATTAATCTTACTAATGCACTTTATGTCCCCACCATGAAATATCAACTTTTATCTATCTCTCACCTTATCGATGATCTCGACGCTTATAATCTATTTACATATGTTTTCTTGAAGGAGCATGGATCCAACACAACCCTTGTTGATGATTGCAGAAGGGAAATTGCTTCATCTAAGGAGATGCCCATCTCCTTTACAATTTTTCATAGTTCTCATAGTAATAAAATTGCTCTAGCCACTTTTCAACAATGGCATAACCATCTTAGACATTGCAATTTTGAGTCATCAAATAAAATTGTGGCATCTGGCTTATTAAGTGTTTCTAACTCTTTTAATAAAAATTTTGTTTGTTCTGGTTGCCAACATGGAAAACATCATCAACAACCTTTCCTTACATCATCTGTAACAACCTCACATATACTCGAACTTGTTCATAGTGATGTTTAGGGTCCGACTCCGTGTGTTTCACTTTCCTTTTCATGTTATTATGTTGTTTTCATTGATGAATTCTCTAGATATACTTGGATTCACTTTCTAAAGGAGAAATCTGAATTTTATGATGTTTTTCTTAACTTCTAAACCTTCATTGAAAATCATTTTTAGTGCAAAATAAAATGTCTTTGTACTAATGGTGGGGGTGAATGCATGTCCACTATGTTTCAAAAGTACCTAAATGATTTTTTTTTTTTTTTGAAGAAAACTAGGAAGACTACCGGCATTCAGTAGCCATCCAAATTCTATTAAACTTTAAAACAAAGATGATTATAATAAGATCCCACACAAAAAGCAAGAAGCACAAGACCCACCAACAAAAGACTCACCCGAACACAACAAGACTCACCACACCCAAAACGAAAAACATTGTCCAAATTAGACAACCACAATGCAACCACCCACTAGGATATCACATCAGACAAAAATCCCAAGTAGACTTCTCGCATTAAAAAAAGCCAACCCCTACAACCAAAATAAATCCCCAACAAAAATAAAAAAAAAATTATCATTTTATAGAAGATTATTCACTCTCTCTCCTTTTGACCCCACAGTCATTGCTTTTTAGTGCGATACACCAATCTCTGTCTTTGAAAAATTAGCTTCCACAAACGAATGCTACCCAGAGGTTTCTGACTCATTACATATGCAGAATTAGAAGCCTCTCCATCACCCACCACTTCCAACACATTGAGGTCTAAAACTGAACCAGCCTCAACCTCCACCACCAATGATGCAATGGATAGAACATTCGTAAAAGGACCCGTATCTTCCTCCAAACCAAGCGAGCAACTGAAGTGCCTTCAAGTCTCTTTACGTTAAACAATAGTAGAGGTTGACATGCCCACGATTGGATCTAATCAATATCAAGAAACTGGCCTGTTGAAATCGAACCATAATTGCTTTTACACCCTTTTAAGACAAAACCTTCAGGCACCATCGTAAGGAAGAGATAAGACGGTTCTTGATCATTGACCACCCCACCATCGAAGCTCACAAATAAATTGGGATCCAAATCCAAGGAAATGTCTCCAAGGCGATCTGTTGTACTGCTGTCATGTATCAGAGGTTTGTCAACTTCATTGCCTGCACCAACCAAAACAACTCCATGATCCACAGACCCATCAGTACCCAGCTGGAAACTTCCATTAATAACCTTTCCAAAAGAGCCACCGACATTTGAAAAATCCACCCAGAACAACCCATCACAAGATCTATCAACAGCTGGCGTGAACTTCAGCCTGATTTGTTTCTCACCAAATAAGTGTAAATGGCGTTTGCAATTACCAACCCCAACTGGTATTTCCTCATAATCAAAATTTAAATGCCCATAGA
This sequence comes from Thalassia testudinum, assembly GCA_037157565.1. Classification (NCBI taxonomy): domain Eukaryota; kingdom Viridiplantae; phylum Streptophyta; class Magnoliopsida; order Alismatales; family Hydrocharitaceae; genus Thalassia; species Thalassia testudinum. Next base: position 127,096,514 of record JAZHRO010000013.1, read on the forward strand.
ATCCCACAAAATTTGGAGAAGATTGTGGGGCGTGATCAACAATTTTGAAATTTGAAAATTCCTAGATTGCCACCGCTCACCACCTCTGCAAAAGATCTACTCTTCAAACAAACCTCATTTTCATCAATATATTCGAACTTAATAACAAAAGAAGAGCCTCCAAGTCTCAAAACCACCTCCTGCAGCCTTTCTTGACCACCACAACTCTCCCCAATCACCTTAACACATGATAAATCACCCTCTTCCAAACGAATTCCAACACACCTTTTAGTCCTTGAGAAACTAGCACACAGATCATGTACAACCTCCACTGTGCGCAATCTCAAAGGGATGACACAAATTCGAGCACTTAGATCAAACCTCACATATTGCTTAACGTCCAAAGCACCTTCATGAACTAACGGGGGTCTCCAAAGGAGAGTAGCATCACCCCCCACCAACTCTTCGCCCTTCAACCTTACGATCTTCCTCTTCAAGCTTAAAAAGAATTAACAAATTGTTCGTCAAAGAAGCAATCTTCCATCCTTTGCACAAAAGACCACTTCCAAATAGAGCAAGCTTAACACCATTGAGGGAAAGAAAACCCCGTAGAACATCCCCCGCCAGTGATTTGGATAAAACAAAGTCAAAAGAACTCACTAAAGGGGACCACGGTGCCTCAATCTCCAAAGAAGGATGAGAAGGTGACGATACCCCCACTAACTTCCTTGTGCACAAAACGATTTTCTTCTTACACAAGTCACGTTTATGGCCTACCCCTTTGCAAGTCAAACACACCACAGGATCTCTACAGGCGAACGCAACATAGCCACGCATCCTACATTTGTAACAATCTCTCGACAAATCTTTCTTTCGGTAGAAGGGCCATGAAAACGACCCCTTCCCCCTCTCGCTCCAACCCACACATCACCAGCCACCTCCCTCAACCATATATTTGATCAGCAGAATTCCCTCATAGATTTTGAAATGGAAAACATCTTATGAATTGTTACGTGGTTGTGTTGCTAACTATTCTTTACCACGTACCTTTGGTAGTATTGTATATGTTCATGTTGACAAGAACATCAGGGATAAGCAGGATCCTAAAGTAATCACGTGCATTATGTTGGCTACAGTGAACAAGTCAAGGTGCTTTAATTTAGCAACACAAAAATTCTATGCATCCATGCATGTCACTTTTGATGCAGACGTGACCACCTCGAGAAACCATGTAACTATTACATCTATGAATACACTTTCTAAGAGGCAATAGGGCTCCGAAGTGCAGACTTCTCTTATTGTGTATTAGAGACGTAATTTAGTGCAAGCTACGACTATGGATGCCGCTAGCCAACAATCTATTCCTCCCACTCTTGTTATGCCCGATATCACTAGATCAAATCAAAATCCTACTGCTCCCAACATTGCTGAAGCAAATCAGTTAAATCCAAGCATAAATACACAAGAAATCATTACTGAAAATGCTGTTGCATCTCCTGAAACTACTAATGTCAACAGCGGTGGTCCCATACACTCTTACAATCTGTGGCTAAGAAAAAATATGAAGACAAGATATCCATTAGCCAATTACATAAACTATAATGCCTTCAGCAGTGCTTTTCAGAAACTTGTCACCACTGATTGCACTATCAAAGAACCAGAGAACTATAACGAAGCCATCAGCGATGGCATATGGGTTCAAGCAACGTAGAAAGAAATAAATATCATGAAGCATAATCATGCTTGGATATTAGTACCTTGACCTAGGCACAAAAATGTAGTTTGATCCAAGTGGGTATGTAAAGTAAAATACAATCCTAACGGAACAGTGGACAGGTTCAACGCTCATCTAGTACCTAAAGGATTCACGCAATAATATGGTGAAGATTTCTATGAAACCTTCATCCCTATCATCAAGATAGTCACTATTTGTATCATCATGAGCCTTGCCTTCAGTTGCAATTGGACCTTTCATCAATTAGATGTTAAAAATGTCTTTCCACATGGAGATTTCAAGAAGAGGTTTACATGGAGCAACCTGATGATTTCGAGGAAATGGACAAGGCCAAGTTTGTTTGCAATTTGTAGCAGTCTATTTACGGTCTAAAACAAGCATCTCATACTTGGTTTTTTAGCTTCCATAATGTTATGATCAATATGGGCTTTCATCAATGCCCTGTAGATTACTCTGTTTTATCTACAGGCAAAGGGGGACGTTGGTAGTATTGCTGCTTTATTTTGACGACACAATACTCATAGGCAATTCTATTACCAACATTGATAAAGTAAAGAAGGAACTTGATCTTCACTTCAACATTAAAAATCTTGTCAAACTTCATTACTTTATGAGAAAAGAAGTTGACAAAACAAATGACATGTTGACCATGACTCAACACAAGTACACTCCGATTGTAAGCCTCTTTCCACACCAGCTCCTCCCCAGAATAAGTTGTTTAAGGCTAACAATCCACTTATCTCTAATGCTACTAAATATCATAGTATGCTGGGGGGGTCTACAATACCTCACCAACACTCGTCCTAACATCACCTTTGTTGTTAATCAAGTTTCACAATATATGCATACCCCCACTATTAATCACTTAGAAGCTATCAAGCACAGTTTTTGTTATCTGAAGGGAACCAGTTTTGCTTATACCCTGATATCAAGAATGGAATAAGAAAAATTTTTGCCTATTCAGATGCTAATTGAGTTGGAGATCCTGATAATCGAAGAACTGTCACCGGTTACTGTGTTTCTTAGAAGCAATCTAATACCGTGAAAAAGCAGAAAGCAGAGAAGTATGGCTAGATCTAGTATGGAAGTCAAATACTGGGCCCCTGCCTCTTCAGTCGGCAAAATCACGTGGGATTTAAAAATACCTACACCTATTCATTGTGACAAAGTGCTTGTGCACTGTCTATCAACCCAATTTTTCATGCTCTGTCAATGAACCCTATTTTTCATGACCATTCAAAACACATTCAAATTGACCATCATTTTGTGGGGGAGAAAGTTCAAAACAGAGAGGTTATTGTTCAAGGCATGTCCAGATAGCATCAACTTGTTGATATTCTAACAAAGCCTATTACCGTCAAGGTGTTCACCAAGATGAAAGACAAACTGAGCAGCTGTCAATCACATGCTCAATTTGCAAAGGGGATGATAGAATTAGTTATATTCCATAATTCTCTTGTTAATATTATAAATAAGTAATGGGTGTGTAGGTTCTCTTGTAATTTGCCCGTTACTTGGGCATGAAAAAACCTCTCCATTATAAATAAAAACCTAGCGTTCTCTCCTCTAATCATTGTGTGGAAAGCAAACCTTAGGCCTAGACGTAGAGAGATACACCACCTCTTAAACTGGATTATCAAATTCTTCTTGTTTATTATGGTTTTGATTTACAAGTATCCACACATACAAATCAACATCTTAATTATATATAACCTTTGCGTAAACCTAGAATCGACAACAGCCCACCACTCAGGACCCAAACTGAGGCATGTTCGGTCACTCTTTGAACGTGTTCTGAATGCTCATGGCATGCTCACAAAATGACATTTTTCTAATGTGACGCGACATCATCACACATGTAATGTCAAAATGTGAGTGTCAATAATATTTTGCCAAATATAGATAATAGGTCGACAAGTTCGAAGAAATTAGTGGCATTAAATAAAATTCTCAAATCATTACCATATTTCTAGTGTCTCAATAACTAATTTCATTCCATTACTATTATTGCAAGTAATTTAAATTTGCACGGCATGCCATCAACATAATGTTGAAATGGCTATTTTTGGGAGTTAAGTCATATCAACATCAATATAATGTCGAAACACAACTTCGACGAAATGCCACCGAAATTTCGTCGAAATGTCAGCAAGTAATGCAATGCACTCGGCATTTCAACTTGTTGCTATTGCTTCTCACTCTCAATTCTTCCATTCTTCTCCGTTGTTGCTACTGTTGCTCATGTTATTGCTGCTATTTTATTCTTATCCGAATAGTCTCTACTACTACTACTCCCTCCCATCTCACTGTACCTCTCCTCTAATTCTCTTAAAGTTTAATTCCACACCTATCCATAATTATATAGTAGATCTACATACTAGACTCTAGATGTACTATTATTACGAACATATAAATGTAATCACAATTTAGAATTGAGGAAACATTTATTTAATTCCTAAAAATAAAATCCTAAGTTTATGTTAGCATTAGATAATAAATAACTTAAATCCATTCATAAGAGAATAAAACCTAAATATTGAAAAACACTAAGATCCTATTGATTTCATGAATTAATCATTATTTACTTCAAGAATAACATCCAACCAAGAAACCCATGGTCCCATGTTTGAAGGTGACAACCTATATTTTTCCCACATAAATATTATACAACTAAATCTAAACATGACACATAATGGGTGACATAAATAAATATGACCAACACAACACAACACATATAGATGTTAATCTACATCTATTCAAATTGATTAATTTACCAACATAGTAAAGACATCAAATTAACCATAAAATAAATTAATTTAAGATCAATTAGTTAGATATTTAAACTTTAGCTTTTAAATTTTTACTTTAATTTATTGCAAACTATATATTTGAATCTTTTATCTTTCCATGACTTATTTCAATTTGTACACATATTATTTGATATTTGATTCTTGAACTTTAACATAGTATAGTACACTACATGTTGGATATGATATTAAGATATAACATTATTATTCTTACATAAACGTGTTTAAACTTGTGATTTTCTTGAAATTCTAATCATTTTGACTACTTTAGTCATTTTTAGCAGCATACGTCGATATACATGTAAAATGAATTATTTTTAGGACATCGAAATCATTGAAATTTGACTTCGAAATGCTCGTATTTCCACGACTTACCCACGATATGCCTCCGAAATGTACACTTAGAAATTTATTGAAACAACATCAAAATTAACATTTTAAACCTTGTTCCTTGATTTGTTTTAATTCAATGGTCAATGCAAGAGATTAGAGAGCCATAAATAATTGTAAACTACCGAGAGGAAATGAATTGGGTTCAAAAGCATCAACTTGAAATAACCTTCCCAAGGAGCCATAATGCAAATGAATTATTAAAAGATACATATTAGGCCTTAAGAATCGGCAGGAAAGGTAAATAAAGGACCAAACCCAGATGACAACTATTTTCCTAGATATGCACATCAAGAGATAGGCATGTTGAAGAACGTTGCAGAATGTGACATCACGAAAACTTGAAGACTGTTTAAAAATTTTTAAAAGCACACACAATAACCCCAAAAACAATCATACTAAATCAAAAATCCAAAATACTCTTTCCGAATTGCACTTTAGAGATTTTACCTCTATGAATGGCTACCATGGGATTAGTGTAGTATGGATAATCGTAATCAAGATCTATTTGAAATCCTCAACACACCTCCAAGTTCGTTGATGAGACGCAACATCAAAGTTGTATGAAGAACATCTTCTTCACACAATAAAGCCCCCTCACTTCACTAGGACATGCTAGCACAAAAAGAGAGATAGGGGCAAGGGGCATCCATTATTTCCTGAGAAAGGTGGCTGAAATTTTGAGATCAACAACTGATTTCAATTGGAGGCCTTTTTTTCAATTTATAGATAACTATGAAACCCAATAGTGGGATTCTTGTTTCAAAATTCTAAAAATCCTACCAATGTTTAAACTACCAAAAGTACCATTGGTGCTCCTCTAGGCATAATTAACTTATAAATTTCAACTATTTGAAACATATAATTCATTTTTTTCTCATTTACCATACTAGTTGCATTGTGTTGCAAGGAGATGTAATTGGGAATACATAATCCATCTATGATAAGATATTATTTGATTCAATTAATCAATTCTTAATTTTTTAATTGAGAAATACACATTCATAAATTACTTTGATTATCATTCTAGAATTCTTTGATTATGAATAATCTTTTATCAATAAAGCCATGCATATAATCAAAATCATTAGGTAATTGTTATATAATACTAGTGAAGGGCGATGGCTATTGCATTATTAAGGGATTAGCCATCCCAAGATGTCGTATATCCCAAATGTCTCATGCACACACATAGAAGCATGAGATTAATTCAAGGTTTAGGATCTCATCCTATTGTCATCTCTCCAAAACTAATCTATTTTGAGTGTCATTCCATTTTAAGTGGAAGACATATTGAATAACTTTTCCGAATACATTTGATTCCTACTTTTATGTTTCGATCTACCAATCAAATTGAGCACTAATAAAATTGAACCTCCAAAAATATAATGATAGATCTTCAATTCCACTCCAACAATTCAAGCTACGTAAATCCCATCTTGCGAAGACATTTATATCTTGAACTACACCACACAAACCAACTTTACAACATATTAGTCTCATACTGCATGAAGCCTCAATCAACAAATTACCAAATTTATATGATCCAAATACAAACATAAATTCTTATCTTAGGTATAATGTGCCTTTTCTTTTTTCTCTGAGAACAATCCAAAAGAGGACTCCTGATGTTTTTTCTGCTGATGAGCTCTTTGATCATACTATGTGACAATTTCAAAATCTTTACTCCCTATGAAACTCTTTTCCATCAAGAATTTAATCAACTCTTGAATAACTTGAAAGATTGTCGTCTCTTTTAAGACCGGCAACCATGATAATATGGCAATGAGTTAACAACAGCAATCACAAACATTAATCTTGTATCCACTATCTAAAACCAGTCTAAATGGTCGATCCATTATTCTCACTTGTTTAATCGGATCATTGTGCAAGTAACTCTAAAAGCACAAGCAAGACCAACTTCACCTACTTATTTATACTCAATATTTATTTATTAAGATAGAAGGGACACATCTAATTCATTTACCAAGTACATAATCAAATAGCTCACTAAGAACACATAACTCATACAAGTCGCAGTAATAACTAAGGCTTTTCTTGCAATTCAAGTTCATAGTCTCTTTGAATCAGTTAAACTATCAATCCTGAATTGAAACATTAAGAAGAGCGAAATAGACAAGGATTACATTCAAGCTTTCAGAGAGAATCATATTGTTAAAACAAACAGAGGCTTCTTCATTTGGATTTGACAATAGCATTGTGGCATTACTCAAGGAAAAGGAAAAGAAATGCGTTCATGATAATTTGAATAGAAATTTGTAGGATGCCTTCGCATTATTTTAAGGAAAAGTTCTAGTCTACAAAGAGAAAATAAGTTATAAGGTAAGCTAACGAGCATATATAGATCCCCTCCCGTCAAATCTCAAAAAAGTTAAAAAGAAGAAACATAAAAATGTGAAATGTCCCTAGCCAAAATCATGAAAACAATTGTATAATGTCTGAACAAGAGCACTATTACTTCTATTTGAACAGAAATCATACTTGTATTTAATAATGTGAGAATTTTGGAAGACACGTAGCAGTGCCTCATGGCAATCGGTGGTGTGCCCACATGTGGGCGTGAATGTGTCTCTCTTATATAGAGAGAGATCAAAAAAGTAAAAGTATACCTTTGCCCCTAAGGAATACATAAGTCACAACTAGAAAAGAAATACACATGATAGAAAAGAAATACACATGGTATGCTAACACTCTCTCTCAAGCTAGAACATATATATCTATCATGCTTAGCTTGGATATACATAAATCAAATGAAGATCTGGTCAAGGACTTGTTGAAAATATCTACAATCTGCTCCTCAGATGCAACAGAAGTGGTATATAACCCTTTCTGAATAATGTCCCTGGTATAGTAACAGTCAACCTTAACATGCTTTGTTCTCTCATGAAATGCTAGGTTATTGGCAATGAAGGTGACTGCTCTATTATCACAGTGCATCTTCATAGGACTAGAAAACTGCACCTGTAGGTCAATAAGAAAGGATCTGATCCACATCATCTCTGCAGTCGTCTAAGCCATACTCTATACTCAGACTCGACACTGGACCTCGCAACTGTGCCTTGTTTCTTGCTCCTCCAGGTGATTAAATTTCCTGCTAAGAAGGTGCAGAACCCAGTAGTGGATTTACGATCCACATGGCATCCGGCATAGTCGGCATCCAAGTATCCAACCAACGTCATAGAGGACCCCTTGGAGAAGAAAAAACCCTCCCAGGAGTCCTCTTGACATATCTAAGCACCATCAATGCTACATCCTAATGCTGTTGTGACGACTTTGCTATGAACTGACTCAGTCTCCCGATAACAAACGAGATATCCAGTCTCGTGATAGTAAGGTACAATAGTTTGCCAACAAGCTATCTGTACTTTCTGTTGTCCACCACCTGTGCATCCTCATCATAGATTGGCATCTTGGGGTCCATAGAAATATTGGCCTCCTTGGCCCCAAGCATACCAACCTCCTGCAAAATATCTAAAGCATACTTTTGCTAAAATAAGACACCTTCCTTGCTGTAAAAAACTCAATACCAAGGAAATACCGTAAAGCCCCAAGGTCCATGACAAACTATTCTGCTAGAATGTGCTTAACCTCAACAATACTCTTCATATCGTCCCTCGTGATGATCAAATCATCTACATAAACTAGAAGTACCACAGTACCTCGTCTAGTCCTAACAAAGAGGAAAAAGTCAGCTGTCGATCTCCTGTGACAATCTCTGAAACCAAGCTCGAGGACTCTGTTTGAGGCCATATATAGCCTTCCGTAATTGGCATACACACTCCCCCCTTTTTCTCAAATTCAAGCGGCTGCTAAATATAAACTTCCTCTTGGAGATCACCATAAAGAAGGCATTCTTCACATCTAATTCGTGCAAGGGCCAATCTAATTGAACTGTCACTGCAATCAACACCTAGACTGTAGGAAGTCTGGCAACTGGAGAGGTGTTAAAAAAGTCCACCCCATAGGTTTGGGTGAACCCTTTTGCCACAAGGCGGGCTTTGTACCTAACAATACCACCATTAGGATTGAACTTCACAGTAAATACCCATCGACAGGCAACGAATGCAGCACCATCAGGAAGTGAAGTAAGCTCCCAAATTCCACGACCTCGAAGAGAACCCATCTCATCCACCATGGCTGCCCACCATTTTGGATCAAGCATGGCCACATGGTATATAGCTGGAATCTGTGTAGTAGCTAACGCCTAGGCCAATCCAACAAATCTAAGAGCAAGAGTATCAGTAGCAAGTGCCCCCGCCACGGGATAAGTAGTGCAAGTCCGTAGCCGCTTCTGAATAGCTATTGGAAGGTCAATATCATCACCTAACACATCACCTGTCCTGTCCCTGTGACCATCACATGGCAAGCATATGTCGGTGTCTAAAGGACTCACCTGAGAAGCCAATGGTGAGGGCAAGGATGGGGATCCCTTATAGGTAGCATGAGGGCAAACATATGTTCGCAGAGACCCAATCAGGCATGGAAAGATATGCGTAGCAGGTGGTGGTGGTGGTTTGGTAGGGACAGAAATCTCAAGGAAGCTCCCAAAACGAATGAGAGAATATATAGGCGCCATATCACCCTCGGGAGGCAACTCAACAGTCGTCACAGAAAAGAAAGGTACAACCTCATGAAAGGTAACATCCGTTGAAACATAATGTCAAGAAGTAAGCAGATCAAAACAGCGATACCCCTTTTGTGTCCGGATATACCCAAGAAAAACACACTTAACTGCTCTCGGTGCTAGTTTATCCCGACCTGGTCCCAACAAATGGATAAAGGCAACACAACCAAACGTCCGACGGGTGACGTGAAACAAGAGACGATCAGGATACATGACCTGAATAGGAATCCGTTCATGTAACACAGCATTAGGCATCCGATTAATCAAACAACAAGCAGTCAAAACAGCATCACCCCAATAGAGAGAAGGGACTGAGTGGTGAATTAACAAGGTGCGAGCAACAACAAGAATATAGTGATGCTTCCTCTTAGCAATACTATTTTTGTTGAGAGGTATGAGGACATGTCTCATGGATAATGCCACAACTAAAAAAGAAATTATGAAAACGTAAAGTACAAAATTCCAAGGCATTATCCGAGAGAAAGCACTTCACCAAACAAGCATGCTAAGCTTTTATTTCTTTGACAAAGTTCTCGATAATTTGTCCCACATCAGACTTATTTTTCAAAAGAAATATCCAAGTCACACAGGAAAAATTATCAACTAAAACAAGATAATACTTGCTCCCAAGTCGATCAGAAGTACGACTGAGACCCCACACATCCATATGGATCAAATCAAAAACAGCAACAAAAGAGACAGAAGTAGAACTGGAAAAACTAGCCATATGGTGCTTGCCAAGTTGACAAGCATCACAGGTGAGCAATAGTGGAGGGAATATGAAGTATAACACGTCTGAGGCAATGAATGGGTAGATGGCCAAAACGGTGGTGCCACTGAAGAGGAGATCCAATAGACGCAAAGCCCTAGATAATAGAAGTAGCGAAAGCAGTAAAGCTCAGACGATACACCCCATGTTCCTCACGTCCTCCACCAATCGTCTTCCCAATGAATTTGTCCTGCAAGACACAAGAAGACGCATCAAAAATCGCCCGGCAGTTCAGATCCCTAGTAATGCTGTAACAGACAATAAACTCAAGGAAAAATCGGGCACATAATAAACATCTACAAGTCTCAGTATGAGATAATGACATATCTCCCTTGCCAACAAGTGGCAAGTGTCTCCCATCAGCCACATGTACTATCCTAGCAGGTATAACAGTTGCAACTGAGAGAAGGATCCACGGTTGCCACATAGGTGCTTGGATGCACCAGAATCAATCAACCACTCACCGAAAGACAAAAGTGATGACATACCAGTCGCAGCTGTCTCTGATGAGGAGACCATGGCTGCAATGTCAGAAATCTGAGAGAAGGATGAAGCCTGTGTCAACTACGTAATCTGCTGTCTCAGAGTCTCAATCTCGGTACTCAAGGAACTCACATCAGGACCGGTAGGCACTCCATCAACAACCTCAGCTACCTGATTGGCCATGGGTGGCCTACCGTGCTTCTGCCAGCATGTAGCCTCTTGATAACCAAGTCTGCCACAGAAAGTGCATAGTGTCTTGGTACATGCACCAGACGAGCATCCCCATCCACGACCACATGCAAGGAAAGGAGTACCCCTGCCATGTCTAGGAGTCGCTGCCAGTGCAGACGTCTAGGTACCTGTGTCTGGGGCAGTAGTACGAATTGCAACTCTGCTAAGTCTACTGTAAGCCTCCTCCATGGTAGGAAGCTCAGGAGCTGTGAGAATCTAATCTCTGGCAGCCGTATACTCAGGCCCAAGACCTGCCAAGAAGAGAGACACGGCCAACTGTCTCCAAAAATTCCTCCAAGACTCACAAGCACATCCCGGCAGATAAGAGTGATGTCTCTCCAGCATTCCCACCAAGAGGGAGTAGTACTGTGGCAGAGTACGTCCTTCCTAACACAAATAGAAAAAGTCGTAGAAGACCTGAAAAACTCGTGCAAAGGTCTTGGCATGAGAATAAGTCTTGCGCAAGAACTCCCACATCTTCTTTGCAGTGTCGTAATACATGATCTCATCCCCTATACGGGGAATAACTGTCTGCATAAGCCACGCATAGACCATGGCATTGTCTCTATCCCAAGTGGCATCAACACCAATCTTGCTCTCGAGCTCCGGATCTGTAGGGATGTGGCTCTTCCCATGACCCCTGACAGTCATGAGGAAAGTTTGAGACCACCGTGGATAATTGGTCTCATCCAACTTAACAATAAAACTAAAAAACTGATTCTTCGACACCCCAGTGTCCAAAGATGTGCCCGAATTCACCTCGGACTGACGGAAGCCATCCTTACAATCCTGGAGCTACAATCAAACTTCTATATCCAAGAAGTTATCAATCAGGTCTAAGATCCAAAGACTTAGGCCAACATCATCACGTTAGACAAGCTTTGGGCTATCCCGGGTGAGGGGAGACCACCCGAGAAGGCCCCACCAACGCTAATGGAGACCAAACAAGGCCTTAGGCGGCGCTAATGGTGCTGGCGGTGCCCTTGGTGGTGCTAGCGGTGCCCTGGGTGGCACTGGCGACACTGACGACACCCTGGGCAACGCTGGCAAGGTCTAGCGATGCTCGCAGTGCCTTAGGCAGTGCGGACAACGCCTTAGACGAAGCCCTAAGGCCCGCAGGTGAAGCCCTAGGGGATTGGCGAGGCTAGAGGCGGAGGTAGCAACGCATAGCGGCGTTGCACCGGTGGCTAGCGACGCTGACGGAGTCTTCCAAGGCAGCGCATGCTAATGGAGGTTAGTTAGGGGCCTTCCAAGGCAGCCCGATCGGCATCAGAGGCCGATGAGGCTGGTTGGCGGTGGTGCTGGCCCGAACGGCGACCAGTAGAGGCCGTCGACCGACAGTGGAGGCTCCTCCGGGTACCTCCAATGGAGACTAGGGTTTTAGGTGGACAAGGTACGAAGGCTTTGTGAAGGTGAGACACCGGAGTTGATACCAAGTTGGTTGAAATGAGATAGATTAATTGTAACCCTAGGTCTCTCTTATATAGAGAAACCAAAAGAGTAAAAGTACACCTTTGCCCCTAAGGAGCACACAAGCCACAACTACAAAAGAAATACACATGATAGAAAAGAAATACACATGGTATGCTTTCAGAATTAGGTTTAGGTTTGGTATCTTTTGTTTCCAAGTTTGTTTTATTTAATTAGTTTTGGTGATTGAGTCAATCTAGGAATAGTTAAGGGATTTGATTAAGTTGGTTTTAGGAAAGAGGATTGGAATTTCTAGATTCCAAATCCTAAATTTATTAGGTTTATAATTAGGATTGGATCTCTTTAAATAGCGACCACATCCTCCTTTTATTTCTTGAGTTCATTAAAAAGTTTTATCTTTGCAACTCCCGTTATTCTACTCCACATGAATTCTCTTCTTGCACCACCTACATCTCTACACCAACACCTTCTCTTCTCTGTGCATGAATCTCCTCTCCTCTCAAGTGTGCACCTGTTGCATGTGGGATATTCCAAGGGCCCAAAATTCTTTACACGGTATCAGAGCAGGCGATCCTGCTTCTCTAAGAACAAGAGGGTTCCACGCGTGATCTTCTTATGGGCATGGAACACATGAAGCAAGGGTCAAGCACAGAGCCGACTATAGATGAAGTCACGTAAACTTCTCATGTGCCTAGAAATGATCAAGGTGGCTCGACTCTAAGACATCCAAGAACAGGCACATGGACTCTCATACACTCAGGAACAATCGAGGTGTCTCAACTTCGAGAAGAAGTTAAAGCCATGGCAGATGCTGAGACTCTGATCACCACGAAGACCAAAGTTTTTGCTAAAGGCACTACCATCAAGTTGATGGGGGCTTGAGATGTATCCAAAGATCTTAACCAAAGATGACACATGCCCATCCTGGTTAGCCTCCCGTGAATGAAAAAAACTGTCATCAACATACTATAGCACAAGGGTAAGCAACAACCCATTAGCCTGCAAAGTAAAGCCAAACAAAAAGGCCACCCCTACATGCCTTGAAAGCCAGACATGCCAACATATCCACGACGACATTGAAGAGTAATCATGCAAGAGGGCAACCCTGCCTAACACCCCTCTGCAGTTGAGTCCAAGCCCCACATGGCCTGTTGTTATAGAACATAAGCGAAAGCGTATTAACAAAATATCAAAGTATAATCAAGGAATGAATACTTGGGTTTACATGGAAACCCTACCCACGAAGAGCAGGGAGTAAACCACAAGAGAAGCGCTCCTATGGGCATGACATGAATGTATTCTTCTCAAGAAATAAATGAAAGGTACAACACCAATTTATAGGCCACTACGCACTCCAACTCTCTACATTACACAACGTGGTACTATTCTCTGGTAATTGGATCTCTCATATCCAATTACCCAACTACACATTTTCTCAACACTCCCCTTCAAGCTAAAGCATAAAATGCTCAGCTTGTAAAACAATGAAATCCTCACTCTACAACAAAACACAACAATTTCAACTGGTGCAACCAAGTCACGACTCTTCTGCAGGTGAATGACATCAGCTACATCCTCGTTCTTACTTGTAGGTGGGTATACTGACGACGACACATCAACAAGGGCTGGAGTTTATTGGATGAACTGTTGTAGCTGGCTCTAACATGACCCTCTCCTCTGTAGCCCTCGACCTGTGTTAGTACCTTCTCATTGGAGATCTCAAACATGGGCCTCTCCTCTATAGACCTCGAAACTAGCACTCCCACATGGAAACTCGACATGGTCCTCTCAACTAGAGACCTCAAAACTCTAAACTCTCTTATACAGGAACTCAACATGGGCATCTCCTCTAGAGACCTTAAAACTCTAGCCTCTCTTATACAAGAACTCGACGTAGGCCTCTCCTCTGGACACCTCAAGATTGGCCTCTCCTCTAGACACCTCAAGACTGGCCTCTCCTATATGGAAATCTCTCTCTAGATTTCTCTCATATAGGGACCTAAAAAGTGCTCCTCTTATATAGAGACCAAATAAAATGTCTCCCATGTGTGGACCTCGAAAAATGAGTCTCTCATGTGAGATCAATGATAATACTAGGCTAACACTAACACTCTCCCTTTCCCAATATTCTATGGGAAAAGAAACTAAAACCAAATAAAAGCTTCTCTTCTCTTCAAGTTTATCACATTTTTTATGTCATTTTTTCTTTTTCTTTTTCTATTTTTCCTCCTTTTTTTTTTTGACATTTTCCCCCTCTTTTTTAACTCCAACTTACTTCCCTTTTTTTCTCTATTTTTTTTATCATCCCCTCTTTTTTCTTCTCTATTTTCTTTTTCTTTCCTTTTTTTTAACCCCAACTCACTTTTTTCAACTCACTCCTGTCCTTTCTCTCATCATAGCTAACAATCAACAAAACAAAGAAGAGGACTTTGTTGCAAGTAACCCAACAAAAGAAATAAGTCAAAAGAGAAAAAATATATACCTTACCTAAAACACAGCAGCACTGCTACTACATCCACTCTCACGACCACACACGAGAATGTCACCACCGATCACGGAACACCTCGAGAGATTCTCCATTGTTGTGTCAATCTCGTGTGGCTACCATCTCCATCTCTTTCTTAGCAGCCAAGATCAAACCCAATGCTGCCATCATCATCGCCATCAACACTACCATCAACGGCGGCAATTTCTTTACGGTCTTCGCGTAAATCGCACGCAAGATTGTGCCACCAGATCTTCTACAGTGCCTTCATCTTCTTCGATTTCCCTCTCGTTGCTGAGCACTGCCATCGTCATCTTCTCTAATCTCCTTCCTGTGGGGCACTGCTACGACTAGCAGGGATCACCGCTGCCCTCCAGCAGCCTTGCACGACCTCCTAGCAGTGTTGCGAGGCCTCCACCATCACCCAGTGAAGCTTCCAACAACGAGGATCCTCCTGACTTACGACCTCCAGTCCTTGCATGCCTCCATCACTACTGCAACAAGGATCCTCCTGACTTACGACCTCCAGTCGTTGCATGCCTTCATCACTACTGCGACAATGCCACCACTATCAACACGCATGGAGGCACACCGATGCTCAATCACTCCATGGATCGATGCTGCAAACCTTATGGCCTTCCTTTGCTCCTTCGTTGCACGCATCATCACCAACTCCTGCAGTGCCTTCTTGCCCAGGGCCATAGACATTACTCTGATTGTGCTCCATCAAGATGGACAAAGAACTCCAAAAATAATGAATGATAATATATTCCATGGAACATGAAAACAAAATTATTTCCCAAGATACGACTTGCTCTAATACAATATTATAAAACATAATAAGCGGAAGCATATTAACAAAATATCGAAGAATAATCAAGAAATGAACACTTGGGTTTACGCGAAAACCCCACTCACGAAAAGCAAGAAGAAAACTACAAGAGAAGCACACCTATGGACGAAATATGAGTGTATCCTTCTCAAGAAACAAATGGGGGGTACAACACCTATTTATAGGCCACCACACACTCCAACTCTCCACATTACATGATGTAATACTAGCCTCTTGTAATTGGATCTCTCATATCCAAACCCAACTACACATTCTCTCGACACCTACCATTCACTAACACTAAGAAGGGCGGCGTCGTGATGCACCTCTTCATAAGTCGAACCCAATCCTTTAAGCCATTTCATCAAATACCTCTTTAAAAGAGACCTATGTGTCAGATCTCCTAAGCCCCTGACGTTCCACATCAAGACCCCAACCATTAAAACCACAACGAACCCCCTTGACACCATCGCGTGGCACCTTCTTGACATACAACACCTTTGCCACTCTTTACTCCAAATAAGAAGCCTCTTATCCCCTACTTTTTTTTAAGTAGACCTCTTAAGGAATTTTCACTTGTAGCACAAGCACAATAGAAGCCCATGTTTCGCCTGAATAGGCTTGGTTAATCTCAACCCTTTATACGAAGAAGAGGGTTGCCTGCCACCCCTCAGTTCACCCATCTGCTGTGAAGAAGTACGCACCACCATGGGGACAACAACAACCCTGTTATCACTACTACTGCCTGCTGATGCACCACTACCACAATCTATATCAATGGGCTCAACGAAAGCAACATCGCCCCACCCAAGCTCGAGGAGTGATGGCAGCACCCAATAATGTAAAAATCGGTAAAGTCAATTAAGTACTCGGTCGACTACTCCTAGTCCCCCCCCCCCCCCCTCCAACCAACCAACTGAATAGGTCATGGTCGCGTATATAGTCGACTGAGTAGTTGATGTAGTCGAACAAGTAGTCAGCCATTTTCTCTATAGCAAGATAAACGAGTAGGTAATCGGGTCATGGATTCATGGGTAAACAGCTGCGGAGGAAGCTGATTTTAAAGAAATAGATGAAGCTTAAGAGGATGTTCCCTTATTCTTGGACGAAGAAGATGAATATTGACTTTAGATGTTTACATTAAATGTGTTAATGATTAGATACTTAAAACTTGTGTTTTTATTTCGTTGGATTTATTATTTGTAACTTATTTTCATAATCTTGAACTTGAAAATGGTTTACTTTTGTGTAATAGTATTATGGCATATTTTACTTCTTGATACACACACACAAATACATAATATTTAAATATTTAAAAAAATACCCGACTGAGTACTCCTCGACTACTCCTTCGCATACCGTATACTCAGTTAGTGACCTGACCAACTGAATACCAACTACTAATTTTTATAACACCGGCAGCACCCTAGTCGAACCAACCTCAAGCAAAGCTATACCAAGCCTGAAGATCGATCTGAAAACCAAGGTCCCAACCATACATGTCTAAAAAACAAGAGATAACAAAGAGCAAGTAGCAGCAAAAGAGAAAACCAAACCCAGGTTATCAGGTCCAAATAGGATCCGATCAAGAACAAAGTTAAACAGGTACTCACCAACTCCAAATCTAGAGACACCCTATTTAGCACCATATCGAATGATCGAGTCTACCACATCACTCACTAAGTCTGCATCCTCTTTCAATGGCGCCCCATAACAACTAGAATCATTTACGTGAACCTCCAAATCCGAAAGGGTGGAGGATTGTGCCCTCCCATGCAAGGCTGCAGCAAAACTGCAAGGGTCGAAAAATCAATTCAATTCGAAATTCAAATCACCTTAATCACCTCCACGAGATTTTGGTTACCATATGCGTCGAACCACCTTCTCCGATGACCTCACTGGAGCACCGCCAACAACAATATCAGCATATCTACGACGAGGCTAGTTGAAATCATTGTCATTCTTTGGCTCAAAGGCAATGACCCACAATGTGCACCCTAGCCTCAGGACTGCTTTAGAAGAGAGCTCTCGACCCATGAAAAGCTCTTTAGCAGCCACTATGCAAAGACATATCCCCCACCATTAAACCAACTCCCTTGCACCTCTTCAATCTTGCAAAAGGTGCACAAATACCTTCAACAACCTCCATAACGCAAAACCTTAGGGGAATGCCCTTGATACAAACTCAACCTATGGTCAGACTGGGGCTCGAACCTCTAGCGCACCAACATGATTCAAAGGAGACCTCCAGAGAAACTCTGCTAGCTACCATCTCCTTGAACCTTAATTAAGCAACATCTGTCTCATGTAAACCAAAGAGCAAGAGAACATTGGATACAAATGAGGCAACCTTCCATTCCTTAAGGAGACACAAGCCCAATAAACCTCTCCTAACCTTCTGCAACAAAAATTCTCCATAAACCAGATCCCTTACCAAAGAGAACTGGAACACGGAGTCAAGACAACGGCAACGACAGCGAGTCTCTCTCCACCGGCGGCGGCGACAGCAACGCCCGACGCACAGCCGACGATGTACAATAGCCCTCGCTGCGGCGCTAACCTCACCGCAATAGTGAGCAATAGTCGTGGCGACCTCAAGGAGGACCAACAGCGCTCTGCGGCAACGAGTAGAGGCAGCGACAACCTTCAACAGCGGCGCTGCAGGGCTGCGGCGACCATCTGCAGTGGCGACAAGGGACGCTAAGCAACGGCAGAGGCTGCGCAAGGTGCCTTGGTCCCTGTGCAAGCCATACACAACAGCTATGTGGGGCATCTTGCCCTGATCTAAGAGTTGCAATCCATGTAGTCGCTGCAAGGAGCCTAGGCCTTCTTGGGGCTATCTCGGGTGTTCTTGCACCCGGGTGAGTCCAACATTCATCCAAGGAGGCCTCTTGTCAACAATGCAGATCTGGGTTTGTTCGGTTTTAGTTTTTTGATGATTTCTTGGTGACAGATGCTTGATTGAGGCTTCCGGATTGCAAAGATGGCTTCAAATGATCAGTCTGAGTTGTCTTCAAGCTCTATTTCGAACATCAGGGTACTCAAGAACCCGTTCTTTGGTCCTGTCGTCAAGTTGGATGAGACAAACTACCCGCGGTGGTCCCAGACCTTTCTTCTGACTGTCAGGGGTCATAAGAAGAGCCATATTCTTACGGATCCGGAACCTGAGAACAAGTCTAGCACAAATGCCAACTGGGACAGTGACAATGCCATGGTTTGTGCATGGCTGATGCAGACAATTACTCCCCGAATAAGGGATGAGATCATGTATTATATTACAGCAAAGGAGATGTGGGAGTCTTTGCGTGATCTATTCACATGCCAAGAACTCTGCACGAGTTTTTCAGGTCTTCTACAACCTCTTCTACTTGCATTAGGTGGGACACACGTTGTCACAGTATTACTCCCTCATTAAGGGAACGTTGGAGAGGCATTACTCCTACCTGCAAGGGTATGCCTATAAGCCCTGGAGGAGTTTTAAGAGACAATTGGCTGTCTCTCTTTTCTTAGCTGGCTTTGGACCTAAGTATACAGCAACCAGAGATCTGATTCTCACCACTCCTAAGCTTTTTACCCTTGAGGAAGCATATAGTAGACTTAACAGAGTTGCAGTGTGCACTCCTACTCCTGACTCCATTGCTCAGTCGTCCGCACTGGCTGCGATCCCTGGACGTGGCCGGCATACCACTATCCTGCACGTGGTCGTGGACGTGGACGTTTTAGGATTCCGTGTACCTACTGTGGCAAACTTGGTCACTCTGAGGCTACATGCTGGCAAAAGCATGGTAGGCCACCTGTAACCAATCAGGCAGTAGAGATCTCCAATGTAGCCCTTCCTCGTTCTTATATTAGTTCCTTAAGCACAGAAATTGAGACCTTAAGGTAGCAGATTGCTCAGTTGACTCAGGCATCTTCTTCTCAGACTCCAAACACTGCGGCTATTGTCATCTCTTCAGAGACACCTGCGACTGGTACATCGTCACTCTTATCTTTTAGTGAGTGGTTAATTGATGCTAGTACATCCAAGCACTTATGTGGCGATAGAGGCTCTTTCTCTCAGTTAACACATGTTATACCCGCCAGGACAATGCAGGTGGCAGATGGGAGACACTTGCCACTTGTTGGCAAAGGATATATCTTTATCTCCTACTTTAAGATTAGCAAATATCTATTATGTACCTGATTTTTCTTTGAGTTTACTGTCTGTTAGCAATATCACTAGATATCTAAACTACCGAGCTATTTTTTATGCGTCTTCTTGTGTCTTGCAAGATAAATTCACTAGGAAGACGATTGGTGGAGGGCGCGATAAATATGGAGTGTACTGTCTGAGCCATACTGCTATTGCTGCTTCTGCTACCCAGGGCCTTGCTTCTACTGGATCTCCTCTCCAGTGACAGCATCGCCTTGGCTACCTACCCATTGATCGCCTCAGACGCATTCTACTACACATACCCTCCACTACTGCTCTCAACTGTGATGCTTGTCAGCTTGACAAGAACCACAGGGTTAATTTTTCCAGTTCTACTTTTGTTTCATCTATTGCTACATTTGATTTGATCCATATAGACGTGTGGGTCCCAGTCGTACTCATGATCAACTTGGAAACAGATATTATCTTGTTTTAGTTGATAGCTTCTCTCATGTTTCTTGGATGTTCCTTTTGAAAAATAAGTCGGATGTGGGACAAATCATTGAGAACTTTGTCAAAGAAATAAAAACTCAACATTTTTGTTTGGTGAAGTGTTTTCGTTCTGATAATGCCTTGAAGTTTTATACTATGCGTTTGCGCAGTTTCTTTTCTAGTTGTGACATTATCCATGAGACTACGTGTCCTCATACCTCTCAACAAAATAGTGTTGCCGAGAGGAAGCATCGCCATATTCTTGATGTTGCTCGCACTTTATTGATTCGCCATTCGGTCCCCTCTCTCTACTAGGGTGATGCCATTTTGACTGCATATTTTTTGACCAATCGGATGCCTAATGTCGCATTACATGAACAGATTCCTTTGTAGGTCATATATCATGATCGACCCCTGATTCACGTCACCTCTCAGACTTTTTGGTTGTATTGCCTTTGTCCATTTGTTGAGATCGGGTCGAGATAAACTAGCACTGAGAGCAGTTAAGTGTGACTTTCTTGGGTATACCCAAACACAAAAAGGGTATCGGTGTTTTGATCCGCTTACTTCTCAGTACTATGTTTCAGCAGATGTTGCCTTTTATGAGGCAATACCTTCTTTTCTACGACTGCTGCTGAGATGCCTCTTGAGGATGATATGGCGCCTATGCCATATACCCTATTCGCTTTAGGAGTTTCCCTGAAATTCCTGTCCCTTCTGCACCACCACCACCTTATGCTACGCATCTCTTTCCTCGACTAACTGAGCCACTCCAAACAAATGTCCACCCTCATACTCATGGACCCCCACCCTCGCCTTCACCATCACCTTCTCAAGTAAGTCCTTTAGACGCTGACGCATGTTTACCATGTGATGATCACAAGGATAGGATAGATATGTGGCAGGTGATGATCTTAATCTTCTGATAGCCATTCGGAAGCGACCACGGACCTGTACTACTTATCCCACAGCTGGGACACTTGCTACTTATCCCCGGGTTTGCTGGATTTACTCAGGCATTAGCTATTACTCATATTCCAGCAACTCATCATGAGGCCATGCTTGATCCAAAATGGCGGGCAACCATGGTGGATGAAATGGTCACTCTTAGAGGCCATGGGACCTACAAGCTCACTCCACTTCCTGCTGGCACTACCCTTGTTGACTATCGATGGGTATTCACTGTGAAGTTCAACCTAGATGGCGATGTTGCTAGATACAAACACGCCTCGTGACAAAGGGGTTCACCTAAACTTATGAATTGGACTTCTTTGACAACTTCTCACCAATTTCCAGACTTCCTACTGTACAGGTGCTGGTTACAGTGGCAATTCAATTAGATTATCCTTTACATCAGCTGGATATAAAGAATGCCTTTCTCTATAAGGATCTCCAAGATGACATCTATATGCAGCAGCCACTTGATTTTGAGGCTCAAGGGGAGTGTGTATGCTGACTACAGAAGGCCATCTATGGCCTTAAGCAGAGTCCCAGAGCCTAGTTCCAGAGACTATCACAGGTTGTAAAGGCAGCTGGATTCAGGAGGTCGACAGCCGACTTTTCTCTTTTTGTTAGGAGGACTGGACGAGGTACGATGATACTTATTTATGTTGATACTTGATTGTCACAGGAGATGATGAGTAGGGTGTTGCTGAGATTAAGCACATCCTAGCAAAGCAGTTTGTCATGAAGAACTTTGGGAGATCTACAATACTTTCTCGGTATTGAGGTTGCTCGTAGCAAACGGGTGTGGTCTTATCCCAGAGGAAATATGCTTTGGACATCTTGCAAGAGATTGGCATACTTGGGGCCAAGGAGGTAAATATTCCTATGAACCCCAAGATGCCACTATATGATGAGGAAGCACAATTGGTGGACAGCAAGCAGTACAGGCAGCTTATGGACAAGTTGTTATACCTCACTATTACGAGGCTAGACATCTCCATTGCAATAGGGAAACTGAGTCAGTTCATGGCTAAGCCAACACGTTAACACAGGGATGTAGCATTGATGGTACTCAGATGCATCAAGAAGGCTCCTGGGAAGGGTCTTGTCTTTTCCAAGGGGTCTGCCATAACTTTGGTTGGGTACTCTGATGCGGATTACGCTAGATGTCATGTGGATTGCAAATCAACTACTGGGTTCTACACCTTTCTAGCAGGGAGTTTGATTACATGGAGGAGCAACAAACTGGGCACAATTGCAAGATCTAGTGCCGAGTCTAAGTACAGAGCCATGGCTCGTACCACTGCAGAGATGATGTGGATCAGATCGCTGCTTACTAACTTGCAGATATAATTTTCTAACCCGATGGAGATGAGATGTGACAATAGAGCAACCACCTTTATTGTCAACAACTCAGCATTTCATGAGAAGATGAAGTATGTTGAGGTTGACTGTCACTACACCAGAGACATTATTCAGAAGGGGTTGCTTTATACCACACCAGTCACATCTAAGGAGCAGATTGCTGATATCTTTACCAAGCCCTTAGCCAGATCTCTATTTGATTCATGTATATCCAAGCTAAGCATGATAGATATCTATGCTCCAGCTTGAGGGAGAGTGTTAGCATATATTTTTCTATTTCTTTTTTTTTTGTACGGCTAGTGGGTTTGGTTTGCTCCTCAAAGACTTTTATGTACTTCCCCCCTTTCAGTCTCTCTATATAAAAGAGTCCTAGGATTTCTAATGAAAATTGAATCATTTCATCTAATTCCACATGTGGCACACAACCAACAAGCCCTAAACCTATTTCCAAGACCGCACACAAAAGACACCACATGCCCACATGGACCCACCGACTCTGCCATGTGGCACTGCCACATGGCCACCGACTGCTGCTGCCACATGGCTTTATTCCATGCTAACAAGTTTCATAAGACCCACACTAAAATAAATTAGTATGGCACATGGATACCAGTGTTTCTATGCACCCTAGAGGTTTAATCAGGAACCATGTACGTCGACAAACTAAAGCAACTTCCACTCTTGCTAGGAACCTCAAACCCACCTTCCCCAAACATCCCAAACCATGTTAAACACTTTTCTTGGCCTTCATTCCGCATTCGATGAGATCTTTACCATGCCAATCACACCTTAAAGACATATCTATAGCCTCCCGAGAGATATTTTCCACAGCCTTCTCTCCCTTAAAAATGGAAAAGTTCCTTTGCAAACAAATGGACCAAAAAAAAAGCAAAAGGCGTTGCCATTCCTTCCTTATGGAAAAAAGGTCCTCTCCCAAGGCTGCCCTAAAACTTCACTAAGGAAGAGTTTTTTGTTTTTGAGAAGACAAAGGAAGATATTTTTCCTCAGTGGGAGGGGAAAGGGATGAATAGGTGAGCTTAGTGACCACTCCACAAAGGAACATGTATCCATCCAAATTGCAGTCAACACCATTGCCAGATTGATCCGACGAAAAAGGACAAGAAAAAAATATGCAATCACAATCTTCTCGTGTCTACCCACAAAGAGAAAAGGTAGTATCCTAAAGAGGCAAAATCTTCAGGTGATGACTTCTAGCATGATTCATCCTCTTCCACACAAAAGAAGAAATCTTAATCTTCATCAGCATCTTTAATTTCCAGATAATTGTACAATCTCTAAAAAGATTCACATCGACATCCTACTAAAAAGGAGATAAGCACCCATATGCCAATTTAACCAAACTGCCATTCTCCCATACCCAGCAATCCAAGACTCACTCCTTGAATGCACTATTGCCAGCTCTTCCTGCAACCAAAGAAGTTCCTCTACACTATGATCCGAGAGATGTCCCAAAAAAAAAAAAAAAGCAGCATCCAAAGTCTTCCCAAAAATCCCAATAATCAACCATTGTCGCCTGCAACTTCGAGCTAAAAACAAAGAGCCTTTTAAATCTACCAGCCAAAAGCATCCTAGCACGTCAATCATCAAGCCAGAAGGGAAAACCTGAGCCATAACAGGGATCAACAATTAAGAAAGGGATGACTAATGGCATAACTTGCATTAACTCTTTCTAAGGGACCAAGGCAAACCTCATCCTCCTTTCTCAGATCTTTTCCAAACAAAACCTCCTAAAATTGTCTAATCTGCTTTCTACCTTCTAAAGCATTAGGAAGACTCACATAAAGAAAATTAGCATGGCAGAAAGGACTGACCTCAACAAAATCAGCCTCCCTCCCTTTGAATGTAGGCATGCCTTCCAATCCTCTAATCTCTGCTCCACCCTCTGTTGGCCACATTACAATCAAACACTCTCAATGATCTATCCGATAGGGTCAACCCCAGGTATGTCAAGGGAAGCAAGCCTCTAGGTATCCTTGTTTTTGAAAAGGGAAAGTGTGGTTATCTCGCCAAAATTCATTAAAACAAAGCTAAAACATTACCAGTTACATGGAGGACTCCCAACACACCACCTGGGAAGGCATGGAGGCAGCAAAACTCTCAACATAAGGGGTATGCCCTCTAAAGACCACCCCATTCCCGCCCCAACCAGATGCCCCACAAAACCGCTAACATCTTCCCCCTTTCCCTCTTCGACCTGAAAACATTACGCTTCCCCTCCCCCCACCTCTCCAATAGGAATCCCAGAAACCACCGAAGCTGCCATGGTTGACCCAGTCCACCCCCAACCGCCTCTAAATTTGACCGGCGAAAGCATACTTGAAGACAAGTGCTCAATATCCTCCTCCTCCCCACACCCCCCACAAAGTGCACGTCCTGTCTTTTGCCAGTGCTCACTTCGCCCTCCAAACCTTCATGATGAGCCCCTCTTTCCTCAGCAACCACACAAAAATCTTCACCTTGTGTGTGTGTGTGTGTTGGGGGGGGGGGGGGGGGGGGGGGGGGGGGGGGGAGGGGTACGTTGCTGACCAAACCAATTTGCAGTCTCGTAAGAGATCAATGTCGACCATTTGCAAGGGCCCCGTAACCTGCCATATGCCTTTTTCATCAAGAATTCACCCTCCACCCAATGCAAACCATCCCCTCCTTCTGGCTCCCACCCCTGCAAACACCGTAAGAGCTCCTGCAGCTCCACCGTATAATCAAAAAAAGCCCCTTGAAAACCAGGGCACCATGCATCAGACCAACAACTTCTCATTGTTGCCTCTCTATGTGTTGCTCTAGAAAATAAAGCAGGAAATTTGTTACAAAGGGGCTATCTCCCATCCAATCATCTGTCCAAAATCTAAACTCATTACTTTCACCCGGAAGAGGAGTAAAGAAGCCTCACACCTCCAAGACCACCAATGCCAACACCTTAGGAAAGTGCAATGCCCCAGTCGCAGGCGACTCCAAGGTCTATCGAGCCAAAAAGGACTCATAGCACCTCTGCATCACCTCCCCAAACAAGTCTCGATCCATCCCCAGTAGTCTGGCAATCCACTTTGTCAACAAGCTTCTATTCACGCAATCCACGGCATGGACTCCTAGCCTACCCTCCTGTGCTAGCCGACATACCTCATCCCAGGCCACCATCCTCGCTCCTCTCTCAGAAATCCCATAGCTCGTTCAGAAGAAATCATGCATCAAGCCAGTAATCTTCATTTCCACCTTCTTCGGCAATCTGAACACAGAGAGGAAGTAACTCAGTATAAAGGAGAGCACAGCTTTCATCAACACAAATCTTCCGCCTCTGGATAGCAACCTAGATGCTCATCCTGCCAACCTCACCTCCATCTTCTCCAACATCGGGAGCCAATCCTGCATCCCGAGATGCCCCATTGCTAGAGGCAACCCCCGGTAAGGCAACAACAGGGATTCGACCCATGTCCGAAGTGACCCACTGCATCCAACGACCTCCAACTCCAAGAGATGAAAAGGTATAAAGTTGGATTTCTCGTAATTAATCTGCAGTCCAAAAGCCTCTCCAAACAACTCAAGCAAGGCATGCACCTTCCTTGCCTCTACAGTGAAGCCTTCCACTAAGAGGAGCATGCCATCCGCATATTGCAGAATCAGGACCTAGAGATCGCTGCTTGCCACAAAACCTTTGTAGGGTTTCCCCGAACATGCCCTAAATGCAGCCATCGCCAAAGCATCCGCCGCCAAGACAAAAGGCATAGGGGCAAGCGGGTACCCCTGCCGAACACCTCTCCTTGGTTGTACCCAACCCCCAACCGAGTTCCCCTTAAGCAACACTGAGAAGGAGGTTATCATGATGCATCTTTTAACCCAGTCAATCCACACCTACTGGAAGCCTCTCCTGGCCAAGCTAGCCCATAGAAAAGGCCACTGCACTGAATCATATGCCTTTCTAAAGCCTACCTTCCATAAAAAAGTCTTTATCCCTCTCTTCTACGATGCTACCAAAGCCTCCAGAGCTACCACAAAACCGTCTAGAATACCTCTTCCCATAACAAAGGTCATCTGTACATCTGAGATCACACTCTGCAACACCCCACACAATGAGATGCCTCTAGGTACCTTTGAGGATCAATGCACAACGAGATGCCTCATCATTGACCATGTCAAAAAGGAACAAAGGAGGGTTTCTCCCTACTAACCTTTAAGCCTGAAAAGTCTCCAAAAATATCAAGAACTTCTCTAGCTCTTCTTCTAACCCTCGATGATGAAAATCGTATCGTAACAATACTGTAAAACCAGAATGATGCAAATGACATCTCCTAGGTTGAATCCTCTAAGAAAGCCATTGTAATAGGCAGCAAAAGTACAAATAGCTAGAGCGTCAAAGATAAAACAAAGAAAAGAGGGGCTAGGGGCATCGTTGTCACACACCACATTGTGACTAGATCCATCCCCCTTTTAGTATGTCATTGACTAAAACCAAAAAAGAATTGGCCATAACACATTTCACCTAGGCTATCTATAGAAGTGAGGAACACTGCCTTTACAAAGAACCCCATTGGAAAGCCCAGTCCAAGCAATCATGAACTTCAGCAAAATCCACCTTCCAAAAATAGCCCCTCACTTTCATCCTTTCCAATGAGTCACCACATCTATGGACATCCCAATGTTGTTGCTTAGAAGTTTCTCCCTAATAAAAGCCATCCCTCAATCTATTAGGAAGAACCTTCGCAACAATTAAATCAACTGCATCAAAGATGGATTGGCCTATAATCCTCAATCCTTACAACTAAGGTCTTCTCCCATAGGAAAGGTAGAGATAGAGCCTTGTAAATCCTCAATTCCCATCCCGGAATTCTCGTAGCATATGCATGGATCCAATCCCAACATAGACCAAAACTCTCTAAAGAACAGTTCCGGAAACCAACCTGGTCATAACGCATTTTCAGCATTGATGCCTTCTAAGGCCTCCTTGACCTTTGCCTCTAGAAAAGGACATATCAAAAAATAGGCATGATCATTAGTAAGAAAGACACCTACCTGTCCACCTCCATCTTCCCCTTCATCTTTGCCTCGTAAAACCCAAAGGTGCTCAGCCACAGGCATCCTATTCTTCTCCCTACCTTAGCACTCCCCACCACCAGCATGATGGTATGAATGAAATCCACCTCCTCCCATTCACTACCATATGAAAAAATCAAGTATATCTATCCCCCTTTTTAGCCACATGTTGCCATCTCTAACACCACTCATTCTCAACCTTCATGTCCTCTTATGCAACCATATATTGGACGCCTTTCCTCTCCTATACCTCCTTATCCACCAACGAACAAATGTCCTCTAATCAATCCAAGGCCTCCATCTTCTTCCATTCTTCCTTCAATCTCCTCTTATAAGCCACTAACTAAATGTGTTCTCAAGGATTGCAACCATTTAGCCAACATGATCATAGCCAACTCAAAGGAAGGGATTGCCTGCCACCAATCTCCAAGCATACTTGGGAAATCAAACTCTAACAACCATGAGCTCTCAAACTTGAAATAGGAAGACGATCTAGCAAACTACTCAATCTCCAAACAAAAGGAGTGTGGTCTCAAAAAGGCCTACAAACCGCTTTAACATCATCCAATGGTAAACCTTCCACAAAACCATGCGAGCCCAAGAATCTAGTGATCTTGGATGTTGAATTAATTATTGTCCTGCTTCACTAAGTGTAGTGACAATTAGCTAGATTTGAATCCTACAGCTATACTTTGCCAAAAGCTTCCAAAAGCCAATCAAACCCACAGTACAACAGCCACCATCATCAAGCTTGTCCTCTAGCTTCAAATTTACATTGAACTCCCTTTCAACGATGAATGTTCCTCTAGAAAAAAAATTCTACTGCCAATCAAATACCCTCCCAACCTAGTGGCACAACTTTGAAGCCCCCCACTCTTCTTAAAGAGCTTGGAAAGCCGTCCAGTCATACCAATCCCACCAACTGTTAGTCCCTTTGGCTCCACTGTTCAACTTCAGGTTCTCACAAAAAAATCAAATTTACTACTCACTCTGTGATATCTCCCAAGGTCCTCCTTCAATTAAGGTCTTGCAACACCTAATGATCCAAGTAAGGATTCTCGTTTGGGATTATTTTCTACCCCACATCAAATTCAGATCCACTCCCCCCTAAGCCCCTTCTACTATTGCTATCTTCTCAGCATTGAAGGTTGCAACCCTCTGTATTCCAAAACAGGCTCTTCCCCACCCCCCTCCACATGAGCAAACCATCGCCATTAATAGAGTAGTAGGTGCTGCCTACTACGCTGTTAAAGAAAAATCAACCACTAGGGAAGCGTTGGTGGGTATGTGATAGTAATACTCCCCGAAGGCTGCTTGATCTTCCTCTCCCTCATTAAAGCATAACATTGTCAAGCAGCTCATCTCCACTCAAGCCACCCATGCACGAACTGAGTTGAAAAAGAAAGCCCTTGGATGGGTGGAAAGTCTGGAGTGGAGGGGGAACCAAATCACAATAATGAGTCAGATCATATAAAATCCAACCAAAGACTCAATGGCATATCCTCTCCAAAGGATATTTATTCACACTAGACTCGCCGCCAATAGTCTTGCCAACCAATCCCACTTTTTGCACATAGATTGATGACAAAGCTCAACTCGCAACAGTGATGATGAACAAACCCCGTCTTCCCCATGGGACCATTTGACTTGTAATTCAAAAAATTTTGTAGAATGCCCTTTCAACTTTGGCGACCACTCTTTTTGCGATGATCTCCTGGTTGCAGCCAACTACAAGAACCTTCAACCTTCAGGATTCAGCCTTGCTGGACTATACCTCCTTACACCCATCAAGGCAACCCAAAATAGAAGAACCAAAAGGGGAACCTCCTTTATCAAGCACATCTCTACCCAAGCCGTGATGCAACTATCATTAGTACCACATCCTCAACCTTCAAAAGATGTAGCCACCCCTGCCATACACCAAAGACTAAGAGGGATGACAAGGAACTCAACCAAAATCACACAGAATTCAAATGGCCTCTCCAAAAGGGACCCACCAAGCTTTAGTGGATGGCACCATAAGACCAACTCCACCATTACAATTAAAGCTTGCAAAGGAGCCTCTTCCTCTCCCCTTTGGAGCATCAAACCAACAAAGGTCTCTCTGCCAGGGAAGAGGCACAAGCCATACACCCATTCCCCAAAAACCGTAAAATCCCCTCATAACCATTGCATGCATTGGAGCACTGGAGAGGGAGTCACCAACCAAGTAAACTTCAAGCAACCTATCATGGTAGTAATGGTAAACGGCAAGGAACCACCACCTTGAAATCTAGCCACCTATCCCTTACATCCTGTCACAATCATCATGTCCTAGACAAAAAAAAACAACAAACCAATGCACCAGCATGCTAAACACCCCATTGAGTCCCCAGTTGCAAGTGTCATGTCCTCATAGCTAAACAACGGAAGCACCGAACACTTCTAATGATGGCCTTCCCCTTCGACAACGAACAACCTCATAGTGAAGCAATAGTCTTCCATCCCCACTTCTCATTGTGACTAAAGTCCATCATTCTCCACCTACATTCTTCCTTTACAGGCATTGCCAAGTCATACATTCTTTTTGCAGAAGCTAGAAAACAATTTACGAAAACATCAACAAAGTAGATATTACGCAATATATATAATGGGTCCATATAATCTCTAAGCTTCTGATATTAGGGTTTCATTCCCGCCTAAGTTGACATAAAGCTGAAAGATATTATTAAATTGTAGCTGATATGTTAGTCCCACATAACCTAAATCTTTCATGAAAAATAAATAAGCCAATTTCTCCATGAATTTTGCTAGTGATTTGGATGAGTGAGCTGTAGTGAAGAGAAAGTGAGCTAACTTGCTCTACTTCTTTTTACTCCGTAACTCATTACTCTAAAACTGTGGCACATCATACCCCTTTCATTTACTGATATTCTATACAGTTAAATTGTCAACTGTGCCACTGCAGGGTCAAATGCATCTGGTGGTGTTGAGAAAACCCAAAGTTGACCAGCCAAGAGGGGAAGGCCTGACCAAGTCTTTGTGTTTCCAAGGATGCTATTGACTATCTTGGTAAACTCAAGTACCATTAATTGACCAGGAAATCTTTCACATCTCAAATCACTTTAGATTACTAGCATATTTCCTATCCTTTTTAGCCAATATTCTTCCAAAGAATCTTGCTCTTTGTTTCTTTCTTTCTTCTTTCTTTCTTTTTGTTGAAGAGAAGTGACTATCCTCAATGAATCTTGCTCTTTTCTAAGATAGAATAAAGGCATACATCAGAAAGATTAAGATAAAAAAAAACTCAGACATAGGTACACTAGTTTCCTAGGTCATCCTTAAAATCCAAGCTTTCCAACAAGCAACACAACAACCTGGAAACCACCCTCTCAATTTTTAGTACAATGTGGTTACATTTAATTTTATGAGCCTTTCTAAATACAAAAAACAATTAGTTGTATTTTTAGGGATCAATGCTTCCAAAAAATTTTCTAAATTCATGAAGATGATTAAATTTAATTATGAATCAGCCCAAAAATTACAATCAATGGAGAGTTGAGTTAGTGAAGTTTAATGAAGGAAAAAATAGAAAAAAGAATCAATTAAAAAATGAATTTAACCATGTATGTCATTTAAAACAAACCTCAATCTCAAGAAGCATGTTTATTATCTCTTCAGATAATCACCATTTTGCCCTAGGTAATCATGATTTCTTTTCATTATTGATTTCAATATCTCTAAAAATTTTCCTTAATTCACGGTATTGATTCATAGTTCTTCAACGAATTTTTTGTATACTCAAGTTAGTTTTATCAGACTTTATTTTGTAGGTACTTTTCAATTAGATTTCAATAGAAAGATCCTATTATAACCTAGAAAGGTATCACCAATTTATCTGAGTAGCCTGTCTTCCATCCTGTTTTCAGACATAACCCATCATCATCACTTGGTTTCCTAGTATAGTTAGTTTCCGCTATCACGCCTAAATTTAGTTAGTCACGTCCTAAACCTCCCAACTTCCAGACAAGCAAACATCACAGCACCAAACAAATTATAAAATTTCTTGGCTTAGCATGACTACCTTAGCTAAATAATGAATCTTCCCGAGCCTGAACAACCGTACACGTCACAGGATTAGGTCACCCATGTCAAATTCGAATCTCCTATACTCGAAAAGGGACTTAATCCAATACAACCATCAGCCCTCCCTTAAAGGCAACATGCTACGTGTGCAATTGCCAGCTTAAGTACACCAAATTCACATATTTGGGGAAAAAAAAAACTTGATACATTTACCATTCTCGGGTTTACTTGATAAGAAGGGGAAAAAAAATCCAATCTTTCCAAGAGAGAGAGAGAGGGGGGTGGGGGGAGGAGGGGGAGAGCACGAGGGGCAGTTTACAACCTGAAAGTGTGGGCTGTTGAGGCAGCGGCCGATCTGGCGGAAGAGCGGGACGGCGCACTTCTGGAACTCGACCGCCTGCGTGGCCTCGAGGACCTCCTCGAGCTCCCCGAGGAAGAGGACCTCCTTCTGGCAGTTGGTGAGGGGCCAGTACTTGAGCAGGCCCCTAATGACGGTGTCAGAGAGCTTGCAGTCCTTCTCGACGAATTGCGTGACGCAGTAGGTGAGCTGCTGGTGGTAGGCGGCCACGGGCTTGGGCTTGTGGAGCGGCAGCAGAGCCCTGACGAGGAAGAGCTTGTGCTCCTCCTTCATCGGGAGGGCGAAGCCGTTGATGATGCTCCCGAGGATCTCGAGGAGCTCGGCGATCCCGGCGAACCTCTCGGTCTCGTAGATGAAGCGGTAGAAGACGTTGGCGATGGCCTTGCGGATGAAGGGCCTGTGGACCATGAATTTGCCGTAGACGCGGTGGAGGATGGTCTTGAGGTACTCGCGCTCCCGGAGGTCCTCGGAGTCGAAGAGGTCGAGAAGGCGGAGGACGAAGGAGTGGTCGATGTGGCGCTTGGCGGACTTGGCGTCGGTGTCCGGGGAGACCACGTAGCGGAGGAGGATGTCGTAGACGAGCTGGAGGTGGGGCCAGTTGGGGTCGTAGAAGGGGTCGTCCTCGTCGCTGTTGGAATAGGAGGTGGCGTCGGCGCCCGGAGGGGGCTCGGGGGGTTGTTGGGGAGGGAGGGGGCGGAAGATGTTGAGGGAGATCATGCGGACGAGCTCCTCGTCGAAGGAGTAGGAGGAGGAGGATTGGCTGCTGTTGCGGAGCGGGGAGGGGGATTGGAGGAACTCGAGGAGGTCGAGGAGGGCGTGGCGCTTGAGGTCCTTCTCGCGGGGGTGGAGGAGGGGGTCGGAGAGGTCGAAGAGGAAGGAGCAGGCGCGAAGCTTGCGGAGGAGGAGGGAGGGGCGATCGGAGGCGGGGGTGTCACGGAGAGCCGGGAGGGGTTCGAGTGGGAATGAAGCGGGGAGGGGGTCCACTATTGGTTGTTGTTGTTGTTGTTGTTGTTGTTGTTGTTGTTGTTGGGGTTGGGGGGTGGGGACGGAGGAAGTGAGGGTGGTGCGGGAGGAGTGGTTGATGGTGGCGGTGGCGGTGGCGGTGGCGGTGGAGGAGGTGGAAGGATCGGAGGAGGTGGAGGGGTCTGTGGTGGAGCTGTTCTTGGGGTGCTTGCGGCCCCCGCGCTTTATGATCTTCTGGAACATCAATGGAACGGAGGAGGAGGAGGAGGAGGAGAGGAGAGTGGTTTAGGAGCGGAGGAGAGTTGGGATTGGGGAGGAGAAGGAGAGTGGGGTGTAGGAGAGCCAGGAGGAGGGGAGATTGGACCTATGGCTGTGGGTGTTTGGGTAGAATGGGTCTGAAAGGGAGGACGACTTGGGTTGAGGGGGACCAGAGGTGGTCGTGATCACTGGTCAAAGAAAGGGGGTGGATGATGGGTGCTGCCGGGGAGTTGGGGGTGCGCTCGGTAGGTTTTTTTTTTTTTTTTTTTTTTTTTCCTGTTTGGATTTTGGCGTTGGGTTGGGGGGTGAGATGGTTGACTCGAGTTCTGAAGCGTTGGTGAGGGAAAGTAGGGGATTGGATGGCCGTGGGGATTTTGTCAACTTAACCACCTCCCTCCCTTTCGTGTCTCTCTCGAGGGGAGGATGGAGATTTTATGGGCAAGCTTGATTTGCATTTTGTAGGCAATGGTTGTACGCCTCGGTGAATTATACGTTGTGTAGACCTGACTAATGGGGTTCGACCCGTGCCCTTCCAACATGCTCTGCTCTGCTCACGAGAGAGCGAGCCGGGTCAGGAAATAACCCTTCAGATGGTGCTCAGGCCGCTTTAGTTTTCGCCTGGTCACTCGTCGGACACAAGCTTGTATTTCATTTTATTTTTCTAGCTCACCTATTCTTAGCCCATCCAGGCTCAAGTCTCTTCTCTTCTCCTCAACTATGTTTTTAGATGTAACTTCATAGTTAATTCCAACGTAAATTTCCTCAAAAAAAAAAAAACAATGTAACGAAGCTCAAAGTTGTCTTTGCAATTTTTAACAAATATATATAGAGAGAAAGAGAAATAAAAGTGTACATGTGATTTACATGTAAGTTACATACAGATACGATAATATCTCTCACTACGAATAATATTTTAAATTAAAAATTTAAAAATTAAAAATATTTCATATGAACATATTATACATCAATTTTAAAGTCAATCTAGTATTCTTAACACATACATTTAATATTGTCGAATTTCACGATAATATTAAATGTATATGTTAGGAATAATTCATTGATTTTAAATTTAATATATAATATATTTATATAAAATAATTTTAATTTTTAAATTTTTAATCTAAAATATTATTCATGATAAAAAATATTATCAACATAACTTATACGAGGAATGACCTGTATACTCTCGATCCTCATATATATATATATATATATATATATATATATATATATATAAAGCAGGATTTTAAACCGCCAGGTGTCAATCCCTCCTCTCTACCTCTGTCGTTACCTTTCTTTCCTCCTCCACGTGCTTTAATTACTGCACTATCCCAAGCGTTTTCTCCAAGAACGTATTATGATCCATTTCATCTGCCATCTTTTATCGAGGAATAGGTTTTAATGCACGTTTTAAAGAAAAAAAATACCGTCACTTAAAAACAGAGATTTAGTGCAAGAAATTTCATAAATGTCACAAAAAAATCCAACCAAATATCCAAACAATTACAGCAAACATGTTTCAATTCAACCAAGGTTCCTGGGTGCCATGAGGTAGGCCGCCTAGAGAGGAAATTTGATTTTTCTATTTTTTATTTTTTAATTATGTTGGCTTTTTAAATTTAATCTTCAAAATACAAGTTAAATTTTATAATTGGGTGTGAGTTGTAAAACATAAAAGTTGATACGTAACTATCAATATGGGTTCTTCTTTTTTTTTATGTAAAAAAAATATTGATATGTGATAAAATTCACTATAGTGGAAATCAATAATAAATCATTTTCATAGGAGAGAGTAATTGTGTAAAATTATTTTACACCTTCAAAAAAAATTTACACCGATGTAAAGTAAGATTATACCAATGTACCTATGTAATATTTTTTTGCATGGGTGAAATATTTTTTTGTATGGATGTAAAATAAGATTGCATATTACTTTAGACTACTTTATATCGATGTAATATTTTTTTGCACAGATGTAATATTTTTTTATACGGGTGCAAAGTAAGATTACACCTTACTTTGAACTACTTTACACCGGTGTAATATTTTTTGTATCGATGTAAAATTAAATTACAATTATTTCTTCACGAATGACAAGTGATTTTACACTTGAAAGGTGATTTTTCACCTTACGGTTTAGGATTTAATCTTTAGTGTACCTTAAACCCTAAATTCTAAGATGAAAAATCACTTCTCAGATGTGCCATCACTTTTCATAAACCTAAACCTAAATACTAAACTGATAGGTCAAAATTAATTTAGACAAGTACAAAATCAATTTGGATAGATGAAACTACCCTTAAAATAATTTATCGTTAGTGCAAAATAGTATATTACTTGTATAAAATTTTTTATCACCTATATATTTTTTAAGTTAAAATGATGTGATGATTTTTTTAAATATAATGAAAATTAATAAGTAACAAATCTTAAAATTTTTTATTTCTTTATCTTAAATATTAATTATCAAATAAATTAACGTTCTTAATATTATATAAAATATAAAAATAATAACTACGTCACTTTCTACGTCACAACGTAGGTTTCTCTATTTTTTTTATTTGGCTTATAAATATATTAAAACAACATTTCGGTAACCACGCGTTGATCTCTCATTTCGTCCCCCGCCCCTCCCACTTCCCACCTCTCTCGAAATCTCATCCATCCTCTCCGAGTTTCTCTCCCTTTCTCCTGACATTATTGGTTTCTTATTCCTTCTTCATTTTTTACTTTAGTTAAGTAATTTCAGTTATAAGTATTTCTTTATTTTTCCTATATCTTGTACAGAATATATATTATTATTTTATAATTTAAGATAGTCCATTATTCTTTCTCAAATAAAAAAAATAGACTACTATTTTAATTATTAAAATAAAAAAGATTATACCTATATTAGATGATTTAATAAATTATATTATATGTATTTTTTATTTTTTTTATCAACAATATTATTATTTTCACCTACTTACTAATATTATAATATAACGTGGGTAGATTGCTTGCATATATATATATATATATATATGTTGGTTAATAAGCGTTGGCCTATCAACTAACCCAACCCATAACAGATAGGCATGTAAAGTCCAGGTGGGAAAGGTGGTGGAGACTCATAAGAATGATGAAGTGGCAATGATTTGACCAAGCATGGGTCAGTCGATCAGACGAATTCGTTGTGAGCTGTGCGTGTGCATGTGGAATGGAGACGTAGTCTTCACTTGGCGACGGATATCTGCAAGCATACCCTCGTATGTGTTTTTCGATTATAAGGTCGATCGTCTTTTGAACCATCTCTAATTGTATTGAACATACGTTCTTGTAGGTTGTGTGTGCACCTGTGTAATGTTTTTTTTTTTTTTGGTTGGGGGGGGGGATAGGTAATTTTGTGTATGCGCATGTATAACCATCAGAATTTGTGCATTTAAGGTGAAGCATCGGGTCAAGGTGGTATATACCAAGCGAAACCTTGAGCCACTCAGTCAAGAAAGCGGGCCATTGACCCGATCAAAGTGAAGTGATTATTTTCTATCTGCCCAAAGCCGACTCAAAGTGAGTGGACTGGATCTTGGTGGTCTGACTTGGTGATCATCGAGTTCTTTCAATTAGGTGACGGGGGAAGGGAAAGTATCATCGGGTCATGGATATGCCATGAACAAACATTACCAACGCATCACGAGATAAGACATTGTGTGATTTCTAAATCAAGCATTTATCGTTCCATTAGAAACGGGGTCAAGACTGTACTATCATGCATAAACACATAAATATGATGGTGCGTGCAAGAAGTATATACATATGTATGCATGCATATATCATGCATTATTTCCTCGCATCCGCATATGATACATGCAAACCAAGTTATTTTGACCCTATATGCAGATCGAGCTCCCTCGAAGGTATAGACCTAGACTAGACCTAGCCAATAGTCTAACCCATTCTCACTCCATCACTTAACCCACTCATGGTCATGTTTGGGCCTAGAAAATAACATTTCCGTCTGCTCATGATTGCACTTGGGCTTACAAAATAAGCCTAGGATCCATCTTAATCCTATCTGAATTTCAATCTACTCACTTGTGGGTTAAGCTTGAGTTTTATTCCTTTGACTTGGCCTAACCCATTCTAAAGCTATCTATACCTAAAAATATCCCTCTCCTCTTCTCCAATTATACTTTTAATGTAATTTTAGCTAATTCCAATTTGGGTTATCTCCAAAAACAATGAAATACAACCTAATTGTGCTTATTTGTAATACAATTATTTTGAAATATGGATGCAACTCTAATAAAAAATATTGATTAATTTAATGGATATATGCAAAATAAACATTGACCAATAGGTCAACCCAACCCAACTCAACCTATATTGGGTTGGGCTTGGATTGAGTATCTTAACATGTAGTGCCTAATCAATCTTGGGTCGAGACCTTTTCAAAAGGTCAACCCGATTAGCTTGGCCCAAGGCCATGCTTGCAATTTAGATACAACTAAATTGGGCCTAACTTATTTAATTGTATAACTCTATATAGCTATTTCTTCACAAAGACTCATATTCAAATTAATTATAGGTGCAAGACTATGTTAATTAGCCTTCAATCTAGACTAAATCACATCGAAACTAATACCATCATGTAATTTAACTTGATCCTATTAATGTTGCTAAGGATTTGATCAAAAAATTTATTTTTATTCCTAAATATATGTTCGGATACATGTACACTGGCATATCAAACAAATATGATCATAATAATAATTCATCCATCATTTCTAACCTTTGCCACTATAGGATATAAAGATTACTCGTCCTAGGTTCTTTTTGTGCATTACATAGGTTCCATTCAAAGGAATGAAAAACTTAAGATAGTGATGGCATGATTATATTTGGGTGGCTTCTAAACTAAAGAACTTGTGGTTTAAAAAAAAAGGAAAAAAAAATAATCAAAGAACTCATTTGAAATATCTCCAAATCCACGGTCAAAGACTCATGTAAGATTTTCTCTCAAAAATCAACCTCAACATTTTTCATTGATTATAAGGGCTTTTATATGCAAGATTTCGTTGAATTTGTTACATGATTTTCGCAACTAGTTGTGACTTGTTTCACTGATTTTCGGAGGCAAGTTGTCTGAGGTCGTGGCCACATCTATTGGAAGAGGTTTGGTCTTGATCTTTGGAAGTTGGTGAAAACCACCGACTATGTTAGCTAAATCCCCTCTCAATCGTAGGACCTATGCGACTACAAAGTGGTGAATATTGAGATGCTGACGAATGTGATTGAAGATGTTTCTTAGTAGTGGTTTTGTGAATATATCAACAAGTTGGTCTTTAATGATGATAAATTTAACTTGTAGAGTTTTGTTGGCAAATTGTTTTCGAACAAAGTGATAATCTATTTCAATGTGTTTCATGCGTGCATAAAAGATTGGATTTGCAAGAGGTAAGTTGCGCCAATGTTATCACACCATAAAATGGGAGCTGTAGTTGTAGGTACTTTCAGCTCTTGTAAAAGTAACCAAATCCAAATGAGTACAAGAGTGACATTGGTGATGGCCTTATACTCAACTTTAGTGGATGAGCGTGAGACAGTTTGCTATTTCTTAGAAGACAAAGAGATAAGATTGCTGCCCAAGTAAATACTATAACCATTAAAGGATCGTCTGTCGTCTATGCAGCCTACCCAATCAGCATCTGAGTATACCTAAAGAGTGGTGGTGGAGCTTCGAAAAAGGAGACTAGCATGAATTGTACCATGTAGGTAGCAAAGAATTCATTTAACGTGCTCCCAGTGTTTAGTTATTGGTTTGTGCATGAATTGGCAGGCCTTATTGACGGCAAAGGAGATGTCTAGTCTTGTGAGGAGTAAATATTGCAAGGTCCCAACAATTTGTCGATAGAATGCTGGATCATTAAACGATTCGCCGTTGCTAATTAAATTTAAGGTTGTAACCATCGGTGTTTTGAGTGGTTTGTAGTTGGACATAGGTGCTTTTTCCAATAAATCTGTGGTGTATTTATGTTGAGATAAGAGAAGCCTATTAGTTGTGTTGGTTACTTCAATGCCAAGGAAGTAACGGAGTGGACCAAGATCACGAATGTTGAACTCCTTTTGTAGATTGCATAGTAATTTGTGGACATGAAAGGAGGAGCTGCTTGTGATGATAATGTCATCAACATAGATGAGTATGTATAGGCATTGATTGTTGGAAGTCCAAGTAAATAATGATGTGTTAGTCTTGGATGTGGTGAAGCTGAGTGTTTTAAAAAAGCTGCTTAATCTGTTGTACCATGCTCGAGGAACCTGTTTTAAACCATAGAGGGAGTGTTGTACTTTGCAGATATCTTTGTTTGAGAAGCATGGAGATTGAGCCATGTAGATGCCTTCTTCAATGTAGCCATTTAGAAAGGCATTGCTGACATCAATTTGATGAAGTGCCCATTTGTTGGAGATTGCCAGGGAAATGAAAGTTCTTATGGTAGTTGGTTTTATCACTGAACTGAATGTGTCGTTATAGTCTATTCCTTCTCATTGATTGAATCCTTTAGCAACCAATCGAGCTTTATATCATTCAACTTCACCATTTGATTTGAGCTTAAGTCAAAAGACCCTTTTGCAACCAATGATATTCATTGCTAGTGATGCTAGTACTAAGGACCAAGTATGATTGACCAGAAGAGCATTGTATTCTGTTACCATTGCTGCACGCTAGTTAGGCTCCTTGTTGGCTTGTGAGAAGGTTGAAGGCTTAATTATAGTAGTGGCTTGAGATACCATAGCTGTTGGTCCAAAGTGACTATTTTGTCTTTGTAGAAGGGAGGGAAATGGCTAGCCAGGGCGTGGAGTGTTGGACGTGGGGTGATGGACCAAGTATGGAGACATTCCTTTGTGGGAAGATTGATTCATCAAATCATACATGTCTGGCGATGTAAATCTTTCATTGCATAATATCATAACATAGATACTCAGAATGATTTCTGGCATAGCCAAGAAAAATGAATTGGGTGGTTCTATAGTTGAATTTGTAGCGATTGTAGGGATGCAATAGTGGGTAGACTATGCACCCAAAGGTTAGCATCCCCCTAGACTCACATGAGATTCACATTTTCATTAAGTGCTTGAGTGAAAAACTTCCAACAATGATTTTTTAACCACCCCATGCCTTTACCCTTTCACCATCTTCTTCACCTTCTCATTTCCATCATCCCTTTACAAGAGGAGAGAAACCCATTTTCATGCTCCCCTTGCAACCCATCTTGGAAGGTGATTTTGAAGCTTTCGAGGAGATCTAACATTGATTTCAACATCTCCAAAGGTGATCTACCATGTAAGGCACTCATTTCACTCATTTTCCTATTATTTTCAACTCTTAATCAAGTATTCTTAGGGTTTTTCAAATTTATTATTAAATCTATAATTGTATGTGTTGTGATGTTTTTACGGTCATTTTCATGTTCACATCACACCCTTAGGAGATTCAGATTTAAATCACTTGATTTTACCTTCATTAGGTAAAAAACTAGTCACCTAACATTAGTTAGCCTACTTTTTCTCCCCTTTGATCCTATTGATGAGAACCTCATCATGAACCCTAACTAACATATTTTGACCTAAATAAGTGTACAAAAGCTCCTACAAAACCTAAGGGAAAGCCTAAATCAGATAATTACAAATTTAAGTATAAAATAAGTCACAAGGGGTAAAACTACAATTTTACCAATGCAGTACATAAACGGGATTTCTAAGGGTCTAGACACAAGTCAAATGGGCTTAATAAGAGAGAAAGTGGGATAATTTGATCTAAAAAGGGTTATAGCGACATCTAGGAATTAAATGACATTCTACAACCCTAAAACAAATCCACTTTAATTCATGAAGTTCCAAGCAAGATAAAAATCAATTAAACCCTCTAAAATTCATGAAAAAACATCCCCTAGGATTTAGAACCTTCAATTTAGCCATTGAAACCAATCTTGATCCAGATTGAGAATCATACCCAATTTTTGACCTAATTTGAGTTTTTGTGCAAAATGTTTGGTCAAACGTTGTCAAACCTAAAATCCAACTTCACCATTAGATTCCTTAGGTCTAAATTAGGGTTATACCAAAATTTGGACTTAAGGAAAGGTTTCCTTGACCCACTTTACAAATTGGTCCTCAATAATTACTTTCTGACCCTTAACCTTTTGAACCCTTGCACTTACCCGCTCAACTTTCTCGTCATTTTCTGCGAACCGGTCCCTCTACCACCCGCAGCAGCAGGCCATACCTTCGGCGACTTTGCACGGAGGATGGTGCCACGCAAGGCATGGGAGCCGACCCTAGAAACGAGAGGAGGATCCCCTGCGTTGTCCTCTTCCGCATGGACCACCTCCCATGCCCTGCCTGCACCCATACTTCTCGTGAAAATGCACGAGAGGTATGGGTCTCCAACTGCCCACATCTCCGATGGGGTTTTTCCCCCACTCTCGCGCGCTTGCCGGCCTGCCCTCGCCTATTTAAGAAGCAACATGCTCTGCTGCTTCTCCCAAGCTTGTCTTGGCTAGATTTCCACCCCAATTTCGTCTTCTTCTCCTCTAGCCAAATGGTCCAGCAAGCTTCGGCGAGCCGCCCTCCTTCTCGTTGCTCTGCCATAATACCACTGGCAGAGCTGTCCTCACCATCCTCCTCCTCATCGCGCAACACCCGTCGAGCATCCTTAGCCCCATCGTCGCCGCCGTCTCCCTCCACTGGACACCGTCTTCTCCGGCGACAGCAGGTACTGCCAGTCGCCATCTCTCCCCCTTCGTCCACTTAATCAGGTTAGACTCACTCCTCTCTATCCCTTCTTAAATTCCCCTCAATTTATTTCACAAAGTACCCCTCGATTCCACTGTCCACCATCGCCATCTCCACCTCCAGCCAGACCTCCGACGAGGCGTCCCCGCCACTCCACACCTCCATCCGCCTCGCCAACTGAACCCTGAGCTTCACCACCTCCCACTGATCACCTCTCGCCCTTTCACTCACCACGCCACCCACTGAAATCGTCCCCCGAACAAACCCATCTGCACGCACACAGTGTGCCCTAGGCACATGCGCACAGGCATCTTCACACCTCGCTGACCCCCGAGCTACCTTCACTGTGCTCCGGCGAAGCTGGATGAGCATTCTGACGTGGCCACGAGGCCATTTGCGTGACTGTAGGTTCAAAGGCTCGCCGCCATTGCTGCCAAGCTTGGAGCAAGCTTGCTAGCAGCTCCAGGCCTCTACAGTCCCAGGTTGGAGTCCCAGGCCGCGCGGAAGAAACTCACACACGGTCCTAGGTCCCCAATTCCAGACGCAAGCCTCGCGTATCGCTGCAATTGCAAGGACTTCTGCTGCGGGCAAAGGCGCGGAAGCGGGTGGGACTTTTCGTCCCCCCTCGGAAGTGTGCGAGCGAGTGCTCGCACATAAATTGATTTTGTGTTTCAGGCTATTCGCCTCAAAACACACTGGGGTGAGGTCCCTCGCACCCCCGCCACACCTCGTCCGCGACACCTTCCCCGTGAACCTGGCACCCGGATCCGATTACTCCCCGTTTGTGCACACCTCGCGCACCACCCACGCCGGTGCGCCTGGTCCTGGCCACGTCACCTGACCCACTTACCCGATTAAGGCTCTGGGAGAGTAGACTGATAGCAAAAATACGCGGTTTGTTAATTAGGTAATTTAGTGTCGTTGCAACACGTAAATCCGCTTTCGCTTTTAAATTTATATCCTAGATAGGGGAGTATCTAGGGTCGTCCAAGGAGGCAAAAAAATTGCAATTCAATTCTCTCGCTAAAAACACATCTCAACTTTCTTTTTGGTATTTTAAATATATATATTTTTTTGTATTTTGAAATAATACGGGCAAGGTGCAAATTGTGACAAAAGAGTGCTAACACCTAAAATGCTAAGCTAAAACTTAAGAGATTAAAAAGTCCACTACCTAAGCTCACTCTAGGCAAGTGGAGGCCTAGAGTAATTAGGGAGTGGAAGTAGAATAAGTGGTAGAACAACAGTAACAATTGCAACAAAAATCTAAAAGAAGGCAATTTAATTAACTAGAATTTGCGTTCTTTTCAAGGACAAGTAGAGGAATGCTTCTACTAGAACTAAACAAATTTAAAAGCAATAAAAGAAACATTAATCCTCTTGTAGAATTTGGTGAAGAAGGGAGTCTTCTTGCTCCAAGCCTAACTGCTCCTTGGCTTGAAAAGAGGGCCTCCTTCTTCTCCTTCCTTGAGAGCTCCTCCAAGGTGGAAGCTACAACCTTCAATGCTCTCCTCCAAGGGGTGG
This sequence comes from Thalassia testudinum, assembly GCA_037157565.1. Classification (NCBI taxonomy): domain Eukaryota; kingdom Viridiplantae; phylum Streptophyta; class Magnoliopsida; order Alismatales; family Hydrocharitaceae; genus Thalassia; species Thalassia testudinum. The sequence goes on from JAZHRO010000013.1 coordinate 127,140,218, forward strand.
GCGTGCACCACCCTCAAAAGCTCCTCCAAGGTGGCATGGACCACCTTCAAGATCTCCTCCAAAGATCTTCCTTGCCTGGCTTCTCCTTTGGCTGGCGTGACTCAAGAAAGAAGGGAAGAGGGGAAGGCACCAAGGGGACAGAATATCCCCTTAATCTTCTTCTTCTTCTTCTCTCTTGGTCGTGGGCTTCTAGGTGGAATATGAGAGTGAATTTGCTAGCCAAGGATGGATTGAATGGTGGTGGGTAGTGGTCTTTTTATAGGGTAGGGTGAGGGGTTAAGGTGCCTCTTGAAATGGAGGGCTAAGATGGTTGGATGGAGGTGGTTAGATGATCCTAGGGTTAAGGATGGTTGGCGCCACCTAAGGGGTGCTAAGGGGGTAGTTAGGGTTGGTAAGCAACACCTAAAAGTGGCGCCAACCATGGAAAGGTGCCATGGGTTGGCGCCAACTTTAAGGCTTCTAGAAGGTGGGGTTATGTGGAGGGTGGAGATGGGTTTAAGGGGAGATGTGTGGTGGAGATGAAAGGGATTTTTGGAGGGAAAAGTGGTGCCATCAAGGGGGTAGTTAGGGTGGTTTTGGCGCCACTTTTAGGTGTCTTTTGGAGGTGGTGAGTAAGCCAGGTTGGCGCCAAGTAGGTGGAGCTTAGGTGGAGCTAGTAGGTGGAGTTGTTAGGTAGGGTTTTCGGGTGGTACAAGCCAAGGAAGTTGGAGCATAGCTTAGCTAGTGGAGGAGTAGAGAAGGAGGTGTTGGAGCTAGGGTTTGGAGGGAGGAGCTGAGGAGGAGAAGTCTGGAGCTAAAACTGGAGCTGGCTGCTGCTGAAGAGGCTAGCATGGAGCTACTCTAGCTGGCCTAGCTTGCTAGTTCTTTGCTAGCTGCTAAGCCAAGCTAAAGTGAGCTGGCTTCTACCATAATGAGCTAAGGTGAGCTAGGTCTGGTGCTCCCGAGGAGGATCAAGCTTGTTGAGGCAGCTAAGGTAACTTAGCTCAACTGAGTTGAGCTAAGCTAAGTCCCCGAGAGCTGGACTTGAGCTTCTTGAGCTGGGATGAGTTCTTCTTCAGCTGGCTGGAGTTGAGTGGAGCTGGATGTAGCTGGATCTGAGCTAGGGTGAACTCCTGTCAACTCAGCTGAGCTAACTAGAGCTCCCTGTGGACTAGTAGGAGCCGAGATGAGCAAGACTCAGCTAAGTTGAGCTGGATCTGAGCTGACTTGAGCTAGGGTTAACTAAGATAAACTCTCTTGAGCTGCCATTCAGCTGAGATTAGCTGAATGGAGCTGGGATGAGCTAACCTTAGTTCAAGTGAGCTAGGTTCCAACTGTGGTGAGCTGGATTAAGCTGAGTTCTAGCTAGTCTGAACTCTTTCTTCACCAATTGCCTTCTTGAGTACTAGGGTTTTAAGGATCTGTATATCTGTTCATCCCTAACACTCACAAAAACATATTAAAATAACAAAAGAAAATGCAATGCATGCCTAATCTAGTGAATGCCTAAATGCAACCCAAAAATCCGTTTGCAGAGTAAAATCTTAAGAGCTAGGTTTGTTTTAATGCATAAGAATAATGATAAACTGGCGTTTATCACACCCCCATGCCTATCTTTTGCTAGTCTCTTAGCAAAACTTCAAAATTTTTTTTTGGAAACGGAATTTTTGGGAAATCTAATTTTTTCGACTTTTGAGAAAAATGATTAAGGGACCTTGGTAGATCAAAACATAGGAGGTACGGGATTTGTTAAAGATAAACATTGGGATTTATTTTAGGATCCAACCATTAGATAGAATGGGATCAATATATCCTCCAGAAAATTCACAAATTAACCTCTTGTTAATTCAGATGATTTAAAATTTTTATTTTTAGGATTTTTCTGGCTCATGAATCTGATCCGCAACTTGCAAAATCCTTTAAAACCTTGTGTCTGTACTTGTGAAAAGCCAATATTTATAAGGGCGTGTTGATTTATTTATTATTACTTTTTTTTCTCTCCCCCATGCTTATTTTTAGCTTAGTCTTACAACAGATGTGTCGGAATCATCATTCTCGTTACCATTCCTCGAGGGGGCTCTGGCGCCAGTACTTCGGGATAACACTATCCATGACACCACCCAGGAGCTCACAACCACAAAACACGATGCGGTGTAAAGGGGCGCTCCAAGCAAACTCAAGCTCTTGTTCCAACACTATAGGTAGAGCACCATCCAAGACACTTGAGCTGCTAAAATGCGCTTTAATGCTCCATTTAAAGATATGAAATATAGATATAGAGCAGAGCCGAGGCGGTAACTTGTTAACATTGTGTCCTCAAAGGAGGCATTTTCCTCCTTCTCAGCGGTGGGAACTTAAACCAATGATCTGCTTCAGACTTTTACTAAGTCTAAATAAGGGAGTTTCTTCAAATTTTTAGTTGTTTTTAAGTGTTGGCTTGTGTGTGAAATTTGGCACAAGAAGTTTCTCAAGACATGCAAGTTTTTGAATCAAAAACTAAGTCAAATAATTTCCGTATTACAAAATAGGATCAAGTCACCTGAAATATCATGAATTCAGGTGGAATTTTAGAGAAGGATATCTGATCTAGTCTAAAATAGACCCTGAAATTCTAATGATCAGATCCGCATCCTCACCCCTAGTTTGCTAAAGACTAAATCTCATTGTACCAAAAGTGAATTTTTCAACCTTAGTCCCAATTTCAAAAATTTTTCCTCAAAAAGTTTTCAACATTTTTATTTTTTTGGGTATACAAGTAGGAAATAAATTAAAGAAAAAAAATGCATGTTTTTAGGTTTTGAAAAATCATAAATCGATCGTCAAATTTTAAAAACACCCCCCATGCTTAAGATATGTCATGTCCTCATGCATTAGGAGGGAAAAGGGATCACCTTAGTGAAGAAAGGTCAGGTTTAGGATTATCAAAACCTGGAAAAAGAGGAAAAAAGGAAAGCAGGAAAAAATGATGGGTTACCTCCCATCCAGTGCTATCTTTTACGCCATTCAGCCAGGCGTGAAGGTATTTACGGAAGACGAAAAATCATGTAAAAAGTTGGACACTTGAATGTCTTTAATAAAAGTGTCTTCCTCAAGATCCCTAAAAAGATGAGTGGTAAAGATAAAGGGATCAAAATAAAATAGAGAAATGGAAAAATGACCCAAATCTGGCCATGGTTTAAGTGCTTGTAAAATTTCAGACTCTGGTGGGTTGGGTAATAGGTCCAATGGAAAGGGATGGGGAATGGAGTCAATGAGATGTAGGGTGGGTGAAGTTAGTGTGGATGTTTTTGGTGAAAAATCAGGAAGATGAAAAGGGGGAAAGTCAAACCCTAGTTGATATGGAAAGTCTTGGACCACATAATTATCCTTAGCATAAGAATCAATAAAATCAAGATCAATAGTGGTTAAAGGTGAATGAGATTTGATCAACATAGACTTCTCAAATACTGCTTCCATTTTATTATCAATGTCTTCAAAAATTTTGTGATCAATGGACCTCTTGGAAGCTTGAAATAAATCTAATGAGAAGGTCTGGTTTCTGCAACTTATATTCATTTTCCCAAAATGAGAATTGATATTAGCTGTTGCCATAATCAGAAAAGGTCTTCCAAGGATGGCATTAATGAGAACCTTAGGTACCTCTATGTCAAGGACCAGAAAATTTACCGGAAATAGACAATTCTGGACCTTGATAATACTATCCTCAACAACTCCCCATGGTTGAATGGTAGATTGGTCTTCCAATTGAAATTGAACCTTAGTTGGTTTTAAATCACTGAATCGAAATTCCTCAAATAAGACCGGGGGGATGAGATTACTAGAGGTACCTAAGTTGAGAGGGGCGCGAAAAAAAATGGTGTCAGTTATGACAACTGAGAAGAGTGCTCTGAAAAACTGAGCTGGCTGTCTTTGAAAGGACCAACCTTTCTAGATTCTGATCATGCCCTTTTGAAGTAAATTTTTTAGAGGCATGGGAAGAATCTAGGAAGGGAATATTCCTCTCGACTTGCTCAAATAAGTCCAAAGGATTGTGGTCAGAGGACTTTGGTTTTGGATTGTTGGATTGCAGTTTTTGAGAGTGGGAAATAGGGTTTGAATCAGGTGTCTTTGGGATTTCTTTTTCTTCTTCCTTATTGATGTTAGGGGAGTCAATCTGCATTGGTTGATAATCAGTTTCATCATTTGAATGTGAAGGCCTTAAATCCATGGTGGTTTCCTCACTTCTCAAAGTCTCTGCATACGCAGCTTGGTGATCACTGGGAGGAGGTGGGGGGGCCTGATTTTGATAGAAACTGGGTTGGTGCTGCAATATTGGGTTAATAGGAAGCTGAACCATGTGGTTCTGATGTTGGTATCCACCCGGGTGTTGGTTCCTGGGATTAATAAAGTTTGGTGTGGGTTGGGATGGTGAGTGTCCTGCAGGTCTTTGAGTCGGAATATCTCCAATTTGATCATTGAGATTGTTAATAAGACGGGTTGTTTCCTTTGTTTTTCTTTGTAACTCCTGCAGGGTTTTCATCATCTGGGCATTAATGTCTTCTTGAGATTGCCCAGATTGATAAGTCTGATTTGGACCATACCCTCCAAACGGGTTCTGTTATTGGCGTGGAACCAAATTGGTCCAGGAGTGAGCCGGATAATTCCCCCCATTAGAGGAATTTTTCAATTTCTCCTAGAAAGTAGGGACATTTTGGGTGGGGTGATGATTGGGATAAACATAATTCCCTGTTGAACCATAGAAAGCCTCAGAATAATAATTATATTCAGCATGGAATTTATGTAGATTTTCACACTTGCGGGTGTCAAAAGGGGTGAGATGTGGAATGTGTGGAGCTTGGGTAGGTGTGGCAGGACTCCCTTGGTTGGCTAGGTTTATTAAATCCTTATGCAATTGTTGTTGCTTAACTTGTAGCTGAGCCATGATAGAGTAGAGATTAGGTGGAGGGGCCTGATTAAGTAGCTCCCCGGTGGAAAAATAGGGGAAAGAAAAGTTAGCATGCGGGTTAGAGGACCAATTTTGATTTTCCATTTTTACAGAAGAGGAAGAATGTAGAAAAAGTCCTTTTTTCGGGAGGCAAAATCAAGTGGTCCCTCCAAGTGTGGAGTTTTAGACCGCCGCCCGTGCAAAATGGAAGAAATGGTAGGGGAGGAGAAGAGATGGGGATGAGAGAAGTGTGCACACAAGCAATTAAATTCTAGACCTAACTTAATTGTGACTCCCTAGAATTTAACCTAAGACTTGGTCTATCTAGGAAATAAGTAATCAACAGTGAATACCCATTCTGTCAACAAATCTAGCCAAGTTGCTTAAGGGGAGGTTTGGGCCCAAGCATTTCCTAGGAAAATCCCCAGGTGCTTGTACAAACCCACGCCTGGTCGTTTGACATGGCCTATCAGCTTGAACACCAGATATAGATGACAGAATTGGTATTAACTAGAGAAAACCTAAATCCTATATAGCAAACCTAAATTGATGAAACCTTAGGGTCAAATTGTTACAAATTTTAGTTAGGGCTAGGATATTATAGTGCACACGGAATGTGGAAGGCATTAATTGGGTTGTTGCCCTGTTATTTCAATTTTTTTAGTGTGTGTGCAGGAATTGGAAAGTGGTTTCAAAGAAAAGCAAGTTGTCACACAATTATTGTATTTCTGTCTTTTAGGATTGGATTTAACTTAGTGTATTTTTAGGGTTTTCTTTTTAAGTTTTCAAACAAGTTTGAGATTCCACAAATAAGAGGAAATCAAGTTGTATGGGTGAAGATATGTTTCCTTTTGTTGTTTGTTTCTAAAAATGAAAAAAAGAAACCTTAATCAAATTGGTCATAGGATAGAAATTTATTACCAATGAGTTATTTTTAGGCTTTCTGTATTAAGTAGTGGTTCAAACAATTCAAACAACACCACTACTTTGAAGAAAATCAAACAAGGATTCCAAAAAGATTTTTGTACGATTTTAGGAATTTGTTTGATAATTGTTTTGAATTTTTCCTTATACTGGTGTCAAAGTCCAAAAATGGTACCCATGTGTATTTTGGACTTTTCAGTATTACCAATGACCTCAGAAAATTTTGATGATTTTATATGATGTATAAAATTCCACAAGGATTCCAGAAAGCTAAATTTCACAAAAATTGGATGAGTATAAAAATTCTAAAAATTCACAGACTGTAGCAAAACAGGAAGATTAGAGGGTGTGACCCCTCTGCCGTCCACGAATTTTTAAAAATTAAATGCAGAGCCAATTGATCTAAAATTTGGAACAGATGTTCTTAACTCAATTTGGAATCACTATATGAAATTTTATAATTTTAAGAGGCTTGTGGTGTTAGGAATTGATTTTTCAAGTTCGGAGAGAAATCTGGACCCGAAAAATAAAACACCAATACTTACAATGGAGTGGTGTTAATGAAACATTCAAGCAAATAATGAATTTTTATGGGCACCACTCCACTTAATTAATGTGTTTAGGGTCCTGAAAGCCAAGTTTGATATTTTTTTTGGTAGTCTTTTAGTCTAAATGTGACAAGAAAGGGGAACCAACCTGAATTTCACGGGAAGAAAAAGATCTTTGAGCTCTCGCTTCCAGATTCCCGCTTTCTTCCTGCAATAGTTCCTGCACACACAAAAGAAAAGAAAGAGAAGAGGATGAGATCCACTTCAAGCAAGAGAAAATTGACTATTGCAAAGTAGTGCCTCCCCGACAACAGCGCCAAAAAGTGATGCGGATTTTACGCGGTTTGTAAAATACATCGTAACGCGCAAAATCGATCAACTCTTAAATTTATAAACCTAGATAGTGGGGTATCTAGGGTCGTCCAAGGAGGCAATAAATTTGCAAAATTAAAATCCCTTGCTTAAAGATGGAACTCAACTTTCTTTTTGGTGTTATATATATATGATTTTTTTTTTTGGTTTTGAAATAATAAGAACAAGGCGGGTTTGTTGATAGTGAGAAAATTCTCTATACTAATCCACTACACTACTATTATAGTGACAAGTAAAATCTCTCCCTAAGCTCACTCTAGGCACGTGGAGGCCTAGAGTAATCAGGGAGAGGGAGTGAAAATGGTTAAACAAGAATTCTACAAGACTATGCAACAACAAGATTAAAGAAGGCAACTTTGATTAAAAGAGCGAGTGTTTTACAAAAAACCCTAGTAGATGAATGCTTCTACTACTAGATAATTGCAACAAGGAAAATAAAACACAAATCTTCCTGAATTGTCGGTGAAGAGGGGAAGCTCCTTGCTCCAAGCTTAGTGGCTCCTAAGCTTGAAAAGGGCTCCTCCTTCTCCTTCCTTGAAAATGATGTCCTTCAAGGTGGTAGCTACCACCTTTAATTCTCCTCCTCCAAGGGTGGACATCCACCCTAGGTTCTTCTCCTTTGCCTGGCCATCCTCCTTGAAGTGGAAAGCTCCTCCTCCTTGGCGTGGCCTAAGTTGAAGAGAGTGGGGAGAAGAAGGCACGAAAGGGGCTGGTGATGTGCCCCTTTAATCTTCTTCTCTACTCCTTCTTCTTGCTCGTAGGTATAGGTGGATGTAGGTGGAAGTAAACACTAATGGAGGATGGGAATTATGTGGTGGTAGGGTAGGGTATTTATAGGATGGGAAGGGGGGTGGTTATGGTGTTTTTTTGGAGGGAAATGAAGGGGTACTTGGATATTTTTGGAGGGAAAAATGGGAAGGAAATGAAGAGGTGCCTTGGTTTTCCCTCCAAAAATACCTTCTAGAAGGCAATTTTGGAGGGAAAAAATGGAGGGTGGAGATGGGTTTTGATGGTGGACGTAGGGTGGTGATGGAAGGGATAGTTGGCACCAAAATAAAGTAGGAGTAGGTGGTCTTTTTGCTAGAGCTTAGGTAGTAGGGTAGTAGGGTAGTAGGTTTTGGTGCCATGGAGGTGGATTAGCTAAGTTAAGTAGCTTAGCTAGCTTAGCTAGTAGGGAGTAGAGTTGGAGGCATTTGGAGCTAGGGTTTTCAGGGAGAAGAGCTGGAGGTAGTCATCTTGAGCTGCACTAAAGCTAGTGGCTGCTGAAGAGAGCTGCAAGGAGCTACCTTAACTGGCTTTGCTTGCTAGTTCTTTGCTAGCTACTAAGCCAAGCTAAAGCAAGCTGGCTTCTGCTGAAAGGAGCTGAGGTGAGCTGGGTCTAATGCTCCCGGGGAGGATCAAGCTGGGTGAGGCAGCTAAGATAGCTTAGCTCAACTGAGTTGAGCTAAGCTGAGTCCCCGGGAGCTGGACTTGATCTTCCTAAGCTGGAATGAAGTCATCTTCAGCTGGCCGGAGTTGAGTGGAGCTGGATGTAGCTGGACCTGAGCTGGGGTGAACTCCAGTCAACTCAGCTGAGCTAGCTAGAGCTCCCTATGGACTAATGGGAGCTGAGATGAGCTAGACTCAGCTAAGTTGAGCTGGATCTAAGCTGACCTGAGCTAGAGTGAGCTAAGATGAGCTCTCTTGATCTGCCATTCAGCTAAGATGAGCTGAATGGAGCTAAGATGAGCTAACCCTAGTTCAAGTGAGCTGGAATCCAGTTATGGTGAGCTGGATCAAGCTGAGTTCTAGTTAGTCTGAGCTTATTCTTCACCAGTTGCCTTCCTGAGTGCTAGGGTTTTGGAGTTCTGACAATCTGCATATCCCTAACACTCACAAAAATACATTAAAAAGACAATAAAAAGTGCAATGCATGCCTAACCTAATTGATGCCTAAATGCAGCCCAAAACCCATTTGCAGAGCAAAATCCTAAGAGCTAAGTTTGTTTTAATGCATAAAAATGATGATAAACTGGCATTTATCACAGACCCTGGAGTGAATTTATGCAGCCCAAAACCCATTTGCAGAGCAAAATCCTAAGAGCTAAGTTTGTTTTAATGCATAAAAATGATGATAAACTGGCATTTATCACAGACCCTGGAGTGAATTTAAGAGAGAGAGATGCGCGGGGAGGGTAGGGGTTAGGTTTTGCCTAACCTTACATTATGCAGGGAAGTAGGAGAAGAAGAAAAGAGAAGGAGCGGTTGAGGACTTAGCTGCACAGAGGAGTAGAAGGAGAAGAAAAAGGAGGAGATAGTGCAATAGCAGAAAAGAAGAGAAGGAAAGAAGAGGAAGCGGCAAAGGACACTTAGCCGTATCAAAGAGCAGGAGCTGAGGAAAGAAGGAAAGGAAGAAAAAGAAGACAGAAGCTGAAGCTGAAGTTGAAGAGGAGAAGCCAACTGAAGAAGGAGAAGGCACAGTGCAAGAAGAAGAAGAAGCCAAGGAGGAGCTGCAACAAAAGAAGAAGCTGTCGATGCAGCTCAAGCCTAAGGCAAAGGAGAAGACAGAGAAGGCCTTGCACAGAAGAAGAGAAAGAGAAGCCGCAGAGAAGAAGAGAAAGAGAAGTAATAGAGAAGAAGAAAAGAAGAAGAAGACAAGAGGAAGAAGAACCAATAGAAGAAGCACTGTAGCAAGTGGAATTTAAGTCATCTAACCCTCGAGTCAGACGTTTGAAGAGAGAAAGAATGGGGCAGAAGAAAAAGAAAAGAAGAACAAATTTTCCTTTCTTGTTTTTATAAAACAGTTTATATCCATAGTGTAAATTGTGATTTTGCACGCTTCTAAAATCAAGTGTTGCTCCCTGAGTTCGACCTTGGAAAGTTTCTATTTTCAAGTAATAAAGACAAATATACATACTGGTTGACAACAGAACGACCAGCACCTATCTTGTGCTTACCCAACTTCTTTCATTCCAAACCTTTCCTGTGGCCCCAAAAATCCCTAGATTGTTTATGGGGAAGGGAAAAGACAAGGGAAAGGAGAAGGTCCAACTAAGAAAATCGATAAGAAAATTCTCCCTCCAACCCATTTCAACAAGAGTTGTTCAAATTATCCAACTCATGTCAAGCTTGAAAGCTTTTGATCAAATATGCTTCCATGAGGATTATTCTCATCCGTCCTATTGTGTGAAGAGATTTTAATGAAATAAATCTCAAAAGCTACTTTGAGTTGAATGGGTTTTGACTCTACTTGATCTAAGACACCAATTGCATTCACTACCCATTTCTTACCAAAGTTTGGTTTACCAATCTTACATGGACCAAAACAACAACGAAATTGTTATTTGCACTAATTTACCTAATGAATACATTTCTTGGACTCCAAAAAACTAGCTCAAGTGTTTGGAGTACCTCATAAAGGTGCCACTCTTCATACACTACAAGATAACATTAGTTTTCACAACGTCATTAGGGACCTTGCTCCCTTGAATGCTAGCAGAGTGGGAAACTTCAAACTCACTCCTAAGGTCATGTATGACACCCCAAAACCCCTTGCTCCCATTCTCTATTATGATTTGTATTTAAAAAAAACTTCTAGCAGATTTAGTCACATCACCACTTATTTGGCCTTTGTTGTTTATGCTCTCATAAAGAAAACTCCTCTTAATTGGCCAAAGATCATTTTAGAAGAGATGATCAAAGAACCAAAAAAACTTTCTTTCATTTTCAAACACAATTGCTCATATCGCCCAATTTTTTTTTATTCCTCTTGATGATCTCCAATTATGTTGTATACCTAAATTTGTCTACTTCACCTATACTAGCTTAAAGAAAATGAACACCTTAGGCTATGGGTTGATGTTGTTGATGTTAATGATGATGATGATGATGATGATGATTGATGAGAACCTCATCATGAGCCATAACTAGCTCATTTTGACCTAATACAAAGGATAAAAGCTCCTACATGTCTCAAGGAAAGGCTTAACTCAGAGAATTCTGAGTTTGAGAAGAAAACAAGTCATAAGGGGTAAAAATGCAATTTTACCAGTATAATCTGCATACAGGGTAATTCAGGGCCCAAACATAGGTCAAATCAGCTTAATAAGAATAAAAGTGGGATGAGATGATCTAGCAAGGGCTACAGCACTTCCAAGAAACTAAATGATAATCTGTAACCCTAAAACAACCCACTTCAATTCACAAGGTTCGAGGCAAAGTAAAAATAGAATAAACCCTCTAAAATTCATAGAAAAATAATCTCTAGGGTTTAGAACCTTCAATTTGGCCTTCAGAACCCATTTTGACCTACATTGAGAACCATGCCCAATTAATAACTTAATTTGGGTTTTTGCGTAAATTGACCGGTCAAACAAGGTTTAATATAGAAATGAAATTCACCATCAGATTCCTTAGGTCCTAATTAATCATGTATAAAAACTTGAGCCTAAGAAGAAACCTCCTTGACCGACTTTACACTTTGGTCCTCATATATTTACTCTTTGGCCCTCAACTTTTGAACCCTCGCATTTTGGCCCCTAACTCTCCTTCGTTCTTTGCGATCAGGTCCCCCCTGCAAAACCTGCCAGCACCATGCTCTGGCGACCTTGCGCGGAGCATGGCGCCGCGCAGGGTGAGGGGGGGGACCTGGCAAGTAAAACGGGGGTGCCCTGCGTCGTCAGCCGTCGCAGGGACACCCCCCTGGTCGTTGTAACCCACCATACCAGCCGTGCGAACGCACGGACGGTATGGGTCTCCATCTCCGGCGTCCTCCGGCGAGGGAGACACGTCGTCTCCCTCCGCCTTCCTCCCTGTTTCGATCCCTATAAATACCCCCCGTTGCTCCACCGACCGGGGCAGCTTGGATCTGACGGAGAAAACCCCCAACGTTCCTCTCTTCTCTCTCCGGCAGACGCTCACCAGCTCCGGCGGTTCCTCCCCCTGCTCCTCTTCGCTCTGCCGCAATACCAGCAGCAGAGACTTCCTCCCCTGCTCTTCCCGCGCCACGCCGCACCCAGCTGGCGCCCCTCCGGCTCTCTGCTCGCCGCCGCCCCTTTCCCTGAGCATCGTCTTCTCCGGCGACAGTCGATACGACTGTCGCCCTATTCCTCCCCCTTCGTCCCTGCAAGTAAGCTAGAACTACTCCCCTTCTTCTCCTCTTTCTTTCCCCGCTTTCAATTTATTCAATTAAGCCCTCGACCGACCCTGACCATCGTCACCCCCTTCATCTCCGGCCACCCTCCGGCGAGATGCTCCCATCGCTCCACAGCCTCACACACCTCGCCGACCCTCACCGAACCTCCGCCTCATCACACTGAGCACCCCCCACCCCTTCACTGCCACTCCACACCGCCGTAACGCTTCCCCCAACAAACCCATCCTCCGACCCACAGTCCGACCTAGGGCAGCCCTTGCACGCCGCCCCACGCCTCGCCACCACCCACACGAGCTTCGCCGCACCCTGGCGAAGCTCCCGGCACTTTCTGATTAGGCCGAGAGGCCATTTTTTTTGTGAACAGGCCACCCGACCTCCGCCGCCATTGCCGTGCAGAAGGAGCTGCTTCCGCCTGCAGCTACAGGCGCGCCACGCTCAGCGCCACGCCCAGATTCGACTCCCAGGCCTTGCGAGGCGTTTCGACAAAACACCAGGCTCGCAGCTAAGGCAGAAGGCTTCGCGTGACGCCGCGATCGCCCGCTGCGGGCGCGCAATTGAGGTGGGACATTTAGTCCCACCTCGGAAAAGTCTGAAGAGGCGCAGCGATATAAGACGCAAAAGTGCTGGAGGCCTACTGCCTCAGCACACGGGGTGAGGTCCCCTTCACCCGCCCGGTTACCCGGTCTCGTCCGCGCTCACGCCCCGCGGACCTGACCCGACCCGACCCGACTTAGACTGACCTGCACTCCTCGCCCACCACGCACGCCGGTGGGCCTGGACCCGGGCACGACCCGTACCCGATTACCCGGCAGCTCTGGGAGAGCTTTCCCAAGAGTGGTTTCAGAGAGAGAGAGACGCGGGGGGAGAGGGTAGAGTAGGTTTTGCCTCTGACGTAAGCTCTGAAGTGTGCAGGAACAGGTGAAGAAGAAGGACCGCGGAAGAAGAAGGAAGCTGAGGAAGATACTGTAGCAACAGGCAGTTTAAGTCGTCTGATTTGGAAATCAGACGACGGCCTGAAGGGAAAAGAAGAAAGAAGGAGGGGCGACGTCCCTGACTGGAAAAAGAAAAGAAGGAAGAAGGAGATCTGAAGAAAGAAAGAAGAGCATCACCTCTGCAGAACAAAGAAGAAGGAGATCACCTCTGCAGAACAAAGAAGAAGGAGATCACCTCTGCAGAACAAAGAAGAAGAAGATCACCTCTGCAGAACAAAGAAGAAAGAAGGAGATCTGAAGAAAGAAAGAAGAAGATCACCTCTGCAGAACAAAGAAGAAGGAGATCACCTCTGCAGAACAAAGAAGAAGGAGATCACCTCTGCAGAACAAAGAAGAAGAAGATCACCTCTGCAGAACAAAGAAGAAAGAAGGAGATCTGAAGAAAGAAAGAAGAGCATCACCTCTGCAGAACGAAGAAGAAGAAGATCTGAGACGAGGAGAAACAAAGAGAAAACAACAAATCCTTTCTCTCTTTATTTTTGTAAAAGAAACATGTATATCTCTAGAATACAACTTGCTCCCTGAGTTCGACCTCGGGAACTCTTTTCCGAGTAAAAATTTATATATTTGAAATGATGGCAACAACTGGCTATACTACGACGCTATAACAAAAATACCTGCCACCAATGATGATGAGGGTGTTAGCTCCTACGCCAGACACAAGCCATTTTATATATATGACTACTAATCTGGAAGAGATGCCACACCTACAACCATGGGCATGGGTTAGGTCACATCCGAATTCTTGCAATGGTTATGACTTATACACCTCCACCAACATTATAGAAGGCATAAATTACTTAGCTAACTCCTAGCAGATCATGCATCTCCAAAATGAAGCTTATGCCAACTACTGTGCAAATGTCAAGATTCTTAAGTGTGCCAGGTCAACGAGACATGAGTAGTCAAGATGTTTATTATCATGCTCATTAGCTATATATTAGTTGCATATAGTAGCTGAGCTTTGCATTTCTTGTTACGAAGAACTTTGGTTGTCCAAATTTTCTACTAAACTTAAATTTATGAGCATGTGTGATAAGCTACAAACATATTTATGTAGAACTCCTTTTATCTCTTTGCATATATGTTGAACCTTAGTTTCAAGCATGTTTGTCGGATTTCTCTATGCTATATATGTGTGTGTGGTTCTTGTGGTTTTTGATGATTTGTTTCTGCATGTTTGATTCTCCTCTCTTGCCTTTATGTGCTATATGTATGTCAATCTTTTTGATATTCCAAAAGGGGGAGAGTATGCCATGCATGTGAAATTAATTTAACCATATATGGATCAAGGGGAAGAGTAAAGTGAAGGAGAGTTTCTAAAATCCCATCACATAGAGTGTTTAAAAAGGGGGAGAATAGTGGTGTATAATTCATGCAACACCTCAATCACCTCTTAATTGTGGTTTGATAAGCAATCTTGATGTATGATGCATGCAATACTCCCATTCTATTTATGATGTGTTATCTGTGCATTTTGTTCTTAAGATGGACCCCATTTAACAGAATTATCACCCCAAGATGCAGTGTTATCATACCCCCATGTTTACTCCTTGCTAGTCCCTAGCAAGGTTTATTCTAGCCTTTATTTCCAGTCAGAATTTAAGAAGTAACTACTTAGACATTTCGTCACTTGTCAATAGGAAGAAATATACTAAGATCTTAATCTACAAAGACTAAGCAGCGTCCGGGTGTCTGCCAAAATACAAATCGCCTAAATCCTTGCTTTAATGTATGTAAATATATATACATATATATATTTATATATATTTTTTTTTTCTTCTTCTTATTTTTAGATTTTTTGGAATTAAGAATAGGTTGGTAACTTTTTACGGCTACCCAACCCACCCAAAACTCGGACAAAACTCTAAGTGCTAAGCATCTTGGTGTGAAGATCGTGATAGACTCACTCAACGGTAATTTAGACAGACTCCGGGTTTCTACGCCCCTAGGTGACCGGAAGAGGAAGTGTTTTGCCTGAAGGTGTATTTGTTCGATCGATAGCTTTCTCCCTACGTTTGTTTAATTGGGGTCAACATAAGGATTTTTCTAGTGTATATCTCCCCGACTTGTACTACTTCCCAGCTTCTTCCTTAAGTGTTTTGGTTCTTTTTGTGCAATTATTGAGCTGGGCTCTGGACAATGGACCAATGAGCTGTTACCCACGATCACTTGCCAGCCATACTCGTGTGGTAAAGTGTGATTTATTTTATTTTCTTTTTTTTCTCCCCTTTTTTTTATTTGGTAGGTGGCTTCCCTGATCTCAAATTTACCTAGAGGCAATGAAGAAGAAGTGGTCCCGTGGCTGGGCTCTGAACAACCTGCCAATGGGATGTTACCCACGACAACTTGCCAGCCATACCACCCTAGAGAGTTCATTAGCTACCTAATTTCTGTCAGAATCTCTCGAGGAGTGAGTCTGTGCAAAAATGTGTGCAAATGCTTAGACTAAAAGTCCGGAGTTAGAGGGTGAGTCGATAAGTCATATACTTATCACCTTATTTAGTTAGTGGATTAGAGTAGCTTAAGGTTTCAAGGATTTGAAGCTAAATCCATATTTTAACGGACACCAGGGCTGATTAAGCCTGAAGGCCTCAAAAGTCTAAGTGTTTAAGTTCTTTCCGTATTATTTCCCACTATTGACAAATTTCTAATGCCTAAGTTTCTTCCTAAATTCAATTTTTTTTTTAATTTTATTCTATTCAGACTGATTAAATGAGCTCAGGATCATGCAATTTACCACCCTCCCCCATGCTTAAGTTGGACAATATCCTCATTGGCAAATACATGGATGCAACAGGGGTTTGAAAAGATATTACCTGAGTGACGTAGAATACCGGATCAGTCTTAATCCTCTGAGTTGCCTCCTAGGAAGCGCTAAGTTCAACGCCTTCGGCTAGGCATAGTGCACAAACAGGAATGGTTTAGGTCAAGGAGGCATGTTCAAAATCAACTAGACCCAAAATCAAAAGTCCACAGATGCGACCAAAGTTGTGGTGGAGTCCCATTCCTAAGGGGCAGGAATTCTGCAGCAGATGTATCATGCATGCCTGTGTCAGATCCTCTCTTAATCTGCAGGCATGCAAAGAAGTTGATGTGGACGAGCGCACCCCGAATATGACATGCCAGACACTAAAGATGTAGGTTTTATACTCAGCTTGTGTCCCCATAAAATTGTAATCCGTCAAAAGTGTATCAATTCCAGTGCATTTGGGTTGCGGGATCTTTATTCTGGTAGGGCAGGTAACAAAATCAAGAGTTTCATAATAAGCCATACAATCAAGCATGAGGTCTCTCTCTAAAGACGAACCCATTTCTTCCGCAACTATAGTTTCATTGCTCATTCCCTCCAAGCCCTTGACCTCAAGAATATTCTCTTCAATCTCTTTTGCATCAGATTCACTGTTTAAGGTTGCATTAGAGGTAGGGCCAATTTCATCATCTTGTTCATATTCTTTCTCTCGGCCCTCCTCGAAATTTGTGATGGGGATTCCAACCGATTCATAATCGATTTCTTTGAAATTGTAACTCCATTCCCCATCTTCTATATTGGCTGTTGCTCCCACCGGATCACTTCTCTCGGGCTGATTAGATTCAGATACCAAGGCATCTCCCCTTACATTCTCAGTTTCCTCCTGATGTATGTCCTCAATGTTCCCCAAATGGTGTTCCAAGGAATCATTAATGACCTTATTTATTGAGTTGTCCAACTCCTGGGGGGTATCAATGGTGGACTGAACCAAATTAGGGTGACTGGGTGTAGTCCAATTGATCATGGTAGGTCCTTGCTTCACGAATTCCATGAATGGCGTTGTGTGCAATAGCTTTCTTTGGCCTTCTTCCCCCAATTGTTGGAACATATCCATCATGACCTGTTGCCCTTCAACCAATTCTTGATTCTGTCTATGTAACTCTAACTGAAGGTTATCAAGAATTAATAGGGTGTCATTTGGTGTCCTTTGAATTTCCTCCTTGAAATCTAGGTTAAGAGAGTGTGGTTGAGGTTGTAGATTAGAATCCATACTGGGGTTTAGGTTCTTGGGTGGGTCCTCTATTCTATCATGTTCAGGGTCCAGTTCTTCAAGAGGAACCATTCTTTGTTTGGTCCTACTCCAGAATAGTTGAGGTTCTAAGTCCTCCTCCCAGTCAGATTCTTCATCAGGGGACCAAATCAAAGGTTGATGATCCTGGGCTTGCCTAGGTTTCTGATCATTCTCTGATTTCCATTTGTCTAGAATTCCTTCCAATCCAAAGGTCAAGTAGGAAAGGTCGTTGAATTCAGATTACCTTTCTTGGTTATTGTCTTGAGTAGGGTAGGGTTCTTGGTATTCTCCTAGAGTGTAGGTCCCATCAAAGTGGTTAGAGAGCGGGTGGGACCTAAATGATGAGGCGTCGCGAGGAGAATCGAGATATGGAGCCCCACGATTTGAATCATACCCTTGAGTGGATATGTTGGGTGTATCCCAATAAGGGGTTGGTGCGGTTTGGTCATAACTGGGATAGTTGGGCCAAGAGGGATATTCTAGGTCATACCCCCAACTTGGTGGTTGGTTAGCCTAAGTAGGCTGTGGATATGGTCTACTTGGGTTAGCATACAAATCATGTTGGGGGCAGTTTGGGTAAGATGGATAGGCATTGAAATCCATGGTTTGGAAGAAATGGAGGGATGAGGGAAGAACAGATGTGAGAGAGTTGTGTGTTCAACCAAGCAAACAAGCCTAGTCCTTATAGTGTATTCCTTAGGGGACCTAGAAATCTCCAAAAGGGTGATCAAGTCCGTAAGCACTGGACTCCCCTTCCCAAAGCTAATCTGGCCAGGTTGATTACGAGGGGATTGCAGGGAAGGTTCCTCCTTTGGCTTGCACCGCCGGTTCCATAGACACCATAACCGCGGTCGTTTGACACTGCCCCGTAGCCTAGTCACCAGATTCTACTAAGGGAATGAAAGCCAAGTGCCCAGCGAACAAAACCCCGCCTCTCGAGACTTAACCCAGTCCTGCCTAGGGCACGTCTACTCTGTTTTAAAGGGCTAAGACAGTGCTTGTGCTAGGGTTATGTGATGAGGCGTTGATTGGGGTAGTGCCTCTTAGTTTTCCACTTTCAGTGTGTGTGCTCCTATCAAAACATGATTTTCAAGCAAGGATTTTTTTTTAAATGTGGTGTCTTTTAATATTTTATCCTTACTTTAGTGTCTTTTAGGATTGACGTGTCTTAATATTTTCAGACAAGTTTCAGTGGGCACGTCAAGTTTTGCACACAATTCGATAAAAGTAGATTTCCTTTTGTTGTGTAGAGGCTCTAAAACCCTAATGTACTCATCCTGGTGAATATGCAGCTTCTATTGGATGAGTCGATTTTAGGGTTGAGTGGTGCGGCCCAAGTCAATTCAAGGTGGCTTCGCAAACACCACTAAAAAAAAAAGAACACTCTAAAGATTTATTCAGAATGTTAGAGTGTATTTTTTTGTTGGGTGATGTGTTAAGGATGTAGGTCAGGCAATCATACACCACGCCAATTTTTCTCAAATTTATAATTTTTTTAGATTTTCAAGCAAGAAAATAACCATGAGTGAAGAAATACTCACGACCGGTCCTTGTTGCGCTTACTCCCTCGTTACCGTCACGAGTTGCGCTGCTTCGCCGTCCAAGCGTCGAATTCCTGCAACCATTAAGTAGAAGGAGACAAGGCATTAGACGATGCGAGCATGGATGTAAAATGGAAGTGATAAAATAAATCCGTTGCCTCCCCAGCAATGGCGCCAAAAACTGATGTGCGCATGACGCGTGTTTTTAAAAGAGTCGTTATAGCTTGCGTTCGCAACGTCGATTTTAAAATAAAAAAACGGACGTGAGTTCGAGTGTCGATCTCAGGGAGGTGTGAAAATCGGATTTCTCTTGTCACTTAATGTCACGAAAATAACAGGATTTTGCTTGCGAAAAGTCGTGGGTGAAAAGTGAGTGAGAGAGAGAGAGAAGAGAGGGAGATTAGGGTTAGAATTGTTTCATTCGGAACATGCAACTTGAACATAAAATAGAGCAAGCAATTGAATAGAAAACAACTTCATTTAACATGAAACTTTAGTCCATAATTACAACACTCGATAAATGCTTGAACATAAGTAAAGTAAAGCTTAAAAGAAAGAAAGAGAGAGAGAAAGAAGTCGGCGAGGCAACCACGGCGGTGGAGGAGGGCTCCGTCAGCGGCTTGTCGTCTCCGGCGATTACAAAGTGGGCTAATGGTAGCTAGGAGGGGGGTAGAACACTTTCAAGTGGAGTGAATGCCTTCCATGGGTGGATGGAAGGGGTTTAAATAGGAAGAAGGGCTTTCCAAATGAAGAAGGGGTTTTAGAGACGTCCGGGACGTCGCTAAAACCCTTCCCAAAACGTCGGTGAAGGCCCCTGCCCGCCGGTCGCTCACTCGTGCCTTGTGCTTCTTCACGCCTGATCCGCATGCGTGCGCCGTAAGCCGTCCGATCTTTGATCGGACGGCTGAGATTCCGTGCGGGGCGCGCGCCTGATTCGCGCCCACCCCCCCGCGTCATCGCGTGCATCTGGTTAAGGCGCATCTATGGGTGCCATGTCTCGCAATCGCGCCCGTCCGCTGCTGATCGGGCGATCCAATTTCGCTCGCGCACGCCTTGGCCTCACAATTTCCGCACAGCACACTTCGAACCCGCGTCACATGAGCGCTTCGACCGCTGCTTTGTCGCAACGAGGGCAGGCATGTGAGGGGCTCTCAGACGTTCGATCGAAGGTCGACTGCTAAGATTCGTCCTCCGGGTGAAGGCGAGATCAGTCGGCGGTCTGGATGCAGCAAGCGAGCACCACGTGGCACGCCGTGGGCCGTTGATTATCAGATCAACGGTCAGAACTTCTTGGGCCCGTTGCGAGAGCTCCGGATGTCGGATTTGGCCGATTTCAAGTCCGTTAGACTCCGTTTGTCGCTCTGAATCCATCCGTGTAGTCCGATTGCTCATCTGAGGCCTGCTTTGACAAGTACTTATACAAATGGCCATTAATACTATTTTATAAGCAATCTTGATGTATAATGCATGCAATGCTCCCATTCTATTTATGATGTGTTATCTGTGCATTTTGTTCTTAAGATGGACCACATTTAACAGAATTATCACCCCAAGATGCAGTGTTATCAGAGTACATTGAGTCTAGGTCTCTAATGTAATATAGGACTCATAGATTGTAATTTTTATTTATTTTTATAGGGATTGTAATGAGAACCCCCATACTAGTCAAATTAGACATGACATAAGTGATCCATACATAATCAACCCACTTAAGCTTCTAATTAGGCCCCAGATGTCAAATTTAGGTTAATCATGCCTAATCAACTCCTAATTAGGTCACTAATCCCTAATCACATCTTTAGTATACCATAGTGACCTTAGGTTTGAGAGATGAGTGGTGAATTGCCTTGAAAGGCCTCAATTTGGCAAATTAGGGCTCCTAACTTTATCATCTAACGTTAAATGCTAGGTCGAGGTCGAACTGTTACCAAAATGTATGTCTACTAAGTCACAACGTTGTGAGATAGTATTAGGAGGAACCTAAAGTTAGCACATTACATTAGTTGGGCTTAAAAGTGATTTTTTGAAAAAGCATTTTTGCTCGTTGGCTGGACACTTGTGTCGATTGGAAATGTTGGATTATGTGCCCTTGAGTGTATTTAGATCCCATTTGACCTCCCTATATATGGGGAACACCTCCAACTTTCTCAAGCTTGCGAGACACATCAAATACACATTCTTGAGCATTTAAGGCCTAGAGAGAGTTTCTCCATCAACTCCAACTTTTCTCTCAAGTGTTCTTGCTGCTAGTTGAGCCCTCCACCACTCTTCTACAAATCTTGTGGCTCCAATACACTCCCAACTTCCTTCGGTGCACATTTACTCACAAATGGAGTATTAATTTAAGCTCTAGATAATTTTCTTACTTCTATTGCATTTTTAATATTGGGGGCTATCTGCACGGCTTTAATTTATATTTTTAGGTGCTTAATTCACTTTCCTTATCTAAATTTGTTGTAAATTGATTGCCTAAGTGTGGATCCCTAATCTCACAAGGGTAAGGATTAGCTCTTGAATAGGTGTCAAGAATGAGTTGTAACAAGAGTTTAATACCCTATAAGTACCAATTTAGTGATTCTGAGTTAACTCGAGTCAAAATCCTATGTTGGCAAACCTTGGTGGTGATTTTTCCATTTGAAAAGATTTTCCGCTATGTACTTAGTGTTGTGATTTGTTTTGCCCTTTCTTAACAACATATATCCATCAAAATTATTTACATACCTGCTTAATTATTAAATTGCTTAATTTAACGTCACTAGTACTTTTCACCCTCCCTCTTATGCTTTCACAACTAAATATGTCTAGTCTTAAAAAAGCTGGAAATCTTCTTAAAAGACTATTTTCATACAAATGCTCTTGATGAATGTCCTCTACAACGTAAATGGAGATTTGAAGTTATCCTGCAAATAGAGTCAAAGGCTTGACTCAGTGAGATTGAGATGTAAAAAGTTCTTCTCTTATCACTATCATGAAGAAAGTGTATCCTTGAACCTAAGATAGATACGTGTTTCAGTGCTTGAGCATAAATATTCGACAAACCAAACCAATGATTGATGTACCCACCTTTGTTTTGACATTAGAAAGCTGGTATCTATGTGAAGGCATAAGAGGCCCATAATCTCTGCTCGCTTTGTTGTCCTAAAAACAACTTCAAATCAAACCTAACCTAACTAAGGTAGTACGTGTAAGTACGGGTCGATCTCATGAGGAGGGATTAAATAAGATATCTAAGATATAATAGATAAATTTCTACTAATTTTGGGCCTAGGGATGCATTCTAAATCTAAACTACTACTAAACACTTATGAATAACATGAATCAAGAAACTCTGATTGCGTATATGACTAAGGAAATCCTAGATAAATATCTAGTGTGCTTAGGAAAATTCCTAAAACTTGTATGAGCTTTGTAACAATTTACACTAAATGCCCTCCAAATCTCATGACCTAACTCCAAGTAAGTTGTTCGTAGAAAATTTGCGTAATATCTACCAGAAATCAGAACCAACGCCCATTTATTACATGAATTTTAGAAATTTTTGTAGGATGAATTTGCCAATGAAATTTGGTGGGTGTACAGATAACTTAATGAAAAACCTACAAAAATAATTAAAAAAACATAAGTAACCTTTATTTAGATAACATTGACTCAACTAACAATTCCTAACTCTAATGTTGGAACGATTATTATTTTTTTGCATTAATGATCTACATACGAAATTTAAGAAGCAACTAAATGACTATCAAACACACCAACAAAAAGTTTTTTTGTATTTTTTAGATACATAAAATATATGAAAATACATTTCTAAACAAAATGAGAATCAAAGCAAACATGAATGAAATTAGGAAAATATGAATCAATATGTTAATGCTAAATGCAATGTTTTAACTCTGATACATGCACAGATCAACTAAGTGAAATAAAAATAGAGGTGAGAGATCAAATCCAAGTGGTGAGGAAATCTATCGTCGATCTATTGCCTATGCACGTCGATGTCATCTCTGTCTGTCACCTGGGATAACTTGGCATTACGTGCATTCACGCCACCAACAAGGGCTCGCTTACTCTTTGATGAAAATGATGGGAACACTATGTCATAGATATTGCTTTACAAGAAAGGGGGATGAAGAGGGAAACGACCGAGTAGGGAGAGGTAGGCCAAGATAGAGGAGAAGAGAGCCCCCATTAATGGAGGCCTTGACCCCCATTTATGACGTTAAGGGCCTTAACCTTAGGACGAATCCATTCTTCCATCCTCAACCAACTTGAGTTTACAAAGGCAAATATTCCTATCTTCCCTCAACTAATTATTTGTTTTTGTTTTATTCTTTTATTGGTTCCCATCAAAAGCCCATGCAATGCAACTCTCACACTAGTTGAGATCCCGCTCATCATCAAGCATCATTTCCAGAATCAAAACACTGAAGCAAAACATCATTCTCATTGGTTCATTTTGATGTGTGAGAACCAACGAGTGTTAAATCAGAATCAGATTGGTACTTTGCCACATTTATTGATGACTATTTTAGATTTACATCTCTTTATCTGATGAAGAGTAGAGAAGAGTCCCCTCACATTATTAAGAGTTTCTCCAATACAACTGGGAACCAGTTATAAAGAAGGATTCATGTGTTCAAATCAAATAATGCTCATGAATACATAGAGAGTTCTCTCATGAAATTTTTCGATAAGAAAGGAATTTTGCATGAGTTGTCATGCAGTTACGTACCTTAACAAAATGGTATTGCAAAGAAGAAGAGCAAGCATCTCCTTGATGTTACACAAGCATTGCTAATTCAAGAAAATGTGCTTAAATGCTATTGGCTAGAAGCAATTGCAGCTCATTTAATCAACTGAATGTCATACCTTATACTTGAAGGGAAGGCATCAATCTCCTTACTTATGCTTGGAAGGGAAGTATTTCCTTTACCTTCTAAGGTATTTGGATGCACATGTTACATGCACATTCTACAATGTGGATGGTCAAAGTTTGACCCACAATCTATCAAAGGAACATTCTTAGGACACTCACCTACATAGAAAGGGTACAGATGTCTTAACCCCTCTATTAGAAGAAAGTACGTCACACGAGATGTTACCTTTCTTAAAAGTGAATTTTACTCCCAACCCAAAGATCCTCTTCATGGGGAGAGCAAAGGTGAAGACGATATTGGCATTTGCTTTGATATTCTTGATGGCATGGTTGATGGTTGTGATGAACAAGGCAAGTAACATGAAGAACAATTCTCACAAAATCTAGGCACTTTTGTACGTTTGGATATTGTTTCTCCTATCCCTATTCTAGGTGCAAATGGTGACAATGTGGTAGCAGGAGATGGTGATCTTGAGAATAATCCAAATAGTGTCTTGGATGAAATAGGAAATGGTGCTCTTTAGGCTATATTGGGTGATACCTAAGTTGAGACAAATGACAATATGGTGGAGGACAACATTGCTTTCAAACCTGAAAGAAGAGTAACTAAAAGGGCACAAAGATATGAGGAGTGCACCCGTTATCCCATACAAAGATATGTTAATTTCTTGCTTTTTGGCTTGAACCTGAATTATAAATGTTTTTTATCACCACCTACATCATTTGTTGTTCCTAGGAATGTTGGAGAAGCGCAATTGGACCCAAAGCAGATGGCTACTATGAACGAAGAAATAAAGGCTCTAATTAAAAATCAAACATGGGAAATTCTTGATATTCCCAAAGACAAGCATGTTTTGGGATCACAATGGGCATATACAATAAAGTACAAGCTTGATGGATAAGTGGACAGATACAAGGCTAGGCTAGTGGGAAGAGGATTTACTCAGAAGTACAATATTGACTATTCAGAGATGTTTGCTCCTTTGGCAAAGATGAATTCCATGCAAGTGGTGTTAGCACTTGCAGTTCAGTTTGATTGGCCTCTACTATTAAAAATGCATTTCTAAATGAGGATCTCACGGAAAAAGCATACATGTTTATGCCTCCAAGTTATGAGAAAAAAGGGAAATGTTGCAAACTCAAGAATCCTTGTATGGGTTGAAGCAATCACCAAGGGCTTGGTTTGAGAAGCTCCATGTGACAATGTAGAGATTAGGATATAAGCAAGGTAATGGTGACCATAGTCTCTTTGTCAAGCACAACATCAATGGAGTAGCAATTCTCCTTGTATATGTGGACGATATGATTGTCACAAGTGATTACCAACAGGAGATTTTGAGACTGAAGGCAAAGCTAGCTGAAGAGTTTAAAATTAAAGATCTAGGAAAGCTGAAGTATTTCTTGGGAATTAAAATTGCTCGATCTCATGATAGTCTACTTTTGAGCCAAAGAATTTATGTCCTAAATCCTTTAAAGGAAATGAGGAAGCTTGGTTGCAAGCCTACGCAGTCTCCTATCAAAATAAACCACCCTTTGAGTCTAAGGATGGAAAAGAATTACCTAACTCCCCTAAATCAAGATATTAGAAGATTATGGAAATTTTAATTTATCTTACATTAACCAAGCCAAATATTACACATGCAATGAATGTGGAAAGTGTGATCATGCATGCTCCTACAAATACTCATGTGAATGCAATAAATAAGACCCATTGTTATTTATAGAAAAATCCACAAAAGGATCTTCTCGTTACAAAAGGAGCTGGTACAAGTAATGAGAGATTCACTAACGTAGACTGAGCAAGCTCAATAGATGATCAAAGATCAATTTTAGGATACTTTGTCTTTCTAGGAGGAAAAAACAATCCATGCGTTCAAGATAGAGTATAAAATCATAACTTTGGGAATTACTAAAACACTTTGGTTGAAGATTCTATTGTGGGATATTAGTATGACAACTCAACTTCCTATGAGATTATACTGTGATAATAAGACAACTATTAATTTAACCAACAATCTTATACTACATGATCGTACAAAGCATGTTGAGTAAATTACTTTATAAGAGAAAAGATTGTGCCTCCATAATATAAAGTATGAGGACCAAGTAACAAGCATCTTTACCAAAGGTCTTCTCACAAGCAAATTTAAGGAAAAGGTAGACAAGATGGACATATTTGACATTTATGACCAACTTTAGAGAGTGGTAAGAGTTTTGTAAATGGTTATACCTCCACCATATAAATGTAACACCCTCTTATTTCTAGTAAAGAACCCTAGCCTCCGTATGAGAGATGTCTAGGGTTTGCATTCGCATGATTTTTTTCATCCCATCGAGGAAGGTTTCCATGTTAATCGACGTTACCTTGTGATTGTTCTTGGGTTTGTATGATTATTCTTAAAATCAAGAAAAACATTAAATAAAATTAAAGGAAATTTTACATGAGTACCACTGAAAATTTTTAAAACTAATTAAATATCATTCACTTCACTATATTTTCAATTATGTTATTAAAAAAGTCGCATCAATTCATTTTCAAATTTATCACTTCGTTAATCATAGCATTAAATTTAACGATTTTAGACTTCAATATAATAAAAATTTATTTTTCAATACCTTTTTTTTTTTTTTTCACAAACAACCCCTTTGCAATCAACACGTTGCCGTTAGGAAACAAGCAATCTTAAGACGATGGGAAAATATAAGTTACCAGCACAACATATCAAAGAAGAAAAGGAACAAGCTCACGCAATATGACAGCCATGTCTGCCTTGTTTTAACTACATGCACAAACCCCTCTGCCCGGTGGGAGAAATAATGGTCATACAAAGGTTCCCAAGAAGGGAGAAGAGAGTAAAGGGAACACACAAACAAAAAAGTTTTACCACAGAGAACTCCTACAGCTCCAAATGAGAACCATAGAAGTCAGCTTGGCAAGGAGACATGACCTCCTCTTCCAGCATCTGCAAGACTCTGCTCATCGCTGGCCGGTCATCCGGACTTGGATTGGTGCACATTGCAGCTATGTCAAGGATGGCTTCCACCGAATCAGCATCGTAGTACTCGCATCTCTCATCGACGATATCATCCAACCGGTTTTCTCCAGCGATAGTATTCATCTGCAAATTAACATGATAATGTCAGTTAACTACAAAGGTGAAAAGGTATAGCAGCAGCAATAAGTGACTGACTGACCCAGCCAACAACGTTCAGTCCCTTCTCGACAAATGATGCATCTGTAGGCCGTTTTCCTGTGACTAACTCTAGCAGGAGCACGCCGAAGCTGTACACGTCGGCTTTGTCCGTGGCTTTTCCATTGTTCAGGTACTCTGGAATGTGTGATCAAATGCATTAGAGAGAATGGAGAATGTGAAGCATCCTTAAGTTTGCTGAATCAGACAGTCCGAGTCAAAAATGGGATCAGCTACAACCCATTTTAGCCAGACAAGTCAGCAAAGATGATTAAAGATCAAGCTTAAACATACCTTTCTTGGATTTGGGTTTTTTACCCTTAATAAAGCTCTAACTTTAGTTCAGGTGTAGTTCATTTAGTTTCAAGCCGAATTCCAGTTGAAATTTTAATAAACTGAACATGAAGGTATTGAAGGATTGAAAACCAAAGAAAAATTTAAATATGTAGGTTCATGCATATGGGAAACCAGGAATAATATTGAGGGGGTAATGTCAGATAGATCTAGTGGAAATTCAAACTTTTCTAGCCTACAAACTAAGATACCCCTAAATGGAACTGAGCAGACCTGCTTTGCTAAAGTTAAGGTTCCTTTATTAGAGGAACTTAGAGTTGGTTCCGGATTATTGATTCACTTTTCTCTAAACCAAACCCCATTTAACTTTAATGAACCAAATATGAACAGATAAATATCATCACGAATCAGCTTGCCAGCTTTAGTTTCGATAATGAACATTTTTCCGAGACTTTGAGAAGGTAAATCTTGTGATTGGATAAATATGAGATTGTACTAGGTGATCTTCGAAGTATGCGGCAACATTTTTTTATCTTGGAATATCCTTACCAGAAATGGTGACACCTGTTGGGATTTCTATTCTTCACTCAACTCATCAACCCTACTAAAAAACTAAAAAACCTCCAATATCATATCTATTGCTTGGCCTACATACTACATGTGACAATCAAATTACACTTTCAAAGTTCCCATGACTATCATCAGTACCGAGCCACAATTGGAACTTTTGTATTGCTATCAGCCTTGTAACATATTAATATTCAACATTCCATTTTAGACGTGGCACTGCTTTCCCAGATCTTTCCGTTCGGTGCATGTCATTTGGAAATTTGTGCCTGCTGAAATGAAACACGCTTGAGATCCATTAAGGGTGTCGAGGCATAATCAATCATTTCAAAGTTCTTACAAATTTATGTATAAAATGGGAAAAATGTGCTGATTTCTCTTTCTACCACTCCAACTTGGAGTAGTTTCGGATGGTAGAATTAGCAAGTTAGTAAAATTTATCTCTAAGAAAAACAACTTTTTCTGTCACTTTCATTTGGAAAAGGGAACATTGTAACCGATCCTGCTCTACATTACTAAAATAGCTTTTCCAATTTCTAATGAATCTCTTGAACAAGTATGTTGTTTGGCATCTTGGAAATCTAATTCATCCTAAATAAGAGGCTGGTTCCAGCCTTTTGCAAATAAAACACCAATTTGCCTCCAAAGTCCCAAAAAGCTTTATTGAAGATGTAATAAAAATTAATAGTCAAACCAAAAGTTTCTGCTGTAAAAATTGGAATTTAATTAATGCAATAAAAAAGACTATATATGCTTTATACCTGGAGCCAAATATCCAAAAGAGCCAGCCACTACGGTGGTAATGTGTGAATCATCATATACCACAAGTTTGGAAAGACCGAAATCAGAGATGTGCGGCTCCAAACTTCTATCGAGGAGTATGTTGCTGGATTTTATGTCACGATGCACTATCTGTGGGAAGCAGTCGTGGTGCAAATATGCCAGCCCCCTGGCAGAACCAAGTGCAATCTTGAGACGAGCATTCCAATTCAGAGGTTGCACTTGTTGCCCATGCTCTAAAACAATACCAGAGAGAAACTGTAAGATCTGCCCAAACTGAAAAAGAAACTGCACTCATACTTCATCGAAATTACAGATCAAGATAAGTACAATATAATCAACAAGACTTCATATTCTGAGCTTAGAGTCACATTGTTGTCATGAAGCTTTACAAAAATTTTGTCATAGGTTTCAAGAGAATCTACTTGGTTATCCGCTAAACACACTAAGCTAGTTATGTTTACTTTTAACAAGCCAGCCTCTAACAAGCAAGCATGTGAGATCACTACACATCAACTAACAGAAACCAGGATGCCAAAGCTTCTAGTTGAGATCGAAAGAAGCACATGGGCTTTCAGTAGCAATATTATCACATAATTTGATTTTGGAATGAGTAATTGCAGAAGAAAATTTTAATAAACGCAACCCAAACCTTTCCATGGATGCTTACCATGAAGGTACTGGTCAAGGCTTCCAAGATCCAAGTACTCATAGATGAGAAATCTTGCAGATGCAAGCCTACAATATCCCCACAAGTTGGCAATGTTGATGTGCTTGATGCTTCCAAGCATCTCAACTTCTTTCTCAAAAACATCATCAGAAACTTCACAGCTTCTATCAATTTTCTTTACAGCAAAAACTTTGTAGTCATCCATAACCATCTTATATACTGTGCCAAATCCTCCAGAACCAATGACATCCCCCTCATAAAGTAGGTCAAGCTTCTTCATGATTTCACACGATGAATATGGAAGATCTCCATGGAAAGTTACAAGCTTTGTTCCTGTCAATATAATAGACACATTCAACTTAAAGATAAATGCCATACCTCATTGGTAGGGAAAAATCAAGTGCTAAAAATCTCCCCATTACCCATATCATGAACTTGTTGCTTGCTGACTTTGAAGTATTCATCACCAAGCTTTCCTTTTCTTGACAGTACAAAGATCCAAAGGAGACACAGAAGAATAACGAACCCAAGGCCCAGAATTGACATGATAATGATAATTCTGTTGAGATAATGTCGAGATCTTCTCATAGGCGGTGGTGAAATCTCCGCTGAAAATGCAATTGGCTAATATCATCAGCACATCATCAAGTTTTGATCACTACAATTCTTACACACACACACACACACACACAAAAAGATTAAAATGACTCTAGTATTCACCAACAAGATATAAAAGATGTGTTTGCAAGTAACTTGCCTGGGGCACCAACATCATCTGATGATGCTGAATGTGGTAGAACTGCAGGGAATCCAAGGGAAGCTCTGCACAATTTCAGAGTGGGATGACCACACAGGTCAACATTTCCCAGAAACCTGCAACAGTTGACTCTCTATAAGCTTTTCACAGGATAAATGATCTGGGAATGCCTGTCCAAATCATGTAAGCTTCCAGAAAATGGTCTGCTTTATCTTATTTTGAATTGAACTGAATATGAAAGATAACAAATTCTAATTCATAATTAAGACTATAGGTCAGATGAATTATTTGAAAATAGCAATTAACTCTGATCAATGGTGAGTAGGACTTACGATGTATTCTTGAATGCAGTAAGTGCACCAAAGTATGGGATTTCACCAGAAAGTCTGTTGGAAGAGAAGTTCCTGGACACAGAAAAGGTTTAGTTAGCATTATGCTCCAATCGGATAGAGTAACATCTATATGAATGGCTGATTGAAAGGCAGACTTTGGGTTCTCAGCAAATTGTCTATAATATAAATTGTTGTAGATCAAAAAAATTCTTAAGCCTGATCGACCATCCCAACATGATAAATTATCTAACGCATCCTAAAAGTACGAACTAGTGGATTCAAAAGGTAATTCCATTGCCAGTATCATTTTAAGATTTTCAGAAATTCATACCATTTCAACAGCTTACAAAGCTAAACAATAACTTCAATTATGATACTTACAAGAACCGTAGGTGCCAAAGGCGGCCCATTGATGAAGGTATAGAACCTCTCAGTGCATTGCTTGACAAATCTCTGCACGTTCCATTCGGATGTGCACATTATAATCGTAAGGGAAAGAATGACTATTCGAATCACATTTTCAACGTAGGATCAATAAGAAAGAAACACTCACAGGAGGATGAGTCGAGTCAAATGCCCAATCTCCGGTGGGATTTTACCCTGAAGGTAATTCCCTCTTAAATATCTGTGTGAGAGAGAGAGAGAGAGAAGCAGCAAATTCAATAAACTCGTTTCTTTGCCTTCGATTAAATACAGCTCACTCTCATCAGTTCAACATAAAAAATAGCACAATATTCCAATTTGCTCCCTTACATTGCTCTTAGCTCAGTGCAGTTAGCAAGCTCAGCTGGAATAGGCCCATGCAAGCCATTGTCATGCAGTGCCCTATCAACAAACAACAAACAACAAACAATAAACCATACCATGGTCAAAAAAGCTCCCAATTTTGTTGAATCTCCATACTTGTCCCACAAATTTAATAACATAGACACAAGAGCCAGTTCTACTTACAGCCTCTGCAAAGTAAGGAGCTTGCCAATGCTTGGGGAGATGGAGCCACCTAGTTGCAAGTAAGGGAGATTTCTGAC
Organism: Thalassia testudinum; assembly: GCA_037157565.1. Classification (NCBI taxonomy): domain Eukaryota; kingdom Viridiplantae; phylum Streptophyta; class Magnoliopsida; order Alismatales; family Hydrocharitaceae; genus Thalassia; species Thalassia testudinum. Next base: position 127,171,170 of record JAZHRO010000013.1, read on the forward strand.
CATGAAACCCCCAAAAGATTCAAACTTTGATGAGTTGAGAGGCATTGGCGAAATGGGCAGTGAACAAAAAGCATCAAAGGATAGGCACGTACAAGGATCGAACCGTGGGTTGGTGGACGTGGCAGGAGACACCAGTCCAGTTGCAAGGGTTCCCGTCGGAGTCCCTCCAGTTGCTGAGCAGCAGCTGCTGCTTGGTGTCGTTGAAGGCAGCTTTGATCTCCAGAAGAGCCACACCTGATCGCAGATCACCACCATTGTCAGATCGAACACCGACCCATCAACCTTCCCAGCCCCATCTCGCCCGAGAAATGCATAGAAGTGGGCAGAAAGGAGAGGCCTTTTTGAGGAGTTGGTGAAGCTTACCATCAGGAGTGAGTGCAACAACACTAGTGGTGCAGAGTAGGAGAGGGAGCAGAGCGATCGCCATTGCTACTGCTGCTTGGGAACTCCACGCTCCTGCAAAAACCCTCTCTCTCTGTCTCCCTCTCTCTCTCTCTCTGCCTGCGTGTGTGTGTGTGCGTGGAGAGTGGAGCGGGGCCTCCGGTTCGACTTTGAAGAGTGTGTCTGACAGCAGTACCGTTCCTCTCTCAATAGGAGAGAGAATTCTAAGTTGTAAACATTTTGAGTAGTCTATTTAAACTTGCCACGGAACCCTTAAGCCTTGTTTCTCTCAAGGATGGGGGTCTTAGAATAATTAATCCATCTATAGATTTAAGATGGAACCTATAAGATAACCTAAGTATAAATACACTTAATAAATATTGGTATCATTTACTTCAAATATATCTTTTATATTTAAGTTATATTGATTTTAATGAATAAATATCGATACATTTGACTTATAGATAAATGTTCAGTATTCAAGGTGTGTTGGTATTCATGAATAACATCGGTATCTGAGAGGTATTGGAATCTATTCAAAACTCATCTAATATTAATAAATACCAATACCCATCCTGAGTATCGATACCATATGAGTACTGGTTCTGAGTTTATGAACCTGGACCATCTTAAGAGTACTTATGTTGTATCAGTATTGATGAACAGTATCGGTATTCATGATGTATTGGACAAGGTGACAGAAATATTAATCTTTGACCTGTGGTAAACATGTACCAGTACTTAAGGTCAGTATCGGCATTTGAAACCTATAGTCTCAAATCACTCAGAACTGAAAACCGTATCTGTAACCAATGAGTACCGATACTAGTAATAAGTACTAATACCTCATTGATACAGTATTGAGTCCTATATCCATCATGTACCGGTACTGACAATCAGTATCGGTATTATTTAATAATTATCCCTAATACAGAACTGTATGCATACAACTAGTACCAGTACTGATGAACAGTACCAGTATTAGTTGCAGTTACGGAAAGCATTTTAAGTTTGCAAAAGTCCAAGGGTTTAGCATATAACCTGAATTTATGCTGATCCTCACAGACTGAAGGAGATATGGTTTGGCATATAAGATACATATAAATATGAAAATGACATCAAGGAAACTATTGCATGAAACAAGATCAGTAATGGGTTATACATATAGTTTCAGCCATTGAGATCAAGGCAGAGACTATAATGTTGAAGTAGGGTAGGTTAGAGATGGTCTTCTAACCTCTGCACAACCTGAATCAAAGAGTATCAAATCTAATGATAGCCAGCAACCCTAGAAATCTCAGCCGCCTCCTTTCTCCTCCCTCTCTCTCTTAAAACTAAGGGGTCATTCTCACTGAGAATGAATGTGTTTTGGTAGGGTTAAGACCACAACCCTTTAGATTAACTAGTAACCACCAATTAATTTCTAGTAAACTAGCCCATCATAGAATAGAAATTACCCTTATAGGTTTTTACACAATTTCTACATCTTAATGATACATTAATGCCCATTATTATAATAATATATCAATTGATCACCTTTAAATATGAGTATATAACTTACATTCAAAATAATGTGTCATTATACACACGTTAATCCATATGATTGGATCAATGAAATTGACCCAACATTAATCTCTTAAAAAAAAGGCTAATTCTCATTTATTTAACTACTTAACCCTCTTTGATAATTTGGGTTTAACCACTTTAACATAAATTTGTTTAATATCAATTTGAACACGTGTTAGTTAAATCTATATTAAAATTATATACCACTTACACCTCTGACACCCTTATGTTTTATATTTTTAATATTACTATCAAGTAAATATCATAAGGGTTAATATCGCAGCTTAAAATCAATTCAAGTAAATATAAACTGATATTAACACTACTCTACAAGTAAATACAATTACAAATTACCACTAATTTTAAATTAATTTCTTGATGTCTCTTTCCTAATCCCTCAGGTAAACTGACCCGAAGGACCAATTTAGTAAGGGAAATTATCAAAAGAAATAAAAATTAAAAGTAAGAGATGAAATAATTGAAGAGTTTTGGCGTTTAATTGGATTTGTTGTCTTATCAAGGAAATTAGAGGATTTTATTACACTTAGAGTGTTTATTTTGTAGAATAAGTTACTGAAATAAGGGGAAAAATAGTTATAAAAAGGGGCAAAGTGAAATTAGAAAGAGGAATTAGCTAATTACATAAAAGGAGGTGGAATTTGCAAACATTAAAATTAGGCCAAGGTGCAATTTTGATGTGATGCGATTTTAAAATTAATGATACAAGGGGATGTCCTAAAGAACAAAGCATGCACTAATTTGTACTTTATAACATTTTGATACCCTCAATTAAGCCCCTTATGTTGTGTTTAGATGATCATTTTACGCTAACATTGGGTAAAGTTTAGCATCAAGGTGTTTGTTAGGGTGGTGGAGTAAGTGTTGAATTATCAGGGATAGATTTGATTGGTAAGTTAATACGTTATAAATAATTCTTATTTTTATTTGTTTAGGAGTGAGATAGTGAGGATAGATGTGATATATTGAATTGATATGTTGTAATTAGTTTTTATTTTTATTTTTGTGAAAGTGAGTTTATGGATAGTTGTGATTGATAAATTGACGTGTTGTAAAAAAAGGTGGAGTTGACATGATAAAAGATAATAAGTTGCACTTAGCAAATAATATTGACACGAAGGATGGTGCTCTTATCTTAAAATCCATCCAAATGGAGCCTTAGATAGTTATTTGCAAGCTGATAAAGTATTTCAAAAAGGATTTTTTTTTTTGCGAAGAAGATTTTCATTGATAAGAAGAAATAGAATACAACAGAACACCACTCCCTTCAAAGAGGGGAACACACCTCCCAATATAAGAGTAACACTCGCCCAAAAGGCGATAACAAAATGCAAGAACATATAATCAAAGGTGTACAACCCACTCTACTACATCCATACATGAATGTCACGACCCGTTCCCGACTCTCTACAGAACCCGAGACCGACTCGCCTCGACGAACCTTAAGACCCAGTCGTCGAACAAGAAACAACCAAACACATACTCATTCCACAACCACACGAGTTATGTAGCTAACCAGAAAAATATATATAACTGACAGTAAAGGAAGGAGAGCAGCAAACCACAAGATTATTACATGATATAGCGAAAATGTACTATTACAAATATAACCATCACAACAAGGAACTAGTGGAAATATAACTGAATATAACCACAAGCTATAGGTACTCACTACAACAAAACTTTCTGCAGCACAACAAAAGAAAGAAAACTATGGCGGGGCTCGACTAGGCCCAGCACTCTCAGCAGCTGGTAGCTCTGGCTGCTCGAATCCATGACCTGAACATGGTTACAAAACCTAGGGTTAGCTAACACAGAGTAGTGGTTAAGTCATTTGCATGCAATAGAATTAAACAGTAACTAGCTAAACATTCAATTTTCGGTTATTTATTTTCATCTGTTTCCAATTCTCTGGTTTATGTGTTTCTTAGTTGAGTACGTTAATCAGGTTCCATAATATTGCCCAATCTTCTTGTTCCCTAAGGGAATGATCTTGCTTGTAGTCTTCTCACAATGCAGGATGTACACGTGGTACTTTCATGGTCGGGAGAGTCCCCCGTGGTAGGTTTACTATCCCGAGGTCACGGTCGCGACGTAGAGGTGACTACGGCACGCGCGATAACTGCAAAGGTAGCTGTTGGTGTAAGGGTACCACGATCATTTATTTTGATGATAACAAAACACTTGTATTTAATATTTGCATTTGAAGTCTAAGATTTCAGGTTAATTGCAAATGGATTTAAGTGTGAAAGACCTCAGAGCTCGCGTCCATGGTGGATTGGAGAAGCTCGTCGGAGAAGAAGGAACATTGCGAGGAGTGAAAGCTTGAAGAAGGAAAGAGATGAAGAATATGATAGATACCCTTTTCATGTATTCTTTTGTAATTCTTTTACTCCTTATTCTTTGTGTCTAGATATATGTTAAAGAGCCTCAAAGGATCTAAACTGTAGTCTTAGGAACACCTACACAATCCTATGATACTTAGGTTTTCAGTAGAGAACTTAGAAATCCAAGATAGGCATCAGACAACCTGATCAGACATCCAATCTGGAAATCAGACGTTTGATCTTGACTTTTAAGACGTCTGATTGTTGTCTCAGACGTCCAATAACTTAGGCTGGACTTAGTAGGTTCTGTCTATTGAAATCAGGCATCCAGACTTTAGTCCAGATGTCTTAGAAGATGTCTGATGGTTGTGTCAAACGTCTAATTAGTGGAACGTTGGCTAACAAAATAAATGTTAAGAAAAATTACCGTTAGGCTTCTACCAGACGTCCGTAGACGACCCTAGATGTCTGATATGTGACTGTTGAGCCTCAACTTACCCAAAATCGTTTTCCCAGACTAATTTAGCCGTTTGGACTTTGGGAAATCCATTCCCACTGTAAAATAGGTTTCCAGACATCCAGACCAAGTGCCAGATGTCTTGTACGTCATCTGATTGATTTACCCTAAAACCCTATTTAAGTCTGATGAAAGTCAGTAAGGGAACTCATCTAGAATTAAACGTTTGACTTAGTTCCCAAACGTCTTAAGAGTGACTTCCAGACATCTAATCTGTTTCCCAGACGTCCGATGAACCTTGTTAGAATCATTAATGATTCTAATTTCGACCTATTCTGCCTTAGGATAATTCCCAACAGCTATGGAAGCCTTAATAGGCCCTCTATAAATAGAGAAGTACCCTTACCTTGCATACAAACACCAAGCAACATGGTTGCGCTAGGGTTTCGTCGTGTTATTTCAAAGTTCTAGGCATTGTAGTATATCACAAAAAGCTATCACCAGTTTACAATTTATTACTCGAAATTAAAAGTTTCCCGAGGTCGAACTCAGGGAGCAAACTATGATTCCAGAAGCATATGAATTCACAATATATATTGTTTTACAAAAATTAAGACAAAGGAGAGAGAGAGAGCAAAAATTGCTTCTTTTCTTTTTTTTCTTTTCCTTCTCTTCTCCTTTCTTCTTTCTTCTGCGTCTTCTTCTTCTTTGCTGCAGAGGCTCCCTCCTCTTTTCTCTTTCTTTTTCTCTGGCCCATCCTCTCTTTTCTTCTGCTCCGGTCCTTCCTTTCTTTCCGACGTCTGATTCAGAAATCAGACGCCTTATCTGATCAGCCTCTCCTTCTTCTTTTCTTTCCTCTTGGCTTCTCTGGCTTCTTCTGCTCCTCTCCTTCCTTCCTTCTCCTTTCTTCTTTTTCTGCGGCTAAGTCCCAGCCGCTGCTCTTCCTCTTCTTTCTTTCTTCCTTCCTTCTTCTCTTCAGCAGCTCCTTGCTTCTTCCTTCCTCACCTGTTCCTTGCACACACACACAAGCTCAACACAAAACACCTACCCTACCCCTTTCCCACGTCTCTCTCTCTCTGAATCTCTCTTTGGTACGCTCTCCCAGAGCCGGGTAATCGGGTCGGGTCACGTGCCCAGGTCCAGGTGCACCGACGTGGGTGGTGCACGAGGAGTGCACATGAGTGAGGGTAGTCGAGTCGGGTCAGGTCCGCGTGGGAAGAGTTGCGGACGAGACCTGGGTGATAGGTGAGGAGGGACCTCACCCCAGTGATTCGAGGCGAAATGACTCTGACTTTTTCAATTTATGTGTGGGCGTGCGCCCACACACTTCCGAGGTGGGACTAAAGTCCCACCTCCTCTCCATGCGCCTGCAGGTAGGAAGCTGTGAGCAATTGGGGCAGCAGCTGTCACGACCTGGGCATCAAGAGTCGTTTAAGACGTCTAGAAACTGGCCCAGACGTCTGGAAGCCTTCCCAGATGTCTGGTATTAAATTTTTTCGGCGTACGGGTTCGCGTCTGCGCCCCTGCGCGAGCAGACTGAACTCGCCGCCTTCGTTCTTCTTTTTTCTCTCCCTCCCTGCAGAAGACGCAGCCTTTCTCTCTCTCTCTCCCCGCGCTACCTACAAATACGCTTGCCCTCTCCCTCACCCTCACTCCACCACCTTCTTCTTCTCCTTCTCCCTGCCAGCGAGAGTGGCAGCAGTGGCTGCTGCGAGCGTGAGGGAAGGAGGGGTTGTTGCGAGAGGAAGTAGAAGCTCGACCGCGAGGGTACGAGCTTGCCGGGGCAGCTAGAGCCAGCCGGCGGGAGAGCAACGAGCGTGAGGTGTCACAGAGGAGCTGCTGCAGCTCGGGCAGTAGGCGGACGTGGTGCGGCACGGCCGTGTGCTGCTGGCGTAGAGCGAGAAGGGTTCTGATTCTGGGAAAATTTCCCAGAATCAGACGTCTGGACTTATGTCCAGATGACGCATAAGACGTCTGGAGGAAGGTCCAGATGTCTGACAGGTACAATATTTTCTTATCTTCTCCTTTTTACGCGTGTACGGCCATGCAGCCATCCACCGCGTTCTTCTGCACCCCTTCGTGATGAGAGCGAGTGTGTGTGTGTGTAGGAATCGTTTGGGAGGGCGGTAGGGCTCGCCATCCCACATCGATCAGACGTCTGGATACAGTGCCAGACGACGGAGAGGACCTCCAGACGTCCGGGGTGACAATCGGACGTCTGGAAACTAAGTCCAGACGATCCAGCGGGCTTCTGGACGTCTGAAGGACTACGCAGACCAAGGTATGGCATGATCGACCTTTTAAGACGTCTGGAAGAAGTTCCAGACATCTGATTTTGGGTAGACTCGTCGTTTTTGACCCGTTTTGGGTCTGTTCGGAGTCCGTTTCCGAGTTTCAAGTTTCATTCTTCCCAGATTTATTTCCTCTACCCATTTACAGTAATTGTATACAGTTCTGAGTAGCTCCTTGTCTTTGATCCTTGTATTAGGACCCCATTCCGTTGCAGCTCTGGGGGTTGCGGAGGCGCGCGGGATTACCGACCACGCCCCCAGTACTTCCGATTTTGCGGGTACAGTGGCCCTTTAATTTAATTATAAAAAATTATACATTTATGAAATAATTAATAGAGTCTAGGGCATTGCATGAACCCTAGGGCTGAAGAATTAGATTGAATGATAGATCCTAGGGTATTGCATGAATCCTAGGACTAGAAAACTAGATTGAATGATAGATCCTAGGGTATAGCATGAATCCTAAGACTGGAAAACTAGTTGAATATATACATTGTAGTCTTGGAAAAGTGGAAAGGAAACGATAACTGCCTGTAAATTGGTTAACAGCTGCCTGTTATGAATGGATAAATACAGTTGAGAACATGAATGGTATGGATATAAAGCTGGAACGGTGAAACCTAAATTAGCTGAGTTAAAAGAGCATGAACCCTACAGGGAATCAGGAGTAGAACTCCTGGAAAGTGAATGGAATAGAATTGGGGAAGTGAGCTGGCCCTTGAGTACGGAGTACCAAGGAGAGTAACTATCCCCCTGTTTAGTGTAGAGAGGAGCTAGCCGCCCCAGGGACCCGGGTTAGGTCTGGCCACTTTGTACCGACTTTTGGCCCTCGTGTACACAATACCGAGGAGAGCTACTAGTGTAGGGAGAGTACTAGCTACCCCACGGGGCTCGGGGTTCTGCTAGCCCTCCTACACCGACTTGTTAGGCCCACTGGGCAAACCAGGATAGTCAGGCGAGGGGGGCGCGGACTGTGGAGGGGCAAGACCCCTGTTTGGTTACTGTGGAGGGGCTGGACCCCTGTTACTGAGAGGGCTCTGCCCTATACTGGTTCCTTGCTGGGCTTTGGGCGCACCCGTTAACAGAAACGACTGACCGCGTGCCAGTGTGGGGTAGCTACCCGTGTGTTTATCGCGCGTGCTGTAGTCACCGTTACGTCTGTCAGCGACCTTGGAGTGGTTGATTGAGGATAGGACCACCACGAGGGACTCTCCCGGCCAGGAGAGCACCACGTGTTACTTTTACTTTTCAGAAAATACTGCAATCAAGATCGTTCCCACAAGGAACATTCAAGATCAAGAGAATGATATGAGAAATAATTCAATAGTGAATAGATGGAAAAATATAAAGAAAGAAACTAAAAATATAATAGCTACTGTCCACTCTACTGCTTCTTCTAGCTTTTAGTTGCCACTCTACTCAGCGTTTCGCTGACGTGTCACCCTTGTTACTTTTCAGGACCAGGTGTTGAGTAGCTAGAGTCGGCGGCTGCAGAGGGCGCTGGGCCTAGTAGAGCCCAGTAGTGTCACTTGTAGTACCCACTGTACTTTTTTGTTGTTGTTGTGAGTAGTTTCTGTTACCCCATGTACTCTCTTTATTGTAAGCTTCATGTTTATGTATATGTTTATTTCTACTGTTGTGGTGGTGTATACTGTAGTATTTCTTTTCTCTACTGTTGTATTTTGTTACTGCTAGTTATATACATGTTGAATGTGTTTATTTTACTGCTCTTTTGGTTACTTTCTCGTTGGACGACTGCGTCTTGGGGTCAGTTGAGTCGGTCCGATTCTCGTGTCTCGTAGGGATTCGGGAATCGGGTCGTTACAGCAGCGAAGGCGTGCGACCCCAATTGAAGACCTGGGCACACTCGCGGAAGTGTTCCGCGTTGCCTGGGGCATACGCCTGGAGCTAAAGAGGCCTGGAGCTCCTCGCTAAGCAGCTCCTGCTGTTCGTCAATGGCGGCGAGGGGGGCGAGACCTGAAAACACTAAAACGGCCTCACGGCCACGTCAGAAAGCTCTGGAAGCTTTGCCAGAGTACGGCGAAGGCGGTGCGGGGGTCGTCGTGACGGGAAAGTGCCTGTGGCTGCATGCCTAGGGTGTGATTTCCCTACTTGGAGGGGTGAGATCAGCGTGACAAAAAAAATGCGGAATTGAAAATATAAGGCAATCTCACAAATAGTCAATCACACAATGTACACAATTATTTTTAGGTGGAAACCCAAACCGGGTGAAAACCACCACCTAACCCTCTCGAGTTAGGATTTTCCGATCAACCTAGTTGATCAAATCCACTAACCGAATCACTTTAAAACGAGGGTGATTCAACCTCAGTACAACCACGCTACAAGTACGAGGGTAGCGTTCCTCAACCCCTTCTCTCCACGAGAAGGATTTTGTCCCACGAAGGAGACGGGAATTCGCAAAGCGAATACCCAACCAAAATACAAAGATAAAATAAACAACAAACCTATAGAGCCAACAAAGTAATTTAAACCTAGCTTCTATAGGAAATAGGAAACTCCCCTTTGCAAGGAGTGCGTCGAGGATGACGCGGGTGCGTGAGCCACGCGACGGCGCAACTTCGCACTCGTGAACTACGGCGGGAGAGCGGGTGCGCGAAGGGAATGATGCTCTCAAGATGTAGAACTTGAGCTTAGAGAGCAAGAGCTTCTTGGACACAAGAGAGTGGAAATACTTGATCTCAGTGTATTACAAAGTGTTTCTTGTGTTTCTCTTGTTGTGTCATGGTGTGTAAAGGCTCCCCTCTATTTATAGAGGCCTTAGGAATGCTTTGGAAGGCTTAGGAAAGGTTCTATAGCCGTTGGGAACAAAGCCCAAGAGAATCAGGCCGAAATCAGGGCAATGATTACACTTGACAGGGTTATCAGACGTCTAACTCTTTCATCAAACATCTGGAGGGCCACTTTAAGACGTCTGATTTCAAGGTCAGACGTCTGATTCTATGCGGGTTTCTCCCTGACTTGAATCAGATCTAAACAGGGTTTTTGTGCAAGTCCATCAGACTACATACAGGACGTCTGGCACTATGTATGGACGTATGGAAACCTACTTTTACTGTGGGAATTGATTTCCAAACGTTGCAACGGCTAGAAAATCTCTGAGAAGAGATTTTGGGTCGGCCGAGGCAAAACGGTCATTTATCAGACGTTTGGAAAGACCTAAGGACGTCTGATAAGGCTCTAACGGTCATAATCTTGAGTGTATGCTAAGCCAGCCAACGGTCCACTAATTGGACGTCTGGCAAAGTCATCAGACGTCTGATTTCATCAGACAGAACTAAGTACGTCCAGCCTAACAGTTATCAGACGTCTGAAACAACAGTCAGACGTCTTAAAATACTTTATCAGACGTCTGATTTGGGAATTAGACGTCTGGAAGTGCTGTTTGAACCCTATATTGGTTTTCTAAGTATTCTACAGAAAACCTAAGTATCCTAGGGTTGTGCCGGTGTTCCTAGGACTACTGTTAGGGTTCTTTGAGGCTCTTTAACATGAAATATCTAAGGAAATAAAGAGCAACAAAAGAAACGGAAAAAATACAACAAGTACAAAAGAAGGAAATCTATCCTATTCTTCATTTCCTTCCATCTTCAATCTTTCGCTCCACGCGAACCTCCTCTGTTTTCCGTCAAGCTCCTCCAATCCGTCCTGGATGCGAGCTCGAACTCCGTCTAAACACGTCCACATTTGCAATTGACCTGAAATCTAGGACTCAAATTGCAAATGTTAAATAACACGTGTTTTGTTATCATCAAAACAAATGATCGTGGTGCTCTAGCACCAACATAGGGCACATTGCAGAGGTGCAGGTGGGTGTGTTCGAGGGGTGGTCTGGAGGTGCGGGGTGGTGAATGGAGGGCGGATTTGGTGTCAGCGAGGTGTCGTGGTGCTTTAGGGGTGATTGGCGAGGCGGATGGAGGCATGGGGCGGCGGAAACGCCTTGCCGGAGGGCGGCCAGAGATGGAGAAGGTGGTGATGGACAGTGGTGGTCAGTGGGTGGAAATAGCAAATTTAGAAGGGGGAACTAACAGAGAGAGAAAGGGGAAGGTTTTTACCTACCTAATTGACGAAGAGGGAAAGAGGTGGTGCCAGGCGCGTGCCTGCCGACGCTGGGGATGAAGGTGCCCAGAAGGGGGGTAACGGCGACGAGGAGGGGATCTGGAGGCTCTAGCTGGTGTGGCTTGGCATGGGAAGACGAGGACGAGTACACTCTGCTACGGGTGTGGCAACAGAGCGACGAAGAGGAGGAAAGATCGCCAAAAGCATTGGGCTGTCTGACTGGAGTGAGAGGAGATGAAGTATGGGGTGTTCTTCGGCCAAAATGAGCTTGCTTAAAACGGCTGCCCCTGCCGCTTCTTATAAAGGTACTAGCAAGGAGAGGATCTCAAGGGTGCGACGTGGGGAGCTCGCTGGAGAATGGTCGGAAAGTAGACCCATGTCTTTCATGCGTTCGCACGAGAGTCATGGACAGCTACAGGTCAAAGGGGAGGGTCCCTGCGAAAGAGGACGATGCAGGGAACCCCCCTTTCGTTCCTGAGAGCGGCCCCCAAACCCTGCACGGCGCCATCCTCCGGGCAAGGTCGCCGGAGGTATGGGCGCCTGCGTGGGGTGGCAGAGGGGTCGTTCTGCAAAGAATGAAAGAGAAGATAGGGGGCTAACTGCAAGGGTTCAAAAAGATAAGGGTCGAAAAGTAATTCAAGAGGATCAATTTGTAAAGTAGGTCAAGATGGCCTTCCCTTAGGTTCAAATTTTTGTACCAACCTAAATTGGACCTAAGGAATTCAATGGTATAATTTTATTTTAGGTTTGACCACGTTTGACTGATCAATTTGTGCAAAAACCCAAATTAGATCGCAAATTTGGCATGGTTCTCAATTTAGGTCAAGATAGGTTGCAAAGGTCAAATTGTAGGTTCTAAACCTTAGGGAGTATTTTTTCATGAATTTTAGAGGGTTTAGTTGATTTTTATCCTACCTAGAACCTCATGAATTAAAGTGACCTTATTTTTAGGGTTACAGAATGTCATTTAATTCCTAGAAGTTGCTATAACCCTTTTCGGCTCAGGCTATCCCACTTTCTTTCTTATTAAGCCCATTTGACCTGTATTCAGACCCTTAGACACCCTGATTGTGCACTGCATTGGTAAAATTATAGTTTTACCCCTTATGACTTATTTTATTCTTCAATTTAGAATTCTCTGAGTTAGGATTTTCTTTAGATTTTGTAGGAGCTTTTTCACACTTATTTAGATCAAATTGTGCTAATTAGGGTTCATGATGAGGCTCTCATCATACCCCCATGCCTAGCTTTTGCTAGTACCTTAGCAAAATTTTGAGGTTTTAACCATTGTTCTAGACTATGAATTTCTTATCAAGTTTAGATAAGTGCTTCTTCTCTTGTATCCTTGATTAAGTCAGAATGCCAATCATATGCCTAAAAGGCACTCTAGTTCCAACCAAGATCCAGATCTGTCTAGTTTTAGCCTCAGTCTTTAGCAAAGGTTTTTAAGGCCTACAGGAACTAACTAAGATTTATTGGACTTCGTGGTTAAAGCACCCATGCTTGAGATATTTTTAGCCTTGGTTCAACTCGCAGTGCGTTTTGTAAGGGAGAGAGGTAGAAGATTTATTTGTTTGGAGAGTTTTCTCTCTCTTTTTCTTTTCAATTCTAGCTTAAGATTGGCTTCTCAACACGGTCTGTATCGGATTCCTTGTCCCTATCATCAATCCTCAAGGGTCCCTGGCAGTCGATGCTTCTAGATAGCACCGCCTATGGTAACTCCCAGAACCCTGGCTTTCGAGATTTCGAGATAATCCCATCCATGGTTTTCCGTGGCCGAATTCAGACCCTGGCAATTGACACTTCGTGATAATGCCATCCATGGAATCTGAACCAGCAGAGTGCTTACATGCCCCCAGTAAGATATGTAAATATCCTAAGAGACAATAACCGAGGAGATGATATTTTGTTATGCATCTTCGAGGGGAATTTCCCACATCTCCGCGCTGGGAATTCGCCCAAATCAACTTGTGTTGATCGGCCGCTCCTACTCTAGGTGACATTTTCAGAATTTTTGAAACGCTTTTGCATGATTTTGATACTTATGCTTACTGAACCAGACTGTGTGTGAAATTGGGTGCTTAGTGTTGAAGCGACACTGCTCGTGTTTTTACAGTTATTACGTCATAGTATAGGTGATCAAGCGTCGTCAACAAATAAAGAGTTTTTATTACTCGAAAACTGGAGTATCCGAGGTCGAACACAGGGAGCAATTGGAATTTACTACTAATCTCAAATGTAATTGAACACTCTAATTTACTCAAAACTTTACTTCAAATGTATTTAAAAAGTAATTCGGGCAAAAGAGTAAAATTGGACGTCTGATCAGAAGATCAGACGTCTTAAAAGTGTTTTCCCTTCTTTGATTATCTTCTACGAAGGCTTTTTGATTGGTCCTCTGTCTTGCCTTCTTTGATTTTTGCTTTCTCTTCTCTCTTCTGCCTTCCTCTTCTTCCTTGAACTTCTTTCTCTTCTCTTTTCTTCTTCTTTGGCTTTGCTTCTTTTCTTGCAGTCCTTCTTTCTTCTAAGTTTCTTCTTTCTTCTGTCTTCTTTTTGTTTTCCTTCTTTCTTCCTTCTCTTCTCTGCAGTCCTTTCTGTCTTCCTTCTCTTCTCTACCTTGCTCAGCTTCTTCTACTTCTTCTCTTCTTCTTCCTCGTGGCTAAGTCTCTCTTCCTCAACGTTCAGCCTGCATACACAGAGAGCAAAACCTACCCCTTCCCTCTACCCACGCATCTCTCTCTCTGCAATTCGCTCAAGGACGCTCTCCCAAAGCCACAGGTATTCAGGTCGGATCTCGCACCCAGGACCAGGCGCACCGGCAGGTGGGTGATGCGCGAGGAGTGCTCAGGTTAGGGTCGGGTCAGATCTCGCCAGATCCGTGAGGTGAAACCGCGGACGAGGCGAGTGGGTCAGGTGAGGGACCTCACCCCTGTGCTTTCGAAGGCGATAAGCAGATAACACAAAAATAACTTATACTACAGCGGCACCTCGTATTTCCACGATGTGGGACTAAAGTCTCTGCCCCAATCTCACGTGCGTCCGCAGATCCTTCGTGCGATTGCCACAGCTGCAGACTTCGCAGCACTCCTTGTTGAGCCAGACCTCTTCGCACCGCTCGCGTGACTCTGCTGCGCCTGAAGCCTGGAAGACCTGACACCTGGAGCTGCTGCGAAGCTGCTTCAACCTTCGTCAATGGCGGCAGGAGCTTTGATACTGTCAAACACAAAATGAGCCTCTCGGCTCAATCAGACCAGCTGGGGACCTTCGCTGTGGCACGGCGAAGGTGGTGAGCCATGCAGCAGGCCGTGGGATGGCCTAGGTGTGCGTGCCTAGGTCAACCTGTGGCCGGAAGTGTGGGGTTGTTCGAGGGACTGTGGTGGAGGTGTAGAGGGATGGCTGATGGGCGGAAGTTGTTCCTTGTGGTGAGGCGGAGCTTATGAGTCGGTTGGCAAGCCGTGTGGAGGGGCAGAATGGTGGATGCGGCTCACCGGAGGTCGGTTGGAGGCGAGGAAGATGGAGGTGGTCAGCGACGGTCAAGGGGAAATTAAGTGAAATAAAAGGGGGAAAAGAGAGAGGGGAAGATGAAGAATGTTTTGAGCCTAACTACAGGGATCAAGGGGGACGGGGAGGCGGACAGCTGTACCTGCTGTCATCGGAGAAGACGTTGCCCAGTGGAGGAAGACGGTGGCGACGACGGGGCTGAGGCGACGTGCGTGGTGTTGCGCGACGCGGAGGGGAGTCAGGAACATGACTCTGCCACTGGTTTTGTGGCAGAGAGAAGAGGGAGGGAAGGGGGGCTCGCCGGAGCTTACTGGACGCTTGGCCAGAGAAGAAGAGATGAATTGGAGGTGGACGTCCGGCTAAGTCAAGCTAAAAATGAGCGGCCGGAGGTGTGGGTTCTTTTATAGGCACTGGGCCGGGTGTTCGGAGCATGGAGGGCACACCTGTGTCTCTGATGGCTCGCCGGAGAAGGAAAGAGGTTAGATACCCAAATCCCTCCTGCGTTCGCACGAGAGATTTGGTTCACACCAGAGATTGTGATTGGCCTTAGATGGAAGGAAATTCCTCAGAGAATCTCCCTTCCATTTCTGGCAGGGGATCTCTGAGGAATCAGAGAGTAATCCCTCTCTAAACCTCGTCGGAGGTTGGTTCTGCCCTAACAATGGCGGCAGGACCTGATTGCAAAGGTGGCGAGGAAGTTAGGGGGCCCTCTGCGATGATTTCAAAAGATAGGGACCAAATTGTGATTTGGGTGTACTAAATTGCAAAGTAGGTCAAGATGACCTCCCCTTAGGTCCAAATTTTGGTACAAACCTAATTTGGACCTAAGGAATCCAATGGTGAATTTGGATATTAGGTTTGACCACGTTTGACTGGATATTTTGTGTAAAAACCCAAATTAGGTTAATTGAAGAGCTAGGACCCTAATCTAGGTCAAGCTGGGTTCCAAAGGCCAAATTAAGTGTTCTAAACCTTAGGGGATATTTTTTCATCATTTTTAGAGGGTTTAATTGATTTTTATCCCGACCGGAACCTTGTTAATTTAAGCAGGTCTATTTTAGGGTTACCAAATGTCATTTAATTCCTAAATTGCACATGAACCCATTTCTGATTGACTCAACCCAATTTTTATCTCATTTAGACCATTTGACCTATGTTTTGCCTCTGAGAAATCCCATTTATGTACTGCAATGGTAAAATTGCAGTTTTAACCTTTAATTCATGTTTTCTTCTCAGAGCACTTATTCCTTCATTTAGGCCTTCTTCTAGGTTATGTAGGAGCTTTTATCTTCTTTATTGGGTCAAAATGAGCTAGTTATGGCTGATGATGAGGCTCTCATCACTTAGGTTACTGACTCCCGTAAACCAAAAGTCAGTTACCGAGGCCAAATACTCCCTAAGCCTTGGACATAATACTTAAGCTTTTCATTTTCCTCAACCTCTTGAGGAATATCTAGATCTTAATGAGTGCTAAGAGTCCATCCAAGAATGCGTAAGGTTTGCGTTCTTACTAATCTTGTTGTGCACTTTCCTTTTTCTTTTCTTGATGTGATCCAGAACTTAGGTTAATTCCTTAATTCTTGCTAATGACTATCACTTTGTTTCATTTGTGCTCCTTTTTTTTCATTTTGTTCTTTTTCTCCTCCTCCTTTGTAAAGTTCACAAAAAAATTTTTTCTCCTCTCATTTTATTATTCTTTTTCAAATTTTTTTTTTAATTTTTATGATTTTTTTAGCATATGTGAATTTTTTTGTTTAAAGCATTTTCTTAGGAGTTTTGCACTTTCATAGCCCTCATGCCTAAGATTTGCAATGTCCTCATTGTAACTTAGGAGGGTTTTTATTTAGCTTAGTTCATACATTAGGACAGGTATTTTGGTGAGTGGATGGGTCGGGGTGATTGTTGCGGACGATTTCTAATCTCAGATGCAACCACCTGAGGTGGAGTCGGCTATCCTAAAGTATGAACCTTAAGTGCGAAGAGGTGTCAGAAATGGTTTTGGGTTTTTTCAAAAAGAATGATATGCTGCCTCCCGTTAAGCACTGAGTTTTACGCCATCAGCTGAGCGCAATATGCTCAGGGAGAATGGAGGATAAATGATGACTCAGCCAAATCTGTAGAGGTTACATCGATGAACGGTTTAAGTCTCTGACCGTTCACGATGAAAGGTTCGGAATCGTGGCTGAGCGGACTGATTTCGACGGCTCCATTTCCAAAAACTTGTCCGACAAGATATGGTCCGACCCACTTGGATCGTAGTTTTCCAGGGAAGAGTTTGAGTCGAGCATCGAAGAGTAGGACCTTCTGACCAGGATGAAAGATCTTTCTAGATATATGCTTGTCATGGAAGGCTTTAACCCGCTCTTTGTAGATTCGCGAGTTCTTGTACGCATCAAGGCGTAATTCATCGATCTCTCTTATCTGAAGTTTTCTGTGGGTTCCAG
Organism: Thalassia testudinum; assembly: GCA_037157565.1. NCBI lineage: Eukaryota > Viridiplantae > Streptophyta > Magnoliopsida > Alismatales > Hydrocharitaceae > Thalassia > Thalassia testudinum. Next base: position 127,188,235 of record JAZHRO010000013.1, read on the forward strand.
CCTTAGAAAGATCTAGGTTGCAGCTCCGTACTGCCCAATAAGCTTTGTGCTCTAGTTCGACAGGAAGGTGACATGCCTTCCCGTACACCAGTCTAAAAGGAGATATGCCTAATTGGATCTTGTGGGCGGTCCTATAAGCCCACAAAGCTTTCGGAAGTCGAGACGACCAGTCCTTCCTGTCAGGTCGAACAGTGACCTATAGGATTTTCTTTATCTCCTAATTTGATAGCTCAGCTAGACCATTAGTCTGGTGGTGGTAAGGAGTAGAGATTCGGTGAGACACCCCGTATTTGGTCATCAGTGACTTGAACTGAGCATTAGTGAAATGGGTCCCTCCGTCAGAGAGGATTGCACGAGGAATCCCGAACCGTGAGAAGATATTCCGATGAATGAATTTGATAACGATTTTATGATCACAGGTTTGGGTCGGAAGGGCTTCGATCCATTTGGACACGTAGTCCACAGCAAGTAGAATGTACTCGAAGCCGTCCGAAACAGGGATGGGGCCCATAAAATCAATAACCCAAATATCGAAGATTTCGCATACGAGAATCGGCTGCAAAGGCATCATGTCGCGATGGTTCATGTTGCCCAAAGTTTGGCAATGACTGCATGCCTTGCAGTGACTGTATGAGTCCTTGAATAAAGTGGGCCAATAAAAGCCACACTGGAGGATTTTTTATGCGGTTTTGTACCCAGAGAAGTGGCCACCGCATGCCTGGTCATGGCAGGAGAGAATATCATTGATTTCGCCCTTCGGGACACATCTTCGGATAATTTGGTCAGCACCTATACGGAAAAGGTATGGGTCTTCCCAGATGTAGTACTTGGCATCAGAGCGCAACTTGTCTTTCTTGGCCTTCGGCCAATCAGACGAAATCTGATGAGATGCCAAGTAGTTTACTATATTAGCAAACCATGGAAGCCTAGTACCAATAGTCAGTAGGTGCTCATCAGGAAAATGCTCTGTGATGGGTCCAGAAGGGTTGATGATCTCAGAAGGAAGGCGAGACAAGTGGTCAGCTACCACGTTCTGTCCTCCCGCCTTGTCGCGAATCTCAAGGTCAAATTCTTACAACAACAAGATCCATCGGAATAATCGAGGCTTTGCGTCCTTCTTGGCAAGGAGATGCCTCACAGCTGTGTGATCCGAGTAGATTATGACGTGGGAACCCAGCAGATAAGATCGGAATTTTTCGAGGCAAATACTACGGCTAGCAGCTCTTTCCCCGTAACTGTATAGTTACGCTGAGCCTCGTCAAGTGTTTTGCTAGCGTAGTAGATGACCACGGGTTTCCCGTCAACTTTGTACCCCAGAACCGCTCCTACAGCGAAATCATTTGCATCGCACATGATCTCAAAGGGTAGAAACCAATCAGGGGACTGTAGGATCGGGGCCTGGGTGACCCGGTCACGAAGGTTCTCAAAAGCTTGAGTGCATTCCTTGGAAATCTCAAAGGGCACATCCTTGGAGAGAAGAGTAGTCAGGGGGCGCGCGATTTTCGAGAAATCAGGGATGAAACGATGATAAAAACTAACATGCCCCAAAAAAGAACGAATGTCCCTGATCGAGCTAGGCATAAGAAGTCTAGAGATCTGATCAACCTTGGCTCGATCCACTTGGATGCCTTTCTCAGAAATAAGATGTCCTAGGACGATCCCCTCAGGCACCATAAAGTGGCTCTTTTCCCACGAAAGAACCAAATTACATCGATGCAACGCCTGAGTATATGAACCAAGTGTTGGAGGCAATCATCAAATGATGTCCCGAAAACTGAGAAGTTATCCATGAAGACTTACAGATAATCACCTACCATATCAGAGAATATGGCAAGCATGCACCGCTGAAAAGTTGCGGGTGCATTGCAGAGACAGAAAGGCATTCTTTGGAACGCGTACGTCCCGAAGGGACAGGTGAACGTGGTCTTCTCTTGGTCCTCAAGATGAATAGCCACTTGGTTATAACCGGAGTACCTGTCAAGAAAGCAGAAGAATCTATTTCCCGCTAGTTTCTCGAGAATCTGATCAATGAATGGTAGTGGGAAATGATCCTTCTTCGTGGAGGAATTGAGTCTTCGGTAATCTATGCACACTCTCCATGAGTTGGCTATACGGGTAAGTATGACTTCTCTAGTTCAGTCGTAATGGTGGTGAGCATTGCCTTTTTAGGCACAACCTGGATTGGACTCACCCAACGACTGTCGGAGATCGAGTAGATGATCCCTGCATCTAACCACTTAATGATCTCCTTTTTCACGACCTCTTGCAGATTGGGATTCAAACGTCTCTACATCTCACGGGAAGGTCGTGCGCCCTCTTTAGAATAGATACGGTGGGTGCAATAAGAGGGACTTATTCTAGTCAAGTCATCGAGAGTCCAACCAATAGCTCTGCGATGTTGCTGGAGAACAGCAATCAAACAGGATTCTTGATCAAGAGTGAGCTTAGAATTTATAATCACAGTAAATGTCTGATTAGAACCAAGAAAGATGTACTTTAAATGATTGGGAAGGGGTTTGAGTTCAAGGATGGGGTTATCAGTAGCAGCGGGGGTTTAGCGTGAGTGTGGGGTACAAGGATAGGAGTTATGGGTTTGTCTACCTTGAAATTTGCCTCCTCTAATTGCGGTTCAAGATTCTCTTGTGGTTGATGAGGAATGAACATGTTGTTCTCAAGTTGTGGTTCATCAACCAGAGCTCTAACATCACAGATTTGTTCAACGACACCGCAATTGATCCCTTGTTGGGCCTTAAAGATATCAATTTTGAGAGTCTGATTCCTAAATTTCAATTCTATTTGGCCCTCCACACAACTTATGTTGGCCCTTGTAGTGGCCAGAAAAGGTTTCCCTAGAATGATTGGTGTATCCCTTAGGTTCTCAGGTGCATCCATATCTAAGACTATGAAGTCCACAGGGAAGTAAAAATCCCACACCCTTACAATAACATCCTCAAGAATCCCTTTTGGTGACTTGATAGATCGATCTGCTAACTGTAGTGTCACCTCAGTCGGTTTTAGCTCAGATTCTTCTAGGTGGTTGAGTAGGGATGTGGGTATCAACTTTATGGAAGCACCTAAGTCTAACAATACTCTGTCGAACTGGGTCTCACCTATCTTGCATGAAATCAGGGGAGTGCCTGGGTCTTTTGCCGTGTGTGGGAGTCTACTCAGGATTACAGAGCTGGCTTGCTCTGACAGTACAATTGGACTCCTACTTTTGGTTCTCGGCTTATGCTGAGGTGTACACACGTTTTTTCAAAAATCATGCGTAAGTCGGTACGTGGCGGATCGCATCCATCAAGGGGATGTTTATTTGGACCTACTCAAAGAGCTTGACCAGGTCCTCCTCAGGAGCCACGGATTTGGTTGTCTTCTTTCCCTTGGTCAAGGCCTCGGGAAATGAAACCTTAGTTGATTCCTCTAGGATAGGTCCAGGTCTTTCATCTGGGATAGGGATAGGAACATCCTGGATTACTGTCCTAGGGTTTGGGTCACTACCAGGCTTGGAGTGGTCTGGATAAGGTGGATCTTGGGTCTCCTTACCACTACAGGTGGTTACAGAATTCAGCCCTGCTTGGTTCTGGTTAGGGGTTGGTAGGATGGGTTGCTGTTGCTGGTAACCCGCATAGGAAGTTGAAGCCTCCATCCCGTCAGGTGAAGGAATAGAAGGGGCAAACCATATGTGCTTGGTCTAGGTTTGGGTTCATAACGTGCCGCTGGGTTGGCACGCTATTACGGTTAGGAAGAGGCTAAGAAGGAAGTGTGTCTGGTTGGCGAGAATTCGCCAACTGGGCCAGTTGATTTCGAACCTCTGTGATTTTGTCCTTGAGTTGCTTTTGAATAGCTGCATTTGTTCTCTAAATGTTAGCCAAAGGCTGGAGGATGAGGGACATTTGGTTTGGGTTTGGCCCGGATGGATAAGTAGGGTTGGGCCGAGGCTGAGGCTGCTGGTAAGGACGAGGTGCTTGTGGATGGGACTGAAAGGATGGTCTTGGATTCTGGGAATTCCCCACCCACTGGAAGTTGGGATGGTTTCGCCATCTAGGATTGTAGGTATTGGAAAATGGGTCATTCTAGATGGCGTTGAGGTCCTCGCAGGTCTGAGGAGCCTCAGAAAAGTCAGAGAATGGGGGAGTGGAATTCCCCCGACTAGTATAGAAAGGGTCGGAGGTTCGTCCGATCCGAGAGTCAAATGGGGGTTGATACGAGTCCACCCCAGGAGAAGGTCGGTGGAAAATGTTATGCACAGTCTCCCACGCGGAAGGAGGCTGTGCAAAGGAATTCTGCGCAGAGGTGGCTCGCTGCAAGTGCTGAGTCAGCTCATCAACCTTCTTCTCAATAATAGAGACCTTGTCCAATCGACTGGCCATCAATTCCAGGTCGACTGATGCAGACAGGTCCTGCGTCTCGTGTGCTCCCCTAATGTTCGTCACTGCGCGGGTATTCGTCCTGTCGAATAGTCCCATGGAGTCATTGTTGATGGAGTTCTCACACATATTCTCGAGAATCTCCCACACGGTGTCCTCATGTTGACCCATGATATTTCCTCCGCAGGTTGCATTGACGAACAGTCTAATATTCTCACGAAGTCCCTGGTAAAAAGACTGGACTTGTTCCCATTTAGGAACAACGTGATGGGGGCACTTTCTCTTGAGATCTTGAAAACGATCCCATGCCTCATGAAGAGGTTCTCCCGTTTGTTGCGTGAAGTGAGTAATCTAATGGCGCAAGGCATTAGTCCGACCAACGGGGAAGAACTTCTTCAGGAACTCAGACTGAAGTTCCTCCCAATTGTTGATCGGCCGGGTCTGTGTTTGATACCAATGGGCGGCCTTGTCCATAAAGGAGAAAGAGAACATCTTCATAAGGAGAATATCCCGATTTTGCGCATCTGACCCGAAAGTCTGGGCCAGATGCTTTAGCTGTTTAATGTGCTGGAATGGGTCTTCAGAATTAAGCCCATGGAATTTAGGAATGGCATAAATCATGTTGGACTTTAGCTCAGATCAAGTCCTCTAGTCGGGATTCTGACTCGAGGCTCAATTGCCACTGCAGCGGGGTTATAGTGATCTCGCATCATGGGACGCTGCGGTGGGTTCATGAAGTTCTGGAAGAGGTCATTGAGTCGCTGGAGCTGGTGCTCCAGATTGTTCTCTTCCTCAATTGGCTGAGCCATTGTGGAAGAAGAAGGTGAGTTGGGTTCAAAATTAGTGGCGAGGTCTATGTGAAGAGTTGGTTACACAAACAAGGGCACCGGGGCTCGGCCTCGGGGAGAGTGAATTTCTAGAGGAGGTTTCAAGGACCTCCTACCAAACATGCACTGATGGATTAGACGAGTTTAACAGGTGCTGGACCCAATCAAGACACCCAAAATGTTGGGTGACTATAGAGGTTCGGGGCGGATGGACCCCTTAATCAGAAGGTCGTCCACTTGAGAATTACCTGGGCAGCCTGAGTGCGTGAGTCCCGCGAAGACCCCTACACGGTAGAGCGCCCCCACGAGTTACAGGGTTTCCCCCACCCGACCTCTCTTGTCACTGAGCTTCTAGGTAAACCAGAATGGGGACCTTGATCTCTTAAGTCTACCACTTTTAGTTATGATCAAGGTGCTTAGGGTTTCACTTGAACTTTATCCTTTTGAGTGCAAAGAGTGACCTAAGTTAAAGGTTAGTTGATCCAAGGGATCAACTTCACCTATTAGTTCCTTTGAGAGCTTATTAGGTCTTGTCTTTTAGGGTTCAAGTGTTTTTAAGAACCGGATTATTTAGGGCTTCTCTTAATGGTTGTTTTCAAGCAATGGCTTGGGCACACTTCTTTTGGGAATTTTCCATTCTTGCTTAGAAAAGTGTCTCTGAAACCCTAGCTTTGAATCTTATATTGGCTCTAATTGGTCCAGTTAGTTGCCTCTAGATTGGGTAATTAGGGCTCAAGCAAGAAGGTTTTAGCCCTAACTACCTTTAATGGATGTACAGATAAAGTATGTTAAAATTTGGAAACAGGTAACTTTGGTGTTTTACTACGTATGAAAGACAGGTCATTCCTAAATTATTTTTTTCTTTTTCTTCCTCTTTAGAATTTAGGGGTTTAAACGAGAGGATAGAAAATTACCTGTCTTTGGTGTGGTTGTTGTGCGGCTGCTTGTTTTCCTCTTGATTTCCTATGCTTGCACAACAAAAGAGAAGAGATTAGTCAATAGGAAATCAAAAATTGTGAATCAATAGCTTTTAGAATGGCCGTTGCTCCTCGGCAATGGCACCAAAAACTGGTTGCGCCAGGGTTTCGTCGTGTTATTTTAAAGTTCTAGGCGTTGTAGTATATCACGAAAAGCTATCACCAGTTTACAATTTATTAACTAGAATTAAAAGTTTCCCGAGGTCGAACTCAGGGAGCAAACTATGATTCGAGAAGCATATGAATTCACAATATATATTGTTTTACAAAAATTAAGACAAAGGAGAGAGAGAGAGCAAAAATTGCTTCTTTTCTTTTTTTTTCTTTTCCTTCTCTTCTCCTTTCTTCTTTCTTCTGCGTCTTCTTCTTCTTTGCTGCAGAGGCTCCCTCCTTCTCTTTTCTCTTTCTTTTTCTCTGGCCCATCCGGGTCCAGGCACACCGGCGTGGGTGGTGCGCGAGGAGTGCACATGAGTGGGGGTAGTCGAGTCGGGTCAGGTCTGCGTGGGAAGAGCCGCGGACGAGAGCCGGGTGATAGGTGAGGAGGGACCTCACCCCAGTGATTCGCGGCGAAATGCCTCTGCGACCTTTTCAATTTATGTGTGGGCGTGCGCCCACACACTTTCGAGGTGGGACTAAAGTCCCACCTTCGCTCCATGTGTGTGCAGGAAGGAAGCTACGAGCAATTGGGGCAGCAGCGAAGGCATGCGACCCCAATTAAAGACCTGGGCACACTCGCGGAAGTGTTCCGCTTTGCCTGGGGCTTGCGCCTGGAGCTGCTCGCTAAGCAGCTCCTGCTGTTCGTCAATGACAGCGAGGGGGGCGAGACCTGAAAGCACTAAAATGGCCTCACGGCCATGTCAGAAAGCTCCGGAAGCTTCGCCAGTGTACGGCGAAGGCGGTGCGGGGGTCGTTGTGACGGGAAAGTGCCTGTGGCCGCGTGCCTAGGGCACATTGTAGAGGTGCAGGTGGGTGTGTTCGAGGGGTGGTCTGGAGGGCGGATTTGGTGTCAGCGAGGTGTCGTGGTGCTTTAGGGGTGATTGGCTAGGCGGATGGAGGCGTGGGGCGACGGAAATGCCTCACCGGAGGGCGGCTGGAGATGGAGAAGGTGGTGATGTTCAGTGGTGGTCGGTGGGTGGAAATAGCAAATTGAGAAGGGGGAAATAACAGAGAGAGAAAGGGGAAGGTTTTTACCTACTTAATTGATGAAGAGGGAAATGTGGATTCTTCCCTACCAGGAGGGGTGACGTAATAATTGCGGAAATAAAATATAAACAACTCACAAAATACAATCACACAAAGTACACAAAGATTTATAGGTGGAAACCCAAACCGGGTGAAAACCACCACCTAACCCTCTCGAGTTAGGATTTTCCAATCAACCAAGTTGATCAAAATCCACTAAACGAATCACTTTAAACGAGGGTGATTCAACCTCAATTACAACCACGCTACAAGTGCGAGGGTAGCGTTCCTCAACCCCTTCTCTCCACGAGAAGGATTGTGTCCCACGAAGGAGACGGGAATTCGCAAAGTGAATACCCAACCAAATAACAAAGATAAAACAACAAATAATCCTACAGAGCCAACAAAGTAATTTTAAACCTAAGCTTCTATAGGAATTAAGAAACTCTCCTTTGCAAGGAGTGCGTCGGCGACGCGGATGCGTGAACAACATGACGGCGCTACGTCGCTCACGTGAACTACGGCGGGAGAGCGGGTGCGCAAAGCTTGATGCTCTCAAGATAAAGAATTAGAGCTTGGAGAGCAAGAGAGACACAAAATGGTTTGAAAGTATATTGCAAGGTGTGTCTTGTGTATCTTAGGTGTATCTTGGTGTGCAAGAGGTTCCCCTCTATTTATAGAGGCCTTATGAAGGCTTTGGATGGCGTAGGAAAGGCTCCATAGCCGTTGGGTGCAAAGCCCAAGTGAATCAACCCGAAATCAAGAACAATCATTGCACTGACAGGGTTATCAGACGTCTGATTCTGGCATCAGACGTCTGGAAGACCACTTTAAGACGTCTGATTTCAAGGTTAGACGTCTGATTTTGGGCGGGTCTCTTCCTGACTTGAATCAGATCTAAACAGGGTTCTAGCGCAAGTCCATCAGACGACATACAGGACGTCTGGCACTATGTCTGGACGTCTGGAAACCTACTTTTTCGTGGGAATGGATTTGCAACGGCTAGAAAATCTCTGAGAAGAGATTTTCGGGTCAGTCGAGGCAAAACGGTCAATTAACAGACGTCTGGAAGGGCTTAAGGACGTCTGATAAGGCTCTAACAGTCATATCCTTGAGTGTATGCTAAATAAGTAAACGGTCCATTAATTGGACGTCTGGCAAAGTCATCAGACGTCTCTTAAGATGTCTGGTCTAAGGTCTGGACGTCTGATTTCATCAGACAGAACTACCAAGTCCAGCCTGAATGTTTATCAGACGTCTGAATCAACAGTCAGACGTCTGAATCAACAGTCAGACGTCTTAAAACACATTATCAGACGTCTGGAAACTCTGTTTGAACCATATATTGGTTTTCTAAGTATTCTACAGAAAGCCTAAGTATCCAAGGGTTGTGCAGGTGTCCCTAGGACTACTGTTAGGGTACTTTGAGGCTCTTTAACATGATTTTCTAAGAAACAAAAAAGAGCAAGAAAATAAAGACGAGAGTACATGAAAGAAAGAACATAATTCTATCCTATTCTTCTTGTCCTTCCATCTTCAATATATCGCTCCTCGCGAATCTCCTCTGTTCTCCATCAAGCTCCTCCAATCCGTCCTGGATGCGAGCTCGAATTCCGTCTAATCACGTCTACATTTGCAATTGACCTGAAATCTAAAACTCCAAGTGCAAATGTTAAATAACACGTGTTTTGTTATCATCAAAACAAGTGATCGTGGTGCTCTGGCACCAACAGGAAAGCGGTGGTGCCTGGCGCGTGCCTGTCGGCGCTGGGGACGAAGGTGCCCAGAAGAGGGGTAATAGTGACGAGGAGGGGATCTGGAGGCGCCAGCTGGTGCAGCTTGGCATGGGAAGACAAGGATGAGTACACTCTGCTGCGGGTGTGGCAGCAGAGCGACGAAGAGGAGGAAAGATCGTCGGAAGTGTTGGGCTGTCTGACCGGAGTGAGAGGAGACGAAGTATGGGGTGTTCTTCGGCCAAAACGTGCTTGCTTGAAACGGCTGCCCCTGCCGCTTCTTATAAAGGTGTTGGCGAGGAGAGGATCTTGAGGGAGCGACGTGGGGAGCTCGTCGGAGAATGGCCGAAAAGCAAACCCATGTCTTTCGTGTGTTCGCACGAGTGGCATGGGCAACTGCAGGTCAAAGGGGAGGGTTCTTGCGAAAGAGGACGACGCAGGGAACCCCCCTTTCGTTCCTGAGAGCGGCCCCCATAGCTTGCGTGGCGCCATCCTCCGCGCAAGGTCGTCGGAGGTATGGGCACCTGCGTGGGTTCAAATTTGTAAAGTAGGTCAAGATGGCGTTCCCTTAGGTTCAAATTTTTGTACCAACCTAATTTGGACCTGAGGAATTCAATGGTGTAATTTGATTTTAGGTTTGACCACGTTTGACCGATCAATTTGCGCAAAAACCCAAATTAGGTCACAAATTGGGCATGGTTCTCAATTTAGGTCAAGATAGGTTGCAAAGGCCAAATTGAAGGTTCTAAACCCTAGGGAGTATTTTTCCATGAATTTTAGAGGGTTTAGTTGATTTTTATCCTGCCTAGAACCTCGTGAATTAAAGCGGGCTTGTTTTTAGGGTTATAGAATGTCATTTAATTCTTTCAAGTTGCTATAACCCTTTTTGGCTCAGGCTATCCCACTTTCTTTCCTATTAAGGCCATTTGACCTATATTCAGACCCTTAGACACCCTAATTGTGCACTGCATTGGTAAAATTGCAGTTTTATCCCTTATGACTTATTTTATTCTTTAATTTAGAATTCTCTGAGTTAGGCTTTTCTTTATGTTTTGTAGGAGCTTTTTCACACTTATTTAGATCAAATTATGCTAGTTAAGGTTCATGATGAGGCTCTCATCACAACACATTTTCCACATCTTTTGTGTCCAAGAGAAATAGAAGAATATTTAGCTCTCCAAGCATCCGTTCCACATCTGAGAGCTTTGTTCTATTGTGCACCCGCTCTCACTCTGCGATTACAAGAGCGACGTAGTGCATACGCGTGGTTCACACACCCGTGTCGTCAAATCGACGTACACCCAACAAAGGGAAGTTCCTTCACTTATAGTAGCTAAATTTAAATACCTACTTTGTTGGCTCTAAAGGATTGTTGTATTTAAATACCTATCGGTATGCACTGTAGCCAGACGTCGGGAACGACTTCCAGACGTCCTGGGTGACCATCGGACGTCTGGGAACTAGGCCAGCTGCCCCAGGGACCCGGGGTTAGGACTGACCACTCTGTACCGACTTGCTGGCTCTCGTGTACGTAGTACCGAGGAGAGCTACTAGTGTAGGGAGGTACTAGCTACCCCACGGGCCCCGGGGTTCTGCTAGCCTCCTACACCGACTTGTTAGGCCCACTGGGGCAAACCAGGGTAGTCAGGAGAGGGTGCGCGGACTGTGGAGGGGCAAGGCCCCTGTTTGGTTACTATGGAGGGGTTGGACCCCTGTTACTGAGAGGGCTCTGCCCTGTACTGGTTCCTTGCTGTGCTTTGGGCGCACCCGTTAACGGAAACGACTGACCGCGTGCCAGTGCGGGTTAGCTACCCGTGCGTTTACCGCGCGTGCCGTAGTCACCGTTACGTCTGTCAGTGACCTTGGGGTGGTTGACTGAGAGTAGGATCACCACGGGGGACTCTCCCGGCCAGGAGAGCACCACGTGCTACTTCTACTGTTCGAAAAAGACTGCAATCAAGATCGTTCCCACGAGGAACATTCGAGATCAAGTGAAGGATCTGAGAAATAGATAAATTGTGAAACAATAGAAAGACGTAAATAAAGGAAGAAAGAAAATTAAAACAGCTACTGTACACTTTACTGTTTCTTTTGTTTAGGTGCCACTCTACTCAGCGTTTTGCTGACGTGTTACACTAGTTACCTTTCAGGACCAGGTGTTGAGCGGCCAGGGTCAGCGGCTGCAGAGGACGCTGGGCCGAGTAGGGTCCAGTAGAGTTACCACTGTTCTCTTGTACCTCTTTTTGGTTCCACTGTAGTGAGTAGTTCTTGTTTCCATTGTACTTTTCTTTACCTGCAGTTCATATTATGTTATGAATGTTGTTATACTGTTGTGGTGGTACATACTGTAGTAGTTTCTTTCCTTACTGCTGTATTTTCCTGCTGTTAGTTATATTCATGTTGAATGTGGTTTATTTTACTGCTCTTTTGGTAACTTCCTCGTTGGACGACCAGGTCTTGGGATTAGTACTCGGGAATCGGGTCGTTACAAGATGGTATCAGAGCAAGGTCGTCCCGAGAAGTGAATCAACTAACTGGAAAATAACCAATTCACATGTCTATAACTAGAGTAGCCAGCACAACATATCTTTTGACATGAGCTCTTAGACGTTTCCATTCGATATCATTTCGTAGTGACGTGTTCCGTTTTGTTTCGCGTCTCCTTGCAGGAGATGCCTCGTCATGGGACCAGTGAGGCGGGCCGCGGACGCGGCCGAGGACGAGGTCGGCGAGATGGGCGTGCCGTTGCCGACACCCCAGTGGACCAGCCACTACTCCCGGGCGTCCAGGCCCAGGACCTCGCCCGGCTGATACGAGGCATTGTACGAGAGGAGCTCCACCCACTGCCCCGAGCGCCTCACCCTGGGGCTGTGGAGTGGGAGTCCTCTGTGGGACCACTCGACGGACGCGGCGCTGGACACGGGGGAGGGGATGGGCCGCCGCAGCCCCCACCTTCCTCCGATACTTCTGTGCACGAGGCACCGTTTCCTGGGGGTGGACCAGCATCCCCATTGCAGCGCCACTCCGAGCTCTTCAGGTAGTTCCGGAAGCTGAAGCCCCCCTCCTTCAAGGGGGATGAGGACCCGACCGAGGCAGAGGACTGGCTTGAGCAGCTGGAGAAGACTTTCGACACCCTTCGCCCCCCGGTGGAGTGCCGCGTGGCCTTTGCCACGTACCAGCTGGAGAGTGCGGCACACAGGTGGTGGAGGGCAGTCCGGGGACAGGAGAGGGACGAGCCGACCTGGGACCGGTTCGTCGCCCTCTTCTGTGAGCAGTACTTTCCCCAGACGTGGCAGGACCAGAGGAGGCGGGAGTTCCACACTCTCCGCCAAGGGACGATGACCGTGAGCGCGTACCGCACGCTTTTCCTGGAGCTGTCCCGCTTTGCAGCGACAGCGGTAGCTACTGAGGAGGAGCGCCTTTGGAGGTTCATTAAGGGGCTCCGGCCTGCGATTCGGGGGTATGTCAAACCCCTGAAGCTGCCTACGTTTTCGAGGGTGGTAGAGGCAGCGATGACTTACGAGGAGACCAACCCGTCCGCGCGAGACACTGACGGCGGGCGGAAGAGGCCCTTTCAGCCAGACTTTTCACAGGGTCGGCGAAAGAGGAGACACGTGGCGTCCGCAGGAGAGCAGTCATGTTTTACAGGGCCATCAGTGGCCTTTGGGGGCCCTCAACAGGGGCCAGTCGCCAGCACCGGACCCCCGCCCAGTCGACAGCAGGGACCCACAGAGGGCGGGAGTCGGGTTCCCCTCTGTTACCAGTGTGGCCAGCCGGGCCACATCAAGAGGGACTGCCCGTCTAGGGAAGGAGGTCAATAGATACTTCCCGCGCAGAGCACTGGAGGACGTGCAGGAGGCCGCGGTTACCAGGCGCGAGGAGGAGGACAGCAGTCACAAGGAGTGTACCGGCCAGCACCTACCCGTCCGACGCAGAGTGTGGCTGCTTCGTCTGCACCTAAAGCTGAGGGGCGTATCAACGCCCTGACACACAGGGACGCCAGAGCTTCGGGATCGGTGGTAGCAGGTATGGTTTTAGTTTCCGACAGACTCGTTTACACGCTTTTCGATTCTGGCGCTACACACTCGTTTGTCGCAGCCAGTTTCGCAGTTAGTTTGGACCAGGATTATACACTGTTAGAGAATCCGTTCGTAATCAGAGGTCCGAGTGGTCAGCTGTTTGTAGCTGAGGAGGTGTACACGGATTGCGAGGTCAGCGTCGGGGGACATAGCCTGCCAGCTGACCTGATTATGATATAGATGGAGGACTTTGGAGTGATTCTGGGGATGGATTGACTATCCGCTTACCACGCCTTGGTGGACTATTTTGAGAGGAAGATCGTCTTCTCCATTCCGGAGTTGCCTTCTTTCGAGTTTCACGGACAGCCAGTGGACGGAGGATTTAGGTGCATTTCGGCACTTCGGGCGGCGAGGCTTTTGAGCCAGGGGTGTGAGGGCTTCCTAACTTGTGTGGTGGCAGAGCCCAGCCCTGTGGCAGACTTCCAGAGCATCCCGGTGGTCAGATAGTACCCCGACGTGCTTCCAGACGAGTTACCAGGACTACCGCCTGAGCGTGAGATCGAGTTTGAGATCTCACTAGTACCAGGGACCAGCCCCATCTCCACCGTGCCATACAGGATGGCACCGCTTGTGCTGCGAGAGCTCATGTCCCAGTTGCAGGACCTTTTGGAGAAAGGTTTCGTGAGGCCCAGTGTGTCTCCCTAGGGAGCCCCGGTACTGTTTGTGAAGAAGAAGGATGGGACCTTACGCCTTTGTGTGGACTACCGACAGCTGAATAGGGTCACCATCAAGAACAGATATCCGCTGCCGAGGATCGACGACTTATTTGACCAGTTGCGGGGTGCCACGGTGTTTTCCAAGATCGACTTGAGGTCTGGATACCATCAGTTGAGGATCAGGGAGACCGACGTCTCCAAGACAGCTTTTCGCACCCGGTACGGACACTACGAGTTTTTGGTCATGCCGTTTGGGCTGACCAATGCCCCCGCTGCTATCATGGACCTGATGAACCGGGTGTTTAGACCGTACTTGGACCAGTTCGTGGTGGTTTTCATAGATGATGTACTCATCTATTCTAGAGATCAGACATAGCACGGACAGCACTTGCGGATGGTTTTGGACACTCTGAGACGACGTAGGCTGTACGCCAAATACAGCAAGTGCGAGTTCTGGTTGAGGGAGGTGACCTTCTTAGGTCATGTGATCTCTGGAGACGACTTGGCGGTGGACCCAGCCAAGGTCGAGGCAGTACTCAGGTAGGAGAGACCGCGTTTAGTCACTGAGATTCGCATTTTCCTGGGACTGGCAGGCTACTACAGGCGTTTCATCAGAGCATTTTCACAGATTGCGTGTCCTATGACACAGTTGACCCGAAAGGACGTGCCCTTCGCTTGGACAGATGCCTGTGAGGCGTGTTTTCTGGAGCTGAAGGAGAGGTTGACCTCGGCTCCCGTGCTCACCATCCCTGATAGTAGTGATGGGTTCGTTGTGTACACCAACGCCTCCTTGCAGGGGTTAGGAGGTGTGCTCATGCAGAGAGGTCACGTTGTCGCTTACGCTTCGCGGCAACTGAAGCCCCATGAGCATACCTACCCTACCCACGACCTAGAGTTGGTAGCTGTTGTCTTCGCGCTGAAGACCTGGAGGCACTACTTGTACGGTGAGACCTTCGAGATTTTCATAGATCACAAGAGCCTCAGATACCTTTTTGATTAGAAGGAGCTCAACATGAGACAGAGACGTTGGTTGGAGCTCCTGAAGGACTACGACTACAGTATCTCCTATCACCCGGGGAAGGCCAATGTGGTGGTCGACGCCTTGAGCCGTAAGGCGCCCGCACACTTGGCCAGTTCACAGTTACAAAGTTGGAGCCTTTTGGAGGAGGTGGGCAGTTGGCGACCTCTGGAGTTACGGGGGCACTGTGGGGCAGTGACGGTGACACGATAGACCAGGCCAAAGCTGATAAACCGCATCATCACAGGACAGATGGCCGATTCGTACTTGCAGTCCTTGCGCGACAGAGTACTGTCGGGAGACCCTGGGGACTTCTCTTTCACAGACCAGGTGCTGCGCTTGAGGGGACGGTTGTGCGTTCCCAGAGACGAGGAGTTGTTGAGAGAGCTCCTGACTGAGGCACACGGTTCCAGATTCACCATACATCCCGGAAACACGAAGATGTACCACGACTTGAGACGCGAGTTTTGGTGGAGGGGGATGAAGCGGGATGTGGGTGAATTCATGTAGCAGTGCTTAGTGTGCTAGCAGGTGAAAGTCGAGCATCAGAGGCCTGCAGGGCCGCTACAGCCACTTCCAGTGCCAGAGTGGAAGTGGGAGAGCATCACCATGGACTTGGTGGTGGGCTTACCTGTTACCCAGCGAGGACACGACGCAGTCTGGGTAATAGTGGATCGACTGACGAAGACGACGCAATTCTTGCCGATCCGAGTCACCTTGGGACCAGCACAGCTGGCAGAGAGGTATATCCTTGATGTGGTACGACTACACGGAGTTCCGCGGGAGATCGTATCCGACCGGGATACTCGCTTTACGTCCCAGTTTTGGGCTGAGTTTCAGCAGGCCTTGGGGACGCGGTTGAGGTTTAGTACGGCTTACCACCCCTAGACGGACGGACAGTCTGAGCGCATGATACAGACACTTGAGGACCTTTTGCGTGCCTGTGTACTGGACTGGAGGGGGTCTTGGGAGGAGCACCTGCCCCTGGCGGAGTTTGCATACAACAACAGTTATCACTCGAGTATCGGCATGGCTCCCTAGGAGGCTCTGTACGGACAGAGGTATACGGCACCCTTGAGTTGGGTTGAGGTGGGGACCAAGTGGGAGGTTGGCCCCAGGTTGATCCGACAGAGTCAGGAGGTAGTCGAGCAGATCCACAGGCGACTCCGCACTGTTAGGAGCAGACAGAAGAGCTACGCTGATCGGAGACGCAGAGAAGTGCAGTTTGAGATTGGGGACCACGTCTTTCTTCGTGTTTCGCCCATGAAGGGCCTGCAGCGGTTTGGGGTGAGAGGGAAGCTCGCGCCGAGGTTCGTGGGGCCCTTTGAGGTCCTAGAGCGGGTTGGACTCGTTGCTTACAGACTTGCCCTTCCCCCGCAGCTTTCTGGTGTGCACGACGTGTTCCACGTGTCCAACCTCAGGAAGTACGTAGCCGATTCCAGTCACGTACTGAGTCACGAGAGCGTCGAGGTGGGCGACGACCTGACCTACCTCGAGCGGCCAGTGCAGATTCTAGACCGAGCTGTCCGCAGTTTGAGACGAAAGCAAGTACCCCTAGTAAAGGTTTTGTGGAGGAGCTAGCGGTACGAGGAGGCTACCTGGGAGCCTGAAGCGGCAATGCGGGAGCGGTACCCGGAGCTTTTCGTAGGTACGTCTTTTCGGACCGGCTTCGGTCCTCTTTGAGTTTGTTATGGTTATTTTGACGTCTTTTCCGCACCCTAGTTAGCGCAAGTTTCGGGGACGAAACTTCCTTTGAGTTTGTTATATTGTTATGAACGCACGCTCCAGACGTCTTTTAAGACGTCTGGGAGGTGGCCCAGACGTCTGGAATCACCTCCAGACGTCGGACAAGACGTCTGGGATCATTTCCAGACGACGTCTTTTAAGACGTCTGGGAGGTGGCCCAGACGTCTGGAATCACCTCCAGACGTCGGACAAGACGTCTGGGATCATTTCCAGACGTCTGGAAATCGGTTATTTTGGCACGACTCCTTCGTCTGCGCGCCTGAGCGCGCAGACCTGCGGAAATTCCCTTTCTCTCTCTTTTTCCCTCTCCCTCCTGCGCCCTCTGTCGTGCTCTCTCTCTCCTCCTCGCGCGGCCTCAAAAGGCCACGCCCTCTCCCTCACTCCCGTCACCTCCGTCTCCTTCCGTTTCTCCTTCCAGCCAGTGCGCGAGAGCGAGCGCGAGGGTGAGTGGCGGCGGCGAAAGCCGCGGCGGGTGCGGGAGGAGGTGCTGCGCGGGGGAGGAAGCGCTCGGCCGTGAGGGCGAGCTCGCTGGGGCTGCTAGGGCCAGCCAGCGGGGGGCGCAGCGGGCGCGGAGCAACGCAGGAGGACTGCTGCGGCTCGAGCAGCAGGCGGAGCACTCGCAGCGTGGCCGGGCGTCACGAGCGGAGGGCGAGTTGCGCCCTGGTTCTGGAAACTTTTCCAGAATCAGACGTCTGGGCTGATAGCCAGACGACGGGAACGACGTCTGGAATACTATCCAGACGTCTGTAAGGTGAGTTATTCCCTCTTCTTCGTTTTCTTCGATTGACCGTACTAAGAGAGAGAGGAAATGGGTACGCGCAGGATCGGAGATTCGCATCCAACGCGAATCAGACGTCTGGCTGTAGTGCCAGACGGCGGGAACGACTTCCAGACGTCCTGGGTGACCATCGGACGTCTGGGAACTAGGCCAGATGCCCCTGCAGGCTTCTGGAAGTCTGAGAGCCCACGCAGAGCAAGGTAATTCCTGATCCACTTTTTAAGACGTCTGGAAGAAGTTCCAGACGTCTGATTTTGCACTATTTCGTCATTTTCGACCCGTTTAGGGCCCGTTCGGGTTCCGTTTTCCACGTTATAGTTGCGTCCTTTTCGGAATTAAATCCTCTACCCGTCTACAGTAGCTATACACTGTTTTGAGACACTCCTTGTGTTTGATTCTTGTGATAGGACCCCGTTCCGTTGCAGTCCCTGGGGTTGCGAAGGCACGCGGGATTCCTGACCACGCCCCCAGTTCGCCTGTTGTAACCGGTAGAGTGGCTTTAAGTATAATCTGTTAAATTATGAAACCATAAATAGAACATAGGATATTGCATGAATCCTAGGAATGAGAAATAGATTGAATGGTAGATCCTAGGGTGTTGCATGAATCCTAGGGCTGGAAAACTAGATTGTATGATAGATCCTAGGATATGGCATGAATCGTAGGACGGGAAAACTAGTGGAATGTATGAATACTGCAGTCTTGGAAAATGTGGAAAGGAAATAATAGCTGCCTGTGAAGTGAATTAATAGCTTCCTGTGAATTGAATTAACAGCTGCCTGTTATGAATAAATGAACATGATTAAGAATATGGGATGTATGAACGTGAAACTGGAAAGGTGAAACATGAATGCGCTGAGTTAAAGAGCTGGAACCCTACGGGGAATTAGGAGTAGAACTCCTGGAAAGTGAATGGAATAGAATTGGGGAAGTGAGCTGGCCCTTGAGTACGGAGTACCAAGGAGAGCGACTGTCCCCCCTGTTTAGTGCAGAGCGGAGCCAACCGCCCCAGGGACCCAGGGTTAGGAATGGCCACTCTGTACCGACTTGCTGGCCCTCGTGTACGTAGTACCGAGGAGAGCTACTAGTGTAGGGAGGTACTAGCTACCCCACGGGCCCCGGGGTTCTGCTAACCTCCTACATCGACTTGTTAGGCCCACTGGGGCAAACCAGGGTTGTCAGGCGAGGCTGCGCGAACTGTGGAGGGGCAAGGCCCCTGTTTGGTTACTGTGGAGGGGTTGGACCCCTGTTACTGAGAGGGCTCTGCCCTGTACTGGTTCCGTGCTGTGCTTTGGGCGCACCCGTTAACGGAAACGATTGACCGCGTGCTAGTGCGGGTTAGCTACCCGTGCGTTTACCGCGCGTGTCGTAGTCACCGTTACGTCTGTCAGTGACCTTGGGGTGGTTGACTGAGAGTAGGATCACCACGGGGGACTCTCCCGGCCAGGAGAGCACCACGTGCTACTTCTACTGTTCGGAAAAGACTGCAATCAAGATCGTTCCCACGAGGAACATTCGAGATCAAGTGAAGGATCTGAGAAATAGATAAATTGTGAAACAATAGAAAGACGTAAATAAAGGAAGAAAGAAAATTAAAATAGCTACTGTACACTTTACTGTTTCTTTTGTTTAGTTGCCACTCTACTCAGCATTTTGCTGACGTGTTACACTCGTTACCTTTCAGGACCAGGTGTTGAGCAGCCAGGGTCAGCGGCTGCAGAGGACGCTGGGTCGAGTATGGTCCAGTAGAGTTACCACTGTTCTCTTGTACCTCTTTTTGGTTCCACTGTAGTGAGTAGTTCTTGTTTCCGTTGTACTTTTCTTTACCTGCAGTTCATATTATGTTATGAATGTTGTTCTGCTGTTGTGATGGTACATACTGTAGTAGTTTCTTTCCTTACTGCTGTATTTTCCTGCTGTTAGTTATATTCATGTTGAGTGTGGTTTATTTTATTGCTCTTTTGGTTACTTCCTCGTTGGACGACCAGGTCTTGGGATTAGTCGAGTAGGTCCGGTTCTCTTGTCTCGTAGGGACTCGGGAATCGGGTCGTTGAAAATTAAAACAGCTACCGTACACTTTACTGTTTCTTTTGTTTAGTTGCCACTCTACTCAGCGTTTTGCTGACGTGTTACACTCGTTACCTTTTAGGACCAGGTGTTGAGCAGCTAGGGTCAGCGGCTGCAGAGGACCCTGGGCCGAGTAGGGTCCAGTAGAGTTACCACTATTCTCTTGTACCTCTTTTTGGTTCCACTGTAGTGAGTAGTTCTTGTTTCCGCTGTACTTTTCTTTACCTGCAGTTCATATTATGTTATGAATGTTGTTCTACTGTTGTGGTGGTACATACTGTAGTAGTTTCTTTCCTTACTGCTGTATTTTCCTACTGTTAGTTATATTCATGTTGAATGTGGTTTATTTTACTGCTCTTTTGGTTACTTCCTCGTTGGACGACCAGGTCTTGGGATTAGTCGAGTCGGTCCGGTTCTCGTGTCTCGTAGGGACTCGGGAATCGGGTCGTTACAAATGAAATTTCATTTTTGGAAATCAGACTCTGTTTGGGTCCTGAACAGCCCCAAAAACACCAACCCTGACCAAAATCAAATGTCTGGGAAGAGTCCTAGACGTCTTAAATAAAATCAGAGACTCACCTTTCTCGGGATGCCTTTTTCGGACATCTGGAACTCCGTGCAGACGTCTGAGGGTGTCTTCAAACATCTGGAGACACTCCCGGACGTCTGAAATCGCCTCGATCCTCGCACTGACGTGCCTCTCCAACCCCTGACATGCGCATGTACAGTTAGAACTAGATAGGGAAAAATAATTGAAAATTATGCGCTATCAAACGTTTGGTATTACCTCTGGACAGACGTCTGATGGTCTCTCCAGACGTCTGATTCTGCGGAAAAATGACTCCACAGAACCGTTTGCGAGCTCTCTCCCCTTTGTTCCGTTGCAACAGCAGTGACCCCCGCAGCAGCAGCTTCTCCTACCGCTTCCCCCTCCTCTCCCACACACACTCCTCTTCTTCATGCTCCTCCTGCTCCCCGCTCTCCCTCTCTTCTCGGCTGCGGTGTGTGATGGATGGAGGAGGAGAGGGGGGTTTATATGGAGGTGGAAGGCGTGGGGAAGGGATGTTGTGAGGCGTGAAGGGTTAAGGGGGGAATGGGGAAGGTGTATGGGAGAGGGGTGTCGTGGGTATGGAGGTGAGGGGTGAGGTAGGATGGAGGGGGGTGTGTGCGTGGGGTAGGGGGATGGATTGGGAAAATTGTGGGGGTAGCCCCGTAAGTTCTCTTTTTCCCTCACATATTCATAATAAAAACCTAGGGGGTTAAAATTATACAAAAATCCCTAAAAATTCTGAAAACGCCAAACGACCCTTAGGAAGGGTCATTTCAATGGATGACAATTCGTTCCATCGAATGGAGTCGATTTACGCGAAACAGGGAAAACCAACATACGAACATTGGTTAGTACCTGATCATATTAAGCTCGAGTTCGAGCGTGGCCCATCAGTAAGAAGGGAAAAAAGAAAGAAAGAAAAAGGTAAATGATAGCCACAAAACAAGCCAAGAATGGCATGATTGAGAGCGGGAGTGACAATGGAAGCAACTCAGCTTAGGATCTCCACAACAGCTTTGACATCTAAGTTATGGGCGTCAAGAAGAGGGACATGCAGGAAGCCAAGGAGTCAGATGAAGGAGAAGTTGTTCTCTTAAGCTCCGAGCAAACCAAAAAGGAGGAACCACAATGGGGAGGGAGACCTGCTCACCAACTATGGGGGGGGCCCCACTGTCGCCGATGAGAGGAAACTCCCACACAAGAGCCTTTTGACAATAGGAGGACCCAAGATTGGAAACCACCCGTACAACCCTCAACTCGAGACGCTCAATAGAGTAGCCACAGGTGGGGTGAAGGGATGGAAGGAGGGGGAAAAGAAGGACGAGGGGGGTGGGGGCCCTAACCAACTCGAGGTCGACTCAGGCCCCTCCCAACGGCATCCAGCTTTAGGGTTTACTCGAGAGAGATGGAAGGAAAGTGGAAGAGACAATGGGGAGGAAGTGTGATCAACCCTTCTGTTGTGCCCCTTGCTCTTCGGGTTCTTGGACCTTGAAGTATTTGCTAAGTTGTTTGATGAAAGGGCTTTTAGGTGATCACTATTGGGGGTGTGATTTTCTTATCAACAAAGAGTGGGCGATGTAAGTATTTCAAAAAAACAATTGCTACTTACCTACTGAGCCAATACCAAAAATGTGCGCTCTATCAAAATAAAAATAAGGGTAACCCTTACTTTTGTTTATGTGTAAAGAGATTTATTTGTTAGTGTTTACGTGAAGGGTTGGCAGACATAGACTTACATGCATATGAACATTAAAAAGAGAGGATATCCTCTCATGTAAATGAACAAACACGAATTATCTCCCATGTGAGGGATAAACATTTTTCTATCAAGGTTTGGCCTAATTGAAGGTAAACCCCAAAACTCAGGTTATTTTATTTTTCTTAATAAATGAAGGTAATTGTTAGTTCAACCTCTCGTTAATAAATATTTGATGATTTTATAAAATAAAAAGATAAAAATAAATATGATAAACCTCTATTTCCAATGCTCGAATTAACTCTAAGTTGCAGGTATCATGCTATCTCTCAAGAGCCAAACTCCAAGACAAAGAAGTTTAGTCTAAGTCATAGGATTTTGCACACCAATTTAAAGAGTTGTAATTTTTTCCTTTATTGAGTCTAGAAGTATTGTAAAGAGGTCCCAGTTAGATATAAGAATCTTTATCATGGTTTCTTAGCACTTAAGCAAAAACCTAAGACATAATCTAAATTCAAATAAAAAACACTCTTTAGTATCAGACTTCTAATGTAGTCTCCAGATGTCTGATTTGGAAACTTAAGTTGTCTGACATATAGATCAAACGTCCAATAGTCATACATAAAGCCTTAGTAAACTCTGCCTTAAGGTCTCAAATGAACTACTTTCATATCATAAGGACCACAGAAGATGTCTAATCACACTATCACACATCCAATAATACATTGCTAGAACTAAATCAAGCCTAAATCATACATTGTCACAATAGAATCCTCTCGAATCAAATTAGGAATATTTTATTCTTTTCTCCAGATGCCCTTCCAAATGTTTAATAATGGAACATTAGGGCCAATTTGACTTGAAGATTGATTTGTCAAAAAAAATCTCGATTATGAGATTATCTAAAAATCATTACACCTTGGTCATCATTACTCTTAGATGTCCAATAGAAGCATGAAACATCTTACAAACGTCTAATCCCAAAATATAAGAACCCTATTTCGATCTAATCATTTCTAGAAACCAATCCTCTCATTTTCAGATGTCAAAACTTTGTTCCAAACATCTTATAATAAGTATCCACACATCCAATACATTGTGACAAGTATACTGTTTAGATATAATTAGTTGTTTTCAGACATCCAGATTTTTGGCCAGACGTCCAGACCCCCTATATTGGAAGTCAAACACATTTTTCAGTCGTCTGATGGACTTAATTATTACCTTATCTAACTTAGATTTCGACCAAAATTTTGGGGATTTGTCTCCAACAGCTAGAAAAAGGCATATAAATAACCCTTAACCCCCCATGAGGCATATACACACATTGGAGATATATTTCAAGCTCTATACGTCACTTAACTCCATATACATTTTGCCCTACTATTGTGCTATCACTCTTAATTGGGCAAAACTCTGTCTCCCTCACTATTCAGCTGCTGGTAACCATCTTAGGGAGTTTTTCTATTGCCTATAGTAGTTAGATTATTTTAAGATCTTGTTGATGTGCAACATAAGTTGTGCATAATTTCTGCTTTACTTTCATATTATTGTACTTAGGTGTCTGGCATGTCGAATCTCCATCTCTTTCTAGTGGAAGGGAGAAAACTTCGTTTAAGGATCGAAGGTAAGTTTTGTAATTGAGATACACTACTTTCGTTTTAAAGTGGTGTGGTTAGTAATTTGATCATCTAGTGATTGGTAAATCCTAAGTCAAGATTGACTTAGGTGGTAGTTTTCTCCCGATTTAGATTTCCACCTAAAAAATGTAGTGTTCAATTTATGTGATTGTATTTTATTTATCTATTATTCTTCAGTTAAGCCATTTACCCCCCTCTAGTGTAGTTTTGGTAATCTCCTATTTTTTATGATAGCTCCCACAGTAAACATTCCCCATGTCATGTTTTGATCCAACCAAAAGCATAAATCAATAAATGTCGGCTAAAGGCCTCATTTAGACCCAACCAAAAATATAGATCAATAGTCACATTTACTATCTCACTGTTGTATTTAGCCTTGCGCTTCGCTGCAGGACTGATGAGGGGGAAAAATAATAGATAGAAAGAGAGACCTGAGAATTCACGTAGAGTAAGTAGACCATACACACATGGGTATTAAATTTGAAAATAAATATGTAAAGTTAACCCAACCTGACCCTATTTATGTATAATGTACAATACTCCATATAAAACAAATTATTCTATAAAAAGAAAGTAGTTGTCTTACATATAAAATAGATATATAAATAAATAAATGAAAAATATCTACCACACATATGGAACAACATAATTAAATCTACCTTTAAGATACATTAAAATTATTTGTAAAAAAAAAAAGTCACACAAAAATACATAATTTATGCTTTAGGATTGTGGTTAAGTGACAAATAGTTATTAGGATTACCACTGTTTTTTTTTTTTTTCCTCACCTTTAATTTAATGAGAGGAAAAAAAATAAAAGCCACCTGCATTTCCTTTTTCATTTACCTATAATTCATGCCAACTGCTTTCCTTTTTTTCGTTCACCTATGATTTGATGAAAGGGAAAAAAACAATTGACCGAGTGGGGGAGAGAGAGCGGAGGGGCAGGAGCGATGTGACCTAGCGAGGGGGGAGGGGAGAGAGAGTGCGGGGGAGCAAATTTGACAAGGGGAAAATAAAATCAACTGTGTGTGAGAGAGAGAGAGAGAGAGGAGGGGTGTGAGGGCCGACACTTGACCAGCCCAAATCCACCTTCGATATTATAGGATAGATGTTTCATGCACGAGTGAAAGACAAATAATACATGGTATGATCGAAGTTCATTTAGCAGAAAAAGAGTGCAATGTTTTAAAGTTGAGTCTCAGAAGCCCACTCACTGGACTTGCAACATCCAATCATCTGCATGTTTTATGACAGCCATCTCGTAGGAAGGTCCTGAAAATTTTGGATACTAACAATAATTTATCCATCAACAATAGATTTTGTTGTTTTTCCCTCCTAATATGAAATAAAAAGTGTAAAAAAGATAAGAAAAGAAAAGAAAAGAAAAAAACCTCGGAAGAAGAAGGAAAGGAAATTTAGCAAAATGACGAGGGTGATCTCGTGATTGCCACGTCTTAGAACCAAGCTCCAGGCCTATTCTGAATTTACCTCCACACTTAAAGGGGCTTGTTTGCAAGTGATCGAATCCTCGTGGCTCTTCTTCTGTTTTTGCAGAAGAAGCACACGTTCTTTCAAAACATTTTCAGAAAGCCCCTTGTCTCTGGCCATCACTAGGTTCCAATAGACTTGGCTTTGTCGCATTTACTGCCGTAGGCTGTGGATTCGACCTGTGGTGTCGAACTCGTGGGAGCTCTCACTTCTTGATTGTGGGGATTGGCTGATGTGATTATAAAAAGGTGCTTGCGTCGTTGACGTTCGTGGATTAACTTAATAAGAAGAAAACATTAACGTTCTGTCGCTATTTAAGGAGATTTAGCTTGTTTTATTAGTGCCCACTTGGATTGGACCCTAATGCTGACATTTGATTTCGTGGTAAAGATGTGCTATCTGTTGTCTTCTTACCGCTTCGATTTGCTCAGTTCTACTTTGTTAGGCCAAATAAATAATCTATAAAGATTGGAGTGACTTAATCACGATTTCAAGACGTATAAGTTCATTTCAAGTATCAAGGTAGTTTGTCTTCTCCTTTGTAAAATATTTTCGATTCTTTTATACGGAAACTCCATGTACCGTTTTTACATGTTTTTATAATAATAGACAAAGAAAGGCCAACTTGTGGACCCTCTCGCTCGCGTGGCTTAACAAACCCTCCTTTCTCTCAACTCAACGGCGTTGGGGAGCCTAGACGAGCCTCCCTCCCCTGCTACCTTCTACCGGTTATACTATCTTTTTTGGATATGTGCTTGTTTGAAAAACCTCTCATTGTCTAACTGCTACCTCATGCTCTGGGGTGTAGTCATGTTTATGCCATCGACGAGATCTACATCATCTTTGTCGGAGCGACATCAACGATGTGTTGCTGCTGGCAGGTCATCACTATGTTTTTTTTTCCTCCATTGGTGCAACTTTACTGTTGGTTGGGATGCCCTCGTGTTTGCCTTCTATATTATCACACATGATGGTGGTTGTAGCGACGGTTGCAAGAGTAGTACTGGTTGAAACATCTTTGATGGGTGTTCTTGAATTTGGATTTTCTGAGTGTATTGGTGGTCTACATTTAAGATTAAGATCATATTAAAGTCAAACTCATTACAATTAGGTAATTGGTTGACTTAGATCTAATCCTTATCATTGACGACGTGGATAGAATTTTATCAAATTTTTTTATATATTCTTTTTTTTTATCTTGTTTCCTGATTGTGAAATTCTCCCCTCTCAAGGGGATATTATCTTTTTCCCACTTCGAGGATATCGAGGTTGTCCTTTTCCTCTGTGTTATAAGATAACGTCATTTGTATCATTTTTATTTTTTTAATAAATTATTTTCGTTAAAAACAAAAATAATAATCGACAAAGAAAAGTTCCTTAATCGCTTCGATTCAGCGTCGAACGCCTTCCCAGACCCTTGTTTCTTTTATAGTTTAGATTCATCATTTGGTTGGTAATCTTTTGACCATTCTTTGTATCCTGCAATTGTTTTCAGTAAAACCCGATGAATTAACTTATCATTCCCTGATATTATTCAGAATAAGTTTAATCTTCATTTGAGAGATAATATAACATCTGACTGATTTACAACTTAAAATAGGTGGCGTCGTCAGGATCAATACTAATTGTGGTGGCTGCAACAAAAATACATGCAAGCAATTTGACCCTTCTCTTCTCCTTCTACTCTACCTCTCGCATATTTAAATTATGTAATATAATTTGAGGGATAAATTTTACAAGCAGAAGAATTAAGAGATAAATTTAGAATAAATTAATTTTGATGTTTAGGAGATATATGGGTCAAATAATGAGATACGTTGAGATATTTGGAGAGGTAAGTGAAGATGTTATCTTATAAGAGAGAGGATAAATAAATTTATTTCGAGTTAAAGTTCATCAAACAAGACATAAATGAGTGTATCTAGCAAACAAAACCCTAGACTCCAACTCCGTACCTCCTCAACCCACTCCTTTTTCTATTTGGAAAAATGCTCATTACTTGGTTTTGGTGTCTTGAAATCAATTATGATTGTGGTTAAAATCTTGACAAGCCAAATTACCTGACATCAAGCCATTTGGATAAGGTGAGGTTTAGTTGCATTTGGTGACACAATATTGGATTGAGTTTTCTAAATTTCAATAAAAAATAGCAAGAGCAAGAGAGACGAAGTTGATGATCTAGTTCCACATATGTAGTATATGGCTTGGGAGGAAATTTAATCCTCATGAGTGCACTATAAATTTTATTTTATGACATATAATCTAGGTGATTATCCTTTTTGTGTATATAATGGGTCATTTTTATATTGAATTTCATATCTAATTATTACATGTAATTATTTACTCTTCAGTGAATGCAATCATTTTCTTCATTTCCAGAGATCCACCTTGCCTCTTATGTCATTTTGCCTTTCGAGCTAACACCATTTGAGGTTCGCTATCGTGGATGCTAGGTACGACACTTTGCTTATACTAAGAAGGCTAAATTTGCAAGTCTTGGCACATGTCGTTGCCCGAGGACCTAGCAAGCCAGGCCACCCATGTAGGCCAACTACGATGGGCAAACCATGTGGGCCTCCCGAAACAGTGGCAATGTTACGGTGCTAGCCTATAAATTCGATCAACAGACAAAAACTGACCATGTTGTCTACAATGATGAAGTAGCTTTTGGCTCCTTGCCACATAAGTGCTTATTCTCAAGACCAAGTTGACCCATTCTTTGGGCCTGTCAAGTTTGTTAGGCCGGTTGTTTTGGGTTTAATTTTTCTCCACTTATCAATATTTAAAGATAAAGATGTACATAAATTAGATAAATTTGCTGTCACATTTGATTAGGTTGGAATTGATTGTATTTTTAACCTCCATGAATTAGGCTAACATTAATTTTTCTATCCGTTAAAAACCATATTGGATTAGGTTAAGGCTTTAATCCAATTGATCTATTATAAAATAATATTGTTGGAATATATATACACATATACATATATGATAACATAAGTATATTTCAATATTTGTTAGGCATATAATATAGATTTTTCCATAAACTCCCCTCCAATTTCGAATCTTTCGCTTGGCTCGCATTCCGTTTTCTAACCATCATGAACCCCATTCCACTTTACCACCCATTCCCCACTTCCCCTCGCCTTGAAGTTAGTTCCTTTATTTTTATTTTAAGTTCCATGACAATTATTATGTATTTGTGAGCGATGTCATTATGCCAGTATAAAAAATTTAAGAAGTAAACAATAGACATGAAATTTTAATTTTAGAATCTTATTCTTTGAAATTGTCCATTAGCAAATAAAAAAGTACGTACGAAATCATATATTATTTTAAAAAATAAGAAACTCTTCCCGATCAGAATATTTCTAAACTTTTATAGATTAAATTGGATTGAATTATACCTTACATTAGATTAAATTGGATCAGAAAAACCTCACTGCACTAAAAGCAATTCATCATTGATTTAGCAAAATATTTAGTCCAACCTCATTTGCATGCATCTCTATTCGAAGGCTTGTGAAGTGTTTGCCCGAAACATTCCGCGTCTTTTATTCAAAAGTCAAGAGGTTTTATATAGATATCATTATAAATATTTGAAATTACATACTTGTCATTTGGGAATTGATCTTTTTAATTAAATACTAATAATATTAGATTCTGACGCATTAGATTAAAAAGTAATGAAAATTATAACTTTATCTTCAAAATTATTTTTCTCTCTGTTTCTTCTTGCGTAGACATAAAATCCTACGCCATCTATACTTTCGTAATTCAATCATTACCAAGCTAATAACTATTAAATCAACATTGCACAATAAATGCAAGTACACAAAAACTTGTTATAATGTAATTAACATCATTACAAAAGTTTAAGGACAACGGACACAAAGCTATATATGAATAATCTTTTATAAATATTTAAATATTTTATTTTTAATTCTTGTACTCTTCTTCTTCTCGTTACCAATTAAGTTTGTATTTTTTACTTTTCCTAACTAAATAATTTTAAAATCCAATAAAGAAAATGGATAAAAGGTAATAATATTATTAAATAAATATTATGCAATGTCACGAGTGGTCATCATGCTTATTTAATCATCTCTTGTATCAGCAATGAGATCTCGATGCAGTATTTGTGTGAGAACCCATTACTCTTTACCCACTAATTAAGGGCATGAAATGAAATTAACCCATTAAATGTGAATAAGTGTTTTAATCACCTAGGCTAAGGGATTAGGAGCCTAAGGATCTTTAGAAGAGAAGCCCATTGCCTAGCAAGTGCAAATATTAAATTTAGATGTGAATAAACCTTGGAGAGAACTTGAAAGTGAGAACTATAATTTTGATAAGGTAAAAATAAAGAGGTAGAAGTTTGGGGGCCATCTGAAAAATTCCAAACTCCCTCTCCAATAAAAGCCCCATGGATAACTCTAAGCCTCTCAAAAATCTTCTCACCCATCCATCGTCACCTCCTCTGGTGTATGTCGAGAGGAGTCCTCCATTGGGAAGGACAGAAGGAGGAGGAGCCTTTGAGAGCTTGGATGAGAGGAGAAGAACATCTCCGTCCTTCTCATCCCTGCATCCCTATCGATGACTACAGGATAAATACGAATAATATGCGTAAATTATGCTAGTTCTTAGGAAAGCACAGCATACATAGGTTATAAATGCTACATTAAAGGCATTTAGGCATATTAAGGTCATGCATGCATTTTATGCATAATTTGTACATATTATAATAATGAGTTTTATAGGAACTCAAATGGGAGCATAGATTAATAAGGAGTTGAAGAAATAATTTCTGGAGTGCAATAATTGAGGCGCTGCCACCTACGATCACCACCTAAGCTTACCCATTGCCACACAAGCCTAGTTAGAATCCACTTAACACACCACCTCACCCTCCCACCTGGCAACTATTAATGGAACTAGTTCCATGAACTCCATGCCACCAAAGCCTACCTATTAAACCCTCTTTATGACCAAGCCACCTCCATATATGGCATCAACATCACTCCTCCTTAGTGCGTCCCTAAATCCCTCCTCACCATTAAGTCCTTTGATCCTCTCTTCCTTGTCTCACTCTCTCTCTCTTAAACTATACACCCCACAACCATTCCCGCACACACATACCCAAGCCACCTCCATATGTGGGGCAAAACATTTCCCTAAAGGCCTCCTTCTCATTACACCACCATAGAATCCTCCTCTTCATTAATTCTTGCCACCAAGTATATTCTGTAACATCCCAAAATCAAATCTTCGAGTCATTTCAAGGATGTCCGGGCTAATTTAAACTCGGAAACATGGTTGTGGCTCGATGCTAGTGTCAGCACCTTGTTAAATTACCAAAAAATGCATATTTCGAGTCAACCCCTATCCAAACGTTATCAAAAGAGTGCCACATATAGTACCATTGGATTCCTCTCATCACAAGCTTTCTAGCGATGCTTGTTTCGCGCAAATTCGAGGTGCATAGCTCTAGTTGTGGCCAAAACAAGTCAACAAGGACCTAAATGTAAGGTGACCGACCCCTAGGGGTATTTTGGGTATTTCACCCAAATCAACCTATTTGCAACAACCTTTATGCCTATATAAGGACCTCTTTGGGTCCTTGGGTCATCATTTCTCTAAGCCTCTTAAATTAAGAGAGGCAGAGAGAAGGAAAAGGTTAAGCTTTTCCTTCATTTAAATCAAAAACCTTTCTAAGGGACCAAGGTGTGAATCCACAAAACCTGGGCTTCCCACAGCAAAAATGGCAGTAGCGGTAGTGGTGGGCGTTGAGAGTGTGACACATGGCAGCGGCGACTCGTGCGGAAGCAACGTGTGTTGTAGACAAAGTGCACAGGTGAACGCATGAAGGCAGGTGCAGCAGATCGTGACGCATGGCACGATCAACGGCTGTGGCAGGGTGGAGGCGCAATCCAGCGCGCACGATCTGCGCCAATCAAGAGTTGACATGTGTCCTTTGCGGGCAGGTTGGACCGATTGACCGGTTCACATGAACTGGTTGGTTCAGCGACCCCTTCGTGCTGTTTCGATTAGTTCGAGGCCTTCCCAACCTCGGATTTCGACAAATAGGATACATTTGGAATCATATCGACGTGTTCTATGCGTTGGTGTAATTTATTTTCACTTTTGTGTCCTTTTTGTTTAGTGAAAAATAAAAAGCGTGACTAAGTATTCCGACCCTATTTCAGGTACGTGTGAACCAGGTCATATCCTAGTGCGTACGCAGATCCCGAGGCAGGCGTGGAGACTGCCCTAGGCTCTGTGCGCATGATTCGGAGTCACCGTGACCCTTCGATGACATTAGGTAAAGTAGTCTAACCTTCTCTGGATTTTGTCTGGTTTTCAGGTACCTATGGACCCATTTTGTGCAATTCTTTGTGTGTACTGCCTTGGTTGGTGTGTGGTCCTCTTTTTTGATAAGTTGGAATCCCCTGGTGTTTTCCTGATTTATGGGCGCTTTAATGAGAAATAATATGTTTTTATGTGAATGATTGAGATTTAATGATCACATGTACCCTTGTTATCGCATGCATGAAACAAATTCTATTTTCCGTGAAATAAGTTCCGTTGTCTTCAGTAGTTTCTAAATAATATGGGACCACTGTCACGAATTGAAAAAACTACCTATAAATGGATAGGTTGGACGATAATGAGAATATCTGTTAATCCTGGAATTAGTAATATGAAATTAATAAAGACTTTCTGAAATGACAAAAGTAAGAGATACAGTTATCTAGAATTAGTTATATAATCAACATGATGGATTTGACGGGAATTAAAAGGATAAAATAATAGGTTTTAGCCCCGCTACTTGCCGGAGTTTGGTTGGAGATTTGGTCTTTCATACCGATTTAAGGGGCTGGTTTGGGGAGTTGCTGGCTTCCCCACGACTCTTTGGTTAGGCTTAGCAGTCAATTGGGATAGTGGGATGGAGGGCTTGAGGTTTGATCCTTTCTCGGCCAGAGGGTGGATCGTTGGTTGTCTATAGTTCAGCGCATGTAGCACTTGTACGTGCTCACACTACACGACATAGCGGCCACCCCTTTCTTCAATGACCCCGGGGTGATGGAGCGTGGTGACTCAATGGATATATGCAGTTTTCTCGACCAGGAGGATGGCTTATATCGATCTTGTACCACAGGAAGTTATGTGAGATCATCTTGTGCCCCGAAACGTCGATTTATAGATTGTGAACTATAAGAACATGAGTAACGTACATGAACGGAATTAGCTAAGAAATAAATTATAAATGGATGAACTGTTGATATAGTACCCCTTTTCTATACTCTTGTTATTGTTACCACTTGTTTCATTCTCAACTTTACTCAGTTTTCATTGACGTATAGTTTCGAGTTTCATACTCAGGTGTTGCTGTGCAGTCGAGTGCAGTGACTACCTTCGGTCAGACTTCTGTCGAACCAGGTCCTAACTGAGGAGACGGTCTGTACTAAGCAAGTGGCTCATAGTAGTAGATTCTTTCTATTGTTAGATTTTATTTTCCTATCTTTTTAGTGATTATAGGAGACTCTCCTTATGTTACAACCCAAACTCGACTTCACGTGGAACCTGGGTCGGATCACCTCAACTAATGTGACGACCCAAGTCCCATCAACCAACGTGACTTGAGTTGTTGTGTGTTAATAGTAGCACAATCACCTACAAAATCGCAGTCATCTAACACATAATCATAAAATATAAACATACCCAACAAATAGTTCATATTGCAAAATTTAAAAGAACACAAATTGAATACTAACCGGAAGATTTACCATAATATATAAGTCCAGGGAAATGTACAACGGAAATCTCGTAGAGAACTGCTAAGTACACCTGAGTACGGAACCCAAAAAAAGTCAGTAAAAACTGAATAAAGTAAAAATAACAACAACAGAGTGCAATAGTAACCAAACACAAATAAAATGGGTACTATAGCTTTAATTAATCCATTTATTAGACATCTCGTTATCTAATTCCGTTTCTTAGCTTGGAAGCCCAAGTTATTACAGTTCACAATCTATCAATTGACATCTCAGAGCATAAAACGATTTCGTGTAACTTCCTACAGCGTAAGATCGATATAAGCCACCCTCCTAGTCGGGAGGACCTCTCATACCCACCGAATCGCTGCTCTCCATCACCCTAGGGTCATTGAAAAAAGGGGTGGCGACTACGTCATGTAGCGTGAACACGTACATGTGCTATGTACGCTGAACTACAAACAACCAATGACCCATCCACCGGCCGAGAAAGAAACCACTTCAACCCTCGAGCCCTGTAAATCCGTTATTCCATTTGGCCGCTAAGCTTAACCAATGAGTCGTAGGGAGGCCAGTAACTTCCTAAACCAGCCCAGAATCGATCTGAAAAGACCAAAGCTACATCCAAAATTCGATGAGTAACGAGCTGAAACCAGTTACCAAATTCCTTTACTTTCCGACAATTCTGTCGTATTGATTATTTGGTCATTTCCATATAACTCTATCTTTTGTTCTTGTTAAATCTAGTCCTATTTAACAATTCCACCTCCTTAAACCTAGGAGAAACATGTATTCATATTGTCCTTAGTATTATCAATTTTCAGATAATTTCTATATAATGATGATTCCATATTAGTTACCAATTACAAACTCGATGAACTTTATTTCACAAAGGACTGAAAAAAAATCCTTAGACTGTTCATTTTAAAAAGTCTAGGATTAACCAAATCCCCATATCTTCCACCCATTCATTTACAGGTAATCATGAGTTCATAATACTGTTCCCATATTATTCGTTTAATAAGGGACATCACAGAACTTATTTTATAGAAAATGAATCTTATGTTATACATGTGATAACTAGTTATATGTGATCATTAACTCTTAATCTTTCTCATAAAATACAGTTATCTCTTATTAAAGTTGCTGTGAACTTGGGAAACATATTAGAGTCGCTTCACATGATAAAACTATATCCAATAAGCGTAAACGTGACACAATCTGTTAATCATGAGAGTTAAATGCAATTAATTTAATAGTTAATTAAATCCAATTAACTATTCACATCTAAGTCACCACCTTAATTTGCAACATTGATATTCAATATTCAAGTACCCAAAAATAGTAAGAAGAACGAAAACGGGTTCCAGACTCAGCAAGAGGTAAAAACGCACACTAAATGGTGCACTACGTAAGGAAAATCACAATGTAGACAAAACACGTGGGAAAGAGAGGTACTCTACCTAATGTCACCAGAGGGTTACGGTGACTCCGAACCATGCACACAGGGCTTGGGAGCAGCATCCATGCCCACCTCAAAATTCATGCACGCATCAGGGTAAGACCTGAATCGAACAGACCATCAATAGGGTCGGAAACACCTAATCACGTTTCTGATTTTTCAATAAGGATAGCATACTCAAAAATGAAAATAAAATACACCAACACGTAATACACGTCGATATGATTCCAACAATACCTTACTTGTCGAAATTCGAGGTCGGGAAGGCCCTAAACCAGTTGAAACAGCGCGAGGGTCCCTGAACCAAACCAGACAACTGGTTTAAGCGAACCAACCCTGCTCGCACCGCTCGTAACACGTGTCACAGTCGGATTGGTGCTCACACGCGCACACGAATCGCAACTACTGGGCCTCACTTTCCTGCCTTTGAATTGCCATGCGTCACATTCACAGTGGCCACGCACCTCTCTTCCCGCACGTGAGCGGTCGCAAGCGTGCACCCGTAGTGCCCCCACCACGCGACACGTGCCAGCCATCCAACACACGTAGCCAAATTGAGCGGCCTACATTCTCCGTCACTGTGGGCCCCACGAAAATTGCGGTGGTAAGCCAGTATTTTGAGGAATTACGCTCAGGCCCTCGAAAAGAAAGTTTTTAATTTTTAAAGGAAAATTCAAGATTTTTCTCCTCTCTCTCTCTCTCTCTTAATTTGAGAGGCTTAGAGGCTAATGATGACCCAAAGGACCCCCTTGGGTCCTTTTTAGGGTTGGGTCCGTCTTACATTTAAATCCTTTTTGAAATTGCACTAGAGGGGGGGTGAATAGTGAAATTATAGAGTATTGTAATACAAACAAATTCAATCACACAATATACTCAATTATTTTTAGGTGGAAACCCAAGATGGGTGAAAACCACCACCTAAGCCAATCTCTTGACTTAGGATTTTCGATCACAAGGTGATCAATCCACTAACCACACTACTTAAACGAGGGTAGTGTACCTCAATTACAATTCCCACCTCCGATCCCTAAACGGAGGTTTCTCTCTTCAAAATGAAGAGACGGGGACCCGACAGGCCGGATACCCAAAATACAGAAATTAAGAAAAAATAACACCTATAGAGCACCCCAATAATTTAGTTGCTTTCTTATCTACTAAGCATGAAAAGAACTCCCTGATGATTTGCAGAACGGAGTGAGCCGGGAGTATGGATTTGCCCTTTGATCAGAGTATTAGCACAGCACAAGGGCAAGATGGAGCTTAGAGTAGTGAGCAAGAGATTTTTCTAATGGAATTGTATCTCAAGAGGTGTGTCTTGCCTAAGAGGAGTTGTAGTCTATTTATAGGCAAGTTTGGAACCTTCAAGAACACTTGGGAGAGCTCTTCTAGCCGTTGGAAACAAATCCCAAGAGTTTAGGACGAAATCCACACAAAATCAGGGCAATGATGAGTCTGACAGCAACATCAGACGTCTAATTATAGTATCAGACGTCTTACAGGACGTCTGATTTTTCCTATGGTCGTCTAATATTGCAGGACATCCTTAACTGACTCTATTGGATCAAAAGAAGGACGTCTGATATTATCTCATAAGACGTCTGATTATTTCATTGGACGTCTAATGAATGGTGCATTCGTTCCTGTTATCATCAGATCCAAACAGGGTTCTAGGTTTAGAGGATCGGACGTCGTTATGGACGTCTGATAACATTACCAGATGTCTGTAAACCTAAGTACTCTTCCTTCCTCCTTCTGCCAAAAGATTATGTGGCCGTAGAGAGATACGCACAGAAAATCATGGCCAACGGTTCAAAGGCAGACGTCTGTAAGTGTTTCCAGACGTCTGGAAATTCTTTTTCCTACACAAGGTCTAACGGTTAGTATGAGGACGTCTAGGTAAAGAATCAGACGTCTGTGAAAGGTTATCGTCGTCTGAAAGTGAAGTCCTTCGACTGATGTTTATGAGGAGATAACAAAGGCAGAAATCTTTGAAATTAGACGTCTGATACACATGTCAGACGTCTTAAAGTGGAAAATCAGACGTCTGGCATTTGTCCTGGACGTCTGATAAAAGTATAAGTGTTGGGTTTTTGTTTCTAATTTATCCTAAGTGTAGAGAGCCTAAGTTAGCTATTTATAGGTTTTGTTCGGGGGCTCTTTACAATATTTCTAGACTCAAATAAAATGAAAATTACAACCTTTGAAAGTTTACATGAAAAATCCTAAGACCTAATACTTATGCTACTCGTCCTTACGCTTTTAATCTCCCGTCTTGGAAAGCTTTTTGAAATCCTTCAAATATGTTATTACAGAGAGAAAATAATATGCTACGCTTTATTTTTTATTTCATTTTCTTCATTTTGTAAAACCATCAAAATATTATATCGAGTGGTTGAACTAACACTTTTCAACTTATTTTGGCCATAACTTGTGCTATACTCGGAATCGTGCGAAACATGCATCGTCGAAAAGCTTGCAAGGAGATGAATCTAATGATGTAATACATGGCACCCATTTGACAACGTTTGACAAAGGATTGACTCAAAATATGTGATTTTTGGTAATTTAAGGAGGTGTTGACACCAGTATCGAACCAAACTAGGTTTCTAAGTCCAAATTGACCCAAACCACTTTGAATTGACTTAGAGATCGAATTTTAGGACGTTGCAGATATAACAAATTTAAAGAGAGTTTCGTCTCGAGTGAACGTGTAAGCACGAAGAGAGTCGTGCAAGCAAGAAGTCCATAACAACCTTAAAGGGCAATAATAATCTTAAAGAGAACAAACTAGGGTGTTATGGACTCACCAGTAAACACTCGGAATACTTCTCCCGCACCTCAACTAGATAAGAACTCTATTTTCTTGATTTTATATATATATATATATATATATATATATATATATATATATATATATATATATATATATATATATAGAAGATTGTTTCGAATGCATGTGGTTGTAAAGTAACTAAGGGTGCATGAGAGGTATGCAAACAAAATCAACCAGTGTCAACAATAATATAAAACTTTCATTTTCTAACCTTTACAACCAAATTTACTACTTTCAGGAAATTCATTAGCCTAGTCAGTTATTAACCAAAATATTAAAGTAAATTCAACCACATGTATAAAATTATTAAGTGCAACTAATAACCACATACTTGCAATATATTAGCTTTCCTATCCCACCCAATTATTACCTATCTCGTTGTCAACCAAGAAGCATTTTCAACTTACACGGAACTAAAGGTAGGCTCAAGGATTTATAACATAAAACTTGTCTTAGATTCAAAAAACCATTAACTTAACTACCCGTATGGTTTTTCAAATAGTAAATCGAGTTACAACCTCACAAAGGAAAAGCACGTCGATTTAAGTTCCGCATCATGTCAGAGAAAAAATTTCATATAAAACTCAGTAATACACTCTTTATGACACCCTGGATGATAGGCTACACAAATCATTTAAGGTTAAAGATTACACCATAATTTAGGTCATTCTAGATAGATATTACGCCATTTACGTCCATGGAGTATACACATATGATATGTAACAATTGCTGAATCTAGGGATACTACATTGAGCAAGGTGGAACCATTTTGCATAAGCATGAACATATTAATTGTATGATGCTATAAAAGTAGGCAGCAATTATCAATTTCTTCGTTTGAGATTTCAATACTTTTATCAGAATTCATTAATCAAAAAATGATTACCGACATTTTTTTTTTGTAAGTTTTTAATCAATTTCGCATCATTATCATTTGTAATGCCAACCTTACAACCACAATGGTTTCATTAATATCTGTCTAAAATTCACTTTAAATCTATGTCAGACATGCAATAGCTATGGATAACCTTAAAGGAAATTAGTAAGTTACCCTCACTAGTCTGTGTACCATCGTCCGACTGTCCTGGTTGACCCCATGGGACTAACAAGAGTCGGTGTAGGGAGGCCATTCCTACCCTGAGTCCCAACTCAAGGGAAGGCTAGCTCCTCCTACATAAGGGGTGATTAGCTCTCATCGGTACGCGTATACCCAAGAGCCAGCTCACTCCCATTCCAGTACCCAAACAATAGTCTTGCCTTACATTAGACGAATAATTCATCATTATCAGAGTTTCAGGCCATAATAGATAAATTATTCATCTAATTCCCCCTAAGATTCATCCATGATTCCTTTGATTATGTTTCAGACAACAGCAAAAAACATGTATCTCCATTCATTTTTAGATTTCATACATGGAAGTAGATAACTATGTGCATTACAGTAAAAGCCTTGATCTCAACCGTTAGGGTTACCATTTTTCGCAATAAGAATTAATTTCTACTCACGTGTATAGCAAGTATAAGTTCATATACTAAGAATCAGGGCATGCATGCGTGTGTGTGAGTCTACAACGCAAAGTGGTTTTCATTTTTCGTTCACAACATGCATATACAAAATTGTGGTTCTTTATTAAGTAGCTGCCTTTAACATGCATTCAAAATGGAACTAGCTACATCGATACAAGAAGAACCACTCTACCTAGAGGTACAGGGAGATTTGAGGGCACGAGAGACTGATCCTAACGGCTCTGCAAGTCTTGTATGCACCCTAAACTGGAGACCTGTGTCAACCAAAGTCCCAACGGACATCAAATGCTTAAATCTGATTTTTCAGTAGGCTAATAGACTCAAAATGCGATGAAACAAGTGTCAAAATGTGGGAAATTTCACCATCTTTCCGATGATACCTTACTTGCGAGATTCAGAGACCAAAAGGACCCGAAATAGACCTCAGAAAGGTCCTGATTCACTTGAACCAGACTAGGTAGGTTTGGTTTGGCTGGACCAGTCGCCTGTCTGCAGCAAGAGCGCACCTCTCACCGCTATCAGATGTCTGGAGTGCGTCCCAGACGTCTTAAACTTGCACAGAGTCCTGCCTAGTGTCCCTGCTCATCTCCTGACATCTATTGCCACTCCCAATCGTCTAAGGCTCTATCTGCACATCTGGCACCCCCCTCAGATGTCCAAAAGGGCCTCGAGTGCCACGTGCTCACACTTCCCCTTGCGATCGCCCTGCGAGAGTGCTTCTTCCCCATGATGCATGTGCCTCGAGCTTGTCCTCGCCAGAGACACCTCGGGCAGGCCACACCTCGTGCCTCGCGTGTCTTCAGACGTCCGGAGGTCGTCCCAACCATCCGTGGAGTCCCTTGGTCGTTCTCAGAATGAACGTAGGGTTCACCCTCGCCTCGTGAGCTGCACCCTCAGCAGTCCTACTTCGCATGTAGAATGCGTCGTGTCTGCCTCGCAGTCCGCTCCTACAGCGTCTTGCACCTCGTACGCTCCTCACCCGCCGCGTCGCTGTAGCCTTACACCGTTCGCTTGCTCCTCTCTCTCCCACTTTTGCTCCCTTCTCTCACTCGCTCTCCTCTCCCGCTCACCGTCAGCTTTGGTGGGGTGCCATCGAGGGAAGGTGGGATGGGGGAAAGGTACAGAAAACAAGGAAAAGGAGGGGTTTTATAGGTCTACAATTTTAGGGTTAGCTGGGTGATTATTGGGTCACGTGGGCCTGTAAAATTTACGGTTCGACCCTCACATTTCCCCTACCTCGTGTAGGTTCTGTTGAGGTAAAAGTGGGGCACGAAATTGTAGAGATCACCCTAGAAAATGAAATAAATGCCTGGCGGTCCCCGCGTCATTTCAACATAACAAACTTAAAGGAAATTTCACCCCCAAAACATAGGCTAAGCTAGGATGCGCAAAGAAACTCGACATGCGCATAACAAACTTAAAGAGAATCAAAGCCGATTAGGAAATACGTACCCTCAAAGAGTTCCAGGTACTGATCCCGCATCACTGCCTGAGGCTCTCATGTCACTGGCTCCTCCACAGGACCTTCACCAGTGGCAACTCCTTTCGTCTCAAACTCTTGATGGCTCTATCTAAAATCTGTACTGGTCTCTCTGGATAGATCAGGTCATCTCTCACCTCGATGTTCTCATGACTCAAAACGTGGTTGGGATCAGCAATGTACCTTCTTAGGTTGGACACATGGAATACGTCTTGTACATCTGACAGCTGGGGTGGAAGGGCAAGCCGGTAAGCAACGAGTCCCACCTGCTCCAAGACCTCAAAAGGTCCTACAAATCTTGGCGTGAGCTTTCCTCTCACCCCAAACTGTTGTAATCGCTACATGAGCGAAACATGGAGGAAGATATGATCTCCAATCTCAAACTGTACCTCCCGACATTTTTTTTCAACAGAGCTCTTCTTCCTGCTCCTGGTGGTAAGGAGTCGACTGTGAATCTGCTCTATCACCTCCTGACTCTGGCGGATCAACCTCCCACTTGGTTTCAACCTCGACCCAACTCAGGGGAGCCATACACTTTCGCCCATATAATGCCTCGTATGGTGTCATGTTAATACTTGAATGATAGATGTTGTTGTATGCAAAATCTTTCAGGAATAAATGCTCCTCCCATGAGCCTCTCCAGTCTAGTACATAGGTGCGTAAAAGGTTCTCAATGGTTTGGATGGTGCACTCTAACTGTCCGTCGGTTTGAGGATGGTAGGCAGTGCTGAACCTCAAGTGAGTCCCCAAGGCCTACTGAAACTCCGCCCAAAACTGGGAAGTGAAACAGGTATCTCTATCAGATATGATCTTGCGAAGGACTCCATGAAAACGCACCACATCTCTGATGTAGCGCTCTGCTAACTGTATTGGTCCAAAGGTGACTCGGATCAGCAAAAATTGCACCGTCTTCGTCAACCTGTCCACTATGACACAAACGGCATCGTGTCCCTGCTGTGTAACTAGTAACCCCACTACCAGATCCATAGTAACACTCCCTCACTTCTACTCTGGTGCAGGAAGTGGTTGTAATGATCCTGCAAGCCTCCGGTGCTTGGCCTTCACCTACTGGCATACCAAGCACTGCTGCACAAACTCTCCAACATCCCGCTTCATCCCCTTCCACCAGAAGTCACATCGTAAATCAAGGTACAGTTTGGAGTTCCTGGGATGTACAGTGAACTTCGACCCGTGTGCCTCTGCCAAAAGCTCCCTCAACAACTCTTCGTCTCTAGGCATGCACAAATGCCCCCTCATGCACAATATCTCATTAGTGAAAGTGAAGTCTCCCGGGTCTCCTGTCAGTGCCCTATCCCACAGCGTCTGCATAGATGGATCAGCCATCTGTCCAGCAATGATATGATCTAAGAGCTCAGGCTGTGCCTACCTCGTCACCGTCACTGCCTCACAGTGTCCACGTGGCTCCTGAGGTCGCTAACTACCAACCTCCCACATGAGCTACCAGCTTCATGCCTGTAAGCTAGCCAAGTGGGCAGGTGCCTTCGAGCTCAAGGCGTCAGCCACCACATTAGCCTTCCCTGGATGATAAGAGATGCTGCAATCATAGCTAAATCCTAAGGTCTCATTTATCCCATGCCATCATTCCTTAGCTAACCCCCTTCAACCAATTGCATTTCACACCATTCTAACCCCACTCATCTATACACACACACACACATACATAGACAAGGGAGGAAGCCTCCCCATCTTGTATGGGGCACGTCTCCCTATAGGTTTCTCATAAGGTTCTCTCCCAGCACCTTTTAGTAGCGTAGCTCTTCACCCTTAGGTTCTCCCTAGCTTCCTCTTCCAAAACCCTCTACCTCAACCTCACACCACCCCTCCTTGGTGGAACCTCTCCGATCTTCATTAACCTCCAGACGATCTCAAGATCTTCCTTCTGTAGCTTTGATTCTCTCGTTCTCAAAAAAGTTCCTCTTAAAGTCTCTCACGACAAGGTGATTGTGGGACAGACACTTTAGCTTTATCACAACCTTGCTAACCATGTCCTCTAGAGGCCTTCATATCTTCAACTTCTCTCTCGCTCTCTATCGATCTACCTCTCTTTTCATCTCTATTCTTGTAATCTGCCATTAGTTGTAATGGACATTTTTATTCAATGATAAATTTCAATTCGCTTTCATGTTATCTTTCTACTCCCTCATGTGATTGCTTTGTGCCTTAAAATGAAAACACCATAAAAATGAGAAAAATATAAAAAGACCAGATATAAATAAGTGAGAAAAATAAGAAATTGACTCTTGCCTCCTTGGACAACTTGCACTTAGCAAGTTCAACTAGTAAATTTAAAATTGTTCGCTATATTTCAAGCTATAATGACACGATTTATCTTTCATCGATTTCAGCAAACACCAAATGCAAGGTGAAAGAGTAAGTATTCTAAGATTATAGGGTGTTTGGGTTACTCAAATTCAATTTTTGTTGCATGCATGGCATTTAAATGGTGGGGAAAGACTTTAGACGATGATTTCTCCAAACTATTGTGTGTGGAACTAATTTAGATTTCGTAATGTTGATCATAGGAGGTTGCTAAAGCTCTCTGCAGCAAGAGGAAGAGAAGGAGCAGTAGCCACAGCCACAACTTCAAGATCAGTAGGTTGGGTAGTGTTCTTTTGATTTAAATGTAGAATAGGACCCTACATTGATGATAATAAGGTTTAGCATGGAATTTGTGATCAGTTGTTGATGTCTGATGGTGTGGTGGTAGCAGTAGCCACCCGTGGTGTGTAGTTCAGGCTTGCAAGCAGTCCATTCACCATAGTTTCATCCTAAGTTGGGATGCCATCAATTGCAGAAAACATGGGATTTTGGGGTGTTAGAATGTGTATATCCCTCCTTACTACGCTGACAGATGATTATATTTCAAGAAGAAGTCAAACTAGTGCAGAATGCCACTGGAATGTGTGATAATTTGCTCCAGTGGATGTCTAATAATTTCATCAGATGTCTAATATAAGTCATCCTGGAGGTATAACTCTAAAATTAGGCATCCCCTATATCATGGTTGAGTTCCTATAGTTAAGGAGTTTTGTCCATTGAAAGTTTAACCAATTAGTCAGAAGTCCAGAGGAGCTTCTAGACGTCCAAAATTATGTATGGGTCTCCGATGGCGTAGGTAGAGGAAGTTGCTAGAGGTTCTTCCAGAAGACATCCAACCAAAGGGTAGGCATCCTAAATGAAGGTCCCAAACGTCCAGACCATGTGCCAGACGTCCAATCAAAGGGACAAACCATGAATGACTTGTGTGCGCTAATCCTAAGCTGTTTTGAGATCCTATAAGGGTCATCTTGAACTTTACTAACCTATGGAATCACTCATAGAGAAATTTGAAATGGCAACTCGTTTTGTTGGGTTACAAAACGAGTGTCGTACCCAAGAAAAGACTAGGGACTTAAGAGGGTATCATAAAGGCAGTACACTTGGGGGCTCCTGATGATGTCTCTATGGGGAATCATCCATCT
This sequence comes from Thalassia testudinum, assembly GCA_037157565.1. Taxonomy (NCBI): domain Eukaryota; kingdom Viridiplantae; phylum Streptophyta; class Magnoliopsida; order Alismatales; family Hydrocharitaceae; genus Thalassia; species Thalassia testudinum. The sequence continues at coordinate 127,231,598 of JAZHRO010000013.1, forward strand.
CATGTTACGAGTGTCGAGAATGACTAATTTAACCTATGGGAGGGAAAACACTTGACATACTCATTGGACAGGAGGTTGGACCTCTATTACCTCAAGACGAGGTGACTGATGAGTCATATAGGAGAGTACAAGCCAAACCCACAAATATGTGAGGCGACTTCATGGAGCACTGGAAAGGCAACCACTTAGGGACATCAAGTGATGTCTCTACGGGGAATCACCCACATGATGGGAAGTGGCACTCGCTCGTTGGGTAAGGACATGACCGACCATAGTCATCCCAAGCAACTTCTAAATCCAAGTCTAAGAGATTAAGCTACTAAAGGCCAAGGTAACCCAACCTTGAACCTTCATTAAGGAAGTGCACATGCGATACTTACCTTAAGTAAATTCGAGAGATGACCATCACTTAAGTTGACTAGTGAATCAACACTCTGAGAAATTTATGGGTTATAATAGATCAAGTGGGGATAAAATAGCCAATATAAACAAATAGAGAGAAATTTTCAAGTTAAAATAAACTATATGTATGTGAACACTACCTCCACTTATACTAATAAAGTATTAGTTAAATCCTTACTAAGGCACTTAGCTCACACCTATGTTCCTTTCCCTTTTCAAAATAGGATGGCAAGCATGAGGGTTCCACACCACCTTATGATTTGGGTTATCCAGCGACACGCCCAACTGCTGAGGGACCACCTGTAGGTAGCTCAAACCCTCCTATCAGTGCCTAAGGAGGCGAAGGCATACTTCTCTGGCATGAGGCATGAGGAGCTGCTTCATATGTGTGTAAAGGAGTAGCTAGGTATCTTATGAAATGTAGTGGCTCTCCTTGAGGAAAGAGGAATAGCTTGATGGCTTATAGGCAGCCATCTTTTTTTTTATTAGCGAGTAGATGGTTTCCACTCTTAAACTTCCTCGCTTTTAGTTAGCTAGATCATTTTTTATACTATATATAGATGTGGTTTGATGGGAACACCATCATGAGCCATAACAAGCTTAATTTGGTCTGATAAAGTCAATAAAAGCTCCTACATATCAGTCAGAAGGTTTCTTAGGCAGGTTAAGTTGTTTTGAGAAGAAAAGATGAAAATTGGGTTATTTTTGCAATTTTGCCATTTTATCACAAATACAGAATAACCACAAGATTTTTCAGAGGTTACTAGGGGTTAAATATGCATTAAATCTAATAAGTGGGTCCATGTAAACAGAAATAGGTTTTCACGCATTTTAAGAATTAATGGACATCAGAAACCCTAAAAATAGACTTGCTTAATTAACTGAGATTCTGGTCAAGATAAAATTCATCTAAACCCTCCAAAAATCATATAAAAATACTCTCTAGGGTAGGCATCTTTAATTTGACCATTTGAACCCATTTTGACCTGAAATAGAGTCTCAAATAGATTATTTACTTAATTTGGATTTTGCATAAATTACCTAGTCAAACTATGTCAAAACCAAAATTCAACTTCACCATTGGATTCCTTAGGCCCAAATGAGGTTTGCATCAAAATTTAGGCCAAATCAAAGATCGGCTTGACTTAGTTCGCAATTTACTCCTATCTGATTCTTTCTATTTCAAAAGTGCCTCTAACTTTTGAAATTCATTACAAATAGGCTCCTATCGTTGTCGTCACTATTTGCAAAGAGGTCCTTCCGCCATTATCATGGAGGAATCCTACTCCGGCGACCTTCATTTGGAAAGTTCTTGATGATTGCTTGACAAAATTCTCCCATACTTGAACTAGAGATTCCTTAAGGAATTCTCTTTCCATCGCACCCGGTCTTGGCCCCCATAACCTTCCCAATCTCTCATGCGAACGCATGAGAGATTTGGGTATCTCTAGTCCGTCAAGCAACCAAGCTTTAAAGATTGGTTTCCAAGCTTCAAACCTCCCTCTAAGGCCTATATAATGACCCATGTTGCACGCAAATCACCTTACGCAGGCTTTCGGCCTGAATCCCTCTACTTCCTCCCTCCTCTCCGGCCAAAAATCTCCACGACGTCCGGCAACCTTCTCCGACCACCCTCGTCGTCTGCTCTCAATACCGGTAGCGGATTCGCCTTCCTCTCCTTCTTCCGCGTCACGCCGTACCAGCAGATGCCTCTCCCTCAAGTCTTCCTCGTCGTCCAACCCTCACCAGAGCAGCTTCGTCCCTGGCACTGACCAATCATAGTCGACGTCGCCTCCACCCTCTCATCATTTGCAACCTCCTTTGAATTCCTTATCTTCCTCTGACTCGACTCACCCACTTAAACACCACATTCGCATGCTCACACAACTGCCTCATCGTCACCTTCCCTAACTCCACCCGTACTATAGCGAGCACACACACTCGCTCCACTGCACTTAATCGCCTGCCACTGGTCCCTACACCTTCGCCGTTCCTCACCCACCAAAACTCCTCAAGCAATTGAGGGGATTGGCCACTCAACGCCTCCACCAGACACCACTGATGGGAATACCATCATCAGCCATAACTAACTCAATTTGATCTGATTAAGTCAGTAAAAGCCCCTACATAACGGCCAGATAACTATAATTCATTGCAAAATCATTCTGAGAGAAAAGTAAGAAATAAGGATTAAAATTGTAATTTTACCATCATATCATGAATGCAATTTTCTCAGGAGATAATTAAGAGTCAAATGGTTCTAAAAGGCAAACAAGTGGGTTAGAACAACCAGAAAAGGGTTTTCACGCATTTTGTGAATTAAATGACTTTTGAAATCCTAAAAATAGACTTGCTTAATTAACTGAGGTTCTGTATAGAATAAAATTCACCTAAACCCTTTAAAATTCATAGAAAAATATTTTGTAGGGTTTGGAACCTTTAATTTGACCATCAGAACCCGTCTTAACCCAAAACAGAGTGTCAGACAAACATTTGCCCTAATTTAGCTTTTTGCATAAATTACCCAATCAAACTTAGTCAAAACCTAAATCCAACTTCACCATTGGATTCCTTAGGTCCAAATTAGGTTTGTACCAAAATTTGGACTAAATCTGAGATTGTCTTGACTTAGTTTGCAACTTGGTCTTGTCTGATTACATATATGCCCTTAACTTTCAAAAAGCCTACAAAAAGGCCCCTCTCTAACTTTGTCATCATTTTCACAAATAGGTCCCTGCCACTATTATTCCTATTCCTACAAACTTCGGCAACCTAAAATTGGCAAGATCTCCATGATTCCTTGACGAATGCCTTTCAAATTTGAAAAGGAAGTTCGTCAAGGAATTCCCTTCCTTTTTGAGCCAATTCTCATGCCCCAAAACATTCCCAATCTCTCATGCGAATGCATGAGGGATTCGGGTATCAAAAAATCCCATCTCCGTGAAGCTTTCCAAGCTTGGGAGGCTTGCTTTCCAAGCTTGGGAGGCTTGCTTCCCAAGCTCAAAACTTCCTCTAAAGGCGTATAAAAAGACCTCTAGATCAAACCATTCTCCTCACGCTCGAATTCGGCCTTGAACACCTCAAATTCCTCTCCTCTTTCTTGTTTGAATCGCTCCTCGACGTCTGGCAACCCTCCATGCCTCCATTCTTCCTCTGTTCACAATACCAGCGGCGGAGTTATCTCCCCCATCTTCTTTCGTGTCGAGCCGTACCAACCGACACCCCCTTCGCCGTATTCCTTGCCATTTCCTATCCACCAGAGCAGCCTCCTTCCCCGACGTCGGACATACCACAATTGGCACCATCTCCTTTCCCCTTCGTCCGTTGCCACTCTCAACCGACTCCTCAACTTCTCATCACGCCTGCACATCCAACACACTACTTCGGCCTCGCCAACGCCCTTCGTGATTTCGTCTTACACCTCTCCAGTAGACCTTCGGCGAGCCCTAGCAGCCACAACACCCGCCAAACGAGCTGCTACCACTTCCCACACCTCCGTCGTATCCATGTGAGTAAAACCCCTCAAGAAATTGAGGGGATTACCTATCCAAATTCACCCCCGAACACCACCACCTTCACACACACAGCTCACCTCCGTCAGACCTCATCACCCACACCACGTCGACCCCCTCAGCAAGTTCACCGAGCTCCAGCAATCGTTCCTGAACATTTTGACGTGGCCAAAAGGCCTTATTTGTGATTTCAGGTACTAGCCTCCAGCCGCCATTAGCGGGCAAGCTTTAAGCTTGCTTGGGGCCTCCTTCAGCACCTACAGACCCAGGTAGCCATCTCAGGTCATGCAGAATACTGCCAGGTAGGATCTCAGGAAATCAGTTGCAGGCATTGTCCTCCGCAGTGGTACGAATTCCAGCCATCGTCACTGCGACATCAGACACGCAAAGAAGGTGGAACTAACAGTACATATAACAGAAACAAGGCTATAGAAACTCACTACACCAAACAGTAGAACTAAGCTAGGCTCGACCAGGCCTTGTGTCCTCAGCAGCCAGTAGCTCGAGCTGTTCAAATTCCTGACCTGTAGAAAGATATACATCTGGAGTCAACTAACGCTAAGTAAAGTAGTGGCTAAGTAGCAACATGCATTTAAGTAGTTTAACATATAATTTTCCACTTCCAACAATCTTATACATGTTGGTGCGTAGAGATCTCTAATCGGGATTCATCACATTAATTAATCTTCTTGTTCCCTACAAGAACAATTTTGATTGCAGCTTCCCGTGATGTAGGATGCCCACGTGGCACTCTCCTGGCCGGGAGAGTCCCTCCGTGGTAGTCCTACACTCAGTCTACCACCTCGAAGTCACGGTCGTGACGTAGAGGTGACTACGGCACACGTGATAAGCACGCAGGTAGCTTCCCCGCACTGGCATGCTGTTAGTCGTTTTCGCTAGCAGGTACACCTCAACGTATAGAGCGGAACAGTATAAAGCCTTGCCCTCTCAGAACATAACAGGGGTCTCGCCCCTCCTCAGTACGCGTGCCCTCATCCGACTATCTTGGTTTGCCCAACGGGCAAACAAGAGTCGATGTAGGGTGGCCATACCTAGCCCCGGGTCCCCTGGGGCAGCTAGCTCCTCCTACACTAAACTAAGTAGCTCACCTCGGTACCACATACACGAGGGCCAGCAAGAGTCAACGTAGAGTGGCCAAACCCACCCCGGATATCAACCCAAGGGCGGCAAGCTCCCCTCTACACTACAAGGGATAGATGCCTTCTTCGGTACCATGTACACGAAGGTCAACTTACTTCCCTCAACAGTTGCCCGTGGGCGGCAATTTCTAAAACCATCCAATTCTCCGTATTACGGTATTCTTATCTACTTTTCCCATAGGGTTTGCACATGAATTTTTCCTTATCCGGGTTGAAATATACGGAAGAAGCAGTTCAATTTCCATTTTTTCTTATCACAGTATGTAGTCCATACCAGATAATACAGGCAACGTTTTATTACTCAATCATTCACATGTTTTTTTTTTTCTAGCCCTAGTGTTCATGCCATAACCTAGGGTTCAATTGAGTAGATGTATTCTAGAGGATATGTTTTCATCTCTTCTTAGGGTTCATCTTACATCCTAGGCTTAACTAGTTGCATGCATTTTATTAAATGTGAAGATTTGTAGTTAGAACCACTCTACCAGAGTAACCGGGTGGAATGGGGGCTCGTACAGTAGCTCCCGACGTCTCTGCAGGTTCCGTACAACCGACGGACTGGAGAACTAAAACATGGATCAATAGGCCAAAAAGTTCAGAATGATACAGACAAGGTGTCATTACATAGAGAAACTCGTATGGAAAACAGAGACATTTTATTTACGGAAAATCGACAACACTAAGGCCTTATACAAGCCCAAAACACGCGGTCAAACTCCCAAACGTCTTAAAACAGTTCTCAGGGATACCTCTTTTGGTGTTCCTACATCAGACGTCTGGAACTCAATGCCGACATCCAAGGGTTCTGTAAGACGTCTGGAGGTGCTCCTAGACGTCTGAAACTACCTCAGTCCACCTTCTAACTTCTGACACATATATGTACATGATGAGAACCTCATCATGAACCCTAACTAGCACAATCTAATCCAAATATGTGTGAAAAAGCACCTACAAGACCTAAAGAGAGGCCTAACTCAGAGAATTCCAAGTTAAAGAATAAAACAAACCACAAGGGGTAAAACTGCAGTTTCACCAATGCAGTATGCAAACAAGGTAATTAAGGCTCCAAACATAGGTCAAACAAGCTTAACAAGGAGGAAAGTGGGATGATCTGATCTGAAAAGGGTTATAGCAACTTCTAGGAATAAAATGGCATTTTGTAACCCTAAACAAACCTACTTTAATTTATGAGGTTCGAGGAAGGATAAAAATCAAATAAACCCTCTAAAATTCATATAAAAATATTTCTTAGGGTTTAGAACCTTCAATTTGGCCTTTGCAACCTATTTTGACCTAAAATGAGAACCATGCCCAATTTATAACTTAATTTAGGTTTTTACGCAAATTGACCGGTCAAACATGGTCCAACCTCAAATAAAATTTCACCATTAAAATCCTTAGGTTCAAATTAGTCTGGTATAAAAATTTGGGCCTAAGAAAAGATAATCTTGACCGACTTTACAAATTGGTCCACTTAATTTACTTTTTGACCCTTATCTTTTGAAACCCTTGCGTTTAGCCCCTAACTTCTCGTCGTTCTTTGCAGAACGGTCCTCTCTACCATTTCTGTGCAGCGCCATACCTCCGGCGACCTTGCACGGAGGATGGTGCCGCGCAGGGCAGGGCAGCCGTCCTCTAGAACAGACGGGGGGTTCTTTGCGACGTCCTCCGTCGCGGGGACCCGCCCATGACCTTTGCCATCGACCATGCCTCTCGTGCGAATGCACGAAAGGCATGGGTTTCCTTTTCGGCCACTCTCCGGCGAGGCAGGCACGTCGTCTCCTCGGTTCCCTCTCCGCGCCAAGGTCTTTATAAGGAGTGGCAAGGTCTGCCGACTCCTTCAAGCTTCCTCTGGCGAAGAAAACCCCTACTTTTCATCCCTTCCCTCTCCGGTCAGAGCGCCCAAGCTTCCGACGATCTTCTCCTCCTCCTCGTCACTCTGCTACCCTACCTGCAGCAGAGTTTACTCTGCCCTATCGTCCGCGCCAGGCCGTACCAGCTGGCACCCTCAGACCGTCTCCTCGTCGCCGATACCCTCCTCATGGGCATCTTCGTCCTCAGCTCCGGCAGGCACGAGCCGGACATTTCCCTCTCCCCCTTCGTCGATTAAATAGGTAAAAATTTTCCTCTCTCTCTCCCTTACATTTTCCCTCTCTTAATTTGCCCTTTTACTCCATCTGCTCCGTCTCCGATCATCTTCTCCGGCGAGTCCATTCCACTTCCACATACCACCTCTTCCCTCGCCGACCAGCCCAGAGGCTCCCCCTCACTCCACTCAACCATTCCCCCCTCCCCATTCACTGCTAATCACCGCCCAACCACCCCCCAAACAAACCCATCTTCACGCACACAGTCTGACCTAGGTCCACCTCCACAGGCGCTCTCGCGCCTCGTCGACCACTGCACTGCCTTCGCTGCACTCCGGCGAAGCCTCCTACATTATCTGACATGGCCGAGAGGCCGTCACTGTGTTTTCAGGTCAGCACCCCCTCGCCGCCATTGTTGAGCTGCTGCAGCTCCTTCACTTGCAGCTCCAGGCCTTCTCCAGCCCAGGCGTTAGTCCCAGGTAGCGCGGACTGACTCCGCAATGGCGCCTAGGCTTGCAATTTGGGTCACGAGCCTCGCAGCTGCCCCCAATAGGTAGCAACTCCCTCTCCTGCAGACGTGTGATCTGGAGGTGGGATTTTAGTCACACCTCGTAAGTGTGCGGCTTCGCGCCCACACTTAAATTGCAAAAGTGTATCGGGCTGTTTGTCTTCGATACACAGGGGTCAGGTCCCTCACACGCACGCGGCGCACCATGCACTTGCTCGCCCTCGCCCGCGCTCACGCCCCGCGGGTCTGGGACAGATCCGACTACCCGACCAAGCACTCCTCGCCCACCACCACACGCCGGTGGGCCTGGTCTCGGGCGCGCTACCCGAACCCGATTACCCGGCTCTGGGAGAGCATTCCTAAGAGAGATTCAGAGAGAAAGACAGACGCGGGGAAGGGGTAGGGGTAGGTTTTGCACTGATGGGTGTGTATCCGTGCAGGGAAGAAAGAAAGAAAGAAGAAGAGGAGGAGTGGCCGAAGCCTTAGCTGAACTAAGCAGCTGAAGAAGAAGAAAGGAAGGAGAGAAGCTGAAGAAGAAGGAAGGAAAAACTGTAGCAAATATGCAGATAAGCCGTCTGAACACCGCATCATACGTCGGAAGGGCAACAACCAAAAGAAGAAGAAAAGAGGAAGGAAGGTCAGCGGCCAGAGCAAAAAGAAGAGGAAGAGAAAAGAAGAAGAAGCAGAGAAGAAGAAAAAAAAAAGAGAAGAGGAAGAGAGAAGAAGAAGAAGCCAACAAAAGAGAACTTTTGCTCCCTCTCCCTCTCTTATTATTTTTGTAACATAATTGTGAACATTTATGCTTCTAAAATCATAGTTGCTCCCTAAGTTCAACCTCGGGAAAACTTGTTATTCCGAGTAAAAAATTTTGTAGTAATCTGGTAGCTGTTTTGTCATATACTATAACGATTGTAAACCACAAATAACCATAACGACAAAACATGCATCACAGCCATTACTATTCTTGGCGCCGTTGCCGGGGAGCAATGGCTATTCTAGAAGCCATAAAATCTCTATTCTTGAGTTTCTACTAATTTCTTCTCTTTTGTGTGCAGGCATAGGAAATCAAGAGAACAACAAGCAGCCGCACAACAACCACACCGAGGACAGGTAATTTTCTATCCTCTCATTTTAACCCCTAAATTCTAAAGAGGAAGAAAAAGAAAAAACAGGCAATATAGGTATAACCTGTCTTCCATACCTAGTAAATCATCAAAGCTGCATGTTTTCAATTTCAACCCACCATTTCTGCACACACTATTAAGGGTATTTAGGGCTAACACCTTCTTGCCTGAGCCCTAATTACCCAATCAAAAGGAAGCTAACTGGACCAAGTAGAGCCAACATAAGATTCAAAATTAGGGTTTTAGAGACACACTTCTTAAGCAAGAATTGAGAATTCCCAAAAGAAGTGTGCCCAAGCCATTGTCTGAAAATACCTATTCAAAGAAACCCTAAGAAAATTGGCTCTTAAAAACACTTGAACCCTAAAAGACAAAACCTAATAAGCTCTCAAAGGAACTAGCAAGCGAAGTTGACCCCTTGGGTCAACCAACCTTCAGCTTGGGTCACTCTTTGCACTTAAAAAGGCTAAAGTTCAAGTGAAAACCTAAGCACCTTGATCTTAACTAAAAGTGGTAGACTTAAGAGGTCAAGGTCCCCATACTGGTCTACCTGGAATCTCAGTGACAAGAGAGGTCGGGTGGGGGAAACCCTGTAACCCATGGGGACGCTCTACCATGTAGGAGTCTTCGCAGGACTCACCCTCTCTGGCTGCCCAGGTAATTCTCAAGTGGACGATCTTTTGATTAAGGGGCCCATCTGCCCCGAACCTCTATAGTCACCCAACATTCTGGGTGTCTTGATTGGATCCAGCACCTACTAAACTCATCTTCTCCATCAGTGTATGTTTGGTAGGAGGTCCTTGAAACCTCCTTTAGAAATTCACTCTCCTCGAGGCTGAGCCTCAATGCCCTTGTTTGAGCAAACAACACTTCACATAGACCGCTCCTCCTCTAGAAAGATCTTTCATCCTGGTCAGAAGGTCCTACTTTTTGAATGGCCGACTCAAACTCTTCCCTGGGAAACTGCGATCCAAGTGTGTCGGACCATACCTTGTCCGACAGATTTTTGGAAATGGAGCCGTCGAAATCAGTCCACTCAGCCATGATTCCGAACCTTTCATCGTGAATGGTCAGAGATTCAAACTGTTCATTGATGTAACCTCTACTGATTTGGCTGAATCATCATTCATCCTCCATTTTCCCTGAGCACATTGCGCCCAGCCAATGGCGTAAAACTCAGCGCTCAACGGGAGGCAACCCATCATTCTTTTTTGAAAAAACCCGAAACCTTTTCTGACACCTTGTTACACTTAAAGTTCACCGTTTAGGACAGCCGACTCCACCTCAGGTGCTTGCATCTGAGATTAGAAATCGTCCGCAACAGTCACTCCGACCAATTCACTCATCAAAACATCTGTCCTAATGTATGAATTAAGTTGAATAAAAACCCCCTAAGTTACAATGAGAGCATTGCAAATCTTAGGCATGGGGGGGTATGAAAGTGCAAAACTTGTAGGAAAAGGTTTTAAACAAAAAAATTCACATATGCCAAAAATACCATAAAAATAAAAAAAAAAATTGAAAAAAATAATAAAATGAGAGGAGGAAAGAAATTTTGTAAACTCTACAAACGAGGAGGAGAAAAAGGTACAAAATGAAAAGAAGGAGCACAAAATGAAAGAAAAGAGATAGTCATTAGTAAGAAATTAAGGAGTTAACCTAAGTTCTAGACCTCATTCAAGAAAAGAAATGGAAAGCGCACAGTAAGATTAGTAAGAACACAAACTTTAGGCATTCTTGGATAGACTCTTAGTACCCATTAAGATCTAGACATTCCTCAAGAGGTTGAGGAAAATGAAAAGCTTAAGTACTAGGTCCAAGGCTTAGGGAGTATTTGGCCTTGTTAACTAACTTTTGGTTTACGGGACTCAGTAACTTAAGCACCCTAACTTCACACACAGCCTGGTTCAGTAAGCATAAAAATCAAAATTACACAGAAACGTTGCAAAAATTCTGAAAATGACACCTAGAGGAGGAGCGGCCGATCAACACAAGTTGATTTGGTCGAGTTCCCAACGCAGAGAGGTGGGAAATTCCCCTCGGAGATGCATAACAAAATATCATCTCCTCGGTGCTTGTCTCTTAGGATATTTACATATCCTACTGGAGGTATGTAAGCACTCTACTGGTTCAGATTCCATGGATGGCATTATCGCGAAATGTCAATTACTAGGGTCTGAATTCGGCCACGGAACACCATGGATTGGATTATCTCGAAATCTCAATAGCCAGGGTTCTGGGGGTTACCATGGGCGGTGCTATCTCGAAGCATCGACTGCCAGGAAACCTTGAGGATTGATGATGGGGACAAGGAATCTGAGACCGTGTTGAGAAGCCAATCCTAAGCTAGAATTAAAAAGAAAACGAGAGAGAAAACTCTCCAAACATATAAATCTTAACCTCTCTTTCTTACAAAATGCACTGCGAACTGAGCCAGGGCTAAAAATTATCTCTAGCACGGGTGCTTTAACCACAAAGTCCAATAAACGTTAGGTTAGTTCTTGTAGGCCTTAAAAACCTTTGCTAAGGACTGAGGCTGAGGCTAGACAGATCTGGATCTTGGTTGGTAGTAGGGTACCTTTTAGGCCTATGGATGGCATTCTGACCTAATCAAGGTTACAAAAGAAAAGGCACTTATCTATACTCATTAAAAACTTCATGGTCTAGAACAAGGGTTGAGACCTTAAAATTTTGCTAAGGGACTAGCAAAAGCTAGGCATGGGGGTATGATGATAACCACATCATGAACCCTAACTAGCACAATTTAATCCAAATATGTGTGAAAAAGCTCCTACAAGACCTAAAGAGAGGCCTAACTCAGAGAATTATAAGTTAAAGAATAAAACAAACCATAAGGGGTAAAACTGCAGAGTACCAATGCAGTATGCAAACAGGGTAATTAAGGGTCCAAACACAGGTCAAACAAGCTTAACAAGGAGGGAAGTGGGATGATATAATATGAAAAGGGTTATAGCAACTTCTAGGAATAAAATGACATTCTGTAACCCTAAAACAAACCCACTTTAATTCACGAGATTTGAGGCAGGATAAAAATCAACTAAACCCTCTAAAATTCATAGAAAAATACTCCGTAGGGCTTAGAACCTTCAATTTGGCCTTTGCAACCTATTTTGACCTAAAATGAGTACCATGCCCAATTTATAACTTAATTTGGGATTTTACGCAAATTGACTGGTCAAACATGATCCAACCTCAAATAAAATTTCACCATTAAAATCTTTAGGTTCAAATTAGTCTAGTAGAAAAATTTGGGCCTAAGGAAAGACTATCTTGACCGACTTTATAAATTGGTCCTCTTAATTTACTTTTTGACCTTTATCTTTTGAAACCCTTACGTTTAGCCCCTAACTTCTCGTCGTTCTTTGCAGAACGGTCCTCCATGCCATTTCTGCGCAGCGCCATACCTCCGGCGACCTTGCGCAGAGGATCGCGCCACGCAGGGCAGGGTGGCCGTCCTCTAGAACAGACGGAGGGTTCCCTGCGACGTCCTCTGTCGTAGGGACTCGCCCATGACCTCTACCATCGACCATGCCTCTCGTGCGAACGCACGAAAGTCATGGGTATCCTTTCCGGCCACTCTCCTTCACTCGCAGCTCTAGGCCTTCTCCAGCCCAGGTGCGAGTCCCAGGCAGCATAGACTGACTCCGCGAAGGCGCCCAGGCTTGCGATTTGGGTCGCGAGCCTCGCAGCTGCCCCAATAGGCAGCAACTCCCTCTCCTGCAGACGCGTAATCTAGAGGTGGGATTTTAGTCCCACCTCGTAAGTGTGCGGCTTCGCGCCCACACTTAAATTGCAAAAGTGTATCGGGTTGTTTGCCTTCGATACACAGGGGTCAGGTCCCTCACACGCACGCGACGTGCCATGTGCTCGCTCGCCCTCCCCCTCACTCATGCCCCGCGGGTCTGGGCCAGATCGACTACCCGACCAAGCACTCCTCGCCCACCACCGAACGCCGGTGGGCCTGGTCTCGAGCGCTCTCCCGAACCCGATTACCCAACTCTGGGAGAGCATTCCTAAGAGAGATTCAGAGAGAAAGAGAGACGTGGGGAAGGGGTAGGGGTAGGTTTTGCACTGATGGGTGTGTATCCGTGCAAGGAGGAAAGAAAGAAAGAAAGAAGAGGAGGAGCAGCCGAAGCCTTAGCCGCACTAAGCAGCTAAAGAAGAAGAAAGGAAGGAGAGGAGCTGAAGAAGAAGGAAGGAAAGAACTATAGCAAATATGCAGATAAGCCGTCTGAACCCCGCATTAGACGTCGGAAGGGCAACAGCCAAAAGAAGAAGAAAAGAGGAAGGAAGGTCAGCGGCGATAGCAGAAAGAAGAGGAAGAGAAAAGAAGTAGAGAAGAAGAAGAAAAAAAAAAGAGAGAAGAGGAAGAGAGAAGAAGAAGAAGCCAACAAAAGAGAACTTTTGCTCCCTCTCTCTCCCTTATTATTTTTGTAACATAATTGTGAACATTTATGTTTCTAGAATCATAGTTGCTCCCTGAGTTCGACCTCGGGAAAACTTGTTATTCCGAGTAAAAAATTTTACAGTAATCTGGTAGCTGTTTTGTCATATACTATAACGATTGTAAACCATAAATAACCATAACGACGAAACACGTATCACAGCCATTACTAGTACACTGTCAGGACTCTGGCAGGGAGGAAATACGAAAAGTAGATCTCTACCAAATGTCTCACTCTACATTCAGACATCCGGTAATTTGTCTGGATGTCTCTCCGAACGTCCGATTCCGCGGAAAAATGACTTCCGCGGAACCGCCCTGGCTTCCCTCGGAGGGAGAGGAGGTAAGGGGAAGGGAATGGGTGAGGTGTGGTGAGGGGCAACATCGGAGGGGAAGGTGCGGTGAGGCGCAGGTGAGGGAGAAAGCATGGCGTACATAAGGTACGCGTTGAAGAAAGAAAGTATTTTCAGACGTCCGTTAATCTTTCCAGACGTCCGGACAGATGTCTGGTGAACTTCCCAGATGTCTTAAATGACCAAAGGGGTAACGATTCGTTTTAATATAAAAAACTTAAAGGAAGTTTCATCCCCGAAACTTGAACCAACTAGGGCGCGAAAAATAGCGTAGCAGCATATAACAAACTTAAAAAGGTCCGAAGTAGGTCTTGAGAGACGTACCCTCGAAAAGCTCCGGGTACTATTCTCGCATTGCCGCTTCTGGCTCCCAAGTCGCCTCCTCGTACCGCTGGCTTCTCCATAGGATTTTCACTAGAAGTACCTCCTTCTGTCTCAGACTCCGGACGGCTCTGTCTAGTATTTGCACTAGATTCTCGGGATAGGTCAAGTCGTCTCCCACGTCGAGGCTCTCGTGGCTAAGGACATGGCTGGGATCGGCGATATATCTCCTGAGGTTGGAAACGAGAAATACACTGTGCACCCCAGAGAGTTGGGGTGGAAGGGCAAGCTGGTAAGCGACAGGTCCTACCCGTTCTAAGACCTCAAAGGGTCCCACAAATCTCTATGCAAGCTTCCCTCCCACCCCAAACCGCTGTAAGCCTTTCATCGGCGAAACACGGAGGACAATGTGATCTCCAACCTCAAATTGTACCTCCCTACGCTTCAGATCAGCGTAACTCTTTTGTCTGCCCTGGTCAGTATGCAGTCGTCGATGGATCTACTCAATCACCTCCTGACTTTGGCGTCTCAGCCGAGGACCAACCTCCCACTTGGTCCCCACCTCAACCCAACTCAAAGGAGCCGTACACTTCCTCCCGTACAGAGCCTCATATGGTGCCATGCCGATGCTTGAGTGGTAACTGTTGTTGTTTGTGAACTCTGCCAGAGGCAAATGCTCCTTCGAGGAGCCTCTTCAGTTCAGTATGCAAATGCGCAGAAGGTCCTCAAGGGTCTGAATGGTGTGCTTCGACTGTCCGGCTGTCTGGGGTTGATAGGCTGTACTAAACTTCAGACAAGACCCCAAAGCTCACTGAAACTTTGCCCAGAATCGGGAAGTGAAACAAGTGTCCCTATCTGAAATAATCTCGCAGGGGACCCCGTGAAGGCGCACCACGTCTCTGATGTATCTCTCTGCCAACTGTGCTGGTCCAAAGGTGACTCCGATTGCCAAAAAGTGGGCCGTATTTGTTAATCTATCTACAATCACCCAGACTGCATCGTGTCCTCTCTGTGTCACAGGTAACCCCACTACCAGGTCCAAAGTGACACTCTCCCACTTCCATTCTGGAATGGGAAGTGGCTGCAATGGCCCTGTAGGCCTCTGGTGCTCGACCTTCACCTGTTGACATATTAGACACTGCTGAATGAAAAGGCCAACATCTCGCTTCATGCTTCTCCACCAGAAATCACGTCGTAGGTCGTGATACATTTTTTTGTTCTCGGGATGTATGGTAAATCTGGATCCATGTGCCTCAGTCAAGAGTTCCCCTAACGGCTCCTCAGCTCTAGGAATGCGTAAGCGTCCCCTCAAACGCAAGACTTCGTCAGTGAATGAGAACTCTCCTAGGTTCCCTGCCAATACTCAGTCTCGCTATGCCCGTAGGTATGGGTCCATCTTCTGTCCAATCATGATGCAATCCATCAGCTCTGGTAGTGTCTGCCTCGCCACTGTCACTGATCCGCAGTACCCCTGTGACTCCTGGGGTCACCAGCTGCTCAACTCCTCCATGAGTCTCCAACTCTGTGCTCGTAAGCAAGACAAGTGGGCGGGCGCCTTTCGGCTCAAGGCGTCAACCACCACATTGGCCTTTCCTAGGTGGTTGGAGATGCTGTAATCGTAGTCCCTCAAGAGCTCCAACCAACGTCTCTGCCTCATGTTGAGCTCCTTTTGGTCAAACAGATATCTGAGGCTCTTATGGTCAGTGAAAATCTCGAGCGTCTCTCCGTATAAGTAATGCCTCCAGGTATTCAATGCGAGGACGACCGCTGCAAGCTCTACATCGTGGGTGGGGTAGTTATGCTTGTGGGGCTTCAGTTGCCGCAAAGCGTATAAGACAATGTGACCCCGCTGCATGAGCACACCCCCCAATCCCTGTAACAAGGTGTCTGTGTAGATGATGAATCCACCGCCGCTATCAGAAATGGTGAGTACAGGAGCTGAGGTCAACCTCTCCTTCAGCTCCTGAAAGCAAGACTCACATTCATCTATCCAGGCGAAGGGTACGTCCTTCCAAGTCAACTGAGTTAGAGGACGTGCAATCTGCAAGAATCCTCGGATAAATCGTCTATAGTAACCAACCAGCCCCAAGAAACTACGAATCTTTATCACTAAACGTGGCCTCTTCTACCTGAGTACTGCCTCTATCTTGGCCGAATCCATAGCTAAACCATCCTCTGAGATCACATGGCCCAAGAAGGTGACCAGTCTCAAGCAGAATTCGCACTTACTATATTTGGCATACAGCCTGTGCCATCTCAAAGTATCTAAGACCATGTGAAGGTGCTGCTCATGCTGCGTCTAGTCTCGAGAGTAAATGAGTACGTCATCAATGGATACAACTTTGAATTGATCCAAATACTACCAGAAGACGTGGTTCATCAAGTGCATGAAAGCGGCAGGGGCGTTGGTCAACCTAAACGGCATGACCAAGAACTTGTAGTGGCCGTACCGCGTGCGAAAGTCTATCTTGGAGACGTCGGTCTCCCTAATCCTTAGCTGATCGTAGCCTGACCTCAGATCTATCTTGGAGAATACCGTGGCACCCCTCAGCTAGTCGAAGAGGTCATCTATGCGAGGTAACGGGTACTTGTTCTTGATGGTGACCCAGTTCTGCTGTCTGTAGTCAATGCACAGCCGAAGAGTACCATCGTTCTTTTTCACAAACAGGATGGGTGTTACGACCCAATTCCCGAATCCCTACAGGACACGAGAATCGGACCGACTCGACTGATCGCAAGACCCAGTCGTCTAATGAGAAAGTAACCAAAAGAACAATCAAATAAACCACATTCATCATGCATGTAACTAATAGTAACAAAAGTACAGCAGTAAAGAAATGAACTACTATAGGACACACTACCACAACAGTAGAAAATTTAAATAGGTACATAAATATGATGCTTACAATAAAAGAGTACAAGTGTAACAGGATATACTTACTACAACAGAAAAATGGTACAGCAAGTATAACACAAGTAGAACTACTGGGCTCTACTAGGCCCAGCACCCTCCGCAGCCGCAGGCTCTGGCTGCTCAACACCTGGTCCTGAAAAGTTGACAAAGGTGACACGTCAGCGAAACGCTGAGTAGAGTGGCAACCAGCTAGCTAAGAAACAGTAAAGGTAAACAAGTAGCTGTTGTTTTAATTTCTTTCTTTATTTTACTCTTTCTTGGTTTCTTGCTCAGGTCTTTCTTTTGATCTCGAATGTTCCTCGTGGGAACGATCTTGATTGCAGTCTTTTCCGAAAAGTAGAAGTAGCACGTGGTGCTCTCCTGGCCGAGAGAGTCCCCCGTGCTGGTCCTACCCTCAGTCAACCACCCCAAGGTCGCTGACAAGCGTAATAGTGACTATGGCACGTGCGATAAACGCACGGGTAGCTACCCCGCACTGGCACGCGATCAGTCGTTTCCATTAACGGGTGCTCCCAAAGCACAGCACGGAACCATTGTAGGGCAGATCCCTCTCAGTAACAGGGATCTAGCCCCTCCATAGTAACCAAACAGGGGTCTTGCCCCTCCACAGTCCGCGCACCCTCGCCTGACTACCCTGGTTTGCCCAGTGGGCCTAACAAGTCGGTGTAGGATGGCTAGCAGAACCCCGGGGCCCGTGGGGTGGCTACCGCTCTCCCTACACTAGTGCTCTCCCCGGTACTGTGTATGCGAGGGCCAAAAGTCGGTACAAAGTGGCCAGACCTAACCCCAGGTCCCTGGGGCGGCTAGCTCCACTCTACACTAAATAAGGGGACAGTCACTCTCCTTGGTACTCCGTACTCAAGGGCCGGCTCACCTCCCCATCCACCTTCCCAGTTCCATTCTGTTTATCTTCTAGGAGCTCTACTCCTAATTCCCCGTAGGGTTCATGCTCACATTCTCTTGCCAAGCCATTTTAGGTTTCATCATTTCAGTTTTATTCTTATATAGCCAGTGTTTCCATTATTTAATATACATTCATATACAAGCAGTTGTTATTCAATTACAGGCAATTATCATTATTCTTTCTACTTTTCCACGACTGCAATTCATGTATTCACGACATTCGTTTCAGTGTTTCTGTTCCTAGGGTTCATGCCACACCCTAGGATCTATCACTCAATCTAGTTTTGCAGTCCTAGGATTCATGCCATACCCTAGGATCGATTATTTATCTCAAGATGCATTAATGTTGGTAAATAACCAAGGGAAGCCACTCTATCCGCAAGATCGGAAGTAGTGGGGGCGTAATCGGTAGGTCCGCATGCCTCCGCAACCCTAGAGCCGCAACGGGACGAGATCCTAATATAAGGATCAATCACAAGAAACCACTCAAAACAGGAAACAAGTATTTTAAACAAGTAGAGGAACTAATTCTGGGAAGAACGGAATTTCAAACGAGGAAATCGGACTTCGAACATACGCTAAACGGGTCAAAAACGACAACTCTGACCCAAATCAGACGCCTAGAATACCTTCCAGACGTCTTAAAAGATGATCCATATCATACCTTACTTCTGCGCTGCTCTTCCGACGTCCAGGATCCCGCTGAACCGTCTGGACCTAGTTCTAGACGTTCGTCTATTACTCCGGATGTCTGGAGACGCTCTCCGCCGTCTGGTGACTTGCCTAGACCGATCTGTGTCGAAGGGCGTGTCCTTGCGCCTTCCCGAACGAAACCTGCATGCATATGCAAACGATCTCAACACGGCAATGAGGCAGAAACTTTGGCGAAACGGCCTGCATGGCCGTACCTGCAAGAAGGAGAAAGATGAGAATATCGTACCTTTCCGATGTCTGGATTTCCTTCCAGACGTCTCCCGCGTCGTCTGGACGTAGGTCCAGACATCTGATTCTGGGAAAATTTCCCAGAATTAGAACCTTCTCGCCTTCTTCCCGCTGCGCGGCTGCGCCGCACTCGCCCGCCTGCTGCCTGAGCTGCAGCTGCACCGGGGTAACCTCCCCAACACCACGCTCCCGCTGTGCGCACCCGTCGGCCGACCCTGGGCAGCTCCGGCGAGTTCGCACTTTCTTCCTCACGCGCTCTACCTCTTCTCCCTCTCGCTGCACTTCCTCCTCCCCGCGCGCACCTGGCAGCAGCTGCTGCCCTTGCTCTCTCACTCTTACGCTGACACTGGAAGAAGGAGGAGACGATGGAGTGGCGGTGAGGGAGAGGGAAGGGGGGAAGAGGATATTTGAAGGCGTCGGGGAAGAGAGAAAAAGGAAGGAGGGACGCCTGCAAGTCAGCGGGCGCAGTCTGCGCACGCACGCGCGCAGACTCGCAATCCTACGCCACAAAAATGAAATTCCAGACGTCTGACCAGACGTCTGGACCAACTCCCAGACATTTTAAAAACGTTTGATGTCGTGGGTCTTAATAATGGGGGCTCCCCACGGGGAGGCATTGGCCTTACGAAGCCCTTCTCTAGCAGGTCTTGTAGCTATGACTTGAGCACTCGTAGCTCAAGCGGGGCCATCCGATCCGGTGCTGTAGAAATGGAGCCGGTCCCCGGTATCTATGAGATCTCGAACTTGACCTCATGCTCAGGCGAAAATCCTAGCAGCTACCCTGGAAAGACATCAGGGTACTCATAGACCACCGGAATACTCTGTATACTGTCCACGAAGCCAGGCTCTATTAGGACACAAGAAAGGAAGCCCTCGCACCCCTGGCTCAGTAGCTTTGCTACCCGAAGTGCGGAGATGCACCTGAATCCTACGTCTACTGGCTGGCTGTGGAACTCGAAGGGAGGCAGCCGTGGTATGGAGAAAACAATCTTCCTCCCAAAACAGTCTACATGAGCATGGTATGCAGCCAACCAGTCCATCCCCAAGATCACACCGAAGTCTTCCATCAGGATCATGATCAGGTCTATCGGAAGATTGTGTCCCCCAATCGTGACCTCACAGTTAGCGAAAACCTCCTTGGCAACAAACACCTGCCCACCTGGTCCGCCAATGAAGAAGGGCTCCTCTAGAAGCACACTACTCAACCCCGTGCAGATAGCAAAACCCGTAGAAACAAATGAATGTGTGGCTCCAGAATCAAAAAGAGTGTAAATGAGCCTGCCGAAAATAGTAACCATACCTACCACTACGGAGCTCGAAGCTTTAGCATCTCCATGAGTCAGGGCATTAACATGCCCTTCAGCCCTCAGTATAGAAGAAGCAGCCGTTTTCTAGGTCGGGCGGGAGGCAACGGACCAATACCCTCCTCGCGACTACTGTCTCCTCCTCGGGCTTAGTAACCGCAGCTGCCAGATCGGCCTCCAGTGCTTGGTGCTGGGAGCGTCGGCTGCGCTTCGGTCGTTGATGGACAATTCCACCATATGTGGCCTGGCTGGCCACATTGATAGCAGAGGGGTATGCGACCTCCCTTTGTCTGCTGTCCCTGCTGGTGACTGGGCGGGGGTCTGCTGCAGTTGGATGATCCCTGTCAGGGACCCCCAAAGGTCCCTGGTGGACCCACAGAATGGGAAAGCTCCCCTGCTGGTGCCTATTGCCCCCTCTCCCGGCGGCCCTGTGACTGCTCCTGCAGGTAGGGCCTCTTCTGTCCTCCTCCATCAATGTCTCGCACGGACGGGTTGGTCTCCTCATAGGTCATGGTAGCCTCGACTACGCGGGAGCAGGTAGGCAGCTTCAAGGGCTTTACATACCCCTTGATGGCAAGTCGGAGACCCTCGGTGAATCTCCACAGGCACTCCTCCTCGGTGGATGCGGCTGTCGGGGTGAAGCGTGACAGCTCCAGGAAACGCGTACAATATGCGCTAACTGTCATTGCCCCCTGGCGGAGAGTGTGGAACTCCTGCCGCCTCTGATCCTGCCAAGTCTATGGGAAGTACTGCTCACAAATTTGTGCCACAAACCGGTCCCACGTCAGCTCTCCCTCCTCCTGTCCTCTGACCGCCCTCCACCACCTGTGAGCTGCACTCTCCAGCTAATACGTGGAGAAAGCCACGCGGCATTCTATAGGAGGACAGAGGGTGATGAGAGTCTCATCATGAACCCTGACTAGCACAATTTAATCTAAATAAGTGTGAAGCTCCTACAAAACTTAAAGAAAAGCCTAACTTACAGAAGTCTGAATTGAAGGATAAAACAAGTCATGAGGGGTAAAACTGTAATTCTACCAAGGCAACACACAAACAGGATATCTAATGGTCTAAACACAGGTCAAATAAGCTTAATAAGGAATGAAGTGGGATGATCTGATCTGAAAAGGGTTATAGCAACTTCTAGGAATTAAATGACATTCTGTAACCTAAAAATAAATTCACTTTAATTCATGAGGTTTTAGGCAGAATAAAAATCAACTAAACCCTCTAAGAATCATGGAAAAATACTCCCTAAGGTTTAGAACCTTCAATTTGGCCTTTGCAACCTATTTTGACCAGATTTGAGAATCGTGCCCAAATTTTAACCTAATTTAGGTTTTTACGCAAATTGACCAGTCAAACGTGGTCAAACCTAAAATCAAATTACACCATTGAATTCCTTAGGATCAAATTAGGTTGGTACAAAAATTTGGGCCTATGTGAAGACCATCTTGACCGACTTTACAAATTGGTCCACTTGAATTACTTTTTGACCCTTATCTTTTCAAAACCTTGCATTTGGCCCCCTATCTTTCCCTTCATTCTTTGCAGAACGGTCCTCCCTACCACCCTGCGCAAGCACCATACCTCCGGCGACCTTGCGCAAAGGATGGCGCCGCGCAGGGTAAGGCAGCCGCTCTCAGGAACGAGCAGGGAGTTCCCTGCGTCATCCTCTGTCGCAGGAACCCTCCCCTATGACCTGCGGCTACCCATGCCTCTCGTGCGAATGCACGAAAGGCATGGGTCTCCATCTCCGGCAGCTCCCCCACGCTGCTATCTCGATACTCTCCCCTCACCAACACCTTTATAAGGAGTAGCAGGGGTTGCCGTCCACTCCAAGCTAATTTTGGCCGAGAAAACCCCTCTCCTTCTCCTCTCTCTCTAGTCAGACAACCCAAGCTTCCGACGATCTTTTCTCCTCCTCCTCTTCGACCTGCTGCCATACCTGCAGCAGAGCTCACTCTGCCTTGTCTTCCACGCCAGGCCGCATTAGCTAGCGTCCGCAGATCTCCTCATCGTCGCCGTTACTCCTCTTCTGGGCACCTTTGTCCCCAGCTCCGGCAGGCATGAGCCGGGCATCTTCCTCTCCCTCTTCGTCAACTAAGTAGGTAGGAACTTTCCCCTTACTCTCATCTCACTTTTCCCTTCTTAAATTGGCATTTTAGACCCCTCGACTGTCACGACCACCTCCATCTGCTCCACCTCCGGTCACCATCTCTGGCGAGATCACTCCACCTCCACAGGCCTTTCCACCCCTCGCCGACAAGCCCAGAAGCTCCCCCTCACTCCATACAAGCATTTCCCCCACTCCATTCACTGCCCTACATACTCTAAGCACCCCCCGAACACACCCACCTGCATCTCCTTTGCAGGTGGCCAAAAGAGGAGACTTTCTCGTCACAACAACCCCCGCACCACCTTCGCCGTCCTCTGGCGAAGCTCCCTGCGTTGTCTGATGTGGCCGTGAGGCCGTCTTCATGATTTCAGGTCTCAGCCTCCTCGCCGCCATTGACAGACAGCAGGAGCTGCTTGGCGAGCAGCTCCAGGCCCTCTCAGCACCAGGTGAAGGCTCCAGGCATTGCGGGGTACTTCCGCGAGAGTGCCCAGACCTTCAATTGGGGGTGCAAAGCCTTCGCTGCTGCCCAATTGCCAGCAGCGTCTCGCCTGCGGGTGCGCGGTGCAGAGGTGGGACTTTAGTCACACCTCGGAAGTGTGTGGCCGCACACCCACACTTAAATTGAAAAGGTGCTTTAGGTTGTTCGCCTCCGAAAGCACTTGGGGTGAGGTCCCTCACCTATTCACCGCCCTCGTCCGTGAGCTCATCACACGGATCAGGCGCGACCCGACCCAACTCCCTCCTGTGCACTCCTCGTGCACCACCCACACCGATGCGGCTAGACCCGGGCACGCAACCCGACCCGATAACTCAGCTCCGGGAGAGCGTACCCAAGAGAGATTCAGAGAGAGAGAGATGCGGGGAGAGGGTAGAGTAGGTTTTGCGTTGAGCTTGTGTGTGTGTGTGCAGAAGAACAGGTGAGGGAGGAAGAAGCAAGGCACCAAGAAAACAAGAGGAAGAGCAGCGGCGGAGACTTAGCCGCAGAGAAGAAGAAAGGAGAAGGAAGAAGCTGAAGAAAAGAGAAGAGCAGGGGCACTGTAGTAGCAGCGCAGTTAAGGCGTCTGATTTCAGAATCAGACGTCGGAAAGAAAGGAAGGAGTGAAACCGAAGAGAAGAGCAGAGGACAGGCCAGAGAAAAAGAAAGAAAAAAAGAGGAGGGAACCTCTGCAGAAAAGAAGAAGACGCAGAAGAAAATCGGAGAAGAGAAGAAGAAGGAAGAAGAAGGACACTCAGCAACTGAAGAAAGGAAAGAAAGAAAAGGAAGCCTTCGCCGCAAAGAAAAGAAGAAAGAAGAAAAGCTGAAGAAGAGAGCTGGCTGAAAAGAAGAGAGAAGAAGAAAAAGCCAAGAAGTAAATTTTTGCTCTCTCTTTCTCTCTCTCCTTTGTCTTAATTTTTGTAAAACATTATATATTGTTAATTCATATGCTTCTAGAATCATAGTTTGCTCCCTGAGTTCGACTTCGAGAAACTTTTTCCGAGTAATAAATTGTAAACTGGTAGCAGCTTTTCGTAATATACTACAACATCTAGAATTAAATACACTAGCGATGAGCACACCAGAGGGTGTCAAAGATCTTCTCCATCTGTTCCAGCCAATCTTTTGCCTCAAACGGGCTTTCCTCCCCCTTGAAAGAGGGGGTCTTCATCTTCCTGAACTGGCTAAAGACCTCATGGTGTAGCAGCAACGGAGAAAGGGTGCACCTCCAAGCAAGGAGGACTTGTGCCCCGAAGTGTCTGAAGGAGGTGGGGGCGGTAGAGGATCACCCCCTCCCCCTCCAGCTCATCCAGCGTCGTGGCGGCTCGCCTGCCCCATGGAGGATTCCCCCTCCACATCCCCGGGAAGGGGAGGCTGAGGAGGAAGCTGATGGAGCTCGTCCTGTATGAGATCCTGGATCAGTTGGGAGAGGTTCGGGGCCTGAATGCCCGGAAGGAGAGGTGGAGCAGCTCCGTCCTCGGCCATCCTCGCCCTCCCCTCCGACCACACCCTCGATCACGACCACGTCCGCGACCTGCCTCAAGAGCTCCTTGGCGAGGCATCCCCTACACAGCGATCAAGGAAGAACAAGATTATCAGTGACTATTTGACTAAAGAGAAGACGTAAGACTTGGAAACAATAATCAAGAGAGAACGCTGTGATGGCTATCACAGTTACATGTACAAGTGTGGTGATTTTTGAACAACTTGGTTTATTTCTCGGGACGACCTTGCTCTGATACCATCTTGTCACGATCTGATCCCAGATCCCTACACAACCTGAAACTGGCTCGCCTCAACTAATCCCAAGACCTAGTCGTCCGACAAGAAATAACTAAATAACATTCATTAAACCACAATCACACAAGTACAGTAACTAAACAGGAAGAAATTGACAGCAACAGGGACAAAGGACAGTAATATTACACGTCATAATACAACCATCACAATAAAAATGAGTACATATAACAGAAACAAGGCTATAGAAACTCACTACACCAAACAGTAGAACTAAGCTAGGCTCGACTAGGCCTAGCGTCCTCAGCAGCCGGTAGCTCGGGCTGCTCAAATTCCTGACCTATACAAAGATATACATCTAGAGTCAGCTAACACTGAGTAGAGTGGTGGCTAAGAAGTAATATGCATTTAAGTAGTTTAACATATAATTTTCCGTTTCCAACATTCTTATACATGTTGGTGCATAGAGATCTCTAATCAGGATTCATCACATTAATTAACCTTCTTGTTCCCTACAGGAATGATTTTGCTTGCAACTTCCCGTGATGTAGGATGCCGCATGGCACTCTCCTGGCCGAGAGAGTCCCTCCGTGGTAGTCCTACACTCGGTCTACCACCCCGAGGTCAAAGTCGTGACGTAGCGGTGACTACGGCACACGTGCTAAGCACGCAGGTAACTACCCCACACTGGCACGCAGTCAGTCGTTTCCACTAGCGGGTATACCTCAACGTATAGCCTGAAACAGTATAAAGCCTTGCCCTCTCAGAACATAACATAACATAACAGAGGTCTCGCCCCTCCTCAGTCCGCGTACCCTCGTCCAACTATCACAACTTGCCCAATGGGCTAACAAGAGTTGGTGTAGGGTGACCATACCTAGCCCCGGGCCCCCTGCGGCGGCTAGCTCCCCCCTATACTAAGTAGTTCACCTCGGTACCACGTACACGAGGGCCAGCAAGAGTCGAAGTAGAGTGGCCAAACCCACCTCGGGTCATAACCCAAGGGTGGCAAGCTCCCCTCTACACTACAAGGGATAGTTGCTCTCTTCGGTACCATGTACAAGAAGGTTAGCTTACTTCCCTCAACAGCTGCCCGTGGGCGGCAATTTCCAAAACAATCCGGTTCTCTGTATTACGGTATTCTTGTCTACTTTTCCCATAGGTTTCGCACATGAATTTTTCCATATACAGGTTGAAATATACGGAACAAGCAGTTCAATTTTCAGTTTTTCTTATCACAGTATGTAGTCCATACCAGATAATACAGGTAGCGTTTTATTACTCAAATCATTCACATGTATTTTTTTTTCAAGCCCTAGTGTTCATGCCATAACCTAGGGTTCAATTGAGTAGATGTATTCTAGAGGATATGTTTTCATCTCTTCTTAGGGTTCATCTTACATCCTAGGCTTAACTAGTTGGATGCATTTTATTAAAACTGAAGATTTGTAGTCAGAACCACTCTACCAGGGTAACTTGGTGGAATGGGGGCTCGTACAGTAGCTCCCGACATCTTTGTAGGTTTCGTACACCCGACTGACTGGAGACCTAAAAGATGGATCAAGAGGCCAAAAAGTTCATAATGATATAAACAAGGTGTCATTACATAGAGAAACTCGTATGGAAAATAGAGACGTTTTGTTTACGGAAAATCGACAGCACTAGGGCCTTGTACGAGCCCAAAACACACGGTCAGACAAAAATTAGACGTCTGGGAAAGGTCCCAGATGTCTTAAAATAGTACTCAGGGATACCTCTTTCGGTGTTCCAATATCAGATGTCTAGAACTCAGTGCCGACATCCAAGGGTTCTATCAGACATTTGCAGGCGCTTCCGGACGTCTGAAACTGCCTCGGTCCACCTTCCAACTTCTGACACATATACGTACACTGTCAGGACTCTGGCAGGGAAGAAATACAGAAAGTATATCTCTACCAGACGTCTCACTCTACCTTCGGACGTCCGGTAAGACGTCTGGATGTCTCTTCGGACGACTGATTCCGCGAAAAAATGACTTCCGTGGAACCGCCTTGGCTTCCTTCGCTGCAGGCGCTACAGCAGAACAGCACAGCACTCTCCGCTCTCGCGCTCAGACTCGCAATCAGCTCTCCGTTCCTCACTCGCTCTTGCTTTGGCTCCCTGCTCTCTCTCTCTCGCTCAGCTGTAGACATCAGACGAAGAAGAGGAGAAGGGTTTATTAAGGGAGAGGAGTGGGGAAGGATGTGGGCGAGGTGTGGCGTGGGGCAACATCGTAGGGTGCGGTGAGGCGCAGGTGAGGGAGAAAGCATGGCGTACGTACGGTACTCGCTGAAGAGAAAAAGTATTTTCAAACGTCCATTGATCTTTCCAGATGTCTGGATAGACGTCTTAAATGACGAAAGGGGTAACGGGTCATTTCACCTCCCCCGAACCCTAAACCCCACACCCTCCTATATAAACCCCTCCCTTCCCCTCTCCTCTCCTCCTCAGACCCTAGCCACCACCACCTTCAGTTCTTATGCGGGAGCAACGAGAGGGTGGCAAGCAAGAGAGAACGAGAGAGAGGAAGGAGGAGAGCGAAGGGGGAGGAGGCCTATGGTCGGTGGACCTTCGGCGAAGCTTCGGTGAAAGCTCGGCGAAGCTCCGGTGGAGTCTCGGCGGGATTCGGAGGGGTTTAGGGAGGCAGCTCCAACCCTCTGCAGCCGCAGGAGGGACAACGGAAGCTCCTACGGGCGAGCTCTTGAAGGAGACAACTCGCGGGAGAGGTTCTGATTTTGGGATTTTTCTAGTATCAGATGTCTGGAGAGTTGACCAGACGACCGTAGTGGTAGCTGGACGTCCGGGTCTGAGACCAGATGTCTAAAAGCACTTATATTGCAAGGTACGTTCCTTTTCGTAGTTACGGCCATGCAAACCTCACCGCAGAAGCTGGTCTGGCCTGATTTGGACCTACGGTTTCGTACGCAGGTAAAGGCCCTTGGGAAGGTGTGCGAAATCCTTTTCCACGCTTTTTTGGACGTCTGATCCCATCACCAGACGTTCGAAGGTGAGTCCAGACGATCGAATACATTGTCCGTCGTCTGGAACAGCTTTCAGACGATCGTAGAGAAAGTCTGGACGTCTGAGGATATTGCAGGAACATAAGGTAAGATCTGACGCCTTTTAAGATGTCTGGGATTATTCCCAGATGTCTGATTTTGAATAGTAGGCACGTTTTTGACTTGTTTAGGGTCCGATCGCAATCCATTTTACGCAAACGAAATACTTGTACTTTCCTCTCGAGTTCCTCTACGTACTAGAGTCTATTATACATTGTTTTGAACTCTCCTTTTGTGATGTATTCCCTGGTATAGGGTCATAACGTGCTGTGCGTTTGGGGCTCGCGGAGGCACCTGGGTCCGCGGTGCAAGCCCCCATTACTCCCGTATTCCCTGCTAGAGTCGTTTAATTTCGTTAATAATATTTAAATAAGAATGTGCTTATGGAAATAGCCGAATGGAACCCTAGGATGTGGTATGAACCTTAGGGTAAAGAAATGAATGAGCCTTTTTGTACTGTATGGTTTACATGCATGCATGATTGAGATAAATTACTAGTAAATGCCTGGATTATAATTACGAGCTGCCGTTAGAATATGAGCTGCCTGTGTTTAATGAAACTTCCTGTGAAAACACCAGTTGCACGTATTAAGAATTGAATTATGAAAACACGAGTTGCTTGTATATGAATGAGAAACAAACTATGAAAGTTGAGATCTGGATAGGGATAAATGAGGTAAACATGAGCATGAACCCAACGGGGAATTAAGAGTAGAACTTTTATGGATAGATGGAAACCTGGAAATGTAGACGGGAAGTGTGCTGGCCCTTGAGTACATGGTGCCAAGGAAAGCAACTGTCCCCTTTTGTGTAGAGCGGAGCTAGCCTCCCTTGGGTTGAGACCCAGGGTTAGGATTGGCCACACTACACCGACTCATGTTAGCCCTCGCATACCTATTACCAAGGCAAGATACTAGTGTAGGGAGGGAGCTAACCATCCCACGGGGCCCAGAGTTCAGCTAGCCACCCTACACCGACTTTGTTAGGCCTTCTGGGCAAACTGGGATAGTCAGACGAGGGTGTGCGAACCGTGGAGGGGCGAGACCCCTGTTTGGTTCTGAGGGGCGAGACCCCTGTTCTGAGAGGGCAAGGCCCTTTACTGTTCCATGCTGTACTTTGAGCGTACCTGCTAGCGGAAACGACTGACCGCATGTCAGTGTGGGGTAGCTACCCGTGCGCTTATCATGCGTGCCGTAGTCTCCACTACGTATTGACAGTGACCTTGGGGTAGTTGACTGGGTGTAGGACTTCCACGGCGGACTCTCCCGGCTAGGAGAGCATCACGTGTACCTTCTACTCTACGGAAAAGACTGCAATCAAGATCGTTCCCACAAGGAACATGCAACATCAAGAAATATCTGGATACTTTGAAAAATGGGTGAAACGGGAACCTATAAAATAGATAAATAGAAATGAGAATTAAGCCTTTTGTTTTTACTGTTTGTACTTAGATAATATAAACACCACTCTATTCAGTGTTTGCTGACTCTGTCTTTTCATAATACTATTCAGGACCTGGAGTTAAGCAGCTCGAGTTTCCAGCTGCGGAGGGTGCTGGGCCTAGTCGAGTCCAGTCGTAGTTTTCTTCAGCACTTTGTTTTTCTCTACTATTGTAGTAAGTAACGAGCTTTTAGTTACTTTTCTGCTACTACTTTTTACTTTATGTTTTCTGTTGTTGTTGTTGTTGTGGTATGTACTGAGACAGTTGTTCTATTTTCTTTACTGCTTCGTACGTTTTTTTCTGCTTAATTATATTGCATATGTGAATATGGTTTACTTTCCTGCTTTTGGTTATTTCTTGTTAGATGACTAGGTCTTGGAATTAGTCAAGGCGAGTCGGTCTCGGGCATTGTAGGGAACCGAGAACCGGGTCGTAACAACACTCCTCGGCTACGACTTACGCCTGCAGCCCTAGACCCGGGTGAGCTCTAGGTCAAAAAACCCAATAACCCGATACTATTGGAGGCTCTGGGAGAGCGTGATTCAAAGAGAGAAAGAGAGGAGAGTCTATGCGAGGTAGGGGAGGGTTTTTCTCTCTGGGAAAGGGGCTAACACCTAGCCAAAATTTGAAGACCTTTCCCCCTCTGCGTGAAGAAGAAGAGCCGTAGCAGAAGAAGAGTCTGTGAAGGAGAAGGAAATCAAGAGAAGAAGAAGGGAAGAAGAAGAGCAGAGAAAGAAGAAGAAGAAGAAGAAAAGAAGAAATCAGAGAAAAGAATTGTTGATCAAATGGCTGACTTGAGTTTATTTCATTCATAACCATTAAGTTTAATTTAATATTATTATACGGAGTAATTGGTGATTCAAATCACCATTTTACTCCATTCTTTTTGCAGTCTAACACATTGATCTTATTGCCATATTATTCTAAATCAATTTCTGATTATAATCTTTTATTTCTATTATTTTAAATTGTAATTTTGAGAATTGAATTCTTACTTGCTCCCAGCGAACGACCTCGGACTTTTTCGAGTATAGATTTTATTTGCTTTTCACGAGATTTGAACTGTACTACAACGTAACGATTTAAAACCTGATTTTGAGCAAACAACATTTTGGCACCATTGCTGGGGTGCAACTCGTAACTTAAATCTCTTAATTGCAATATTAGACTTAGTACTAACTTGCTACATCTCTTTTCATTGTGATCTGTTTCAGGGACTCATTAAAGGAAGATCAGCTGCACACCAGCCACTCCAGGGGCAAGTAAGACACAAATCCAAATTTCTTCTAAACCCTTGATTCTAAAAAGCTAAAAGGGAAAAAATCAATTAGGGTTACTTGCACTATATTCTTATACTAATCATCAAGTTACCTGATTTGATACATTCTATTTAAACAACACTCAAACCCTGATTTGTGCACCTACTTAAGATCTTAGGGTATCTATGGCTATCACACTCTTGTTTGAGACCTAGGTACCACATTTGGACAAATTAAATTGGACCAAATCAGAGCCAATTAGGGATTCCAGTTTAGGATTTTAGAGACAAACTTGCTTAATCAAGAATTTATCTTTCCAAATGATGTGTGCCTAAACCTTGATTGAATTCATCAATTCAAACAAAACCCTAAAATCAGGCTCTTAAATTCATTTGAACATTAAAAGATAGACCTAAACTTCTCAAAGGACAATATAGGTGAAGTTGACCCACCTTGTTGGGTTAACCAATCTTCAAATTAGGTCACTTCGCACAAAAATACCTTAAAAGTTCAAGTGAAATCATAAAGCACCCCTGCTCTTAATTAAAATTGGTAGACTTAAGAGGTCAAGTCCCCATTCTGGTCTACCTGGATCATCAGTGACAAGAGAGGTCGGGTGGGGGAAACCCTGTAACTCGTGGGGGCACCTTACCGTGTAGGGGTCTTTGCGGGACTCTCCCTCTCTGGCTGCCCAGGTAATTCTCAGGTAGACGGCTTTCTGACTAAGGGATATCATTCACCTAGAACCTCTATAGTCATCCAAATTTTTTTTGGGTGTCTTAATTGGGTCCATTACATTTTACCTCTCATCCACTCCATCGGTGCATGTTCGGGAGGAGGTCTCTAAGATCATCCTTGAGGGCTCCATTAGCTTCTCATTCCAGTCGAGGCCAAGACTTGACCTCCTTTGTGCAACAACCCAACCTGATCGATATCTCTTCTAATTCATCTGAACCTAATTCTCCTTCATCCATCATCATGGAGCAACCAGTAGAAGAAAACAATCTTGAGAATCAGCTTCAGCACCTTAATGATCTATTCCAAGCCTTTGTAAACCCACCGCTGTGTCCTATGATGCAAGATCACTACAATCTCGCAGCGGTGGCAATCGAACCTCGAGTACGAATCCCTGCTGGAGGTCTTGATATTGAACTCAAGCCCAACAAGATTCATGTCATTCCCAAATTCCATGGGTGTAATTCCGAGGATCCTTTCCAGCATATCAAGCAACTCAAGCATCTGGCCCAGACCTTCGGGTCAGAAGATCAAAATTGGGATGTCTTACTCATGAAAATGTTCTCCTTCACTCTCATGGACAAGGTTGCGAACTAGTATCAAACCCAAACTCGTCCAATCAACACCTGGGCAGAACTTCAATCCGAGTTTCTAAGGAAGTTCTTCCCTGTTGGTCGAACAAATGCTTTACGGCACTAGATCACGCATTTCTCACAGCAAGCAGGAGAATCGCTTCACGAGGCATGGGATCATTTTCTGGATCTCATGCGAAAGTGCCCCCAATACGGAGTTCCTAAATGGTAACTTGTCCAGTCTTTTTACCAGGGACTCCGTGAGGATATTTGATTATTCATCAATGAGACCTGTGGAGGAAACATCATGGGTCAACACGAAGACACCGTGTGGGAGATTCTCGAGAATATGTGTTAGAACTCCATCATTAATGAATCCATGGGCATGTTCGATCGGACGAATGCCCGTGCATTGATGAATCGAAAGGGAGCACATGAGACGCAGGGCCTGTCCTCTTCCGTCGACTTGGAATTGATGGGCAATCATCTAGACAAGGTCTCTATTATTGAGAAGGTGGATGAGCTAACTCGACACTTGTAGTGAGCCACCGCTGTGGAAAACCCATTCGTGCAACCATCCTCTGGCGAGGAGGTTATGCATAACATCTATCATCGATCTTCTCAGGGGATGGACTCATATCCACCCCCATCTGATTCTGGTTTCAAAGGGAACTCTGGACCCACCTATTCTAGTTGGGGGAACTCTGAACCCTCGTATTCTGACTTTTCCGAGGCTCCTCAAACCTGGGAGAACCACAACGCCATTCAGAATGATCAATTCTCAAACACCTACAACCTTGGATGGCATAATCATCCTAATTTCACGTGGTTAGGGAATAATCAAAATCAGAGACCTCAATATCAGCCCTGACCACAAGCTCCTCGTCCATATTAGCCGCCTCAGCCTCGACCTAACCCAACTTATCAATCTGGGCCGACTCATGCAAATCAAATGACTCTTATTCTTCAAACTTTGGCTGACATTCAAAAAATGAACGCGACTATGCAAAAGCAACACAAAGACAAGATCATAGAGATTCACAATCTACTCGCCTCGATGGCAATTCCCCACCAACTTGGTGCACTTCCTTTATAACCTCTGCCTAATCTGAATAACGTGCAGAACCAGTGATGCATTATGAACCTAAATCAGAGCCAAGCTCAATTTGTTTATCAGGCCCCTTCTACTCCATCACCCGACGAGATGGAGGCTTCGACATCCTATGTGGGTTACCAGCAGCAATCACGTCTTTTGCCCACACCAAACCAGAACCAAGCGAGATTGAATTCTGTTACTATCTGTGGTGGCAAAGCAACACATGACCCACCTTATCCAATCCACTCCCAACCTGGTAATACAAACCCTAAACCTAGATTGGTCATCTAGGACACACCCGTTCCAGATCAAGAGCCTGAGCCAATCCTGGAGGAACCATCTAAGGTTCCATTTCCCGAAACCTTGACCAAGGGAAAAAGGATAGCCAAACCCATGGCACCTAAGGAGGACCTGGTTAAGCTCTTTGAGTATGTCCATATAAACATCCCCTTGATGGATGCATTACGCCATGTACCGACTTACGCACGATTTCTAAAAGACGTGTGTGCACTCAAGCGTAAGCCGTGAACTAATGGCAAGAACCTAATCGTACTATCAAAACAAGCCAATTCCGTCATTTTGAGCAAACTCCCGCCTAAGGCAAAAGACCGGGCACCCCTCTGATCTCCTGTGAAATAGGTGATATACAATTTGATCGAGCTTTATTGGACTTAGGAGCCTCCATAAATTTGATACCTACATCCCTACTAGACTACTTCGAGGAATCTGAGCTTAAACCAACATAAATGGCTTTGCAGCTAACAGACCGATCTATTAAGTCACCAAAGAAAATTCTCGAGGATGTCATAGTTAGGGTACAGGATTTCTATTTTTCAGTGGATTTTATTGTCTTAGACATGGATGCTCATGAAAATGTGAAGAATACACCGATCATATTAGGACGACCCTTTCTAACCATTGCTAGGGCTAATATCAATTTGGAGGAGGGCCAAATTGAATTAAAATTTGGAAGCAAGACACGAAAGATCGACATCTTTAAGACCCAACAAGGAATTAATTGCGGAGTGATAGAACAAATTTACAATATAGTGGCTGTGGTTGACGACCTATGTATCGAGGAAAACCTGACTATTTCTGGTCAACCACAAGAAGAGCAAAACCCGCAACTAGAGGAGTCTGAACCCAACCTAGACACACCCATAGCTCCTTCCTTTGCTCCCGACATCCACCCTGAATCACCTGCTACTGCTGACAACCCAGTTATGGAATTAAAGCCTCTTCCCGATCATCTCAAATATGTCTTTTTGGGTTCCAATCAGACATTTTCTGTGATTATCGACTCCCAACTCACACCTGATCAGGAAACACGCCTGGTTTCTGTTCTCCAGCAACATCGGAGAGCCATTAGATGGACTCTCGATGATCTAACTGGCACCAGCCCTTCATACTGCACACATCACATCTACAATGAAGAGGGCTCATGACCATCCCGTGAAATGCAGAGACGCATAAATCTAAATCTACCGGATGTCATGAAAAAGGAGATCATCAAGTGGTTAGATGTAGGGATCACCTACCCGATCGCCGACAGTCGGTGGGTGAGCCCAATCCAAGTTGTGCCTAAGAAGGTAGGGTTCGCCGTTAGCACGATTGAAACCGGAGAAACCATAACGACCCATATGGTAAACTCGTGGAGAGTCTGCATTGATTACAGAAGACTCAATTACTCCACGAAGAAGAATCATTTCCCACTACTGTTCATTGATCAGATCCTCGAGAAACTAGCGAGAAATCGATTCTACCGCTTTTTGGACAGGTACTCCAGTGATAACCAGGTCGCAATCCATCCTGGGGACCAAGAGAAGACCACCTTCACCTACCCCTTCGGAACATATGCATTCCGAAGGATGCCGTTCGGTCTCTACTTTTCAGCGGTGCATGCCTGCCATATTCTCAGATATGGTAGGTGAATACCATGAAGTCTTCATGGACAACTTCTCAGTTTTTGGTGAATCATTAGATGATTTCCTCCTACACTTGGTCCAAATCCTCAGGCAGTGCATTGACGTGAACTTGGTTCTTTCCTGGGAAAAGATCCACTTCATGGTACCTAAGGGAATTGTCTTGGGACATCTCATCTCTGAAAAAGGCATCTAGGTTGATCAAGCCAAGGTGAATTTTATTTCCAAACACCCTATGCCTAGCTCAGTCAGAGACATCCGATCCTTCCTGGGACATGTTGGTTTTTACCGTCAATTCATTCCTAATTTCTCAAAAATCGTGCGCCCCCTGACTAATCTTCTATCTAAGGATGTCCCCTTTGAAATCTCCAAGGAATGCACTCAGACATTTGAGATCTTGCGTGATCGAGTTACCTAAGCACCTATCCTACAGTCCCCTTATTGCTCTCAACCCTTTGAGATCATGTGCGATGCATCTAATTATGCTGTAGGTGCGGTGCTTGGAAAAAAATAAACAGGAAACCTGTGGTCATCTATTACGCTAGCAAGACACTTGACGAAGCTCAGCGAAACTATACAGTTACTAAGAAAGAGCTGCTAGCCGGAGTATTTGCCCTGGAAAAATTCAGATCATATCTTTTGGGTTCCCGTGTTATTATATACTCAGATCACACTGCAGTGAGGCACCTCCTTACGAAGAAGGACGCGAAACCTCGACAAATCCGCTGGATCTTGCTGTTGCAAGAATTTAACCTCGAGATTCGCAACAAAGCGGGAAAGCAAAATGTGGTAGCTGACCACTTATCCCTCCTTCCTTCTGACAGTATCGACCCTTCCAAACCCATCACAGAACACTTTCTCGATGAGCAACTCCTGACTATTAGTACGGGACATCCTTGGTTTGCTGATTTAGTGAATTACTTGGCATCACATCTGATTCTATCCGATTGGTCGAAGGCCAAGAAAGACAATTGCTTTCCAATGCCAAGTACTACATCTGGGAAGTCCCGTACCTCTTCCGCATTGGTGCTGATTAGATCATTAGATGGTGCATCCCATAAGTTGAAATTCAGGACATTTTGTCCTTCTGCCATGACCAGGCCTGCGGCGGACACTTTTCCGGACATAAAACTGCAGCAAAAGTCCTCCAGTGCGACTTTTATTGGCCCACGATTTTCAAAGACGCATACGATCACTGTAAGGCATGCACTCGTTGCCAAACCTTAGGCAACATGAGCCACCGCGATATGATGCCTTTACAGCCAATTCTCATATGAGAAACCTTCGACATCTGAGGGATTGATTTATTGGGGCCCTTCCCTATTTCGAATGGCTTCGAATACATTCTTCTCGCTGTTGATTACGTGTCCAAATGGTTCAAATCCATTTTGACCTGAACTAACGATCATAAGGAGGTAATCAAATTCATTCATCAGAACATCTTTTCTCGGTTCGGGATTCCGCGTGCCGTTATCTTTGATGGAGGGACCCATTTCACAAATGCTCAGTTCAGATTACTAATGACCAAATACAAAGTGTCACACCGAATCTCTACTCCTTATCACCCCCAAACCAAAGGTTTAGCTGAGCTATTAAATCTGGAGATCAAGAAAATCCTTCAAGTCAATGTTCGACCTGACAGGAAAGATTGGTCGTCCTGACTTTCGGAAGCCTTGTTAGCCTATAGGACTGCCCAAAAAACCAATTTAGCATGTCTCCTTTCAGATTGGTGTACGGGAAGGCATGTCACCTCCCCATCGAGTTGGAGCACAAGGCCTATTGGGCTGTACAGATGTGTAATCTAGACTTTTCTAAGGCTAGAACCCACAGAAAGCTTCAAATGAGTGAAATCGATGAATTACGCAATAATGCGTATAAGAACTTGCGAATTTACAAAGAGCAGGTCAAGGGCTTTCACGACAAGCACATATCCAGAAAGATCATGCACCTTGGTCAGAAAGTCCTACACTTTGATGCCAAACTCAAATTATTCCCAGGAAAACTCAGATCAAAATGGATTGGGCCATATCTTATCAGACGAATCTTTGGAAATGGAGCCGTTGAAATCAACCAACCTAGCCTTAATTCAAAACCCTTTGTCGTGAACGGTCAGCAACTTAAGCCGTTCATTGAACTCATCGATACAAACAGGGCTGAGGTATCTTTTGATCTCCATTCTCCCTGAGCTCATTGTGCCCGGCTGATGGCATTAAACTCAATGCTTAACGGGAGGCAACCCGTCATTTTGAAAAACCCGAAACCCTTCTTGACACATCTTATGCTGAGCTGAATTCATATTGCACTTTAGGATTCGTCCATTAAAATAGTTGACTCCACCTCTGATACCTGTACCTGAGCTTGAAGTCATTCGCATCAGTCACCCGAACCCATCCGCCCACCCAAAATCGGTTCTAATGTACGATCTAAGCTGAACTCAAACCCACCTAATTTACAATGAGAACATTGCAAATCGTAGGCATAGGGGGTATTAAAGTGCAAAATGCTATGAGAATCACGTCACAAGAAAGAGTTTCATCAAAAAAATCACACATTCCAACAATCAAAAAAATAAACAATTGAAAAAGAACAAAAATAGGAGAAGGGAGGAAATTTTGACTGAACTGATTGCATATCATTTTTTAGGAGAAAAAGGGGAGGTGATATAAATGTCAAAAAGGAGCACATTTGAAAAGAAAAAGAGATAGTCATTAGTAAAGGATTAAGGAATTGACTTAGTTCTATACCAAATCAAAAAGAAAGAAAATGAAAGACAAAAAGTGATAAGAAACAAAAAGAGATTAGTATGAACGTTTATCTTAAGCCTCTTGGACTATGATTCTAGGCTTAAAAATTCAAGTATCCGCTAAGATCTAGATAGTCCTCAAGCGGTTGGGGAAAATGCGAATTTTAAGTATTAGGTCTATGGCTTAGGGATTATTCAGTCTCGTTAACTGACCTCTAGTTTACAGGACTCGGTAACCAATGCACCCCAACCCACACACAGTCTGGTTCGGTACTCTTAAATATCAAAATCACGCAAATGCGTTAAATCTATTCTGAAAAAGTTACCCAGATTAGGAGCAACTGATCAACACAAGTTGATTTGGATGAGTTCCTGGCACGGAGAGGCGGGAAATTCCCCTCGAAGATGTGCAATAATATATCATCTCCTCGGTGCTAGTTTCCTAGGACATCTAAATATCCTACCAGGGGCATGTAAGCACCTTGTGCTGGATTAGATGCCATGAGCGGTATTATCACGAAATGTCAATTGCCAGGGTCTGGATTTAGCTACAGAACGCCATGGGCAGGTTTATCTCAAAATCTCGAAAGCCAGGGTTCTGGGGGTTGCCATGGGTGGTGCTATGCTGAAGCATCAATTGTCATGGACCTTGGGATGATTGATGGTGGGAACTAGGAATCCGATACAGATAGTGTTGTAAAGCTAATCCAAAGCTAAAAATAAAAAGTAAAGAGAGAGAAAACTCTCCAAAAAAAAAAATTCTCTGTCTCTCTCTCTTACAAAAACGCACTACGAACTAAACCTAGGCTAAAATATATTACAAGCATGGGTGCTTTAACCGCAGGTTCAACGAACCTTAGGTTAGTTCCTATGGGCCTTAGAAACCTTCGCAGCGAACTGAGGCTAGAGCTGGTTAGGTCCAGATCTTGGTTGGTACTTGAGTACTTTGAAGCCTACTATCGGCATTCTAATCTAATCTACAAAAGAAAGCACACATCAAAGTTCTGAGCATAAAAAGGCATGTGGTATAGAATTTGAGTTAAATTCCTTGAGATTTTGCTAAGGGACTAGCAAAAGCCAGGCTTAGGGGTATGATGGTAGTGATGGGCCAACCGCGGTGCTGCTTTGTGCATCTTTTTGTTTATTATAGTATAGTCGTTATAGTATCAGATAAGACAGCTACGGTTGTCATTACCATAGAAATTTACTCGGAAATAATTTTCCCGAGGTCGAACTCAGGGAGCTACTGGAATTATAGAAATACAAAGTTTCTTTATTGAATTACAAAAATAAGAGAGAGAGAGAGAGATAGATTTTTTGTCTTGGCTTCTTCTTCTCTTTGTGCTTTCTTTCTGATCCTGCCTGCTTCCCTCTTCTTTCTTCTTATGCTCGTCTCTGTCTTCTTCTCTTCTTTCTCTTTTCTTCCTTTGCCTTTCTCTCTTTCTTTTTGGCGGCCAAGTTTTCTTCTTTCTTTTTCTTCCTGGCTGCTCGTCTTCTTCTTCTGCTCTTCAGCTACAGAGACTTCTTCTTTCTTCTCTTCTTTTCTTTCTCTTCTTCAGCTGCAGAGCCTTCTTCTTTCCTTCTTCTTCTCTACTTTATCTCCTCTGAAGGCTGCTCATCCGTCATCTGATACCGCAGTCAGACGACTTAACTGCAGTCTGCTACAGTGCTTCTCCTCTTTTCCTTCCTTCGCTGCTTCTTCTTTGGCGAGCCTTCTTCTTTCCTTCTACTTCTTCTCTGCCTTGCCTGCGGCTAAGTACTTAGCCTTTCTCCTTCGCGCCCTGTTCCTGCACACAAGGCACAGCAAAACCTAACCCCTTCCCTCTACCCGCACGTCTATCTCTCTCTGTAAACCTCTCACAGGAAGCTCTCCTAGAGCTGGGTTAACGGGTCGGATAGCGCACCCGTGACCAGGCGCACCGGCGCGGGTGGTGCGCGAGGAGTGCAGGGTAAACGGGTCGGCCAGGTCCGCGTAGCGTGGGTTGCAGACGAGGCGGGTCAATGGGCGAGGGGACCTCACCCCGTGTTCTGAGGCGATAGGCTAAAAACACAAAAATAATTTAAAGTGGTGCGGCACTTTGAGAACTTATGATGTGGGACAAAATTGTTGCTTCTCCTCGCGTGCGCCCGCAGGAAGACCACAGCCTTGCTTCAGCAGGTCGTCCTGTGGCTGGAGAAGTAGGTGTGACCGGGGGTGAGTTGGGTGAGTATGGAGGGGCTGTGGAGGGGCAGAGGGCGTTCAGTGAGATGAGGTGGAGCTTCTGGGACGGTTGGCGAGTTGGGTGGAGTTGTGGAATGACGGGGGCGACTCGCCGGAGAGTGGCCGGAGGCGAGGAGGGTGATGGTGGATAGGCAAGGTCGTGGGGCAATCAAGAAAAATAGATTGGGGAAAAGAAAGAGGGGAAGAAGGGGAGTAAATGTAACCTACTTGCAGAGACGACGGGGGCCGGAGCGGCGGGCAGTCGTATCGACTGTCGCCGGAGAAGAAATACCCAGAGGGAGAGAGTGGCGACGAGGAAGTGGGCAGGGAGGCGTGCGCTTGGTGCGGTGCGACGCAGGAAGATGAGACGAAGCTGGCTCTGCTGCAGGTATGGCAGCAGAGTGACGAGAAGGAGGAGGGGCGGTCGCCGGAGCTGGTGGGTTTCCTGTCGGAGTGGGGAGAGAGGAAATGTTGAGGGTTTCTCCGTCATGACCAGACTGCTTCAAGTGGCTGGTCCTGGGGTTTCTTTTAAAGGCGCGAGCAGAGGGGCAGATGCAAGGAGGGTAAGCGAAGCTCTCACCGGAGGTCGCCGCAGGTACAACACCCATACCTCTCGGGCGTTCGCACGAGAGGTATGGTGCGCAACAGGGCATGGGGAGCTGCTCAGACAGTAAGGGACTTCACAGGGAACCCCCCTTTCACATCAGAGAGCAGCTCCCTGGGGAAGCGAGGAGAGATCCTCCTCGAAACTTCGCCGAAGTATGGGTCTTCTGCTGCATTGGCAGAAGGACCGGAATGCAGAAAGTGACAACAAAAGTTGGGGGGGATTTCCCAAGAGGTTTCAAAAGTTAGGGGCCAGAGTGTAATTGGGTAGACTATTTTGCAAGGTAGGTCAAGATGACCTTCCCTTAGGTCCAAATTTTGGTACAAACCTAATTTGGACCTAAGGAATCTAATGGTGAAGTTAGATTTTAGGTTTTACCATGTTTGACTGGATATTTTGCGTAAAAACCCAATTTAGGTCAATTGATGAGCTAGGACCCTAATTTAGGTCAAACTAGGTTCCAGAGGCCAATTTGAATGTTCTAAACCCTAGGGGATATTTTTCCATAATTTTTAGAGGGTTTATTTGACTTTTATTCTGATCTAAACCTTGTTGAATTAAGCGGGTCTGTTTTAGGGTTACCAAATGTCATTTAATTCCTAGATTGCACATGAACCCATTTCTAATTGATTCAACCCACTTTTTATCTAATTTAGACCATTTGACCTATGCTATGTCTCTGAGAAGTTCCGTTTATGTATTGCAATGGTAAAATTGCAGTTTTAACCTTTATTTCATGTTTTCTTCTCATAATACTTATTCCTCTAATTAAGCCCTCTTCTAAGTCATGTAGGAGCTTTTATTCTCTTTATTAGGTCAAAATGAGCTAGTTATGGCTCATGATGAGGTTCTCATCAGATGGGAAGGCCATCATGAGCCATAACTAGCTCAATTTGATCTTATAAAGTCAGTAAATGCTCCTACATAACCGTCAGAGAACTCTAATTCATTACATAATAATTGTGAGAGAAAGGTAAGAAACCAAAGTTTAAACTGTAATTTTACAATTATATCATGAATTCAATTTTATCAGGGGATAATTAAGGGTCAAATGGTCCTAAAAGGCTAACAAGTGGGTTAGAACAGACGGAAAAGAGTTTTCGTGTGTTTTAAGAATCAAAAGAATTTTTGAAACCCCAAAAATCGATCCGCTTAATTAACTGAGGTTCTGATTAGGATAAAATTCACTTAAACCCTATAAAATTCATATAAAAATATTCTCTAGGGTTTGGAACCTTTAATTTGACCATCAGAACCCGTCTTGACCCAAAACTGAGTCTCAGATAAATATTTGCCCTAATTTGGGTTTTTACATAAATTACCCAGTCAAACTTGGTCAAAGCCTAAATCTAGCTTCGCCATTAGATTCCTTATGTCAAAATTAGGTTTGTACCAAAATTGAGACTCAATCTAAGATTTTCCTGACCCAGTTTGCAACTTGGTCCAGTCTGATTACATATATGCCCTTAACTTTCAAAATCCTTACAAAAGGCTCTTAAATTTGTCATCATTTTCACAAATAGGTCCCTTCGACCATTAATCCTATTCCTACAAACTCTGGCGACCTAAAATTGGCAAGATCTTTTTGATTCCTTGACGAATCCCTTTTAAATTTGAAAAGGAAGTTCGTCAAGGAATTCCCTTCCTTTCTGAGCCAATTCACATGCCCCAAAACCTTTCCAATCTCTCATGCGAACACATAAGAGATTAGGGTATCAAAAAATCCCATCTTCGGTGAATCTTTCCAAGCTTGCGAAGCATTCTTCCCAAGCTTAAAACTCCCTCTAAAGGCTTATAAAAAGACCTCTAGATCAAACCATTCTCCCCACGCTCGAATTTGGCCATGAACACCTCAAATTCCTCTCCTCTTTCTTGGTCGAATCACTCCTCAATGTTTGGTGACCCTCCCTACCTCTATTCTTCCTCCGTTCGCAATACTGGCGGTGGAGCTATCTCCCCCATCTTCTTCCGCGTCGAGCCGTACCAGCCGACGCCCCCTTCACCATCTTCCTCACCATTTCCTATCCACCAGAGCAGCCTCCTTCTCTAGTGCTGGCCATACCACAACCGGCGCCATCTCCTTTTTCTTTCGCCCACTACCGCCCTCAACCGACTCCTCAACTTCTCCTTATCACGCCAGTACATCCAACACACTGCTTTGACCTCGCCAACGTCCTCCGTGATTCCGTCTTCCATCTCTCCGGTAGACCTCCAGCGAGCCCTAGTAGCCACCACACACCGCCAAACGAGTTGCTACCACCTCCCACACCTCCGCTGTATCCACGCAAGTAAAACCCCTTAAGAAATTATGGGGATTACCTATCCAAATTCGCCCCTGAACACCACCACCATCACATGCATAGCTCGCCTCCGTCAGACCTCATTACCCACGTCCACGCCACATCGACCCCCTCAGCAAGTTCGCCATGCTCCGGCAATCGTTCCTGAACGTTTTGATGTGGTCGAAAGGCTTTATTTGTGATTTTAGGTACTAGCCTCCAGCCGCCATTAGCAGGCAAGCTTCAAGCTTGCTTAAAGCCTCCTTCAGTGCCTGCAGACCCAGGTGGCCATCCTAGGTCGTGTGGAATACTCCCGGGCAGGATCTCAAGGCATCAGTTAGAGGCATTGTACTCTACAATGGTGCGAATTCTGGACATCGTCACTGTAGCATCAGACGCGCGAAGGTGGAGCTTTAGTCCCATCTCAGAAGCGAAAGAGAGACAACGCTTGCATAAATTGAATTTGTGTCTGGGGCTTATCACCTCAGACACAAGGGGTGAGGTCCCCCACACCCCTCATGTGCCTCATCAGCGACACACTCCTCGCAGACCTGGTGTAGATCTGACTACCTGCCTAAGCCCTATACACTCCTCGGCTGCGACCCACGCCCGCAGCCCTGGACTCGAGTGAGCTCTACATCCGAAAACCCGATAACCTAGTACTGCTGGAGGCTCTGGGAGAGCGTGACCCAAAGAGCGAAAGAGAGGAGAGTCTGTGCTGGGCAGGGGAGGGTTTTGCTCTCTGGGAAGTTGGCCAACACGTAGCCAAAATTTGAAGACCTTTCCTTCTCTGCGTGAAGATGAAGAGCTGTAGCAGAAGAAGAGTCTGTGAAGGAGAAGAAGGAAATCAAGAGAAGAAGGGAAGAAGAAGAGCAGAGAAAGAAAGAAGAGGAAGAGAAGAAGAGTTGCAGCAGAAGAAGAGCGGATAAAGAAGAAGAAAAGAAGAAATCAGAGAAAAGCAATGTTCATCAGATGTTTAACACGTCAGATTCAATAATTAGTTAGCTGACTTGAGTTTATTTCATTCATAACTATTGAGTTTAATTTGATATTTTTGTAGGGAGTAATTAGTGATTAAAATCACCATTTTATTTCATTCTTTTTGCAGTCAAACACATTAATCTTATTGTCATATTATTCTAAATCAATTTTTGATTATAATTTCTTATCTCTATTATTTTAAATTATAATTTTGAGAATTGAATTCTTGCTTGCTCTTAGCGAACGACCTCGAACTTTTTCAAGTATAAATTTTATATATTTTTTGTGAGATTTCAACTATACTGCAA
The DNA here is from genome assembly GCA_037157565.1 of Thalassia testudinum. Taxonomy (NCBI): domain Eukaryota; kingdom Viridiplantae; phylum Streptophyta; class Magnoliopsida; order Alismatales; family Hydrocharitaceae; genus Thalassia; species Thalassia testudinum. Next base: position 127,275,141 of record JAZHRO010000013.1, read on the forward strand.
CGTAGCAATTTATAACCTAATTTCGAGCGATCAACAACCACCCTCGCCGCACTACCTTCTCGAGGTCACGAGACCACCACACACACTCTCACGTGATGCCACAACCACCATCGCACTCGTCGACATCCAGCAATCCTTCTGAGCTGCTCTGATGTGGCCGTGAGGTCGTATTCTCTATTTCAAGTGCTCTCCGTCGCTTCGCTGCCACCCTCGTCTTCTCCGACTTTCACTGTAGTTCTCCGCCAAAATGATCTAACTGTAGGTTGCAATCGACGCAATCCAGCTCCAGGTCCTTTCCCAGGCCATCAATAGAAGATAGCAGCCTCGCCTTCGCCTTCAATTGGAGACAACATATGCTGCAGTTGCTGCGCGAGGAACATCTGTATGATAGTCCCACATCGTGAAGCGAAGAGCCTCCAGTAGCACATATAAGGAAAAAGTGACGAGGGGTTATCGCCCTCAAGTCACTGGAGTCAGGTCCCTACCATGTCCTCACGCACACAACACCTCACGCGCTCATCCACGCCCTCGCCCATGCACACACGACGCAAGTCTGGGTGGCGGATCCAGTTACTCGAGTCTGGTATGGTTGGCCCGATTCTAAGAGAGAAGAGTAGGAAAGAGAGGGGGGGTTTTGCCCTTCACTGCTCTCTACACTTAGTGAAATCTGAAGAGGCCTGCACCTCTGTTGGTGTTGTGTTGTGCTTGTGCCTCTCCCTGAGGCTTGAAGGAAAAAGAGAGGCCTTTGCCTCCGTGTGCTGGTTTTGAGTCACTGTTGCACTATTGAGGCACTTAAGTTGACGTGGCATTTGGTTGATTGATACTTTAGCATTTTTTGAGTATAATTGTATTAGGGTAATTTGGTGATTCAAATCACCATTTTTACCCAAATCTTTTTGCCACATTGACTCTTGAATCTATATTTACATCATTTGTGCTCGAAATTGCTATTGCATTGCTATATTCTTGCTTAAAATTGTGATCCTGAGGTAAATTGCCATATTGCTCCTTGCGTTCGACCTCAAATTTCTTTTGAGCTATAAATTTTAAGTGTTCTATGCGATTTATCGGCTATACTATAGCGCATTACTTTTAAAGCACTGATTCAGCGCGTTAACATGGTCCTTTCACTTTTTGTAACCACAGAACAGTGTTGTAGTTATGGTTTTTAGATGTAACAATACTAATAGTGATGATGTAAATGTAATGGTTGTGCTGATATCGATGTTTTATGCTTTACTTTCTCTCTCTCTCACTTCTGTTGTCTTTTATTGGATGTATGTTGTGTATATAAATCCGTACAAGTATGAGTACAAGTGATCTATAGGTCAGCTTTCCAAGTTGGCAAATCTAGGGTGGCACAAACCTAGTGTTAGAGTAAGGCTTCCACTGTTGATTGGAAGCGATCTCTATAGATTACCTATACGCATGAGAACCTGGTATTAGATATCCAGAGGAGAGAAAGTTAGGATGGGTAGCCTAGGAATCTAAGATGCTTAACGAGTTATTTATTAAAAGTACAATTATGTAAATTCATAGGTTCTCCATGCATTAGTAAGGACTAACTTGGAGATTGTTGGTCATTTCAGCAATGCCTCTAAAGAGGAATCCTCGTGCGAGTGATTCGCAGAATGTGATTGTACTAGTTACTCAGCTGCAACAATTTAGGCAATTGATGTAGCAAATCTCAACCAAAGACTACCCATCTTCTCGACAGAGAGAAACTTTTAGGACATGCAACCACAACCACAGAACTCCCCTAAAGCCTTAACTAGAGGCAAGGATTTTGAGAGATTTAGGAACATCCGACCTCCGTTGTATGATGGGGATGGAAACCCCTCAAAGGTTGAGGATTGGATTTTGAAGATTCAAAAGATGTTCACAGTACTATAACTGGGATAGGAAATTTTCATCTTGCTCGCCACCTATCAGCGTGAAGGTGCGGCAAAGTAATGGTGGACCTTGATCCTAAGGTCAAAGCCATAGCCAATCTCTTAGAGAAGGTTCCTTCAACTATTTCAGAAGTACTATCCCAAAGCTTAAAGAGAACAAAAGAAGACAGAGTTCCAAAGTCTTCAAAATAGCACCATGATAGTGGTGGAGTACCAACCAAAGTACCTAGAATTGTCCTATTTTGCGAGAGGGATTACAACTGATGATGCTGAATTAAAATGGCATTTCAAACAGGGACTGAACCCACTCATCAAGTTGCAGTTGGCCACTACATAGTCTGCAACTTTGGCTGAGTTGGTAGAAAAGGCCATGATGGTGGAAAGACCAATAAACCTGTTTGCTCAACTATTAGGATTGGGATAATTCTCCTTAATTTTCGCATAGGAATAATTATGGCTGCCTAATATAGCCCACATGAACTTTTTTCCTTTTTATTTCATTTTTTGTGTGCCACTGAAAGCCCACACGCACCCTTGGGCCAAACAAGGGACATTGGCTTGTCTTTACACATCCAAGCCTACACCCAAGCCAAGAACTAATCATGAAATTCGCATGGGTGATAAGTGTACCACCCTAAAAATAGTGTACATATGTAATACACAAGATCATAGCTACCTAATGATAGAGCGATCTTCACTTTCGTTGAAATTTTAAACATAAAATAACGTGTCATTGTAAATCTTTTGTGGTGGAAACTCGACTATCAAAACCTTTGATATTTCTAACCATAGTGATTAGGTCATCTTCACATAGAGAAATTATCCTATTGAAATCATTAATGATGACTTATCTATTCAGGATTATCAATGGCTGCACATTCAAGCTCTTGCAAAATTCTTTCCAACACAATTCCTTCCTCTACGTAATTAATTAGGATCAGAAGGGGTTTTATGCAAATTCATCCAATTATAATATAAGATAAATAAATGAATAGTAGTTTTGTCAATGGAAAAAATCATAATTTTTAATTAGAAAAGAATCAGAGGATTTCTCCTCTCTCCTCTGTGTGCTCGCAATGGAGGTTCGTCGGTGGAGCAGCTGCGGGTGAAGATGCTCCTCGACGAGGGCTTCACACTGACGTAGGAGGCACGGCCGGAGGTGGCTGGTGACGGTGATCGAAGGCTAAGGACGTCGACAGCGTGAAGTCCCTGCTGGCGGCGGTGGTTGCGTACGTGGGCTATAGTCGACGGCGCTGGTGGAGTAGTGGTGATCATGGCGTCGCGGCAAGCGCACGGGAGTCGACGGAGTGAAGGATGGAGGTCGGAGAGGATGGCTGCGTGGAGGGGGATGGTCGGCGACTTTGGGTTCTTCTTGGAGAAGAACAGTACATGAAGGTGGCCGAGCATTGGCGAGGTTGGCCGATCAGGCGTTAATAACGCTACATTTTACAATGTTAATTCTGCCAACAGGGGGCCGATCTTAAGGGTAAAATGCACAGATAACACATCATAAATAGGAATGGGAGCATTGCATGCATCACACATCAAAATTGCTTGTAGTGCATTATTAATGGCCATTTGTACAAGTGCATGTCAAAACATGCCACATATGAGAGATCGGACCGCACGGGTGGATTCAGAGCGATGAACGAAGTCCAACTTACTCAAAATCGGCCAAATCCGACATCAGGAACTCCCACAAATGACCCAAGAAGTTTTGACTCTTGATCTGACGATTAACGGCCACGAGGTGGCCACGTGGCAGCATCAGGAGCGCATGCCTGCACCCATGATGTCACCCCATCACACAAGATCTAACCACAGCCGTTTGATCTCCATCGAACGGCTGACGATTGGTGAAGAGGCGCAACCATTCGCGCCCGTAGCGCAACGGTCGCGCCCCCTCCTTGCACGAAGGAGGCGCGGTTCGAACCGCCCGCCGTGCCTCATCAACCGATTTCGCTGCACGCTCAAATTCAACCGCCTGATTGCCATCGAGCAGCCTCGATATCGCTACGTGGCGCACCCACAGACGTCGATCTTCCACGTGCGCGCCTACGCCGGTCGACGACGCCCATGCTCACGCGTGCTTGAGGCGCGATCCAAGCACGCCCTTCGCAAGATGTCAGCCATCCGATCCGTGATCGGATGGCCCACAACGCATGCACGGATCACGCATGAGGAAGAACGGGCGCCTGCGAGCGACCGCCAGACAGGGTGCATCGACGTTTTGGGAAGAGTTTTAGCGACGTCCTGGACATCGCTAAAACCCCCTCTTCATTTGGGAAGACCTTCTCCCTATTTAAACCCCTTCCAACCATCCATGGAAGGCATTGAATTCATCTTGCAAGTGTTGTAACACCCTCCTAGCCCCCTTTAGCCCCTCTTGTAGTCAACGGAGTCGATGAGCCGCCAACGGAGCCTCCCTCCACCGCCGTGGCCACCTCGCCGTCTCCACTCTCTCCTCTTTATTTCCCTTTAATCTAGCTTTACTTCCTTTTTTATTCAAGCATTTAGCTACCATTGTATTTGTAAAACTTGAATTGCAAGTTTAATATAGTGTTGATGTTACTTTGAGCAATGGCTATAATTTAAAAGACTCTAACCGTACTCTCTCTCTCTTTCTCTCTCTCTCTCTCACTCGTTTTTCTACTACGTCTTCTTACAAGCAAAGACTCATTATCTCCGTGACATAAAGTGACAAAGAAAATCCAATTTTTACGCCTCCCTGTGATCGACACTCGAACTCACGTCCGTTTCTTCTTTTAAAACTGACGTTGCGAGCACAAACTATAACGACCCTTTTAAACAAACACATCTCTCGCGCTTCAGGCGTTGGGTGTGCACGCGCACGCGAGGGTTACCGGAGGTGGCTGGAGGTTGGTGGTGCATGCGAAGCGCCGTTGATGGTCGAGGAGGTGGCGGCTGCTGTTGGGTTGGTGATGAGAGCCTCATCATGAGCCATAACTAGCTCATTTTGACCCAATAAAGAAGATAAAAGCTCCTACATAACCTAGAAGAAGGCTTAACTGAAGGAACAAGTGCTCTGAGAAGAAAACATGAAATAAAGGTTAAAACTGTAATTTTACCATTGCAGTACATAAACGGGATTTCTCAGAAGCAAAACAGAGGTCAAATGGTCCAAAGTGGGTTGAATTAATCAGAAATGGGTTTATGTGCAATCTAAGAATTAAATGACACTTGGTAACCCTAAAACAGACCCGCTTAAATTAACAAGGTTTCGGTCAGAATAAAAATCAAGAAAACCCTCTAAAAATCATAGAAAAACATCCTCTGGGGTTTAGAACACTTAATTTGGCCTTTGGAACCTAGTTTGACCTAGATTAGGGTCTTAGCTCTTCAATTAACCTAATTTGGGTTTTTACGCAAAATGTCCAGTCAAACAAGGTCAAACCTAAAATCCAACTTCACTATTGGATTCTTTAGGTCCAAATTAGGTTTGTACCAAAATTTGGACCTAAGGGGAGGTCATCTTGACCTACTTTGCAAGTTAGTACACCCAAATCACAAAGAGGTCCCTATCTTTTGAATATCCTTGCAGAGAGCCCCCTAGGTTCCTCGCCTTCTTTGCAAACCGGTCCTGCCGCCATTGCTAGGGCAGAACCGAGCTCCGACGAAGTTTCGAGAGAGATGGCTCTCTAATTCCTCAGAGATTCTCTCCCAGAAATGGAAGGGAGATTCTCTGAGGAATTCCCTTCCTTCTAAAGCCAATCAAATTCGCTGGCGTGAACCCAATCTCTCGTGCGAACGCACGAGAGATGTGGGTATCTTTCTTCCTTCCAACTCCGGCGAGCCGGCTGACCTAATTGCGCGTTTTTCACGCACTGATAGGAGCGGCCAGCACCTATAAAACACCCCTCGGACCCGGCCACTCATCTTAAGCTTGATTTTGACGGAAGTCCCCTCCAAATTTCTTCTCTCCCATCTCCGGCCAAACGACCCACAAGCTTCGGCGACCGCCTTCCCTCCTTCTCGTCACTCTGCTGCCATACCAGCAGCAGAGTCCTCTCCGCCTCTTCCTCCCGCGGCGCGCTGTACCCTGCGCGCAAGCTCCTGACCTCATCTTCGTCGCCGCTTCCTCCCCCAGGGTCTTTCTTCCCCGACGACGGCAGTCACGAGCCGTCCTCTCCGCTGCCTCCCTTCACTCCAGACAACCCCAGATACGTTCTCCATCCTCTCCTCTCTCTTTTCCCCCTGTTATCTCCCTTGATCGACCCTCGACAGAAGCTAACCACCTCCATCGTCTTCGCCTCCGACCGCACTCCGGCGAGCCGCCCACACCACTCCAGCCCTCCACACGGCTCGCCAACCACCTCGAAAGCTCCGCCTCACCTCCAGGAACACACTCCACCCTACCACTGCCACTCCAGCCCTCCACAACCACCCCCCGACCAACCCACCATCTCCGGCCACAGGTTGACCTAGGCACGCACGCCTAGGCCGACCTGCGGCCTGCAGCACTGCCCACCGCCTTCGCCGTGCCACGGCGAAGGTCTCTATCTATTCTGATTTGGCCGAGAGGCGCGTTTTGTGTACGACAGGATTCGAGCCGCTGCCGCCATGGACGACCTCTGATGAAGCTCCCGCGAAGCTCCAGGCACCCGGTCTTCCAGACTACAGGTGCTGCATACTAGCGCAAGTGTCGCGAGGTGAACGAGTCCAGCCAAGGAGTGCTAGCAGAGCCAGCAGCTGCGGGGCAATCGCACGACGAGGTTTCTGCAGGCGCGCGTGAAGGCGAGACCAGATAGTCCCACATCGTGGGATTGCAACCGTCAGGTACCATATAAGTTGTTTTTACGCTTTACTCTTATCGCCTCAGTAAGCACAGGGGTGAGGTCCCTCACTGACCCCACCCGCCTCGTCCGCGGCCTGACCACGCGGACCTGGCGGATCCGACCCGACCTAGACCTACGCACTCCTCGCGCATCACACACCTGCAGGTGCGCCTGGTCCCGGGTACGATCCGACCCGATTGAGACTGTGGCTCTGGTAGAGCGGTTAGAGTGAATTGCTTGAGAGAGAGACACGCGCGGGTAGAGGGAGAAGGGTTAGGTTTTGCTCCTGTGCAGGCAGGCTGATCGCAGGAGAAGGACTTGGCCGCTGCAGAAGAAGGAGAAGCAAGACAAAGAAGAAGAAGAAGGCAACGAAGAAAGGAGAAGCAAGACAGAAGAAGAAGAAAGAAAGAAGTCTTCGCAGGAGAAGAAGGAAAGCAGAAAGATTAGAAGTCTTCGCAGAGAAGAAGAAGAAGGACAAGGGAAGATTGCAAAGAGATCAGAAAGGCAAAGCAGAAGAAGGAAAAGAGAAAGAAAGATCACATTTAAGACGTCTGATACATAAATCAGACGTCTAATTCTATTTTTTACATCTTTCTGAAAAACTCTTTGAATCAATTATATTTGCATTTAACAGTTGTATTCTTGGGTTTTACAAAGTACTGAGTTTGCTCCCTGTGTTCGACCTCGGATACTCTAGTTGTTCGAGTAATAAAATTATTTATATTTGTTTAAACGTTTTGTCGGTTCTACTGCAACGTAATACGCCTTTAAATCCGCACAAAAACGTTGACAACAGTTGGTGCAGGCGATTTGAAGGAAGAAGTGAAATAGAGAAGAGGAGAGGGTGGGTGGTGCTCATGTTGTCACCACGAGCGCGTAGTGTGATGGGGTTAGCGAGGAGGAAGCATGCTTCCAACCACGGTGCATGCTGCTTCCACAGTGGCGGCGAGGGAGATGAAGATCCCTGCAAGGGGAAAAAGATGATCATGAAGAAGGCCGGTCTTCTTCCTTTAAAGACTCCTCCTGTTAGTTTTCTTCGGCTAAGAGCCTCTCCAACCACTTGACAAGGATCATGAGTGGTTGGAACGTCAAGATAAGTTCTGGCGGTTCCCATCAGACATTTGACATTATCTCCAAATGTCTTAAAAAAGTGTATAATCAAAGAGCTTGTGATGGTAGTTCCCAGACGTCCATCTTGATCTCTATACGTCTTATAGGCATAGAAATGGACTTCTGAACTCTTGCATCTAGCCTGCATCCAACAAACAAATTATGTTACCATATCATATGTTATTAAATGTAAAATTGACGCATAAAATTATATGCAGACTAAGGTGAATTATCATATAACTCCTATTCAATTAATAATTAAGAATAACTAATTAGAAAATACTTAGGTCAAATAATGATCCACTAAAGTGGACTTATCACCTAACAGGCAAAACACACACACACACCCAAAGCAGTAGCAAGTACACATTCAATTGTAAAAGAGTGCTAATGTATTATAAAATTGTTGCGTCATAGTATAGTGATCAAATTGAATTAAGCATTTAAATTTATAACCTGAATAAAAAGAAATCCGAGGTCGTCTCTAGGAGCAATTATTCGCATAATTTATCACTATCAAAAGGTAATATATGCTGAGTGAACAAAGTGCTTCTTTATAGAGATAAAAAAATAGAGTAAAATTGGTGGTTTAAACCACCAAGTTCACTAGGTTCAGCACAACTATCAATTATCAACAATTAACTTAGCACTTTACCCTCAGACGACAGAGAATAGGCACAAACGCCTTAAGTATTGAGGATGAGGGTACACTGGGTACTGTTCCACGCTGCAAAACCCCCCACTCCTTCACAATCTTTCAAATCCAGCCGGACCCGGGTAATCGGATCCTCAGCCCAGATCCGCAGGTGTGCTCACGGGTGAGGGCATGTGTGTAAGCGCGTGCGTTTATGCGTGCGGAGGGGACCTCACCTCGTGCATTCTAAGGCAATAAGCTTCGGGCACTTTTGCATAATAAATGCTGCGCTTCTCTTTGTCCTGCACAATGTGGGACTATGTCCCTTGGCTCTCTTCCTCCTGCAGGCGTGGTGTAATTTGAGCGCACCAACCATTGGATTGCCTTGATGCACCGGTGGATCGGTTTCTGCTAGTGGTGTGCTTTTAATTGGCGAGATTCCTCTCTAATTAGGGCATTGGATGGTGCAATGAGGCATCATCGGAGATGGTCGAGGGACTTCAGCCGAAGGCGAAGACGAATTGTAGCTCCAACGGGTACGTTTGCACAGCAAAACGGACCTCTTGGTCCTAAATCTGTCCATGAGCTTCAGGGAAGATCCTCAAAGCTTTTCCCTATTTCTATGTGCTATGCGAAGGGGCTCGGTGATGTGGCGAAGAAGCTCGTCGGAGTCCTTAAAGATGGCTGTCGGTGATGGCTCAAACGAGGTTGGAAGTTAAAATTGGAGAGATGAGAAGGTAGAGGGAAGGAAGGGGAAGAAAAGCCCTAATCTAATTTGGAGGAAGGAGAGGTGGAGACCGATGGCAGTGGCAGGTCTCCAGCGAAGAATCGAAGAAGGAACTGAGGCTGACGAAGGAGGTAGAGAATTGGCTGCTGGGTTGAGAAGCTTAGCGAGAGAGAGGCGAAGGCAGCTGCACCCTCGTTTGATGGTGAGAGGCAGAGGAGCGAAGGGGCGGAGAAGACCTCAAGGTCTGGCAATGGTTGCGCTCGGATTCCAGACTATTCGACTCGGAGAGGCATTACGAGGCTTTATAGAGCCTCGACCGTACGGAAATTAGTTGTAGGAGGTAGCAAGAAGTCCTTGCAACAACTCGTATCTCCGCATTTGTTTTTGACCGGAGAATGCGAGTTGTTACAACGACGGCAGTCGGCGAGACGTTTATCGATCGACGTGAAGCAGAATGACGAACAACTTTGCCTCAGAGGTCGAGCTCAGCTAATACTTGAAGCGACCGCAAATGGCATTGGAAAGTCATCGAACAGTTCGATCAACGGACCCTTGGCTGCTGAAGGAGGAAGACGATGTTGGGGACCAATTTGTAAGAAGAAAAGGACCTAAGAGTAATGAAATTGGACCTACTTGCAAGGATTTAAGGAACTTAGGGGCCTAAATGCAAAGTTGGTATGAACATTGTCAAATTAGGTCCAACTTTTTATGGAAGCTAAATTAAGATCTAGGGAATCTGGTGGTCATGTCAATTTTGAGTTTTGAAGATGTTTGGTTGGTAAACCCTACATTTAAACTCATTTGACATTAATTATTCTCCTAAGTCATTGTTTAAGATTTAATTGGCTCCTTTGACATATCTAATCAAATTAAACCTTACGGAATATTTATTTATAATTTTTAGAAGGTTTAATTTATAATATTTTCATCAGAATCCTATTAAACTAGGTCAGATCAAACATAAGGCTTAATTGTTCTCTTTAATAACATAATTTCGTAGGAAACCCTAAATTGGTTATTGTGGCCTGCTTTGTAGTCTTTTGGGTTTATTCTGATGAATCTTCTTCCATACGATATGTATCCTTTGTATGTATTATTTAGGTCAATTTACCTTAGGACTTAGCTAAATTAGGTGAGTTATAGAACATGATGGCACTGCAATCAAAGAGTAGTTCATTTCAATAATAACATAGATTTCGAGTACAACTTTAGATTGGCCTTATGCCATCTAATAGATTCATAGATACAAATTCAGGATAATTGCGAACAATCAACTACTCAGCTAAAACAAGAGGTGGTCCTACAAGGTCTGCCTAGAGCTGTGCCTGATCTTCTAAGCCTAGTTGGAAGGGAAGAAAATAGGCTTATGAGCCAAGTGGCCCAATAAAGGATTGCAATTACATTATATGATTAAATTATCTTACTCCAAATAAATATTATAAAAGGAAGAATAAGACAGAAAAGAGAGAGATAGAGGAAAGAAAATATCCTCTATTTAAGTTGGCTAGTTCTGGTAGTGGCCCTAACCTAAATGCAAGTCTCGCATTGTTCATTGAGGGCCAATAGGTTACAAATGCAAGGCCTACATCTAGATCAAGATGGTGCATATTAGCTATGCCAGAAAGAAATATTCCTAATCGGTAATGCTGCACGTGCTACCTCTTGGCGCTACACTTTATGCCACATACACTAATATCAACAAGGTCAACTCCCTGCCCAAACCCCAACTCCCCACCTTCTAAGGGCTACTCCTTACCCTATCCCTTTGAGTGGTCGACAAACGTGCACCCTTCCCAACCTTTAAGGAGGCATGCATCTCCCTGGATTTCAGAACTACGAGTTAGCTATGTTAGTTGATATATATTTACTAATCTTGTAGAGAGAGGCGATTTGTACACTTTTATCTGTTTTGCAAATTCAATTATAACATCAAAATGGATCTCAACAAAATACATGGAAGCATCACACAAGGCATTGTCAAATGACATTGAAATTTGGTAAATTCATAGAATATAGCAAAGACGTAATTTCACCAAATTACAACAAGAAAGCATAGAGCATTTCACTATCATAATAGTAGCAAATTAGCATCCAAACTTTCCGGTTCAAAGTTCATTTGTTCCTTGATATTGTCATGACTTATTTATCAATTATCATTTTATAAGGTTTGCAATAATTGCATCAAAGAGGGCCCCCAACTAGCCAAGAGGCAGGTTTAGAAAGAGGCTATTTCAAGAGGAAAGTAGGTAGGACAAAAATCATTTACTGAGATATGCGTGCGCACACACCAATTACTTTCAAAGGACTCCACGGGATCAACTTGAGCACAAAGCAACACCTCCACGGCTTTTCTTTTTAAAACTATATAAAAAGCATAAACATGATTAATCTTGTTGTTCAAGAGAGTATGATTTAAAGGAAGGAGCATCGGAAAGGACCTGGTATAGAAGGGGTAGAGGGGTTGTCATAGAGAAAGGTTTGGTACTCACCTAGATATGTTTATTAGGCCTCAAATACGTGTACATATAAGTGACATACCTATAGAATATAAAGAAAGTCATATATGATACTTGTAAAATTATTACTTATTTACAAGTATGAAATTAATTAAAAGAATCTAATAGTTTACATTAGAGAAGGATGAATAGTATATAATAAAGAATAACGTTAAATTAAAAATTTAATCCATAAGCAAGATTTGCACCTCATTTTATAGTGAAAACCTTTGTGAGTAAAATTTACTACCCAAGTAACTTAGCTTATTATTTTCTTAATTAGGTGCCGCTAGTCAATCTATTATTTATATCACTTAAATGAGGTGACGCAACCTCTTATAAAGATCACTTTTCTTGTACCTATTAAGAAAAGTAACAATTCGGGACTCTTAACTAGTCAGGTTTCAATCAAAGCAAGAAATAAAATTGAATACATGTAAAATCTTATGAAACCTCTATAAATAAAATCAAGCAAATTGTACTTTTCTAGAAGCTCAAAATGACGTGCTTTGAAGAGCATTGGAAATAGGTGTGAAAGCAAAAGAGCTATTTGAATTGAGAGAGAGTTAAAGTACTTTTTCTTTATGAAATAACTTCGAAAGTTATGTATGAAAAGGTTGGCAATGAATTCTATTTATAAGTGAAAATCAACCAATTCAAGAATATTTTTAAATGTCTCTCGAATCAATTTTCCTCACTAAATGTAAATGTTTGTAAAACCTTATAACATTTTCTCTATACCCTTGAGATGTAAAAACCTCTCTTGTAATATGAAAAAGATGAATTAGATAATAGTTATTCCCTCCCATTTGTTTCATATGTAAGTTGTGTACCAACAACATAGCTTAAATAGCTTAGGCGAAGGGATAGGTCCATTTCTTGTCATGGGCATTTTTTATCTTTTCATATATTCAAAGGGGCATATGTGTCCAAAAATTATAAAGTATTTAATATGACCATTGTAGCCATTGCATAATGACTATCTTCTATGGTCATTTTTAACTTTTCAACTTTACACTAATGATCGTTACCTCCTTCAAGTGATGAGTGTTAACTGAGGGATACGGCTTAACTCTAGTTAGACATTTAGTGGAGGTATATATGTAAATATGAATTAAGTAGGGGTATACATATATTTACAAATATTACTAAAAGCATATGTGTCATTTCCCTAATTATTAATTGGTCAATTTAACTACAAGGGAAGTAAATTTGAAAATTAAGACTATTTAGTCAATCAATTATTTTTTATCAATTAATTATTTTGATTGATCAAACCTACAATTTTGATCAATCAACTTAAAAAAAAAATAGTCGTAAAAGATGTTATTGGCTTAGAAAAGCACAAAGAAACTCCTAAGGTTTCTTACATAATTTCTAGCTTCAAGAAATACACAAGGAATTACAATTGACTTTATACAAAAACCTATCATCTTAATCCATGTGAAATGGTTGATTTCCACAAGCATACTTTTGAAATATTGGTTCATAATAAAGTATACTTTTGTTTCATTAAAACAAAAGTCTTAATACCATTGATGGGTTTTCGGTAAAGAATTTCATTACAAGGTCGAGTTTCATATCCCTCCACCTTTGTTGCCTTAGATCATGAACTTTCTTTGACTCTTTTTCCGCGATCTTGGTGGCACCATCCAACTCTGGCATCAGTCGCTTTACCTCTGCCTTCGCCTTCTCACAAGTGAAGTGAGACTTCACAATTTCTTTGACAACGGATGCTAGGTGGCTTTGCTTGTCCCTAAGCACCTCCTCATAAGCTTCAGCTTCAGCAATAGAGGCCATGACAGCCTTGAATAGTTGCCATTGCTCCTTAGCTTCCACAATGCTTAGGGAGACAACCCTAAGTCTCTTCACCTTATCCATATTCTCTAAATGCCCTTTAAAGGATGAGTGGATCTTCATCTTGTCTTGGTCATTCACTTCGATTGATTTCTGCAAGGTGGCCAGCGTCTCTTGCGTGCTAGTCTCCCTTCTTTGAGCGGACATCAACTGCCCAGTTAGATTATTGAATAACAAGGTGTAATTCGTTACCTTTTTAGCCATTTAAGACGTCAGGAGTTTTAGTCAGACATCTGGACATGTTCCCGGAAGTTTGAAAGTGAGTTTTTCGTACTGTGCGGTGCGCTCTACACGTGGGCGGCGTGCAGAGACTCTCTTTCTCCTTTGCCCCTCACCCAAACCCTAACACCCCTCTCCTATATATACCCCTCCCTTCTCCTCTCCTCTCCTCACACCACTGCCACCGCCACACTCCACCTTCTCCGGGACAGCCTCGTTCCCCTCCCATCCTTGTTGCTGCAGCCGCGGCAAGGAAGAGAGGAGCCGGCGAAGGGAGAGCAGGGAGGAGTGAGAGAGAGAGAGTGTGAGGGAGTGAGAGCGGGGGGAGGAGGAAGACGACCACGGGAACTCGTGGAGCTCAAGGAGGAGCTCGTAGGAGAGGAGAGGACGTCGGCGAGGAGCTGCTCAAGCTCCTGCAGCGGTTGGAGCTGCCGTTGCGGGCGGAGGTGCAAGCGGAGCAAGTTGCGAGGAGGTTTTGATACTGGAAGTTTTCCAGTATCAGACATCTGGAGTGAAGTCTAGACAACTGGCGAGGCACCTGGACGTCCGGAGCTAAGGCTGGACGTCTGAGATCACGTATCGCGCAAGGTACGTACGTTCCTACGCTGATTTCCGCCATGCAGAAGATCTCAGCGCAGGAGTTGTTGGGCTGAAACCATGCCTGCGTTTTCGTACATAGGGCAGGCTTTGGGATGGCGTGGTGTGCGCTTTCCCAAGCACTTTTGGACGTCTGATCACATCACCAGATGTCCGAAGGAGCTTCCAAACAACCGAAGACTTTGTCCGAGGTTTGGAACTGCCCCCAGATGGTCGCAGAGGGAGTCTGGACGTCTAATCAGCCGCAAGAAACACAATGTGAGTTTTTGACGTCTGGAATTAGTCCCAAAGGTTTGATTTTGATCAGTAACTACGTTTTTGGCCTGTTTAAGGCCCAAACAGAATCGGATTTCCGCGAATGAAGTACCGTCGTTTTCCACTCGAGTTCTTCTACGAATTCGAGTTAAGTATCTACTGTTTTGAGCTCGTCTAATGTACATTGGTGCTGGTACAGGTTACCAGCCAGTGACGTGTTCGGGGCCCGCGGAGACGACGAGATTTGCGGCACAGGGCCTCATTCCTCCCGTGATATCGATAGAGTGGTTTAACTCAGTTGTCAATATTTAAATAAGAATGTACTTGGTTGGAATAGTTAGATTGAACTCTAGGATATGGAATGAACCCTAGAATAGAAACGAATGAGCCTGTTTGAGCTGTACTGTTTACTTGAATACACGGTTAAGATAAATTACCAGCAAATACCTTTAATATAATTACGAGATGCATGTTAAAATACGAGCTGCCTGTATGTAATTGAGAAATTGCCTGAGAAACCACAAGTTGCATATTTTGAGAATTGAATTGTGAAAACATGAGCTGCCTGTATGTAGATGAGGAACGAATTATGAAACATGAGATTTGGACCTGGATAAATGAGATGAATATGAGCATGAACCCTACGGGGAATTAAGAGTAGAACTCCTGTGGATGAAAGGAAATCGGGAATGTAGACGAGAAGTGAGCTGGCCCTTGTGTACGCGGTACCAAGGAGAGCAACTGTCCCTTTTTAGTGTAGAGCAGAGCTAGCCTCCCTTGGATTGAGACTCAGGGTTATGGTTGGCCACTCTACACCAACTCCTATTGGCCCTCACGTACGTGGTACCAAGGTGAGCTACTAGTGTAGGGGGGGAGATAGTGACTCCACGAGGCTCGGGGTTCAACTAGCCACCCTGCACTGACTTTGTTAGGCCCTCTGGACAAACTGGTGTAGTCAGACAAGGGTGCATGAACTGTGGAGGGGTGAGACCCCTATTTGGTTCTGAGGGGCGAGACCCTTGTTCTGAGAGGGCAATGCCCTATACTGTTCCGTGCTATACTTTGAGCATACCTGCTAACGGAAACGATTGATCGCGTGTCAGTGTGGGGTAGCTTCCCGTATGCTTATCACGCGTACCGTAGTCACCGCTACGTCTCGACAGTGACCTCGGGGTGGTTGGCTGGGTTTAGGACTACCACAGGGGACTCTCCTGACCAGGAAAGCACCACGTGTACCTTCTACTCTACGGAAAAGACTGCGATCAAGATCGTTCCCATGAGTAACATGCAAGATCAAGAAATACCTGGATACTTTGAGAAATAGATGAAACAGAAACACATAAATGAGATAAATAGAAATGAGAATTAAATCTGTTGTTGTGTTTTACTGTACTTGTACTTAAATAATATAAACACCACTCTACTCAGCATTAGCTGACTCTGTCTTTTCATAATACTGTTCAGGACCAGGAGTTGAGCAGCCCGAGTTTTCGGTTGCAGAGGGTGCTGGGCCCAGCCGAGCCCTGCTGTAGTTGTTCTTTCAGCACTGTCGCTTTCCTACTGTTGTAGTGAGTAATGAACACTTAGTTTACTGTTCTTATTACTTTCTGTTCCCGTTACGTTTTCTGTTGTTGTTGTGGTGGCATGTACTATATGTTGAGACTGTTGTTCTACCTTCTTATTGCTATGTACTTTTCTTCTGCTTAGTTATATTGCATGCGTGATTGTGGTTTATTTTTCTTGCTTTTGGTTATTTTTTGTTGGACGACTAGGTCTTGGGATTAGTCGAGGCGAGCCGATCTCAGGTGCTGTAGGGATCCGGGAACCGAGTCATAGCAAGATGGTATCAGAGCAAGGTTGTCCCAAGAAATGAACCAATTGGCTTGAGAATAACCACTCATGTGCATATAACTAGGATAGCCACCACAACGTATCGATTTGATATTCGTTTCTGAGTCTTTTTCTCGATGTAATCTAGTATCGTTGACACTCTTGTTCTATCTTTTGCGTCTCCTTGCAGGAGATGCCATCGGGGAGTTCTCGAGGCAGGCCGTGGTCGTGGCCGTGGATGAGGTTGGAGGGGTGGACATGCCGGACCCGAGGTACCAGTTGACTGACCTCTTCTCCCTAGCGTTCAAGCCTAAGATCTCGCCCAACTGATCAGAGACATCGTGCGAGAAGAGCTCCACCAGCCTCCACGGGCACCTCTCCCTGAGAACGTGGAGGGGAGTCCTTGGTGTGACAGAGAGATCGTCGCAGTGCCGGACGAGCAGGAGGGGGTGGTGGAGCACTTTGACACTTCCAAGCACGAGCCCTTCTTGCCTGGAGGTGTGGCCGTTCCCTCACTGCAACTACACCATGAGCTTTTTGGACAGTTCTGGAAGCTAAAGCCCCCCTCCTTCAAGGGGGATGAGGACCCGTCTGAGGCAGAGGACTAGCTGGAGAAGATAGAGAAGGTGTTCGACACCCTTCGCCCTCCTGTGGAGTGCCGCGTGGCCTTTGCCCTGTACCAGCTAGAGAGCGCAGCACATAGGTGGTGGAGGGCAATTAGAGGCCAGGAGGGGAGAGAGCCAACGTGAGACCAGTTCGTGGCTCTCTTCTGCGAGTAGTACTTTCCGCAGACCTAGCAGGACTAAAGGAGGCGGGAGTTCCACTCTTTGGGCGATTGCTCGCCGCTTTCACTCTTGATGGGTTCGCCTAAGGAGCCCCCACTTGGACCCTCTTTAGGCAGCAACCTCCTCTCATTCGGTGCATTGGTAGCTAGGGGACTCTGGCATTGGTGGGAACCACACTCAAGTCTCCCTTCCACCTCCTCTGCCACCTCCTCAAGAACTGACCCCATGACATACCCAATGATCTATCCAATCACCCTTCATGTTGGTTGTGGTCAATAGGAACATGATAGTCGGTCATGCTTTACCAGAACTTTTGCAGCATAGGGAGAGTCCAAAATGGAACATAAGTTGAGGCGAACCCTTCATGTAGGCTTCCCCCCTCTATCATTAGAATAGGTGACCTCCTAGGGAGACTTTCACCCTTATGCGTAGCTAGCTAACTCCTGACTGGACTTATCCAGCTAGCTAAAGGTGGTCGAAGAGGAGATATGGTGTGTGCCTTCTCTGAGGGCCTCTTAGCCTTAGAAGGAGATTTGGCTTGTGAAACATGGGCTCGGAGTTCCCCACTCCAAGGTGAGATGGATTTAGTAACTAGCGATCGATGTGGTAGCCTCATGGTTGTTGCCTTCTTTTGCTTTTTCAACGGGCTGTCAGTAGGGACACTTGGGCCTTCTATTGGCTCTTTTCTCTTTTCCCTTTCCCCTTTACCATGGGGGCGTGCCTCCCTTTCTTGACAAGAGGAGTGCGATGATAGTGACTTCTCCTCGCTAGCTCTCTCCCTTGGGGCCTTGATCCTTAATCTGCTTTGGTTTTCTCCTTGCTAGTTCTCTCCCTTGGGGCCTCGATCCGCAATCTACTTTGGTTCAACCTGGTGTGGGGCATCACAAGATGAACCAGTCCTCGCCTGACCACATTTCTTAGGCGGATCTAGCTTTGAAAACTTATTGGAATTTGTTACAAGTACATGCAAGTCATATACTGTAGAATAAACAAGACTCACCCAACCCTTAAAGCCCCATACTTGGTGTAGGGTGTGAGTTGGCCACCCACGATAGCACCTTCCAAATTGCTGGTTGCCGTACGTTCATGGGTGAGATATATTGATACTCTTATTTTGATGTAATAAAATTATGTTCTATTGCGAACTAATCATTTCAGGTTATATTATGATGGACTCTTGTTGAAATGATTACAAACTAAGGAAGACTTGATTCAAGAAGTCATTTACATTTCTAGAGTTGTTATTTTTGCTTTTATTGAAAATGTAAGGAACATTAAAAAAAATCAATTGTTTCATTTTGACCTTTGATAGATAAGAAACTTAGGTTTAAAATTAAGTTTTCAATATTGATGAAAGTTTGTTTTAATCGACCAAATAATCTTTTTGATTGACCAACATTGTTTTCATGAACTTTCTAAATTAGCCTGAAAACACTTACAAATAGGACCCCTCGACCTCCATTTCAAAACACATCTTTCTAAGGTGTGGCTCTCTAAGGCTTCAAAATCCACAGTTTGCTTATTTTCTGAGGTTACATAGGATATTATGTATATTTCTTTACACTCATGTTGCTTTGATTTAGGACCCAGGTTGTTGAGAGTCCCATTGTTTTTCTCCTGTTAGGTGTAAAAGAGAAGAAGCTTTTGTAAGAGGTCGTACCACCGTCGTTGTTAAGTGGTGTGCTAATGGATTAACTAGCGACGACTAGTCGAAAAATCCTAAGCTGGAAAGCTTAGGTTGTGGTTTTTATTCAGAAGGATTCCCAGTATAAAATTGAGGTGTGATCTATCTTATCTCTATGGATTGCATATTTAATTTTATATTATTTGCTTTGGTATACTATTCACCTCTCTCTAGTGTAGACCTATAAGATGCCATAAGTACATGTTGTACTCACAAGATAGCATAGTAATTCACTTCTTTATGTTTGCCTGAGCTACCGGGTCAAGCTCAACAAATTTTTCTTAAGCGAACTTTGCCAAGAGTTGGGGACTTCTAATTTCTCCCCGTCATGAAGGAAAAAGAAGTGGTGGCCTTGACCTTTTAGGTTGTCAGGTAGGTCAATAATCCTACACCTAGTTTTCCGGCTATACAAGCTATAGGTTCCAAACTGAGGCCTCTCCTTTTTAACCTTTAGGGGCATCAACCCAAACAGTAGGCAAAATAGCCTCATATGGGGATAAATATCAAGATGAAAACATAACCCTACGAAAGCATTTAGCATTAACCAACAAATCAAATTCAATTGTGACAATGTCAATTGATGGTACGAAAGAAAAGACACTATGAAGGGGTTTAAGGACACTTTAAGCCTATTTCCTATGACATATTTACAAGTTACAAAATAGTCACCCTTCGTAGATGAGTACAACCGTCTATACATATCGCCAGGCTGAAATTTAATAGTACCTAAGTCGTGTTCCTTGAGAAATGACCTCAAGACTGATTGACTACGAAAGTTTGAGCTGAAAGTATATAAACCTACCATTTTGGCAAACAAGTATGAGGAAGGGATATACTTACCTTTTCACACAATGCCTGACATCTTCCCTACATGTTGCAAGTGAGCTTAGGATTGATTAGGTGAAATCTACTTTAGTTGGCTATTGCTCTCACAAAAGGGTGTGTCAAACAGGGTAGGTGCATTTACTTATGATACATTAGTCATTTTTGTGAATAATTCATTCTTAATATTTACTAATTTTGATGCATTTACATTTTAAATAAGGTTGATTATGTAATTTTCATAATGGTTAACTGTGAAATTTAGTTAGATTAAAATAACAATATAAAGTTTCGACTAATTGATATGTGAGTATTTTATTTTACAATGATTAAACTTATCTAGGTGGAAATGAAGGACGTGTAACAATCTGATTAAAGTTGATATGAGCACGTGATAATGACATGAATTGCATAGGTTTCACATACATTTTGTTCTACATAAATAATTACAAATTCTTACATAAATACATATACAAGAATACTGAGGGCAAACAAAATATTAATAATCTAATGATGTTATAATTATAAAATATAAAATATAATCATAATTAGTAATTTATTATTAATACTCACAATCATTCACATTAGTATATTGTATTAATTCCCTTGCTTAATCTCTTAATTAAACTCAAAATTTAAACTCCTTTTAAATCACTCCTTAACACTCTAGTTTATGCCACTCGAGATCCCACACAATAATCTCATGCCACCCTCTCATCTCCCTCCCTCCCTAATGCACTCTTTTTTTTTTTTTATGACTAGATTTTCTTTTGCAAGGTAGTCTTTGGAAGATTATAAGTACCTTAACTCCACGACTTTCAGGAAAATTTAACATTGACAAAACTCAAACCAACAACCATGTTCCCTAACGCACTCTATCACTATATAACATATGCATCACTTAGGTAAAACTCATCTCCCCCCTTCAACCACTATGTCCTCCTTCCCTCTCTCGTCTCTTCTCCTTTCCCTCCTCCAATGCCACCTCTACGTCCACCACCAGCACCACAATAGGCTAATATATTTTAATTTTCAACCAGTGTATTTTGATTTTCCATTAGTTGAAAATTAAAATACATCGATTAAAAATGAAAACACACAACAGTGTATTTTAATTTTTAATCAGTGTATTTTACTTTTTTTTATTAAGTGGGGCCACGCATTGAAAAATACATTATAACCACGAGTAGGTATCATGTTTCCCTACTCGCATCTTATTTATAACCATGACCCCTCATCGTTTGCGCAACCGATCGTGCCAATTAAAAGATTCATAACCTGCCAGCAATTAATGCTTGCAATGGTTGATCTAATCCCATGTTACGATGCCTCGATTTCCATGCTTTTTGCTTGTAATCGAGGCATTACAATTATGAAAACAATATGATACTATGATGTCATCATGGGACTTTCATAAACAATAAATTTGTCGCTAAGGCAGTGACTAACCATCACCCACCTTAAATAAGTAGTCTTCGATGCCGTCTCATTACATTTCTTATAAAACATTGAGTAAGTGGAAAATGAATTCGCCAAATGATCTAAGTGTCGATATGCCTGCCAATCTTTACTAGTGTTGATATGCTTGTAAATCTTTATAGGCGTCGATGTGCCTATCATTAAAAACCTCCTTATTCTTCCCCAACTAGAAGCAACTACCTATCTCTATTTCACAATAAGGTTGTCTGCTGGGGCAACATGAGAAAAAAGTTTCCTTTCAACAATTAATCAAAAAAAAAAAATCAATACAATCTTAGTTAGCACACTAACTAAAGAGAGTGGAAGCAATCGATGAGAAAAGGAAAATCTTTACCTAAGCTCAATTCATAAAGAGCTCCTTATGGCTCAAGACCCAAAATAAGCCTAAAAAGCCTCAAAGTGAAGCATGTAAATTTTTCCTTTCGCGAATAATCAAGTAATACCTGAAAGACCACCTAACTAATCCACCTAAAAAAGAGGTCGAACATCCTAGCTCTATTCCATTAGAGTGAGCTAGGCGACTTGCCTCCATCTAGCAGTCACGCTAGGTGGCATGCATTATGCTCAACTGATAATCCAAGTGGAGAAGTGTCAAACGACTCGAACCCAGACCGCTTAGAAAGTCAAGCGAACTGTTAAACTACTTGCCTGAGAACTAGGTGTAGAATGATGGTTACAATTAAGGTCATGACTTTGCGTTCATAAAAAATGTAGCATCATGGTGGTTACTTCTGGATGATCATTTGAATGACCATAATTACCACTATTTTGGAAATGTGTGGAAGAGACGTTACAAAGTTACCGAGTGGACGATAAATAAATAGAGTGTTTCCACCAAGTAGAGATGCACATGCATAAAGAGAGAGACTACATTTTTACTAAAATAAAAAATTAGTGAAATTTAAGAGTATCCTTACTTTCTCTAGATGTACACCCTTTAAGGTGAAGCTGGGTAACCAAATCTCTTACCTTTTTTGTTTTGTTACTCATTTGAATGCCCCTACTTTTCCTATTTTGAGCCCATATAGATTCCATTTAGGTAAGCTTCGTTCAGCATCGCTAACAAACAATGTAGAATAAATAATGTGACAAAATAGGGAAAATACTCCTTCCATATTACCCAATCTATAATAATGTAGCAGAAGTTGCGTGGGGCAGCTACTACCCCTATAGCAGTATTTTTTCTTTTTTTTTCAACAGCTGTTCTCTCACATCTTTTTTATTTTTTCTCTTATTTTATTTTTCTTGTACATTATTCAGCACATTTATTCATTTCAAATTCCGTCTTTGCCAACGATCTCCTCATCTTGTGCTATTTCATTATAGACTGATATTGAATATGTTTGTACTAAAACATGAAATAATACATATACAAAATTAGGCAATATAAATAAAATCTAAGCACTAATTGGAAATCAAAATGCACCAAGTAATACATTTTGCAATGCGCGGTGTGTTTTGAGTTCCGATCGATGCTTCGTTTTTCCCACAATCGAAAATCAAGATGCATCTGGCAATGTATTTTTGAAACGCGTGGTGTATTGATTTTTTACAGATCAAAAGCCAAGATGCATCGATTGAAAATTATATTAGACTTTCATATGATTACATTTTGTAATCTCGCAGTAACGCACGGGTTAAAAACTAATTTTCTTACATGCAAATGCAACAATAATAGCACATTAGATAGATGAAGATGCAGAAAATACGAAACCAAACAACCAAACCTTATCCCCTTGTATGACCCTTGCATTGGTGCTCCTTCCTCATCGTCCTATTCTTATATGGAAAGGAAGAGTGCAACCAATATAAGAGAGTACACACCCACTAACCTTCCCTTACCATTATATTTAAAGTCATGCCCAAATCTCACTTGCTTCGTTATCTTGTCCCATTTTGATGCACTAAAGGAAGGAGTAAATGAAGAGGAAAAGTGGTCAAGTCCAAGAGACTTGCATATATCTTGCTCATGAATCTGTATGCAAACCACACATGGTAGATGGAGCATGCAACCAACATATACGTGCAAGGTCGGTAACTAAGAGGATGAGTCTTGAGTAAATGAGGAACCATAAATAGATACCAACCATAAAGGTAGCATGGTCAAGAGCAACAAGATTGCCAAATGCCTCCAACAGTGATTGATGGAGAGCTTAGAGGCAATCCTCACAGTAGAAGAGGAAATTCTCTAGCCCATAGATGGTGGTAGGAAATAAAGCTAGATAGTAAAGATCACCAACCACAACCACAACAACTAGCCAAAAAATGCCAGAACATAAAAATCATGAAGACATAACACTAACCTAGTTCATGATATAGTCTCACATGAAAACAAATACAACCATCTAACACCATCAATCAAGGACAACTAACACGTAAACTATCATATTTGAAACTAAGATAATCATATTTAGGTGTTGGAATAGGAGTAAGCCCTAAAATAGGCAACTTAACATATCAAATATAAGCAAACTCATGCTATCTTGAAGCAAGTAATAACATCCAGGTGTGTGAAATACAACCAAACCTCTGTACAAAAATACAACACCTGCTTCTATCAAATATGAGCTCGTGCTTTTGTGAAGTAGATAATGACATCTAGGTGTGTGAATTAGGATAGGATTGTACCTAAAATGAAAGAAACAACGAAATGCAATTGTGCTAAATAGGTGAAAATCCTAGTGCAAATCAAATTTAATGGCATTTGAAAAGAATGACCTTGGTTTGAAGACAAGCAACCCCTAGCCACACATTAAAACCAAAGAAATTGACATGGATTAACCCATTGAACAAGATTAAAACATTGACACTAATTAATTAAAAACAAGAACCATTCTAAACAAAAATAAAAATAAAAAGTATGAGCTAGAGGCAAAGTTCAACGTCTGTCGTGCATACCATTGTCACCTCCTACAAGTTCGATTACTCCTTGCTGCATCCATTGGAAGGCCTTCCATCGTATCACCTAGCATGAAGCAAACCCTAGTCACCATCGTGATCACCAGAGAGAGGAGAAAGGAAAGGAGAGGGAAGGGAAATGACACATCTTCAAGGAGTGAAAGGGCATACGAGGATGTTAGGAGTAACTTTTTGGCATGAGATAACTAAGGAGATAAAATTTTCGTCATGGGAGTGAGGAAGAGTCACGACAAATACACCTCTCAAATATGAGATAACTCATCTCCTCTTTTATCTTTGTCGGAAGTCCTAGCGAATTTTCCCATCTGAGTAAGGCCTAAGGCTAAGTTTGGTTGGGGGTTTGGGCAAACTTGGGATAGGATTAGAGTGAGATAAGTTGATGAAGGGTTTTAGTTAGTGGATTTGTAATAATTGGTATAGTGATGTGGTGTTAGTGTGAGATATTTTAATAGTATGATATGTGTATGTATATTATGTTGGAGTGTGTATAGTTTAATATATATTGAAGTTGATGTGATATTATGAATGTATTTTAATGAATATATTATATTTGAGTGCATATTTTAATATATATTGGTGTTGATGTTATATAGAAAATAATAATGATGATATATAGAGTGAAAAATTATGAAATTATTTAGTTGAAGCATTAGTCCTATTGCAAACCTAGCTCTAAGTCTTATCCCACTTCCACGCCGGCAACCAAATGTAGAGAACTACTCTAATACAATTGGTTCAACTGGATCGTGGGCGGTCGATGATGACGTCAATTGTGGTTGTTCGAGGCGGAGGTCGCGGTGGACACTGTGGCGATCGCGGTAGGGGTTTGCAGGCAGTCGAAGTGGTGGTCACGTGCGTGTCAGCAACAAAGGTTGGATCTGCGGGTGGTTGTGGCGGTGACTGTGGCAGCTGGTCGAGGCGGTGGTCGTAGGCGAGTGCGATCGACGTCATAGTGACGAGGGCGTATGAGGCGGTGATTGTTTGTTGCGTGTTGTGGTGTGGTTTGTTCTTATTGGTTGTGGATGATTTAATCCATTCTTTTTCCTTTTTTAGTGTAGTTTGTTTTGTTTTAGGGACCATAAGTGATCCTGTGCTTATCACGGCCAAGTTTTCCTGACGAGTGTCAGGTTTCGATTTATTTGGTAAACTTGTTAGCACGATCTTCAAGATTTTTATCTCATTGGCTTTGCTTTTCTACAAACGTGCGATCGATTTCTTTCGGGAGATTATCTGTTCTTAACTCGAGGCATTTTCTTTTTTTTTTCTCTCCTTTATTTCTTGTTTCATTTTTTGTTTTTCAGTTCTCCTATTTTTACAAGACGTATTTCCTCCTTTATAAGTAAGGATTCTTCATCTCTACCTTTCACTATAACACACGTCTCTTGTATCGGATACTTCTCTTTTCAATGGAGATTTGTCTTCTTAAAAAAAAAAACTGGATCGATCGCTCCTGCGGTCCTGGCTCGATTTAAACCGATCCAACATGCAGTTTATTTTCATAATTCACGGTTCAGTGAAACTTGAAAAACCCTCCTCCCTTCCTTTCCCCATACTCCTCTCACGCAGCAACAGCTTGAGCCTCCCATGGCGGACGGCAGGGCGGAGTTCGTGTGGGGATGGGGCGCCGGCACCGACGGCCAGTTGGGAACAGGCGTCCCCCAAGATCTCCACGCCCCTCAACCCCTCAAACTGCCCCTCCTCCCCGCCGTCGGATCCCGATCCACCGCCCCGGAGCCCTCCTCCTCCCCCGTCCCCGCTCGCCCTCCCATCTCCCACGTCGCCTGCGGGGGCGCCCACGCCGTCGCCCTCACAGGTGAGCTGGAACGGCGCTATCATCATCCTCAGTATCTCCATAGATAGACGAACCAAAGCAGCGATTCCTCTGGCTCTGAGAAGTAATGGGGGACATCTATACGGAATAGGTTCGTGAGGGGACGATCGGTCGCCTTCGAGTACGCTAGAGATCGAAACGAGAGGTCTCGAGTGGAATCGAATTGACTCAGAGAGAGAGAGAGAGAGAGAATCCATTTCTCAGGCATTAAATTTCTTGTTTTTTGGAGTGGCATGGCTTAAAAGAGTATTGATATCTAGTGTGTATTTCCGTGATCGAAGCGTGCGGGTCACGTAGATTGGAATTGGATGTCAAGCAGCCTTCTCATCTCGAAAGAAAACTGAAGTCTACCATCTGCTGTGATTTTCAAGCAGTCTTAAGATTTCCATATAGTTTGATGCCGTCTAGGATATATAGATGAATCTGGAGAACGTGATTATATCTGATCGGAATGACCTGCATCCATCTATACTATTCATGGGAATATGCACAGTGCGTTGCAGTCGAGGATGCGTGGGACATGTCGTATAAGCAGTACAGAATGGTGATTCATTGGAGGGAATGTGCAAGAGGAGGAGATGTTTCGGGGAATTTTCTCTGCGAAATGGTGACTAGCAAGTGTCTGGTTGGTTACATGCCTTAAAGTGTCAAGATCTAGAAAGGTCTTGGCTAGGTGGTGATGCCTGATTCCCTATGGACTGAAGTCCTGGTGCTTTTCAGGCGCATCACGAAGCAATCGTGATTATTTGTTAGCAGATTACTGCTTTGTCCAACCAAACAACATGAATGGTGCTTTGTGATTTCTTTACCATTGGAGGAAATAAACTTTGTTCTTTTACCAGCGCGGTAGTTTCTTGGTGAAGTTAACATGGTCATTTGCATGGTCTAACCATGTTACAATGCCTACCAAGAAAGGTTCGAACTTATCAGGTCACTTTTTGTGAATATGTGGCCTGTTTAAGGTTTTTCTAGTATACGTTAGCAGAAAATTACTGGAGGGAGGTTAGATGTATTTGCCAGATATTACAAGGTTCTGCTAACAAGGCAATCACATGTTTGTTGAGAGATCCTTTTGGTTTTTTTTGCAATTGATGCTTAGAAGATCTTAGTTTCTCAGGGTTGCTTCTGTTGACTGTTGCCCTCATAGTTAACATTTATCTTTTCTTCGACAATTGACGCTTAAAAGATCTTTGCTTCGCAGGGTTGCTTCTGTTTCCCTTGTAGTTAACATATATCTTTTCATTCAACTTTAATGATGGGAGAAATTCAGAAAGAAACGTCTTCTCCCATCTGTTGGGTTGATCAGACTTGTAGTTCTTGTTTGTTCATGTTATCATGTAGAAGTTTCACATGTGATTCTGATCACTAGGTTTAAGTAGAGATTTCAATTTCTTAAAAAGTGGGTTTCACATCATTTAAAAGCAATTGCCTTGTCCTATCATATGGTTGTGGGTTTTTTCCCCAAAAATGTCATAGGATGATTTTTATATGATGTATTTGGACAGAATAGATACTCCAAACAAGACGTAGAGTACCTCTTTGAGGCTAACATTGATATGCAGAAGCATCCATGGAGTACTAACTTTTACTGCAATTGTGATCCCTCATCTATGGCTACCAAAGGGAACAAAAAACTTGGATAAGCTTAAATATGTTTGAGATGTAAAATATAATTGTTTTACAAAAATAAATATTTTTATATTGCTTAGAAATTTCTTTGTGATTGCCTTTTTTCTTTATGGCTATGTTGGTAAATATCTTTCAGAGTCCCAAATCATCTTTGTGGATTTAACTATCATCAACTTGGACATTGCAACATTCTGTTTTCCTGAAAAGAAAAAGTTAGATTATGGGGATTCCCAAGGTGATGCAAGATGCTGGCTTGATGTGTTCGGCACCTAGTCCATGAGCTAGACTTTACAATGGATCTAACCATGAGTTTGGGCGTGTGAATAGTTTAACAAATGCTTGAGAGTTAACAAAGTTGACCAATTCTAAATGTCATTTTTAGTTTTTCCTCATAAAGTCTAATTAATGAGTTCAATTCTTTTCTAGTATAGTTTTCCAACTGCTTTGCTTCAAATTTAGTCCATTTACCAATTATAAATTTTGTTGCTAAGTTTTTCCTCCCTCGAGCAATTGTCATCACGGGTCTGAATATATTTTATTTCATGTCATTTCATTTTCCAAGGATTTCTTTCCTTGACATTTACCTATTGAGTAACAAGTGAAAAAAATTGCAATTCTCTTTGTCTTGTGACAGGTGATGGCAAGATCTTAACGTGGGGAAGGAATTCACATGGTCAACTTGGTCATGGCCATTCTGAAAATTGTTTACTGCCAAAACTTGTGAAGCCATTGGAGTGCTTTATGGTGTCTTATGTTTCTGCAGGATGGAATCATTCTGGGTTTGTCACAGGTCATTTTATTTCCTTTAAAATAGCTTTTGTATGGTATTACAACTGATTCAATGCTTACATCTGCCTTATCTCCAATTTTTACTTATGCCATCAAAGAAATCTCCATTTTTTACTTCTTTCTGCACATAGGTTTATAATAAATAACTAAGGAGATATCATTTGATTCATTCCTTCTTTCTATTTTCCATCATTCTCAATTTGTAGAAATATTTCATACAAGATCCATGTCGTTAAATGGTCGACGGGTGGATGTTTCATTTGGATTAAACTTCCAAGTCTGGCAGGAAATTAAGCTGATTTAAGCCCCCCATTTCTTTGCAGAAACTGGGTGTCTTTTTACTTGTGGAGATGGTTCATATGGCCAACTTGGACATGGTGATAATTTGCCACGTTCTTCTCCAGCTAAAGTGTTGTTCTTTGATCTAAAGCATGTTATGCAGATAAAGTGTGGGATGCGACATTCACTTGCATTGGTGAAAGGTACATACTCCTTGTTTATGTATTCGTGTGATTTCGATACCTGTGATTTCAAGTATTGTACCATGTGTATTCGGTGTTGTTTCATTGGTTACATCAAGTGTTTGAGAGGTCTAATGGTTGGGCAATTGGCCTTCCACCCAAGTAAACATGATTCAAGGTCATACCTTTCTCAATAAGAAAAAGAATACTATGTGGTCCTAACTTTAGTTGTACTTCTTCTCATGAAAAAAACTGGATCTGGACTCCTTTTAATTATCCAGGAATATCAAGATATCTGTTGTTCTTTTCAGGTGCAAAGAGATCTTCGAGCAGGCTGGACTATAGATAACCTTTATACCATTCCTTTTGCAGACAGAGAAGGAATTTCAGTTTATGGTTTTGGTTCTGGTCGGCATGGGCAGCTTGGGATCACTTTGAGTTGTGGGAGTAGGTTATTCAGTTCCCCGCAATTTATTCCAGGATTAGATGGTGAAATCATTAGCAGTATCAATGCAAATGGGGACCATAGTGCGGCTATATCAAGTAAGTTTATTAACTTTTTTTTTTCCTGCATTATTTGGTTAATTTTGAGTGAAGTAATGCTTTATACATTTCGTTTGATTAGCCGATGGTGATTTGTACATTTGGGGAAGAGCTTTTCAAGGAAAATTAGGAAATTGCTTTCCTTATAAGGTGGAGGCTCATTTGAAGTTCTCTCAGGTTGCTCTTGGATGGAACCATGCACTTCTCCTAACAGGTTTATTTCTAATTTTCATAAGACCAATATAGGTTTGAATCTTGTTGAGTAGTTTTTTTATCTGTTATATAGATGATGGAGCGGTTTTCATGCTTGGAGGGAGACTTCATGGAAAGCTTAGTGATCCTGGCCAAGTTGAAGTGGTGAAGGCCACAATTCCATCTCCTTCTAATACTAATAAAGATCGTGAGTTCCTTTATTCAAAGTTCAACTCAATAAGCTTGCAATTTTTTAAGCTTTTGTTGTTTCTTTCATGTTCCTTCATACTTGATTTGATTTGCATGAATTTTTTGTTCTTACATATTAGCTTTGTGCTTGTTTTCTAGCAAAATCAGCGCATTCTAATTCTCAGGTTCTGTTTTAACAAGTAGGGAACTTTGCCAGAGATGCCATCTATGGTTACATTGAGTATACCATGTCAATATAACCTTTTTCCCACGGAGATGAATCACCTAAATTGAAAGGCATATACTAAAAACTAGAAATATTCAAGATGGTTTATGTTGTGGAAGGTGCAACTTTAATTATTTAGATGACAGTTTTGATAGAAATGATGATTGCATTCAAAATGAAGCAACATGGGAAAATTGGAGGAGCCTTTTTGGCACCAAGTAAATATGAAATGCAAGAGACATGCTTGAGGTGGTTTGGACATTTGAAAAGAAAGCTATCTGATGCGTTGGCGAGCAGGTGTGAGAAATTAGATCATAAGTCTTGATAAGAGGGTAACGGTTGCAACATTGTTGGTATGTAATGGTTAAGCTTGACCCTTTTATTTATTGCGAGGTGAATTGTATGTAGCCATTCACACTTAATATAGGAGTAGGTGTGGCTTTGGTTTTGAGTACCATTGATTAGTTCCTTTTCCCCCTAGAAAAAGTACCCTTTTCCCCGTAAGAGGGAACATTGGTTAGTTCCTACAGTTGTTTTGCTTTTCCATTGCTTTTCCATTTATTTATATCGTTGTTTTGTACCTTGTCTAAGTCAAACTGGCTCTTTGACCTGCATCTTAAATGTGGAGTTTATCTTGAGGCCCTTGAGACTTTTAAGTATTCTCCATATCTTAGATTTACCTTATCTTTTTTCTTAGTTAAACTCCGAAAACCATTTAAATCCCACATTTTCCTTCTTATCAAGTGTTCTCATAGAAAAAGATTATTACCCAAATGAATGACCTCCAAAGTTGCCTTTAATGGTGAAATGTTGTTTTGTTGGGCAAAAAGTAGGAAATAAAGTTTATTGAAGAGATATGACAGGGACATTTGGCATTAAGTTTTGTCCTTATAAAGCATTGTTGGGTGTAAGAATAGAAGTATTATGCAATACAAGTGTTGTTTTGGTGGAGGTGTATGGACAACAAGGGTGAGGGGGATGCAACAAGGCATGGAATCTTATGTCGGTGGCATGCCTTCTGTAACGATCTGTGTTCCACCAAGCGACAAAACTCAGGTTGTCGTGTGCTAACAATAAGCACAACACACCCACAAGATCGCAGTCACCTAACACATAATCATAAAATAGAAACATAGCCAACCAAAAATTTATATTTCATAAATTAAATGAACGTAAAATGGGTACTGACTAAAGGATTTACCGCATAACACAAGTATATAAGTCTATGGAGACGCACAACTGAAATCACCTTACGAACTGTCAAGTATACCTGAGTACAGAACCAAAAAATATGTCAGTAAAAATTGAGTAGAGTAGAAATAATAACAGAGTGCAACACTAATCAAGTATAAGAGAAAAATGTGTACTATACCTTTAATTAATATATTTATTATCTTGTTATTCGGTTTCGTTTCGTATATTGGAAGCCCAATTTATTATAGTTCACAATCTATCAATCGACATTTCAGGGCACGGGACGATTTTGTGTAATTTCCTACAGCGCAAGATCGGTATAAGCCACCCTCCTGGCCGGGAAGACTACTTATACCCATTGAGTCGCTGCTCTCCATTAACCTGGGGTCATTGCGAAAATGGGTGGTGGTTACGTCGTGTAGCGTGAACACGTACACACGCTATGTACGCTGAACCACAGACAGCTAATGATCTACCCACTGGTCAAGAAAGAAACCATTTTAACCTTCGAGCCTTGCAATTCGCTATCCTAGTTTGCCGCTAAGCCTAAGAAAATAGTCGTAGGAAGGCCAGCAGCTCCTTAAACCAGCCCTTGAAACTGGTCTGAAAGATTAAAGTTACAGCTAAAATTCGACGAGTAGCAGAGCTAAAACAAGTTATCTAATTCTTTTAATTTCCGACAAATCCGTCAAACTGACTATGTAACCATTTCCAGATAACTGCACCTTTCATTTCATTCATTCAAACCATCCTTAATAATTTTACATTATTAATTCTAGAATTAACAGATATTCACGTTATCCTCTAACTTATCTGATTCCAGGAAATTTTCAATTTCTTATCGTGGTTCCAATCAAATTATTATTTAACCATCATGAGGATGTCATTTTTATTGAAAGTAGAATTCCTTTTGTACATATGATGATAAGGCCACATCTCATATTCTAAGTATATCATAATTCATGAATAATGGTCTAATAATTTGTTGGTTAACTTATTTTAATTCAGCAGTTAACTATATTAAGTTAATTATTCACA
This sequence comes from Thalassia testudinum, assembly GCA_037157565.1. Lineage (NCBI taxonomy): Eukaryota > Viridiplantae > Streptophyta > Magnoliopsida > Alismatales > Hydrocharitaceae > Thalassia > Thalassia testudinum. The sequence goes on from JAZHRO010000013.1 coordinate 127,307,334, forward strand.
TTCCAACTCAACAACCTGATTCACATCATCTATATTTAATATTCCAGTACTTAGAGCAACAAGAAATACTCAAATGGGTTTGATCCTAGCAAGAGGTAAGAACGCACACTAAACAGTGCAATACGCGAAGAAAATCACCATGTAGATAAACTGTATGGACAAAGAGAGACTACTCTATTTAGTGTCACTGGAGGGTCATGGTGACTTCGTAATGTGCATCTATTGTTTCTCCTTCGCTATTCTAGGGGCTTGCGTATTTTGTATGTGCTCCAGGGCTAAATCAATGTCAAGACACGTAGGGAATAAAAAAAAGTCGGGCTTTATTGAAATTTTCACGTAATAAATAATTTTTGAAATCGAGTTTAAAGTCTACCTTTGTGTAGTTCGTGAAGAGACGGTTCCAACGAGTCCTGGAACGCAAAAAACGGACATCGTTTGACCCCAGAACGGATCAAAACATGAATATATGTGAAATGTGAAATCCCGTACGCACGTATGCTCGGGTGCTTTGAGATTCGCATCGGTTGATGTCACCGCTAACGCGTGCACTCGCGTTGACATAAGCCCTGCACTCCTTTCTCCTCCTGGGCACAACTTTTCTTTTCCTCTTTCTCTTTTCCTCTTCCTACGATCTCTCTTTTCTGATCTCTCTCTCTCTCGCTTTTCCTCTCCCTCCTGTCGGGTATGGTTCCTTTCCCTCTCTTTTTTTGTTTTTTTCTCTACGACATGCACCGTCTCTTTTTCTCCTCTCTCTCTCTCTCCCTCTCTTTTCTTTGTCCCCCCTCTCTCTAATTCTCTCTCCCTCTCGATTTCTTTATCCATGGCAGGCAACCCCCTTAATTTATACAACCTCCACTCGACTTTGCCGACTCATTATTTTACCTATTAACCCCTATTACGTAGTTTCGTATTTTTCACATATCTCTTGCCACGAAACTTTGATTTTCGCAAAACAGATATCATTGGAAAGCTTATGACGAGGGAAATTTAATGACACTAATTTCGATGCATTTCGGGCGTATTCCGAGGATGATCCTATTTAACCAAAAATGAAAAAATTTCAATTTTCGAAGTACTCAAACCCGATTCACACCCGACGAGCGTCAATGGGTTTGTCTTGACGTGCTTAGCTTAAAAAAAATGACATCGAGAAGTAGGTTCAGTATTTGCAATTTTGACCAAGTTGCATATCGATACATGGGGGTTAAAATTGAAATTATAGGAAATCAACTGTGTATTGGCAAGCTTTTGTCGATATGATGTTAAATTGTCAAAATCAAGGTATACGGGCAAAATTTTCACGATATGGACTCAAAGGCTTAGTTTATGGTGGGGTTAACCCTTGTTTACCATGGCGGTCAACCTAATCCTCCTTTGGGCACTTAACTGGTGTTATCCTAACACCAGATTGAAGGGTGGTTGGGGCAACTTGCGATTGTAACCCCTATTCTCTCTCCTTGTTGCGATCCCTCGCTTTCCTAATATGCTGAAGATGCCCCTCTGCGATTTCGCTTCTCTGTGCGATCCCTTGCTCCTTCGTGCGAGGGCGTGGAACTAAAACCTATCCATCTCGTTTCGATCGATGGTTGTCGCGACTACGGGAGCAGGGCATTCACGCCTTGGTTTGCCTTTAGTGTCATTCGATGTTCGGTTGTAGGTGCTCTCTTTCTTTAGAATCAATGTCTAGGGCTACTGTGTCTATGGTCTTGTTCCTGCAATGAAAGGATGTTAGTTTGCATTACTCCCTTCTTTTTACTCAAGGTCTTCCTCCATATCTGAGATGACCGGTTCTAAGGCGATGTTGCCCTACGCATCCACGAATCTGGGTGTTGCATCTCATGAACGCACATCGCCTTTATTGATTCCAACTATTTACTAGATTGGTTGTTGTGTGCATTCATGGGCAATATGATGTGTGAAACCTCTATAAAAGGGTCATCGTAGCCGATCCTCCTCTCCACGCGCACTTGTAACTCTAACCAGGTGGGCTTGCATTTTTTTTCTTCTTTGTAATTTCTTCTTTCTTTTGACACATTTCTTACATTCTCTCTCATTTATTTCGAAGTTGTTTTACATAAGTGCTCTTGGCTTCAGTTTGCTAGAGAAGGGGTTCGGTGGTTAAATTTCTGAGGTAAGAAATGGTTTATCTCCATGTATTTTGGTGATTTCCCATGTGTGTTTGCATGTGGTTCCATGGCTGTGAAGGGTTTGATCACATCACCTGGAAGCCTTGTCGATTTTTACTTGAAATATGATCATTTCTTCTGATTATCTTGTTCTTGTTCAAGTAAGATCGGTTGTGTTGCCATGGTAGTGATTTGTTCTTTCTCCTGATTTCCATCAACTTTTGTCTTGGTTTTTGCTGCCATGTCATGATCTAAGGATGTTGGTGACAAAATTCCTATTACTGTAGCTGAAAGCTCTCTCCATTTTTTTGTTTGAGGATAATGTGAATTTTGTTGTTTCTTTGCATGTGCTTCCATGGCATGATGCGTTTAACAACTTCACCTGCAAGGCCTGTCGATTTTTGGTTGGGAGATATTGCCATATCTGTTGTTTCTTCTAGTGGTCATTTGTGAAGGTGATTTCCTTACCTATAATTATACTTAACTGATAGATATCTTGTGATTATCTCGTTCTGGTTTACCTAAGATCAGTCGTGGTTCCATGCTGTTGATTTGTTGTTTCTCCTGGTTTCGAACGTTCTTTGTGTTGGTTTTTGTTACCATGTCATGATTTCCTTAACAAGGTTGACTAGAGAAATCTGATTACCTTACCTGAATAACTCTCCTTTTTTACTTTGAGGATAAAGTGATTTTGGTTGTTTCTTCCGGTACTCATCTGAGCACATGATCAACTTAGGTAAAACTATATTTAACTGATCCGTTTCTTGTCATGAACTCATTGTGGTTTAGATAAGATTAAACTTAGATGTTTACAAGTTAGTGATTTGTTGTTTGTCCTGGTATTGGATGTTGTTTTCATTGTTTTCTGCGGCCATCCCATGATTTGTTTTACAAGGTTGATGAGAGAACTCCAACTACTTTATTGGAAAGCCCTCTCCATTCTTATTTTGGGGAAAATCAGATTTATGTTTGTTTCCTTTGGTAGTCATCTGAGTTAATTTTATTCTTGATAGTTTTCTTCTCATGACCTCATTGTGGTTTAGCTAAGATCTATGTTAGTGATTTGTTTTATCTCCAGGTATCTGATGTCGTTTGGTTGATTTTTTTCTGTCATGCCATTATTTGCTTAAGAAGGTTGAAGATAAAACTCCAATTTTTGAGCTCAAAAGCGATCTCCATTTTGAGTTTCAGGATGATGTGATTTTTGTTTGTTTCCTTTGGTACTGATCTGAGTAATTGATCTCCTTGATAGTTTTCTTCACATGAACTCATTCTGGTTTAGGTAAGATCCATGTTACTGTTTTCTTCTTTCTATTGATTTCGGAGGTTGTTTCCTTTTTTTTTGCTGCCATGCCATCAGTTCCTTGTTTCTACTGATTTCTACCTTTTTTTCTATTGATTTGCTTGTCTCATTCTCATTTTCTTGTTTCTCATGTGCTCATTTCTATAGATTATCTCGTTATTTGTAATTGTATTTATCTGATAGTTTTCATGTAATGAAGTCGTTTTGCTTTACTTATGCTTAGTTGTCCTACCATGGTATTGATTTGGGAGTTGATTCTCCTGATTTCACATGTTTGTGTTCGTTTCTTCTTCCTTGTGATGATTTCTTTAACGATTTGATAACAAACCTCCAAGCAGTTCATGAAGCTATTCTGGTTTAGATCCATCTTACTGATTTGTTGTTTCTATTGATATCGGAGTTTGTTTTGCTTGTTGTTTTTCTGCCATGCCAAGATTTCAATGTGAAAACTCCAATTACTTTGCTCGAAAGCCCTCTGCATTTTTTTGTTTGAGGATGATGTGATTTTTATTTGTTTCCTTTGGTACTGATTTGAGTAAATGATCTCCTTGAGAGTGTTCTTCGCATTAACTCGTGATTTGGCTAAGATCCATGTTATTGATTTGTTGTTTCTACTGATATTGGAGGTTCTTTTCCTTGTTATTTTGCTGCGATGCCATCTTTTCCTTGTTTCTACTGATTTCTACCTCATTTTCTACTGATTTGCTTACCTGTGGTAACCATCTGAGTTGCTTACCTCATTTTCTTGTTTATCCTGTGCTCATTTCTATACATTATCTCATTATCTATAATTGTATTCACCTAATAGTTTTCATGTAGCGAGAGAGAGGATGAGAGGGCGGTGGGAGGAGGTGAGAGGGCATGGTGGGAGAGGGGCGATAGGTGCTTCTAACCTCTCGAAGGTGGTTTGCTTCAAGTGTAGAGGTCGAGGGCATTTGGCTAAGGACTATCGTGATCCGGTTCTTTGCCTGCTGTGTTGTGGGAGGGGTCATAGAGATGGTGTTGCCCTAGGAAAAATCTCACTGGTTGATTGGTTGGAGATGGTCTTCATCTTCCTCTGCCTCCCCCTTGCGTGGCGCTAGAGATTTCAATTTTGGATAAAAAGAGGAGGTTGCACTACTTTCTTTGGAGGATTGTATTGAGAGAAGGTAATTCAAGGCTATTGTTTTGGAAGAAGATCACAAGAAAGAAATGGACTAGAGGTAAAAATCTAGACAGCTTTGGCTTAAAGAAGGCGATGTAAATACAAGATTTTTTCACTTGTCAGCTAGTGCGAGAAGAAGGCGCAACATGATTAATTGTATTAAGGTTGGGGATGAGATCTTGAAGAAAAGAGAAGAGATATGTTTTGCCTTTAAAAATTATTTTCAAGGTTTCTCTAGGAAGAAACAATGTATGTTATGGCATTTGGCCTCTTTGGAAATGGAACAAATTGGTGAGGTTGCGAAATAGACCCTTGTTAAAGATGTTGATGAGGAGATTCTTACTGCAATGCATGGGATGAAGGCGGAAGGAGCTCCTAGTCTAGATGGATTGCAGATTGTTTTCTACAAGGAGTTGTGGGATGTGGTTGGTTCAGATGTTGCTATGGTTAAGGAGGTCTTCTCAAGAAATGAAGGATTTGAGAGGTTGAACAAGTTTTATTTGTTTTTACTCCTAAAGAAAGGCAATCCGGAACAGTTAGAGGATTTTAGACCGATTACTTTATCTAATAGCATCTATCTATTAGTTGCTAAAATCTTGGCTAATCGGTTATGGTATTCTCTTCTTGATATTATTTCTCTTGTCCAAATAGCTTTTGTTAAAGGAAGATCACTTCAGGATTTTTATGTCTTGGCTGAAGAGTTCCTAACTTCTTGGAAAAGAAGGGGTTGTTTTTCGTTCCTTTGGAAAGTGGACTTTGCAAAGGCTTATGATTCTATAGCCTGGAGGTATTTATGGGATATTCTTAAAAGAAGGGATTTCTTAAACGTCTGGATTTCTTTGATGAAGAGGTGTGTTACAACGTCTTCTTTTTCGATGTTAATTAATGGAAAGGCTGATGGACATTGGATTCAACCACAAAGAGGAGTGCGTCAAGGTTGTCCATTAGCGCCGATGCTTTTTAATATCGCGGTGGATACTCTCGTGGCCATGGCTTTTAAAGCTTGCAATGGTGGTCTTTTTAAAGGCTTCTCACTTTCTGGTGACGGGAGGATTTTAACTCCCTTTCTTCAGTATGCGGATGATACCACTTTTTTTATTAAAGGAGGTGGGAGGGATGTAAGGCATGTTTCTTCCTTGGTGAGGATATTTTCGAAAATTTCAGGATTGAAAATAAATAATCACAAATCTAGTTTTGTTCCTTTTAGCATGGGGTCTATGAAGGAGGATAATGTGGCTCTGGAATTGGATACAGCGGTGGTGAGGTTACCAATCACTTATCTTGGTCTTTCTTTAAGAGGAAGAAAATTGACTTCTTCGGATTGGAGGAGTTTGATTAAGAAATTTTCTAATAGATTATCATCTTGGAGTGGTAGGCTCCTCTCTGGAGGTGGTCGGTTGGTATTGCTTAAATTGGTGCTCAACTCAATTCTGATGTTCTTCTTGTCGGTCTTCTCGTCTACAAAGAAAATTTCAAAACAGATTGATATGATCCGGAAGAGGTTTTTCTGGAAGAGGCTTGAGTCGGAGAGAAGATTTGCTCAACTTGTCAAATGGAGTGAAATTTGTAAATCAAAGAATGAAGGAGGTCTGGGTGTATGTAATTTATCTCATTTTAATAAGGTTTTATTGCTAAAATGGGTGGTTAGATTTATGTCAAATGATGATTCTTTGGTGAATTCTGCCATGAGGGATTCATATGGTGATTGTATAAAAATGATGCATGGGCTTCAGTTGTTTCCAATGATTTTTCTGCTTTTTGGCACTCCGTTAAACCTCTTTTCTCAGAATTTGCAGATTACTTTATCCCGTCTCTGGGAGATGGTGTTATTTTCAGATTTTGGTGCGATGATTGGTCAGATTTTGAATCCTTTTCGGAGGTTTTTCAGAGGTTATTTCAGCATGTGGACGATAAAGAAGCCAAGGTAAGAGATTTTTGGGATGGAGTTCATAGTTGTTGGGACATCAGGCTGCCGACAGGACTTTCGGAGGTAACTTTTAATGATTTTCAGCAGTTATTACAAAATATTCATGACCTTTCTCCATAGCTACAGAGCCCGATGGTTACAATTGGAAGCATGGCACATTCTTGGTTGGTTGTGCTTGTAAAATTTTGTTTCATGGGGGCATCATTGATAATCAGGTTGATGGAGATTCAAGATTGATTATGAAATACAAGTTTCCTCTCAAAATTAGATTATTCCTTTGGTTCCTTAGAAGAAAGTGAATTGTAGCTCGTATGTATAGATCTAGATGGGCTCCGGATGAGAATACTAAATGTCTCCTTTGCCAGAATGAGGATGAACATGTGTAGCATTTGTTCGTCGACTGCATTTTTACCAGAAATGTTTGGTCGGGTTTTGCTTTTAATAAAGTGGATAAGACATATTTTCAGAGATTTTGGATAAGCTTAAGAAATTATGTTCTTCTTGACATGGTGGGTTGGTGTCAGGGTATTGTTATTATATGATGTATATGGCTTCAAAGGAACGGTACTGTATTCCTTAATGAGAGGTGCTGGGTGGAGAATGTGATTAGAGAGACGAGCGTTATTTCTGATTTTTGGCTGCAGAACTTGTAAGTCCGTTCCTTTTTTCACTTTTTAATATAATTTACGGATGATTACCAAGCTTAGGTAATCTTCTACTTTTTTCTTAAAAAAAAAAGGTTTTCATGTAACGAAGTTGTAATGGTTTACTTATGCTCAGTCGTGCTACCATGGTATTGATTTGGGTGTTGATTCTCCTCATTTCCCACGTTGTTTGTCTTCCTTTGTTTCCTTTGCCACTCACCTGACTGAAGGATCTGCTTGATACTTTTCTTGCCATTAACCCATTGTGGTTAAGCTAAGATTCATGTCAGTGAGGAGTCGTTTAACTAATCTCTCTCGTGATTTTTACTTTGTGTATATGGTGATTTTTTTTTCTTTCCTTTGGTATTGAGCTGAGTAGAAGATTTGCTTACCTAAAAGTATTGATTTGCTTACCTCATTTTTTTACTGATTTGATTTTAACCTCATTCCTACTGATTTGGTTACCTCTGGTATTCATCTGATTTGCTTATCTCATGTTCTTGTTTCTCTAGATTATGTTGGTTAAGGATGGCACATGTGGAGCGTGGAGGCTCCCTTGGAACGTGGGAAAACAGCCCAACAGGGGCTGTCCACGTGAGATCAGGGAGAGAGAGAGCAGCAGCTGGTGGCTGCTTGAAGGAGGGCTGGTAGCCTGAGGTTGGCCGGCTGCTATGGTGGCCGGCTGCCAAGGGTGGCCGGTTGCTATGTAGAGAAGAGAAAGAGGAGAGGAGTTTGAGGAATAAGAAATATTATTGCTAACTCAAAGATCAATTACAATAGGAAGGCTCTCTTTTATAGAAGAGAGAATATATCATCTAAAATAGGAAACAAATCATATATCATAAATAAGAAAGAACAAATCACCAAAACAACTTCCTAAAGTAACTTTCCTAAAACCCACTAACAAATAAACAAGCTTGGAACATAACCAACACCAAAAATAGGTCCCTTGGATCATAGCCGCCAGCCCTAAGGGTCTCCTACTGTTGCTGCCACGTGGCCTGTTTGGCTGCCACGTGACAATCCTACGTGGCTCTTTATTCCTAACAATCTCATTATCTATAATTCTATTTACCTGATAGTTTTCTTCTAATGAAGTTTTAGTTTACCTATGCTCATTTGTGCTAGCATGGTATTGATTTGGGAATTGATTCTCCTGATTTCCCATGTTCTTTTTGTTCGTTTTTGCTTCCATACAGTTTATCCATTTACCCTGAGTCTGTCGGCATTGTTGTATGTTTCTGCATCTACTCATTTCTGTATATAATGACATTATTTCCAGCTTGAGTTTATTTATGCAAAAGAATAATTTACCTTCCACCTATCAACATATGAGAGGTTGTCACTGGGTTTTCTGTTTTTATGTCCTAGTACAATGTCCTTGAACAGCTAACCCATTTCTTAGGCCTAGATGGACTGCTCTGTTGGTATACAGTGGTCTGCTCTTCAATACATGGGACCTGGTGGTTGCTATACAATTATTTGTTCTGTAATTGCATTTGATTTGAATATTTATTCTCCATGGATTTGGTACGTAGAGTTCATCTTATTATGTTATAATATTGATACATGCCATATCAAATCTGTGGAAACACAAAAACGTTCTAGCTGCATTGGTCACCAACCTGTTGAGTACGGAGCTGCATGCTTCTTGCTTTATTGAATTTGCCTAATATAGACATGGAATTACATTTTTGAAAGGAAAAATTTAAAACAAAATTAAGGGGAAGTGATTGAGTTCCTCTTAAGAAAAACTGGTATGCTTTTTTTTTTTGGCTACCATTGCATTTACCTTGATGGTTTGATAGTTTGACGAAAGTACCACAAGGTTTATTTAGGTATTGTAGGCTGACAATTTCCAAATGGAGAAATAGAGGGCTTGAAGAGTAGACTATGGCAGTGAATCAACTTGTTGGGTGTTGACCAAGTGTCTCTATAATTGGTAGATGACACAAGAGACAGAATAATGAATGACTCGAAAGAAACAAGAGATGGTATCAAGGTAGACACCGGTGAAACATGATTTACGTGATCCAGGTATGAAGAGAAGTTCTATGGCAAGAAAATGTGATAGGTTCTTTCAAAAAAGAAGGTGATATAGCCATTCACAAAATCCCATCTGGAGGTTATGTTGTAACAATAGCATTTATCGTGATTGTAAGTACCCTAAAACACATTCCTGAGAACTTGAGAGAACTTATCTTGACTTGGACCCAAGAGATGTAGAAGTAATGCAACCCAAAACTAGCATTATCCATGAGCTTTTTTTTTCAAGAGATGCCTGTGACCTAAGTTGCAGGACTTGAATCCTTCCACTAGGATAGTGATTGAGTTCCTCTTGTTAAATAGTGATATGCTACAAGTACATACATCATGCTACTTGTATAGGTGGAGTTTCTCTTATCAAACAGTTGTAACAATAGTTCTTCTTATCAAATATTTGGTATGTTATAAATACATACATGCCTTGTCTTTAACGATCGTAAAATATGTATATGAAATTTTCACTTGAATATTTGACATGGGAAATGCCTAATGCATTTAGTCGGGCCAACCATTGTGTCTATCATGAAAGGAAGATGACTTTTGAAAATGAATAAAATTCCTTTGTTGAAATGATCGTTGCATTTGTTGTAATGATCTTTTCATTGGAGATGCGAGATGGTCACAATCATGATGTGGAGAAAAAAATCCAAAGGTATAGACTTAGCATTTGTTGGAGCCTTACTACATCTTTCTATGAGATACTTCGCCTTCTTTCTTGACTCCTATGGGTGACTTATTTTCCGTTTCACGTGTAGGATGAATGGAGATGGTTCTAGACATGGAAAGGGTGTTCATCAATGTCGCAATGGGGGAGGTCTACGAATTGGCAATTCGACTGGTGATCAGAATAGGTTATTGATAAGGCTTCTTAATGAGTACTACGATAATGATTTCGTTAACGGTTTATTCACTAGAAGACTTTAACTTGGAGAGTGGGTTATCCTATGTGAATGATCAATTGTAGAACCACTTCAAGAATTTGAAGGAGGTCAACGCTTTTGTTGCATTGACCAACAAAAGTGGTTGGGGTTGGGATGGTTGTAGGAAATGTCCCATCTTATATGATGACAATACATGGGATGACGTTAGTGAACTTTACATTAAAATCTTACTAATTTGACAATGACTTTGTGCTATTTGTAATATATCACAAATACATGCATCTTTCAGAGCATCTGAAGAAATTACGAGGGAAGATGTTTCCTTACTACAAGGAATTGGAAGTCATTGCTGGTAGATAGACTGCTAGGGGAATCAATGCAACATTCAGTCTAAGGCATTTTGACGTTGATGAATTCGGTGAATATGAAGGTCAAGGTGATGTCAACCTCTCCCAGATGGATTTTTCTGTCAACAAGAACACGACAATGCCCTCGTAGGCTCCCACCTTGAGGAACTATACCACCACACAAGGAGCACCTACCGAATGTAGGATGCCTCGGGATACTGAAGGGGGTGTCAATGTTACGGGTAGATTACCACCATCGAGGGTGACACTGAAGCCTTTGGAGTACACATCGGGGAGCAGTGTGAAACGTTGTCGTAGTGGGGCCTCCACTTTAGAAGGTGTGGATAAGGTTGCAACAATGATGGAGGGGTTCCTCGTATTTAGCAGGAGCAACCTTCGGGACTTTGAGAGGGAAGAGATAGATAGCTGTGTTCATGGCTCGATGACGATGCTACCAAACTTGGCAATGGCTCTGAGACCAAGGATGATTGCTCGCCTTTTGGATCCAACATTTAGAGATATAATGAGGGCATTTCTTTGTGATAGTGCGGATGATTTGGTTGAGTTGGTGAAGATGGTGATGAACAGTGATATCTGACCTTGATTGCTATTGTTTTGTTATGTTTAGGTTATTGTCTCATTTAGGTCTAATTGTCGAGATTGTGACATTGTCTCTTTGATATGTATGGTGTCTTCAATATGTATGCTAGTAAGTTGCTTTTTCATGGTGAATGTAATGCCTTATGTTTTGGTAATCATGGAAGTACTATGTTAGCTTTATATTCATGCTGTTTTCGATAGTTACTTCTATTGTTTATTTAATGAAAGATTTGCTCTCGCATTTTCTTCATTCTGGTTCTTCCCAGGACATGAAACCTGTTAGACGTTCTGTTGGCAGTGATGAGTTGGGAGATGCGATTGTAGAAGTCATGTTCAAGGAAACTATGCATTACGTTGCCAATGAAATCCAACGTACCACATGTGTTCTGCGCGTACCAAAGCATATCGAAGATTTAAAGGGATTGGTATGAGTAAATAGAGTTTTGAAAGGACATTATGAGCGATCACTATATATATTTCGAATGGATAGCTCACAATTTATCAAGCTATGGGATATGGTATTGAAGTGGAAATATTTGAAACCCATAAAAGAGATGCATCCAAATGAGGCCCTTGCAATCTTCTTATATGGTGCTGGGCAGGATGCTATAAATTGTAACATGCAAGGGTGGTTTGAAAGATCATCACGGATTATAAGTAATTACTACAAGTTGCCCGAGTATTAAAGTAGTTTCAATTTGAGTTCATTGGCTTTCCCAATGTTTCTGCACCAGTTTCAAACAAGATAAGGAGGAACATGGACCTAAATCCATATTTCAAGGTAAGGTGCTTTACATCAATAATTGTAGTTTTTTTGCTTTTCAATGACTTCATTTCTAGGAGCCAATCTTTGTAGGATGTGATTGGGGCTATTGATGGAACACACATTGAGTTGTGCGTGAACCCTACGAAAGTTGGGTGATATCGAAACAGATACGGTTGGTGTTCACTTAATGTAATGTGTTGCGTCATTGGATCTCTCCATTTAGTACGTTGGTAGTGGATAAGAAGGATCCGTTGCTAATATAACGGCGCTTCGATGGGCTATGCAAGATAATAATGTCCTAAGACTGTCGGGTCTAGTGTACCTTGTGGATTGTGGGTATGCTAATATCCATCAATTCTTTGCCCCTTAAAGAAATATAAGTTATCATATTATTAAGTACAACTTTAAGGTTATGCGCAACAAGTATCGCAATAAAATGGAGCTATTCAACCATTGACACACAAAGATTAGGAATTGCGTTGAAATGTGTTTTGGTATTTTAAAGAAGAGATTCTTTTGGTTGAATTACCCTTCCTACTTTGTTAAAGTCCATCGAGATGTGGTTGTTGCTTGTTGCGTAATTTACAACTTCTTATTGAGAGATAGGGGGTGAGATGAATTTTACAAAAAAAACTCTGAAGCGTCACTGGCCGAAGATCCGATCGGAGAGCAAGGACCACCTCCAATGAGGGATAACCTTGGAGACACCATTCCCAAGCTATCAGAGAGTTTAAGTCAAGCAGATATTCGGAAGGGTGGGCATATTAGGAAGTCAATTGCATATTCGATGTTGGAGAAGTGACAAAGAAGAAATGCATGATGATGATGTACGTGCATGATTCATTACTTCTCGCATTCTGTACTCCTTATTTGATGTTTTCGTGTAGTACTTACTGATATATGGGACTGTCTATGTAATTCATCGGGAATGTGCTTGACTCCATTTAAGTCTTTCTTAGACTTTAAGTTGTGCCTTTCGTGATTTAAGTTTATGAATAATCGTTGCAAATTGTGAACTTCCATTACTCCATGTGAAAACATGAAATTTTAGGGATGGAGATAACTCCATATTATGATAGGGGAGATTGGTATGACGGACATGAATGCCTATATTTTGAATCATGCAAGCTTGTTTTCGAGTTGGACAACCTTCAAAATATGGATCTCCTAAACCGTCTATTTTATGTCCATCATCGGAGGGACGGAGTAAGTCTATGGACTAATCCATTCATCTTAATAATGCAGGTTGAATTAAACTAATACATTGTAATTCATTTCAATCTAGGGTTGCAAGTACAGATAACTTACGCGAGCAAACTTCACAAACTTTTATACATTGAAGGCAGAGCGTAACTTTATGGCCTGGTTGTATATGAAGCTGGAGGCAAGATCTAACTTTACCCAGCAAGCGGAGCTGCGGAGTGCATACGCAGAGGTGAAACGGCTGAAGTTTGAGTTGGACTTGAGAGTGAAGGCTGACACTGTTGTCGATGAATTGGTGTCTTATATCGAACACATTAGCTACAATTAGTGAATGTGTTGTATGCATGTCTTGTACCTTAAGCACATCTTCCATAGAGTTATACTCTATGTAATTTATTGAGCATTGCCTATGTGTTACTTATGTCTGTGATGTACCTCTTGATGAAGACTTCTCTTGACCTATTAGTTTGTGTAATTTTTTTCTTCATTCGAATTACCTTTATTAAGTTTTTAAATAACAGGAATGTTCATGCCTTGAGAATTAAGAACACGTGAAAGATGCATTTGTGGACACTTGACGGAACTTGTGTTGGAGGAAGAAACAAGTGTAGATGTTATGTTAGACATATTGTATTACAAGTGTCCTTACAGGAAAAGTGTACGACGTAGCCTTCGTATTACTATCATTTGATTAAAGTTATTGGTGAAAACCTACGTTGACGTTTTCATTTTAGGGATGCGGAATTTGAAAGTTCCCTCTCTAGTTCAAGCCAACGCTGAGATCCCAAAATGTGGAGTTGACATTCATGGCCTACATGTATTATGATGTTTGCTGTGACTACTGGGAGGAGAGGAGGAAGAGGCTGGAATTTGAGTAGCAGTTACATGTTTATGAACAAAAAATAGAAGCATTAAAGAAGGTTAATTGTATTGAGAAGCTTATAACGATTGATGACCATATGAAGAATTGATTATCATGTTCATAAAAATACCAGTATCTCATCTCAAATTAGTTAATGTTGCGTAATGTAAGGTGAAGAGGTTGGTGCAAAAGAAGTAACCCTCCCTTGGGAGAACGATTTATTTTATATTTCTACTATGCTGCACATTTGAAATTTTTTTTCCTAGATGAAGAATGCCACTAAAAAATTTTCTACTATTTTTCCCATGGAAAATATTATCTGAGTTTGTCATTTTCAAAATTTTTCGAATGTAGGAATGATATCTTTCAGAAGTTGAACTTTTCAGAAGGACGTATGCCTCATCCGTTCATTGAGAAATTTGAAATTTGATGGAGAGTTCATTAACGGTGGTTTCATAAGGAGTGCCTAGCTCAGTTTGAGAGATCACATTGAATATCATTTTGCTGAGGTCATTCTACTTAGTAAAATTCAGAATCGGTGGAAGTTTTTAAGAAGAGCTATCGATTGATGATGGATTTGTTTGCCGACCTAAGATGACAATGGGACTTTAAACAAAATGTCATTGTCCCAGAAGATCATGACCAGTGGGAACATGTAAGTTTCCTTGCGTTAAGCTTTCTTATCTTTATTTCACTTCTTGTAGTACTCTTAAAACTAATCACTTTGTAGGTTAATGTGAAGTACAGAAGGTTATGAGGACTTTAAATTCCATTTTTGGAAATAATGGATGAGCTTGTTGATTAGGATCCCTGTTGTTAGGATCGGTAGTGAAATCTATTGTTGTGTCTTGAGTTCTAAGATTGAACTCTTTCTCTACATCATGGATGTCATATTTACTCTGCCATTCGTATTGTCTATTTAGTTTGGTTAGCGGTATCTTTCGTCTATGTAGGCGGAACCATGATTTGCTTTTCTTCAAAAACTTCCATCGATTCTGAATTTTACTGAGTGGAATGGCCTCAACGAAATGATATTCGATGTGATCTCTCAAAATGAGTTAGGCACTTCTTGTGAAAAATTGTTAATGAACTCTCCATCAAATTTCAAAATTTTCAATGCACGGGTGAGGCATACGTCCTTCTAAAGAGTTCAACCTTTGAAAGATGCCATCCTTACGTTCGAAAAATTTTGAAAATGACAGACAACTCAGATAACATTTTCGATGGGAAAATAGTAAAAAATTAGTGGCACTCTTCATCTAGGAAAAAAAATTTCAAACCTGTAGTATAGAAGTATAAAATAAATTGTTCTTTTAGAGGAGGGTTGCTTCTTTTGCAGCAACCTCTTCACCCTACATTACGCAACATTATCAATTAATTTGAGATGAGTTACTGGCATTTTTATGAATATGATAATCAATTCTTCGTACAGTCGTTAATCGTCGTAAGCTTCTCCATACAATTTACCTTCTTTAAAACTTCTATTTTTTGTTCGTAAACAATGTAACTATTGCTCCAAGTCCAATCGCTTCTTCCTTTCCTTTTGGTGCTCGTAACAAACATTATAATACATGCAGGTCATGAATGTTAACTCAACAATTTGTGATTTTATCGTTGGCTTGAACTTTAGAGGGGACTTTTGAATTTTGCATCCCTAAAATGAAAACGTCAACGCATGCTTTCACCAATAACTTTAATCGAATGACAGTAATATGAAAGTTATGTCTTGTGCTTTTCCCGTAAGGATACTTGTAATGCAGTCTATCTATGATAGCATCTGCACTTGTTTCTTCCTCTAATACAAGTTTCGTCAAGTGTTCACAAGTGTATCTTTCATGTGCTATTAATCCTCATGACGTGGAATTGTTGTTATCTAAGAACTTAACAAAAGTAATTTGAATATTCGGAATGAAAACAAAAATTACACAAACTAGTAGGTCAAGAGAAGTCTTCATTAAAAGGTATGTCATAAACATAAGTAATGCATAGGTAATGCTTAAGAAATTACATAGAGTACGTCTCTATGGAAGACGTGCTTAAGGTACAAGACATGCATACAACACATTCACTAATCGTAGTTAATGTGTTCGATGCAAGACACCAATTCATCGACTACGGTGTCAGTCTTCTCTCTCAAGTCCTCCAACTCGGACTTTAGTTGTTTTACCTTTGTGTATGCACTCCGCAGCTATGCTTGTTGGGTAAAGTTAGAACTTGCCTCTAGCTTCGTATACAACTAGGCCATGAAATTACGCTTCGCCTTTCGTGTATGAAAGTTTGGGAAGTTTGCTCACACAGGTTGTTTGTACTTGCAACCCTAGATTGAAATGAATTACAATGCATTAGCTTAATTCAACCCGCAATATTAAGATGAAGGGATTGGTCCACAGACTTACTCCGTCCCCCCTAGGACAGACAAAGTAGACGGTCTAGGGAATCTGTATTTCGAAGGTTGTCCAATTCAAAAATAAGCTTGCATAATTTGAAACACAGGCATTAATGTCCATGATACCAGTGCCCTCTATCGTAGTAAGGACTTGTCTCCATCTTTGAAATTGTATTCTTATACATGATGTAACGGGAGTTGACAATTTGCAACGATTATGTATAAACTTAAATCACGAAAGGCACGACTTCAAATATTACAAAGACTTAAATGGAGTCCACCACTTCCTTGATGATTGCATACAGCCTTATATATTAGCAAGTACCAGACAACATCAAATCAGGAGTACAAAAAGTAACAAACAATGCATCATACACATACATCACGATCGTGCATTTCTCCTTTTCAAGTCCTTCCACATTAAGTCTGCCATTGACTTTCTAATTTGGTCGCCCCTTTGAATATCTGCTTGACTTAAAGTCACAGATGGCTCAGGGGTTGTCTCCATGGCTATCCGTCCTTGGAGGTGGCCGTTGCTCTTCGGTCGGATCTTCGCATGGTGACGCTTCATATTTTTGTTGTAAAATTTATCTTGCCTTTCATCTCTCAATAAAAAGTTGTGAATCACGCAAACATGCAACAACAACGCCTCGATGGAACTCAACGAAGTATAAGGATGGGTATTCAGGTAAAGAAATTTATTCTTTAAAACACCAAAACATCTTTTGACGCAAAAACCTGTTGCATGTTGCCCTTGAGTTGTACTTGTTGATATGGTAATTGACATTCCTGTATGGTGCGAGGAATTGATGGGTATTAGCATACTCGCAATTGACAAGGTACAGTCGACTGGATGGTATTGGGATATTATTATCTTGCATAACCCATCGAAGCATTGTTATATTAGCGGCGGATCCTTGCTATCCACTGGTAACATACTGAATGGAGAGATCCAATAATGCAACGCATGTTACGTTTAGTGAACACCAACCATGTCTATTTCGATACCTTTCAGCTTCCCTGGGGTTGATGCACAACTTAATTTGTGTTTCATCTATAGCCCCAATGACATCCTACAAGGATTGACTCTTGCCATATGAAGTTCATTGTAGAGTGAAAAAATCAATGGGTATGAATAGAGAGCACCTTACCTTGAAGTAGGAGTAAAGGTCCATATTCTTCCTTATCTTGTTTGAAATTGGTGCAGAATCACTAGAAAAGCCAATGAATTCAAATTGAAGCTTCTTTACAGCTTGGACAACTTCCTTGTAATAATTACTTATAGTTTGTGATGATCTTTCGAATCGACCTTGCATGTTACGATTCGTAGCCCCCTGCACAGGACCATATAAGATTGCAAGGGCCTCATTTGAATGCTTATCCTTTGTGGGTTTCAAGTATTTCCTCTTTAGTAATATATCCCGTAACTTGATGGATTGCGAACTATCCATTCAAAACATATCCAGTGACTGCTTATAATTTCCTTCCAAAATTTTATTCACTCATACGAATCCCTTTAAATCTCCAGTGTGCTTTGGTTTTCACGGAGCACATTTACTACGTTGCATTTCATTGACAACGTAATGCATAGTTTCTTAGAACATGACTTCTACGATCGCATCCCTGAATTCATCACTGTCAATAGAATATCTATCAGATTCCATCTATCGGGAAGTACAACAAATCTTTCGTTAGAGAAGCGTTTCATACATCCATAAGTAACTAAGACAACATGAATACCAAGAGTTTAAAAAATTGTCACAACAAAAGGGGTGATGTTTGTCATTGCAAAGCAACAACCTAAGATACATATTGAAGACACCCTACATATTCGAGGCACTGTGCCATACTCTCGATGATTAGAACATAACCATCGAATGACTTTAACATGACACAATTGATCCATCTCAGATATCACCGTTCAGCACCTTCTTCACCAATTCAATTAGATCCTTCGTACTACTATGAAGGAACACCCTTATTATATTTCTAAAAGTTGGATCTAAAATGTGAGCAATCATCCTTGATCTTGGACCCACCGACAAGTCTGGTAGCATTGTTGTCAAGCCAAGAACACAGTTATCAATCTCTTCCCTCTCAAAGTCACGTAGTCCCTTGCTCTTGCTAAATGCGAGGAACTTGTCCATCATTGTCGTTACTTTATCCACCCCTTTTGAGGTGGAGGCCCTACTGCAACGATGCTTCCTACTGCTCCCCGATGTGTACTCGAATGGTTTCGATGTTGCCCTCGATGGTAGTAATTTACTCGTAACATTGACATCTCTTTCAGCATCCTGGGGCATCCTACATTCTATAGGTGCACCTTGTGTGGTGGTATAGTTCCTCGAGGTGGGAGCTTGCGAGGGCATTGTCGTGTTCTCGTTGACAAAGAAATTCATCTGGGATAGGTTGACATCACCCTCACCTTCGTACTCACCGAATTCTTCAACGTTTGATTGCCTAAGATTGGATGTTGCATTCAATCCCCTAGCAGTCTCTACCAACAATGAATTTTGATTCGTTGTAGTAAGGAAATGTCTTTCCATGCAATTTCCTCTGATGCTTTGGAAGGTGCATGTGTATGTGATGCATTATAGACAACACAAAGTCATAGTGAAATACTAGGATTTTAATGGAAAGTTCACTAATCTTATGCCATGCACCGTTGTCATATGAGATGGGACATTTCCTATGATCATCTCAACTCCAACCGCTTTTGTTGGTCAATGTAACAAAAGCGTTGTACTCCTTTAGATTCTTGAAGAGATTCTGCAATTGATCCTTTACACAAGACAATCTGCCCTTCAAGTTGAACTTTTGACTTTTCAAAAAAAAAGTTAAACTTTTGAACAATCTGAGCCCACCTACTTCTGGTGATTGACTCATTAACGAAATCGTTATCATAGTGTTCACCGAGAAGCCTTATTAATAACCTATCCTGGTCACCCATCCAATTGCCAATTTGTGGACCTCCCCCTTTATGAACTTGCTGGACAGCCTTTCCAGGATTGGAACCATCTCCATTCATTTTACATTTGGAATGGAAAATCGGTCATCCAACAGAGTAGGAAAGAAGGTGAATTAAGTCATAGAAAGTTGTGGTAAGTCTCGAACAAATGTTTACTCTATACCTTAGTCGAGGATATTTTTTCCCTACATCATGGTTGTGACCATCTTGCCTCGCCAACGCAAGGATCATTATAGCAATTGTAACAATCATTTCGACAAGAGAATTTTGTTCATTTTCAAAACTCTTATTTCAGGACAGACACAACGTCTCACCCGACTAAATGCATTAGATATCTCCCACTTCAAATATTGACGGGGAAAATCCATAAACAGCCCACCTAAACAGAATTTATGGTTGACAAAGTCAAGCGATGTTAATGTATTCGTATTCCATATATGCGAACATTAGATCACCTTCGTAACATTGAGTAACTATAAATTACTATTTCCGAAAATGGGTGATAGGCCTCGACCCTTCCCATCGAAGATTCTATACAAATCAATGACAATTGTGCCAATTTTACACAAGCCAAACATCACAAATCTTTCGACAGCAACAATACCCTCTCCCATCTAAGCCTTCCCTTTGTGAAGGGAATATCAACTACCCCTATCCTTTCATTTTTTCATCATGATGAATGAATTTCTCAATCATATTTCCGCATTAAATTAATTATCACTGTAGTAACTTGCTTTAAATGGAGTAATGCAAGCCCTCCACCAACAACAGCAAGGTGGGATATCAAAAAAGTATGTACAAGTTAGAGGTAGTTGGTAAGAAGTCTGACACAAAACAATATGATCCCAAAAAGCCCTTAAATTGCACCCATCACAATTCATCAAGGGAAGAGCCTTTGGAATTCAAATGAAATTATCCAAATATCTCTCATCACTCCTAGACGAAATGGAGTAAGATGTCAGTAACATTCAACTTAATAATGGCATCAACTTTTTCTAGTCTAGACAAAGCTTCACCCTCTCAACCTAATAGATGGAGATTGCAAGAGAAAATCTCACCAAATGACCACGCAGGGGTTCTAGGGGAAGAAACTTTACCAAGGAAGAGGCAAATTTAATTTATCATATAGGAAGCATGAAGATCTAATTTAAGCCTACACTTAGTAGAGCAACAAGTATAGAGAACCAGGTTTACATGTTTGAATTCACTCCAAGGCTTCTGCTTGGCTGTAAGGTGGGGCTTCAGGTCAAGCAACAGGTCACATTTTACGCAGTACTCACATTGAGGTGTAGATTTTCTTTTACCCTAGCTTTTTGACCTACCCTCATGTAGTGATAGTAGGCCTTTCGAGTTGAGAATTCAATGGAGCACTATACTCATCTCTCTTTCGTGTTCTTAAAATGCAGTATATAAGAGGAGAAGGAGCCATAGAAGAATAAATAATAATGTGACTTCTTGACGAGGAAATAGTAGGAAGGTACAAGTGTAGAACAGCAACGGATGATCATAAAGGCAATGGAAGCAGCAGGTGAAGTTTGGCACATGCAACTAGAATCAAATAATAGAATGTCACACCATTGTTATTCTACTACAAAATTGCATCTAACCAAACGGTAATCTACTGCAATTGAATGAAATACTGAAATCAAATCCATAAATTATAAGGCTGTGATGATAAGGATAAATTCCAGCTTTATCAAGACCAATGTGTCAATAATTTGTCAGCAATTGTAAGCAGCTCTAACACACCAGTTCTGTCAGAGCAGTGCCAAGGATTTCTTGGATGCAAGTAAAGCAAAAGACATGAGCTAACAAATGAAGTCAGTTCCATTTTTTTTTCTTTTTGCAGAAGGATCGGTTGACATGTTGTAATATGTTGATGTTTGGTTTTGCAGAAATTGAGCTAGAACTTTAACATAGATCTTGCACTTTGAATGAGACAAACATTGCATTCTAGTCACAAACAAGTTAACATATTATAATATGTTCAACTTTCGCTGTGAACTGACTGAAATACATCTTTAACATGTAACTAACTAAAATATGACAAAACCATTGGACTATAGCCCCAACACATGATAAGCATCATGTTTAACAACTATCCGTTGACAAAAGACCAATCATCATAGATCATTAATTCATTGGATCCGTGAGGATCTACAAATTACTTGTGGAGATTAGAATGATTCTATGGGTTTTTCGTTTACAGTAAAGAAAATTAGGGATGAAGGTAACTTCAAACAAGGGAAAAGCAAACTCCACATAAATTTTCGGTGGTTCAGTTCAAGAAAGAGAGAGACTGCAAGCTGTGGAAATGTGTACTGACAAAAAAGTAGGCAGTGGCAACTGTATTCTCCACATAAATTTTCAGCTGTTCAGTTTAAAAAAATAAAACTTTATGCAAATGTGATATATGAGCCCCCATGTCATACTGTTGGGTAGAGAAATGCAAGCTGATGGCAGCTGTCCTCTGGGATTAGGAAAACAAGAAGGAAAGTTCACGAGTGGGCAAAGCAAAATACCCAAGTAGTATAGCCCCGACCGCGTTTTCATCTTTTTCTTCTTCTTCTTCTTCTAAATGAAACAATGCCTTTGTGAATGTGAATGTTGGATCTATTTTTATGAATAATGATAAAGAGAATAATAACCTATGTCTTGGCAAAAAATTAGCATAGCTCCTTCATAAGCTTCAAAGTAATATGTACGTCCAAAATAAAGCCTTAAATAATCACAATGAAGTATTTTAATAGGTTCTTCCAAATATTAAATTCATGTAATTCTTGAATTTAGGCAGACACGTTCAAGACATTCTGCAATTACTTGGGTAAGATTAGACAGAATGTTTCTTTTTGTCAACATTACAAAAAATTTTACGTGGACATACATAAGTGAAATTTACACAATTAACGAAGTTAAGGAGGAAGATGCTACATTATGCAGTTCTGAAGCAACCCACAAAATCCCCCTCCACCAGCAATGGTCACTAAATCTTCATGAACCTGCCCTCCCAAGTTATATATATTTGCCTTAGAAATATATGCACCATTAACTTCTCAAATTCAAGTGCGTATGGAGCTATGAAAACAGTACCTTCCTACGAAGATCTAATCAAACAAACAATCTGGAATTCAACCCAAGAACAACCCATACAAAGCATGGCAGAGAAGCATTTCAGTGAGTCAAACTAACTTTTCTGGAAAGATCTGGAAAGAAACACTTCGTAAACACACACTTGTTCTGCAGATCCAATCAAACAAACTTTGGGATTCACTCGTAGCTTGAGCAAATGACAATAACCACGGAAGGGAAGCAATGCAGTGAAATCAACATAAGAAGCAAGACATGGAAGCAATTTCAACTGCATAAGGTTGTATAAAAACAATAGCTTGCTCTTCAGATCTAATCAAACAAACTATCAGAAATACACCCCTTGCTCCAGCAGACCATAATAACCATGGCATGGAAGCAGCAGTGAAATAAACATAATAGATTGGTGAGAAATTAACAAATTAACAAAGCTACTGAATGGAGAATACCTCAGCACTTGATTGAAGGTCACATAATTCAACCCCCAGTCCTAGCTCGAGCAAAACAAATCCAAGATCAAATGTGCAAGAGACACCTTGAACATGAATACCCAACAACAAAAAAGTTAGTCCAAATCAAAATAACCTAAGTAGGGGTTATTTTCCTAACCAAATCAAAAGGTGAAATACACACCTGATTAGGGTTTGAAGCTGTCCTAAGGAAGGAGGATGGGAACAATGTTCCTTTTATAGAGGTTGGGGACATCAACCACCCATATCAATGCATTCACGAGAAGGTAATTGTCAGAGTCAATAAAGGCAATAGTAGATCGATCATTCATGAGATACACTAGTTGTGAAATAAGGGATGCGTAGAGCAACATCACCTCGGAACCTGGCATCTCACAAATGGAGGAACTATTTCAGTAAAGACAAGGTAGTAATGGCTACCTACTAACCATTTCTTGCAGCAACACCGTCGACACCACCAACATAGCTCTGGAAGCTCCGAAGAATAGAGCGCCTGTTTCAGGCAACATCGAATGTCGCCAAAGGCGTTGTGAGCACGTGAATGCTTTGCTCCCATAGAGGTGACAACCATCGTTCCAAAAGAGGGTAGGAGTCGGGAAGTGCTGCGTCATTGTGGGAGTGAAGAGGGCGAGAAGGCCAAGTTGGGAATTAGGTCGCGAGAAAGGCATCGCTTTGAGGATAGAGAAAACAAGGATTGATGCGTGGGTTAAGCTAACCCCCCATCGATTCTGCGTTGGGATAACTGGTGTTAGTTATCCAAAGAGGGGTTGGGTTATCCCCTTTAGTAAGCAGGGGTTAACCCCCAAAAAGAGGGATTAACCTCCACCGTAAACTAGGCCTTGGAGTTCCCTTATTTCCATAATATAGTATTAGAGCATACTAGTGCTTAGGTAGGTTGGAAGGTCTCATTTGACTTAAATCGAGGTATCTAAGTTCCATTTTCTTCAATCTTAGCTCAATTTAATTGCTAAGTGTGAGTGACTTAGTGGTTAAAATAAAGTAGAAGCATTGGGGATTATCATTGTATATTAACATAAACATTTTGAATGTTGTCCATTCTGTATAGCAATAGTTACCAAATACTAGTACTAACAAGTATTAGTTAAGTACCGTTAAGAATGGAATTATTAATTATATGAGCACTTGATATTATACCAGCTAGTTTGATATTAATTAGCAAATAGTTAATTCCTGGTTTTGGGAAGTGATGTTGAACTCTTTGTATTGTAGATGAAAATTGAAATATTAGACTTAGTTACAGCTAGGGAGTATTGATTGTGTTTGCATGATATTTATGTGCCACAAACAAATTGAGTTCTCTCTTTTTTAAGCAATTTCCTATTTTTCTATAATTTGATTGACGTGCCTCGGCATGCCTTCAACATTTCTCTAGCATGCCTCCATTTTCGATTATTGAAATCCTTGAAATAGTGGTGTTGATTTACACCCATTTCTTCCACATATCTTTGGCATGCCTCCGAAATGCATACTTTTGAAATCATTGAAATGCCATTGAAATTAGCACATTGAACCTTGAAACAAGGGAGAGGGAACTCTTGATCGGCGACTACGTGTCAATAACACGGGCTGAGGGAGAGAATGGAGAGTGGTGAGCAGGGTGGCAAGAAAGGTGGTTGAGGGGAAGGAGCATGGACTTTGGTGATGTAGAGGGGTCGTCGGAAGGAGGTTCACGCCACTACCTTGCGTCGTGGGGAGGGCCATGGTGGCTGAAGCGGGGGTAGAGGTGGGGTGCAGTGTTTCAGATGTCTTGGTGTGGACCATTGGGTGAGGCAGTGCCAGAAGCCAATGCGGTGTTGAAGGTGCGAGGGACTCGACCATCGGAGCGCAGTGTGTTGTCGAGGAAGGTCTGACCAGGGAGGAGCACGTAGGGATAGAAATGGGATACCTCCATCGACGAGGAAGGTGCCCCTTGCGGAGGTTGACACACCATGGTTGGAGGCCCTGATGCGATTGGAAGCAGTGCTCGAGGAAGGGCTGCTTGGAGTGGTGGCTGAAGCCTGAAGGGAAGGTGCAATTGGAGGAGGTTGAGTTGTTGTGCGAGCAATTCTTAGGGAGAAGGGTGGAGGTCCGCGACATTGCTGAAGGGGTCCTCATGCTGGGGTTGCGAGCATCGGAGCAGGAAGAGTTGTGTTTGACGGAGCTTTGGTGGAAGGGGGAAGTTTGGGATGGAGACTACCTTGCGTCCACGATGGAGCATCCAAGGAGTGGCCCCTTGAGAAGGTGGTCGTTTCATTGCTTATCGGAGGGATACCTTGGAATCTGAGGACGGTGGAGGCCATTGTCTCCCCCTTTTCTCGGTTGTGGGAATGTTGGGGAACGAAGGTGGTGGGTGGTTCGATCAAGGCGGCTGTAGAACCCAAGATTGGCGTGCCGTTGATGGGGAGAGTTACTCCGGCGTGGGGGTCTCTCGTGGGTGGTCTCCTGTACACCTCGAGGCCCACGGTGGGGAGAACCACCTTCGTTGCAGTGGCTAGTGGCCATAGTGGACCGACAGAGATTATGCGATGCGGTGGCAACGGCAGAGGAGGCCGTCGCGTCCCTAGGGTTTGGCAACCTGTGAGGTGGAAGGGCCTGAGGGCTGACATGGCACTCCAAATGATGGCACCCTCAGCGGTTGCGGCAGAGTGCGTGATGATCGAGACAATGAATGTAGGGTCATGCATAGAGATGGCGGCGGTCTTGAAGGAGGAGGCAAAGTGGCCGACTGAAGATGAGGAGTCTCCTCAGGGAAATGAGACCATGATGGTGGCTGAGGCAGCATTGAATGCAACCCCATGTGTGGCATTTGAACTCGAGGAGATGCATGTAGGTGAAGTCTCGGTGGATGGGGTCAAGAATGACGGGAACTTGGGGCGCCCTCTTTATTTGGGGCAACAATCGGGTTGGTAGGGGATTCAATTAGTGATGGTTTGTATCCCCTCTTGAGCAGCGTGAATGAACCGGTGTAGACCCTTGGGGCCCATGCCTTTATTCCATTGGGAGGCCCAGAGAGGAGCACTCCTTTTCCTTTCGAACTCCTCGAGCCTTATGAGGATGCTACGGTGGAGGGCACAGGATAGGAGCACACCGCACATCGTGGCTCGATGTTGGGGAACCCACCTCCCAGCAGGGATCACCCTATAGGGGGTGCTCTTGTAGAGAAGGAGCCTCCTTGACCGAGCGAGGCTGATGCAGCGGTGACCTCCTTGCAGTCGGGTGTGGCATCCACCACCGATGGGTACTTTGGCGCTTTGACAGGGGCTTGGGATGTAGCTGGTGGGGGGGACCCCCACCTAGTGATTGGTGGTTGAAGCAATGGCTGAAGATTAGGAGGTTGTGCGGTCGGTGGCGAAGGTGGCGGGCTTTCGTCAGCATGTGAGGGAGGGAGCTAACTTTGCTCAATGTTAGGTGTCTTAAATTGGAATGTTAGGGGTTTGAACGACCCCTCTAGAAGGGTAGCATTAGGGGGCTACATCTGGCAGTGGAGGGTGGATGTCGTGTTGCTTAAGGAGATGAAGTTGGCAAAGTGTGAAGAAAGTCATTGGAGGGACATTGGAAGAACTTAGATGGAGGGTTTCAGAGCCTTGAATGTGGTTGGTAGATCGGGGGGGGGGGGGGGGGGGGGGCAGATTCTGGATGGTGAGAGGATGTCCTTACATTGGAGGATGTCTTCATGAGGAGCCATGTGCTAATTGTTAGAAAGAGGGATGGCTCCAAGTTGGTGGTGATGGGGGTGTACGGGGCATTGGAGGCACCAGTGAGAGATGCGATGTGGGAGGAGCTCGCTGCGATTACAGCGAGTAGCCAGGGTCTCCCCTAGGTGATTGGTGGCAACTTCAACATCACGTTACAGGTGAACGATAGGCCAGATGGATGAGGTAGATTGGACCTCGGTTCAGACCATTTTGGAGAGTTCATGGCTATGCATGGGCTGATTTACATGGCCCCGATCTCTTGCGCATATACTTGGAGGAGCAATGGTGGACAGAAATCTAGGATAGATAGATTTCTCTCCAGTGTGGAATTGGCTGAGGCATACCCCATGGTCGTTGTCTCATCGATGGAGAGGGCATTCTCTGACCATACACCCTTGATGTGGAGACCGAATGTAGCAGGAGCGTGCAACACGTACTTCAAATTCGATAGATTGTGGCTACTGGAGTCGGGTTTTAGGGAGATGGTGGAGGAAAAATGGAGGTCGATGCAGGTGGAGGGATTAACGACAGCTTGTTTGGCAGGGGAATTGAGAGCCTTGCAGGACGTTCTGAGGAGATACAGGAAGGAGCTCAGGGAGTCAAGGGCTAGGAGGAAATGAGAGGCGTTGGGGGGTATCTCTAGGTTGGACAGGTAGGAAGATGCTGGACTGCTGTCCGCAGAGGATATAGACTGCAGGGTGAGGCACTTGAAGGTGATACAAGAGGACAAGGTGGAGATTCAGTGGAAGACAAGTTCTAGGCAGGAGTGGCTAAGGAAGGGAGACTCCAACACTAGATTCTTTCACTAGATGGCATCGGCTAGGAGGACAAATTGGATTGACGGGTTGGTGATTGGGGGGGTCTCTCACTCGGGTAGGGAGGAGGTTGGGCAGGCAGCGACGAATTTCTTCAGAGGGTTTTGTGGAAACTGTTGGAGAGCTAGATGGAGATGGATGGGGGAGGATGCATGGAGGTGTCTAGCAGGAGGCAGAGACATGACCACCTTTTCAGAGGGTGAGGTTAGGAGGGTGGTGTGGGGACTCAATGTTGATGGGTGCCCTGGACTGGACAGATTCCCGATTTTCTTTTTCAGGGAATTCTGGATGTTGGTGAAGGAGGTGATGCAAATGTTAGCAGAGTTTGCGGAGGGTAACAGGGGCTTTGACAGGCTCAATAGGTTCTACCTCTTCCTTTTACCTAAAAAAGAGGGGGTGGAAGCTATCAAGGACGACAGATCAATTGCATTGTCAAATGTGGCCTATCTCATTGTTTCCAAGGTCCTGGCTAACTGATTACGTGGGGTTCTGGAGGGCATTGTTTCACCAGTACAGACAGCTTTTGTCCCTGGGAGGCATACTTGATGGTTTTGTTTTAGCTACAGAGGCCCTAGTAGTGTGGAGAAGAACTGGGAAGAAGGCGTTCCTCTGGAAGGTGGATTTCAGCAAGGCTTACGATTCCATCCGGTGGGAGTTTATGTAGGCAATAGTAATCAAGAGAGGTTTATTGCAAGGGTGGTTTGATTAGGTGAAGGGGTGTGTCTCAACATCTTTCTCGATCTTGACTAACGGAAACCCGGTAGGTGGTTGGGTGCAACCCAGGAGGGGGGGTTAGGTAGGGGATCCCGCTTACACCCATGTTGTTTGTCATTGCTGTGGACACCTTGGCTAGGGTGGCTTTCAGGTCTTGCCAGAGAGGTTTGTTCAGAGGCTTTAGAGCAGGGGGAGACATGGAGATCTCGATGTTACAGTATGCGGACAACATCTTGTTCTTGGTGGAGGGTTCGTCGTTGGAGGCTAGCAAGCTATGTGTGCATCTGGAGCTGTTTTGGGACGCCTTTGGCTTGCGGATTAACTATGGAGAGTCCAGTCTGGTGCCTTGTAATATGTCAGAGGAGGAAGGGGGAGCCTGTGGGACCACGCTTAGGATTGATAGGGGGTCTTTACCCCTATCTTACCTTGGCCTGTCCCTCATGGATAGGCGTCTCAGACTGCAGGATTGGCTTTTACTTTTGGAGAGGATGGAGAGGAGGTTGTCTGGTTGGGTCTCTAGGTTGCTTTCGAGGGGTGACAGGTTGACATTGGTGAAGGCGACCCTCTCATCCATGTTGGTCTACTTCCTCTTCGCCTTCAGGCTACCCAGGCAGGTGAAGAAGATCATAGGTTTGATGTGGGACTTCTTTTGGATGAATTTCGAGATAACAGGGAAGGGGGCGAGATTGGTAGCATGGGAAGAGATTTGCTAGCCTACGAAAGAGGGTGGCCTCAGGGTTATAGATGTTGGAATTGTCAATTTGAGCTTTCTCACGAAGTGGATAATGAGGCTGGTGAGCTAGGAGCAGAGAATTCTTGGTGATGTTCTACATGATTGCTATGGTCCTCTTCTCTCGTGGGAGACTCTTGGCACCCTAATTCTAGGGGCATCGCACTTCTTAAGGGGACTGGCATTGGTGGCCCCGAAGGTCCGTGGCTTCTTCACTCCGTACGTCGGTGAGGGGGACATATCCATATTATGGTTGGATGATTGGCAAGGAGAAGGGACGCTATGCAGCATGTACCCTTGTCTATTCTCGAGGGCAGCAAACAAGGAGGCATTGGAGGGACCTGCTGGGATGGTGCTTGGTGCTCCACCTTTTAAGGGGCCTTGTCGGAGTAAAGGTGTGTAGAGTTTTGGATGCTTTTGCAGGACCTTTAGGGATGGGAGCATGAGGGAGGGAGGGACACCCATTTTTGGGGCAATGGGAGCTTTTATGTCAAGAAGGCCTTCCACAGGTTGGGAGGAAATGTTCCCGTGGTGGATCTTGACCTCCGGCATGATTGTGGGATGATCTGGTCCATGGATTGCCTCGTGAAGGTTAAGATTTTCGTGTGGTTAGTGAGAGGAAGGGTGCTCACGAAGACTTAGGGGGCAACATGGGTTGTGATGGAGGACATTCGATGCCCTTTTTGTGGCAAGGTAGATGAGGATGTTGATCATCTTTTTGTAGGGTGTACCTTTGTCGCATAGGTGTGGAGGGTGTTGGGAATTTATTGGATTGATCTCGGCTCTCTTTACAGGTTTTGGGCCTATTTCCGGAGGGGGAATGTTCAAGGTGGTGGCAATACTTTCAGGTTGAATAAGGAGAAGGCAAGAGTGCTAGGGGTATTATGGGAGGTATGGTTGTGTAGGAATGGCGTTGTCTTTAGAGGCGAAACACCTTATGTTGAAAACCTTGTCTCTTCCATCTCCCATGTTGTGTTTTGGGAGTCCATCATGTAATGCTTAGTGTTGTATTTGTTTGCCTTTTTTAATGAATTTGGGTGGTTATTACACAGATAATCGCCCTTCCTCTTTTCAAAACAAGGCAGAGAGGTAAGGTAGGAAGAGAGAGTACTTGGCATTAAGATAGACGGGTGGCGCAGGGTGGCATTGAGAGAGAATGGTGATAAAAGAGGAAGGGGTAGTGAAAGGCACGGTGATGATGATGTGAAAGGAAGGAGAATAGGGAAAGGTTAGGAGTAGTGCTTGAGAAGAGGAGGTGGGGAGATCCTTGAGTTGGAGAGGAAACAATGAAGGGAGAAGGTGGGCTACGTAGGTGAAAGGTGAGGAAAATGTGGTATTTAGAGGATGTTTTAGATTTGAAGTAATATTTTAAAAATCAAATTGAACTAGTTAGTGAACTTGTTGAACTAGAAACTGGTGTAAAAATAGTATAGCTAGCCAAATTTCAAAATAGAAGTCGAACTTGAAATGAAGGGGTAAAATCCATGAACTGATTGAATGAGGTTACTAATTTAACCCCTTATTTTGGAGAAAAAGAAATAAAAAGGAACCCATGAAACATAGATCAAAACCTTACCTAACCTCTCCATCTCACCTTTAAACCTTATTTCCTGGCAACAATCTCTGACTTAGTTTCCTTCTAAAAAAAATGTTTGTTTTAATATTTAAACCTCCACCCTACCACTTTGTGCTTTGAATATTGGCAATATCTATCGTTTCGACCTCCTCTACCTTCTTCATCCCTTCAGCCTCCTTCACATCCACTTCTTCAACCCTTGTTGCGTCCTTCCTTTCCACTGCTTCCACCTCTTCTAACACCTCCTACCCCTTCGGTCTCCTCCCCACTAACTGCCTCCACCTTGACTCCACCTTTCACCCCTTTGGTTGCTTAGTTGTTTGGAATTGAATAAATACTGCATTTATAATATTTTTTAGGAGACACTTGTGGTTTCATTATTTAGGATGTTTGTATGCTATGATTGCAAAATTTATGTTTATTATAGTTGTGATAGATATATTTATTTGTTATTATACCCCTTTTTTATTATGATACTTGCTAGATGCATGTTTTTTTGTACTTCGATGAACGTATGAAACCAACATTTTTCTAATGCATATCTTTTATTTTTTTGGGGGTTTCTACATAAATATTCATGTAATCTTTTATAATTACACCCCATATGCCTATATTTCTTATATTTACATAAGTACACCTTAAAGCATTAGGTAATTCATGCACTATATCCCTTCGTTAAATAGTCCATTATTGTTAACATACATGGATCAAAATATTAATAAATTTTTATTGACCCTTGTATTTTTCTAATTCTCTCTCTTAGTTCCTTTTTTTTTTTTTTTCCTTCGCTCTTCTCTCCATCATCCATTCCATGTGCGACAAGCAACCTCTCACTAGCCGTATTCTTATGGTGCTCACAACCGAAACCTTAATCCTTTGCATTTGGCAACCACACTCAATGCCCCATCCTTATACTCCCAACTTTCTCCCTATCCAATCCCTTACACATTTGCATCCCTTCCTTCCCTCCATGCCATCTCTAGTCTTATTCGTGCCTTCTTCCTCTTCTCTATATAAGCACTAGCATTACCTCTCAAGGGCTTGGGAGGTAAGCTAGTCATAGTTGCAAAGACTTGATTGCATTCACACGTTCTGTCATCCTGCTATTAGGAGAGCTAGAACTGCTATTGAGATTGAGGAGAAGGGGGCAGATTTCTTTGTTAGTTCTTTGGTTTTGCATCAAAATTTTTGAGTTTCTTGTTTGAGACCTGTTTCATAGAATCAACCTTTTCAGATTAATAATAAGATGTTACATTTTGGGGAGGGAAGCAGAGAGGTGGAGAGTGAGGGGGGGAGGTGGAGCATGAGGTTGGTGGTAAGGGTGGTCGTTGTGACAGGTAGGGTAAGGGCCACCGTGAGGTGATTTGCTTTTGTTGAAGGGCACGAGGACATCTTGTAGAAGCATGTAGGGGCTCGATTGTTTGCGTGAAGTGTAGGGGAGCGAGTCATCAGAGGCTCTTGTATCTAGTGAAGGCTAGGTTCAGGGGCGTTCCTCCCTATCCCCTCCTGGTAGCCCTGCCGTTGATAGGGGTGGGGGCTTGTTGGTCTCCTTCGGTGAAGTCTCTCGAGGCGATCCTCGACCTCTCTTTGGGTGGGGGATGTGGTGTGGGGCGTGACGGTGTTTGAGGAGGTTTGTGCTTGCGTGGCCAACATGGGCCTCAGTTCTCAAGGTTGGAAGGCGGCATCTCTAGCGTCTAATAGGATCCTACTCCTTGGGTTGGAGAGATCGGACGTGCAACAATGGAGGTTTAGAGAGTTTGAAGTGGCTAGAGTCATTTTGCGATGGAGGTATCTCTTTGTCCATAAGGGTGTTATGAAGGGGAGGTTGCCTCAGAGGTTGGAGTTGACATTTTAGGTGAGGGGTATCTTGCTAAGGCTTCACTCTTTAGAAGTGGTTCAAGGGTTGAGTTAAAGTGAATAAACTTTTTCCTCCATTACCAAGAAGTCCCTACACTTCTATATAGGTGTGGGAAAAAGTACATCATAAACCCGCTATTCAAAATAAAATAGCACAACACCCCTTACAAACATAAACATAAACATAACTCAACACTCCCCCTCAAGCTGGAGCATATATATCCATCATGTTCAGCTCGTTTCTACACTTTTCAAACTGGGGATGTGGCAACGGCTTGGTAAACATGCAGCAGCCTGGTCTGAGGAGGCAAGACAAGTAGTAAGAAGTAGGCCCTGTTGAATCAAACTCCTGGTGTAATGACAATCCACTTCCACATGTTTTGTTCTCTTATGGAACATAGGATTGTTTGCAATGTAGGTGGCAGCTCGGTTGTCACAATGCATTTTCATAGGTTCCTGAACATCAACATGAAGATCTCGTAACAGAGATCTGATCCATATCATCTCAATAGCAGTATGTGCCATGGTCCTGTACTCAGACTCAGCACTAGAACGTGAAATAACACTTTGTTTCTTGCTCCTCCAGGTTACCAAGTTCTCAGCAACAAAGGTATAGAAACCAGCAGTAGACCGCCTATCCCCGACATCACCTGCATAATCTGCATCTGAGTATGCAACAATGGCCACAGGTGCCTTTATCTGGAAAAGAATGTCTTTACCTGGACACTCCTTGATGTACCTCAACACCTGCATCACAGCTTGCCAATGAACCTCAATGGGCTTATCTAAGAATTGACTCAGCTTCCCCACCGCAAGGCTAATATCTGGCCTAGTGATAGTTAGATATAACAGCTTCCCCACCAGCTGTCGATATGTCTTCTTGTCTTTTAGCTTTACATTATCCTCAAACAGATGAATTTTAGGATCCATAGGAATATTTGCATTTTTGGATCTTAGCATGCTTGTCTCTTGAAGAATATCAAGGGCATATTTTCTTTGCGACATAATTGTCCCTTGCTTACTTGTGGCAAACTCAATGTCGAAAAAATATTTCAGCTTCCCAAGATCTTTCATGACAAACTGGTGTGCTAAGTATTTTTTTATCTGAGATATACCCTTTGCATCATCACCTGTAAGAATAAGATCATCCACATATACAAGGAAAGCCACTGTACCCCTACTGGTCTTCCTTACAAATAGTGAATGATCCGATGAAGATCTCTGCATCCTAACAACAGACAATGCCTCAAACAGGTGCTGGAACCAGGCTTGGGAGCTCTGCTTAAGACCATAAATGGCCTTACGGAGCTTGCATACACACTCCCCCTAATCTCAAAGCCAGGTGGCTGTTGCATATATATCTCTTCTTCCAAAACTCCGTACAAAAATGTATTTTTAACATCCAACTGATGTAACTTTCATCCATAATGAGTCGGAATAGATACAAGAATTCGAACAGTAGAGACTCGTGCAACAGGGGAGAACGTGTCAAAGAAATCCATCCCATATGTCTGGGTGAATCCTTTGGCCACTAAGCGGGCCTTATACCTTAAAATAGACCGATTTGGGTTGTATTTCAAGGCAAAGACCTATCTAGCTCCAACAAGACACGTGTTAGACGGTAAAGGTGATAGCTCCCAAGTACTTCTGGTAGTAAGTGCAGACATCTGCTCCTCCATAGCTGCCTTTTAGCATGGATGTAGTAGAGCCTGCTGGTACGAGGTAGGTAACTCAGCACTGGATACAACTGTGAATGCATGAAACTCCGAACTTAGAGAATCAACTGTAACGCCACTCCCAGCAACACGATAGTGGGCACAAGATCGTGGAGCCTTCCTAATAGCAATAGGAATATCCTAATCAATACTCATGGAATCGGGACCTGGAGAACTATCCTTAGGTGGCAGACTCCCACTTGTTTTATCTGCTGACACTATGCCTGAAAAAGTCTTGAGTAGAAACCGCCTCTAGGTTATCAACACGAAACTGAGGAGTCTGTGGAATAGATGGAGGGGGCTTTGCCCTATATATAACTGGCAACTTATAGGTGTGACCCTTGAAGGTTCCTTCATCTGCTGGTGCTGGTTTGAATGTGTTGGTAGGTGGCTCATCAACTTGAGAAGGGCTACTGGTATATGTGAATATACCAAATGGTATAGGAGCAACCGATACAGACACACTCTCCGGTACACTCTGCACCTGCCTGGCAGCAACAGAAAAATAAGGTACAACTTCATGAAAGGTGACATCTGCATTGATATAATATCTCTGGTGTAGGGGATCAAAATACCGATACCCCTTCTGAGTACGAGAATAGCCAAGAAACACACACTTGACTGCTCTAGGTGCTAATTTATCACGTTCAGGTCCAAGGAGATGTACAAAAGCCACACATCCAAATATCTTGGGTGGAAGATCAAACAACTCATCATTTGGATAAAGCACCTGCCATGGTATCTGCTTGTGAATCACTGAAGAGTGCAATCTATTAATACGGTAGCAAGCTGTGAGAACTACATCTCGCCAATAGTTCTGTGGCACACTATTATGAATAAGAAGAGCTCTGGCTATATCAAGGATATGTTTGTACTTCCTCTCTGCGACTCCATTTTGCTGAGAAGTGTGAGGACATGAGGTCTGATGAATTATACCATGTATGCCATAGAACTCTACCAACCGACGAGTACAAAACTCTAGAGCATTATCTGATTTGAGAGTCTTGATGCAAACATCAAACTGATTTTTTATCATCAGCACAAACTTCTCAATCAGTGGACTCACTTTAGACTTATTTTTCATGAGAAATAGCTAGGATAATATGGAAAAATCATCAACCACAATCAAATAATACCGACGTCCTGCTCTATCCGGAGTCCTACTGGGACCCCAAACATCAAGATGCATTAATTGAAAACATGAAGTTGAATGTGGTCCTGTAGCAGCTGGAAAGGAAGATCTATGGTGCTTCCTAAGTTGACATGCATCGTAGGAAAGTTGTGTAGTTGGGGGACACATGAGAAATAAGCCTGCATAACTTTTCCAAAGAAGGATGGCCCTACTGTCTATGCGACTGTAAAGCACTCCTAGATGTGGTACTAACTTGACATACTGCAGCCATAGGACCCTGCTGAAGTTGGTAAACTCCTTCATATCCACTACCAATAGTCTTCCCTGTCATTCTATCCTAGAAAATACATCCGCACTCATCAAAGATGACCCGACAATTCATTTGCTTAATGATCTCACTGACAGAGAATAAGTTCATGGATAAATCTGGAACAAACTGAACATGATTAAGCTGCATAGAAGAGGTAACATTAATTTCCCCCTGACCACTAATAGGAGCAAGTCACCCATCAACTACCTGTACCATACGACCACGAGAGATAGGTTGAATCTGTCCAAAACACTGCAGATTCTCAGATAAATGATTGGAAGCACCTGAATTAATCAACCATGTCACACCAGTGGTTTGAGTATCACCCACGGCAGTTCCTAGTGCAATCTCTGACTGAGACACTGCCATGTTTACTGAACCACACTGCCACAAACAAAGTTTGACGTGCCACAGAGAAGGGTACACATCCCAAGAAATATACCAACCAGGGAATACACACCCCAAAAATTTTTGCTCACGCGGTCAGTACTCAAGGGGACTACACATCCCAAAAACATGCATCAACGGGGAATACATATCTCAAAAGTCATCCACTATGGGGAGTACACACTCCAAATTAGATCAAAAGATCAAGAAGTTCATACCACCCCGTTGAAAGATTTTTGCTTCAAACCCACATCTCCACGGTGAGTGATCAAGAGCAACCGGCACCAACGACGATCAGGGAGCTGCGACAGGGCAGCCACGACAAGTGAAGCAACCTGCTGCGATAGGGCGACAGGGAACAGCACCGAGGGAGTTGCGCCTCGGTCAGGTTGCTGGCGGCGCGAGGAGAAGCGTTGTAGCAGGCTGCTGGCGGCGACAGCACTGAGGGTGTTGCGGTGCGAGGGGCCAGCTGCGCCTCGGTCAGGCTGCGGCGGTGGCAGCAGTGTTGTGGCCAGGTGCTGTGGCATGAGAGGCGCTGAGGAATCGGTTGTGCCTTGGTCTGGCATTGTAGCAGCGCGAAGAGCCGAGGCGTCGGTGCTGTGCCCTGGTCTGGTGTGAAGGGTTAGTTGCAACAGTGGTGGTAGTCGGTGCTGCTGCTACAGTGGCGGTGGTCCGGCATCGGCGTGGCCACCGGTGTAGGCGGCGGTAGCTCCGACGAGAAGGCTTAGGTAGGGTTAGGGTTTTATTTTTGGTGGAGACCTCAACCTTGGCTCTGATACCAAGTTGAAGTGAATAAACTTTTTCCTCTATTACCAAGAAGTCTCTACACCTCTATATAGGTGTGGGAAAAAGTACATCATAAACCCGCTACTCAAAATAAAATAACACAGCACCCTTTATAAACATAAACATAAACATAAACATAACTCAACAGGTTGTGTGTTGCTTTCACTAAGGTTAGGAGTTGATCGGGGCTTGGCCTTCACTAGGGTGACCTCTCCTTCGTCACCGTTGTTGGAGAGCTTCATGTGGGGCGTGCACATCCCTTTAAGGCCATTCTCAGATTCGGTGGGGCTTCATGGCTTATCGAGTTTTGCTTGGTTTCGATGAGGGATCGATTTGTGTAGATGACCTTCACTGTGGTCATAACGGTTTGACGGGTGGTGGTGTGGGGAGGTTGAGGCATTTACAAGCGGTGGTTTGGTGGGTCTGAAGACCAACCGTCAGGCTCGACTTTGGAGGTGGCGAGGTTTTCGAATGTGGCGTAGATTTCGAGGCAGGTTGTGTTGTGCCAGTTGCGTCTTTTGAAAATCTTGAGTGGGGTGGCGCTGAGTATCCATTTTTGGACTTGCCATAATGGGAAATGGATGTGGGGGACTTGCCTAATTTGCGTGTGGATGGCTTCGATGCCCTTTATGCAGGGACCACATGTGCTGTGATTTTTCCACGCAAAGCGGGGCCTGTTCTTGGCAACAAGTAGGTTTCCTTTGTATCCTTAACTGGATTCGCTCTTGGATACCCGGTTGGCCCTTCTTTTTCTGTTCTACAGGAGCTATGAGAGATAGCTACCCTACCCTTTGAGCTAGTGGGTCAACACGGAATTGGTGGGGGACCTTCCGCATTGCCTCCCCTCCATCGCAGAGTTGGATTGGCGGATGGTGGCCTCGACATTTGTGGTGAGGGTAACATTAGGCATGATGAGGTTGTCGTCATGGTAGAGGGTGGAGGCTCCATTGCTTGCGATGAGGGCTGTGGCTACCGTGTTGCTGCCTCGATTTGCGGTGAAGATGTAGTTGTAACGGACGAGGGTGATGGCGAGGGAAGCTCTACGTTGGCCCCTAGTGGGGATCAAGGGGCTCAGGGCGTGGGCGATGGTGTGAGGGCTAAGGGAGTGTCCGGTACCCAGTCTTCTCCGGCCAAGCCGGTCGCTGGTGGTATGAAGCGTGCCTCCAGTAGGGGTCTTGCTCCTTTAAGCCAGGCAAGGCAAGGTCTCATTTTTTGATCGTGTTAAAGGAAGAAGCATGCTGAGAAAAATGTTGGGGATAGGACTGCAGAGTGTTTTGATAAAGGAGAGACCTTGGAGGTTGTCAAGAAGGTTGCGTAGGTCGTAAATGTCAAGAGGGTTTTGGGAGGTGATGGATCAGGGGACTTAGCCAAATCCCATGGTTAAGGTACTGTCATGGAACGTGAAGGGCATGCGGGCCGTAGAGTACAAGTCTACCCTTAAGAGGTACTTCGATGATTGGAGGGTTGATTTTGTGTTGTTGCAAGAGACGCATTTAGAAGACATGGATGGTCAAATCAGGAGAGGCCTGGGGGGAATGTCTCTTTGAGGCTTGTGATCAACTTTGTTGGTAGGTCCAGTAGGCAGGCATTACTTTGGAATGGTTCTAACTTCCATTTGGAGTCTTCTCTTATCACGACGAGGGTTGTGTCTGGAGTTTTTAGTAGGGCTTCTGATGGGGTAGTATTCATTATCTCCGGAGTTTACAGGCTGTGCAATGTTGCGCCTAGGCTGACTCTATGGGAGGAGTTGAGATAGGTGGTTGATGTAACGGATGGGAGGCCACGTCTTGTGGGTGGTGACTTCAACGTTACCTTGGAGGAGGCAGATGGGTCGGATTGTAGAAGGGATGCCTAGATGGAGCTTTGCCAAGTTGTGGATGATTTTGAGTTGCTAGATCTCCCTACCTCGGGCGAAATGGGGTCGGCTCTACTTCTCGAATTGACCGCTTCCTTTGCAATGTTTCGCTAGTTGAGACACATCAGGGTGCTTCAGTGGTGGCCAAGGAGAGGTCATTTTTTGACCACACCCTTCTAATGTGGGACAACAGTGAGGGGGTGCCCTTCACCTCTTTTTTAAAGTTCCAGAGGTCCTACTTAATGAACCATGCTTTCGTGATTTCGTTCGTTCAAAATGGTTGGAAACCCCTACTTCTTCGTCTGCGATTTGTACCTTGGCAGATAGGATTAAGGGCATTTGGGCTGCACTCATGCAGTATAAGGAACTTAGAGAAAGGCGTGAATTTGCTAGGGAGGGCTATTTTCGAGTTGGATAGGAAAGAGGTGCTGACTACAGACTAAGGTGAAAGAGGAAGACAACAATGGAGAGATGGACTGAAGGTAGAAGTCGAGGAAATTGTGGCTTAAGGAGAGGGACATTGACACAAGCTTTTTCCATATGGTAGCTAGTGCACGGAGGAGGTTGAACCTCTTCCATTCCTTGCGGGTGGGGGACTTGACGTTGGATCAAAGGCCACAAATTTGTGATGCTGTCAATGCACACTTCTGAGACTTTATCGGGAGGAGATAGGCCGATCAATGGAGGCTTGGTTCGTTTGACATGTCCACGTTGGATGACTAGGAGAGGTTGGATCTGCTTCGGGAGGTCACTGTGGAGGAGGTCCTCTTGGCTTTGAGGGGCCTCTAGGACTAGGGGGAAGAATCCTCGGGTCCAGATGGTTTGCATGTCCTACTTTTTTGGGAGTTGTGGGAGGTGGTTGGGAATGATGTAATGGCTTATGTTGAGAGAGTTTTTTGATGGCAACTGGGGCTTCAAGAGGCTCAACAAATTCTTCCTTTTCTTGCTGCTAAAGAAGCAGGGCAGTGAGACCGTTGATGACTATAGGCCCATCACACTCTCCAATGCAATTCACCTTCTAATGGCCAAGGTACTTGCAAGTTGCAAACAGACTCCATGTGGTGTTGTAGAGGATCATTGCCCTAGTCTAGTCGGCTTTCATCTTTGGCAGATCTTTGCAGGACTCTTTTATTCTGGTAGAGGCGATGGTGGTTGCTTCTAAGAGGTTAGGCATAAGGGCTTTTACATGGAAGGTGGATTTTTCTGAGGCATATGACTCTATTGCTTGGGCCTATCTGTGGGAAATCCTGAGGTGGAGGGGTTTTCGAGAGAGATAGATCTGGCTTATAAAGTAGTGTATCGCAACCACCTTCTTTATGATTTTGGTGAATGGTAGGCCTTGCGAATCTTAGACTTGGCCTTAGAATCTTATTTCGGGGTGGTCACCTTGTGTTGGTTAAGGTGATCCTCTTTGCTATCCCAATGTTCTACTTCTCTTTGTTCAAGCCAACAAAGAGTGTTCATCAAATTGGATGCCATCAGGAAAGTATTTTTTTGAAAGGGAGTTGATCATGAGGGCCGCTTGCTGCAGATGGTACCTTGGACTGAGGTGTGTAAGCCCAAGTCTAGAGGGGGCTTGGGGGTCCGAAACTTATCCCAATTTAATGATGCACTATTAATGAAGTGGGTTGTCAGGATTCTCGGCGGTGGGTAAGGTTTGGTGGGCAGGTTACTGCAGGACTCTTATGGTCATCTGATACTGATAGATGCCATGTCTGGGTGATCTGGCCAGAGGTGTCCCTCTGGCTTTTGGTACAGTTTGCTACCCGTGCTCCAACATGGTATCTGATCCGATCTGTTCACCCCATTTCTAGGCAGGGGGGGGGGGGGGGGGGGGGGGGGGGGCATTTCTGCTTTTGAAAGGATGATTAGATGGGAAGTGGCCAGTTTGCCACTTTGTTTCCATGGCTATCTGGCGTGATGCTGGATAAAGAGGCTCCTGTGTCATAGGTGTGGGATTGGGCTTCTAGTGCCTGGGCCCCGGTTCTTTGGATGCCTCTTTGATAGAGTTCCAGATGATGATGACTATTGTGGGGGATTTCACACCTGATGGTGTTATTTTGGACAGTTATCTTTGGAAGGATGGCCATTCTTCTGTGGGAAAAGTTTATAGATCCCTCACAAGGGAGGATGGCCTGCTATTGGTCGTTGCATCTGACTGTTCTTTTCTTTGGAGGCTCTTGCTACTGCTGAAGGTGAAGATTTTCCTTTGGATGTTCAAAAGAGAAAAACTGTTGACCAATTGTTATAGGTTGAAGTGGTCTGCTGATCTGGACATTTCTTGCCCACCGTGTGGCACCAGAGTGGAGGATATGCACCATCTTTTCTTTTCCTGTCAATTTGCCACAACCATGTGGAGTGATCTTTAGATCCAAGGAGCAGATTGTTCTTGTTTTTGATTCTGGGTCTCCTTTTGCCGAACGGGTCATGAGAATACATCGGGATGGATATTGGGTTTAGTAGCTTCGTGGTGGTTGTGGCTCCAATGAAACACGGTGGTTTTCAGAGGTGAAAGGGCATGGGTGGAAAATGTACCGAGTCTTAGGTTCTTTCTGAGTTGTATCTCCAAATCCTCTTAGTTGTTTCCTTTATTTTAATGGAAAGTCATGGATGATTATTGACCTCCGGCAGTCGTCCCTTTTCTTCTAAAAAACAAAAAGATATTACAGTTTTTAAAGTCACATTAGGAGTACTTATCATCTTTGGATCTTCTACTGCTGTTTTTTCTGGCAAGCATCAATCCACATCTTGTCAATGGGTTATTGGGAGAAGAATTAGCCCCATATGAGGATGAGAAGTTTCATTTTTCCTGCTTAGTGGATATTATGGACAAACGTACACAAAGAGCATGCTATGAGTATTTTCTTATCAAATTGGCATTAGCCTATAAAGGCTGCAAGCTTTGCCTATCAGCATTCGTTGATTTTAAAGGAAGGATTTATTGAACCAGTATCTCACACTTTTCCAAATGATTGGAAGGGATGAAAAAGTTCGAAGAAGAGATCTAGCTTGCATGGGAGCTAGCAAAGAATGGCTAAAAGTACTCTTGTTGTGGCTCTTGTCAAAGTTCCCATCATATATAAAGATGACTAGGTTTCAGTATAAGGGAGGAATGAGCCACAATGAAGAGAAGGTGAGAAACCTTGCTCCATAATTTGACTCTGTGTCATAGCAAAAGTTCTGCAATGTGATCATCCCTTTTATTTTTTTTTAAAAAGGTCTTCAATGTGTGACTAAGGGGGCAGTTGACCATTTCCTTTTCCTGTCACCTACGACCACCTCTTCATCTTCCCTTCTTATCCTTCTCTACTAAACCTCCATTACCATCTTCTGCTTTCTATTATCGCCGGTCCACCACCATCGTAGGATTTTTGAATAACTGTCATATGGATGTTCTGATCATATAAAAAGATACAAACATTCTCATGATGCTTACTTTAGAGTCTCATGTCTCACATGCAGGTTGGAGGCTATGTCTGGCACCTATGAATGTCACTCTTTACATGAAGTAGTCTTCTGCCTTGTGCAATATGCCATTGCCTTCTCTGACACTTGATTCAAAAGGATGAGGTGGGTCCTGTGGTGTATATAGTATTATAGTGTTGGTATGGTGGTTGCATGGTGGTGGGATGATGGCATGGAAAAGGTGGGGGAGGAAGGATGGGAGATAGACATGTATATGAAGGTGGTGGAGATGGTGGGAATGGGGATGATGGTGGTGGTGATATGGAAGAGAAAGGTGGGGAGTGGTAGTGATGGAGTTCGAAGAAGAAGAAGAAGAAGAAGGGTGTCATAGGAGAGAACGGGTCTTGATGGTGGTGGTGTTGGTGTTTATGTGGAGAGGTGGATGAAGTTAGGAATGAGGAGAGATGGGGCATGGTGCATGAAAAAGAATGTGGATGTGAGAAGGATTGGGGGGTGTAGCAACATGGTATCTAATCTACCAATAACACGTCATGGTTTCAAAATCCGAATTTCACATTGTCTAACACATAAACATGAGAATCACAACTACAATCAAGTGAAATAACTAACCATATTATAAGATGTGAAATAAGAAATAACATTTGGTCCAAGCAAAGAGTAAACAATGATGTAAAGAAAGTTTACTAGTCATATTACATCACTAAGATAACTGCAAAAGAAAAATAACTACTAACTACTATTACAGGAAAACGACTAGTTAATTGATACTCTCATGGCTCATGATCTTCTCGCTCAAGGAAATCTCCAATCGTTACTTGATCTTGAGATGATTCACCTGCATTTGAGATTAGGCTGATGAAAATTTTTTCCAGTAGAACTAATCTAGAGTTTAGGTAATGAGAGACAAGGTATAAAAGAAAAATGTATAATAGGAATGCATGAAAATTATTTATCGGGTCATTTATCTAGAAATCAAGTGCCAACTGCCAACCATTCATAATTTAAATCATTGGTTAAATAGTTAACAAATCATTTAACCAGTATTACTGCTGAGATATTTTAGATCTGGACTCGTCTTTACTTGTAAAGTGTCTCAAATTGGACGCAAATGGGGCTAGGGGTATCTTGCTTGCCTTGAGAATCACGACATACGATGCGATCAACCTAAAAAACAAACTCGAGGGTGGCTCCATGTCAAGCTAAGGCATCATTTACCTTGGATAGCTCTTCTCATCGCAACACTATGGATGGAATCCTCAATGTTTGGTACTAAAATAGAAACCCAAGGTCGAATCCGACTTGGCTACAAGCCTAAATTGCATAGAGGCTTGCTACTCTTGGCCGCAGTTGATCACTGACTAAATACATATATGTAATAATGTTAGTGACTCAGCAAGAATTTATTAACAACTTTTGCTAAACAACTTCATAATCAACTCATAAAATTGTTATTAGGTTATTTATGACAAAATTCGGAATATCTTTAATTATTCACAATTTTTTATTTATAGATAATTTTTTTTGAGAGGTTGATTTACAGATGTCAGAGAATTAGGAAAGTGTTAGAGTATTAGGAAAGAGTTTAGTTAAGTTAGTCTATTTAGTTAAGTTTGAGAGTCCCGAGTCCTGCTTTAGTATTTTTATTTCTATTTTCTATTCCTGTTAGAATTACTATATAATTTGTTAACCTAATTCTTTAGATAAAGAGGGTTAGGGTTCTCCTTTCAATAATAAGAGGCATTCGTTTCTCCAACATGGTATCAGAGTAGAAAAGACCCTAAGGAATCCCACCACCGCGACCCTACCTTTCTCGCGTGTATGCCTCATTTGCTTGCACACGTGAGTCTTGGCTTGCCCAGTGCACCTAGTGCAAGACCTACTTGTGCATGCAACATTGTGTGCATTTTATTAGTGCACTGCATCCATTGCACATTGCCTCTCCTTACTACCATGCACTCGTGATCCCTACCCTTGCGGGACATTGTGTGCTACTACTTCCTGCCTCACATGTAATTGCACACTACTACTGCTCTCCTTACGCTTTAACATGTGATCTGTACCACACGTGATTGTTGTCACATGTGCTTACGTATGTGTATTTGTTGCCTCATGCGTGCAACTATCCTTGTTGTGTGCTTCATGTATGTGACTCTACCTCTCTTCTCACCATTACGACATTGGGATCTTGCTCTTGGATACCAAGACTCTTGGATACCAAGCATCTACTACTGTTGTAGTTGTTCAAGGCATCTTGATCAAATTTAATGG
Source organism: Thalassia testudinum (assembly GCA_037157565.1). NCBI lineage: Eukaryota > Viridiplantae > Streptophyta > Magnoliopsida > Alismatales > Hydrocharitaceae > Thalassia > Thalassia testudinum. Next base: position 127,351,360 of record JAZHRO010000013.1, read on the forward strand.
TGCTTAGAACTACATCCTTTGGTCTAGAGCTTTAAGATCTTCATTAGAGGTCAGAAGAAACTCTATATCCTGACGACCAAGGAGAAATTGGGCACTAAGGACAAGGACTACGATAAGTGGGAGCAAGACAAATACATGGTCATGAATTGGCTCACGAATAGCCTAGAGCCAAAGATTGTGGTAAATCTACTCTACAAGAAGAACGTGAAAGACATTTGAGCTAACCTGGCTAAAAAATATTTCCAGAAGTTGAACAACTTCAGGCTTGTTGACATCTATTGCTAGATTTAGTCCACCAATCAGGGGGACTTGTCGCTGGTCAATTACTACACGACTATAGAGTTCCTTTATAAGGAACTCGTAGTCTTCCAGCCCTCCTGTTGTGATGTACATACTACTTAGAGGGTGAAGTGGCAAACGTGTTGATTCCTTGGCGGATTGGGCTTATGTTACCAGCTTGTCAAGGATCAACTTTTGTCGTCTGATGCTATTCTTAATTTGGAGACCATTTATAGCCGTCTTCGGAAGATTGATGCAGACACTCCTGCTATGGCTCCTGATCTTCCTGACTCCTTTGCCCTTGTTGCCTCTAGAGGGAGAAGTGGTTGCTTTAGTGGTCACGGTTGTGGCCATATCTATTTTACCTGCATTCACTTTAAGCACACAAACCATCCATTTGAGAAGTGCTGAGAGAAGTTCGGCAAGCCAGCTTGGGTAAATCAGACGTCTACCAAGACTCCTATTTTTGAGAATACTTCGTAGTCTCCCATACATTTCACGGTTTAGGAGTTAGATTGTTTACGAACTCTTCTAAGGAGAGAGCCATCCTTCTCTACTTCTATAGTTGGTCCAAGTCCTATGGCAAATTCTACCTTTGCTGCCTCAAGTTTTGGAGCATCCACTTCTCTTGCAAGAAAACTCATTGACTCTGATGACTGGTGGATTTGAGCAAGGATCTTCGTCCACCCTACTACTATTTGACTGCATGGGTTTGTCTCTCACCCTACTACTATCTTTGCTTGGGATCGACTCCTATTGACTGCCTGCCTCTACTAATTGCCTACTTGCTTGCTCCTTTGATATGTTGTCTACCTTCTCCTCCAGATGTTTACATTAGGGGGAGTCCAACTTTTGTCTATTGTAACAAGTTGGGCGTTGTACATGTTCCAACTTGGAGGGAATGTTAGAGAATTAGGAAAGTGTTGGGAAGGAGTCCTAGTTTACTTAAGTTAGTTTATTTATTTAAATTTGAGAGTCTTGAGTCCTATTTTAATATTACTATTTCTATTTTTTATTCTTATTAGGATAGGAATAAAAAGTGGGAGGGTTGTTAGGCTTAATGATATTCCTATAGATGTTTGGAGAGTGACAGGAGAAAGGGGTATAACTTGGCTCACAAAATTATTTAATACTATTTGAAGAGGCAAGAAGATGCTAAAGGAATGAAGGAAAAATTTTGTGATACCTTTATACAAGAATAAGGGAGATATACAAAATTGTTCCAACTATAAATGTATTAAATTGATGAGTCATACGATGAAACTTTGGGAGTGAATAATTGAAAGGTGAAGCAAGTCTCTGTAGTAACTGAAAATTAGGTTGGCTTTATGCCAGGTCGGTCTATTATTGAGGCAATACATCTCTTGACACGTATGATGGAGACCTACAAGTCAAGAAGGATTTACATATGGTTTTTATTGATTTGGAAAAGACCTATGATTCTGTCCCAAGAGATATCTTGTGGAGAATTTTGGAGTAGAGATAGGTACCGATTTTATATATTAACCTCATAAAAGATATGTACTACGGAGCTGCAGCTGGTGTAAGGATTAAGGATGATTTGACAGACTACTTTGATATCACCATTGGTCTGCATCAAGGATCAGCTTTAAGCCCTTACCTCTTTGCCTTGGTCATGGATGAGTTGATGAAGCATATCCAAGCTGAGGTGCCATGGTGTATGCTTTTTGCTAATGACATTGTGTTGGTTGATGAGACAGGAGATGGAGTGAATAGAAAACTTGAGCTTTGGAGGGAAGCCCTATAAGCTAAAGGACTATGCTTAAGTAGGAGAAAGACTGAGTATATGGAATGCAAGTTTAGTAGTAGAGGGAACAATGAAGGGATTGATGTAAAAATTGGAGAAGAGTGTATTCTAATGAAAGATGCTTTTAAGTACTTGGGATCCATTTTCCAACAAGATGGTGGAATTGATGGAGATTGTACACATAGAATTAATGCAGGATAGTTGAAATAGATGGGTGCATCTGGTGTTCTCTGTGATAAGAGGGTTTCTTTAAAAGTCAAAGGAAAGTACTATTGAGTTGCGGTAAAACCAACTATGCTATATGGTTTTGAATGTTGGTTTATCAACTATAGGCATGTACAGAAGATGCCTGTGGTAGAAATGAAGATGTTAAAATGGATGTGTGGTCATACAAGAAAGGACCATATTTCAAATGAGATTATTCGAAAAGATGTTTGGGTGACACCGATAGAAGATAAAATGAGACACGCCTAAGATGATTTGGACATTTGCAAAGAAGGCTACTAGATACTTTAGTCAGAAGATGCGAGAAGTTGGAGGTTGAACCTGCTAAGAGGGGACAAGGAAGACCAAATAAGTGTTGGAAGGAAACTATTAAATATGGCCTCAATTATTTTAATTTAAATCTTGAAATAACTCAAAATCGATGTGGAGGCAAAATCCATATAGTCGACTCCACTTAATGTGAGAAAAGACTCGGTTGTTGTTTTATTATGATTACTATGTAGTTAACCCAACTCTTTATATAGAGTTGGTTAAGATTTTTTTTTCAATAACAAGAGGCATTCTCCAACAGATGTAAAGGAAATTCAAATCACATCATTTCTTAAAACTATTTTTAAACAACTTATTTTCAAATTTTGTCAGTTGTCCTAATCAAGTTATTAATTAAGGATTACAATGGTAGCAATTTCTTGAAAAGTAGAGTTTGTTTTACATGCAATCTCGTTTAATCAAACTAACAATTCGATCGAAATCTTATCGATAATTATTTATGCTTAATCAAGAAATTAATCACAAGATCTTATATTAAATTTAGAAATCAAATCATGCATTCTAATATGGTTCACATGCATAGGTATTTGGGTATCAATTAAAAGGACCATTTACAAGATGTAGGTCAACTATGTATAAATTAGCTTGTCCTAAGTGTATAGGCTTCAAAAAGAAACTTTTTTATAAATGAATGAGAATAAATGTATTAAGATGAAGGATTCTACCTCACACACGTGTGGATACATGCACACCATCCCCTACTACGCGCTCATGTGTGCACGCTGGCTCTAGTTGCTATCTCAAGAATTCGAGTGAAACATGTTCAATCTGACTATATAGATGCATCTGTTATGTTCGAATACCCGTAATTGGAGTTTTGGATTGTCCTGATTGGATCCCAATTGATGTAGATCAAGCCAAACATTTTAGGGTGTTAGATTTAAGTTGATATTCAACTCTTTACATGGATTAAAGTGTAATTCGTAAAATTTATAATTTTTAAAATGCATTTTTTTTTAAAACAACTCCTTCCTCCTTCGATTCTTCTCCATTAGCCTCCAGCGGCCATTGGCAACCCTCCCCTTCCATGCGTGCACAGAGGTGGGTGGACCTGTCACCAACCCCCTCGACGATTGGCCATCACAGTCACCTTCTGGCCTTCGACAAGTTGTCGTTGCCATCAGCGAAGGTGCTGACAACCGATGAAGCCTTGTCTACCCTCTCTTCGATTTCTTCGTTCTTCATCGGCTCCTACAAAATAGAGGAGGAATAAGGGATGGAAAAGAATTTCACCTTGGCCTAAGCTTGCTTCACCTCATGTTGCTGATGTGCCCCACAGGCCCTACACAGCCTTAAGCATTCTTGTGGCTTACCCGTAGCCATCCTGCAACAGTTGAAATGCTTTCGTTGTTCTCGGTCTCTCTCTTGCTCGACCTCTCCTCCCTTGACACCTTTCTCTTTCTCGCTTTATCCCTCTTTCTCTTCCTTTATATTGGTAGAGTACGTTGAATTGGGAGAGGGCATGGGATGGGATGGGAGGGGCAGTGGGGTTACATGAGAAGGAAGTTGTGCTTCCGATTGGATAAAGGGGGAGGCTAGTTGGCGTGGGGTGAATCCATCGTTATATTTTTTTCAAACACTCTTAAGTCTTTGTATTCGTATCAATGAATCTCTGATTCTCACAAACAAGGTACCATTGAATTCATTACAAAATGATGAATCCAACACAACTCTTGGATCTTGAATCCAAGGTTATTTGCACGATGTAGACGTGTGCCGCATATGGTTTGTAAATTTGAGGTTCGATCGATATGCGAAACATACCATCGAAATGCTCATAACATGAGGAATCGAAGATCACTTCCCGATTGTCGATCCAAGGTTTGGATTGCAAGAGCCAAATTTACATGTATTTCCCCATTGATCACATGTTAATGACCAAACAGACTTCAATTTGCAAACGATGAGCGTCCTCAAGTTTTTTTTGAGATGCTCGTGACTAGGCATTTGAATCGTTGATTTGGATCATTAAAGGGGGGAGGCATGCACATGGAGATGGGGTGTTGGGTGCAAGCATTGAGATGAATGGGACTAGGGTTTTTGCTGTTGGCACCATAAGAATAGGGATGGGGCAGCATCAGTTTGTGGGCATGGACAGGGGGAAGAGAGGTCGCATGTGAGTAGTTGGGAATTGTGGGTGCTATAAGTGATATATAAGCTGTGATGGTGATTTTGGACTAGTAAATTTTAGTTGAAATGCTAATCTCTTAGATTTTAGGGATGTTGGTTGAGATCAAATGTGAGAGAGGTGTGCATGAGGTGAGGAAACATGGGTGTGTATGCTTTAGATATGGGGGCACATGAGTAAATGAGTTTAAGATTTGGGTTTTAGGGGCCTTTAATGGGGCTTTGGACTCTTTTCTTAGGAGAAATGATATGATAAATTACAAATAACAAAATTTATGTGTCTTCGCATCTAGGATATCAAAAGCAATATAGAAATTGTGCAAGCTTTGGAATTTCATGTGGGGCTTTTTCTTTATTGTCCAAGCTTTGCATTAGGTTCTCTTCATTCTTTTCACATCTAAAGCTTGTGAACACTTCCTTTATCATGTGGAAGACTCTCCTAGGGTTTCTTCCTTATCATGATAGTCTTCCATTGCTTATGAATGCATCTTTATTATTTGTATTGTCTTTTTATGTGCATCAAACTTAGAAGAAAAGCTTTCTTGCGAAACTTTAGTTGGAGATTAAAGTAACTTATTTCTTGACAAAAATGGACTTATAATAGCAAAAATCATGCATAAAATGTGTTAGAGTATTAGTTAGTTTTGAGTCCTATTTTATTAGGTTGAGTTTATTTAATTTAGGTTTGTGAGTCTTAGCTAGTTTTATATTCCTGTTGGATCTTTGAGGTAATTCTTTGAACCCTGCTCTCTATATAAGTGAGGTTAGGATTCCTAATTTCAATAAGATGCTTCATTTTCTCTGACGTGGTATTAGAGTGAGATTCTTGATCCTTGAAATCTCAATTGGGCACACCATCGCTACTGCAAGTGGCATGTTGTTGCCTACGGGTCCTTGCTTGAGCGCATGCATCCACGAGTGCTCTGCCTCCTGTTGCGTGCTTATCGCACTCTTGCTGCGAGTGAAGTGCTGTTGTGCACATTTGTTGTGCGCCCACCGCATGTGCATTGCTCTCCTACCACGTGCCTAGAGCGCGTATGCCTTACCAGTTGCGTACCTGTTGTGTGCTTACCGTGCATGCGATCCTACCTCCTACCGTGCATGCACATGACCCTTGCCTCTTTTCCACATGCCTAGCACGCGAGGCCTTGTCTCCCAATGCACCTCCTATACGTGGTCTCTTTTGACGCATGCGTGAAGTACACAATACTATGCATGAAATTGTCTACCTTTGCCTGACTGCCTGATTTGCTTGTCAACATGATGATGCTAGGATCGTCCTTTTCTAGTACTATGGAAGCCTTTGGCTTCCACTATTGCTGTCATGGTTCAAGACACCTCTATCAAACTTAATGGTTCTTACAACTATGCTCTCTAGTCTTGAGCATTCAAGATCTCTATTGGAGGACTGAAGAAGCTCTACATCTTGAGCAAGGATGACCTTGATGACTGGTGGGAGATCTGAGCAAGACTCTCATCTCCTACTATTGCCTGTTGTCCTTTACTACTGCTTGCTTGGGATCGTCTCCTGACTTGCTTAAGATCATCTCTCGTCTATAGCTGCTACTGCTTGGGATCATTTCCTGTCTCCACTTCCTGCTTTTACTTGGGATCAGCTCTTATTTCCTGTTTGCTGTTGCTTGCCTCCCACTACTGCCTGCCTGCTCCTCTAGCCATAAGTTGTCCTCTAGCCATAAGATGTCCTACGTGAGGGAGAGTCTTATTTTGTCCTTTGTAGCAAGTTGGGCTCGATTGTCATCTATGCTTGAACTTGAGGGGAAGTGTTAAAGTATTAGTTAGTTATGAGTTTGATTTTATTAGGTTGAGTTTATTTAATTTAGGTTTGCGAGTCCTAGTTAGTTTTACATTCTTGTTGGGTCTTTTATGTACATTTTTTTACCCTTATTCTCTATAGAAGAAGGGTTAAGGTTCCTAATTTCAATGAGATGCTTCATTTTCTTTGACAAAATGCACATGAAATGACAAGTTACCAAGTTTTCCATGAAATGATGAGTCATCAATTCTGTCATGATGACAAGAGTTGTACTTATGGTAAAAAATGTAAAAATGTAGAGTATCACTAGAATCTTTTACTATGACTTGCAATCTTTATGTCAAGGTACATGTGTTGTAGAGGAATATAAGAACTCCAAATTCTAGTAACTTGGAATATCCTCATAAGGATGAAGGACCAACTCATGGTGAGGTATATCAATGAGCTGTAAGCCAACATCCAAGATGAGACATATAAGCATGACTACTAGACAATTTATAATGTCTATGCTGTTTTTTTTTAAAAAAGGACCATGTCTACAATCAAGCTTTGAGAATTGAATAAATTGAATTTAAGCCTTGTGGGCATCATCTCCCCTATCTTTTGGTCCTCTCCTTCAAGAGCAACTCAAAAACTTCCTCTACAAAACCATGCATAGCTTGGGGTGCATCTCGATTCTTCCTTTTATATTCCATCTTTTTCTCAACTGTGCTCTTCTGACTGTATCAATTGGTATCATTGCCAATCATTAGATTGTTCCTATGTCATGATGATCCATCAACTCGCCATCAACTTGTATCATGCACAATATAATGGATTGAAGAATTTTTTGAGTTGGTTGAATATTCTAATTCAACTGCCTCTGAAAACCTTAACCAATGTCAGTGTTGTCCCTCTCTCTTCTCGGGAAAAAAAAAACATTACCCCATCATTGTCAACACCCCACCACTGATGACTTCAAGAATCAGCTAGCAATTGGCTAGATCCAATGTGTATGCAATAGGGATGCTTACTATATTTGATTTTACCTACCTTTCCCATGAGCATCACGTGCCTCCGTCTCTAATAGATACTGTCAACACAGTGCCCTTCTTGCACTCCTTGTAGATGGCAGCCTCTATCTTTATCAATCTCCACCATTGACACCTCTCGACTCTGGCTTCACTTGTTGCAGAAACGAGCACTGCCCCACCCACAGAAGTTGAAATCGCCATGTGTCCCCACATGCTGCAAACTTTTGCAAGGCCATCCTCAGCAAATACCAAAGTGGCATTACCTGCCAAGTTGTGGAGGCAGAGAGGGTTGCACAATGCCATGACCTTCAAAGAGTTTGATTAGGTTGTGCTTCTACCCAAATAACCTTTCTCTTTGAACTAAAGTCCAAGTAAAAGCCCCCCTTCAAAAAAAAGTGAGAAAAGTCCCAAAAATGAAAGTGTGCTAAGAGGCCCCTGAATCATGCATTTTTAGAAAAGGTTAAATTTTCAGCAATTACATGGTGCCAACCTAGGAATTCACCAAAGAGTCCAAGAAAGTTAGGAAGTATACAATTATTTACAATTTGCTGGAGGGGGAAATTGATGAAGGCCAAAGCCTTGGTGCAAATGACCCTCGTTTTTATTTTAATTTTAATTTTGTAGTTATCTATTTTAAAAGAAGTAAAGTTGATCTATCAGGATGTCATATTTTAGATTTGATTTGTTTATTTACATTTAGGTTTGGCTTGTTAGTGATTTGATTAGATTGTTGAATTAGGAGTTTTGATTAAGATTTGATTAGAGATTTTTTTATGTTTTCATTTGTTTTAGTATTTGATTAAGAATTGGTTGGATGTTTTTAGTTTTTCTTTTATTTTAGTAATTGTTGTGAGAGTTTGAATAAAATGCCACGTGGTAATGCCACGTCGTGTGGTTCGTGAGTTGGTGTGGAAATCCATGCATGTGTGTGTGTGTGTGTGTGTGTGTGTGTGTGTGTGTGTGTGTGTGTGTGTGTGAAAGTTGGTTGTGTTGCCTTGTGTGGCAAGTTTGGTTGAGATATTTTGGTGTGACTGGGTTGTTAAGTTTGCTATATTTAGTTAATTAGTGCTGATGAATTGTTAGGGTTGTTTAGGAAAGTAGTCTAGAATCTTTTAGGATTGGGATTTACTGAGTTTGTTATGTCATTTACTATTTATGTAAGGTGATTGCCTCTCTATAAAAACAGTGTAATATACTAAGTTATTTTTGAGTTCAATAATAAAAATCTTCCATCTCTACTGTGATTCTTCTCTTCTTTCCTTCTCCCTTTCGCTAACTCTCCCTCACACGTGGCCTTCTCATCTCTCATTGTGTGTGTAGACTCTTCCCAAGAGGAAGAGAACTCCATCCTGATTCTTCACAATTGCATTTACCATGTAAAAGCTACTCTTGAGATTTATCTAAGAGATTAAAATAGAATTGATTAAATTTAAACCCTTTGGCTGTATCACTCTTTGAGTTCTCTCCAAGCTCATCTTCGTGCCTTCCTCTACTGGAACCACCCATAACTGGGCATTCATCTTGATTCTTCCTCCCATCCTTCATCCTTTTCTTGGCTACTTCTTTTCATCTGCATCAGATGGGTCTTTGTAGTTCCAAGATATTAACAGTGGCAGGATGTGCTCGGTGGCTGTTTCCTCGAGCTCTTTCCTTGTAATCATTTCAGTAGTGGTTCAAACTAAGACACTTCTCAATATTAGAGATTTTTAAATATGGGACAAAAGGAGCTAAATTAAGGCCTAGTTTGGTAACAGTGATATCCCGCATTTTTTGGGATATTCCTATTTGGTATGTAATAACCCAATCAGAGAGGGTAGTGCCCATCTTCCTATTTCAGGTTGGTGCTAGAATGCCCTGTCTTTTCAAATCTAGATTTTATGGTCTCATCACCATAACTAACTCTTTTGGTACCCCAGACATGAAGGTTATAAAGCCCTTATCCCTTTGGTGCTTATTGTTGCAATGCATGAACACCTTTTTCAATGGAAGTCACAATCCACACCTTGATGGATCTTGACTTGCTGCTTTTATGTTCTGTTGAATGCGATGAATCCTGCTAAAACTAGTACTTAGTTCAGAGGGTCATTGAGTAATATGTGGTATGCTGAGCAATAATTGGAGGTTAAATAGCTTCATGTTTTTATGTTTAAATTTCAATTTTTTTGATTAATATAAGTGCATTAATAAGTCCAATAACAAAATCATAAGACACTCTTTAATGTATAACATACATTTTACAAATAATATTTGAAGTTATTTTAAAAAAAAGTATTTGAAGTAAAGAAATAAAAATGGATATGTATTTGTATGGAAATAGACAAAAGTAAATGCCATAGAAGAATCTCCATGCAAGAATTCGTCGGTCGAGTAACTGGTTCATTTTCTTGATAACTCAATTGGGTATCCGTAGTCGGTACAGTCAAGTGATCGAGGAGTAACTAATTTCTCAAGCCTAGATGTGAAATACAAGGAGAAGGCCTTCTGTTTGGACGGTGCAATTTATAGTTGAGAGATGGCTGCGTTTTGGGTCAGGATGAAGACTTGGAGGAAGGGGAATAAGGAGAGGAAAGGGTACTTGGTGAAATTTGAACAATTGCGGTGTGGGGGGCAGATGGAATGAGAATGAGGGAGGAAGAAACTCAAAAAATATAGTTGCTTCATCAAATTAATTGATTTAATTAGTAATTATGGTTGGAAAGGCATACTATTTAATTATTATGTTATAGTTGATTAATTATACTATTATGTGTAGTGTACTTTTTTTATCAGCAAAGTAATGAGTATGACGTTTTGTTCACTTATTCTCCTGTTATGCCAAGCACTACCTTATTGCGTCAAAATGAGGTTCCACGGACCAATACTGATTCTACCAAATAAAGAAAAGGAGTGTCCCGTATTCAAAAATGTTATTCCATAAAAGTTATCCTAGCAGCTTTCCTTTGTGGATGCATCGCAATTGTATCATCTTTTAGGGGGGAAACCCTTTGTGGAAATGTTGTGAAGCGACTTTCCTTCAGGGTCTTTGGGCCAACATTTGATATACCGTTTTATTTGATGTAACCCTCTTTTTGTATTAATGCTGTAGGATGATCATGGAAGTAATCCTCTTGTTTTTTCCTAAAAACAAAAAAGTTATCCTAGCTACCAAACTAGCTGGCCCTAACACTTTAACAAAAAGGCGCTTGTGTGTCCACAGACCAGCACCAGTGGAACCCATGTATTTTTGACAGGTTTAGGGCTAGTTTGGATGGAGAGAGAGATTTCATGGGATAATTTTTTTGCAGCTGGGTTATCTTCCATTTTTTTTTGGAAGTCATAAAGGTTATTCTGGTGGGTTAACCTGTGACTGTTTGAAAAGTTTCTGGGTTAACGTGTGAAAACACATGGGATAACGCACAAAAAAAGTTTATCCTACATTAATTCTAGAATAACTTATCTTGGGTTAAGTCCTCTTAATCCGGGTCAAAATATCTTTCCTATCAAACAAGGTTAACCCCTATTTTGATAGGTTATCCTCCTTACCAAACTAGGCCTTAGATCCTAGCCTAGAAGCACAATAACTATCCTTCTTGGAAATGGGGAATAAACCTGCTACTTCTTACCGCCATTTCATTGTTCTTTAGTCAAACATTCTTTACTGCTTTGTGCCTGTTGAGGCTTTTCTTTACGGAGTGCTTTTCCCCCTCTTTTGCACACTTGGATCCTTGATTATGGATTAATAATCTACCATTTGAATTATAATGTTTCTTGAAGAACCTATGATCCCTCTGCTCGAGAGGGTGCCTGCACTTGATGGGAAGAAAATTGTACAGATTGCAGCTGGAGCTGAACATTCTGCCTTGGTTACAGGTTTGCAACACCAATTTTCTTTTTCTATTTTCATTTTTAGGGTAATGAGTGGTAGGCATCTTCTCTTACTCATGACTACTGGACAGAGAAAGGAGAAATAATGACGTGGGGCTGGGGAGAACATGGGCAACTAGGGTTGGGAAACACATTTGATCAAATCCAACCGCAATTTGTTATGGTAGGTGATGCTTCGGATACTTCTTCCCGGTTCAAGGTTTTTTGTGGTAGTGGTTTCACCTTTGTTGTAAAAAACGATTGTGCGCTTTGTCAAACTTGATACCCTCAGCCTGTGTTGTCCACGAGAAATGAGGATGATGGAAATATGTTTGTTTCTGTAACACATGCCACATTTGTGTACCATCCGTGCGATACATGCTTGGTTCATAGATTACTGGTTCCAATTAGATATATATTATGGATGTTGAAAAGCCATGTACCTGTGTATTTATATATTATTTTTGCTGGAATCGGCATGGTTCGGACTTGATCTCGAACCCTACCTCATTTTGCCCTTTAGCTGCTCTAAATTGAATTTGTACTACTTGAACTTGGGGCTGTATAAGTGAGCCTAATTAGCCAAGTCCAGGTTGCCTTAGGATTGGGCTTGATAGGCTTTAGCTCGAGCTTAGGCTTGGTCAAGTCTGGCTCGAGCTTGGTTGGGATCGAGTCCCTGTCAAGCCCATTAATGAGTCCACTTTTACCAAAAACTATATACTATAGGTAAGATTTAATCATGGACGTGATATTTTACATACAAAGAAGATTACCAATTATGCTATAATTTATTATTGAGAAGCATACCTTACAAATAATTATATTTTAAAGTTGCATTTATCTATTGTTATCTAGCTCGTTAATGAGTCTGCTTTGTTAAAAAGTATTGCGGGTGGGATTTGAACTCATTTCTTGTAGTGTTGTGGCAAAGAAGATTTTAACAGCTTTGCTATGTTTCGTAATTGACTACCACATCTTGTATGTTATGTATTTTTACATAATACATGTATGTATATGTTCTTATCGAGCCCAAGCCTTTATGGCGTTGGGCTTAGTTTGACTTGGGTTTGGCTCAATAAGGTTATTGAGCTTGGGCTTGTGAGCTTTGGTTGAGCAAGCCTGACATGAACCTATTAACCAAACTTTTCGATAGCTGTTCTTGAACCATTAACCAAACTCATTCGTATCTTGAATTTAGTCTTATTCTCTAGATTTTTGCTCAGAACATTTGTAATGTGAAGAAACACATTTGAAGCCTCATCCTGAATCTCACATTTGGGCAGTCTATAGAGATGGCGGAGATTTTTGGAGCCCCTATAATTCAAGGTGATATTTCTTTTTAGATGATCCAATCATCAAACAAGGTAGCCTGGTTTTCAGTCTTTTGATTAAGTCAAATGATGGTCTTTTCTTTGGTTCTTGTTGTTTAGTCTATTACGATCTGACCTCGGTTTCCTATAGAATTCGAGATTGACTTGTCTTGATTAAATTTCAAGATCCAGTCATCCAATAAAAAATAACTAAATGCATAAAACATTTCACAACCATACATACAATGTAATTAAGTAGAAATAAATAATAGTTAACAATGAAAATATAATAAAATATTTCAAAGATATTACATGTCACAAGTATAAAAGTACTATTACAGAGATAGCCATCACAACTAGAATAAAGAGAAATATATCAGAAATATAGTAGAAACAGTTACTACATGGTAAAGGTGTTCACTACTAACAAAAATCTCTGCAACAGAAAAAGAGGACCTAGGCTGGGCTCGATTAGGCCAATGTCCTCTGTAGCCGGTGGCGTTGGCTGCTCAACTCCTTGATTTGAACATGGTTATATAAATCTGTGGTCAGTTAACGTTGAGTAGAGTACTTGTTAAGTCATTTACATGCAATTAACATAAAGGAAATAAGCAACCAACTAACTATTCAATTTCCAGTTATGTATTATTATTTGTTTTCATTTAAACATCTATGCATTTCTAATTTGGTTTCTAAGAAGGGTCCGTAACATTTCTTAATCCACTTGTTTTCTAAGGGAACGATCTTGATGTAGTTTTCCCGTGATACATAATGTATACATGGCACTCTCCTAGTCGAGAGAGCATCTCATCGTAGTCCTACATTCGGTCAATCACCTTGGAGTCATGGCCGTGACGTAGTGATGATTACGACACATGCGATAAGTGTACGGGTAGCTATTCCGTACTAGCACGTGGTTAGTCGTTTTCACTAATAGGTATGCCTAAACGTATAACACAGAACAGAATAGGGGCCACATCCTTCAACAGTCTGTGTACCATTGTCCGGCTATCTCTGTTTGTCTAGTGGGCCTAACAGGAGTCGGTGTAGGGAGACCACTCCTAACCCCAGGTCCCAACCCAAGGGTAGCTAGCACTCCCTCTACACAAAAGTAATCGTAGCTCTCCTCGATACCATGTACGCGAGGGCTAGCTTATTCTCTCTATATAAGGGGTGATTAGCTTACCTCGGTACGTGTGTACATGAGGGCCAGCGTATCTTCTAAAGTAGGGTATTTGGCTCTCCTTGGTACGCACGTACACGAGGGCCAGCGTATCTTCTACAGAAGGGTAATTAGCTCTCCTCAGTACGTGCATACACGAGAGTCAGCTCATGTCCAAGTTAAAGCTTAACTAACCGTCATGCCTCACAGTAAGCGAAAGGTTCCGTAACTATCAGAGTTTCCATGTCGCAACATTTTGATTTCCTTTTTTAGTTCCCCGTAGGGCTCATGCATCAACATTTGTTTTATTTCATGGTATGGTATATATCTCCATTCACATTTTGATTCTTAAATGTATAAAAGCCGCTCGTGATTCAACAAATTAAGTAATCATCATATCAATTAACCATTTAGTTGTTAGTAGTAAAGACTTTAACATGCATTTCAGAGTATAACAGCGTGGTTTAAGTAATGTATATTCATCTTCCTCAGCCTAAGGGTTCATTTCATATCCTAAGGTTCAATCAAATAATTTTAATATAACATGCATTTTAATTATTTAAATCACAATATTAGAGAGGACCACTCTACAAGGGTATTCAGGTGGAATGGGGCTCAAATGGTAGATCCCGTCGTCTCTGCGAGTCCCGTATACCATACGGACTGGAGACCTATACCATTGACTAATCATGTTAAACGAGTTCAAAATAGCATAGGTGCGACATTAACACGTTGAGAATTTCGAACGGAAACTAATGATATTTCGTTTGTGTAAAACTGACTCTGTTTGGGTCCTGAATTAGCCAAAAACACACTCTGACTACAATCAGACGTCTGGGGCGAGTCCTAGATGTCGTAAACGATCGCAGAAGTTCACCTTGCTTTTCTGCATCTTTTTCAGACGTTTGAACCCCTATGCAGCCGTCTGAGGGAGCTTCCAAACGTCTGACACCTCTCCCGGTCGTCTGGAAGAGAGGTTAGACATTTGACATGGTCTCTAAACGTCATAAAGTGCCTCGAAGGATGCACCACGCCCCTTTCCAACGCCTTGTACCTGTGCATGCACGCGCCACTTAAATAATCGACAACTCAATGCAACCGCATGCGCATGCACGTCGAGCAGGGAACGTACCTTAGTACTTTGCACACTATTAGATGTCCGGTGTTTCCTCCGGACGTCCTACTATTCTTTCAAACGTCTGGAGGGTGTCACAGATGTCTGATACTACGAAAAATGACTCTGCAGAACGCCTCGCGAAGCTCCTCCTCGCGAGCTCCAACTGTTGCAACCGCAGCAGCTTTGCCCTCCTCGTGCAGGTCTCCCTCCTGTGCAACTTCTCCCTCTTGAGCTCCTCTCCTCGTGCGCATCGCCCATCTCTCGAGCTCCTCTCCTCTCCTCGCACCTCCTTCTCCCTTCGCCCACTCTCTCTCTATCTCCCTCTCCTCTGTGCTCCGCCCCTCTCCTTCTCCCCCACTCGCAGCTGCAAGGGGACGGGGGAGGAGATGGTCGCCGACGTCAAGGTGGTGGAGTGAAGGTGGAGGTGGTGGTGGTGGTGTGGAGATGGAGAGGGTGGAGGGGGTGTGGGGGGTTATAAAGGGAAGGGTTAGGGTTTAGGTGGGTGTATGCATGCGTGAGTTGTGGTGGGAGTGAGGAAAAGTTACAGGGTTGCTAACACAAGGTTTTCTTTTTTCCCACATAGTCCACAACTTAAATCCAGGAATTTAAAATTAAGTTTACACTCCTAAGATTCCAAAAAAACCCTCGAACAACCCTTAGAAAAGGTCATTTCAAGCTTCAAGTCGCTCATTGTAAATTTTACGGTTCAATGTTTTCAATTCAAAGAAAAGAAAGTCAAACAACCCAACAATGTAAAATTTTCACATATTATTTAGAATTTTTATGGGAGTTGGGATAAGAGTATGGCAATACAAAGATATCTCCCACTCAAATGAAGATAAGAAAGAGAGATTACGTCGAGAGGAAATGAGAGAGAGAGAGTACAATTGGTAGAGAGTGTGGTGGGTGGAGTGAGAATAGGTAAGAGATGGATAGATATGTACATAAGCATTGTTGTTTTGAAAAGTGGATGATGGAATAGCTAAGAAAGTGACACTTGGTGGATTGGCATTTTGTTTCAGTATATTGAGTCAAACTTGGACTTTGTAACAGGAAAAAAATGATATTCCAGAAAATATATGATATTAATTGCGTAGTTATGCCTCAACAAATCCAAAATATATAAATAGCACAATCCAAATTATATTAGAAATGATGCCATTATAGGAAATCTCCTACCGAATATGACAGAAAAGTAAATGTTATGTCCATTTGTTCCGTATTTAAACTTGTTGTTAAGATGCATATATGTGGGGGAATCATATCATAACAATATAATCCTCTTTTACAAGGATGTCGAATATTCTACTGTATCTTTCACTTTAAGCTACTTTTTGACAACCAAAGAGAGGTCCATAAGGTGGGGGAGGGAGCCTTGTAGGTGGCCAGGGGAGGAACTTTGGGTGAAATGATGGGGATGGAGACACATGTCACATCGTAGAGATCAACACTCCTTTAGTTATATTAATTGATTTTTTTATATATAACAAAAATAGCAATTTATTTATGAAATGATAAATTAAAAAATATGAGTAAACTTTTCATACCTCAGATAAATACATAAAATGGACGTCTCTTTAGATTAACTGAGAAACTAAGCGCCTACCCATCTTTTATATATATAATTGAGCGTTGAGTAGGTACCATTAGTGCCTCTCGACTGTTTATTTATGTTTTTCTACTTTTGTTTTGATGTCTCTTGGCTCGATTCTCATGTCTCTCGGGCACAACGCTTTTTTTTATTTTTTATTTTTTGTACTTTTATGTCCTCTCTCTCTCTCAAAAAAAAAAATGCATATTTTTTACTTTTCTAAAGTAACATATGCGATGAATATAACATTAACTTGTATGTGATAATAGATAAAAAATATTTCCTTTCTATATTACGATTTGAAATTTTTTCTGATCAAAAGTATAGAATTATATGTTATAATAATTTTTATGATGCATGTCTATCACCTAATAAAATATATCAATATATTTTGATTTTTAATTTATGTATTTTAATTTTTCATTGGTGGATAAAAAAATATATTGATTGAAAATTAAAATACATTTGTGTATTTTAATTTTCGATCAATTTTATATCTAAAAAAAGTGAATTCATATATAATAAGTAATTTTTTATTTGAAAAGTGATTTTTATCTTAAACCTTAAATCTACATATGAAAACATACTTTTCACTTTTCAAGTGAGAATTCATTTTTCATATTGAAAAGTTAAGGTACATCGATGTATTTTTATTTTCAATTGATATATTTTTATTTTTAATTGTTATATTTTAATTTTCAATTGATATAAAATTAAAATATACTAATTTAAATCACTATTCATTGTAAAGTACATTGAAATATGTATTTTTTATTTTTTAACTTTTTTTTTTGAGATTATAATAAATTTTTTAAATTATAAAATTTTAATATAATTTTAACTTTTGTACTTCGGCTAATGATGCGGGCTCGAAACAAGTTTGAGTTTAGGAGAGGAGAATTAATACATGGCAGGTTGCGGGGAAAGGGTAAAGTTTAGTAAATAGTACATATATGCCCGGCAAATGTTGGTACGTACTTTTTAAGTGAGAAGGTATTTAGATATTCTACGTAGAGATGTACGTATGCATGCGATGAGTAGGAGAAAAATTCTCAATTAAGCGTGCTAAGTCAACCAGGTTCAAATAGATAAGGCATCTATGATTTGACAATCAACCTAAGATGATTTATACTTAAGGTACAAATCCAACTGTAAAAGTAACCGGCGAACTCTGCTTAATTATGCATGTTAATTTAATGATCGGTTATGATTTGGAAATTAATCTACGAGGAACTGGTGAATGGAAATTGAGTATGCAAATTAAAGTAATGGTCTAATCTGTTTAATCCATTGAGAATAATAATATTGGATATGAATAAAGTTCTGCGAATAACGTTATATACATGGAAATCATGTGGGAACTTGAGACCATTGAACGAATTAAACGAAAGAATATTTCCTGTGATGAGATACATTGCGAGTGTTTTGTTATTTTATGTTTATGCAATGGGTGATTAGCTCTTAGGTATTTGGTAAATTGACTAAAGTCTCTATTAGAGTAGGGGCTTGGGTCGTAACAACAGATAATGAAATTGACAATGGCACTCGGCACACCCAAGCGATTGAGACCGGTTACTTTAGTTGATTGAAAACTTGGTAATCGACTGAGTAACATCCATTACAAAACTTGGTGGATGCGACTTACATGACGATTGTTGACTATGCTTTGACACATAACACCCACGATTTGAAGATCTTGGGGGCATGAAGTTTTGGACATTAAGAGATTGATATTTTAAACAAGCAATGATCCCCTCAATGAGAGGATATGCTTTTCGGATAATTCTTCTTGTAAACACTCCAAGGACATACACCTTTCAGGGGAAATTAGGTTAGCAATTTCCAATAGTTGAAGGGTAGGGAAACACATACTGTGATGTAAAAAGTGATGTAGGTATTATTTTCGTACTTTACACAATGTTGACCCACTTAATAATTGATATTTAATGTAAAGAAATAAAAGAACCTATGGCTTATTATGTGGTAGTTCCCATCACATTTAAAGAAATCACCACACCACTTTAACCTAAAAAATACACAGGTGATAAAAAATTTTGCATCAGTGATAAAAATTTTACACCGGTGATAAATTATTCTAAGGGTAGTTTGACCTATCCAAAGTAATTTTGCACTTGTTCAAAGTGATTTTGACTTATAAGTTTAGGATTTAGAGTTTAGGTTTATGGAAAGTGATTTTACATATGAGAAATAATTTTTCACTTGAAAGGTGATTTTTTACCTTAGGATTTAGCGAAGCTAAACTTTAAACACTAAAGTCTAAACCCTAAACTCTAAGGTGAAAAATTACCTTTGAAGTGAAAAATCATTTCTCATACATGAAGAAACACTTGTAATTTAATTTTGTGCCCGTGCAAAAAAATATTGCACCGGTGCAAAGTAGTTCAAAGTAAGGTGTAATCTTACTTTACACCGGTGCAAAAAAATATTATACTGATGCAAAAAAATTTATTACACCGATGTAATATTTTTTTCACTGGTGCAAAGTATTTCAAAGTAAGATTGCATCGGTGTAATTTTACTTTACACTCGT
Source organism: Thalassia testudinum (assembly GCA_037157565.1). NCBI lineage: Eukaryota > Viridiplantae > Streptophyta > Magnoliopsida > Alismatales > Hydrocharitaceae > Thalassia > Thalassia testudinum. The sequence goes on from JAZHRO010000013.1 coordinate 127,370,450, forward strand.
ATAAAATTTTTTTGAAGGTACAAAGTGATTTTGCACAACCACTCACTCTTACAAAAGTGGTTTGTTAATTTCAACAATGGTGGATCTTACCGTGTGTTAGTAATTTTTTAGATAAAAAAAAGAAGAGACCACATTTATAATCATACATGAATTTTTACACTAACTTTTATATTTTTCAACACACCCCCTTTTCATATTTATGGTCAATATGATTTGTTATCCTTGATCGACCTTTTCTTTTGTTTGTGCCTAGCAAGACCCAAGGGAAAAGATCTCGATATGTGTGTGTGTGGATGCGTGTATAAATTACGTTCTAAAATGGATAAGTTATCGATTATTTAGATACGTATATCTGGTTGGACCATTTGCATGGCTATAAACGTACAATTTTTATCAAGGAAAGGACTCCAAACACAATGACTCGTTCATTCAACCTTGTCAGCCACAAAAGATATCATTTACAAATTTCTTGCCAAGACGTACTGAAAATAAGAAATACTATAGAATTGCAAAGAAATGGTTACAACTTTTAGCAAATAGAGAAAATTTACCTCTTATCTTATTTTAACATAGGTATCAATCAAGCTTTTTAAACACCAAACCTATGTTTATAAAAAGAAAAAAGAAAAATAAAAAGCACCCAAACCTCTCCACTGCCATGTTCCCCACCGTGGAAAGGTAAGCTTTCAATTCTTGTGAAAAAATACTAGTTATTAATCTATGTGTTGATATGAGAGTGTAAAAGTTAATTAATGTAGAAGTGTAAAAATAAATCATATAAAAATTAGATATAATTTTCAATAGATATATCTTGATTTTCGAATGATGGAAAAATAATACATTACATGTTAAAAAATTCATTGTTCGATGTATCTTGATTTTTTATCAGTGAAAATAAAAAATATCAATTGAAAATCAAAACACACCACGTGTTACAAAATATATTACTCGATGTATTTTAATTTTCAATTGATATCTTAGATTGTATTTACATTACTTAATTTTATACATATATTATTTAATATTCTCGTAAAAATATATTTAATATTGATCTTTAATATAAAAGTATAAGATGGTGGAAATAAAATTTGAAATGGATGAATATGCTGTAAAGTAGGTAACAAAGATGCAAAAAAAAAAAAAAAAAAAAAAAAAAAGGAAACGAGATAAGAGAGAAGGGAGACTGTAATAGTCGAAAAAACAGAAGAAGAAAAAAGCGAATGAATCGCAAATCCACGGAAATCACTGTAGATGAAAGGAAAGGATATCTACAGTGACAGTAGACTCGACCAACGGCGCAACACCACCACACCACAGCGTCCCCCCCTCCCCCCGGTACACGCACACACGCACACCAATCTATAGTATTATAGATTGCCTAATATGATAATCATGCAATATCAACCTCTATTGTTACCATAACATGACGTTCGACGATAATCTTCTGTATGCCATCGCTACAGTAACCAGTGGGATTTATTGCTATAATCAAAAAGTGACGTTTGGATTTGAATTGATGGGTGTTAGTCGGTCTCAAGTCCAAGTGCCAAGCAAAGAAGACCTTGGCTCGGGAAGGGAATGGAGAGTATTATGGTTGAGAATGGGGAACTTTACATTTGTATCCTTTTAACTCTTTATCAATTATATCTGCGCCTTCGTACATTCGCACTCATTGTGTAATTTTTTTTTTTTCCTCCTCTCTTCTCTTTCTTTTCTTCTTCCTTGTCTCTTCCCCCATCTTAGGAAAGCTTTATATGCTTACTAATTGTCATTTTCTTTTGTAATGAATGGTAAAGAAGCAAACTCGAGTACAGCTAAAGCATGAGATGGTCCTATTTAAAGTATTGTTGTAATGCATTCGAAATATGTAGGTGAATGTGTACCTTAGAAGAGTCTATTCTACACGAGGTTGTGTAATAACCTTGAATTGAAGATTGAGTTGTGAAATACACCTAAAGACATACCATCATATGAAGAGAAAAGTACTTATCTTATAAAGGGATAGATGGAAAATGACTAGAGTAGCCACGGAAGGAAATGTGTTAATGGTTTCTAGCATAATACAGGTGGGCAAAGGATTGGCCAAGAGACGGTACTAAATTGTATGATAAAATGACTAGATGTGCAATATGGAGGAATGAAATACAACTTAGAATAATAGAATCCATGCAACTATATATATGTATGAAGTAGATTAACTACTTTTCTCTTCATGGTTTCTTCCTTTCCCTTGCAGAGCCTTTAGTTCAATCCATGGTTTTCTTTGTGCATTTTGTTATCTATCCATGTAGCAATGGAGAACCAACAACCTAGCAGTAAAGTACATCGTAGAGAGACATATTAGCTGTCTTCTTCTTCACACCTGTCCTTTCTAATCTTTAGATAGCTTCATTTTGTTGTATTTTCTATTATAGTCTTGTATGCATCAGTTTAACTAAATGTTGATGATAATTCTATGTTTCAACAAAGTAATTGAGGAAAAGATTTTAAGGTATTTTGTGGAACACCTCTCAGTTTCCTAATACGTGATTATTAGGAGGATTGAGTTGTGATAAAGATTGTAGTACAGCAACTCAATTGCCTTTTATTAATCATAACATGTACCATCATGCATGAAGATGACTAAAACATGTAATTAGGAAACAAATATTGAAGAGGGCAATTGAAAATAAAAGTGAAAGAGGACAATAGTAAGGTACGATGAAGGAGTATTTTTTGAATTGAACAATGAAAGACAGGATAGAACTTGGGAGAACGTAGAGCAAATGTGGATTAGATAATAAGTATGAAACTAGTACCCCTCTGGCACCTTTTGGTGGCTTGCCAAACCTTCCATGGTGATATATGAGGAGAAGAAGACTAAGGTAATATGAAAGGATGTAACTGACAACTGCGAGATGCAGTGGAAGATGACCTCCCTTCCAGAAGGGCGTGTGTGTGGTGGGAAGGAGGCAGGGGAGGGGGGGTACTCACCTTAGATTGTGTTTGGTAGCTAGATAAGAGTTATTCTGAGAAAAAATACTGTAGGAATAAAATGATTGGTGATATTGATGTAATGTTAGTGGATATTTATTTAATATTAATATATGAATGTGAGTGGGTTGATGTGATGTTGTAAATATATTTTAATGGATATGTTATATTGAAGTTGATATATTTTAATATATATTGATATTGATGTGATGTAAAAGGATGGTATATGAAGATGTTGATTGAGATGACCTATTCCCATCTCTTCCCTCATTTCATTGACAAATGGAGCCTTAAAGTCAAGCAAATGGACAACAAATTAACTTACTAAATGGAGAAGTCATCTATGGTAAAGGTTAGCAAAGGTAAATCAATCAGTAAAGAGAATGATATTATTATAAGATTTGACAGTGGGAACTAAATTGATTTTGAGAGGCTTGTACTAATCAACCCTGATAGTGACAATAGTTGAGTGAGAAAACACCCATTGGCTATGATGTTTATGAGAAAAAGGAAAGAATCGAGTTGCACAGAAAAGAATGAAATTAAGAGAAAGAATGCCTAATATCGAATTCTTCTCAAGGATTAATATTCAGAAACATTGGCTACGAGGTTGAAAGATACAATATGTCTGATCTTTCAAGAATGAGCTGAATACCTTGATTCAAATAGGTGTATTTAGGTGATACGGGAATACATGGAAACATCAACCATAAAATGGAGGCTATAAAGATATATACACATAGGTCATGATGATGTAAACCAAGAGGTAGCATAGTGTATAACACTAAGAGTATTGGTTGCTTTATTTTTTTCATTTACGTAATGAAAATAAATGAACACATCTAGTGAGGAAATTGATGGAATTAACTAATCAACCATATGAAAAATATAATCAAAATGAATTTTCTATATTTCCAAGTACAAACTGGTATCATATCATCAACTAAAACGAAAATGGAAGATGAGGGATGGAATTACACCTGAATCCATCACTTTGGTGATTTGACGAAGAAACACGTGCGGATTCTCTGGAGTCATAGAGTCCTTCTCTAGAGAGGGGGCGATGGTGCTTCCAAAGGGAACAAAGAGAAAGTGCGGAAGAAATTGAGGGGGAAAAAAACAAAACCGTACCCCCAGGGTTCTATCTTGGGGTCTATTTATAACTTTCTCTACGATGGGATGCAGAGAACCATAACCGCCCACTTCTCTCTTATCCCTTCGATCACCATAACCACTTAATATGAAATGACAATTCTGTACATCATAGAATTGTACTTCCTTAAGGTATCTATGTATAAAATTCCTATACCCTTATGAGATGTGAATGGTCAACAATATAATCAGATCACTTTAATGACCGTGAATGTGATGCCTAAATGTATGTATATATATAACATATAATTTCGTAATAATAATATATGACGGTTCGCATTACATTGCATAGGAATATTGGCAAAAGATTTACATATCAATTTGATCTCCATATTTGATTTCTGTCCCAAAATTTATTGGAAAATGATGGGAAGGGGAACAAGCTGATTAGAGAATTCGAAGATATAGAAAACCAATAGCAACATAATGGTATAAATATCCCCCAGTCATTTGAGAGGGAGTATCCTGCTTATTTTGAATGATTTCAGTCGAGTGAGTAGAGAGGCACGTGTTGGAGCTCTATAGAGAATCAAAGATCTCTATGAATGTGGGAGCTGAATTACCATGTTCTTAGTGTCATCACAGATCCCACGAGATGCTTGTTGCATTTAGAGTCTTTGCAAGTGGTTAGTCATGTGAGATAAGAGAGAATCGAGCAATTATTTAGTTATTGTAGAATTTGAACGAAAGTGGCTCTAGAACTCTAATTTAAAATTCTAATTGTAGATGGCTTCTTGATCCATTTGTTTGCTTCAAGGGGGTTGGTGTGAGTTCAGGTAATCGATTACTCATACACTACTAGAAAAATGGGTTATGCCATTGGTTACTTGCCATTGGTTATTTCAACCGATGGCAAAGATATTTTTGCGTCGCTTATTCAAACAAGTGACGGCAAAGGTTAGTACTCGACCTACTATCGACGATTGGGCAATGGGGTGGTCATTTATATTTACTGTCGGTTTATTGAGTGACGACAAATATATTTTTCTTGTCAGTTATTGGAATAAATGACGATAAAAGTGGGTAAAAATTATAGGCAAAAATTTTTGGCGTGATGATGTGTACCCTTTGCCGTCGATTTTGGGAATAAGAGACGGTAAAAATTTGCATGTGGAATTTGGGCGAGATTAGTGACTTATACCGTCGGTTATTGGATTAAATGACGGTAAAAGTCAAGTTAAATTTAGCGGTGAAATTTTAGGCGCGCTGGAGAGGGAATCGGCAATATCATTTACAGTTGGTTTTTGAGAGAACCGACGACATAGGTTCCTAAATTTATTTAGGCGCTGCGGCCTACTGTTCATCTTCCTCATCCAAACCCTTGCACTGCCTCGCTCGCGCCGTCCCCCTCATGCCGAGCACCTCCATGCCCTCCTCCTCACGTCGGCCCCCTCCTTCTTAGGTGAATCCCCATCCTTGTCGTCGTCGTCCCCCCTCCTCTTTCTCCTCCTCGTCCTCCTCCTCTACGTGCTGCTCCCCTCCTCCTCTGCGGCAGCTCGCCCTGCTCCTCCACATCCTCCGCTAGTCCTTGCCTTCCTCCTCCTCCGCTGCTCCTCGCCCTCCTCCTCCCTGGCCCGACGATGCCCTCCTCCTCCTCCTCCTCAGTTCTAACCCATCCTCCTCCTTCACCTGCGCCTCACTCCTCCTATGTAGCCCTTCACCTTCCTCCTCCTCCGCCTGCAGCCTCCTCCTCCTCCACCCCAGCCTGCTGGCGTCGCCCTCCTCCTCAGCTCCCCCCTCCTGCTCTACTTCCTTAGCAGGTCCCCCTCCTCCTCCTCCTTGGTTCCTCCCCTCGTCCTTGTCCTACTGCCCTCTTCCTCCTCCTCCTACTGTAGACCCCGTCCTCCTACTCCTCCCCATCGTACTGCCCCCTCCTCCTCCTTGTCCTATTGGCCTCCTCCTCTTCCTCCTCATCCTACTGCCCCCTCCTCATCCTCCTTCTCCTATCCCTACCACTGCCCGACGACCTCCTCTTCCTCTTCCCCCACTACCCCCTTCCTCCTCCTCCTTCTCTTAGTGCTGCCTATGCAGCTGGCCTTTCTCCCCCTCTTCCTCTTGTCCTCCTCCTCATCCCCCTCTTGTCGCCTACCTCCTCCTCCTCCTATTATCGCTGCTGCCGTCGCCTCAATTTTATAAGTTGTAAATTTTTGAATAATATGATAATATGTTATTTAATTAATTGTGTTTATGAAATTACAGGTTATCGGTGATGATCATTCTCGGAAGCTGTAGTCATTGGAGGTATAATTTTAATGTTTTTTATTTATTGTAATAATATTTTAGGCTTTTGTCAGATGGTGTGGCTTGTATGATTATTGTGAATGTGGGGTGTGCCCACTTATTTGATTGAATGAAATTTAATGTGGGGTGTGCCCACTTTTATGATGAGTATTATTTTACTATGCAGGTTTATAGAAAACTGAAAATATAAGGAGAAACTCTGTCAAATTTCTTTCAAAATTGTTTCAATGTTTAGTTGGGATTAATATATGTTGTTTAGGTTTGGTTTTAGGTTATGTATATGGTGCTTGGCCTAGGGTTTTAGGATTTGAGTTCGGAGAGGGTTATGGTGGTTGGGTTGGGCTAGGGTTTAGACATTTGGTTTGGGTCAGGGTTAGGGTTTTATGATTTGATAAGGGTTTGGGTCAGGGTTAGGATTTTCGCTTTCTCTCGTCCTTGTTTGCATGTTTAGTTTGGGTTAGGGTTTAGGATTATAATTATAATTTGTTATTTAATTAGTTTTACTTTTGAAATTGCAGGTTATCAGTGTCGGGTACACTCGGAGGCTTCAACAGTTTGAGGTATATATATACATTCAATCTTTTTAATTCAATTGAATGATATTGTAGTTTTTTGGTAAATTTTTTTAATGTTTAAATTAGTTATTGTTTAGATACACACACTTGCTGAACAAGATATATGCACGGGAGGTCAAATATTAGGTATTCTAACCCCTAGGGTAAAAGTCTTCCGAGTCATATTGTGTCCAAATTACTCGCCCGTAGAGACTTATGATTGTGTTATACGGATAATGTAGGAAGTGTATGTATACCTTACTTACATGCATGATGTGTTGTCCTTATAGCATGCCATAAGACTCGATCGACTTTAGTTCAGTGAAGTACCCAACTAAAGAAGGTCCTTAAAGATTTGATGATAACTTAGTTTTGCTCATTACATGTAACCGTGTGCGGTGAAATTTCGGTTGCCTATTCCTGCTCTTCTCTGGTATACCAACTAATCTTATCTAGTTTTCTACGGTGTCCTTAATTGGGTGTTAAAGGAAATCTAGCCAAGGTTAGTATTGGGGGGTATATTGGAGAAGTGTGGGGAGATGTTGCCGAAATTTCACTACACTAAGGTTACATGTAACGAGCAAAACTAAGTTGTCATCAAATCTTTGAAGATGGGCTATAAAGTGAAAATCTTAATCAACATACACATTATTTGGTCATTTCCCTTCCTAATAAGTGATTTGTTTATATTAAATTTAAGGTTATAATGGATAAATCTTGGATTGTATTACGGGGTTCAGATTATACCAGATATAAGAATGGAGTAATTTCATTCCTAGATTGAGCCTTTAATGACGATAGGAAGAGATTTAGGTGAGGAGGTCAACTTGATAATATCTTCTGCCATGTAGAAGATGTTTAAATTATTCCTTGCATAATCGTAATATTGTGCTCGAGCACTGCATTTGTAATGGATGGTGGCAGTATTATACTACTTGGGTAGCTCATGGAGAGTTGACTAAGAAAGTTATAAATAATAAGAACATTGTTGACCAAGAGATCAACGAGAACATAGCTGATAGTGGAGGTGAAGAAATAGAAGAAATGTTGAACGAGATGAGAGCAGGAGAGGATATAAATATTGACGAGGAAGATCCATTCAGTTGTGATCTATTCTATGATGCTTCTGTTAAGGCAGCTGAGGATCCTATTGCTCCCAGTGTTATGAAAATGTCAAAGTTATCATTTTTGTTGAAGATGTTTCAACTGAAGGTTATGAATAGAGCTAGTGCAAAATTTATGTTAGAAATAATTCAGTTTAATGCTAAGCTATTGAATAACCCAAATGATTTTCCGGCTTCATGGTATGTGGCAAGGAAACAGATTCGTAAGCTTGGTTTGGATTGTCAGAAAATTGATGCATGTCTGAATGTCTACATTCTTTTCAGAAATGAATTCGCAAATTTGAGTAATTGTTCCGAATGTGGACATGAGAGATATTAAGAAGGTAAAAATGAAAGTAAGAGGAAATAACCTCAGAAAGTTTTTCTTTACTTTCCACTGACACCTAGGCTTCAAGGTCTTTTTATATTAACTAAAACTGCATGGTGGATGACATGACACCAAGATTGTAAATCTAAAGATGGAAGAATACATCATCCTACTGATTCAGAGGAGTGGAAGAGGTTTGACGAAAGAATTAATTTATTCGCTTTAAAAGCAGGGAACGTGCGGTTGGGTCTTGCAAGCGATGGATTCGATCCATTTAAGAGTATGTACCCGTCGTACTCTATATGGCCAGTGGTAATGGTTACTTATAACTTACCTCCCTGGTTGTGTATGAGATTGTCATTCATGATGCTAACCCTATTAATCCCCGATCCAAAACAACAAGGAAATGCAATAGATGTTTATCTCGAGCTATTAATCGATGAACTAAAACGGTTGTGGTACACTGGTGTGAAGATGTATGATAAAGAAAGGAAAGAATTTTATAATATGCATGCAGCATTGTTGTGGACCATAAACGACTTCCCGATGTACGCAAATTTGTCAGGTTGGTGCATTAAAGGAAAGCTTGCTTGCCCAGTCTGTACGGAAGATACTCATAACCTACGATTATCGGAAAGTAGGAAATTCTGTTACTTAGGACATCGCAGATTTCTACCTATTGAACATAGATGGCAAATGTCATAGTTCAGGAGTAAATATGATGGCAGGACGTGTCAGTATTCAAAGAAAAATCCAAAGAATAAACTTTGTATAGTTTCTATTAAGTTGTTGGGTCAGGTTATAATGGAGATATTACAAGAAATGGGCGAGATATGGTTGGGTCGACCATTCAAATAAGACTAGACGACCTCGAGGAATTCTAGATTTTGAAAGAGAAGCATTTTCTTTATGGAGCTGCTATACTAAGAGGATCTTACAATACGTCATAATTTAGATGTTATGCACATCGAAAAAAATGTGATGGATAACATCTTAGACGTATTAAATCTAATGGATGATCCAAAGGATACAGTGAAAACAAGGAAAGACATGGAGAGTTTAGAGATACGTCTGAAGCTGCATATTCATGAGGATGATGTCTACTTCCTGTTAGTTCAACCACTCGTATATAATATTTTGATGATTTTACAAAATGAAGAAAATGAAAAAAAAAAAAGCGTAGCATATCGTTTTCTCTCTGTAATAACATATTTGCAGGATTTCATAAAGTTTTCCGAGACGGGAGATTAAAAGCGTGAAGACAAGTAGCATAAGTATTAGGTATTAGGCTTTTTCATGTAAACTTTCAAAGGGAGTAATTTTCATTTCATTTGAGTCTAGAAATGTTGTAAAGAGCCCTAAACATAACCTATAAATAGCTAACTTAGGCTCTCTACACTTAGGATAAATTAGAAATAAAAACCCAACACTTATACTTTTATTAGACATCCAGAACAATTGTGAGACGTCTGATTTTCTAATTTAAGACGTCTAACAAGTACCTCAGACGTCTAATTTCCAAGAGTTCTGCCTTTGTTTGTCTCCTCATAAACATCAGTCGAAGCACTTGACTTTCAGACGTCGATAACCTTACACAGACATCTGATTCTTTACCCAGACGTCCTCAGACTAACCGTTAGACTAAGCTCAGGCAAAAATGAATTTCCAGACGTCTGGACACACTTCCAGACGTCTGCCTTTGAACTGTTGGCCATGATTTTCTATGCGTATCTCTTTACTGCCACATAATCTTTTGGCAGAATAAGTAGTGAAGAGTTTTTAGGTTTTCAGACGTCTGTTGATGTCCTCGGACGTCCATAACAACGTTTGATCCGCTAAACCTAGAACCCTGTTTGAATCTGATGAAAACAGGAATGAATCCACCCTTTATTAGACGTCCAATAAAATAATCAGACGTCTTATGTGAAAATATCTGACGTCCTTCTTTTGATCCAATCGAGTCAGTTAAGGATGTCCTACAGTATTAGACGACCAGAAGTATAATCAGACGTCCTATAAGATGTCTGATCCTATAATTAGACGTCCGATATTGCTGTCAGACTCATCATTATCCTGATTTTGTGTAGATTTCGTCCTAAACTCTTGGGATCTGTCTCCAATGGCTAGAAGAGCTCTCCCAAGTGTTCTTGAAGGTTCCAAACTTGCCTATAAATAGACTACAACTCCCCTTAGGCAACACACACTTCTTGAGATACAATTCCATAAGAAAAATCTCTTGCTCACTACTCTCAGCTCCATCTTGCCCGTGTGCTGCATCAATACTCTGATCAAAGGGCAAATCCATACTCCCGGCTCACTCCATTTTGCAAATCCTCAGGGAGTTCTTTTCATGCTTAGTAGATAAGAAAGCAACTAAATTATTGGGGTGCTCTATAGGTGTTATTTTACTTCTTAATTTTTGTACTTTGGGTATCCGGCCTGTCGGGTCCCCGTCTCTTCATTTTGAAGGGAGAAACCTCCGTTTAGGGATCGGAGGTGGGATTTGTAATTGAGGTACACTACCCTCGTTTAAGTAGTGTGGTTAGTGGATTGATCACCTTGTGATCGAAAATCCTAAGTTAAGAGATTGGCTTAGGTGGTGGTTTTCACCCATCTTGGGTTTCCACCTAAAAATAATTGAGTACATTGTGTGATTGAATTTTTTGTATTACAATATTCTATAATTTCACTATTCACCCCCCTCTAGTGAAATTTCATTTGGTATCAGAGCTAGTTTTCCGCCTGCAGGAGTAACATCCGCGGAAAAGATCACATGGAGGGGAAGGCCATTTCCATAAGCAGATTGGAGGGGCAATCCACCACTCGACCACCACTCTTCGAAGGAACCAACTACATTTATTGGAAGCTGAGAATGAAGATATGGCTTCAAGCCAACGATTTCTCCATTTGGGAGAAATGCTAATCCGCATACGTCATTCCCGAGAAACCAGAAACTGGTTACACAGTGGAGCAAATCCATCACCTTGGATTGAATGCCAAGGCAATGAACTCACTCTATTGCGCTCTCAGCTTGGAGGAATTCAACTGCATCAGCCAATGCGAAGCCGCCCACGAGATCTGGAGAACCTTGGAGGTAACTCACGAAGGTACATCTAAAGTTAAATCCTCAAAGATAAACTTGTTATCGCAGGAATTCGAAGCTTTCTCTATGAAGGAGAATGAAAGACTTGGGGACATGTACACCCGATTCACATTAATCATGAATAACCTCAAGTCTTTAGGAAAGACATTTATAAAGGGGGAGCTTCAAGGGAAGCTCCTTCGCTCCCTTGGACCTGAGTGGGAACAGAAGGTAACAGCAATAGAAGAAGCCAACCAAGTAGAGGATCTAGACATGGAAAATCTACTTGGGAATCTCATGGCTTACGAATCAAAAATGGAGCAAAAGAAGAAATCAATCTCATCGGAGCCAAAGAAGAAGACCTTAGCCTTCAAAGCTACTTCGGATGATGAGGTAAGTACCGATGACGAAGAATTTGTTTTATTAGCTAAAAAGTTTAAAAAGTTTCTGAGAAATAGAAGAAAGGTCAAGGAAAGGAAAAGAGAGGAAGAACATCTAATTTGCTATAATTGCAAAAAGAGAGGTCACATAAGGAAAGATTGTCCCTTACTCAAAAGGGATGATGAGAAGAAACCTAAGAAGCCTTCCGACTACAAGAAGATCTCCAAACCAAAAGGATAAACTTAGTATAGTTTCTATCAGGTTATCGAGTCAGGTCATAATGGAGATATTACAAGAAATGGGTGAGATATGGTTGGGTCGACCATTCAAATAAGACCAGACGACCTCGAGGAATTCTGGATTTCGAAAGAGAAGCATTTTCTTTATGGAGCTGCCATACTAAAAGGATCTTACAATACATCATAATTTAGATGTTATGCACATCGAAAAAAATGTGATGGATAACATCTTAGACGTATTAAATCTAACGGATGATCCAAAGGATACAGTGAAAATAAGGAAAGACATGGAGAGTTTAGGGATACGTTCGAAGTTGCATATTCATGAGGATGATGTCTACTTCTCACCTGCTATTTACATCTTGAATCAAGACCAGAAGAGTAGGCTGTTTTCCTTTCTAAAGGAAATTCGGGTGCCAGATGAGTTTTCATTGTAGCTTTCTTGTTGTGTGAATGAAGCGTAGAAAAATACATCTAGCTTGAAAAGTCATAACTCCCACATTTATATGTAAGTATTATTTCCACTAGCGATACGGGGGATACTGTCAGAGCCAGTTGTTGATTTATTCACAGAGATGAGCAGGTTTTTCAAAGCTGTTTGTTCGAAGATGCTACAAAATGATACATTGGATCGTTAGGATAAATACATAGTCATTACTCTCTGTAAGATTGAATAAATTCTTCCCCCAGCCTTCTTTGATGTAATGGTTTATCTTACATTGCATCTTGCAAATGAAGCAAGAATCAGTGGACCTATACAATTTAGATGGATGTATCTTGTGGAGCAATTTTTGAAAAAGCTTAAAGCTTATTTTTGAACAAGGCAAAGCTGGAAGGATCCATTGTAGAAGGGTATATCGTGGTGGAATGCATAAATTTTACTTCTATGTACATGAATGAAATAGACAATCGCTTTAATAAACTTTAAAGGAACTATGAAGGGGAATACAATGACAGTGATGAAGTATATTTTTCAATTTTTGCTATCAGAGGAAGGTCGATTCTTCATACAGAGTACAAGGAAATTTCAGAAAATGATAAACATTGCGCATATTTATATATTTTAACACAAATTCTTGAAATTGATTCATTTTACGAGGAATTCGAATGATTACCTCTTTCAAGGACAATTGAATTTGGCTTCTTAGATTGGTTTAAAGATCGGGTTAATTAATTGAAAGAGGATAAGAACTCACGATGGGTACCGTATTTTGATGTAATTGTCGATTCACCATTAATTATGCACATTATCACTCTGGGTATATAATAAATGGGTTCAGATTTAGGATAAAAGAAATTGATGGTAGAAAGGTTACACAACAAGTTGAAGTTGTTGATTCAGATCTTTCCACCTGTCCAGATGGATATTATGGTGAAATCAGAGAAATTGTGGAGATCAGCTTTTGATTTGATCGCAGAGTTGCCCTATTTAAATGTTATTGATTTGATGTTTCTAAAGAGGACATTGGTTTCCAAATTGGTAAGAAACACAATTTCTTAAGTTTAAATCGTAATCGTCAAATTCTTCAATCTGATGAACCATTCACATTAGCATATCAAGTAGCATAAGTTTTCTATGTCTTCGATAATTGCCAAAGGGGATCGGTTATTCCCATAAGAACAGTACCGCGCAACCATTTTGACGCACATTCTGAAGCATACCAAGAATTAATAGAAGAAGGTTATTTATTTGCAACCAATATTGACATCTAAGGTTAGTAACAATTTCCTTACTTTGTTTCATTTTTGTTTAAATGAAATTCATATTAAAATTAAAATTTATAGGGGCATATATGTCATTACCAAAGGGGTTTGGAGTAAAATTGAAATTCATATCTGTTGATTTATATATTTATGATTTTTAATTATATTAATTATTACATTCTTTATGTGTTACAGATGAAGTTGTTTAAGAAAAAATCCAAAAAAAAGGATCATCCTGAGACACAGCCCTCCACGCAGCCCGATTCGTCTCCTTAGCCTTAACTGCCCCCTCCCCCCCAAAACAGGCTCAGCCACCCCTTTGATAGTAGGTTCAGCCACCCCCCCAGTCATGTTTCGTACGACACGAGGAAATGGCATGCTTACTACATACGGGGGGAGGGGGGAAGGAAAAGATGAAGGAGGTTGCTCAGACCTTGCTAGACAGAGTAGAGGATGATCTATATTCTGGAGGATCATATGTGGAGGATAGGGAGGAGGAGGAGGAGGAGGCGGGAGAGGAGGGAGAGGAGGAGGGCGAGGAGGCGGAGGATGAGATGGTAGGGAATACATCCCTAGTTCATGTCAACCCCTCAGCGGTGGGCTCAAGTTTTCGTAAGAAATCATATACCTTTAAGAAGTAAATTACTTATATGTTGTAAAGTTTATTATAATTTCAAAAATATATAATGAATATGATTAATGTTTATGCAGGTAGACTAGCAAGAGGACGGGGGAAGACAAAAAATCTAGACCTTCAGCGTATCCCTGAGGGTGTGAGAATAATAATTAGGCTTAGAACCATAGGGGAGGCAGAGAATTCCATGGACTTTATTAGTCGAGTGGGCACAATGGTTAAGTCCATTGTGCCCATTTGCTATTTCAACTGGAGGAAGGTGCCCGCAGTGTTGAAGAGGCAGTTCCTCCGTTAGTTGGAGGTAATTTTATTTATAAAAGTTATTTTTTTTATAACTTTATCTTAAAATTATTATAAAGTAAGATTGACATATATTTTTTAAAATTAATGTAGGTAAATTACGATTGGGGTGACGACTCCAATGCCTCCCGATATATCCTTAAGCACGCCGCCAAAATCCATAGGAATTGGAGGATAGAGACCAAGAGAAATGTAAGGATTTTTAAACATTTAATTTTTATTACATACAAATTTTTTTATAGTATTTCTAACAATTTATATTTGGTATTTAGTTTTTCTCGAACAAGAGTTCACCCGAGGAGGCAATGGATGATGCTCCTCCTGATGTCATGCTTGACGATTGGAAGAAGGCATGCGAGCATTGGCTGAATCCAAAGATGGAGGTTAGTAAGCATTACAAATTGTTCTTTTAATTTCATATATCTTAAATTCATAAAAAATATTATTATGTATATGTACAGGAGCAAGCAAGAAAAAATAAGGTCAATACTGCTAAAGCTCTACCACAAACCCATTATTTAGGTCGAAGGAATATCGAGACGGTCAGGAGCCGTTACGTAAGTGTTGGAACTACTTTCAATTGAATATTGCTTAATTTTTATGTTATCTTAATATAACTATATCGTTTTTATATTTTCAGTCCGTTACTCATGATGTGGTGGCAATGAGTAGGATGGATATATATGAGATCACCCACACTAAGGCTGCAGCTGGGGTTACTCGTAAGTAGATTCATGAGTCATACCAGGAGAAGCATGTAAGTTTCTTAAACTCAAAAATATTTATAACTTTCTATATATAGATATTATAATAATATTTTTTAATACATGTAGGAGCAAATGGTACAGTTAGTACATCTCCCCATTGACAAGACGTCCGACAGCATCCACCAGCGTTTGTAGCAGAGGATGCATTTAAGATAGTGATGCCATCTGATCACAGTGGTTTTGTTCATAGTGCGGGGAGGGCACATACGTTATATACCTTGTATGGGAGGAAAGGTGCCGTTTCATCTAGTGTCGTCTATTAGTTGCATTAAAAAATCGACACACTACAGAGACGAGAGGAAGAGAGGGAGAAAAGGGAGACATATATGAAGAGTCAGATGGATGCCATACAATTACAGATGAATAAGACGGATAGTAAGATTAAGAAACTTCTAACTCTTTTTTTGAAGAAGGGTCAGTCAGAGCATCTGTATTCATCAGATCTTAGCATCCACAGACGAGACGACGACGACATGGGTGGAACTAGTGGCATCGAGGTAGTTGCATAGTGATATTTATATATTTTCTTTTCTTATATTTTTCATGTAAATATTTTATTTTCACTTTATGTAAATTTTTTATTTTCAAACTTTTTATGTACTAGACTTTTTATATTTATGCAATATAAACATCTCTTCATTAGCAAGTCATTTAAGTATATTTAGTATGTAGTTTCATCATTTTGTAATTTCTCATTAAAACAAAAATTGTAATTTCTTTTTAAAAAAGTAAATTTCATCATTTGCCATTGGTTAATTAATCGACGACTTATAAATGATGGGAAAAATATTTTCCCCGTTGCTTTCTAGAATAATCGACAGCGAAAATACCTTCTAGACTAATCGTATCATATATTTTCCATCGCTTATAAGTAAATCGACGACAAAAATATTTTTGCCGCCACATATATGCCGTCGGTTCTAATGATACGCGACGGTAAAAATATAACCGACGGTAAATGTATATAACTGATGGGAAAACTTTAGAAAAAGGCGTGTAAAGGCAAGAAAAGGGACGGATTAATGTTGTCGCTTGACAAATAAGTGACAGCACATACACGTACCGTCGGTTTTGAAATAATGGTGAAACATCTAAACTGACCTTGGGTGAACACTTTTTTTGCCGTTGATTCTTAATAAATTGACGACAATTGTATTTTCCGTTGATTTTTAACCGACGTTGAAATGACCAATCTATCTTGTGGTCAGATACTATTTTGACGTCGGATGTGCTCTTAAATCGACAGGAAAGCGAAACAGCGGTGATCATAATGGCGTCGTGTAATGGCATCAGTTATTAGGTTTTCGCCGTCAGTTTCTAACTGACGGCAAAAGTGGAATATGTTGTAGTGATACCTTCCTTGGCCTTTTGCTAGACAATGATGGATTTTGGTGGGGATTGTTTGGTTCCATGAACTCTATATGAATCAAGTTTTAGACGAAGAATCCCCTCCTATTGTAGAGATTTTGGGGGACTCCAAGCACTGATAATAATGTAGAAGCATCTTCCCAATGATTGAGAAGGACTAATGGCCATCCCATATAGCAATCCAATTGAAATGAATCTTGAATCATACTAGATTAGGAATTTGTTGCGATAAATTTCTTATTTTGTATGTACAAATGGTAATTTGAGTGACCAGACTTGGGTGGGTGAGGTTTTGGCCTAGTCTTGTCCTGTGGACCAAGGTTATTCTTGGTTAAGGAAGACGAGGGAGGGAGGATATCTCTCCAAGTATAAATCAAGTATGACCTTATAATGCCCTACATAGGATTGGGACCTTGTGATCTAATCTTCTTAACGTTAGCTAGTTTGGACCAGAATATTGATATTAATTGACAATGGATGAACATGGATGGAATATTCTCAATAGATTTGTTGAGATTTGTGGATTGTATTTAAACCTAAGTAGGGTCTATATTATGATAAAGTACTTAATGTTATACATGTCTATTGATTGTTAGGCATGATGACACAATTCCTCATCTTAGCCAAGTATAACTAGTGAACTTAGCACATTGTGAGGAAAGTCAATGACCAGCTAGACTACTTGTGCGATGTTAGCATAGGACTTTTTATGGTGACGACCCTTACGCTACACTCAATAGCTATGGGTGGAGTGCTAGGATAAATGGGGTTGGAGATTCTCTAGATTATTATAGTATGACATGCTCTAACTGATCATCCAGGATTCCCATCACTAATAGTAGTTATAAATTTCCCACTAAGATCATGATCATGGATGGAGACTATGAGTTGTGAGATAGGCTATAGAGCTATGAGTGTTGTGAATAGTCTCCTGAGTAGTAAATCTGGATGTTAGAAATTAGTAGAAGTATAGCTCAAGGAACAAGGGTCTTGCTTGAGGTACTGTTGTTGTGTGTTGGTATGTGAACCGGGGAGCCTATCCTACATTAGGCTGTCTAACAACCATTAGTTAAAGGTTGAGTTGTGAAGTACACCTAATGAGGCATTAGATCTTATAAAGAGAAAGGTATGGATTGTATAAAGGTGTAGATGGATAAATGGCTAGAGTAGTCAGCGAGGGAAACTTAGTAATGGTTCCTAATAGAATATAGGTGGCCAAAGGATTAACCAGGGACATGATTGAGTCATACGGTTAAGGGATTGGATGAGTAATCTAAAGGAATGAAGTACGATAATTTAGAGGGATAGCTTAATGATAGAAACTATACAAGCATATATGTACAGAGTAAAGCCATTTGTTTGTGTTTTGTCATTCATTCAAGTAGCAATAGCAAACTAGCAATCTAGCAATGGAGTGGAATGTAGAGAGACATGTTAGCCATCTTTTTCTTCATAACAGGTACTTTCTTCCCCGTGTTCAAATAGATCCATTTTATCATATCTATCATGGTATTGCATGTTTTAGTTTTGTTAATAGTTAATAACAATTCTATTTTTATTTTAATAAAAAATAATAGAGAAAACAAAATCTTGAGGTGTTGTGCAAAGTATCATCCACTGACACTTTTGAAGACATGATCAATTTCTTGTTACTCAAAACAAGCCATGCAAGAGGGGAGGGATTAGATTTGCAAAACAATCATTTTCTAATTTGAATCCCTATCAATCATCAACCAAATCCAAATTCGTATTTAACCATTGTTCAAACTAAGTCCACATTTTTCTTGAGATAGGGTTATGAAAATTGATCTTGAGATTATAGATATGAATATATAAAAGGACATGAGTATGAAAACGTACGTTGTAATGTGTTTTGTAACACATAGTTAGAATTAATCGATTGAAAATCAGTATTCACCAGTTGAAAATCCACTAAATCAAAATACACTAGTTGGAAATGATTTTTAATTGGTTAGAAATGAAAATATGTCGATTGAAAATGAAAATATACGGTATGTTTTGCTTTTCAATTGATGGTAAATGATTTTTCACTTAAAACATATTTTTCACCTATGAGAAGTAATTTTTTATTTAAAATGTAATTTTTCATGTATGAAAAATAATTCCCATCGGTAAAACATTAAAATTCATCGGTTAAGATCATCATTCTTACTTTATACATTACAAATCACATTTCAACATGCATTTATTTACTTTTTTTTAACTATAAAAAATATTTTATATCTGATCCGTTTTCATCTTGGCCTTTGGTAGAAGTTGAATGGTTTTCGCATCATTGATAAATATAAAATTATAACTCTTTTCCAACTTCCTCATCATTTATCACCTCCCTCTCATCCTTCTTTTTCACCGTATACTTTCCACCATCCATCATTAATCATTTTCGTGACAAATATAGCAAATTACGGTAAAAGTTCCCTGAATTTCATAATTAATTCAACTAGTTCTATACCCCCCGATTATGCTCGAAAATGCCTCCGTATTCACTGTAAAATCATATCTTTGGATCCTTCCAGAAAATGCTATCGGTGATGAACCAAATTGTGATGATTGACATCATTTCCTTTCTCGTGTGGAGGAATTGGATAGATGTTTCTTGGAGAAAGACCGGACAATCACCTTTGGATGAGAGAAAAATTTATATAGAATAATATAGACACGCTACCTTCTAGTCCCCGCTGCTCTAGTGGATTCGGCGGGTGGTTTCTATCTTCGTAAACAAGCGCACGGGCACCGGATCGAAACTTCGAGGACGAGGAGGAAGAGATGGTGCTTTAACTTTGTTGATGAGGTATTTCAAAATACATCCATTTTGGTGTAATCTAATTAAATCTGCTGATAGATGGAGTTTCCGTGACAAACTATACTCGGTTAGACTACACAAGATACCTCCATTTTTTGTTTCTTAATTTTAGGGATTACTTATGTTTATCTATATATATATATATATCCTCGAAAACATCTTTTTTTTTCTCATGCTATTTTGAAATTTTATGAACTAAGTAACTTGCAATGGACTTTTTTGTCTCACCAAAGAGGCCCCCTTCACCACCCCTAGCTTCCCTCCTCCCCCTCCGCCAACCTTGTTGGGATCGCCCTCACCAACTTGTTTGCCGTGTTGAGAGCCACGACAGAGAGGCTGCAGTTGATTGAGTTTCTAGGACTAAAACTATATACTCGTTCGCGTTCTGAACCTTGCAACATAATGGGATTTATTTATTTATTTTGGGTTGCGGTGGGTGGGGAAGGTTACATATGTGTTCCTATGTATACCCCAGGCTATCTCATTTTTTACCTATATACCCGAGAAAACATCGCTTACTTTTTCACATATCATTATGAAATTTTGTAAACTAAATAATCTACAAAAGACTTTTTTCTCTCTTTCTCACGGAGAGGTCCCTTCAACCCCTCTCCCCCTTTACAACGGACAACAAACAAGTTGGCAGGGGCGATCCCAACAAGGTTGGTAGAGTGGAGTAATGGGAGGAGGGAAGCCATTAGAGGATGATAGAGGATGCGGTAGAGGGGGACGATGAGGACAAGGACGAAGCCATTGGATGGGGAGGAGAGAGGAGGTCGTCGTGGGGAAGGGATAGGGCAGTGGATGAGAGGAGGTTGGCCTGGCAATACTTAAGGGAGGTGTGGCCATCATTGGAGGAGGAGGTGTCTAGGGTTTGGAGGAGATCGGGGTTAGGGTTTGGGTAGAGAGATGGGGGTGGGAGGGGAGATAGGGAGAGGGGTTGGTTCTCCCCAGTTGTGGGAGGTGGTGGAGTTACCGGAGAGGTTGAGGATGTGGATGGTGGGGAGGGATGGTGTTGGAGTGGGTGTTGGGGGTAGACCTTACCATAGATCAGGTCAGGTGGGTCATGGGTCAAGTCAACTGGCCAACTTATGGGTCAAATATAAAGTACTTTAAATTTTGAAACACAAACATTGATAAGGATGTAATACGAATGACTGAAAATATAAATATATCTATGCTAAAAAAATACCATAAGTGAAAGGAACAATAAGAACTAAATCTACTTTAGTTAAAATGTCATAAAAGTCACGAAGGTTTATCATTGACATAAAAGATAAACTACTAAAGTTTCTAAAGTATTAATCCTCTATGAAAATACATCCTAAAAAATTTATAAATCTTATAAAATTTAAGAAGAATATAAGTAATCCTATGTTATTATGCTAGCAGTTTAATCTCCAATCTCCATTAACAGCTTCCAATCTATTACTTTGTACTATGTTAACTATCAAGTACATTGTCTCATATTTCCCCCTTATTGAATGTGCTTATATGGATATACTAAATGTCTTTTATTCATAATTAAAAAAAAATAAGATAAGAGAATAGACGATGGAAGAGTTGAAAGGTAGTTGTTGGTTTAATAGATGGTTCTCCTACCTCAGGTTAAATAAATTGTTCATAATTTTAAATGATGGTTATCGATCGTCTTGTATGGTACTTGGAAAGGGGTGAAAAGTTTGGGGAAGCAAGACAATGGTTAAATAGATGAAAAATTTGGCATTTAACGGATGAGAATGGAATTGTTGGAGTTCCAAGTTAAGGCTCTTGGAGTTCTTGATTTTAAATATTAATGATTTGCAGGTCGAGTTGGGTCGAGTTGTAAATTATAGACCTAAACCCGCCCATTTAAAATTAAGTCAGTTAGAGGGTCGGGCTGGGTTGGATCATGACAAAAAAATTGAAACCTAAGCCCACCCATTTTGCAGGTTGAGCGA
Source organism: Thalassia testudinum (assembly GCA_037157565.1). Classification (NCBI taxonomy): domain Eukaryota; kingdom Viridiplantae; phylum Streptophyta; class Magnoliopsida; order Alismatales; family Hydrocharitaceae; genus Thalassia; species Thalassia testudinum. The sequence goes on from JAZHRO010000013.1 coordinate 127,392,040, forward strand.
GTTGGGTTGATGGAGTCCCTAACCCATGACCAGGTCTAGTTGTGTGAGAGGTTGAGGTGGCAAAGGAAACGGAGGTGGACGATGTTCAGCATTATTATTATTATTGTTGGGTTTGGAGGAGGAGTTGAGGTGGAACCTTGCGAGGTGGTGTTCATGGAGGAGGTGAGAGATGAGAGATGGAGGGGATGTTTTAGAAAAAATGGGAAGAAAGTTAGGAGGTTCTTTAGAAAAACCTTAATATTTACTCTAGTCTTTTCTTAAGGGTGTGTAAGTTAAAAAAATAATGTTTTTGAGGCATATATGACAATAGCAGGGGTATATATGTAAATACGAGATAAGTAGGAGTATGCACATCTTTTGTAATGCTTTCGGGAGCATATGTGTAAAAAGTCCCATTTTTTCTAGGGGACAATCAATATCCTTTTTTTTTGACATAAGGACAATCAATATCCTTTTTTTTTGACATAATGAAGAAGAGTATAAACGAGGGCTTTTTTTTTTTTTTGAGTTTGTAAATATTAAGTCTATGAATCATGTGGTAGGAGGTGAAAGATTAAATGCTTCCACCAAGAGAGTGGTTGAATTAGTAAAGAATTTGACCCTTTTGGGGTGTATATGTGCCTAATTGAATTTTTCCTTTCTAAACCTCTTTCCAGATATTATTTGGTCGAGCATATTTGCCAGTTCTCAAGTTATTATTATTATTATTATTATTTTTAATCCTAGAACTATATGTTTGCTTTAGTTAGTTGTATGGTAAAAATTGTAAAATTATAAGAAATGTCATTTTATACGAAATCACAATCGTTTATCAAAACTTTTAAATTGTTGAAAACAAATAAGAATATGGCAGGAGTTCGACTTGTCTTTACGAAGACAAAATTGTCTAAACTCCTACTAACTCACCTAAACTTTTTTCTTTGGAAGTTTTGAGAATTTTTTTATTTTTTTAGGAATTTTAGGCTACGGAAGAAAGACTAATCATAAATCTAAAGATTAATTTCAAATTAAGATAAAATAATTGCACGAAATCAAGAAAGTAAATAACCATAAATTATGGACTATGAACTAAGCACTAAACTAATGAAAATAAAAATAAATTACTAAAGAAAATTTTTATTAATCAAATCAATGTTAAAATTATAGCTAGAGAGGATAGAAAGAGAGAGAAGAGGGCAAGGGTAAGTTGGAGTGACTGTGGATGGCCACTACAGTGGCAGGGAGGTGGAGTTTTGCTGGAGTAATCACATGCCGAAGAGAGAGGGAGAAAGGGAGGGAGAAAAGAAGATAATGAGGAATACAAAGGATCTTGGAGATATTTATAGAAAGAGGAGAGACCCCCTTGAACTTCAAAAATCATTGGGATTAATGCAATTTTCATGCATTCATTTTTTTGGTAAGGTGAAATAGGCAAAAGGACTTCGAAATCCTTTAGGATTGGGTTCATGTTCAATTTATTTTTTCTTAACAAACTTTTTTAAAATATTTTTTAAATAAATTTAAGTCAAATTTATACTATTTAGTTCAATTAATAGCTTTAGTGATGACCTGACTCATCTCTTTCTTTCTTATTACTATAGTTCCATTGTTTTTTTATTTTGCATCTATTAAATAATTTATTATTTCATTTTAGGGACACTTTTGTTGCTATAATTTTGAATTAATTAGCTTATTTCTTTTTTGTTTTTAACTTTTCCATACTTTATTTTAATTTTTATAACTTAAATGATTGTGCTATATATATATATATATGTATATATATATATATATATATATATATATATATGTATGTATATATATATAGCACAATACCTAAAAATTACTAAATAAATACTACGTGAGAAGTATTAGATGAAGATCGTAGGATCAAAATTAATGCCACCGAAAGTAACGAAAGTGATTTTGTAATACACCGATATTAATGAAAGTTGTAAAAAGAAATCTGTAGATCATTTGAATAGTAAAACATTCCTAAAAGGTAGGATGTTGTCACAGTTAATCCAAACATATATTCTAAAAATAGATAGTAATTAATTAATAAGATGATGATATTGTTGTAATACAAAAATGATACATGAAAATTATTAATTAACAACGTTAAGTCCTATACATTCCAAAAAAATTCAAAAAATTTTTACATTCAAATGTTTAAAGCAACGAAGGAAAACATCTTAAATTAATAAAAAGTATTATAATAATAAAGAACAACCGTTGTAACTTGACATAAATACGTTTGTAATGTATAAGCATGATGGTTGCAATAAACGTTAGGTGTTTTATATTAAAATAATAAATATGTTGTAATAGTGAGTATTGAACTTGCATTACACGTAATATCATAATAAAAATTAAAAAATATGATTAAATTTATAATACAAATGTGTTATACTTTTAGCATAGAGAAACATTTAGTAATAGCATTTAATACGAATTGTATTTTAATGGATCTTCTATTACAAATATTTACTACAAGAAAAGTGCAAAAACTTGTATTATAAGTGATAATAGACCAGTATATATATGATGAACTTCTATTATAATTATTATTGTAATGAAAATGTAAGAATTTTTATGACAAGTGGAAAATTAAATTGTAATATATGTGAATTATTTTCATTTAAATTCGTTTAAGTTAAGCGAGTTGTAATACGATTAAATCTTAATGTGATATGGTTACTTTCAAATAATTATGTAATATTTGATTAATTGTACTCCAAATACGATTCATGAATAGAGTTATAATACAACTTGACATTAACGCACGGAGATATTTTTCAAAAATAGCATAATAATTCATTGAGTGCATTCCACATATAAAGGGTAGTTTTCTAAACCACCTTTTGACATGTGCAGTGGTTTTCATTAATGGAAAATATCATCCAACAGACACAAAGATAGACCTTTTTTGTAGGTTAACGAACATAATGCTTAATGGATAGTTTATATATATGAAAAGTATCCATTGAGCATTGTGATCATAGATTCACAAAAAAGTCCATCATTGTGACCGTTGGATGATATTTTTCGTTGACAAAAATCATTGTATATGTTAAAAGGTGGTTTAGAAAATCACCCTTTGTATATGGAATGTACTCAATCAAATATTATGATATTTCTGGAAAATATCTTTGCACATTATTGTCGAGTTGTATTACTACTTTATTTATAAATCGTATTTGGAATACAATTAATCAAATATTACACTATTATTGGAAAATAACCATATCACCTTAATACTTAATCGTATTATAACTCTCTTCTCAACCAAAATAAATTTGTATTACAACCACTACAAGAAAAATCACTTTTGGCGACGGTTAAATGCCGTCGTCAAAAGTAACAAAATCGTCTCAAGTTGACATCATGGAAAGTTGCGAAGCGAATACTCTTTCACGATGGTTCTCTAATTGTATCAACCTTATTTGTCGTGATTAGCTTTCTTTTACGACAATTTAGAACCGTTGTTAAACACTTTCGCAACGGTTATTAAATAACTGTCACAAAGTCATTATTTGCGACGATTATTTGATAACTGTCTCAAAACATAATTTTGCCACGGTTGAATAAACGTTGCAAAAAATAGGCTGAGAGGAGTGGCGGGTCATTTTGCTAACTTTCGTGATGGTTGAGAGGAGTGGCGGGTCATTTTGCTATACCTTATAGTCATCACTCCAACTCCCCTTCCTAAAAGGTAGCGAAGAACTAGGGGAATGGATTTCCTTCATTCAATACTACAAAGGAGTCATATATGCGTATATAGAGCTGAACCCGGTAATACTCAATAGGAGTGATGGGCTACTTAGAGATTACTATGACCCAAGCGTGATGAGCCTATGTAAGATGACCCTAACCCATTGAAAAGGGAGGGATTCCTCAGTGATGTAGACACATCCATTTATGTTAAAATGGTTATTTATGCATGTTCCTAGGCATAGATTTGCATTCCATATTATAAATATTGCATAACATGCATCATTCTGCATTTAGAGTAATTGTGTATATTTTAGGTTAATTGTATCCTTTTTGTGGTCAGGAGAGAAGGATATTTATTTCGAAGCCTCGAATTGACGATTCGACCATATGGATCTGATCAGGACAATGATCGGAGTCCAAAGCCTCTGAAATCGTCTTGATCGCAGTCCCGTAGCACCATATGCAGTTCGAGGAGGATCAATGGCCGAGGGACTAGGTGACATAATTTGGAGCTTCAAACGACAAATCCGATCACGCAGATGGATTTGGGTCAACGATTGCAGCCCAACGGCACGAAAATCGATTCAATCTGACCTTTGTAACAGCCCCTACAACAGAAAGAAGATGGACGGCCCAAATCACGCCACGTGGCACAACCCAGGCCGCCCATGCGCATGCACGCCCACCGCACGTGCACAGCAGTGTGGGGGCACGCACGCGCAGCGGTAGTGCACGTGGGTGTGCGTGACATGGGCGCATCGAGTGCGCGCCGGCGCAATGGTGGGTGGGCGCGTGGGCTGTCTTCAGCGACGTTTGCGGCGGATCTTCAGTGACGTTTATGATAGTCAGTAAATGTTCTGTATACGAATTTGATTCTTTCCTCCACTATAAAAGGACCCCTACCCTTCCCATTTTTCTTCATCTCTTCCTTTCTTCCTCTCACCACCTCCAAGGCTCTAGAGAGAGCTTGTCCCAAGCCCGGGATGCTCCTCTAAAGTAGAAAATCAAATAATTTTCCCTCCCCTCATCTCCATTCGTGGAGCATCCCGTGGCTGTCCTCTCACCGCCCTTCGGGAAGAATATTCTCGCCGTGACACTGTCCTGCCCCGCCCTCCGTCATCCTGCTCCGTCTGCATTTGTCCCGCTAACCACCTTCCTCCAGGCGACGTCAGAGCAAGTCGTCCTCCGAGCGACCATAGAGGGAGATTTCTCTCACCCTTCTATATTTTTACGCTTTCGTAGTGTAGATTTCTCGCTTTTGTAGTGTAACAAACATTCTTTTATAAATAGATGATTGCTTTTCTCTCTCTCTCTTTCTCCCTCTCTCTCTTATATTGTTGTAAGGAGATTAGCTAGAATTCATCGACCTGATCTCTTTCTTGCTAAAAGCTAAAAAAAATAGAAAAGATAAAAAATGACAAAATGAAATAAAAGAGAAACGCGAATTTTCAAAACTAAACGTTCGCCTCCCCATGTTCGACTTGGGACACACTTTTCGAGTTTCGGTTATAAATTTTATTTGATAGACGCGTTTTGCGAGCTACGACGACGGGTCCTCCAAACCCTAATTTTAATTCGCGAAGCGCGTCCCCATCACTCAGCAACTGGGTATGCGGCAGTGGCAGCTGGGGAATTAGCACTTTCTTTGTGCCCTTCCCGGGTTTAGGTAATTTTGATAGACAGACCCACCTAATTCGATCCTGTCTTTACAAGATGGAGTCCTGGCATCCATTTTTATTGTACCTGGTTTGGAAGTAAGGTAAGTCAAGGCTTAATAAGCAGCTGGGGAAGTGTAAGAGGGAAGTCTCGCCTCAATCGTAAAGGGGAAGTGAATAGCGGGGAAGTCCGAAGAAGGGTTGGTTTCTTCAGAGTCCGAGGCTACAGTGGTTGAGGATTTCAGTTCCGTGATAAGCTCAAATACATAGAAGTGGAGTATTTAAGTGAGGTCTCTGCTTCCGTGGATTTCACAAGGACCAGCCAGGCGAGATCTGATTTAGTGTCAGATTCAGATTCAGAATCTTCCGTTGAATAATTGCATATTAAGCAGCCACCGTGGAATTACTGATGGGTCTTTTTTTCCATCTTTTGTGGCTTAGGAGTTATATCAAGTTTGAATGAGGTTCCCATAAAATTGTAACCCTAGCTTTCCCACTAGTAGCTATTACTTACTAAAAACCCGTCGCCTACCTGAGAAACCAATCCCCGGGCAGTAAAGTAATTGAGCTATTCCCTGGGTAGAAGATCAGGGAATTCATACTTTACTTTCACCCCTATGAAATAGATTATGAATCTATTATTACTGAATTGACTCAATCGGGCAAGCATCAAAGCCCTAAGCGTTAGCTAGGTGACCCATGTGCATAGTAGTGGATTCCATTCATAAATGACCCTCCTTAATTAATCCATTCCCCTACCCCTCCACTTCACTCACTCATTTTAGGGTGGAGTGCCAACTTATGGTGAAACACAAAAATGCTCTTCACTCTCAGTCTCCGCTTAGAATATATTTGTTAAATTACCCGACCTGGAGTGAGGTATCAGTCAAGCTAGCTTTGTCTGTTTCCTTGGGTTTGATTGTATTATTGATGTTCCAAGCCTGGAATAGAGGGGTGGAGTGAGGACAGAGGGAATTATGTGATTGGAGCTAAAGAACTACCTGTATGAAGTCATTATGTGGTTTATAAACCTAGGCTATAATTCAGCCCGGGCAGGAATCTGATACAATCTCAACCCTTGCTCCAATCCGGCTGATGTCGAGTTATAAGAGTCTAATCACTTGTTTTGAAAAACCCAGTCCCGGGAAACCACACTCTTAACTTTGGGGGTGGTATAATAGGAACTCCCCGGGCTGCAACAATAGAATTCTCTTATTCTGGAAAGACTCAATTCATACTGATATATGTGGACCATACCCATTCACTCAGAAATACCCTTGAGGGTTGGAGTGGATTATTGATTGTTTGACTTCTTCCTTCTTTACTTTACTACAAAGCTCCTTTGAATTCCACACTTTGGGCAACAAGGCTATTAACCCTAGGCTTCATCCCCTGGGGAACTAGCCATAAAGTTGCCTTTTGCTTTGCTCCTCTCCGCTACGACTCGCTCCGCTATAAAAAGCCAAAAAGAGACCAGAAGCCGTTAATTAATAATATTAATCCCGACCCGATGGAAAGATACGCAAATCCCCTTAAAACAACCCACTGAATAGCTCCCTTCATGGGGAGCCGAATAGAGCTGTACTTTAGGTCCCCTCATGTAACTCATTCCTAATCACTCCCTGGGTCAAATTCATTGCTGGGAACAGACCTTCCCTCATCATTCGCTATTGACTGATCAAACTCTGACTTCTCTTCACTTCTTACCTTGGTCAAACACCTTAGCCTTACTACTTGTTCCCCGAGAATTCACTCAACTAACATTCCATTCTTAGTAGTATTGAGTGGGTCGAAGGATATGGTTACCAGGGTGGTTGAATGCTGTTAATGAGAATAGTAATTCGCTCTTCTTAATAATAGATCCTCGAGATTTCTTGTTTCATCATGCTATTGCTCTAGGGTTATGTACAACTACATTGATTTTAGTAAAAGTTGCTTTAGATGCATGCGATTCCAAGCTAATGCCAGATAAAAAGGATTTTGGTTATAGTTTTCCTTATGACGGTCCAGGACGGGGCGACACTTGTGATATTTCGACTTGGGACGCATTTAATTTGGCAATTTTTTCGATGTTAAATATGATTGGATGGGTTAGTTTTTATTGGCATTGGAAACACATCACATTATGGCAGGGTAATGTTTCCCAATTGAATGAATCCTCCACTTATTTGATGGGATGGTTAAGAGATTATCTATGGTGAAACTCTTCACAACTGATTAATGGGTATAACCCTTTTGGGATGAATAGCTTATTAGTTTGGGCGTGGATGTTCTTATTTGGACATCTTGTTTGGGCTACTAGATTTATGCTTTTCAATTCCCTGTCTTAGCCCCAATGTGCTTAGTCTTAAAGTGTGAACTCCAATCAACCTTGTAAAAAAGAGGTGAAAGCTTATTTCTATTTTTTATAGAAAAAGATCGGGAAAGCTTATCTTAGACCAAATCCAGGACTGGATAGATTAATGTGATTTGCATAGCCTTAAGGTCAACTGCGAATTATAATCCATTAAGCTTTGACACCAGCCAGCTCAACCTCAAACCTGGTTATTGTTGGTAATGAGTAATCAATAGTGTATAAAAAACAAACACCCTGTAATCCCTGGGTAGTTCTGGTGAAAAGGCCCTTCTTTCTTTCCCCGGACACGAAGACTTTGGAACATGTCCCGACCCAAGCCTTCTAAACTTATGCTCTGGTTGATGAGTTAGATTCTATTGTACATGCCCCAACTGAACCGGGTTTGGATTCTGTGTGGTTTGATCCTGGGGAGGAATTGGAGTCTTCTCAGTTAAGCTTCTAACTTGAAAGGCAAGATAGCAGGTGCGAGTGAGGAATTGGGAATAAGTTTATGAAGTTGGGAAGTAAAGCATGTTTCAGATACGTATAACCTTGGATCTTCCAGTTTGGAAGTGTGCCCCCGAACTATTGTAATAGCAGACAGAGTTCCCCGGCCTGAACTCCATGAAGAGACAGACCAAATTACTTGCTTGGAGTAGGGGTTGAGTGTACTGACTAAGTAAACTCAGCTGATCGCGTGGTTTCGATTGGTTTGATTATGTTTTATTACTCGAATATAGAAAATCTCCGAGGTCGAACTCAGGGAGCAAACTTGATTCTAGAAGCGTAGAAAGTCACAATTTACAATATATTGTTTTACAAAAAGATTGAAGAAAGGAAAATAAAAATGTCCCTTCTTTTCTTCTCTCTTTCTTCTTTTGTCTGCCTTTCTCTCTCTCTTTTCAAATGTATGACTCCAAGGGTCAGACGCCTTAAATGCCACTTGCTACAGTGCTTCTGCTGCTGCTGGTTCTTCTTCTTCTTGGCTTCTTCTTCTTCTTTACTGTCTCTGCTGCACGCCTTCTCTTCTGACTTCTTTCTTCTCTGCTGTGTGCCTTTCTGCTTTCTTCTCTCTTCCTTCTCCTTCTGCCTCAGCCTCTCTGCGGCTACAGTGTCGTCTTCCTCCTTTGCTTCTTTACCGCTCCAAGTCTTCTCCCTTTCTCTGTAGCCACAGCTGTCTCCCTGCGGCTAAGTCCTCGCCGCTCCTCCTTTTCTTCCTCTTTTGTTCCCTGCACAGGCATCTGGTTAGGCAAAACCAAATGCCAACCCTCCCCGTGTCTCTCTCTCTCTATTTTGCTCTAGGGTTTGCTCTCCCAGAACCTTAATCGGGTATGCGGGTCGGTCGCGTGCGCAGGTCCAGGCACACCGGCGTGGGTGTGGTGCGCGAGGAGTGCATGGATAGGTTTGTCGGAGCTGGGTGCCAGGTCCGCGGGGGAAGTGTCGCGGACGAGGCGTGGTGAGTGAAGGCGAGGGACCTCACCCCTATGTGACTTGAGGCGAAGAGCCTATAACACAAAAACAACTTGTATCACCCACCGCGCGCTCAAGTTTCCGAGGTGGGACTAAAGTCCCACCCGCTTCTGCTTCCACCTGCGGGAGGAATGTCCATCCAATTGGGGAGCTGCAGGCGATGCAGCCCAAATTTCCAGGTGCAAAAGACTCGTAGAGGGATTCCACGCACCTGGGATGTGCCTTCCTGGAGTGGGTCGTCCTGGAGTAAGCGAGCAAGGTCCTTCACACCTTCGCTAATTGTGGCGGAGGCGCGAACCTGAAATGCACGAATGTGGGCTCGCGGTCCTGTCAGATCATAGCAAAACCTTCGTAGTATCACGGCGAAGGTGAGGCGGGGGTTGGCTGGCCACGGGGTGGCCTAGGCGTGTGTGCCTAGGTCACTCTGTGGCCGTGGAGGTGGGTTAGGTTGGTGGAAGTGTGGGGTGGTGCTGGTGGTTAGTGAATGTGCGAAAGGTGATCTGTGGGTTGTGGCAGAGCTTGTGGGGTGACTGGTGAGGCGTGTGGAGGTGTGACGTGGTGGCTGCGCCTTGCCGGTGGTCTGTCGGAGGTGGAGAAGGTGGCGGTGGACAGTGGTGTAGAAAGGTCGAAAGTGCAAAATTAGAGAGGGGAAATGAAGAGGGGAGAGAGGAGAGGAGTTGTCACCTACTTAACAGACGAAAGGAGGGAGGAGACGGTCGACGCGTATCTGTCGACGCCGGAGATGAAAGAGCCTAGGGGAAGGGACGACAACGAGGAAGAGGGTTTGGAGGGCGCCTGCTGGTACAGCAAGGTGTGGTGGATGACGGCGGAGGTAACCCTGCCACTGGTATGGTGGCAGGGCGACGAGAGAGGAGGAAGAGGATCGCCGGAGCCTGCGGGCGAATGGCCGGAGGAGGAGACGAAATTGGAGGGAGTTCTTCGGCCAAATTAGGCTTGAAGGAAGTGGCATGGGTTGCCATTCCTCAAATAGGTGTTGGCAGAGCGAGAGTCGCAAGGAGGAGACGGGGATACCTCGCCGGAGGTATGGCCGAAAAAAGACCCGTACCTCTCGAGCGTTCGCACGAGAGCTATGGTGGCCGACAGGGCATGGGAGCCGGCCCATGCTGTAGGGGACAACGCAAGGAGTCTCCCTTTCAAATCTAGGGTCGGCTCCCCAAGTCTGTGCGGCAGCATCCTCCGCGCAAAGTCGCCGGAGGTATGGCCTGTGTAGGTGGGTGGCAGAGGGACCTGTTTGAAGAAAATAATGGGAAAGCTAGGGGGCATATGCAAGAGTTCAAAAAGCAAAGGGTCAAAAAGTAATTATTGAGGACCGTTTTGTAAAGTGGGTCAAGGCGACCTTTTCTTAGGTCCCAATTTTGATATAAACCTAATTTGGACCTAAGGAATCCAATGGTGAGGTTGGATTTTAGTTTTGACCATGTTTGACGAGATATTTTGCACAAAAACCTAAGTTAGGTCAAAAATTGGGTATGGTTCTCAATCTAGGTCAAGATAGGTTTCAATGGCCAAATTGAAGGTTTTAAACCCTAGGGGTATTTTTTCATGAATTTTAGAGGGTTTAATTGATTTTTATCTTGCCTGAAACTTTGTGAATTAAAGTGGATTTATTTTAGGATTGCAGAATGTCATTTAATTCGAAGATTTTGTCATAACCCTTTTCTGATCAAACCATCCCAATTTTTCTCTTATTAAATCCATTTGACCTGTGTCTAGACCCTTTGAAATCCCGTTCATACACTGTAATAGTAAAATTACAGTTTTACCCCTTGTGTATTATTTTATTCTCAGATTTACAATTCCCTGATTTAGGCTTTCCCTTAGGTTTTGTAGGAGCTTTTGTTCAATTTATTAGGTCAAAATGTGCTAGTTAAGATTCATGATGAGGTTCTCATCATCAGCCATGCTATGAAATAGTTCGTAGGTGTGATATGAAGAAAGGGGTATTTCCTAGAAACTAAGCTTAGTTAGATAGCCAACCGGTCGTCGGATGCGGACTAAGGGGTTGATTATTTAGGTGATTAAGTAGTGGGTCAAGTCCTAAGGTTGCTGTTGAGCGAGTTGTATGTTAAGGAGACGAGTGAAGTGCGAGTTTGCGAGTCATAGCAGACGAAAACGAGCTTCGCTTCGTGATGAGTTAGTCATATGTTAAGAGTTATTGCTTTACAAAAAGAAAGGACAGAGATAAACTTGTTCGCTTGTTCCACTGAGTTAGGAAACCGCTATTGCTTCACTTCGTACACTCGCAGGAGACGAGCAAAGGAAGCCCTCTTGTGGGGATTGTGCGGATCTTGCCCCCTCATCCCTATGGTAATCTTAAGGGTAGGCTCGCTTCCCAACTGGTAGGGTGAGAATTCTAGGGGTTAAGCTAAAACCATTCGAGTGGGAGATGTGTTATAGCCCTCCCGAACTCCGTAGGACAGTGGAGCTCTTCGGATTGATTGATTGACTGGGCGAACAAGTGGCATGACACTCATATCTTTTCTTTCATGTAGCTTGGCAAGGAAATTGTAACGACCCGGTTCCCGAGTCCCTACGAGACACGAGAACCGGACCGACTCGACTAATCCCAAGACCTAGTCGTCCAACGAGGAAGTAACCAAAAGACAGTAAAATAAACCACATTCAGCATGAATATAACTAACAGTAAGAAAGTACAGCAGTAAGGAAAGAAACTATTACAGTAGGTACCACCACAACAGTAAAACAGCATTTATCATATAACAAGAACTGCAGGTAAAGAAGGTACAGCGGAAACAAAAACTACTCACTAGAACAGAAACAAAAGAGGTACAAAAGGCTGTGGTAACTCTACTGGACCCTACTCGGCCCAGCGTCCTCTGCAGCCGCCGACCCTGGCTGCTCAACACCTGGTCCTGAAAAAGGTAACGAGTGTAACACGTCAGCAAAACGCTGAGTAGAGTGGCAGACTAACTAAAGGCAACAGTAGAGTGTACAGTAGCTGTTATGTTCTATTACTTCCTTTATTCACATCTTTCAATTTTTCTCACTATTTCATTTGTTTCTCAAATCCTTTACTTGATCTCGAATGTCCTCGTGGGAACGATCTTGATTGCAGTCTTTTCCAAAAGTAGAAGTAGCACGTGGTGCTCTCCTGGCCGGGAGAGTCCCCCGTGGTGATCCTACCCTCAGTCAACCACCCCAAGGTCACTGACAGACGTAACGGTGACTACGGCACGCGCGATAAACGCACAGGTAGCTAGCCCGCACTGGCACGCGGTCAGTCATTTCCGTTAACGGGTGCACCCAAAGCACAGCACGGAACCAGGGCAGAGGCCTCTTAGTAACAGGGGTCCAACCCCTCCACAGTAACCAAACCGGGGCCTTGCCCCTCCACAGTCCGCGCACCCTCGCCTGACTACCCTGGTTTGCCCTAGTGGGCCTAACAAGTCGGTGAAGGAGGCTAGCAGAACCCCGGGGCCCGTGGGGTAGCTAGTACTCTCCTAACACTACTAGCTCTCCTCGGTACTACGTACACGAGGGCCAACAAGTTGGTACAGAGCGGCCAATCCTAACCCCGGGTCCCTGGGGCGGCTGGCCCCACTCTGCACTAAACAGGTACAGGTACTTCCCTTGGTACTGCGTACCCAAGAGACAGTACAAACTACATCTCAGTTTCCATTCCTTTTTCTTTCCAGGAGTTCCACTCCTAATTCCCCGTAGGGTTCCAGCTATTTATCTCAGAACATCATATGTTTCACTTTCCAGATTCACGTTCTCAAAATCCATGATCTCAATCATGTTTCTTTATTCATAACAGACAGCTATTTATTCAAATTACAGGCAGCTTTATATTCCTTTCCATTTTTTTTCCAAGACTGCAGTATTATACATTCCACTAGTTCTTCCATCCTAGGGTTCATGTCACATCCTAGGATCTAGCATACAACTAGTTTTCCAGCCCTAGGATTCATGCATCACCTAGGAGCTATCATTCCATACATTTCTCATTCCTAGGATTCATGCAATGTCCTAGCTTCTAGTTATGGTTCCATACTTTAACAGATTTTATTAATAAACTTAAGCCACTCTACCAGGTACAACGGGAGTAATGGGGACGTGATCGGGAATCCCGCGTGCCTCCGCGACTCTCAAGACTGCAACCGAACGAGGTCCTATCACAAGGATCAAACACAAGGAGTGTCTCAAAACAGTGTATAGCTACTGTAGACGGGTAGAGGAATTACTTCTGAAAAGAACGCAACTCGAATCGTGGAAAACGGAGCCCGAACGGGCCCTAAACGGGTCGAAAAAGACGATACTGTGCAAAATCAGACGTCTGGAACTCCTTCCAGACGTCTTAAAAAGTGGATCAGAGAATTACCTGTTCAGCGTGGTTTCCCAGACGTCCAGAAGTCTGCAGGGACGTCTGCCCTAGATCACAGACGTCCGATGGTCCCTCCGGACGTCTGGAGGTCACTCCCGCCGCCTGGTACAACTTCCAGACGTCTGATTCGCAAAGGATGGCGAATCAGCGAACCTGCGCACAGCCAACCCCCCTCCCTCAGTACGGTCAGTCGACAAGAAGGAAGAAGAAGGCGGAAACTCACCTTTCAGATGTCTGTATGATCTTACAGACGTCGACCTTGCCGTCTGGCTATCAATCCAGTAGTCTGATTCTGGAAATTTTTCCAGAATCAGGACCCTGCTCGGCCTCCGCTCGCGACGCCGCCCGCGTCGCACCTCGCGCTCCTGCTGCTCAGACCGCAGCAGGTCCCTCTCCGCGTCGCTCTGCGCCCCCTGCGCCCTCCGCCGGCCGGCCAAGCCGCTCCGGCGAGCTCGCCCTCACGGCAGAGCTCCGCCCTCGCACGCCGCACCTCCGCGCTCACTGCGGCCGCCACTGCCGCCCTCGCGTCCGCTCGCTCTCGCGCACAGGAAGGAGAAGAAGGAGGATACGGTGGAGGCGGGAGGGGAGGCGTGGCCCTTTTAAGGCCGTGCGAGGAGGAGAGAGAAGGTGGCAGGCCGCCTGCAGCCGCAGAGAGAAAAAGAGGGAATATGCGGTCTGCGCGCTCAGGTGCGCAGGCGACTCGCGTGTGTCGAAAATAACGGATTTCCAGACGTCTGGAAACGATCCCAGACGTCTGGTTGTGATCCCAGACGTCTTGTCCGATGTCTGAGCCACCTCCCAGACGTCTTAAAATACGTCTGGGGCACACATTCGTTACAATATAACAAACTCAAAGGAAGTTTCGTCCCCGAAACTTGCGCCAACTAGGGTGCGGGAAAAAGATGTCCAAATAACCATAACAAACTCAAAGAGGACCGAAGCCGGTCCGAAAAGATGTACCCGCGAAAAGCTCCGGGTACCGCTCCCGCATTGCCGCCTCAGGCTCCCAGGTAGCCTCCTCGTACCGCTGGCTCCTCCACAAAACTTTTACCAGGGGTACTTGCTTTCGTCTCAACCTGCGGATGGCTCGGTCTAGGATCTGCACTGGCCGCTCGGGGTAGGTCAGGTCGTCGCTCACCTCGACGCTCTCGTGACTCAGTACGTGACTGGAATCGGCTACGTACTTCCTGAGGTTGGACACGTGGAACACGTCGTGCACACCAGAAAGCTGCGGGGGAAGGGCAAGTCTGTAAGCAACGGGTCCAACCCGCTCCAGGACCTCAAAGGGCCCCACGAACCTCGGCGCGAGCTTCCCTCTCACCCCAAACCGCTGTAAGCCCTTCATGGGCGAAACACGAAGGAAGACGTGGTCCCCAACCTCGAACTGCACCTCTCTGCGTCTGCGATCTGCGTAGCTCTTCTGTCTGCTCCTGACAGTGCGGAGTCGTCTGTGGATCTGCTCAACTACCTCCTGACTCTGCCGGATCAACCTGGGGCCAACCTCCCACTTGGTCCCCACCTCAACCCAACTCAAGGGTGCCGTGCATTTCCGTCCGTACAGAGCCTCGTAGGGAGCCATGCCGATGCTCGAGTGATAACTGTTGTTGTATGCAAACTCCGCCAGGGGCAGGTGCTCCTCCCAAGAGCCCCTCCAGTCTAGTACACAGGCACGCAAAAGGTCCTCAAGTGTCTGTATCGTGCGTTCCGACTGTCCGTCCGTCTGGGGGTGGTAAGCCGTGCTAAACCTCAACCTCGTCCCCAAAGCCTGCTGAAACTCAGCCCAAAACTGGGACGTAAAGCGGGTATCCCGGTCGGATACGATCTCCCGCGGAACTCCGTGTAGTCGCACCACATCACGGATATACCTCTCTGCCAACTGTGCTGGTCCCAAAGTGACTCGGATCGGCAAGAATCGTGCCGTCTTCGTCAATCTATCCACTATTACCCAGACTGCGTCGTGTCCTCGCTGGGTAACAGGTAAGCCCACCACCAAGTCCATGGTGATGCTCTCCCACTTCCACTCTGGCATTGGAAACGGCTGAAGTGGCCCTGCAGGCCTCTGATGCTCAGCTTTCACCTGCTGGCACACTAAGCACTGCTGCACGAACTCACCCACATCCCGCTTCATCCCTCTCCACCAAAACTAGCGTCTCAAGTCATGGAACATTTTCGTGTTTCCGGGATGTATGGTGAATCTGGAACCGTGTGCCTCAGTCAGGAGCTCTCTCAACAGCTCCTCGTCTCTGGGAACGCACAGCCGTCCCCTCAAGCGTAGCACCTGGTCTGTGAAAGAGAAGTCCCCTGGGTCCCCTAATAGTACTCTGTCGCGCAAAGACTGCAAGTACGGATCGGCCATCTGTCCCGTGATGATGCGGTCTATCAACTCTGGCCTGGTCTGCCGTGTCACCGTCACTGCCCCACAGTACCCTCGTAACTCTAGAGGTCGCCAACTGCCCACCTCCTCCAAAAGGCTCCAACTCTGTAACTGTAGACTGGCCAAGCGTGCGGGCGCCTTACGGCTCAAGGCGTCAGCCACCACATTGGCCTTTCCCGGGTGGTAGGAGATGCTGCAGTCGTAGTCCTTCAGGAGCTCCAACCAACGTCTCTGTCTCATGTTGAGCTCCTTCTGGTCAAAAAGATAACTGAGGCCCTTGTGATCTGTAAAAATCTCGAAGGTCTCACCGTACAAGTAGTGCCTCCATGTCTTCAGCGCGAAGACAACCGCTGCCAACTCTAGATCGTGGGTAGGGTAGGTATGCTCATGGGGCTTCAGTTGCCGCGAAGCGTAAGCGACCACGTGACCCCTCTGCATGAGCACACCTCCTAACCCCTGCAAGGAAGCGTCCGTGTACACAACGAACCCGCCGCTACTGTCAGGGATGGTGAGCACGGGAGCCGAGGTCAACCTCTCCTTCAGCTCCAGAAAACACGCCTCACAGGAGTCTGTCCAAGCGAAAGGCACGTCCTTCCGGGTCAACTGTGTCATAGGACGCGCAATCTGTGAAAATCCTCTGATGAACCGTTTGTAGTAACCTGCCAGTACCAGTAAACTGCGAATCTCAGTGACTGAACGCGGTCTCTCCCACCTGAGCACTGCCTCGACCTTGGCGGGGTCCACCGCCAGGCCGTCACCAGAGATCACATGACCCAAGAAGGTCACCTCCCTCAACCAGAACTCGCACTTGCTGTATTTGGCGTACAGCCTGCGTCGTCTCAGAGTGTCCAGAACCATCCGCAAGTGCTGCCCGTGCTGCGTCCGATCTCTAGAATAGATGAGCACATCATCTATGAAAACCACCACGAACTGATCCAAGTACGGTCTAAACACCCTGTTCATCAGGTCCATGAAAGCAGCGGGGGCATTGGTCAGCCCAAACGGCATGACCAAAAACTCGTAGTGTCCGTACCGGGTACGGAAAGCTGTCTTGGAGACGTCGGTCTCCCTGATCCTCAACTGGTGGTATCCAGACCTCAAGTCTATCTTGGAAAACACCGTGGCACCCCGCAACTGGTCAAACAAATCGTCGATCCTCGGCAGCGAATATCTGTTCTTGATGGTGACCCTATTCAGCTGTCGGTAGTCCACACAAAGGTGTAGGGTCCCATCCTTCTTCTTCACAAACAGTACCGAGGCTCCCCAGGGAGACGCACTGGGCCTCACGAAACCTTTCTCCAAAAGGTCCTGCAACTGGGACTTGAGCTCTCGTAGCTCAAGCGGTGCCATTCTGTATGGCGCGGTGGAGATGGGGCTGGTCCCTGGTACAAGTGAGATCTCGAACTCGATCTCACGCTCGGGCGGTAGTCCTGGTAACTCGTCTGGAAACACGTCGGGGTACTCTCTGACCACCGGGATGCTCTGGAAGTCTGCCACGGGGCTGTGCTCTGCCACCACACAAGCTAGGAAGCCCTCACACCCCTGGCTCAAAAGTCTCGCCGCCCGAAGTGCCGAAATGCACCTGAAACCTCTGTCCACTGGCTGCCCGTGAAACTCGAAAGAAGGCAACTCCGGAATGGAGAAGACAATCTTCCTCTCAAAACAGTCTACCAAGGCGTGGTAAGCGGACAGCCAATCCATCCCCAGAATCACTCCAAAGTCCTCCATCTGTATCATAATCAGGTCAGCTGGCAGGCTATGTCCTCCAACGCTGACCACGCAATCCGTGTATACCTCCTTAGCTACAAATAGCTGACCACTCGGACCTCTGATTACCAACGGATTCTCTAACAGTGTATAATCCTGGTCCAAACTAACTGCGAAACTGGCTGCGACAAACGAGTGCGTAGCGTCGGAATCGAAAAGCGTGTAAACGAGTCTGCCAGAAACTGAAACCATACCTGCTACCACGGATCCCGATGCTCTGGCGTCCCTGTGTGTTAGGGCGTTGATACGCCCCTCAGCTCTAGGTGCGGACGAAGCAGCCACACTCTGCGTCGGACGGGTAGGTGCTGGCCGGTACCCTCCTCGCGACTGCTGTCCTCCTGCTCGTGCCTGGGAACCGCGGCCTCCTGCGCGCCCTCCAGTGCTCTGCACGGGAAGTATCTGCTGACCTCCTGCCCTAGATGGGCAGTCCCTCCTGACGTGGCCCGGCTGGCTACACTGGTAGCAGAGGGGAACCCGACTCCCGCCCTCAGTGAGTCCCTGCTGTCGGCTAGGCGGGGGTCCGGTGCTGGCGACTGGCCCCTGTCGAGGGCCCCCAAAGGCCACTGATGGCCCTGCACAACGTGACGGCTCTCCTGCGGACGCCACGTGTCTCCGTTCTCGCCGGCCCTGTGAGAAGTCTGGCTGAAAGGGCCTCTTCCGCCCGCCGTCGGTCTCTCGCGCGGACGGGTTGGTCTCCTCGTAAGTCATAGCTGCCTCTACCACCCTCGAAAACGTCGGCAGCTTCAGGGGTTTGACATACCCCCGGATCGCAGGCCGGAGTCCCTCGGTGAACCTCCAAAGGCGCTCCTCCTCAGTGGCTACCGCTGTCGCTGCAAAGCGGGACAGCTCCAAGAAACGCATGCGGTACGCGCTCACGGTCATCGTCCCTTGGCGGAGAGTGTGGAACTCCCGCCTCCTCTGGTCCTGCCACGTCTGGGGAAAGTACTGCTCGCAGAAGAGGGTGACGAACTGGTCCCACGTCGGCTCGTCCCTCTCCTGTCCCCGGATCGCCCTCCACCACCGGTGTGCCGCACTCTCCAGCTGGTACGTGGCAAAGGCCACACGGCACTCCACCGGGGGGCGAAGGGTGTCGAAGATCTTCTCCAGCTGCTCAAGCCAGTCCTCTGCCTCGGTCGGGTCCTCATCCCCCTTGAAGGAGGGGGGCTTCAGCTTCCGGAACTGTCCGAAAAGCTCGAAGTGGCGCTGTAGGGGAGGTGCTGGTGCACCTCCGGGCGAAGGTGCCTCGTGTACAGAAGTGTCGGAGGAAGGTGGGGGTGGCAGGGGCCCATCCCCTCCCTCGTGTCCAGCGCCGTGTCCGTCGTGTGGTCCCACAGAGGACTTCCCCTCTGCAACCCCAGGAGGAGGTGCTCGGGGCGGTGGGTGGAGCTCCTCTTGTACAATATCTCGAATCAGTCTGGCGAGGTCCTGGGCCTGGATGCCAGGGAGTGGTGGCTTGTCCACCGAGACGTCAACGACAGCACGTCCACCTCGCCGACCTCGCCCTCGGCCGCGCCCGCGGCCAGTCTCGCCAGTCCCGCGATGAGGCATCTCCTGCAAGGAGACGCGAAACAAAACGGAAGCGTCAAAACAGACGGTACCTAACAAAACTTCTAAGAGCTCATGTCAAGAGATATGTTGTGGTGGCCACTCTAGCTATAAACATGTGAATTGGTTATTTTCCAGTCAGTTGATTCACTTCTCGGGACGACCTTGCTCTGATACCATCTTGTAACGACCCGGTTCCCGAGCCCCTACGAGACACGAGAACCGGACCGACTCGACTAATCCCAAGACCTAGTCGTCCAACGAGGAAGTAACCAAAAGACAGTAAAATAAACCACATTCAGCATGAATATAACTAACAGTAAGAAAGTACAGCAGTAAGGAAAGAAACTACTACAGTAGGTACCACCACAATAGTAAAACAGCATTTATCATATAACAAGAACTGCAGGTAAAGAAGGTACAGCGGAAACAAAAACTACTCACTAGAACAGAAACAAAAGAGGTACAAAAGGCTGTGGTAACTCTACTGGACCCTACTCGGCCCAGCGTCCTCTGCAGCCGCCGACCCTGGCTGCTCAACACCTGGTCCTGAAAAAGGTAACGAGTGTAACACGTCAGCAAAACGCTGAGTAGAGTTGCAGAATAACTAAAGGCAACAGTAGAGTGTACAGTAGCTGTTATGTTCTATTACTTCCTTTATTCACATCTTTCAATTTTTCTCACTATTTCATTTGTTTCTCAAATCCTTTACTTGATCTCGAATGTCCTCGTGGGAACGATCTTGATTGCAGTCTTTTCCAAAAGTAGAAGTAGCACGTGGTGCTCTCCTGGCCGGGAGAGTCCCCCGTGGTGATCCTACCCTCAGTCAACCACCCCAAGGTCACTGACAGACGTAACGGTGACTACGGAACGCGCGATAAACGCACAGGTAGCTAGCCCGCACTGGCACGCGGTCAGTCATTTCCGTTAACGGGTGCACCCAAAGCACAGCACGGAACCAGGGCAGAGCCCTCTCAGTAACAGGGGTCCAACCCCTCCACAGTAACCAAACCGGGGCCTTGCCCCTCCACAGTCCGCGCACCCTCGCCTGACTACCCTGGTTTGCCCTAGTGGGCCTAACAAGTCGGTGAAGGAGGCTAGCAGAACCCCGGGGCCCGTGGGGTAGCTAGTACTCTCCTAACACTACTAGCTCTCCTCGGTACTACGTACACGAGGGCCAACAAGTTGGTACAGAGCGGCCAATCCTAACCCCGGGTCCCTGGGGCGGCTGGCCCCACTCTGCACCAAACAGGTACAGGTACTTCCCTTGGTACTGCGTACCCAAGAGACAGTACAAACTACATCTCAGTTTCCATTCCTTTTTCTTTCCAGGAGTTCCACTCCTAATTCCCCGTAGGGTTCCAGCTATTTATCTCAGAACATCATATGTTTCACTTTCCAGATTCACGTTCTCAAAATCCATGATCTCAATCATGTTTCTTTATTCATAACAGACAGCTATTTATTCAAATTACAGGCAGCTTTATATTCCTTTCCATTTTTTTTCCAAGACTGCAGTATTATACATTCCACTAGTTCTTCCATCCTAGGGTTCATGTCACATCCTAGGATCTAGCATACAACTAGTTTTCCAGCCCTAGGATTCATGCATCACCTAGGAGCTATCATTCCATACATTTCTCATTCCTAGGATTCATGCAATGTCCTAGCTTCTAGTTATGGTTCCATACTTTAACAGATTTTATTAATAAACTTAAGCCACTCTACCAGGTACAACGGGAGTAATGGGGACGTGATCGGGAATCCCGCGTGCCTCCGCGACTCTCAAGACTGCAACCGAACGAGGTCCTATCACAAGGATCAAACACAAGGAGTGTCTCAAAACAGTGTATAGCTACTGTAGATGGGTAGAGGAATTACTTCTGAAAAGAACGCAACTCGAATCGTGGAAAACGGAGCCCGAACGGGCCCTAAACGGGTCGAAAAAGACGATACTGTGCAAAATCAGACGTCTGGAACTCCTTCCAGACGTCTTAAAAAGTGGATCAGAGAATTACCTGTTCAGCGTGGTTTCCCAGACGTCCAGAAGTCTGCAGGGACGTCTGCCCTAGATCACAGACGTCCGATGGTCCCTCCGGACGTCTGGAGGTCACTCCCGCCGCCTGGTACAACTTCCAGACGTCTGATTCGCAAAGGATGGCGAATCAGCGAACCTGCGCACAGCCAACCCCCCTCCCTCAGTACGGTCAGTCGACAAGAAGGAAGAAGAAGGCGGAAACTCACCTTTCAGATGTCTGTATGATCTTACAGACGTCGACCTTGCCGTCTGGCTATCAATCCAGACGTCTGATTCTGGAAATTTTTCCAGAATCAGGACCCTGCTCAGCCTCCGCTCGCGACGCCGCCCGCGTCGCACCTCGCGCTCCTGCTGTTCAGACCGCAGCAGGTCCCTCTCCGCGTCGCTCCGCGCCCCCTGCGCCCTCCGCCGGCCGGCCAAGCCGCTCCGGCGAGCTCGCCCTCACGGCAGAGCTCCGCCCTCGCACGCCGCACCTCCGCGCTCACTGCGGCCGCCACTGCCGCCCTCGCGTCCGCTCGCTCTCGCGCACAGGAAGGAGAAGAAGGAGGAGACGGTGGAGGCGTGGCCCTTTTAAGGCCGCGCGAGGAGGAGAGAGAAGGTGGCAGGCCGCCTGCAGCCGTAGAGAGAAAAAGAGGGAATATGCGGTCTGCGCGCTCAGGCGCGCAGGCGACTCGCGTGTGTCGAAAATAACGGATTTCTAGACGTCTGGAAACGATCCCAGACGTCTTGTCCGACGTCTGAGCCACCTCCCAGACGTCTTAAAATACGTCTGGGGCACACATTCGTTACAGAAATTGTTAGTCGTGGAGGACCCTTTACATGTCAGACCTATTGCTCAAGCAATTTTGCCCCCTTTTTTTTTCGTCAAAGTAAATAGATGGAAGTGAAGGGCCTTGGTCCACATTTTTCACGTATTAAAAATGGGTCGGAGGTCAGGTTTCCATTTTCAGCCTTTCCGATACTTTATTTGATGTACTGCACGAATTAGGAATAGAGAATCTCTATCAAGTCAAGGCCTGACTGTTGGAATCAGAATAATGGTATCCATTGTTATTGGATTTGATACTTATTGTAGTAGGTCAGTCATGTTGGCGAGTTAGATGGATGAGGGTACATAAACGGAAAGAGAGGGATTCGAACCCTCGGTAAACAAAAGCCTACATACATAGCGGTTCCAATGCTACACCTTACTTCCCTTCCAACCACTCGGCCATCTTTCCAACATAATCTGATTATTTACCAGAAATCACTTGCAGTAAATAGCGAGTCATTCCTATTCTTGCAATACAGGTGCAACGGATCAATCCATTCAAATTGAAATAAAAAATGGAAATCTTAAAATAAAAAAAGAAAAAGAGGGTGTCATTGTTGTTTCACAAAAAAAGGATATCCATTCATGTTTGTCAAGACAGACGGGTCATCTTTGTTTGTTTTGACATTTATACCGAATCCAATCAATGGCTTGGAATAAATTAAATCCACTAAAGAATCCATACTTTATACTGCGATTTCATTTAGATAATGGTACTCTAGGAATAAAAATTGATGAAATTATCCGAACTTTTCTATAGGCAAATAAAGTTCTTTATTCTTTAACTTAGATCGAATAGTTAGACTTACGTTCATTGGTATGCTACTGAAATTGGATTCAATCCAATGAAATCAAAAGATTTATGATCTCTTCCTCCTAAAAGCCATTTTAGTATCAAGTTTACTAAAAAAAAGTTTGAGCATGAATTCGCTTTTATGCTATTTTGTACTCTATGAATGAATTACTATCCTTTGTTTGTGAGATCATTTTCCCCCAAGGGGGAAATTAGAAGAATTATAGAATTGATTGCGAATTATGCCTAGATCTCGGAGAAATGAAAATTGGATTGATCAGAAATACCCTTTTGCTTTAAGTCAACGCCAATATCTTTTTATGAATAATTCCGACAACTTCGGGAGAAAAAGAGGCATTGATCTATAAAAAGACAAGAAAGAGATGGAGATTTTGGTTTGGTTTTTTTAGAAATACCCTTAGTCTTAAGAGAAAGAGACATGATTCAAGATAGAAAGAAAAGATTATGGACATAAAGCTACGCTTGTGGAAGGTGAAGTTTGGAGATGGAACAATTCCTTCTGTCGTGTATCCTTGATTGATGAAGCCTTAGATGCTTCAATTGTCGATTTGAGTATTGAGCAAAAGGTTCATACCTATGGGTTGTTGGTGCTAGAGCACCACGATCATTTATTTTGATGGTAACAAAACACGTGTTATTTAACATTTGCAATTTGAGTTCTAGATTTCAGGACGTGTTTAGACGGAGTTCGAGCTCGCATCCAGGATGGATTGGAGGAGCTTGACGGAAAACAGAGGAGGTTCGCGTGGAGCGACAGATTGAAGATGGAAGGAAATGAAGAATAGGATAGATTTCCTTCTTTTGTACTCGTTGTATTTTTCGTTTCTTTTGTTGCTCTTTATTTCCTTAGATATTTTATGTTAAAGAGCCTCAAAGAACCCTAACAGTAGTCCTAGGAACACCGGCACAACCCTAGGATACTTAGGTTTTCTGTAGAATACTTAGAAAACCAATATAGGGTTCAAACAGCACTTCCAGACGTCTAATTCCCAAATCAGACGTCTGATAAAGAATTTTAAGACGTCTGACTGTTGTTTCAGACGTCTGATAACTGTTAGGCTGGACATAGTTAGTTCTGTCTGAGGAAATCAGACGTCCAGACCTTAGACCAGACGTCTTAGGAGACGTCTGATGACTTTGCCAGACGTCCAATTGGTGGACCGTTGGCTGGCTTAGAAGACACTCAAGAATATGACCGTTAGAGCCTTATCAGACGTCCATAGGACTTTCCAGACGTCTGATAAATGACCGTTTTGCCTCGGCTGACCCAAAATCTCTTCTCAGAGATTTTCTAGCCGTTGCAACGTTTGGAAATCAATTCCCACAGTAAAAGTAGGTTTCCAGACGTCCATACATAGTGCCAGACGTCCTGTATGTCGTCTGATGGACTTGCACAAAAACCCTGTTTAGATCTGATTCAAGCCAGGGAGAAACCCGCATAGAATCAGACGTCTGACCTTGTAATCAGACGTCTTAAAGTGGCCTTCCAGACGTCTGATGCCAGAGTTAGACGTCTGATGACCCTGTCAAATGTAATCATTGTCCTGATTTCGGCCTGATTCTCTTGGGCTTTGCACCCAACGGCTATGGAAGCTTTTCCAAGCCTTCCAAAGCCTTCCTAAGGCCTCTATAAATAGAGGGGAACCTTTGCAACACAAATACACACTTAGAAAAACACAAGACACACTTAAGCAACATACTTCCACTCTCTTGTGTCCAAGAAGCTCTTGCTCTCTAAGCTCAAGTTCTACATCTTGAGAGCATCATTCCCTTCGCGCACCCGCTCTCCCGCCGTTGTCTACGAGAGCGACATTGCGCCGTTGCATGGCTCACGCACCCGCGTCATCGTCGACGCACTCCTTGCAAAGGGGAGTTTCCTAAATCCTATAGAAGCTTAGGTTAATTACTTTGTTGGCTCTATAGGTTTGTTGTTTTATTTTACCTTTGTCTTTTGGTTGGGTATTCGCTTTGCGAATTCCCGTCTCCTTCGTGGGACAAAATCCTTCTCGTGGAGAGAAGGGGTTGAGGAACGCTACCCTCGTACTTGTAGCGTGGTTGTACTGAGGTTGAATCACCCTCGTTTAAAGTGATTCGTTTAGTGGATTTTGATCAACTTGGTTGATCGGAAAATCCTAACTCGAGAGGGTTAGGTGGTGGTTTTCACCCGATTTGGGTTTCCACCTAAAAATACCTGTGTACATTGTGATTGCTGATTTTTGTGAGATTTCTTTATATTTTATTTCCGCATATTATTACGTCACCCCTCCTAGTAGGGAACTTACAATTGGTATCAGAGCAGGTTTTCCGCCGACATGAGTAACATCCGCGGAAAGATCACTTGGAGGGAAGCTGTTCCACAAGCAGGATTTCCGAGGGGCAGTCCACAACCCGTCCGCCCTACTTTGATGGGAACAACTACAGCTACTGGAAGCTGAGGATGAAGACGTGGCTCCAAGCCACTGAATTCGAGGTATGGGGATGTTGCGAAACCCCATACGAGATCCCGAAGCGACCCCAAGGAGGCTACTCGCAGGTGCAGATTCTAGAGCTCTCACTCAACGCAAAGGCAATGAATGCCTTGTACTGCGCATTGAGTCCGAAGGAATTCGAACGAATCCAAGAGTGCACCACCGCCCACGAGATATGGAGGAGGTTGGAAGGCACTCACGAGGATTCCAGCTCGGAGGAAGAAGAAGAAGAAAAAGAAGAAGAAACCACTTGCTTTGGTTTCATGGCCAGAGGAAGCAACTGCGACAGTGAAAGCGGAAGCGACTCCGATGACGAGGTAAATCTTGATCTTCAAGAAGCTTTTAATGAACTTTTTGAGATTAGTAAATCACTTAGGATAGAAAATAAAAGCATTAAAAAGAACCTTAGTTTTCTTAAAATGAAAATGATAGGTTAGAAAAACAACTTAAGGACATAGAAGCTAGTCCTAAGGATGATAACCTATTATTAGATAATCATAACCTCATCAATGAAAAATAATAAATTGATTGAGGAAAATGTTAGTCTAAAATTAGAAATTTCTGATTTAAAGACTAAGATGGATATTATAGAAAAAGAAATCGCATGTCTTAGGGAAAATTCTAACAAATTAATCAACAAAGTTGATAATTTTTATAGCCCTAAGGTTGAGAAAGGATCTCCATCAAGGAGACCTTCTAACAAATCCGGATCCAAGCTCACTTGGATACCGAAGAAAAAATTAGAATCTTGTTTTGTAGGGTTCAGGGATGACTACAACATAAAGGACTGGACCTACAAGCTCAAGGCTGGTCAACTCGAGTTGGGAGAACTAAGGAGTAGACCAAGGAGGAGAACAAGAAGACCGACGAGACGGCGAACAAACGACGGACCCGCCGCACGTTGACCACCAGATTGGAGACCGGCGCCAATGCCCGGGCCTCCAAGCTACGGATGGGAGCCCCATCCGATGTGGCATCCACCACCACCATTCGGGCCATTTTATTGGCTATGGTAGGTGAGGTAAAACCCTTTACCCTATCTTTGTTTATCAGTAGCATTTAGATAGGGGGAGTTAAAGTTTATGAGCTAATTGTCAATTTTTAAGGGGGAGAAATAAGGTAGCTAAATTTCCTTTAGTAAGGGGGAGAAAAATAATAGCTATCTTGTTGTTACAAAAAGGGGGAGAATATCACCTTTGTTAAAATAAACTCATAGAAGAGCATGTTTTAAGGGGGAGTTATAGGAAATGTAAAACCAATTAAACCTTTTTGATAATGTCAAAAAGGGGGAGGATTTTTATGCATTACTATTTACGGTTTTGTCATCATCAAAAAGGGGGAGATTGTTGGTGCTAGAGCACCACGATCATTTGTTTTGATGATAACAAAACACGTGTTATTTAACATTTGCAATTTGAGTTCTAGATTTCAGGTCAATTGCAAATGTGGACGTGTTTAGACGGAGTTCGAGCTCACATCCAGGATGGATTGGAGGAGCTTGACGGAAAACAGAGGAGGTTCGCGTGGAGCGACAGATTGAAGATGGAAGGAAATGAAGAATAGGATAGATTTCCTTCTTTTGTACTCGTTGTATTTTTCGTTTCTTTTGTTGCTCTTTATTTCCTTAGATATTTTATGTTAAAGAGCCTCAAAGAACCCTAACAGTAGTCCTAGGAACACCGGCACAACCCTAGGATACTTAGGTTTTCTGTAGAATACTTAGAAAACCAATATAGGGTTCAAACAGCACTTCCAGACGTCTAATTCCCAAATCAGACGTCTGATAAAGAATTTTAAGACGTCTGACTGTTGTTTCAGACGTCTGATAACTGTTAGGCTGGACATAGTTAGTTCTGTCTGAGGAAATCAGACGTCCAGACCTTAGACCAGACGTCTTAGGAGACGTCTGATGACTTTGCCAGACGTCCAATTGGTGGACCGTTGGCTGGCTTAGAAGACACTCAAGAATATGACCGTTAGAGCCTTATCAGACGTCCATAGGACTTTCCAGACGTCTGATAAATGACCGTTTTGCCTCGGCTGACCCAAAATCTCTTCTCAGAGATTTTCTAGCCGTTGCAACGTTTGGAAATCAATTCCCACAGTAAAAGTAGGTTTCCAGACGTCCATACATAGTGCCAGACGTCCATACATAGTGCCAGACGTCCTGTATGTCGTCTGATGGACTTGCACAAAAACCCTGTTTAGATCTGATTCAAGCCAGGGAGAAACCCGCATAGAATCAGACGTCTGACCTTGTAATCAGACGTCTTAAAGTGGCCTTCCAGACGTCTGATGCCAGAGTTAGACGTCAGATGACCCTGTCAAATGTAATCATTGTCCTGATTTCAGCCTGATTCTCTTGGGCTTTGCACCCAACGGCTATGGAAGCTTTTCCAAGCCTTCCAAAGCCTTCCTAAGGCCTCTATAAATAGAGGGGAACCTTTGCAACACAAATACACACTTAGAAAAACACAAGACACACTTAAGCAACATACTTCCACTCTCTTGTGTCCAAGAAGCTCTTGCTCTCTAAGCTCAAGTTCTACATCTTGAGAGCATCATTCCCTTCGCGCACCCGCTCTCCCGCCGTTGTCTACGAGAGCGACATTGCGCCGTTGCGTG